>OY720108.1:18693041-21216177 GCA_963082835.1 Leptogaster cylindrica
TAACCATCAATCAACTTTTATTCAAGCTGTCAAGGAAGGGATTGCTACCAAGTGATCACTAGGGAATGACTGGAAGGAGCTTTACGGTCTTTGAGACACAACTCCAGAGCAGGGAATTGAATCGGCGACGGACTTCACTTCAAGACAATGCTGGAATACGGAATTCATGTCTTACTATATTAAAACGTGAAGGTTTGAGTCTGTAAATCTCAGGAATGGAAAATCGAAAAAGTGCATGGGCTCAGATTTAAAGTAGGGTCACTCAGAAGAGCAAAGTGATACAAAAACCATGGTCCCCGCATAGACGCTCGTTTCCCCTGGTTCCTTTTTATAAAAGGGGAATTATTTACAAGGTTACACATTTTACGACTGCTGAAATAATGTCAATCTTTGTTTGATCAATGAATTTCTTAAGCCAGTGCAAAGGCATTTGTATTAATGAAGATTTCTAAGCCATTGCTAATAGATGTTAAATGATTTGTTAATGAATCACCACAAATTCTTCCGAGGACGTAATCAAGACCGTCCAGCAAGCCAATTCCTAGGGATTCCTCATGTTCTGCATCTAGGGATGTGCATGTGGCATATTGATCTTTTTAGAGTAGAGATTGAAAAATATTCTTGTCCAGAAATAAAAATGTTACTGATTGTCAGTGAAGGATGCTTGAGGAACTTCGTATTCATCCTGGATAAGAGGACCCCTTCGGAACTCCGGACACTTGTTTCTGATTTATGCTGGTGGCTCGCTAAAATAAAAGACGTTATTTTTCACCCGGCACAGGTTTTTTAGTTTCTAGTTTTTTTCTACAATGTTCTGATCTTTATTATTTCAGAAATCTAACATTGAGAAATTATTCATGCTACTCTTCAGCTCAATTTACCTGCATTATGAATCCATTCTCTTCTGCTTTTGACGAAATGTTTCTTGCCTTCAGTAGAGGTCTGAAGTGCTTCGTAAAGGATCACTTCTGGGGATTACAGCAGCAACGACTGGTTCTATCTCAGATTTCGCCGTAGACTGAATGGGAAGAATTGGAGACATCAAAATATTTGACCTTATTTAATAGGAGATCCGTTTGCCACTGTGCATTCATTATGTTGTAAATCTAATTCGAAAAAATATAATTCTTACAGAGCAATGACCCCGCAGTTCTTCGGAGAAGTGCCATTCATAAGATGTCCTTTCGAATATTCAGTTGAAGCCCGATAAAAGTATTTTAATAAATGTTGGTGGACAATTTCTGTTAAATACCTACATTGATAAAATTTCACATTCTGCCTTAAGTCCGTTGGCGATTTTCAGTGTTAAAATAATTGCAGTCATTTATTTTATTTTTCAATTAAGTAATTGCATTCAGTAATAGGGCATTTGGTTGATTATAAATTTTGGAAATTACCACTAAAAGAATCCACAAAGAGAGTGGATTTTTAAAGCCTTAAACCAACAATTGTCTGTTTCGTATTAAATTGAACTCAGTACTAATTTCAACATTTAAATACCTGCTGAATTAAACAACTGATTTGCAATGGATTAGAGCACAGACAATCTATTCTGTAAGACTGAAATTATAGCTCAACATAACTGGTTAACAAAACAAATGTAGGTAAAGACAACGTTCATAAAATTTTTGTGTATTGTAATACATCTCTGGAATTTTTGAGTAATCTTAGATCTTTTATTGTGTAAGGCCAGTATTACACCATTCACATGGAACCTTTTGCCCTGACAGCCCAGCAGATTGGGATGTCCACGGAATGCAATACTCACTGATACAATAGTGAAGGATACTCGTAGTAGTCTCTACATGTCTTGGATTGGGTGGACTGAGTGCTTGGGTGCTGCATAAAGAAGTTTCGGGGGAAGTCAGTAGAAGAGATTTCTTTTGGAACTTGCTGCGGAACACCGCGATCGGCTGACAACACCACATCACGATATGGACATGGTTAATAACTTTGGCTCTACAAAACATGTTCAAAAATAAATGGCACTGCATACAAAACGATAGAGCTCCAGTCAAACGGTCAAAGGAATGTTCCACTGCCAATAATCACTTTATAACGGACCCCTTTATGTCTTGCGTCTCAAAAACCGAAAAGCTCCTTCCAGTCATTCCCTAGTGATCACTTGGTAGCAATCCCTTCCTTAACAGCTTGAATAAAAGTTGATTGACGGTTAAGCATTTTGTTTTATTAATACAATAATACAACAGTACAGATGAATGTGGCTAAAAACATTTTCGACAGGTTTGGACAGGAAAACACGTTAAAAAATAAATAATACATAAAACATTTGAGATCATTAAAACAATTACAATAAAAATCAAATTAAATACGGTACTAAAATCCTTCAGTTTTCCTTGTTATATATTTGAACCATTTGCGATGCTTGCGTAATTTATCTCTGTAGTGGCGAATAATCCTCTGTTGCACATGAACGGTGTTTTGGCTACTTCGAAAAATATCTTATGCGAATATTTGCTGCGTATTGTTTTGATGGTGTCCAGTGGTTTTCGATGCAGTCCCATGTTTAGTACAGATACAATAGATGCAAAATCCTTTAACTCGTAACCTGGTAATTGAATGTTATTACAAATCAACAAATAAAAATGCACGTGAGAATATTCAACTGTGCCCTTGAAATAGCTAATCACAAATCAAACATTACCTGTGTAATACTGTAAAGTAAGCGTCCAGGGATTCTCCATTCCTTTCAGTCTCATTGCCATGAACAGTGCTGCGCATGCTAGTTTGGAATCACTGAATCTTATGGTCTTATAGTCCATCAGGGAATACTCCAAAATGAACCTCGCTAGAGTCAAAATTACCATAGAAACTCCGGCACACTGAAAGATGCATCCATGTCAGAAATGACTTCATTCGATAAAATATGTTAGCTTACTCTAGCATATCGTCTAAGAAATCTGTAAGACAGTGGAATCCCGAGATCATAGCCTACAGTTTTAAGAACATTGATTTCCATTTTGAGTAGTTCCGACTGTGTGTAGGCACCGTCGCAGATGTACAAGAAATCCTCCAGTAGAGGTGGAATTCTTTCCTGAAATATTGCATTTAGATATTTTAAGTAGAGCCAGAAACTAAGTTATTCTTCTTACATCAAATTTGCAGGAAATAAGTAAAGCTGCAGCACCCAGCAGTTGCAATTTATCTTTAAGAACCAATTTTTTCCCCAAGAATATGTCCACCAATTTGACCGCCAAGTACAAGGTTTCATGGTTCAGTTCGAATGTTTCTTGGACCTCGACCATCCAGTCTACAAGTAGAGCACGCATCCACTGCGATATGAACTTCTGCCTGCCAATGTAGTCCTCGATGACAAAGTATTGCTAAAGAAACCCAAATCATTACTGCGTCGACGAACCTTGTGCGCAAGTAAACAAACCTCTCGACTCTTCATGTACTCGAAGATGTCCATAGCGTACTCAGAAACCATTTCAGGATTACCTTCACATCCTTTATCAAAGTCTACAACGCCATCGGGAACTTTTCTCTCCGGCTCCTTTTGGCTTACTGTGCCTTTGGCTAAGGAACCTTTTTCCACGTCCTCTTGCGAGAGCGAACTGCGCGCGGCGTCACTTATACTTCCCGACAGTCCTGTGGAGTCCGCAGACGATCTGAAATCGAATTAATCATTGTGCCAATTCGTACTTCTTGCGAAGTAATCTTACATATCCTCGAGTGCCGACATATACAAGGATTCTTCGCTTTTCTCGAATTCGTTTGAGATTCGTCTCGTTGTAGGTCTTTGAGTTTCAATAGACTCCTTGCTTTTGGCTGAAGTAGTTACTACAGTATCAGCTGTGTCTTGAGGACGAAACACTTCATCGACTGTCTCAACGGACGCTGGTGGTGCTTTCTTCTCCTTGGCATCGCAGTCACTTACGATCGGAGCAAATGAGCTCGGTACAGCCGGGTGGAAGTCGACTGGTGCGTACTTCGATGCCAACGAACTGGCTGTTGGATTTGTCGGTTTAGTTTTGGTTGCATTGCTCTTTGAAGCATTTCTTGCCGCAGCTCTGGTCAGAATTTTTGGTGCTCGATTATGGATCGTCGGAAGGAATGGCGCAAGAAAATGTTCACTCTAAAGAAATGGCAATATTAAATTAGGTTTCAAAGTAACCCACGGAGTACATTACCTCTTTGTTAATATTAGTTACAGTCTTTTTAATATCAGCATTAGCATCGGCTTTAGTTGTGAGAACTTTCTTGTCATCTTCGGCATTAACGTTATTGACATTATTTGTAAGGTTGCCCAACGCAGAACGTTTTACTCTCTCGTTTTTCAGCGGACTGTTTTCCGCCTTCCGTTTCCCTGCTATGACTGTTGGGTCTCTGTTCTGGTCTGATCCATTTTGAGATCTTGTTGTCACTCCCCTTCTTGGCCGTGGTGCCATGATTTCCACAAAAAGTCTGCAATAGCAGCACTGAGTTATTGGAATTGGACTAAGTGGGTCTGCAAAAGCCACAGACTACAAATAATATTGCAGCACCGATTCTCAAATGGTTTATGATCGGCTGAAAATATGCAAAAAAATTCCATTATATACAACGAAAACCAACGAATATAGTGTAGCATTCGTCAATTCTAAATGGGGCAAACTCTGATTTTCCAAATCGTTTGTGCAGAATTGCAACGTTTATTAATATAAGTGTTATGTGCATATTAGATATTATGACAAACCGAAGAAATTACTCTTATAACAAAATTGCTGGTTTAATGTTGCAAGGTTTTCGTTAAAATAACTCTAATATAGGTCAGCATCCGCATTATTTATTTATTTAGCAACAAATTGGCAGCAATTTTTTTTATTACATTTTCCAGTTTCCGAATTAAAATAATTTGCGCCGTTGACACGAGAAATCCAATAATTTACATGTTGTTTTTAAAGATAAGCAGATCTGTGGTTGCGATTCCCAAGAGAAGTATTACAAAGAGAACAGCTTTGAAAATATGCATGAAAATGCGAAAACCTTGCAATCAATTCATAAAAAGTTTTCGAACGGAAAAAGCACACTTTTGAAAAAACGGTTAGCTTTGATTTACTTCCTGATGCACTCACTACTTGCAGAGATGCTGCAACTGTGGTAGGCATTTTGAATGTTTTCAATGCGCGCGCGGCTGACCAGCTGTTCCTAAATGCACACACACACGCACAACTATACCCAAAATGCCGAAAGATCTGCTTATTTCCTAGAAATAGTCAAACTGTATGCTACTTGCGGCACAATGATTTTCTTACTTAAAATTATCCCTGATTTAGGATTCAAGTAAGGCTATTTATTCAGTAGGCATCGATAATGAAAATAAATGATTTTATTCAAACTATCAGAGAAGTACTCACAGGTTTATTTTATTATATGATGAAAACTTAAACGCAAGAAGCACTCATCTGCACGTTTATAAACTTAAAACCGCGGTAACTATATATTTAAAACATTTATTTTAAAAAAACTGTAAGAACAGTATGGAACTGTAGAACAGCACTAAATGGACCCGACACTAACACAACATGCCTGGCTAATAAATGAACCTAATCTAATCTTCGGAATATCTCACTCTCTCAAACTGTACCGGTTTTGTACTAGATGTAGATATGCCTGATCGCAGTACTATATAACATTCGAAATATGTCAAAATATGTGCGATATTCGGAATTTATACCAATTTAAATTATGAATTATTTTTAATTTAGTTATTTATTTTCCGTTTAAAATTAAATATAAAAGTTGTTTGCAGCAATTGTAAAATATATACAAAATATCATTTTGTGTTATAAATTTTCTGTTTTATAAATAAAAGATGTGATATTTAGTGATTTAGACAAAATATATAACTTATAAATCTTTAATTAACTAAATCTTATTTTATGTTTTAAGGAATTTAAGTCGCAAATGACATGTTCTTTGGTGTTAACTCTTAAGATTGAAAGAGGTTCTTGGAATTGCGAATGGAATATGTCGCTTTTGAAAATTATTTTATGACGAAACTTATTATCAATTTATTTGTTTTATTTTCAGTTTTAGTAATTTTTAAGTGCATCATAACAAAAACAAATGTCTATAATTAAATAGAATAATAAACCATGATATATTCTTGAATAAAAATTACTTAAAAAACGGCATCAAAATGACAATTGTCAATACAAATTTCAAAATTCCTGTTGAGTTTAATAAATAGAGTACATACTAATCTAATATACTCTGGATGCAGCCTTCCTCCATAGTTTTTAACTTTTTAATGCCGCTCACATTGTCGCTAACGTTGCTTTCGGGGCGTTTTTGAATCTAAAAGTTACACGAAGAAAAATCCACAATTCTAAATTCGTACAAAACCATCCCAATGTGTAATCTTTCCATGAAAAATACTTAATAAATAAAAATTTATTAATTCTTGGTTTACAGTAAATTTTACAAATTGTGGTATAAAAATACAAAATAAAAGGCCATCAAAAATGCGTAGAAAATACAGATAATTTTAAATGTTTGAAAATTGCAGCTAATTTAAATATTCGAACATGTTTGAAAGAATCGCATTTGAAACAATATTGTTGATAATCTTAATTCTTGAATTTGGCTTCACAGAGGCAGTTTACTGCGAACACGTTGAAGAAACTAAGTCCCACGGCAACCATATCCATTTTCGGCACCTCAAATCGTTCGCTGATTCTTCTAAACACGAAGTGATTCAGTATTGTGAGCGCTGCCATTCCTCCTGCCCACGGGAAGTCTCTCGTTACGGTGAGGTATACTAAGGATATGACGTTGACCAGTGCAATAGAATCAATCATTTTGTCGTTGTGCTGCTCAATTGCAAAATGCGTTCCGATGGGGATGATTGCCGACACTGCATGGGCCAAGGCCAACTTCTGGTCCATCGACGACAGAAGATACAGGTCTGTGTTCAGCATTGGCAAAGGTATTACTTCGGCTACCAAAGCGCTCACTTCAAAGACGGTTTGCACCTTTTTGAAACCACTCGGATGACCGAAATGGAGTACACCAACTAAACTGTGCCCCAAGAGGAACGAAAACGTCCCAAGTGCCCACGGCGAGTCCTTCGCTGTATGCCGAAATGCCCAGAAAGATGTTCCCGCCAGAACTACATATGCTAAACTAGTTGATGCGTTGTAATGAGGATTATCGTCTCCCATTTTTGAGCGAACCTGTGTGATAGAGAACTATATTAATTTGAGGTTCACGAAAAACCGTCTTATCGCAAGCGAAACTAAATTTAAATGAGAAAAAACAAAATCGCATCGCAGTGCTTTGGAAACGCCTCCTATGCAGGATTTGCACATTGTGCTTTCCAAAATAGTACAGTAGTCTTTTATTTGTTAAGTGATTTTATGTGATCAAATTACATTTCATTCTTAGCGACATAAATAAATAAATCTGGGTTCGCTTTTCTTTAAGATGACTCTGAGATAATTTACATCAATGATTTTAATTCCAACTAATTTCATTTGTTTACACTTTTATATTTCAACGATAATTACACTGTGTCTTTGTCGAATTGCTCTTGTGGATCCCATATTGCACTTTTCAATTTATTTGCACTTAAAAGGTAGATATAAATAAGTATAAAAAAATCTTTAAATTGTGCGGTTGTGTGACAGCTGTCAAATAATTGTGGTTCGATGTTCGAACAATAGAGAGCATTCAAATAGCATAATAGATTAAATGAGTTTCTCTTAAATTATAATGTTGAATACAAATAATGTAACTTCGAGTTTAAACTTAAAAGCCTATCTTCAAATTAATTAATAAATTTACTCTTTCGAAAGTATTCAAATAATATTTCCAAAACTGCTAAAATAGTTCTCGTTCTGTCATTGTTCTTTAATGAGATTTTGTCGGATTTGTGTTCGTTCCTTGAAAAAATCTAGGAATAGGAATATTGGTCGAATTACGAACAAAACTGGAGCGCATAGTCCGTCAACAATTCGCGCAATTGCCTGGAGTAATATACCATGATTTCATTTCCTTTGCATACAAAACTGAACTCGACCTCTAGAGTCAAGAGTGCAGACAATTTTAATGTCTATGTAGTAGAGCCAACAAATATTACCTTCCCATTCTAGTACAGATTACGGCGCACACAAAGTATCTCAAGTTTTCCCAGAAAAAATGGTAATTTCCAAACATTTATAGTTAATGCTGCGGAAGAAGACTAAAAGGACGAAGAACTATTAGTTTGAAATAATAGTCTTTGTAAAAATGCATCAGAAAAACCAGGTTGCGAAACATTTCAGAAAATCGATACCGATCTCGAAATCGGTCACTGTAAAAGATGCAGATGATTCTATTCGTCCAAAGTTCCAGCAGGTACAAACTGTGGATGGGTCAGTGGATATGGAGATCTCAGATCCATCATTATAATCCTCCGACTGACACAGCCACTTTCTGTTTACAGCAGATAAAATATGCTGGTTGTTTTCTTTCAAAGATTTACAATAAAATCCGGCGTTGTTTCCCCAGCGTCATTCCCAGTTTTGTTGCTGGCAGAGTACACATGACAGGGAATTCCCTTACCTGCAGTACAAAACTCACTAGGAAAAGAAAGGTTAAGAAAATCGCATGGACGAGGCTTCTATTTTAAGAGTCACTTATGTGACGATATTTTTGGTAAAATCAGAAGCACGGTCATCTTCATGCCTGAAGAATCGTCATGGTGCATCAGTATGTCTTCTAAAATAGCAATCACATTCAATAGGATGCCTGTCAATGGCAACAGCATTGTAGTTGCGGTATTAAATTAGTGATGAACTCATTGTCGATGAAAACTTAATCTTTATTCTTTATTACAGCAAAAAACTTTTTTCTGTGGTTGAAGTTTTTGAAAAAATTCTTTAAATGAAGAGTTTTCTGCATGCACCGGCGCCCCTAGCAGTGCTTCTAATATTGTCTGCATTCCCGGGGTTCCCAGGTTCATTTGGTATATCTTCACCTGTTCGAATAAAATCTTCATAAGTCTCCTTCATTTTAAATTAAATCAACAAAAGAAACCCACCCTTTTTCGGCTTTGCAGTCAAAACAGCAAAATTAATTCCCAATTTTTCCTCTACTCCTTCAAGTTTTCGAAAAGTAGCTTGGATTTTTTTCTTATAACGATAGAAATCATACTTTTGGTTGTCATATTTAATTCTGATGGACCTAACACTTTTCTTGAAACAAATGCATTTCTCTTTTGCAATGTTCGGTGAAATATAGTTTGCTCTAAGTTTGTGTGCGAACATACGATACTTGTTCAAAACTATAGCGGTGACTTTAGCTTCTTTCTGACTTTCATACTCCACGAAGGCGCATTTGCGTGGGCCCCGTTTACCATAACCTGCATTCTTGCTGCGGGCATCTGTTTTCGGAGGTCGCTGTCGCACTTTCCCGAACCGTACTCTTTTAACATTTCCCAATATGTTAAAGAATTTTTTAAACATGCATGGAAAAATTCGATGTGGTAGATTTCTTACAATCACGACACCGCTTTGCTTTACTTCCTCCTTGGCGATAGCTTTTTTCAACTACAAAATTATTCCCATTGCAAATGATAACAGTTATTATGTTTAATTTTAATACCTTTCGCACTAACTCCACTTTCTTTCCCATTGTGTGAAGCTTAAACTTTGCAAATACGAACTGAAATTGAAAATGCGCTTTGAGGCTTGAGCGGGAAACACAACCACAACTTTCAAAATCTCCTCAACAGACAACACTCCCCGTGACCGTACTTGTGACAGCTTCGTTTAAAATGCGCAATTTTAGTGCAATGCCTCAAGTTCCACGAGTTCCACTTCCACGGTGTGGCTGTGCCTGATGAGTGATGATTTGGACAGGCATTAAGGCGGCTTTACAGTTCACAGTTCACACTATATAACTTTGTTTTATTGAACATTGTTTTATAATTTTGTTATATATAACAAATCTTATATAACATTTTAGTACGTGATTTTTGTCCGTTTTCTAGATGTTATATATAACCAAAGTTGTATAACATTTGTAACTGGGTTGTTTTGTCTTGATAATTTATCTACTTATTAACAAAATAAATAATTAAATAATAAATAAATTACTGATTATTTATCAAAAATGTCTGCTGTCACTGTGATCCTGGCAAGTCAGCCAAAGAAAAGAAGATCTTATACCCTGGACATACGGGAGTTATTAACGTTAATGACGTCAGAAATGCATAACTTTGAATTTGAATGAGTAAGAGGGAAAATAAGCAAATTTTTATTTTTCTTACGAGCAAGTCAAAATTTTCAGTATCATTATTATAGAATTCGTATATGACGATGAAGAGACGTCTTTTAATTTCCAGTATTAACTTTTAATTTCGGAATAAGTTGAGCTTCGCAGGAAGATGTCGCTGTTTTATCGAAACGTCTGGAGTTTGTTCAAAAATTTTACTGTAAACTACGTGATACTACGATAAACTACGTTTTTGCTATACGACTAGAGTTTTTGAACGTGGTTAACGAGGTTACTACATAAAAACTAAAAACAGAAACACTTACTTGTCTTATTTCGCACGACCTAAGCAATTTCTGTCAAAATTAGTTGTCAGTGTTGGGTAAAGTTTTCAAAAAAGAATTTTAAATTTAATTTATTTTATTTTTGATATTTTTTATTCTAAAATGTTGTAGTTAACCACGGTTTTTGACACCCATACTTAATTGTGTTCTACTTGAGTTTTTGAACGCGCTCCAGAACTCAGAATGCAATGATGCTTGTCAGTTGTTGCAGTTGTTGTATGATTTTGACAGCGAGTTTTATTAAAATTTAAAATTAATTTTGACTAAGAATCACACAAAATGACGCGATACGAAAACTGTTGCCGATTGTGCTTAAAAGAGTTACTTGGGCCGGGGATAAATTGCAACAATATCACCGAAATTCGAGATACAATTCTAGATTTGTTCAGTGTTCGCGTAAGTACATAATAGTTTACTACTACTAACTATTACTACTAATTTACACCTATCAAGTAGTAATCAAGAACTATAATATCGATATGACGGCATTTTGCTTTTGTTTATCAACAAAGTATTTCTCTTGTAAAAAAAAAAAAATTAGGCTGTTATATTTGTTGCCATTTGCCAACGAAATTATGATTTTTAAGTTTCCGCAATTTATATACCTTTGTTATATGAAACAGGTTTCTTAAATAGGATAAATGTAACCTATAGCCACAGAAAATGTACTTTCAAGTGATCAGTACATATTCATCCTATGATATTAGTCACGTAAAGTGATTCCAACTTTGGCTTAATTGATCACATTCGATTGGTTTGTAGATAAAATTCAATATAATTTTGAACATTTTAAACATAATAAAACTAAACTCATAAAGTTCTTAAAAAAACAAAACATTTTTAGATATCTCCATCAGATACTTCAATGTACATTTGCACTGAATGTTTTGAGAAAGTAATGTCATACAAAGCATTCAAAAAAGCGGTGATAGAAACACAGAACACACTACAAGATTACGAGAAAATCAAGTCAAAATTATTAAGCAGTATACCGAGCACGATTAAACAAGAAATAATAGATTTAGCTGAACCAGATGGGAGAAGAATGGACACTGTCCATGACAATTCGGAATCAGCGCCAAGGAATGATGTTGCAAGTACACCCAACAGACAACAAGTACCGAGCACCGGAGATAAATCCCCGCAAGTTATTGACTCTTCTGTTGATGTGATTAAAAAAGAAATTCAGGAAACATCGGATGATAATCATACATCTGCTGCATCCTCGGGACATGTTCCCCATAAAAATCAACAATCCACACAAGTTTCCTCTTCCGCATCGTTAGTACAAATTCCATCCAACTATTTAACAAATAAAAAGAACTCTAGCAGTTTAAACAAAATAGTGCTAAGTCGTGAGAGGTGTACTTCATTGAGAACCTCAAGTCCCCGACAGGCAAAAACTCAAGCCATGGAAAAAATATGGTACCAATCTCGCAAAAGGAAACAAACAAATGGCATCGATGAACCACTTGCTGTACGCATGGAAAACGTAGCCGTGAATAACAGTAATGAAACATAGCCCCAAAAGATCAATCAGTCACCACAAAGCCGGATTCGTTGACAGTGGAGGAGCAGCACGATATCCAGGCAAGTTTGCTTGTGCCTGAAATTTGGAGTAATCTTATGAATGTCTTCAAAACATCACCACCGGATGAAAATACTTTATCTCAGCTAAGATGTATTTTTGGAGGCAGTTTTGATCTAAGTGAATCTACTAATTTTTGCTAAAACAATTAGACATAACTGTTCATGTGTTTATTATTTTGAACTGTACCGTAAAAGCATGTGTATCATTTTATTTTACTGTCGAGCGAATTTAAATGAAATATTAATTACTTTATAATTATTGGCATTATTCTTTCCGACTGATTCTATTATTATATTAAAATGACAAATCCTGATCATTATGCACTGATAAATCCTATACGCTAGACACATTACATATTACAAGGACCACTTCGTAGTTCTCATAATAGAAGAGTAGAAATAACTTGAAACTTATCTTCACCTAGAAATAATTGTAATATAATTTCTTTTGATGCATTCTTATATAAAAACGTTTAAAAAAGACGATGGCGTTTTAAAATCCATTTCAATCAACAATTCAATTACAATTTAGGTTTTTTTTTTCTAAAAAATAAAATGTCACCGAAAGGTGAAACAATTACCATGTTTTCTTTCTGTTTACAAAACTTATTTTGCCGATTTTTTTATCCGGTTATTGCATTTAAAGAAAATCACCGGTGAAAACCGAACCAAAAAAATCACCGATAAAACACCGGTTGACCGAACCAAAACACCGGTTTTAGGTTTAAACCGGTAGGTTTTTTCCATCCCTAGTAAGAATTTTTCAAAAAGCGGCACGTTGCAGCGGAGACAAGGACATTAAAAGGGAGGCAATTCCTCTGAACGGAGAACGACTGGCAATCCCGGTCGTCGGCAAATCATAGTGGTGTATCGAAATTCGAATATAATTAGTTAGAAAAAGCTTTATAGCACGTTTTCATTTCAATACAGTTGAACTAGTAAGGATGCAATTGGTCACACCAATTACGTGATACCCTAGATGTAGAAAAATATACTCATTCTTATATCATCATTTTTGTATAAAAACGACTCATGCTTATATGGCAACACTAAGAAGGAGTTGCCCGATTTTGCTCATCTTCGAACTTGACCTTGCAATTTTAATCAAATATTATTGTACCAAATTACAAGTCTCTAGCTACAAGCGTTCTCGAGTTATCGTCTGGGCAGACAGACAGACAGACAGACGGACATGCATAAAACGGTTTCTTTTCACTTCCCAATCATGAATATATAGTTCTTTCTTTTCTGTGACGATTATTTCTTGGCGTTGCAAACGTTCGCTCAAAACTAATATACCCTACATCTAGGGTATAAAAACTGGGTAAAATATAACAACATCTTTTATAAACGAACTTTATCTAATTGGAAATTAGGGAAATCCCAGACGAAGAATGTTAAGAGCTTTCCTATAAAACGAACGTGTAAAGCTTTTAAAAGCGAGAAAAACCTCATTTGGAGTGCGTTCAAAAATCCAAAACCTCTCGTAGTTAACCTCGTAGTAAAATTTTAACTATATTGAGGTGCAGGGTCAGTCTGTACTCTAAACGAAAAAAGAAGGAACCACAGACAAGAAAATAAATAATATTTTCTTGTCTGTGAAGGAACTTTTTGAAAACTAAACTTATGGCAAAGAACAACTGTAAAAAGGTAAGCAATTAATAAAACTCAAAAATATATTTTTATTAAACAATTTGAAATTATTTTTTTTTTTAATAATGTGAGGGAAAGAGACAAGGAATTACGGCTGTTTCTGTTTTCTGACAGTACGTCGTAGTTAACCACGGGTCGTTCATAAATTTCCATGGTAAAGAATTAATTATGTACTAAAATGACGTTATACAGCATTTGAAAACATTAAAATTTATTCGTTAAATTGGATAGCATTAAAATTAAAAATTAAAATAGTTATTTTTGAGATTTAAAAATAAATTTGTCTATTTTGGTAAATCACAAATATACTTACTATTATCGTGTTGTATATCAAATTATAGATGCTTAAAAACTGATGAAAATTATTTTGGTTTAACCTTTCTAGGTGAAATAGTTTCTGTGTATGCTTGCTGAATTATTTTTATCAAGCTATTTTATAAATAATTTTTAAATAAAGGCGGCTTTACACTATATAACAAAACATGTTATACCCTGAACACACGGGAGTTATTAACTGAGTTAATGACGTCAGAATGACGCAGTCCATGTTAATTTCCTATGCTGAACTGGTATAAACCCATATGCTGCAACTAGGCATGGGAAAAACCTACAGGTTTAAACCGAAAACCGGTGTTTTATCGGTGAATATTTTGGTTCGGTTTTCAACGGTGATTTTCTTTAAATACAATAACCGGATAAAAAAATCGGCAAAATAAGTTTTGTAAACAGAAAGAAAACATGGTAATTGTTTCACCTTTCGGTGACATTTTATTTTTTAGAAAAAAAAAAACCTAAATTGTAATTGAATTGTTGATTGAAATGGATTTTAAAACGCCATCGTCTTTTTTAAACGTTTTTATATAAGAATGCATCAAAAGAAATTATATTACAATTATTTCTAGGTGAAGATAAGTTTCAAGTTATTTCTACTCTTCTATTATGAGAACTACGAAGTGGTCCTTGTAATATGTAATGTGTCTAGCGTATAGGATTTATCAGTGCATAATGATCAGGATTTGTCATTTTAATATAATAATAGAATCAGTCGGAAAGAATAATGCCAATAATTATAAAGTAATTAATATTTCATTTAAATTCGCTCGACAGTAAAATAAAATGATACACATGCTTTTACGGCACAGTTCAAAATAATAAACACATGAACAGTTATGTCTAATTGTTTTAGCAAAAATTAGTAGATTCACTTAGATCAAAACTGCCTCCAAAAATACATCTTAGCTGAGATAAAGTATTTTCATCCGGTGGTGATGTTTTGAAGACATTCATAAGATTACTCCAAATTTCAGGCACAAGCAAACTTGCCTGGATATCGTGCTGCTCCTCCACTGTCAACGAATCCGGCTTTGTGGTGACTGATTGATCTTTTGGGGCTATGTTTCATTACTGTTATTCACGGCTACGTTTTCCATGCGTACAGCAAGTGGTTCATCGATGCCATTTGTTTGTTTCCTTTTGCGAGATTGGTACCATATTTTTTCCATGGCTTGAGTTTTTGCCTGTCGGGGACTTGAGATGCTCAATGTTCTCTCTTCATCTGGTTCAGCTAAATCTATTATTTCTTGTTTAATCGTGCTCGGTATACTGCTTAATAATTTTGACTTGATTTTCTCGTAATCTTGTAGTGTGTTCTGTGTTTCTATCACCGCTTTTTTGAATGCTTTGTATGACATTACTTTCTCAAAACATTCAGTGCAAATGTACATTGAAGTATCTGATGGAGATATCTAAAAATGTTTTGTTTTTTTAAGAACTTTATGAGTTTAGTTTTATTATGTTTAAAATGTTCAAAATTATATTGAATTTTAGCTACAAACCAATCGAATGTGATCAATTAAGCCAAAGTTGGAATCACTTTACGTGACTAATATCATAGGATAAATATGTACTGATCACTTGAAAGTACATTTTCTGTGGCTATAGGTTACATTTATCCTATTTAAGAAACCTGTTTCATATAACAAAGGTATATAAATTGCGGAAACTTAAAAATCATAATTTCGTTGGCAAATGACAACAAATATAACAGCCTAATTTTTTTTTTTTACAAGAGAAATACTTTGTTGATAAACAAAAGCAAAATGCCGTCATATCGATATTATAGTTCTTGATTACTACTTGATAGGTGTAAATTAGTAGTAATAGTTAGTAGTAGTAAACTATTATGTACTTACGCGAACACTGAACAAATCTAGAATTGTATCTCGAATTTCGGTGATATTGTTGCAATTTATCCCCGGCCCAAGTAACTCTTTTAAGCACAATCGGCAACAGTTTTCGTATCGCGTCATTTTGTGTGATTCTTAGTCAAAATTAATTTTAAATTTTAAGAAAACTCGCTGTCAAAATCATAAGAATGCAACAACTGACAAGCATCATTGCATTCTGAGTTCTGGAGCGCGTTCAAAAACTCAAGTAGAACACAATTAAGTATGGGTGTCAAAAACCGTGGTTAACTACAACATTTTAGAATAAAAAATATCAAAAATAAAATAAATTAAATTTAAAATTCTTTTTTGAAAACTTTACCCAACACTGACGACTAATTTTGACAGAAATTGCTTAGGTCGTGCGAAATAAGACAAGTAAGTGTTTCTGTTTTTAGTTTTTATGATAGTAACCTCGTTAACCACGTTCAAAAACTTTAGTCGTATAGCAAAAACACGTATCACGTAGTTTACAGTAAAATTTTTGAACAAACTCCAGACGTTTAGATGAAACAGCGACATCTTCCTGCGAAGCTCAACTTATTCCGAAATTAAAAGTTAATACTGGAAATTAAAAGCCGTCTCTTCATCGTCATATACGAATTCTATAATAATGATACTGAAAATTTTGACTTGCTCCTAAGAAAAATAAAAATTTGCTTATTTTCCCTCTTACTCATTCAAATTCAATATTCAAATTTCAAAGAACGCAATTTGCTTGCATGGATAGAGGCTTTGCTAAGCCTTCTCCGGGGCACAAACTAATTCGGTTTAATCTTAATGAGATGAGACAAGAGACAAGAAAATATTTTCTGAACATTTAGTTTAAACTTGAACCGTATTCCGAAAATGAGTCGAGTCCTGGATAAGACCCCGTAAAAATGAGATTTTAGCCCATGCTGAAGAATGTACAATCTGAAAAACATTTTAAATAAATCCAAGCACAAATTGTAGCCTTTTTTAAATATAGCCTGATTAGACAACTCTTACAGATCTGGAGTGTAAAAAGCTGCGTTTTTCTGTTTTAGTTGTGCTTTATAATTTCGAGGATTGATTGATTCATTTTAACTAAACCTCAAGGAACTGGATAAAATTATTGTGAAAATAAAACATCTATATTAAACTTGAAAAGGTTTATTTTTAATTAAAATTAATGCATGATGATGAGAACCAGAGTCCGTTTCATTAGTCCAAGTAGTTAGAATCTACTTTTTGAGATATCCATAATAACCATAGTTGATTGGCGCACTGTATGCCGAGTAAACGTATGGGGATGTGTATACGGGGGATGAGTAGACAGGTGATGAGTACACAGTTGGGGCGCCTAAATATCGCACATATCCTGCGTGGGCGACGGCAGCAATGCAGACAAGGAGCAAGAAAAGGACCTGTAAAAATTCAATTGTAGTCAATTGTATTCCAGTGCGCGAAAGATTTGCTTACCTTCATGTTGATTGATTGAGTGCTTGTTTTCGATTATACTTTCAACTGGAGGTAAATACCTTTATATACCCGAATGGGCTGCGTTGTTCTCTATTAGTACTGATATTTTATTAATATTTCAAACAGGCTTTTTGCTTATAAAAAAATTAACTTACTTCTAAAAGTCGTCACAAAGAACCCAATGCCGTTGGATATGGTTCGATCTCGATGGCGGAAGTTGAAGACTGGTAGTCGTAAACCCAGTTGGATTCCCTAAATTGAAATCACTTAAAATTGACTGTGATGTCATCGACAGCGTTTTTGTACTAATTCACGAATAAACTTAGTTATGCGCATTTATTGACTTTTTCTACAAGAGTTCGTTTTGGAAAATAAAAATTTTGTATCCACATGAATGACACAGCCTCCGAGAATGCGCCCCCAAAATCCTCCTCACCAGAGACCACAATTACATTCGTAGGGCTAATGGGATTCAACGTTGAACTTCGACTCTTACATAAAGTGGTTTTTTATTTGCTTGAATTAAATTAGGTACAATTTGAACTGTTCAAGGTTTTCAGTTTAAAAATATAAATTCTGCTCAATATTTTTGCCCTTTTTTATGTTCACGACAATCAGACAATTTTTTTTACATCTCTTTGGTCTTCTTTATTCGTAGACAAAATTTATCATAATCTCAAGATTTTAATTAGAAACGATAAATTAGAACGAAAAATGAAGCTCAATGAAATTGAAATTAGCAAAAACTTTGGCTATTGCAGATGGTTTTGTGTGGTAGAAAATTGAAAAGTGATAAGACGATAATAAATAAATTAAGGTGGGTCGTGAAGAATTCTGGAATTCAAATCGATTGATGTATATGCATGAGGGAATGTCTAGTGATATAATCGACTTATTTATCAATCTTCTTCTGTTACATCATCGGGAGGGAGTACAGTCAACTCCTCTAGCTGACGACCTTTGTTCGCTTTTAACACATTTTGTTAATTGTTCGCCAGTTTATGGTTTCACTTCGGATCATTGATCATTTTAATACTGATGTAGATTGTAGGTTTATGAAAACATGGAAATGAGTCCATTTTTACAGGATATTGTTTATTTTAAAGTTTTCTATCGGAAGGATAGTATTGTTTGCTCGTATAAAAACTCATCGCTATGGAGTAAATACTAGTTAATTTTTTCAAAGTCTTCTTATTGTTCTTACCTACAGTAAACGGGGAAAATTGGGTCGTAAAATTTTCAACCTTTTCTTATTTTTTATATTTGTAACTTTTTTGGCATTTAATGACATGTCTAAAATATGAAAAACAAAACCCTTCCAGAAAAAACATATTTGTAGCATTAAAGATTTCAAGGGGAGGGGGGTTACCGAGAGGTAATGGGGTATACTCTTAGCTACTCTAGTAATTTCATGATCCTGAAAGTAGTCTGTCAATTTGCTGTAGCTCGATAGTCTGTAGCTTTGTGTTTGTCAATCTTTCTTAAAAAAACGCATTTTGATTTCTATCCATGCGAAACTATTTTCTATTGAGCCATAAAATGACTCATAAATATACCAAAGAACATACCGTTTATTTTATTTCATAACAAGAATAGCTTATAATTTCTGTAGGGAGAGGGGGGGGGGGGGGGGGAAATTACCACCCAATTACTGCCTTGTGGGAAATTAGGTGACAAGTTTTAAAATTGATTTGTAACAATTTTCTTTGTTTAATAGAATTATAAAATCTATTAGTAGTAATCTTTTGTGAATCGTGGTTGAACTGCAGTAAGCTTGGTACTTAAATTTGTTTATGTCTATAGCATTTCTTTTCTTATATTATACGAAAAGCGATAAAATCGCTTTTAACTTTTCAATGTTTTGTGGCCATTCTGTATCATTTTGTTTTATTACAAAAAAAATTAGTGCTTATTTTTCTGTTAATACTCTTAATGTACTCTTAGGGTTATGATTTTGAAACCTGAAGGTAATAAGGTTTACTTTTAGTTAAAATTCAAAAAAGTTATGCAAAGTTTAAAAAAAAAAATTTGTCAGCACAAAATTCGCATTTAAAAATTTTTGGTTTTTAGAAAAAGACAGTTGAACAATAATTAGTATTGTTTTTATTAATTTTTGACCCACCACTATTCACCCAATTTTCCCCCATTTTTTTTGTAATCAGTGAAAAAAAAATCAAACTTGTAAAGAGATAGTTTTCTGTCCTAAAAAAATAATTAATTAACATATAACGAGAAACAAGAAAAAACTTCTAACTAGATAAATTTGTAAAAAATTGTGTTCTTTAAATTGAAATTGTAAAACATTTTTATTTAAACATTAATCAAATAAAAATTGTGTTCAAACAATAATGGTATATTTATCAATATCTTTCATTGCAGGCTTATTTAAATAATTTACCAATTAATGTGTATTTTATAACTAAATAATTCATTTAAAAAAATTGCTAAAAGTTTCTTTTTGAAGAATTCTGGGAAATATTCGCCGAATATTTACCGAAAAAAAGCTTAGTATACAACAATATTTCTTCCACGTATCCTTTGCATCACTTCCAGACTCAAATCCTATTTCAGGAATATTAAATAATGCTCGTTTGTTGGTTTTTCGTTATTCACAAAAAATATGTATTGTATGCACATTCTCTATTTTTGATCCAGGTATAAAAAATATACTCGCTGTCCTCGCTACAAATTAAATAATTCCAGAACAAATTGATGTGAATTTATATTTTTCTTCTGTTGTTTGTACCCGTTTTCAGAGATCTAAATTTGTGTTTATATTTGGAGATATCTCATTGAATAATAAATGGAAAGCGAAAAAAATGTATTAATGACAACAAAAATATTTTGGTAGAATTAAAATTTTATGTCGACAGACAAAAACACTGAACCCGGGTTCGCCAAGGTCGTCTGAGAACATTCGTGAAGCGGTTTGTATAAAAAGTCAACGGTTACCACTATCAGGGTAGATTTCTGCAGAAGAACTCAACTAGTCAACATGAAGGTAAGTACCTGGATTGGAAATTCTCTGTTCAAGGAAATTAACTTGGAATACTTTTAGGTCCTTTTCTTGCTTGTCGTGTGCTTGGCCGCCCTCGTCCAAGGCGGTGTGGTGCGGTACTTGGGGTCACCGATAACCTACTCCGCGCCAGTTGTCTACTCCTCCCCGTACGTCTACTCCAGCTACTCGTATCCTGTTAGTTATGGCTACTATGGATTCTTAAAGAAGTAAATCACGGCAGGACAAGGCTGGAATTTAATATTTATGTCCTTTGAATTCGAATAATATACGCTTACTCCTATTGCAATTCTGTTTTTTTTTAATTTCAAATAATTAATTGGGTGTATTTTTGGAAAGGAAAATCAATTGTAGACTTTTCCAAAGTACGAAAACTTAACGACTTTCAAATATGCTACTTGGTGGGATTCTAAATATTGTTGTTAATTTCGTCACTCAATGAAAATAATTTAATGTCTCAAGTGGAATGAACGGCAGTGAAACTTTTAAGGGTTTGCAAGCTGTGCAAAACATCCCTATCGCTAATTGACTATTACAGAGTTAAAAATACGTTGATTTCAAAATAGAACAATTTTCACATATAATTTATTGGTCAACAAAAAAGTCCATATTAATATAAATACATTTTTGGTTAAAAATTTTATGAGTTTTCCTTTTCTATGAAGTTATCAATTGATAATGCATTAAATTATATTTATGCAATTTTATGCCAGACTTTATCTTTATACATAAATTATTGGGTTGCAATCTTTTTAATTAAATCGAAAAACTTTTTATTAATTAATTGAACATATAATGAGCATGTAAAATGTCAATCTATTTGTTCAGTTATTTATTTATTTTTTCTGTGTTTTATTTTATTAAAAGTGAAAATATTTTACAATGAAGACGCAAGTACGCAACAAATACAAAAACAAAAACGATTTATGAAATGAAAGGATAAAAAATATTCACAAAGTGTTGCGTGAAAATTTCAAATATTTTTGTTTTATCTTTTCTGCTTCGAGCATTTGACGACATAGGAAAAACGGTGAGTTTTCAATACAAATGATTCAATACAAATTCACTTTTGAGCAGTAAACTCTTCATAAAATTCGTCCATTTCCCAGGCCCGGATTTATCCATTTATCCATTGCTCATAACAAAACCCTGAAAAATTTTTTTTTGTTTTTATTTCAAACTCAAATTATTGAAAACTATTTTATTCTATATAGACCTTACAATCTACATTGAAGTTCCAATTGTACTGTACACTGTCACCTATTTATTTTCCTGTAATGTTATTCTAATATTGCTAAGTGATTTTTTTTGTTTATGATTATGAATTTTTTGACTGATTAGAATTGATTGATTGATTAAATGAAACCATTTAATTAGTTAACAAATCAAATGCATTTCAAAATCAAGAATTAATTTCTTCATAATATAACAACGAAATTTCGTTGCTTAAGCTAATGTAAAGTTTAATATTAAAACTACCACTTTGAAATGAACACATCCTTTAACCTAAAGTTTAAACTTTGTAAGTGGAATTGTTTTACAAGGTATTTATAGTGTTCGTAAGTTTTGGTTAATGGCCTATAAGAAGCAATTATAATGATTTCATTTGCTCCTTTAAACCTTGGAAATTGTTTCCTTTGTAATACCGTTATTTAGTTAATAATTTGGAAATTAAACTCTCGCGTTCCGAAAGCTCACATTTTAAAGCTAAGCATTTCTCATGTTCAATGGTCATCCCGATATTTTTTCTTGCCTCCTCCTCCTTTTTTTTAAGCCTAGCGATTTCCTTCTCTTGTTTCTTAAAATCACTTATCTCCAAAAAAAATTTCGTTCGTTTTAAAAATTTAATCATTTTTTACGTTGCTTTTAGTGAATATACATACTTCATTTGAAACTTTTTTAATTGAAGAATTTTTAGAGCTGCAATGGTTTCATTTTTCATTTAATGTAAGATGTAGGTAAGTATTTTCTTTTGAAGTTCCATTTTTTCATCTTCAAGTGATTTTCTTAATTCGAATATAATAATTAATACAAATACTTTATTAATTTTTTTTTAACATTTCTCCTATATAACTCTTAAAGGACACAAAATATAAGTCAGCTTTTCTTTTTCTACACATTCTAGTTAATGCACAAGAAATTAAATAATCAAATTCACCAACCTAATCTTTTTCTTTTGTCATTCTAGCCAGCTAAAACTGGGCCATGTAATACAAACAAAAAACAATTTTCTAATTTTATTGTGTATGTACTATTTTTAAATAATTTTTACTTCATTACAGATATTAATTCTTTTATATTTCACAATCATATTATTTCTGTATATCATTGTCAATTTCATACTATCTCCTTCGTCTTCGCACTTCGCTTCAAAAGCCAGGTCACTGAGGACACACCAAGCCTTTAAGTGATCTGCAGCATGTATCGAATCGACTCATATACGGTTTCTGGGTAATTTGTATTGGATCTGTATCTGCGATGACGCACAACAAACTGATAAACGAACAAACATGAGATTCATTATATTGAAAATTTTGGAAATTTCACTGCAATCATTTCTTCAATTTTCAGGTCTTCAGTTTTTATCGAAGTTGCCGCTAATTTAATCTAATAATTAGTTATATAGTCTTAAAGAAAAGTTTTTTTTTACCGAATTTGTAGTGTTGATGACAACTGCTTTAGTTAACACAAATCTAAACAAAATTATGCAAAAATTATATTGAATAACAAAACAAAGCGTTGGTACGCGACTGAAACGCAGGTGTACTTTTTATTTTATTTTTGTGTGAAAACAGCAGAGAGGAAATCCTGTTTCTGGTTCTGCACGGATAAAAAACAGTGAGGCTGTCCAGCGTATAAAAGACGGCGCGGACCTCGATCAAGCATAGTTCACAGTCAAGTGAGTCAAGCAACAACAATCATCAAAATGAAGGTAACCGCGATGGTGCCGGAGCGGGGGTGTCCTAATTACACATCTTTGTCTTGCAGCTCCTGTTCCTGCTTTTGGTGTGCCTGATCGCCCTCGTCCAAGGAGGCGTCATCAGCTACTACAGCTCCCCGGTGGTCTACTCGTCCCCGTACGTCTACTCCAGCTACGCGTATCCTCACACCTACGGCTACTACGGATTCCTCAAGAGATAAATGGAGTTCCTTTGAGGATGTAGAAACGGTTGCGAAAATGATTTTTGTAAATATGTTATATGGACAATGAATAAAAGAGAAGCATTACTTTGTTTCAAAAATTTTGTAGTTTTTTGGTCTAGATACAGTTTTAAAGTGAGTTTCGAATTGATAATTGATCATCGCGATTTTTTTCAGTTTGAGTTTTTTGAAAAAATTGAAATTAATGTTAAATGAATTTGTTCTTCATTTTATATAGTAAACTAGTGGGTCCGGAGATCCGGGTAGACGTTCTCCGCCTTTTATTTGGTGACGCTGTTGTCAGATATTTTATGCATTTGATATACATAGAGTACATGCGCAAGTCAGATGCATCTTAGATATTACTTTGTCTCTTTATTTGATATTGATCATGTCAGCACTTGTTGTAAAACGTTTTCCGTAGTTCAGGTTACAAAAATAGTTGCTTCGTTTTTTAGTCAACCTGGTGGTTCGCATGGAGCTATTTTTAACTAAAAGACCAAATACTAACTTTTATGAATTTTTTACTTCAAAAATGGTGCATTTCCATACGATTTTTCATCGCCTATTTTACCCCTTTAGGGGTGGAATTTTAAACAATCTAACCTTAGCGCTAGTTTACATTATAAAAATAACCTTTGTGCAAAATTTCAGCTCTCTAGGATTAGCGGTTTGGTCTGTGCGTTGTCTGTCAATCAGTTACAGAACGTTTTTCTTATATATATTTAAATCTCGGCAACAGCACCACCTATCGTGTCCAAAACTATCCCATATTTCAAGCTGGAGCCATTCATACACATTTACGAAATTTGATTCAATTCGGTTGGGCGGTTTCAGAGATTAGCGTGGGCGAACATAGCGACACAAGATTTTTATATATAAAGATGGCAGTTATATTCGTAAGTATGTACTTGTATTTTATTTTGTTGTTAATTTATTTGTTTTTTTTTCATCCTAAGTATAAGCTACCAAGAGAGCTCTGGAAATATTTTCCAAACTCAATTCAAACTTTATACAGAAAGGAACAAAAGATCAATAAGAACTTGAACTACTAAGAGGATTAGTAACGCTCCAGATAGCACTTGAAGAGAATATTGAACAAAATGTAAAAAATTGTCAAATGTGTATGAAGTTTGATTGATCTAAAAAATCAAAATTCGTTCCATTAATGACCTTGAAAGAAAATAATTTCTTAAAATATTCAAGTTCACAGATAAGTGGTTTGTTTTTGGTCATAAAGACACTTTGAAGTTGAAAGTGATACAAAAAATTTATGAAAATGTTTTCGAAAATATTTTGAGGGTTCTAAATTCAAGTTAACGCATAACAGCAAAACTTTATGATTCATAAGAGAATTTTGTTTACTTCTCTTTTTTTGTTCCATTCCGACTGGGCCTTAAGCAGATCAACAGTCGCGACTAGTCTCCGATGATGTAATATCGAAAAAAGTTTTTTTATCAGATAATTCTTCGAAGCATATAAAATAACAATTTCAATCTTCGTTACACGAGTACATTGGCGCACGTCAAAATATGGAAACGACAGTCTGATTGCATAATTATGCATGTTCGAAAATAGTTTGTTTAAAAATAAATATTGGCGAAGAACATCATCAAATTATGCATTTTTGTTTTTTAATGTTCGTAATTATAATAGTTTTCATTTGACACAGAAAGACTGCAAAGTCTAGACTAAACAAAACGGATACCATTTTATGGTTTTCGAATATTTTTTTTTCTTTGTTTTTGGATGAATTTCGATCGCACAACATTTCTCGCTGTTATCTAATTTCATTCAACGAATTAATTTCTACATTTCGTTTTTGAGTAGTCGGTTTCTATTCGATTTAAGAAAATTGCAGCTAAATGAAAATTGTCTGCTTCAAAAAACTATGTTATCTATTAATCGAATAATTCGAAATAATTATTACTGAATTCACATTTAAGCTTATAATTGTTTTTTTTTTTGTGCAGAAGCTTTTAAACAGCTTACAAATGACACTTGAATAGAATCTTCACTCTATGCGACTGATGTCCATCCTATCCTAATCTTAATATATAAAAGAGGATGTGGTTTTTTTGTTCCTTATAGACACCTAAACCACTTAACCGAAAATTCAAATATTTAAAATAACAGGAAATTAGGAAATTTCTGAATAGGGGTACAGTTGTGATTTATGTCTCACTTGACATTAAAAGTGAATTTCCTTCGTTGAAATTTGCAACATGTATTAACGAATGGGTAAAATTACGCGGTCAAACGCGTAAAAAAGTCAAAGCCTGTGATGATTGGATCCAAAACGCATATTAGTAACATTGATTTGAATTGATTTTGAATTTATCCAAAATGCATGTATATTTACCTCAAAATGAATACATTATTTATAAAATTTTATTATTATATAAGATATATATTACAATTATTACATATATAACATATTTATATACGTACATAATAAATATTTAATAATAGAATTTTATTTGTCATATAAATTGTATATATATAAAATATAAAATTTTATTATTAATATATATTACCTTAATAAATTATCTTCTTAATACATATATAAAAGAGGATGTGGTTATTTTGTTCCCTATAGACTCCTAAACCACTTAACCTAATTTAATGAAATTTTCAGGGATAATGTAGCATAGTCTCGGGAGACATCGTGTGAAGCTAGGTGGAGATCGATACCCCCCGGCCCCAAGGGAGAAAAAAAGAGATGAAAGGTTCTATGTAAAATCGCCATTTTTGAAGTAAAAAAATCAAAAAAACTTTTATTTGGCCTTATGTTACAAATAAAGGAACATGTGTATCAGGATTATTGGAAATTCGATCCCTAAGGAGGTAAAACAGGCGATGAAAGCTTCAATGAAATTTCGCCATTTTTGAAGTTTAAAATTCATTAAAATTTGTAATTAGCATTCTGGTTAGAAAAAATAAAGACACATGTACCAGAATTTCCAGAATTTCCACCAAAAGAGGGGAAAATAGAGGATGAAACGCTATCCCTACTATTTTTTAACATCTAGGAGCTTTTCTAGCAATGACCATTATTGCACCTTCAGATAAAGCACAATGAGAACTAGCAACATAGAAAAATTCACAAATTTATAAGCAAATATTTTTGTGGACATCAAGTCACACGAGCAAATCTCTACTTTTTTTCGGCGGTCGCACAGTCTTTCGTCTAGAACAGCTAGCTGGACAAAAGTCATGTCGCAAGTACTTACGAATGAATCATGTCATTTTGTAAACAACCTCTTCTATCGTCTGACTCCGCTTTAGTTTAATTAAAAACGTTGAAAGTTATCCTTTGATTTGGGATGTAACACTAACATCAGCGGATTACCAAAATCCAGATAAAAAGAAGGATGCTTTCCTAGAAATAGGAAAAATTTTGATATCTTAAAAATGTTATTTGGTATTAATTTCAATGGATGTACCTACATTAATTAACATAATAATAATAAAATATTTACACCAGATGAAAACGAAAGATGATAATTACGAAATTTGATAAACTGCAATGCTTAGACGACAATGAAAGGAAAATTATGTTTATACATAATACATGTACAGGTTTTGGCATGCGTACGGGTCCGCATTCGGTATTTAAGAAATCGGAGCAAACGATTTCATTCTTGTCAGTTTATTTATTTTTCCCTATCTTGAAGCATAATAAAACAATGCTTTCAATAAAAACCATTTAAGAAATCATTTCAACAGAAAGGAAGAATTTTAGTACATGAACTTTTTTTTAAATACAACTATTATCTGCATTGAAAAAAAAATAACTTTAAATTAAAAATACTTCAAAAATATTCCTTGAATTTGACCCAGCAATGCCGTCACATGCTTTAATTATCCTTCATTAATATCCGCTCACCTTGATTAAGTAATTTATTCAAAGTTAATAATAACGGCGCATTTCTACGCCATATAAGAAGTAGATATAACAAGTCTTTAATATAGTACTTAAATGCAAAATTTTAAAAAATATATCTACTATAAAAAAATACAAGCAGGTATATGAGAATGAGATACAAAACAGCTGTTTACTAAAGGTGGAAACCACTGAATTTTCCGTCTGGCGATTAACAAAGTTTTTTTGTTCACCGAATTCGTAGTGTTGATGACAACTGTTTTAGTTAACACAAATCTAAACAAAATTATGCAAAAATTATATTGAATAACAAAACAAAGCGTTGGTACGCGACTGAAACGCAGGTGTACTTTTTATTTTATTTTTGTGTGAAAACAGCAGAGAGGAAATCCTGTTTCTGGTTCTGCACGGATAAAAAACAGTGAGGCTGTCCAGCGTATAAAAGACGGCGCGGACCTCGATCAAGCATAGTTCACAGTCAAGTGAGTCAAGCAACAACAATCATCAAAATGAAGGTAACCGCGATGGTGCCGGAGCGGGGGTGTCCTAATTACACATCTTTGTCTTGCAGCTCCTGTTCCTGCTTTTGGTGTGCCTGATCGCCCTCGTCCAAGGAGGCGTCATCAGCTACTACAGCTCCCCGGTGGTCTACTCGTCCCCGTACGTCTACTCCAGCTACGCGTATCCTCACACCTACGGCTACTACGGATTCCTCAAGAGATAAATGGAGTTCCTTTGAGGATGTAGAAACGGTTGCGAAATTGATTTTTGTAAATATGGACAATGAATAAAACGGAAGCATTAGTTTGTTAAAAATAAATCTTATTTATTATTTCATGAAAATCTATTTAACACAATTTCCTTCCCGACCAGAACACATCCTAGTATCTTCATAGTTCATGTTTTCTGCTTTAAATAATGCAAATGAGATTCTATACTGTATTGGAACTTTTGAATATATTGGAAAATATTAGCATTCAAAAGATGCACGGAAAGAACATTTGCTCTTTTATACATTTATTGCAAAGTCCTTTCCTAATAACTATAACATTCCCTATTCTAGAATCTTCAGTGCTGAACAATTTAACAGATATACAGATGTATTCAATTTGTTTCCTTGTTTACATCTTTTCATTGGTATGAATTCAATTCCTTTTATTCTGGTTCAAATGTTCTCCTAATGCAAAATTCAGTTTTCTTTGTTTGTTTTTATCACGAAATGTTAAGTAAAGATGTTATTTTAGGTAGATTTCGAAAAAAATCTAACTATTGAGATCGGTACCATGAATTTCAAAAAATTGTTTCATAGTTTTTCATTACATGCCTACCTGAGTGCGAAACGGGAAACCACCCCCTATTCGAAAGTTTATATATATATGTATTTACACTCTGGTGACTGTAATTTTGAAGATATTTGAAGCAAATTTTATTAAGTTATTTCTAGGCCTACTAGCTCTGTTAAATTCGTTAATGAGTAAAATCGGCCCAAGGGGGTGGTCGGGAGAAGGGGTTGGAATTTTTAAAAAATTATATATCGCCTCCCATGGATTTTAGAGAGAAACTTTGTCGGCATAAAGAAGAAGCTTACGGTGGCACCAACGATTTAGTGGTGTGGCGGGTATCAATGGGGGTTGGAGTAGTAAACTCGAAATTTTTATAACCACGTCTTGTGGGGTATCGTTGAAAAGCTCTTGATGAGTAATTTATATTCGTAAATCAATAAATAGTTTCTCGATTTCGAAATTTTTTACCTCAATAAATTCAATCGAAAACACTTCTAATCCACCTCAGCCTGTAGGGCTGCTGCAAGGGATTTTTTTTACCGTAGCCTTTTATTTTTCTTCATATATAGTAGGTGTTGGTCGTTGGGTGTGTGAATATCTCTCAGTAGTGTGAGAGGATCGGGAGCACTACCCGAGTAAATTTTGAAAATTTCCTCATCAGAACTTTATTTTTACACCATTTTTTGGAGTGAAACTGACAATTAAAAAAATTGTTTTGTACCTGCAACAATAAAAGAATTACTCTTACCTCTTTTTAAACAATCGTAAATATTTTGTATTTTTTCATCTCTTATCCTAAAAGCAATCATAGAACCGGTATTTGAAAACATGTTTTTTTCGAATAATTCAATACAACGCACTGAATTTGTTTATATTTTGCAAGCAGATAATTTATAATTAAAAGTGTAATTTAAAATTTATATTCAAAAAATTAGTGGGCGTATTTTTCAAATTTTCAATTCAATAATGATGACGACAGAAAACTAATTTGCACTCAATAAATTTGTTAAAAAATGTTCATAAATAATATTTGTTTAATTTTATTCACACCGTAATATATCAAGAATTTCTGGTTTCGGTAATTTAATGTCAAAAGCACTTTAGTTATTGTTAATTATACAATTAATTTGCCTATGAAAGACGGCGGTCACAGTCTTCAGTTACTTAATTATTTATGACTACTATCGAATTCAATGGTAGTTATTAGTTTTTGTAATTTATAGATGTTTCTCATGAATATTTATAATGCATTCAAATATCGAAAGCAACTATAATCAAATAAATAACACTGTTTTGCTGCTGAATAAAAATCTGTATTCTTAAATATTGTTACACAAATTTTGTTCAATTTTTATTTAATTGGAAATTAATTTAAACTTATTTGAATTACATTGCAAAATTCACAAAATTTCACACGGTTCTTCTTGAAGATTTATGAACATCGATTAAAAAAAAAACTGAAAGGCTTTTGGAGAAAAAAATTTACAAAATTGAGAAGACAAATTGAGGCATGGATTTGTGGGTCCAGTAAGTGATCACCCAGCCATCTCCAAAATGAAGACATTCGAAGATCATTGAGATTGAGTGCTTAGATTATCTGGGCGAAGAGAATTGGTCCTTGGGAAAAATCATCAGCGGTCATTTTGTTGGCTTCTACGGCTATTAGAGATGCTGATGTTGATGAAGAGCTTTAATTATTTTTTTAAACGTAATATTACCCTGCTATGAATTCTGTTAGAAATGTTTTTGAAATATGAATCGGAACGAATTGGCTAATGAAGACAACTTAAATTCCGAAATGATATAATGTCAGGCATTTAACTAACGATGTCTTCGAAAAAGAAAAATTGTCTTAGGATTCTTCTTAACTGTTTCTAGTTACTTTTTCTCTTACAAAAAAACAAAGAAAAGAAGAATAAAGTTCTTAGAAACATTCACAAGCAGAACTTCACTATGCTCGGCACAAAAACAAAATGGTAATGAAAAAATATAAAGAGTAGAGGATAATGTAAAAAATAAATTAGTAAAACAATTTAATTATTGATGTAAGTGTGTTTGTAAATTAATATTGTACTTTATAAAATCTAAACGATTTGTTTCTTTCCAAAAATGCGAAAAGTTTCATTTTCCATCGTGTAGACTCTAGACTAGATAGAGTATATGTAATATATATTATTACATAAAACATTTCGCTAGAATTATATGAAAAATTCACTAATAAACAAAATAATAAAAATATTTCGCCACAGTACGTTATAAATTGGGTGTGACTAAAACTTGAGTGGCGAGTATTACGTTAACTGTAATGGAGTCCTTGCGATATCCTGTTATTACACATCTCATTGAATAACACTGGCACAATGGCGTCCTTTTCCTGAAGTGTATTCCCATTCAAACAGAGTATCCAGATTACATACAAGATAAACATAATTACAGACGAGAAGCTAAGGGCTGCTAAATTATCTCCCTTATACACATTTCGGCTATATATACATATGTTGTTGCTGTTTGGAAGGGTACTTGAAAGGAAGGAGTCCTTTTGAGAATAACTTAATTCAATTTTGTACATAGAATAAAGTAAATATGTATAGGCTTGCAAAATTATGTACTGAATGAAGGTTCATGTGGTGTTGAATTTATTTTAAAATTGCTGGGGGTTGTATTTTAATGGCGAATGTAAAAATGTTTGTAAGTTTTGAAATATTTTGTGCAGTTGATATCATAAACAATTATATAATCGCTAATCAAAACTAGTTTTGCGGCTCAATACTCATTTTCAATATTCAGGTGAGAAAACAACATTTTTGGGTTATGGGAATATGGAAAACTTTTTTATGGATTAAGGATACGTTGATCCTTTGCACTAATTTCATTTGAAATCATAATCGAGAAACTAACGGTATATACAGCTTGTAACGCGCCAATATAATAAAGGTATAATTCATTGGAATTTTAAATGACGTTAAAATATTTTTTGTCACTTATGTCCATAAGTTCTGAGGTTTTTTTTGTGAAAATTTTCTGTGAAAAATAAAACGTTTTGTCAATGTTTTTTATGTTACTTGAGAGAATATTCTGTGCTATACAAAATAGTGTGTTTAGTTTTTTGTATACTGATATACTTTAATTTTTTCCAGGTCATTAAAATGGAGTTTTAATTCCACAAAAAAGAGTATCTTCGACACCTTATGCTTTTTCCGTTTGGTTTTTATATTTTTTGGCATGATCCTTCGTATCCTCCTGTGTTGGATTTGGGTTTGCATCTCCTCTGATTTCTTTCTTGGCGTGTCATTCAATAACGACGTGGAAATGAAGGCTTTGCTGGACGACTTCTTCGAGTCGAAACCAAGTGATTTCTACAACCGAGCCTTGTTGAACGTTGGGAAGAAAGTGTAAACAACAGCATAGAATAAATTGTTGGTTCATTTGTTGTTCATTTGTTATTTAATTTTATGGAATCCTAAACTTAAGCAAAAAAAAAAAAAAAGCCCAGAACTTATGGGCAAACCCAATATTATGTATATTGTATATTGTATGTAGATGTTATTTGGATGAAAATAATATCAAGTATAAAATATATATATGAGTAGGAGAGACTTACATTTATTCCAACGTTTACAAGGAGGAGGAGTTTTTACAGGAGTTCTATAAAATATAAAGTATTAGCAAATGGATGTCGTTTATAGCTAGCTGTCTGTTTCTCTGTCTGTTGAGACGATACTTTTTTGTGTAATTTTGAATTTGAGCGAAAAAAATACATTTTAATCCTTCTACGTAAATGTGATAAACCGTAAAGAACACGACCAAACAATATGAATGCGAGTTTTACGAAATCCATTTCAGATGGACAGGACTTCAGTAGAACATTGAGAGGGCTACTTAGCAATCTGCCTACAAAGGTGTTTTTGTTCTCCTTTGCATGAGTTCGCCGATGCAATTTAGGGAGAGCCACATTCATACCGGAAATTGAAATTCTCCCGTGCAAGGACTCCTTTCAGTGTCGAAGAGTTATTGACAGACATTGATTGCGCTTAATTTCGGTCCAGTTCGTCCACCCACGCTATTTGTAAACTATCGCTTTTGACAAAAGGTTAGCAAAAGTCATTATTAAAACATGTTTTGTCAAGAATTGCCCGAAATACCCTCTTAACAATTGCCCCTAGAATTGTTCGGCTGCACTCGAAGTCAGATTTTATTTGGAAATCATTAAAGTTGACCCAATTCATTATGCCATGATTTAGGGGCAGGATCAGGATCAGGATTAAGTGAGAGTTAGATGTGCATTCAAAACTTCCTCTTGCTGTGGGTTCTACGTGTACATACTTTTTGTTCTTCTATAGTGTGAGTATTATACATCATCCCTTCAACGGTGGTGCACGTCCCGAAGAGAGCAGTGCGGAAGGCACAAAAGAAATTTCCTTTATTCATACCACCCCCAAGTTCCTGATGTTCACAAAAATTTTACTTGAATGCACCCTTCGGCATTTGTGCCCTAATGACGACTAATTGGGACCAAGTTGTTGTTTGTTATAACAGCGATCACAAAATAGCTGAGATTTGGAAGACGTTCAGGAAACGCCTTAATGAGCCCGAACAGAGCAAGAATGTGCAATGAATTCCTTTTTTTCCTGTACCAACTCCTGAATCCTTGTTGATGTCCAATCACACTGCCAGCTGCAAGGCATTGTTGCTTTTTTTTACAAAATAAAATATGATTTATGAACATTCTAACGTCATATTTGCAATAATTTATTTGTCCAAGCATTGCCCGGGAGTCCTTTAACCCTTTCAAATGACCTCAGCATTTCTACAAATAAAAGTGGGCGTTACATACCTTGGAATCAAAAAAGGACACGATGTCCTTTTATAAACTGAGGTCGTATTCCATTCTCAATTAGTTTAGTTCAGTTTCATTAGCATATCTGACCCAAAGAAGCATTGTCAACGGTTTTTATTTTTCACTCTCATGTCCATTTGTCAGCCACACCTCCTTGGAAGGATGCGGAAGGGTTAAAATTACAAGCTGCAACATTTTTAATATTGACTCGTATTATTATTGTTTTTTTTTTTTATATATCACAAATGATAAACGACAACGAGAAGCCCTTGGAGAATACAGAGTCGTTTACACGCCTTTTAAGTCAATTGTGACTTGATGTGTTTTTTTTTTTAGTAAAAAACTATAGCGTTAAACAATTGCCAGCTTTTCTCCCACAGCTTGGAAAAGGATGATATATTGGCCATTACGTCAACCCTTTTGTCCATTAACAACTTTATCGTTTCCTGAAATCTGAAATCTGTTGATAATATCTGCAAAAATTGCAGATTTAGGGGAAATTTTTTACGATAAAAAGGGTGCATTTATTAAAAGTATTTTTGGTGCAAAACAGAAAAAAACTATTGAACATCTAACTCAACAAGAACTCAAAATTGATTTGTCATATCATTATGATCAATCCAGAGCTTAATATTTTCGAGTAATTATATTTACAATAATATAAAAACGAAATTTGAACGCTATATTCTGACATTTAAAAATTTTCAAATCTTTTCATCCTTTTCAATCTTTCATTTCTCATTATAAAAAATCAAAAATATCTCCAATATGATGTCCATCAGTTTCTTCTATTAGAATAATTTTCAAACTTCAACGTATTGTGTGTGCGCGTTAAGCGTGCGTCAATAAAATCAAAACACGACAAGGACGTATAAATCCTGGCTACAATAAACGCCGGGGGCAAATATACGAGGGGTACACACTCGTTACTATTGAAAATCATTCATGAAAGGGGGCGATGAAACGTGTTGAATTTTTGTATCAAAAAAGGTTCACCGGTTTTGTAATATGCATATGCACGCAATTCCATTTAAGTCCTTTTATAACATTGCACTGTTCCATTTCTTTTCTTTTTATTTATTTCAATGATCTCTTGTGATTTTTGCTTGGTTTCAATTATATGCTTCGACGTGAATACTTCGGGGATAATTGGAGGAATATTTGGTTTAGAAGGATGCGGACATTAAAGTAGAGACAAGGTTCCGCAGGGAACGACCTGTGACAAGGAATACAACTGATAGACTCTTATTGTACAGTGCTCAAAAATTTACAAAATTTGCATGTAGTATATTCTATCACTAATAAACAGTTCAGACGAAAAAGAAGCAATTCTTTATTCTATTTACAGTTATTGATGTGACGCATTTATTTCAAAATTTAACCATTGAATGTCACCTTACACGCGGCAAATAGTTCTACTTGTTGGATTGAGTGTCGCTTCTAAAGCAGCAATTATAATTTCCTTATTTAAGCTTGTCCAGCCAAAAACTTCTCTTTTACTATTTTAGAATTATAAATATTTCGAATTCTATTGGAAATAAATACATCCTTAACATTTTACAACGAATTACGTTGATATTGAAAATATTTTCTATCAAGCGAGGAATGGAATTGAAAAAGGTCCCAACATTTTTTCAATATTCAAAACGAAACTTATAAGAAATCTGTTGCTATTCCCAGATCATTCAAAAAATGCCATTTAAAACAATAAATGCGGGCGGTAAACATCAGAAATTCCTTGAATCCCTTACACGTGTTCAGTAATTTCAATTATTTACCGATGTAGAGCAAGGATAAATTTTAATCGAACAAGGATCAGTGGGGAACGCAGGCAAAGGGCTAATACTACTCGCGCCCTACGTTAAATGAATTAAATGCGTTCATCATAGACTGTATGATGTTTTAAAAAAAAAAAAAAAACTCATCGAAAGGGTGGTGTTTAGGGCGAGGTGGACTCGAAGGAGAAACAACAACCGATGAAAATTCTAATTGGAAAATTCCTCGAATACTTCTTCTTATGCAAAAGAGGGTTGTTGAGGGAGATAACATCTTTCGAAAGTATTTTTGGATTTTCATTTGTGTACATTTCAGAGATTCCGCATTGCAAAATATTTAAATTGTTGAATTAAACTACAGTAACTAAGAGGAATTGAAAAAATTCTTGGTACGAGGGACGAGGGTATGCTGCACTATTAACAATAAGGTATCACCATCATACCCACTCTTTCCCATGGCAAATCCCAGAGAAAAATTGAATCATCATCTTGTTAGCCCCTTCCAGTCAGTATAACACTTCAACAAAAGGAACTGCACGCTACCTATCAACAGCCTGTCCCGTTATTCTATATAGGAACAATGTCACTGCAAGGTATTAAAATCACTAAGATAAAAAAAAAAAAAGAGTAGACAATTTTTGTAATTGTTGGCGACATATGTTTATGCCCTGCTCGCCCCAGAAACTCACAGAGCATCGATTCGCCTCGCATGAATCACTTGAACGGGTAAAAGTGAAATACTTATCCCGAAAGGATGCTACAAAGCCCAGAAGGGGTGAGATTTAAAGGGGTTGAGATTTTAACATTTAAACCAGTGCGAACACGAGATTTTGATTTAATTCTGTGCCTCATAAATTTTGTTAAATTGCACAAAAAGTCTCAGATGCAACTGATTGGGACAAATGAGTTGGGGCCCCGGAAATAAAGTGTCCAAGTTTGATGATATGTCCTTTGTACAATGATGCACCGGCAGAGTTCATCCCTTGTCACTGAAATCAATTTCATTTAATTAATGTTAAGCGAACACACGTGCAGTGGGATTTTTATCATTCAGAATCATCGTATCATCTTGGATGAAATTCTATTTCACTGTAACCGAGGCCAACTTATCCCGGTTAATATTGGGATAATCTCTCCTGGTTGGGATTAATAATGCTGGATTATTGGTAAAATGGTAAGGTATATGATGAAAACTTTACAATTATTCTGTAATCCAAAATTAATTACGTAATTTCGATATGGTCGATGAGAAGTTGACATAATTGAAGCGCATGATCTTTGGTTAGGTACAAATTGGAAACTTAATCAGACTTTTAATGTTTTAGTATTCCCAAAAAAAAAAAAAAAAAAACTTTAAAACATATTTAAAAATAAAACAACCAACAACAAAAACTTTTAATAAGAAACTCGCACTACACAAAACAAACCCGACCCAACTGACCGTTGTCCATACCAGTGAATTATGCGTAGGAAATGAACAAGAGTGCGTTCAAAAACTCATAGTGAACTATGAACTATGGTTGTTCGAAAACTCCTTTTGACTATACTAAGGAGCAGGGTCAGCCTGTATTCTGTAGTAAGTATTCGAACGAAAGAAGAAGAACCTTTTTGAAAACGAAACTTATGGCAAAGAACAGCTGTAAAAAGGTAAACAACTAATAAACAGATATAAAACTCAAAAATATAAATTTAAGTTATTTTTTAATAACGATAATCAAAATAAAAATGTTTCTTGAAAAATTTATCCAAACACTGTCATGAGGGAAAGAGATACAAATTATGATTACTGCTTCTGTTTTTGGACAGGAACCTCGTAGTTAACCACAGGTCGTTCAAAAGCTGCCGTGGTAAAGCAAAAATTCTGTAGTAGTAAAATGGCGTTATATAGGCATACAGCATAACTACAGCTTACAGCGTCGTTAACAATAGTAAAGTTTTTAACGCGCTTCAAACCGTAGGGTTACATTTTTCACTGAGCCGTCACTCTAGATAGATGAATCATCGGTTTGGACGGTAGTTTCTCATCAAAATTTTGGCACGGGTCAATATGTTTCATCGTTCAATTTTAGTGTACACTTTGGATGAAATAAAACTGCAAGGCAATTTACCATTATCCTTTTGATGATTCCTCCAAAGTGAAGATCCAAGGTGATTAGTGTAAATGAGCCTTAAGATCAGTATAAAAACCTGAAACCAAGCTCTTGATTTTGTATAAAACTCTGTAAAATTGTAAGAACAATTTTTAAAATCTCCAAAGCACATATTTAACAAAGACAATCATATAGATTTAAAACAGCGAACTCCCACAGCAAAAAAAGTGCTTCTCACTAATTTTCAATTTTGAATTAATCTTGACAAAGTCCCACCTTCGTTTCAATAGTTTCAATTCAACAAATTTGATTGCATGGCCATCAAAGTAACAAGCTCATTACACAGAGCTAAGTCGTCCCCTAGCACGGGAGTTCCCCTGTCCAAACGTCACACATGAGTTCGTGCTTTTCAAAATAGAGCACCGCATCAACGCAGTGTTGTCCTCTATTAATCGCCTCATAAATAAACTGGTAACTACCTCGCACCTTGGCGACGGCGGCGGGCATCAACGGCGGCTCCCAGATGAGCACATTTCCGCTGGGACCCAGAAATTAACACAAGAATGACACGTAACTGTGCATTGATCATTACCAAAAACGAAAAAGTATATAACAAAATAGAAGGAAATCGTACTTTGACATTTTCAAACAATGCATTTCTTTTTGACGTCACTTGATCAAGCAGGGACCGGGAATTATTGGAAATTGTGACAACAATATGATTCACAGCATGATATCAACACTTGGAGGCACAGACGCAATGGCCCCGGGCGGGTAAACAGGCACGGAAGGCAAAAAAACAGGTAATTTTCAAGCTGCCAACTTGAATGATAAGTGCAACAAAAGCAGCAAAATCTTGCTTTATCCTGGAAAGATGTAACAAAAAATATATATATGTATGTTTAAAAAACTAAAATGATCTTGCTTACAGCATAGTGGTCGAGATGGCGAGGGGCATGGAATTCGACCAGGATTTCTTGTAGAATTTTCACCTTGCTACCTGTCCTGGTTTGGAGGACTCCTTTCAGTGAATCCTGAGCCGCTGTTTGCCTAATGCGCCGGGCTTATCCTAATACCATCGGTGCAGAAGAGAAACACCCGAGCAGTAACACAATTCCTTCGAAAATGATACTAAGCTGTTGATTCCTAATCTTCAGTATTCATTTGTGCAAATCAAGTGGATAACAAGATCTCTTTGAAGTGACCGATACATTATCGTTGTCGCAGCTTCGACATAATTATAATTATAGTAGTTGTCAAAAAAAGCTTTTGATTAAAAAAAACAATAACTTGTTGCAAATAACAGTAAAATTGTAGCAACCTAATTTGAAAATTTTAGTAAAAAACTACAGTAGAAAATTGTAGTAATCAGATTTACATTTTACTGTCAAAAATGGCTTATAAAAGGAACGACATTCTCCTAAAAAATACAATCGTTTTTAGGTATACGTCGAGACTGCTTCGTGGAAACATAAGTCTCGGGTTTCCACCGAAAGTTATTGTTAAATTTTAATGGAATATTTATTCTGGTATAGGCCGAATAAATATCCAATATCCACCAGCTAATAAATTTTATTATTGTGATATACGCCGAATAATACACATCACACTATTCTGTACACACCACTAATTTGAATTTAAAAAATATTAAACATCGCTGAAAATTAAAATGAAATACAATTGTTTTCCATTGTTTTCAAAAAACAATCAAAACGCTGAATATTTCAAATTTAATTTAGTTATTTTGTGAATTTATTGTTTTAATTGTTTTATTTATTTTTTTTTTATTATTTTAATGTACACACTTGTACATTAAAGTTACGAATTTAGAGAAAGCCTAAGGTGCATTTTAAGCATGTTGACAAGGCAAAAATAATTTCCTTGAAATAGGATTAATTTAGAAAAAAAATTGTTTGTGTCCTTTTTTATGAAATAATCTATCAAGTGTCACATCATTTTGGAATCAGGACTAAATGCGCCAACTTTTAAAGTAACTTGCCAAAGTAGCGTAGTACTTTTTTTTTTCATTACAGTCAGTTTGGGCGATGTAATATAATGTTCAGTACATGGTTGTGAAAAAGAGTGATATTTTCTTTAAAATTGATGCAGTTGTGTTTAAACTTTACACTGTAGCTTGTAGAAGGGTTCTTCAGGATTACATAAAAAAAAGAAAACATTAAAAAAGTAAAGGTTTGTAGTCACAGTACTTGAAAGATCATCACAGGGTGTCAATTTTCTCGATTTTTCTTTTAATCCTTATAAAATGAAAACCACTTGACCAAGATTTTTTTTTTATTTTTCTGATAACTGTTACCACCTAGCCTATTACCCGTTTTCGGCTTGACGTTGAGTTTCGGGACACCCTGTATATAAATTAGAATTTAAGTTGTTTGTAAATAAATAAAAGAACAAAGTTAATAAAGATAAGTGTTTATCACTAAATAAGTGTGTTTCAAGTTAAAAGAACCTTGAATCCAAACAACCTATATAGTTTTCTCAAGTTTTCAAATTTAAAATATTTTTATCTACTACTATTACAGTTATAAATCGCTGCAACATTTGGTCCTTCGAGCCAGATCTGGTCTAAAGCCAAACACACTTATGTGCAAAAACTTACCATAATTATTATCATTTAATTTACGAATATTAAATTCAATTCTAATACATACCATTCTTCAAATTTGCTCAATCGCAATCAAGATGGATAAAAATGCAAATTATATTTTAAAAGCATCGCAATTACAATTCAATTACAATTACATTACAATTACATTTCATCTACATGAAAGCATAAATGAAATTAACGAATTTTGGAAAGAATTCTAACAACATCATCCAATTTTAGTCCAAAATTAATAAATTAAACCCAAATTAGGGTTAACTAAAGTGATTTATTTATTGTTAAAAGGGGCCTAAGTTTATATTAGGTCCTTAAAATGCTGTACCGGTTTTCCGAAGGATTTTGTGCCATGATTGAACCAAACCTTTTATGAAGGATATCTCGTAAACGGTACGGTTAAGAATTTTCGTATTATTTTTCCCGTGATCAGCATTCCAAATCCTGCGGAAAATGTCGCAATTGTCGGTATCTCCTCAGTTTTTTTTTTTTTTTTTTTTTTTACTTTAACTAACTAGAAGTCGTCAGAACTTATCGCGGACTTCACAAATATTTTCCCTATTAGAACTGCTCTTTTTTTTGTTGGCCGAATAAAGGAAAGTGTGCGATAAATTGACACTGATATGAGACTTAGCTGGACAAATCCGATAAATCATCCCTTGATAAGAAGGAACCCTTTCAATTAATGGCTCTGAAGGGATTACCGACAAAATGCAAACAACTTCATCAGTTGACAGACGTTCAGGATTTCAGAATTGAACTGAAACGCAGTCGACCGCCGCCGGCCGTCGCACACCTCCGCTCCGGCCCGATTAACTTCTGCCCTTTCGCGGTGCTCGTGCGGTCCGGAGCTGCCTTCATTTCTTACTCTTAGCGATAAATTCCTCCTTTTCTTGCGGTTTTGGTTTTATCTTTCGTGGTTTCCAGATAATCTTGTTGCAGGCGAAAAATTACTTCGTCGGACGTTATGAAATTGAATTTTCCTTGTCTCACATCCGTTTGCTGATGCCGTGCAAGCGCAGAACACTTTTTGTGGTTTCTTTCGAGTACTAAATGAAGATGCATGAAAAACTTCATCTGGTAAAATGATGTATTCTCGTACTTGCAGAAGATAAGTATAAAAGATTGACAAATGGATTACGAGGGTTCCTAAAGGCTTCAATGTTCACTTATTTCAGTTCGTTTCTGTGGAGTGGTTTTTTCCAAAATGAATTATAATCGAATTTTTTTGTTTGTTTGATGTTTGCTTTCAAATATAATAATATGTATTTTTATATTCCATTTTTTGGTAGATTTCGAAGAAAAACCTACCTATTGAGATCGGTACCATGTCATGACATTTGAAAAATTCTTTCATAGTTTTTCGTCTGTTTGTCTGGTTGTCTGTCTTTCAATCCGGACGATAGCTCGAGAACGCTTGTAGCTAGAAGATTGAAATTTGGTACAATAAAGCCAGAGTCAAACCATGCGATAAACGTCATATTTATAAGCAATATTGTATATTTGCTATCGACGATATGCAATATGGCATATCGCTTATAAATATCCCAAAAATTTCGGAATATTTTCGGCACATCAAAGGAATTTGAGGGGTTCAAATTTCCCGAGTCACACCATACCAAATTTTATGTACACATTTTTTATTACAGGCGACTGAAGTTGGCGCGAGTTTACATGAAAAGTGGACATTTGCTATTTTATATATTGTAGATTTTCTACCACAAATTCCGAATCTTTTGAAGCAGTCATTCAAAACAGAAAAAAATATTATCTAAATAAATCCCAAAACATTGCATATTACTGCAAAAGGGACAATTATCCATGTTTCTCATATAAATTACCCTGAGAATGTCATCTCCCTCCGCAATATCCTCTATCCAATGCCATAAACAATTTCCAAAATTGCGAAACGGAAGGCAATAAAATTAGTGATAGGGTTAAGCCAAACCAAAAAATATAATAAAAAAAAATAAAACTCGAACTGAGACATTTCTTTCGTTTCGCTAAGAAGAAATTTCACGGAAATTAAAAACGAGGAAACGAGTTGAAGATCCTTCTTCACCCTTTATACCATTTTGTACCCGAATTTAATGGTAACCCTCTGTACGTAATTTTTGCGTGTGACGCTTGATCCTTTGGGATAACGTAAAATTCAAATCAGTGTTTACACAGTCATAATCATATCATTTTGGAACAACGTCATCCATTTACCATTGGATTATGACATTATGTCGATGAAGAAGAAATTGATTCAATGCTTTTGTATCCAGTTCAACACTTCTGTTGGGTTCGTTTTTTTTTTGCCTGTCGACCAGGACATGTCTCTAATTCGTTTCGGTATATTACATGCAAATATTGAAATAGGTGTGAGCAGTTTCCCTTCCTCCGTTTTGTTATCGCGTATTTTTAATCCTTTTAAAGTATTGAGATGTCAAATATTCAGTAGCACCCCTTTCCTGTCTTGTCAACCCTTGTTTTACACTCTTTTGTATATGCAGATTTTTCGTATCCTTGATGCTTTTAGCAAACATAAAGTGAACTTAATGCCAAGGGATAAATGATTAAGAGGACTCGCATCGATGTTCTTTTGACGTTTATTTGGATGAATACGTTTAAAATTATTTTAAAGTTATAAAAAAAATAGTAATTGGAGGATATATTTCTATATATGAACGCATAAATGAAGATGTAGAGAAATAATCGACAATCACGAAGCAAACATATAAACCATGCGATTACTGTTGTTTTTCATTTTTTTACAAAGTTTTTTAGAATTTTGAAATTCATTCCACTGTGAGTTTTTGCAAAATATTATTTAAAAAACTGTATAAACTAAAATTTAAAAAAAAGAAAGGAGGACGCTACTTTCAACGTACTCAAAATACTGACCTGGCGGTCACGCAACGCAAACTGCGAAATTCTATACGTCGCTGTCTGAGTGCAAAAACTTGATTCTGTTAAATCGATATAAGGCAATTGTTAATTAATAAAAACCCATTGAACTGCAAAATAATAATACAGACCACCCAAGTGCAGGATTGCTGTGACTTCATATTACTCGACATTCGATACATTTGCCGAGGAACCCGCGCACGAAAGGAGACCATTGGTAATATTATTTAACGATAATTTGCAAGATATTTTTGCCGCTTTTGTAATATTTTTATCACCAATCATGTTGCTTTTAATTATGGAAATGCATCAATCTTCTTATGGCTACTTTGGATTCGAAATTCCACAAGATTTGGAAATGTGTCATTTCTTTAATTTGTCTTAGCAGTTATTGTAAATTAAACTTTAGAAACCCAAAATTCTTTATAATATCAAAAAGCATCCACGTTAGTATAATATGAATGAATCTGCAATGTTTTTCTGAATAAAAAGTTCCTCAAAACGCAGAATAAACAAACAAACGAAATCCAGTCTAAAGTTGAAAAACGGAAATTGTTCGTATAAAACAATTGATTCAATTAATAAGATTTATATTTATTTTTAAGTGACTTCCAATTGCACTAGAATTAATTAACAAAATTATCTTAATTACATAAAATAAAGTAACAAAATTAATTCATACATAAACAGCCTTAATTAGGGTCTGAAGAGAACTCAAAAATGCTCAGTCATTGTTACTGGGAGGATAAAACAATCCTATGGAGCTTCCACAATGCTACAAGACTATAAAAAATATAAATATATCAGGATTAAGCATTTGAATTACATTGCAATATAAAAACAATTTAAGATAAGTTCTGAATCAAAAGGACCTTAAATGCGACATGGTACAATTTTTTGTTTTCAAAATGAATGAAGCCAAAGAATATAGACAGCATCCTTAAAGTGAATTTGGTAAAGTAGTTATTTTTATAAAAATCACAAGTCCTCGAATGATCAAACGAAATTCTACATCAAAGTTGACGAATTCTAACGCCTCCACATTCCTCCCCCTACACCGACACCGATTCCACCAGTAGCAACACCTCGGCGAACTGCGTCCATTTCGTCCTGTCGATTATCCCGGTATGCCCGTTTGGTATCCTCGAATTCGCGCAATCTCTGATTGTATCGATCGATTTGCTCCCGGAGGATGGCGTCCTCGTGCATGGCGCGTCTCTCGTCGTACTCCAAGCAACCCACACCGTCCAGTCGCTCCAGATCCAGCCAACCACGGAATCGAACGCAAACGCCATTCATGATGAAATTCGACTTGATGTGCACCTGCAAAATAGAATATGGACATTTTGGATTATAGAGGCTATCCCTGCGAACTGCGAAGTCCTGCGGAAATCGATATCAGTGTCACAATCAACACCTGTGGAGGATAAACAATAGAGACAGATCCTGGAGCTGTGCCCTTTGCGATGGTATAATGTCATTGTCTGATACTAAGAAGGCTCATAATATCTATTTTGCTACCTACACCTCCTCCTCATATACCTATTAACAAATGACTACGCACTTCGAGGAACTCCTTTTGTGTTGCACCGTTCTGATTTATGAAGACAAGGTTTCTGGCTGCTGCTGGGTTCCTTTAAGGATATCGCCTTTTACGGCCAGGTACAGCTCAGAAAAACCAGAACAAGCTGCTGTTCGAATAGTTGAACCGGTCTAAATCAAATATTTGTCAATGTCCTGTTTTTAGTTTCCTTAAAATTCACATCAAGGTGAAGTTTTTTTATCGTTATTTTTCAGGACAAAATAAATTATCGGAGAAAAACACGTGAATAGATTAACTCTAAAAATATAAAACTGTACACTAACAATCCTTTTTCAAGGACAGTATAGTTGCTGCGAGCCATTTTAATTCGAATCTTAAAATGTGGACTTTATTACCCTCCAGTCCTTAATTGTCGCAGGTACTTACGAAAATATTGAAATTGAATATTTAAATCAAGGTATTTCAGCAAAACGAAGAATACTAAATAAATTGCGAATCTTTTAAATTATCTTAAAACCATCAATTAAAAAAAAATTGTTCAAATTCATTATTTATTGAAATTACGGGAGGTAATCTACCAAAAGGACATGCGAAACAAAACCAAATTCAAGGATATTCCGCTTTTCCAGGAAGATTAAAGAAGATAGCCTGCAACCAAAATTTCTGTTCCGCATTCGACATTCATTTAAACGCCGGGAACACAGCTACCAATACAAAAACAAGAATCATTTTGACTTTTTCCGAAAAGCAAAAAAAAAAAAAAACTAAAACCAAAATGTAAAAGTCAAATATAATTGGTCTCGAGAGGAATGCACGATCGTGTTGCGGCACGCGAGCAACAGTTGGTTGAAGAATTTTTCGAATAAGGAAGAATTTTTGAAAAATTTATTGCCGAAAATTGAAATTGTTTTTTCAGGTTTCTTTGGACTTTTATTCAATAACTGTTTACAAGTGTGTGTTTTTTTAATGACTGGCAGATCCCGACCATTAAAAAAAACAGCAGAGGGAATTTACGAAATATCATACCGAAGGTATGTTCATTGTTCAGTTTTTCCAAGTGTCAGACTACGAAGTGTTAAATAATATAATAATGAAAGTAATTAAATGTTCCTTAAAAAATGATAAATTACTTCTTTTACCCTTCCGAAGAAACGCCTCTAGAAAAGGAATAATTGCGCAATTGCTTTTGAGAGATATAATGTTTACGTCAACAGTGAAAATCGTCAACAAATTGTCACAAAATTTACAGTTTATTAAATTTGCTATGAAGTTGCCCATAATCTATATAACGATCCAGATAGATATCTGGACCAACGCTTTGCATAAAGATCTGTAAAGGTCATTAAAAAAACACATCTTACGTTAGCAAACACACTTTGAGACAAAGCAATAAAACATGAATTTTAAGATATTATATATCTATACAATATCATTAAAAAAAAAGCCTGTCATTTAATCGAAGGATCGCCGTTAAAATAACTAAGCTATTTTAAACCAGGTCTTGAAAACAATTCCTCTTCAAAACTCATTTATGATACAGAGATATCTCAATTAGAACATGTCGACATAACTCACAGGACATTTGCATAAACGGCGATCACAATCGAAGTCACTGACAACGTGGCCATCCAAAAACGTGGCTAAAAAAAAAAAATCATCTCACAAATTATCCTTGTTGTGTAACTCAATTGAGCATGTCCTTGGTAAATTGCCCGAGACGAGAGCATGTCAAGTAAGTGACGCCTAGGTGCCTTCGCATTTACACAGAGGACAGAGGTCCTCGGGCCAGTATTTTTAGGGCGGTTGCGGCCCTCGAGGGCATGTCGAGCATATGTCGGACAAGAGCACAGTGTGGGCCAGCAACACCACACCAAATGTACCAGCCAGAGACGTGTATTCTTCGGCTAATTGTTTATTGGGGACTTCCGGTCACGCAGCAGTAGGTCCCCGTACAAAAAGTTTGAAAAATTATCTCCCTTTTTGCTCTGTCCTGCAGTTTTCGACTTCCCAGAATGCGAGTGCCAAGAATCGTTTCGGGATGAAGACGATCTTTGCATTTCCAGTGATCCCAATACATAATGATAGTGGGTGGTAGCAACAGGGTATTTTCGATCATTTTTTCCCTTTTATTCCAATTTTTTGCAATCTTCGAAAATAGCATGTTTATAATCGGAATCAATTGGAACATGATCAATCCAGAAATCAGCAGAACAAAAAAGAAATGATCGCAGAGGTTGTTGGTTTTGTTTTTGTTTTTTTATGAAAGCGCAATAAAAATCCGGCTTTATATCACTATTATATTTTGATGTATGTGTGAATGCATAAATTATGTAAATTCAATCACAAGATTATTTTATAAACAAAGTCAATTATATAAACTCTACAAACTGAAATCGCATTTAAATTGAAATCGAATAATTCATATACAAGAAAGATGGAGAAAACCCCAAAACGTAGTAGAAGAGTCTCTTAAAGAGTTGAAAATTGATAAATATTACGGAAACTTTGTCTAGCGTGTCTTTGCTCTCGAATGTTCCTCTTTAATCGAATTTAAATATCTGTACACTGTACACAAACAAATGTTTGCAATACTTTAAATAAATCAAAATGGCTGCAGTGTTTGCGGAAATGCTACAATAGTGTCTGGTGTTCTTATATAACACAAATGGGAAAGGAAATTTGATGAGCATGCGCATCATCCCGCAATGGTATCTACAGTACATAAACGTGGAATGGGAAAATCAATGCTGTTACTTTAGCAACGACCACGGCCCACAGGATACTAGCGCCTCATCCTGCGACTGCTGCCCCTATTATCACTCACCGGGGAACACCCGCTCTCCTGACAAATTTTGATTGAACAGCAACATCGAGTCGGTGCCGCTTTAAAACCCGTCACCGTGCTTAATCAATACTCTCTGGCACTCAGACCTGTCAGCCTCAATCACCAATGTTCGTAGATTTGGGATTATCATTACACAATGGTCATTAAATAGCAACGTTACGGTACGTCACATCAGTTATTTGGATAACAGGATTCCGTTGTTGTTAAGGATTAATTCGTAAGATTTTTTTTGGTTTTTTTTTTTAAGAATAATTTACAGAAAAAAATTGGCTGCTTTGAACTCACCTTTCCATGCTCTTTGTCAAAATCACATTCCTTATCTTGATTATACGGACTTTGATTTGCGTTAAATACTAATTGTAAATTTGTCCCTGATGCAACGAACGATATTTCCGTGTGTCCTTCTCGGCAGCCATTTTGGAAGCGAATTTGGCGCTCCTCCATTGCTCTTTCCCTGTAGCCAGTGTATCTAACCTGGAAGAAATCATATTTGCAATTAAGCTGTGCGATTAAGGACCTACGATAACTTATTGAAAATTCAAATAACGGACTCAATAACAATTTCTACCGAAAGTATTATGTTGACGTCACTAGTTTTGCAATATTTGATTTATTTTTTTGTTTAGCGATGATGTGGATGTCTTAGATAACTGGTAGATTTACACCGAATCACTAATACCATTGCATTTTGATAATTGTTTTACTTTAGGACATTTTCATTTGTTTGAATTCCAGAAAGTTGATTTCAAAGACTTTCAATAATTTCTGTGATAATTTACGTACTAACGGTAAATTATCAAAATAAAAGCATAATTGGTTTGCGACAATATTATGAAATATAAAAACTGTATGGAAGAAACGATTGTTAAAAAATCGTGTAAAAAACCGTGCAGAAACAGTTTTCCCATCGTAAAAACAAATTCGCTCTAAATTATTAAAAAGTCATGTAAAAAGAAGTTTTTTGTATATGTACCTAAAATTTCATGATAGTGTAAAAGAAGTTCCGGCCCTCCGGGCAAATAAATTAATTGTAATACGTATTTGACGAAAGTTAATATGTAAATAATAAATATTCAGGAAACAAAATCAACATTTTTCTATAAAAATGATTTATGCTTATATGGCAACACTAAGGAGTTGCCCTATTCTAATCATCTTCAAACTTGACCTTACAATTTTAGCGAAGTATTGTTTTACCAAATTTCAATCTTCTAGCTACTTTAGCGTTCTCGAGTTATCGTCTGGACAGACAGACATCCATAAAACGGTTTATTTTCACTTCCTAATAATGAATATATAGTTCTTTTTTTTCTGTCACTCAATACTAATACTTATCCCTACAGAGTAGAAAACGATATTGTTTTAACCACCCCCATCGAGAAGGGGGGAAAGGAGTATTATTTGTGCGGGGTCCCAAAAAAAGCCTACTTGAACCGGAAACTCAAAACAGTGGCCTTCAGGAAAACATTATTGAGTAGCCCTAGCCTAGAAATATCTGTCGGCGGACATGGTTGTAAACCTAGTTTTATAATTGATATATGTATAATTGTTATAAACATTTTGTTTTTAGGATGCAAAATATTGCTTTTTTTCAACAACCACAGATTTTTGTTTTGAAAAAAACGTTACATTCATTTATGAAAAATATGGGTTAAATAAAGGTCTTTTCCCCAATATTTTTTGGTGTGCTTATTATTTTACAAAATAATGTTTTTCGTTAAATTGCACATCAAATTATTTTATTACGGATTATAATCCTACGACTTTTATTATTTTCTACATAACGTTTTTGGTATTTCCCCATTTATTCCACTTTTCAAAATACTTTTCCGATCCAAAAACCAATCAACAATAAGTGAAATATTGAGAATCAATTTTTCAACGAAAAATGTGAACTTTCCCATTTATAATGCATATAAGGAAAATAATTTTAATAAATAAAGGATGACGTTAAAAACTGGTTTAAATTGTGTATAATAATTGATTTTAAATTTATGAACATTGGAGCGGTCTATCACTTCGGTTGTTTATCCGCTTCTACAATTTAGATTGTTACCAACAATTGTTGCAACAACGTATTACTTGAAGAAAAATGTCTTACTAGACAAGGAAAGTATGGAGAAATATAAATGCGGAATGCGCAAGTTGCATGAAAACGATTATATAATTTCAATTAATGGCCGTGAATAGTAAAGCAAGGAACAAGAAACCTTTTTCTAAAGTACACTGTCTCTTGATTGCAGACCTATTTTACAACACCATCAAAAAAGTTATTTTCCCTTAAAACGGATATAAATTCGTCCCACGCAAAAACTTTTATCATAAAATTCGAACCTAGACCAAATCTGATGCCTTTTGCAAAGCAAAATAAACAATAAAAACCGAAAAATGAAACCAACAGCTAATCGCTGGTGACCTTCTGTAAAACCCAGAGACTTTCCGCCACTTTGTAGCACCAAAGAGTGAAGATAAAAAACCACAAGAAAAAATTCCCAGGCGGCAAGTCTAGGAGGCCTAGCTCCAAGATAGATGCGTCATTTGCGATCAGGTAAATCACCAAACTGAAGGCCTTCGACTTGAGATCGCTTATTGCATTCAAATGAGGCAACATCCATCGAGGAAATTCCTCGCCAACACTTGGTAATTTTCTGGGAACTCGCCGAGATCGAAGGTGATAATCTGCGGTGATCTGGTGATTCATCATTATCACGTTTTTAATATAGGTATATGTCTTTTTATTGCTTTGTGTAAAAAACAAATTAATTGTTGTCACTTACTTCGCTTTCTCTGCTCAATCTTCGGAAAAGTTCATCGCTTTCGAATTTCGATTTTTGATCGGGCACAACGCGAGGCATTTTGAAAATGAACCGCGGTTTGGGCTGCTCGTACAGCCCAATGGATTCATAGGGGATCATGCCAGCGAGGGCTGCAGCGTCGTTCATTGCGTACGTAATTGTTTCAATCACAGGGTTACCAATTAGCTCTGAAAATAGCTCGCACTTCTTCACTAATTGCTTGATAGTCGACAACAACAACACCCTTTGCGCGAATTCGAATCACTGAAAAACACCCTTCGACGACGATCTCTTCAGCCAGACTGAAAAGCGTTGGTCACAGTCGGTCATGTTTTCTGCAAGCAGGAACACCGAACACCGTTTTCCTAGAAGCGTTGCGAGTGCAGCCCCTTACGTTTGTCCCGCTTGTCTTGGGTGTTATGCACTGGTGCCCCTCTCGAACTTCGGCCAATGGCAGCCACCCTTTTTATATGCTCTCCCGTTGGAACTTCTCCAGTGGGAGTGTCTACAGTTATGTACTACCTGCAATTGGCTTGCACTGCGCACGCCTTCCACTCAGCTAATTGGACAGCAATGAACGCAAAATTACAATCAGCACTTTTCAATTTTATTCGGACTGAATCATCAGCGTTTTTGGGAATTTCCCTATCAACCGTAAAATTATTTACAAGAAAAATTATGAAAACCAGAAAGACCAGAGAAGTTGGCAAAGACCTCGAATTTCGGTGTGTGACAATGAAAATTTTATCCCGTTTTCTTGTTGTCTTTTAAAAATAGTCTTCGGAGCCATTGTTGTCTGTTGGGAAGAAACGAAAAAAGAATCTACGATATATTTAACTCATTAAACGTTCACGATGCAATTGTGTTGATTTTATTCATAAACACGCCGGGGTTAAATGGCTGCCGCGGATCTATTTAATTGCCTACAAAAGTGAAACAGTTTTGGAACAATTACGGATTAAAAGGGGGACCAGATGTGATTTATGGCGACGGGAAACACTTCCAGGAAGGTACAAGTCAGTTTGCTTAGATAATAGAATTTCTTTTTCTATCGCTTTATTTAAATGCATATAAGAATACGATTTCATTCATATACATATGCATTTACAAATGCTTGAAATCGCTGCATGGAATTAGCACCGTTATATAAATAATATATAATCCAAAAATGGTATGGATGTATTCTTGAACTCCTGATAAAAACTGATCATGTTAAACACTGACTGTATTAAAATAAATTAAAATTACCTTTTTATACCTATTATGTTCCAAAATCTATTTATAATAATTATTATTTTTAATTTGTGGAACGAGAAACAATAATTTATTATAACAGATCAATACAATTTCAACTCGTTTAATTGCTCGTTACTCCATTAAAGAAACTTTATAAATATTTAAAAATATATTGGGTGTTTAACTTGAAAATAAGGGATTTTTTTTTTTGCACAAATATTATGTTATTGCAATAATAAAATTAATCAATACATTAATCAAAGTATTGACATTGTCCATCAACAGCCTTGACAACTTACAAGCAATTTATGGATTCCTTCCCAAGTTCCCATACAATAATATATACATGGTACAATAATATATATCATTAAAATGATAAGGGCAACTCCTTCTTCGTGTTGCCATATTAGGCTGATTCATTTTTATAAAAAGCAAATGACAAACAGACATACTATAGTCTATAACCTCAAAAATCCATTCAGCATTTCGAAGAACCACGGAACACTATTTTCGTTCCATTGCATTGTAACCACTTTAGGGGTTTTGGCCAGAGAAATGGGTGTTCGGACCCACTGTACATTTATTGACAATTTTTTAGATATAGTATGTTTTGGACCGAATTTTATAGGTATGATGCCATAGAGACATATCAATAAAATTTACACCGTAAATAGCCAATGAAATGAGGAAGTTTTTATAATAGATTTGCAGGGTGAAAAAAGTCATGTGACTTTGTTTTTTAAATCGCCCTCAAAGATTTTGGTAAATTTTATTATTTTGAACTTTATGTAATTCAAAAATCTTGAAGTACCTTAGTTACGTTTATTTGTGTTTGTGGGTATTCTTCTGTTTTCGCCGATATTTAGGAAAGCTGTGCGATTACTTTCAGATTACTTTTCGAATAACCAATTGCCAGATTTTTTCAGCTAAGAATTACGGGAACAGACCTACTACAGTAACAGCTCCTGGAATTCGCTCTTCCGTTAACTCTTGCACAGTCAAACTATCGAAAAATTGCCGATAAGTACTTCAACTAGAGAAGGAAAAGGTAGAAGAAAAAAAACAGTGAAATCGCTTTTCACACGAGGGTCATTGAAGGTGAAAAAGCGCAACCCTTTTCCAGAGGACAGTTGCCGGCGGATAGAGTTTCGCTTGCAGAAGTGCGCCTCGGCAGCAGTAGACTCTTTTCTTCCAGTTCATTGAGCCGCAAACAGCTAATGACATTTTAAAGTTGTTAAACATCAAAATTTGTTCATTGTTGTTATTTACACTCGACTGTCCGGAGTGACACGTTAATTGAAATTTCCACGGTGGAAGGGTTTTAGCTGCAGCAACTGCACCGCCGCGACTAACAGCCAACGGCTCGGCGTCTCTGGTCGCGCCCGCTGCTTCTGTGCCCGCTATCTGAACGACATTGTGAAACAGTTCAAATGAGAGAAATTCAATAAACGCTTTCAAGGCTGATTACTTCCTTATCGCGGATCAATTGCCGGAGACATGTGTTCGTGTTCGCAGGATTCGATTTCGCGGGAAAAGCGTGTCAAATAGAAAATTTAAATTAAATTTAAATAATCTCATAAATTACTTGCAAATATGTACGAGAAAGGACGAGGAGAAAGGGGAATTCACAGTCAATTTGAGGGTGAACTACATGTTGTTTGTTGCAGGACGAAAGACAAAGCTGGAGGGGTGGCTGCATTAATTACAGCTGACAAAGGGCGTATGTGTCGCATTCCGGGTTCCCGAATCATGCAAATCGTGTCCATATTTTCGCATTTTCCACTGCTCATAATTAATCATTACCTTGTTCTACCAACTTGGCCATTATATCCAGTCTCCAGCCATCAACTGCCAACAATTAACATGTCAACCCATATGCCGGGCTCGCGATCCGCTTAGTTCACCCCTGGGTCCTGTCACGTCACGGCGAGTGTGAACGGATCCTTCATTAGTTTTGTAGCCGTCACGTCAGATTTGCATTTCAGGAGCAATCATCGCAAGGATATTATTGCACCAGAGGGATACACACACATTCAACTGCCACTTGCTGTCAACTTAAGAAAATAAATCCAAGTCTGAGTCCGTGTGTGGGGGACAAGTGCAGCAGGATCAATTAAAAGGTTCTGACGGTGAAAAAATAAAACAGGATATCGAAGAACCTGGGGGAAGGACGAAGGTGATGATACAATGGATGAATGCTGTTAATGTGAGAATTTGGCACTTGTTTTTGTTGATCTTTTGCCAATAATCTGTCAGGACTATTTCAGGAGCATGTCCCATTTTCTGGAATTAACGTCAGTGTGAGGTTTTTGGTAAATATTTGCTGTTGCTACTTTGTTGATGCAATTAAACGCAATTACTAGGGTCCGGTGTTTGCACACGTTCATCCTGAAGTTTCTAGACTGAAATACATTAATTCCGTGAATCCTTTTCACATACAAGCGGGGACGGGGGAACGCAAGTGAAACTCCAACTTCCCTGCAAATGTGTCACTGCAAAATACTCGTTGATGGAATTAACACTTCTCGTTTTAATTCTGGAAATGTACACAAAAAAAACCATTTGTTGCGTAGCTCTCCAGCAGCGCGGGAAATTCAAATTGAATAATTCCTAAACTAATTCATTTCATGAATAAAGAGAATTTCAACAATAACGAGCCGAGCATGTTTTTTACGCTTTTTACTATTTTGCAATACTTCTCATGTTACGTCTTTTGTTGTAGATCAATTCTTATCCTAATACCATCTATCAGGACGAAGCGCCTTTGAACATGTTACTTTACTCGTTTTTTGTCAGCTTTGCTGTAAATACGTACGTAAAATGCCGTCGGATTATTGTAATGGCCCGGAAAATTTCAGTATCTTCCTGATGCCTTTTAGTCTACCGCTTTCGAAGTTTCCTTTTCGTCGTTTTCCTCATCGGGATATGCAGGTGAACTAATGCAATTGGGTGAAGCCGAGGGCTTAGCAAATCGAGGTATTACAGAAAGAGAAGGAGTAATTTGAGATTTGTTATGATCGCGAGAACAACCAATAAATTTAGCAATCCCTTCGGGCTTACGGAATTATTGACAAGAATACCGGAAGCCATCGTTGGTAAACCGGGCCGTGGAGAGCCGATACGATACGATTGCTATACTAGGCGAAGAAGTATCCTGTTCCTGCGGACCAGGAGAATTTTTTAATAAACGGATTAAGCAGATTTGATGAAGTGATTTTCTCAGTAATGTTATACAAATTTATTCACAAATCATTATTCTGTTTTATGCTGCATTTATTCGAATGACATATATACTTGTCATTTTTTTTGTCATTATAGTGTAAACGGTCTTATTTTGTGTTATTATGTTGGTCATTAAAAATGACGAAAAATAATTGTAATTAAAAGTTTTCATTATAATGATATCGTGTAAATGCGGCTTGTACAGATAGTGACTAGAAAATGACAAACCCTCATAAAAGAATGAACTTTCTCAGTCATTTATGACAGATTTTCATTAATCGTGGTAGTATATAAAACGGTGAAGTGTGCTGTAAAGGACAACATAATTAAATAATATTTTCGGGTAATATTATTAGAACTTTGGGGTTTTTCTTTTTCAAATAAATTTCTGCGATTATTTTAATTAATTTAATTTTATTTTATTTTAATTAAAGTGTAGTGCTGTGTTTTAATATTAATTTTTCTTGAAGATTATGTCCTTTCGGTTGTTGAAAATATATTTCAGTAACAACTACATTTTTGTTTTAGTTTTTTTTTTACCTCCTCTTTAACCATCAGGATAACAGCAAAACAAGCTACAGTTAATGTTTTGGCCTCTTCCATAATCCAATTTAGTTTTCTTTTAATTCTTTTTTTTTACAGCTTACGGCATTATATGTAATTGAAATTGTTTTCACTGTTCGACTCAACTTTATCTGTCATTCGTGGAAATACATATTTTGCTGCTCTTGTCATTCTTAAAATGACAGCTTGTCATCTAATAATGAAAATCATTACAAGTCATTATTTGTCATTATTTACGCCGTGTAAATGGCATTGTTATTATCAAATGACAAGATCAAATAACCATTGTCATTTTGAGTCATTCGTGTAAATCGGGCATTAGATGTAATTTTCCAACAGCATCACTTTTTTTTTTGCTTAAAAAAATGCGAAAAAGGACAACTCTTCCTTAATTGATGAATTGACGATTCACTTTAGTGGACAATTAAAATTACCATAGTCGTATTTTCATGCTTGAATTTTCACAAAAATGATTAGCCACACTGACCATTGGTCAAGGCGTAACAAGACCCGGAACCCATAATTCAGGATGATTCAAATCCAAATTGCAGTGTGCTTACCTGTGTCCTGAATTGAACGCCTTAAATACCAGTGCGTATAAAAAATAATGCGTAAATGGAAACAGTTGTGATTGATTTTTCAAAGCTCGGCAGGCGGTATAATTTTGCTCAGGAGGAGAGCAAAAGCAACCCTTCCTCGGATGTCACACTTCAGCACCCTTTGAAGGGTCAAATTGTGTTTTAATTCTGAAAACATAAATACTCCGCAGGAATCCTTTAAAAAAAGTCATACAGAAAAGATTTCTATTGAGTTGACTTATTAGTGCTTGAACGCACTCATATGAGGTCCTCTTATTTTTTGTGTGTACAATTCCAAATTAATTTCCTTGCAACAAAATTAAATCAGCGTGTGACAATTTCGGGAGTTTTTCTCTTTTTTTAATATTTACTATTATTTTCCACCCTTGTAGAACATTTATTCATTATAGTAAAATATATAGCTTGAAAATTGCAGAAGTTTCTCTATACGAATTATGTTTGGTAAACGGAAACGTTTTTGGTTTTATTCATTATGGTTTAACGTGCTTGAGATTTAAATTATCCTTGGCAATTATTATATTAGAGAATAAATGAATTCACTATTTTAACAAGTTTTTGGATTAAATTGAAAGAGCCATTCTAGTCCTTTTGGCTATTACTTTTATACCCTAGATGTAGGTAGAAACAATGGTACCAGAAAACAAGAACTATATATTCATGATTGGGAAGTGAAAAGCAACCGTTTTATGGATGTCTGTCTGTATGTACGTCTGCAGTCTGTCTGCCCAGACGATAACTCGAGAACGTATGTAGTTCAAGACCTGTTTAATGTGATAATAATTCGTTAAAATTGGAAGGCCAAGCCAAGTTCGTAGATGATCGAAATTGCCATATAAGCCTGATCGTTCTTATACAGAAATGTCGGTTTTGTCAACTAAATATTTACAATACATATTAACTTTTTTCGTTAGATATTGTTATAAATACGTATTACAATTAATTATTTGCACAGAACTTTGTTTATATGATCGTCTTTTACAAGATTTTGAAATTTTACAGTTCACAAAATTGCAATTTTTTACATGCCTTTTCAATGATTTAGAACAAATTTTATTATTTTACTTTGGCAAGGATTTTTACTTTTTGGACGATTTCTTAACAAACGTTGCATCTGTGTGTCTTAGCCTGTTATATCTAAATTTTACGGTACTTATTTCATAAATGGTCTACGCCTAAATCAATATTATACTTTCGTATTAGTTTTATATTTTATTTTCACTTTTGAAAATTCCAAATTTGGACATGATTTTGTTGATGAAATAATAAAAATAAATCAAATTAAACCAGAACATTATCTCTAATTTTCTTAATTTTTTTGTCAAACTTTTTTCAAAATTTCCTGCAATTCTTCCGCAGTATTTCTGGATGTGGTGTACATCATGCTTTAATTAATATTGAACTTTTTTTGGTGCCCAGAAAACCCCTCTCCCCTGCAACTTGCATATAAAAAGCACCTTTCTTCAAAACTTGGTAACACTTTCTTATTTAAACTGGTTAAAAATTTTGTTTTTTCTTTTTTGACATTGTCCTCACGCCCACTGGCATAATGACGGTTCGTGCATCCATACCTGATGTGCAGGACTAAAAAGTAGGCCGTTCATGTGCAATTAGCTCCTTGTGCCATCACAAAACGCACACCAAAATCAGGGGGTGGACTCCGATGAAATGATGAAGGATGTGAAATCCAAGTGTAGAATTATCTCTGTCCATCAATATGCGCGATGGGATAATGGCAGGATTCGCTTCGATGTCAAATGCTGTTTTGACAGACATGAATTCGATCGGTGTAGTGTTAAATGTAATTCAATTTAACCCCTTTCTGTCGTGGAGGAAGCGCGAAACACGATGCCTTGCGACAGTCCTCCGCATGCATGACTTGGCAAGGGGGACTCCGAGGTGTAAAATTACCTTGTGCAGATACATGCAAGAAGGATGTGATGATGACGATGGACGTGCGAGTTTATGCAAATTAATTAATTGTAAGTAATTCTAAGAAGTTTCTGGAATGGTAAATCCCAGTTTCTCACTAATTTAGTTCCAGGCAATTGGAAATAAATCTTAACTCCTTCAGCGTCGCACATCAGGGCAGATATTTCTCCGATACGTCGGAACCCTTATCGCACTTAATCGGGTGCTATTAACAGGATTAACGTAATTGATTCCTGACTTATTCATGGAGGGATCACAAGAAGCAGCAAACAGCATTCATTTTGTTAGCCCATTCAAAATTCTGCACCTCTAGAAGCTGGAACATCTGCAACTTTCAGAAAATCGGACAGAAAGGACGCCGAAGGCACTCACGGAAGAGGAAGTGCCTTCGGGTTGGGTCCCATTTTCCAACCGGGATATTTTTAAACTTCACCTTTTCCGTCAGAATTATCTCAGAATAGGCAAAGTCGCTTCAGAATGATTAATCATTGGGAGAGGGTGAGATTTGAGCTACTTAAGTGTGTCAAAATATCACAGCAGTAAATATCCAGCCAAGAACGTGCCCTTTTCGACCGTGTAGGTACCTTTTCTCGTTCAATTCCCTAAGTATCCTTTTTGGACACCCAGTTCCCGGCGCAGGGCCATCAAAGTGTTTGTTGATCTCTCAGACAGATCACGGGAACAACGGACAACAAGATTTTGTAAACATCTTTAAGTCGTCCAGATTAGACACATGTTGCGTCTTAATCTGCTTCCCTGTTTTATGAGGATTCCCTATGATGATTTTCTGCCAAAGACGCTGTTTACAAACAAATTCTCGTGTTTTTATTAAAGTGAATTTCAATCAAGCTGCGCGCGTTTCTGATGGAAATAATTCGTTTATCTAAATAATCAATGTAGTAAGAGTGGCGCCCTCTTGCCATCGTTTCTTGCAGCAAGGATATTCAAATTATAAAAAATTTAGGGGAGAATTGTTTACAACATAAAAAAGCTATAAACTAGAAATTATCAAATTTTACAGAGCATTCACAGAAATAAAGTAGTTTCTCGAATTTTATACGATTTGCTTCCGGTGAACTTGTTTACATGTCCAAAAAGAAAGTCTTCACTTTAACTACCTTAAAAACATAAAAACCAAAACAAAACCGTTTTTTACTCATTTAAATTCTCATGTAAAAATAGACAATTTTATAAGTTGAAACTATTTGTTGTTGTGTTTCGAACCAGATAATTTTGTGTTTGATTTTTTCAAATAATGGAGCAACATCAATCACACCCTAAAAATCAAATAAATCACCTCACAAAAAGTTTGACAAAATTTTTTCAAAGAAAATAATAAGATATCAAAATCCTCCATTTTACAACATAATATCCTTTTTTTTCATGATATTGTGATCCCCTAACGAAATTCAATTAACGATTTAAGTCTGTGACGGTGGATTTAATCTCTCACAAAACATCTCCGACAGGAGTTAGCAAAATATTTGTATTGTGTTTGTAACAGGATCCTGTCAACGTATTTTCCTTTCAAAAATGTCTTAAAGGAATAAAGATCTCTTATATAAAGCATGAAAAACTGAGAGATTTCTTTTCATTACAATGGATTGTGATCACAAAGGACATAGAGTCGAATAGTCGTTTACCAGTTTACCTTTTTACAGTCCGCTTACAAAAGGTGCTACTGGAATCCTTTGCGATCACAAAATGCATTCAACTTTAGCTGTGTACGTCCGGATTTAAATTTTGAGACAAATTCACAGATTTCGTCATTACAATAAGAAACTATATAAAAAAAAATGTGGTACTAAAACTTTTGGCAGTATAGAAACACTTTGGCAGTATATAAACTTTTCAAAGGAGTTTTAAATTCGGACACGAATGACATATTTGTAATTTTTTATGTCATTTTTATGTCATTATCGTGGAAATGATCTTATTTTTGTCATCACTTCGGTCATTAAAAAAGACGAAAAACAATATTGTCGGTAGAAGTTGTCATTATAATGACATGGTGTAAATTCCGTGTAAACTTGGCTTGTACATAATTACTGAATAATGACAATAATCTGTCATAAGAAAATGAGCCAGTTCATTATATCATGGTAGTATTTGAAATAGTAAAGTCTGCATCGTTGCTTGAGAAAAACACTTATAAAGTTTCATGCGTGTATTTCAGTGTTTGTTTTTTTCTTTTTTTTTACCTACTTTCTAACCATCAAAAGAACAATAAAGCAAGCTACAGTTAATGTTTATGGCCTAATGCATAGTCCAATTAAGTTTTCGTTTAGTTCTTTCATTTTTGACAGCTGATGTCATTATAGAACTGTCATTTTTTTTACTGTCCGACTGATTATTATCTGTCATTCGTACAAATTTATATTTTGGTGCTCTTGCCATTCTTAAAATGGCAACTTGACATAAAATAATTAAACTTAATGACAAAGCTCACCAGAAGTCATTATCCGTCATTACTTGAGTCGTCAAATGACTATTGTCATTTTGAGTCATTCATATAAACCCGGAATTATAGGCAAAAAGTGCTGGAATGCTTTCCCGATTTTAGTTTGTTAACTTGAGAAAATAAATCCTGATAAACTATTTCGAAAGGTGATTTAGTTTTTTTTCTCTCATTAATCTTATGGAAATGTGACTTCCATTCACAACAGAACTCTTAAAACATTTTAATTAATCGGCAGCACTTGAGCTGTCTGTCAAAAGACTCCAACGAAGGATTTTAGCTCGAATAACAACAAACAGCGGGTTATCAAAGTGACTGAATTCAACAGGAATAAAAGGTGATCACGTGCTGATTTTAATCATCACTGCAACAGCACGTGTCCTTAAAAAATGTCTGAAAGTTAAAACAATAGAATTCCGTTTTCAAGGAAATTCCCAGCCCTAATATTTTGTGTGTTGTTGTTGCATGGCCGCCTCCTGATGCAGTCATTATGTCTAGGGATGTAATGGTCTTGAATATACAGGATAATTTACAATGCAATTATGCTTCATAGCATTGTTTCTTGGGAACACGGATACTAAACTATATGTACTTGAAAATAAACGTAGGCTTGACGAAAGCAAGGGCGAAAGAAGGAGAAACTAAGAGAAGACAACTTTCCGAACTTACTAGATGGCTCCTTCGATTGACTGTCGATCACCTCAACGTACAGTTACTACTTTGTTTCAAGCATCGTTCAGTCCTTTGAAATTCCACCGGCTCGAGAAATTAAAAAGCAATAACACTTGGGACCTTGCACATGCTTGATGGTGGCCAAGAGTGAAAGATCAAAGAAATGCGCTCCTCCAACGACCAACTTCCGACGGTGCCTGGACAAGGAAGAAGACACGGAAAAGGAGTTTATGACATCTTTAGTCTCTTCTCCAGCAGTTTTAATATTACGATGTTATTGCCTTCGAATTTTTGTTCGAATTATTTACGGTGACTTTTATTAGGGGGTTAGGCAAGGTTGGTTCTATTATCCCAGGCAGTTTACACCTATGCTCTCTGGAACTAATAAACCAATTTACCATTTACCTACCTGCCGTCTGCAGGACATTAGCTCAACTGTTTACGAATTCCATTTGCTGTTGATTGCGTTCATTCTATCGGCTAACATTGAAGATGTTTTGTTCGACAAAGTTTTTGTTTTATGGACTTGTGATGAAATGAATTCTCAACGAAAAAAAAAATCATGTTCTATGAATTCGAAAAATAACATTTCATTTTGTTGTTTTTGTGTTTTTTTGGTTGACACTTTCTGATCTAAACAAAAATATTTATGAGTAATAAAAGTGTCAACAAATTCATGACATCAAAAACGAAAAACACCATGAACCAATATTTAGCAAGCTTGAACATTTTTGAATATTGTAATGACATTGTTAATTGTTTACATAGTACTATAGTAGGCAGCAATATAGTAAAAAAGGATTCCAAATTGTCAGTCGTATAGATTGCTTTGCTTGCAGTGATTCGTTGAACTTAAAAATCTTGTTTCCACAAATTCTGGATTTTTATTAATTTTAACACAAATCAAATGAACTGCTTGCAACTTTGCATGTGCATCATCAAAATTTTATCGATGTTCGAGAACGATGCAAAAGCCATGGAGGCATAATGTTCATGATTTTTCACTTATTTTATTGTAACAATAATCGCCAGGGTCTTGCAAGGTGGAAGTATTCCCCCATGAATTAAATAATGAAAGGCTTTCCAAAAAAATTAGAACTGGGAGCTTGTGGACAACAGAATTTGCAAAACCCTTCTGATTATCATAAGAATCTAACGACTTCTGTAAAACAAATCAATATTTTAATATATATATAATGATTCAGTTTTATATGGTAACACAAAAACTGTGTTGCCCGATTTCGTTCTTCTTCGTACATGATCCTACGATTTTATGAAATATCATTGCACTTAATTTCTACCCTAAAGCTTTTGCAAGTTATTTACTGGACAAACGGGCAGACAGATGGACATTTATCAAGAAGCCGAACTGAAGAAAACTTTGGTTAAGAATTATATACCTAAATGTCTAGAATATTGTTATGGAAACAAAAAAAAAAGTGATTTTTTTTTAATAAAATCAGAACAATTAATTTCGCTCGTATTTCCAATCAAATTGTCATATTTTGTCGCAACAATTCTCCATATTGAATTAATGAATTTGATGGGCGTCATTAATAATATTGTCCTCCCCTGATAATTCCGTTTGTTAACAAGGGATAACCGTCTAAATTTTGGACTCCTCATAAACAATTTGATTTTAATAAATAACTGAAAGGCCATTAAACTCATCGCCAAGGATCATCGACAGGCAGCAGGCAGGAGGGCTCTCGAAAGTCATCCTGAAGCGAACAATCCGAGCTCACCTTTTATCTGCTGAGTACATCCAACAATATCATTCAGTTTTCCGTCGAGTACCTCTCAATTTGAATTGATGATTTATCTATTCGAGATCCTCCATTGATACATTGCAGAAATATCCGTTGCCAGGAGCAGGTTCTGGGCTACCACCCGGGGTAAGTTGCGTTACGTGTTGATGGTGACAACCTAATCCCAAGTGGAAAATGCAAACGTCATAGAACTACACAAATCCGGGTGCGTGAACTTTTTTCCAAATGAAACATTATACCCTTCGGCAGTGGCGTCACAATAGCAGTCCTCGACTAGGGGAGACTCACCCTTATTCAGGAGCTGCTGATGATTAGCGGGTTCGGGTATATAAGGGCACGCGGGTTGGCTGGCAGCACCCCCCCTCGCAGAACACGGAAATATATACATACGGTGGCCAGGACAAGGTACTGATGCAGAACAAGGATAGTCGACAGAGGTGTGTCTATACTGCAAGGAAGTGCCCGTGGATTATCAGGAGCGATCATATCAAGTCCTCGACTATCAGATCCGGAATAATGTTTTGATTGACACCTTTGTTCACTCATAGCATTTAGGATTTATGAGTTCCTTCCTATAGAGATAAAAGAATCTGGAGTCCTGCAAAAAAATTCAACTGAAAAAATCGATTTTATATGTATTTAAAGTTTCCTTTAAAAAATTTTTTGTAAAGCAACCCATTTTAGTAAATTCTAGTGGGAACCGTTGGCCAAATATGAGGAGATGGTTTCATGGATTTAAGTAGACAACCAAATTCCAGAATAAAAACTAGAATAAATGTTTGAACCCCTTCTGGAACAAATACAATGGTGCTTAAATGAAAGACAATATAATTTAAAATCGTGTTCGTTATAAAAGTTTTTACAGAATATTATAAAATTTGAATTAAATTAGTTATTTTAATGGAACTTGGGTTTTGCTATAATAATAAATGGTTAATAAATTACCTTAAAGTTAACAGCCGATAAACATAAAAAAAAACAATTCTTAATAACACATACTTAAAAGCGAAAAGAGTTGAATTGAGTTTTTGAAATTAAATTTAAATGAGATTACTTTAGGGGTACTTTCTTTACACTTGTTTAATATTGATATGCAGGCTTTGTGGTATAATTGTTATAAAAAGTGAACTAATTGTAAGAGAGGATACAGTATGTAAAATGATTTTGTTGTATTGTAAATTGGAATAAGGGGTGAGCATTAGTCTGAGTCACTTATTTAGGATATTGTGTAAATGTATAAAAATAAATCTTTAAATTCGTTTCATTATGCTCGAAATACATTCAATTCAACTTTTACACAATTTTCGTGAAAACATTCGTTACGAATGTCCTTTTACATTCATTCCTTTTTTCTTCTCATCTTCATATTTTATTATTATTACTTTTTTTTCAATGAAGGCACTTTTTTACTTTTTTAATATTCACTTACAAGTACATTTTTATGTTTTCAACAAAGTTATTTTTTGTAAAATAAATAAGTTTAAAATGAAATCTTAATTGTTAACCTTGTCTTTCGCATTTATAGGAAGGCTTAAATGTATTAAGTACCTTGTTCGACTGTTAGGGAATGTTGATACAACACAGTCTCAACAAATTAGTTCAAATTTGTTCACTTAAATTAAAATTGTTAAAACATAATATGCATAAAAGCTTATTGTAAAAATAAGTTGGGAAGTATTTTGTCTGATTGACATCGTTACGTAATTGTTTTTAATTATATTACTTATATCGAATTATTTAACGAGTTTTTCAAACACCAAAGTGTTGTAAAATATGTTTTCATGATTAATAAAAATAATTAGCATTATATTCTAAAAATGTTCTCTCTTTATTTTTAGCAAAGCTATTGTATAATTCGTGATGTAAAATCGACATTGTTGATTCAATCATAATAATAAAAGACTTTGCCGTAAAATACAGAATTTTGTTTTTAATCTACTTAGTTATCACTGCAGCATACAAGATTCCTTTTTCAAAAAAGAAATAATAATATAATACGCGGATCTCATAAGATGCTTCCACATGCGCACAAATGTTAGTGGCGACCGAATTATTTGGCTCAATTTAATCAACTTATATATCTTATACACAGTGCAAAAATATATAAAAGAGAAAATCTCATTGTTTTTCGTAATTTCCTTGTTCGTTTTTTCTCCATATTTTTTTAGTATTTGTGGAGCTATCCTTCAGCTGATAATGAGGACGGTTAAGCTTAGTTACAGAATAATTTCGGCGATTATGTAGTCACTTTTGTGTTTAACTTACACTAGTTTTTAGTTTCATTAGTTTTGGTGTTTGTTTCAATTTCGTATTTTTATTTTTTTTTTCTTAATAATCATTTGAAATATGTACAATTTAATTTTGTTTTTTTTTTTTTTTAAAAATATTAATTTCGTTTTTTTTTTGTTTTAGATTGAATTAATTTCCAAACCTTTCCCGATTTTCTAGTTAAATCATTTTTAGAAAGTAAAGAACATTGTTAATAACAAATCAATCTTAAATATCAACAATCATGTTCTGTAGTTGTGTTAACGTTGATCCAAAATGATGATCATCTGGCAAATTTCTAATACGTAAGAGCCAATGCTGGCATTCAAGACATTTCTTTTGTCTTTCTTCCCTTGTGATATCGACCCCTAGACATTTAGCTGGAGACCATGGATCAATATTTTCTTGGATAATTGGCAAGAAATTTGAAAGTATTACTCTAAGTGTATCACATGCACGAGTGTAATGGCTGCAAAAAGAAGAGAAACAAAGAAAATAACAAGGAATATATTCATTTCATGTGGAATACATTTGTTTACACCTTAATATTATGTTTATTGTTCAGCTAGTTTGCTTTAAAGGATTACACTACTACCTTCACGTTTTCAAAAAATATTTTGTTTTATGCTGGATAAATTGTTTTGTATTTGAAGCATTTAATTAAACATTCGGAAATTCAAATTATTTTCGAAGTTATGGCAATGTTAAGAGACAATTGGCTTACAATCTCTGACTGCTACTGTTTTTTTTTTTTTTTTTGTTATGCGCTTTTCTCAAAACTACTTTTTTGAAACTGGTGTACGAAATACTTGAAGATTTTCCTAACCGATTTTGATCAAATTTAAAACACATATTCCTTAATATTATTATCTAAGATGTAGTATAACATTTTTTTTTCTAAATTGAAACCGCGTTCAGTCATCATTGTCTGTAAACTTTTAAAACTCAAAATTCGTTCAAAAACACACAGCTTTTTTAAAAAAATTTCCCTATGCTACATCAAAAAAACGACAAAATAACGAAACGATTTGTTGTTTTATTTATTCTACTGTCCCGACAGAACAAGAGAGGATACTACTTGAATTCATTGAGCTATTTATGAATATTTTTTATCTGTTTTTTAATTGTTCAAAAACTACAACATATCCAAGTGTGTGTAAGAACTAAATATAATTTTAAATATTTAATTTATTTAAATATTTAATGGTGTAACCGCTTAACTTAAATTAAAAAAAGAAACGTTAAAATAGCTACTCGGAATATACTATATATATATTAAAGATGAATGCAAATAGCAGCAAACAGGAGCGCAAGCACAGCTAGCAGTTAGTAACGAGGTTAAATTGAAGACTGTACAAGATGGAACACGGCAAAGCGAAAAACAACAGGATAATAACGAAAATATGGTAGTGCAATGAAAATACAGATACAGTCAACTGGCATATCTCGGTGTGGGATGGTTTTATAAATTAATTAACTCGAAATTTCCGTCATGCTCCAACAAATAAACATTTCCCAAAGACCTTTGATTATGATTAAATAAAATTGATACAGTTGTTGAGCGACATCTGATTTTATGCTGGTGTCCAGTGCTTGATTGCCAGACTGACACGATTTTTTTTTTTACCAAAGCTCAATGACACTATATAGTAAAAAGGAACTTTTTGTGCGAAGAACAAACGCTAGCATGAAAAATAGGTACCTCTTCTATCTTAAACCGCCCCCCACTGTATCAATGAAAATCAACCACAACTCGATAACATTTTGAACTTCCCAACAGAATCAGATATGCGAGATGATCTGCATACAACATATTATCAAGGATATTCTAAACTGATTACTATATTTTGAAGTACTCACAATTTATGTTGACTCTGCAGAAGCTCGTGTATTTCCGGCAATAACAATAAGCACATGTCTAAATTCCACGTTGATCTGTGAAAATATTTAGATAATGTTGGCATTAGAATTTCAAATTCAATTCAATTAAAATCAAATCGCTTAATTTTTTTACAATAATTAAATTATTTTAATAGTGAAAAGAATTAAGTATCGCCTCCAAAGTCGGATCTCCGACAGCATTTAAAGCAGTGGTTCCCAAACTAAATATGCCCATGAAATGAACCCCTAATTATAGTTAGGCCACGAATCCAGTGAAATAATTCCATAAAAATAAAAATGAAATCTAACCTTATTACATCGACTCGGAAAACACATGTTTTCGATTCTCGTTTTCCAAAACCGATAAAGTGTTTACATCGGCGATAAGTGTTTTCGGTTGACATTTGAAATTTTTTCCAATTTTTTGGTAGTAAATTTTGCCACTTTTCTTTTTAATTAAAAACGATAAAAAATGTATGCGGAAATAATAAAATATGTTTTGATGTACGAGGACAATGAGGCACTAGGTAATTAATAAAAGTTGATTGATTAAGCAATGTGAAATAAATATCAGTCTATTTTCATAATACTAATTAGTGTCAAACAGTGCTGAATCGTCAAAACTATATTCAGCGCATGATTTTGTACTCGTTTTTATCAAAAACAGGTTCCGAGATGTTTTCCAAATGTATGGGAAAACAGATATTTTTGGACCTGTCGATTAACAATTAAAATATAAAAAAACAGATATTTAGATATAAAGAGGTGGGATTTAGTATTTCAAATTTGAAAAGCTCAAAACATAACACTGTTGATTTCGCTCGTCCTCGCCGCGACGGGAAACGACAAAAAACTGCGGTAGGGTACAGGGATAAATGACGTTACATTTTCTTACTAAGGAAAACCTTCCTGTGAATAACAGCGCTGCAGTTAGCAGTTTGGGGAAGCTTCATGGTAGGTGATCCATTATGTACAAGTTCGCATAATTTTGGATGGTAACAGACGAAGCATTGTGGTACATGGTTAATCTGATTTCCGATCTTGTTGACTTCCAAGTTCTCTGCTGCGTGAAAGATCTTTTTGGCTATCACCTTCAAAGGACTTCTTTTTATAAATAAATCACCAAAACTTCAAAAATTTAATCAGAAAGGAACGTTCCTTTAAAAGTTATTCTACCTAATTGATAATTGTCCATCAGTTTTTTTTTATTTTTACTGCCATTTTAACCGAAGATTTCGAAGAATTTCGTTTATTTCGTTCATGACACACTCCATGTTCGTATGTCCTCTTTATTTCAGTATGAGGGCCGTGATTTTCGAAAAACGTACGGTAGCTCCTGAAGAGTTACCAAAAATTCGTTGCCTAATATAATGAGCTTTGTTAGACAAACACGTCGACTAACGGCTTATGAAAGGGAACAAGATTAAAACAAAAGATGTTCAGCACTTCTCATGAGGTATGTACAATGGACCGCATGGTCTAGGTGCCGGTCATCGGTTGCTCACCTTGCAGAATATACATCTACATATAGTATCATATTATTATACATTTGAAACCTTTAATGTACTAATAAACTAATCCTAATCAATCGCAATCAATCAAACCGCTGGATGTATTGACTTCCAAGTTCTCTGCTGCGTGAAAACTCTTTTTGGCTATCACCATCAAAATACTTAAATAAAAAATCTACTTTTTATAAATAATTATAATACTGAGATGCTCAAAATTAAAGTAGCGTGTTTATAATTCCTTTAAAGGGGAATTTTAAAGAGACTTTTAGCTAATTTTTAATACGCCCAATCTTATTATATCTACAAATCTTATTATCTTATTATATTTAAAAATATTACCTAACTCTAACCAAACTTTTCTTTAATCTAATCTAAAATTGTTTACAAACGTAAAAGTGTGAACGGAAATTAACTCGCAGCGACTAATTAAAACCTAATTAAAAGATTATTTACAGCGTTGCGCAAATATTATATTATTTGCCACTTAAATGTTTTGTGCAGTTTGAAATGAACTGACCTAGATCGTATTCAGCACATCCACAATATGGATCTAATATATATAAAATATAAACATCATCAGGTGGGGTATAGGGTCATGATCGCAGAAACTATGTAGCATTTTCCGTAATTTCTGCCATGAGGGAGACTACAATAGGTAGATTTTTCTTCGATATCTATATAAAAAATATCTCGGGCACGGCTCTAACCATGAGACATATGAGACTTTTTTGTTTTACATAATATATAGTATTTTGTAATACTCTATACCGAATTTTGACATTATTTGAATAATTCTTAATAAATTGTATTTGGAGGAAATGTTTTAATTTGTGCTGTAATTAGCTATAATTACTAGCAAATTCCTAATTTTGTGGATTGTGACAAGGATGAATAACCAAAATTATTTGGAAATGTTAGAATAGGTTCTTAACACCTTCCACGTCAATTTCAGTGGACCAGATTTCATATTGCACCATAGAAATGATCCCGTCTATCGAGCCACATACGTCCGAGCCTCCTGTATTTCATCAAAACTGGAAGTTCTATCATGTCTATCTTTCCATGATTTAAGATCTTCGAGAATTTCTCGTTCATAAGGTTTGTAGATATGGGAAACAGTAATTCTCCGTTTCTGAACTAACAAACCACTTGAAAACCCCCAAATTGAAGTAAATGATTTGAAAATTCCAACAAATTAAATACCTAAAAGATAAACAAAGTACTTAATTAGAAATAATTAAAATAGTAAACAAAGCGAATGAGATATGAAACATAAAATTCTAGTAATATTTGCCCACGATACAGTGTTAAACTATACAGGATGCCATATAGTTATTTCATGGACCCAAAACTGACAATGTCAAACCTTATAGTCTGCCTTATAGTTATGGTCTTATAGTATGTTAAACTTTGCGTTTTGTCGTGTAACTTACGATTTTTCTAATATTGCACCTAAAATATCCACGAACACAGTTCGACCACTTATTTTAATAGCCTGTTTTAGGGCTCCGACTATGTCATTTGACCTGCAACAATAAAACAAAATTTTCGATAATAAAACTGAAGTTAAAACAAAGAAATTTTTCGTACTTCGTTGAACTTCGAATGAGCTGAAGTGTTGCATGTCTGTTGCTCAGTTCTTGGAACACTTGCTCATGGCAAGATGAAAGCATTTGAATCTCGCTGCTGTCGTCTATTGTATGGCTGGGTGTCTTCTAATCAATTATTAAATTTTACAAACAAAATGTTACGCATTGCATTCGATAATACATACTTGCATTGATGTGGGTACCGGAGATGGATTTGCGCGCAAATCAAATAAAGTCCTCGATCGTGTTGGTGGTTTTGTTACAATTTGAACTGTGATATCTCGACTTTTGCTATTCTCCCTAATTTGTGGCGTTGAACTTTCCGCTTTTCTTGCCGATCTGCTACTGGAAATAGCTTGTCTTTTTGAGACAACAGTATCGTCCATTTTGTGCAAGTCCATTGTGCTATATGAAGATACATTGGATAATTTACGCTGAAAGCCTGGCTTTACAGGGATTCGAGGTGGACTTATTTTTCTTTGTACTTGCGACTGAATTTTATGTTTTGTAACTGATTTTGGTGGCGGCATATCCATTTTTGGGGCATAATCGGGCTGTTGAGCGTTATTAACTGGAAAATCTTCCAATTCAGCTTCTTCATAATTCGATAATATTGGCGGATTGCTATCATTAAGATTATATCCTAAATCATTATCAAAATGATCTACGAATTTATGAAAACGATAAATATCTGGTTCACCTGGAATTTTAAGGGAGCTTGGCCCCTCAAAATCTCCAGTTCTATCATAATTGTGACTTGATAATGATGTAAAATTATACGAATTTAATTTTCGTTCACCAGTGGAATCATCATAAGTAACACCATTCAAAACTGTTGCTAAAATAAGTTTAAATAACAATTTGTTAATGTTTAAACTAAGCAAAATTTACCTGAATGTTCTTCAATGTCGTCGACTAATTCAATACTTAAATTTGGGGACATTTGGCCATCAATATTCGGACTGCTCTCCTCATTTTCTTCTGGTACTCGACTTTGGGTGGTTGAACCAATTGATAATCGCAATTTTTGATTTCCACGGGAAAAACTTTTTCTTGTTGAATGATTGTGATTGAAAGCCGCCGGAACATTTGATGGATTATAGAATGGTATTACACAATCAATGCCTAAAGCATGGATAGCCACGTATTCTTGTTCAAAGGATCCACAGATCTACAACAATAAATTTAAGCTCATAACAATCGTCACGGTATTTATCAGTTTACGGAAGTGCTCAGGCCATTCAGAGTTTTCCAAGCATTTCAGGATTTATTATTTTTGTTTTATATACAAAATATAATCAAATATTTAATTTTGATAATATTAAAAAAAAAAATACTTTACTGCAACCCAAAATGAATTAATTCAACAATCACTTACTAATTTCCGGTTCACGATTTTCATGTCTCCCAATATGCTCCATGTCGATTCGATGTTGTCGAACTCTCGATCTGGTTCCCAGCCAATCACTGAAATACCATCGGCGGTGCCAACAAACAAACATTCCCCATTTTCACTATAATTAAAGCAATGGGACGCAATTACAGAAACGTTCTCCATCAGCAAAATATGAACAAATAGCATTACCTAAACGTTATGCATTTAACCGTGTGGCCATAAAATGGACTTGAACTGTCTGTTTTCGAAATAAGCTGTTTACTTTCTAGATCATATATGTAAATACTGCCATCATTTCGACCCGCAGCTAACAAGAACTCTTTGGGATGAAACTGTACACAAGTGACTGGTGACGCTCGTTCTGTGAACTGAATAATATCCTTGCTTTTTCTAATATCCCAAATGATTACGGATCCTTCTGTACCAGCAGACGCTATCCACAAACCGTCTGGGGAGAATTTAACCGAATTTACATTGGCTATATGTCCTCTGTATGTTTTAATGCATGTGTTTTGATTTCGTACATCCCACAACCTAGAATGAATTCATTTTGGTTTTTATTTGGTTGTAAAAAATTTGTTTAAAAAAAAACTAACAGAAACAATATAAACAGTCGCAACTATTGCACTCACCGAACAGATGTGTCATTACTGCCGGAGACAACATACTCGCCGGATGGATTGAAATCTAATGTTCGAACACTTTTCATGTGTCCATTGAGCGTTGAGCAAATCGTTTGAGCGTTGAGGTCCCACCTCCGAATAATTCCGATATCGTCGGCTGAATACACATAATCATCATTATATGCAAATTTAACACAATCAATTGAACCATTGTGACCAGTTAGTGACTGGAATTACATATTTTTGTAACTCATTCACACAAATATTATAAAATTAATTACCATAAAACATTTTTCTTCCCCAATCGCCCATAGATTAACATTTCTGTCTCTTCCACCTGTTACTAAAACTCGTCCAGTTTCGCCAAGATCTAAGCATGTTACTTTTTCTGAGTGGGCTTTTATCTCATCTGAAAATTATTGCATTAAAAAACATCTGTGAAATTTCTTAGTAAGTTGGAAATGTCTCCTAAACAAAACACTCTAAACGTCATTATTTATGCACATAACCTTCTGACCTGTTTTATACGTAATTCTATTTAATTCTTTTTGAATTATGTTATACTTACGTATTTTTGTTGTTAACTTTCTCGGTAGTGCCATTACTTATTAGTCTATTGTACAAATATCACAATTATTATAAAATCACTTTTCCCCTTCCCAGAAGCAAGTTTTGTTGTCAAAAACATCTGACAGCTTCACTATTGTTGGATATTCCTCTTGAAGTTGCATATGATTGCTTTTAAGTGTGGTGAAACATCAAATTGGTATAAACAATGGTAATTTAAACGAATTTTACTTTTAAAAATATATTTTGTATAGAAAATTTTCAGTAACAAAAAAATATTGTTTGAAAGTATAGTAACGGAACTAAAGTAATATTTTCTTAAATTTCTGAAATTAGTGAATAATAATATAAAAGTTTAAAAGTTCTCGTATTTATTACAATACGGATAGTGGTGCTTGTATATTTTTTAAATCAAAATATCAAAGAACAAATAATTAATTAATAAATGTACTCGTACTCTATTTGAATACATACGTCTAATTTTTATTGATATTTTATAGCATATTATGCTCGCATGGTAATGCCCTAAAACGTCAAACGTCGAACGTCAAATGTGCGTTTTCTGTAAAAGTAAAAATTTCAATTTCCACTTTAAATCTGTTTCTTTCTCCTCCAAACCGGGAAATTTTCTTTAAATCCATTAAAAACAAATGTAGCAATTACGCCAAGAGAAATTTTACAGAAAATTTTGTTTTACACGATAGCCATCTTCTTTGTTTAAAAACTTACCAAAACAACGAATTAATCCAAATAGTTTGATCATAGAATTGATCAGTATAAAGTGAAAAATGACGACAGCAGCTCGTCCTACTTTTGATCCTGCCCGTGGCGGCACAGGAAGGGGTGAAAAAGATTTGAGTGCTTTAAGTAAACAGTACTCGAGTCGAGATTTACCGAGCCATACAAAACTTAAATACAGGTAATTTGTAATAAATAGATTTGTAGAAATTTCGTTTTAAGCTAATATTATGCAATAGAGAATCTGGACAAGGAAACGCTGAAGATTTAAGAAATCGTGATTTCCGCAAAGAATTGGAAGACCGTGAACGAGACTCTCGTCCAAACAAATCACTTCCAGCGATTGTTCGGAAGGCCATCGAAGCAAACACAAGCAGCGCAAAACGAGCCAAATTGGATCAAGTGTCTGCTGCGAATTTAGATGCAGATGATCCCGCTGATGCAGACAGTTCGGATGATGGAAATGACTCTGACGATGACACTGCAGCTCTATTGGAAGAATTGACAAAAATCAGACAGGAACGAGCTCACGATGCTGCTAGAAAGGAAAAAGAAAAACGCCAAGAAGAGGAAAGAATTAGAATGCAAAACATTCTCGCTGGAAATCCTCTACTGAACTATGGCTCTGGATCGAAATCAGATTTAAAGGTACGCGAAAATGTTCATTACGGTTAAACACTTTTTTTATTATTTTATTTTTGCAGATAAGACGAAAATGGGATGATGATGTTGTATTCAAAAACTGTGCTCGCTCAGAACCAGACAAAAAATCACATTTCATCAATGACTCACTGCGTTCGGAGTTCCACAAAAAATTCATGGAAAAATATATTAAGTAATTTTTAATTTGAGTCTAAAATCGATAAATTTTAATGTAATTGTATCAATAAATTGAAATGTAATTATATATCAATAATTTTAATATCAACGTGGTGCAATCTTGTGCCAATCTACAGTTCCGTTTTCCTGAATCTCAGTATCACATGGTTGTTGATTTTGAAGTACAAATATTCAAGAAAAGAAAATGTTTTGCTTAAGGATAACAAAAAAATTATATTTATCAGTACGTATTTACACAACTTTAGTTGATTAAACGAAATTGTACATACAATTATGCCTAGAAACTGTGCTCTTATCACTCTGAGTGATCGTCATAATACGACGCTCTTTAATTATTGTTCATTTGCTTCACAAAAATTTGAAAAATTGCAGTTTACGTTGCAAACTTATTCTAATTTATGCGTTTTAGTTACATTGAGCGTACTTCATGGTAATACAGCAACCTTATTATCAGTTTATATGGTATTAACATTAGTGGGTTTGGGTATTACTTTGGTATGAACCCATAAACCAAATAGCATTGTCTATACATAAATGAAGGTTTCCTGTTAGTAACAATCTAAGGATGCTAATCAATTTTCAAAAGATGCTCTAAACTTTTTGATTTTCGTGTGGTTTGTGTAAATAAACATATCATCAAAATTTAATAATTATTTCTTACGGAATTTCCATCATTGATGAACACACAGTCGATACCTGCAATACGTGAATTTTATAATTATTTCGCGGTATTTTGATACCTGAAAACAGTCTTCATACGATAACTATTTTCAAAATCTGATGTTCACAAAGTTCTTTTGTTCTACATTAATTTAAACAATTATTTCTTATTACTTACATATTTGTGATAGTGCAGAATGTTTTACGTAAAATTTTGATTTATTCTTATTGTGATTAATCAATTAGGTAATCGTAAATACGAAGAGGCGATTATCAGCTAAATTATTTTGTTTGTTTGTAACAAATCGAACTAATCAACTTGCTTAAATTTCCGAAGGACTTGATATGTATCCAAGTTTATTAAATCTAAATTGTTTAAGTTTCTTTTTAGATTACGACTGTTGCACGCTTTTAACTAAATGTGACGACATTTTTGTGTTATGAGGAAAATAAATTCTTCTAAAACGGTTCTCGTTAAAAAGCGATCTGGAAAATTGTTTATGAATAATGAAGTCATTTTTACAAATACTGTTTGCTGTTTCGGTAGTTATTATGGTATAAAAAGAACATTTGTGTCTGTGAACAATGCATGAGTGCATTCTAAATATAAGCAGCAATTGCAATTGTTTTTTTCTACCGCAAAAAATGGAAAAGAACTTCAAATCGACCTAAAACGTGGGTGAAAAACTACAACAAACTCTTTTAAGTGGAAAAAAATAATTTACAAATTGTGCAGTATTTGTCGCGATAGAAAAATTAATGTGTTTTGTGTAAAGCATACAGCAACTTAATTATCTTGAATATAAAAAATTGTTTAACTTAGAAAAATAAAATATTTATTCCAAAAAACTTAAAGGAACTAATGAAAACTAAATAAAATTTTATACTTATTATTTTCTTTTAGCTTAGATTTAAAACAATAAATTCAAAACAATACTATTGAAAACAATAATAAAATTTACTCAAAACTTTACTCAAAAGAATAGAACTACTGTTTGGGGTGAGTCTGGCTTCGAGGGAAGTGCGGACGCAACTCCACAGTGCTAAGGGAATAAAAAACATCTGGCATAAACAACAATCACACCCTGTATATTTACCATCGATTCAGTTTTTAAACATATGCCATACACTAATTAAAACGGAAACGCAATAATTCCGTTTTATAAAACAATTTTACACACTTTCCTGGCGTAAAATTTTGCTTTTACTAAATTTAGGAAATAAAATGTTTTTAGATGATCAGTACATTTTTTTTTTTTTTTTTTATTAATAGTATTTGAGCAAATATTTAAGTTGCATCCCTACACCAGAGGCCAAAATAAACGCATATTGCTGAACAGAGTGCAATATATGTATTCTCAAAAGATGTTAATAAAAAAATATATTTAAAATAATTGTAGAAATCAGTCGATTGTAGAAAGAAGTATCACTGGAAAAATAACTTAGTGGATATTGAGAGTCTTTGGTTATTTTCAGCAATGGCTTACATAGAGGAGGAAGTTAACATCATTGTGGACTGCGCAATAGCACAATCCATTAGAAATTCATGATCAGTATATCTAACATAGCATAACTAAATAAATACGCAGAGCACTTAGAGGTAGACAAACGCAAGAAGGAACGATTATTTCGGCCACTAGTATGATTGTCATGCTAAGAAATAAGTGGATTAACATTTTGTTTTGATTTTTCGGTGAATTTACATTATGGTAGTTCGAAAATACATTTATCTTGGTATAATATTATTACACACATTTACCGATTACAATTGTAAGATTTCAATTTACTTTATTATTATTATTATTATTATTTTTTTGATTTTTCAATTTAATTTAACAAGCCTTTTTCAATTCGTACATATAATATACGAGTTCATATTTATATCTACGGTATATGTACAAAGGAATTCCGAAATGGTGGAGAGAAGCTAATAAAATCGTATTTTGAATAGGTAGAAAATTTCTATATAGTATTCTGAGCATAAAGAAGAATCACTGAAATATACTAAGTCGACGATAAAATGCTGTAATGTTCTTGGGATTACCCTTAATAGCACCCACATTTAAAGTCCTGCGTTTTTTGCTCGAACTGCATTAATCGGACATTGGGAACATAAAAAACAGTGACAAAAGAATTTTCTATTCAATAATATCAATCGTTTTACATTTAAATGGAAGAACAGAATAATTTTTCATAACCCGTCTTTGAGAGGATTCTCCCTCCCGCTGTATTTCTAATTAGATGCATAATTAGCATATTTTTGAATATTTTATCAAATGTATGAGAGGAATTGTGTCGCATTTTCTCGGATAAATTTTGGCCAAACAGTTCAAGACAAATCCTCCCATGCATTTGTTAACACAGGCATCTTAATTTTTTTTTTTTTTTTGCTTATCGACAACACGTATTCGTGTTTTTAATGAAATCATAATTTTGATTCTGAAATTTAAAAAAATTTAACCAACGAAAATGCGACACAATTCCTCGGATGAATTGTGAGAAAGAAAAAATGTGTCACAATACCACGGATGAATTGTGACCGAAAACTCAGATGACTTGTGACCGGATGACTGGTGACCAAACCACGGTCCCCCTAAAACAGCGGTTCTATAGGGAACCACGGACACTATTTTGAGAAACAATGCTCGAAAGTCACAAAGAGTTTTAAAAGTTTTTGTTGTTTGTTCAACAAATTCTCCTTCTTTACAGATGGATTTTAAAAACTTCTAGACACTTAAAAGTCTCTAACGTAATCAATTTAAGCAACTAAAAACAATAATAATAATGAAGAATTGAATACAATATTTTTGAAAAAACAAAAATTCATTTTCTCTCTACTGTAATTTCCGAAATTCCCTGCACATATCACACTTGGTAATTAAAAAAAAATATAAAGAAATTTTTTAGCGTATACAGCAATATATATATATTTTTTTAGTGATATGAGAATTATTCCTTCAAATAATCTCATTTGAAAAATTTACAATGTAGAAAGTTTAATCAATTTGCAATTAGCGAAAGGCCTATAAAAAATTTTACGCAGTTTTCATTTGTTTAGCAAATTGATGCATTTGAAATAAGTTTTGTATGTAAACACTAAAAAACAAAATCACTTTAGTAGAAAAATTAAAGCAAGTATAACAATTTTAAATAAGCTTTATTACAATTGTGCTAAATAGGATAGAATTGTGAAAATATGTGTCTAGTATAAAAATGATGGCACAAAAATATAAGAAACTCTTGCAGTGTAAAAAAATATACATAAATTCTAAGGTAGCAATCAAATAGAAATGATAAACGTTTTAGTATCTTGGATTGCAATTTTCTATAAAAAAAAAAACATTTTTTAAACCATTTCTTTTCTATGATATGTGAAAAAAAAAATGGAATAAGAAAAATAAATATTATATCTATGTAAAAAGTAATCTTTACATTATTGAGTTTTACATAAATGAATTGCCTTAATTTCTAAAAATCAATCACAAGCGGAATATTTCCATAATTTTTTTTTTTGGAAGAAAAAATATTAATATTTTCTGCATACAATACGTATTCATTGTATAAAAAAAAAAAACACTGGGAAATATAATTGCAATTAAAATAGATTTTATAAACTGAAGATTTTAAAGAGAATTCCACAAAAATGATTGTATATTTTTTGTGTATGTTGCTGTAATTAGTGTGCCTATGAACTTCTGCATGCGCATAAACAGCAAAGCATTAAATGTAGATTGGGTTTTCCTGTCCAGTTAACAGCCGGAACATTGATGTTGGCATTGTTTTCATCAGAATCTAAGTATTCATTCAAATTTCAAGTGATTGAAACATGGTTACGTTTTCTCTTACCTCTCCCACAGATGTTGCTAAAAGATTAACAATTTTTTCATGAGGAACAGCGACCACACTTTGATTATTTATTTCAATGATTCGGTGTCCAACTCGAACTCCGCCACGTTCTGCTATACCACCCCTAAGTAAACTGCAAATCTGTTTAGGGATGTTTAAATATTATCACGACATTAAGATAAGCATAAATAAACTTACCACGCCATTTTGAACACTAAATCCGAGCTGATATTTCGTATTCGGTCGCTTTATTTTAACTTCAACAACAGGAGGGCAAGGCACAACCGTAAATTTAACAGCAGTCTGATTTTTCGTATTTCTTATATAACTCTGGCAAGTGGATAGTGGAAGTCCAACTAAACTCATACCATTGATTGCAATTAGTTGATCACCAATATTCAATTGTCCACATCTCGCCGCAGCTCCTGAGGACATTAAATTAGCAATAACAACTGTTGGTAACATGGAGCCCCATCCACTTTCAACAATTACAACACCTAAAATTTCACCCTTTGCTTTTGGTACAACAACTTCTTTTTGTAACTCTTTTTTAGCAAATATTTCCAATTCATCTCCGAAAATTTCTTGGCTATTCAATACTTCCTGATAGTCCATTTCCTTAACGAAACTGTGATCCTCAATTCCGTTCGCTTTCAGAAATTCCATGTAAGCAACTTGAAATGCTTGACCAATTGATTGTGCGATGAATTGAGCTTCATCGCTTTCAAATACATGACAAATCATTTTAGGTGTTCGATTTGGTTTAACGCCTTCCTCACTATCAGATGGAACGAATCGTCTTCGTGCCATGAGCACAACTAAGTCACCAATGTCTGCTATATAAGAAATGGTTCGCAGTGCATGATCCATCATTATTTCCTTGAGATCAGTATTGAGGACCATTATTTTTTCCGTTGATATGAATAAATCCACTTCAGTGCTCGGCTGACTTTCACCTTCGGGCGCCTGTTGGAATGTATAAACAAAATCAATTGTAATATAATGGCAATTATTACAGAACAGTAAAAGCCAACAATACAGAATTGAAGTAATAATTTAACACATTTTATAGCAAATTGGATACTGAAGGATTCCTACTAACATGTAGAGTAAATACAGGTGATGGATGACTTACAAGACTAACTGAAAAACAGTGGAGGAAACCATAGAATTCATTAAAATTTCAAAATAGCGTGATGGGAATATTGTTCTGCAATAAGAGCTGGACAATGCCTCTCAACTTAACATGAAATGTAGGTTTACATCTCTATAAAACAACTACAAAAGCAAATACCCTTGAGCCATTTACATCTAGTGAAGAACACCACGAAGCATTTCTACCCCCAGCTTCACTGTACAAGATAATCACAAGTAACTTCGTAATTGTACTCACCAAAGCCTTTATGAACGGAAGCAGAGGAATTAAACGCTGGTTAGAGAACGGTTAGTAACTTTATGAAAAAAATATTCACCTTTATTCGGGATACAGCTTCCTCGGCCTGCATCATTCTTGTAGACTTAGTCGGTTGTCCCTCGCAAACCAGCTGCGTGGAGCCCAGATACCGTGCGCGAAATAGCACCCCTTCGATAAGCACTGTTGGATCCAGCAGCACTAGAGGAAGAAGTTTCTGTTAGGCTACAATTCAGCAATGAATGTGATATAGAAGAAACAGCAAGACTTACATGTGTTTTGTGCATTTTATTTGTTGTGCGTTTTTATTTATATTTTTGCAATTTTTTATTTGAGATTTTTATTATTATTTTCAAGTTTGTAAAATCATGAAAGCGTGGAATTCAGTTGGAAAAATTTAATTTATTTTCAATAGAGGAATAAAATATAAGCAAAAATAGAAAACCATATATATAAATATATGTTTTCATTTTAAATCAAACAACAAATTCGACTAATTAAATTTGAACTCACCTTCTTTGTTTTTTGACTTTGTCTTCTTATCACCATTTGTTGAATCCTTTTTAGATTTTATTGAACCGGACGGACTTTTAGTGTATTGTAGCTTTTCAGGAGATGTGAGTGCAACATCACTTGCACCAATTATTTGGCAATGATCTGGAGATGTTGAAGTCAATGATGTTCCAATACCTTGTCGAATTGTGGCCGATGAAAATACTTGTGGTTTCACTGTTGTACTGCTGGTTGCAGTTGTTACAGTTGGTGTTGATGTTGAGCTGTATGTGTTCGATAGCAGAGCAAGTGTTGAATTGATTGGCGATTTCATTCGCGATTGCTTCGGCCAAGTCTGATAGAACAACTTTATCATGTACATAAATACACAGATACTTGCATCACTTACCTTATCGTCATAGAAACCTTGATCATCCAATCTTTGCTGGCCCAAGAGTCTGTCAGTTTCCAGATCTGTGTCAGCCTCCTCATCTTCGTGACATGAATCCTTTTGCAAATGTTCACCAATAATGCTTTCATGTGATGAACTCCGACGTGGAACCCAAACTGGTGACTCCCGACCACCTTGTAGAACCTCATCACAATATTTCGTTTTCTCTGGCAAAGTTTTTGTACGCTGTAGTGTTGATCTAATATCTTTGAGAGCTTCTTGAATATTTTGGGGCTCAATATCCGAATGTCTGTGCGGTGCTGGTGCAGGAGGTGGCGGTGGTGTGGATTGTTGTGCACCTAGAGAAGTTGATATGTGATAATTTGCAGAAAAAAAGCTTATAAAGAGTTTACCCATTGAAAATATCGAATCAAAATTAGTTTCCTTGTGACCTTTGCAATTGCCGTTCCCATTATTCAATTCTACAACATTAATACCATCGATTTTTCGAATATCCACATTCTCCATGGGTATTATTTCCAAGTACTTGTTATCAATTACAACTGACAAATTATTTTCAGTGTCCGAAGCATGCCCACTTGATAGACCATCCTCAAGTACGGGCATACTGGTGTACAGTCGCCCAAAATCCGTCTGGCAATTGATATCATTCGACAGGCTATCTAAATCACCGCAATTGGAATCATAATCCGTTGTCTCCGGGGACAATGTGAAGTTCCTGGAGTGCCTCCGAATGTTTGCCTCAAGTTCGGTGTCTGCTAACTCTCCACTACTTCGACTGTTTGAATCTATATAAAGTTCGATATCGTTTGGATCGTAATTGTCACAAGATTGCTGAAATTCAATTCAGGATAATTTACGATTCGGTTCTAACAAAACTAAAAGCAATATTCAGACCTGTTTCCTTGGAGACTGGTGCACCATGCATTCATCCTTTGGCATTCTAGCTAGTCTCTGGCCAATATAAGCTCGTTCAGCCTTTTTCTCTTCGGTTTTGTTATACTCCTTTTGTATATCCTGTAGAAAATAATTATGTTAAAAAACCAATTTTAGCAAGTCCAATTAGTTGTATATCATACACAACTTCCAACATCATCGCTTTCGTTCAGATCATTGACGTTATTCTCGTCTTCATTGTTAGGCCCTTTGAAGAACTCCTCCAGAACTTTGCGTGTTTCCGAGAATTCGTACAAATAATCGAATGTCGGAGTCTTTGGTTTAATCTGTTCCACACTTTCATCCAAATCCACTAAGCTTTGTTTGCTATTATTTTCTATCGTTTGGCCGGATTCCTGCAAGTTTCCCGAGACACGCTGGGGGAATCCCGGCCTTGGAGGGAATAACGAAGGCGATGTACCAGTATTTGAATTTTTTGCATTGTAATTACTGTGCATCAAATCGTACTGATGATTACCAATACGTCGCGGTGATCCCTCGTATTCAGCAATCGGTAACTGACCTATCATTTTAGTAACTTTCAACACATCATCACTGTTGCACTCCCGCTCGGTGCGTTTCATCCAATTTGTGTCGATGTCATCGAACACGACCACCTCACCCTCATGGACAACACCAAATCCAGTTTTGGTAACATCTGTCGGTGATCCAGGACTTGTGGACATTTGACCATCATGCTGATTTACCGGACTTCTGCCAACACGAATCTGATGCTGATGATGCTGTGAGTAGTGAATTTCAGTCAGATCAGGAGAATTTAATACTGTACTCGCTGGCGTTGTGTTTGGGCTTCGGTTTCTCATCTCCCATACAAATTGCTCCTGAGGTTTCTCGTGATTATCGTAGATCAAATCATTGTTGACCATGGAGAAGCTATTGTGATTGTGTCGGGACACGTAGCTTCCTTCACCATCTGAATTCATAATTTTTTTTGTAGTTGTTTTAATTTTTTTTTTTTTTTTTTTTTTTTATTTAAGTTGCGTTTCTATTATTTACAAGGACTTCTAGTATTATTGTCGCATCGATTTCACTCAAAATAAGTCATTTCATTGCTGCAAAGAGAATAATCAATGTTTGAAATTATAGTTACTGAATTTTTTAATACAAATCAGATGAAATAATTTTGAAAATTTATCGTACTAATTCGGTAATTGTTGTGAATTGATTTGCTCCACTCTCAACATAGCTCTCAGCTTTTCCATCAAGAAATCGATACGAAAAGGTGCTTTGCCCCAGAGGGGGTGGTCTTCTTTGGCTAGTGACCGAATTAAATAACTATAATTCGAAGCACTGCTCCAAGTATTCCTCATTAAACGGTTGTTTATGAATCTGAATTGTTTACAAATAGTTTAGAACATTGGTTTCCATGCAATTCAGGCTGCGCCTTTTGCAGAATACCGCTGACAATTTTGTTAGGGTGTCGGCTTCGGCGAGGGACAAATAAGGAAAACGGCTAAAAAAAATGTCGATAAATTCTACAGATATCAGAGAACTTACAGCGAACTCTGAAGAAATTTTGCTTGGAATCAAAAAATGTGTGTTTTATGAGCAATTTTACGGGGACGTGGTAGAAGGATGGGCAGAATATGAGTCGACATTTAGTCATACTTTTTGTATACTATTGTCTTTTCAAATTTCTTCGATGATTTGATAAAACAGACCTAAACATTTATCCTAGCATTTGAAAAAAAAATTGTTTATATTTTCAAAAGTTTACGCTTAATTTCAGTAAATACAATTTTACAATGTGAGGAAGGACAAATGCGCCCCAAACAATCGACAACTTGTTCAGAGGATATAAATCACAAATCAACAATTATAACATAATTTCTTACTTAACACAACAAAATTAGTGTATTTCACTAAAGAATTTTTTCAGTTTAGCAATCAATGTGCTACGTTTTCCACTTTCCCGATGAAAAATCAATACGTACAAATACGAAAATTCTGACTTTTTTAAAAAAAAATTTCCCAAGATACAAATTGCTAACTATTCAATTAGTTACTAACCGTTTCCAGCAATAATCACATTCCAAAAAACTATCATATTTAGCGGGTTTCAACAGTGGCTACTGCACTGTTTCGATAAAAACTTGCCTCCGCAAAGGAAAACAACACCTTTTCTCTAATTAATCGGGATTTTCGGGTGAATTTTGACTGCTGCATATAGCGAACTCACACAAAGAACTGTCAGGGAATTGTCAACTCTCCGTAGTGGAGAGTTTTCGCTGAATTTTTGCTCTCCGTACTCCGTTCTAGGGCAGTGCTTCCCAAACAGTGGTACACAAACAGTGCTGCAGCAAATTAAAATATTTCCGAGCATCAAGTGTATTTAAAACGAATTGTAATGATTGTAGTTAATGGACTAAAAGACCGCTTCAAAATGGAATTAGATATTTCAGAAACTTTTAAATATTGAGAGGAGTTTGCTTGCGGTCCTGAATAGATTGAACCACAATTACTTCATACTTTCCAATTTATTATTCAATTATTTAAAAAATAGTACAATTATTTCGTTGCAATTCCAATTCTCAAAATGTTTTTTCTAGGTGTTGCATTGTTTGCACTGCAATTTTTCCCATCGGCTTTGAAGAAAACGTGCAGTTCTGTTGGATTATGAATATTGCATCCATATTGTCCGCGAATCTACAGTTCAAATGGATTTCGGATTTTATTTAACTAACATTATCAGAACACCACAGGATTCTAGAGGTAGATATTTGCATTTATTATTGCAATACATAATTGTTTTTCAATTGAATGAAAAATGAATGTTAGAAATGTTGTGAATTCTAAATAAATAATGTTTTCCTACAAAAAATTCTCTTTACTGAAATCAGTACGCGACATTTTCACGAAAATCGGTCACAATTAATCAAAAAAATCTAAAAAGAACTTACTTCATCTGTAGAGTGGATTACCTTTTCCATAAATCAAAAGCTCTTGTGAACTTTTTATTCGAAATTATTAACAAATTCTTAAAAATTAGCATTGAAATTTGGTCATAAAAATTTCCCCTGAACCAGAAAAATTCACCGAGAAATAAAGGCCTCACGTTCAGATTCTCATGAAACCATATACCAAAGACAACTGGGACGATAACTTTCTGCTGTGTTCATTGGCTGATTTGTGTGGTGAGCAATTGTTTGTTTGAGTGGGGATTGTAATACAGTGGTCAGTGATATCTTATTCTTTTGCAGAAAATTAAAAAATATCGCAAAGTCGCAACATTGTGTTAAGTGTTTAAAATAGATTGAAATATCGAGAAATTAGTTGTAGTTTTGACATTTACTAGACAAAGCTCATTGTTTCTAGACCGCTTCAAAATGGCGTCAGGAATGTCACGCACATTCAGTTATTTCGATTCGAAGTTGAAAGAAGTAATTAGAGAAGAACTTAGATCATTTATAAACTCTCCAAATTGTTGTTGGGCGTTGCCAAGGTATTTAGTAAATGATCAAAGATTCTACATTGAGCACTTATGTGCAATTGAACGTAATTTGTATATGCGAGTACATCAAAAGGATGGCGTCACATTTGGAAAAGTGTATAAGGAAACCTGTATCCATCACTTGGGCATTGAACCAACTATAATATTTCGCCCAGAATCGAGACAAGCTCTATCGGAGTTTCTCCACGAAAACCCGGTTACCACAATCGAGAACTTTGAAATGTATCCGTTCTTTTCCAAGTCCGCTGAAGACAAGGCGGTTCCAATACATTTTCTCAGTACATTAGATTGGAAGCCAGCTCGTATTCCAGAACGTATGGTGTCCGCTATGCTGACTGACACCACTAACAACTTGCACACTATCGAACAATATAGACATGAAATTCTGAGTGCTATTGAACTAAATCAAGTGACAATTATCTGTGGAGACAGGGAATTTGAACAATCGATTAATATTCCCGATTTGCTTTTAAAACACGTTGCGGAGAATATAGAATCCTGTAAAATAGTGTGTGTTCATACGAATGAAATTTCCGCTATTTATGAAACTGAGTTTTTAGCTGCCAAATACGCATGCCCCGTGGGATCTATAATCGAGTATCAGGTGAACTTGGATAGTATTGTCAGCACATCCGCTTGCGTGCTGAATACAACCACTTCATTTCTGCTTCGATGCATGTTACCCGGACCATCGGAATATGTTTTCCAAAATATAACGCACATAATTTTTAACAACGTCCACTTGAGAGAATCGCATTGCGATATGATCTTGTCCGAAATCCAGCAGGCAACAATTCATTTTCCAGATTTAAAAATAATTCTACTTTGCAGTTCAGGAAATCACGAAGTGTATGAAAAGTTCTTCCCTAACGTTAAAGTGGTGGAACTAGCAACATTCCCCAGGATTGTTTCTGTTCTACACTTGGAGGAAGTTCTCGATTATATGGATGGGGATGCTGGTAGAGAAGTTTCGCCTACTGATCAAAGACGTTTCGATATCTGGTTAGAGCGGTACATGGAGAGTCTCGCAAGTGATGCATTATTTCAGCAACTTTTTGTCTTATTTGCCAATGCGGTTTCTGTAGACATGAAGCATTCAGAGACGAAGATGACTGCGTTAATGGCAACAATGGCGAAGAATAAAATTAACCACGTATCGTCGTTAATCACATTGAATCCGGATTACTACCTCTGCGATATAAATAATCAGAATGCTTTAATGTGGGGTATAAAAAATAACAGTGACGAGTGCGTAAAATTGTTGACTTTTAAAATGACGACGGCACCTGATACCGACTCGAAACAAATAAGATTGTTGGAATATTTGAATTCGAGGCCCAACGAAGGAGTTGATCTTGCCTTAGTGTACAAAGTGGTGAAGTTCATAATTGATACGAAGGAGAAAGGTGTAATTTTAATCTTTTTTCCTACAATAACCGATTTGATAATGCTGGAAATCATGATTAAGCAGAATATACACACTCCAGTACAAATTCACCTTCTACATGAGTATATGGGTGAGAAGGATTTGGAAAAGTTATTCGAACCGAATTGTAATGGAACAATTTATCTTGCTACCGATATTGCAGAATCTGCATTTACGAAATTACGTGCTAGATATGTGATTGATACAGGCAGACGAAACAAACAAATGAGCGTATTGGAGGAGAATACTCCAGAAGACATCGCAACGTGGATTTCAACAGAGAGCATGAACCGCAGGACCAGTTTCGTGGCATCCAATGTTCCAGGACTTTGTATCCGCTTGTACTCAAAAAAACAAGCAAAAGCTTTTGTACCTTTTCGACGTTACGAGTTACCAAACACAACACTTGAAAGCATTTTTGTCTTTGCGAAATTATTAATGTTGGAATCCAGCAATATTAAGGAGTACTTCCAGACGGGACTGTTTCGCCTCTCTGATCAGAGCATCCAACGGACGCTGAGCTTCCTCAAATCCATTCAAGTACTAGATGAGCACGAAAATATTACTATTCTGGGTAAGCAGGAACTAATTCTATCATTACATATTGGTACAAGAATTTTCTTCTTTATTTTACAGGGGCACGTCTCATTGATGTTCACCCAGATTTCCAATTAGGAAGGGTAATAATGTTTGCAATTGCACTGCAATGCTTGAATCCCGTTTTATCGATTGTGGCTGCATTAACTTACAGCAACCCCTTCATCTTACCAAATGACGATGGTACTCGGAACGCGATGTATTTCACACGGAAACTCTTATCCGAAGCCAATAACAGTGATCACTTGGTTCTGCTACGTTTATTGCAAAGGTGGCAAGAACTAATGAACAACGCTGATCAAGGCAACTTATATCACATGATGTCGTCAAAGATCTTTGACGCAGTAACCACCGTACGCGCTAAACTTTTTAGCGCTTTAAAATCAATTAAGCTCATTCATTCTTCTGTTGATAGCAGTCTTAGCATGCAGATTCTAAATAGACAGTCATTTAATTGGGCCCAAGTTAAAGTGTGCTTTGTTGCCGGAATGTATCCAAACATTGCGAAAATTGATAAGGACACGATGCAGATTAAATCAAAGTGCATTAGAAAACTTGAGTTCCATCCGGTATCGGTTTTAAGAGAAATGGATGTTGCGGAACAACCAATGGACAATGATCGCTCAGATTGGATAGTATTCCAAGATAACATTTTGGGAGCTGGTTCCAGTAAACTGTTCTGCTCCAGTATAATTACAGCAGTTTCCATTGCAATTTTTGGTGGACCGATGAAATTGGTTGATGACGCCATGCTTTTATTAAGCTCAACTGAAAATTCTGTACATGTTGAAAGAAAACATATTTATCCAGATTATGTTCGTTTGCATGTAGATGACTGGATAGCCTTCATCCTATCACCTCAGGATGGAAGGCTTATATTGGACTTTAGGAAGAAATTCTTTTATTACTTTGAAAAAATTTTGCAATATTCTAGTGAGCCTAGTTGCAACAATCGACGAGTATTTACAGAGAATGATTTTCTTATTGAGACGATTTCGCAAGTATTGCAATTTGAAGAAAAGAAGCTTAAATTGTCTATGCCCAAAAAGATTGCTTCATTTTGGCATACAACGCTTCATAAAACTAATCGATCTCTGGCAGACGTTGCGGAATTCAATATCTCAAATAAAAATAATAATGTGCCTTTTGGAATGAAGAAACACGAACATTACTATGTTGTCGGAATTTCCAACCAAGTGCAAATTAAGCATATAATTCAGGGGACATTTGATCTGCATTATTCTCCTTTGAGATATATTTTCAATCAAATGAAGAAGTCGAGTGTGCCAGCGGTGATATTCTTTCTTGAAAGCAACACGAAAATATTCCATGCAGCTGCTGTATTCTGCCCACGAAGCGATCCACCGTTGAAACAGATGTATGTTGCTTGCCTTCCATTGGCTCAGATGCAGTAAGTACAATATTTGAAAATATTTACTAATTATATTAACGAAATATTCTTTCCAGGGAATTGTATCCGCTTTTTGGTCTAAAGTTCGACGAGAACTTTTCGAATTTGAAAATTCCACCGCAAGTAGGAAAAGTTTTTCTTGAACACTACATGGAGACTCCAAGGAAGTAGAGGAACGTCGAAGAGCGGCATCTCGCATATCCTCATTTATTTGAAAATATATGAATTTGGAATTAACATGTGCACTGAAAATGAATGATATAATAAAATTGTTTCAAGCTTGTAGTAACTGTGTTATGTAACATGTTTGGGTTGCTCATTATATGCTTCATATTGGCTTAATTGCTCCGTGTATGTTTGTCGCAGTTAGATTTGTGAGAACAATACACAAAAATTATAACCGTTTTCGTTTTGAGACATGTAATTTTCAAAATTGGAATAAAAAAGTCCGTCTATCCGCCGTCCAGGCTTTTTCGCGCAAACTACTAGAGATCAATCAACGAAAATAGGAATGCCATACACACCCACCTTTTGTTCTATAACTTTGGTTGTATGTGTAAACAAACGTCGGAAATGGCTAAACAATATTTAACAAATGAAAAGGATTTGATTTCACTATATTTTATGATTGTTTAGCCATTTCCGACGTTTGTTTACACATACAACCTTTAGTGCAAAAAATGAGTGTCATCTTACAACGATTCTCCCAGTTCGAAGGTCCAATCGTAGGGTTTTGATGGTGTAGGTGGGGGGGATTGAGGAATAAAACATAAAAAAATCATATTTCCGAAACTGTACAAGGTTCACGCATGAAATTCGGAGTCAGCAGTGCTCCATCTTTTCGTGTGGATGTTCTAAATTACATATTTTTATTATAAAACTTCTTAGGACTATGCGAAAGAATGTGCAGCTTCGATGCAATCATTTTAATCCCTCCGAAAACTATACAAGGACATTTTTGATTAAAAAATAATTTTAAATTAGTATTCATATTGAAAATTAATTTAAATAAAATTGTATTTGAACAGTAACAGTTTTATTTAATAAGTGAAACAATTGAACATTTAAGCCATTGCAATTTTTTTTCAATAACATTGGCTTTAGTAATTGAAATATTAAACTTACGCTGTCACAATTTTGATGAATTCTTTTTAAAAACAGCAATAAAACTGAGTTGATTCACATTGATATCAATTTTTAAGATTGCGTTGTCTGCGTCTGCATTTATTCAATAATTATGATTAACAAATTTTAAAAATGAGTTCAGCTGGATACGAAGGCTTCTCGTTCAGATTCTCATGAAAGAGTGTACCAAAGACTGGAACCCTGGATTATTATTAAGCGGGGAGGGATAACTGTCAAATATTTCTGTTTCGCAGCTCGTCCAATTCGAACATCGCACTGACGAACCAATTCTCAAAATGTTCCAGGGATTGGAGATGGGATTGGGTACCATCTCTGGGATGATCTTCTTTTGAAAGAAAAGTAGGAAAAATGGAGGATTTCCTATTCCTGGTAGATTCATCGTTTAGAAAATCCAGGACTGCCAATTTCTTCAGAAAAGAGTATAAACTATAAATGAATACAATTATTTCGTTGCAATTCCAATTCTCAATGTTTTATCGAGGTGTTGCATTGATTGCACTGAAATTTTTCCAGAAAACATCCAGTTCCATTAGATTTATGTTGTGCAATTGTGGAGAGGCGTCTTGGTGCTCTAGCCTTCCCCCGCATCATATTTTATTTGAAGGCTCCCCACAATACTTTTAAAAAATCCCCACTCCTGGATAAGACAGTTGCGTTACTTGCCTTTTCAGTTCCTATCAGAAGGTCCATATTAGGTCTTGTGTCTTTGTGGTTTTCTTTTACGTCTTTACTAATAATGTATCTTTTGTTTGACGCAATGAGAAATCGTGAATAAAACACCCCAAAACAAAAATACTAGCTTTTGTATTTCGTTCAAACCACTCTTGGAATTTATAATAACAAAATATATTTTTAGGTGTTTCATCTTATTGCAAGTGAATTAAAGTATTAAACTCAAGAAAAACAAGTTGGGAACCTCTGGACTAGAGTATTCAGCTGGCTGTAAAAATTCGACGGTTTAGGTTTTTTCGAATGACGCGCTATTCAGCTATTTACCTATTTATTTAAGTCGTCGCCAAAAATTATCACATATTAATATATTAAGAACTTTGGAAGCGGACGATTTCCTTTTGCCAGTCGGTCCCTGAACCCGTGGGTTCTAGGGTTCTCTGAGAAAAACTAGTAGATCAGGGGAAATCCTCATTCCCGGCTAGTACAAAATACGCTGCCAACGGTGAGCGAAGTAATAGAATGCTAGAATAGAATAGAATTGAATGAAAAATTTACAAATTGGATACTTTGTTTAAAGATGTATGCAAAGGATATCAAGCAAAACAAATTTCATTTTATTTGAACTTTTAATTTATATTTACTTCAATTTAAGAATACAAATAAAAATTTATGCAGAACTTCAGATGTTCTTTTAAAACATTGATAATGTGTCGAGAATTTAATTAAAAACTACAGATCCCTTCCTGAATCGGTATCCGAAGATATTTCGTAGAATTTCAAGTGAAAGCGACTAGTACCATTGCAAAATGCAACATCTTAACTAAATATCACCTTCCAATCAACAATAATTTCAAATAACACAATCAAAACAGTAATAGTTGAAATGTTTTTATTAATATCAGGACGAAGGACCAAATACTGGTGAAAAATGTTCCAAATTAATATAAATTAAACAAATGTGTACATTGCCGGCTTAAAAATTTCCAAATGCTTGCCACAATAAAGCGACAAGTAAAACTGTTTTAATTATTTTCATCTTCAAATTAACTGCAGCAAGTGGCGGGTGTTGGATCCAGTCCAGACCGTTTGGTAATGCTGAGCCTCGTAAATTCTTCTGCCGTTGTTGGATGTATTCCGACGGTGTTGAGCAAAACTTTAACAGTCAATCCAGCTCTGTGAAAATTTAATAAATTTTGTCTCAAAAATGATCAGAGAATGAAAATCAAACTTACTTTAACGCAACAGCGAATCCCTGAATGATTTCACCGGCAACTGGACCAACGTAATGAAGACCAACTACTTTTTGATCCCCATCTCGTTGGGCAACTACTTTAAGATAGCATTGACGAACACTCTTCTGCGGCACAAAGAATTCTGTGGGTTTGTAATACGCGTGATATATTTCTACATTATCTTCTCCGAATTTCTGTATAGCGTCCTCCTCACTGAGTCCCACGCAACCATACTCCATTGGAGAGAAAACAGTTGTCGCTACATCCGTGTAGTCCATTATCTGAGACGATCCTCCTAGCAATCGTTTCGCCAACAAGCGCCCAGCATGAATTGCAACCGGGGTTAGTTCTGGTTTCCCATAAATAATATCACCAATCGCGTAGATATGAGGAACATTAGTTTGATCCTGCTCATTAACGTCTATCTTATCCGATCCGGGATGCACTTTGACTCCAGCCGCTCCCAGGTTCAGCTTCTCAACCTCTCCGCGACGTCCAATTGCCCATAGCACAGTGTCGTATTCTTCCGTGGTCTTCTCCGATGTCTCGGTGCTCGTGTAGGTAACTCGCAACTTACCATCGCCGTTCTTTTCGACACTATCCGGAATACAATGATTCAGGAACTTGACTCCCTTCTCGACCATTGCATCACGAACAATATTAGCCATTTGCTGGTCAAAGCCACGGAGCACAATTGATCGCACCATGACCGTAGCATCGTAGCCCAGTCCTTTGAGGAATCCAGCGCATTCTAGACCAATGTCTAAAAGATTTCAAACGTAAGCCATAACGAAATACACATTACTTTAATAAAAACTTACAGCCAGCTCCAACCACTAGAGTTTTTCCAGGTTCCTTCTCTAGACTGAAAATATCGTCGCTTGTGATCCCGTGCTCAACTGCTCCCGGGATATTGGGATACTTTGGCCTACCGCCCACAGCGATCACAATATGGTTTGCAGTCAACAGCCGCGTAGTGTTGTTCTTCATGGTCGCCAACACAGTGTGAGGATCTTTGAAGGACCCCAATCCATTTACATACTCAACTTTTCTGAAATAGAATCGAATTCTTGGCATTCAGTTTTGTTGTTAAATAGTTTAAACTCACTTGTCCCTTAAATCTACCCTTGTAACCCAATTCACAGATTTAACATGATTCTGAACAGCCTGCGTCAATGCGCTCCAATTGGCCTTCACCTTTTCGGGCTCAACTTGCCATCCATATGATTGTGCTTCCTGCAAAAATGTAAGAATGTATTCGAAAGTCGAACAATTGTCTTGTATAATTTGCAACTTACGTGAATGGATTCTCCAAGAATTGCTGCTTGGTGCATCAGTTTCTTTGGAATGCATCCGACATTTACACATGTTCCTCCAAGGCCCCATTTTGTGCCCAATGGTGTTGGGACAACGTAGTCTAGCACAGCCACTTTACCACCTAAATTGGCGACCTCCTTGGCACAAGCAAGTCCGCCGGATCCGCCGCCGATTACAACAACATCGTATTCGTATATATCTGAAGCAAATGGATTGTTTTTTAGTATTTTAATTTTGTTATTTTAGTCGTTATATAAGCAATGGATGGGACACGAAATCATTTATTCGTATATATCGTTTGGGTGATTTCATCAGTAGTCCTAAATGTAAGCGCTTCATGGGTATCATTTGGAATATTGCATGGCCCTAAGAAATTCCGTGCTTGCAGCATTGATTAAATTGATTTTTTGTCAACCCTTTGCGCCCAGTGGAACTCAACAGTGCATTTCGTTTTAGCATGCAGACGACACTCAGCAAGTCAATAACTCTGGAAATTCAGCGAACCACACGGACCGCGAAGGTTTCCATCGATTCTATCCACGTCTATTCATTGCATTTTCAAAGTTTGATATAAATTCAAGCACGTACATAAATTATATATAATTGAAAATTGCGTCGACAGGAAAGCATTATTATATCTGTTCATACGCAATTTGATGATTTTCAAAATGATCAAAATCCCCTTTAAATTGAAAAGTAAGCTTTAGATAAAGAATATTTTTCCAAAATACAATAATTTAATTGTATCATTGCTAAGATAACAAGCAAAAGTCGTGAATAACATATTCTCAGATAAAAACACTAACGAACTTTTGCGGTACAACATAATTCCCATTTCGTTGGACAGAAATCGGCACAATTGACGTCAGCTTGGAAAACGTATGCTCCATTATCGCTAGTTTTGGGATTACACAAACGTGAGATCATTGAGTAACGATAACAAGACGTGAAAACTACAATTAATTTTATGTGAATAAACTTTAACGGTGTATTTACTTTGTGACACACATTTATTTTATGAATTATAAAATGAAAACGATCTCAATTTTATAACATACATTAGCTCGAAACGACATTTCGAAATTATTTTTGTATAAAAAGGGAACTGAGTTTTTTATGGCGTAATAAAAGTGTTTGTAAATTTTAATCGAAACAATCTTGAATGGTATATTTATCGGTTGAATTTATGTATTATAAGAAAAACATTTAGCATTTAAACTATATTTTGCAATCAGAAAACGTGTCATGGGCAAAAAAAACTTCAACTTTTCATTTCATGTTTACAATAAAAATTGTTTTGAATGTTTCCTAAAATAAACTATTGTAATAGTTACAGCTTTAAAAAACGCTGATAATGTCGAAATAATTTTCAGGATCATACAAAACTTGAATACCGTTATAAGATCCCAAAATAGGAATTAAAGTAAATAATGCTGAAACTAACATCAGCCATTTTATGCAATTGCTTGCATCGAAGGTCATAAGCATACAGAAAATTAGAAAGATCGTGAAAAACGTTTGCAACGAATTCTCACTACTATTAATAGTTGTTCAGTTATAAATAAAATGAATACAACATTAAGCACAAAATGAAAATTCGCTACGGAAATCGGTAAACGTCAAAGTGACGTTTGTGTCACGGACACAAGATAAGGTTTTAATCTGGAAATACCTTCAGGGATCGATCACTTTTATTGTCCATTACTCAGCACAAAATATCAAGAGACAGGTTGCGTAAGCCTGATGAAATTCTTTTATTAACAGTAATTATGTGAGGTCACTTACGAGAAGCCTTCCTGGAATATTGCCGCACCAGGCTCTCACCCACTCGGAACACGTTCAAAGTGGCTCGTCTGCTGCATATCGTTAATATAGGCATTAAATTTCTGAATATTGCTCAGCCACGTGCAAATAACAACTGTTTCAAGGTTTCACTTCTCTTTAGAATCGTAAACAATAAATGCGCAGTTTTTATTAATTTAATATATATTTTTATTACGAAATAACCCGAACGACTTACTGCCCTTGCAATACTTAACCGATTGAAAATTCTGTTTCTAGAACAGTTCTGCTAAACTGTCGATTTGGTTTGGACGTGTAACTCTTTTATCCATCAACAATAGTTAACATTAACTAATTAAAACCTGAGATGAATTCGATACTCATAACTGGATGCAATCGCGGAATTGGATTAGGACTTGTGAAAACTTTTGTTAATTTACCAAAACCTCCGAAACATCTTTTCGCAACCTGTCGTGACATTCAAGCAGCTGTGGTGAGTTTTTATCCTTTCATTCACACACAATTATATATTTTTTGTTTCGTTCTCTGGGAATTCCGTTGGGAACAAATGAGCGAAATAGAATGAATTTAATGTTACATGGAATTTACTTACGATTTCCGATTGGAGCCATTTCTTTTTCAAATTATTCAATGTAAATCAAAAACAAATCAACAATAACAATTGGATTAAACTTAGTTTTAGTATTTTCACTGTAATATCACTGGTTAAATGAAATTAAATTGACCACAAAGCAGAAGCACACAACCCGGAGCTCCACTGAAAACTAAAATGCCGCATCGAATTATTTCAATTTCTATTTAGTCCTCTCTCTCTCTTTCTATCCTCCTTTCTCGCTTGGAAGTTGGGTCATTCTCATTGGGTGATTCACGATCTCCAGAATCTACTGGAAGATTGGAAGCAAGCGGCAACCGGTTAAAAAAAAAATTTTAATTGGATGTACGAACGAAATTAATTTGTTGAAGTAATTTAATCGAAATTGCAAAATACATTTGTGAGCAAACAATTAAATATTTTTCAATGGTCAATTAAATTTTTATGTCGTTTCATAGAAAAAATATTTATAGGGAAATTTTAAAAATTTCAAAATTGGCTTTCTCTTCCTGCAGGACATCTTGTATTATTTAATAATAATTATAATTGCAACGACATTGTTGAAATTACAGTATTTAAGTTACAAAGATTTAAAATAAGGAAAAAATATTGGTTATTTAGGCGAACATTGTGGGATGATTAAGATGCCTTTGACCTTGGATTGAGGAGAACAAACCTTCCCATCCTCCTCTCTTTCTACCCCTTTACCTTGGCCTGAACTTAAATTTTCCGTAATTATCACATACTTGCTTTTGATTGCGCAATGAAATAACTTAAACGTTTTCTTTAATTTATGCCGCACATTAATATTGTTAAAATTCCTTCCAGGAACTTCAACAATTGGCGAATGAACATAAAAACATTCACATAATTCAAATAGGTGCGTAAATAAGGTCCAGAAATACTGAAGACATGTTTATTAATTTAATCTCTCATTTGCAATCTATCCTTTGCAAATTTCTATATATGATATATCTATTCCTGTATATAATATAATCTAGATATTCGGAACTTTGCGGAATACGATCAATTGGTTCAGCAAGTCTCGGATGTAGTAAAGGAGGAAGGTCTGAATGTGCTGTTCAACAATGCTGGGATAGCATCGAGATCTACTCGAATACATTTGATTAATGAGAAGATGCTTCTGGAGACACTCACCACGAATACTGTAGCACCGATTTTGTTGACCAAAGCCTGTCTACCTTTGCTCAGAAAGGCATCGGCTGCAGAAAGCGAAAGGCCACTGGGTCCCAATCGGGCTGCTATAATAAATATGAGCTCCATTCTGGGATCGATTGAAGCGAATGTCGAAGGTGGCATGTACCCATATAGGGCTTCCAAGGTATGGGTTGTAAAACATATGCTTTAGCAAATAGTAAGGATTTATTTCGGATTTCAGAGTGCTTTGAATTCTGCCACAAAATCCCTGAGCATTGATTTGAAAAAGGATAATATAATGTGCGTCAGTGTACATCCAGGATGGGTAAAGACCGGTATGGGAGGCTCTGGTGCACCGCTAGATGTTGATACGAGCTGCAAAGCTATGGTGGAGACAATTTTGAGCATGAATGAGTCCCACAATGGAGGATTTTATCAGTTCGATGGAAAGAAATTGAATTGGTGATGATGGTAAACCAAAGATAGATCCAAATACCACGGGTTACTATTTTAAATCAAGTATAAATTTGATTTGGTTGCTGCGAATCCTGTTGTGCTTCAAATAACTGTATTCTTTTTCTGAAATTAGAATCCATGATTATTTTTCCCACATTTTATTAATGCTTATTGCAGTAATGACACAAAAATATATTTGTTTTTGATTAACATTTAAAATAAATACACAATTAATTTCTTTGATTGTAATATTCAAGTTACATTATATGTGTTGAACATCATCGACTGATTCGCTTTGCGACTCGCTGCTGTGAGTATCACTGGGTATTACATTTGGAATAAGAACGTCTCCTGTAGGCGTTTGGGTACTGGCATCGTCACTACCACTTTTGATTGTAGCAATGATTTGCCTCAATGCAACTGCCCATACATGGCAGACATTTGAATGATCAACCACCAGGGCCCGATGATATTCCATTGCTTCGTTGTATTTATTATCTTCCATGGCTGAAAAAGTGTTGCGTTTGAAGTATTTTATTTTGAGATTAATCAAATACAAAAGAGCACGTACCTTTTGCTATATTTATCAATTTTCGCTGCAGGGAAGATGTTAGAACATCACTCAACCACATATACTTCATCAGCTCAAGCCGTCTCTGGACTTCCTCCAATCGTATGTGATTAGATTGTTGAATTTTGTTTGCAAAATTTTGGAATATACCAATGCAATGTTCTCGTGCACCTTCCGGAATTGAATCATCTTCAACATCTCCATGGTCATCTGTTTGTGGGGATGTTTCATTTGCATTTAAGGGTGGCACTCTTTGTGTGGGTGGGGGATTGGTTTGCGGCATTGGAGGGACAATCGCAATAGGCGGCTGGGATGGTAACATTGGAGTTGTTGTAAGGGGTAGAGATGATGGGCTAGGCTGAACAATTGCTGTTGGCTTTGATGTTGCTGGCAATCCATGTAGTGGAAATGCAATACGCTTGTTTAAATTTAATTTTTTCTTTCCAGTTTGTGATGAATTGTATTGAAGTTTTGGTGGATCATTCCAGCCTGGGTCACATTGACCTGAGGATCAATTTTCATTTGCCACATGTTCTCAATGTTGTTTATTTAATCCAAGCTCTTACCACTTGCCGAATTTGAATTATTTTCACTCATTTCTTTAGCTACCTTTATGAATGGTTCTACTGCAAATTTAGCTTACGTTATGACATTTCACTGACATGTTGACGTTTCACAACTCGTATACTTCACTCTTTTAGATATAATTTTCAGCAAAGGGGGATTCTGCAGTATACCTTTGCTGCAACTACCAACAAAATTAGCAAATATTCACAGTTTGGCAGCACTGACTGCAAGGGGAATTTTAAATTATAGATTCCTGATTTGAATTTATAAGGATGCAAGTTTGTATACTAAAAAGATTCATAGAGAATTGATTTATAGAATTGAGAATTCAAGGACATCCGGGAAGAATATCAAAATATAATTTCACGGTTGAAGTTCTTGTTTTAAAAACAATTACAGACAATTTTCTGATTTATTAATTACATACTTCAGTTTTCCTGCAAATATGTCCTTCTATTTCATGTTAATTAATTGTTTGTTGTCTTATTCATGACCATTGATATACGCACTTATGTGAATATTGTTGTAAATTTTCATTTTATATGGCGTAACACTAACAACCCAAATTGAACCTTGACCTACTGTACTAGTTATTTCTATTATAAATAACTCTGTTTTCAGTGTTATTTTTCGATGATTAGTTTGTAGTACACAGATTATTATATCATAGCGGGCTTTGGGAAGTATCTCTCCTCTATGGAAGCTGTCTCTGAGGGTTGGGGTTGTATGGCCGCAGATAATGCGCCATTGTATGAGCGTCTTAACTTCTATGGTGGGGTTGAAGCAGCGGATCAGGCTAGCAGGTCCTGGGGCAGTATGGGTTCGAGAGAGGAAACGATGCACTGGTTGAATAAAGAACTCGAACTATATCTTTGCTTTCTTAACCTATTTAATTAAATAAGTTTTGTTAACATTATCTCTACTCTCTTATTTTACAATTGATCTACTTCCCTTATTACTATAGACAGCGGATTATATGCAAACTTTTCCATATTTGGTATAATAATTAACAACACCATAATCATATTAGTTATCGCAGTTAATGATTTATTTAGAGCTTAATACAAGCTATAGTTAATCAAAAGTAGACTGCAAACTTTTCATTGGCCAATAGTTTAGTCTGCAGTCTGTGATTGCCTTAACGAAGTTCAAAATGAGTTATTGGTAAATTGGAGATAAAAAAAGAAGCAAAAAAAAGGCGAGAAAGAAGCTCCGAAGAAAAAAAGTCAAAGCGTGGAAAACGTAGCAAATCAAACACTATAGTGGTCCACTATACAGATTAGTGGAGGTTACATACAGGCCCAGATCTAAATAGAGATAAAAAAATCCCTTTCGGCAGGTCTGCAGGCTGAGGTAGATTTCGAAGTGTATTGATTGCGTTTATTGGGGTAATTTATTTCAAAATCGAGAAACTAGTTATGGATTTATAAACTACTCGTCAAGAGCTTTTCAACGATACCTTATAAGACGTGATTTAGAACAATTCGACTTTCTACCCCCACCAACCCCTAATTCGGTGGTGTCACCGTTAATCTCATATAGAGTACTCTACTTTATGCAAAAAAAGTTTCTCTTTAAACTTCATAGGGCCCGGGATATAATTTTTTAAAAATTTCCATCCGCCCACTTGGGTAGATTTTGCTCATTAAGGGGGGAAACCACATTAGAGAGCTTATTTTAAAGTGTTTTTTAAGGATTTTTTTGAGTGTGAAAAAAATTATTGGAATTTGATAAAACTTTGGTATTATTTAACTGATATTTTGAATTATATTTAAAAAAAATTTTTCAATTCCGTTTTTCAAAAAAAATGTCGAAATTATAAACTCTTTTTTTTCTGCAGGTCATTCGTCCGAGTTTGTTGCTTGCGAGCAATCTGGAGGTTGCAATTTTTATCTGAAACCATTAACAAGTTTTCTAAGAATATGAACCTCAATGCAAGTGAAAATAACGAAAATTAAAAATTTTGCAGGCGTTGAAAAGTTTTTCTTTAATTTTCACCACTTTGTTTTTTCTAATTATGCAAAAAAAAAACAACTCTTAACATCATGATATCATCCCAAAAGTTGGTTCGTATTCTTCGTAATATCATAGAGAATCATGCTATCAATTTTCATAATAATCGGTTCATTACTTATTACATGAAAAAAGTCATTTCGAGATAAACGCGTTTGAACGAAACCTCGAACCTCTAGCGGCTAGAATCTAGCCTGTACCCGATGAGCGCTCGGTTCTATGCTCATAAAATCTTAATAAATGCGGATTTCGGTTTGAAATTTTGACAGCAAATTCTTGAGTAGTTAAGCTAACGATTTATTCAATAAAAAAAAAAAAAGGATTTTTTTGAAACTCCTAATGTGGTTTCCCCTCTTAACGAACTTAACCGAGCTATTAACGCAATATCTTCAAAAATTCGGCCGCTAGCGTGTAAATATATATATATATATATATACAGGGTGTCCCGAAACTCAACGTCAAGCCGAAAACGGGTGATAGGCTAGGTGGTAAGAGTTATCAGAAAAATAAAAAAAAAAATCTTAGTCATGTAGTTTTCGAGTTATAAGGATTCAAAAAAAAATTGATAAAATTCGCACCCTGTGATGATCTTTCAAGTACTGTGACTACAAACCTTTACTTTTTTAATTTTCTCTTTTTTTATGTAATCCTGAAGAACCCTTCTATAAGTTACAGTGTAAAATTACAACACAATTGCATCAATTTTAAAGAAAATATCACTCTTTTGCACAATCATGTACTCAAAATTATTACATCGCCCAACTTTAACTGGCCGTACAGAAAAAAAAATGTACTACGCTATTTTGGCAAGTTACGTTAAAAGTTGGCGCACTTAGTCCTGATTCCAAAATGGTATGACACTTGATAGATTATTTCATAAAAAAGGACAAAAAAAAATTGTTTCTAAAAAAATCCCATTTCAAGGAAATTATTTTTGCCTTGTCAAATTGCTTAAAATGCACCTTACGCTTTCTCTAAGTCCGTAACTTTAATGTACAAGTGCGAGTGAGACAGATAAGCATAAGTTATAAGCATTTGCATATAATCCACAGTTTACTAGTACTTATCACTAAAACTCTTCGTTACAAGCATTGATTGTCATAAATCCCTTTGTTCTGCTTATTCATATCATTTGTTACGTATTTCACTGCGTCAAGCGCTTTTCTCTCGTGATTGGATCACAGTTAAATTTCTGGCTTACATTTGCGATGTTACAGTTTTCGACTCGTGTTTGTTACTTAAGTCGATTTGCGGAATTAAGTTCACGAATGTTGTCTACTATTTTCATTCGCAGCTACTCTTATTCGTAGGAACGTAGTTTACCATTTTCAATGCTTGTAATTACTTTAGTTTTATATAATATGGATTTTAATTATACTTAATGCTTACCTAATAAATATATTTTTTTTTTTTTAAAAAAAGGAAAAATATTCTAAGATGAGGAAATCACAATTTTAATCATAAACTAACAAATTTGAGTTAACTGAATGCACCAATTGCAAAATATCGAAACCCTGATGAAGAGTGCACACTTGGCTAACTCCACAATCTACCAAAAGCTTAGAGAACTACAAAAAAAATCCGTTTTAATATAAATACATTCGAAAATTCATTCCATAGAAACTTATCAACTTACCAAAACAGCATTTTCATGAACTGTGCTTATAATAATCACAATTGAATCAGCAATAATCGTGCCCAAATTTGGAACATTGAGGGCTTCCAGTCGAGGATCTCCAAGTGAAACCGAAGTAAATGGAATATTAATACTTTTCCTAACATGTACCCGATTAAATTCAATGGTTCCACGTAAATCGATTGTTACAACTCGATCTGGAGAATTAGTCAATAACTCTATGAGATCGTTGGCACTAATTCGAGGACATATTTCATCTTGTAACTCAGCCAATGTTATGTTTGTAATGTCCTGGCAAAGTAAATTATTTCTTTTTAGTTCAATTAAAATATTTAAACGATTAAACTTACAAATTCCCCAAGGGCTGACTGATGAATAACATGTTTTCTATAACATATACTTTTTGGTGTCGATAAATACATCTTTTGAGATTCTATAACGCATGTTTCCATTACAATATCAGGTAAATCCGAAAATAGGAGAATACATTCATTAAATCCTGACGATAAGAGTGTAGTTTTCAACTGTTTTAAGATTGATATCCCAATAAACAGCGGATAAGAATTATCGCCAAGCATTAGCTTGTCCCAAAGGTGAATTATTTTATGTAGTGGAAAAACATCTAGAAGGATCATTTAAAATGTGTCCTTATTATATAGCGCTAACTTACGTGAAAACATTGTTAGAAACCAGGGAATAGCAAATAATTCTGGAATGAAATTTATTGCATTTAAATGCCGAGCTAGACATGGCTCATGGAAGGCAGTTAATTGTGAGAATTTACTGAGGTATTCTTTTATAACAGCTGAATTATCCTTAAGGAAAAACCAGTGAAGATATTTCGGTATAAATTTGTACAGACTTAAAAAGGCAATCTCTGAAAATGATCAGTAGCATAAAGTGTTTAAAAAATAAAAGAAATATGAAACCTTCGTTGTTGAAATTAAGATAGAGGAAGGGCGCCGTTAAGGAGTCTAGTCCCTGCCAATAAACGTATTGAGGATGTGAAGCCACCCAGGCTTTCAGCAATCGCTTAAGTTTCCTGTGGCCTTCCGGGGATGATAGCAGTTCATCGTACTGATGACATCGTGGAATATCCACTTCGATCTAAGGAGACAACTAATTTAGTTCGACATCACAAGAAAACTCAACAATGATTCCCATTACCTGCCGGTCTGTTGAAGTTGGTGTTACTTTATCGATATTTTCATATATTCCATTGGGTATCACCTTCAAGAGACATGCCCAAACTTGCCCTCTTAGCAATGGTGGAATATCCACTGCAGCTTCCTTCACAATCAGATCACGAGTGAATGGATAACCCTAAATTTAAAAACAAAATGGAATACTTGATTGCAATAAAATCGCAGCAGTTCTAACTTTAAGCAAAGTTGAAAATATTTGAACTCTATAAAACTGATACTCGGTGTCTCTTTCCCGAATAATTAATGGGAGCTGTTCCATACCAGAGCCGTACTGAACTACGAACTTTGGGGAGTGAAACAATGGAAAATACGCCATGGTTGGAACTTGCTTTAGTCTATCAAGCAAAGTGTTCAAACGGAGCATAACAATTCGATTATCAACCAAGTAGCTTTGGCTCCGTTTGGGTCCGATTGTGAGTCCGTTCAAGCAAACAACTCTTGGCATTGCCAGGATCGGAGCTTCACTCCTTATCAATCCTTCTTTCTTCAGTTCTGTTTGCACATCCCCGCCAGCCAATTGCCATAGATAATACACTTGTTTCAAAGGACACCGCAAAAGAAGTTCCTTCGGCTTAGGTGGGACGATATATGTGAATTGCGATATATTCTCTTTGAATAGTTTATTATTAACGATGTCAGAAGGCAATAGCCTGCTCCTCACGGACGTTGAAAGACACTGTTCAACCAGCTCCCGAACATCCTTGTCCAAATTTTGATATTTCTCGTAACAATTATGTTCTCGAGCGATTTTTTCAAAAATATTCTTACTGCCGGAAAGCGATAGAACTTTTCTTATGATATTCGACAGTTTTAGAGACGACCAAAATTTGCATTCGAGTATTAGTTCAGCAATTATTATTCCAAGACTCCACACATCGCTTTTAATATTATTTTTCGATCCCAACAAGCGTTCGGGCGGCATGTAACGAATGTTCCTTGAAATGAAAATTAGTTTGCTACAGGAGTCGGACAGAAAAAGTACGAACAGCTTACCCAATCGGAAATGAGATATATTCACCGAATTTTGTCATATAAAAAAGACCATAATTAAATAGTTTGACGTTGTCCAAGTCATCCAAGAGAATATTGCTGGGATCCAAATTGTGAGTAACAAAACCGTTTCTGTGGATTTCATTTAAGCCCTCAGCGATTTGATATAATATCTTCAAGATGGTCTTCAGGTCCCCCTTGGGATGCTGTCTGTTCTCAATTGGGGCTCCAACATATTCTGAGACAATTACAGTTCTTTCTGAAAATTAATACATATTCATTACGTACAACGTACATTACAATGATTTAATACCATGTTTGCCACGAATTACATCCAAATATTCACATAAGTTTGGATGTTGTATTGTCTTCAGTATTTGAGCCCGCCCCAAAATTGCAATTGAATTTGGCGTCAGTGGCAAGCCATTTGTTCCGCACACATCGCCTGGATGACTTTTTGCAAAAAAAGTTATTGCAGCTAAATTTGAATTCACTTTCGAAATACATGGTGACATCGTTCGGCATGTGTTTTAATTATTTCTAGTAATTGGTATTAGACTAAAGTACAACATTTCCTCCCCGCATGCAGTAAACAAAGTGAAAGAGTTTCTGCGCGACAGTGACAGTTATCATTGTCATCCTCTGTGTTGTATACTAGAAAAGGGGAGGATGGATTTAGGTTTCAGCTCACGTCATAATTTTTTTTAATCAATTTGAACAAATTAAATTTTTTAATCATTGTATTATCGCAACACCCACATAAATCAACTTTATTAAGGATCCAGGGCAACTAAATATACATTCGTAATTATTTTAAATGTAGAATCCATAGTTACTTTATTTGTCACCATGTATGTTTTGGCGCTAATGAAGATAAGGTGAACTTATTTTACTGCACTTCATTTGACAACTTACAGTCACAGCCGAAGAATTCCCACTTTCTTTCCCCTCCAAACCGGGAAATTTTCTTTAAATCCATTAAAAACAACCTAAACAAACTAAAACTGTTAGTGAAATAATTGTAATTTCCGTTAACTTCGAAAACAAGATTTCGACCGGATTCGGGGAATTTTTTTCTTAGTACGAGACCTCTAGACCTTCGCTCTCTGCAAACTTTTATTAAAACATGTATTATGAATGGGGGGATCATAATTTTTTGGACATTTCACATTCTTACTATTTTCAAACCACCTAATTTCATTTCAAGTATTTTCAGTAGTTTTTAGTGAAAATCTCAGTTGAGATTTTTCCGGAAAAATTGGCAACTCGATTGGGCAAATCAATCTGTCAGAATTCACACTTTCCCCTTTTGCGGGAAATTTCAATTTTTCAAGATTGAAGAGGTGGTAAATGTAGCAATTACGCCAAGGGAAATTTAGTTTTACACGATAGCCAAACAGCTGAGAGGGCTAGAGTAAAAACAAAGGTGGATTTTAAAACGGAATTGTATTTTTCATTCGACAATTGAAATTTTTTGATCGGCTTCGACTCTCAGTTTAACAATATTTCGCAACTGCCAATTTTAATTGGTTTGCAGGAAGTGCGCAGTGATGGAGCAGGAACGAGATAATCCTGTATTCACTGGTAAAAAAATTTGTTGTTTATGTTTAACTTCAATTATTATTACAATTGGTTGATTGTTGATTGAAATCGTTGTGTACAGATTTTATTACAAAAAATTAATAGAACATACAAAGTGCAAATTCTACGTGCTAAATTACAGGTGTTTGTTTTCCTTTTTTACCCCAAGATTTAATTACGTTCATATAATAGTCAGTACAGAATTAGATCCTATCTGTGAAAGCTTCTATATTAATATAAAGGTACTTAAAAACCATATGAATTTCGCCAAGCAACAATGAATCATTTTTGACCTGATTTTGCAATAAGGTTTTCGCTTCATTGCATTTCAAAACAAAAAATTACTTTGATAACAAGACTTGAATAGTCACGACAAATTGAATTTTATTTCGAGTTCAAAATAAATACAAACAAATTGTAATGTTGAGATTCAAATATTAAGGCGGCTGATCAAAGTTGCACCATTTTATGGCTTTTGTCCTCATTACACTCCAAACATGAAGTACAGAAAGTATTGGAAATTTGATACTTCAATGAGGAAATAGAAACTGTATGCTTAATGTTACATATGCACAGATATTATTCACTTGTCTGGCTTTGTATAGAAAATAAAAAAAAAATCCGGAATTCACAAAACGTTCCTGTGGAAATTTACGCGCTGTATTAAAATTGTTGAATGTATTAACAAAATTTTAAATTGATTTTAGTTGATTGTAATGTTTCCACTTCTTGCAGATGTATTCAACCAAATACTTACATGCCTTGATGATCCCGATTTGAATGTTAAAAACACCGTTCAATTGTCCATGCTACGTTTAATGGTAAAAAGACCGAATGAAACTTTTAAACTCGTTGCCCAATTCAGAGCTGAAAATCCAAACTTGCATTCCGACATACTTTTAAGGATACTAGTGTAAAAATACATTCTCTGGTCTTACTATTATGGAAGACATTAATATATCTTATTCCAGTGTAATACAAGAGGTTCTTACAGATAAAACTGTAATTTTAACAGAAGACACTCTCAATTTAACAATAAAGTTCCTGATTGATGACTTAGTAGATTCCAAATGTGATCCTCCAGTCATACGACCACCTTCTGTAAAAGGTTTGGAGGAACTTGGGCGAATTAATTGCGATGAGGTAATCTGTTCTGTTTGAAATAGAGAAATGCAGTTCTAATTGTTGTGGTTTTAGGTATTGGAAGCCTTAACAAGTCACTTAAAGGGCGAGCCGGGAGAGAAGGATTTTGTGTTTATATATTGTCTGGGAGTTTTAGCGGATACCAACGCAAAAGGCGTAGCACCTCACATCAAGAGATTGATAAATATCGTTTTGTCAATTTTGAGATCCATTAAAAATGACCACATTAAATTATCGTATGCTTATGGTAATTGTAAGCTAGTATCCAATGAATTTCAGTGACAAGTTTAAGTATTTCAGCTGTGAGGAAATTCTCTGAGGCGTTGATGGAATGCGAGTTGGAAAATATTGCTGGGGTAAATGAAACTTGTCTAGATGAAATCACACAGATTTATGACATATTTTTAAAACAATGGACTCACAGTCGAGATTCTAAAATAGTTGCAGAAGTTTTAAAGGCATTATCGAGCATGTATCCCTTATTGCCATTGGAAAAAATTTCAGAACAATCACCAGGGGTGACTTTAACAATCGTAAGCTTGAGTCAGCGATCAAATACTGATCGATATTCAGTTATGAAGTTTTTGGCGGCTGTACTGAAAACGAATTCTGTGAAACTTCCGTGCTCATTGGATACCGTTGTGCACACATTGTTTGCAACTCTTTTTGATTTGGTTTGCTTAAATCCTGACTATGGAAAACCGCAAACAATTAAAGGTCACTGTGAAGTGCTTCGGTGCTTTGCTCTGCTAACTGAAATGTATTCTGGGAAAGTTACAGATATGTTGTTAATTCAGATGAAAAACAAAAACGACCTGGAACGTGTGAAATCCTTGCTGGTTTTGGCACATTTAGCAAACACGTCAATCGATCACATTTCATCCAGTATGCCAGCATTCATTGATGTGCTTAAGCAAATGATCACTGATAAGTCGAATATGATGTTGAATCCAAGGTTATTGAAAGCGATTGCTGCTCTGGCACAGAAGTCCTTCATAAAGGATAAAAAGTTCGTTTGGTTCATTGTGCGCAATTCATGCAAGCCTGATAAGCCTGGCCACGGACAGACAGCGTTGGCGGAGAATGAGGACTTCACGCTAGCAGCCAAAAATGTGCTGCTCATGCTCTCGTCGACTGTGGGCACAATCGATGAATTACTGAAGAGAGAATTGCTCAATTATTTTGTGCTCTTAGACTACACGGACAATTGCAGCACAATTGCGAAATGTTTGAGTAATCTGTTCGGGAAAAATCCCGAAATTGAGTTTGATGTAGATTCTGACAGTGAGGATGATAATGCGAAATGTGGTGTACCATCGCCCGAAGCAATATTTGCACGTTGTATTACGCTTATGGGTAATTACAAGGATAAGGAGCTAGTGACACAAATTTTGCTGTTTTTGAAAGGTTATTGCGTTAACATTGATATGGAATTGATTGATATGTGGGATCAGAAAATTCCTGAGCTTCTTCTGTGTAATCAAAAGGAGAAACTCTTTGAAAACAGTCTTTTAAACTTCATCCTGCAAACTATTGAGACGTTGGAACATAAGAAATTCGCTATAAAACTAGTGGAGAAGCTATCAGAGCAGCTGATCTTATATCCAATAGAAATTCCTCATAGTGCCTTCTATATACCTCCACTCACTGTCGAGAGGGGAATGCTGTTGAAGTGTATGGGCATATGTATTAGCTTCTTAACGGATGTGCCCATGATCGAAGACAATATTAATACAATAATAAGCACTGCTAGAGTGGATAAAACCGATTTGTCGTCACATTACGAGGAGACTGAACATGCAATGGTTGATGCAGCAAAGGCTTTGGGCTACGCATCAAGAGTACACACTCAGATTGTCTTCAAGAAGCTCACGGACTTGTTCCATATGCATCCGAAGAAAAGTCGTGTTGGCTTCTTTAGTAACTTGCATTTCATCAAAGACACCGCGAAGGAGACTGAGTGGTATAAGGTAAATTTACTGGTTTCCGAAGCATATGGCCGAATTATAGACAACACTGCGTCGGTTGATACACTCAAGGAAGCGGATAATATAATGATCAGCTTCCTACTGAAAAGCCTGGTAGAAGCGAAAGATAGAACCTTGAAGAGAGTCATCCTAAGTACCTTGCTGAAAATCGCTGTTCAATGCTTGAAATGCAAGGACATGCAATACAGATTGAAAACCCGCAACCATATTTTGGATACAATCTTCGAGATACCATTGGAGGACACCTTCGAGAATGCGTCATTGTTCTCACTGATTCTAAAACTAGGGACACATCTAATTCAAATCGATAATGACGAACTACTGAATGCGAAAATTTATCTGGGAATCGCAACAAAGATTTTCTTCGCTTGTGCTCGACACTTGAAAACAAAATTCGATTCAATTGAAGATGACGAAAGGAATAGTCTATTGGCTCACGATCTGAATCAGTGCTTGCCGGAGATGAATCGGTTCATTAAAGTTATAATCCAAAGTGATCCAAGCCCGTCTTGCTTATATGACGTTCTGTGCATTCTCGAGCAATATATGAAGGACAGTTACAGCGAAGTACGCATTTGTTGTGGTCACATTCTAAACAGCTCCTTAGAAGTATACATTAAGTCTGTGAAAATCGGATGCGAGGCTCCGTCGAAATTTAATCAAACGGGAGACATGCTTGGTAAAATTGTTCCAAGGTATTTCGTAAATTTGTGTTTTAAATATATTCTTTTATAATTCAATGTTTACTTCAACAGGTGCATCGATTCGAACGCTACAGTTCGACAAACTTCTGTAGACATTCTGCAGAAAATTCTAGAAATCTCGAATATCTACGAATCTCTGACGATTGCGGATAGCAACACGGATTGGATTAGAGAATTGGAAAGTATTCGCGAGCAGATAATTACAGATGATTCAAAGGAAATCTATCAATTTTGTGGAGACATCGCCTGTTTAATTGCTTCCCGTGTTCCAAATTATCAGTATTTACAATTTTGGTACATTTGTCTTCCTCTATTGGTTTTATTACTATTGTTATTGTTTAAAATTTTAGCAAAACACTGTTGCACTGCGTAGATGATCATATTGAAAGTTCGGCAGTTGGTGCGTGTGTGGTTTTCAAATACTTCATAGAGAAAAAGGGTGTGGAATTGTTTCATGCAATTCCGGAACTAATTAAGGATTGTTTAGAGGTGATGTTGATTTAGTTAATTATTTTCATTAGTTTTGCTAGGTTTTTTTTACCATTCCTCAGGTGGTTAAGGACTGCAAAATCCAGAGAGCACAGATAGCAGTATTGAAAGGAATGTTAGCGTTAGCGAAGAATCATCCCAAATTTGTGTGCAACGAAATGTTGGCACAATCGGTTCCATTTGAAGAGTACGAATTCATTGACTGTCGCCGAATAAAATTTATTCATGTTCTTGATTTTGCAGGTGCGTCTTACAATTCTGGAAAGTGACGACCCTTGATTTGGAATTGATTGCAACAATTCTGGAAAATTTTCTAGCCACAATATCGACAGCTTCCCTATGTGAACCAAATGATGTTACCGAAAAGAAAAAGGTTGCAACAGCACGGCCACTTTCAATGTTTTGTGTCATGAACGAACTGTTTCTTTGCAAGGACATAAAAAGTGTATGTTAGTTTGAAACAATTCTAGAATGCATCAAAATTATTTGAAGTGTGTTTCCGTTTTTCAGGAACTGCAGCATAAGTTTCCCGAACTTTTTGCAATGCTGCTGACATCCATGGCTACTTACACTAACTTGGCATCACCTTGGCTGTCTAATGTGGGAAAGAGTCCGTGTGAAATAGTCTTCGGTGCATTTTATTCGTTTCTGAATACTGTGGAAATGGAGCAGATTGGAATTGTTTTGACTACACGAAAAAATTTGGCATCCAGCAAGGATCTACAAACATTCGTTGAAATTCTCACACCAATGGTCGTTGCTGTCGTTAACGAGTTCTCCATCTCATCAAATATTATGAAGCAAATTGTTAATTCGTTCAGCAAGTACGTTTCTAGTCCCTTTGATGGTCAGCGCATCGCATCCATTGGCTTTTATGCTTATGTAAGTGAATCTATCTGTTTGTCTGCGTTTATAAAGTGCTCACATTTTTGTTTGTCCTTTTCAGCTTGTACCTTTAAAACCATCTAAAGAAATTTCATCTATAATATTGTCGCACTTAAATTCAGCCTTGCATGATCCGAATCCAATTGTCCGTGGACTGTGTATTATAGGCTTTGGTTACGTTGGAGAGTTGAACGATGTTCATACATATGCGGAGAAGGCAGTCACAGCCCTTCTAAAGGGTATTGACGATTACAGTAGGTAATTATTTTCCGTTTATCAGTTTTCCACTTTCATTTCAATTACTCCGGCTTGTAGTGACTGCTTTTTAAACATCCCATTGGAAAGTCAACGCGGGTTGTCGCGAGTATTAAAATCTCTTTCCGATGAGCATATTGAATCATTTCATATTTCGCTGGCAATTCGGATTCGACCATTCTTCGAGAATTCTTCAGTGGAAACCAGAGAGGCGGCTATTACACTCTTTGGGGACTTATGTCAATCACAAATGACGACTCTGCCAGATGGTACTTTATCACCCACGTGCCCATCAGAAGCTTTTAAGGAGCAGCTGTTCGCCAATCTGGTTTCGTTATTGTTGCATTTAAATGAAAAGGAGCATACAGTTGTTCATGTTAGTCATTCAAGTGAAAATATTTGTAGGTAGTTTAAACATTGTCAATTCCTTTCCAGGCTTGCGAGAGAACATTTACATTGGCATGTAAATTGATTAACACCCCAAAAGACACGAGAAATGGAAGATATTTGATCAAGAGTTCCCACATGAATTACGCCACTTTTACATTTGATTTTGCTGCACTAATGGCATGAAACTGAGATTGATGTTTTTGGTTGAATGTATCCATTAATTTATCTTGTTTTCAGGGCGTTGAACTGTCTGAACACGTTGATGATTTCGTTGAGTCCTGCATACCGTTCTTGAAAAGTCATTTCGACCAAGTTCGTGCATTTGCTGCTATAGTAATCGGTAAAACCTTGATTAAAATACGTAATTTATCCTTAAGGACTTATAGGCATATTTGTACTTGCTTAGGAATTTTACGACGCTACGTTAAAAATTCAAATCAGATTGAAGTGCTGGGACACAAGTTGGCGCTGCTACTGAAAGATGAAAACCCAATGGTGCGGTCGCATGCCGCTCGAGGAATTTCCTTATTTTACGGGGAGGAGCTCACCTCAAACCAAATACGATGAAATACCAGATTTTGTTTGTTTTTATTATAGTATTTACATATTGTTTGTTATTTTATTATACAAGGATTTATTATTTTATATGCAAGGATCGATGTGATAACCGAGGATGTGAACTAAAGGAATTTATACTATACTATTGTGTACCATTAAAATCGATGATATAAATAAATATGATGCATGTGTATAAAATTCGTATTTAATAAAACTACAAATTGTGATTTTATTTTTATCGAAGCAACAATGAAATGTAGGTAATCGTAATGTATATAGTATAATGTATGATCCCGTGCACGGGAAACTCGGATTTCACTTTTCGAGAGTCTACTAAACCGTTCAATAACATCACAATTTGGATTAATTGATTAATTGAATGAACGGCTTTACTATATATAGAATAAAATTCGGGAAATCCCATCCATTTGGTATGTCGCAGTTAAACTACTAATTATTACAATTTGTACTTACCAAGTAAGGATCCAATATAATATTAATATCACTCCTTCGTTCTTGATAATAGTCTCCAAGAAGTTGAATTTTGGATTCACATACAAAGGGTGGTTTTCTTTCTAAACAACTCTTGGAAATTCTGATCATCCATATTTTGATTCCATGAAATCGAATATGTAGAAAAAAAAATCGTACAATATTAGAAATATCGTTATTTTGTAATTTATCAGTGAGTTATTCTCACAGCTATTCGCAGGAGATATTTAATTTATTGTTCATTATTTTATTACCAGACAAAAAATTACCAGAAAAGATTGTTTCAACTCAAAAACTTGGCGAATGGAAGAAGAAGAAAATTTCCCCTTCATAGTATTCAGCTTTTGTCGGTAAATGAAGGGGTTTAAGCAGCCAGCAGTCAGCAGTCCAGCGCAGAAAAACAACGGCCCGTTACAAAGCAAGTTCAGTTACAATTAGGACGTGTCGATGGAAAGAGTGCTCGTGCTCTGTGCTGCGACTGATTTTGATGATTGTTTACGCGTTCGTCCGCTGACTTTAATTTGTTCGTCATTACGTGAAATAAACGTTGGCGACTTACAGCTGATTAAAAATTCGAATAAGTGGTAAATCTATTTTAAAGTGATGTGATTTATCGGTAGTTAATGAATGCAATTGGGAAAAGTGTGAAATAATATTGCCAAAATCAACAGGTGGTTTGCGTGAGCTCGCGCTAGTATTTATTACTATACCATCATCGCCAGGCAACTCAGGTACAACAAAGCGGAAAGTATGTAAAAATCGGTGAAGATGACGGAGTCGCGCACCTAGAGGCAGGTAACCGCAGTCCGCTGTTCCCCCCCCGTACCTCGTAAAAGGGTGAAACTTGTGCAATCTAGCTTGGAGGAAATCCGTTTGTGTCCAGTGGAGCCACGTGTGTGATTGTGTGCGCGCGATCAGTGATCGTGTCTCGTACCACTCAACCGTCGCACAATGCAACTTTGAAAGGTTACCTGTAACCGTATTCCTGTGTCTCACCTTTGCAACCGATTGAAGTTATTGTTGGTTGTCGCGAGTGTAATCCTACTGAATTAGAGAGATAAAATAAAGAAGAAATAGTAATAAGGAGTGCATCTCTCGACTGCAGTTAGTTAATGCAACATGGAGGAAGGTGAACGGCGTCCGTATTGCCGCAGATTCAGGCATCTTTGGGGCTTTTGGAGCATCACGATCACCGTTCTCGGATCGTTAATAGCCAGCTGCAGTTGTTCAGGTAGGCATGCACAAGAATATCGCTACCGATGTGTATTAGAAGCGGTCTCCTTTCCTCAAGGAAGCGGTTCCATTCACTCGACCCGTAGATTTTAGGCTACCTTTGTGCCAGTCCAATGCTAAGCCAGGTGTGTCTCGTGGTTTGGTCGGCGGGGTGCAGGGACGGGCTGAACCAACCGGTGGGAAAAAACTCTTCAGCGGGTCGGTCCATGAATTGGAACACCCCGCGCCCCGAACCTGATTCTGTACTGTGTGGTTCTCGCATTCTTCAGAGCATTTTCCGCCGTATGGAAAAAATCCCTAGCAGTTGTACCTGTACTCGTTTGAACGGGTTCGAGGATCGCTGCAAAACGGGATGGGATGGGAATCCTATTTTAACTCCTTTGAAAACGAAGTGAAACCGCTTTCAAATATATTTTACTCAAATGCGACGACAGCCGATATTTTTCACAGTTCCTGTGATGATGAATCCGATGCAAATAATTTGAATGGCCCACAATCGCTGGATGAGTGGAGCTGTAGCATTTGGCTATCATCCATTACTACCGAACTAAAGTTTGTGCTGGACTTGGCCTGTGCACTTGAACGGATGATGATTCCTTCGAATCGAAGGAATCGAAGCGTAACCAAAGGACTTGCACCTGTTCAATTGCTGGAATTGTAACCGGGTACGATGTGGCCATGCAAAGGACACTTTTTTGCAAGTTGGAAACAAATCTTTGCAGAATTTCGAATTTGTTATTACAAAATTTGCAATACCGGTTCTAAAAACGGAATTCTTTCTTGCTCACGAAAAAATTGCTCTCGCCATTCTTGTTCACGGGAGAGTTTAAAAATTTTTGCTTTACGGAGAAAACAATTACAACAGATTTTTCGCACCCTGAGATTTTGCGATTTCCCTTGAACATAGATTTCTGTTGTTTTCGTACAAAAGTTTGAGTTCAAAATATTCAACAAAAATAAATACTTATTTCAATTTAGATAAAAATGGACCTAAGTAATTTTTTGGATTTTAATATTACAATAAACAGAATGGAATTGAATATTAGGGACAGAAATTAGGAATATAATTTAAAACAAATGAAACAAACAGAATAGGATAATGTCGATGTTGTAGATGATATTTAATTCGGCGGAGTTCTGCTCTTTGACTATTTTTCGGGGGAAATTGCGAACAATTTTGCATTTCGAAATGACTGGAAGGAGCAAGACAAATGTTAACAACAACCACGATGATATAAATCACGTTTTAAGATTTCCATCGAAAACATTTGTTGATCTCATCCAGATTTTTACGCATTATGGTAGAATTTGGTTTTAAGATTCCAAAATTGTCGTTGTCATGTCCTGATTTCTTGCAATTACTATTGCTTTTGGTCTCGCTTGTTCCTGCCGGAAGAAGTGACTACTCTCAAACTCATCCCGATTTCACACCCACAACCCATTCAATTGCTAATTGTTTGTTACATTGAAAAACTTGTAATTATCCTTCGACAGAGCAAACAGGAAATATACTCAACCAAAACTGTAGCAATCCCATCGAGATTGAAAGCCGAATAAAAAACGAAACAATAACAACAATAGGTGAATAATATCTTAGAAAACATTTATGATAAGCCATCTTGACCTTAATGACAAGAAAAACCGAGACAAGCAAAACAAAACGTTCACTATTCAACGAAGAGAACAATAAGAAAACTAAACTATTGTTTTTATCACCTGAGCATACAAAATTCAGGGGCAATTTTCTAAGATTTTAGGGGTTGGATGCGCTGAAAAAGGAAACATCTTTTGTCATGGAGATATGTGCTAAAAAATACTGATACAAATTTACGTAATCTAAATCAAATGCTAAATTCATTTAAGAATTTTGTGAAATTTTATCGTGAAATTCATGCAGTGTCCAGGCAAACGTTCGCCATATTGCAATTGGATTTTATCCATTTCTGAAATTTTTATTTCTTTATTTGAACACTTGGTGTCCGCAAGTTTTTTGAAAAAAAAGTATTATACATGCTCTCTAATTTATTAGTTTTTTGTAAACTATCACCACAAAAATGCGTAGGTACAGAAAATAAATCCCTTTGTCTGTCTGCGCATTTTTTCACGATATCCTTGGATAGTAAACTTTGAAACAACACTTAAAAACAATGAAATTATGTTTATATTATTCGAAGCACAATGTAATCGGAAGTGAAATTACAATAACTATATTTTGTATTTGTATGGAAGATCTTAAAATGTTTTAAAGTTGTGGGTGGATTTAGACAAATGGGAGTCCAATGGAGAGTGCATGTGTTTCAACTAACATTTTTAGAAAGGAAAACAGGAAGTAAAAACAAAATGGAATTTGCTTTTTTTCAAAATCGAGAGGTTTTGAGGAGAGAGGATTTTGCCGTTTTTAAAAAAAAAATTGTTTGCATATAAAATACATATATATATCAAATAAAAACGAAATTCATCGTAGAAACAATCTAATAATCGTGGTCTGTTCTGCAATAAACAATTTCACAGTTTGTTTTAGTTGCCTCTAAGTAAATAACAATTGCATTCCACACAATTGCAGTTGTTGTGATCCAATGCAGCAGTGTCCAATGACCCAAAAGTGTCGAAATTAGAAACCGCCATAAACATGTTTGTTATGATCGCTAATTGAAGAATTATACCACGAAAGAGTTGAGTTTCAGCATAAAAAAGTAATGCTCATCATTACGAAGTTCGTTAGTATTTGGTAACAATCGATTTCCGTCCGGAAATGCAAGCAAACAAAATGCAGTGCACACCTGTCCGTTCAACGCTGACAACATACGCAACTTAGGTGCACACGTTCTCGGTTTTAACCCTTTTCATTGTAGCAAGGAACTGGGGTAGGTGGTCTCGATACTTGACAGAAAGGAGCTTCCTGCCGGTATTCGTATCCTATGTATAATGTGCATGCCTTTTGCTTGTCTTTCTTACAAAAGTCATTAACCCACGAAGGACAGAAGATCGAAGAGATAATTATCATTATGAAATGTTTATTGAATTGTTCCTCAATTGTACTAATAATTTCAAACGTATTATTTTGCTTGCAAGATCAAAGCAGTTAACCCTGTCTTTACGACAGAGTTGTCTGCGAGTCTGTATTCATCCTTCGTACATCAGAACTAGCCACAAAATGATTTCCTTATTCCACAGAGTTATAGCTAGTAATGAAAGGGTTAATCTTCCTCTAAATTAAAAGACAGACATTTTTTCTGTTTAATTATGCAAGATTGTTTTCTCAAATATTCGATTTGCACGTTTTGCATTTTAATATAATTTTAATGGATTTTTTTCTAAGAATATGCCAACTTATTTAAATCTGTGAAAAATAGGTAAATATTTTTTTTTTTTTTTTTACAAACGAAATTCAAGAATAGTTTTGCATAGCAAATGAGAACATCAAAGGGTAAATTTTATTGCAAAAATTATCCCCTGTCGTTTCGTTCAGATGGCCATAAAACAAGTCTCATATAATCACCATGAACAGGCACTAAAATCCTTCACTTTAATTACTTTTTCGCAAGTACTCGAAACTTCACACCTCCTCTGACCCTCTTTTGTGTATCCACATTCCACAACAATTCCGCGAACAAATGAATATTACATTTGATTTAGTATTTTGTATTAGAAACTTTCTAAAATCGCCAATGATGCGATAACTCATAATTCGTGGTGTGCTCCTCCACGCTCCACAGTGTCATGGATTCCCGTGAAAGGGTTCCCACCGCAATCATGAGTCTTCTTCAAGCGCTCAACAAATGTAAAAATGATCTTTTGGGTTTCTATTATTCACAAATCGAATCTCGTCACAATTTCCGTTGCTCTTGTTTACCGCCCAATTCCCCCCAGTGGGCACTATCGTACCACAATCGATATATCACACGTTCACAACTTGTGCGAAGTCATTAAATTCTAAACCGCGGTAAATTACGTGTACAACGTGCCGCCAGAAAATTAGGAGGAAAATATAAGCAAAAAGAAAAGTAGAACAATCTTAATAATTTTCTGGGGCTGACCAGTCATGAAGTCCAGTCGACACAGTGGCTGCGGGTTATGTCAGTTTTTCCACAACAAAATTTTTTTTTCGCATCACAATTTTCTGGTAACCGCCACTGGACAATTCGAAAACAAAAAAAAATTTCTTAAAGATACTTAATGCTTATCTCCGGTGATAGCAGAACTTAGATAACGTTTATATGGAGCGCCAACCTAATTTTGGAATCGGTTAACTAAATTTTGATCGCTGTATTTTATTTTTCGTTCATTTACGAATTACTTTTAAGTGTTTCATTCTAAAAATGTTTGAACCCTTTAAATAATTGAATTTTTAACTAATTTTAAATGTTTTTGGGAAAAGGTATTTTTGTAAAAATTAAAAATTGGAGAAAACATTTGAAACTTGCCTTTAATAACCCTTTTATGTCTGTGGAGAAGTAAGTACGCCGTTCGAAAGCCAACGTTGCGGTTTGCTGACGCATCGATCGACAGGCGCCAAGTTTAGCAAACAACATGCCAATTATTTCGGTCGCGATAATTTAGGAATCAAAGGGTTAAGTTGGATTTGTTTTTAACACATGCCAACAATTGAACAATCCCAAACGTATGGTGAAAGTGTAACGTACGGAATTCTTTTCTGAAACGGATAAAATTATAAAAACGCTTTCATTGAATGTTTTTATAAGTTTAAAGTAAATTTTTGATTTTCAGCAACTGATCCTTGTATTCCTTTGTCCTGAATGAAACTGCCCCATAAGTTTTGAGCAACCTTGAAACTGTTTCTATATTTTTCTAATTTTCTCATCTTGATAAATTTTTTAGTTCCCTTGAAAGTAAATTTGATCAACTTTATCAGGTTGATATTTGTTCTGTTTTTCAACACGAAGTACAAATGACATAAAATCTTATCATTAAAGATATTACAATTTTATGCAATTATGAATTTTTAAAGTCTCTGAAAAATATCAGCAAACATTTTGGTTTTAACTTTTAATTAGCCAAATCGTCCATGAATCTTTGAAGGCACATCTGCAGAACAGATGCAGCCCGCATGAATAGGTTCAAAGAAACCGTCGCAATTGCATACGTTTGCAGTTGCACATTGCACCAAGAGACTCTCTTTTTATGCACAATCATACTTCACACTCGAGAAACTCACTATGGAAATTGATCTGGGAATTTCCTCCATACGAATTTACACGCGTTTTTCTCCACACCATGAAAATTTTCAGAATTGTTCAGAAAACAATTTTTGTAGAAAACACTTTTGTGTGATTCTCTAAAAATAGAAAGTGAATTAATAATGTTAAGTTCACTTTTATTTATTAATTTTTAATGGGCGTTGTTGTTGTTTGTATTTTATTTTTATTTTTCAAAATTAATCGCTGTTAATGAAGGCTTGTTTGGGCACAGTAAACAAGTTCACAAGCGGTGAGGAGGAGGCAATAATTTGGCAAAGCGTTATGAGTGTTGGCAAAGATGTTGCTAACTACAGACACTTTGATAATTTGTAACAGAAATGATTTAGAAACACTGGAATGTTGTTGCTAAAAGTCGGTCATTGGAAATACGCTTGCTAAGGTGAATCTTTTTCGAAACCTTTTGTGGTCGAATGTGACTGCTTTTTGGTTGTTTTTTTCTACATGTTCATAAATAAATTGTAAATATTTTTTCAATTTTAAATTATGGGTTTACCATGATCTTCCTTAAGAAGGAGATAATCAAATCTACTTTGGGCTCAAAATATTGGATATGTGGGCTTTAATTTTTCAATTGATTGAGGAATTACTTCAAGCATTTAAGATTTATATTTGAATTTTGAATTGTTTTTAGAACTATTGATTTAATCAATACTTTTAGTTGCAAAAAATAGCTACAAAAACCAACCCGTACAAAGTTTTTTTTTTTTACTATAATTCATCTCGTATTTTCAAAATGGTGATAATTAAAATTAGTTTAAAAAATCAGAGATCATTAGATTATATGATAATTTTTTCTAAGCACAGGGCAAAGTGCCGTAATTTTTGTATTATTTTTAAAGGTTTGATACCATCTTTCTGTGGTCATTGTCATCGACAACGAGTGTATCTGCAAAAATTTCAGCTCGGTTGGATGACAGGAAGTGGGTTAATCACCTGTCGAAAGATTTACCTTAACTTCCGTCCGTGGAGTGGTCAGTCAGTCGGTGGGTTGGTCGCAAGTTTTTGCGAGTTTAATATAGATGAATTAAAAAAGATTTAACAATTTACGTAAAGCAAAAACTTGTACCTGTTCCAATCTAGAAATCGTGGAAATCTTCTTCGACCCCAATACATAATATACTTCTCCGAAAGGACTTTTGTTATATTTTCTGAACACTTTATTTTTAACACATTATCGTATAATATAACGAAAAAAGAGGAAAGATTTATTTTTATTATTTCTCAACCGTTGTTGTGGTCTGCAATCTTTTTGTCATGGTTCTCGGGTTTTTTTGATATTTATCATGTAGTATCACAAAGTTCCTTGATCCTTTTTGAGCTAGTGTTTTGCTTCGCTTTGAAGGATCTAGTTTTCCCAGGATCGATTCAATTTTCCTATCCATGGGACTTGTCGGAAATGTGCGTTAACTTCTTAAATTTTAAATCTTTAAACCAGAGAAGAACAACTCAAGTTGTCATGTCTTCAAAAATGTTGAATACTTCTACATTATTTTCGAGTTGTGCTTTTATCTGGGTTTTAAATACATATATGTATATTGAATTGGTTAATTAGTTGGTTGGAATTAGTTAATTTAAAACAGGAGGATTTTTTTTGGAATTAGACCATTTTAAGAAATTTTCAAAAATTATCGAAATGTTTGAAAAAAGTTTTTAGTACCCAAAAACGTTAATATGTAGAACTACACATATTTTAAATTTTGTATGGGCTTTTTCACAAAATTTCTTTAATTTTAAATTTCATTTATAAATTTTTGTTTTTGATGTCCTTTTTCTTCTATTATTACTTAAAATTCCAAGTTAAAATTTAAATTTTTATCTCACCTTCAATACAAATTCTATGTTGATCCAAGTGGGTCATGACATTAGTTTCGTCTCAGTTGGGTTACTGCTTAAAAATAATTTAAAAAAAACATTAACACTAACATAAAAAAAATCAAGAAAAAAAAAATTATCCAAAGCAGCTGTCAACAAAACAAGCAATGGAAATAAAAAATTTGCATTCCATGGTTTTAAATTTCCTCGTAATCCATAGTACGCCAACATTAGCTGAGTAACAATTAAATTGTATCAAAACTGCAGGCAAAAAGAAAACCTAAAAAAAGCAAACAGAAATGAAGTTACCCTTTTTTCAGATGTACATTTTACATACATCAAGTTTCAAAATATACTTTACGAAATACGCTTGCATTTCGGGGTTGCGGCTGCAAACATGACAACTACATGAAAGTAATTAGTCTGGTGTTCATTCATGTACACAACCGGTGGCACAGAAAGTGTGATCGAATTTCTTCCCCTAACCCCTCCATTCCTCACCGTTCCGAAGAGCATATTCAATGATCTGCTGTGTGCAGACGAGGACAGAGGTGATGCAGTGAAACAAACTGTAACAACTATTAGAGAAGAAAATGCACAAAAAAAAAGTAACAACAAATGTTGCCGGTGCAATAGAAGGTGGACAGGTCCGCCGATGTCCATCTGCACCTGCCGAGTTCTTCGTGGAGTCCAACCAGCCTTCAGTCAACCTCAGCTAATCAGTCCATTGACGACAGATACCCGAAGCAACTAGTCTGCTAGAAATCAAACTATTATCAGTTCAGTGGTTATGAAATGGGAATACTTTTGCCCCCACGAGACCGTTTCTGTGGGTGTTTGGACGCAATCGTTGCAGCTTGCTCGTTGGTGGGTGGGAGGAGGTGGAAGGCGGTCAGTAGTAAAATTCCAAAAATTACCTTAGTTGCTGCAGAATTTTGCAATTTATTTCGTCAAAAACGAATTGAATGCTGCTGAAGATTAAGTCTCATTCAACCGTGTTTTGGAATAACAAAAATTTTCTGTTTTATTAACCGCCATTTATTTCTTTTTATGCCTTATCCTGCGATAAAATTTAGCATAATTTCCACAATCATGAGCGCGATTAAAAACCTTTACTACCCTATTGACCGGGAAACTGAACGCACAAGAGTTACGTGACAAGCAACTATTTTGACCCGTTACGTACTTAGTCATGAGGAGAAAGGACGGTAGTTAACCCTTTTAAAAAATTTCTCCCCTCCCCCTTAAAACTCATGGTATTCACGTAGATTTTATGTGCATATTTACAGTTGCAATTTCTGCAGAACATAAACCTGTAATTTTATGCTCTGCTTTGCAAACGTAAGACACAAACAAATGCGATGAAGTGAAAAAAATAAAACATAAAACAACAAAAGACAGAAATAGCGAAAAAGTCCCTCAAGAAATAAATCGAACTTCTTCCAGCCATATTTAGTGGATCTAGCATTGAGTGCGATAAATGAAAACTTATTGAAGAAACCTTACAACATTTCACTTAAATCCGTCAAGGGGGATGGGGGAGGCAAACCAGAATTTGGGATACCATCAAACTATCGAGAGCTCCCTCCCCCGGTGCTTGGGGTATCCGCAATGGACAGTCAATGTGTGAGGAGAACTGATTTATGCGCCCATTGGAATTCGGTGAAGGAGTAATTTATATCCTCTGAACCTTGTAATGGCCAATTCTTAGTGACGTCCAAATCCGCCCCACCACCCCTTCGACTGACATCCGATTCATATCGATAGTGACTGTCCAGTGATGGATGAGGATAGAAAGGGTGCACTGAGGATTGCGTACTGATCTTAGGATTCAAATTAGCTACTATAGTAAAGGGTTGTTACTCGCCCTGAGATCGCAATTCCATTTCACCTGATTTGCACAAAATCCGTTTTGGCATGCATTTACGAAAAGTTTGCCATCAAAATGAACTAAATTTTTTAAATATGATTATGGAAAACATTTTTTTTCGATTTGTTGACAATCACTTAACACAATTTGCTAAAGTTGTGAATTGGGAAAATTCAATTACAAAATATAGGTAATATTGAGTAATAAAAACAATTTTATATAAATATTGAAATTGAAATAAAATATTTCGGCGTCATTTTGCACTTTTCCAATACAAAGGAAGGTGCAATGAAGTGTTTTTCACCAATTTAAAAATGATTTTGGCGAAGGGGAAGAAGCATACCGAATTTGTGCAGCAAGTGGTCCAATTGAATTAGATCGCGCGAATAGTGAATATTTGGTTGAGGAAATCCTTTTACGTTTTTATGATTGATTCAGCGGAAGCACGACACAAACTATGGAGGAAGAGAGCTCCATTTGTTGGGAATCCCCAATGTATCCTGTCACTGTACAACATAGCATATCTTTTATTTCATTTTTTTTATGTGTAAGGACCTCTTCTCATATCAAACATAAAGTAGAATTGGAACGCGTCTCACGTTCACAGTGTAGACATGTGCCGGGGCCACATTTAATAGTGGGGAATACCCGCAACGGAGAGGAGGTTACAAAACGTTTCTCTTTTTCTCTCTTTTTTGTTTCTGGTTGTGGTATAAAGACGGTGGACTGTGGAGGGAAGGGGGGCAAAAAGCAGAGAAGAGGACAAGACGGCGCTGTTAAAAATTTCTAAACACGTCTTCCATATGGCATTCGCTATTCAACGGCTATTTTTGAGCAAGTGTGGAGCGTAGAGTAATGTGCCATGGAGCCGGAGGATTCACGTCGAAGTCCACCGGTTCCCTCGTCACACACAGGAAGACACCACTCAACCTGGCTCCCTGTCATGAATATTGACATCTGGAATTCCGCTGTTAACCGCCGACGCTACCAAGAATCTATCTGACCAAAATAAAAAAAAATAAAAACAAATTCCCAGATCTTACTTTTCTTCTTCTTCTTCATGTTGTGACCTCTGGTGTTCATCTACTTTGGGAAACCAATTGCGTTCCGCTGGCGAAGTGGTACTCTGAAATCGCTTACCTTCAGAAGTATTCTCTGATCGTATCTCGTGTGCCCAGAGACAGACAGGATGCACTCGACAGTGCTGTGGGAGCAGGAATCAACACTTGCCAAAGCGGCAGAATGGTTTAAGTAATCGCCTTATGTGCATCACAATTAAATCGTTTCCCAAGTGCATTTAATGCATTCGGTTTTGAAGTGCGTTGGTTCATGAACTCATTGGCGTGGCTAAGCAGCTTAACATTCAACATTAGTACACATAATGGTGTTTTCTTAACAGCATTTATATTATATCATCATAAATATTATATCATTTGTCATTCTAACTCAAAGAACATTTCTCTTTAACCCTTTGAAGTCCAGGTCGAGATCGAAAGATCTACGGATGAGGTCTTTTAAATGATTCTGAATGATCATTGATATTTGAACGCTAAGCCGTTCGATGAAAATTCCATTATAATAAAATGGCGTCCACGCAAATTCTTTGGGCGTTCAAAAGGTAAATGTTGACCATCTTGGACATACACAGATATGTAGTAGGTATATAAATTTCGGGGGATTTTTACAAATTCGCATTAATTATGCATTCAAGTTTAGACTAATTGTATATACTGAAAAAACTTTTAACTATATTTATCAAATAACAGTTATCCAAGATGGCTGACCGCTGACTGAGCATTGTTATAACGGATATCTGTATATTAAAATCCCGTTTTATGTATTGATTCTCATTATAAGCACTAAAATAATACTGATGTCATTTTTTCTAATTAATTTTTTGTTAGTTTAATTTAATATTAAATGGATTGAACTTTCAAAGCTTGAGTTGTAAAGCAATTGTTGAAGGGTAATTCCATAGGTTGATGGACATATTTTTCATATTACTTTGATGAACTTAATAGAATGTCCTTAAACTAGACATCATCTTAATCTGTCTAGCCATTGTGCTCCTTTCGCACCATCGCTGCACCTTCGCTTATCCGGCATTCAATCCATCCGTCTGCATGCCACATCTAATGGAATATTGTGGAAACTGTGCACCTGACCAACAACCGACCAACAAGGAATAACTGTCTGCTGGAATGATTTATTACGTGTATTTGCTGCAGAATTATGTGCAGAATTATGTACTTAGTGAACACACGTTAAAACCCGATCAAATTGCGTGCCTCTCGAAGGTTAACCAAAAAAATTGTACTGTACCCCTTGACACAGTTTAACTTTGAACAATACCAATCTGGCGTTTGGTGGTTGATAGTTTTTTTTTTCAATGCTTTTCACCTCACGGTTATTGCTCGCATTGAATGGCAGCCATACTTTATTAGTTGAGGCCCTTTTTCACAACATCATTCTGGGCTTCATTCATTGCGGAATCTTCATATTTCACGACACTAAAAAGCGGTCATAATTCAATGCGAATTTGTGTTATGTGCGACAGAATCGCGCCAGATGAAAAATCATGTATTTTTTATGGTTAAGTACCGTTATTTGGGTGACAATAGTTCATGTAACGGTCATTCGAAGGTGAATGATTAATGTAATTTTGAAATCATATCAAACGATGATTTGTATTCAAAACTTTAATATTACGAAAATGAAATGTCCTTTTGTCTATTTTTTGCTAATATAGGTGTGTTTTTTTTTAATGAACTATACAAATTTTCTCCATAGAAAGTGTTGATCCTGCTATCTGTCGGGATCATTATACAGATCATGGGACATTTCATAAAATTCCCATGGTTGACATTAGGGGCAACTTTAGGGCAAATTCAATAAACTGTTGTTTTTGTGAACTTTGTTGAAAATCATCTTCAAAATATGCCAGCAAACATAATGTTTCAATGATCATTCATTGCCAATTACTTTTTCCAATTTACATATCATCGAATTCCTAATCGTATTCTGACACTTGAAGGCACTGAACATAGTTTCGATTTGATATTTCGTAAATTTCCCCTGCCGTTGTTTTAAAGATGGGGATCTGCAGGTCATTAGAAAAACGCACCTAATATGTACATAGGTAAATGTTTTGTGTGACTTTTTCTTATTATTATTCCTGTGAATATTTATAATCCATAAATAATACTTAATTTGAATATTTCTTATTTTTCACTTAATATAATCCATTCAAGTAAAATCCAATCCCTATCATCTTTTGTGTGACTAATTTCCATCGATCTGCTAATATATTCAGGATTCCTTTGAAATGCATTACACCCACTGGAATTCTTCGGAGCATTCGCTGCATCACCGGTTTCTATTTGATGTGGCACGTGATGAGTTTCCTGAAAATCATTCTGTCACAATTGGATTATGCGGAAATGGAACTCTAATGAACTTGGACGAGCGACTTTAATTAGTACGTCTCCTCGGATGAGATGCATTCAACAGATGCAGATGCATTGGCAGCGGTAACAGGGCGCCAGACTCCCTAAGTGGGGGCTCCACGGAGACATACCATGGTCCCTGGAGATGGCCAATTGACTCAATTATGAGTGTCTTGTGCCCAGAGGGTATCGAACGGCATGATTTGTGCTGTCTTGCAAGTGATGCTGGGTTTATGTTCGCTTAATTGGAGCTAATGAGGAGCTGCAGTTACCGTTTGGCTATCAATTGACAAGTAAACTGATTTTTACTTTGTTCTTTTCTTGAAAATTCTGAGAAAGATTTTTCTTCTTTAAAAATAACAATGATAATTATTATGGAAATAAGACGTTATTTTTTTGCCATGACAACATATCCGATGTTTCGTAATCCTTTTGCGGGTGAGTTGGTATCAAAAATAAAAGGTTTCTTGTTTTTGTAATTTGTTGAGGAGAAATAAAAACGCATTGCTTCAAAGAATTACCCTCGGAATAGTTTAGACTGAATGAATTCACAGCAATTAACAAGAGGATAGTTTCCATAAAAAAGAAGTACAATCCCAATGAATGTCCGTGGAGGGAAAAGTCAAATCAAAAAGACTCATGCTAATTAAGCCCCCCTCCACCCCCTTATTTTCCGTTTGTAAAACCGTTTTTGTCTTCTTCTTGGGCTGACAGGTATGCACGACCAGGGGTTATTTATGTACCGGCACAATAGGTAGACCGTCGACCGTAGAAGTAGACATTCCGAACTTAAACGGTGTGCAATCTGAGACTGGTTAAAAGTGTACAAAATGTCGGTGGAGTGATAGAGAGAAACAGAGAACTGCTGTAATAGTAAGAAAAAAACAAACACACAAAGAACAAAAAGAAAAATACACAAAAGAGGAGGTAGGCCACCAGGTGGATGATGGCTACCTTCAGATGGGCAGTTCGTCTATCTGGAATGCGAACTTCATGCGATCTAGTGCATTTAATTGCTGCGTTCCTCGGTACGTTGTTGTGGGAAAATTTGTTTCAGTCTGGAACTGGCCGAGATCATGTCATGTTGAAGATTTCTACAAATCGAAGGAAACAAAGATGAAAAAATATCTTCGCAAATAGCGGAAATGGCTAATAATAGTTCTGTTGCACCTTGCCTAACCGAAGGATCTCAACTCGAACGAGCGAAGGCCACTTGAATAGATGAACTTTATTTGCTGTAGCCTCCCTTGACCCTTTTGCCTCTCGCGGATAATTGCACACCGTCCATTTCGAGGAGCCTTGTGGTTATGCCATTTGTCTAGATATGGATGAAGTTTTGCATGTAAATTGGAAACAAGTCATTCGAAAAGGTGATGATGATGACTTGTTATGGTCATCGACATTGTTACGTTGTTCAAATTAAAAATAATTATGTGAAACGGTACTTTTCCCAGAAAATTCCTCGCACAAATCTTTCTCTCATTTCATTTATTCCCCTGTCTGTTCCCAGTGCATAAATTGATTTCTCGTGTTCTGTCTTATTTTTATTTTTTGCACTCCCAAGGAATCCTTTTAACTGCCACAAGTGTCTGTTTACTTCATGACATCATTAGCTTAACCCTTCTGCTATTTCAGTTGGCAAATTGAACGAATGTGGAAAATGGAAGGATGTTCGTGTCCTTGATTGTTATTGAGGTTTTTATAATCAATTCCTCGGCAACTAAGGTATCTTCCCTTTTAAAGATTTTTAAAATCATTAATTTTATTTACATTGTTGTCGTTTCCGTGGTTTTAGTAAAATATTCATATATTTTTGTTAACAATTTCATAACGCTTAGAAAACCAAAAACACAAGACAAATACGCAAAGGCTTGTTATGTTTTTCCAACGGAGCATGATTATATTTGCACACTGCACACAAAGTTTTCATCGTAAGTTGAACTATCTTCTTCAGTACGTTGCATTCAACTCATAATTTTCACCGATCGGGGAATCACAGAAACCCTTTTGACGATAATGAACCAAAATGAAAACTAAACAAAGACTGCATTCTTCGCATCGAACACTTTTTCATTGGATCGTAAATAATTCTGTCGACAACGAACCTATCTGCTCCTTTTGTCATGAACATACAATTTATATGGACACATATAATAGTTTACCAATATTTTTTGTGTTTTCCTTATGCACTTGTTGCTTGCACTCGTCAACTTTGTCCAGTTGTAATTGCTTGACCAGAATGGACAAAAGAATGTGTTGCTGCAGAAAAGTGCAAAAGATGTTTACAAAGTTCCAATGGTATTAGTGTATTAGAGAAGCTGGTTTATCTTGAACAAAACAAGTTCGTCCTTTTGATGACCATAATGCACTCGATATGCAACGAAAAATGCATCATAGATTCTACGAAACCATTCCTTATACGTGACATTCACTTTGTTTTAATTTTTTTACACTTTCAGCTGTGCAAATCTGTTGCTGGAAATTCTTTAAGGAGTCTGAAAAAAAATCCCGTCCTTTTAGTTTTATTATAGACTTATTATAGAACTATTAAGGCATTTTATTATTTAATTCCAACGTTAATTTGCAATCGATTGTTTTTGACAATTGTAAATTGTATCTTCGTTCTTTAAATATTTTTGCATTTTACCCATTTTTCTGCATCCTTTTATTTAGTCCCAGCTTCACACGTGTCCCCATAAATTGAACGGACGAATTTAGTCCATGTAATACGCACAGAGAAACAACTTCGGTTCACTGTATCTCATGGTAGGATAATTTGCACGAAACAATTATTACCAACCGCCATAATCTTCTGTATTACCTCATTTATTCCCGAGGAATTTAAATATTCATCTCAGCGGACATTATTTTCGATGAACGTGAGCCCGGTCTGAATATTTCGTCATGGATATGCATTATGCACAATATTTGCATCTCTCCATAACATAGTCCATGTCCTCGTCACAAGGTAAATCCTCTGCAAAATTTAATAACTTTTTGATAAATGACTTCGGCAACAACTCTAACACTTATATTCTAGTATCATTTATTTATATCTATTTTTGAATATGTTTTGCAAAAATTTAATCAATTTTTTTGTTCATTCTTTCAGGTAAGACTCGTGTTAATTTCATCCTTGGGCTTAAGAATCCAATTGAAACTAAATGAATTTTGGGTCGTAGGAATAAGGTGAATATGTTTATTTTTCCCAAAGAAAATTGATTATAAAATATAAGGTGCGTTATTTTAATGACGTGTCGATTCCGATCTTTAAAAAATGGCAGGGGAAATTTATGAAATATCAAACCGAAGCTGTATTTAGTGATTTCAAGTGTCAGATTACGAAGCGTCAAATAATATAACAATTTATAAAAATGGAATTCTATGTGAATTGGAAAAAGTAATTGTCAATGAATGTTTATTGCAATATTATATATTTACAGGAATATTTTGAAGATGATTTTCAACAAAGCTCACAAAAATGACAGTTTGTCAAATTTGCCCTGAAGTTGCCCACATTCTCAACAATGGAAATTTTATGAAATGTCCCATGATCTGTATAATGATCCCGACAGATAGCAGGATCAACACTTTGTATGGAGATCTGTCTAGGTCATTAAACAAATGTATCTATAATTAAATATGATGTGATTACTGAATATGTTGGGCAATTTTTAGATTCTTTCGTCGGGTTCTCCGCTCCAAACCAATTCCAAGTAATCACCTCCGCGTGCTGCACTTTGTGCATTTTCTTGTTGCTAAGGTGGAATGTTCTTTTCTTTTTCTTTTTTGCTGTGTTTCTTCAGCAGTTTATGACTTCTAAGAAAAGTGAAAGAACAAGACTCGGCTGCTGATTACTCACCTCTGGCCGAATGTAACTGCTATTTTCACTGCACGGCTGCAACGGATCCTGTGGAATTCCTGACCACTCAAGAATGCAGGCCTGGAATTGATCATAGCGCAGCGATCACAAAATTTATCTGGACCGATGCTGGTTTCCCAGTGACCAGAAATCTCTGCGGTTTGAGGCGATTGCGGCAACTTCAACATTATTTTCAGGTTTTGGTCGGACGCGAGGCCCCACTAAACGACGAACTGGTTTTCCGCGACTACAGAATGGGCATCCGGAAACCAAAGATTGACTCATCTTGGGGCACTGCTTGAAAAATTGTTAGCGCCTGACTCACCCTGGGGACTAATAACGAGGCTAATTAGATTCAGGTTCGGCAACGGACAATAATTAATTGTCGGCGAGTCCTTCATCCCTTCAATGTTCACCGATGGGGATGGGTTAATTGAAGACCTGCACTCAGAACACATTTCAGGTGAAAACCGAGCTGTCGTTATATTAAATGAAATCCATTTACGTCACGCAGGACATTAGGTTTGCAGTGGACGTAGACTGACAACGACAAGGCCACAGATCGCCTCTAAAACCGTTACAATGACGTCGATTAATTCAGCTCAACGCAAGGACGGGCCGCAGTTGCTTTGTGGATCAGTGTTGAGTATCTCCTAAATAACCATTTGAGGAGCACCGGAGGAGAAAGTAAAAAACACGAAGATGTCCTAACTTTGGGAGTGCTACACGAAATCCAGAAAACATGTGCAGACTGCAGACTCATTAAAAAACGATTTCTTGAATTTTCACGTGATTTTTTGTCGTTTTTGTATTTTATATTTGAACGCGGTTTATCAGACTTTGCCTTTTTCCGTTCCACGGTCGTTTTCTCATTCCTTAACTTAGACAGTTTTGTGACAAGGATCATTTTAATTGGCAGTGTATGTATATTTTTCATCTACTGTCGTCGTCGTGATATCTCGCAAAAAAATCCTTCTAATATTTTTTGAAAAACATGAAATAAAAGTTACTGTAGAATTGCAAATTGAATACATTTTTTTACCATTTCACCTGGTTGAAAAATTATCTGGAAATGCGAAGAGAGCGGAATGCACAGTGATAATACATCTGTATATATAAAACAGTTGCGTAACTGACTGACAGACAAATGACAATGTATAAAACAAATCGCTGGATCTAGAAAGCTGAAAGTTTGCACAGAGGTTCCCTTATAATATAGAAAAGCACTAAGACTGGATTTTTTTAAAGTCCACCAAAATAGGGGATGAAAGTTTGTATGGAAATCCGCCATTTTTGAAATTAAAAAATAAAAAATACCTATTGCTATTCGGCCTTTTGGTTAGAAAAAGAGCTCAATAAGAACTGTCAACCTCTACCCTAATTCAACTCCCCAAAACCACCATTGACTGAATAAAGATAAATAACTATTATTGTAACCCGACTTACGGGAAACGGTTCTATGAAATATACGTCGCGTTTGGGGGTAGTTGGGAATTCAAAAAGTAATATAACTATTAACTACTGTACATTATATTATGATTTCCACCCTTCCGGGTGAAACCGAATAAACCTGTTATCTTTTATACATATCTGTGATTGTTTGTCGTCCTCGATTTATCGAGAAACTTGTGTATAATGTTTCGGGATCGTGGTAGCAACTGAATCCAATGAGGTCCTGTGAATCAATTCAGTTTGAGTTGTCCTTGTCTGATTCTCTGCAGATGAAGATAAATCTGAGGAAGAATGTCGTGTTCGGCTTTTGTTTTAGAATCAGACAAAATTGCAAATGCAGAAAACAGCCGTTGCGGCGAAAGGATCGCTAAATTTTAGTTCGTAGTTAGATTTCGAATATTTAGTCGAGTCCTTCCGGTGCTCGCTGCTGCTGTATGTCGTTCCCCCGGGCCGGTTCCCTCATCGTAGGGACGTCGAGGTTCACTGTAAGCCAGCTCTCGTGCAATGATACACCACCAAAACGCTGTATAACGTTTTATCACTGTTTACGAGTTTTCGGAGGACACATTATCCACCGCATCCTGCTAAGTGGCGGTTTTACTTGAGAGTTCGCAAGAATTCTCAAAACAGAAAACTTTTCTGTGTAAAAACATCTGCTCCCATAAATTTGAAGTTTTGGCTGGGCCCCCATGCATCGTGGTTGTGCTATCCTGCGCAAAATTATTCCCGAGCTGTGAGTGAACACTTCTAAGGTATTTGGCCACCGTCGGCCATAGTTTTCAGCAACTTTCCGTCGACTACATTAACTCCTGATCGAACTGATTTATTGCATCCAAAAAGACCAATGTCCAAACCGGAATTTTCTCTTACACTTTTCGTTCAATTAGACAAGAAAAGTTTGAAAATTATTGCGAATATTTTCAAAAGCCAAACCAGATTATTGTTTCGCTTAACTCAAAAACGCTAGCACAAGTGTCAGAATGAGAATTCGTTCCTGGCAGCCATATTATAGGAGAGGAAGAAAAAACAACAAGCCGTTTTTCAACTTCCTGCAGTTTTCGTCCAGGTTTTAAGTAGTTACTATTTTTTCGAACTGATGCAAAATAAAACGATAGTGCTTTTGAGTTATTTTTGCCGAACAAGGAGAAAGTTCTGCTGGTTTCTTCATATTTGAATTGTGCAACTTTAGTTGTTGTACAAACGTGCGATGCAGGTAAACTTTTCTGGTTCCGAAGTTCACCGCATGGCGCTTGTATTGATAAGATTGATTGATAATCACAATTTTTTCTAGTTTTCTTTTGTTTATACTTATTGGTTTATTGGGAATGTTTTTATATATTTTGAACGTTTTATATTCAGTTTCATGTTTTAAAGTCATTTTTTCGCCAGAAAAGCAAGAAGTGAAACTATTTTAGATTGAAATTAATTGGGCATGTCAAATACTTTTCTTAACCCCTTTCTTGTTCAGCACCGTCCGTTAATATTCTTTCGAAGAGATTATGTTAAAATAAGTACGGATGTCTACTAACTCCATCAATTAGTGGCTATTTGAACAATTAAAACATCAACCTAAGTCCCTCAATTTGTGCAGGAATTGATCCAGAATGTGCATATCAGGATCATCTGGTGCAAGTCCAGCACTATGCGAAGTCCCTGTTGCCTGTTGATTTTATATTTGCATATTTTCGAATTGCGTTGAGTATTCACATTTTAAAATGCTGCAGGAAATGCATAAATCTTTTCACTTGAAAAATGTAATGAAAAAAAATTCCCCGCAACCTGTTTTCCCATGTCTCCGTCTGAAAATTGAAAAGCAGAGACCATTACGTCGGAAAACGCTTTATCGGCTCCAGCAACGACAGAATTGCCAGAATATGGAAATCACACAAAAACCTTATTTAAAATATATTTTTTGTTTTTTTGGAGACCTCTTTTTTTTGTGGTTAAATGACGAAACGGATGCGCCGATCATTCATGACCAACGAAAATGAGCCTGGATCTAGGAAAGCGGGGGAGATGATGATGAAAATGTTGCAGAGAAAATCGGGACTGACTGGACCAGATGGAAATTTCAGTCGCCACAGTTTTGCCCACGGTGACATTTTCCGGTTGTTGCGGCATTTGGTTCCGATTCAGTCATCTGAGATTTTAGCAATCATTAAATAATTGGTTGAGATTATGATAATCTTTGAATTCATTAAGTGGACATTCAGATTGTTTTTTTGTTGAAACACATTTTCAACTATTGATAGTATTCAAAGAGCCATTCTGCAGCAATGCAGTTCCGTATTAATTTTAGGATGTATTCGCAGTCAGAAAAAGTAACACAGGACTCACAGGATCGCCGAATCAGCTCCCGCATTTTATGCATTGGAATTTGCAACATTCAAAATATGAAATTCAAATAAATATATTTAAATAAATAATGGTTTTTTTTTACGGACACGTAAATTTAAAATCATTGGGTTTGCTTTTTCACTGTTAATTATAAAATTTATCTCAATTTTAATGGCGAGGAAATTTTTGGAAACTCAGAAGTGCTATTAATATATACCCAGATATCGACGATAGGATTAAGCTAATCAGACATGAAACAAGAAACTGTAAATATTGATTTCCTTTTTGATCAAAAGGCGCACTTCAAGAAGGCTATGTTTTTTTGAGAGTTGAATTTGGATTTTAAAGAAAACGTTCAAAAAGAATGGATAGAAAAAAAAACTTTAAATGTGATGAGTAATGTTCGAATATGAAAATTGTTTGTAAAGTCTTTCTCTACATCCACGGTCCACCCAAAAAGATTCATTGTATAATTCATTTTGAGAAGTAAAAACCAAAATAATTCAAAGAAAAATATGCTAATTTTTATTACAAAAAGATTTTGTCGTAGTTAAATTACTTATTTTAAGTAAATTCGTGTTGAATCAAACTACATTTCTGAATGACTCATCAAAATATAAATTTCCTGTTAAGAAAATTATTAAGTTTTCTTATGAAGCTTGTTCCATAAGGTTATGATTATTTTTACGAAGTATCATTTGCTCTATTCATGCAATCAAAACTTTGTTATTCTCTTAGTTATTATCTTAACGGTAGTTGTCACATGTTTTTGTTTTCTGCTATTAATGTTTCCGTCAGTTTTAATCCTTGGCATCACGTCAAGAAGATTACCGATTTTGGATTTCGTAAACCATCCAGACAAATAGGATATTGTAATGAATTCCTCAACAGAACGATGGACAGGGATTCTAAGTATTCTGCGGACAAAATATTTCACAGCTGTCTAAGGTTGACTACATCCCCTTCCGTTTCGAATTCTGTTATATATATTTTCCCAGATTACATAGTATGCTCCTTTGCATGGAAACAGGATGCATATCCGAAGTATAATCACATCGGTCTTTAATGCCAAAATAAATTGTGTGCTAACATTTCATTAAGGTCTAAAAATATCACTCAAGAAAACCGTTCCTCTAGACTGTAGACAAAACCGTAAATGATGAACAACTAGAGCATAGGACGAGCAGAGTGGACGGATTTTCCCTTCAGTTAGAAGTCATAAAATTTCGTTTTCCGGTAAATTACCTTAAATTACGTATTTCAACAGTTTTGTAAGACATTTCTTGTGTTGAGGGAGTATCCTTTTTGGTGAGTAACTATTAGCGCTTGCTGAGGAACTAAACTTAATTTTAACTCAAACACAGGCCCTCTTGAGTGGCCAAAAACTTAAGCTAACACCCGAAGGAAAATTTTATTCTTGGAAAAATAAACCGCCCTAATTTCTGTATGGCAAGTAATTAAGTCAGTCAACCCTCGTTATCGCATTTCCACTTTTGGAAAACGCTCCATTTCCGATTTTCCAGGTACTCTCCTGATTCATAACACAGAAAAAAACAACTGTTGTGACATGCATAAAAATTAATACGTATGAAATAATTTCGTTTCCGGTTGTGCTTTAATAGACATTCAATCATTTGCAACAATTACACGGTCAAACGCAAACATTTTGGTTTCCCTAACTGGGGAAGTACCAAAAGTTCATACTCTTGACAAAGGAGTTGTTTGTCGGTAACCGTCGCATTCATTTGCAGCCCTTTCTCTATCCAAGAACTGCCATCAAACGCAACTTCAGGGTGTTTTTCTTTATTCTTCGTTTAAATGTTTTTTTTTCGCATTTTTTCATTTTCTTGATGGCCGATCGATTACAATAAATCATGATGAGAAAACGAACGACTGCGCTAGGATTTCCGCATCGAAATCGGGTCCAGAAACCTTTGGTGAACGTTATAAATTACACGCGCCATGACATTTTTTTTGCATGGCTACTCTGTACCAGCAACAGGAAAATTGGCAAAGTCCTTTTACCTTATTAGAAGCAGTAAGTTATTACATCTATGGCTATTTTCTTCTGCCAGTGCAAGTACAGCAGAGATTTTGAGGGCTCAGTTCTCGCACTCATTTGCCAAAACGAATAAATTTCAGTTTTGCCAAAACTTACACTTGAGATGATTTCATGGGAAAATGGACGCTTGAGGACACACCTGGGAAGGATTTGCGATATCTGACTATTTTTGTTTTGTTATTTTCTTTCATGTGGCAAGAAATGTCCATTTTCTGGAATTCACGACTTTCATGCATCAAAATTGATGTATTGGATTTGGACAAAATATCCCTGAAGTATTCATGAAATCCTTTGTATCAATAACAATTCAATGGCAACCTTTAAAGACAGATTTTTCGAATTTATTTTAAATGCTTTAAGAATATTGCCAAAAATATTTCTCAAAATAAAATAAATCTCAACACTCTCTCAAAAGTTCGTCAAAAATTTCATGCAAAATATTTACAAATTTCAATTAATTCTTCCGATGATGAAATTTCTATTTAAAGCTGAAAAAAATTTTGGTTTTTGAACTTTGGATTTTACTTTATTATTATCAAAATTTGGATAAAATAACAACATTTGTTAATAAATCTTACAAGATTCTGTGCAAAACGAAAATAAGAAGTGACAAAAGATACAATTATTGATTTCAGTCATAAATATCCACATAAATTTTCGATATTGTTTCCAATAATGTATCGAAAAGACTTCCTCTTCTTAATTGATAATGTCAACTGTGTTTTTATTACAATTTCAATACATCCTTAAGCCACACGAAACTTGCCAATTTCACTGAAACCGGCACGTGTAAATAATTCCCAACGGAGACAAACATTCCGTTATATTCCATTAATTCCCATCTATTCCCGGACATACGGCATAATGTTTATTATCACCTAATGCCTTCTGTTTTGCCTCTCCCTTCCCTCGCCGAAATTGTCAACAGTTTGCAGGTAATCAATGCTGTAACGTATCGAAATTGTTGAACTTCCAATATCCACGCATAAATTGTCAGATCTGGTGGATCCTGTTACCCAGCATGAGCATCCATGTTTATCCTGCCATCGGGTTTCGATTGTTCCTGAATATTGAGTTTGAGAGATTCACCATAATTGCCTCCTGCTCATCCTTTGGTGGATTGTTTTCCCTTTTGCGGTCATTTCCCAAAATTCACTAAACTTTTCCCGATGGTCTATCGAATTTTGGGGATATTCTTGAGAGGGTATTATTAAATCAATGAACGGGTAACGGTAAATTTCCTTATCAGTTTTCAACCATAAGATCACAACATCAAATAGTTTTATCCTATTTTCGAAAGGGTAAACCATGATTTTTTTATTTCATTTGTTTAACGATAAAATTTTAATGTCTTGTCACTTGGGAATGTGAAAATTAAATGAAAATTATTTCACAAACGTAAGTGACTCTAAAATCTTCTTGCATTCAAGGCAAGAAAATATACTGTATACATAAAAGTCCATAAAAACTATAAAATACAATTTAAAAAAGACTTGAGAAAGTCTTTAAAAATTATTATAATACGAAGAAGAATAATGAAGAAATCCTGTTTAAAAAAAGAAGTCAATTAAGTTCACAAATGCAATTCCTTCCACTCGATATGTTTCATTGGCTCACATCCTGGGCTAACTGAGGAAGTGGAAATGCCCAAACGGTCATTTGTTTATCGCCGCATAAACATTTCTCATCCGAAACAAGTCGATGTTTATAAGAATGTTCATCAAATTTGTTTGTTTATTCCCTTAGTAATCATAACTCTTTATTGTTTACATTGAATGTTTTTAAATTGAAATCTCGGTTGCGACAATTGATCTATCTTGTAGTTTAAAACAAGAAAAGAATTATTGAAAACTTTAACACATCTCTTTAATTATTTTCGTTATTTGTTATTCTTATGTCGTTTTAACATTTATTTTCTACCTTTCTTACAGGTAAACTTTGGATTTCTTTTCAATTGCTGAAAACAGAAAAGGGGACTTTTGGTAACTAATTAACGCAACAAACCAGACTTTTATTGAGTAACTATAGCTTTGTTACCCGGTTTCACCCGGTGCGATGAAAATCATAATATAGTGTACAAAATATATAGCTAAGGTGTCTATACATATGCTCGATATATTATTACAAACACTTATAGCATAGGAATTTTTTTTACGGAAGAACGGATTTTGAAAATTCTGTCACTATTCCTTCTTATAAATTGTGACTATTAAAGCTTGTACATTCACGAAAATTACTTGAATAATAAATATTCGAAACTGTAACAGATCCGTCAGCTTGAATTTAATAATTGTTATATTTAACTCAATTAGTCGTCGAATTACCTAATTTCAGTAAAATTTCTTGAATTTAAGCAAAACTCGGTTACCATATTCTACCTGCTATTTTAAATTTCCCAATTTGAATAGTTGATTCGACATTAGGGACTTCAAAATATCTTTAGTTCTAAATTTCCCCCGAAATTGTTGAATTATGAAAAATTTCGGTCGCCATAATGAATTCGCCATTTTTAAGTTTTAAAAATAAAACAAGCGTTTAGGCGTGATGGAGTCTCAAACAAACGTACTCTCGATTTTATATGCAAAATAACCAAAAAAAAATCATAACTCGAAGACTACAAAAAATCGGCTAGCATCTAGTTTTTTTTGGATGTCTATAAATCGGTCAGCCTGTATAATATATTATATTATATAAATATTATGTATATATTATATTATATAAATAATAATCTTTGTACCCCAGGTGTGAGATATTTTTAAGTTTAATTCAAGTTTTGAAAACTTTGCAGGAGTGGGATACAAAACCAAGTCTCGTGGCTTATCGTCTGTCTGTATGTCCATCTTCTTTTGAAATAAATAGTATCTAATCAGTTGCATTCGCACCCTGGAAAAGGTATGCAGCAATTACAAGGATGCACATCACGACTGAACCAAATTGAATGCAATTCGAGATCATATCAAAGAACCCAGAATGTAATAAATTGATGCCCGATTCGTTGCAAGGAATGCATGAGGTATTTGCGGGAAGGATGCAATTCGCAATCAAAGACAAAAGGAAGAAACTTTCGTGATGTTGTGTACGCGGCTCACAGTAGCTTGTAAAGCACATCATTTTGTTTTAAGCATGGGGAATTTCATTCGTCATGTGGAAAACTACAGCTGACCAAAAAAAAAGAAAAGAAAGCATTTTCAAATCGACAAACGGCGAAAAGTTTTCCCAAAAGTAAAACACTCCTTCCATCGTTGCTCCTAATCTCTTAAAGTGAATGTACTGAATGTACCTGCAAATGTTGCGTACTTGAAAAGTCACATCTGGATTTAGTAACATGGAAAATTATGAATGGGCTGGGAAAAGTTAATGACGAGTCTTTTGCACTTATTAACTGTGCTTTAAAAGTCTTGTAGAGTGCCCAAATCAGCCTCCTACTTTGAGTGTCCATAAGTGGCTCTCTTCCGGCACTGTCACCTTGGCAATGGAATTTCTTGCTGATGAAAAATAATATTTTTTTTTTTCACTTCTATTATGAGAAAGTTTATTTTCCAGTTCTGAAAATAGTATTTTTACGACGTGCACACGTCGTAAAGCACAGCTCTAGAATTTTGCAATAGTTGTGTTTTAGTTTCGTCATTCATCGGAGACTAAAATCTCATGGATTTCTGGTGCATAAAGTTCACCACGGAAGTCGGGAGTACATTCAACACGAAACTCATTTCCAATCGCATGTGCATTAAACATTGCAAGAAATCTGCGAAACTTGTATTTCCGATGCTGGAACACTGCAGCCTTCAGCACCAGAAATATTTATATCAGTTCATAACGATCAACTGGAGTTAATCTGGATACAGTACTGAATATATAAACCAACAACAATTCTAATGCAATTGGTTAATAATAGAAATTGTATTGAATCATAAAAATAGAAACACAGTTCATTGGAATTTTCTGCATTCAAATGCCAGACCAACGAGCAAAGTTACAGTTCAGTTCAACTAGCCACGAAATGGCAAACATTAGAAATAGTAGAATGTGAGCAAACTTGGTGGTGCATTGTTGTTATTCCTGTTGTTTTATTTCCACTTTAGTCGCATGTTTATTACGCAAAAACCTTGTTTCACACATGCGCAAGGTTGCGTTTTATTAGACGACGGCATCCGGGCGGCGGCGTCAGCGCAATAGACTTGAAACAACTGAAAAAACCGCTGCAGGAATTATCTGTAGAAGAATAAGAAGAAGTACTGCAGAAAATGCAGTAACCGCGCTGCAATCCAATGCATTTCTTGCAATGACCTTACGTCAGACACTTCGCGGTGCGATGAACTTATCTCTGGGTGGATAACGACTGAGGTTTTTCGTGTTCTTCTTTTTACTTTTTATTTCTTCCTCTGTAGGTATATACATATATTTTTGTTTATTTATTCATTTATTTAAAGTATTTTTTTCTCAAGAGTCGAGTCGTTTATTAAAGAACCTTCTCCCGCCTGGAAAGAACAGTGTGAATTTCTGGGACTCCTTGGGATTTTATCAGTTTTCCATCTTACCTGTACTCTCGAATACATTTTATCTGGAGGCATTAGACCCCGGCCAGGAGGGAGTTGAGCCCCTCGCGCATCTCTCCCCAGACTTAACCTGTTCACAGTGAATCCACTTTCTGGGCAATTACCTAATCGGTTTTTCTGATGAACTTTCTGGTTTCGTCGAGTACTGTTGCTGTTCTGTTCCTTTGTCTCTCGATCGTTTACACTAGTCACCCGGATATATTCATATCTGGAGTTACCTTGCCACCAACATCAAGGCAACGATCTTGTGGATTTACTTGTTTTTTTTTGGTTTTTGTATACCTCACACCAAAAGGTACACGATCTTTACGCAAATGGCCAATCTGTCTTGACAATTTTGTGACTTAATAAGATACTTTGGCGTACGTAAAGTTTTGGTGAGAATTATCAACTTGTCAGAGGCCCTTAATTTGCATTTGAGAAAAGTATGTAGAAAATAGATGGGTTTAATTGATAAAAAAATCAAGGCTGAGTTGATGTGGTTGGATTTCTTAAAAGATCAAATTTAGTTCATTGTAGAAATTTGGGTTCTTCCAAATGTTCATATGTCCAATCTTTGTTGATGAATATCTAAAGCAACCCCATTCGAGATGAGGAATATCAAGTGGTTTTTGTTATTCTAATTGTTGATTGTGAAAGAATGATTCTAACAAAAATGTAAAAGTTACTGTTACTTACAGTGTTTTTTCATTAATATTTTTGATAATAGTTGAGCTTTAAAAACAGATTTAATTTTTATTTCGTAGGTAAAATTTGGTACTTCTTAAAACTTTCATTTGAAAATGAAATAAAATCTAATATCTCTCGCATCCCAAAACAAGTTAAATATATGAAGTTTAATTAGCAAATTTTAAAAACTTGTCTTTAATGTTGCTTTAAAATTGAAGACAATCACTGGTGATTTTTTTCATTTAATCTTCTATTATCAAAATTCAAAATTGACAAAAGCTTGGAGACCCTGATAATTTCATTCCTGTGACCCCTGTCCATATTCAACCGCAATGATATTTTCTATTTGCATAAGCAATTTTACGCTCAATTCCTAATAAATTAGGAAGAGATATTGCTTTTGTAGTATCAATTGCAATCCTTTTTATCATGTAAGTAAATTTTGAGGTATCCAATTTTATCCAATTAATCAAATAATATTCTGGTCAATAGTAGGAATTGTAATTCTACTGACATGAATTGGAGCTCGACCTGTTGGTCAAATATTAAACATTCCTTATTTTTTATACTATTTACTAAACCCATTATTAATCAAGTGGTGGGATAACCTATTATATTAGTTAATGAGCTTGAATAAGCATATGTTTTGAAAACATAATGATAGGATAGTTTTCTATTAACTTTACTAAAATAAGTTAATAATATAAAAGAAACGGGACTTTTCACCGGCAAATGAAAATTTTGAAAATCTGGGTAGAAAATTTTCAAATCCAAAATACGGTTGTAATCGTTTATTCATCGCACCAAATGATTCGTCACACCCTCGCCAATGTAATTCAAAGTTATTGAGAGACCACTTCAACGTTTCATGACTGAGTCCTGTATTTGGCGCAGCGAACGAGGACGATAGCGGCAGGTTGTAGAGTCTCCTTGGATTTACAATAAAGACGAGAAACGGGCAGGGAAAAAGCCAACAAAGCGAATTCTCGAGCACTTCAAGGATTTCAGGAAGGATGATACAAAGAATGGAGGTTGCTTGCTGTGATCGGTTCACTGTAACGATTGAAAGTTTTTGTTGTTTTCTTCTTCTTTTATTTTTAAACTCCCGGAATTCGTCGATGAGTGGTCATAGACAACATTGCAGAGGTACTCAAATGAAATTACTGAGATGATTACTTCATGTTACGTTTAAATGCAAACTTTGAATATTTGGGAAACCCCCGGGGTTGAATTCAAGTACTTCCGGTTCGAAAAAATGCTGATTGATGATACAACAGTCATTTCAACCATCGCTTCAGTGCGGTATCATTGCACAAAAACGAAAAAGGGCTTTTTAATTTTCATTTTGAAAATAATTTAATTTGATACTTCCGCTTTTGTGATGCTTCAGACTGACAGTTCTTCAAATTTTCATTTTATAAATTGATATTTTCAAGTTAATGTCTGACCGGTTTGAAGATGAACTGAAGAGCCGCGATGCTCTCTTATTGCCGTTCATCAAATGAAATGGATCATGCAATTACGGTGAAGTTGCAATAAAAAGTAGTAGCTTTTTTGTACAATTATGTTCTTTGTTTTCCTTATGCTTTTGTACGGTTATATGTCGATTGGCTATCAGAATTTCCACCTCGTTTTTTTTCAGTACTTGTTTGTATTATTAAAGTTACGTTTTGTAGAAAAATCGAATCAAAATTGTATTTTACAAAAAGACTTCTTCGCAAGATTCAAACAAGAAAACAATTTTCTTTTATTTTTGTTATAACATGCATGACGCATTTAGGTTTTGACCCTAGGGTTATTTCTAAAATTCTATGAATTTTTATGTATCTACACAGCTACGTACATTATTTTTGTTAATGTATTTTTTTTTATACATTCCCATTTAACTAATTACCTAAAACGAGACATTTTTTTTGCTCTTCGCAAAGAACATCTCCGGAGTCTTTTCAATTTAAATTTTTAAAGAAGGTCTTCCTTCATTCAAATGGGGCTAAAAGATTACTAATCCCTCCTCACTCTTTATATTTTTAATACTATTTCTTGAAAGCATTAAAAATAATAAATTTAACTTGAAATCTAGTATTGATTCAAGATTTTAAGAAATCTACGAATATGTACCTATGTAGTCAATTTAGAATCCTATTTTGTTTAAGTAATTAAAAGAAAATAATGATTGACTCATCATCAAAGTGTTTACTTGTGTTTTTTTTTTATAAAAAAGACTAAAATTTGTATCAATGCTTAAAAGATAAAACTATAAATCATAGTTATAAATTTTAAACGTTTTCATTTATTTCCTTGTTCTATGTTTATGGTTTTCAACGTTAGTTAGATAAAGCAGATTAACAATGATCGGTACTTAAGATGTTAAAAACTTTTCAACAAAAAAAAAACCAAAAAAAAATAAGGATTCCCTCAGGTAAATTATATCACTCAAAAAAAAAAGTTTTTAACACCAAATTTCATCGTGCGGCTTTCTAACAGCGGAGGTCAGCACGTATTTTAATACTATTTTCTACCCATGAAAATTCGTCCTCGTTCACAAGAAAACATTTTCATTAAATTTTCATCTTATGATATGGCTTGGCGGTGGATGGTACACGGGGTTGTCGGAAGATTGGGAATGGGGTAACACGCCTCAAATATATTTTATCCAATGGTGTTCCACTATTAGTGGTTAGTGGTTTCAACGTTGGTAAAAGTGGCGGTGGCAAGTGAAAGAATTTTCACCAGAGGACAAAGAAGGATATTTTTGTCCTATACTTTTCCTTGCCGTCTTTTGGGTACCAGGAAAGATGCACACGAAACGCTACACTGACTTTCAAGAAGTTTCTTCTGTTGCTCAAAATTCATAGAGAAATTTTAATAAGATAAATTATTTGCAAGAATGGTATAGCGAGCAGGTGGTTCTCCTCGTTTCATTGGTGCGGATGGAAGCGATTTTCTGGTACAACTCTATCCAGAAAATAGACAAAACTATTACGTATAGATGAGAAGTTATGGCATGCACCACTTGAGTTTTGAAAGTAAGTGATAAGAGATTTTCTAGCATGCACTTGCAGCAAGCAAGTTAATCCTGTACGTAGCAATAATTCAGTGGCTGCAGAATTGATTGAATATGTTTGGCAAAGTTGATCCTGTTGGCTTATTATTTAATATCCCACTTTACTGTAAAGGTAATCGTAATTCTATAACATGATATGGGTTTAACATGACCAGACATTTTCGGGACCTTTCGAATTTACGTAAGAAGTGGGTCCGATTATTTTGTAGCAAACAGTGATGAAGAATAATTTTATTAATACAAGATTTTCAAATTGAACATAGGGGAGGGCATTGTATCTTGAGACAGTTGTACCTCGGGACGAACATAGCTGTGGGCATAGCTCTGCCATTTATTGCCGATAGACTGAACTAACCGGATATAGTTTTCCCTTAGTCACCAGGAGTTAGTGTAGACTAACTGGATTACGATTACGTTACGTATATTTTGGTTGGGCCTTTTCACTTACAATTAGTACCAAGGTACAATATGATGTACCCTGGGATACTCTGCAAGGGTGTATAAAATAATTTAATACTCCCTTATTAAATAACATATTTTTAATTTAAAAGTGTTGATAGAATCTTTAAATGGTAAGCTATAAGATAATATTAATATAACTATTGCCTATTATAATGTTTACCCAAGTACAAATAAATATATTTGTTTTAAAATTTTCCCCAGGGTCAAAAGCTTTGTCGTCTTGTGTTATATGTACAAAGGCTAATATTTTTATTGTACACGAAGTAACTTGCTAAAAACAATAATTTGCATGTTCGGAACTAAGCCCACCTTTTTAAACTTGCTCTGGGTTTCCTATAACACAACTCCATGTTCCACTAATCGGTCTAACATATTCTATAAATGCAAACCTCGATGAAACTTATCAACCCATTAAAATTCTTGCAGATTATCTAACAAATTATTTCTTTTACTGTTTTCTTTACTTTATCTATGTATAAATTTTAAACAGTGTTTCTGCAGCTCCAATAATTTAATTCGTATGCCTGGAAAAACTTATGATTTGCCTAGCAAATGAAATTCAATTCAGCACTAGTGAATGGTGGTAAAAATTTCAAAACCAACGACACTAATATATCTCGAAAATTTATCCAAAGCGCAGGACATATTGTCCCAGGAGCACCAGAAAGGAACCCAATTAGACCATTCCGGTCTCAGTTTAATTTCACAACATACACCTGTTTATGAATGCCTTGTATCATTTGCGGATAAATAATTAAAACAGAACAACATTTGCACCTTTTGTGTCTCTTGCCACAAATGATTCACAACGGTTTTTGGTTTTTTGAAAAAGAAATTCTCGTTAAACAACATTTCGAGACAGAATGCAATACAAATTTGTGGTTTTGGTTAGTTATTGTTTATGATAAAGAAAAAAATGTACAGCTGTTTGCGTACTGTTAAAAGAAATTCCACAATTGTTAATTAATTTGTTATGTTATTCCCAAGCAATGTAAATTTTTTATTTGATATATTAAAAAATAACTTTCAAAGTCAGATAATTCCCTAAATCCCTTTTGACTTTTGAGGAGACATTGAGAAATGAGAAAAATTCCTTTATGAAAATATTAATATTCAGATATTTCTTTTTGAACAAGTAATAAACAAAAAATATACATACAATAGTCGGTTTGATGAGGTTGTAAAAAGATACGTATATGTGTGTTATTAAAAGTATGAAATTTAATGAAAGAAAATGAAAAATGTTCAGAGAGCTTATTTTACGGCAGATCTTCATATTTTCCATTTTATGTACCAGCACACAATCAAACAACATAAAAGGCACTGAGGAAATAGAAATCTGTTTTCTTTTTATATTCAATTAAAGTAACATTCAGAATGCAAATATCATGTGTGATTTGTTATTAACTGATTAACAATTTATTATGGTGTTTCACTGCTGTTCCTTATTTATTGAGCATATTTATAACCAGCTGGAATTCCTTTGGCCTCTTTTTCCTTATATGATTTATCAACTAAAAATATTTATCTTAAACGTTTTTCTTTATTCCATCGAGATATAAAAAAATAAATAAAATGGAGTTGCGTGCAAATGCCAAATGCTGGAAATGCAGCGCTGCTGCCGCCAGAGAGTTGCTGGAGTTGATTCAGAAGTTAGTTGTCGTTATTGACTAATTGCTTTAAACATTTTGCCCAGAATTGAACTTGAGTTCTTGGGTCATGACCGGAGGAGATAGAAAACACCATAATTCGTATAAGTTGGAAATAACGACAGCAGCAGCAGCAGCAATAGGAAAACTAAATTCTGAACTAAAAACAAACCGTTATCCTCTATATAAATAAACAACATTGGTATTCACATCCACGTGTGAGACCTGAGCAATTAGTTCCGGTAAAACGCTCTGCAAAGGAACATTACGCGATGTTTTGCCACCCTTTGCCCCCCTTCTTCCGCTAATGCGTTCCCGATACGTGATTAATTTCCTACACGAAAACTGTTGAAGATTTTCAAATTGTACTATAAACAATGAGAGGTGTTCTCCGTTCGACAGTTTATCGCAGCCTTTTTGGCCAGGACGATTCGATTCCTTCTTTTACTGAGAAACGATTTTCGAATATTGCCGAAGATTTTCATTCCCGAAAAATGTTATTCTCCTGACTCCTTTCGCTGCACATATCATCGGTGCAGTCGTTATCTTGTCCAGAGTCTAGTGGCTGCAGTGCGTGATGTTTATTTGGTTCTTGCTAGAGTTTAGAACTCATGTTAGTTTCTTTAATTTATCATAAATAAACTACATTTTTAGATCGTCTCTGGCTGTGTACTCCGCCGGCCACGAAATTCTCACGGAACAAATGTAAATAGGACTATCAAGATGCTAGCGAGTGATTTGTGGAATAGGAATTCCCTTTTGCATGCAGCAGATGTCTTCAAATTGCCAGGGATGAACTCAACACACAAGCAGATGTATATTTTGGAAGTTCGACGATACTCCTCAACTTACTTTACAGTCTGCAGATTAATAGTCCTTGTTTGATACTTAAACATCGTGTCTACATAAATCAAACGTCCTGAAGAATTTTAATGGATGCTGTGCACTCTTAAGCCGCTTCTTACATAAAAAAAGTAGAACACGCTGAACCCCAGTATTCCCCACAAAAAAAAAAAATGTTTTACTATTTCATATGGGCGGAAGTGTTTAAAGCAGTTGTTCACTTTGCAAGATTGTTCCAGTGACCAGAGACGATGACGATCTTTTAACCTAAAATACGATGAAGAAGTCTCTGGTCTCTCTGGTATCAGCCAAGTAATGACGACATTGGTTGAGTATCATTCCCAGACGATGACTCTATTATTCGAGCTGTCTTTTGATCGCTATTAACCAAGCTATAAAACTGCAATTTTTCAATTGTTAATGGCTTCCACCTTTCCAGGAATTCTTGTTACCCAAATAATTGAGTCTATTTACAAGTAGAAAGTTATCGTCATCAAGATGCTGTTAATTGATGATTTCCATTTGATGTGAAACGGTTCATCATCGTTTTAATATTCATCATCCGATGATGATTCATTCTTAATTGATTCTCTCAATTATTGTTGTAGACAAATGTTTCGTGGTTTTCGTATTTTTCTTTTTTTTCTTTTTATTTTGCTTACTCCTGAAACATCTTAATTATATTAGAGACTGGAACTGCCTAAATGAAATGGTACTTATTCATGGTCTCAATTGGGCATGCCTCGAATAAATTCAATTATCCATGGGACGAACTATGACTGACCAATGTTGAAATATTTCAAAATTAATGTCACAGAAATCGTCTTGAATTGTTTATTTACGTATTGTAAAGAAGTTTTAAGTTTGATTTCAATGTTGTTTATTTTGTACTCATTACCTTTAATTTTCTCATTTCTGTTTTGATTGAAAATATTCTAGACATTTTATAAATTACTACCTAATTATGGTAAACTCATTTGATCAACATGATCATATTTAATTTTTGATTTTAATAATTCCATCTTGCAAAATGAGTTGCCACTTGTTAATTACAAAATTAATTTTGAGTAGATTATCCAGGTGAATTGCGTCAATCTCCGCAACCGACGTCTGTTCATTATTTTGTAGTATTAACGAAGTAAATTTGCATACAAATCAACCTTTATTCCATTCATCACTGTATAATTGTGTTTATACAGCTTGTTGAGTGTGAAATAATTAATATTTTATCCTTTTACTAAAACATCCGTTATTGTTGAATAATCCCTCGAGGCTTTAATATTTCAATATTTTTATCTCCTTCAAATGTAATGGCATACATTATTTATGACGTCATCAAATAAACATTCATGCCACAATTACTTGTTAGTGGATTGACAGAAATTTTTTGAGAACGTTGTTTTTTTGAAATTGTTTCGAATTTTAAAACTGTTGAATTGTTGTTTGCATCACAACTCACAAGTGAATTGTCAAGTTGCACCAATGCACTATAGTAATGTGATGTTTATATTTACTCGTCCTGTCCAAATGCCTCTTGAGTTCTGCCTTTTAATTGTCGAGGAATACGTCACATGTTTAGCATTAAAAAGTGAAACCCACACTTGTTTTAGATTGAAATCCTTAAATCGCTAACAGCACTTAGCATAAGTTGTGAACTATCTTGAACTGAAGTGGAAGGTCCTGGTTGCACTCCAGTTTCACTTTTCTTTCTTTCCTCTCTTCTTATATTTTCTTATTGCTTTTGTTGTTTGCTTTTTTTCCCTTTACTCCCTTCAAGCTAAACATCGCGTTCGTTTAGCGTGATCCAGCTGTGCGTTATTCACCTGGAAAAAGGCAAAACGCAAAATCAATTAACGTTGAAAAGAACCACACCGGGAAGTCGTTGCTAACTTTTTGACTGACTTTTTCTTAACTGATGTTGAAAATCAACTCAAGTCCTTCCCTAGAATTAAGTTCATGGCCCAAATGCAGTTGCGTTGAGTGCGCTCTGTCTGTGTATGTGTATGTACTGTTGGAGCCATTTGTGGTGGGTGGATGGAAGGTGGAAGAGCAACACGAATTCAGAATTCTCCACCATACATCCTGGAGTAGTTACTATTCTTGGGAGTACTATTCAAAGAATACCTATCTTCTAATAGGCGGTTACTGGTGAAAGATTCCTGCTGCCTTTGGTGGCTGTTAAACAAGAAACGAGTTTGTAATTTGTCTAAGGGGGATGTAAGAGCACCCAACAACCGTATGTCAGCCAAAAAGCTCATTAAAAAAGAGGTTTACACGGCTGGCCCTGAAGTCCGATTACTGATCTTTAGGTATACTTGAAAATGCCACTACTATTCAGTAACCCTCTTTTCGCTTTCCGCTGGAATATGGACGCTGGATGGGGTGGTAATAGCCCAGAGCCCACAGTTGTTGGCGATGGCCCGTTTCCGGAACCATTGCGTTCCATCCTCGTTTGTTATCCTGGCGAAACATCCATTTCAACAAAATTCAAGGACTACCTCTATTCGATACGGCTTGCAAGACAATTTGAGTTAGTCGGGGAGGAAACCGTTAACCACCGATACGGCGATAAGGTCCTTAACCAAGCGGTCAGCCTGCCATCGATTCCTGCACACCATTGGTTCTTTTTGGTTGGTAACACTCGACCTGACTGATGCAGATTCCTATCAAAGTTAACTTCTAGATACTGTGTTTGCATGTCTCCCCAGCGAATTTTATCCGAAAAAAGGGTTAAACAAAGGGCATTTCGTTTTTCATGCGAGCCTCCATAGTGCAATGTATAGAGGCTGCTTAGAATCAGATCATTCTCCTTCTCCGTTTCGTATAACTGATGGATTCATGCCTTCATACTGCAATTAAATTTAATTCATAATTCAATTAGTTTCTTAAACACAAAAAAATCAAGAATATCTAAAAATAAATTCATCGTGAACTTTTTAACCTTTTCCCCTTGAACTAATTGTTGGTTACAATTTTCACAGCACTGCTGCCACAATTAATGTGTACAAGAAGGACGAAAAATAATCACCTATAATTGGCAGTAATTGTGCAATATCATGACGTCGACTTTTTCAACTTGAAGTTTTTAAACTTAGTCTGACCTGAGTTTTAAACTTTTCCAATAAACTTTATTCTTGTTAATGATACAGTAACTACTAATAAACAATATGGGTTAGTTCAATTATAACAAATGCAATACACAATTAAATAATAATTTGAACAAAATAAAACTAGAAAAACTTGTAGTATAGAAACAAGCGAAGACCCATTCATTTTATGTTTCTATTTGTAATTAATTGGCTGTTCGATTTCCGCACTTGCCTCGTCCCTAATGAGAAGCCTCTAAAGGAATAAAAGGCGGAAATGAGTTACTGAACACCGAAAAGCTAAGAAACATTTTCTTTGCATTCGCTTCGTTTAAAATAAAATAAAGAACAAAAAACATGAAGAAAAAAACAACAACGTGGAAAGAAAACAGTTTCAATCGATTTGTAAAGCTCTTCGTGCGGAAAGACATTTTCTGTGAAAATTGAGAAATTGTCCGCCTTAATCCTTTGAAGGAAGTAAATTTCGTTGCCTACAATGCCAGCACAGAGACACCGTTAATTTTCTATACACCGTGGCTATTTAGTGTCAAATATCGCCCCCACGATTTTCAAGGGATTTAACAGAGCTGCATTTATTAAACCGAAAACGATAGAGTTTAATGCAACTATAGCCCTGAATGAGAAGAAGCCAAAAGTCAAGATTGTCAACAAACGGTCGACGATGAAGGGCTATGATTGAAGGGGTTGTCCCCTGCCAAGTTTAAAACTCCACCATTTCACCCGCCCGGCCAGCTCCCCCTCCCAAATCCAATTATTGCTAAGTTAGTGCCTTCGATTGTACTTATCAGAATTGAGTTCTGAAAATTGTCGCCTTCTGCTTTAGAACATAATTTCCTTATCTGGAAATAGTCGCGGCACACAGCGTCGCTATTGGTATATTTCGCCGTCGTATTTTAAATTAATTATTCAACGCGATCCTTCGACACAGTTCAGTTTCAATGTAGGTTAAGGAAAAATTGTAGCAGTCCATGGCGGAGTTATTATTCATAATTTTATGGTGCTTGTTGTACCCTTTTACTTGATTTCATTTTTTTTTTTTTTTTTTTTTTATGTTTTGTTTCAGAAAGTTTATTGCATTTCGAAATTACACCCGACAACAAAACGATCAAATTGCTTACCAATGATTAAAAGCGAACAAATTTTGCTACAATGTTTTTCGCTTGATAATTTGTTTAATTATTTTAAGACGTGTAATTTTATACGTTTGATTCGAATTTTTAAAATCGATAAGAAATTGATACCTACTTTTTCTTTTCGTGAGTTGAAAGAGTATAATTTGAACACTTTGGAGAAGTTTAAAAGAGTTTTCCAGCATAAAAATGATCTGTAGAAAAATTATAGAAATAAATTTCAAAATTGAAAATTCAAGGCCATTATATTTTTTTTAAATCGGGTTAAAAAAAAAATCATTCTTCCGAATTCATGAACTTTAAGAAAATTATATACTTTAATCTAAACTTTTAGAATATTTTTGTTTTCGGATAGAACCAAATTTTTAGATATAAGGTATTTCGAAGAAAAAATACAGTAAATCATTTTGTATCCTTAACTAAACAAATCAATGTTATCCTTTTTATTCTTGAATGGAAGTATTTCGTTTTTTATGGATTCAGATTTTTAGCAAAAACTGAGGACCATTGTGACTTAATGGAAAAAGGTCCTTCGTCCTTCGATTATTTTTAGTGCGCACTCCCCCGTAAGCCTACTTATAGCCAAGTTCATAATCCTGCAAATCTAATAATAACAACATCTGATGTAATTAATGGCTAACACCCCCGTATTTCGCATCGTTTGACCTGTGCTCACAGTTGGTACTCGGTCTTATCCTTAACCCAATTTTAATAATCTCCATGTATAAAGGGGGCGTCCTCCGATTATATGTGGAACGAGGAGGATTCAAACATTTGCTTTGTGGGCCAAGCAAAGCCTCGGCAGAGCGCTGTTAATTGTCTCGGCTCTGGCCAAACAAACAGCTGTAACCTAACCGGAGCCGAGTAGTTGATAAATTCCGAAAACAGAAGGTAAACACGGACAGGACATACATTTAGGCCTAGAATGCACTTCGCACGTGCTAATCTAATTGTGGCATGCATCCGGGCTGTCCCAGTTCCATCACTGACGAAGCATTCTCGTCATGGGGTACCGGATTATTGTACTCCATGTTTTTTTAGTTTTTGTTTTTAGAATGATGAATTGGTCGAGTGATTATGCAATCTTCTTCAGAATGCCGGCTTGCATCATTTTTTGGGATTTCATGTTCATCTAGTGTATATATTACTTTGGGGTGGCAACACAATTTCCAGGGGATGAACAACCGATAAGGATGAGGACCAGCGACCACTTAACTAGGCTCGCACAAAGTTTGGACCGTGATTTTGACACGGCCACCAAATTGGTTCTGGTTAAATAATGCGGCACAGACTGGATAAGTTTTCCCACACCCCGCTCTGCATTTATCGTCTCATCCTCTCTATGGGTCTTCACCTTCCTTCGTTCGAGGACATGCAAAAAAGGATGCATCAGACGAGAGTCCATGCTTTGGATATTTCATGCTCAAATGTTTATTTGCCTTCGGAGGTTTATTAACTTTTCCTGATGTTTTAACTCTGCTGTTTATAAAACTTTCATAAACCTTGCTCTCGGCATACTTTGTTTAAATCCATCCCACAGAATTCTGTTTAGTGTTCGGTTTTTGTCTTCCTTGTTTGTATCACATCCTTCTCATGTAACAAGATTTACAGACAAATCACCTCGAAATGTTGAGGCTGAATGCATATTTTGTTTTTGTTGTTACTACTTAAACATGGAATTTTATGCATGAAATTGCTTCAAGCTGTTGAATAAGTTTGATAAAAAGGTGAAAGTTTGAAAGGATTTGTTGCTTTAAAGAGGAAAAATACTAAAATCAGAGAAATAAAATTTCTGTAATAAGAATTTCTCATGCTTTTGGTCAAAATAAATCTCGAAATGTTCTCATGCTTTATCTAGTTGCAATACAGAAAATTGCTGACAACATTTTCTGAATTTCTATTCAATGTATATTAAAATGTTGTGCACAATCATTTTTCACAATTCATATCTGGAAGTAAGAAGATTTCCTTTCAGTAATTGCAAATTCCTCTCATTGAAGACTTTCTCGCAGTATGCCATCCTGACTTCCTGTAATACTTATATTTTCAATAAATGTCCAGCGAAATTGTCTTTTCCTTCGAAATCCCTGTGCATCCTCATTGCCTAGCAACGGGAATAAATTTAATTAATTAAACTATTTGCAAGAGTTGTCACCGACTAAATTAGATGATATCAAGGGTTTCCTGTCGATAGCTGAAACATATCAATGAATATTAGTTGTGCGGATTCAAAGCCGCAGCTGAGCCAAATCTCCGGTAAATTGCTGACATTCTGATTTCTGTCAACCTAATTAGCATCCTAAAAATTTAATGAAGCCCATAGTTTATTGGACATTTCCATCCACACTTTGGTTTGTCATTGTTCAATTCCCGATGGGAATCAATCTAAATTAGGGTTTAGTTTGGTTTAAGGTTTTTTTTTTCTGTTGCGAAATGTGGGCTGAAATCGATATTATGACACCCCAATCTGCCATTAGAGTCTTACTTGATATCGACTTGTGGAATAGCACTTGTAATCCATCAATAATTCATGGAAACAAAACAATTACTTTGGTAACACTAGAGTAAAGTATCCAATTGGGATTGATATTTTGCGGATGGAGTCATACATCGAACCCTTCAGAATAATCTAATTTGAAATCAAATCGGATTCACATGGTCAATGTTAATAAAAAAAACATAATCAAAAATCATATGCAGAGATTGTAAATACTTTATTTTTAGGTATCCGTCAAGGAGACTATTTGAAAAAAAAAATACTGATCCAAATTTTTATTTAAGTACTTACAATTTTATTGCTTAAGGGTAATTATTCTGAAATACATTAGTTGTAAAACAACAAAGTTTAAATACAAAAACAACACATGTTAAGAAATCGTGTAAAAAATCCATGCAAAAACAGTTTTCCCATCATAAAAAATGAAATTCGTTCTAAATTATTGAAAAGGCATGTAAAACAGAAAAGTTTTTTGAATTCTTAACAATTTGCGAATGTCCAATTTCTAAATGGGAACTCCAGATACTACAGAAGAACGTGTATACATTTTTCAACAACCCTTCACATTCAATTAAGCAGCGATTTGCTGGTTCTGATAATCGACCCTTAACACGGTGAATCCCCTCAAATCCATTAGACACTTGTTCCTTATTCTTGCTGGCTGGATGTAGATGCCCTGATACCTGATGCAATTACATGATCGTTCGGTAGCTTGCATATCAACCTCCCACTTAAACGATAGGACGGATATAGCTATAGTCTGTGGTAATATTCGAGTTAGTCATTCTACTCTTAACCCTTTCCTCCTTGTCACAATGTTTTTTCATAGAAAAGTTGTTCGACTTCGGCTCTTTACCTTAAGATTCCAAACGATTTGAACGTACTTTGCGAGACTTTAATTACGTAACTCAGTTAACTGTAACCACTTTACTTAATAATTCTAAATGTAAGTCGCCATAGAAGCAATTTCTGTTGTAGAAGGGAGAAACCAAGCAAAATTGCACCCAGATGTCGCATAAACCAACCGCCTTCTCATCCTCATCCGGTGTGACCCAGTCAGATCCACCTGAAGAAAGTCCTGGCACATTGTCGGCTCTACTATTATATATAGTTTTGGAGTAGTACCGGCAATATTACTTTAGTATGTTTATGTGCATACATCACAATCTTCCTGGGGTTATAAAGTTGGCAAATTCTCGCCGTGCACCATACTTTGGTTAAAGAGTGTCCTTCTCACAGCTAGGAATCGATTACTTCTCAGTATTTTCTTGTTAGAAGTAATTTGCTCCTTGTTACTCACGTATTTATACACTTCAGGTACCGAAACCCATGCCAGATACCTCCGGGGAGTTTGCAAATCGCATTTATTCAGCGTTTGTAGCTTCTGCCAGCTCATAGGACGCCATCTAGTGCTCATTTATGGAAGTGGAGAGATGCGACACTTAATTAAAGCTGCATGAGTCCTGATGAAAACCAGCACCTATCCGAAATAGTTATGTATCTTTTTGATGTCACTCAACAAACGTGGACCCTTACAACGTTCGTCAACCCTTTTGTCATTTGGCTATCCTAGATTGTGCCCTGCATCAATATTCTACAGTATATTTTAACGGTGGTGACCAGGATTTGAACACATGAATTTGACAAAATGCATGACATAGATTAGATTTAGAATAATATACGTTTGTTATTCTTATTGTTAATCTCCTATTTCCACTGGATCATCCAAAGAGAACTGAGGACAAGCTGACAAGAGATTCAGGAATGGTGACTTCCATGGAACTGCATCAAATCTGCCGCCAAGATAAACATTGCGATGCTCCTTCACAGCCACCGTATCTCATAAATTCACTAATCGGGCGAGGGCGAAGGGAGACTAAACTTCACTTCCAGATGGTCGGAATTGGGTTAAAAGTGGATACGACACTTTCCGGGTACACGATCAGCGTCTCATATGCCTTCCACATGGACACTAGATTTATAGATCTGTTCCAGGTTCCACTGCCCTTGTGCATAAGATCTATAGCATCCCTATACAAATATATTCCCAGAAATAAATTTTAATTAGACACGGAGTAGATTGACGATAAAACTGGTGAAATACGTCAAGGGATTGGGAGCCCTTTTTCTGTAGTCATTACCTTCATCTTGCGCATAATGTCATTATTTAGAGAACCATTGTTTACGGTCTGTCATCGAAACTAGACAGTTGATTTGTGTATTATAAAAATACTCTTTGATGTTGAGCCAACGGATTTCAAAATATATATAACTCAAAATTTAACCAGCGTTAAAAACACACAAATTTTGTTTTTGGTTTTTTGGATGAATTTTTCGTGATAATGAGACAGAATTATGATATTGTTTTCAAAAAGTCACAATTCAAAAAATTATGGTTTTCATTTCCAGGTCAAACATTTTTGTAAAAATACATAATTGTTTGTTAATTAAATGCGACAACAGTTGAGCGTTGTTATTAATTTTTCAAACTAATAATGAACTATATCCATGTAAATATTTTTTAGCGCATTTTTGAAACTTGTTTTAAAAAGGTAGCTTAATAATGCACTTTGTCTGGCTGGCTGTTCGACTGTGTTACGAGATAGAAGCAACCAGACATCGTAGAGAGCTCTAGTTTTTTGCATTAGCTCAGTTACATCGAGTTATTGGCGTATCGAATAGTTTGAAAGCTCAAAACCATTGCTAAATACTATAATTAATGATTTTTTAATTTCAGTACAGTGTAACCTGCCAAAATTTTGTTTTACCTCTATAATTTCAACATTACCTCTAAAATATACTGATCGCTAACACAAAAATGCGCTGAAGTCCCTCGATCAATAACACGAGTACTTTCGTTAATTTTTATGTAAGTCGATGCGTTTTTTAATGACATATACAGATCTTTCCCATACAAAGCGTTTATTCTGCTATCTATTATATCTGGATCATTATACAGATCATGAACAACTTCAGAGCAAATTTAATAAACTGTCATTTTTCCGAACGTTGTCGAAAATCGTCTTCTAAAAAATTCTTGCAAACATAATATATCAATAAACGTCATTGGTAATTACTTTTTTCAATTCACATAGAGTTCCATTTTCATAAAATATTTAGTTATTATAAATTATTACTGAACATAGCTTCGATTTTATACCTATTTCGTAAATTGCCCTGCTGTTTTTTTTAATGATCGGGATCTGCAGGTTATTAAAAAAAAACTCACCTACTAATGCAATTGTCTTTCTAAAAACACCACAAAAAAAAACCAACCAACTGCAAAAACGAAAATTGTGATAGTGAATTGAAATCCGATCCTGAAATTGGCAATTGAGTCGCCTCTTCGCTAGCGCATCTGGCCTATCCTGGAATATTGTTGCATGTTGTTCCCGCATCATAAACCGGCATCACTGCCCATTCTGCAGTGATTTCCGCCGCCGGTGTTGCTGCTTAACCCTACCGCAGTGGCATTTATAAGCGCTTTCACATATGCTCGGATTAACAGCAAAATCTGCGATGAAATCAGATTCAGATCGGATTACATTAACCGCCATTTTGTGGTTTTTATCTGCTACAGAAAACACCGGCCGAGCTTAATTTTTCCATATGCAACAAATATGCGTGCGCACCATCTGCACCCGGGGGCGCATGCCCAGATGAGCAGGAAGAACTTACTCATATCATGCTCAAGTGCACATGTTCCGCGAACTCTATGCATCACATTGCCACAGCATCGCATCCCCTGTCTCATTGCACCACATCCGTGACATTCATCATCTTCAGTTTCGTAACAAATTCTGAACAAAACATTTAAAAAAAAAATCAAAGAATAAAAAGTAGTTGCATGTGACTAATACGAGGTCATTGTAAGGCTTTTAAAGTACAACAACCCAAATCCAATAATGCAACGTTTCTCCCTTAGCAGGAAGAAAAATAAACTGCATGAAAATAGCAACAAATAACAAGTCACCCACGCTCCAGAAATCACCGCCACGTGCCCCTCCATTTGAATGGGGGCAATTTTCCAATTGACGGAATCAACTGGATGCACTGATGTGGGTGGCGCCCTCCACGAATTTAATAAGCAATAATTGTGAATTCTTGGCAAAATCAATTGAAAATCAACTCAAAGGTCAGTTACCCCCGCCTGCGTTTCATCCTGTTGAAGGATGTCAACGAACATTTTCTCACACCCACGGACTGATAAATAATTATCAACAGCGAATTATTAGCACATGTTTTAATTATCCCTTCCCCTCCCTCATTCGTTTTTCTGTATTTCTGGTCATTTTAACTGGGTGAAAAATCACGATTTCTCGGCTTTCCATTACAAATTTATTGCGTGCTGGATTTTGTGGAATTTTTCAATGCTACAAAAGTGATTGAAATTCTGTGAATTATTTTACTTGCACCGAACAATTGCAGTTGCAATGAGCTTAATTTATCCATTTGATAAAATTACAGACGAATTTTAAAATCTTTATTGCATTTCGTTGGAACAATAAATGAGAGTAAACTTTATCTTATTTATTTTCCGGTAATAAACATTTTAATAACAAAATGGGCTTCGAAAGTAATAGTGATTATATATAAGGAAGCTCAATTTTGTGATCATAAGTAGAATATAATGCAGATTGGTTATATATTATTATTATATAAAAAAGAAACGTTGTTCGTGCGTCCTTTATGGACTCGCGAACCGCTCTACGAATTTTGATAAAGTTTTGTGTGTGTGTTCGCTATGGTGTGTGGAAGGTTCTTAGCATGTTTGGTTTATTTACGGTAGGTGTCGGTGTTCCAACTTTACTAAATCTTAATATATAAACAGACAAGTCCTGGGTGACTGACTCATCAACGCCCAGCCTAAACCCTTGGACTTAGAAAGCTAAAATTTTGCACAGTGATTCCCTTTATGATATAGAAGAGGAGTAAGGCGGAATTTTTGAAATTAGGGGATAAAAGTTTCGCCGAAAATCCGCCATTTTTGATAAAAATTTAATGAAAATTCATAAAAATTGGTATTTAGCCTTTTTATTAGAAATAAAGAAATACGTGTACCAGGATTTTGGAAAATTTCACCCCAAAGGGAAGAAAATAGGGAATGACAGGCTATCCCTACTTTTTTAACTTCTAGGAATTTTAACTTAGAGCAACCATTTTTGCACCTTTAGTTAAAGGTCGCAATGAGAACTATCAACCACTATCCTAATTCAACCTCCCAGAACCACGCTTGACTGAAAAAACTAACCAGCTATTATCGAAACCCGACCTACGGAAAACGGTTGTATGTAACATACGTCGCGTTTGGGAGTAGATTTTTTCAGTCTGGTGGTGTTTTGCAAAATATACCCTTACATAAAAAAATATAGAATAATTATAAACGGTCCTTTTTAGATGCAAGTATGTAACACTAAATAAATACTGATGAGATAACATTGTTTATTCTTTTTGAAGTCGTTTTACTTTTAGATAAATGAATTAATTGTTATCAACCGATAGAAAGGTTTAATGACTTAATGTTTGAATTCTTATGCATTTCTTTAAATTAAAACAAACGTAAGTAAAGTAAGTAAAGTTATTGAAAGTGTGAAATCGACATTCCATGCTCCATTAAATGTGTTTATTGTGCAAATAAAGAAATTACTTATTTTTTTAAAAATTGATTGAAATGCATTTCAATACCGCAAGATTGATTGATTATTGCTTCCATTCAAGGATTTTGTTGAAACATTTACAAAAACCAAATTGAAAAAAAGCAAGCAAACTTCAGCACGTGAAAGTAGTTGACTGGTGACATTAACAAAATTATACAGAGACCAACGTCCTCGAAAGGAAGGAGGCCGACCACACGCAAAGCCGCTGTTCATCGATAAAAATCATTCCCTTGGGAGGCTTTAATTTGCGGCTTTTACTCTGGAATCATCGAGCACTGTTACATATTTATATTCCACCCCATGAATTCTTCACGTAACGGTTTTGTTGAAGTTTTCAAAAAAATAAAAAAACAAAAATTGTTATCAACCCCTAACCAAAAATTGTGTGCATACACGCTTAGCCTTAAGTCCCGTTACCTTTTTGTAGCCACTTCACGCGTGCCACATCATTATCCGGATTGTCCAACTTTATCTTCTTCTAAACGGATTCCGAACCACCATCGCTGCCACACTGAACTCCCCCTGTCTCTCACCCCAATCATTCTGGCACGTTAGCATCGCTCGAGGATTTGTTTAAGGGTGGCTCATTTGTTTATCGAGTGGCTTCGGAACTCAAATACATACATAAGCTGCATCATCAGGCGATATGAAATGGTGCTTTTATGTTTATTGTGGCAAGTTCCCAAAGGAGCCCAGGGGTGGGATTACAAATTGCAGGGGAGTTATTTGATGATTCATGGAATAAGTGCATTTATCTCAGTTCCGTTTTTTACCCCATCTGTTTTTTTTTCTTTTAACATGTTTTTCCCGAAGAGTGAAGACGTTGGTCCTGTTTACTTTTTTCTGGCTTAATTTGTAAACGCATCTGGACTGGACGTAATAAAAGCTGTATTATTTATTGTATGCTTAATGTTTAACTATAAACAAAATATTCAGTTCAATCTCAGCTTACTTATTTATTTATTTATCCTTGTTGATTTAGTACCTGTCGCACAATGGGAAAATCCTTCAGAAAGTAATGTTGACTTGAACATTTGAAATCAAAATAAGTGTGCAATTTCAAATTCAAAGAAAATTGCACTATTAAATTTAAATCGTCTCGTGTACAAAGTTTTTGTGCAGGACACTCATATCCTCGAATCCTGTCATGCAAACATTAATATTTTCTTTACAAAAATCGATTCACTTGGAAGGAAGTTCAGGTTATTCACATTAAAGGTACAATTGAATGTTTTAAACAAAAAATTCAATTGGAAAAAAAAATTATCGGAGTTATTTTAATATTTAAGGTGATGAAATTATCCAAATTGATGGCAATCATTGGTTAATATTGGTCTATTAAAAAACTATAATGATAATCTTTTCTCTTTCTGTAGACATAAATTTAATTAATTTTAAATGGTGTAGAAACATTAATTATTTAAAAACAAATCAATCAATTTTTGGAATATTCAAATATATCCGATATATTGAAAATGTTTTTCAGCAATGAATTGAACAAAATTAAGTCTAAAAATATCTGTAATTTAGGTCATATTGATTTTGTTTCTTTATTGTAATTCCGCTTCATGAATTTTTCATTAATTTTTTTTTGTATATTCTTCTTTCACTGCTTAACAACCATCATACGAAAAATTCTGATTAAGTGAAGGTAATAAATCCACAACAGACAAAGTGTTGATGACTGATTGTTTATCCAACTGCGGCTATGTGAACAGGTGCATTTCCTTCCTGTATCAACCCTCCAACCAAACGTGCATCACTAATCAACCTATGTGATAAGAATAAATAAATTGTTGCTATCGCGGTTGGGATGAGTTTCTTCATCAAGTTTTTCACTTTAAAATGATGTTCGAGAAAAGAAAAAAAAGCATAAAAGATAAAATTTGCATTCGAAGTCTCAAAATGTCCCCAGCCGACCACAATCGTTCAGGTTTATGTATTCCAGAAACGTGAAAGGGTGTATTTTGTATCGTACCTCACAAGGACACTTCCTGTGTCCTGTATAAATCTTCTGTTATGAATCGAATAGAAACGAAATCCCTGGGTTATAACTTCAATTCCAAATGAGTATTTTGTACACAATTCGATCTGAGCCCGGATGCAGTTCGGCATATCCACAACTGTTACAGATCTCCTGCCGTCCGCCACACAACTGCAGTAATTTCAAGTAATTGATGTCAGTTCAATCGATATTTCTTAGGAGGTCTAAAGGGAAACTACCCAGATACATACGGACATATGGCAAAAAAAAAAACAAAAACAAAAAAAAAGGCATATACCGAAAGAGGAATAATTTCAATGAGGCTGGCTAAAAGAGTTGAACTAATTTTTAACTGACAGACGGCATAAATTACACAAACGGTTTTCCCCCGTCAGTCCCTTTTAATCCACGAACTGAATGTGAATGTATATGGGTTAATGCTGCAGTCTAATAAATTCCAAGCAACTATATCTGCTCACAGATTATGCACAGCTATCCGGATGAACCCTTTAACAGAAATGTATACGTTGAATTGTTATGATTGCAAGATCGCCTCATATTCAGGCGGCAGCATATAATTACCGACGACGCTATCGTCGCGGCAATGTTGAGCTTCCTTTTGTTAAAATACTTCGGAATATAAAGGACCAATGTTAATTTTCTCCCATTGCTTGTTTACATTGAAAGGAATTTTAATTTTTACAATTTAATTCACAGTTACTTTTGCATATTACTCTTGGAATGTTCTTACTGAAGAATCATTTCAAAAAGAAAAAAAACATTACGAAAAAAAGTTGAATTAATATTTTGTAGTTTTAGTCGACTGGTTGGTAGTTTTGTAATATATTTGATAATTACACAAAAGTTAACAAGTCATGCAATTAACAAACACAACTTTAAAATAATTATAAAAGTTATTCCAATTAGGATTTTACAAACTGTTTTAAATGTCACAAAGATTTTTTGTTTTTCGTTTTTGATAAAACATAAAGAGAAATTTCATTATAAAATATGTTCATTGAAAATAGAATTGAGAAGCAATTACTCACATAACGTTTCGTTTCTTAATCAAGCAGTTAGTGTGACGGAATTCATTCCAATTCCATCCCATTCCATTTTATTTTGTCAATGCGACAATGTATGAAAATGTTTAACGTTTTAAGTTACTATTAACACAACTATTAATACAGGAGTCATTGAGAAAAATAATTATTAAATCTGAAAGAAAATTATCCAAATAAATCTGTTCAATTTGGCTTTCGTTTGTATTGTACAATCCATTTTAAGTTTTGTAAGCTGTAATTCTTCTAAACGATGAAAATCTGAAAATTTGATAAACAATATCTAAAAAAAGAAGCAAACAAATAACGTAATTAGAGTATGGAAATGACAATGACCACCTGTGCATCCCTTTGGGGGACTACCATCGATGCCATGGATTAATTGATTGGAAGTCACAATAGCTAATGTTTATGGTAGCATGTGTGCTTTTATGTGCGGACAAATAGAATTATGTTGCTATTGCACTAAGTTAAATTTATTCATTGGAAACAATTTGCCGGTGTCTGCAAAACGTTTCGCAACGCAGTCACAACCATGAGTGATCATTTGTTCCTGAGTGTACACTTAATGTTGCTACTGTATTTGGTGGTATCAAGTACACCCTTCCGTTTTGTACCACATTCTGCCCTCAGGGCAACTTGCTAGGTCCCCACATCCGTCGATTCGTTCAAGGTATTTTCCGCGCTTTTAATTATCAAAGTGCATTTGATACATGCAAGAGCGGTTGCAATGGAACAGCACTTCTGCAACAAAACAAGCTTTATGGAGACATCAGTCAAAAGTAGCTCCTTGGGTGGGTGGCGAGAGAAAATGCGAGAAACTGTTGAAAACGGAAATGCAGCCCTGAAACACGTCGGATTTGATGATGGGGGCTGTAATGATAGACACGCACAACGTCGCCGCCGGGGCTTTGGAGCGGGAGGGGAAGAGGTTCTCCGAAGATGAATTTTCACGGTTAATGGAGAGCTCTAAAAGCAAGCAGACAACAGTTAAAACAAATCACAAACTCACTCACATAAAACACCAGAAATAAACATTTTTATGTTATGAACAATTGTGAGAATAAATTTTAGATTTTGGAACAAATTAGCATTGTTGCTGAACAAACTTCACAATCTGATTCAAAGGAACATTTTGTCCATTTTGAAAATTAATTAAAAATTCTGTTGCGAATTTGTAAAACAACTGCACCAACAATTAGCATTGCAACAATTCCGCCCTGAATCGAATGCAAATTAAGCTGGACCATTTGTCTTACCTTGTATCCTTGAATAACATGAATGCGAATTCAATTGCAATAAATTTATAATCCCCACGATAATTGTTACACAGAAGAGGTTAAGTTTTCTTACACATTTACACATTCAATTTTATTATCATTTAATCTACTAAAATCGGTTTTTCTACACGATAAAGTTTTAATATGAAATTTACAAACCGCGAAAACTGCAACATTTTTCACTCTCTCCAAAATGCATGTGTGAATCAATATAAATCTAAATATAAATTTATATCCAACAATGACGCCCCATTAATTTACAAATTAGCAAATACTTCGATACCCACGAGAACGTACAGCAGCAGCTTCTGCTTAGATAACAACAAATACGTGGATCTATGCAGAAATAGAGAATGCGGAGAATTTCCATACGTTATTGTTGTTACGCTTTAAGGAAAGTTTCACTCAAATATTTTCGGTAAATTATGCAGAACTAGCGAAAATTCTTATTATGCCCTTAATATTGATGGTGGTTGGAGCATTAACCACCCATCGACCCACACATCCTTAATGCCTTAAGCTTAAGTAAATGCATCTCATGACTAAAAATAAAGAAATTGTCTTAATCAAGCACAATTAATTTCTAATTACGCTTAACCGGAAAGTGTGGAACAAAATTAACATGAATGCAAATTGTGCATTCTTTTAGCTGCAACTTTTATTAAAATGCATTTGTTTTTGTTCAAAAATACGCTCTTGTAGTGTATGTTAAATAAATTGATAAAGTTTTTCAAATCAACATATTACACAATTGAGATCAATTATATAATTTAGAGCAAATCAATATTGGGAATGAATGAAGAACAGACGTTTTGTTGATTCAATTTAATTGTTGTGATTCTCAAATACTCTGTTTTTTGTTTTGTTTTATCCGCATCATATTGAGCTTTATACGGAATTGTTTGCAAATAAAATAACTTTTTTATTAATACATATTACTTCTATTACTAATATATTCTATTTTTTTCTAGATGGACCACAGTTGCAGGCGCCTCGTTTCACGACACAACCGTCCTCCTCTGGATCTATCGTGAGTGAAGGACGAACGAAAATTCTACAGTGTCATGCTTTGGGTGAGTCAAACCATTATGCCAAATAATAATTTATTCCGACTATCAAAATTTAAATTCTCTCTACCCTTTTCTCTCCTTAAAAATCACCACCTCACTCCACGTTCTCCCTCTCAATTTTTTTTCCGTACAACATCCGAAATGTAACAAAAATTATGTTTTCCGTGGCCGGGGATCAGCACTCCAAAGAACAAGAGATTTTTCTGTAAACACGCTGTCGACACTGGCGAATACCAAAGTCTAAAGAAGTTAGTATGCAGTTTTCTGCGTTTTAATGGAAGGTGCTCCTTTGCCCCCCTGTCAAGTGGTTCACTGACACCCCATGCACCCCTTCCCAATATAAGTCACCCCAGAGGTCTTCGAACGTGCGACGGTATGCAGCTCAGAGGAGCTTGGTGCGGGCCGGATCTTTGTGGAAGTTTCTCGCCCGAATCCATCCACTCATCTTTGAGGAAGTAGCGTTTTATAAAATGCCTTTCTGAAAAGGGGTCTTACTACTTTCATAGTTCTACTGCAGCGCTTTTATGTCTCTGTTGCCCCCTTTAACGGCGGCCAACGTAAGGGAAGTGAGGGGTGGATTTTAAATTCTAACATGTCGCTGCCAAGAACTATTCGCCATCATTCGCCGCTGTAGGCTTTGTGCGCCAATAAGGAGTTGTTTTACTAAGTTGGCACTATTGAAAGCTCTTAATGAAGACCTGCATAAAATATGACTGCTATCCTTTCAAACGTGCTTATTTTTCGCTCTGAAAAGTTTTAATGCGGTTCCTGGCAGCTACTTCCAATGTTCCAATCCTGGACACTTTGACTGGTGCACCAGAGACGACTGGGAGGAGATTGGATACCCCACACTATCTTGCCCATCATCTCCACCTGGCACATGTCGAATACCCTCAAACACCCTGTACCATGATTATTCACCTTGATGGATGGGACCTAGAAAGGGGGTGGGCTGGGGTGCCTCCATTCGACGGCGATGGGCAACGTATCTTTTCCATGCAATGTTACTTTCTTGAAAGAACGAAGAACTCCAAGTGCGGAATTAAATCCGCATCCCCCCTATACCCGACCCGGGGAAAGGCCTTCGGTAGACACAGTAAGCCGACTTGAGCCGTATCGGTTACAACTATTATGATGAGTAATTATAGATGCATCTTGACGAGCGTCTTTGTCTGCCGTTCACAACTCGCTTGCAGCACAAATGTCAGGGAATAATGAAAGGAGAACTGATTAAAAAATTTACTCATCGTCAGAAGTCGGTAATCGATCATTGTGCAATATTTTCAGCTACAAAAATTGTTCATTGTCAATATTTCAAAATGAATTTCCATTCATTGTGAGTTGGGTTAAGTGAAATTTCTTGTTTCAAAATATTAACAAAAGCCGCTGTCAATCGTGACCACAACTATTTATCTATGTATAATGTATATGCATCTATCCATTTTGATATCCTGCAAGCAATTCGATTACCATTTTGAATATTTAACCCTTATGTTGCATGGCACATATTTCGCCGCCCCCCGTAACAATTTAATGAGATTCCCCACATTGTCGAACAAAATCAACTGCCGTAGTTTACTGGTAAATGAGGATAACCACTTAAAGTCAATGCAACCCTTTCACAGGCCCAGCAACGTTTTAACCTAGCAAATATGAAATGCAATGTATTTTGCAAATGCACAGAAGAGGTGAATGGTTTTTTGGAAAATATTTCACGGTGTAACGGTGAAATTTTTGGAGAAAACACCTGTAATTGCCTAAAATCTGGTTGTTTATATTCTAAACGAAATTGCCAGGAGGTGAAAAGTGGTCACGGGAAAAACTCAGTTGTTATATTTGGATCATAATGAAATATGAACTCTGTACATGAGCGAAATTTTCCCACTTTTGAATGATAAAGGATACCAGCATGAAAATATACAGCAAGTATTGTGTGTTGATTCCGTTGAACTGTAATGGGAATAGGAAATGAATTTAATTCAAAATTCAACCAAAATTGCATATTGTATAGGTTTTTCTTCAAATTGGATTTAAACAATCTGATGAAAACTGTTTTCGGATTTTGCCTTTTTTGTTTTAATTTACCCAAGAAATTTATTTTTACACTAGGGAACAGGCATTTGGTATCTGGGAAGTGATATATCAATTAGTACCTATGTATTTTGGTGTGTAGAACCCGAATCCACCCTTTAAAATGTTCTAACATGTGTTTTGAGTTTTTAACAGTTTTTATATCCTATAGTTAGTAGTAGAGTATATTAGTTTTGAGCGAACAGACAGACAGTTAGGAACTAAGGAAGGCTTGTAGCTTGAGAATTGAAATTTGGTACAATAATACTTCGTTAAAATTGTAAGATCAAGTTCAGGTAGCGGCAAAATTGGTCAACACCTTCTTATGTTAGTGTTGCCATATAAGCCTGAAACATTTTTATACAAAATTATTGATTTTATTTTATGGTTTAAAAAGGCCTTTTCAAAATCCATAAATTTATCTTATGTAGATCTCAAATATCCATAAACATGCATAAAAAATTTCACAAGGACATCTTGTTTCTTTCTATGAAAAAAAATTTTGGAAAAAAATATCATTTTGAAAGTGTGAAAGTAAAAATTTTCCTTAAATTGCGCTTTTCGTCCAATTTTGATGCTCCATAACTTCTAAACTAGTTGGGTTACAGTGATGAAACTTATACACAATAATAACGTTAAATAGAAGTGGTTATCAAAACAGTTTCTTTTGTAATATAAGGTCTTGAAAATGACTGAAATTTGAAAATCCGCCATCTTTGAACGCCTGTAGGAAAAAAAGTACATAACATAAGCTATTATGGATGAAACTTAAGTTTCAGATAGCTTTATATATACCAGCTTTGTTTAATACTTATGAGAAAATAGTTCATATAAAGTTAAAGTCCACTTTATTCTGTACATTTTGGATTTTCATTTGCTTTAATATCATTATAAATAAAAAAAGCTATAGAAAAAACCGTATTTTTCTGCAATGACGTTTTTTGTAAGAAACGAGCAATTTTTTTTAAAAAAAGGGCGTGGAAATTTTTTTTATAGTTCTGTAATATTCAATATGATGTAAGAAACTCGTGATAAAAATTTGAGAAAAATTAATAATGTTTAGGAACCATGCTTGCATGACTTGATATGCATTGACCGTGCACTGTTGTGAATAATGCTATCAATCTAGGGAATATGACGTGGTAGAGAAAAACTTAGTACTCCACTGAATTCAATTCCCACCCCCGTGGCCCAATTTTGTTCATTTTTCTTCGAAATCTACCTAACACGTGCAAATTTGTTCCCTAGTGTTATAGATACTCGAAATATTTAAATAATGTCCACTTTTATAAATTAGCTCTGAGCAAATGACTGGAGTTTAATTCTCCTGATTACCAAAAAGATTGGAATTATCTAAAACTAATTTCAACGATTTCAAACCAAAACAAAAAAGAAATATTTGCAATAATCGAAGACATTTTGCTACACTAAAACAATTCAATACTGAAGTTTTCGCATCTCAACATTCCTTTAAGACGGAAATTGCACTCCTGGAAGTTATTAGACTACGTGATTTTCGTGGATAGAATCATTATTAGATTCGTAGAATGAATCCATATGGCATACGAAAACTTTTTCAATAGGAAATTCAGTGAAAATTTCAAGAAGGTAAAATCGATTAATCTTCAACATTTTAATGGGAAAATCTTTCCGTTCTCACCAAAAAAAACTTTGGATTATTTTACTGATAAATATACTGTATAAAACTTTTACCGATCATTAAATAATATGTACGATGAAAAATTAACGAATGATTTCTAGAAAAAGTCTAAACAAGTCTGCTTATCAAGAAAAGGGTTGGTTACCTTATATATCTGTGACCACGAAAGATCAATTGCTGAAGTCAATTACTGAGCTCTATAGTCCGAATTCACATAATTCACATAAATTATAAAAAAATCCTGGCGCTTTAATTTTCGTTCAATTTCTTTTGATTGCTGCAAATTATCTTCAGTGCGGTCAAAGGTTTAATAGTTGTTCTTGTTGGCGATCTCCGCGGATGCGAGACTCAATCTGGACCACTTACGAACACATCTTGGAGTGTGTTATCTTAAGCACATCACATCATGCACCACACTTGCTATTCATTTCGTAAAGTGCACAACTTCAAACGAAACCAACCCAAGTGGGCTACCTTCAGCTTCAGAGATTGTGAAGTTAAAAATACTAAAAAAAAGCCCAAACAAATGTTAAAAAATTGAAGATTTTTCTCAACAATGGGTTAACTGTTCGGTTTGGATTAAATTCCTCGGACGATTGTGAGCACTCTCGCACAAATAGCCAATTGTGAGTACTTTTAATCTAGTGAATGCTCCTCTTGTTGGCTATCTCTGCAGCCACAAAGTAGTTGTCTTCCAGTGGTCTGCGTCGGCATCTCGTCCAGCCTACAATACACATACTGTAATACAATTACGAAATTTCGTGTTAGAACGATGGCGCATTTAAAGTGCAGCCAGATGAGAATCATGGCTGTGGATGCTGAGATTCATTTATGGTCCCTCAGAGATAACCCTTAAAGATGAACTTCTTGATGGCAATTATACGAAGGCTCCAGGGAAGTGAACAGTTTTCTTTGGACGAAGTTGTACTTTTTAGTATATGCTAAAAGTTTTGTTAATTTTCTGTTCTCCCCGCCGCCACCTCACTACACTGTAAGGCACATTCCGCAAATGGTCAGCAAAATCGAGGTATATTATTGATAGATTGAGGCCAACACGACTTCGCCAAGATCAACTGCATTAGAACTTTCGAAAGGCGCTGAATTTAGACCAAAGAAATTATATCGTTAGTTAATTTTCTGGTGTTGGAAACTTAATTGACGAAATTATTGCAATTATAATAGGTTGGCCCATAAGTAATGGGTTTTTTAAGTGAAAATTTTGCGTGGAAAAAAAAATATATGCCATCGATAGAGAATTTTGTGTTCCACAATATAGTGTGTTTAATTTTTTTCTGGTGGTATATTTTCTGTTCTTTTAAGGTCATTCAAATGGAATGTCAACTCGACAAAAAAGAACAATTTCGACACCTTGTGCTTTTTCCGCTTTTTTTTGCATTATCCTTCGTATTCTCCTGGCATGGATTTGAATTTCCATCTGTTCCGATACCTCTCGAATGCATTGCGTGGCGTTTCGTTAAAAAATGACGTGGAAATGAGGCCTGAACGACCTCTTCGAGTCGATACCAGGTGATTTTTACCGTCGAGGCATTGAGCAGCTTGAACGTAATACATTGTTGATTCATTTGTTGTTCATTTCTTATTTAATTTTGTGGAAACCTAAACTTAAGAAAAACACGCCATTACTTATGGGCCAACCCAATATTTCATATGTATTCTATTTATTGATATATATGATTGTAAGCTTTCAAATTCTCTTATTATCTTGTGTGAAATTAAATTTGAAGTATTTTCGATGTCATTAGAAATACGAAATTAAATTAAACTGCAATTTTAATTATATCTTCATCGCAAGTGAAACTTGAATTTTTGGAACACGAAGCGGAATAAATGAAAATTTCTTTTACTTCATTCAGTTCAAACTTTTGCATTCCAAAATTATAGCTAATCACTTTTAATTAATTTCATAAAAATGAACATCTTCCCTTCACCAACAATTCCTGGATATTTCACAACTGTGCACTTTACTTTTGAAATTGATAAGAAACGTTTCCACCAATCAGAGACCAATTTCTTTAATAGTTTGTCGTCTTTGTTCACTTGCGGGACTACACCTTCTCATTTCGTGATGTCTCCTGATAATTCTTTGCCTGGAAAATCATTTCCGTTGACAAACGGAATTCGATTGGAAAACGAAATATTTGTGAAACTCGTTAAAACTTGTGCAATTGCGATGAGCATTGGATAAAGCGCCGCAAAGTGCGGAGATGAGAAAAGCAGATGCCTTGTTGTGTCTTTTGTGAACTTGGAATATGATGACAAGTAGTAGAAGAAATTCAAAAGGGTTTCTGGGAAGGGGAATGGGATTAAGGAATAGTAGAATATTGTGGGATTCTGATGAACTTGCTTCGGTTATTGCGGAAAGAAGTTATTAAATGGCTTCCAGTCTTATTCCCGTTAGACTCCTATTTACTTTTATAAATTGGTTAGTGGTGAAATTCGCAGTTCGTCGACAGATTTCCGTATAAAGATTTATTTGAAATGCAAGGAACGATTTGAGAAATATATTTTATAAAGGAAGTTTCTCAAAAATAACTTTTTTTTTTGTTACTGAACGTACACAATTTTCCATGTAATTGAAATAATTTTTATTTTGCTTTTTAATTAAAGGCAAACATTTAAATTAATTGAGTTTGAAGATTTTTAGGATCTGATTCACTTGAATAAACAAAAATTGCAACAACCAGCAACAATTATACAAAATTCATCCCATATTACTTTTTGTTCATAATCCGAAAGTTCCGAAAGTTCTTCCAATATTTAAACATTCTTAAATCATTCAACTCAGCTACAAGAAACCATTTACGAGAGACTAAATCTATCGAACTCTGATCCTTCGATCACAACATCGTGTAGTCCATGAAAGATTTAACTGATTGTACAATGTACATCCTTTTGCATATGACAAAGAATCGAGCAATTACTTTCCGAAAGAACTATATCAACACTCCATTCCGATGAAATTCTATCACCATAGATTTGAACTTCTACCTTGGCAAGAATTCAACACTCCTCGTTCGTCCCAGAGGAAATCGATATGACATATGAGACGCGATAGATGAAATCCTGCCAGGAATTCGCCTGGTGAATGGTGTTTCTCTTTTACATTTTGGCCATTAGTTTTTGCTTGTTTCAAATTGGAAATTTTTATAGCCGCCAATTGAGATTCCAATCCGTATTAAACGAATCAGCAATTCAACTGTGGTCGTTGAATAACACCCGCTCCCCACCATTGAAAAGGAGATTTCATTTATATAAAACTATGTCTGCCTCTGCTATACAAAATCCGTAGACGTTTGGAATTTCTACACCAAAGAGGATTCTGAAGGCACTTGGTACAAATCGGAATCCATCACCTCCAGCCGGGGATACTCTTCAAGCTAACATGCTTGATGTTTCTATTTACTTCTCCCGTTGAACATATTCTATGCGCCCTTTACAGGACCCTTCAGCCACTTTCTCTTTTTTATTCGTGGTGGAATTTCATTCTTGGATGGAGAGATGTGAGCTGTGTGAAGAATGAAAAGGCGGCCACTATACAATTTTGTGATTCGAGAAGAAGTAAATCGAGCGAAATGGGGGAAATCCCCTTTGCATGTCATGCAGGTACTTTAGCTCGAGATGACTGCACGAAATATCGCGACTACAGAATAAATGCAGAGCTGTACAACGACACTTGGAGCAGCCTATAGTATTCTGAATGCACCATAGTATGCTAACTGGCAGGTGACTGTCCCTGCACGGATGGGGCCGCCGTGTAAAGACATCCATACCGAAAAGTTGTCTCCATCCTGGAAATGTTTTTCACGTTGTCTCATGCCGTGCGACAAGAATCCTTCCGTATTAAACTTGAAGATTATTAAAGTAGAAGTGAAATTTTCACCAGAAGATTCTCCATTCCAATTTTTTGTCTGTGCCGCTGCACACTCTGTCTTGTCGTTCGTTGCTTTTAATCGGAGGAAACCCTGCCAAAGCACAATCGTTCCGATATTGTTCCAAAAATCCTTTAGTGTCCCTTCAAAAGAAAGTTTGGCAGAGAGGCCTACACATAAATCAGAAATGTGGATGCGTTGAGGAGTGCTCCACAATATTTCAATAGTATCCTGATACCACGGCAGAAATACAGGCAAAACCCAGCACAATTTCTTTTTCATCACAAAAACATCGTTTCCGTCTTTTATGGAAATTAACTCGAAGATTGTAATCAATTGTGAGAGTTTTGCATGAATAACAAATGGCTGAAGCGTTTCTTTGGCGAACTTCCCGAATGGCGGTGCAACATTAAACGTTTAACTGCTAAGAAATGTCGAGCAAAAGTTCGAGATAAAAACATTTTCTGATGTTTTCACACAAAAAGTTACGCATAAAGAATTGCAACAAAGTTTCCCGTAATTCACTGCACCCTGGAAAATGGATTTAAGAGATCGATGACAAGTATTTCAAAAGTATTTCCATAACAGAAAACTTATTTTGCTATAATGATGTAGGTATTACTAACTGAATGAATGAACAAATTCTTATGTTTTTTGTTCTTTAGCTTCAAGTACATATGCATATATTAATTAGGATACAACAACACAACAGCCTTTTGAGTTTGCTTGGCTCATTCCGTGTTAGCCTCGTGTCTTTGCATTTTAATGAAGTTTGCTTGTCAATGTTGTCTACAAGTTGTCTGAAGTTCGAGAGCTCAACAACTAGGAAATGTAATTATTTACTACTTTACATTAGAGGTACTCGTGATCCGTCGTAAACCATCGTAAACCGTCGTAAAGTCGAGAAAATCTGACAACTTTTGTATGCAGATGACAGTTATCTCGATCTCGAGGATCACTTACGACGGGGTACGACAGAACATCATGATTATCCATATTGTTTAGAAAGCATTTCGAACTGCACAGACATAAAAAAATCTTTTTTGAAATATCCTTGTTCTACGATAGCAGTGTAAAATTATGCAACTAATTAACAAAGTTAAAATTAACATGTTTGGTTGTTGTTAACTGGGAAACGGGCGTGCAGCTTTCAGTATGTTTAAAATATTATAGAAATTATGTTCAACTTCTAAACCTACTTTTCCTGTCATAAATTAAAACGTTGTTGTGCCGTCATCCACAGCAGCTAACCTGAGAAGAGAAAACACAATGAACTCCACCCTTTGGTAAATCAATGGAAGAACTTATATGATGTCCATTTGATCGTTTATATGCTGGAGGAACCTCACCCGTGATCGAACCAACATAACGAAAACATTACATATCGCATAACACAAATTGTCATATATTTCATGTTCACTTGTTGTTTGTTTTCTTTAGGACCGTTAAACTGTTGGTAGTTTGATACTCGATCCTGTTCAAAATTTAGTTTAGTGAAATCTGGGAAAATCATGATCAAGTTTGCATATATGCATAAAGAAAATCAGTTAGAATTAGGATCGGAAAATTTACAATATATGGAAATTACTCTAGAAGCTTCTAATCAGGGGAAGTAGATCAGTAAGGGGAATCAATACGAGAGTTAGTGCTAGAAATCGGAACAGAGTAGACGAATTTTATAATCTCGAAATCTTAAACCTAAAAATTTCAAATCTGTATAAATGTGAATACATCCTTTGTAAGTTAAAAGTTTCACTAATCCTAAGGCATCCTTTCTATCCCTTTTCACTCCTGAAACTCCATAGCCTAAAATCTTGCATTGAACCACTTCGTCATATCTTTTTGTTGGTATATTAATTATATTACAATTCACCATCAAAACTGGTCCTTTCAAATTAATGGCCTTTCAAAAAGGCCATTCTTTGTTCATTCCTGTTGCATGCTAATTTTACGTTTCAGAAATTTCTGGGTCTAACAACTGAAACCACTAAGTGTTTTTTGTTTTTATTTTTGAATACAATTCATAACTAATGCATTTGCATTTTACAAAAGAATTAATGCAAGCAAATGAATTTCTTCGAGTGATAAATAAATCAGTTTTCAAATTGAAACTGATAAAGCAAAAAGTTTGGAAGGAATTCAAAGGTTCTTATATGAATTACATATTTGAATTATGTCGATATTTTGTGAACATGGGAGAATGTGATTTGGACTACAAGTCAAATATTCATAAAGTTATTGTTGATTTTTTTTGAATCACCGAGAAATATGATATTCTAGGAGGACAAAGTATAATTACTCCATGTTCAAGCGAGCATTCTCCAGTGAACTCAATAAAACCGAATCCCTTTGCTTCTCATCACTCTCGTAACGTGTACTCGCTTCATTGAGCCTTAATCCGAGCTGTGTCTTCATACCGCGAACCTATTATCATCGAGGTCAATCAATACTACGCTCCAGTTGCTTCCGTCCAGGTGGGACTATTTCAGACATCGACTAAAGTCATGGCCCCCAGATGAGGATGCATTTCGCACATCGTCCGTCGACATCATTTCCCGGATGGATTCGCTAAAAATGGAGTTCGCAAAACAAATCACCGTGCATTGATGCCGGTGTCATGCCTGATCAACCTAGTGATGTTGTTTTTTGATCTTTTTGTCATCGATTCGCATTTTCTTCTTCTGCCATCATCATGTCCCACGTTCGTCAGGAAAACCAAATTTTCTGCACGAAAATGAACAAGACCCAAATATTTCTGTTAATGAATTAATTTTCATGTTTCGTTGATTCTCGATTTTTGGCTCATCCTTGCCTGAAATCGAATATTTTGGTCATTGTTGTTATTGTTATTACATCCATGTTTATTTTCATTCTTTTCGAGTTTACCAATTATGACTGGATTATGTAATCGAATTTCCCCAAGGAGCCAAGTAACCTATTCCGAAAATCCACATCCTTTCTCGTTCGATGGCAATTGTATTTACAAACGTCCAGTTATGAACGCCAAAAGCACTAATATAGACATATTTTTTTGTTTTTTTGTTTTAAAAGGCTACCCTCAACCCATGTACCGATGGATTAAGGACGGTATCCCCGTTGGAGACTATTCCAGCAGCCAGTACTATCGCATCCACAATACGAGGAGAGAAGACGCCGGCAGCTACCAATGCATCGCAAAAAATGATGCTGGATCCATATTTAGTGAGAAAATTGATGTCGTTGTTGCATGTAAGTAATTTTTGGATTTATAGTGCTAACTTCCCGAATTCAACTGAAGGCGATTGGCCACAATTGGTGCACCGCATTTCCTTCAGGATTTATTTCGGTTATTTTTCCCACAAAATGAAAAGAAGAAGAATTGAATAAATAAAGTGGCACACTTTGGAAGCCAAATATGAATTTTGATCCAATTTTAAAGGCATCAGCGATTTAAAGTGGCAAAACAGGAAACTGATTCAAATTAAGGGTTACTTGAAAATGTATTCGAAATGTCTGATCCATCCATTCTCAATTGTCACAAGCACAATATCTAACAATTGCGTAAATAACAACTTCAAATGGAAGGCTTAATTACCTTCGAACCCATTTATTTTGTTTGCAATTCTCTAAAAACACTCTCAAAGTGAACTAGAGCGTGGGTGGAACGGTCAATTAGCATGGAATCCGCATTGCATTTTTTTTTATAAGTGTAAATCATTTTAAAAAAAACCCTCTCCCGAGTATTCTTATAAAGTTTCCGTCAAAAATTCATTTGAAACAAAAATTAATACAACAATTTTATCAAAGTATTGCACTGATATTATATCCACTTTGGAAATTGTAAGTCATTTAAGTTTTACATCGTTCGACAATCAACAATTCCATTTGCCACAACGATTTCAGTTTGGAAGCGATTTTATATTGAGAATAATCGAATAATGGCCAAAACGAAAAAATTAAATAAAAATAAAGAGTACGTAATACATAAATAAATAAGTGCAAACAATAAAACTATATACGACTGAAATGCACATGGGACAGTGAACTAATTTGTGAAAGGGTTAATGATGGGGCAAATGACGATTGTGGAATCTTCATAATTGGCGACAAGTTATTGAACCCCACTCAATAAACGGTGCCTTTTAAAACATCTCAATTAATTCGAAACCATTCGACAGTCAGACATTTTAGATGCTGTTTAAGTCCAATGCTGTGCAGTAGTTTATCGGTCACTCATTGGAATTAATTGGCTCATATACAGTCTTGGCAATTATCGTGTTCAGTTGAAATGCAATGGAAATTTTGTCTAAGTGCTCAATTTATATAAATTTTTTTTTCAGACATGGGAATATTTGAGGATCAAACAGAGCGACGAATATCTGTTGTATCTGGGCATCCAGCGATTTTAAATCTACCGCCAGTTGAATCTGTGCCACCGCCATCGGTTATTTGGCAAATGGAGGACGGTCCTTTAGGTTATGACATCAAGTATGCGACCACAAAAAGCAATCAACAGATTATCTTGAGTGCAGATGAAACTGATCGAAAGGCGTATCGTGCCAGAGCAATCAATACTCAACTGGGAAAGGAGGAGAACAGCGCTTTCATTCACCTCAATGTCACTGGTGATCCTTACATGGAAGTCGCCCCAGAAATTATAATTCATCCAGAGGACATCAAACTTCGTCGAGGAATGGTTTTAGCTGAGCTACAGTGTATAGCGAACGCTAGACCGTTACACGAAATTGAAACCTTATGGATGAAAGATGGAATCCTAATTGACAACTCTGGAGTAGAACACACCTTTCATGATCCGTGGAATAGGACATTGGCACTGCTTTCAGTGAATCTAACACATTCGGGAGAATACTCTTGTCATGTTCGACTAAGAAGTGGAGGATTTCCAACGGTAACATCAAGTGCAACTGTTGTTGTACAGGAACCACCAGTATTTTTCACACCATTGAGAATTGAAACACTGGGTGAATATGGATCTCAAGTAATTCTACCGTGCGATGTAATTGGGGAACCCCAACCTCATGTATCATGGTTCAAAAATGCCGCAATAGTGGATACAACTACTGACAGGTAAGATGCAATTATTCAATAATTCATTAAATATGGTTTTGTTGTTCTTGTTGTAGATATTCTATTCAAGAGGACAATTCCCTTGTAATTAAGAAACTATCAATGAACGATTCCGCAATGTTCCAATGTCTCGCCTCAAATGAGGCTGGCGAAAAATCATCCTATACCTGGTTACGTGTAAAAAGTAAGTGCAAATTGAACGTAATGTTTTCCTTTAAAATAAAAATATTAACAGTCATTATCTTGTTCAACATTGAAATTCTAACAAAACATTTCTCGTTTCTTGAACCTGCCATAATAACATTGAAACTAGAAATTATCCCTGACACCAGTTGGCTTCATAACTCTACTGCTACTAGGCATTACTTCAGTGCAACTAACAAACATTTTAGATACTCGTTGTTAAGTCGGGTTAGAAGGTTCGCCCAACCACGAATTATCCGAGTAAGAGCATCTCCCTCATCATCTGGTAAAAGGAAGGAATTACGTTTTAAGGCAGCCAGTATGTATTTAGATAAAATGTTAAAATCAAAGTTCCTCCTGCACGTAGTGTTTATCATCACATGTTATCTGTGATTTCCGATTCATCGATTGATCACGCACCTGTAACTTCCTGCGCTAAGTAGATTGTCGTTTAAAAATATCTTTGTTGTTTTTATTGTCATGAATAGTTTCATTTTGTGAATTGCTACATAATCAATTTTCACACATATTGATATCGTTATCACAACGTAATGAGGATAACTAAAAACAGTTAATCTTAATTAAAAAAAATCTGAATATTTAAAAATTATTATAATACTAGAAGGTTTAAATTTAACCGGGGGTGTAATGATTGTCACTAATGAACGTGCATTGAATTAAGTATTTTTCAAATTTTTGGATCACCATGAGCTTTCAAATCCATCAATATTTCAAAGAGTTATGATGCAAAGAGTAAAGCTACTTTTTTTCATGTATTTGTTTAATTTTGTAATTTAAAACAAAAAATTCATTTTCGAGAAGCGTTCAGGTACATGCGACCTTAAAGAAAGGCCGGGCCATACTAATATCAACAATAGGCGGAGTGTAATAAAGTCTAATAAAATAAAGTATAAAAGATAAAATGAAATAAAGTTCAAGAAAAAAACCGCAAGAAAATCTTAAATTTTATTGTGGAAAAAAAAAAACAATATTTTATTACATTTCCGTTTATACTTCATTTCCTTAGACTTTATGGCGCTACACCTCAACAATATAACAATAGCAAGTAAATCCGCATATAAGCCAACTCGTTTTCATTAAATTATCAAGTATCAGTTAAAACCACTTTGCAACCACTTCGTCCCAATTGGGCCCAATTTACGAGCAACCCCATTTTTCAAAATATTTGGAACGAAACCTAAAAGTTTGATGGAAAACCATTCAAATTTAAAATTTTCGGCCACAATATTGGACTCGTCATTTTAAAACCAAAAATAAAGGTACCCTATTTCCTAAGTCTGGATATGTATTACTTTTGGATTGAGTAACAAACATCCAAACTTTCACATTTATAATATTATTATGATTATGATTATGATTTTGTTTTATATTGACAAGGAATATTCCACAATAAAATGGTCGATATGAAATCAATTTGAAATATCAAAAATAAATGAACAAAGAATTTAAAATATTTATGTTTTCATGTTTATAATCTGTGAACATTTTTTTTTTTTTTTTTTTGTATTGCGAACAAAAATGTAAAATCATATGAAAAGTAAGCATTGTTAATATTATTGCATATCAACTCTCCAATTAACAAATAGTTATGTATAATTAAATCGAAAATTACTTTTAAATGCTTTAACAGAAAAAACGCAGCACTCGTTTATTCTTTCAAAGGAAATTGCTTAAAAAATATCCAACAATAGAATCATATTGTTTTATGTTTTTTTTTTCTTTCCATATTTCAGCATTCAACAAATGAATTCTTGTCGTTCCACTTTGCTACGTTGTGAGATTTTTATCACCATCTTTAAGATGTTTTTTTTTTGTAATTAATTTCAATTTTCTGAAGGTTCACGTTGGCTTATCCGAACATAATTATGTTGAGGAATTAACATCATCGTCATCAGCATCGTAATAATGGGGCACAAACAGGTGATCCTTATCAATGGAAATAGTTCAAGTTTCTTCGTGAATAATAAGAGAAGAAATCGCTTAAATCTCATTCTATTGATTTGGCATTTTTGCTACTGGATTTCTTCTTTAATCTTTTTTTTCACTGTATGTGATTTTTCACACTGTTCCCCTTAATAATTTCAATAGCCCCATTGAAACTCATGGGGATGCTTCGATGCAATTCTCTTTCCAGTCACCCATCGAATATCTGACAATTTTACTGCAATAACTATAGTATAAAGTTGTCGTCCTTGTTGATTAACTTATCCTGCTGACCTAGGAATATCATTTCAAAAAGTAGATCAGATTGGTGAATACCTCTTTTCATCAATGAAGGAAAAGTGAAGGAACCGAGAGAAAAAAAGAAGAAAAACTACGCTCAGATAAAAGACAAGTTTCCGGCTAATAGAATCATCTTACCCAGCAGACATATTGTTCATGTACGCAAAGAGGATTACAAGAGGGACATAGATTGGTGGGTGCTTTTGTTTCACATACGAGGAAGTCACGTTTGTGCACTTGAAAAGGATAACGGTTTTTGTGTGCCAACTGACCTATGTAATTTGTTTGCCAAAAGCAGTAGACAATATAATAGATTTTAGTTCATTTATAGTGATCCGAGGGGTATCATTACATAGATAAATGTGACTATTTAATCGAGTTTATCCTTCATTGCACGTTCGGTTTTGGCGAGAAAGGATGAAAGGGAGATAATTTTAAGAGGCCGTACTTCAATAAGCCAAGTGCATTCCGTTATTGCCAATCGATAGGCGAAAATCCTGCAACATATAAATTAGTCGAACTGATTAGTGATTAGGAAGCAAATATTTTGACTTGGACCGTGTCTCCGAAACTAAAGCATCGAATAAACTTGATGCGAATCAATAGCATCCTTCTGGAATTGTTGGAAATTTCCGAACTTTCTCCTTGTTATCTGAGTAAACGATTTGTGTACATTCTGTGATGTTTTCTTCAAACTTTCCTTCGAAGGACGAATGACTCCATGCTTTATTAAGGTAGTTTGCCATCAATTATCCGAAAGACTACTTCATGGTCTGCTTTGAAAGATTTTATAAACTATTCCTGTATTTTTTCCATAACGACAAACTTTTGTTCTGTTTGGAACAACAATATAACAAACAGTCAATGAGGCGCAAAGGTTTCACAGTGCATACTTGTATCGTCATGGCATTTCAAAACCTTCCAATAAAATGCAACTCCTTTCAGTAGTTACAAAGTATATAGAACTACCTTTAACTATCGTTCTAACCATAAGTCAACATTTCCTCCTGGATTGTATTTTCCCACTTCTGTAACAGCTTCACATGCAGCGCATTAAGCCCATACTAACGAATTTAATACGGTTTTTTTATGAGAATTGTAGACCTCCTTTCTGAATCAATGTAGCCTTCAAAAAATGAACAATTGTACAAGGATTCTTCCTGCCTGAAGTAGCACCATCTAAGTGCGTATCACATTCATCAGACAAAAACATAACATACACTTTGTTCAGATTTCTAAAAGAACCTAATCCGTGTTAAAATCTCTTTTCCTGCGAAACAATTGATGAGAAAATGATACTTGAAGCTTTGAAGTCTCATTGCATCGTTGGAGTGGAGGTTACAGTCCTAGGAAATATGGCTTTTTGTGTCACATGTACTATATTTAAAAAATGTAACAGGTGATCAACTTAAAACTTTTTAGATTTAATCCGTTTCAAATGGCAGCCTTAACTGTAAATGTGATCGATTTAGTTTTAATTAGAGTCGCATTCAGCTGCGATATATATATATAAAATCTTTTGAAAAATTTGACGAGAAAAATTCTAATTCACCTGGAAATTTACTGTAATTTTAATGCTTCCAATTCTAATTTACTATTTTTGTTATCACTAATAGATGATTTTTAAACGATTTTAATTAGTTTCAAACATATGTATGTAACAATCAAATCTTGTAGCCTCATTTACGCCCACTTTCCGTTAACCGAAAGCAAATACCGCATTTCATGAATATATAAAACTTTTTTTTTTTTCTGTCACGATTATTTCTTGGCGTTGCAAAAATTCGCTCAAAACTAATACACCCTACGTTTACGCTAACGCTATAAAGATTTGAAAGGACTTCAAGGACTTTGAAAGGAACTGGACTGTACAAAATTAATTGAAATAAAGTTAATTTAAAAAGAAAACAAAAACCGACTTCAAGATTAAACCTACATACGTACAAACTTGAACTAAAAAGTAAAAAATCATATTTTAATTACTTCAAAACAAAGCATTAAAGGACAATCAACAAAATCATCGATACTTATATACCTATTTACAATTTATGATCAGTTATTTTTCAAGTCGGTGCCAACCTAAACAAACAGTTTTATATTCGTCAATAAATTGCACTAAACGATAGAAAATAAATGTGAACAATTTTGAATTATACATTATGGTTATAAAATCGTGGGCGCGTAAAATAGGTGACGAAAATGTAATTTAGTGGAATTCACATGTCCTACTTAGGTCGCTATTTTCGCAGTACATTTCACCCTCTTATACGGGCGTCAGTCCTGGAGGACAGTCCCCGGCCCGCAAGTGTGTGGGCACTGTTATACACAATCAAGCGCCCACGATTTTATAACCATCATACATATTACAAAATGGTTCAAATTTATTTAATACCGGTTAGTGCGTGCAATTTAATAACGAGTATAAAATCGTTTTTCTTTAAAAAAAATTTATTCTTTTTCTCTTCAACCGAATCAAAATCAAATTTATTTGCCCATGTGAAATTCTAATGTAAACTGAATATTAAAAATTGTTAAAATATGTCTAAATTCACATTTTGTTTTTCTGTAGATTTCTACTATAAAATTTTTTATTATGACAACGTAAATTTGACAAAATTAATTCCGTTCAGTGTAAATGTAAATTTCAATTCTAAATATGTACTGCAATAATGATAAAACATTTTCAGTTTTCTTTTCAACAACTCGTAATTACTATAATGGGTATTGTAAAATGGAAATAATTTTATTAAAGAAAAAACACTCGAAATTAAAGCAGGCGTGATCAAATGCGATCAAATGTTCTCAGAAAATTCAATTAAGATAAATAAAACCTTTGTTTAAGAAAATTTAGTACATTTCTTAACGTTGTATCACGTAAGAATCCTTTTTATAGGATTCAAGTTTTGCTTTCATGAATGTGTACTGTGTTCAGTTTTCCTGTAATACCTTGTTTTTCAAATGCGGGGCAAAACATTGAGGGCGATTTAGGTCGACTTATGAATTTGCTCACGCAATGAGTTGACGAACGAACAATTACCTTCCGGCAACACAATTCTGGGGAGTGCAGAAATCATTGCATTATACTTGTGTACTCAGGTATAATTTGAGATATTACCAGTTAAAAATGATTTGATTTGCATACACCCAGTGATCAGTCGTGCATAATTTCAATTCGCAGCGAAATTCTGAAATAAAATCCTCAGTTTTCAGTTATTTAAAACAATAATAAGTAAGAATACAGAGAAAACAAAATTTTAATAATTGCATGAATTTAATCGGAAAAAATAATATTTTTTCCTTGTACTAACATGCATGGTGCAGATTGCTATGTGCCTGGAAACTAAGCAGTAAGCATGTGCTTTTTTACCCACGAAAGCGCCACTTTATTAACATTTTGGCTTTTTTCTTATCAGCACTAATCAATCACTAAAAATAACAATGAAAATTCCTATCTCGACCTCATAAATGCATTTATTCCCTGCAATGTCCTGTTCACCTCACTTCCAACTCCTGCCGCTGTCGCCTGTACTGCTTTAATTGAAACTTGCACACATATGTCCTTCTGCGCTTAATTAAATCTCTACACTATTACCTGATCACTTATCTCGACACACAATTTACTCAATGCTTGACTCCCATAAAGTGGAATGCATTTATTTATTTTTTTACTCTTATTTTCGTTCGTACATATTTGTACCTCTTCACATTCATTGATTGCTTTTTAATAATTAATTTTTCCTGATAGCCTCAACTCCGATTATGGAACATTCACCACAAAACGTGACAGCCTTGGACGGGAAGGATGCAACCATTACTTGCAGGGCTGTTGGTGCACCCACCCCCAATGTCACCTGGATGTATAATGGTAAGCTACTTTTTCCACAATTATTACGGGTTTCAACTTTTTAAAATGAAAATCAATTTTTTGATGTAAACATAATTGTGATAATAATGATAATGATTTTGTTCACAGAAACCCAAAATATTGAATTATCCAGCCGCATTCAGGTACTAGAGTCTGGGGATTTGCTTATCTCCAATATTCGGGAAACAGACGCTGGATGGTACTCGTGTATGCGGTCGAATGAAGCTGGAACGGTTTCAGGAAAAGCTCACCTCTCGGTTTTAGGTATGGCACTTATCTCGATTAGGTTATTGTTATTTAATTGTTAACATTAAATTTAAGAATTAACTGGTGTATTGCTTATTTATTTCAGATGAGTAAAAAACATATTTTGTACAATGAGTAAATGATAGAATTTAAATTTCTAGGAATATGAAATAGTCTCTTTAGTTTGCTCAGTTGTACACACATTTTCGATTTTTGTTTATTTGTAAGTTTGTTACAAACATAATTAGTTTTCCCCAATTCATCACAGAGAAGTTCAATTAGTGGTATTTGTAATTGCATCAAATTAACGTAAAGGAATTTTACTATTATCATTTTCAATGCTGCAGCTGCACAATGCACATCTCTATAAAATGAGAGATATTGAAATTTTTCGTTTAATTAGTTTGATTTCTTAATTAAAGGTGTCCATGCAGTCGGGCAATATGAAAAACGGGCATTTTCATGAATTTGTTATGATCTGTTGCACATGTACAGTGTTTTTTATTTAATAAATAATATTACGTTATTACACAACATTATAAGAAAATTTAAAAAAAAAAGTGATTCTGAACCAAGTTGTCAGCTCTCTCTTTTAAAAAAGCACTTTGCGGTAATCACGATATTCTAAAAACCGCTGGATGGATTTTGATGAAATTTATATAGCTTATTCTAGACAATAACTAGTAAGGAAGCAATTGGTCACACCAATTACGTGATACCCTAGATGTAGAAAAATATACTCATTCTTATATCAACATTTTTGTATAAAAACGATTTAGGCTTATATGGCAACACTAAGAAAGAGTTGCCCGATTTTGCTCATCTTCGAACTTGACCTTGCAATTTTAATCAAATATTATTGTACCAAATTACAAGTCTCTAGCTACAAGCGTTCTCGAGTTATCGTCTGGACAGACAGACACACAGACAGACAGACGGACATGCATAAAACGGTTTCTTTTCACTTCCCAATCATGAATATATAGTTCTTTCTTTTCTGCGACGATTATTTCTTGGCGTTGCAAACGTTCGCTCAAAACTAATATACCCTACATCTAGGGTATAAAAAGTTAATGTGTATCGAAGAATTTTGGTTTTTTTTTTCCAAAATTCGCAAATTGCCCGCCTTTTGAATATGTTATATTTTTGAATTTTGAGGACAAAATCTCTGGTTTATTGTTTACAAAATTAAACGTTTTGGTTCCAGGTATTAACCCAGAATTTGTTGTATAAATTTCATCAAAATCCATCCAGTGGTTTTTAAAATACCGTATCTAAACATGTAGTTTTGAGAAAAACGCCAATTTACCAAATCATGTAAAATCGGTAAACTTAGTACGCGATTTTCCCCGTTATTATTTGTCGAATCTATGTAAAACTTTTTTTTAAAAGATACGACAAAGGTTTGTGCGGAATGAACGGAGCAAATTTTTCAAAAAGTATTTCAAAAGTTTCACTCTTATATGCTGCCTGAGATCAACTGCCTAAGGCGTAAAAAGTAGAAATTTTTAAAAAATCCTCTTGACATATTGTACTTTAAAAAATAAATTTTATTTTTTATTTTTTTCAAAATTCTAACTACACGGATCCTCTTAATTATTGATTTATGTAATTTGAATTACTACGTTATTTTGAGGATAGACACAAATCAAAAATGCAACACATTAAAGTTAAACTGTTTTTAAATGAATATGCTTGTGTGTACTTTTCATTACTAGTATAAAAAGAAAAGGATTACTTCAAAGAATAATGCAATAAATATCGGTTACTGTTTCCAGTTCGAACGCAGATAATCCAACCACCTGTCGACACAACAGTACTGTTGGGCTTAACCGCATCACTCCAGTGCAAAGTATCAAGTGATCCCACAGTACCCTACAACATTGACTGGTATCGTGAGAGTCAATCGGCACCAATAATGAACTCCCAACGAGTTAGTGTCCAGGCGGATGGTACCCTTGAAATCCAAGCGGTCCGCGCATCCGACGTTGGCACATATTCCTGTGTAGTGACATCTCCTGGGGGGAACGAAACACGATCGGCCCGACTTAGTGTTATAGAACTTCCATTTGCTCCAACGAATGTGAAAGCAAAACGAATTGATTCCCAGAACAGGCGTGCCATAAATGTCTCATGGACTCCTGGATTTGACGGCAACAGTCCCGTCCTGAAGTTTATCATCCAGAAGCGCGAAGTCTCCGAATTAGGTACATTAATTTTAATAGCTTTTGCATGATCTTGTTTTATAATTTGGAATTTTTCTTTTTTTATCCTCCTTACCATTCTGTCCTTCACATCTTTTTCATGCATTAACTGTAGAAGAATTTTTAGGTCCGATTCCAGATCCGCTTCTAAACTGGATCACCGAACTTAGCAACGTGTCAGCGAACCTTCGATGGATCTTACTTACGAACTTAAAGGCAGCAACTGTGTACCAATTTCGTGTCAGTGCTGTAAATAGAGTTGGAGAAGGCTCACCCTCTGAGCCTAGTAATATTATTGAATTGCCCCAAGAAGGTAAGTTCTGATTTTTATTAAATGTATTGTAGATTGTTGGGTAAAGGGTGAAATTTCAATAATAATGATTTAAAAAGTAAAGTGCATTTTGAGTCCTGTAGGAAAAAAGACAAAATACTACTGCATATTAATTTTATAATTTTGAGTTAAATGAGGAATGGTGTTTTTTCTATCATTAGATTTAATACAATTTTAACACATGTAGTTTTGGTTTAGTCGTATCAATTTTAGTTGAAACAAGATATATCTTGGAATTAGATACATTATAAATTTATATTTTAAATTTGAAAAACAGTCACTTTCATTTGTATAATTTCCATTTTTTTAAACACAATTTCCATGCATGCAAAATACCAATCCAACTTGAATATTTCAAGGAACAATGTCTCTCGGGGCTGTCATGGAAAATTTTGCGTTGAAGAACTAACAATAAAATATGTATTATAAAAATTAACAAATTTACAAATACAATAATTCAGTCTTCAAAGATTTGTACATTTCTCTCGTACGAAAATTTTGAACATGTTTCCGAAATGGAAAAGTATAAAAAATGAATCCTAACAGTGCAACTGCATTTTTAATTGATTTTGAAGCAATACATATCTATGAATATTTGAAATTGATTGCATTTTACAAAATTAACCTTCCGAATTTAATTTAATTTAATTTAATTTTTATTGTGATTTGGAGCTAAATTCAGCTATTCTAGTAAGCACTGAATCACGGTTCGAAAACACTATTTATCGCGATTTAGCTTCTGTCGTTTTACGACAGTTTAGTAATCTAGGGTTAAACCCTCCAGGGTTTTTTCACAATCCAGTTTTGATAAACTTCAATGTTGCAGTCTATAAAAAACTTTATTCTTAATTAGTATTGCATTTATTTTGCTCCAACATTCCACAGAGTGTAGTAAAGTGGCGATATTTAAAAAGTATTATTATATGCACTTTTTGTATCATTGTATGCATTGCTTTCTCCCCGTAACTAAGTCTCACATCAACCAGTAGCGCTAACCAGAGTCTTCTTATTTACTAAACTTAATTGTAACTAGCACATTTTGATTAAAATTTAAAAAACAATCTTCATAAAGCTGTAACAAGTACGCTAATCTCTTCGTCTTTTAACGAAAACTCTTACTAAAATTGCCGTGGCTTAAGTAGCATTACCGCTTAAAAGAGGTATTCAAAACACTTTTAAATTTGATCATTTACAAATAATCACATAATAATATCTTTCACAGCACCATCTGGACCGCCAGTGGGTTTTGTTGGTTCAGCAAGATCATCTTCTGAAATAATTACACAGTGGCAGCCTCCGTTGGAGGAGCACAGAAATGGGCAGATCCTTGGATACATAATTCGTTATCGGTTATATGGCTACAACAACAGTCCATGGACATACCAAAATATTACAAACGAAGCCCAGAGGAATTATTTAATTCAAGAATTGATCACGTGGAAGGATTATATGGTTCAAATAGCGGCGTACAATAACATGGGGGTTGGAGTGTTTACTGAGGGAGCGAAAATAAAAACCCGCGAAGGAGTTCCCGAAGCTCCACCAACTGCTCTGAAAGTGAAAGCTATCAATTCAACGTCTATTAAAATATCATGGAAACCACCGAATCCACAACAAATAAATGGCATTAATCAAGGATATAAAATCCAGGCGTGGCGATACGAGATCGTTCGCGGTCAGGAACATGAAATAGAAGCAAAGGTTCTCACAGTGCCGCCGAGTCTTGTTGATCCTTTAGCAGAGCAAATAGCCATTATGACCGGCCTGGAAAAGTTTACAGCGTACAATATCACTGTCTTATGCTTCACAGATCCTGGTGATGGTGTTCGCAGTGAAATGATTCCTGTGAAAACAAAAGAAGATGTTCCAAGTGAAGTGGGCTCCCTTCAATTCGATGATGTTTCAGATCGAGCTGTTCAAGTTTTATGGACACCCCCCAAAAATAAGAACGGTATACTATTGGGATACCAACTGCGTTACCAGATAAAAGACAAACCAACGACCATGAAGGTAGTTAATCTGACTGCTGAACAAACTAGCCTCAATGTGAACCAACTACAGGCAACCACACACTACTGGTTCGAGATAACAGCCTGGACTCGAATCGGGCCTGGTCCACCGAGAACTGCTGTAATTCAATCGGGAGTTGAACCAGTGTTGCCTTCTCCTCCCACACAGCTCGCCTTGTCCAATATCGAGGCATTTTCTGTTGTTTTGCAATTCACTCCCGGCTTCGATGGAAACTCATCGATAACAAAGTGGACCGTGGAAGCCCAAACCGCTCGCAATCTTACATGGTTCACAGTTTATGATGTTTCTGATCCAGACGCTTCAACGCTGACGGTTACCAATTTATTGCCATTTACACAATACAGACTGCGTTTGATTGCCACAAATGTTGTTGGTTCATCTAACCCTTCTGAGCCCACCAAAGATTTTCAAACAATACAAGCTAGACCAATGCATCCCCCCTTCAACGTGACTGTAAGAGCAATGAGCGCAACTGAGCTCAGAGTAAGGTGGATTCCACTGCAACAAACAGAATGGTTTGGTAATCCTCGCGGATATAACATCACGTACATGCAGGTGGACAGCTACTCAAAAGCAGCTATGAGTGTTTTTATTGAAGATCACACGGCCAATTCGCATGTTCTAGAAAATTTAGAAGAATGGACCGTCTACGAAATTGTTATGAATGCCTGTAACGATGTCGGAGCATCACAGTAAGATGAAATATATTTTGAGATGTGTTTCCATGAACTAATAATAAATATTTATTTGTTTTACAGAGACAGTCCACAAGCCATAGAGAGAACTCGTGAAGCGGTACCAACTTTCGGACCCTTAGGAGTCCAGGCAAATTCAACTTCGTCAACAACTATTGTTGTGCGATGGGGTGAAGTGCCTAAGGAGCATCGCAATGGACAAATTGATGGCTATAAGGTGTATTATGCAGCCACCAGTCGCGGTGGTCAGATACTGCATAAAACCATCGCAAGTAACGCCTCCTTTACGACAACTCTCACCGAACTAAAGAAGTATGTTGTCTATCACATTCAAGTTCTTGCTTACACTAGACTTGGTGATGGAGCTCTCAGTTCCCCACCAATCAGAGTTCAAACCTTTGAAGATACTCCCGGTGCCCCGTCGAATGTATCATTTCCAGATGTCTCATTCTCAACAGCACGAATTATTTGGGATATTCCCGAGGAGCCAAACGGCGAAATTCTTGCCTACCAAGTTACGTATTCCTTGAATGGCAGTGTCAATCTCAACTACAGCAGAGAATTTCCGCCATCCGATCGCACTTTTCGAGCAACACAACTTTTATCGGAACGATATTATATATTCAGTGTGACTGCACAGACGCGACTGGGTTGGGGTAAAACCGCTACTGCCCTGGTGTATACGACAAATAATCGTGAGAGACCTCAGGCTCCGTCTGCTCCCCAGATATCGAGGTCACAGATTCAAGCCCATCAAATTACGTTTAGTTGGACTCCAGGTCGAGATGGTTTTGCCCCATTACGATACTACACAGTTCAACTCCGGGAAAATGAAGGTCCGTGGACATCATTATCCGAACGAGTCGACCCAGCTGTGACCTCGTACACGGCAACGAACTTGAAACCCCATACAACTTATCAATTTCGAATTCAAGCTACTAACGATCTGGGGCCATCTGCATTCAGTAAAGAGAGTATTGCTGTTCGAACTCTTCCTGCGGCGCCGGCTAAAGGAGTTACAGGTCTTAAAGTAGTTCCAATTACAACAACAAGTGTGCGAGTACACTGGAATCCGTTAGAGCTATCAATATGGAATGGAGATTCGGTAACAGGAGGATATCGAGTACTTTTCCAACCCATATCAGATTTTCCAACCGCTTTGCAAGCGACACCAAAACAGGATGTTATGGGAATTACATCCAATGCAATTGTTTTAACAGACTTGACTCAAGATAGAAATTATGAAATCGTCGTATTGCCATTTAACTCGCAAGGAACCGGACCAGCAACTCCACCAATTGCTGTGTATGTGGGTGAAGCGGTACCAACTGGGGAGCCGCGTGCTGTTGACGCATTCCCGATATCAAGTACAGAAGTTAGACTTAAATGGAAGCCTCCAAAACAAAGTATGCAAAATGGAGATCTGTTGGGATATAAAATTTTCTATTTGGTCACGGAATCACCCCAGGAGCATGAGGGAGGTAGAAAATTTGAGGAAGAAATCGAAGTTGTACCGGCAACAACAACTTCGCATAGTCTCGTTTTTTTGGACAAATTCACACAGTATCGCATTCAAATCTTAGCATTTAATCCAGCCGGGGATGGACCTCGTTCGCCACCAATATCAGTTAAAACCCTACAAGGCATTCCCGGTCCACCGGCAATGTTGCGTTTCGATGACATCACAATGCAAAGCCTTAAGGTGAGCTGGGATCCCCCGAAAATGAGAAACGGAGAAATACATGGATACGTTGTCACATACGAAACAACGGAGGAGAACGAAAGTAAGCTCCACTGTCAATTAAAAATAAATAAAATGGAAATAATCTTTGAAATTTCCTTTTTTTAATCTCAGAGTTCAGCAAACAGGTGAAGCAAAAGGTGACCATCACCAGCCTTCTCGTTCAGAATCTGGAAGAGGAAGTGACGTATACGTTCACCGTACGTGCTCAGACTATCGACTATGGCCCAGCTATTAGTGGGAATGTAACGACTGGTCCCCAGGAGGGATCCCCAATCGCCCCCAAGGATTTAATCCTTTCAAAGACCGTTTCCAGTGTTGAAATGCATTGGCTGAACGGACCTTCTGGACGCGGTCCAATCCTTGGATACTACATCGAGTGCAAGAAACGAGGTAAGTTTGGTCGTTTTATTGAAACGCGTCCTAACTGGTGTACTTGCCGAAAACGAGATTTCACAACTTTATTCTTTTTTCCATGCTCCACGGACAGAAAGAGAGAATTCTTACCTCTGTAAGTATCGGATTGGGGACAACTTGGGAATGTGGGGGCATCCACTACCCACAAGTCCCCAAGTTTTCTGTGCCCGTGAATTGTGTTCATGTTTGCCTTGATCCCAATTGATGAAGTTTTGAATGCGCTTTATGTTTTCTGAACTTATTACGTGCAACGTGCCTGCAAACTGGGACTCGTATAGGGTGCATTATAATAGGGTCATTTGGGAAGTGCTCTTGCCAAAGAGCACAAAATTTCTTCCTTAATTGAAAATTAATTGAACTTAAGAGATTTTGCTGCCACGATTTACTATTCCTAACACAATTCAATTCACGTGATTTTCGAAATATGGGATAATAAATGTGAGACACTTGTGGAATCATATCTGGACCTAATTCGGATAATTTTAACGGGCAATTTTCATTACCGTTCCAGTAACAATACAGAGATTTTGAAATTTAATTTTCTGATATATTTATGTAGACACAATGAAAATCTTTTATAATTTATTATTTTCTCCTTTATGCATTCGTTTAATTAAAAACACATTATTGTTGTTTTATTGTCTACTAGCAGGCCAGCCCGGCAGGCCTAGATCTACCTTTTCCGTTGAATAGCTCGATGATTTTTTTTTTTAAATAAATGCTACGATGAGAAGAGCCAACATTACACAATCGATGGTTATAGACAATCGCTGTGTACTCAATTCAGTAGCATCCCAGTAGGGTCTCTCCTTAACCTACCTTTGGAAGATCTTATCAAGTTTTCTACTGGGATGCTATTGAATTGAACATGCTCTGAATAATATATACAGGGTGTTTCAGACCACCCGTCCACCCCTAAAATCTCTCGAAATTGGCATCCGATTGGAAAATAAAAAAATACGTGTCAAATATTCTTTGAAAACCTATCCGATGATACCAAACTTGACCCCCCGCCCCTCCCCCAGTGGGAAGGGCGGGGGAGAACTTTAAAAAGTTAAATGAGAACCCCTATTTTTTATTGCAGATTTGAATTCCTTACATCAAAATAAGAAACTTTTGTTTGAAACATTTTTTTATTTTCATTGGTAATCGTAGAGAAATTTAGAAATAAAAAAAATTTAAGCAAAAATAAAATTACAAATTCATAATGAAGAAATTTTAATTGTTGCTTGTAATTACTTACATTTATTTTCAAAATAAACTATTTCAATCGGAGCAAAAATTCGACTATGTTTTTTATCGTTAGATTGAAACTAATAAACCTCTCTTTTATACGATTAATTCGAAACCAAATCGGAAAAGTCCATGCATTTCCATGTATTTTGTTCATGCCTACTGACAATTGACATTTCATTTTATTTTGGGTATGCCTGCTAACGGTGTGGTGTTAGAAGTCTACATATTTAAAATCGATGCCAAAAACGTAAAATATTTCTAAAATATCAAATCTCTCGTCCCAACAAAATAGACATCCTAAAGAATAAATAAGATGAACTTTCACTAAATTGGTTGGGTAGTTTTGGAATAATAGTGAACCGCGCTCAAGTCCGTCCTTGAGCCTCAAAAGTCGATTTTCGCTAACTCTCAAGATCTTCAATATGACCCAAATAACACATGTCAGGTACCAAATTATAGTGAAAAATCTCCTGAATAAAATAAATGTAATATTGTTGAATTTGGACCATTAGAAAGTAGAACAATCGAGAAAAATGCTTTTTTGGCAGGGGGAATCCCGAATCGCCGAAATGAGCAACGAATCTTTATTTCAAAATTTTTCTACGATAATCAATGAAAATAAAAAAATGTTTCAAACAAAAGTTTCTTATTTTGATGCAAGGAATTCAAATTTGCAATAAAAAATAGGGGTTCTCATTTAACTTTTTAAAGTTCTCCCCCGCCCCACCCACTGGGGGAGGGGCGGGGGGTCAAGTTTGGTGTCATCGGATAGGTTTTCAAAGAATATTTGGCACGTATTTTTTTGTTTTCCAATCGGATGCCAATTTCGAGAGATTTTAGGGGTGGACGGGTGGTCTGAAACACCCTGTATATTCTGAGCATGCTCCATAAAAATTAGATAGAAATGAGGAAATTGAGGTGTAAAGCTTCCACCAATAAGCGCTTGTGCATTAAAATCAACACTTTAAGTTCTGCTCTCTTTTAAAATTTCATGAAAATGAAAGTTTTCTACGATTGCACTTACACAGGATAAAGCTTTATCGAAGACAGAACACAGAACAGAAAAAGGACATGTTGGCGGGAAGCTTTTTTCCTATTGGATTCCTATTAGATTATTCTTTATGTTAATTACTCCTCTTTCCTCATGTTGCCTAATGTAACACAATATATGCTAAAACCTGGCCAGAGGATATATCTATGAATTAAAATAAAAACCACATGATTTGAATATGTGGTTCTGGACTTATAAAGACACAAACGGAAAAGATCTTTTGCCATTTATAATATATATATACAGACATAAATGTATAGAACAGGGAATTGTCGATTGTTAAGTCTGCAATGGGGATACATCCATTAAATTCATCCTCTTTATTTTGTGTTAGAGACAGATTTCCAATCACGTGCTCTATTTTTTATCGCTTAAATATTTCCCGTAGCGCGATTTTAGTTATTTTCCAAAAACGATCCGTTTCTTCTTCAGTTGCGTCCATTTTCAGGGCAGAAATCAATTTAACGACATCTTTGTTGTAAGACTGAAAACTGAGGCAACATAATTGTGCCTGACTTTCGCACGCTCTCTGATCCATCATTGAGGCCTTGTTCCAGGAATGTTACACGCTGAACAACTTTGTATGAGTGTTCAGTGCTCATGTTAGTCTCCTGACTTTCTCGTCAATATCCCATTTTTCTAAAGCGTGTGGAATTGTGTGGTAGATGCGTCCTAAAGCAGAAATAACAGCCAATCGAACACGGTAAGAGGGATCGGAAGAAAGATGTTTTCACAACAATATCATTCGGATCAAGGGGAGATAGTAAATAATAAATTATAAAAGTTTAATAATAAAGCATTCAGAAGAAATAAAAGTTTTTCAAAACACAATATCGAATTTGCTTTAATCAAGTGTTCAAAATTTTCTGAGCAAGGTGCAATATGCAATTTTTAGTAGGTACTAAATTTTAGCTTCGTTTCAGTATTGTATTAGGATAACTGGGAATTGGGATAATTGGAATATTGTTCAAGGAAAAGACACTAGCTTTAGTTACAGGAATAGCAATTGGATATTCGAGCAGTGAAATCGAGTCCAGCTCTTTGTTCCATACACGCAAAATCTCACAAATTTTTTGAAATGTTGATTGAAGCACGTAGTTCATTAACATTCACATAAAAACATGCGATAATGTACTTTATTCTAAATCCTCTATGTTTCAGTTTAACTAATTTTTCACAGTTATAACATCATTCATCATTATAAAAGCACGTTCAAAAATACTTTTGTAATTGTTGTAACATATTATATTGTTTGCACGTATTCATTTAACATGCTGCAATTTATTTTTTTTTTCCTATTTTAAAGATAATTCGCGATGGGAGACGATTGCTAGAACAACAACTGGACCAATGCAGGACTTCACGGTTAGCTATCAGAGCTTACTACCGTCTACAGCCTACACATTCCGAGTGATAGCTTATAACAAGTATGGCATTTCATATCCAGCGTATTCAAAGGATTCTATTCTAACGCCTTCCAAACTTTATCTCGAGTATGGTTACTTGCAGCACAAGCCATTTTATAGACAAACATGGTTCATGGTGGCTCTGGCAGCTACTTCCATAGTTATAATTATAATGGTTATTGCTGTTCTCTGTGTGAAGAGTAAGAGTTACAAATATAAACGTAAGTATTTTATTGGAACAGATTATAAGAAATTAGGCAATATTGTACTCATTTTGAATACTGTAACTAGAAGAGGCACAAAAAACCTTGGAGGAGTCAATGGCAATGTCCATAGATGAACGTCAGGAGCTTGCTCTCGAGTTATATCGGTCTAGGCATGGAGCAGGTACTGGTACATTAAATAGTGCAGGAACATTGAGTAGGAGAACCCTTGGTACTTTAGGGCGAAAATCCATGCACGGACCTCCACCGGCTGTTGCCCTCGGCAAGAGTCCACCAAGGCCATCTCCTGCCTCTGTAGCATATCACAGTGATGAAGAGAGCCTTAAATGTTATGACGAGAATCCGGATGATAGTAGTGTTACAGAAAAGCCTTCAGAAGTTAGCTCCTCTGATTCGCAGGTAAACATATCATATGTGAATGTTTTAATACACAATTACTAAATAATTTCTATTCAACAGCATTCTGAAAGTGAAAACGAGAGTGTCCGATCTGATCCTCATTCATTTGTAAATCATTATGCTAATGTAAACGATTCACTGCGACAATCGTGGAAAAAACAAAAACCAGTAAGAAATTATTCAAGTTACACTGATTCGGAACCAGAAGGAAGTGCTGTGATGAGCCTTAATGGAGGCCAAATAATTGTGAACAATATGGCGAGATCTCGAGCCCCACTTCCAGGCTTCTCATCCTTTGTTTGACAATCAACTGAATTTTAATATGATTGCGTTTTTCGCATGCCATATTGTTTTCACGTATCATTTATGCCGTTATTCCAAAACGCCCCATCTCTTTTATGTGTGATAAAAGATTAATTTTTATTTTAAGTTTATATTTAAATTATGCGACGTATAATATGTAGAAATCATCTACACACCGGAATTGATTCGTTTAATTTTTAAACGAAGAATATCATCATATCATAATTCTGAGCTTCAACGGGATATGAACAGTCCCCATCACCATTTATAGCCTCTCATATCTGTCTAAAATTATTTAATTGTATATAGGACATAAATTGGAGATACACTGAAATCCGCATCTCGGTCTACAGCTAATAATATTTTGAATTTGTACAGAAATTATATATATAATACGAGAAGATAATCCGAGATGCCGCTTTCACCGTTCTCATTCTTTCCAGACGCTTATTACTATTATTGTATTATTTTCATTAGACTAAGATATATTGCAATTATTTTTCTAGAAATGACTGATTAATTCGTACGCATAATTTTAACTTATTTTTTAAAGTAGTCTCCACGATCATTTTAGTAAGAAATTTTTATCTACTTAGTGGACTACTCTGCAGAATTTCAAGAGTAGATCACTCGACTCATAGTAGCACTGTGTAGTAACATTTATTTGAGTTTCTTGATAACGATTGATGAAATTCTCAAAGTAAAGTAGAGAACGCTCATTGAATGATTACATTTGCATTACTGATGTACTTTAATCCCAACAAAAATAATGTTCACTTTAATGCACCTTTAGAATAATCATATGTGAAAGCAAAATTATAAGAGTAGAAGATCACATGTAGGTAAGCAAATGATAATATAACAAGTTTTCCTTTTATATTGCAATTGTGAGCCCTCCTAGCCAGATAAATGTGACGATGTGCAACACTGTACTAAACAAGTATCATTGTGACATATTTGAATGTGATCTCATATTAATTAAATTAACTTTAGTCTGGACGTTAAAATGCTTATTCTAATATCTCAATGTGGATTGATGAAATCACCGATGCTTTGTAAATTATAAACATTAAACTTAACTCATTTAATAAACAAAATTATTTAGCATCGTTTTCAATGTACATTCAAATAAAAATAACAAATTCACTTTAAATGTGCAAATAATTCTTTACTGACAAGAAGCTAAGCGAAAATTCGTATTTTGGCAATTTCAAATCAAAATTTAGATATTAGGAAATAACGTAGAGTAATTTTAATTAAATAAAATCAAAATTATGACTTTTCTTTGGTAAATAAAAATGCCGCAGTGTAGAATAGAAGAAAATGAACAAACGAAATCCCTGCTTTAGTTCTTTCCAGAATTATTTCAATTTTCGGTTGGGCCTTTTAATATTTCTCTTTCTGCTTTTGATGTGCTCAACATTTATCACACATACTTAATTGTTTCGACTGTTTCTCAAGTTGTATGAATTTTCCTATACATTTATTGTTAACAATTAAATTCTCGAAACAGTAATTCTCATTTCCAAGTACATTGTACTTACCCGTTTTAAGTTTTCCTTGAAATCTTTTAGATATGTTTTCCAAATAATTCTGTCAATTAAAATTAAAATGATGAATAACTTAAGTTCTAAAAATAATAGACCGTGCTCCACAGTACATTTAGAAAATATATAAAAAAAACATTCATAGGACATCGTGACCTGGACATGTAGTCAAGATAATCTATACTGTATTTAGAAGCATTGAACTTCCTAAATCGCTAGATAAAATCACAAGTAACATAATTTAAGGGAATGAGCACAAAATATCGACTGGATAAGATTTACACAAGCAAAGCTGTAACATTAAATATTTGCTAAGAAAACATTTTACGATAGCCAATTAAAATATTAAGTGTCGACTGATTTTAACTGGTGAATTCAAATCAAAAAAATTTCACATGAATTACTAACTGTATGGTACTTAAATTAGATTTCACTGCCATTATGAAAAATCTTTCGCATTCTTGCATTTCTTGTTTAATTTCTTGAAACGCATTCATCTCCGGCATTCCAAAGAGAACATTTGAGATCTAAAAGACTTGATAAAAGATCTGAGAAGAACTGTTTTAAGCCCGTTTTGATTCGTTTATTGAAGATAATATTTCCATTTGACACAAGATGCCATTTTAAAAAAAAAAAACAAAACATAGATTTTAAACAAATTTCAAATTAAAAAACTGGTGGACACGTTGAGAAATTTTTAGAAATAATATTGAAAACTAATTTGTACATAGAAAATAATTGTAACTGAACTGTTATGCTATAAGTTTATATTTTCTACTTCTATTAGACTATTTTGTAAATATCAATACCGAATTTAGGTAATTTAAAATTAGACAAAAGAAATTATGAGAATATTGATGGATTCAAATGAAATTGTTGTATATTAAGTTAGATACACTATTAGATACTATTTTATTTTATTTCACTCTTCAGGTTTTTTCTATTATTATAATTGTAAAAACTGCTAATATTGTAAAATTTAAATAAACAAAAAATCAATTACGAATTTTGTTTTACTTTATGGCCTATATTTTACAGCACACCCAATTCTATTTTTGCACGGGTTTTTCTGGAACGTATCTATAGTAGAAAAGCAAAATTGAGTATATTGAATTGAGTACCCATCTCAATAGGTAGATTTTTCATCGAAGAAGCAGTGAAGAAACTAAACTTCTGTCTACCCAAAATTATCAAAGGCAACCGCACTCACAATCAGATGCAACTCCCCAAAGAAATAACCTGAAGTAATAAAATTTATCATAATTATTAACTGCTTGCCATACTATTTAATTTCCAACAAGGCGTGCGAAACTTAAGAGCTCGGCCAGTCACTTTTGGAGTCATTTCGCCCTTCTGTTAACCGCTCGAAGTTGTGCAAATCACAGACACCAGCCGCTATAAGTATCACTACTCAAACTACCTAAAACATCAAATGTCCATTTTGAAGACATTTTAGGTTTCTGCTACAAAATACAGTTGAACGCTGCCAACAATAACATTCAACTAAGGACAAGACACAAAACTTATCATGTTCAGTTTATAATACCACGAAGAAGGAACATGGTTATCCTTTCTGGACTACTCGATATGCCACGAGCATAGCTCGACATTGTAGGACAAGGGGTTAAGATATACAGTTAAAAACGATTGTTTTATTTTTTATAATACATTTGTATACTTAAACAATTAATATGAAAAAACTTAACCTATATAAGAAATTATTAGCTAAACAAGCAGAGGAACTTGACGTTCTTAGTAACTAATTTATTTTCCAGTTGAATAAAGAACAAAGAATAATGAAAATTATCCGATAATCATTTCATTTATGTTTAAACTTTAGTCATTCATAACATTCTTAAAAGAACAAAGTAAATATAGAAGTTGCGGTTTTATTATTATGTGAATGTAGAGTACTTTCGAAGTATGACAATATAACTAATCTAGCATAATTGGTTTAAGAAGCCAATCAAGGAATACCCTAGATGTAGAACGGCATATGTTTTATCACCGAAGAAACGTTTGAATAAAGATCCTGTGAAAAAACGTGCAAAAAACTTTCTCTCCCACCGTAAAAAGAGAAATACGTGCTAAGTTATTAAACAGAAATGTAAAAAATAAAAGTTTTCTGTATCTTTAAAACTTTAATATCATGCAAAACAAGATCGTGTAAAAAATCTTCCATGCAAATAATTCACTGTAATATGTTTATGACAATATTTAACAGAAAATTAAGCTGTAAATATGAAGTAAACGAAATTAACATCTTTGTATAAAACTAGTGTAGTCTTAACACTAAGAAAACGTGTTCTCAAGTTATTCATCTGGACCGAAAGACGGACATCCGTAAAACGATTTCTTTTCATTTCTGTCACCATTATGTCATGGCGTTGCAAAACGTTCGCTCAGACCTAATGTAATACATATACATCTAGGGTATAAAAACCAATAGAACCAAAAAGCGTTCTTCATTTCTAATCAACTCGAAAACGATAAGGAAATACCAATTCTTTCGTAGGTGATTTCATTAACAAAACTTCGCTCCAACAAGAAAGATTGTGTTTCACTCCGAAGTCAAAAAAGTAGTAAAAAAATTTGAATTCATAACAAATGAAAAATAACATCAAAAGAAAAAAAAAATACAATGAAACGATGAAACATTTCAAATCCGACTTGACAAAATCCATTTCTCATCTCTTCAAATTCTAGCTGTGTAAACGATTAACGGCTTTTTTTTGTTTTTTTTGACAATATTCTTCCCATACCTCATTTTGAATCCAGGAATAGACGTGGTTATTTTACGGAAACAGGAGGGACAGTATTTTCCGCGCTGTGTGTTGCTCACCTTCGAGATAGCTGCGCTGTGGCAACTTACATGGAATAAAGAAGTGCACTTTTGGCAGTGAACTAGATGTTCGCCGCCGCGCTCTGAAACAAATTCAATCGTTCATCAGTGATCACATTATCCAGTCGGACAAGATCCTTACTTGCTTCAGAGCATTCATTGCAACGCAATACGTTTTCCTTGGGTTTTTCTATCTTTCCTTTCTTCGCCTTGGAGCATCCAGCCACTGGTTCCGCCTTACGTTTGCGTCCTTTGCCACCTGGAGCTGAAGCTGTCCACATCTTTTTCTTCTTGTCCTTTTCTGTCTTGTTGGATTCTTGAGCCTACAATTATTTCTATGTACTGCTGAAAGGACTATAAAAAAAATTATAACATTTACCTCAGCTGCTTTGTAATAGTGAAAATCACTTTTTTCGTTGTTTTTCACAGTCCTTCGTCTGCGCATTGATCTTCGCTGGCCGATGAAATTAAGATACTCCCAATTGTACAAACCAAATATTTGAAGGAACCTTTCTTGTGATAATTGAGAAGGATGAGTTGGTTCATCGCTTTTGCATGGAGAAGTATCTGAACGGTTCTTCTTGGAAGCTTTAGCTGGAGATGATGGTGTTGAAAATGCCGATGAAGATGCTGATGACGATGACAATGGCGAAGTTGAAGGTAAAGGTACTTCCTTACTCGTTTTAGCCCGTGATTTGCGCTTCATGTTGCGAAATGATTCAGCCTTTTTCAAAGCTTCTCTCAGATTAAATCGACTTCTGATTATAGCCGGTGAGCTAAAGCCAAAGGATGAAATTGGTTCGTCGCTTTGATCTGGTTTGTTGATATCCAGAGTGACTGTTGAATTATCAGCTAAGCTATTTTCATGAACAATCTCCGGTATATTAACTGCAGCAGAGCTCACATTCGTCGGTTGTATATCCTTCTGTTTCGAAATCAGTAAACTCTCACCAGCATTCACAACTCTATTTAATTTGGGTTCATAGGCTGCTTGTTGTACAACTTCAGAAACTTTATATTTTTCACGCAACTCATCTGCATTTAATCTAACTTTAACGTTGGTGGGACGGCACTCAAAATCCTCGTCATTAATACATTCGTTTAACAGTTCAGATATGTATCTATTCCCAAATTCTGTATCGACTTCTACGTTATTTTCTCGAAGTTTTGCATAATAGTCGGACAATCGAACACGCAAACAAAGGATCGAGAATTTTTGCTCAGTGGATATATCCGATATCTCTGATTCTAATTCTATCATGCATTTAGTCAATTGATGAAGCTGCAAGGATCACAAACATTATTTCGTCTTATTAAACGACACAAATATAAAAATTATAGTTATGGTAAAATTAAAAAAATATATTTTTAAGTTTCTCAAATATTTGTTTTCGGTGCACAAAACACATATAAAAGGATCAAAGCCCCCGGAATTACAGTTATTAAAATTATGATCAATATTACATCCAGCTCCAAAGAACATTTGCGAACGAATGGAAAATTAAGTCACAAGTTATACCTTCCCAGAAGACTGCAGCGTCTTAAGGCACTGAGTCTGTAAAGATCCCAACACTAATTGAACTGCTCTACTATAAGTATGAGAACGAAAACCCCAAAGGTGCTCAAGAGGCCTGCCAGAGGGAATGATTTATGAATATACTACCGCGAAAAGTAAGCCAGAGAGGAGCGTGGGTCTCATTAAAATCTCGGGGATGAATTTGTATAAACAAAAGGCAGAGAAAAAAAGGCATTTCATTGAACTAATATGACGCAATCAATTATATTTGAGAAAATATATGGATTAAAAAAAAAACTAATCTAAAAATGTGATCATATGATCAGTAAACAATAAGTTAAAAAAAAAGGAAGGAACATAAAAACCCACATCCAGGATGAAAATAAGGTATCGGCGATTTTAACAATAAAACAATGGAAAGATCTCGGAAAAATAATATTTCAGCATTAGCTGGCAAGCAGAAACATAAATCGGAATTTCCATGGAACCGAAATATTATCGTAGTGCTTATAAAACTGTTTTCAGAATGTGATAACAAACAATTGGAAAGAATGTTGCCAATAAATTTCATTAGACCTTCTGGTTCATAAAATAATTTTCACAATTACGGAGCAACCGACACCCTCAGGTGCAAGCATTCAATGTACGAATACTGGATGAATTCGATAAACTGATTTTCTTTTGATGATCGTTGTTGGTCGTATGCCTTGTGTGGCTCATTCGCCGGTACAGTATCGGTTCATTTAGCTGCAGAGCAAAATACGACACTCTGTCCAGGTGAAATACGACAATTTTACGACTTTAGCAACATGCGACCCCTGTTTTTAATATTTTAAAATTAATTAATTTAAAGGTAATATACGTGCACGTGTGACGAATTAGTTATTGTAACGCTACTACTTCTGTTTTTCTATCATACTTCTCTGCAGCAAAGACGCTTAAAATGCATTGACGAGAAGCTGTGTTTTATGTTGCGGCGATTTTATTTTTTAGTTGTGTTTTTGTGTAAACAAAAGTACGTAAGAATCTAAAGAAAAATTGCTTGCTTACCGTTCCACAATTGGAGTTGCTCGCCAATAAATTCTGAAAATAAATCATGTTTTTTAATTGTGAACGTTCAAACATTTTAATTAACTAATAAATATCTTACCTGAAGGGCTCGCAAATAAAGCCGGATACTTCTTTGGCAATAAACAATATCATTTTGGATATCTAAAGGGATTTCGAATCCTGATATCAAATTGCTAAATTCAGGGTTAGCATCGGGTAAAATGAAATCCATTTTAATATTGTTGATAATAATTTGATTTCCGTGTAACGCAATGGCATCAATTTCACTTCACCACTTAGATATTTGAACTCTTTGTCTGTCGTCTTTAATTTAACTGATTTTGGTCGTTGGCGAGTGAGCACATTTGACAGTTGACTGAAATTCCTGCAATTTGATGATGAATGTGCGTTTGCAGAAACTCGTATGCCGTTAAATATTTAAATTTTCGATAATAGTTACGAAAAATCAAATCATAAAGCATTTTTCATGATGAACATTCAAACCAAAGTAACAATAAAACTAAAATTAAAAATTTTAAGCGACGTATAGAGGAAAATACTAAACTTTCATATAAAACTGTTATATTATGATGAGTGTTATATCAGTATTAAGGAAATTAGTGAAAGTACAGTAATGTATTAAAAAATATATATATAAAATATCAAACAAGCAAAACATTTGTCCGAACTGCTATAATTTTCTACCAGATTCTAGGCACTTCGAATATTCACAATGGTGAGCACAGCATAGCACAGCATGAAGAAATGTTCTTCAACTTGAAATTTTTAATGTTAGGAAAATACAAAATAAATCTCATAACCTCCAAAATTTCTTGTTCGTTTTATTTTGATATTCCCGAAAACCCAAAAATCGCCGTTTAATTTGTAAACATTCACGAATCCTTTTCCACCTATGCCTAATCCAAAATGGTGGTATTTTAAAGTGAGATAGATATATATGAGTTATGTATACTTTGCATTCTACACGAATTACAAAAGCAAAAATTTTCGTGTTGTGCCAACTGTCAAAGGTTGTAAGAGTTTCCTGCAAAATTTATCAAAGAAAATAAATAACCAACTCTGTAGTGATTAAAATCAAACATGGAATACGAGAGTGTGCTGCTTGTGAAGCCTGAGGTGTTTATTTACAAAATTCCTCCAAGAGCGAGCAACAGAGGTTACAGGTAATTATCAAAACTCCAGTTTGATTGGTCTTTGTTTCTTCCTCATTGTACGCGATGCAACATTTTATCGAAAATTTATCTATATCTGGTTTACGCCCTAGCAGAAAGAAAAATTTAGGATTTTCATTACAGAGCGGCTGACTGGAACTTGGGCGAACCCACTTGGACAGGACGAATGAGATTAGTAGCTAAGGGTAACTCAGTGAATCTCAAATTAGAGGACAAAACAACGGGGGCTCTCTTTGCCAATTGCCCCGTCGACACCTATCCGGGGGTAGCAATCGAGGCGGTTTCTGATAGTTCGAGATACTTTGTGATTAGAGTGCAAGATGATAATGGTAATTGAACTGGTAATATTCCTCAATTATATTTATTAAGCAAGTGCTTCCAGGACGGTCTGCTTTCCTTGGCCTAGGATTTGGCGATAGATCGGATTCGTTTGATCTAAACGTTGCACTGCAGGACCATTTTAAGTGGGTTAAAAATCAAGAACAGATCGAAAAAGAGAAAGCTGAACCAAGACAGGAATTGGATCTTGGTTTCAAAGAAGGCGAAACAATAAAAATTAACATGAAAATAACGGTTAGATGGGTCTTCTTAATAAAACAAATTCCAGCATTGCTTCTAAAATGAATTTACAGAAAAAGGATGGAGGAGAAACTAATGTTCGATCAACGAAATCGAGGGGTGCTACAGGTATTCTTCCACCACCGCCAGGTGGTATCAATAAAATTGCCCCTCCACCAAGTGGAGGACTTAAGCAAAGTCCAACAGCATCGCCTGCTCATAGAGGTCAACCTGGGAGCAACACCGAATGGGGAGACTTCACTTCAGCAAAGTGAGTATCTTCGAGTAATTCAATAACAGTCTTTACATTTTAGTAGACGATTACGTTAGTATTTACTTATATATGTATTTATTGGAGTATATTTTTTCGGATCTTCACAAGGGAAATATTGTAAAATCGCTTGACTTGGTACAAATTTTCCCATGTAAAATGGAATCAATAAATCACACATTTATTAACACCACACAGAAGCCTGATCAAAACGAACCAACTAACTATGAATATCTCAAAATATTTCCAGCTCGCAACCAGCACAAAAGCCACCCCAAAATACAGGGACTAATGCAAACTGGGTTCAATTTTAATTTTATGCTTAATGTTAACACAAATTATGAAATGTAACGAAGATTGTTGAACTATATTTTTACGAAGTGCATAATCTAGATTCTAGAATGTAGAGAGTTTGGAGTGATGAACGTTATCCTTACAGTGGACTACTGGAAGCAATTTTCAAAATGTACCGATTAAGGAAGGTATATAAGGAAAATTGACTTTGAATTTTACTTATTGTGAGGTCACTGAATAAGAAATTGTTATCATTATATATAATAGTAAGACTATACAGTTGATGTTTAAGGATTTCTTTTCGGTATTCATTTGAAAGAATTTGATTCTCTTAACTTCAGAGCTATCGCAGCAGTGGATTCAATGAATTGTTACTTTCCACTTGATTAGGTCTCATTACCTCAGTTATGCGGATTAAATTCATTATTAACTTTAATTTGTTCATTTGCATAAGAGAAATCAGAATTAAAAACAAGCACTATTTTGCAATGAATGCATTAAGTAATTTGTATTTTATTAATATCTTGTTTCGTGTACTTACTTTGAAAATTAGAATTTTGTTCGCAGGAGCAAAGCTTGATAATTACGATAGTAGTGCATATGTATAAAAAGAAAAGAAAAATATCTGAAAAATATATTTGTAATAAAGTAACACGATATAAAAGTAATTTATTAGAGAATTTCGTTAGAAATATTTTGTTTACAGTGGTGAATAGATTCTATAGAATCATTCAAGTATAAACTTATAATATTTTATTCCTTTGTTGTGCTGTAATGATGAATAGAAAAATAATGAAGGCATTTATGTTATATTCGTTGTGTTTCAAAGTTAATGCGATTTACAAATAAATATCAATAGACATTTTATCGAATAAATATAATCTCCGAACTCAAAGTGGGAGATATTTACTAGTATATTTAAATGGTCCGGTCTAAAGATCTGTTTCGAGTGTTATGAATAATAAATTGTCCATTGACAAATGCATTGTAGTTGAAACGACGAACTGGAGAGCAAAGTCAGATTTTAAGATTTATTAATTGCCATTTTCGATTTCAATAACAAAGGCTTGTCTGAAATCTGTGAAAACTAATATTCGGAGTTCATATTTACAATGAAATTGTAGTATTAATTTTCGTGAATATTCTTTAAAAATATCAAATTAATCTAACAAATATTATTAGAGTTTAAAAATTTGCTTCCGTCAAATCATTTTGTCGTCTAAACTTAAAAACTAGCTGAACACAATTAGTTAAATAACCTCCAACAGAAATAGTAGAATACTTATAAGGATAAATGCTAATTATGTGTTCTGTATTGTTCTGTTAAACTGCTGAGGTTATCGCTAATATCGCCAACAATGGTTTCCAAATAACATTTATAGAATGAAGAAAGTATTGAGAGCTCGAAAATTACAAATTCTCCAATAAAATATATAAAGGATGTGTTAAATGTGAGTTGCAGAAATAAAGATTTTATAGATCTGATATTCAAAATTTTCAAGAGTTCAAGAATCTGAAACTTTTCAGCGATTTTGTGTAGACACGCCAAAATCATTATTCCATTAATTACTTTTAGATTGTCGAATATCAACGACTGAATTCCACTGATAAATAGAAAGGGTTAAGTGACCTGAACATATCGTTTTGCACAACACTAAATTACTTTTTTTCTTTTTTTTTTTGCATTAATGATATTTAAAATGTAATTATTAAGAATGATAGTAATGTAAAAGAAGAACGATTGTAAGTTCATTGTTTGGAATTGTTATTTGTAGCGCATTGAATTTAGTTTAGTGTATATAAATATGTAAGTGGAAAACAATTTCAAGTTAAGAGTATTGGAAAATAATTTAAACACAAGCGAATGTATTTATTATTCATAATAACGAAACAAAGAGTTTAAAATATGTTGCTGCACTTCCTAGATTAATATTTATTTAACTGTTGTTGTAAATCCTTAATACATTTCATTTTTATGTTCAAGCTTAAAATAGCAGGCTTATTGCATTTCGAGTGAAGCAAAATAGTTTCCACTACCTAATTAAATTGGACCATTTATTCGTTATTATTTTCATATTATTATTTTTGAAGAAAACATTACATAAAATTTGATTTCCATATAAAAATATTTGCTATTTGATTTTTTTTTTTTTTATTTGCACAACCAGAATGCTTTCCAGAGCGTTAAGAAAAACACTGTAAAATTAAGTTAATTTTGTAATTTACTAAGTTTATTATTATTTCGCGGCAACGGCTACCAAATGAATTACACACCAATAAACTAAAAAAATATTTGAACTGAATACTGACCTGATGCAGTATATCACTTCCGTTTATGAATATTAATCCTTTTTATTCGCCAGTAGGCGATATGTATTTTTATGTTTTTCATTATTCAATATATAACAGGCTTTATTTAGATAAAAATGTGATTTGAATATTCAAGATGGGAAACTAGTAGTATAATGCACATTCCTTTACAGCGATTTGTGTTTAACAGTTGTAAAGCAAAAATACTTTATGTTAAATAATTACATGAACATTTTATCAATAAACTTTGTATTTTTGAAATAATTTTCGTTTAATTAAAATGTTCGTGCTTTATAAATATATTTTTGTGATTAATATATATAAATATATATCAACATCAAATTAATAAAAACGAAATGAATCCAAGATTGAGGGGTTTTTTCATTCATTTAATATCGTGAAGTCGAACACAAACACTTTTTACTTTTCCTTAACTATCCTGAAATGTAGAAACAGTCCACTGCAATCAGTGCAAAATAAGGCGCAGCTTCGGACTAATTCATCCAACGGCAAATGATGACTATTCGTTCTCCGGTAGGGCCCAGCAAAATGAGTGGCAAGGTCTTAAGGTCTCAAAAGTCCCCGATCCTGTCTCTTAAGCATACCAGCACCAGCAGTCTTTCAGGAAAACAGCCGTAACTCCGAAAGTTACAAAGCTAACCCTTCCAAAATTTTTTTGTTTTGTTTGTCTTTAGTTTGTCTACAAAAAATGTTATACAATATTCGTCCCAAAAATAATAATTTAGTGGTAATCGAGTGTTAAAGAGAAAATTTGAGATTTCATCTTTCGTTTCTTGGAAGCGACTTGAGATTTTGGGACGCTGATCACGGTAAAAATAATGAAAAAATTCTAAACCGTACAGTGGACAAGACATCCTTCGTAAAAGGATCGGTTTCGTGGTATGAGGGAACCGCCAAGTAGATAGTCCACTGTGGGAGAAAAACGGTATGCATATTTGAAATCAGCATGTCTTAATTAGCTTAAAACGACTGTTGGATACCAAGATATCCGCCAAAAGCTTAAAGTTGCTCAGTATAAGAAGACTCGCGGTCGGTGCGACGATATGACTTTTTACTCGAATTTTTCAAGAAAACGATTGCGCATACGGAAAAAAAACCTTTTTCATTTTTGTAGAGAATTTCCATAGGTTTTTTTTTGCATTTTGTGTTTTTTCGTAAAATCAATGAAAATAGAGATATTTTGGAAAATTTCTTTTGAGAACACCATTTTAGCCCTTTACGTTACAGCGTTTCCAAATTTTATCCTTACACTTCTGCTTCGAGGAGTTTTAAGACCTTACTCAACACACAGACCACAGTAACCTGCCAGAAAAGTCATCTCTTATTGTTGTATCAATTGGTCCGAAGTAAAATCCTAAATCCACTGGACTAAGATGTTTCCAGATAATTATAATTGAGAAATAAAATTTCATTGTAATGTGCACCAGGGAAACAAACTGAGGAAGATTATAAAAATGTGGAACATCAAGTTAGCAATTTTTAATTACATCTTTTATTCAAAATTGACAGAAGGACCAAATCTAAAATTATGTCTGGAAAATAGGTATATTAAAATACTACACTAAACTACAGAAGCTAATTCCGAACAAACAAAAAAAAAATTATAATAATCGGGAGAAAAAGTTTCGACAACTCAAAACTCGCGATACTCGATAGTCTCAGATCCTGGCGGTATTCTTAAACTAAATTTTACAATTAACTAATTGGCAATCGGAATGTGATCAATTAAAAGTTCCAGGAAGTCTCAAATCAAATAATTTTCTGTAGGTTTTAAATGAACTATGTTTACATAATTTACTTTGATATAACATCAAAAATGATATCCTCATTACAAGGATATTTGTTTTATATGTTATTTGCCAGGGTATAACTATCATTAAACAATTAAATTAGCATCTGTAACTTAAAAAACATGCAAAGTACATAAATTATTGTAAGCGTAAAGTACTTAAAATATGTAGATCAAATCATTTCACTGAGACGTAGCATAAGAATAAGCGACAAATGAGAAATTTCGTTTTCACAATAAAATAAATTTACTTAACTTTGTCCAGAAAAACACTCTCTCAAAAAATAGTGATAAATCCTGATTTATATTTATCAATTTTTCATGTTTTATACACAAATAAAACATAGTAAAGAGAACTACAGATAATTTGTTTAAAAAAATAATCACACGTAATTAAGATAGTTTCAAAATTAAAATACCGATAATGACAATGTTTCTCGAATACAAAAAACAATAAAGGGAATCCACAAATATAAAAATATGAATACAATACAATAATAACGTGACACTTATGATGAAACTTTAGCGTTCGCTGATTTTCCTACAAATTAATGTTAAAAAATTGATGGTCAAAAAAAATTCCCAAATTACATGATGCATTACAATTACGATTTATACTTGCACAAAATTCAAATTGATGACGTTAATATAATTTTAAAAAAAAGTGTAAATTTTGCTGCAAAATTGATTGGAAGAACTTCATTTACAATCAACGTACACGAAAGTATTAGAATCTAAATATTTACTTATTACTTAATAAATGTAAATAATTTTCTGTGTCATCGACAGTTACTCAACTTCTTGTTCAAGATTTTTAGATTTTATAACGTTTGACAAAAATTTTGGTTATTTAAATGTAATGTTAAAAGCATTACAAATACAGAGACAATAACTATAATATTCAGTCAATTTTTACTTAAATAGGGGAATTGAAAATGTGACATAACTCCTTATTTTTATATAAAAGGAATAAAGAATTAAAAATTCAGATAATGTTAAAAACATTTTGCTATATTGTATATGCATGGGTTGATTTTCGGGCAAAGCACACGGGTGCGTTATGGAGGGGGCGCCATTTCGTCTTCTCATGCAGTTTTAAAATATATATTATATAAAAACAAATTAGATGATACCTTTCCAAATGTAACAATTTTACTACGCATTTATTTAACTTTACCGATTTGGGTAGCATCCAGGGATAGGAGTTTTCAAAACTAAAAATATAAATAAAAACTTTTTCCATTCTATAATGCGTGAGGAACGATTAACTGATTTATCAGGTATATATATTGCATATATTGTATAGATATGTGGCTTATTTTTTCATGAGTACTGATAAGTAGGCATAAGCTATTAAGTCTTGCATTTTAAAATTTTTCTTCGGATTTCAAAAACTAGTGAATAACTTCTAAATCAACAATTTGGCTTCTACCTCGACTGTTGATTTCAAGTCCTCACATATTGACTGGTATATTTTGCGGTATATTTCCCGGATCGCGGTAAACTTGTACACGTTTAATTTTGTCTTATTTGTTGAATAATACTGAATAATACACCTTTGTAATCGGTTCGGTAAAATTTTTTTTAACATCCCCTCAAATTTTTTACTTCCATGTTCCTATATATAGGAATGGAAGTATGGTGGTGCTGCGAAAAATGGGTATCCGAAAAAATCATGGAATCGTTGTCGGTAGTGCTTAAAAACACTTTCTGGAAGTTTTTAGCTTGGTGTCGCTCAGTCGCTCCGTTGTTTTTTGAAATGATCATAATTTCCTTAAAAATCATGGTGAGCATGGAAGTAATGTGTGGCTATCTCCACACCGGAACTTTCTTTTGTTTCAAGATGCGTGGAGTCCAAAAATGCAATGTCTGTCCGCCGCCGTCCGCCGTGTCAGCGATATCTACCTTAATTACCGGTCGAAAAAAATCGATCTTTCGCATATAGGCTACATTTGGACCCTAGTTGTGTCCCGAAGCTCGGCAGCTTGATCGGAATACACCCTGGGGTTTTAAGGGCTGACAAAGGGGTGCAAAATTAGGCATTTCTAAAGTTGTTGTGAACTTAAGCATATGAGGTATCTTTTTTTTATGTTTTTTAGGGTGAGGAGATCGAATATGAATTCGATTTTAACGAAAGAGTGAAGAATTAAAAAAAATATTATAAAAATTGTAAAAATTTTTTTTATAAAATAAAATAAATGCTGCTTGGTAGGATTACCAATGTTATTGTATTCAGTCAGAAATTACTTGCGTAAAGGAATCGTTTGCATAGAACTGAAAAATGATTTTAACCCTTTGCACTCGATTTATTTTCAATGTTTTTGTGTGTAAACTTTTTGTAGTTTTTGACGTGGTTTTATTTTCCTTTTTCAAGTTTTATTTTACAGGATCTTCTTTTACACGATGTTTTATACCACGTAATTTGTTTAGTTCGGGAAGAACCCTCTGTCTTCTTCAATACAGTTCCAAGAAATTTTTTGGATAAAAAATGATTTTTAAACAATATTAATGTTTTTATGCCTATTAGTTGCACTGACAAACAAGAAAAAAACACCCGTAAAAACAAAATTTTTATACTAATTATTCATCTAGATATATATATTATTTTCAAAATTGTTATATATTTTATGATAATTTTTTTTATGCACAGTGCAGAACGTTGAAATTTTTGAATTATTATGTTGTGTAATACCTCGAAGGGTATTATACAGGTGCCTGCAAATATGCAGGCAGAGGCTGATTCCTGCAGGATGATCCATTCATCCGACAGAAATAAGCCTCGATGAAGCGGCTGTTGCCAGGAAGCACTCGGCTAAAATGCGTTCCCCGCAGACAGCAATGGGAGGCGCGAGCTTGTAGGCCAGCATTGCGGTAGTGTGGGGGCGTTGGCTAAAACACCCTCGCCGTCTCCAGGCTTTATCCCGCACAACGAAACCCCGTGCAAAAAAGTTTACAAATAAATCCAGTACAAAGGGTTACAATCATTTTCCAGTGGGTCGCGAAGCATATCATCACCGCATCATTTAGTGATAGTGCAGATTCCACTAGCAGTTAGTGCTAGTGGAAACGACTTTGCACTACCTCTAATCGATTAGTGACAATGCAAACTGGTTTTTCAGAACCACTAATTTTTAGCGCTAATGACAATGTAGTGGTAATGCGAAAACGCCCAACTCTGATCCAGACATTGAAATGTGAAATATTCGAAACGATTTACGCCCAAATTACAATAAGATCTTGCGTCACACATTGTGGGTAATTTCATAGAAATAAAATCTACCTATTGTAATGTCCCTCATGGCGGAATTTTCGGAAAATTTTTACATAGTTTCTCCGATCATGATCCCTGGACCCCAAATATATATATATATCGCATTTTACAGCGTTCTTACGGACACGATGAATGTCGCAATTTTGAAGATATTTGAACCAAATTTTATTATGTTATTTTAAGGGTTAAAAGCTCGGTTAAGTTCGTTAATGAGCATGAGGGGTGGTCGGGGAAGGGGGTCGAAAGTTTGAAAAATTATATCTCGGCTGCTATTCAGTTTAGAGAGAAACGTTATCTGCATAAATTAGAGTATTCCCTATGAAGATTACGGTGACACCCCTCATTCAGGAGTTGTGGGAGTGCGAGTGGGTGGGGGTGGAAATTCGAAATTTTCAGGAGCACGTCTTGTGCGGTATCGTTGAAAAGATCTTAACGATTAGTTTATAAATCCATAACTAGTTTCTCGATTTTGAAATAAATTACCCCAATGAACGCAATCAAAATATGTACTTCGAAATCTACCTCAGCCTGTAGGCCTGCCGAAAGGGATTTTTTTAATGTTACAAGCATTTTCATAAATTTTTTTCGATATTTAAAATGTATAATTATGTGTTGTTAAAATTGCTCTTGCGGTTGGTTTATGCTCCTTTATACCATTATCGAAGCTTTAATTTTCACCCCTCCCCCTACCAGGAGCAGATCCTCCATGCCATGCATATTTGTGAATATTGAATGAACCACTATGGCTTGCCCTACAGGATCATCTCCTGTATATATAACCTATTACCTAATAATGAACTTAAAAAAACTGCTGAAGGCTCCGACTAAGAAGCTGAGTCACTGGTTATGTTACAGCCTTTACAAGATGTCGGCTGTCGTCATTTTCGAACTTAATCTAAAGTGAATTTACAGTTTTTCAATCAGCTTAGTTTACTAAAAAATATCATCACTTTCACTGTTGTGTTTCGGCAATTTCCAATGCCATAAATAGAGTTACAGCTATTGGAAACAGTAAACTTGATTTGGGACTTACTGAGGTGGTTGATATCCATAAGCATACGCTCCGGAAGGTGGTCCCTGCGGGCCAGGTGGAGGCATTTGTCCACCAGCTGGCCGGTAGCCCTGATAACCTTGAGCAGGAGGATATTGTCCTTGCGGTATGGATGCGTAGCTCTGTTGATGATAGCCGTGCGATGGATAACTGCCAGGACCTCCTGGAGGAGTGTACGGTTGGCTACCCGGTGGAGCCACGTAGGTTTGTGCACCAGGTGGTGGCTGATACTGTCCGGGAATAGGAGTCCCATTTGTCACAGGAGCTGAGGTGCTCGCAGGTGAAGGTATTTGCTGTGGCGGCGGTTGTTGTTGTTGGGTGTATGGCGTTGGAGGACCTGTTGTTGCAGATGGAGATGTGTATGAGGCCTGTTGATTGGGAGGTGCGTTTGAAATTGTTTGCGGTGGTCCAGATGGATATGGAGCCGATGAAGGCGGATGCGTTTGAGGTTGTGTAACTGGCGGTTGGGACGTCGAATTTGTATTAGGATTAGAGCCGTTGCTATTATTGCCTTGATTCGGCGGAGGAGTTTGTCCAGGACTAGGCGACGAACTGTAACTGCTACCGGAATTCGCGCTTGGTGCAGTGCTACTTGGGGGCGGCTGCGCAGATTGTTGGTTCGCTTGCGATGATGGCGGAATACCCATGGGTGACTGCTGTGACGGTGGATAACCTGATGCTTGGTAAGGTTGTGGAGGGTATCCAGGTTGGGAACCACTTCCTGGTTGCTGGTAGTTTGTTTGCCCTGGAGGTGGTATCTGTGGCTGATTGCCTTGTGCGTAGCTCGAGGGTCCGGCATTGGGACCTCCATAACCGTAACTCATTGGGGGAGGTGGTGGGCCACCTGCAGTCTGTGAAGGATACTGACCAGGAGGTCCCTGTCCCCCCGTCGGAGGTCCATACATTTGAGGCGGTGGCTGAGTCTGTTGTTGACCCGGTGGTGGAGGGTAAACACCAGCCGTGGGACCTTGATGCTGCGATGAATTTGGGTATCCAACATTTGGTGGTGGAGGGCCACCGGCTGATGAAGTTGGTGGCATTCCAGCATGATGATAGGCTTGACTATTTGGAGGATATCCTTGACCAGGTGGTCCATATGCTGGCATACTGCCTGGATACCCGGTTTGGGGTTGGTATGGTTGTGATTGGGGCGGATATCCGGGATAGTGACCATGTTGCTGATATCCTCCGCGATACGGTTGCGGTGGGGGCTGCTGTGGTTGTGGCTGAGCTCCCGGTCTTTGCCCAGGTTGATCTGAAATTAGAACTTCGTTAGACCTCTTCATCAGATTAACTTGTGGTCCGGAAGTTTAAAGAAAAATGAAATTCTGGATGCGAATATTAGGTTGGCCCATAACGTTTTTTTTTAAAGTCAAAATTTTGCGTAGAAAAAATATGGGTAGGCAATGTGTTCTATGCCATTCGATAGAGAATTTTGTGCTCTACAAAATAGTTTATTTAGTTTTTTTCTGTTATTTTAAGATCATTAAAATGGAGTGTCAATTCGACAAAAAAGAGCATTTTCAACACCTTATACTTTTTCTATCTTTTTTTTTGTGTTTTGGCATGATCCTTTGCATTCTCCCGACTTGGATTCGGATTTCCAACTGTTTTGATTCCTCTCGAATGCATTGCGCCACGCTCCGTTCAATAATAAGCTGGAAATGAAGGCTTGGTTGAACGACTTCTTCGAACCGAAAACAGGTGATTTCTACCGAAGAGGCATTGGACAACTTGAACGTAATGATTTGTTGTTCCGTTCTTATTTAATTTTGCGGAAACCTAAACTTAAAAAAACGCCAAATACTTTGCTTATCTTTCGTCACACATTTTTGTATCACTCGCGTATCTTTTCTTTTAAATTTAATTTAAGATTGGCCTGAAACGCAGAGCAAGAATGATTAAACTTGGGTGATAACATACTTTGTGCTGTTGTTGGCGGCTGAGTTGTGCTGGGGCCTCTATATTGCACACCTCCAGACTGCTGTTGACTTGTAGGAGGAGGCAGCGAGTTCGACTGTTGTTGAGAAGGGGGCTGCTGGGATTGACCCGAGCTGGTTATATTCGGATGCGTGGTAGGAGGTTGATTAGAGTAAGCCATTTGCTGATTAGGTTGAGTTCCAGTATCACCGCCGTGTGTATGCGGCGGCACAGGACCACTTGTTTGAGGTGGTGCTGGTCCAGACATAATGCCATGAGGCGGTCCCTGACTTTGTTGCAAAATATGAGGAGGCTAAGTAAAGCGAAAGACATGCAATAAATGTTTATTTATTCGACAAACTTCAATTACGTACAGGTAAAATTTGTGATATATTTTGACTTGAGTCCGCCAATTGGGCTAGATAGACCAAATTTCTATGCAATGCTTGATGATACGATATGCACTCTTGCGCTTTTCCCATGCTTTGAAAATCCTGGATTGTTTGGATCAGAGTACAATTTTCATCGAGTATTTTTTGTATATGCGCCGCACTGGGTGGAGGTGGCCCTCTTCCTGGCGGGCCACCTGCTGGACCCCGTTGTACAGGTTGTGGTGGAGGCTGCTGTGTCGGTGGCGGCTGTTGTTGTTGCTGAGAGTACGCCACAGACATTTTCCCTTTGATCTTGACCACTTTGGCGATTATATTTTATGAAAACTCAATAAATCAAAAAACAGTAATCGAAACTAGCTTAACCCAGCTTATTCAGCACACAAACTTTAGTAATATTAATAGGAATTATTTTTAAAACCACTCATGGCAGTCACTTTTTCGTTGACGTGCAATAAATTTATCGTTTTGTTTTCTAGTTTCCGTAAAAACTTGGAAAAACGCGGAAAACCACAACGCCAAAGTAAAACTAAATCTCCCGTAAAATTTCCCTTGGCGTGGTAATTTGCTGAACTTTTACCACCTCTTTTCAATCTTGAATAATTAAAATTTCTCGAAAAAGGGGAAAGTGTCAAATTTGACAGCTTTGACCAAGTGCCTCAGCTCAGCTCAGCTCAGCTGAGGCACCAATTTTTAATCAAAAATCTGAAATGAGATATCACTAAAAAACTACTAAAAATACTTGAAATGGAATTGGTGGGTCGAATATGGTAAAAAAGTGAAATACCCAAAAAATTGTAAGCCCCCCATTCATAATACGCATGGAAAACATGTTTTAAAAAAATTTTTAAGAAAAATGTCTCGAATCCGGTCGAAATCTTGTTTTTCGGATGGCTTTTCTGTTTACAATTTTACTAGGATTTATGGATTTTAAACCAATTCCCGGTTTGGAGGGGAAAAAATTTGGGTAATTTTTGATCTGAACTTCCCAACTGAAATGTTAGGACAACCGATTTCGAAAAATAAAAATACTGCAGTGAAGCAGCATTGCCAGCCGTCATTAGGCACTTTATTAAAAAAAAATTATGTGTTTCGAACGAAAAAATTGCTAAATTATTCTGTGGGTTTTCGTAGTTCCCAGTGACTTAAATTTTTCGAGAATTTATGTGCTGAAATTAGAAGAGCAATTATCAATATTAAAAATTTTCTCAATAGAATTTTCATATTCGTGTACGTAATTTAAAAAATTATCTTTTCTCGATTGGGAAAAAAATGTCGAAAAATTGTTTTTTAATGCTGTTCTAACGGAATTTGCAATGACAAATTCGATCTACCAGCCTGACGCGTTTTTTGGCTGATGTTTGCGCACTCGCCGATAGAGGTGCAATTTTTCATGCGTTTTCAATTATGGTTTTTGTATTGACTACTAGAAACATTAAAAATAATTAAAATAAAAAAAATTATCCAATATTTCTAAGATTTCTCGGGCAAACATTAATTTTTATGTGACTCTTTAGTTTTTTCCAAAGCTAACTAACTTATTTTATTTGCTGTGTATAATTCTTATGTCAAATTTTTTATCCTGTCATGCTTCTAACCTCAAAACGTGTACAAGGAATAAGGTGTACCAAAGATTTCGCACCCGCGCCATCTTAACACGAAAATTATAAGAATGCTTAAATGTGAATGCGATGACGCGCAAGTTTGTAAGAGTCATCCATACAAACGGTGAACTTAATGACGTCACACAGCTGTCAAAAAATCGTTGGTATACTTTATGTTCTTTGAAGAGGTACACCATCAAGTGCAGATATCGTTTAGCTGTGCAAGATTTCGGACTATTTTGATTAGTGAATTCAACGTTTACTGGATAGAGGATTAATATGACTATTCTTAATAAGGTAAATGCTTATAAATAAAAATGAAGTTACTAAAGAAATATTTACCAGTATCTTAGAATGGAGGTGGATACCACTCCCAAAGGAGAGGGCTTCCGTTCCTACTATATCCAGAAAATTGAGGAACTGCAACTCATTGTAGCGGAGAAATCACAAAATCTGCGTCGTTTGCAAGCTCAAAGGAACGAATTAAATGCTAAAGGTATAAAGATTGTTGCTGCTCTTTTAATTTGAAACAAGTTCCAATTACTTACAGTACGCATGTTGCGCGAGGAATTGCAACTGTTGCAAGAACAAGGTAGTTACGTTGGAGAGGTTGTGAAGCCCATGGACAAGAAAAAAGTCTTAGTAAAGGTTCATCCAGAGGGAAAATTCGTAGTTGATATTGATAAACATATTGATATCAATGATGTCAGCCCAAATTGTCGGGTTGCTTTAAGAAACGAAAGTTACACCTTGCATAAGATTCTTCCCAACAAAGTAGATCCTTTGGTATCTCTTATGATGGTAGAAAAGGTTCCGGATTCAACATACGAAATGGTTGGCGGTCTAGATAAACAGATAAAGGAAATCAAAGAGGTTATTGAACTACCTGTAAAACATCCAGAACTGTTCGATGCCCTTGGAATTGCCCAGCCAAAGGGTGTCCTCCTTTATGGCCCACCAGGTACAGGGAAGACACTCTTAGCCCGAGCTGTAGCCCATCACACCGAGTGCACCTTCATTCGTGTTTCCGGCTCAGAGCTTGTGCAGAAATTCATTGGTGAAGGCTCCAGAATGGTCCGCGAATTGTTCGTAATGGCCAGAGAACATGCTCCCTCCATAATATTCATGGATGAAATCGATTCGATTGGCTCTTCACGCATAGAATCTGGTTCTGGTGGTGATTCCGAAGTGCAAAGAACAATGCTGGAGCTTCTGAATCAGCTGGATGGATTCGAGGCAACGAAAAACATAAAAGTCATCATGGCAACAAATCGTATTGATATCCTTGATCCAGCTTTATTGCGTCCTGGAAGAATCGACAGGAAAATCGAATTCCCTCCACCGAACGAGGAGGCCAGATTGGACATTTTGCGAATTCACTCAAGGAAAATGAATTTGACCCGCGGAATAAATCTTAGGAAAATCGCCGAACTAATGCCAGGAGCATCCGGTGCCGAAGTAAAGGGAGTGTGCACCGAGGCTGGAATGTACGCCCTCCGTGAGCGTCGCGTTCATGTTACACAGGAAGACTTCGAAATGGCTGTAGCGAAGGTGATGCAAAAGGATTCTGAGAAGAATATGTCTATTAAGAAACTGTGGAAGTAATTTGGGCTAACCGCGCTAATTTTCTTTATACAACTTAATTCTCTGCTGATTGAAATCATGATTTAATATGTACTTTCATTTTACAATAAATTAATTAAAGAACGCTGTTGTTTTACTTCTCATATACTTATAGAAGAGACTATCACGCATTTCAGAATTAACTGGAGTCGTTAGCATATACTGATCAATCCTTCCGCTGCAGTGGTCCGCTCGGCGGTCATATATTGTAAAGTTCTAAATATATAAAATAAGCTTAATATTCTCATGTAGAATATCACACTAAAGGTGCTTAAAAACTGAAGAAAAAAAATCCAATTTGAGTTTTCTAGTTTGACTAATTTCTGAAATATAGCTTTTTGAAAATATCAGGTCGAGGCAAAATTTTCGATTTTTGCGTTTTCAACCATCAATATTTCAAAAACTAAAAGTCCAAAACCTGTGAAATTTCATATTGTAAATACTCCTGCAAAGGACTAATAGTAATAGCATAAATAAAATTATCGAAATCGGAGGTAACGCTCCAGACCATTGGATGAATGACCCTCATTAGAAGATAAGTTTCTTATAGGTCACAGTAGCAAATAGTAGCAGCTGGAATACTTATCGTTACATGAAATAAGGTTTGAAGAATATTTTGCAACATATAAAACATTGTGCAAAAATGTGGACCATAGTTAAAAGTTTAAGTAAAAAAGGACAAAAAAGAAAACTTAGAAAAGAAATGGGGCCTATGGTCTACGTAGTATATACTCCAAAATAACGCAAAGATACTATTGAAAATGCGTTAATCGTAGAGTAGATAACTTCTTCTTGGAGTTTGGTAACTTTGCGGCAATCAACTGTGATTATGAGAAATAAATTAGAAAGGAAATCGCTAGAATTGCGACCAATGCACAAATAATTTGCTGGGTTTGCTCATTTTCAACGTTCGAAAAACTAATGAAAAAATAGTTTTTTCGAGTCCATATTTACATCCAAATTCTAGTCTTATTAGTAACGAATTAAAGATAGGATGAGGCTATTCGTTGGCATGAGTTTTTTCGAATTATGGCCCATGGTGGGATCGTTGTGCGCTCCTTGCTAATCAATAAAACCTTAGAAAGTTTTAACCGTTTTTTTGTTTTTATTTATTTTATTTAACAAATCAATTTGGATTTTGTAGAATAACTCTTTCAAATTCTAACTGAATAAATCATGTTTCCTCGGCATCGTTATTTTGAGATACTTCCTCGGCAGCAACATCTTGGGATTCTTCTGCGGCGTCATCACCTTTCCTAAACATTTTCTTAATTTTGGTCCACACTGAAGGTCTTTCATATTTTTTTTCTAGTATTATCTTCTTAGTGGCAACATTGTGAATAGGACCAAATGCCAGAGCGACCACAGTGCATGCGAGACAAATCACATTGTACGGCATGCTGAAATCGGGTGTCGGCAGGGAAAGGATTAAACTTTCGGTGTGTAGTCGGAGAATGTAGTACGGACTGGTTGCATTGAAGCTGTGACTGATGAGGAATCCGTTTACAGGAATTGCAGAGTAGTTTTTACCGGTAGGTAGTGCTGCGGTTATAATTGACGAGCCCAGATAGTGACCGTGATTAGCATCAGGAGGATATTCTAGCCATTTCAGGAATATGTAATCGAACTCGAAAGATATTTCGACCCAAGAATTCGCTGGAACTTCAAGTGCCACTTCCAGATGATAGGCCTTCTCACAACGCTGTCCAGGAATATAGTGAATTGCCTTCGGAGTGATTTTTCCGTTTGGAGTTCTCAGCATCATGGTATGCAAATAGGACGGCACAAACCAAGGAATGCTTTCCTGGAGGACAACGTTAATCGGGCTCCAATGAGTGTTCTTGATTTTTGTTACTATTTTTCCGTGCTCTTGTCCATGATTCAATATGTACCTGTGCGCAAATATCGGTGGTAGTGTAGTCACTGCTGGTCCTTGCCGACTGGTGTCGTCTTTTTTTAACCAAGCAATATTAAACATTGCATTTGGTGACTCCTTGCTCACATCGAACTCCGCGATAACTGCTTCATGGCCTCCTCTGAGGGACGTAAAGGTGTTCGTAGCATCTGGCTTGACTTCATACCTATTATCAGTCACGTCAACGTATATTTTGGTGGAATTCGCCAGTGGACAGACTCCGTTTAGACCCTGCCCAAACATTTTGCGTATAGAAAAGTGAGGATCTCCTAACAGTTTGCTGTCGTAGATCAAATTAGCAGTTTCCTTAAACTCTATAATACATCCTTGATCAAATTGTGAATGGCAAAGAGTTCGGGTGGAAATAGTCAATGAATGATAGTTTGTATTGTAGACATGCCCGGAGTTGAGCAAGGAGGCCAGTCCATTTCGGTTGTTGCATGGCAATAGCTTCTTCCAGGGAGTTAAATTTTCTGTACAAACGTTTTCACGGGGAAGTGTTGAGTATCTGCAAAGATATCACTTTTTGTCGTACTAATCTAACTGAAAACAAACTTCCTACCTAATGAATGTGTCTTCAGTCGTCGATGGACTTCCAAATGTAGGACGAAAGGAATACTTTGGTTCCACGCTGTTGGTTTTATCAACGAAGTTTAGGGAAGCACATAGTACACCGGACAATGTACTACACAAGTTTTTCCACTGTGAATCTACATCATGACTAGATAAATTCCCACTAAACCATGCCCAAATTTCAGCTCCTGGACCGGCATCAAGAATTGGATAGCCCCAATTTTCATATCGCCACAATCCTTGAGTTAAACTAATGTGTATTTCTTTGACATCATATTGCTGGTGAATTTCGGCGATTACACGAGGCAATAAGTGAGTGTTGAACACTAAAATCAATTCCAAAGATAAACTAATAAAATTATGTTAAAATTAAAATCAACTTACAGTCATCTTTGGCATCTAATTTCCATCTTGTTGTGAATTGAAAGAATGTATTTATATGACCGCTTGAGGTGGGCTTTATATACAATTCTTCATGGTATTCCTCATTGTATTGAAAGGAACACTTTACGAGTAAAATAAATACAATTAATCTAAAAACCTTCACAATTGTCATTTTTCCAAATTCGCGTTCGAGTACTTTGCAGTTTACACAATGCTGCCAGATGTAGATTTAAGTTGAATTATATGACAGAACTATTTCATAGAATGCTTTGGTAAACTTTGGTTTACCGAAAACATAATTTAAAAGGCTTGGTTAACTTTGTTTTATCATATTTCCCAGTTTGAAACCGATTGCGTCGAGCGGAATGAATTGTGAAATTTATTTCTGGTTTCAAGTCAAAAGAAGGATTGAGAGTCTTGGAACAAAATAAATTCAGCTATACAAAAATATCTTTTCGGAGGCCAATTTTAAAGTTTTCATAGATATTTTTTTTGTTTTGCATTTTCCAAAATGATTTTATTTAAAAACGATAAATAATATTTTATTCTGCTTTCAAAGATCTATTACTAAGTTAAAATTTTCAGGTTTGTTTGGGGTAATTCAGCTATTTAAATGCTTGAAACAGAGCCTCTATTGGCCATTGGTAAATTAAAATAGAATTTCCCCTTTCCCCTTGCGGTTTGAGTACTTTCTACTACAAAAATGCTTACATCCTCCATGGTGGCGCTGCACGTCGAACGTATTTTCAAGGAACCAACCAGTGGAGCTGCGGCGTTTACCCTGTATGCGACCGCAGCACATTCAATCCACTCAACACACACACGACGCACCGTACAAAATGGCTGCATTGTCGTGAAGGATTTTCATGTGTCACTTAGGTAAAATATTTCAAATAAAAAACAAATTGATTGTCTAACTAAACATTGGACCATATAAAAACGAAGTTAAGGATAATTTTGTGTTGAGCAATATGAAAAATGTGATTTAAACAAAGAATATATTGCGATATAACTTGAATCAAGAGAAAATTTTTTTTTTATATATATTGCCCTATGTGAAGTTTTTTAAGAACGGTGAGTGATGAGGGAAAATTATTTAAGGCAAGTTTCAATTCATTCTTCATTATTTTGTAAATATTGTTTAAATATTTATGGTATTGATGTTATTTCTGCAATTTTTTTTTCATTCTACAACATGATAAAATGCTTCAAATGTTTAGAATTTGTGGGTGTTTTTTGAGATAAAATGTGGTTTGATCGTTTTACCCATTTCCGCTGCGAATTATTCCCAAATATATGTATGCATATATGTACATAGATATTTTTTGTTAAAGAAATTTTTCTCACGAGATAAAGAATAATTTCGAGATGGAATTGTTACAAATTTAAGCAGCAAGAGTTAAATTTTATGCTTAGTTCAGTATTTTAGTGTGACTTAGTGGTATTGCTCATTAGCAAACAAGAAAATGATTGGTGACAATAATAACATGGACAAATGTGATGTGTAAATTGAACTACTAGTCAAACTGATGGCAGAGTGAGGAACTGTGCGTTTGTGAACGACAGACAAAGCACGGAGATTCTAATCGGTAAAATAATCGTGTTAATTGAAGTTACTTACGCAATAATGTGCAATCTATAAAGAACCATTTAGAATTCATGCCCAATTGCAACACATCAAGTGGAATACACGGAATCACTTTCGGAATAAGTGTGCCTTCTGATTGTGCTGTTTCCTCCTCTGCGCCTCATTTCGCTGCTACAGGGTGCCTGCGGTCGAATTGTACATCCCTCAGCCCCAATTACGATTGCCCTTGGTTTCTTTTTGAATGGCGGAGTTTGCAAAAATTTTTTTTTCTTATGCACATGCTCCTCCTAAATGAGGTGAAACTGTTTTGGATCGTGTCGTTCCTTCAGCAGGTGTCGGTAATAACAGAAGAGCTTTTCTTCCAAAGTGGAACAATAGAATCAACAAATTTTTGAGTTAAGCACAACAGCAAAAGATTCGTCTGCTATCGATGATCTGTTTAGCTGATTTTCTCCATATTTTCCTGAATATTTGCAGGAAGGATAGGGTTTCATCATGAAATTTAATCTGATTCCACAATGAGATCGTCACTCTACATCCTGCCATGGATAACCAGCTGTTTTACTTTCCATCAAAATTTTTCCTTCCAGTATTTCAGAGCCTTGATGCTGAAGTATTCCATTTTGTGCAACCACAGACGATCGTTGAAAACGGGTGCTCGCAATTTGTGCCGAACTTTGGATAACTATCAAAATATAATGAACACGGATTTATGTGGGTCGTCGGTCAACGATCCCTACAACTTCTTGGCAAACAGCCAATGGAAACCTTTTCATGAATTCCAGATTACAACGCGAACAAAGTCTCTAACTGTGTCATCTTGGAGTTGGTTGGATTTAGTCCTGGTTCGTTCTCTACTGCAGATTTTAATCGGCCTGTTTCGAGGTCGAGTTCTGGGTAATTTCTCATTCTGCAGTGAAAAGCAGATCCTTGACTGTCCAGTCAAGTTACTAGGAATTGGGAAACAGTTTCAATTTCAAGGACATTCCTTATTCATTGTCTTCTGAAAATTAATTCCGGCTTAATTCTGTTAGTTTTATGATCCACCGTAGATCACAAGTTTAATTGGTTCTCAATGCATTTTTTCGCAGTTTTATTTTTAGGAACTGGAAGCAATAATTACAAATTAATCGTTGGAAATGCAAATGCCTTCTGAAACGCATTTGACCGGTAATATAGGCGACAATGAGATTGTATGTCATTTATTATTAGTATTTACAACACTAAGAATAATCACAGTTATATTACAATTAACTAAGCTAACATAATTTTAAACATTTCTTTTTACATAATCAACACATTTCCTCTTAAATGATATAACATTTGATTCATTCTTAATACTATGTGGCAAACCACCATTGATCAATTGCAGTCCTTTATATAGCAGTGTATTTTGGGCATGCACAGATGTTCGATGAATCCTGAAGTCATCCACATTCCGCAGTTGGTACGGCTGCACATCTCCCACATAACCACCGCCACCAGAAAGGTAGCTAGGGACTACTCCTTTTTTTAAAATTGTATACCGCCATAAGTGTATTCAGCTGAATTCTCCACTTGACATCCAATCATTTAAGGGTATCCAACATAACTGTAATGGGTGTGAACCTATTGCATATCAGGATACTCGGCATCGCTTTGTTCTGCAATTTCTGCATCCTTTCAAAGTGGTCCTTGTTGCAGCATGTATATAGTATTGACGAGCAGTATTCAAAGTGAGACTTAATCATAGTATTGTACACATTAATGGCAGTTCGAGTGTCAATTTTATTGCGGATTCTTTTAAAGAAGCCAATCTTTTTTACCGATTTTTCTGCATATGTAGCCGACATGATCGTGGAACTTCAGGTCAGAGTCAATCGCATTACTCCAAGGTACTTGATGCTTTTTACCAATTTGTTTACTATTTATTTCCAGAAATGTTCCACTGTTCATGCTTATAACCAATAGTTTGGTTTTCGACTCATTTAATTTTAGCTTATTCATTTTTATCCAATTCATAATATTTTGAATATCCTCCATTAAATTGAACACTTAAGATACACTTCGATAAATGTAGCTTAACCGTAGATAACTAAACTTTAGCCAGTAGACTACCACTTTTAGGTTTTTTAAATGAAGTATAATATTTTCCTTAAGTTACCCTAATTTGCTTGAAATAAAATAAACGAAATATAAATATATTACGTTTTAAATTCATGTCTATGCGTTGAATGATTAGTTACAGATAACACCAAATTAAGTTTAGTTATCTAGGGTTAATTAGATCTGATAGGGTTTCAAGTCATACAGGTCGAGGTGGGGAGACGTTAAGGAACAACAATATGAAATTATCCGAGAATTTGCATATGAAAAGGAAAGGAGGAAGGGCAAAAATGTATGGGACCTGGCCTAGAAACCAATAAGGATGAGCTACATGTCATTGGAAAGAATTTTTTATTCTCTACAACTTTTTATATGGCGGGAAGTTTGAAATCGATGTGGGAAAAAAGTTATAGCGGTTCTAAGTGCTTCTCCTTCGAAATAGGATCGGTTTTGTAAACTGAGTGAACCGAAGGATATCTCGTAAACGGTATGGTTTAGAATAATTTTATTATTTTTACCGTGATCAGCCCTGCATAATCATTCGGAAATCATCAACAAAGTGTATTTACGCAGTTATCGGCATCGTCCATAATAAGCCAATCACAGGTGAAATTCAGCACTTAAAACCGCTATAACTTTTTTCCCGCATCGATTTCAAACTTCCCGCCATATAAAAAGTTGGAGAGAATAAAAACTCCTTTCCAATGCTATGTCGCTCATCCTTATTGGTTCCTAGGCCAAATTGCCCATCCTCCTTTTGTGGGTAGTCGCAAAAATATCTATAGAAAGATATACACTTGTGATTAATTGTATGTTGTACAAGTCCCCAAGAGCTCCAAATACGTTCTTCTGTGATAAATTGGAAAACCTAATCACTGACTTGACTGAAACTGATCAAAATTACATAATTGTCGAAGACTTAGACAATAATTAGTTAAACGTAATTATTATTAATTGTGCAAATATGATGATAACTCGACCAACAGGGATAGCAAGCGCAACAATAATAATAAACTTGAATAGCTTAAAAACAGGGAACCAATATGCTACCTGGCTACCTGTTGAGGACTACAGGCTACCGTTATACAGGTGTGTCGCGGCGCAAAATAGTATTCTAAAGGATTTTCCAAATGTTTGTTCATGATCCACCAGCTGAATTATAGCTGAAGCTAGGAAACGTATTTCTTTAAAGGAAGGATCGAAACCATTAATCAGATTCAGCCACATTTTTACTATTTGGTTTATTATTCAGTTCTCTCTTTGGGTCTTATAAAACGATCAGAGCACATAATTTCAAAATTGTAGTTGACATTTTTAAAATAATAATCAATTCTTGATCAGTATTTAATGATCATGAATTTATGGAGCTTACAAAAGTTTAAAGGGTAATGGGCAAAAACGTATGGAAGCTGGTCCTGGAATTAGTCTGGATGAGACATATGTCATTCGATAATGTACTCCAATAACTAATATTTCATTTCAATTCGGTTCTCTAATATCACAAAAGCGATCCTTTTACAAAGGATATCTCGTAAATAGTATACTTTAGAATTTTTTTAATTATTTTTCCCGTGATCAGCGCCCCAAAATCCTTCGGAAATCAACAAAATGAATTTTCGCAGAAGGAATCGTGCCTATTCAGCACTTCAGTAATTCAGTGAAATTCAGCACCTAGATTCTGCGCCTATAACTTTTTTCCCCCACCGCCGAAAAGAAATCAGCCGCCATCTTAGTTATTGGAGTATTTTATAATAGTTATCGAATGACATATGTCTCGTCTATTTTCCTTTGTTGTCGTAAACAAAAGTATTTAGTACAAAATAATATTTGTTTTAATTAGAAAGACCTTAGAAAAATCAAGAAAATAAAAGCAAATTGTGAATTCTGTAACGTCAAAATCCATAAGTGGTAAGATTGTGATCCAGAAATATTTATTTTTCGGCAAGTACACAGTACTTGCAGGATTTGACAAATATACCTTTGAAAAGGACTAATTGAAACGCGCGGGAACTGGAAAATTCCTCAAAGATTATGGCAGTAATTGTACATTTAAAAGATCTGCAATTTATCAATGTGTTTCTATTCGGTTGAAATTCAATCTAAACCACTTCTCGTCTCCTTTGTAGTTAATTATTCCTTTACATGTTTCTTACGACCTTCTTGTTTAATATATTTCACGCATTTAGTGGGTTAAAGTCGTAAAACATTTTAATATGTGAATGTCCTTTGCTCATCCATTTCATTTGCTAATATTGAGCGAATGTTTTATGATTCATTGTGGCTCCTTTTCGTTACTCTTTTTTATCCATATCTATCTATTATCTATTTGTATTCTTGCATTAATGGCATTACCTTATTTCAATAAATCATTTTTCTTTCAGGTCAGCGACGGGCGATTTCTTATAAAACCTTAATAATTGCAGAAATGAGAAAAAAATACTTAAACGCCTTATACAAAGTGTTAAGCCCTTTTTAAATTCTTTTTTACAAAGAAAACAAAAAGAAAATTGTGGATAATTAGATATCGCATATCAAAAGAATATTAGAGATAAAAAATAAAAGACATAAAGAATTTCATTGATCCAGAAAATCCACATAAAAACAAAGTAAAATAAACAATAACAACCAGCCCAAGAGAACAAGACAGAAGTAAAAAAGGAACGGCCTCAAACGACACCTTCTTTATGTATTGCAGTAACGAGCGTGGTATGGCTACATTGATACACCAAAAAAACTGTATGAAAACTTTAACAAACGTTAATGTCAATGGCGGTGGGGCTACGAGTTCAAATTCAACCACTGGACAAGGTGTTCAGCAGACGCGTATGCTACTACCACATGAAATGGTTGACATGACATCCAGTATATCATCCAGCATAGCAAACAGTGGTAATTCATCAATAACGGTTATGAACTCTAGCTGCTACAATACACAGCAAATGTTTGATCAAATACCTCAACAGAATCAAACACAAACAATACAATCGTTCAGCCATAATCCTGCTAATGTACCAACATTTAGTAGATTTTTTTCTCAGTTCCATAGCAATGACTCAATATACATGGCAAATGCATCTGCTAATAATGCAAATAACTTAAGCAATAATTCACATATACTCTTATCGAATTCCTGCTCAACAACACAAGGTGCAGGAGCAACATTAGTCGTAACAAATAATTCAATTACACAGCATTCATCGTATCATCAACCAAACTTAGGTATCAATAAGCAGACTGTTAATACACATCAGCTACCACCGAATACATGTTCCGATAATTCGGCAGCACAATGCACAGCACCATTTAGAAATGAGACCCACGATTCTGGTTCAATTGGTATTAATGGATGTGACGATTTAGAGAGTTCCGATAGAACAACGGATGCATTGCTGCCCAATGGCATTCAAAGTGGAATGGATATTGAACCGGAAAATCAGCCAGAAATCGATATAGTTATAAATAACGTAGTTTGTTCGTTTAGTGTTAGATGTCATTTAAATTTGCGCGATATCGCACTTCATGGTTTCAATGTGGAATACCGTCGCGAAAATGGAATGGTGACTATGAAATTAAGACGTCCGTATACAACTGCCTCAATTTGGTCATCAGGACGTATCACATGCACTGGTGCTACGTCAGAGGCATTGGTAAGTTAATTTATTAAATATATGTTATATAGTGTTCACTTTTCTCTTTTAGGCTAAAATTGCAGCTCGTCGTTATGCTCGTTGCCTTCAAAAATTAGGTTTTAATGTACGTTTTCAAAATTTTCGTGTAGTCAATGTCCTTGGTACATGCAGTATGCCATGGGCAATTAAGATAGTTAACTTTTCCGAAAAATATAAAAAGGACGCTAGTTATGAACCGGAGTTACATCCTGGCGTCACGTACAAATTGCTAGATCCCAAAGCAACATTGAAAATATTCTCAACTGGTAGTATAACTGTAACAGGTATGAAAAAACTGCTTTCAAGTTACTTCAATTATGTAATTAACATGTTTTTTTTTTTTATAAACAGCTGCAAGCGTAGCACATGTACAAGCAGCAATAGAACATATTTATCCTTTGGTATATGAATTTCGTAAGGAACGTTCACCAGAAGAACTACAATTACTACGTGCGAAACAAAGTCGCGACGAAGAAAGACATTCCCCAAGTGCTAAACAACAGAGACCTTTAGGTTTTTGTGATGTTGACCTCCAGGGCGATATTATCGCTGTCTCAGATTGCGAAGGCGATGATCCTGATGATGTATAAACTACTTTTTCAATACCAAATATTATTATTTTTTTAATATAAGCAACAGCATCTCAAACCTCACTAAACTCTCAAATGAGGTAAGTTGCATCTTTTTTGCACTTATATAAATCTAAGATTGTCGCAATTTATTTCTAAGATAGTCCACATTATTTCTAATTTATCCATATTGTTGAAGTTTTAAATGTGTTTTATTCACACACTTAAATTACTATTCTTTTATAATTTCCCGTATAAGAGACTTTGGAGATATAATCATTCGCAATAGCCTCCAAAAGAATTATGTTTCTCTCGTTCCTGTTTTATATCCTTAATTGCGAATACGATAGAAACATTTGTTAAAATTTGAATAATTATTATTCTACAATAAATAATTCGCGTTAAAACCTTAATTCTTGCAAAAAATACCTTTGTTATAAACGTGTATATTTTCCTTATTTGATAAGGTTATACCGTAAGCTATTTAATTATTAATTTATTATAAATCAATGACATTTATCTGAATGAGTTTTTATTACATTCGACCGTGTTACACGTCCTCCCTTAATCGTTGAAGAAATATTCTGTCTAATTTATTTCAAATACATTAACAATTTCATTTGCTGTGAAAATTAAAATAGTTTATTTCTCTAATTTTCAGATTCAACGCTTTGCTTTCTTAAACCACCGTTTTACGTCAATAGCTAAAAAAAACATGGCAACTGGGGTTCTTTAAATACTAAAATCAAAAAAACACCAAGTATGAATTTTTGATTACATTTTTTTTTAAATTTTGTAGAGACGGATTACTGAATTTTATAAAAAAAAAAACAATTCTGTTGTGCACAATTTTATGTAGAAATACAAATGCAATTGATTGGTGGGGCTTTTTGCAGTAATCCGTTCTCCTACCCTTTTTGAGTATTTTTTAATTTTCTTTTGTGAGATTGTTATCTGTAATGAATTAAAATTGAATATTGATAACTATGTAAAAATAATAATAAATGTGTACAATCAATATGTTGTGAAAACGAACATAAATAGTAAAAATGTATTGCTATTTGACGTATACAAAAAAAAAAAAAAGAAAAAAAGAATAATTATCAATAGTTTCGCTCTTAGATAATCACTTGTTTCTATCTTATGAATTGGCGATAGGAATAACAAAAAACAATAGAATCAAAAACACTTTTTCTTAAACCGTTGTTAATACTATTTACATTATTTTAATTATATCATTCCTATCTGCCTTTCTCCTGCTATTTATATATCTTATTTAATTAATGACACTAAGTTATTGTTTTTAAATATAGTTTTTGCCGTAAAGACTGCATTAAACCAACAATAGAACAAGAATTAATACAAAAAAAAAAAAAAAACTATTTACTGTGTTCAATGCCTCAATTTTTATTTTATTTTTTGAAAAATTTAGCAATGGTTATTTTATTTAGATTATAAATACTTTTTTTTTTTTTTTTTTAATACATCAATGAGGTATTTCTACATTTTTTTGTTTAATTTACCAATGAGGTATTTTTATCTTATTTTTTTTGATAAAACAATGAGGTACTTTTTTTTTAATAAATTGTTTTTTTTTGTTCTTTTGAAGAAACTACAAATAGAAAATGATTGAGCTTTAAAAACAAATATGAAAAGGAATTAGATCGATCTTAGGTACAAACTAGTTTATTAGTTTTTACAGAAATTTGATTACATTGAATTGAAATACTTGAATCGCTGTTTGATCTCAGTTCCGAACTAATGAAGTAAAAATACAACAATTGAAGCAATATTTTTAAATAAACTCAAATTGAATGTAAGCATTTCACAAACATGATGTTTAGTGATTATGTATTTTTAATTGGCAAAGAAGTTGCAATTTTTAAAATGTATTTATATTTTATCTTAAGTTTTTTTGTTTTAAAATTTACAAACCAACTACAATAAATGAATTTATTTCTAGTAGTTACTAATAATCATTACTACTGCGAACACATCTTGGCCACTCATCCTTCGTGTGCACGTACCTTTTTGAATCATGTTACTAAAAATCTTTTACATAAATCTTTAGTATTGTTATTTACATATATGAAATCGAGAGAAAATAATTTGTCTGTATTTTAAGGCACTAATACATGTTTATTTTATCCATTAACAATTGTCTTACCGTAAAATCTAAATTATAATACGCACCTGTGTATAAAACGAATGGTTGGGTTTGGTGAGAAGTTTTCGAAGAAATAAGTATTTCATATTTGTATTTGACCGGACTATAATATCTTTTTTTCGTGCTTAAATTAGTAGAAGAAAAGTGCGTATTATACTTGACATTTTGCGGTATTCATCGCTTTCATACATGGTTAGAAAAACATAGTACTAAAGGTGTTTGTTCCTACATTTGTAAGCATAAAATAACTGCTGTAGAATCAGATGATAGAATGCTTAAGTATCTATAAATCGGGCAAAACTCAAGTGAGTTATTTAGTAACAAATTATTTCCGATTATATTGAATGCCGTAACTTACTCAATACTCATGCATGATTCCAAAACAGAGTACAATATTTAGTCTGAGCAATATACCTAATTAACAGTGCAGTGGTACGTTGACTTATAGACTTCGTTGCATCAATTATATCTCGTACTATAAAGGACGCGTATAGGACCAGTGCATTTGCATATTGCAGATTAACGACATTTTTCCTTGCCTAATCTAATTATGCAAATTGAAATCAATTTTCGTGTCTAAGAGGGAAAAGGGTTCAATTTCAAAAGTTCGTGTGTGAATCAATTCGTAAGTCGAAGTACCACTGGAATTTTGTAGTGAACACAAATGGAAATCGACTTCTACTTCAAATTGTTACTAAGCTGTTGAGAGGATGTCAACGTGCACGTATTCAATAGTGCCGAAGTTTTACAACATTAAAAGCCAACAAATGATAAGGATTTGTTCGCTTGAAATAAATCGTGTATATGATTTCGAGCAGTGACTCAAACATTTTGATTGAATTAATACTTCAAGGGCGAGATTTGTCGCAGAGCACAATATCAAAAATCATTTACTAAATACAGTAGATACTTTTGGTCAATGTTAATCTTACCAGTTTGCTTCCCAGTTATGTATTATGTACTTTCTGTTGCGCGTTGGAGTTCGTCCCGTACTCGAAAATTGAGATCCGACAACAGGTATTAGATCTTTTCCGATACGTAAAATTATCCTGTCGACAAACATTGGTGAAACTTCAACTACATTCCCCGATGTCGCGTATGTTATTGACACAGGGAAGGTCAAGGAATATGCATATGACTGCGCGACAAACACCAGTTCCTTGGAGCCCACATGCGCCAAACAACGAGCAGGACGAACACACAGGATGACTCCAGAAAGTTTTAAATCAAGAATTGCAGATCTAAAGAAGTATCCTAAACCAATTATGTTTTCGGAAAATAATTTTTGCGTACTGGTTTTTTTTAGAGCTATCTGAAGCAGTTCGCGTGATATTCTTATTTCAATCCCAGATAAATTTAAACCAGTGTTACTTTGTAAATGATCATTCAAATCATACACTACAAATTAAAAACGTGAATATTTTCCATATTTTATTTATTACAAACGAAAACTCAAAACCAGTAAATAAATTAAGCGTCATCGAAAACCTACAGAGTTCGATAGTCTATTAAACGAATTTTCAGTTAACGAGGGTTAGCTCAGTCTTGTAAGAGCTGTGATTCTTATTTAACCCATTGACTGCCAGAATCAAGCCTTATTCTCTTCAACTTCCAGTGAATAGGTTAATTTAGTGTGTAAATTCTACAGAACTTCTTAATCGTGTTTATGCAACTACTTAAATTCATCTTTCACACTTTCGTTTCGTAATTTGCCTAGCTCTACAGGATTCTTCGCATGTTTTACTACACTAATTATTAACTTGGAATAGGTGTACTTTAAGGACTTGTCGCAGATTTTAATGAAATTTTTTAGGGACTTGCATTTTGGCCTAAAATTGAAGAATATGCAATAATTTCTTGGGGATCGTATGCAGTTTTTGAAATATTTAAGTTTAAAGTTCCAAAAATTAATTGTCCTTTAACGACATTTTTGGCGTATTATTCCTACAAAATTTCATTAAAATCCGTGACCAGTCCGTACATTTAAGCCAATAACTTCTTGCTCATCTTATGCCTAAGTGTTTCATTTTGCAAAATAATTATGTTTCATCTTTTAAAATATTACAGAAAACTTTTAATTACAAGATCATTACATTGTAGCTGTGTATATCAACTGTATTGTAACAATGCTTTACTAGAAATAATGGATAATGGTTTTTTGTTTTTGTTTTTAATTTTGAACATTTTACATTTACACATTTTATTTATAATAGCCACGTACGAGCACATGACTCTGGACCTAGATAAAAATTATTGGCTGAAAGAATATTTATATAATTTTTTTTCTTATGGATTATGGGGTACTATTGTATAATACCTTTGAAATGTATATAATTGCGATCGCATAACAAATTATGATATCTTTGACCAGCTATTTTATTAATTTTGTTAGTTTTTAATTAATTAAAATTTGGTTTAAGTATATTTCAAACACGAGCAATAATATCTCAGATGAATCAATTTTGAAAATACTGTAAGTGGAGCTCGCTTTTCTCAATACCAATGTTGTTTCTTCATTACGTAGAATAATATATTATTATTTCCAAACTAATTTGTCTGGTACAATCCTCTTTGACGTAAAAACAAAGAAAATGTAAGAAAAATCATGGATAAAAAGAAACCAAAGACTTGAATTATTAACATGTTTGCACTAATTAATGTTAACAAAATGAAAATAAAAAAAAAAGTAATAATAATAATTAATAATTATCTTTCTCTGGTACACTCCCAAAGAAAGACACATTGGGATGAAGACATGTTTTATTTCAAATATGAAATTTCTATTCATTTATAATAAATATTGTAGTTACTGACTTTTTTATGATTAAGTCTCATTATAAATTACTTTTAAGTTAAGAAGTGTTGCTGCTTTTTGTTAAACAAAATATTTAGACGAACAGATTTTCGATTTATGAAAAAACGTGGTTATTTAGCAAAAAGATAAACAATTATACATATATTACATTAAAAATCAATAAAAAAATGTATAAAGACAAAAAAAAAAAATTATTCTAAACACAAAAAAAAACTACTACCTAGTGCCAAGAAAAAAAACAAACATATTTATTTAAAACTGAAAAAGCAAACCAAGAGAGAAAATAAATGAGTTAACTATTACCGAATGTGAATTAAGATTATTTTCTCACTAATTCTTTCTTTTTTAATATATATTTTTGAAAGGTTTTTTTTTATTTCATTTCAATTCTGTTCATAGTTAAAGAAATTTATTTTCTAATGCAGAGAATTTATTTGAGTAAAGATTAAGAAAGGAATGAATGGAATTTTTGAAATGAGAAATGTTTATAGACGCATTAAAAAACCTCTCGAAAATAACAAAGGATGTCTCTATGAGAATATGGTATTTGTAAAGGATCGAAAAAATAACGTTCTACTTTCATATTGTGTATTAAGTAAGATCGTATTTGATACTGCAGGAAGTTTCTAGTGCTGATTGATTCCTCCAGTGGTTTGATTGTAATCGATGCGTTTCATGTTTATACATAAATTTCAATAAATGTGAATTGTCGATAAAGAATTAAATATAAATCAATTAAAGGATTTGTAAATGAATGTTTAGAGATACTGTTAACTGACTTCGACATCATATTTTACAGTTTCTTCTTGCATAATTTCTTATTCGTTGTTAAAAAAAGAATGTTTAACAATAATTATATTGGTCACTAATTGTAAGATCTAAAGTAAAAATGTCTGAATCAAATGGAAATTAAAATAAATTAACTAAAGAATTAAGTTTTGTAAAACTTTGTGAACTTAAAATCAGTTCAACCTACTTAAATATTGGTGATAGATGTAAAGCACTATACTCTATAGGAACCACGAAAAATGCGTTAAAATCGCAAATATGCCTTTCGTAAAATAGCAATAAAAATGGTAATTATTTAAAAAGAAACGTGTGCATTTTGATGTAAGCAATGTTTACTATTTACATTAACATTAAAAAAGACAAGGAACGTAACTTTTCTGTAATTTTTAATTCCTGACAATATAAATGAAATAGGCATTTATATATTATATAGATGAACAAACACTTAGCACTCTATCCCAAAAAGATGGGCATGTTAATTGTGACCACTATTAGGAACTCAATTGAAAATTGTGCGAATCTACTCAAGTGCGGTCGCCATTTTAAATACGTAAATATGAAATGGGACTGTTTAATTTGTAACAATATTTCATACGAAAATCAATGTTTTCTTTTAAATTTTGAATGTGTTGATGGAGTTGCGCTTTTGAATCGGCATCGCGGTTACTCAGATGATGGTTTTTTTTTTTACCTTAAAGGCTTTCACAACGCTTAAAAAAAGTGTTGTTAATTGAGAAAAGATAAAAGAATTATTAAATAAATAATAATACAATTAGAATTGAGAAAAAAAAATAAATACGACTTTTATATATTTTCGTTGTTTTCCTTTTACTTCGGATTTTTTCAGGGAAGTTTAGATATAAACACCTTAAAGACACTTTAATAATTAAAGATAATTTTATTTTCAGGTAATTACATATTTTCAGATTGTTTGGTACCAGTTGAAAACATATAATATTTTCTATTATTATTTATTTTGTATTTGATTTTCGGTGCAGGCAATTGCTAAAGGAAAAATGTATAGATCAGTTTGTAAAGTGCGAAGTAGGATAGCGTACTAGAGCGAGTATATTCAGCTTGGAATGCGCCCAACAATAGTTCAGTAGATCAAATTTGCTTACAATTGCTTACAATCGGGGCTCGGTGGATGTGCTGGCAAAAAAGGGTATTTTAGCTGTCATTGAAAAAGATGAGTGAGAAAAACAGCATTTTGTGTTCGATTTATAAATTTGTTCTTTAAGCGAACGAACATCATCAACTTTACTTACGGTTTCATGGTATGTAATATTCTTTGTATAAGGTTTCGATTTAATTTAAGCAGGAATTTTCGAGCTTAATATTATTATTTTAATAGGTTTGGTACACCGGTTAAGTTGGACATTGCAAGATTTTAAGGGAAACGTACGTAATAATTCGACAGGCTGTGCTGATTTAGAGGTGAGTTTTATTTAATGTATTTACGGTGCCGAAATTTCTGCTCCTGTGGTTCATCTAATGTTAGAAATCACAAGTTTAATTTGTTTCCGATATATTCTCATTACCGAGAATTTTCAGTATTCAATGTCAAAAATGAATATTTTTAGATAGTTTTGAAAAGTGTTAAAAGAGGAATTGGATAATTTGCCATTTTACCTGATGGCTTTTACAAGCAATTCTGTTTTAATCAACAAGAATATTCTGAAATTACAATAAAAAATACAAAACACTGACTTATAGCTGTCACAAGGATTAAGTTAAAGCCTAGGTAACCATTATTAGGTAACTAAATGTATTGAGAACTACCTATTTTGTTGTAGTTGTTGGTAATGAATGAGTGTTTTCCGTATAATCTCTTATACACAGTTTGGTTTCACAGAAGAACGCAAACCAGGAACTTAGAATGTTAGATTAGATTGGTTGAACGGGCTTTTGTGCAAATATGCAGGATGTACACTTGTAGATAAATAATATTATGTTCTTGTTACGATCCCCTGAATTTGTTAGTACTTCGCCCACTTTTCTCAAACCCTTTTAGTATTTTATCACTTCTTCGAATTCATCATCCTAACTTGAAACACTTTAACCAGTTCAGTCACAGAATTCTGACAGAAAACAAAAACCCAACATAAATGTGTAATAATATGATTATTTTTGTTAATAGTATTGTTTTAATGGCTTCTATTCCAGATTAAGATGCGATTCATCGCTTATGTTCTACTGTTTTGCCTCCTCCAAACAGTTACATTTAGTGTCGACCACAGCAATTTCAAAACATGCGAGCAAAGCAGTTTCTGCAGGTAAGTGATTGCTGTTACAAAATAGTAATGAGTCGCAAGCCTTACTTATATTTATTTTATAGACGATGCCGAAAAGTAGAACCGAACAAATCCGCGTATGCTCTAGTGTCCGGCACTTTGAACACGTATTCAGATTCAGTCACCGCTGAAATAGTCAACAAAGATAACAATCACGTGTTTACGTTTAAGATCGAAACTCTTTTGGTATAATTATTCAGATTTTAGTAATGCTTGAATTCAATTGATTAATATAAATTATTACAGAATAATGTTTTCCGAATTAGAATTGACGAAAAGGAACCTTTAAAAGACCGGTACAAAGTTGTTGATGCTCTAAAGAAGGATCAGCCTCAAGCGGGAAAGTAAGTCGATAGTTTAGCAAAGAATTCATATTTCAATGCAAATATTTTACACAGCTTTAAAGTGGATGAATCCCAAGAGAATTTGGTGGTGTTATCGGGACCAAACAAGGCTATCATTCACCCAGATCCATTCCGTATTGATTTTTATCAAAATGAAAAGCTGACGGTCGCAGTGAATGCAAAAGGCTTAATGAATTTTGAATACTTGCGCAAAAAGCACGAACATCAATCTGAAAATGCTGAGGAAGCTGGCGAAGATGATCCGGCGAAAGAGGAACCTGCTACAGATGAGGATCTCGGTGCGTGGGAAGAGAACTTTAAATCTCATCATGATGCAAAACCATACGGTCCGGAGGCTGTCGCTCTAGACTTCTCGTTTCCACAGGCGGGCGTTATGTTCGGCATACCTGAACATGCTGATTCTTTCCACCTTAAATCCACTGAAGGCGAAGAACCATACCGATTGTATAATTTGGACGTGTTTGAGTACGAATTGAACAGCAAAATGGCTCTGTATGGATCAGTTCCAGTTTTATATGGACATGGGTAAGGGAATATTGTCATGCATTTATTAATGGAATATTTTAAGACTGTTTTACCTTTAGACCAGACCGAACGGCTGGAGTTTACTGGCAAAATAGTGCGGAAACTTGGGTGGATATCTACAATCCAAATAACGCGAAGGATTTAATGTCTGAGGTTACAAAATACATTTCAGGTATTCCGGTTCTAGCTTCTGAAAGACCATAATAAAGTAAAATATGTTCAATTTAAGGAAAGAAGCCAGATCCTCCAACGGCTCATTTCATGTCAGAGAGTGGAATTATAGATGCGTTCATTATGCTAGGCCCTACACCGCTAGAAGCGTTCAAGCAATACACGGATTTAACTGGAACTGCACCAATTCCACAGGTACTAGATATTTACCATTTTTGTTTATGTTCATCTACTTTGAATGGCAATTGTAAATGTTGACATTTTGTAGCTATATGCCTTGGGTTACCATCAATGTCGATGGAATTACAATGACGAACAAGATGTGGACAGTGTTAACCGCAAATTCGATGATTACGACATTCCTATGGATACAATGTGGCTGGATATTGAATACACCGACGGTAAAAAGTATTTCACATGGGATAAGCACAAGTTCCCAAATTCCCTAGAGATGATCAATAACTTAACTGCGGTTGGAAGGCATTTGATAATAATTATTGATCCCCACATTAAACGTGATGGAGGATATTTTGTTCACAATGACTGCACTAATCGCGGTTATTATGTGAAAACTAAAGATGGAAAGGATTATGAAGGATGGTGCTGGCCTGGTTCAAGTAGCTATCCAGATTTGTTCAATCCTGAAGTTAGAAAGTATTTCTCGGATCAATACTTGTTGGAGAATTTCGACACAGTTACAAAGGATGTTATGATTTGGAATGATATGAATGAACCATCAGTTTTCAATGGTCCCGAGGTAACAATGCTGAAGGATAACATACATTACGGAGACTGGGAACACAGAGATGTTCATAATTTGTATGGTCACATGTATATCATGTCCACTTTTGATGGTCTTTTGCAAAGAGATCCCACTCAACGACCCTTCATTTTGACTCGGGCACATTTCTCAGGCTCGCAAAGGTACGCCGCAGTCTGGACTGGAGATAACAAAGCCGATTGGGGTCATCTAGTCGCATCCGTTAGTATCTGCTTGTCGGAAGCTGTTGCTGGATTTTCGTTCTGTGGATCTGATGTGGGTGGATTTTTTGGTAATCCAGACGCTGAGCTTTTGGAGCGTTGGTATCAAGCAGGAGCCTTCCAACCGTTTTTCCGTTCTCATGCTCATATTGATACGAAACGAAGAGAACCTTGGCTGTTCCCAGCGGAAACTACGGCCGTAATACGGAGTGCCATCAGGAAGAGGTACATGTATCTACCGTTTTGGTACACAATGTTTTACGAGCATGAGAGATTTGGCTATCCGATTATGAGGCCTTTGTTGACTCATTATCCGGGCGACAGGAACACATACAATATAGATTATGAGTACCTACTGCAGGATAGACTTTTGGTGTCACCTATAACAGAGCAAGGCAAGACAACTGGCAACGTTTACTTCCCATTGATTGATGAAAACAAGGGAGATCTTTGGTATGATATTGATACTTATGAAATTCACGATAAGCCTGGACACGAAACTATTCCTGCTGATAGAAATAAGGTGAGTTTGGTATTTCGAACTATGCAAACCAATTTCAATCCGGTTTTATTTTCTCTGTAGATTCCAGTTTTCCAAAGAGGTGGCACAATTGTCCCCAGAAAAGAGCGTGTTCGCCGAGCTGCCACTCTAATGCGAAATGATCCGTATACCCTAATTATCTGCCTCGATTCATCGAACGGCGCCAAGGGAACTCTATTCATTGATGATGAAAAGAGCTACGATTACCGGAACGGGAAGTATCTCTACATCGAATTTGATTACAAGGATGGAGTCTTGAGGAACAAGTATAACTCTTTTTTTTATTTTTTAGTTACCACAGCAGAACTTTCTGTTTATTTTTAGGTTCATTGATCAAAATGCGTCATATAAAACAGAGTCATGGCTTGAACGAATTGTAATTGCTGGAGTTAATCAGAAGCAGCCCAATTCAGCTGACCTCAAAACAACTCACGGAAAAGTAACTCCATTAGAAATATTACCAGGAAGAAATTCATTTGTCATTCGTAAACCTGGTATTAACATGGCGGAAGATTTCACTATTACACTTAAATACTAGTAAATTGTCCTATTTTTTAAAAATTTAAAAATTAGTTCAAACGTAGAATTTTGAAATTAGTTTGTTAACAATTTTCTTGACTGCAGAAGAGATTAAAGTAATGAAAATTGTATAGTAAAGAGAGGATGCATGTTTGAATAAATTCGTAAAAGCACAATATAGTATTTTTCGTTGTGGATTTTTCTGATATCCTGTTCATATTTCATGATCTATGTGCTTGAAATTATCAAATAGAATAAACCATAGCTGTTTTAATTACATAAAATGTGTTTTTGTATTGTTTCGTTTTACGTTTCATTGCGCATTCTTATTTAAACTTCAATGTTTACGATATTCCCGATATTAGTAATAATAATCAACATCAATCAGTGTCGTGCATCGGGAGAAATTTGTGGTCATCATAATCGATTGCGGGTCAAGCATTATTATTATGATTTTATAGCCTAGGACTTAGTTGTATGAAATAATGGTCACAGAACAAAAAGAACTATGTTCTCATTATTGGGAAGTGAAAATAAACCGTCTTATGGTTGACCGTCTGTCCTGTCCAGATGACAAATCCAGAACGCTTGTAGCTAGGAGATGGAAATTTGGTACGTATATACTTCGTTGAAATTTCCTAATTCACACAATTTAGCCTTTCTTCAATTCATTCAGCAAGAGTATTGATGTATTTCAGCTTCTTACATCTGGAAACTCTGTTAAGGAGCTGTGAACGAGATTCGGGAATTTTAAAAGTTAGAAGGGCTATTGCGACCAGTTATCGGGAAGCATTTCAAAGTATAAGAAACAAGTGCTCACCGAGTTCAGAATGGATCAGCTAAAGATTTCACGTGACGGGAACTTTTGGACCTAAAAATAGATGCGGATTGCAAATTTTTCCTGGAGGCAACGGATGTGGAGAAAGTGATTACTGGCCACAAAGCGATATTGGAATATGCATTCAGAATTTTTAACAAAATCTTCTTTGATTTTTACAGAAGGAAAGCAAATAAGAGCAATAAATTATTCATCCTAAGACTTAACGATTTTTTTCCATCTAGTTCTACAGAAATTTCAAAAGGATCCAAGTTTTTTGGAAGCAGGTTTGGCAACCTGGAGATTCATCCTCTACGATAAGTTGGACGTGTAGATTTATGTAGAGCACTTGTGCGATATGACAACCTACGAAGAGACGTTACGGTTATGGAGCTCGATAAGAACACTCGCTTCTTGTCAACGCCACCGGAAGAATTTACAAACTGCTAAGTACTGGCCACGTTGATTTCAATTTCATTAACGATCCGCATTCTGAAAATATAACGGCTCCAACTGCTCACATACATCACATGCCCGAAGGATACTGTACCATCTAGAAGAGACGAAACGATTCTGATCGCGCGATTGTACATTTGTACAATGTACTACCTCTTAGTAGACACGCAGAATTCAGAGATTTTGAATGTTTTCATTACTATTTTGGTACTACATTGGAAAATTAAGCATTCAATCTAGTTCCAAAATAGTATTGAAAAGTTTGAACAACATCAGGACAGGGCTTCGGGGCAAAACTCCATAGTGTGGCCCCTCAATATTTTACTATGCCAAATGTTCAAGTATTTATTTAGCTTATACAATTAACAAATTAATTATATTAAATAGATTATTTTTATGGTATAAGTTTTGCCGTGAAACGTTTTTAAATTCAGTCTAAACAATTTATAGGGAGTCACTTTGAAAAACCAAATGTAAAATAGTAGATTAAACATAAAATTGTTTATATAGTTGCAACCATATCACAGGCCGCGTCGCTGTTGCGCTAAGCGGTACATTATGAAACTCAACGTAACGTCATCTAGCTGTAAGCGTTCTGGAGTTATCGTCTGGAGTGTTGAACTGCTTGCAAATATCCAAGGATCATAGGGTTACAGATTTGCGAGTTTGAAATAAGAGGATACCTCGTGAACGCTTATAGATAGATTTAAACTTAATACAATAATATTTCATTAAAATTGTAATCAAGTTCGAGAATGAGCAGAATATAAAACCATATAAAACTCTTGTGTAAATAAGGCTCATTGACCTTGAATAACTCGGAAACTAGTCATAGAAATGTTTTGCGACCATAGAGACTTTTGATCAGCACCTCATAAACTACGACATACTAAATTTTCAGCCAAAACCACCGGGACAACTTTCGCGTATATTTTGTGCGGTGTCCTTTGTTCTATCTCCGAGGATAGTCAAGGTACATGTAAAGCATTGATTTTTCAGGGTCGTTGAAGTTACCACAAAGAACTTCATGAAAAGAAATTTCAAATAAATATTAATCGAAATTTTACTGTATTTTTTTTTCGACATACAAATTATCTGTAAGACTAGTGTAGTTATAACTGAATATAACTGAAATTTCTCTAGGTAGTTTAATTACCAAAGAGATGCAGTATCTTAAATTTCATACCCATAAGTCAAGATGGAGTATTATCCAAGATAAGACGGTCTAAAAATCAGTATAATAAAATTGACTTTAAAATAGTACTTTCTCAAAATTAATAATAAAGCATATAGGTATAGCATTGGATCCAAAAAGAATAAATTTGCAATTCGCCTGTCTTCTATTATATGCAAAAGACGTTTCACTGATACAGCTTGTAATGATTTTTTTACCATCAGTTTTGGGGTCCGTGCCCTGCGGCAGGGCTCCGGCTGCTCCATCGGTAGTTGTGACCCTGAACAACGCCCACTGAAAAGAACACTTTTTTAAACCAATATATTTTTTCAGATGGACTAGTAAATAGTTGCGTACTGTTTGATTCTGGGAGGGTACCACCGAATTTCACAAATCAAATATGGAACGAAAGGATTAAGGAATATAGTAACGATTCGTAAAAACAACAGTCTAGATTTCTCCTCCACTCTCGGATTTTTCAGGACGATTCCCTTCGACGGTTAATTACGAAGACGTTCACAGTAGAGCCACGTAACATTTTACCAATAACAAGCAATTGATTGTTGTAGCTTTACACTTTTATAAACAATCAGATTCCTTGGAATTATCAGATTCAGTTTTATTATATCTATTCTTTTTAATACCGGTTAAAATATCAGGTAGTTTTAAATAATAGTGTTACTTGAATTCCTTCTAAAACTACTTCATGTTAACAGTTCTAATAAAAACAGTTTTTTAAGCAATAATGTAATGCCATTTTGAAATGAATGTAAATTTTATTAATTATAATAATTATAAAATAAATTTATTAATAATTATAAAATTGTATTTAAACCGTGAGATTTCCCAAAATTTTCGTTCCTTTTGTGGCAGCAAGGTTAACACAATCATTTGCAAAAATCTTTTTGATTTTATTGTATGAAAACTCATTTAATAAGAAATATTTTGTAATTTATTTTCCTATTTTTAGATTTTCACTAAAAATCTAGTTTTAAATAGTTTAAAAAGCTAACAATTTCATTGCTTCATAAGTTTGCTGTTAAAAAGAATCGAAACATACTAATAAAATATAAACAATCGAAGAGCAAAATGAGACAAAATGTTTGTGTGAACTTGCAGCAAACAAATTGTAAGAAATAGTGCTAGATTTTCATATGAAAAGCTGGAGTTTTAGGGTGAACTGAACAGTTTGGAAACATTTTTAATATCTGCTGACCCGCATAAAAGAAGCCACGATGCCGTTATAACAGAAGTTCCTCAAAACGAGACGAGATGAATCGAATTACTTTCACGTGAATAATGCGCTTATGAATATTTTTTTCGCGTTTTTTTTTCAATTTGTGGTATGAAATTTAAATAGGGTTAAAAAAAGACAACTGAATGATGTTTTTTTGATCTAGACCCCTTAATGATGAAATTCCAATGTTATTTATGTTTTGATTCTTCCGTTTAATGCTGCGGGACAGTAAGAAAAGACAATAGGTGAGAAATAAAAATCCATAGGTAGATTTTGAATGATTAAATATGAGGTATATATGAAGTATCAAGAGTTTTCTTAGCTTGTTTAAGCGATATTCTGTTCTTAGCTTGTAAATGGGCCTTAAAAAACTAAACCCATGGAAGCAAAGAACATGAACATATTCTTAACACGTTATTTAATATTCACTTATTTGAGACTTACCGAGCTCGTCCTTCTCGTTTTAGCGATCGGGTTTCGTTCTTTGATTTTACCGGCTTACGAGTTCAACTTTTTTTGCTTAGAGGTACAGTGGAATTTAGATAATTAGAATTTTTTCCCTACCCCCCTCATCCTTTTGTGTTCAAATTATTCGAATTCGACTGCAATATCGTTATGTCATGAAGTTTTGTAGTCATCTCACCAGGCGGCGATTGGGCGGTAGAGGTAAAACAATTATAAACAAAATTTTACTACTAACTCATTTTTTAACTCAATTAAATAAAGAAAATTGTCGTAAAATCTAATTAGTGTATTAAATTGTTATAACACAATTTTGAAACTTACCACCCCATTTTCCACTAGAGGGAACGTGTAGCCGTGTAAGTAATTATACGTATGTATGTGTTTTTTTCAGAAATGTTCAGGGAAATTAGAACTTATTCAGAAATCAGAATTAATACTTTAAAGTTTATATATTCCTTAATTTTTTCAGAAAGTATTTCTCCTACGTTAGATTTAATGAAAATATGGAATATACCAATTAATAATTAATTATTTAAATAAAAAAAAAAACATTTTTAATGTACCTACAGCGCTTTTAAAACGCAATTATTTTATAGTTTTTATTCTGTTTTAAAAACGTGGTTTATTAATAATGTTATTATTTATATATTTTTAAGTTGAAAATTGGATGCTGCATTTTCACACCGCAATGTAGTTTGAGGTTATGTCTATATGAACAGGGAAATAGTAGTAGCCAGGTTTTAAAAATTTGAATCATAGTAGGCGCACATCAAATAATTTTTAGTTGCCAATTCGTAGAGCTTCAGAGTTAAATAGTAAAATCAAATAGCGACCAGTGCAAATTAGTGCCAATTAGTTCTGAAACAGGTAAAGGAAAACTGACATAAACTTAAAATTTTAATTTTTAGTTTAATTTTAATGATTTCTTTAAAATGTTTGAAACCGATTGAAAAATTTCAGACACAAGGCTAAAAAACATCAAATAATTATTTGCATAAAAAACATTTTTAATGTACAACGCTTTTAAAACGTAATTATTTTATAGTTATTCTTCTGTTTTAAAAACGTGGTTTATTAAAAATGTTATTTTATATATTTTTATACGTTGAAAATTGGATGCGGCATTTTCACACAGCAATGTAGTTTGAGGTTAGGTCAATGTGAACAGAGAAATAGTAGTAGCCAGGTTTTTAAAATTTAACTCATAGAAGGTGCACATAAAATAATTTCTAGCACGTCGTTGAGTTCAGAGTTAATATCAAATTGTGAGCAGTGCAATTTAGTGCTAATTAGTTTTTAAATCATCAGGTAAAAAGGGAAACAGAAATAAACTTAAAATTCTCAATTTCAGATACAAGACAACATCATTAATTAACATCAGGAAATATGGAGAATAGAATCCCTAAGCCAACTATAAATTATTTGGTGGTCATTCAGAGAGCCATTAATGACTACATTGAGGCTTTTGAGGTATGAAATGTTTTTACTCGTTTATTCACAGTATAACAGGATTTAATTTAAGGAACTCGTGATGCGCAGATTTGACTGCCCAGTGGTAAGTAACAATTTTTTTTTTATAATGATCATGTATTCCTAAATCAGTTCCTGGGAAATTGAATTGATTTGATTTTACCATAAATATGTGTTCCATTCCTGAAACTGTGTCTTCAGATTTTTGAAGTGATTATTTTCAATATTTTTTTTTTTTTTTCATAGAAAGAAACAAGATACGAGTATTTAAATTTGTTATGCTTATGCAATATTTTTGTGGATTTTGAAAGCGCCATTTTTATCCGTAATTTTTATCAAAAATACATTAAAAAACAGTGGTTGCCATGATTCCAGTTGCCTGGACGTTCCGCAAAACAAAATAGAAACGGGATATTGTTTTGTATCGAAATAGGTATAGCCCGAACTAGAAGAAATAATTTTCATTGGAAAATAAAAAAATATCAGAGATTTAAAAAAAAAAAAAAATTTATCGCCGATTGCAAATTCCTAGTTTAGGCTATAGTCATCCATTTGTTCAACAATATATTAAAAAAGTAGATCAATCGGAATCGCTTATTGGTAGTTTTCCCTTAATCGTGGCAACCAGTCTGAAAAACATGGTTTTGCGAAAATGCATTTCAAATTCAACTGCAACGAGCAAACGCTTTAAAGAGTGAGGCGTAAAGGCGTAAAACACGCTGTGGCGTCAAAAATTCTGTGTAACGGTACTTTTCTGAATACTAGAGCATGTTTTTGAGGATCAAAAAAATTATTTTTTTAAATCTGAAGTTAGAAAAGTCTTTTTAAAAGACTGAAAACCGCAAGATTTGCTTTGATTTGATTTATGCCGTCGGAAAATTTAAGGTACAGAATAGCGATCAGAAATATTTTGATTTGGTGATTTCTTAGTTTTATTGTGTTTTGAGATTTATCATTCAAAAAAATTTTGTTTGAAACTTATTTTTACTATCGTTTTAGCTTCTAAAGGCAAAGTGCGCTTGTCTCCATGAATTGGAGACGGCATTGCAAGGTTTTGCCAAAAAGTTGAAGTTTGGAATAAATCTTCTGCTCGCTGATATGGAAAATTTGTACTATTTGGACGTCGCCAATAGTTTGCACGCAGAATTCTGTCCTATGATCGACATAAAGAGAGTTTTAGCCAAATTGCAAGCTTTAATTGAGGATATGAATTTTGAATGCGATCCAATCCTGCATCCTAAAAGACTCACAGCGCTTGAACTACAGAGACTCTATTCGGTAGAAAGTATAAGGGTGAGAGCGTCCTTTGAGGCTGGCTCCAGTAACTTCGAACTTAAGCCAAAATTCAATCCAGCTTCTTATATGAAACGCATTGATTCAAATCCAATGCTGTGTTTACATAGGGGGGTGAAAATATATATGAAAAAGCCGGATGGATTGGTCCCTAGCGTACAGCATCTACCCGGGTATTACAGTGATGGCGAATCAACTACGGATGACAGTAGTGATGATAATGAGACCGTTGCCAAGAAGCCGTGTATACACGATATTGAGCCTTATGTCACCGATAATAAAAACAACCAACGGCCAGAGCAGTTAACCCCCGAATTTGTTGATATGATTCCGATAACGAAGACAACTAACAACTCCAACACCAGTTATCAGTCGGCGGTATATAACTTTGAGAGGATTGAGAAAAATAAAGACGGTTTTTTCAAGGTTATTCCGGTAGGCTATAAATGATAACGTCGTTTCCAATATTACAGATAATTAATTTATTACAGAGCGCAGCGAGTAAGACGTGGATTTAGTGAGGCTATTCCTGATTCCAAAATTTGAATTTTCTGTCCCCAAAATTAAAAGTAGTGTACATTTCAAACTATGTATAGTATGCATATTATATATATATATTGTATAGCATTATATTAGAAATTTTGTACGTGACATGACATACTTTTCATGTTTCCAAACTTTCATGAATTTTTATGCAATAATTTTTTTATATTTATTTCTGAAAGCATTTCGGATGAAATAGAAAATTTTCAGAGAATCTACTAATTTTGGAGAATGAACGGAAAAATAAAGAAGTATTAACTTGTTGAATGCATTTTGAGAAAAAATTATTGTGGTATCTTTCAAATTGCCTGTGCCAAAACTTTACATAATTTAGGTCGAAATTATTACGAAATGTCTATTTTAAACAAAAGACGTAATATAATTTTTTTATAATCTGCATATGCAAGCGAAACTGAAAAGATCCTTTAAACTAGCATAATAACCCAAGCTTGCGCTTATCCTGGTTAACTATCATTCGTTTTTTGATTTTGGCTCCGCCCCAAAACCCCGACTGGAAATTTGGAACTTCAGTAGCTTTTCGAGGGGGTTGCATGGAGCGCATGTCCAGTTGAAAAGAAGAAAATACACATGTTGAACTTGAGGAATGTGCTTCAGTATGCTGGGACTTTCTCGATAGACTTGTACCGAAAGGATTCTATGCTGTCTGATTGGGAGACTTTCGTGAAGGTATTTTATTGACGTTCTTCTTTAATTTATTTATTACGTTGATATGACTTTGTTTCATGATAATATCAATAACGTCATTATTGAACAATTAAGGAAGGCATATTCCAAAAATAATATCGTCGAATGGTCGTGGCTGTGTGCTGATATTTTTATTACGTCTGTGATGCTAGACATTTGTAAATTATGGACAACTGATATGCTTCACGTTGAGAAGGTTGAGAAAAAAAAATATCTGTATAGATGTAAACGTGCAAACATAAATTGACTTAATATTTATTGCGAATTTTATGTTGAGACGGAGGCCAACCAACGCTCAATTACTTTCATCATTTCATCATTCATGTTTATTTCCACTTTTTTGAACAGCCCCAAATAAATGGGAATGTTTTATATTAGACAGTAACAACATATCAGATAAATTGCATTGATATTGAGGTTCGTATAGTGTGCAATGTTTAGGTATGTATACATGTTGGAATGTTTCAAATAGTTTCTTTTATGTTTCGCATGCTGCACTGCCGCATGTCTGCAGGATATTGAGAATATACTGAAAAATATTCATACTAGCTCTGGGCCATGGAATTGGATATTAATTGCAAATATTATACACAGAAAAATTAGATGTGTATTTTCAAAAATCTGTTGTATTTCATCATGAATTTTTTTACATAATTTTAAATCAATCAATATATCTAAAAATAAATACTGAAAGGTGATCGATATGTTTCAAATTTTTGGTCGCAAAGGAAGTTGCGTTTAAAACCAGTCAAGATAGTCAAGGACTGCGAGGTAATAGATGTGATATAGCTTAACTGCCATTTCTCCAAACGCCATTGATAAATGCGCTTCCTATGGAATTCAATTCATATTTTCGGCTGCGGTGCATTCATGATTATGGTTCATATAACTATCCTAACAAAAAATAATATCAGCAAGAGCAGGAGATGTTAAACTGTTAAAGTAAAAAAATCGATTTCCATATTGAACCCAAATGATGTTTATAATATTCTATATACTGTATATTTAATATGTTATGAATTCAGGTCGATATTCTCCAAAACTTTTAGTTCCATGTTTATTCAACCCGTTCGAAGTGAGTTTCATTTGCTTGTTGACTTGTTGTACCTTACAGTGTTTGATGTTAAATAAAAACTGTTTAATTAAAACAATATAATATGCCTCAATAAAATTTAGATAGAAAGATTATTGTAGGACGTCCTGCAATATATCCCTCTTTTGAATTTACAAATGACCGCTTAAAAACAAATCCATCAAGTAAGTATATGGAAATAATGCGTACAAAGACAAACATACTAACATAGTAATATATTGAAATGTATATATCACATTAAAAATGTAAATTATTGTCAGCATTTTGTTAATTCAACCGGAGAAACAATTTTCGTTTTTCAACAAGAGATGTTCGTCTTGGATTTCCCTGAATCAGTCTCATCCTGAAATTGCAGACGATTGCATATACAAGTTTTCGGCGAATACAACAATCTGACATAGATGAATTGTAGTTGAAGCATAAATTACAGCAAGTACTGTATGCAAATAATATTCCGAGCCAAGTAAAGTCTTTCTAGGGTGGCACAGCACCGGGGGCGAGGAAGTTTCCATATTGTGAGACACCAGCAGAAATGAACGTAATTTCGATTCTAGTGATGGGAGAAATTCATCTTTGTGGAGCACCGAAAAGTTCCTCAAGGTGATACGATGGTGCCGGAAGGATGTTGTTAATTTGTACTTCCAGCCGGGAATTAAGGGAAAGTTACCAAATTCCACTCATTGCAATTTATTTTGTGCGCGGATTGTCTCATCAGGTGGAATAAACAAATGTCCTCGGTAAAATATTGTCAGGGGAGTGCTTCTAATCCTTGAAGACGATATGACGTATTTTGTAATGTAATATAGGGAGGCAGAGGGGCTTATGACTTGCTTTACTGAAATTTAACAATATTTCAATGGAATATAACTTCGGCAATTTTGCTGTGAGTTAAATGTGAAGCACACTCGCGTGGGGTTGAATCTTTTTCACAAGTGATGTTCAGTGCGGATGCCAGAGAAATTGTGCAATTTTAATTTAAACAATCAAAAGGATACGTGGAAATGGAAATGCGATATTGTCTGTTTACCTCAAAGAAGAAAAATTGTTCAAAGAAAAATCATAATATAAAACTCATCTTCCAATATTTTAATTAATTTTGACGAATTGTCCACTTTTTCCATTCCATTTCCATTTTATAAATCTGATGAATGGAAAACTTCAATTCCTGAATATATACGCGATGTTTTATTGCTTTTAATAACTGGCGATAATATCATGATATAGAGAAATAAATCTTCTTTTGTTTGCTCCATAAACTAAATCCATAAATTTCAAGAGGAAAAATCACGAATTTCGACATAATCTTTAAGCCAAGTCCCTGGTTACAGGATTCCGGATCCGAACCGAAAATTATTTCACTCGATTTCCAATCACTTCAGTTCAAAACACGAATCATCTAATCCGCTTTACTATTATCCATGATATCCTGTGTGCTCCTCCGTCATCGGTTTTGCGGTACAGCACCTTTCGCTACGCATACATACAGATATTAAACCAAAGTGATCCTCGGAAATTTTATTTATTTATTTATTTATTTTTTTTTTTTTTTTTTGGATCAAAACTTCTTAATCGAAGTCCTGTTGACTGCATTCAGAATTATTTTTCCGATAGCAATTCAAACTTCAATTTTGCAATCGGGCATGTTGAAAGTCTCCAGTACAATTGCCATAATTCACATAAAGAAGTCCTTTCAGTTCCATTCGAATGACCAAAATATCGCAAAACCCTTCAAATCAGTAGAATTTTTTCGAAATACTCATCTATTGAGAGTGTCATAAGGTTCACAGGACATTTAACACGGTGTGGCATGGCTGGTTCGGTTGGGGTTTATCGGAATTGGAGCTGTAAGGGGAGAGAGTTGGGCCAAAGGACGTGGTTACTGGAAAGGAGCGCACGTACGTGTATGCTTGTATATGACAATATCCTTATCCGATTCCTGTCTGGAATATAAATGAGGAAACGTCATATCCGTTCAGATTACGCTAAATTGAAAATTTTTATCGGGAATCATACCTTTTGCATTGATTTAAACGAGGACTATGATTGTTTGGGATTGGTGAATTTACTCAAAGTGAATGGATAATGAAAGGGTGTGAAAGTGTGACAATCAGTCGCTGAGAATTCTTGAGTAGATTTCGGTTTTATGACGATTAAATAGCCACCTATTGCTGACGAATAATTCTTAGTCCTGGGCAATTTGCTAAATGACAATTTGCTCAGAGAGTGCTGAGAATTTGATTCGATTGCAGGAATTGTATTACAATACCGTGGAGTGGAGGAAGATGTCCTTTGACTCCAACCGGTTAGCTGACTATCCTTTAATTACCTTATTTGTTCAGCTTGCTACATACGACAACAAAGTGTTTATTCTGCGAACGGATCCTGCATCCTTTCAGATGTATTCGAAATGTTCCGCATGCGGCCCTGTGACCACTAGTGCAGTCCTGATTCCGGAATACTGGAATACTGGTAGTCGGAAGTGCACTTACATAGGTACACAGATGCTTCCATGTCATGAACATTAGGGTGATGATGGAATTATACGACATACAGCAGTAATTTTCCAACGGTAGTTTATTAAAACAATTGAGTGAAAATTTCCAACAATTTTGAACATTTGTTTGTTGATTACGGTTTGTCCACTACGGGCCATTTGCATGAATATGCCCAGTTTTAGGGTACCAACATTTTGGACTTCTCCACCAACAAATCTGTTCTCTATTTACCGATTGCAGTTCATTTTCACTTGTGGCATTGCAAAATATCGCCTCTGTGTTCCCTGTCAACTACTTTTCGAAAATGTACGATAATTGCGGTCTATTGACTCACAACTCCTCATGAATTATTCCGAAGGGCTGCTTTCAGATCGGGTTAGTTTATTAAGTAGAAATGAAATGAGGCAGATGCATTGGGCTTGTAATGTGCTGGAATGAGATAATGCAAGCGAGTAACAATTTAATTGAAAGAATAAGCGGGGTTTCTGCTGTGAACAGGGGGAATCGGGACGTGGAGGTATGTTTTACAAATTTATCTGGTTGGAACTCCTTTCTTGTTGTTGTCCTTATATCCTTACTTAATTATTTTTAATTTTATAGTACAGAGAGCATCTTTTTACAGGTTCATTTTTTTTTTCACTGTTTCTAAAAAAAAATGTGTTTTTTACCACCCAAAAATTAATAAACACTCAATACTAATTATTGTGGGCTTTTTGGTGGTAGAAAGAAAACTAAAAGCAACATGTTTAACTGCCATTTACTAAAAGCAAAAAAAGTTTTAACGCGAATTTTGTGCTGACAATAGATTTCTTAATGGATCATGAAATTACAACACTGTATATAAGAGTATCCCTGCCTCCCCCTTTACGTGCTTAATGCTAGAAATCTGTTATATTTATGGTTTGTTCTTGAAGAGTTTGGCTTTTCAGAAATGTCATTAATATGCTAAAAATTTACAAGTATAAAAAATACAACTGAAAATTCTACCACCGGATTCCCCCCTTTTACGCTATATAAATTGATTTCCTAAAGAATATAATATTGTGTGGATGATACATTTTGACTTTGTGGTGTTTCGGTGGAAATGGTATTTCATTGGATGTCTAATAAGTTTAACCTCAACTATAAGGAAATGACGAAATTACATACAAGTGAATATTTGGAGCACTCATCATTGTAATTGTGGGTCCATTTGATACTAATTGCTACTACCTCGCACTTGGCATATTTCAAATTACTCAATTCATGAAATTTTCTTGCATTTGGTAACTAAACAGAAAATATTTTCCTACAAAATGTGACGATTAAAATAAGTGAGAAGAAAAACCCAAATTTTCTGTTTACAACGAATTCTTTGAAAAGGGATTATCAAAAAGTGTATTATAAAAGTAATTAGAATTTCGATATTTTGTTTTTCAGGATGGTTCAACATTGTAAAAAATTTCCATCTATCGCTTTGTAGAATATAATTTACGTTTACGGTTTACCTACCATTAGTTTACAGTTCGTGCTTGGATCCTCAAAACTAGTCCCTCCCCTAAAGCCCCGGGCATTAAGAGCTATGTATAATTATGATTATCAATCATCACAATCGATGGTCTTTGTTTTCTTTTCTTGTGATCGAATATCTGCTCAAAATGGCTGGCCCAGGTTGTAAATAATGTAAAGGGGAGTGTGAGTGATCACTTTTATTCACACCCAGAACGTCGAGCCTGGAATGCACCATATTAATAAGTGTAAGAAGGAAGGAATGAAGATTTGATCTCATTTTTCTATGCGGAGTTTGGAGCACAGACGGCCGCCATGTTTGTTTCATTTTTTCTTTGCTAGGCAAGATGGAGCATTAGTTAGTGCAGTCAGAAATGTGGTTGCTGGTGTCTCGCTCATTATTAGCAAACCATTTGGATTTGAATTTCAATTCGCGAAGAATAAATTACTGTATAAAATTACTGTGGAAAATCGGAAAAGACTTTTATTTTTTTCCGAAATAGGATAAGTACTTTCGAAAAAAGTTGAGAAAGACGATCTGATCTGGTCGTTTACAGTAAGCAGTAAGATTGAACAGTCTGCATTTCACACACCTTTAGCTTCGAGGGAAACAACCGATGCAAACGTTCCCCGCCGACCCCACAAACTGAACACATTCAGCCTTTGGCATTGTAATCGAGCCGCATTGGCACTGCCCAAAAATATGAATAACTTACTTCTGCTGATTTCTGATCGCCTGGTTACTGGGGTTCAAATTCCTATTGGAAAATGGGTGGTGAGAAAGAGAACGAGAGCAGTTCAACAGAATCGAGTCTTATTAGCGGAATTCGGGAAAAAGGAATACTTGTTTTATTTTTGTTTCTGCGAATTCGGATTTTGGATTTGAAATTTGAGTGGAGGCAAGTGAATGGAGTCCCGCAGGGGTACAGGAAATAAAATAAAAAAGTTTTGTGAGGAATAAATGCAGAGAATTCGCTTGGAATTGGTTTTTTAGAAAAAGTATCAACGTTTTCGTTTATATATTTTGTATAATATATGAAATTGATAAAACTTGTTTACTTTACTTATATTGTTTTTAATATAATATATAGATTGTATATGTCTATTAACAATTTTTTTTTTTTTTTTGGAGAGTGGGGAAATGCAAGAAGGCCTACCGGCTAAAACCCCACTCTTTTCGCCCAGCACCACCGCGGGATCGTCATCACTGACATTACTTCGGGGTGGTGCCGTGTGACTATTCCCTTACGGGACCACCTCTTCCCGGGCCACTGCGAGGTCCCTCTCTTTTTGGCGAAGGATCCCCTTTGCCCACAGGGTAATCCTCCACCACGCCTCCTCGTGTCTATTAACAATAAATACTCCAGCCATTAAATAAATAAAATATTTTTTTACTTTTTCCGAAAACATTAAATTTTTCACTTGTAATGTTATGAATAATATTGTTTTGTATGTATGTATTGTACTCGTATATGTTTAATAAGAAAAAGTCTGTTGTTCTTCGTTATTCTAGAACATAATAATTCAAAATCAAACAGACTTCGTAAAAATTTTTTTCATGATATTTTTTCCTAATTTATGTATGTCCTTCCATTGCATGATTTTTTCTCCAGCGATTGAAATTATTCACGGCGCACCATTATCAGGTCATAATTCAGTTAATAACAGCATCACATTTCAACCCAGGTCAACCCCCTTTGGTCTGTATTTACCAAAGGAAAAATTGAAAAATTCGAACAAACTAATTCATCACTTAATCAGACTCCTCCGCCTAATTCATCGGTGACTGAACCAACACCTTTTGACGGGGAAAATTGAATAAAATAGCAACTCCAATAAGCGTTCTCAGTAGTCAGTAGGACTCAGGACGGGGAGGATGTAAGTTGGGATGTTGCTCTCCATTCCTGTGGCCACCCATATTGGATTTCTTTATTTTTTTTAAACAAATTGCGGCTGGTGATCGTATAGGCAGCCAGTAAACATTATTGTTTGAAAATTTAATTTAAAAGTTTTCAATAAAAATTCCTTTGGCTTTGGCTTTAGGATCGAATATTGAAAATACGGAATTATGGAATGTGGACCCTTTCTTCTGTTCGACGTAGATCTCTGGGCGCTTGTAGTCGAGATGCGGTCACTGATTTAAGATGCTTCCCCCACTTTATATAAGAAAAGCGGAAAAGTTTCTCTCAAAGGCAAACTTCTTCGGAATTATTGTCCTCGAGCCTTTCATTGGTCACGGTCTGAAGCGAAATTAAAATCATGAGATTAAGTTGTATGAAATTGATAACATTCCTGCCGGCGGTCATGAATTCGCAGCTAATACGATGTTCCGCATCTGAGCAGAAAGTCTTAGCCCTCCTCCCCCACCAATATTACAGAATATAGAACCAAATCCTCTCCACCTACTCCCATCCACAATTCCACGTCCTTGGTGCCGAACGGTGGCCGGAACATCAATAATTACCGACTGGAAATTGGACACTGAAGTGTCGGCGACATAAATTACGGATGGCCTGATATTTTAAATAAAGCAAACCACAGAGCGTATAAATACACAAGTGCCTGCAAGTGTAGCTGCTGCCTCTGCATCAGCAATAAAAAATAAAAAAAAAGGTCACAGAATGTCCTGCAACGAAAACAGGAGCTCTCCACTTTGTTATTTCTTTACACGGGGCACTGTACAAACGCGTAAATGTAAATTGCATAATGCCATTGTAAATTTTTCACTCTCAATTGACTCTGCGGTAGGTGAGGCAGTGCGGGGGAGTAGTGGAAAATTGGCGGCATGGGAAACATATTCCCTGGAATAGCGAAAATGAGCAAAAAAAAAAAAGAGCCAACAATAAAAAAAATGAAAAAAAGATTTTCGCCGTCTCTCAACAATGAAAATCAACTCAGATGAGCCTCAATGAATTTTCGAGAGATTGTCTGCCCATAGAATCATTTGTTGAAGCTGTTCCACGTCAGGATTGAATTATTGAACGTCCTCTCGGCTTTTTTCAATTTTTAACGCATTTGTTTGCGAGGAGCCCACCACCGACGGATGGTACTTTGCAAATGGCCAACGGTTTTGTGTAAATTGGATTTTGATTGCCAACGTTTATATACGGGTCGTAAAGATTTTTAAAGGAGAAAATTAGCTGGGAAATTAGCGAAAAGGGGAATCTGAAATATTACTTTTGTTACATGGTTCTTTTTGTTTAAAAAAAAAAATAATTACTACAAAAAATACGTTTTATTTTTTAAGTAGTGCTTTAATATGTCCTGGAATTTGAAACATTTGCTTAAAGTCATCACGATGAAACCATTCCATTCCTGGTGAATGCCTGTTTTTCGGGAAAACAAACACAAACCACATTCCAGTCAACGTTTTGCAGCTTTGCATTTTTATCCCATTATTTCAAGAATGTCTTTAACTGTGGAATGAACTATGGTTGTTTTGTACGTTCTCGTTGAAGCTTAAAATGGATCCGATTTGCTGTGATATTGAATTCGTTTTAGTTTTTATACGAGGAATACTGCTGCAAATGGACCGATTCTCATTCATGTAGAGAGGATAAGAAATGCCGTTATGTGTTATATTTACTTGTTACAGAATTATGGTAAGGAGAAAAAACTTGAAAATATTTTTTTTTTAAAGTGTTATATGTTTTAATGCGATATTATTATTCACGAGTGGAAATATTTGCAAAAAAAAAGAATAAATTCTGTTTTGCCGTTGTAAGCCCACTATTCATAAACTGCGATATGGAAAGGTTTGCGTTTGAACTGGGATAAATATATTCGTAAACATTGAAGGATTATCATAATGTTTAATACCTGTGCAAATTTTCTACTTGTGCAGTTTTGTTATGCTAATATCTAAGCTTAATACAAGCTTGCTGTGTCACGAGACAACTTCATCAATCATCATGCTGATATTGAAGAATTTAAATGTTTTTTGTTTTTTTAAACTAGAAGTGAACTTATAACAAATAATAATTAATATAATAATGCAATCGTATCTGTATCAGTGGTTTTCTTTGGGAAATTCACTTTTCACTACTGCAAAATGAAAATAATAAGGCACTGAAATTTATCAAACTACGCTAATTAACCGTACAATGGGCAATGGCAATAGTTTATTCTAAAATTATTACCAAACAATATGTATACCAACACAACTTGCTATATAATTGTTAATTTTTTTTTTTAATTAAATATGCCTGGTACAATCTTATCATACGATAATTAATTACTATTTATGTTGAAGTACCCAATTGGCACAATTAGGCAAGACGAGGGCTGGCTCAACATTCAACATTCCGCTCCCAACATATATAGTAAACCTTAAAACACTAATTCATGGTTTAGTTCTTTTGAGGCGTCTGATCTCGTTAGTTGTGTCCAGTAGTAGTATGGCCTCAATATTGGTGTGCTGGAGCAATCTTTTTTCGTATGACTTTGCGCGTTGCTGGATCACTTCACAAACCCATCTGACATCAAGGACGTTGTGAAGTTCCTCGTTCGTTACGAGCGGTAAGCATCTGTTATTACCCGATGGAACTTGCTTTGATTTCTTTGGATAACGTTCTGATTGGTTTCTTTTGTACAAACTCAGAGCTCAATTCCATACGTCCAAAAGGGTTTAATAATAGAGCGATATATTAGGCGCTTACAACACAGGTCCATCTTGGCGTAATCTCTCCCTGTTTGAGATGTATTGGTTCCGCTTTTTGTTTTATGGGGTGTTTCCAATTCAATTTCGAGTCTAGGTGCAACCCGAGGTATTTTGCGATTCAGATTGTGGAATTTGCACCCGATTGAGGGAGGTGCGAATGTTGTCATCAGTTCTCCGTAATGCGTATGTAACATGGACTGATTTAAGCTGGTTGAGATGGATTTTCCAGTCCATTGGTCAATCTTTTGGGTATGTTGTAGTTTTTGAACTGCTTTTGTTTGTGAGAATAATTGTTCAATGAAAAGCTTTTCAAAGTTTTACACCTTTGACAGCGGTCCTTGACAATTTCTTAGATACTAAATCCTTCATTAAAAGCAATGGTAAGAAATAATAAATATAAACATATAATTTTAATTTTATCCTTTAAGTATGTTCCAACTTGAACAATATTCAAGAGTGTAAACATTCTCTAAAGGACTAATTTTTAAATAGAATAGAAGTATAATTGATGCACAAATATCTGCCTAAAACTTTTTAAACAATAAAATCAATTATAAAATTTTCAAAAATTGTTAAAAAGGATTCTGTTCTTAAAATCGAAATTACTTCACATAGAGTCTTGGTCAAAATGGGCGTACAACCAACAGAATTGAAATATATTTTCTATAAAAAGCTTATAAAAAAATTCGTGGGGGAACAGAGATATAGGCGTTTGAAACTGCTACTGACTGACGGTATTGCCAGGTTTTTGATCTGAAATTCCCACGAAACTAGATTCTTCCCGAACTTTTCCCACATTTTTTCGTATCTTTACCCGCATAAACTGGTTTATTTACCAGTATTAAACAAAACATAATTATAAATAAAATAATTATAAAAATCAATCAATTTTTTATTACAAAAATTCACACGAAAAGTGAGAATTCCCACGATCTGGCAATAGGCACGCGCACGCACTCAGTAACCCTTAATGCGCTTGTTGTTTGCTTACGTTTCGATCATCAGTTTTTTTCGACTTTTTCGAATTAATAAAGTGCTAATAAATCATATTAAATTGTTTATGTACAATTTAAATGCTAAATATAACAATACTGCAACTTCTTTGTTCTTGTTATTTGTTTTGTTTGTTGTTTAGTAGCTGTTTTTTATTAATACGTATTGTAGCTTGTATTAAGCGAAATAAATAAATAAATAAATAAAAAAAAAAACAGTATTATTAATATTTTGGGTCTTTTATTTCACCAAAGTTTGGGTTCCACTTTTCTTCAAAACCCTATAGCGATGATGAAGAAGGACTACATGTGGACGTCACTTATCCATAGAGTAGTACACATAACAACAGATTTCATTTCTGTTGGTTTTACGCCCAGTCCCCATACAATAATGTCCATGGAAATTAGTAAAGTGAATTATCACTTCGGTCAATAGCATGAATAAAGCACATCCAATTAAAACTTGAAAGGAGTACCTATAATATAAAATCGCAGACATAGGTATCGACCGCAACTTGAGCACATAAAGAAAGTCTTTAATAAGTTTATATAATCATTTTGATCGGACAAATCGAATTGGCGAAGTATCGATATTCTTGAAGCACTTTGCAATGCTAATAATGACAACTTATCCGACCACGATTATGTACTTTATATAACTCTTTTCATTCCATTTAAGCGCGTGTACAAATATTTGAGTGACTCGAATATTCTTTGCTCAATGGATAAAAGAATCCTTGTGCAGGACTTGCCTTGATAGGGTCCATGTGGGAGGGGTGTGGGGGATCAGTTAAAATTTCATCGATTTCCATGCATTTTCTTTCACCCTAAGTTGGACAGTTATTTAAAAAGCTGAGAAATGAAAATTTTCCCCAAATGAAATTCATCTGCCTAAAATTGGAGCAATGGAGATCAAGCGGCATCAAATTGTTCTGGAACTTTGCTTTGTGAAATATTAATTGAAATAAATTTACGTCTTTGTGGAATACTGGAGCGTTGTTTCGTTTTTATCTATTATTTATATTATTACATCAGTGGGCAGTGAGTGAGAGCTCCTTCATACGATGTTTACACAACACAACACCCTGATAATGAGATATTTTTTACCCTCTTTTGGGGAACTCATTTACTAAATGCTGCCCAAGCCGGGGAATCACCGTCAGAGAAGCTCATCATCATAAGTTTTAATAACTTGAAACTACAGAGAGCCGTCTGGATTTTATCTGAGTTGTTTCGAATCACAGTTGAAAGGTTCAGGTCATCAGAACGTTTTACTTTTCAGTCAAAAAGTAAAAATTAATTATTATAAATGAATACCGAGGTTCCGTCCACAGTCATTCTTTATAATTCTTGGTTCATCACGGATAGAATTTTTGTCTAGCAGCGACTTTTATGTTGATGTTTCACCAGTTTTCATATTCAACTTTCTGCATTAGGTTCAAATTCAAATTAAGCGCGCCAGTAATTAAAACGAAATCCATTTTCACGGCTATTGCGGACATAAGCGCATACAATTGGATTGCATAGATGGTCTTGTATATATAAACATATCCTGTATAAGCTCGACAACGTTTCGACCCCTGCAGCGATGGTTTTGTTGCGCAACTGTGTGCCCATTTACCTTGTTGGCAACTGGAAAATAGGGTTCATTCCACTGGAATTGATATTAAAGTGCATCCCTTTACTCAGAGGATGCCGCAATTCAGCTTTCATTCAGATGCGGTAAGGAAAAGGTAGGAACTTTGTCCTCGGAATTTTAAGATTAATGAATTTAATTACTAAGGACAATGAAGTGCATGGAGCGAAGGTAAGTCACTCAGTCATGCAGCATGGATAGATGCTGTAGGTTCGTCACATTTTTAGTAACAATGTTAATTGAATGAACAAATCTTTTTGTTAAATACGTGTAATTTACAGTGTTATTGCATAAATCTTTGGTAAATTCTTACCATTAGAAGTGTGTTGCTCAACGGAAATAACTCATTGGACCAATTTAACAGTTGCAGTGTTGGTTCTATAAGTTACCAACAATTCTGCAATCAGCTGCAGTTCGTGATGAATCATTCCAAAAAACAAAAAAAACCAATTTGAAATTAAGCCGTATGAATATAACTAGCAGGTTTATCTGGCTTCACCCGGGGCGGTGAAAATCATAATATAATATTACAGTTTTAATTTACAACTACCCTCAAACACGACGTATTTTATACATAGAACCGTTTCCCGTAGGTCAAATTACAATAATATTTGGTTAGTTTGTTTTAGTCAAGGGTGGTTTTGGGGGGTTTGATTAGGATAGCGGTTGATAGTTCTTATTGAGCTTTTTTTCTAACCGAAAGGTCAAATACCAATTTTTATGAAGTTTTTACTTAAAAAATGGCGGATTTTCATACAAACTTTCATCTGCTATTTTATCCCCTTAGGGGAGAAATTTCAAAAAATTCCGGTCTTACTATTCCTTGTCTACATCATAAAGTGAATCTCTGTGCAAAATTTCAGCATTCTAGGTCCAAGGGTTTAGGCTGGGTGTAGATAAGTCAGTCACTCAGGACTTCTCCTTTTATACAGTGTATTTAAAAACACGCGGAAATTTATAAGGAGTTGATTTCTCAGTTCATTTAATGGAAAAAATTTCATATAAACAGATGTCCGGAAATGTCTGGCTTCCAATATACAGGGAGTAACTTTGTTTTTTGATATCAGTTTTTTTAAAAATATCTAAAATATTTTTTTGGTAGATTTTTTTGGAAATTTTGCAGCGTTATTTGTATTAATAAAGAACTAATTTCCCCCTAACTTGTCTAAAGTTATTAAGTCCAGTGGCATGCGTTGGGGCACCTTAATCAATATTATTGACAAAAAATGTATGCGCCACTGACTTTTTTTCTAATTTTGATATTTTGTTTAAATCAAGCAAAAATACAACTTTTTCATCTTTTGAACTTTTGACGTATCTTGCTTTCGTTTTCGAGATAAAAAACAAAACACAATTTTATTGCATGTCCATTTATCATACAATACAAAAACATTTAAGAAAAATTTGAACTTGGTGTGCTCTCAATAAAAAACCATACATGATTAAAAACCTGAAATTATTTCAATAAATTGCATTTAAACTTTTAATCGACTAAAATAGATATTCACAGCAAGTTTGATTGTTATTCCTGTTTAAAGGATTATATAAATTATAAAACGGGATTTCGGCTACCTCAAAATATCATAATGAGATGGTGCAATAAACTTTTTACAAAACAGAAATATGTTTACTTTTTAATGTTTTAAAATGTTTATTTGATTTTCACTTTACTGGATGCGTATTCAATTGGATGGAAATAATCGATTTAAATTGTTATGGGGTGGCGAATTTAAAAATTTCGAAATCATATTCTTCTTCGGTTGTCACAAGAAAACTGTACGCATTAAATGTTGAAATTTTTACTATTTAAGAGACAAATCAATATGAAAATTATGTTAAACCGATTTTTAACCCCACGTTTAATCATGTTTTTCATGTTAAATTTAATGATAACTTTAAATTAAAGATCTTTATATTTTCTTGCTGAATACATGACAAAAATTTGTTGTAATTATTTAAGTAAGACCGTCTTACCAATTTTTGTTTTTGTTTTTTATATAGAAAGATTTTTTTAAAAAAATGATTGAAACGAATTTTTGATTTCTTAAATAGTGCGAAAGAAACTCGCAGATTTTTTACTTGGCAGCTACCTTTTGCCTATGTAAACAATAGTAATTTCTATTCTAAACGAGTCGCTCTTTAAAAAAATCCAATAAAAAAAAATCAAAAAAGCAATTTATCACCAGAATATTTCAACAATTCGGTATCGCTTCGCATCAAATATAGAAAAAAAGTGACAGTGTTGCCACAAGCTGCGGACACTGTCCACTCTGATAGCTGTCTCCATTAATTTAAAAAGAACCAAAGTAAGCAGAGAGCAACCGACAGGATTCGTCAGATATTTTCACGCGCCCGAACGTATTTTATCTTAAAATCTCCCCGAGGACAGCCGTTGGGCATTTGTTATTTACAATATTATTGCTTTATCGAAAATTTTATCCAACATTTCAGCTGCGGTGGCTATATATATTTTTTCTCCTTCGTGTTTTTTTTTTTATATTTATTTTTTTCTTTTTGTTATTAATGTTAACAAGATTGTGCTCAAAAAGTCGTGCAATCACCGCCGCCCACAGCATCCGATGCCGCAAGAACAAAAAACTTTCACCGAGAAAGAAAAAAATTTTCATTGATTTCCTTTAAGCTGGACACAGATGGCCGCTTTTCTCGTACACAGAGGCCAAGCCTATAAAGATGTGATAATGTCACATGGTCCGATAAATTACATGAAAAACTTTTTTATTACGAAACAGAAACACAAGAACGCTCCGGAGAATACCCAAGAAAGCATCACCCTGCACAGATTGTCCGCCCTTCATCCGCCCCGGGATGTTCACATCGCCATCACACCTCGAGCATTGTCTCAAGCCATTCGGTCATCCTTTGAGCTGAGTCGAGGTCGTTAAAGGAAAGATATATTCTGAGCCGGGCAAAAACACAAAAGAAAAAAAAAACTAACAAGCGCTAAACAGAAGGATTCGAGGGCGGATATACACTTCATGACATATGGCCGAATATGTGATAAAGCACCGAGTCAAATCGCTGGCAGACCTACATTTGGGGGTCAAGTCATTAGGCCTCCTTTTGGCCCACAAAAGAAAAACGCAAAGGAAATACGAGGCGGAACGGGGGAAGTAAAACCCAAGCGACAATTCAGCCGATCAACCCTATCCGACTCCCTTATCCTGGCGACGACCATGAAAAAGTTCTTCGATTAAAGTTTTGACGCATCGAAGGCACTGAAATCAAATCAGTACTTATTGGACGCAGGACATAGACTTGATTTGTTGACTTTGACCCGCCGGAGCAATCAATCTGGCTGCTTCCCACACAATTCATCCTGATGACAAGGAGTGTATAAGGCACATATCACGACTGGTGAAAACGAACGTTATTTTTTTTTTTCCTACACAATTGGTTGCGCTGAAAATCATGAAAAAAATGATTCCCACACATACGACCCTATAAAAGAAAAAAAAACCCATACCTCGAGAACTTTAAAACGAAACACAGTCTTTCTGTATTCATATGTTGTCTTTCCAAGTTTTATGGCTTTTGTCATGTATCCTTAGATTGTGTGGGCTTCCGGAGTCGTATCCGATGTTGTTAAAGCCCATCCATTTAACGGGTATCCTCGTTGAACTTATGGTGGAGTCGAAATTGACAATTGATTTCGAATGGGTTTGTCTAAATCGGATTTCTTCTTTTTGGGGATATTTTATGGCAACGAGCGTTGAAAGTTGCCAAACTATGGCCTATTGAATGCGCGAGAATAAGTCACAAAGTGATTTTCAATAATTGAGAATGTAATACAGTTTGAACATATTGAAAAACTCTATTTTGCTTTATTACGCGAAAGATCAAGGTTTATTAGACAAAAAAGGAAGAATAAATATCTAGTGATATCGATGGTTTGTATGGAATACAATATCAATACACAAGCACAAGAACCATATATTGGGTGTTCAAAAAGGAAGTCCATACAAACAACTAGTTGGAGATAATATTTTCGGCAATGTTATCCCATAATACGGGGTGCGGATATACAACCAAAATTCCATTTAAATGGCCCGTATATTTTTATAGATCCTTTTGAGTGTTCTCATTTATGGAAATTAACTTTCCAAATGTGATTATTCTAAAATGTTTAGCAATGAAAATTTGATTAGTTTTTCATAGGTTGATTTGTTGTGAGCAGTAAAAGTGAATTGATTGATGTTTCAATCACCCAAATAGCAATTTATGGTGGTTTCGTATTAAGCTCCACACTTGGAAATCACTGTTCTGTCGTCATCTGATTTGTCGCACATTTTGATTTTGCATTTGATTTGAAGGGAAATAATTTTTATAGTTTGCACAGTAGTTTTGTTTTAGTATTAGGGTTGCTCATCAAGCCAGGAGCTCGGAATTGCTTTGAGATATTTTAGAATATAAATTTACGTTTATATTGTTTGTTAATTTTACATGAACTTTTACGATGTGATATTGTTATGTGCTTTTCCAGAGATGTTATTGTCAATTTTGGTTATTTTATTTGTACATGAATAAAATTTTAAACTACAGGTTACGGTTATTGTTATTATTATTAGAAAATATATAGGTATGTCGAATATCTTTTATGTAGGGTATTTATTTGGAAATGCATAATTAGTAAAAAGAATTAATAAACAAATGGGGAACTATAAGTGCGGTGAGCAGATTTCCCTGCTGCATAAAATAATTTTGTAAATAATAAACTTACTGAATGCAGATGCAGCAAATTAATGAGTGTGAGAAGGAAGGAATAAAGAGCCGAACTGATTTTCCCTTGCGATGCTCAAGTGATTGCTATGTTCAATTAATTTTTTATTTTTCAGGCAGGGCATAATTGCAAGCAGAAAAATATTAATGCTAATGTCCTGCTTTTGATTAACAAACAATAGGGTCTCTATACCTATTATTTGGTCGTTTTATCATTTTTTTTCCACAATATACTTCAAAAAAAGTATTGAGAAAGACGATCTTACTTGTTTACAGTACACACTACACAGTAAGTTGAAATAGTCTGCATTTCACATACCCTTAGGCGCAACAACAGAAGCAAACATTCGCCTCCGCACCCACAATACGACCGCACTCAGTTGCTGGCGCTGCAGTCGAACCAGTGTCCAAAAATATGAATGACTTACTTCTGCTGATTTCTGATCGCCTGGTCACTTCAGTTCGGAATCCCATTGGAAAATGAGAAACAAAATGGAAACGCATGTGCCGATTATTTCAATAAGGTTTCGATTTTGTTTCCTAATAATCATATGCACACTTAATGCTTATTAATATTGTTTGCTGACAAAAAGAAAAATTAGAAGTCAATTGGATCTTGCACGCGGCTGATACCAGAACCACGTTGCATTAACATGATTGCACAAACCGATGTTTTTGCATTCCTGTAAAGAAGTTTTAAGTTCCATCAATTCTTTTCATAAAGTGAAAATGAAAAGCAGCACAAGTATTTGTTCTTCTGCTTTTACATGAAGTACTAATCCCAGTAATATATCTTCTCATTTTTAAAATAATTTTTCATTCTCCCCGAATGGCAGTTGCACCAGAGGATCTATATTGCAGTCACAAAGTGCTTTTTAAAGCATTATTCCTGCAAAAACTTCAATTTCTTCCTCAAACTTGTCCTGGCAAAGCACAATTGTAAAAGTTTATGTGTCAAAAATTGTTGTAGGTTCTCTTGTTGAGTTTTTCATGTTGTTTCCCTTTTTATCTACCCGTTATTTTTGTTGAGGGCAAAAATCAAGTAACAAAACATTTTAAAAGGAAAAAGGATAAATCGCTTACTCCCACTGGGAATCCATTTCTAATACTGATCATTGTGAGCATAAGAAAAAAACAAAAAAGAGAAACAAAAAACAAAATAAGATCTTTGGTCTTGATTGATTCACCACATTTATATCATTGAAGTGCGGATAAAACACAGCCCAGCTCAATTCACAAAAGACTAATCATAGTAAAAGGGGTTGATCAATTTGGACAGTCCCAATGGTGGCTCCGTTTAGCTACACACCATCCGGGAACAAATAAACATGGACCCTTTTCGGTTTGTGACCGTATCAGGATTCCCACCTCGGTATTCCTACACCTGGTCCTATTTAAATACACCAAAAGAGGACCAAATGGGGCCCTGTATAGCAGAGAGAACTGTTGTTACATCATCGCAAGATTGTCACGTACTATTTGCATTTTTATAAGACCCAATTTACATTCCAAGTTCACCTCACGTCCTTTGACGTTTTATATCGAACGTTTTTCCTCTGCCTGGAGATTATGACTATTGTTGCTATTGACTCCTTTCCGCACTGCCGCCTCCCCCACCATCGCCCTCAGGGTATAAGAAGCCGTCTTATGCTTGTACTTTGGATGAAAGATGGTCTTTCTTTATTTTGCAGAAGGATGCCTGATGCCGGAGCAGATTCTTTTTATGACAAATTCGATATTCGATAAACTGTGGATATGGGTCCGGCTTGTGCAAGTGCAACATATCAATGGGAAATGGTGTTTATATTGAAGTTGTAACAATGCATGGGGCAAAAGAGACGATTTGAAGGCTGTGGAGATGATTTTATGAGGATCATTTTTATGGCATGAAAATCGTTCTTCGTTAAATATTGCATCTGATATTATTGCGATATCTCCCTTGCAAGCTTCTTTAAGTGTTTTCGAACATTAAATAAACAATTTATGGCTTGCCTTTTTCTGTTTTTTTTTTTTAAATCTCTAGAAAATTAAGTGATTATTGTGATAGAAACTTTGATATTGAGTGGAACTTAAATATTTTCTGACCTAGCATAAGGTCATTTGGTTGGAGCTAGATTTAAGTACTTTTTCAGTAAATATTACATGCTTTTTTTATTTTATAAATATTCATGGAAAAACAAAAAAACAAAAATATTTTTAGATTAAATGAATGACTGATTCAAAACAATTCGACTTTTCTAGCAGACGTATTAGACTCAGTTGTCTACAAATTGCGCTGGACTCTGCTAATAGTGCCTGTTTTTTGTGCACTTTCATTGCTTTTATATCAGGAGCAAATTGTTGAGTGCTAGTACTAAAAAAGCAATTTTATTTAATTATTTTGTGCTGAGAAATTGATTTTTGTGTTTTACATGGTTTCGCGGGTTTTCTGTATACGAAAGTATTTCTCGAAATTTCTACTAATTGTAAGTCAGAAGTTATATGCTTGAACAAATGTGCGACAATTGCCCATGGAAAATGCTGCAGATTTGAACTTCAACACACTTTTGTTTGCTAATCTCTACTGGCACTTCTTAAATTCAATGATATATTTAAATGATTGATAAATAAGTGATAATTTTCATATTATAAAAATTTTTTTTAAAAAAAATCACTTTGATAGTGTGAAAGTAGAAAATTCCATTAACTTGAACTTTTCGTCCAACTTTGATGCTCCATAACTTCTAAACTATTTGAGTTTCAGTAATGAAACTTATACACAATATTATTGTTAAGAAGAAGTGTTTATCACAAGATTTTCAGTTTTTTACTTCCCCCTTTTTTGATAAAAGGTCTTGAAAATTGCTGAAATAGGAAAATCCACCATCTTTGAACGCCTGTAGGGTAAAAAACACTAAAGCTATAAGCTAAACTTGAATTTCAGATAGTCCAGATACCACATTCGAGAGAAAAATACTACTACAAAATACTCATACTAGAAAATTTCTAATATTTTTACTTGGAAAAAATTCCCTTGAAAACTGCATTATTATCGATGACTAGTTTTTCTTAAATTTTACTTACATATTTAATACGTCTGAGAAATTAGTTTCTACAAAGTTAAGGGTCTCTTTATTTTGAATATTTTGGCGTTTCATTTGCTTTAATATCATTATATATAAAAAATATTATAGAAAAATCCCCAAAAGACGTTTTTTGTGAAAAATGGGAAATTTTCAAAATAATGACTGCCAAAAAAAGGGGGTGGGAATTTTTTTTTTATAATTTAATGACATTTGTTATTATGTAAGAAATCCGTGATAAAAATTTCAGAAAAAATTAAGAATGTTTAGCAACCATGCTTGATGATTGACCGAGCACTGTTGTTAATAATGCTATGTACTTATCTAGTAAATGTGACGTGATAGAGGAAAACTGAGTACCCCACTATATTCAGCACCCCAAGATTAATTAAATGCACTAACTTGAAAACCAGATACAGAAAAAAATGCGCATTTGTTCCCTAGTGTAATCAACACCTGGTTATAAAAATAAAATAATGAAATATCATATTTGGGTTTTCGTTATTTTACTTAAACTTGCTTGTACACCAGTTCTAAAAAAATAAAAAATTAGAAAACCAGAAATGATAACTAAAAATTGATTTTAAGGACGTATTCATTTAAGATTACGAAAACTACTATGAAAATTCCCATGATTCTGTGTGAACCCAAAATATTCAAAATATGTTCATTACGCTACTGTAAATATTCAAAATGATGCTATATACATTATACAATGTACATGCTCCCTTATGGTACACACATAAATATTGTTGTATCACATTTAGTACAAAATTCTCGTTCATCCGTGACACGAAAATTCTCCATTTACTCAAGTAGTTGACTTACTCAAGTCCTTGATGAACTGGGATAAACTTTGGAGACAATTTAAATTTGCTTACTACGTTTTTAGGAGGAGCTGAGCCGAACTGGCCTCGGACAGGGAGCAATAACGTCTAGAAGGATAACGGCATAACTCTCCAGCCGACTGTAAGCACAATCAATCGATTTATGGCGTACTATTAATTTCGGAAGCGTTGCTTTCAATCAACTGCCGCAAAATGAGTTAAGGAATGGCATGGCATGATGACACAACCCAAATCGAAATGGAAAAACGAGGAAAAAGTTTTTCTTGCCTTGAGCCTTTCATCACCAACATTCTTTTCCTTGAGAAAAAAAAAAAATAAATAAAAAAGAATAAAAATAAAGTAAAATAAAATAAAATAAAACTCCATTCCACAGGATAAGTCTTGCACGATTCCTGTGCACTTTTTCCGGGTGGGCCTGGGCACCGAAGATTGGGGGAGCTCCACAAGAGCAGGATGCCCGAAAGAAGTTTGCTTAGTGGATTCCTTTTATAAGCGCCTTGGGACCTGAGAAGAATGAAAGCAATAAATTCTTTGATGCGATCGACTCGAAGTGATGTGTGAAAACTTTTGAAATGAACGACAATGCTGACGGGTTGAAAAGATTCGTCCATAGAACACTGACTTTACGCTTGCTTATGTGACAGTTGTTGGAGAATATTTTGTTGGTGTTGTTTGTTTTTTATTTTATTTTATTTCATTTTTGGTTTTATTGCATGTGTGTGTGTGTAAATCGAAAAAATGTGGAGAGATACATAAAGTGTTTTGCCGAACTTGCAGCATTAAATTTCGAATGTAATTGGAAAATCCAAGTTTACCGAAACGTAACGACATGATTTCTGCTATTTCGAGGGAAATCTAATTTTAAAACTGTAGAGATTAATGGAGCCAATCACAACTCGAATCCTCTAGGAGAAAACCGAATGAGCTCGTTATTTCTCAATTTACAGTGGCATGGAAAAATATTTTTCTGATTGCAATGTATGGAGGTATATAAATTGTGGCAGAAGTTTCAACGATATAGAAAATAATAAAATTTTATTTTATTGCTTACTTCTTTTTATAGGGAAGTATGAACATTTGTAAATAAACTGCAGAATTTTATTCTTCTTTTTAAATATTTGTACGAATGAGAAGGATGTATGTTTAAATAATGATTCAATTTCAGAAGAGCTATTCTCATATGGAGAGTGTACGTTAAATTTTTACTATTAAATAATTAATTAGTGTTTCTAATATAGGGTTAGCCCTATCATTCTTTGACGTGTGTGTTCTGTCATACTCATAAGTCACCATTTTACCGTGGTGTGCTACATCATTCAACAACGCGTAGATATTTTTAAAATTTATTATAGAAATTCGTCATTGAGCCATACACAATGAGAATGGCCAGAAGGTTTAGGCAATGATTACTGACTTTTTGTGGCCGCAATCGGATGACATGGACCTGGACGACATGTGGTCACATATGAGCGCGTTACATTTTTGACTTGTAGTAAGAAAAGTTGCAAGAAATATGCAATGGCCACCAAGGTCGTGCGATTTAACGCCCTTAGGCATTTTTCTCTGAGGCTACGTTAAGTCGCTGGTTTATGGCAACAAACCAACATCAGTTGACCACCTGAAGAACAACATCATTCAAACAATTGGTGAGATTCAGCCCGACTTATGCAACAGAGTCATAAAAAATTGTACCTCTTGAATCGAGTCCTATAAACGAAGCCGCGGAAGCCATTTGAATGATATCATTTTTAAAATATAATAGTACAGAATGTATTTTAATCCACAATAAAGGTTTCCGTCAGACCTCACCCACAAATATTTTAATTCAATTTTAAAGTTCAGACACGCTTAATGAAAAACCGTATACTTAAAATGTTTCCAGATTTAGCAATGAAGAAAATAACATTTTTCATAGTATGGAACAAATATTAATTTAAAGTTCAAAACTAACTCACCATCAAGTTCATTAAAAAGTTTGATTAAAAACCTGTAAAGCATTCTACATTTGTTGCAATTTCTTTTATGCCTAACAACAATAATCTATTCTAATGTATAATGTATATTGTGTATACGAGTAAAAATGACATTTTCAGTACTGCTCTAAAGTCGAGTAATCCAGAAATCGTTATCAAATCATAACCTAAAAAAGGAACTTTCCGATTTCCTTTGCACCAAAACAAATAGGTCAAAATCAGGTCAGGCCAGGTTCAATTTTTAAAGGGGTTTTATGAATTGGACCCACATCACACCACCGTCCTCCTTTCCATTTTGGTGTACAAATAAAGGAGGCATGGTTCGATTTTCACTTTCACATTGTTGTTGAATCCCAAACAGCGCTTACTGCACTTCATGAGAGAGTTTCGAAATTGTTTCCTGAATTGTTGCTGGAGGAGGTCTTATAAGTGTTAATTCCAGGGCACCTTGGATGAATAGTTTCACACTTCCTTTCTGGCTTTAGAGTCTAAAGTGTTTGATGCAGATGAATTCTCTAGATTTGGTGATGGCAATAAAAAAAGTATTTTGAAACCTGACTGCATCGAAATCGGACAACTCAGTTTCCGGCTGTAGGTCAAGGATGCTTAAAGATCCTTAAATGTGTTTGAGGCATTGTACAAAAGTCAATATTTACTTGTGAAAATTTGCGGAAATTGAAAAGCTAATAATATTCAGAGTATTCCTGTGGTAATGGGTGGCGATGAGATTTCTCCGACTATTGTCGACATTTTTCTGTAGCTATCTGTCTGGGGGGTGGGGGTGTTAGTTTGAGGCGGTATAGAATCCCGACAAAATATGTTTTGTCTTCCGAGACAAAGCTGCCTCGCTCGGGGAAATCTCCATCTGTCCTGTTCGAATAAAAGCCTCGACAGTAGTGGGCTTCGTAAACCGTAAATCTGTCTAGGGTTAACGAGCACGTTTTATGACCAACAAGCAAAAATTAAGTAAACTTGCGTTCGTTGGAAAGTGCACTTAGGGTTAGTGTGGTGTTAGCGTCGGGGTCTGGCTCCTTTTGAAACAAAACAGTGCCTAAGACAAGACTCACCCGCAGCGGAAGGGTTAGCAGACCGGTGTGAAAAATACATGCTCAAATTCGTGAAGAGGCTGTCGTAGCACGTAACTATGGTAAAGTAATATAAATGAACTTCAAACAATAGGAGGCCACCATAAACAGTTCCTTTGCGTTTCAAAACGACCCTTCCTGGTGATCCGGAGCGTTCCAGAAATAAACAGTCCACCACCATCTTGGAAGCTTTACCAAAGGCAATTTGCAAACATACATACTACATAGACCTCTTCGATTTAATCGATCTTTTTCGCAGAGTACCTTTTGTTACTTTAGTTCCCCACACACGTCTTCTGCTGATCCTTTGACTGAGTTTGGGCAGACTCTGACCCCTAACCCTTTCTTAGTGTCCCACGTAATTCCTGCCATATTAAATTGCGGAACAAATAGGGAAGGTGTTGAGAGCAGCAATAAGTGTCTCAGGTCGGTTCCTGTATACAAACTTAAGAAGTAAAAAGGGTTGACATCAATGCTCCCATTAAGTACGAAGGAAATCAGATTAAAGCCAGTTGACATTAAGACCTTTCTGATTACTAACACTACATGACGAGATACCGTAAACAATGTCCTGAATCGCTTCGCTTTTTCCTGGACGGTCTGGGGAAGGGGAAAAAGTACACTATGCTACATATAGCTTTCAAAATTTCTTAAACTTTATAGAATTTAATATTAGGATTTGATGACTCTACACGCTTGATGCAGAGAAGCAAAAACTTTCAACCAGCTAGCTAGCGAGGGCGGACGGATAGGACCAAGGAGGACTGCTCTCAGCCTTATCATTTTTCACTTACTTTCCATTTAAGACATAGCAATTGAATTATGAGCACTTTATGACGTGCCCCCGGAGATCATGTTCAAGTTAAGAAATGTCTAAAGTTACAAAGGATACTATCCACTTTTGTCCTGGGGAGTTGGTAGCGGCCTTTTTGTTTGCTCAAGTGATTGTTATATTTGATACCATTTGTACGGACTTAACCACTTAATTGTAACTACAGTTCCTCATGGTGATCCTTCTGTTGCAAGGGGGAAATGTGGTTCGTTGTCCAAGGAGCTATAAATGAACACCTGAAATCAACAGACAACAATGAAGTGTAAGGAAAACAGAGCTGAAGAGTGAAGGTAAAAGCTTTGTTGATTATTTGATAAATTTTTATAACAATAGAAGTCAATTCAGTATCCATTCTTTTTAAGTACTTTTTCAGAAATAATATACGTTTCGAATCTTGTTTTGATTCTTCTGCAGTAACTATACGAGTATAATATCAGGAATTTATTTTATAAAAATTATTAAGTAAATTAACAATAATAATAAATACATTATTAATTCAGTTCCATTTCTAAATATAGTAATAATAATATAATTTTTTATAACTAGTATTTTTTAAAATGAATTAAAACATTTGTTGTCCTTTAGAACTTTAAAAAAATATTACAAATATCGCATTGAATATGAAATATTTTAATTACCATGAAAATATTGTTTATTACTTAGGTATTTTATTTATAGTTTCTCTTTATTATTTACTATTTACTATTTATTATTTTGTAATAGTCCAGCCTCTTCTGGACTTCCGTATGGGGAGATTGGCAGCTCAGGTGGTCCGGGTAAAGATGCTCAAGGGTGTGTTGGAGTTGCTAAAAAGCAGTGCCTCCTCGTAGAGCAGCTATTACTAGCTGTCGCTCTGGGGTAGGAGGGAAGTAGTGTGGACGAAAATCAGCTGTATCTCATTGCCTTGGGGTCACGTTTCCTTAGGTTGACTGTTTATCGGTTTTTTTTTGGGTGTATTATCACAATTTTTTATGGCATGGTTAGCTAGAGCACTTTTATACAATATATAGAAAATGTTGTTTCATTTGTTTTTTACCATTTGTGATGTGGTGTTAATACAGTGTTTATCACAATCTTTACATGGAATTTCATAAATAACGTTTGTTGCAATTGCTTTTGATAATTTGATAAAGTTTTATCGATAAAAAAAAAAATAAAAAAACGTAATAAATGATTTTGAACTCTCTTTCAAATTTTTGACGTTATTAACTAAGTTAATGAAGTCAATTGAAAATTGTTTTTCCGTTATTTCAAAGTTATTACAGAAACTTGAGGTCAACTCACTAATTCCGGAAAGACTTTTACCGCTAAATGCCGCCCTGTGATTGGTACTCGAAGCTTAGCAACCCCTTCAGATCGATTCATTCTAGTATTCGTATCTAGGCTGCGTATTTGCATCAATGTTTTTGTTTTTATTTTCTTTCCTGAATTTTTTTCCATTATCCTTTCCTGAAAAAAAAAAAAAAATGAAAAAATAAGAAAAAGAGGAATACAGTAAAATAAACCATGTAAAAATACAAAAATCCTACAATTTCATTTTTTTGTTACATATCAAAAAGAGCAAGGACATATATGGCATGCAGAAGTTGAAGGATAAAGTTCTAGTTCAGCGAAGGTGTTATCGGATGAAAGGTAGTTGCACACATTCGTTGTACAGCATGTAAAGAACCTCAGGTGACTGTTAAGGGATAGGTAGCGCAGTTCCCTCAAGTGGTGCATTGTTGTTTCTGCCCTATTCTTTTGCTGCACCCTCTAATGGTATCGTTTTGGTGCATGATTTATGTCAAGTGGCTGGGGCTTGTTGAAAAGTCGAAACACATTTAAGATCGCTATAAAAACGTTGTGTGCCGGTGAATGATAAACTTCTCTGTTTCGAGATTTGCTATAAAAAAAACCTGAAAAAAATAAGAGTGAAAAATAAAAATAACAAAAAATGAAGAATTACTTTGACATTTCTTTTCCACCGAAGAATTTCCCGGTTGTTGGGGGTTATTGATAAAATAACAACACACAGTTTAGACAGCATTGTGTTGGGTGCTGTGTTGTGCGACAATCCCACCTCCATCGCTTTTGTGTCAATGACTGTGGGTGGGAGGCAATCGAAAAAGGGATCCTAATATATTACTCTTCCGTCATCAGATCCATTTCTTGCAAGACGATATGAATCCTGCATGAAGCATAAATTCTGATATTACCAGAATTATGACCTGTATGACATTTATTAAGACTTTAATGTCTAGATAACTCAAATGGAATATTTGCTTTTTAAGTTTTTACGGTTTTGTACTTAAAAACCAGTTGAATTTCTAAAAGCACGAAAGGGATATCAAATTGTACAGAATATTAATATTAATATCCTTATCATTAATTATCAACAACTTCTACGTTAATCACATTGAGGTAAGCACAACTGGATGCAAAACCATACAAGGATTTTCCAGGGATTAAAATTAATTTCCATCCGCTTATCATTCGCTACTAACTACAATAATAACCTTCTAGCTCTAATTACCTTTAATAAAGTCAGCATTCAGGAGAATGGTCGAATCTATTCGTTTCCTTGACACTGTCCGCATATAAACGTGCTATTTCTGATCATTTGCATTGTTACCGAATCGAAAATCAGGCAAAAACAAAAACCTCAGTGAATTATTGTCTCTGCGCGACAATGTTTCTCCATATTATTGCAATTTTGTTTTGTATCTGTTTCTGTTTAATATACCAAGGTTGAATGATGAAAACCATTGCCAGACAATAGGAGTGGAACTTTTTCCACATGCCCCAGTAGCATGACGTTAAAACACTATGCTAAATATAAAAAATATTTTCTTTCATAATTTTGAATTTTTTTGATAATTCAACAATAAATATTCAGTAGAAGTGAGAAGAATGTGATTGTCAGGTGTGCCAATAACATAATCGTGGTAAAACGTTGTTGTCACGCGATATAGTTTCAAAATTTTTCAATTGGATACCATAATAAGAAATTCCTTATCGCATTAAGTTAGCAGTATCAGTCTGAAAACCCTTCAAAATTAAATTGGAATCGGTTACATGTCTAGTTGCGCGATCCGGGAGCATATCGGGACTTTCGGGACTTTCATTGTTCCCCTAACAGAATTTGTATTATGCCAAGCTGGTAGACGTAAATATTCCAAATTATCTCGACAACTCGGAGTGAATTTTAAGGAGCCAATTTGTTACAGGAGTTCATTGATGCTCTGCAGCTTTTCACATTAGTGTTGGGCTGGGTGTCCTGTATTCAAAACTGTTTTGGGGATCCTCAATGTTGTGCCAATTTGAGCTATCCCGATATTTATTACACTTGTACAGCAGGCAATTGGCGAAATAATGAGGGCAGAAAAAGAACGAAAAATAAAATACAAAAAATAAGGGAACCAAAAAAAAAAGAAGAACACGAAGTAAAAGATCGCATTCCAGTTCGAAGTGGAACAATGGAACGTGGCCAAACGCAAAACAAAAAACTCTCTTACGTGAATGGAATCGGAATGATGACCGGGATCCACATGCAGATGCAATTATCCACATTGCATAATTCACGGAGTGAGTTTATTTATTTGGTGTTATTTTAAAGTCGGCAGAACTTGAGGCCGCACGTTCGTACAGTAGAAACTCCTTGTATCGACTTCAATTTTGTAACACGACATCCTTTGGGTACAATAGCACAACCCACCATTTAACAGCACTCCCCCGGGGATAAATATAATTTGTTTCCTGCCAAGCATGAAAAGTGTCAATTAACACCTCATAATTCTCTGCTTTGTATGCATGACTGTTCGAGCACATCCTAGTTACTACATACAAGAATGGTCGGGGTGGTAGAAGAAGAGGGTGTCGGTATCACGGTCACATGCCCGTCGATATGCGACCTTAGAGGCTAATTCCCGCCGCAAACCTCTTAATAAATTGAAGAAATTAGAATAACAAGAGTAATTTGATTCAGTTAATTCCCGTGTAAACTATTTATTACTTCTGGTGCGCCTCCTTATTCAATTTGTGGTACAAAGTTGACTCTCATGTTGGTGTAATTTACTTAAACGTTGAATGAATACTACTATTTGAAGCTAAGGGGGCGGTTGATGCCTTACAATTAATTGCAACTATAATCCTCAATACAATAGCGATGTACTTATAGGTCCTATAGAACTCGCAGCTACCTGAGCTTCGGTTCTACGTCGCTTGGATAATGGAAAGTGGAATGGAACAACAGTTTAGTGTGTTCAGTGACAATTTTTTCACGGTTTATTATTTGCAAGTGATAAACAAGTGAAAAATAAGAACAAAAGAATGAAAGGATTTTACGTGAAAAGGATACCAGTCCTTTAAACAATCCGCGGAGTAGAAGAACTTAACTCACAAAGTCACAACCAATTTTGGCCTGCCTGCGGGGAGGTAAAGCTGGCACTTGTGGTTGAGAACTGCACAGCTGTAGAGCCGGATGGTGGTGCATACGAAAATGAATTTCTTTCACACAACAACAACTTATTATCTGCACTACGTTGGTCCCGTTTCCCCAACCCAATCTTGAAAACAATACTAATTATAAACTGTTGACAAACTGCTAATCTGCAGTGATTCGTAATAGTATAGTATTTTTTTAAACTGTTCTGTACGTGTACAGTGTACAATTGTACATGCTTTAATAAACCTATTTTTACCTAGTTTTTTTTAATAAACCTATTTTTACCTAAAAGTACTTTTCTAAATGAATTTGTTTTCTCTACTGTTCTTTTTTCCTTATTCACTGCATTTACTATTTGAATATCCACTACTTCACAATTCACTTTACACTTTTTACCGTTTACAACATTTCAATTAATTTATGTGTTTTATGCAAAATTTTAAATTATACCTCAAATTTGAACACTCTTTGTAAGAAGACAAGTTCTGAGTGACTTACCCATCGACGCCAGGCCTAAACCGTTGGACCTAGAAAGCCGAAATTTTGCACAGAGGATACCTTTATGATTCCACCCTAAAGGTGGTAAAATAGAGGATAAAAGTTTGTATAAACATCGACAATTTTTGAAGTAAAAAATATCATAAAAATTTGTATTTAGCCTTTTGGTTAAAAAAAAGAAGCTCAGTGAGAAAAACCGACCCTTATCCTAATTTAAACCCCCAAAACCACCCTTGACTGAAAAAAACTAACCAACTACTTTTATAACCCGACTATATTATGATTTTCAACACCCCGGGTGAAACCGGGTACACCTACCAATTCTACATTTTCACATCCATTTTCCATGTGCAGTGGTTCATTATATTTATTATAATTATTCATTATAAAGAGTTCTGCTTTCTTTCACAAACTGTCATCACAACTTAATTAAGAAGGAACTTTCAAAAAGTTAAAAGTCAGCTTTAATATTGTCACAAATACAATGAATGGCTCTTATGTTTTCACCCTTCAACCGCGAGTTATAACCAGGAAAATATTATTATCCCAAGCCCATAGTTTTTAAAAGAAAGTTGTTCATTTTTTATATGACAATTCTGTACCTTCATCAATCATCACAATAATTTCATTTCGGAAAGTCGAATTTTATCGTCATAAGCTGTAGAAAGTTGCTAAGAACATAATTATTTTACTCATGAAATTCAAAAACAATAAATATGGAATTATGTACAATTGGTTCGAAATAATTATGATACATATTAGATGTGTGAATTTCTTTTAAATTTGTTAATAATAATAGTGAAAGAATGGTCAAACTGAATAAATCAACCATTAACCCTTTCTCTTTGAGAAGAGTATCTGCTGAAAATTAAGCGTGGTCTTGCACAGCGTGATTTTGTATCAACTGATTATGAAAACTGATGATTGAAAATAAACGCATCCCTCTTCTAGGATATTATCACTTGTAAAATTAGTTTGCGCGCTTGAAACGAGGAAAATTAAAAACATGTAAAATACGTGTTTGTTTTTTAATCTTTGGCAAAACTGTTATTAGAGACTGTCTGGTGGTCAGCGGAAAAGGGCGATAGATGCAGACAGGTGAATAAAGAGGCAGACGAGGCGTGGTTCAATTTTCAAAGCATCATATCATTGCAATCACCCCTGGATACTGGATACGTTTTTTTCAATATATAAAAATTATTATGGATCATAGTTTGCTCATTTTGAAAAATATACAAACTGGAACGAGACTCTTTAAAATCACTTCTACTTTAATTTCGAATGGAAATGTAGTAGAATAAAATTGAGCAGCACAAAAGAAGATGTCACCTCCAAGTACAATCTCTCTGCACGCCTTCTTTAATTTTCTATGTATATTGAACTTATCTTATTTTGTATGTTCAATTACTTTAATGTGATTATTATCGAAAAGATGCGGAATACTAGGGATAGATTTCTATGGGTAAAAAAAAAAAAAAAAAAAAAAAATTCAGAAAGTATAAAACATGTGATCCCACCAAAATTTGCATTAGGGCAACAAGTTCACAAGTCTCCTGAAGTGTCCTTGGATCAAACAATTTCTTATCTCGGTAGATTTTTGATAATCATTCTCCAGATAATCAACCCTCAGGTTCTTTTTTAAATTTTTTCCGAGAATTCAATGTTGGGGTGAAATTAAAATAATTTAAAAATATACCGCAAAAAAATAACACTAATCCAAAAATATGTTGAGTTGATCCTTTATCCAGATAACTTTCAGCTGCTTGTTCTCATTTGCACTTGAAAAAATTTCCATAGTATTTGAATAAAACGATGATGTACTAAATACCATGTTTAACACTTCAATGGAATTACGAGAATTCGCTTTAAAAAAGGAATCGTCAGGATATTCAACAAATTGAATTAATGGAAGTACGAATAGACATAATTAATACATCTTCAGGGTTCATTTGTGAAAATTTTGTACCGTGGATGCTTGTTTACAATCTCACCGTCCTTTTAGGTTTCACAATATGTCTATTTATGTCTAGTTTTCGAATAAATAGGATGAATATCCTGAAGGGTAGCAGCATCATTTTCGCTTAAGTTTATTCTGAATAGAGTTTAATTATGAATGCTCTTCTGCAAGATTTGTGAGCCTGTCTAGCTCACCATCGATATCTTGGTCGTTTTTTTTATATGTTGAACCATTATTCCAAATACAAGGAAGGAAATTAAATTGCTTTTGAATGCTGATCCCATTTTAAATATCTATTTAAATAGAGCTACATAAAAAGACCGACAACGATTGCATTGGTCTTAAAATGAATGAATCATATCAAAAAAACTCATCCGAAGTGATGACATCTGAAATTTAATATTTGTAATAACAGTCGATCTATTTAATTTTAATTATTGTATGACAGTCACCGTTGGCAGGACGAGTAGATCGAATGCTTTTCAGTTTTCAATTCGGTCTAGAGGACAAAAGTCCTTCTTTATCCGCCCTGGTTAAAAAAAAACCCACCCAACAACAACAACAAGAAAACAAAATTGAAAAAAAAATAATAGAAATAAAGGAAGCAAATGCTGCATCAACGGGTATTTGACATCGGCCGTTGTGCTGGTTGTTAGGACCTAAACAATACCCGCAAGGACATTGCTGAATGAAAACAATTGAAAGTAATACCAAGTAAAATGCAGCAAAAGGAACTGCACCATTGGGAATCACTGTGGGTCTTCGTTACCACAATGCAGAACCCCACAATTTCTGTCCTGTCCCCAGTTCAGGGACGCCAGAAACAATGTAAAAATAAAAGGAAAAACAAGATACAAAAAAAAATAAAAAAAAAATACAACAATACTTAAACTCAGATTTACAAATACAAACGCTTTTCACAATGGACGACATTCGGAGCCGGGCATATGGTTTGTTTCTTCGGTCCATCTCTAAGGCTGTTTGACAAATTAAAACTCAATAGATACTGATTTATATGCAATGAAATTCCTATTTCGGGACTTCCAGAGTCAAGGGGGAAGTATGGCGGACTTCGGGGGTGACTGGCAAGTGATTTTATGTTGAAAACGCTTTCACATAAAATTTCAATTTGCAACCCATTCATCAGAATAATTGAACACTTCTGACAGGATATGCGTTTAGTTTCAACGTTAATGTCCTTTTCCCTGGCAATATGCGAAAATCTCCGGGAAGGGTAAAACAGTACGCAACCTAAATACATTTATCGTGGATACGTTTGTATTAGATTTTGGAATTTTCGCGTCTATTGTTTTAGTGGATGTCCGCCTATTCTGTATCAACCAACAATTCCCCCTATACCCCAACCCTTTTCCTATCAAAATTTAATGTCAGCAGAAGTTTCTGATGCGTCTTGCCCTCAATCTAAGGATGCTCTTCACTTTGGGACCGAAGACCCCTTTTAAGGTTTGTGAATTTTACGACGCCATAAATTTGAGAATGTGAACCAAAATACTTGGGAGCCTATAGAAAATTAAAATCTGGGAATGTAAGTAGTTTGTAATTTATGGCACCGTAATGGTTACAAGATCATAAATTTCTGCCCAGAGTGTACTTTTAGACTTACATTGGAATTTTTTATTAGGATTTTATTGAAATATTTTCGTTTCAAATGAAAATTTTATCAAACGATTCAATGCGATAATTGTATTTTAAATGATTATTCTCGAAAACGAGATTAGTTGATTTGTCATTTAACAGTCATTTAAAATCCTGTTACGGTAACAACAATTTACATATACTTAAAATTCTTATTTGAATTATTCTCTAAATGGTAGTCTTTTTTATGCACCTTCAATATTAGTAATATATTGTTGCCTTTTAAAACTTTGTTTTTTGAACTTCAAGTAAACCACAGCGTAAAGAATAACATAAGGAGACGTCGATATGACGTGACAGCTCGCCATGAATGACGTCACTGTGGCAATTCGCTACTTGATGTATAGTGTGTCCTATTGAACACGCAGTTTTTAAAAACATAATAACTCAGAGAGTATTGACCGAAAATTAAAATTTTTTTCTGTTAGATTCACAACCAGCTGCATTTTATTTATTTGAAATAACTTTTAGCAGTTGTGCCTTTATGTTGTGTTATGCATATTGATGTATTATAGTATGCTCACTATGTCTACAAAGAAAACCACCCTTAGTTCAAATTAAAACAACAAAAAATGCTCTATGTAAATGTTTTTTTTTCATTCCCTTTATTAATTTTTTGGTTTTTCATTTTAATCCTTAATGTAGGATCAGAGTTTTGGTGTTAAAGTACATTCTGCATTTGAAAAACAAAGCTAGAAGATTCAAATTTTGTGAGGGTACAGCATTTTCTTATAAACACCCTTTTTTTTAATAAAAGTGTACTCAACGAAATGTTTTGCAATTACTGTCTAAGAAGTGATCTGAACAAATCCTCGAATTTGCCACGTTCAGTCAGCTAGAAGCAACAGAAATCCACTTTTCCCTCAGTTCTTTTGTTTTTGGAAAAACGAAATATTTCATTTTTTTATCACTGTTTTTCTTGTTTTTTGTTTTGGAATAGTTTTCATAATCCTTTGGATTCCATTTCAACATTTTCTAACGTTCTTAAATTTGATAACACAAATTCCTTCACTGTTTACCACTGTTTACTTCTTGTTGGCACTTCCGCAACTTTGCCATATTGACGTCAAAACATGGCGAACTGTCATGCCATATTTATGTCTCCTTATATTATTCTTTACTTCATGAATTAAATTTACAGAAATAAGACCAATTAAACAGTGCTGTTTTGGAGATTTTGATAACTTAATTTCACATTTCCCTGTCAAATATAAATAAATATCAAATTCATTAATTCATAATTCTTAGCATAATTATTTAAATAATTATGTCATAGATGCTTCAGACACTTAAAAAAGATTTTTAGAATTCCTTTAAACTTTCCTGTCAAAGTTTCCAATTTAAAAGCTGATAAAAGGGTAAATGCGAAAAAAAATCAATTACCGAAGCACAAGAGCTCCAATGCAAAAAGGTTGCACGATGGACATCAAAAAGCAACAGCTTTTAAATGAAGTGGGGATCTTTAATTTTTCGAAAGTTCATTCATTCGGCCATCAGCCACTCTGTTTTTTTTCTTCTACACATACTTCGTGATGAAAAATCCTTTTCCAGAAGTCCCTTTTTATGACTCATTTTCGATAAAGCTTGCCATACAAAGGAAAACCTTCTCTCTAGGCAAAGAACAGTGAAAAACGTACATATCCCGACATAATGCGAGAATATCTACTTTAGGCGATGTGATATTATTACTTGAACAATTTTGCACCCTCGGCCCTACTTGAGATTCCAGACACGATCTTGATAAGCTTTTTGTCACATACAGTCACGTATTTCTTCTTTTCGTCCGTTTGAAGATGATGCCAATGCTATAGGTCGGCTACACCCGGGCTATTTCATTCGACTGGCAAAAAGATAAAAAGCGCGCCAATATTTGGGTCTGTTGATGGTGTACGAATAGATGGGGTGGGATGGAGGGGGTTGTATTGAGGAAGTTCTCATAGCTAAACCACCAAAAGTATCGAATAAGATGAGCACTTGTCCTTGCACTCCAAATATTGAGGAGCTCTTATCAATTTCGAACGGGATTTATGGTAATTGGGCAGCGAACAATGGATGAAAGTTAATAATTTAACTATTCCGAACGCATCGAGCAAATGTGACGATCCCTGTGGATTATAGTGACGGCTTATCTGTCCCGAATGAGCTTAAGGGATCTTATCGTGAAGTGGGGGACATTAGGGTGTATGGGAGTTCTTTTGGTGGGATTCGGAAAGTGGGTGATGACTACCTTAATTACGTGCTGCAGTAAAGGAGCGGGATGTGGAGGATTGTCCAAGTATGGCAACTATTTTTGTATTTTATACAGTAAAAAACTATTTAAACAATTGGCAAATTATCGTCCAGCAATAGATCTCGATGGTAGCGGGTTATTTTTTTGGAAAATTCTTTAATCGTGCCTGTGAAAGTTGAACTTGAGTTATATGAAATCCAATTCAATTTATATTAATAGTATTAAAATTACTTTTAATTCTTAAAAAACGATGAAAAAATTGTTTACCCGCGAAGTCCGTTAAATAAATTTAATTTAATTAATTTATATTAATAGGTACAGCAGGCAAACTTTAGCAAAATAAAGTGATTTTTTATGCATGGTTTTTAAAAAGAAAAATATTTGAGTATTTTATTATTGATTTAAAAAGCAAAACAATTTTGAATTCATTTAGGCCTTTCGAAAGGAAAATCTAAAGCAACAAAGCAAATTTTTTATTTTATTTATAGTATAGAATGTTAAACAATGTAATGCAATAAAATGTGGCTTAATATAGTCGGAGCATCCTTGTATTAAGTTCAAATGAGCAATAATAATTTCTTGGAGTTTATATTTGTGTTTTTCAGTTCCTGAAATTATTTTAATTTTAGGTAAACGGTTGGTTTTTCTTGAGCAATTGGTTTATAGTAAAGCGATCAAGTTTTGGTGCAGAATAAATGCTTTTTATGTAATCTTTGGGACTTTTCAAAATGTTTTTAAGTCAATTTAAAAACACCGCCGTCCTTACACATGAGTATATTGTTCTGGACTGAATACAATACGGTTGTCAATTGGGAGTTGGGACCTGAGTGAAGCGACCCATAAGCTTCCCTGAAAAGAGACCCACAAATCCTGAACAAAGGTCAGCAAATATTACCACATATACAGACAGTGAGTGGCAGTGATACTGGGTTCCTTACATTTTTCCTTCTTTATACATATATTTTTTATTTTTTTCATATTTTTAAATTTTTATTTTGTATTTATTTATTTATTTTATTTTTTTTTTCAAGTTTTCCTTTCTTTGTTAAAATCGACTTCAAATTTTAACTCGTCACCCTAAAAAATATAAAAATAAAGTTACGTCACATGGCCAAGTTAAAAAAAAAAAACCCTCAAAAATGCTTTATTGTACAGTGTACACCCCTTGGCGACCATACAACCCCTGGGTGTATTCCGATTTTCCTGCCGAGCTTCGGGCACAACTAAGGCCGAAATGGAGCCTGTGTGCGAAAGAACGATTTTTTCTCGACCGTCGAACGGCGCGGCGGATGAAAATTGCATTTTTGGACTCTACCCATCTTAAAACGCAAAAAAAAAATTTTTGAGTGGGTGTTAACAATATTTTTCCCGAAGCGAAAACATACGTATAAAATAGTACACCAAAAGAAGCAATAACATATCGTATACAGTTGAAAGAACCGAAATTAGAAAAAAACCCACAAAATTCCGAAATTTACCAAAACCCACATTGTAAGAAATATTGTGGAAAACCGAATTCACCGCGAAGTATTTTACATTTGCGAACACTTCTGTTACCAATTTACGTAATTTCTATCAGGTAAAAATTATGTTAATCAAATAATCAATTTTCCCGTTGACGATTGAGTAAAATAAACTCGGTTTATTATTATTAAATAATTTTTGAAATTTGAGCTCACTGCATTAATAATGACCGCATATTAATGATGAAATTATTAATCTAAAAAATATTTCATCCCGTAAGCCTTCATGCAAAATGGCATGAGATCATTTTTCACTAATTTACTGTTAATACTGTTTTATATCTATTTTCAGTTAACTAAATTTCATTAATGAAATTCCAGTTTGAATTTGCAGCAGATTGCATTTTGTTGAAAAGCTGGACTCTGTAATCAGATGAAACGCGAGTAGAGTGGGGATGGCAGGGCTATTATTTCCGGTTTTGTTGGTGGCAATGGACAAAATTTAAATTCCCCAAATTAGTCATGTAATCAAATAACTATTTGAATAATTCATTGAAATTAATTAAAACACTTTACCTGTTTGTGAAATGGTATTGTAACTGTGGTGTATATCTCCAAAAGGGACCTTAAGTTTGGGTCTAATTTCAAAGGTGTCGCTCTCTCTTCAAGTTGGAATTGCTCGCTCTCATGTGGTTCACATTGCAATTAACAACAATAGACCATTGTTAGGGCTAGATTTCATGCCTTCATGGGTATATGTATATGTTGTGTTCTCATGTTCAGAGCATATCAGAAGAGAATAGAATGATCTTCTTGGACGTAATTTTATACATGAACAAGGAGAAGTGAATTGGTGTACTCAATGAGCTATTTTAAGTACTCCTAACCCTTACTATAGAATTCGAAAAATCTATGCAGTTCGTTTTACAAACTGACTCAATTCCACATCTATATCTTTTTGTCAATGTTTTCTCAGCCAACAAAATGATCATTATAATTATCTGAATAATCAAAAAACTAAATTTTTTTTTGTAGCTATTCTCCTAGCCTCCATTAAAAATAAAATAAAGTGTCCTCTTTCGCCCATTCACAGAAGTTGCTTCTTCCCAGGACAAAAGTTGTACTGCTCTTCGAAATTTCATTCGAAGTCACCTGCAAGATATCCGCAAATGTTTGTATTAAAATAATCTAATTAGGAAACTTAACGCCGATGTGTTTGCTTACGTGCAAGTGGCAGCATTCATTTCAGGACCTTCTGGAATATAAGCTCGAAATTAGCGGGGACATATGTCCAGGACACCGCAGCCTTTAAAGTGACTTTCACATCAAACTGCAGAATTGCATTACCAAAGAGCAGTTCTTGTTGCAAACTTTCACCAGTGTGTTTGAGACTTGGTTTCATTTTTTTTGTATTTATTTATTTTATTTTTTTTGTCGTTCTACCCCATTCCCAAAACCACCGGGGGTAATACCTTGAGCACCTATATCTGGTCCGATACCTCAGATCCAGAAACTGCTCAAGTTACAAGTGACATTTGTTCCCGCTTACTCTGGAATTTTGTGACGGGATCTTTATTTTATACGAAAAGTTCAATTTGCCATACGAGACACCCCCCCGGGGGCAACGCAGCGGGGCCGGCAAACTTTTATAACTTGTACTTGGACAGCATCGTGTAGGTGCGACTTTTAAACTGCTCCTGACACAGCGTCATGTTCCATCTTGTGGGTGGCACCGGATTGAGCCGTAGTCAGGGCCATTAATGATATCGGTGATGTTGGGCCAGGATCAGGATGGTGGCGGGTTATAAAGGTTTTTGGGAAGGAGGGTGACGAGTTCAAGCACCCTTAACGTGTGGTCAGCGGGAATGCAAGTACAAACTAACTGGAGGAATATCTTTTTGCTTTTTCCTGTTTCCTTTTTGTTTTTAAAAAAAATGCAAAAATGCACCTTAAATGCAAAAAGCACGCCAAACCATCCGGGACCGGGTTACACAGGAATCGCGTGCAGAATCAAGTGAATATGCAAATCACTCCTTAACAATATATTCACGTCGGGGAGCACTATGCTCGGAATTTTTCAATTTCGCACATGTTTAATTTAGAACTTTATGAATTCTTCTTTGTTTTAACAAAAATCCCCGCCAGCCCTTCTGCTCTATGTTTGCTATAAAGTTTGCAGTTGAAGACTTTTGTGGACTTTACACAGTTTTGCCAGTTAGTGGACCCTAGAAGCCAACCCCTCTGTACCCTCTTGGCCACAATTTGTTCAGGCTGAAGTTACGTGCTTGGATCTCCCTAATAGGACCTCCCTTGCAGTCGGACACACTGTGTTGGCTAATTTGGGGGATGTGAATGCACGGAGCCACGAGCTATATGCACCAGTTTAACTGAAGAAAGTCAAGTCGAAAATTGGCTAATCATCGGCTTGCCGCGGAATAGATGCAAATCTACAACTGTGGAATTTCACCTTAGGGAGTTGAAGTTGTTTTTATGGAGTTTGAGCACCACAGAAAAACCGAATCTCTTAATTTTGAATTCAAAGTAAATAAATAAATTAAATTTATAATAAATTAAATTAAATAAATTAACGTTTATAGTAGAGGATTGAAATTCGATACAATTATACCTCACTAAAATTGTAAGGTCAAGTTCAAAGATGAACACAATCGGGTAACACTTTCTTGGTGCTGCCATATAAGGTTGGATATTATGCATAGACCAATTACTGAATTACATTATAATTTTATATTTAAATTTTTTTTCTTTAGAAATGAAATACAATATAACGTTCATAGCAAAAGTTATTACTAAGCAACAGTACTCATTGTCCTTTAAAAAGATCTTTTGTTAATCAAATTCATGTTATTGTCATCAACTGGTTATTAAAGTTATAATCTAGAACGTAATTTATTGGATCATGTTAAACAATAATAACAATAGGTCTTTAAAAATGATTTTCTTTTTGAAGTCAGTAAACCGCCGGCGGACTCTCGACAGTTATGATATTTGCCTTGAAAAAATAATTAATAAATATAAACAACATAAGCTTAAATAAGAATAAAAAATGTATAGAACATTTAATGGAATTCGACAATTCATCACATCACAGACAGGATATCTTTTGCAGGCACGCAGACAGCAGAATCCGGTACATAGTAAAACTCTTGTAATTGCACTGCACACGGATCGTGACTGTAAATATTGGAGTGGGACTCCTTTTAGAAATGCTGAGCTTTTGCAGCCCATGGGAAAGTACACATTCAGAAATTAATTAAAAGATACTGAAGGACTTGGATTAGATTGCTTGAGAGTTAAAACCCAGGAAGGCAACTGACTCGCAAAGAATCCATTTAAATCTTATGAAAGTTTTTACATTTCCGAGATAATCGAAGCTAAAGGAAGAGAACCGTGGAACAGTTTCAATCAACCGATCCACCACCAGGACACGGTGAGAGGAATGATGGTATGGTATTTATTTTATTTTAAATGCGTTATTTTTTTGTTTTTGTATTTTTTTTTTATTTTTTTATTCTAAAGCAATTGCAAAGCATTCATTTCCGCAAGATGAATAATGTTATTTTCAAGGCTGTCAATTGTTAACTGCACTCAAAGAACTGAAGTAAACATTCTTTTAGTTTTCTTGGGATTTCCCTTCTAGAACAGTTGAATCCTAGTGGAACGTTTAGTGGCAGGCGGTGAAAATTCGAACAGTGCGCAGCAGCCCGTTCTGATAAAAGTTCAAAGCTCTCCCTTCCACGAGGACCGTCAGATAGCTCAGAGGACTGCTTTCCGTGGCTTCGGTACGGGCGCTTTTAAACATTGTGGCAGGACTACGCCGCATCGTGTTCAAGCAATCCTGGACATCCTTCACCTATAGTGTATCTTGTACGCGCTTTCCACGCTCGACACCAAAAGGTATCGGAGTCGAGTATCTATTCATGCCAATACCCGGAACACAGTACCGAAACAATTCAGTTAGTCCTCATGCAACCTCTTCTCGTGCAGCACTGTGTCCGATGGTGTCTCAGGAGCTCCCGAAGGATTTAGTGCGTGCTCTTCGTCTTCATACACTGTGCTAAATTATTTAAAGATGACTCTAAGTGATTCGCGGCTAATAATAGATAGTCTAGTGCTATTTTGGTGACTTGTGTTAGTGCATATTAAAAAAAATTGGTGATTGAGAGGATCATTTGAAAGAACAAGTGTTATTTGAATTTTTGGTGTGTATGAACTATTAGGAAAAATTGAAAAGTTCCGTTATATTATACATTGGTTTTGGGTTTCCTGCAGTTAAAAATTTTAAGCGATCGCTGCACCAGGAGGCATCTACCTGAACCGGTAAGCATTGATTTGATTGCATTAAAAATCAATTTGTTCCCCTTTCTGTACTTTGAGAGTTTGGGCTTTTGTCAATTCTATAGCATGCAACCGTTACGATACTTTTCGAGGACTGTTCAAACTTTTCCGTTAATTTCCCTTTTGCGGAACGAAAGAGTTCCGCCACTAACTGCCGATTATCACGCAGCCCGTCTAATCGGCTTTATGTTGTTTATCTGGTTACTATGACACCTTGCGGGAGTCCCCCTGATTTGCAACCAGATAACACCGACACTTCATGGTATCCTTTAACAAATTAAAAAATTTCGAATATATCCAAAGGGAAAAGGTGTCCTGCCGCGATATCCTTTCCAGCAAATTACTTTGGCTGCCGTTAACCTCATTTGATGGGCGCCTCTGGCTCTAGACCAAAAATTTTAAAACAATTACGAAAAGTTTAAAATGCGTATAAACGATTTTCATTAAAAGTTTACTCTTTTTTTTTTTATTATGTATATTTTTTAATTTAGGTTAAATAATATGTATAAACTTTTGAGATTGCTAAATAGAAAATAAAGTACTTTGCGTTTGTAGCACTCTTGAAAGCTGCATTCGCCGGGAAATTTTATATTGACGGCAAAAACTGGCTCATTTAGTACCGTCAAAGCAGCCTCAAGGATCTCTGGTTAGTTTTTAATTTAATAACAAATAAAAAAGAAAGTATTGATAATAAAGTTTAGAAAGGATTCTAATATATAAAACACAGTTGTTGGTAGATAAATGTTTCCAAATGGACTGCAACATCAAAATTGTTAAAAGCAATATTTTTTTTCAACCCTTTGTATTTAACCCATCTGCATTAAATGGTCGTGATTTCTGATTCGTGGTTAAACGGAAAATTCTTCTAATTACAATTATTTGACAAAATTGGTAAATATTGCGTCCAATAAACAAGCTGTGGTTAATTTATGAATTTGTTTGCGCTCGAATGTGAATCCGTACTCATCTTGGGAAACTACAAACATTCAATATAACCGAATTAGGAGGGCAGACATTTTTCCACCTAAAATACTTATTGCAGGACACAAACGTTGGCCTCCCTTGTATTGACATGCACAAAATATCAAGTTTTGAATATTGCGATAATTGAATAGTTTGTTTTATCTCTGTTTGTGAAGTTTTCCCCTCGTGAAAATCTCATGTACATTGGTAAAATCAATTTTTTGGAATTGTGTATTTTATGGAACCAAATTTATTTTACTTTCGATTGCAAAATACGTTTTTTGAACGTTGAATTTTCAACCAACAATAAATAACTTGAAATTCGATTATGATTTTTGAGAGACCTTGATTTCTTGTTTAGTCAAAAAATTGTTTTTCAAAGTTCAATATTATTTGAATTAAATTCTATAGAAAAATAAGCCAAAAATGTGTTGAATAAACAACTTGTTAATAGTTCATGTTGTTTTTACAATAAGATATTTCTATGGGTTAGAAATTAAATTGCCACTAATTTTTTCAACAAAAAATGTTTAAAACAATTAAAATATAAACTGTAAAATAGAATTTATTTGAAATGTTTTGAAGAAAAACGCCAAGAAATAACTGTGACAGAAAAAAATTAAGTATATGTTCATGATTGTGAAGTAAAAAGAAACCATTTTGTCCAAGTTTGTCCATCTGTCCGTCCGTTTGTCCAGATGATAACTCGAGAACACTTGTACATAGAGGATTGAAATTTAGTACAATACTACTTTTTTAATATTTCAGGGTCAAGCTCGAAGATGAGCAAAATCAGGCAACTCCTTCTTAATGTTGTCATATAGGCCTAAATTATTTTTATACAAAAATGTTCATTTTGTTAACTGAATATTTACACATTAACTTTCTTTCGTTAAATATTGATATATTAACGTATTTCAATCAATTATTATTTGGACGGAAATTTTTTTTACACCATGTTCAAATTTTACAAAATATACAAAAATCTATTTTTTTACATGCTTTCTTAATAATTTATTGTTGAACGAATTTCCCTTTTTACGATGGGAAGACTGTTTTTGCATGATTTTTTACACGATTTTATTAACAAAAGTTTCTTCGGTGTTAAAACTGTTCTGTTCTACATCTGGTATGTCATATTTGGCCTAAACCAATCATAAATACTGCCGTACTAGTTTTTAGTTTTCATTCACATTGCAAATTGATAATCTTAAAAAACTTTGAAAACTCAAATTTCTGACAGTGGTATCACTATTGAAATCATACAATATTAGAGAAAAAAAAAACAGAACATTGTCAAGGTTCGAGACATTCAAATTTCAAGTGCGTAATGTTCACAGATAACAGAAGCACATTATTCAGGAATGCATAGCAATTCCAAAAAACGTCTAGAGTTTTTATCCTTGAGTATGACATTGAACAGTGCCTTCCATTTTTCTTTCCAACTTTGAAGCCATAAATTACAACTTCAGCGAATTTTTATTATTCTCTTGTATTTGTATAAACTGCTCACCTTTTCCACAACAAGGATCTCAAGTATGTTATCGCTTAACTTCTAGGAAAACAACATTATTCTCCATTGCACTGCAGATAAGTTTTGTACATATGTAATATATGTATTCACTTGACTATATAAAAGCTTATTTGTGAATGCAGCCAAACATTCATAACCCACTAAATGTAATAACGCCGCATCCATCAAACCGAAAAGTTAAATCATGCCACATTTAACAAATCCAATTGAAAAAATCATCGCAAACGAAGTGTGGAAAATGTGAAAGGAGGGTTTATAAGCAACGGCTGAATCCTTGTGGAACCAAAATATTTATCGTTACCTAATTCATTTATTTTTTTGTCGATTTTTAAAGACTGTGTTGCGTTACAATGGAACATTCACAATCATTCATTCAATCATTTTAAGTCTTCCGTGTTTAACGAATTTTGATGATTTTAAAATATTTTTCAAAATGTTTCATCAATTTGTTTCTCAAAATTTAAACTTTCATTTAATAAAAATTTTGCTTTAATATACAAAGAAAATATACAAAATACAAACGAAAATGTTTTGTTAGCTTCAATTAAAACCAATTAAAAAAAATATGCAGTTGTTTTTATCACTTTAAAAAGAGTGAAAAAAACCTTTCTAAAAGTTGTTTTTTATGCTCACAAAGCTTCTGCGCCATTACGGCTTACGTTTTTTATCTGTATACAGTTTGTTTGCCAAAATATTTTCTTAAACTAATATAAAAATAAAGAAGAGTTTGTAAAATCTGTATTTTGAGATGTATAAATGTATATTTTTAAATTTTTTTAAAAAACTCTTTTATATTATAAATTCCTCTCTTAGAAAGTTATTTAAACATTTTCCTAATTATATGCAATGCTTTCATCGATAAGAACACTGGGGAACAGTGATTTTGGTCCTTTAATTTTTGAACTGATTTTAACTATGTTTGGTACGCTGATTTCAAATATGCTTTCAGTTTTACAATACAATAATTAGTATGGAGTGTTTATTAATTTTTGGCCTACCACACATTTTATTTGGTTTTTAATTTTTTTTAAATAGTGAAGCAAAAATGAAACTCTCGTTCACCCTTTTTTTCTGTTGGATTCATCATTTATTTTTGAACCCTTTGTACTCGAATTTTTCCTTGTTTTTAATGTGCTCACAGGTGACAGGCGTTAAAAGAAAATAATACATAGAAAACGGTACTTAGAAAAATTGTCATTATTATAAACAGATTTTAAATCTTTTCTTAAATTAGTTTCAACTTTAAAGTACGTTTTTACTGATTCAGTGATCTTAAACTTCGAACTTGTGAACTTAATTGCCAGAGAAACAAACACTTCAACTCTTTCTTATTTTACTTATTTTTTACCTCGCAAACGATTTCATATACGTTGCAGTTCGGGGGGAAAGAAGAGAAGGCATTTAAACACCGTAGCCACAAACTATTCACCAACACTTGTTCTCAATTTGAACGTTCTGTGTTAATTCCAACTAACCTTCGTCCTTCGTACATTTCTTAAAAGTCGAGAGCACAAAGTAAGCAAGATACAATTAACTCATTCGAAAAGTAGAAGTTTTTTTCTTCCTTTCAGTACAAGTTGCGGGAAAGAGGCTGGAATGCAAGCCAAATAGTCGGGAAAGACAACTATGAGTCCTTTGAAAGGACAACTGCTTAAAGCAACTCGACTGTGGCTTCGTAATTAGAAAATATTTGCGTGTATGCTCAAGTCAATTAATTAGATAAAAAGTGCCTACGGGAAAACATGAAAGGATGCGATTTCAGATTGCAGTATCTCGTGGAAACTTTCACAACCTGCCGTACGTCCTCCATATGTTGTGTCGTCCTATTTCCCCAGGATGCTTGCCTGTGTGCCACAGGATGTAGAATAGCGTTACGGTTTTCTCCGATGCAATCTATAGGTATTTAGATGTGCTCTACGTAATGATGATTCCGAAGTATCCCATTATCTCCGGAGTACCGCATAAGCAAATATTACTGGGGTGTAGAGAGCGGCCGAGTTCCGCTCTACATAAATCTGTTTTTTTGTGTTATTTTTTTATTTATGTTTTTCTACTTTTTTTTGGTAAATTTCTCCTCTTTTTGTCTTTCTGTCGTGCACCACTGCCAGCTTCTGTACAGGGTTGCAAAAGTAAAATTCTGTATGAAAGGGCTTAGTATGTACTCACTTCTACAGCAAGGGCGTACTTTCAACTTTTTTCTTATTTTATTTTATTTTTTAAAATTTTTTTTTTTTAAAGCATTTGCCTCAGGTCTAAAGTTCAAAACTTCATGACTTATGTGCTGGTATTTTGCGGAACTTGTGCCGGAGAAGAGTTTAACGAAACGTAAAAGTTTGCTCCAAGTATGTTAAGTGAATTTTCAACGAAAAGATTTTCATTTAGGCGGAAGGAAGTTGTAATCGGTCTAGGAAATCAAATCATTTAAATTCTGAAAGAAAATTATTTTGCTTAGAGGAGCAGACCGAGGATGGCAATGTTTACATTTGTTGTTACGAGGAATATTGACAAGAAGGATGTATTTGACTTGATGTTGCTGCTATGAAGCGAATTCACGGGCAACAGAAAAAAAAATTGTTTTTTTCTACAAAAAAAAAAGAAGAAAAGTAAAAAAAATAAATTGTACAGAAAAAGAGGAAGAAGTAGCCGTAGAAAACCTGGGTAAATTCTGCGCCAAAAATTAAACAAGAAGTGGAAATTAGTCCTGGCTGCTCAAGGAATTTCAGTTAATTTGTTTTAACGGAAATACGAAACAGTTCCTGGCACTCTTTTAAGGGGTGAGACGACGAGTGCGAGTTTGTAAAAGTGTTTTATGTGGTATTTTTGAAGTATTCAGTAATCTTTTCTGTTAAGTAGAGAATGTATAAGGTATTTAAAAAGTTTATTGAAAGCATGTTTTATGTAATAATTTTGCAGGGAATGTTTCTGCTTTTATTGGATAATGATGTTCAATGGAGATAACTTTGAGATATGAAGCAAGAACTATACGTGATTTGTGGTTTATATTTAAAATATGTTGCTTTATAATGAAAATTTCAAAAATGATTAAATTTTCATGCTGTTGTAACTATTCAGACAGGATTACGTCAGTCGAGCCACCCAACAACTACAAGCAAGATCGCAGTTAGTCGCGATTGAGTGTCGTGCTAGAACACCGTAATTGTCACCAGGAAACATCCACATAACGGCAATTAACAAAAAAAATTAAATAAGCATCAATTGGAACTCTATATATTAACTTAATTTTAGACATATAAATTGTGTGCCCTTGTTCCCCCGTTCTCGAGATATTTACGTTTAATTAACCCTAAAATTGATTTCAATTCATACTTTTCGCACTAAACCATTTCTCCTATTATAATGCAATGATAATTTTTTCGAAACAAATTTTTAGTAGTATGAGTGCCCACAATTAACTTTAATTTCAATGAACTTTTATTAACTTTAGTTATTTAAAACACTTTATGTTGCATTATCTGTAATAAAAATATTTGAATTATAATAATTTATGACGAACTGTTCGCAAGTTTAAAACTAAACGCCTAAATAGTCGCTAGCAGTATTTGAGGGGTTTTTACACGCAGATATCTCGAGAATGGGGGATGAGGGCACCCAATTTATATGTCTACAATTAAGATTGATACTAAATTTCGATTGATCCTTATTTGAATTTTTTTTGTATTTTCCTTATGTGGGTGTTACCTGGTCAGTTTTTATGCGACAAAGTAACTTTTGAACGATTTATAATAAAATTGATTTTGATTTTTGAAAGACATGTATATAAAATTTACCAATTTGAAATGTTTTTTGGTCGACTCTTTGTAAAAGTTAATAAAAGCACTTTTACTGAGAGTGTTTTCTTATATTGAAATTCGAAGTGAAAAAACCATCGCGGGGACGGTTGTAACAATTTCCTTTGGTCTGATTTGCACGTTATTATATTTTATCTGTTATAATTTAACAAATCTTGTTACCATTACAGAACATAAAAGTTAATCCTTTCCCAGTAGGTTAGTCATAAGATTTAATAATTACAAAAAATGCCCAAAATCAAAATGTAACTTTGACCCGGTCTCCTATACAACAATTAGAATTTTTTACCATAACTCTAATACCTATAAATATACCTATTACCTAAATACTTTTACTACAGTTTGTAGTTCTGCTTTTTCGCAAGTTATTTTATTTGAAATTTTATCCAGATTTTTATCAATAAAAAAATCTCACCAAAAATAAATGATTTGATTAAAAAATTTTCTGAAACATACAGATAGGTTAAAAACTATTCAAACTTTATCTGGAAAATATTTCAAAAACTTTTCTGAAAAATTACTTAAAATTGTTACTTCTTAATTTTCGGTACTCGCTCTCAAGAAAACTCCAAACGGAACATCCAAAGTTTAAAGTTGCAAATACCCAGAAAATCCTGAACAATTAAGACACCATCGTCGTCGCAACTCTTCGGTACGCTTAAAGCTATTAAAGGGCGCACTTTAGCAAATACAAATACCTGTTCGTGAATTATTCAAAATTCCTGTAAATACCTTGAAGCGGCAAAAAAAGAAGGATAAGAAAAGAGCGGAAGAAGTATGTAAATAAGTGAAAGCGTTTCCGAGTCGAGGATTGCTCAGTCTTGATATGCATGCCAAACTTACGAGGTCTTTCCCAGGACCATTGTCCGGAACAAGATGGACTCGGTTCATTTTCCACACACGCGGGTGGGTGGCGTTCGCAGTGTCTGTGGAACGATGCCAATTTTGTATGAACACCTTTCTACAATTACCTCTGTTCTTCCTGGGGGAACGAGAGTGTGACTACTGAAAATTTTCGACATTCGTCTTTGCCAGTTGAGTGATTTCTCGCTGTCGGCAATTCTCAAGGGCGCCTGGCGGAGTCGTCACAGTGAAAAGGACAAATCGCTATCGAAAACGTTTGGTGTTCACCTTCACAGCGAATATGCCACAGGATTTGATAGGATAACAAAAGGGGAGACTGATATTCGTTGAGCTGCCTCCGGGGGGTCTGGCAAATTTATGAAAATTATTGTTAACCGCAAAGGACTCCAAATTAACTCGAATTGGGATCCTTCGGAGCGAGTGGCTTGTAAGTGCCGGCAATGTGATCGCGGTCACACTTATTTCATCTAGGGTTTTGATCCAAGAAGCGTGCTATGGTAATAACATTCGAATGCTTGAAAGGACTTAGTGAAAGAAGAAATGTAGAAACGTATTCCGCCTGCAGCAATCGCCCAAAAAGTGTGGGTTGCCGGATGAAATGGAAGTAATTTAACGCCTCATCAGGGCACACTCAGCTGAAAAGTTTCCAGGATTCTACAATATATATGCATGCACAATTGTACAATTCGCGCAAAACAGTTCTTGCTACCTGGGTGTCCTGTCCCTGTTATCCTGTTTGGAGGTTGAAGCAAGATGACCACCGGCGCGGCGGATGGGGCAATCACTAAAGACGAAGGGCACCTGGAAGCAGGAGGGCAATTTTTTTCACTCCACCGTCCAGGGGCAAATGAATTTTTCAGGATGCCAGCAGTTTCAGTATCCTCGGTCTGAGGTCGAATCTGTTCTGTATTAACTCCAGAGACTCCAGTTCATTATTCAGGACGAAAATTTCCCGCATAATTCACCTGCTCTTACAGCAATACAAGAGCTTTTTAAACATCACTCACCTCCCACCATAATTCAAGTTTTTTTGCTACTGGAAATTTGCTCGGAGCAAATTTAAATACGTGTAAGCTGACGGAAATTTACGTGTCTTCAATAAATGAAGGAGCCACACAACAAAAGTCCTCAAGCCAGATTTGTGTACGCCATATTGTCGTCGTTTTATTTTTACACCAAGAACTCCGTCGGACTAGATCTAGTACATCAACTGAAAGTAACCATGGGAAGTCATTTAGCAAGCAAAGGACACAATGAAGTGAAATTAAAAGGTCCCTGACAAAGGATGCACCGTTATACCGGAGACAATATTTCGAAAGTTGCGGCAACAATAAAATGTCCTGCAGAGCACAAAAACAAAATAATTCTTGGTCCAGCAAGGACATACGGCTAGTTTGCTCGACCGTTATGAGGTTTCGGTGGCTCACCTCAGCCAGGACTCTTGTTGACTTATTTATATATTTTTTTCTTTTCCTTTTCTGCGGTATTTTTCATTTAATGGCCTATGTCCCGCCATTCGTTGGCAAAAAACATTAAGTGGTGATTTTATTGGAGAGGACATGTCCCCCCCGTTTATCTCATTGCTGTCTTGCCGGATGGATTCTTTCCTGCGCCCCCAACCTCCCACAGTTCAACGAGTTTCCGGGTTTCAAACAAAATTGCTTTTAAATATTTGATTGGACAACAGTATGTAAAGATACATAATTGAGGTTACATGAGTGAACTTTTAGTCAGCATCCTTGTCTCGTAGAAAGTGGGAAAAGGGGACGGCAATTTTGCAGTGGGAATTGTTTGGGATCAATGCAAGGAACTGGTGAAAATTCAAGTCGAAATTAATTTTGTAAACAGCGAAAAACTTACTCCAGCGAAATATTCCACTTGAACACGAAAAGGTGGCCAGTCTACATTTCACTTGCCATTCAGAATTTTTAGAATTAGTAGGTACTGTAAATTCATTCTAGGACACGTTATCCTTGCAATGAAACTAATGCAGTTTCTCAGTTCTATTAATTAGTAAAACGCAGCACTATTTATCAATTTAGTACACAGGTCCAGAAAATTTTTTCAAATTGTTGATTTTTTCATGTTTTTTTAAAAATTATTTTGGCAGTACATAATTATGGAAAATACATACAAAAAAATTGCTCGAACTTTGTTGTCGAAAATTCAACTAAAATCGAATCAGAATGTAATTTTGAAAATTAATTTGATAATTATAGAAATTCTAAATTGATTGAATTATTCAGATGTAAATTTTCTGATTGAAATTCATTGCAATTGTATTTGAAATAAACATTTAATCAGATTTATGAGAAACATTGCATAAACATTTGTACAAAAATATTTTTCAAAATATTTTGAATGGAATTTCTGTTTCATTAATTATTCAAAAATGTTTCCATTTTATCACATTAATCGAATTATTTCAGAAAAGAATTAATAACTCAATTAACAATTGAAACTATTTATATTTCTAAGTGCCATGAATAAACCAGTGTAAATTAAATTGCCATTCCCCCAAAACATTCAAGAATTCTCTAGGCGTCCCCCAAATGAAGGGGCTTTTTTTGAAAAGACTTTTCATTTTTAATTTCCTTAAAACATTTCCTTTTAACACGTAAAACACATGAACCGGATTCTGATGGTAATTCACACTTGAAAAACTTTCACTGAAAATGCCGACTTTCACTGAATGATGGCGACTTACGAACAGAAAAGATGGCAACGAGCAACTCCTTGACTTTGTCCAAAGTAAGGAATTCCTCAGGCCTATTGTAAGTGGGGGTGGGGGGGTAAGCATAAATATTCAAGTTGGTGTTTGTCTTACAATTTGAGGGTCACAAAGCTCGTCACAAAATGAGCAAGCAAACAAAATTCATCGCTAAAAACACTTTAAAAACATGAATAACATCAACTGTCGAGTGTTTTGTTTGCCACCAAAAAACGAAAAGTTAAGTTTACCTTTGCTCTACTGTTCAGTTCGTTCACTTGGGGTAACAACAATTTTATTACGGGTCAATAAGACGTTAAATAAATAAATTGATGTAGAAGTTGCCGGCTTAACACGCCCTTCTTCAACGCACAACAGAAAATTTCCATTTGATTGAATTTGATACAGAAACAGTGTCCCCGGATCCGACAACCCGGGGGTTCCCGGTTACGGTGGCGGCACGACCCAATTTCATGACCCATGACTGACGACTATGTTTGTGTAGCACTTGCCATCCTTATAATAAGATTACGTGGCAGAGGGTATACCTTTTTTGACTACACATATTATTACCCTGAAAAATCTTATCTCAGCAATAATTTTGGGCTTTTTGCACCGAAGTGTACGATACTGTGGGAAAACCTGGAGGTCCTGGAGGACTCTGGCTGCCTTAGATCGGCACCAGAGGAAGGCGGGAGCAATCGGGTGGGATTCGGCAAATAGAAATGGGTAATAATAGGACACATTTAATTATCTCATAGCGACCTGAAAGGGTGTAAAGGGATATAGTTAAAGGGCGGAAGGCGATTGTGATCATTGCACGTCCTTTGTGGGGTGAATTTTAAGGGGTCGGGGAGATTGATTTCAAGTGGGTTTCTAGAAATACTCATTTACCATTCGTCAAAGACAATCTTCTAAACAGGTATTAATAGTTGGGAAACATTGACAGCAACTGGCCCCTGCCGGATGAAATCTTCCCACGACAATGTCGTGCCTGATTGACCACATAACATCCAGAGGAATAATATTGTTCCAGAAACGGTATCACTCTCCACGCGAGTGTCGGAAAGGTTAAATTTACTCTGGAGAATCAATAACGATGCTTAAAGGTTTCATTTGCATACCTTAATCTTCAAAGTCGGTGAGAACTTTCCTAGGATATTTAATTAAGCTCAAAATGAACAAAGATTAAAGATTTAGTTTAATCAGTGGATAGCAAACACAATATAAAGGATCTGAGAGCCCAACTTCTTCACTCTTGATTGCCTCTATACAAGGGGATTTTACATTTTAGTCTCATGACCTGTTTTCACGGATGGGGATAGGATACCATGCAGATAAGTTATGGTAATTTAACCACTACAAAGGATAGAGCGAGTAATCCTTGTAAATGTAAGTATTATAGTTCGTTGCATCCTTCCCACAAAAATTTTAACCCGACGAATTCATCCAACAAGTACGTCTACCTTTGAGGAAGAAAGAGGTATGGACGGTGTGAATGTAGACAATTCCTTCTCGACTGCGGTTCTCACGACATACAGAACTGGCGTATCAAGTTTTAAAAGTTAATTTGGTTGATATTAAATTATCTTTACTCTGATATTTCACCATCACTTTTTGAGTGTTATGGCTAAAATTTAACAAAACAGATGGTAGGGAGTTCTCCCGTACTCGCATAATTATTTTACAAAAATGTTTTAACTTGATTTATCGGTGACCACAATTTGACAATAATTCCCCAAATTCATTCTCATGCTTTCGTCTTACAAGGAAACGTTGTCATCATGGAGATTAAAAATAAATCGAATAAGCAACAATGAAAGAGCATATCTTATCTAAATTTTAGAGATATAAATTGTGTGCCCTCGTCCCCTCATTATCGAGATATTTGCGTTTAAAAAGCCCCCAAATACGGCTAGCGACTATTTAGGCGTTAAATTTAAACCTTGCCATGTCATAAATCATTACAATTCAAAAATTTTCATAACAGATAGTGCAACATAAAGTGTTTTAAATAACTAAAGTCAATAAAAATTGATTGGAATTATTGAAGTTAACTATATTTGGACTAATATTTGTAAAAATTAATTTCAATTTTCAATAAGTTTCCATTGCCTACTAATAGGAGAATTTTTATAGTGCAAGGAATATGAATTGAAATTAGTTTTAGGGTTAATTAAACGTAGATGTCTCGAGAAAGGGGGACGAGGACACACAATTCATATGTTTCAAATTAAGTTAATATATAGACTTTCGTTTGATGCTTATTTCAATTTTTTTTTAAATTTATATTATCGGTGTGGTTTCCTGCTTATAGACCAATATAATATTTTTTCATATCCTGCAGCTACTAGTCCATGGAAGGAGGTCGGCTCTCGTCGGCGAGCAGTGAGCTCTTGTCCCAACACCGCACGAAACCTGTTAAAGAACTTTAACTAAAAGTTTTATAGGAGCATTTTCCTCCCGTCTGGATAGTAATTGGGGGCAATCCGTAAATGCAACACGTTCGCACTATAAAACTGAAACGAGTTCGATATAGCCCGAATCAGATTTATCCACTTCGGTCAATTGCACGAATACCAAGACCTAACAAATTACACTGTACCTTCCTGAAAGGAGGTATGGTGGTCAGGTTCACCATCCTGGTGAATAATCCTGGAATCCGTTTCCCAGGCTCTGACACCTACCCGAAACCATCGAAAAATGTCCTGGGACCCGGTTATACGTACGAATGTACAAAACCAGAAGATACACACTACACAGCATCCGCCAAATTCAACACCCTGCACTCGACCAACTAAACCACCCCAGACAACGGGAATGAAACCTGGAAGTCATTTTTTATTTTCAGGATCTCTGGTTAACAATATCAAATTTCCAGATACAGCACGTTTCTAATATACGGGAGTGTTGGCCTTTTGGCACGTTTTCTTTTCAGTTCTGTTTTATTTTCCTCTCTCCTCGTTTTTATATGCCATCTCTGAGTTAACCCTGCACGTCTATCCCCTATCCCTCCCTCTACACCCCCCCCCCCCCCACACTATAGCACCAGTGTCCTTACAGAGGCTGTTTACATTCTGTTGTAGCTTCTGTTAATGTGTTTGCTTTAAGGACATTCGTTTGCGTCTGGGAGACATCCACACAATAAATATCTTGAGATGTTGGAGTGTAGAAGGATCTTGGAAATCTATCGAAATTGAATGTGTAAGCCGAGGAGACAACATGTTGCACACGATTTTGTTATTATACATAGAAAGTGTTTTCCGGTGTTGGGATATTGTTTGGAGTGGTTCCCGTTGAACCCGACGACTGTAAATTCTTCACACAAAATTGTGCACTTCTGTTTGTTCTGCTACTCACGAACAATTACTTCCGGTTAAAGGGAATCACTTCCTTAAAATGACTGCAACTGATGCAAGTACTTTGCCATAGAAAATGTTTCTTCTCTTTTTTTTAAAGAGCTTCAAATTTCAGTGGTTTTCACTGGAATGTTTTATTTTTATTTTGCTTAATTTAATAATATATTAAGTTGAATTAATTGCGGTCAAAAGTAAAATTTCATGTGAACAAATTTTGGATTTATTGCTATTCATTTCAATTATATGGCATTGTAGTAATTGTTTTTAAAATATAAATTTTAATTTTCAATACGATCTCGCTAAAATATTTCAAGAAATGTTGTTTGAATATTATTTTTAAGCTGTTGCAAAATCGACTTGATAAATCCCTGGATTTAGTACAAACTATACAAAGTCCTGAGCTTCTTGAAACTTCAAAGTTGCACAGTAACACATCCTTTTGTTATCGTTCCTTTTGAATTGAAAACTCCTCGGAATGATGTTTAGGAAGGATTTAAGCCATCGCTATAAACATTTCCACGTTATGTAAAATCGATTAAGATCAGTGAGCTGGAACAATATTTTTGAGTGAGAGTTTTTAATAGTTTAGCGTCAATGAATTGACGAAATTTGAAATTATACCTAAGAATTTTTCTTATATAGTTTTCTTATACATAAATAATAACAAAATTTTCGGAATTTCAAAAACAAATCCAACATCAAAATATTGTTTCAAAACTTTTTGGTTTAATCAGTTTTAACACCATAAAATATCAGCGGTGTAAATTTAGTAATTTTCCTAAAATAATTCCCAAAAAGTGTCAAAATCTCACGAAACTTTTACTGAAGTCATCTTCATGAAGAGTTTGACTTTATGCGAATGAAAAAAAAACTCCAACAGCAAAAACAAAAACCCCACTAACACAAGCTTAAATGGAATGTTCTAAAGCTTGAAGCATGCCGCCATTCAAATTGGAGAATTCGTTCCATTTTGCTCATCTCCGCCATCCAAATAAAATCCTGAACTAATTCATTGCATTCAGTAAAAATTTCTATTTAGGATAGATTCGTGCCGGGCATTATCCGACAAGGATATAATCGCCCTATTACTTTTCATGATTCTTTAAATTAATCAGAAAATGAGTTCGTTTTCTGTTTTATTTTATTTTTGTTCTTTTATTTATTTATTTTTTTTTTTTTTTTTGAAAGAATATGCCAGTTTTAATTACGAAAATTTAATGTTTAAGAATATTGAAGTCTAGCGCCCAGCAAGGCAAAACATATTGTGGGTGATAGTGATGGAAAGGTGGTGGATGACGATAGATGGGTGAATCCGACCCGTATTCTTTCGTTGGCACATTCAGTTGAACTCGTTCCCAGACATACCCAATACCGCCTACTGGTGAAGACAACAAGAGCCCGGCTTTCATTCAGCAAAGTGCTTTTTACTATTACAGCAAATTTGAAAAGTTATGAACAACAAAGCCCAGCCTCTCAAAGTAAAGATGCTGCAACTGCTCTAAGGATATACTTCGTTGCTTGGGACCCACCTCATCGCCTCCCTTCCTACCATCCCATTCACCTACCTACTCCAACTCCATTCCCCGTTCGACATAGAATGTGAAATCTATGCCTGAGTGGCTATCGTCAGAAGGAGCGGGTTGTATGCTTTTCTGCATGGCCGGTCATCATTCACTGGTTCAGAAATTAAAATTTGCGCAAAGACGGAGTCTTATTGTTTGACTGTTAGTTTTAAAACTTTTAAAATTACGTTTTCCTTTGGCGGGATGGGGGATGGGCATGAGAAGCAGAGGATTTCAGGGGGATATATCGTCCTGCCCGATTCATTTTCGGCTGACGTATTTGTCTTGCCGTCTATTCCGGTTCGGTTTCGGGGTAATTGAGGATATATACAATTCGAGTCCATTACTATGTGATGAGGCAGGACTTGATCTGGGGCTCCTTAACATCATGTCGACATCCTTTTAATTATAAAAGACTTTTCCGGCCGTGCCATTTTATGTTTTGTTAACTTCTCTGCTCTTTGTGAAATTGCTTCGGTAATGTGATTCTTTGGAGGGACACAAAAAAAAAGAAGAAAAAATTGGGATACGTTTTTTGGTGAAATGAGAAAAGGATATAATCAGCCATTTCTACAGTATACACATTTATAAAGCACCATTAAGGAGTTCATTTTAGTATTTGATCAATAGTTTCATTCACTCATGTGTGGAACCCTTGCAGAATTGAACTTCAAAGTCCCGGTGCGTGGACATATGAAAAAAATTCATCCAAGCGGTTTAAAAAGGTACTAACAAGTAATTAACTAATTCCAACAACATGGCTTAGTTATATTTTGAGCATTTTATAATAATTGTACAGTCCTTTTTTAGAAACATTTAATTGTTCAATTCACAAATGTACGAAAAATTTGATTGCATTAAATTGAAATTAAGCTAAGATTTTAAATAAAGATATTAAATAAGATATTAAACCAAATAGATTTAAAAACAATTCAAATATAAAATAAAATATAGTCGCAAAATGTGATACGAATTTCAGTTTTTCATGCATATAAACAAAAATACAAACGACAAAATAGAAGATTTGTCAGAAAATTCAATAAAACTGTTTTATTTATTAATGCAAAATTTTTTTAAGATAATATTTCTTAAAGGCTAATTACAATAGAGATTTTGTACTTCAATTTATATTTCAAAATTTGGTCCTTGTTTTATAATTTATTCCAATTTTAAGTTTTTCAGTAGAAGTTGGTTGATTCCTAGTGGTCGTTTTCAATTTAGGTATTTCAGTTTAGTTTGAATCTCAATGTCCGTTCCCATTGGAACGTTGATGGTTATTATGATAGTTGGTTTTGTGGCGCTGGTTTTGATGTTTGTTAAGTAAGGTATGCTGTAAGTTCGAGATGGGTTTTCCAGATTACTGCTGTGAAGGTATTTTTTAGTTTCTCCGATTAGAACTCTGAGGGTTTCATTCCTCAAATTAAACCTGGAGGGTAGCTGATCTTCACTCTTCAGATTAAATCCTAAAGGTACTTGGTTCAGATTAGATCTCGAAGGTATTATGTTCAGATTTGTAATCTTAATAATTGAATCAGCTTAACATACCCTGAGGCTTTGGGGCAGATTAGAACTCTGGCTAGTATATCAGATTATTTCTGTAAAAGTGATTTTAGTACATTAGACCTATACTAGGGATCCTGATCGTAGTGATCTGAATTTCAGTTGCGATTGCGCTTGGGATTTTACACGCTTTGCGTTTTGGGGTGGGGAAGTGTGCCCAATTGTTTTGGTCTACAATATTTACTTATTTGAATAGTCGGAATGTTGTGTTTGCTTGGACATTTGTCATTCATTTTGGTGCAACATATAAACACGACAACACCTCCAAAAAAATCTAGATATATTAAAACAATGAATGAACATTTTTATAATTCATAAATATAAAAAAATTTCATTTTTCAGATTACTCGACTGGATACTGTCCAGCGAGAATGTAACATCCCTAAAGCAATGCTATCACCAATATCAGGATGATGCACCTCAGTTACAGTTTTGTCATAGTGAGAGGTCATAAATGGTCACCAATTTTCGATTCGAACTTTAACTGGCCACTTTTTCTGCTTTTATTGCTTTTCAACAGCATAGGTAAATATAAACAAAATAAAATACTTACTGGTAAAAAAATATATATAACAATCGAACATGTTTAATTTTTAATTTTCCTCTTCTGCAAAATTGTGCTTTTCCGTTTTTTGTGTAATTGACAGTGGCCGCTTTTGAACCAGACTTCGTGTTTCCTTTGGAAAATGTGACTGTGGCACAAGGACGCGATGCTACATTCACATGCGTTGTCAACAACTTGGGAGGTTATAGGGTGAGTGGGGAATCAGCACAGGCAAGGGTATGTATCGGTTGTTCAGAGTCTTTAAAATAAAAGTGCACAATTATAAATGCCTTGTGGTGATGCTGGTATCTCAGTTGGATGCACCGGAATGCAGCACATTGAAACTAATATTTCATTTGCACCAAGGCACCAACATTTCTTCACTGAGCACCTAAAAGTATTCGAAAATAAAAACAATATACATCTGTTTTTTACTTTATTATTTTCATTTGTATTTGCGAGCACCTAGCACATTTATTTGGTTTTTCAGTTTATTCTCAATTTTATTTTAAATTTTTTGCGCACTAATTTAAATTATCATTAGAAAATTTTAGTAAATATACTGATAATAAATATTTATGATGAAAATACGTGAAATTTTGCAAAGATTCTTATTATTTATTTTTTATTGTTTAAATTCATTCTTAAATATTCATCAACCGTGCATCAATATTAAATATCTACCTGATACAGTCAATTTGAATTCCGAATTCAGAACTCGATCGCCGTTCTCACGTAATGATTTAGCAAGACTTGTGATCTGATTTTCATCCATTACTCAGAGCTTGCATTATCCGAATTAGATAATTTATAAATAAAAACAAAAAACAAAATGTGAATGTGACGTCAGAGGGGTTTGACTTTGACATTTGTTCTTGCGGCCGATTCTGCGAAACAAAGTCAACTCCCTTTTTGGGATTTCTCAAGGGTTCTGAGGGATCTGACTTTTTAGGTTGCGATTGTGAATGAACAGTCAGTTATACTAAGATATCACAACGTCACCGTGACCGATGTAGTACTAGAGATAGGGGCAATGAAAAATAATGCCGCAGCGCCGCGGCGGTGCTTTTGCGAAACGACATGAAGGAGGGATTCCTAGGGCTAGGTTACGTACTAGTTAAGCCGGAGGTACACGATACGGAAAACGTCATATTTATAAGGAAATATCTTTGTGGATGTTACTTTTGAGACATCGAGTCACACGATAAGCAAAAATGAGTTTGCAACCTGTATTTTGCAATTCACAGATTACCGCGACGCCGTGCCGCCCGTAAGAGCAGTAATCTCAAAACAGTGTTCATAAAGTTTTGTATGGTGTGACTCGGGAAATTTATACCCCGCAAATTTCTTGGATGTGCCGAAAATATTCCGAAATTTTTGGGATATTTATAAGCGATACACCATATTGCTTATCGTCGAGTCACACGTTATGAAATATGGCGTATCGCTTATAAATATGACGTTTTCCGTATCGTGTACCTCCGGCTTTAGTCGCAAATCTTCTTAAGCACTTAAGCACTTTTCAGCATTAAGCAGGAAGACATTGCAGTCAGTGAAAAGAGAGCTCAACACCATGGAAGATTAGTGCGCAAAAAATTAAAACAATCTAATAACTATCTGCACCTTATGCACTTACAACTTTGCACTTTTATCTCTTAGGATTTTCTCTCCGATCTGTTGTAGCTGTTGATGAAATTCCATGATCAGGATTTTTTGAACAAAAAATCTTTTATTTATGAAAAGTCTATTTGGTTTTAGATTTTTTCTTAAATTTTAAACACTTAATAATTGAAAAAAAAAAAAAAAAAAATAAACATTTAATGAACAAATTTTAGTTTCCTTTTTCAAAAAAATTTCATTATAGCTCTACTTGAGTACTCTTTCACTATTTTAGCATATTCTCTTGCTTACATATTATATAAAGTATTCCAATAAGAGCGCCCACTTTGAAATTTGAAAAAACAAAAACGCAGTGGTCTTTTTATGTTTAATTTAAAAACAACCAGATATTTTATGTAATTGATAGATGACAAAAGCGACAAATTACAGCATCTTAACATTTCGAAAAATTGGTATAAAAATAAAATTTTTTTGTCACTATTATTAAGTATTACAATAATTTTTATTTTTCAAGTATTTTTAAGCAGCGCTCCAGAAATCTTTTACACCAGTTTGAAAAAAGCGAGAAAGATTCAATTCAGATTGTTATAAATCCGAAAATATTTTTTGAACAAAAAAAATTATAAATTTATCTAAAACCTCAAGAAGATGCAATCCTATAAAAAATCTGTTATACGTAATATGATAGAATTTATAATACTTTTAAAAGTCTCTATCAAGGATGTTAAACTTTGTTTAGAATTATACAAAACTGATCCATATATATTTTTACATTCATTTAAAGAAGACTGGAATTTTCAGTTAGATTTTCAAGTCAGAATACATTGCATAAAAACTCCAGGAACAGGAAAATAAATTGCTATCCCTAAACCGCGCCGACATTGCTGTACACAACCATTCCAACCACAATTACTTTGTGCCCAAAATGGGTTCAGAAATTCACCCTAATTCACGTCATAGTATCAAATTATCTGTACACAAGTGATAAAGGTAACCGCAAATATTCTGCAGTGTTATCATTGTTCATAAAAATGGTTACATGTCCCATTGTCCCATGCCATCGGAGAATTGATTATATTATTTATTTGATGCAAGCAAACCACCACAGTTATCGAAGTGTCCATTTTGGAACACGTAAATGAAACATTGGAATGCGCAAGAAAGGACGTAATTTAAGGTAAACAACAGTTGATTCCCACAACGAAAGGAGTTTCCTATGCACTGTACAAATTTAAATCCTTCAGGACAATGAAAGTCGATGAAGTTGTGTTATAACGAATAACTTTTGTTGTGCCATAAAAAACCAGAAAGTTGAAAAAAAACACCATCCCACCAATAACAACAAAAATCCGTCTGTCCAAGAATATCACTCTGCGACATTTCCTGGGACATAAAATTTTGCAATAAAGTCAAATCGGAAATTATATCAAACTGGACATGACAGTTAGTTTGTGCTCGTCTCCTGGTGTCAAACAAATATTTCGGGGTCAGATTCCTGAAGAAAGGGCGGTGTAAATACTAGCGTTGCATTGTGACGTCAAAAAAACACAAAACATAAAAAAAGAAGAAAATGTGAAAATGCAAAAGAGAAAAATAGAAATATAGGGAAACCCTTGATGAGATTCAAACATTTCAGGGTACATCCCGGATGGCAGAATGTAATCTGCACAGGGTGTTTGCGAGTTTCAATATTAGAGCCATTGAAACTAAATAGAAGGACACAAAACTGTCCCCTGAGTTCCTCCATGTTGAATTGTTGGAATGCAGAAGAACATTAAAATGTTCTGGATGGTAGCTCAAAAACCTCGAAAACATACTGCTACTGCCGAATTTAAGCGTGGCTAACGTGGGACAAGTAGAGGATTTTGGATGCATCTCCGTTTATAAATTGCAAATGCAAATTTTGGGGTAGCATGTCCGTCGAAATAATTTATGGTAAATGCCCGAACGAAGCACGCCCAGGACATGTATTTAAAGTACTCGATGGCCGGCACGCCGGGGTCTAGTTTATTTGTTGAAACTAACTTCAAACAGGATGTACCCGTGTTCCGGATAGCTGCGAGCAATTGTGTTTGTTCGTAGGTAAGTTGCGCGGTTTCGATCAGCACGTTCCATTGTTCGAGTTTGACCGCAACTTTGATTCGAAAATTCTGCACCTTTTGCTGTCCGCGTGAAGATACATCGTGAGTTTGCCGAGATGAATTGCCTATTGTTGATATTGTTGGTGTTGTTGTTCATCTCATTGATGCTGTTGTTGTTATTGTTGAAGGGATTGTTGGAATTTCCACGTTGGCCTGATACGGTAAGGAAATTTCATACATAATTAATTCAAATGGCATTTGAGTAACGAACGGCCAAAGGATCAAGATGCCTTTCCGGAAACGCATTGATTCGTAGTGTTTTATCCTTGTTAAATTTGCAAATAGCCCATTATACAGCAACACTTTCGAAATTGAGTTTGTTTTGCTTGGTACTCAGTTGGTACTCAGAATGGTATTACAATGAATGCGCACAATTTTTTCGAATTATAGGAATGTGCGATGTTTATAGTTTAACTTAACCTGATAATTAGAATAGACCCTAGATGTTGGGTATATTAGTTTTGAGCGAACGTTTGCAATGCCAAGAAACAATGGAGACAAAAAACAAAAATTATGAATTCATGATTGGGAAGTCAAAAGAACAGTTTTATGCATGCCCGTCTGTCTGTCTGTCTATTGTCTGTCCAGACGATAATCCGATAACGCTTGTAGCTAGAGACAAATTCGGTATAATGATACTTCGTAAAAATTATAAGGTCACGTTCGAAGATGAGCAAAATCGGCAACTCCTTGTTAGTGTTGCCATATAAGCCTGAATCGTTTTTATACAAAAATTGAATTATAATTTTTGTTTTGAATTTTTAAGTTCATTTGATTTTTATAATTCTATTAAAAGCTAGTGTCAAAAACGCACACTAAAATTTTTCTTTTTTTTCAAAGCAGTTTAAAGTGAATATTTCGGGTTTTGATTGACTTTTTATATAGAAGTCTCCCAAAAACTCAATTAAAGTGTATTGTTCTCGAAAATCTACCTATGTACCAAGTTTCAGTTCTCTAAGTAAACGATAAAGTGGAGTAAAATAGGGTTGTTAAATTTGGCGACAAACATACACAAAGTGAAGTTAATATAAAGCATATAAAAAATTGAAAACAGGAAAATATATGTTAACATTAATTAATTTATTTATATAATTTTTTTTTTCAATTGTCATTACTTGATTACGTAAATATTTGCATTAACAATGGTTACTTTGCTTTTTTGTAAATCAAAAAATTACGTTCCTTTCGATTGAAATGTAAAATCAAATATGTTACAATTTTTGCATACGAAATCTTTTATGTAATCCATAAATTTTAATAAACAATAGATCAGTTATATAAAATTACAAAAAAAATGGCATATCATCAGCAATGCTATACAGAACTGAGATTAATTTCAATCTTGCACCATTCGCACCCTCATGATGCACTGTAATTCCAAAATAGACTTGTCACTAAGAAAACCGAAGCAAAATTGCACCCTGCATGTGTTGAGCACAAAATTTATTTTCCTAAAACATCATAAAAGTAATAAAGTTATTTTTTTTCCTTCAATTTAAAATCAAAAGATATATTTATATATTTTTAAATAACGATGAAATCTAAACTCAATTTCGAATCTTTCCTGTCCCGATTGACTACATACATCTCATATCACTCTCCACTTGCTGTTGATGGGCATTGATGACGCCAATATTTCAACACATCCAAATTCGGCTTTCAATCTAAATGCCCTGCCAATAACCAAAAAACTAAATAAAAAAACCTAACAAAAAAACAACTGGAAAACCAATGCCTGATACTATATTTCAACCCCCATGAACTGGGGAATATGGCGGCCTTCGATGGTATCGTGGCGGTTTGCTTAGGTGGCATGGATCAAAGCGGATGCAAAAGCAATTCTAGCAATTCACGAGCATGTAATAACCAACAATGATCGATTATCTGTCACCCATAACGACTACAACACTTGGACGCTGGTCATACGTAACGTGAAAATGGAGGACTCGGGTCAGTACATGTGTCAGGTCAACACGGACCCGATGAAAATGCAAGTAATTATCAGGAAATATTACTTTCATTTACAGTTAAATATTTTAATTGGGTAAATGTTCTTAATAAATCTCTCATCCCTGTAATCGTTTTGCTGCACCTTGTCGTTATTGGAATGCACACAAACACAAACGTACTCAAATTAACATAAATGCATGACATTTGCTGGCCATCCCCATTGAAGACAGCTTACCTGGAAGTCGTAATACCACCGGACATTGTCAATGAGGAGACCTCGGGGGACATGATGGTTCCGGAAGGTGGCTCAGCAAAGCTGATATGCAAAGCTCGAGGATATCCAAAGCCGAAAATCACTTGGAGGCGGGAGGACGGAAGGGAAATAATTGCACGCAGCGGACCCCAAGGAAAAACCAAAGGTAAAAAACTAAATTGTGCCTGCATGATAAGTGGGTGGTGCTCGTCGCAGGTGCATGCCGACGATGGCTCACTTCTCACCTTGGCAGTGATTGAATCATATTTATTTATTTTTATCTTATTTTCATCCATTTCTATATAAAAATATTACTCTTCTGTATGGGAATCACCTGCAGCTCTCTCAGTGGAAGGCGAAATGCTTTGGCTTTCAAAAGTCACGCGATCGGAAATGGGGGCTTATTTATGTATAGCATCGAACAGTGTACCCCCGTCAGTCAGCAAGCGAATGAAGCTACAGGTCCATTGTAAGTATCACCCATTTCAAAAATTTTCACCCTATCCGTCTGTCCGCCCACGCGACGCGAACATTGGGGCAAATTTGTGTGCGATGTCGGGCTACAGTTGATTTCCTCTTTATTTTCGTCGTCTGCTTTCATATAGCGTCTTTTGTCACAAGTGATAGCACACCCAGAATTTGTTTGCTGTGCGAACTGTTGGCAATGGCGGCTTTTATGGGGAACACACCACCAAATGACAGAGAACTTTTAATATGTCACAGGTAGCCGAAAATTCAATATCCGGCCTCCAGGGGGAATAGCAATACCAAAGAATGTTTTGCACATCCGCCACCAGCAAATGGTAAGTTTACAAAGACGAATTGGGTGTCCTTTTATTTTTAATTCACCTTGCCAGGGGCATCCCTGGCTGCTTCTGTGTGAAATGAATGAATCACGAATTGCTTTTCCTTTCATGAAGTTTTTTTTTACTATTCGTTCGCTTTTTGCCTTCGTTTATAATGGAAATGCCGTCATTAAAGCCACGTGGTCCTGTGGAGGAATACATGGAATCGAAATACATTGAAATTGCACAAAGAGAAACTGGGAAACAAGTCGTCGTACAATTTCTGGTTTAGAATTTTGTCAATTTTACCAGGACAATGCAAAGTGATGTCAACTTCACACTGTACTAGAATGTAGAAATATTCTATAGTGGAAAAACCTCGGGAAAAACATTGACCTAAAAGATGTGAAAATTGATTAGAAATATTGTGAAACATTCAATATATTTTATTATGGTTTTAACAAAATCAACGGAAGGAAATTACTCCAAAGTGTCCACAAAAGAATTTATTTCTTTTTATTTTCAAGTTTTATTCAAATTTTCAAGATGTTAAACGTAGTAAACATCCTGTTTATATTATGTTATGTTTATACAAATAATATAATTTGTTGTTATGTAATAATATCAAGTAAATTGCTATTATTTCGAAAAGTGTTTTCATAGGGCAGACTTACAGTTAAGCACAAGCACAAGCAAAGCAATAATCACTTGGACGTTTAAAAAAATGTTTAAAAATTTAAAAATCCAAAATGGAAACTTTGTGGATAAAAACGTGAATAAAATCTCCACACTCATCACTACTACCACCTTCCCTTGAATAGTAAAACGTTAAATGTTATCACTATTTTTAGCCCGATCTGTGTACTACGCTTTAAAGAACTCAAAGTATCTTTAATTTTGGTTCTTGAAAAGATTACAGCAAAATAATAAAAACGACGGAAAATGGAAAATTACATACAGTCTGTTTGATTTGCAACGAGTATCGGACTCCAAAAAAAAAAACCAGTGAGCGAAAAAACCAAAAACATTGCGATGTAAAAATTTTCAAAAAAATTGACCATTGTTAGAAACATATTGTTAAAAGCAGCGCATGAAAGAAAGTGTGTCAGCACTGCTAACATTAATTCTGGCATCCTTCGTAGTCCTCGATGTTTCTTCCTGTTCCCGGTGGATTTCGTGTAATTAACTTTTCTCGGTTTAAAAACGATGAGAATAGCAATAAGAAAAGTTCCGGCAACAGGTCAGTCTCAAACTTTTCCAGGCATTACACATTTGGGACTTTGTGAATAGACCCACTAAAAAGCACTGCGAACCGAGCATCTGCAGGACAAAACAATACAATACAATATAATACAATACAATAATGCGTCTAGCCTTTCGGGTATTTCTTTTTCTCATCCTTTTGACCGTGTTTTTCTCCTGCTACAGTAAATCCAAGACGCTGCGAAAGTAACCGCTGTGTGGGAGCAATTACAAAAAAGCAATAATCCCAGGGATGCCAATCGCGAAGGGTATCAATGGTATACATGCAAAAATTAGTCCCTATCAGACCCAAATTGATTGCAATTAAAATCACATCGGAGACGACTGGAAAAACCACCAAATTGGCCCTAATCTAGCGATTGCGACGACTGCGAGCGGCTGTCCATCCACCCCCCATCCCTCTTGATAACTACTATCTTAAATTTTTTTTTCGTCTCCTATGCAGTTCACCCTTTGGTGCAGGTCCCCAACCAGCTAGTGGGCGCCCCAGTTGGAACAGATGTCACCCTAATTTGCAACGTCGAGGCATCGCCGAAGGCCATAAATTATTGGCAAAGGGAGAATGGTCAGTTGGAAGCTGTTGGTCCATGAGTGCCGGCTGCTCGTCCGAGGCGTTTGTTGTCTTTCTTATCTCCTGATCCCTGTCCAAATTGGTCAGGGCATATCCTTCCGGCAATTGGTTCATTTTCTTTGGCTTATCGGTTCGTTATTGATACATCCCAGTATCGTTCGAATGGATCAACAGGATGCGGAGGAAAACAACAAATCGAACTCATCTCCCGGCACTGATAGATAAAACTCCTGTCGATATTCGTTTCAGATTAACTGCTTAAATATTCTTATTTTTTTTGTCGATTAATTCCAGGTGAAATGATAATTCCGGGTGATAGGTATATTATAACGGAAAAAGAGAATTCCATGTATGCTGTTGAGATGGTGTTGCACATCCGAAAGCTGCAGAAGTCCGATTTCGGGGGATACAAGTGTATATCGAAAAACAGTATTGGAGACACCGAGGGAACGATTCGGCTCTATGGTAAGGATACGATTATCCTGGATGATTGCTATGCATTTTCGATTGGTATTGGAGCAAAATCTTAATTGTACAATTATATTTGCACTTGCAGAAATGGAATTGCCTGGGAGAAATAAAAATCAACGATTGGATGATGATGGTAATGATGAGGTAAGTAATCAGATTAAGGACGCGCTTGTGGAATGTGAACAGAATCGGGAGGGCAGGGAGGAGCGATTGCTGGGAAGAACAGTTTTCAGTTGTGTCAATACTTTATTTCACAGTTTCTCTTTTATTCAGTTAATTAAGTAAAAACCATTCATATATGAAGCTTTTTGTTCATAGCTTACAAATTATTGCAATTGGTTAAGCAACATTTCTACAATGTTTTTGTTATTTTTTTTTTTTATTTTTATTTGTTTTATTTTATCAATTACAGAACAAAGATCTGGAATTGAATGAGAATCTCCTTGAAGAAAGCTTCCTAAATAAAAACGGCAGACTTTACAAAGGCCTCCAGCGCGGCGAATCTGATTTGCATAGCACTTCCAGTAAAGCTCATGTCACGCTTAGCGTGCTAATGCCAATAAGTTTCTACTTAAAAATTTTCAAATTGTTGTATTTATAGCTTGTGCATAATGATTTTTTTATGAAATTACCTCGTTAGCACTAACTTTTAAGTTTGTAAGTAAACTATTAAATAAACGTCATAAAATAATATGACATGAAAAACGTGAACGTGTAATTTAAATTAAAGTGAACCACACTAATATATATTAATAATAATGATAATAATTATAATAGTAATACTAATTAATATAAAAATAAATGAATTTCTGTTTTCGTGTATGTTGCGAATTGCGATCCCTTGTATGTGTACATGATTTATAAGACTGTAATATTATTAACCCACATTTTTCTTTTCGATATTTTATTAAAAATAGTTTTTTTTTCCTAATTAAAATTTATGGAAAAGATTTTATTTTCTTTCTTTTTGTTACTTATTTTTTGCAAATGATGCTTGTTTTGTTGTATTTTTAAATTTCTTCTTCTCATCTTTCTTCTTTTTACAATTCATCTAAATCTTAATTGAACATGTTTATATAAAAACTAATAAAGAAAATATGGGTTAATAATACAAAATAAAGAAATTTTTAATTTCCCTATTTATTGTGATAAAATAACTAACATTAATATCGGGTGACACAAATATAATGTTGCATAAAAAATGAAATTCAGAAAATTTGTCCATTTCATTTCGAAATGATGGAAACTGGAAATTTTGTTGATTGTTTACAGTGTTTTAGATTTTGATGGAACAATTACACCCATTCCTCCATTTTCATTTAAAGCTTTTTGTAACTGGAAAATGTCAAGATCGTGTAAAAAATTTCTGTTCAAATAATTAGCAATAATTTTTTTCTGGCATCATTATTTGTAATTGATAGTGAATTATATTTACTGATCAAGGTGTTTTGGTATGTGGGAAAATCTAATTTCTTTAAATTTCCCCTGTTGCAAGCCACATTCAGCCATTTCTCTTGTAAAGTAAACCAAGTACATGCTCTCGCGATCGAAATTCATTCTCCTGCATTCACTCACGCATTCCCAACCAAATCATTTCCCCGCGATGAAAATTCACCCAATGCAAACCACATTTACTCATTTCTCCTGTAAACAAACTACATGTTCTCGCGATCGAAATTCACTCTGGATGAATTCACGCATTCCCCAACCAAATCATTTCCTCGTGATGGTTCATCCGCATGCAAACGAACATTCCCCAACCAAATTCCTATTTATTAGAAACCAAGTTCATTCCTTGACAGTCGAGCAGTGAGAGAATAATAATTAATAATTTGATTACAAAAAGGTAATTTCAGATATCTAAATTTTTTCATGGCTTATCGTTGTTTATATCAGGTTTTGTTTTAATCCCTAAAAATTTAAAGTACGCAATGTCTGTGTGCGTGTGCATAGTGCATGTGTATTTGAAAGGAACGGACAATTCCCGTAAATGGAGGGATGGCAGTGAATTGCATTAGGCTGTGTTTACTTTTAATTGATTTAAAATTTAAAGAAAAACAATCCTTAAATTGATAAAAAAAAATGTCTGCAATTCATTTTGGTACGTCAAAGTTTTTTCACTGAATTTGAAAAGGGAAAATATTTTGAAAAGTACTAAAAAGATACTTGTTATATTGAAACTAAAAAATGCAACGAATCATATTAAAAAGGAAAGAATTTAAGAAGAATGCTGTATTCGAATAAGAGCTTTTTGTATTGCAGCTGAATGTTGCAAATTTGGAGAATCATTTCAAAAAATTAAAAGCATCACCAGTGCACCCTTATCACCGAAAAATTAAAAGTGTTAATTAAGTCAAAATAAAATTTTGAATAGTTACTGTGTAAATAAATAACATTAAGTAAATGTAAATATCATACACTAATTAATAGCAGCTATAAACGTTCGGTCAATATATTGTTTTATAGAAATTGTATCTAAAATCTGTATTAGTTAATTAAATTCATTCAAATTGAATTGTATATATAATTTTATTTTGGTATTTGCATTTGCTTATATCCAATCATGTTTTAGTTTTATGAATAATAATCAGAGATATTTTTTCTGCATTTTTTTTCTTATTAAAAGTGCCAAATTGAAATATTTACATAATTATGTATTACAATATTAGAAAAAAAAATCGGTTTATCTGCAAAACATTGGAAATTGTTTCATTATATAAAAACATATATATATATATAAAAGTGAAACAAATATAAACATATATATAATATGCAAAATTAATGCCCAGATAGAAAATTTATATACGTACTGTTCAATAAAGATGGATTAAAATATTGTGAATTATCTTTAAGGGAAAATACTATACCAAGTAAATATTAAAAATAAAACAAAAAAAAAATTGATAATATTGAGCAGAAGTAGAAGATACGAAAGTGTTGTACATAACATCTGTTTAAATGAATAATATATTGAAAAATAAAGTGGAAATATTAATTTTCAAATGAATGACTTTTTATTCCATTTTCCTTTATTGCATTTTTTTTTGAACATATTTTTGTGAAATCTACCGAATTTCTGAAATCTTTTCGGAATAGTAATAATATAATTGAAATTCGAAAATTGCATTTATATACATTAATATATACATTGAATATTTTTCTTTAATTTTTTACACCCAATACTATCAGGAATTTTAAAATAATTTAACAAAATTCAAGATTTAAGATATTTTCTTATCAGAAAATATAACACAGGAACGCCATCAAATTTTTTTCAAAACTATATGGGAAGAATTTATTGTACAAAATAACATTTGCAACAAATGGTTGAGGAATCTGAATTCGTTAAAATTCATCTTTCGGTTCATTAAATAACTTTACTAAAAATGAAATTATATCATTATGTATTATATGTAATGAAAAAAAAGAAAAGAAAACGTATTTAATATTCTGTGTTCGTTTGTATTCTCTGTTTGTATTTATTCTGCATTCCCACAAAGGACTGGTGCCTTAAATACATTATCCATATTTGTACAGGAACTGGAACTGTTCAGTGTTCACCCCCGCATTGGCAATGAACAAATTACAATATCCAACCATAACGAATTGCTACAGCGTAACGTAAATTTGCTAAGGAAATTTTTTTTCATCTATTTAATGCACGACGTGAGGAAACCCCTTTTTTTGTTGATTCTTTCATTCACACAAAAAGAATAAAGGAAAAATATATATAACCACAAAATCGAGGGTAGCAAATTAGGACAAATATTTTCATAATAATATCGGTTACTGCCGTACTTCTGAATCCATTACACTAAACAAAGCCGAAAGCCTGCCGAAAGGAAGCGCCAGCAGTAAATTAAGAATCAATAAATTTTTGGTTGTATTGTAAAAATGTTTTTCATACTCACGGGTTGAATTAGTCCGTGACTCTCTGCAAAAAGGATATAATTCACCCTGTTCACCCCATCAACAATAAACCTCATTCAGTTGGAATACGTAAAGCGAAATTACATGAATCGGAATCAACTATCGAAGTCGACTCCTCGTGGAACGATAAACGGTTCAACCTCGGGTACGTGAAACTTTTAGAATTGTCGCTGCCCGAAATACCATCAATGTCACGAATATGTGACTACATTTTACCGCTCAACCACGAATAACCCTTCATAGACTTTCGCCCCCAACCGAAATGGTCCCCAGCAATTTCACAGTGTCATCTGCGTGACATTTTTAATTTATGAGTTGCGGATGTGTGCGATGATTTGTTAGTGGGCTGGAGTTTTTTCACAATTGGAATTAGGGACAGAGGGAATGAAAGTTATTTTTATGATTTACTCCCCTATGGATCCAGCCACAAAAAGGGGTGCTACATGTTCATTGAGAAACCAGCGACGACGGATTAAACACATTTTCCCAGATTCAGCTTTGATTATGCTAAAAAAAAAGAGGAAAGAAAACACATTATACAGATATAGAAAAACATAACAAATTGCACGCTTTTTCCAAGTAAATGAAGACGTCGCCTCAAGGAAGCCGTTGAATGGAGACAATACGAAAGGATATTGGGGGAAAGTGTAATGAAAAAAAGTTAATCATCAGCGGCAGGGACTCGTCCAAGATGTCCAAGATTGTAACTGCCCAAAGTTAGTGCATAGCCTTTGATCAGGACAATCACTAGTCACGGGGACTGAATAAGATGTGCGATTTTGTGTATTCAAAAATATATTGGTTTCGAAAAAAGTGCTTGAAAACAAATGAATTATATTTAGGGTAACCGGAGGGAATCGGAAAGTTAAAGTTCCAACATTTTTTTATTTATTATACCTACATGTAAATTTTGTTTTTGCATTTTAATGACTTATATGAAAAGCCAAACTCTTCAAGAAGAAACCATAATTTATTTCAGATTTGTAGCATTAAACATTTAAAGGGGAAAGGGGAATACTCTCAGCTACTGTGGTAACTTCATGATTCCGAAAGTGGTTTTTAAACTTTGCCGATGTTTTTTAAGAAATGCTTTATAATATCTACCCATGTGAGTCTACTTTATTTTGAGCCATACATACATATATAAATATGTCTGTAATGTTCCAACAAGTGCCATAAAAAAAACTCTTGATTACGTTTTTGCTTGAATTTATACACATTGTGTTATTTTTTCTCGGTACCAGTTCTTGGTTCTAGTGCCATACTGGTGCCTCTTGATTCTATTCTGCAGTTTTGCTTTTTACATAGTATTTTTAATTAATTTGTAACCGTAAAAATAGCAAGCATAAAAGAGTTTTCTGGGGAAGATGACAAAATTTATGCAGATAATTTATCCGATATAGGAAGTGATAATGAATTAGAGAACTTTGATGAAGAAAGTGATATTTCTAGCGATGAGAGTGAAATTGTTTCTGCTAGGAAAAAAATTCTGCAGAGGTTACTTTCTTCAGCGTCTTCAGATAGTGAATTTAAAAGTAGTGCTGGTAGTAGTAGTTGATATATATGTCAGTTCTGTCAGATTCCACTTCGCAAGGGTGAATGTTTTACAAAATATCACACTTGAAAAAAATACTAGACGCGTTAATAAATAAATTTGTAAAATATTATAAGAAATGGTTTCGATTTAATAAAACTAAAATGCTCTAAAACCATACATACACGTTAATTTAATTCTCCTAAAAAATGCCCGGAAACCGAAAAAGGCAAAGCTGATTGACCCGTCCGTTAAGTGTTAATATACTCATTAAACTGATCCAAATTCTTCAAAAATAGGAAGGATTATAAATACTTCGCAGGGACTATTCTAAGAGGCCCATAAGCAAACTATTATAATTCCTTTTTCCCAAGCCAAGGACACCATAGAAACCCGCATCCATTTTTGCAACCTTTAGCAAATTTTAAGAAAAAGAAATAAGAGAGTTTTGCGCCAGTACACTTACAGAAACTAGACAGTTTTGCAACAGGAACTCAGTTAGGGTGGGCTTTTTCAGGGTAATAAACTACAATATTAGTGGTTAATAATTTCAACATAAAATTGTAGCTAAATAGATGGTGATCCAAACTGCGTTGCCAGCTCAAAATTTTCAAAAAGTGGAATTAGCGAGTTTTGCTTCCGCACTCCTCATATGATTCCTCATTCTGTTCATTTCTTCAAGGTTTCAGTATTGCAGGGCTGAATTGAAGACCGTCCAATAACAATTGGACCGTAATCACAAAACTCGTCCGCCATTTTGATGCTGCCATTTTTTTTTTTTTTCTAACAACAATTTTATAATGCATTGTCACCGAAATAATAAACACTTGCCAAAATAGAAATCAATCGTGCGACTAGAAATGGGTCAAAGTTCACTTGCAATATTTAACCCATACAAATAAACAGGGCAAGTTAAATAAAAGATTATAAGAAAACAATAAACTTAATCTTTTTTCAAATTGCTAGGTCATGGGCGACTATTACAATGCCTTCGATTGCAACATAATATTTTTTACGTCAATTACTTTTAACATTTCGATTTCAACAACCAATCAAAATTAAACCTCCAGAAAATCTCCGACGATTATGTAAATGTAATTGTATACATACTATACTATTGATTATTATTAAAAACGATTACTTTTTTATTTAGATTTAGTGTAATAGTTGAATTATTTTACAAAATTGTTTTCTTGTATAGTCGTATAAATCTTGATTTTATATTTTAAATAATATTTCTTTTGGCAAGAACTTTAATTTTGATTTTTTATATTATACACTGTTGAATCAGTATTCTCTTGTATTTTTTATTTTTTAATACTTAAATACACAAGTGCGATGTTTGAAACTCTTGAATCTTCGAAAGTAGAGCTAATGTTATTTGTGGTCTTGTGGAACGAAATGTTTAGCATGCAGCAAATTTTATTAATAATAATTATTCATTGTGCAGGATGGAACTTTAAACTCATGAACTCTGTTAGTAAAGTGAAGCTCTTCACCGAATGGCGTTCTACATTTCTTATCATCCGAGAGCCAAAGAACATCTTGCTCATTGCAAGGACACCAATTTCACAATAGGGTGTTCCAAACCAGTCAGAATTAGAATAGATGACAAAGTCGTTCTTACAAGTAGAACTTGTCCTTTTTCCATCATCATTTCATATTTGCAATGGAATATCCTTTTGCGATGATGTCAAATATATGTGGCCTGCATAAATCATAAAAATGAGTCAAGACCAACTGCTGAGTACTCTATCCTCAGTACAATGCTTTGATAGAACGCATGTAAGTACATCACAGAGCTTGGCTTTCAGGCTCAGATATATTTTTTTGACACATCAATTCAAGTACTCAGGGAAATTGGTGGTGATCCTTAGCTCTGTGCTCTCATCCCCCGACATATTGTTTTCATTTTGTGGCATTCGATAAAGAGTAGTCAGTTTGAAAGATTAAAAAAAAGCAAAACAAAAAAAAAATACAAATTCTGGGCGTATTAGAACAATGTCTCCTTGGGCAGAGTTCGTTCGGTAAAATATTTAATGCTTCATCAGTTGAGTGAATGGGATCAAAGACGGGAATATTTTTTTTTCTGTATTTTTTTTTTATCCTGTGCATAATGAGATTTCATGGGGAAAACACAACAATGGCCGGAGACATCATAAAAGGATGCTTAAAAGTCAGAGTGAAATGAAAATGTCGTCTAAATTCGCAAAAGCTTTTCTACACCTCATTTTCCTTGGGCATTATAGCCGAGGTGCGGGAAATGTGGTCGGTATTTTGGTATCCTGTCAGCAACTGCAACTGAAACTTTACCATCTCTCCTATTTCACCTTCTTTCAACATTTTCCTTATCTAAAGGGGTTGCGACAGATAACGCTCTTGTAATAAATCCAGTTGTAATGCCAAGCCAGGGATCACATTACCGTGTATGAATTGTAACATTAGGTAGCGTGGAAGATAAAGTAGATGATCCATTGTTTTGCTTTATTCCGCCATGGAAATATGTCAAAGCTTGAGCTTACTACATTTTAACCGCAACAATAATAACGGAAAGAAATTGTAGAAGGGACACATTAAATGAAAAAAATGTACATACATAATATATATTATATAGGAAGGGAAAATATACATATGTGCTGAATTCTGGAGCGAACTTCACTCAGCTACGAAGGATGTCGTCCTCATAATCATGACACGATGAAAGCGAGCCGCACAACATCGGATTGGGGATACTTGTTGAAAAGGATCTTCAAATTGTTTTTTAATTTTTTTCTTCTTCTTCTTCTGAATTTCCTTCACGACTGGATGCAAGAATTTGTCATGTGAACGAAGAAAGAACCAGTGTTGGGAGTTCTAAAGCTACACACAAAAAAATTGTTAAGAGTGCAAGGTGACTTTTAAAGCAAACAATTGTGCACTTGTGGACTTCTTGTTATCTGTGCACTTGAAACTTTGCAAACACACGGGACAGGATAAGGAAGTGTACTAGCAACATGGCAGGATTCAAGAGAGTAACCGAATAAAAACAAAAAGAATTTCACTTTTTTGGAAGGTGTACGAGAAAAAATTTCACTGTTCATTCTTGTACTTTGTTGGATTTTAAATTTTATTTGAATGGAAAAACAAAATAGAAATCGCTGAGCGTACTCAAGAAAGATTGTTGAGAATTTAGCATTTTTGTAGATATTTAAACACATCTACTAAGGATTATTCATTTATTGGCCAACGCGATATGGTCATGTAATAAGAATTAAAAACAAACACTGAATTATAATTGTTTTGTTGTAGGTGCCGGAATTTTGGGAGCTGTTGAATGTTGATGTTTGAGAGGAGCATACTACTGCTGCTACTCTTGCATGCTCTCGGCAACACAGTTGCGTACGTTCTCTTCGTATTCACCCTTCTTTATCATGTAAAGATACGCGGCTCGGCGGTTGGCGGGTGACCCTATATTTGGCGAATCTAGCATGCACTGCACTGCCAAAAGTATGGCCATCACGTCATACGTTGAACTCCACCGCTCCTGTAAGATATCCAAGCATACTAAACCATTATTGTATACGTTTGGATGGAACATGTTCGATGTAAATAGGATTTTTGGTGGGCGAAAAGGATATGTTTCCGGGAAAATCGCTTTTAATTTGAATACGCCTCCCTCGTATAGAGTGTCTTTCAGCCCAAAAATCACACAATCCCAAATTAACATGTCGTATTCCCTTGGAACTCCCGACAAACCGAAAGGTTGCTCTGTCTGCAGTTTATGGAAATCCCTGATCAGGCGCCGATGAGCCATAGTAGAAGCCATTCTAAAAAAATATTTTCGGCGATATAAAAATCTAATTAATTTTTATTTACTTAAAAGTTAAAACGTACTTGATTTTAATAATTCGTTTTGCGATCCCTTCAAAATAAGTTTGAAATAACACAAAGTAATACACAGAACTATTGAAAATAAATGAAGAAACTTAAATAAACGTCCAAACCCGAATTGATGTCAATTTCTTCGCAGATGAAAATTTTACGTTTTTGAAAGTCGCTTGCTATGTTTCAAAATCGCCAATTGATTTGGCAAGGCTTGCTTAGATCGTTGTTAAATGCTAAGCAACTGGAAACATGCAAAGCGCATTTGAAATTGACTGAAACAAAACGAATTATCTATTTCGATATAACGCTAAATATTTTTCGCTTGAATTTCAGAATTATTTTCAAAATAATTCACCTCAGAAAGCAGCGCCATCTGTTGGGAAAAAGATTAGAAATTTGAGTTGCACATTTTCAAAATGTTGAGTTATTGAAGATCTTTAAAATACAATTTAACCATTCATATTTTCATTTTTAACAAACACGCAAATATCTGCTTCTTTGTAAACTACGAAAAGTGGTACTTCATTTCCGAAGACACGCACTAAGAACTGACAAAATCTGACATTATAATATTTTGTCGTTGATTTTTTCTCTTTGGAGTACGAGATCAAAATGATGAAGATCAAAAATATTCCATGCGATTTAACATAAATAATATTTTTTAAATTGTACTACGTACGAAATTGTGAATATTTATCTCGCAAATTTTGTGCTGCGCGCTCTGGCGGCAAAACGGAATCACAATTCCTGATTAGATCCCTGTATGGTTTTATACAAAGAATTAAATATAATTGCAATAATAAAAACTTTTGAGAATATATTACCAAACCAATTCTATAGGTACGTATTTTACGTAAAATATTGACCGTCCATTGGAAATTAGGTGTACACAAACAGACAGAAACAGATGCAGACCTAACCTCATTCTAGGAATTCGGCTGAATGCAGAACAAGGGAAAGCAATTTCTATTTCAAAAGCTATTTCTACGAATATTTAGAAATTTTTATAGGTAAAAGTCATATAGTCTAGTCTAGTCTAGTCTGGACATTCCTCAAAACAAGTAATTTTTGCATCTCCAGCTTTGTGAACTTTCTGAAACTGTATAGAACACAATGCAATATTGCGAAATTTGACCGCCCTGTGTTTCATGTTCAGATCAGAATAGTTTTACTACAAAACTGAAAGAATTTTATGATATTGATGGGTATAAATGATTAAAGTGTTTCACTTGAGTAATCTGCATTATAAAGCGACTACAGTTGCAGTAAAAGCGTTAGCGAAAGAAACTCCGAAACACTTTTCTAATTCGCTTCCTTTTGTTCTATATTCCGGTATACACCGATTCACGGCTTTTTATCTATTACTACTAATCATATTTCTATATAAAAATCGAATTCGATTCTTTGGAAATTGTATGAAAATACTTTAATTTTTACCTCATGCCAATTAAGTGCACACATTTCATATCGGAAGAAAACTACAATTGCGCAAAAACAACTGAGCTCCCAAAAAGTGGAATGAATGGTAAAATAAAAAACCCAAAATTAACCTAAAGCTCTATATTTATTTTTATATTAAATATTTATTAATTACATTACATTAAATAATTACTTGAATTCTGTTCACTGGAAAATTTTAATTTTAATGATATCTAAAACAACATTTGTAATCCCAAAATATCCTAACAAAATTGAATAATAATATTAACTAGCGTAAAGTAACTACTAATAAGCTAAATAAAGTCAACTAAAGCTAAACAAATTCAATGCTTAACGACAAATTCATCACCTGTTAAGACCTTGAGTATATCTGATCACCAGTTCCAGAATGTACTCCTAAAGCATTGGAAATATTATTATAATTTAGTTTTTATTTATTAAAAAGTGAACACGAATTCGGGCGAAGTTTCTTGTTTTTGCAATTACAAGATTCTACCATACATAGATCTCGTTATTCTTCGATCTGTTGGTTTGATACTCTTTCCAGATTAATGGAATTTGAGGAAGTTGAACTTCGGAAAATGGAATCTTCGTCAATTGTATTAATTCGCTTTTCTAATCTTTGAATTTTTTCATGAGGGAACACTTTTGATTCAGCTGCTACTGTTGCGCATCTTTTTCGCTTGTTTTGAGAAAATATTTCATCGCTTGGATCAACCGTCGTTGAACAATCCTGAGACGAAAATTCCAACACATTATGGTTTGTGTTTACTGTTTCATCGCAATTCATCCGATTATCATTGGCGTGTTCTGAATCTGAAAAATATAAATTAAGGATGTTCAGTATTTCGATCTTTTGCATTGCTCTCACCTGGCCCACTTTCAATTTGTACAACTCCATCTGATTCTTCGTTGGTATTTTCTAGATGAATTATGTATTCATTTTCTTCGATGTTGCGACTCTGATCAGCCGATTGGTGTAAGTGTAATATTTCTTCACACTCGGTGCATATAAATTCTGCAGTAGTTGCGCATCTTCTGTGTATTGCCTTTGAACCGCACATATGGCAAGGAATCAGCACTTGCCCTTGCGATTGGCGTCCATTACGACACTGGCATTCTTCCGCTGAACATGTGTCGGGCCGAACAAGTAGATCGGCAAATGCATTTGGTTCCCGTTCCCAAGCAGCATCCCGATCTGGAACAAATATGCTTCTTGTTTGGACGTAACGCCTAAACTTTTCCGAATTATTGCAAAGAGGACATTTGAAGAAGAATCCAGAATTAAGAGCCATTTTCGCTAAACACCACCGATGGAACCATCCGCCTCCACAGCATGGCGCTCTAAAGATGAGATGTTTTCTGTATGTGCCCAAATCGTCACTACAAATACCACAAGTTTCATTTGCTGGCGGAGCATTATTTTTTTCAAATTTTGAATGTATTGCGCAGAATGATTGAAATTTTCCCATAAAAATACTGGAACAACCTTTTTGGACTCCGCAACATAAATGAAATGATCTTTGGCACTTTTTAGCACAACATGCAATATTGGCATTTAACTGCTTACAATAAATACATTTGTATGAACGGACGCGTTCTACTTCCTTCTTAATATCCGGCTCCAGAAATCCTAGCAAACCTTCACCATCTTTGCCTCGTTGAGCCAAATTGGAACTCAAGAGAAGGCAATAATAGTGAACTCTCTGCTTTCCATACTGCATAAATTCACCGTACTTAAGAGCATCGTCCTTGTTACTGTTACACAACACGCACTTATTTGAATTCATTACGTTAATTTTCGCTACGAAATAAATGGATCTGGACGCCGTTTCTAATTGTCAAATTTCAAGTAAATGTCAATTCCAAGCCCAATACTCCCACCAGCATTCCACTGAACTGTGACTGAGGTGAAAAACACAAATTGAGGTGAAAGACTGGTTAAAGCAGGGAATCGCATAATCCCAGTTTCAATTTCACCTCAGCTACAGTTCAGTGACATTTTTTTGCACTACCCAATTGAACAATGAATCACTTTTAGGTAGATTTCGTAGAAATAAAATCTACCCATTGTAATCTCCCTCATGGCGGAATTTTCGGAAGGGCGTCTTGTGGGGTATCATTGAAAAGCTCTTGATGAGTAGTTTATAAAACAATAATTAGTTTATCGATTTTGAAAAAAATTACCCCAAAAAATTACCCCAAAAAATGCAATCAAAAATACTTCGAAATCTACCTCAGCTGGTATTAAGCATTGAAAGTTACATTTAAATTATAGTGAAAGCTCTCTTATTAGGTACCGACTATATTTTAAATTACAATTGTCAGAAATACATATTATTATAATTGTATTTACCTTTAAAAAGAAGCAATTAAATAACCTTAAAACCCAATTGTTCATCAGCTGAGGAAGGAAACGTTGTAAGCAGTGTAACCAACATAAAAACAAATTACAACTATTAATTTTTTTCACACAACTTCCTTGTTTCTGCGGAATTGCCCCATATAGTATATATAGAAGCCTTCGAACGGGGGATGGTTTCGTAATTAGGGAGGCATGAAACGAAAAACTATGAAAGAATTTTTCGAAAGTCATGGTACCGATCTCAATAGGTAGATTTTTCTTCGAAATTTACCTAAAAATAAACAGCTTTATAGTCTCGGGCAACTAAGTTAATTTGGAAGCACTGTTACCTTTAAATGGCCTTTAAAAGTTTTAAATTTAGTGATAAGGGTAATCACGTGTCCGTTTTACAATGTCTCGAAAATATGTACAATACAAAGTGGGAATTTCCACCTAACTTTTCCTTTAAGTTGGTATTTTCGTCATCAGGTAGATTATTGTTTCCAAGAAATAGTTCCAAAATATTACGACTTACAAGAAAATTTCGAGTGAAGGTAATCAAGTGTCTCTTATAATTATGTATAACTACTATATATGAATAAGCAAATAGACTCTGAAATAGCTGCAGTTATTTTTGCTTGGTTGATGAGTTAGTTCTATATATAAATAAAGTTTAAAGAAATAAAAAAGAAAAAAAAGAAAAAGAAATCTGTACCCCAGACCTCCCCTCGGAGAGGACATCTAGTGACTCGTTACGTTCTGGTTTTGCTGGGGACTCCACCTGTAAAATTGTCATCATGTCCTTGTAAATTCGTTGCTAGAACTATTAGAATTGTTTATTGATTTCACCAAAGAATTTTTTTTATTTAATTCAACAACAATATTCTAAATTTTTTAAGTAAAAAATTTATAGAGCTTCCAAAAAGTCCAATTTTTGTATATTCCATAGGTCATATATTTCTAAATATCCTTTTAGTCTGGAAAGAACAGGCACAATTACGCAAATCATTCAGTTACACAAAATGATAGGTACACCGCTTTTTATTCGCGTTTCAATATTCAAAATAAAAGTGCAGGATATTAAATGCGGACTTTGAGTATAGAAGGGATAAAGCCTTGTACACCCAATTCAGAATATCCTTTTTTTCCACCCCTATATCAAAGAGAGTTTCACACAATTCCATTCACGTATTCATTTATCACGTGCGTGGTCGGGCCTTGGATTAAAATTAGTTTCAAAGCGTCCAAAGGTGGAGCATATCTTTTATAACTCCATTCGATGGTGGACTGATTGACGGCGATGAAGAAGGGGGTGGGCGGCATGATAAGATTCTAAAAGGATCCCAAAGTGCCACAAAGTCTTGAGAGCCATCAGGGAACAAAAAAAAAAAAAAACGTCTCATCTTCAGCACGCTCCTTTTGCCTATCCGATGGACAGGATCAGGTACACGACGGTCGACGGTGAATGTATGGGCGTTTCAGGGGCGAAGGCTGTGTGCAATTTATTTAAAGGCTTCAGCTTTTATCAAAGATTACTAACTATAATTCAATTAATTTGCCTCGTCATCGTCGAGATGAATAAGTTAGATGAACGGGAAACCAATTTTCGTTTTTCTCTGGCAGTGAAGAGGCTTTCTTTAACAATTTTAGCAGAACAAACCAAGGGTAGAGGGAAGGAAAAACGTGAACTCATTCTCAATAAAGTGAGAATTTTTCATTTCCTTCTCTCAACCCCACCACCCGAAACAATTTTCTACAAGATCCCTTAAACCATTAACAATGAAGTACGGTGACGAAGTACATTTAGCGGTTTTGTATTACAGTTTAAATTGGATATTTAGGCTTTATTGAAACTAAATTAGAGGGTCGCCATTATGCAAATGCAGGCACGTTACCAACTCCATGATTTCCAAGCCACAGTTTTAGCTGTCGCTTGTTTGCATTGCGGCAAAAATCCCATTAGTACTCGATTATTAAACTAAATAACATAATTGAGTAATTGACTGAATCTGCGCAATACCAATATGTAATTACAACAAATTTTACAACAAGTGTCTACTATCAGGGCTACCCATTGGTAATCCGCTTTTAACAACTTCCGCCATCCAGTCTCATGCATTTTAAATCCAGACCAGGTACTGTTGAGCTCTGGATGAAAACAAAACAAAAACAAACACACCAGCAATAAAACTCAAATGTCCAGTAGAATTTCTCCCCCGTTTTTGGTATAAAAAAAAAAAAGAAAAAAAGGAGAAACATTTAGCGAACAAATAAACGTTTAAGAGGATTTAAAGGGAAATTTTCAAAGTAATTTTTCAAGGGTAGATCCCAGTCGAGCCAGAGGCGATTTCTGGTGGTTACGTGCGCTTGCATTCGTTTCATCCCCCCCATTTGAGGAAGGGCGGACTTTGTTGGTCAACGATGGGAACGGCTGCACGATGAATGAATTACGACAATAATTGCCTCCTTTGATATCGTTTTGGTCGTTCAGGGTTTGTTAGTTTCACCCATTAATTATTGCCACTAATTGTCCCGATTAATACAATTCGCATGCCGGCCGTGTTGACACATTATGGCGAACATGAAGGAGTTTAGCAGCATTTTGTTGTACGGAAAGATCCGAATCGCTGATGGTCACAACAGTGAATACATTTGTTCAGATGAAATTTTGATACACAAAATTTCTATGATTCTTGTAAATCCAGAGTAAACTATCAAAGCTTCGTTCATGCTACTATCACATCCTTAAACGATTTTTCAGAAATGTTTACCTAAGCACAAAACTACATAAATCCATGCAGAGATAAAATATTTTTCCTACAATTCAAAGTAAACAAACTCCAAATTCAAATCTATTTCAGTTCAAGTGGGAGTGATTCCTATTTTAAACCCAGTCGAATTTTTCGCATAGTGCTAAACGTTTTCGTAGTAAAAAAAATTATAAATAAAATAAAAAAAATAGAGCAAAAAAGGGTGAAGTTTCGAATATAGTATAGGAATAGAAAAATAAAGGAGTCAAGTAGAGTGGTAAAATGAAAAGGTCGGAGTTTTGAAATGAGTTTCACATTTTCCTTGGAGGAGCAAATGCCCGGGGGATAGTCGAGAGCTGGAAAAAAGGCTTTTGTTGAAAAGGAAAAATCAAAATAAATCCTGAAAAAGGGATAAGCAAAAACAATTCCAGGGATTTACAGACAATTCCATGATTTCTTATGTTCTGATTTTGATTGGAATTTTTATTCAAGTGCACGTTCTCGTGGCAGGATGAAGAAATCTTTTGCTGCTTTTTGAAGTGCAGCGGCTAAATGCACTTTTGGGATTTAAGTTTTGAGTGCAATGGTGCAATGTGTGGATTTTCAATGTAAGTTCGGGGAAAAACTAAATGGAGGGGCAATTTTGAGAGTTAGTTGAAGTTGGGGAGCATTTTGAATCGAACGTGTATTAATTGTGATCGTTTGACGAAAAGGATTATGGGGAGCCCATTTGATTAAGGAGCTCGTAGGATTAAAAAAAAAATCCTGAACGAACAAGTGGACGAAAAAATAAAAGAAATTTCGAGGTGCATTTTAGTTCACAAACTGGTATTTGGAAAGCAATCCTATAATCTATGTTATGGCGCATGTTTTTTATAAATGACCTCCTCGTGACCGTTGGCATTCGGCGCGTTGAATCTCATCCTTTGTCTCAGGAAAGAGTAAATTGAGGTCAGAAAAAGTTGTTTATCGCTTAACGGTAACGAACGTCTTTGACGGTTAAGCCGTCTCCGAAAAAAACGCATTATTTCACACTTTTTATGCTTTGTGCGGTCGTGTAGTTATCCACAATTAAATCTCGATGTCTACACATGACAGCTGTCAAATAGCAACGCTGTACTACCAACACGAAAAATATGGTGCTTAACTCAAAATTGGCGCCATTATTGGGACACCCTATATAAGCAAGGTTACTGAAGCCGTTGCAATATTTGCTTATTTGCTATTTAAAGAAGTTCTAATTTTTTTTTTAATTTAATAATTTAATAAATTTTTAATTTTTGTATTGTATTGATATATTATTTACTAATGAATTAGCAGTTCAAAATAGGTTTTCAAATTTTTTTTTATCTTCGTCCATTTCTGACTTCAGAAGATAAAATTTTCAAATTGTTTTTCTTCCATCCGAGTTAATTTCAGGCTTTGCAGGCATTAGCGGAAAATGTAATATCTCCAGACTTGGTAATGCTAACCCAATGAAGCCCACCTACACTATACTTTTCAGCAAATTCTCTTATATAATTTAGGTCCAAAAACCAATAGCATTAAACTAATCCTAATATGTGCAAATGGCCACCAAAATATGAAATCAAATTTGCGCAAAGTGCACTTTTTAGGCCTGCCATTTTCAATTATCAAGTAAAATACCCGAGCTAGTTTTCATATTACAATTAGATCTAATAAAGTACTTACCACTATTAGAAAAAGAAGTCTAAAATGTCTCCTTTGTACATTGTTGGAAAGTTTGAGGTTTAATATCTCTGGCAAAGCTCAGTAGTATTTTATAAAATTGTATAGCTACATTTATATTCACTGATACAATAACTAATTTTTTATAAATTTTAATGTAAATAAATATAAAGCTAAAAGCATCTAAAGATGACAAAACACGTGTTGTGGAGTGATTCTCTATACGTAACAAGACATATATGGCGTAATGTGAAACCTGAAATCAAAATAGATATTTTTAGAAATTGATAGAAGTTTACCGTTATTTCTACCCTCCTCCATCGCCAGTGTTCGAACTATTGCACAATCGATATTTGTATTAATCAAAATATTAATTGAAAATAAAATTTATTTCACAACATCCAAGAAAACAATAACCAAAAAAAAAAAAATTCGATAGAAAATATTTCATCGTAACCGGAATCCTTGTCAGACGTATCCTCGTTGTAGGAACGTTGAGCACATCGTGACAACAGACTCGGATCCTTTTCTTCTTGCATCCCATGACACTTTAAGCGTCCTTGTCTTAGACGATTGTTGTTGCTCAAAACGCAGTTTTATTAACTAAAACTCTATTACAGAGGTTGTTGAAATCATCTCTGTTTCCGTTTTGTTAATTTAGTCTTTTAATTTTTTTTTTTTTTGGTCTTTTTTTATTTAATTGTCTTTACTGAGAGGGAAACAGCACACAATACAGTATTATTTTTTTTTTTTTCAGACAGAATGTGTACAGTGCTTCTTCCATTGGGTGACACTGACATTTTCAATTATGTCGATTCTGTCGGTGTAGCACGTATGGAAGCGCATCAGCCACAGGAAATCGTAGGAGGAAAGGCACAAGAAACGGAGTGGAATATGTTCGCTAAAAGGAATTTAATTTGGAGCCACTGACACATGGATGAAATTGGAAAAATTAAAAAGTGGCTTAAGAGGGGGGAGGGGGGACTTTGCACGATGTTGGCGAATACATTGGGATGAGAAATACGAAATTGCTGCTAAGGAATTCTATGGGAGCAAAATTTTGCCTGAAATTCATGTTTTTTTTTCTTCTTTTTATTTTTGCATTTATTTGGACTATTCCACCGGCCGTGCATGTGGACTGTAGGGACGCTCGAGGAGATTTTGAAGGTTACGTTGGGGGTGGGCATATATGTTAGACCATATCTCTGGCCTGTGACCGCTGACACAATTAAGGCGGCGGTGCTTGCAAGCTCTATTTCCGTTTTATTAATTTTAAAGCGAATCGAGGATTTTTGGCCGCCCACAAATATCCACCGCCCAGCCACCCCCCCTTTGCATTCGGCCTACCTGCTCACTCGAATGAATCGCCAGCCAGATTAATGCATTCCGGTAGCATTGCGAATCAAATGAAATTTGACTTTACGGTTTCCATGGGACTACAGAGGAAGAGGGATGCCAACTAAATGGATGCAGGGGTGCAGGCGGAAGGAAAAGTACTCCTCTCCTATCATCGACAGCCCTGCGATGGGTCCTTTTCGAGTCCGATAACTACCAGTCTATTTGCATGACACTTCAAATTAGATTCTCATGTTTATAGATGCCCAACAGTTGTTATTTGCCCCACTACAAATTGTCCCCCATTAGAGGATCTAATAAGTTTATTAACAAGAAATCGATAGAGACCATTGTTACGGAATTGTTGTATGCAACTGCAGTAGCATCACCATTCACCAGCACCAGAATCAGCAGCTGAATAGTCGGTGCAGTCTGCAGATGGTGTTATGGTCGAGTAGGTTAAGTAGCCGTCAAGGGGTTGGCGGTATTCATCCCCTCTCCACCACTATCGTGACTAAAGGAGCTTCAGCCATTTGCTCTGCATGAACTTTAATTAGCTGTTCGGAATCCTAAAGAGGTCGACTTCGATTAATGACGGAATGAGCATTATCATATGTTCGGGTTGTACAAATCTATCCACCCGAAGGGCACTGCTGATGCAGTGATGCCGTGCTGCGATCAATATTGGATGCATATTACATACACACCTGTGCGATTGGTCGAAACTCTTTCTTTTCATTCGATTTTCGGATTAAATGGAGTTCGACACAGGTTTTTCGAAATCTTGTCTTACAAAGTAAACTTTCTAAATGTAATAGTTGAAACATTCAACAACGAATTCTATTTCGTTATTTTAGTTTATGTTATTGTTTTTTTGTTATTGAAATGTATCGAATAAATCATGTTGTTTATGGTACATAAAGGAAACAAACCATGACAAATGTCAAACTGTAAAGTTACGGTGATTTTGAAAACATCAAACAAAATAATATTAGCTTTCCCAGGGACAACATTTAAAAAATAATTTTCAAATTCCGGAATACTTCCCTGAATTCAAACCGGAAAGAAACACAATGATAAGAAATTAGGGATGAGAATCTGAGTGGGGACTAGAAGTGTGTACGTAAAAAATAATAATAAATTCTTAAATGCCATTGTTGATCGCAGTTTACCCATTAAGGGGGTCCGTGGACTGTGCAGTTAGAATTTTTAAAAAATCAATTTTGTTTTTGTTAATTTTCTTCAAGTAGGTACGATTTGTCAAGAGTACAATTTGTAAAAATTTCAAATCTCTCTTTTACGGTTCATAGGCAGTCGATCTCAGGCAGCAGTTAAAAGTGAAACTTTTGAAATACTCTTTCAAAAATGTGCTCCGCTTATTCCGCACTACACCCTTTGCTTTATATTTTTAAAAAAAGTTTTATATAGATTCGGCAAATAATAACAGAGAAAATCGGTTACTAAGTTTGGCAAGTTTTGGTAAATTTGCCTATTAAACGCGTTTTTAGGTAGATTTCGAAGAAAAGATATTAGAACCAAATTTTATTATGTTATTTTTGGGTTTAATATCTCGGTTAAGTTCGTTAATGAATAAAATCGTTCCAAGTGGGTGGATTGAAATTTTTAAAAAATTATTATATTATAGTTTAGAGAGAAACTTTGTTTGCATGAATTAGAGTACTCTTTATGAGGTTAACGGTGACACCACCGAATTAGAGGTTGGGGTGGTACGAGTGGGGGTGGGGGTGGACAATCGAATTTGTCTAAACGACGTCATGTAGGGTAGTGTTGAAAAGCTATTGATGAGTAGTTTGTAATACCATAACTAGTTTCTCGATTTTGAAATAAATTGCCCCAATAAATGCAATCCAAACACTTCGAAATCTACCTCATCCTATAGGCCTGCCGAAAGGGATTTTCTTTTTAAATTTTGATGAAATTTATACAGCAAATTCTAGATATTACAAACATAAGCCAGATCGAAGGATTTCATTTTTTAACCACACTTTTAATTTCATTAACAATAAACTAAAGATTTTTTCCTTAAAATTAAAAACAAATCAAAAGGCGGCCAATTTGCGAAATTTGGAAATGTACCAAATCCTTCGATTCGACTTAAGTATTTAATCTCTAAAATATGACTGCACGGACCCCTTTAAAAATTAGAACCATTTTTTTCAATTTATTGAACGGAATTTAATTTTGCATAATTAAAATTGACTCCGAAAATGCTTTCTACTAGTTATAGTATTATAGATTCTATTAACTCAAACATCATTTCTAGAATTTTCACAATTGTCTTTATCTTTTCTCTTACAGCAAAAATTAATTTGCAAATAGTAAAGACAAGAAATCCACTTGGGAAATTACCCTCAAAGTTGTGTGAGTACATTTTCGTGAAATCTTTTTTTTTTTTTTTTTGACGAACATGCTTTGTAGGATTCCGTGAAATCGCCACGGATTGCAATGAACCAAAAAATTCAAATCCTGTCAGAGACCATACCAAATCCGGAAATTCAGTTCTCGCGAAATGTCGAACAGAAGAGCGAAATTCTAAGGATGCTTTATGCCCTGAAAAAGTTAATCCTTGCTTCGGTTAGTTTTCCTGTGCGTACCAGGCAGCAACTTTGGAATGATGAGGTGTGCGGGGTCAAAGGGTTTACTGATTAATGATGTGAGCACCTTTCACCTTTCTGGGTCTTTTCCAATTTGGTTAGCACTTTTCAATGGACCTCATACCTAATTAATTAAATGAACTGAATCAGGACGAAAGCCATGATGACGGTCAGAGGATAATGGTTATAGCCGATCAGAATTCACAGATGTTTCCTATTTACAATAGCAGCCAGGAAATTGTGTACTCTTTGACATTGCACTGGACAACATATTCGAGTTTTAACTAAAATCTCTTGATATTGATTCTGGTCATGATTTTGGTCAAATGATTTCAGTTATCAAGGATATCAAATAGATGCATTTTGTTGTAATACGTGCGTCAAATGAAATTGTATGAGAAATTCCAGATGGTAATCGGTGAAAATCTCTTTATATTTAATAAATCACTGTGAAACTACATTTTGTATTTACATATATTCAAGACATTCATTTTGGTTGTGTCCTTCGAACCGACAAAATTTTGTAATTTTGTTGACAAATTCTTATTGGATGTTCAGATTCTATTTCGGTATTTTGGTTTGGCCAACGATGATTTAACTGAAGTGGAACAAGTTCGGCTATCGGCAATTTCAATTAAATTTACATAAAATTAGCATTTTAATTGCAGCAGTCTCGTCACATTAGGAATATGAGATATTTATATTTTGGGGTAGTTTGCGAATTTCATATGTCATCCCTTATAGTTTAGCAAAGGTAGGCATTCGAATACCAAAATTACAGTACATCAATTCGGGATTCCGAACGTATATATATCCGGCATGCACTGAACCGTGGTATTCTTGATCCTTCCTCCCCTATATTCCCTTCTCCATGTCATCCTCTCCCAGTACCACCAACATCAAATGCAGGGCATTAGCATGTTGGAATGTTTTACCAACAAGAACTTAAAATATAAATACGTACATGGAAAACATCAAAGAGTTATTATATTAATTTTTTTCTCCCTTTGTTCATGATTTCAACTGCTCCATTCCTGCGTCCCTCTGACCATGACTATACAACCTGAACCATCGTATACAACATTAACTATCTTTCTGCCCTCCTATCCCCTCTCCCACCAACAAACATATGTTCCCCGATACATTTTGATCCAAGCCTATTGATGAGTGAGTGGCTTCCATTCATGGCTTTATTTCGCAATCCCCGCAGCTCCTATAGGTAGGCACATACCATTTCCGTATCCTGATGCCTTTGGATGCCTTTTGAGAGTATTTTCCTTTACTTTCTGATTCACTACATCCTAGGCCTACCGAAACCATCCGGCACGACCTGATTCTGTGCCCGCGACCTCCCATCAAGAATCCTCTGTGCCAATTCCCCCTTTAATCCACCACCACCACCACCACCCACAACCCGTATCTGTACCCATACCTCCAACTCATCCACCATTTTCGGGGGCAATGAATCGGGTTCGCCTCGACTGTGTACTGTATGATGTGATGATAAAATATTTTATCCGGGCCAGCGATGTGGAAAATTCTGTTTTGTGTAGAAGAACGTTTTTAATGTAATTTTGCGGATAATCGATACTAAATGGATAGGCACGAGTAACATGCATACCATTCAGACTGAAGATGTGGGCTGCAAGCTTTGAGCTTTTGTTGATTTATTAAATTTTTGATGTGATTGAATTTACAATGTAATCAACATGTCTGCAGAGGATGTGGATTAAAAGCCCTTGTTTTAATAATGGGAGTCAATATATTTATTGCGAAGCAAAAGGGCACACACAAAATATTTTGTTTTTTTTAATGTTTATTATTTTTATTTTTTTTTTTTATTTTTCTGTCGTTATTATTTTATTTCTTCTATCAGAGCACACAAATAATTGTGAAAGGGTGTTGGGGTGATACAGAACGTGTGTGCCATATACCCTAACGGATGACAATTATGGCATCTGTAATTGTTTTATAGATCCTTAATTTTATATTTTCAAGGATTAATCTTTTATCCTGTTTGATTCGTGTGATAAAATGAATTGGAATTAACAGCAATTAAACAGGTATTGTTTATTATCACTATATTGTTTTGCTTCTTTTTATGGAATTGTGGAGGCTTTGGTTCGTGCGTGATGTTTTAAATAAATACTGTTATGAGAGGAGTTCGATATTCATTTTCCGACCGGCAGAACAAATTAAATATACGTTAAATCAATAAATCATAAGAGTGTATAATATAATGTTATAAATAAGGGAAAATTATTCAGATTATCAACACTACAAGACGCTTTTTTAGAACAACGTATTTATACGCATCTTTTGATTAGTCTTTTGTTTTTGAATTTTCAAAATAGATTTTTTGTGACGTTCTGATATTTTTAGAATTAGAATATCTGTAAGTAGGAAATTTGAAAAATTAATTTTCAAACGAAACGGCCGCGAGAGAAGCATGGGAGAAAAGGCAATCTACAATTAGTAGCGATTTTTTTATTGAGTTAACTATAACAACAACAACAAGAACAAGGTCTCATACCACTCATCTAACGGGTTTTTGATAGATGAACCAGATCTCTAGTACAAAAATATTTTATCAGAGAACATCGTTCCCCAGTATTCCGTTTTCAAAATGTTGCAGTTCTAAATAGAAACTGTGATAAATATTGTTAAATAATAAAATACGGAGGTGAAATTATACTTAAAGAATTCAAATTAAAGTAAAAAATTGTTTTTGTAACATTCTAAAATGGTTTGTTACATAATGAAAATGTATTTCATATGTCGCATTAATTGATCTGTTTGATTGTTTAACATTGTATATTTTTAGATAAGAAAATGAATTCAAAATCAATATCGTTGGAATTTTTGCTATCGGTCCTATGCGCTGAATTCTAAACATTGACTGATTGCTGATTGGCTGATCTAACACGGCATCGAAACCCTTTCGATGATGATGCCATAAATGCCTGAACCGAAACGGAACTTATGTATCCAATAATACAATATTAACCCCCATGGTGAATCCTTAATCAACAATGAAAAGATGGACGCTCATTAATTAGTTGAGCACATCAAATGAACTGTTGTAATCAATCAACTGAACTGATAAAACGTTCGATTCTGTGGTACTAAATGATTGAATATCAATTAATGGGCAACTTTCAAGGCGACAAAAATTAAGCTTTTAACGGTATTCCAACAAACGTGAATTAAGAGCTTTTCATGGGGATGAAGTGAAAATATTAATTAACAGCACATCTGTTGAGATGCCTTTAATACTCTCATTAAGTGCTCAGATTAATTTTTAATTGGTATAAATTGCCTCCCCTTTCTATTCAAAAGTGCTTATCAACCCCATTTTGACACCATGCGTTTTCGCTTCTTTCAAAAACCCTCATTTTGTATGGATTTTTGATTTACATGTAAAAGCTAATTTTGATGTGTTATATTTAGACAGGATGTCAGGACAGAATGTCGCACAGTGTTCATGCATGAATCCTTATGGTTTTTGACACCGCTTTCAAGTCTGTTTACTTAAGATTTAATCAGGACATTCAAGAGGATTTAACCTTGAGATAATGAAATTTTTCGTTTTTTGCGGCTTCATAACTGTTAATTATTGTAGAATATTTTGTTTCTAAATATCATTTTATGTAATAATGTTCATGTGCAGATTTTGCATTATTTACAATAAAGAAATTTCGTGATTTCAATGCTTTGAGTTACGCTCTCTTCATGCGGTCCTTTCTGTTTTCAAGTTTTAATATTGTTATTTTAGGACTCACAAATAAAGTATGTACTTTTTTTACACTTTTTTTTTCATATTGCAATCACAAATTTTGCTTATATGAACACTTCAGTTGATTTATACAGCATGTTTGGCGCATGGACCAACATATCTAATATATTATTAATTTATCTAATAGATTAATAAAAAATGTTTTACCCTAAATCTCTCTTTCAGATTGTTAAACATTGTGATTTGTTGTTGTAAATTATAATAATATAAATAAATAAGAACTATCAACCACATACAAAAAAATTCGAACAATCTGATAGTGAGATTTAGTGTTATTGTTCAGCTTGTATTAAGCTTGTAAATAAATATAGATTTAGGGTAAATTTAAAAAAAATCGAAAAAATGTTTTTATTATTAATATATGTAGAAATAATAGATAAATTAATAATTTATTTGTATTACAAGCGACCCCCAAAACCCCCCAAAAAATTGGGTCTGTCCATGCGCTAAACATCCTGTATAATCAATAATTAATTAACAAATTCCTTACTTGGCCGAACAATTTATTTTAATAATATCAACTATTTTTTTTAATGCATGCACAGGTACAAGATCAGAAAACTACAACAATCAAGTGCTGCAAATATTTTTAAATGTAGGCAAATTCTCGCATAAATTTCAAGATATCCAAAATTACAATTATAATGAATAAATATCACCATTAGAACTACTTTAAGCAGATCAAGGAGTAAGGACATTATCTGATATTAAACAAAAAAACAACCATGCTCCAAAATGGGGTGCAAAAACGAATGGAAAAAGTACTGCAGCACATAAATTGTTCTTTCTCTTCTAAACGAAGGATTTTACCTTTCCACAAGTTTTTTGCTAATCCTTAAAGCTCTTTGCGAATCTAAAGTTGACCTATTATTCTGCAGAACTCTGAGTTTTTTCATAGGCATTGGACATGTAGAACAAAGTTTCTACTCTTGAAAATGTTGACGCAAAAAGTTGTTCACTATGATTAAAAAAATTTCTGATTTTGATTTCTAAAAAAACGTACCTATGTATCTGAAATATTTCGAAAATAATTCGAAAAATAAATGTACCAAAAAATCTTGACCTATGTTAAAATTTATTTCATTAACATTAAAAGCATCTGCAATAACTTTGTCCGCCCCTGCTCTTGGAAGCCATGGAATTTCGATATTCAACGAAAGGAAAAATCACCAAGCAATAAATATCCATGCCACCCCTTGAATTATATTCCCTCTATCCTCAAACTTTTGTGTCGTTAATTTGCATCCAGTTTTGTCGGTTTGATCCAAACGTTCCCCCTCCCCCTCTTCTGCTATCTTACATATCTGCAAGGTTACCTTGTCAGCAGAACAATAAAATTCCCGCCAGGACTTAATTTCAGGGCTTCCGTCTTCGTGTAAGCATGTATCTTGCAGATTGCGCTGTGCTCTCAACATATTTCTTAAAGAAAGTCATAAAATATTAATTAATCCCTGAAATTTTCTTTAAGTACGTAATTACACGTGAGGTGAGGACATGAAACGCATTCCTGACAGAGAGACGAGGCAGCCCCCTTTTAATTAAGTTGGCGGAATTTTCCACCCATTTCTGTGCACTCCTCCCTTCGCACTGGATTTGTCGTAATCTTCGAGCAATTTCTTGTATTCAATTTGTCGACTAAAAGTTTATTTAGACGTATAAGAAGAAATTTTTTCTTAATGTCAAGTGAATTGCATAAGAAAACCCGATTGAGATGGTCGACTGCGTAGCGGCTAAATATAAAACGGATGAGATTGTGTAAGGGGAGGTGTAGGGTGTGTTGGTGGTGTCGGTAATTTTCAAATAAATTTTCATGCCTACCAAATTTATGAGATGATTGCAAAACTCATAAACGCTTCTATTTGCCACCCATTTGTCGTTTTGCTCTCTATATTTGCTGCTCCTCACATTTGCGAATGCTTCACGAGCAGGAGAGAAATGAACCTGCTAAAGACGAATTTTTCATGAGAGGTCCTAGCCAAGGATGGATTTGGCGGTCGTTTGTCCCAGAAACAATTTGACACTGGAGCGTTCTGCCTCCATATATATCTACCTAAGTATAAATTAGTATCCGTAGGGGTTGAGATAGTTGGTTGTTTGGAAGCGGGCTGAGGGCGAAGGAAAAAGGTTGTCATGACAGGCAAATTCTCTAAATCCATTTTGAAAGGATACGACACGATGGTTTTTGTTGTTACAAATGTCTTAAGGATATTGCCTCGACGCTTAGACATTGTGAAGGCGAGAGAAATTAAAACAAGTGGAAAAACATATCTGTACTTGTCAAAGAGGGACGAGAGGTGCGGGCGGGCTTAACAGCCGATCTCATCTTCTTTTTCCAATTTTCTTACTTTCAATTATCCTGACAAATGATTGAAGATTGGTTTTTGTCGGGACACGTTCTCCTTTTGCCTAACTTTAAATAATTACAACAAGGAAATTGAAGTTCAGCTGCAAGAAGACTTCTTAGCAATTGAGTAATAGCGAAATATTTCATTAAAAGGATGAACAAACGGATTCCAAATTCTAAATGTACTTTTCAGTATTTTGTTTTTTCATTTTGACTGTTTTCCATTATTAATTGCTGAATTATATGTTTTGAATGTATCTTTTTACGACATTTTTCCAACTACTAAAACTGAGGGTTAAATTCAAAAAAAAACATTATAAATATTAGGCGACTTTGGTCACCATCCAAGAATTGTTATTTTTTCCTTTGTTTTTTGGTTTTTGTTCTTATATGATGAACCACTGAAACCCAAACGATACTAGGAGGAAGTATAGATTAATGGAAGGAAACTAAATCACATGTTGAACTTTGTGGTGTCCGCATTTTCAATGTCTGTCAACCAATTCATTAATAAACTTCGTCTTCAAAGTCCTGTCATCAGCACACGAAACCCCGCTTTTCCGTTTATAGTGTAAGCAGTCGTCTGGCACGACTCCACCCCTCATCATTCACAGTCCTGTTTTGTATCATCCAAACTCCAGTAAATGATAACCTCAACATGAAAATTGCAGCAACGGGGTAACATCCTTGGCTGATCAAAATATCTAGCCACAAGAAAGTGGAACGCACACTTTGAAACCGTGTTTGGTTGGTTTTGCCTATCATTAACATTCCCACCACCTTTCCCCTAGCCAGTTTAAGCAGAAAAGGACCTCAATGCCTAATTTGTATTGCAAATTTTCATATCCAGCAGGATACAGTCCATCAATTTGGTAACATCAACAGCAGATGCATACAAATTATAAAACTTAAAGATTTCTTAAGTTTGTTAGGTTTAGATAAGACATCACATATGGACTCATAGATTAAGAGATTGTTGTATAAATGCTTTACAACAATTTGGTTATATACTACATATAAAAAGATAGGTCCTGAGGGACTGACTCATCAACGCCCAGCCTAAACCCTTAGACCTATAAAGTTGAATTTTTGCACAGAGGTTCTCTTTATGATGTAGACAAGGAATGAGGTGGGATTTTCGTCAATTCCACCCCTAAGGCGGTAAAATATAGGATGAAAGTTTGTATAAAAGACCGCCATTTTTAAAGTAAACATTTAAAATAATGGTATTTGACCTTTTATTAGAAATAAAGGAACACGTGTACCAGTATGTTTTGGAAATTCCACCCCTAAAGGAGTAAAAAATCGAAACAACAGCTGATGACGAAAGAAATTAATTTAAAAAAAATCAAAGATGACTTGATTTTATGATAATGCTCTTTGTCTGCACAGTTCTTGACTGTCATTTTTGCATTATTATTAAAGATGTTATCCGTTCCTTCTGTGATAACGGGATAAAAACTTAATAGAATATATTGCCATTGACATCGAGCCTATCTGTAAAGGTTTAGCTTGATTGGATGACAGGAAGTGTGTTAATTGGCCGTCGAAACATTTTGCTTAACAGCACAAGTTTTCACGAAGTTAAAATAGATGTATTAAAAACAAAAAGGGTCCATATCTTTTTTGCCCCATCGATTTAAAAAATAATAATTACATATCATGAAGGGTTACATTATTTTCTTTAATTTAAAACTATTTTGGTTATTTCCGCCATTTTTCGTAAAGCGGGTCAAATTTGCCCAATGACCTTTTCATTACAGATTTTGCAAGTGTTTTAAAAAACTAAAGTTAGTAAAAGTTGATTGAAATTAAAGTTAATTGTAGGGACTAATATTTGTAAAAATTTGTTTCAATAAATTTTCATTGCCTAATAATGAAAAAAATGTTTTAGTGCAAAAAGTATGAATTTAAATCAATCGTCGTTTGGAACGGTTTCTCCGTTTGCCATAGGTCGAGTTACAGTAACAGTCGATTTGTTTTTGGGGGTAGTTGTTTTCAGTCAAGGGTGGTGTTCTGCAAAATATACAGACGGTGTACCTTTACACAAAAAAACACAGAATAATAATTACATATTGTCCTTTTTACTTTTCAGATGCAACACTAAGTACATAATGTAAATACCTATAATTTCAAGTGGAAAGCGTACGAACGTAGCAGGGGAAGGGATAAACAACGCACGCAGGGTAAGTGCAAGTAAATATTTTAAAACAGATTGAATTATTAAGTTCAATTTTATTAAAACAATGCAGAAAAATTATAGCATAAAATTTAAATATTTAAAGTTCGAGATAAATTCTCAATTAAAACAGTTTCCTTTTAAGGGTTCATTTTCTTTGTCATTTTACAAAATTTAGTTTTGTTTTCTTTTTTATTAAAAAAATCCCTGTTTTTTATGGCAAAATCGTTTCCTGTTTTCTTTTTGCATATTGTTAAAATTTACAGGTAAAACTAATCTCACCAGAATTTCTTATATTTCTGTACCGCAATTTTCAAATCACGCATTTTTAATCTTCTTTTCATGAAAATTTCTTTCGGTTTTGCCCTGAAGTCTTTGACAGGAAATAAGCGAAATATGAAAATTTAAAAGGGATGGGTAAAATGGAGCGGGACAGAGGACATCAGCGATTGAGACGTTATTTACCACCGGAAATTACTTTTCTCACAATTATTTGAAACACCTTGTGAACGAAAAACAGCCACAATAGAGAGGATTCTCATGCATTCTGTAAAAGTATGTTGTTAAATAGAAAAAAACGTTGAATATACTCAGCGGCATCTTTTCTTCCTGAATAAGACTGTTCTTGACACGGGAATTAAAATGACAATAAAGTTCTTTGGAGTGGCATCCCACTCTGCCTTTGCATTCCAACGAATACGTAATCGGTGGCTGCCGTCTGTAAATAGAATCCCGAGGATCAGCCTCGATTGGAAATCTGTTTTCGACAATTTTTCTTATTAAATTTTCGTCGGTTCAATGTTTGGAGTTTTATTTAAATCGAAGATTTTTTTCAGTTTTTTCCTTTATTCTCAGTTATTCTTATTTTTTTCAAATATATTTTTTTTGAGACAAGGAAAGAGGTAAAACCGGTAAATTATTAAAGATTTGATTCTTTTACGATAATCGATCTGTGACTTCAGTGTCAGCCGAAGTAAGAAGGACCTGTACTTATAGTTCACGGCTAAGGACGATTTCATCCGTTTATCGAAGAACGAATACTAAACGTTTAAATTGTCCACCGCGTTCTTAGATCTTCAATTTAAATTATCCAAGTAATTGACATTTTTGATAATTTAAAAATAATTCCGGACGACACTTCAAAAAGACCACCCCTGGGCGGAATTCTCATTCTCCTTTCGATTGCTGTGTCCTTGTCTCCATTTTGACAAAAGACAATTTTCCAGCTCGTTTACTATAACGTCTTGAATTAGCTTTCATTGCGCGAGAATATTTATCCAATTTGAGGATAATACACTAACAAGAGCAGCCGAAGCAGGACGAACACAATACACTCCGCTAAGAGCAACTTCAGATAGCTGCAATCATGACTTCAAAAGTGTGGTGTTAAGGAGTTGACAAAAAGGGATTCTTCTTGTTTAAATAGGAGGCAATGGGATGTTTACTTTGGAATATGATAGTCTGGATTCTACCAGCATTCCCTCCACTTCTCCTCGCTCCGTACATTTCATCTTCAATACGGACATCAGTTTCTGTTGCCGAACTCCGAGCTTTTGTGCCAAAGAAAATTAATTCCTCTCTTGTTTTCTCAACTTTCCCGCAAATGGCATTTTTACAAATAGAGTCAATGCTGGCCACAGCCCTATTGGGAGTGATTAAATCCTTGTGTAAATACAATTAATTCAAGGAATCACAAGTTTTGTAAAACAGACAACAAAGTACAATGGGAATATACAATGGAGTTCACGTTGCGTCACAAATCACTAATATTGTTCTTGTTGGGAAAAACGAGACTAAACAGTCTAAGCATCTATTTTGGAAGACGGAACAAAGTGCTGAGACCGTTGAGACGCTGTTACTGTTAGTTGTCCTTTATTGGTGAGATTTTTCAAGCGATATTGTTTCGAAAGAAGTGTTTAAAAAGTTTGACAGCGATTTTGATAATCTTCAATTGGTGATTGTAAAAATATCATTGCCGTCTGAAATTATTTGCTGGCGCAAGTCCAAAATAATATGACTACATCTTGATATATTGGACTAGCAAGTATCCTAGGAGCGTTGGTCCGCCCGTCCCCGCCCAAGCTTCCTATTTTTAATTATATTAGTTTTAGTTTTTAATTATAGTGTTGCATCTATAAAAAGGAGCGTTTGCAATTATTCTGTTTTTTTTTTTGTGTAAAAGTACACTGTCTGTATATTTTGCAGAACACCACCCTCGACTGAAAACAAAACAAAACAAACCAACTATTACTGTAACGCTCTCATTCATTTTTAACAAAAAGCCTAATAAAAATTCTTATGATTTTTTAACTTAAAAAATGGCGGATTTCCATACAAGCTTTCATATTTTATTTTACCCCCTTAGGGGTGGAATTTTAGTAAAATCCGGCCTTAGTGGTTGTCTACGTTATAAAGGAAAAGTCTGTGCTAAATTCCAGCTTTATAAGTCCAGCGATTTGGTCTGTGCGTTGTCCGCCAGTCAGTTTTTTACTGTTTTATATAAATAGATGACAGATTTTTCATTTTCCTCGGCTCCTAAGGATCGTAGCGTGATGTTAAATAACCTATAACCTTCCTCAAGAATTGTACTATCAAATACAAAAAGAATTTTTGAAATCCGACTGCTAGTTCCAAATATTAGTGCGTTCAATGAAAATCAAATAGACAAATTCTTCAACTTTATTTCATTAGTATATAAGTATAGATGACACAAAAAAAGGATTGTTGAAGCCCAGTTTTAAATACTTATCTAATTCGATCCGATAGTTACGATTAAAGAAAGATAATCCAAAACCTGACATTGATGTACAATGTACATTCAATATTTTTGCTGCAATGATAATTCATCAAACAATTTTTTACGGTTCAGAAAATAAGAAATACCTAATTAAAAACCTTTTAAAATTAATAGTTAAAAACTGTGCCCCCGAGTATCCTTGTAAATGCTCCATCTCACGACATTCTTCATTAGCCGGCAAAGTGCACGTCCTCCACAGGACTTTTCTCTAAAGCTACGCCATGAATTCTATTTATATGTACTATAGTAAAGTGGTCAGCATTGCATTACCTCAAATGCTATAACCCCTTTGATATTTGGAATTACATTAACGGAACCTTTTCAACAACTGATTGGTTTATTCGATCTGCCTGTCGCTTGCGTCTATTCACTCACTGAGCGACTACAATTCAATATAATAAATACATTATATAAAACGGAAGCGACAAGAACAAAGCTGATGAGTTTCGATTTTTCGATCCACGAGTGTACACTGTATAGTGTATATAGTGTGTAATGTATACTGTATATTGAGGTATTGAACGAAGTGCAGTCGTTGACTTTGAAGCTCTATTGTAATAATTTTATTCTTATAAATAATAATTACGTATTCTACACATAAAGGGCAAGAAGAGAACATGCAAATTCTGCTCCGAAACTGACTAAAGAAAATCCTTATACCAAAGAAACGCAACGAAAATGAAATTTCCAATGTAATTAGGATTGTTCAAGTTATAAAAGCATTCGCTCGACTGAATTGAAAAGCAGAGTTTTTCTTAACTTTTCTTGAAATCCTCCAACTTAAAAAACAAAAGATTCCTCTTCAGAGGTGTCGAGAACTACTTTTTATTGAGCTATGAAGTTCTCCTTAAATTTTATCGTTATATTTAATTAAATTACATGAATTTTGGTACGTGGAATAAATGAAAAGTTCAATTCTTTTACGAATTCTATATTTCGTCGAACAATGATTTTGAAACAGATTATAATTAAAGATTAACAAATTACTATATTGAACATGCTTAAAATTAGTACGGCACAGTTTTAATACAGAAGCGACGTTTGTTAAAAAACCGGACAAAAGGTTCCCTCAAACAAATAATATGTAAAAAAGCTTTACTCTATCGGTAAAGTTTCCATATCCTGTAAAAAAGTTCTGTGTAAATAATTAATTATATAATAAGAATATTTAAGAAGAAATAGTTAAATTATAAATGGCGTTACAAGCATTCGCTCTACAATTGCGACGTATAAAAAAATATTAAATCAATATATTATATTTCTTCTTGCTACTGTCTTTACAGTATAATTTGCTTTGCTCATTAACTTGCTAATGTTCATTTGTTTGGTTAAAAAAAATAATATTAGTAAGATTTTAGGAGCGTTTTTTGCACGAAAACATGTTTCACAATAAAGTCCATATCTCTAAAAGGCACTGCAGGAATTTCGTCAAATTTTTTTTTAAACTGATCTACACAAAATTTGCTATCAGGTCGAGAAATAAAAGTTTTGCTTATTTGCCTGCTTTATATACTATAGCTGTCTGTTGTCTGTTGTTTGTCTGTTGTCTGTCCGCCAGACAATAACTCGAGAACGCTTATAGCTACATGATTGAAATTTAGTACAATAATACTTCGTTACAATTGCAAGGTTAGTTTTGAAAATGAGCAAAATCGGGCAACACCTTCTTAGTGTTTATGAAAAAACGTGGGGTTGTACTGTAAATGACTGGAGAGGAATCTGATAAAAAGTAGTGTACCGTTCAAGTTGGAGGGATGTAAAGTCATGTAGAAATTTCAACAAACTTATCCGTTACAATTTTATTTACATAAATTTATTCATTTATGTATTTGTTTATTTATTTAGACATTTACTTATTAGTTTACCAACCCCAAGAACAATTACAGCAACATTAGCTACAAATCATGTCTGCGCCGGAGTTACGGATTCAAACCCAGCCCACAGCTGCCTTTTTTTTAAAATCACAAAATTATTTTAGACTCTTTGGCAATAATTACACACTTCAAATCAGCAAGAAAACCATTCTAGGCAATAATTTCTTAATAATCCCAGGAATTCCACTAACACCACCCGAGTTCCAAATGATTTTAAGTGCCAGTAAAATAGCTCGCACCACTGTGCACCTGCCCTTCGTCCCCCAGATCATGGGTTCGAACCAGGCAGGGGGCATGCCACAGATTGAACATATTGAAATATTAGATTTAAGTAGGAATTATGAAATTGTAATGAAATCATGAATTGAGTTTATATAGATGGTATTAGGGTGGTGCGCAGGGTGGCTGTGTGCTAAGCCTATTATTTTATTTTTACTTATTTATATGATAAGTTCAATGATAGTCATCATACGGTGATCAGTTTTTGAAAAGAAAAACTACAAAAATATATTCAAAATAGAAAGAAAAAGCCGATTACAATATGTTATATGCTATTTATTTTAATTATAAGAATTACATCTATAAAAAAAAAATGAATCATAATTTAAAATAATAAAGGCTTTTTGACTTGAATAATAAAAACAAATACCTACAAAAAAGAGTGAAAAGTTTTTCATGAAATTTGTCATATCCTAATTTTCTATATTTTCCAGTTTTTTCAATATTTTCTTTTTGTTTTAAATCATCTGAATTTGAGTTTAAGTTAATTATATCGGAAAGAATGCTTCATTTTTTGTTTGTTAATTATCTAAGGACAATATAAACCCATTCGCCGTTCGCGTATTCAAATTTAAAATTCATACAAAGCGAAAGAAAGCAAACGTTTTTATTGATTTCCCAACAATCAGGAAAAGTGAAATAAGCGAGTTTTGCTTCCGCGCTCATCCATATCAAATACAAATTTCGCATTCGCCTAGATGTAGGCAATGGCAGGTGCTGATTTTTCGGAACTGATTTCGAGAATGCTAGTTGGTAGTGACGTAACTACCTATGTCCTATGAATTTGTTTCGAAAGGGATGCCAGGGGGAATTATGAAATTTATGCAAGAAAACCGATCCCGGTATAAATATGAGCCCTTTTACTCTCCCTTCACCTGGTGCAAGCGATAGCTTTACCCATTTCTCTCGCTAGATCCGTTCCAGAATCTAGGGAATTGGTTTGAATCAATGTCCTATTTTTTTAAGTTATTATCGAAACAGGTTTTTTTGAAAGAAAGTTTCTAGAAAAAAGTTCAATTGATTCTCACAAATGAGTAATTACTTCATTTTCATTATTATGTTCACTTTCCTGAAAACAACCAATAGAAATTCTTCAATTTTCAATGGGAATTTATTAAGATAATATAAAGCATCAATAGTAGATTCGAAGTTCGAACGAAATCATATTTCGAAAATTGTTATAGCGAATTTTTTTTATGTTCAAAATATAAATTTTAATTGTTATATTTTTAAAAAACATGATAAAATTCAAAATTTGTCTCGAAATTTTTAAAATTTAACGGTGTACAATTGAATATAGTAATATTGTATTTGTGGAAGTTATTTTCATTACATCCTGTCGTGGTGCAGCCCGTGAACAAAATTGCAATGTTGTAAGGACCAAAATATGCACTTGACTCTGCTGTAATGCAACTAACTCGCATTTTCTGATAATTAATCGTATGCTAGCAGTTGTTTTCCCATTTACTGGAGATCGCTAGAATTATGCACGGAAACACTGTGAAAGAATAAAACTGTCACCCGGAGACAAAACGACTCTTTCATGCCACAGACACGTAATTTAAATTCCCATCAATCTTAAAGCTCGCCAAAGTTATTGGGCGTTAAATTGAAAAATTCCACAAGCTTTAAAGTTTCATGACAGTGGAGCACTCTTTACTGTGGGCGACATTAAAATTTTCCGATGTACTATAAGTGTGTCGGTGTGCATTTATATGTGTATGGATTTGTAATGTTAATCTCTTGTATGGCTGTCGGTATGTTTACTTTTCAGGACTTAACCAAGGCTTCACGAAAACTTTATTCGTCGAGAATGCTTAGGAAATCTAAAGAGTTTTTCATTAGAATTAATCAATTAATCTTGGACCGCCTTTGAGGCCCATGAAAGTTAAATGATTCACAGAGTTTTGATGGGTGCCCCACCAGCATGTGACCTGATGTAATTAAAAAAAACCATGATGCCAGCGATTTTTTTTTTTTTTGTTGATGGTGATGATGTGCCGCGGATGGTAAGAGATTGCAGGGTCCATTGTTCCCGAAAATAAAAGGAGGCCACCATCTGTCCAGTTTATTCTTCACAAAACGCGACCACAATAGCAGCGCATCCATTCGAAGTCATGAGCTCCAAGCTAACAAACAAAACGTATGGTCTATGAAGCGTAATATTACGCGACTCTTACTCCTCCAGTGCATTACTGAAAAATGTAGAAAACGTCAAAATCTCCACATCCCTGTGCAATGTGCATCGTGGTTCTAGCTACCGGAATAACATTTACACAATCACGACTTGCTTGCTTTTTGGTAACTGATTGGTGTGGGGTAATTGTGATTAAGGGGGCAGGGAGGCGGTGAACAGAGGGCGACTGACTTGCGGGCCACTAAGGCCAGATTCCCGTTCTGTTAAAACCCCAAGGAATATTGCAGTGTGATGAATCCAGGGAATCTAGCCTCTGTCCCCCTGGCACACGAGGCTAAGCATTCAAAATATGCCCCTAGACTTGTATGGGAATAGCACCATCAACATACCCTTGTCCCCCAATTGCCCTCTACTCTATCCATCGAGCCCCATGTGTGGTCTTGTTGGTGCTAGACTGTCGGTTGTCTGGCATTTCCTTTTAAGTTGCGCCAAAGTGTAAACAAATTCTGCATTTCTGGGGTATAACTTGATACTATCAGAGCGAGTAGCTGTATCCTGGAATGGAGAACAGAAAATCCTTTCAAAAGCCTGACCACTGCTTTTCCACTGCTCCGAGCACGAATGGGGAGAATTACACATACGAAAAATAGTGCACAAAGGAAATTTCTTCTTTTTTCCCAATTTTCTCTCTCTCTCTCGCTCTCTTTCTCTCTCCTACTCTCTCACTCTCTCACTCCGTATCTCTTATTCCTCTTTTATTCAAATTTTGTTGTTTTTCAGTTTTTGATTTTATGCTCCTTTTCCCATTCTTCCTGATATGAGTTGCACCGAACCGTGCGCCTAATTACAGCGGATTAGCAAAGGACGATCCCAAACCACGACAGATTTCTCTTAAATTTCATTTCGAACAATTACTTGCTCGCCAGCATCACAATGGACAAAGCATAAATTTTGAAGAATTTCATGTTATATTCAAATTTACCAAAATCATGGTTAGCATGGAAACATGTATGAGTGGAAAAAGGACTTTCCATAGATGAGATGATTCAAGGTAATTAATATTTTCATGAACATTTCATTTGTAATATTTTCACAAATAATTAAGAAATTATTTGAAAATGGTTTTAGTGTAGTCACAAGGAATTTATAGTGAAATCATGGAAAATGATTTTAATATGACATTAAAGTTATTTGAAAGTTTTTTAATAACAATTGAGAGTATGTACACTTAATAAATACAGGTATTTGTATTTAATCCATGAAAGTATACAAAATAAATTTGCATCCATTAAAAAACTTATATATTTCCACCTGAATTCGACAGCAGAAATATTTTTCTAAACTCTTAACTTCGTTTTCATTATTTTGATAGGCAATTACTCATTCCAAATCGGCTTAAAAAATTAGAATGAAAAACAGCACTAATTACCCTCTTATCTTCATTCACACAAATTTAATTCCATGCGTACTAGAAACAGAGCACTTGGTCTTATTTTTATTATCTTAAAAAGTGGATGTGGAGTACGGACTTCAGATGAAAATGTGCCGCCCCTTATCTCAAGTGCTATACAACAAAACAATGTGAGCATTTTGTACCGATTATCATTGAATCACATTTCAAGTGTTCCACCTTTCTGTGTCCCAACTTCAGCTTCATCCTCCTCATCCTCATTCCATGTTTCATAGTAAAAACGAAATCCTTGCAAATCACTCGAATCATTCCCAGGAATATTTTCATTCTTCGAGATGAAATGAAGAGATATCCCACGAAAAATAAAACGAAGGATCTGGATATTCCTCTCCGGGAAAACATTGAATAAAATGAGTTTTGGTACACTTGAGTTGAAACACGAGAATTTCTTGCCCAAGGAAAACTCCTGGATTGCATGCAACTCGTGAATCATTCAAAGACTATGGACGAAAAATCTTTTTCCATTTTGTTTTGGGAGCCATTGTGTAATCGACCAGAATACGAACAAAATGATACGGTTTCGTGTTTCGAATTGTAAATTCCCGAGTGATAAATGTACTTGGTAGCTGTAAAGGGGCAAGTGAAATCGGCCCCATGCTGGTAATCTCGAGCCCTAAGCACTCGATTATGGTAATGTTAAAAATTCATTGTATGCATGTCTTTAAAAATTGCCAAGATTTTGTGAGGTCCTTTATGCAGTCAGTTGCACACACAGGTTGTTACAATTGCACAATTTCGATACGAAATTCAAGAAACCGTTTTCAAATCTTAAGCAATTGAACATTCGACACTCCGACAGACCAAACTGAAAAATAATGATTGTGTATGAAAGTTGTTATTGTTTTTAGAGTTTATTTGATGAGGTGGCAATGTTTTTCTTATCGTCAACTCAATTTGGATTTTTGTTAAAACATTGAGCAAATACATCTATCCGAAGGTGGAGATCAAGCAAACAAAGCACTTTTGAGGGTAACTACTTTATTAACCTTTTCGTTCGTCTTGAAACAAGAGTGCCATGACTCCTTTTCCTGCACCTATACAAAATCGAAAAGGTTCCCTTACGTTAAAGCCGCCCCTGATAACACTTCAAATTCAAGTTCCTAGCCCAAAGGATATCAAAATGTGTGATATAGCACGTATCTAATATGTAGTTGACCTTAGTAAATTTTCATCTTGGTATTCCATCTCTGGTTCTTTTCGATACACAGAGGCGACTGTACAGTATACACTCAGGGCTCATATAAAGCATCCCCACTATTTACTTGTTTGCGAGCTCAAACAAACGAACATGACAAATATTGCCATCTCCCTTATTCCCGACCCCTCTCCCAAAAATTATGTATCCAACCAACTCCAGACGATTGGATGGATGTCTTATCTGTGCGTGTAAACTGGAGGATGTCGTCTAGCTCTCACCAAACATTCCTGAGTGTAAAAGAAAACTTTCATTCCATGTTATCCTCGTCACTTGAGTAAATATAATAAAAAAAAAAAAAAAAAAAAAAAAAAAAAAATTATAAAAACAAAACAACAACAAAAAATCGACGAAACGAAGAGTAATGTTGGTTATACTCGTACATATACGAAATCGAGTGATGTACATTAGCCAGGCCTTCAATATTTTTGATAGTTAACGATCCCTACCGAAGGATATCAGGATATCGAATACCAAACACGATATACCATTTACAGAGCTTGAGCAAATTTCTTAATCACACAACTTCGAATGGATTCACCTTCGTTGAAAGTTTATCGAGCAGATTGGTTGAGGATTATCCAGCTGGACTCGTTTTCATGAAATAAATATGATTCAAAAATAGAAAAATATATACGTATATAAACTATCAATGAAATATTATGTGAAAATTGCTGCAGATATAATCCGGAGGATAATCGCAATGGAAATTGGTAAGTAGAGACTGATCCCAATCACTGGCCATTTACTCAGTCTGGATGACTCTTTTCTAATTGGAGATTATTTTTTCGTAGTATTGAACTTGGATTAAAATATAATATTACTTTATGTTTTGGAAGAGTGAAATATTGAAAATCAAGTTAATAATTTTGTTGAGTAAAATCATGATATATGAGTTTTGTAATTAACTAAAAGAACTGTTTCCGTCTTGGGTTGAATTAGCAAATTAAATATTTAATTAAATCAATTCGAACTTATTATCGAATTGATGTATTTTCGAAGTAATTTTCGAAAATCATGAATTTGACAATTAAGTCAAACCAATTCCAATAAAATAAACTGTTACGTATTTAATAATTTATAAAGTACATATATTCCCATTTACATTTCAAATTTGTGGAATATTTTTCGGTGATATTTTTTTTCAAATAATACCTACGTTTTACATTAATCCTTGCACCTACACAGAGACAAAAGGACTGCAGTCTCTTGGGAAACGTATTTCGCTTGAAAAACACCCAACATCAACATTTCAAACAACTTAAAACAATTTCAATGAAATTATGTCTGTGTGTATCTGTATATATATATGTATACTTTAGTATGTACGCGGTGGTTTTGAATTCGAAAAGTCAAAGCCTTCTATGCAAGGATAACCACTAAATTACAAAATTACACGTTCAAAACTTTGTGATTATTTTATCAATTTCAAATTCAATGTGTCGCGGTCTGATTCCGATCAGGTTTTGTGGCCATTTGTCTGAATTTGCAACCTGATCAAGTTGAATTTGGATAAAATAATTACGAAGGACATTGAATAAGGGATGTTTCAATTTTGACCGTTAAATAAAATAAATCCGTGGATATGAGTGAATCAATCACAATTAGTTCAATTATATGTATTGAACAAAAATGTTCAGCAGAAATATTCGGATAAATTTGGTATTGTTTTGAGATAAATATTTAAAATTAAAAATAAAGAACAATTACCGAAAAAAAAGAAAAAAAAACAAACAGAGCGGTTAACCGCGAACTTGCATAACTTAAGCAGAATACTGCACTACAGAATTCGTTTAACCCCAGTTGGGACGAAATATCACAGGAAAAACCATTTATATTTTTTTCCTACTTTTACTTAGCGTTTGCAGCTGCTATTTTTAAACTCTGGTCAAGAGCAGCTTTATCAAACAATAGCGAAACAGCAACAGTAGCTGTCCCTGCGCTTTCTGCATAAACATAATTTTAACTTATGGAGACTTGGGATGTTGAGGAGGTTCTTGGCAGATTCAGGAGGTGGAGGACAGTTGTGCATATGTACGTCATACCCATGTACTAATGCATCACGCCACTGTGGGGGGCTCCTCATGTCCTGGCAGACTATTTGCACTGAGGCCGAAAATCAAGCAGTACAAGAAATAGGCGAGGACCGAGGACTTACCCCTTTCGGCCTGAAATTTTTCCCCGGTGAGCGTTGGATAGCGCTTGGCTTTTAGTTGTGCACCAGCCGCGATGACAATCAGCGACAAAAGGTCTGCAAAAAAAAATTTAAAAAAAAAACATAAAAGAAGAAAGAAAATTAAAATAAACAAGAAAACCTCATATAGTTATATACAACCGAGTAAATAGGCGACAAAGCAACAAAACAAGCGAACAGACGTTGTGTGCAAGGATAACCGAGGCGAGTCACACTGAATGGTACTATGCAACAAAATAAACACCAAAAAAGGGTCGATTCACATCCCCCCCATACCAATAACCGATGTGTGCGTTGTTCACGGTTTTATTGTTATCCACTTTTACTGTAATGCTAGTAACGATAAAACTTAAATACCCAAATCTACCCAGTGGGACCTTTCGAGAGCACTGTACAAATGTTTTGAGGTGACATTCTCTTTTGTCTACTGAGCTAAGTGCTTTTTGGATAAGGACGTAAAAAATTATAGAGATAGGACTACAGAGGACAAAGCAAAAATTTTGTTTACCAGATTTTCATGCCCTAGTGTGGGTGATTAAAATACGTTCCGGACTCCAGAGTTACTTTGGTCCTGGGTCGGAGAATGTGCGACTCGAATGTGAAGGGGCCCGAAACGATATCCTTTTGACAATATCCTGAAAGCGATGCCAGCCCAATTTTCAATATGTATGATGTGAATACAGTGCGCGCACAGCTGATGCATTTCGTAGGAACATGAATGCTTCCGAGACTTTTCAAAATCGACCCTTTTTAGGAACACAGAAAGTTATTTTGGTTGTCAATATCGTATTGTGGAAAATTAAATCATTTTTTGATACAAAAATATATAGGTATATTTTTAAAATATTGTTAAACAGTTTTGATTTCCAAAAAAATTTTACAATATTTTTGATAATTTCTCAAATTTCTTGAAAAATAGTAGGTACAGTAAAAAAAATATTTAAAATTTAACAAATTTGCTGTTAAATAAGTTTTTTTTTTTATTACATTTGTTTCATAAGGTGCGTTTATTTACTGTTCTATACAGATCTTCTCCATGCAAAGCGTTCATCCTGCTATCTGTCGGGATCATTATACAGATCATGGGAAATTTCATAAAATTCCCATCCGTTGAGAATGTGGGCAACTTCAGGGCAGAGTTAATATACTGTCTTTTTTGTGGGCTTTGTTAAAAATTGTCTTCAAAACTTCCTAGAAACATAATATAAACATTCATTGGCAATTAAATACTTTTTCAATTCACATAGAATTCCATTTTTATGCAACATTCAATTATTATAAATTATTATATTATTTGACCCTTCGTAGTCTAACACTTGAAAGCACTGATCGGGATCTGCAGGTCATTAAAAAAACGTAGCTATACATAGATTTAATTGAAACAATTATTCAATCCTTTTTCATAGCATTTTTAAAATTCCTTGAAACCAACTCGGTGTCCGTTGTTTACTAAAACTGTTAAAATATATTTTTCTCCTCCTAATCGATATAATCATATATTAATGAAAATGTAAAAAGCAAAACACAATATCCGTCATACAGAGGACCACTTCTCAAAGAAGACTTCAGTGATTGAAGATCGATTTTTTCTTCAAACACTTTAAAATAATCTATCGATGCTGAGTGTTTGAACAGAATTTGGAATTCCCCGACGTTGAAATCCCCGAAGCGGGGATTCACCTTTCTACCAAAATCATAATATCAATATCGGATAAATCCATTCACTGCTGTTGAGTGAAATTATCTGTTAATAATTCACACGTGTACAAGAACAATTCTGTGGAAACGTAATAGGCCGATAGTCATAAGTGTGACAATAGCAGCTCAAAATTTTCGAATATATTGCATGTCATCAACGGAAGAATATTGGAAGATTGCTTTGGTGCCTCCTGATGGCAGGTGAAAAAAGTTCACGGAAGATTTTAGATAAATTTTATTGCTACCACAGGATGTGGGTTGAGTGTGGAAGAAAAAAAATACCATAGGGTGGAAATCATATACGATCCCGGAAAGCATATCCTCCCTAAGCCTGTCAAAGTGGTGAAAATAAATTGATTGCTTCCGCTGTTTACTCAGCTTAAAGTTACTAGCGTTGCCGTGATAACGAAAGTTATTTTATTAAATTTATGTCTACTTGATGACATGATGTTTAAATTTAAGTTGACAAACGGTGGATTTTTAATGGACTTCAAGAACTTAAATGGGTTGAATTTCAAATATTTGTTAACTACTGGAATAATATTTTTGCAATTTTTGTGGTTTTATTTTCAAGTCATCGAAATATTTTCGTGTAATTTGAAATGATTCTCTTTCGACTTGAATAATTGAATTATAATTTTTGATGTACATACAACAAAAATTAATTACAATAACTGGTCGAATTATTTTCAAAATTAAGTAAAAATCATATGATTTCAATCGTAAATATGATTTCAAAATTCATAAATATTTAAAATAACATAAATACTCGTATCTTTTGAAATTTCAGGAAAACGGGAATCAATGTGTTCAAATTGAAATAATTAGAGAAATTTGGGTTAAATTAATTATCATTCACCGAAAATGGAATCAGTCAGAAAATGATATCCATTGAGTGATGTGCATTGTGTACGGTGTATGGAAATAATACACTATACAGTATACACCTCTGCGGAATGTTCGCCGGACAATCGTGGTCCTGTTCATTAATATTAAATAAGCCTACCAATTCTTACACTATGCAGTCGTTGGGCCCTCCGTGCAATCTCAATTGTTCAACAGATGTCCGAACATTAGTTAGGTGTTGGTGTGTACGCATCCAGTAGCCTAACCCCCATCCCTCCATGTCCAGAAGGGCATTACGAATGTATCCTGTTTCATCGTGTCTTCACTGAATGAATACCATAGAAAATGGCATCCGGAAATCTGTAGCCGGTGATGTAATCTAGCTGCAACGCCATCCGGTAACTTTGCCAAAATTAGCCTCAGTACGGTTGGCTTCAATTTATTCCATCTGGTTATGATTACAAACTTTTATTCTGAAAGTGACATGTTTATTGCAGGACAGGAGGAATCTGCTAGACAAACAAACCTATTCAGCACTTCACCGTCCTCGTTCCCACTATTTTTGGTGGTACAAATTTGAATTTCGAAGACTTGAGAATTGAATTACAAAACTTTATTATGTTTCAAATTAGTTGCTATGTTGAAGGGTGCATAAGTTAAAAGGTTGAAACAAATTCATTTCGGAGTTGCAAGTGTATGATGCCAGAATGTAAATGGGGTATTTCTCCCTTCGGCACAGGATCAGTTTATTGCTACATAAAATTTATACACTGATTTTATCTTCAACAGTTTTGTTTTATTGTAAGACAAGCGGAGAAGCTATTGGATTACTTTTTGCTTTATTCTTGAAAATCAAATGCAAATATATTATGTTGTTATGTTATATTATGTTGTAATGTATTATTTTATAAACGAAACCAAATAAGGCAAGCCAAATTTTTGTATTTTTTTTTAGCTACAAAAAGTTTCGAAAATGTGAGAAATCATGGATCTTTTTTTTCCGTCATGCTTTAGTTTAGAACGGAGTTGCTATGAGAATTTTATTCCCGAGCTCGAACCTGCACTTTATTTTAGTTTTATATGTTATAGCAAGGATTTCTTAAAGAATTTTAGTTTTCATCCAGCCTAATTTGTCCTACTACCCCCAAACCCACACCCCCCCCCCCCCCCACACCCCCCACCCCGTAATCCGTTACTATTAAATGTATCTTTTCGTTAGTAGTACATTTAGTAGTAGTAATGTAGTAGTTTTTTTGTGCATTTCCTGTGATATTGTTTGAATTAAGCGAAATAAATAAATAAATAAATAAATAAATTATAATAAAGTGGGGTTGTTCTGCCTCACAAATTCCGATTTAAATTCTTGTTTTCTTAATTGCTATAATATACTCCGGACAAAGACCAACATCTGCAGTATCTTTTACAGAAATCTATTAACAAAAATTAAAATTAATAAAAATAAGGTACAATAAAAATAAACTTTACCTTTTTCAACAAACATAAAACTAAATAATAATGTCAAATTACAATTCACAAAAATTATCCGACTACTGAAATAATAACTTTGTATACTCTAGAAATACATGGTACTATTATCTAATACATAGTGAATTGCAAAAACTTCATACTTTATATATTTTTAGTATAACAAAGCAATTATAAACTCACCCTTATTAAATTAAAATAAATAATTATTTAAGTAATCTCTTTTGTAAGGCAATACAACTCCACTTTATTACCAGAAATTCCGACAATACAAATATTAGTTATTATGTTATATTATATTCTACTAATCAAAACACAAAATTAAACTAACTTCAAATAATTAAATTATTTTAGTTGTATTAAAATTTAAAATTATATCGATCTATATATGAATAAATTGTCTACGATTCTCCATATAGACTATTTCATAATTGATTGGAACTATTTATATTTATTTTCTTGCAGCAGTAAAATCGTCACTTAAAGTTTATTTTAAGATACAAAGTTATAAGGAGGAGTTTTTGCTCAAAAATACATTTTCATTAAACAAATATTTGTGGAAAAACAAAGTTTTCATAATAATGTGAGAATGGAAATCCTGAAAAAACAATTTCATTTTATAGCAACTGATATCAAATTCTAAAAATAACCTTTTTATTTGGAATCCACAAAACACGATTATGAAATCTTTGTATTTCTAGTGAACAGAAATAAATGCCGCTTTTATTTTCCCAGAAATTTCATATAAATATTTCATTTCAGATTCGGGAGAAAAATGTTTGATTTCGTAAATATCTCACAAAAGAAAGACAAACATCTATTTATGAATTTCTCATCAATTGATTTATATGCAATTATTAATTTCCAAAATCATGCATACCACACATTATTTAAAAATAATATTCCGTTAACTGAAATATCATAATTATATTGAACTATTTCGAATATTGCTTTATTTAAAAAGCAATTTTCAAAAAGGAAAATACGCCAAGTACTTTGAATTGCAACAAATATATGAATGCTCAACCAAAATACGAACATGTTAGTGAAAGTATCAAAAGAACCAAAAACTGATTGCCAATTTTGCAACTTCCACCCTAATTAAATTCAGAATTCCACCCACTTTGTGGCACCACAAAAATCTAATCGGTTCCCATTTTGTTGGCGTTTTAGTTTGGTCGAACAGAATAACTAGAGTTAGCGTAAGGGTTGCGAGGGGCACGAGAAAAATGTTTATTTTGCATACCTTGCTTAATGCACTCAATTCTCAATTCTCAGCAATCTTTACTTGCAGCGTCCTGTCGAACGCAATCTATCTACACAGACACTCAGCACTGTACCTGGGCCGTGGAAGATTCCACTGTGCCGCCCCAATTGCGGCAGGTTTAATTAATACCCTTCATGTTTAGATTCGCTGAAGTGGTTTTCTTTTGATGGGAATTGGCAACTCACAAAGCAATTTTCGGTTTCCGCTTATGAGTTTTCACCCCCTGAACTACTCATTTCACCCGCGTCCAGCTCAAAAGAAAACATACACAACACATATATACACACATAAATGATGTGCGATTAAGGAGGCAAAGGACGAGATGGAATGGTTTAATGAATTTTAAAGCTTATTTTTGTTTTGCTTTTTTCCGTTCTTTCAAACCTCGAAAAAAGACGAACTTAAAATCAGCTCGAACTTTAGCCAGTAAATAGAGAAACCGAGGATTTTCTTAAACCGCTTTAGTTGTAGTGAACACAGCTCTCAAAAAAAAAAAAACAGAATCCCACTACCACCCCATACTACCCACCCTTTTTACTGCACCACCAGATGCAATTCTATGAATTTAAAGCGACTTCAGTTCGCCTTTGATAACAAAGTTTTCAATTGAAGCACTTTGCAGTCTGCAGCAGCGAAACAATTTAACAACTTCAGATGGACGCCCTCACCTGGGTGGGCGGGCGTTGCAAATATGTTCATATCCTGGCAACTTGTTAACCATTCAATGATTACATGCGATACCTATACACATATTTTTCGTAGCCACTTTGCTGCTCTGCTTTCTTAAGTCTTTTATTGAAAAGCACTTGTTCCTTTTTTCATATATTTTTGCAATTTTTCTTCCATACACTTATTTTGTATTTTATTTTATTTTAAAGTACCCATCACGAGACCGCTCGAGATGTTGTTATTTTGCAGTCAAGTTTAAGCTACTGAGTCAAATAATTTTCTATTGAAGTGCAAGGATCCAGAAAATTCCGACAACTTTATCGTAAAGACATCACATAGTATCCAGGAGTTTGGAAATAACGATAGAGAGCAAATTCACGAAAATCCTATGAAGAAGAATAACAAAACAGGGGGGAATCTCTTAAGTGGGGAGTTGAGGGAAGGCCAGAAGTACGAGGATTGCTGCGAAAAATTTACATTTCATATTTTTTGTTGTATTAAATAAATATACCAAAAAGAATTGGTTGCATAATGCATAAATATCTGACTTAAATAAATATGAATAAACACCATGAAAACATTGCTAATCAGCTAATTAAGTGAAATTATTGTTTTCGACTTCCGGAAGGAAAATGATGACGAAATATGATGGAAAATTAAGTCTATTTCAAGGACTTTTCCATGTGCTTAAGTTTTTTCATCCATGAATTTTGCAAGTTAAGTTGCAATTTTGATCGAGAGTTTTATTTAATATATTTAAGTAGTTTCCATACAAACATTTTGTTACTAATAAGGTAAACGGGGTGAATATTGTGGTAGGGGTATATGGGTGGTAAACTTTGCAACTTTTTTATTTATTATATACTTGTTCATTCTTCTGCATTTTAATGACTTATATGAAAAGCCAAACTCATCAAGAAAAACCATGATTTATTTCAGATTTTTTGCAATAAACATTTAAAGAGGGAAAGGGGAATACTCTTAGGTACTGTGGTAATTTCATGATCCTGAAATTAGTCTGTAAACTTTTCCGATGTTTCTTAAAAAATGCTTTATAATTTCTACCCATATAAAACTAATTTATTTTGGGCCAAAAAATTAATAATAATATACCAAAGAACATGCCCTATACGTACTTCATTTCATAACAAAAATAGCTCAAAAATTTAATTGGAGAGAAAAGGAATTAATTTACCACCCAATTTGTGTGAAATTGATTTAGAACGATTTCCTTTGTTTAATATAGAATTTAAAAATCTATTAGTAGTAATACTTTGTGAATCGAGGTTGAACTATAGTAAGCTTGCAATTTAAATTAGTTTATGTTGAGCATTTCTTATCTTATATTGTACGAAGGACGGAAAAAGCACTCTTAACTTAATTTAACAAATTTTTAATAAAAATTTATTTCACTAATTCAAACTATCGAAAATATTTCAATATTATAATAAAGACGTAATCGTTTTTAACTAACGAATCTTCCACATTTAAGAAAAATGTCTATGTAATAATAATTAAGATAACAATTGTTGCTACCTCCCAAGTAACAAAAACTTAATGAAAATTAAGTCAAACATTTAAAAGAAAATTTGACAAACTCTGACGTCATTCTATTCTAAACTGCAAAAATGTCAACAAGAAAATAAGTTGAAATTATTTTCACTTACATCAAGATTTTAACTCTGACATCATTTAGAATGTCCTTGACCTTCAAAACGTCATCACTTAAAAAGTTTTTGCAGTTGTTTTTTGTCTGAATAACGTGGTAAGGAATGAAGAGTGGTTGAATAAGGTGGTAGAGTAAAGAAAAAGGATCTATTTCATAGAAAAAAAATTGCTGAATGGAGTTTATCTCAGATCATTTCAGAATGAAACTAATTAAAGCAACTTTGGTTTATGGGTGGATATTTGCAATTGTGGAGTTTTTTCGTGTTGTTATTAAAACAGGGAAGGCAAAATCGCTTTACTCCGCTTATAAACTTTATGAGTGTTTTGTACTAGAAATAATTGTTATCTTCACCGAAGAACACGTGTTTAAATACACTTGAAATGAATAAAAATCCACCAAACACATAAATCTTTTATTAATTTTTTATGGGACAAGAATTTTCAGCATAGTAAAAATGGAGTGGAAAACTTCTATCGTTCTGTTACATCTAAAGTTCACATTTTGAATATATTCACCCTCCCAGGATGAATAGTGGTGGTATACAGTTCACAACCCTCGATCCTTAAACTGCGGAAGAGCCGAAAAAAAAAATTTTTTTATACAAAAAATAAAGTTTGAAAATGAAAAAAATGGAGAAGAAACACAAGACACAACGGGCAGACTGCAGGCTTCGTTACAACTGGCGAAGAGAGACGGAGGAAGCTGCTCCAGGGGTTGGAACTGAAGCAAACATTTCAATATGGCTTATCAGCCTCGGAGGCAGTGCAAACATTTACACCCGCTATAATAAGAAGCGGGTAAGATGGTGGGATCTGTCGAGATCTACTAAAGAAAATCGTGTTATAACATAACTGCGATATTAGACACATACTGAGGGCATAGTGTGAACATTGTAAGGGCAATTCCAGGGAATGAAGAGGGTGTAAATTGACTTCGACCCTCTTCCTGGAATTGGTAATATATTCCCGAGTTCGCTGCTTATCAGGCAGCTTTAAAGTGGTCATAATTTTTTTATTATTTCCTTTCGGTGTATTGCATTTTTGACCTTTCCACGGATTGGAGTGTTTTTTTTTTTTTTTAAAAAATGTTTCCAGAGATAGAACGAAAGAGAAAAACACAAATACAACAATTGCTCAAATTGTTGCATAATGTAAAACACTGTAAAATGAGCAACACGCGAAACGTTTTTTGATTAAGAAACAGATAAAAACGCTGTGGGGAAAGAAAATGTTTAGTTATTTTTATCTCCATTACGGAGCTACTGGATTTTTTTATATCTATGGAATTATAGCGTTTTTAAATTGCTGGAAATTTGTTGCATTATACAACATTTCCTATAAGTTTACGTTTATTGTATTGTGCTGTTGTTGAATTAAATAATTGTTGAATGCACTCAAACTGTTGATCGCAGAATTTCATTGAAAAATAATATATATATTTAAAAACTAAAAACTTTTCCAATATTTTTATATTGAAACCAAAAATATGGATAATAATACAATCATAAATAATCATGATCAATGCTATGAATTAATGACTTTAAAATAAAAAAATTAGTTCGAACTGCTTCCACCCTCCTCCATTCAAATATGGTCAACCACCTTTTCTACAACCTTGGCCTTTTTAAACACAATGTTTCACTAAATATTTGTACTTTTTTTTCTGCGATACAGGTGATGTTAAATAAAAAAGTCATTCGAAATTTGTAAAGTTTTCTATGATGTAATCAATCATTGTCATCCAGTTTAATTGAATCCCTAATTTCCAAAATTTCATTAATTCATTCGAAGTTCAATATTCGGCGACAAAATATCACATGATTTCTAGTACAGTTCATAACTCAAGAAATCCTTCCCCACCATTCACCAAATATCCTTCACAGTCCCTTCAAATTTCGCCAACGTAGTTTTACTTAAAACACTCTCTGTCGAATCGAACTGTGAACATCTTCAAAAAATATATATTTCGAAAACAATACAAAACGCAAAAGGAAGGAAAGGAAAGTTTCCGATTCTACTATGTTTTCGACTCACACTTTCCGCCCCATAAAATATTCATTATCACCACTTCATCTTGAAACAAGGCCGAGTTACAACCAGACGGAGGCAGGGAAAGAACATTCACACTAATCCCTTAAATTGTAAATCTAAAGTTTCAACTTTTTGCTGTTAGAAGCGTTTAAGTGCTGAAAATTGGATTCTTTATCGCGTTCATAAAATTTGCATTATGTTCTCACTTTTCACTTCTTGCTATGGGCTCATTCATTCCGCCACCATTAAGAGGTACAACGTCTTTAGCCGGTGAATAAGCTTCTTTGGTGGAGCAAAAAAAATAAAATAAAGTAAAGTAGAGGAAGATGAGAGAAGACAAAAAGAAAATAATAAGAATGTAGCTAGAATGCAAGGCATCCTGTGTACCAAAAAAAAGGGTGGCGAAGTGTCCAAGAACAGATGGCGGGAGCCGCAGGTAATCCATGTCCTTATTGATACGTACACAGTGTAAAGAATGCACCGGCAGCAATTCTCCGACGATGGGAAAATCTTCTCAAGGTGCGATTACTTTTAGTGTTTAATTATGGAAATCCTTTGCAAGTTGCTTTCTTAAATGCAGCAAAATTATAAAAGATTTTCGGTGAAGATAGCACTGAAATTTATGAATGGAACTCTGCGATCATATGTTAAGGAAGTACACTTAGGATGAAATGAATGAGATTTAATTTAATAAAGAAGAGAGGAAGATGTCGGTTGTCCGGATGAAAGTTAATGAGAAAAATATATGATGCTATTGTGAGAGTTTTATTATATTAATTTAATACTTCATGTTTAGGTGGAAAAATTAATTCATTTAATGCTAATTTTGTAATGTTAAATGATTATTTTTCTAATATTAACTGGTCTTCTACATTGAACAGTTTAACTCTTAAGGAAATAATCTGGAAATCATTAATTATGCTATACACTTATAAATTCCTGTAAAGAGACTTAAGTCTAGTGTTCATAAAAAGTTGTCCAATAAGCCTTTATTTACTTCGTTTAAAATATGCTAGGGATAAAGCTTATAAGGCTCATAGAACCTTTAGTAGTGATGCAAATTAATATAAGAGAGTGAGAAGGGAATTTGAATTTTTGCATCGTTTCTTATTCAAGTTCTATATTGATTTCATTGAAGGTAACATAAGGAAAGATAGCAGATTTTATTACAAAACTGCACTGAATATAATATTAATTATCATAATCAAATAACCATCAAAGAGTAAAACCAAAAAAAATTTCAAAACGGATTACCCAAGGGATCTCCTTTAAGCCTTTTAATGTATCTTTGTGTAAAATATTGAACAAAGTTGTTAGTTTCATATTCAATTTATTGCTATGAAGGCCTTGAATTGATGTCCTTGGTGGTTCAGAAATACTCCCACACACAGCAACTAATCGCAACTTCCAGAAAACTTTTACCAAATTTAAAATAATTCTTAATAATAAATACGCGTAGTTCAATAGTATAGCGCTCCATTTTCAGTAACCGGAATCTCACTACTTGGCAACTGTCAAACATACTCTGCTGCTAAAAATTAAAATGGCGGCAAATTTTAAATTAAATCTAAAATTTGAACATCCTTGTATTCTAAAGTAGAATAGGGTGATTCAGTTTACTTAAGGATTTGGTTTATTGTACTTCAGTCTGTAGGAGCATAATGTGTAAGATAAGCTAAATAAATAAATAATAATTACTAGAAGAGAAGTTTTGATTGAAAATAATACCAGGAGTATTTTTAAGGAATCCCCTTAAAACCGTTTGGGATCGATGAAAGCAGAAGTCTCTGTATAATATTGACAACTGCAAAATACATGTATTTGATTTGTGCATTCAAATAAATTCGACGAGGAAGACAAGATTGTTTATTTGTGTCGACAATTCTGTTCTGTAAAAAAAAGAAATCAAAAATTAATTTATGCACACTGAAAATAGAATTTTTGGCCCAATAATATGCTTTATACAGTCGCAGCAATTTCTTGAAAGTTTTCAATTTCAATCAATCGTCAAGTCGTGCACATATGGACAACAAGGATAACAAACGAATTCTATGCACTCGAATAACATTTGAAAAAACCGTAGGCGGTCAATTCCAGTAGAAATAAAAACCCCAAACCAAAGAAGAAAAAAAACAAAGACGAATGTAGCTAAAAATATGTGAGTTCTTGTCGATTTAAAATACTCATTGAGATCCCAGTTGCACCAAATCAATTTCCACTGATTGAGAAACATTTTCAATCACAATAGGTGGAATGTTAGAAAGGATGCACTCAACGTGAATTTGTGTGAGTGTAACTGCGGCTGCACAGGAAAATTTGTAGCGTAGAATGTATAGTACTAGAACATGAGGCGGAGCTGATGCAGTCCAACAATTTAGATGAAAGCATGCAAATCGAAAAAAAACACATAATATATTAACCTGACGCAAGCTGGAATGGACATTTCAGACAAAATTCACCTTTTTGACAACAGGGGAATCTCCCCATTGTTTCAATGGAAAAGTTCGGTCAACCAAGCAAAAGGAGTTTCCCCCAAATTAACGTAGACAATGGCCGACTAAAGGTATTACGAATTTTTGCTGGACACAAAGCGTCGTGGATCAGGATCCCGGCATCGAAAGTGTACTGATATCCAGAATTTCATTGTAACCTGTATTGATGACGATCAACGGTGGTGAAGGGGGGAGGCTGGTGGAAATGATGCATTTTCTATATTTTCAAATTTCTAATTAATATAATTCTACTCATTTTCGTGTTTTTAGGATAATAATTCCGTTACACAGTACACACGACATTAACGAATACGAAATTCTATCTATCTAAAAATAGTAACATGCTTTTAGTAAAGAAGAAACTGTATACCTTTCCTTTTTCACTGTTGTTGTTGTTGTTACATTTTTTTTCCTGGAAAAATTTAAAATTCATTTACCAAACTGTAGCATGAGTTGTAAATGGTCTCTCCGTAGTTGTAACCAGTGCACGAACATATCAGTGGGATTAGGTGGTCGTAAAGCGAGCAGTCAAATGAATAAAAAGGATATGGATTCATGAAATTTTTCCTCTCTCTGAGTCAAGCCGCATAAGGCATGCTTGTGCAAAATCGTATAAAGCAAGAAATTTTCTCTCCCACATGCAAAATTCTGGTGGATAGAGCACCTCCCGCCCCCTTAAAAAAAAACATATCCGACTGCCTGCACGAAGCCAGCCTACTTCAGAGACACAAATAGGCAGCAAGAGCACCACTTTATTACATTTGCATAATTAAATTTGGCAATTTGCTTCCACGGAAATAAAAACGGAATTCAAGAACTTGACTTTGGGCGAGTCGGGAAAACACTGGTTTAGGACATTGTGAATGGCTATACCCTCTTTGTCCATTGTCTTTCATAAGTTTCACAATGCACTTTCAAAAACTTTTGTTAAAATAGTTATTAAAGTGAATCTTTAGATCGTTTTAAAATGGTTTTAGATTTATTGAAAAATCATTTTATTCCACCGGAATTCTGTTGAATGTTCAGTGTTCACTATATGTTAGAAAATTTGTTCATTTGTTTGAATATGATTTATTTGTAAATATATTTTTTATTTAATTTTCTATCTATAAACTGAATGCTAATTTGTTAATTGTTTTTAATTGAATTGAATGCAAAATTCAATATAAAACAAGTAAGTGTTGTGGAATGATGCAACAAATATTTCCACATATGATTTAAAATGATAATTGTACTGCATAAAACATTTATTAAGCGAATTTAAGTAAAATTTGTGTTAAATCTGGAGAGTTAATTAAAATCACTTAACACAACTAAATTGAAAAATTAACGTAAACTTGCAAGATTCGATCAGCAAATATTCTCCCGCAGTTAGTTTACCTATCATCAGCAGTTTTCAATTTCCATACAAAACATTTCCCCCGAACAGTAAAACTAATAATAAGTAATTGAATTGCAATCGTTTACTGCATCAGAATAACAGAATGGAAAAACAATTGAAGTTCTCACACCTTGGCCACAAGCACACGAGCACCTATGGACCACACAGCTCAATTTGTACCCCCAAAATGAATTTACTGAAAATTTCAGCTCAATAATCGTACATAAATTCCATTGAACCATGTTAATGATAACGCATCTGCCAGAAGTACATATATAAAAAAATACCTTATTTTAATTAAATTTTCATCAAATTATCGGTTATTGCATGCAATTCCTACATAATTAAACCATTTAGTAGTAAAATTAATTTTGATCCAAAAGTTTATCAAAAGGCACTCAACTTTTAAATTTATGGCGGACATTTTATCGATTTCGTATCAAAGTATATGGGAATCAGGATGCAGCCGACAGAAACCTTTAGCATATGGTCCTTGCATTAAATATTCATTCAGTTCTTGTCTGCCACATATGTGGCCAATCTTAGTCGAAGGATTCCTTGAAGGAGATTTCGAATAATGAAAAAAAAAACGTCTGCTCCTTTTTTTGAGGCCATCAATATTTTTGGAAGATTTTATCGAAATGCTTTAAGGATTATTATCATAATCTGGACATCTGAAAATTCCTATACAATTGAACTTTAAGATTTCCTTAATCTCAAGATTGGTGAAACTATTCTTAAACGATTTTTGTTTTATTTTTTGCTGTAGGGAAATTATATAATAGTAGAAAACTTTCAACGTCGAACGTCCAAGAACAGTTGTTTTTCACTTTAAAGAAAATTTCAAGAATAAAAAAATACATGTATTATTTAAACCAAAGTACCTTAGTTTGCAAGGTACAATGTAACAAAAATTGTTTTATACCAACATCCTTCATGACCGTTTTGTCTATCCATAAAACCAGAACATTGCAGTCGTTTCTCAGCATTTACTTGACTCCAGGACTCAGGTAGTGAGGACAGCATCTAAATAAATAAATAAATTCAGAAAAAACCGTAAAATTCCACTAAAAGTTTTCATTGAAAACAGAATCCTTTTTCCGCAAGAAGAAGAATCAGTTTGTGGTCAAATTAGCGGTACGTGAACGAGCCAGAACTCAGGAGTGTCAATATGCGAACATTTATTCGTCTACTGGACAGTGCCGTCTATACTGGAGGGACTTATGGGGCTTACATTTAACTGATATAATGTACAAGGCACGGAATAAGGAATAACACAAGGTGACATCACTATGAGAAGAAAATCTTCCATGTTTTCGCAATAGTGACGTCACTGTAGCAGAAGTGTAAATAATAAGTATGGGAAACAGTAAAGTAATTTGTGTTGTACAATTTAAGAATGTTACAAAATTGTGAAATGCAATGTCATGAGAACAGTTGCGGGATTTTGTTTTTGTGCTGACGTTGTAAAGAGATGATGCAGGGTGGGGGGATGCAGGGAATAGATAGCATTACGCCCTACTACATGGAATTTTAGTAGCAATGGGATTTGTATCGTAAGGAATATCATTCACTATTCATGTAATGCACCAAGTGAGGATGTCATCAGAAGAAGGATTCGGATGTTCAAAAATACTAGTTCATCAGTAAGAATTCAAAACACAGGTTACACCCGGTCTGCACTTAATGTTTTAAATTTCCTTTTGCATGATCATGCAAGATTGACAATAAACCCGACACATATTGTGCGTCCATAAGTGCGAATTTTTGCTGAGTTTTTCACATAGTGTTTCGCTCAGTCTTCCATAGAAGAAGCGCTGATGGCTATCACTGCACTATGTCCCCACAAATCTAAAAGAAAAGAAAGTTTGCTCTGAAAATTAGAAGTATTACCGTTTTCGTTTTGCATGTAGATATACAATGGTTGAACCTTTCAATCTTTTGCAATTATGTGTCAAAATCTAATTCAGTTCATGCGAAACGTTCACATTCTACTTACCGTCAACATGTACCTACAGTTTTGATTGTAAAATCTGGCATGATCATGCAAGATGGATGAGAAAACATTACGTGTAGACTGGCCCTTAGAGAGGTCAAGAAACGATCGAAGAGGTAGGGGTTTCAGTTCGTCAAAATCTAGCTCCATGAATTCTCTTTGTGTCAATGCGTTGACGTTGTTACCAATCTTCGTTCGAGGCTAGAGGAGTGCTAGCAGCGTGAAGGTCGGCATCTAGACAACATCATCTTTTTTAAATAAATTTCCAAAGCATTGTTTATAAATAATTAATGAGCAACTTATTTGAGAATTTATGATTTTTGTTTTATTCAACTACCAAACATCCGCTACTGTTTTTGAACACCCTGTATAATTATTTCAAACTCTAAATTATTGTGCAGGATACGATCCAGTGCAGAGGATCCAAAAACATTGACGATATTATCGACGCGTCGATGGTTCTATAAATAGTAGTCTATGGTTGCATTCAATTAATAATTCTATCCTCCTTTAACAATTTACTGTATTACAATATTTTGTGTAAATTATGCTCTAGACTTAGACCCCATCAACTTGTGGTATCACGTGCCGCCACTGCTGTTCACCATTTAACAACAAAACTGTTCGGTCTCATCAGAATTATTTTGTTGTCATCGTCCGCCTCTGTAAATGGCCCGTGTAAGGGTTTATTTTCATCCTGCCCTCGTCCTAGTTACTGGTTACGTACATATCCGCTTCCATTGCATTTTATTAGAACCAACCAGGAAATTCTCAAATCATACATAAATCAAAACTTCACAGCACTCTTCGCACTGGAACATCCCAGTGGTCTTGAACGCGGTGAGAAAACAAATTCGATTCAAAAGTTTTCGTTTTCCTAGCAAACAAGATTTTCACAAGGATATGTTCTATTTCAGGATTTTATCGCATTTTAACATTTTACCAAGTTTCACGGATCGAAGATGATTTACCTAGTTATGCTTCACAGAAGGATGTACTAATTTGCTTTCATAATCTTTTTCTGCGCTGGTGTTTAAAAAAAACAGCAACACATATTTATAACATAAAAGAGAAGGCGAAAGGTTTTTGCTATATTTTGACTAAAACTACAAAGACATTTTAATTTCAATTGTTACAAGCGTTCGGTTTATTGGAACGTATTAACCTCCCAAAACCACAAATAATTCTCAAGTGGTATAAAATACCGAACAATTTTTTCTTCTTTCTATTTTCGTTAAAAGATTTACCTAAGTTTAATTTCGCCCAAGGGTAAATTCACTGAAGCAAAGAATGATTTCTCACCACTACCCTTGGCAAAGAAGGAAGATATTTATTGAAGAGATTTTTTTTCAAACAAAGGAAAAAAAAACAGGTTTTGATTGACACCTCACAAACATTATACGAAAAACGAACCACCGAACAACCCCCAAAAAAAACAACGAATAGAAAAAGTACGTTAAGTCTAATCTAAGTTTTACCTCAATGTCAAACGACGGCTGGAAAAGTTTTATATATATTTTTTTGTGGGTTTGGGGGTTGAGGAATAGGGGCAAAGTTTTGAGTAGTAGAAAGTCTTAAAAACAAAAAGGGTTCAAACTCGTCGTATTCACTCGAGCACAACACAATGGGGATGCCTAGTGGATGCTGAAGATGATATCAAGAGTGTACTGTGTGTTTTCGAAAATTTAATTTTTAATTTAAATGTATTGAAAAACTTTATTTTTTGCCCAGGTGGTAAGAGGGGGGAGAAGTGAAAGAGTAATGTACGAAATAAACACAGATATATTTTGGTCGAATCGAAACGACGACGCCTATTAAATGATGCGGGGACATTGGGATCGCTTGGTCTGGATTGTGCTACGCCCATAAAATTGTTATTAAAAAACTTTTTCTCGCTTTCTATTTACTCGGGTGCTAATAATGCCCAAGAGGGTAAAAGTGCTAAAACTTGAGGTACAGTTAAATGGCCCTAGAAACCCCGAGGGATTGCCACTCTAACGTAGTGCAAAAACTGTAAAGTTTCACCAAAGAAGGCTCTCAGTGTTCCGGTGTTCGATAACATGATGAGAAGAATGCTGTAAGGAATTGATTTCTGTTATTTTTCAAATACCCGTTTTTTTACTGTAGATATGTACAATGGTCTATGCGGGATGTCCTTAACCGATATTACGTAGTTTTCTGGACTACAGGTGAAATACTCATGGTTATCACCATGTTCTAGTGCTCCATGCATGTATTCAACATCATCAGGGACATATAAGAGAATGTTCAAAGATTATCAATCTTGACTAACGTGCTCTCAGGATATTGAAGCTACTCAAAACAAAAAAAGCAACAGCAGAGAATAAAAACTAAGAAAAAAATAAATCGTGCTCACCTTCCGGACTGTAGCTGAATATTCAGCAGAGTCATCATCATGACTCGACACTGCTTCCATTGCAAGAAATAACATTTCTTCTAAAGTTCAATAGAGTACATACAGCAAATAGAGAAAACTAGCTAAATCCCCGCTCTCGACGTGAGTAGTGTACAGCTGTTAACAGGACGAAAAAAAATGAAGTTAAAAAAAGAAAATATCCTGCCAGTTGAAGTAATGCCAGAGACTCCCTTCCTCCGTGGCAGTGAAGTCTAGAGTGAACCCTGTACTGGCTTTCAGCACTTGACTTCATTTGGCACCACAAAGAGGATCGATCACACATCAAAGAATTTATTGCTTTCCTTCACTACGGGCGCTTCCCAGGGCGCTTCTAAAACTTTTTGTGATTGCGAAAGCAATTTCCTGGGCCTTTTCACTCCCGCAAAATGTTACAAATAAAAAAAAAACGAAAAAAAGAATAACGCCAAAAAAAATTTGTTTTTTTTAAGAAAAAAGAAAAAGGGGAGACCAATGTAGTCCTGCTTTGGATCGTCCTAAATTCCATTGACGCTGAATGCCCCGCAATTTCTTGGTGATTTACCACCGAGAATGCGAAATTATCAATAAAGTTTAGGGATGAACTTAAGTATATACGTTGAGCTTGAAAATTGAGTTGAGAGTCCTCAAAACTGATAATAGAGCATACCGGATGCCCTTGATGGCCTCTTTTAATTCGATATTGGATTAACCCCATTAGGAATGGGAGAACCAACAAAATGCTGCCAATATCCTCCCACGAAATCCATCAAATAAATTATATTAACTCAGAGAAACTGTATCAACATTCAATTCACAGGTGACCTTTGCGACATGCCAGTTCACAGGGTGCACGGATGGACATGAAAGAGCATCCAGGAATAGGATAATACACAACGGATGAGCGGAAGATTCAATGGAGCCACACGGGGATGAGGGCGTCTGTTTGGAAACAAATAACCTGAACAGAAAGCTGGCCACCTCATTGTGATCCCATGTAAAATAATGCCCCCGACTTGCATATGTAGCCAACCCCCGCCCTCCAGCAGCAGCAGCAGAAGCAGCACCCGCAGTACAAACCCCTTGTAGCTGATGCCCATCGTGCTACCTATCTACCAAAATGGTGCCTCTGCACGCCTCTAGCAGTCCAGCTTGACCAGCCAGCATATAGGACATCCTATATAGATGTTGTAGATGTTTGGTGAACAGGATTACACGTGTGTGGAAGGACCAACGAATGCCCCAAAATCATGAAGGAAATCAAGTTTCCGGCCAACATGAATATGCTAATACGGAAGGCATTTCAGGGATGCTGATGCTATTTATCTCAAACTTTTTCCTTTATGTCTTTTCGTATAATCTATTCCGGATGCTTGAGATATTTATTTAATTAACTGCATCTCGTTCCAGGTGCACACTTAGCAGTTAGTCCACCACAGTATAATTTATAATTCGCGATGTGATGCGCTGAATGAGCATGCCACATGTGTCTATTATCCTAATGGATGTTCGTTTTGCATTAAGGACGTCACTAGGAGTTATTATAACATTATACGCAAAATTTAAGCAGCTCCCAGCTCCATCTGTGCAGAGTGGAATAAGCAGATTATTTTGCCTCTCCTTGTTAACATTGCATTATTCAAAGAATATTTAAACTTTAGCAGGATTTGTATAAAACGATATCCAGATTTGTCTGTATTGGAGGTAAACCGTAAATGCAATTACTTTTGTAACGTTTATTTCAACAGTACTGCAAGCGCATTTTAAATAATTTGAAAATATTTTTACCCAGATTTAATATCCTTGTGATTTGCACAAAAAACATAAAACCATATTATGTTCCTGTGAATTCACCATTGCAACACTAAAAACATTTTTTTTTTTCCGTACCGCAATAATCTGAAGACATTTTAACAGATTCAAATGATTGTTAATCGCTCTTATGGAAATTTTAACCAGAAAAGAAGCCTCAAAGTCCGTGAAAACCGTATTCATCATTTCCCACTTTTCATCTACTTATGACATCCTAAGGATGTAAAGAGTCCTTCATAATATTTATTGCTTCTAATAAAGAAATTGAAAATTCTGTTTCTGACATTTATATTAGATAAATTATTTATCCATCGTTGAAGGACCATGATTTTTTGAAAATCAATTCTCAATTTTCGAAAGTATTTAAGAAGTCATGTGAACAAGTTCAATAAACTGTTGTGACTAGAATTTAATATTTTTGAAAAACTTTTCCTTTTATTATTGTTGTTTGCTGTATATTGGGTTTTAGATGATGTTAGAAAACAGGAAAACATGTTCAATTTTGAAATCTAATTGTTATTCCATAATATCGATTATTTTAATTATTGAAATTTGAGTGGAAATCAGAAAAAGGACATCATTCGAGGTAGAATGTTTTTTTTTAGCAATGTAGACATATAATATAATATTAAAAATAAAACAATTTTACAACTTACAAATGTTTAAAATTCTGTAGGATATCAAGTTTGCAGCGTTATGATAAAAGGTTAAAATAAAAAATAATAAAGTACTCAAGTACTTGGCCATAAAAAGAAATCGTTGTATGACTGGTTGTCTGTCTGTTCGTCCTGTCTGAGATAAAGCGTTCGTATTGAAATTGGGTACAATAGTGCTTCATTAAAATTGTAAGGTCACGTTCGAAGATGAGCAAAATCGGGCAACACCTTCATAGTGTGGCCATATAACCCTTAATCATTTTTATACAAAATTTTATGGTGATAAATGACGGTTTCAATATACACAATTTTTTTATGTATGCTTCAAATATCAATAAACATGCGTAAAAATTTTCATAAGGATAACTTGTTTGTTTCTATGAAAAAAAAATTACTTTGAAAGTCTGAAAGCAATCATTTTCCTTAAATTGCGCTTTTCGTCCAAATTTGATGCTCTATAACTGCTAAGCTAGTAAGAGCTTCAGTCATGAAACTTATACACCAAATTTATATTAAAAAGAAATGTTTATTATAAAACTTATGCATTGTTACTTATTGTTAGTCCCTTTTGTGCTATTTTCTTTTATTATATAAAAATGCCCTTGAAAACTACATTTTTATCGATGACTGGTTTTTTTTTTTAATTTTTGTTACTTAATTTAATACTTATGAGAAAATAGTTCTGACTACTTTGCTTTTCATTTGCTTTAATATCATTATAAATAAAAAAAGCTATAGAAAAATCCGCAAAAGAAGTTTTTCTGTGAAAAATAAACAATTTTCAAAACAAAAATTACCGCAAAAAAAGCGGAGAGAAAAAACTTTATTTTTAATTTTATGAAATTTTTTATAATATAAGAAACCGATGATAAAAATTTCAAAATAATTAAAGAAAATATGCATTCACCAAGCAATGTTTTTAATAATGCTATGTATCTAGCAAATGTGACGTGATAGAGAAAAACTGAGAAGTCATTGAATTCAGTGCCCTGCAAATTAGTTAAATCCACCAACAGTGAAACCAGATAGAGAACAAAGTGCTAGTTTGTTCCCTAGTGTAATTGGATACCACAATTTTAAAAGTTTAATCCCATTTGTTCTGTTTTCTCAGTCCCAATCGGCATTCATTTTCCTTGTTAAATCCAATCAGTAGTAGGCAATAACGATTACACATTGAACAATGAACACTAACTCTAACGCTACAATATTACAAAATTATAATTGCATTGACACCCTTAATATGGCTAAACGATTTTCACTTGTTCTCCAAATAGAATTAGCAAACGTGTAAACTTCATACATCGTTAAATCAGTTTCCATTGGTGTTTCTCGGAGCAACAGCACATGGAGAACACTTGTCCAATTAATCTAAGTTATTCTAATAAAACTACTTTACTGAAGTAGGATGCTAGCAGAAATCCTCCACAAATATAAGGACCCGGGACCCCGAGAGATACAAGGACCCACACTTCCATAAGAACAGTTTACTGTAAAGATAACTGTGAGTTGATCTATTACGTCTTTCTTTAAGGTTGAAGGGTATGCTTGCCCTTCTTCATTTCACCCCCTTTGTTTTATCGCCAGCACAGAGGATACAGATCAGAAGGATGGTTGTGGCTGCGTGCACTGTAGTGCAACATTTGCAACTTAGACAACGCTCCAACAACTTTTAATCTTTCTTTATGAGCCTTAATAAAAGTGCTAGTTGAGGATAATGACTAAAAAGGATACAAAACGCAAAAATATCGTAGGCACGTGGAAGTGCGCTGTAACTTAAACGTTTTCACAATGATAAAATGATTACATCGAGTTCTGTAAATAACAGTTATTGTGTACATCATGGTTCACCCCCCGCGCCAGCCTAAACCAGGAGCTACTATTACGGAGCATGCAGGATTGCAGGAGTATCCCATCAGATGCATTACCACCGTAAAAGGATTGAATAACGTACTGGTTGCGATGGTAGACAGGAGCAGCATCATCTCTTAGGCCTTCTGTTTACCCTGCATTCCCTCCTCCCCTCCTCCTCCTCTCACATATCATCCACTATCTTTCCTTCTATGTGCCACAAGTAAATTACCAGAATCCATAAATCTATACAGCTTGGCAATGTGTGTAACTTTTAATTTGTATTTGGTACAGGAAAGGCTTCAGATCGCTTTACGTAAATACAACTTGCATGAGTTTAATTAATCTTGTATGAAGTTTTTGTGTTGTACTCTTGGACGAAATGCAGCAACTCAGAAAAGTATGTGTCTTGCCAACTCAATGCACTTCCTGTACCTAAATGATTTTCGTTAACATTTGCGCATTTTCTTGGCACAATGGAAAATTTTCTAAAAAAGGATTAAACATTCCCGACAGACGGAGGTCAGTGTGGTTTTGTAAGTGCAAACACATTTTAACAACTTGTACTTAGATTAACGTACATGGCTTTCTACCTAGGAACAGTATAATGATATTTTCGGAAGGAAGTAAAGTGAAATATTTAAGCAGGATGAACATATTTATGGTTGAATATTAAATTACGAGAGAAGGAAATTGAAATTTAAATTTATAAAGGAACAACATTTTTATGATGGCATTCAGTTATTTTCGTAAAGTGTAACGAAATAATTCTTACGAATGTGTAGAGTAGTATTTAAATAAAAATAAATTTTTATGTTTCCTTATAAAAATATTTTCTGAGTAAAATTAGGAGTCATTTATTTACCCATTTGTTCCTCAAACAAAATTTGAATAGTCTAAAACAGGCAACATCGAAAAATTTTAATGAATTAAGTTTCAAATAGGTCTTGTTAATTTTGCTACTTATTGGAATTTTTTTTTTTTTTTTTTTTTTTGTAATTTAGATAATTGGAATATAAATAAACTATTTATATCCAGTAGAGCGCAAAGGATTAGAAAAGTAAGATTGAAGGGTTGCTATTTTAAAAGTTACTTGCAGGTCTAATATAATGTACATCATATTTCATTTTGAATTTACAACTACCCCCAAACGTGACAAATATTACATAGAGCCATTTCTCGTAGGTCGGCGTACAATAATAGTTGGTTAGTTTTCTTCAGTCAAGGGTGGTTTTAAAGGGTTGAATTAGGATAGAGGTTGGTTGTTCACATTTAGCTTTTTTTCTAATCAAGAGTCTAAATAGCATTTTTTATGAATGTTTTACTTAAAAAATGGCGGATTTTCATACAAACTTTCATCCCTTTAGATAGGGAATTTAAAAAAATCCCGCCGTATTCATTCTATATATCTCAAAGGGAGTCTGTGTGCTAAATTTCAGCTTTCTAGGTCCAAGAGTTTAGGCTGGGCGTTGATGAGTCAGTCACGCAGGACTTGTCCTTTTAAATATTACAACACAACAGAGTGAATAAAAATTTTTCTACAAAAATATTCAAAATTTGGGCTTCAAAGTGTATTGTGTCACAATTAGGACTACCTGTGTGCCAAATTGTATGCCTGTCAGTGCTGTAGAATGTAGATTCGTCAGAAACAAACACAGAGCTACAGAAACACAAACATTTCCTCTTATAAGTATAGTTATCTCTGGCTCTGTCGCGGCAATAAAAATTAGAATATTACACGTCTTTCTATAATTTTTCGGAATTTTCAATAACATTGTTTTAATACTTCAACTAAGTCCGTTTATATGGATTCCCTGAATTCGCTTCTTCTGTGGACAGTTTGCTCTTTTAAAGAAAAGGTCATTTCAAAAAAGTTTTGTTCTTAATTTTCACGTAATAAAGTGCTCATTTCCTGGTATGATACATTTGACCGAGTTAAGTTATCCTTAAAAGCAGTGCATTGGGGCTGAAATTGCAAAACGCTGCACACGAGAGCACACACAACTATCTCGATATAATAAGAGGGAGGAATACCTTCCACTTAGCTATGTGATGTCTTGAGAGGGAATGTAGGTAGGAAACCAAAGCCCATATAAGTTCATACGGTACCGGAACCGTTTGGAAATGTACTATGCCAAGAGCTCTCCTTACCCCACATCCACCCATCAGGTTCATTCTCTTTACGGACGTCGTAACAACGAGCAACAGGAAGGAAAACTATTAACATTCCGGCGCACAGCTATTAACCTTTTTCTCTAGACTGATATATGGATTCACGACTCTCCTGCTAGATAGGAAGGATGGCTGCGCTGGATGAAGTGGAACGAGTTGGGTTATTTGCTGTTTTCATTGTTTTTAGCTACCCGTCACCCGACCTGCCACCCAGACTTATACTGTCTCACCTACCGAAACTCATTCCACCCACCCACACTTTTATGCTTTTCTTAAACTTAAAATATTACCGAAAAAGCTCTTTATGCCCCTTCTTAATAACTTAAGAAAAAGAACAAAACTCAAACTATCTGCTCTGCACGAAAACTCCTAAGAAGTCAGTTAATAGAGTTCAGAAGATTTTGATAAGCAAATTTAATTTTGGAAAAGTTATCGGGAATTTTTTCTCAATAATATTTTAATTGAATCTTTACTTTCTCATTCTGATGTCAATGATCAAAGTACCATGGTGAATATTGACTTATTTTATTTTTGCCGACTTGCATTGGATATTCGAGGTAATTGCTTTACAACTGTATTAAGTACGTGGGGGATGAATATTGATCTCCAAATAGCACAAGATTGCGGTGGCACATCAGCACCACAGCAAAGATTTTCGTTGCCGATAGGGTTATTGTGGAATTGTTGGAAATCTGAATATGGAAAAAAGTCTTCCAAACACACAGAATTGTCTGCGATTCATTTGGCTGCCCACACTTTCCACTTTCTGCTGTCGTATCGAGATGGAACAATTCTTCTTTAATTGCCAGCACATACATACATCCACTGCATTGCACTGCAGTGAGTAAAACTATTTTCAGCTCAATTGCATTTTCCAATTCTTTCATTTGCAGTAATGTTGTACTACACCGATTAGCCTCGGTTGGTAAACAACTTGGTTTTGGACTCTTGTAGCTCTGTAAATCCGACATAAGGACAAACTGCTAACAGAACAAAATGCAACACTGACTCTTCTGACTCTTCTCGATTGCGCCTAGATTTATGCCACTACAATCCCCAAACAGTACGTTGCTGATTCACAACCAAAGGTCAAGTTCAAATATAATTTTCCGATCAATATTTTGTAATACTCGATATTTACAAAATGTTTCTTTTTTAATTTCTTAAATAACTCTTAAAAATAATTTCATTTAAGATTTGTGTCAGAGCTTCCAACAAACTACAGAATAAGAGGATGTCGAGTTTTATATTAACTTCACTCCGTGTATAATTACGTATGTTTGTTGTCAAATTTTATAACTCTTATTTACTCCACCTTCGCTCTAACCAAGAAAACTGAAAATTGATAATTAAAAATGAAAATATAATATTAAAAAAAATTTTGGTGTAAAACATCTATTGGCGCGCCTTGGGGGTAAAACCGATTCGAATTTGTAAACCTAGTGTAAACAAAACGTGCGAGTTTTGGCTCTCGAAAGCAATTCTCGCCCTATAAACTCTCCTCGATCACCGGTCTTTGGTTTGCAAGTCTCGCATCAAAATCACTGCAGACAGATTTTATCGAATATCAGATCGACACTTGTGATTCTCGTATAAGCACTGTTTACACAAGTCGAGAAACGTATGCGACAATCGACCTACGAATTCTTGCCTGTAGTATGAACAGTTTTAGCGAGGCGAGTTTCGCCCGCTACACTCGCATTGGAATATCACTTGAATATTTAGAGATTTTATCCTAATGTAAACAGTCGCAGGCGAGAATCGCATGGCAAGTTCTGGCAAGCCTTTAGAGTCGGTTTTACTCCCAAGGCGCACGAATAGATGTTTCACATCTCCTGGGCGTCCCTTGACGACTAAATTATTTTTTAAAAATATGCATAGTGCCATATACATCAGCTAACATGATTGCTTCAAGCGAACCTAACACTCTTTATCCTATCTTATTATATAGTTAACAACAGGATAGTTTATCATCGTTTATATGCGCCACATGCTTTTTAAGACTTCAACAACTTTTTTTTTATTTGTTTTTATTTTTTTTAATTAATTTTAATTTTTTTATTAACCTAAAGCATATTTTTAAAAAATATTTTTTTAATATACATATTTTATTTCCCTTTCTCTATTTCATTTACTTTTTTTCTTTACTTCCCTCGTTTTTTCGAATCTCAACTTGTAATCATCTTGAAAATCACCTGTTTAAAGTTAAACATATATTTTTCTCGTTTAGTTCTGAATTATACGAAAGCATGTCCTGAAAAAATGCACTTTAAAAATGTACTAAAGTACTATATACAAAAATAAATGCAGGTGATATTTAATTACTGCCCATTCGAGTTTAATTGAAACGCAAGATTTTCTGATCAAATAAAAATCGTGAAGCAACAAAATTTGTGCAGTCCGTAATGAAGTTTCCGTAAAACAACTTTCGCCAGAGATTTGTTAGTTAGTTTATCCAGTAACATTCACGTTGAACATTTATTTACTTGATTATATTGTTTTTTTTTCTTTCTTGTTTTTTTAACATAGTCAAGTCTCGAGTGTCATGCAACTCTCAAAAATCAGAATTTCACTGCACGAACATAGTTTCCCCTAAAAGTTATAACTCCACAGGAACAGGAATCAGTTGAAGACGAACGGTACGAGGATGCTCCATCCTTATCTTATGCATTTTTCTTTAATTTAATGTCAAGTGAAAATTATTCAAAGACCGTAGAGTCTTGCCTTTTTCGCATTTCACTTTAAATAATTCTTAAGACGCTTCCTGAATTCCAAATGTATCTCTGCAGAGCATGAGAAAAGAGGTGTAAGTAAAACACCGTACAGGAAAACGGAAAAGTAGGATCTCAGAACTCTGGGTCATAACGAAAGTAATTTGATATATTAGTTCTGTTAGCCTTGTCCTTTCATAGATGGAAGCTGTTTGTTTCCCTCTGGAATTTTGTTTCTATACTTCATTGTGCTGAAGGCTTCACTCCTTAAGTCAGTAATTACATTTCTGTACAAAAACATCCCGATGAATGTTGTATATGTATTAGTCTATTTGAAACATATAGCGAAAGGGGTAAGTGAAGTTGGTGGGTTGACTGAATTGTGAATGCTATTAAGAAGCACTACATTTTGTTGTCCTCCATCGCCATCATTCCCCTGCACACAATCTTCATTTCCAATTGAAAGTACAGAAGGATAACAGATGGTGGCAAAAGTGATCAGTTGAATTTTAAAATGTTAGCAAACGTTCAAAATTATTAGCGTTCGAATGTGGAAAAACAATTTATCATCTAATATTTTGAGTAGAATTAGTTTTTGTTCCCTTTGGAAATGGGCATCCAGCCAAACGGGATTTCAGTTATATTCAGAGGATTTTGTACCTATAACGTAGATTCAGTTACTGTAGAGTGGAAGTGAACAAGATGAAATTAATGAAAAATTGATCTTTAGTTTGGGGATGAATTGAGCTGCTTAGAGCCGTACAGGAATGGGAGTCTGTACTGTAATCAAACAATTAATACATTTAGATACAAATAAGGGAAAGCGTTGTACCTTAGGACAAATTTAAAACAAATATTTTTATTTTTAATTGGGTAAATATTATAATAGTAATATTAATATTATCTTACAGCTTACCATTTCAATAATCTATCAGCACTTTTAAATTAAAAATATGTTATTTAATAAGGTAGTATTAAATTATTTTATACACCCTTGCAGATTATTTTAAGGAATATCATGTTGTACCTTGGGATGCAGGGTGTTGTACCTTGGTACTACGTGAAAGATTAGTACATATGCACTGAAATTCATAGGGAAGTTGAGTGATTGTTTCAGACACTCCGAAGATCCTGTATTTGAGCTTGAGGGCAAAAGCATACATATTACTTCTTCCTACTTAGATATAAAGTAGTTTTGTGGTAAATCAAGCACTCTAAATTCGCTAGTAATAATAAAGACAACAGCATACAATTCAGCAATTCAAAATAGTAAAGCTTTTCAATGTATTTACTACAAAACGTCCATATGTACTGTACCTAAATTGTGTAACCGTCAACTCATTATGTCCCAAGGTACGACATATTGCATACAAAGGAAAACATAGCCTCTAAAAGTATTGGAGGTTAGTTGTACTGGTTAACAAACCATATCGATCACATTTTAAAGTTCGATACAATGTCTTAATGTTCTACACAAATCAATTAGGAAATAATAAAAATTTACTTGACGATGAAAGTTTTTCCTTTTATTTGTACCTCCCACAAAACTCTCTTCACAATAGACAGTCAGTCCAGACTAACTCCTGGTGGCTAAGAGAAAAACTATATCAGGTTAGCTTTGTCCTTCACCAAAAAATGCCAGAGCTGTGCTGTTCATCCAACTATACAACTGTCCCAAGGTACAACACTGTCTCCTACATTTTTTTTTTAATCTGTACTATCTAAAACAGTAGTCAAATATTTTTAAATAATTAAAATAAAAATAATTATTTTCCGGATGGTCGAATATATTTGCGACAACTTGAAATGAGAAACCGATTCCTTAAATCCTATCTGAGAAGGTTTGCTCGATTTAAACCAACCCAAAATAAAAACAACAACCAATACCAAATGGTCTTCTTAAATGTTGAAAAAGTGGAATATACTAAGTTGCAATGACACGAGATTTTCAAAGAGAAACTCCCCAATGAAGTGACTTCGAGTAACTTTTTCCAGGTGCAAAATGGCCATCCTTCAGTTCTCACAAAGTCATTTTTTTTTCTTTTTTGAAAGTCCTCAGTGTCCTCTTCAAAATATTGTACCTAAACCTCTTTTTCGTATAGTTCTGAACTTTCCCCTTCAGTAAGATTTTCCTTGTACACAATTTTACAATTTTCCAGAATACCTTCAAAAGCATGCTGACCAACCATCCATACAGCTGTTAGAGAAAAAAAAACAACACAACAAAGATGAAAAGGATGGTTGAACAAAATCTCAGAATAACTTCCACGTAAACTCTAATTCAATCAAACAAGCATTAATCAAACTTTTCACCATATTCTTTCCAGTTGTACCTAAGTTAATTAATCACCAATTTCATTCATGTTATCCTTTTAGTCCCGCCACCAGGGCAAAAGGATGAATGATAGAGAGGAAAGGGGAAAGATAAAAAATTAAATACGGTCGAGGAATTCAGGGGCAATATACAGTGGCAGGGATAATCTACAACAAATAACGGTTAAAGAAAAGCAGACATGAACGAGGCAAGCAATCTGCGAAGAGAAAAGCGAGAAAGCTTCATCATATTCCTTAAAGAAACACCAAAAGCTTTCAAAACTGGTGAAAGGTTGTTCGCAGGAATCTGCGATGAAATGCTGCAGAATGAATAGACAAAAAAATCAAAATAACAAAAAAAAAAAAAATAAAGACGAAAGAAAGAAAGTGGTATCCATCCTCTTATATTAAATTCAAAGGGCCCGACTAAATGTACTTTTAGTTTGGGGCAGATGGACTCTCCACGGTGAAAGGAAAACTTAAAGGAAATTCTTGGAAAAAACTTTCTTTTTTTATATTTTGTTTTATCCTTTCATTCTTCTTAAGATTCAGGAAAGAATTTGATTGGTGTCGCTGGCTTTATCGCGTGCCTTAAAAACTTTCACTGTGCTCAAGGATTAGCCGATCACAAGGGTCCCATCAGACATGCAAATGGATCCTAATGTTTTGCTTGGTGGTAGATTGAAGGTGTTGAAAATTACAAGGGTGAAGTTTAAAAAATGAAACAAATAAGAATAGTTATGATAAGGAAAATAAAAATGAATAATCTGTAAAAAGCGTTACTTTACTTAATTAAATAAGGAGCAGAAAATTTGAGATTTTTTAAATGGTTATAACGCGATTAGAAACCTCGCTTGGAACTGCACTGTTCTAGTACATAATTCCTTTTCCGGTGATTCCCCAGTAATTCTGAAAAGATGTCACTTGGATTCTATAAGAAAAACAATACATTAAGAGTTTTAAGCATATTAGATACCTACTATGTATATAGTATATCTATGTACATAATTTTTGAATTTAAATTAAATAATTAGTGTTCGACATCCTGTATTTATACGTGTATGTACCATTTTACGATAATAATTAGCGACTAGCAGGAAGGCAAGAACGACATTTAGATGAAACACTTAATCTTAACCAAATTTTGCCAGAACGTCCTCCTTAATCTTTTCCAGCCTCCGGCGCTCTGAGTAGGATCGATTTCTCCGGTTCTCTCGTCTTTAAAAAACAAAAATTAAGAAACGAAGACCTATCTTCATCTTCAACCCAATACTCGTCTTACCTCAGCAGAATGGGAAGCGAATGTTGATTAACGTAATCAAATTTTTCTCGAGTTGCACAAAAAAACAAAACAAGAACGACAACGAATAAGATCAGAAAAAATTACAACCTGAACGGAATACTGAAATCGATTTTCATTGTCATCGAATTGCTGAGAGAACTGCAAGTACTATACAAGGACTATAGATTCGATACATCAAGGATGTGTACTTTCACCTTAACTTTTCTACGCAAAACAATCCTTGAGCCACGTACTGCACTAATGCTCGGATAAAATGTCGAACAATCGAATACTGTAATTGCACGGGAATGCAAAACGAATTTCATTCAAGGGGAATTAGTGAACCGTGTAATGCCAAGAAATTGGCTGTTCTTTTTGTATGCAAAAGGATTTTATTGATGTTTTTTCTAAAGAAATTGTTTTGTTTCCATTTTACGTACAAACATATGAAACGAGAAAAGTTTTTCTTATTTATTAAAGTTGAAGATCCTTTCCAATTGCTACAGTTTATCCGTGTATGGATTCGAAAAATAATTGAACTAATCACCACAAACATTACCACAAGAATTTAATTCATTTTTTGTGTCGCAAATATCAACAAAAACAATTACAAATTTGATACCTATACAGTTGAATGGTTCGTGTAAAATTTCCAGTAATCTTCATTATATTCAATATTTATTTCATGCGTACATGTAGAAATTAAAATTTCATTAGCAATATTCCATGCTTTAAAACACTATAAATTTGTAAGCTGTGTATTTTAAAAACAGCTTTTACTAGTGCAACGTTTGTTGAGATTCTAACAAACGAGTAACGACTTATCACAATCAATATACAAGTAGCGTCCATTTTGTAAAATTTCATGTTAAACACATTTTTAATATTGATGTTTCATTAAGGTGAATCGCTTTAATTCGATAAATTTTAATTGTAAGTTTTAATGTTTATAAATTAATATACTATTTTTAAGTCGACTTTGTACGAGTTATAGATATTAAGAATTCAAGATACTTTTGCCTTAAAAGCAAAGGATTAAAACCGAGTAGGTACGGTACAAACTGATATATAAAACCTTTTTCCATTATGTAATTTTACCAAAAAAATCCAAGACTTCGTTTACAAGATTTCCTTCGTAAAAGAATCGGTGTTTTGAAATATCCTTTAACGAGAAATATATCATAAACGGTGCGGTCTAGAATTTTTTCATTATTTTTCCCATGATCAGCGTCCCAAAATCCTTCGGAAATCACCCCCAAAGTGAATTGGCGCAATCATCGGCACCGTGCTTACACGCAGTTGTAACCCAAATAACGAAATGTGAAATCTCAAATCTCTTTAACACTCGATTACCACTAAATTATTATTTTTGGCAGGAATATTGTAATGACATGGTTTTTAGACAAAAAGACAAACAAAACGCTTTGTAACTTTTGGAGTTACGGCTGTTTTCCAGAAAGACTGCAAATTGTTGTTAAAAGGGTGGCACTCTAGGGGTACACACGGGTGGGGCACAAGGGAGAGGATCGAGAACATTTGGGAAAATACCCATCTTGATATAGGTTATTAGCTGGGAAAAAATCATCTCTTTTCGAATGAATTCTGACATAAAACATTTATTGACTGGGCTAGTAGTTGAAGAATCAAAATCTATTTTTGAGATTAAGAAGACTTTTTTAGGTGGCATTGAACATTTTAATTTTTTTTGCCGATTAAAACTCCAAACATCAGATAAGAAGATACATAATAAATATCATCAATAATATATCATCAAGGTTTTCAGAAGTGCCATTTTCCTGAGAAGTTTCAGCTTCAAGTGCTTGAAGCAATTCTTGCTCATCCATTTCGTCCAAATTTTCAAAAGCGTTCTCTGTGGAGTCGTTCAAGAGGAGTAGATCAATATCTGGAAAGGGATTGTCCAGCATTTCATCCAGGCTTAAGTCATAGTTGACGAAATCCAAAGTCGGTAGCTGCGAAGTTACCGGTTCGTACTCGAGTTCGTCAACACTCTCAGACTCCGCATCTGAGGATTCTTCCTCAGTTTTCTTACCTTTTTCAAGATTTTTTCCCAGTGGATCCTGTCGAAGTTTGACCAAAATAGTAAAACTAAACAATAACATATTAAAAATCTTACCATTCTTCAATCGAAAATTTCAAACAAAACGATAAAGATTCTTATTCGTTGCTTTCAATTTTGCGCTTCCTTTGACAACTACACTATACCCATATGACGAAGAAACAAAAGAATCCATTCGTTCAGTCTACTTCGATTGAAATTAGCTCTGTGCTTCTGGCAACACTTTTATACAAGAACGCAATGCAAAGGGAAATAAATTCTTATTTGTTAACACTTTTTCTGTGTGGTATTGCTTGCATTGATCAGATGTTGATTTATTAAACATATTATGATTTGGGATTTGACGACTATACGGATCGCTAGCAAATCACTGGAAATCATGTTTAAAGGGTTGAAAAGTTAATATATGTCAACATTCCTCCGGAATAATACAAAAACACAATTATTAATTTTTGTATGTAATATGTGAAATTTGTTTGATTTTTGGAAAGTCATTGAGTTTACGTCGTAGTTAATCTTTACTTTGTGAAAATACAAATTTTGCTATAACATATTTAATTAGTTTGCTGTGAATTTGGAAACTTTACCCATTAGAAGGGTGGTATGTGGGATGTCGCGTTATCTTCGTAGTACGAAAATCACATAAAATGTGTGTATCTTTGCTGTAAAATTTCGTTTTCGAGTCCGTTCGGGTCCTGTCACTGCATCTCTGCATAATGCAAGTTGCATTTGCCTACATTTCTACTTAATACGTAATAGTTTACCCACTCAGGGACTTCCTAGTATTGAAGATGAATTAAAAGCGAACAAAAACTTCAACATCGAATATGATATTCAAAATAGGTTGCTGTACAATATTTCCCAACACATTCACAATGTACATGAACCATTACATCATTTACATGTACACCATTGAGCATTTTACGATAGTCATCAAAATTCCTGAAAATTGTAAGAAACTTTTGTAGAAAAGCTGCGTTTATGGTCGAATAAAGCTAAAGAAAACCACCCACTATTAAAGTAGATAGTAGTAAGTTTCTTGCTTCGTTAGTTGAACATATTTTGCTATAACGTAATTATGTCAGGCACTTAAAAACACTGAAAACTTTTGCACATAATAAGCTTATTGCAAGAGTGCTCTCCTCTGGACTACACAAAAACATTTGAGAATCCGCTGGATATAGTCAAGGGTATGGTGTCCTGGTGCAAGAACTAGAAAATTGCAATTTCGATGGGTCTTCTGAAAATTCTTGCACTGTTGGGCGAGTGAAATTTATGCCAGCCACTTTGTGGCCGTTCCTAAGACATAGCAGCAAAAGAACCCGTGGCGGTTTGTTAATGTTGAATGGTATACACCCAACAGAATCTTTAATGGAGTTTTATCCTCGGCTTAAACGGAACTTTTGTTTCAAAAAGCTTATCGGTAGATTTTAAGGCTTTTCGGCTGTTGATGAAAAACTTCTCGTTCGCTTTATAATTACGGATCTAGGTGTGCGGACTCGGAATAGTTTCGGGGAATTGTTCAGTAATTGAAATCGTCGGAGATGAACTGGAGTTTGAGGAGATCCCACCTCTGAAAAATCTTTAGCCTTAGTTCTAGTTCTCAACATCGTCAACAATTCGTAAGTTGTAAAACATCGGTCAGATTACTGTTAATTGTTGTCTGCCAGTTTATGCCAAAGAATTGATTGGAAACAATTGGGGTATCGAACGGGATGCTATTTGCACCACGACGAATTTTCAAACCTTGATTTGCTGATGTATGAAGGTACAATTTTATTTTCTAGATGAAATTCAAAAAGCAAACATTAGGCAAGTACGAGGTAGACTCAATGGCTTTTCAAAAATCAAACCAATTTCACATATTATATAAAAAATTAATAATTGTGTTTTTGTATTATTCTGAACGAAATGTTGAAATATTTTAACTTTTCAACCCTTTAATTTTCCTGTGATTCGAGCGATCAAATCCCAACGCATATTTTGTTCAGTGACTCAATATTTAATCAATGCAACAGTACGCATAAAAAGCTCTAAGAGGAGGTTTTACTCATTGTCAGCTCAAAAAAAAAAATACGTTTAAAAGACTAAAATCCAATTACGGACAATTTGCAAACTCAAAAGTATGAAAGAAGAAAAATCTAGGGGATTCCTAAAATTGTGTTAAGTTACTACTAAAAATTTCCCATTACATTACAAATTTCATACATCCGTGATCGTGCTGTCTTATATTAAATAAATAAGTTGTTTGTAACAGCAATATAAAACGCACGACTACGGATTTATGAAATTTGTAATGTAATGGGAAATTTCAGATAGTAACTCAACATAATTTTAGGAATCCCCAAGACTCCTATTGGAAAAATGAGTTATCTGCATAAATTTTTTATTTGTGAATTTTTCCCATGTTTTAATAGTTTATTCTGCTATTCGGAGCGAAGACAAATCCAACAAATCAAAGATCACAAAAATCCGTTCTTGAGTTCTAAGTGATGTACCTAACCCAACTTTGTTTTATATATATATATTTATATAGATAGATATTGTACTTATATGTACATTTATGAACTCAAGATTTTCTCCTCTATCATTTGACATCCCACTCGAAAATATAGAAAAAAAAAATTTTTAAAACCATCAACTTTTTTGGATGTAATATCCGCCATATTGGTTTTGTTCATATAAAATGTAGCCTATATCTCCCAGACAAAAATTACGAATGACACCTCATTCATTAAAATCGGATGAGTAGTTTAGACGCTATGGTGGAACAACAAACATACAAGGTCTGATAGACTCCCTACCCTTCTTTTTTGGCTTTGCCGCAATCGGGTAAAAAAGCCAAAAAGTCTCTCAAAAGATAAATTTCCAGGTAAAAAAATTTTTTATTCCAAAATCTATTTCGAAGTACTTTTACTCAAAAATTGGTTCAAATCAAATTGCTTGAAAAATAAGGAATGGAAAGGTAGCAACTTTAGTCAAAGTTTTACTATCGTTTCTCGCTTATTCTTCAAGTGATTTTATGGAAGGAGATCTTAGCCTCTTAGGGGGAAATAGGATAAAATTTTCATTCGTTCCTTCTAACACTGATTAATGTGTTGCATTCGAGCTTTTAGGTGTGACTAAAAGTGATCGCTACATTTTCTTTAATAACATTAATGGGAACGGTCAGCAAGCCGTTTATGCCAATATTCAATAAAAAAAATCTATTGCAGGAAATTTTGTATGCGGCCTTGATATCTGGGTTTTGCGATTTATGCTTGTACCTAATGTATTTCTATTTCAAGTCGGCAAAAACTAATGGAGTTACTTGAGTTCACAATCGCATTGAAAAATGGGTGGGGTGAGAAACTGAACGAAAGCGGTTTGACAATAGTTTTTTAGGTTATGTTAATAGCATTGGCAAACCGAGTCTTATTTGGGTACATATGTTTTTTCTTTTCCCTAAAGTTTTACACATTATTTGAAAAACATATTAAGAAAAATATTGAATTAAAAGATATAAAAATCAGTTAAGAATTAATAAAAATTAGACTTTCGTTAACTGTTCTGCAAAACCATTTTCGTTCTATTTCCCACCACCGTTTTCCAATGACATGTAAAGCCGACTATATTCCGCCATTGTTATTTTCCAAGTAGGCTGTATAAACTAGCTGGTGCAATTGTCAACACAGTTCGCGTTTTTTGAGACATTTTCGAAACTTTTTATACGGAAAAAAACGAGGAAAAATGATGGAAAAACAAACAATCATTTTCATAATAGTAGCTATTTCGTTTATAGGAAGTGTTAAAGCAGAAAGGCCAAAAAATTATTGCGAAGAATTGGAATCTGTTGACCTTCTCGAGCTCGAAGCCCGGATCACACAGGCTACTGCAGCTATAGTTCAAGGGGTTGCGAATCACCTAGAAGCGATACTACACAACATATATAACGCAAACGATGCAGTCTCTTTTCCTCCGTTTCCTGAAATTGAAGTCGGCCAATTCCAAGAAGACGAGGATGAATACAATTCGGACGGGAGTCTTGAGGTTCAATTTTCGGTGGAATCATCTGGGGAAGTTGATACCGCTGAAGCAGAATTGGAATTTATTGATTTTCTCGAGCTCGAAGACGAGATCACACAGTATACTGCAGCTCTAGTTCAAGGGGTTGCGAATTCCCTAGCATCGATACTACACAACCTCGAACACAACATAAATAACCCAAACGATGCAGTCTCTTTTCCTCCGTTTCCTGAAATTGAAGTCGTCCAATTCCAAGAAGACAATTCGGACGAGAGTCTTGAGGATCAATCTTCAGAAGAAGAAGTAAAGTCAAATGTTCAAAACAGTGGACAATAAATTGTTTTTTGTGTGAATTAGAAACATTTTTTTTCTATTTATATATATTCTAACGATTGTATATAAAAATTAAATTGATGAACTATTTATAACGAAATAATTCATGTTTTCAATATTAAATTCAAAATTCAGAAATTACAGCAGACGTGGTAAAATAATGGGCAATGGTTCCTTTGGGGTTGTCAATGTGGCGCTGTCATAAAACATGGAAATCTCATTATCATATGTTTGTAATATAAATAATTGGTAGGTGCCTTTATCAGAACTTTCGTCCGATATTGTTTCACATTTGAACATAATATATATTGTGCATTAATGTTTGATTTTCTCACTCAATGATCATACCGTTTGGCGTTTTGCAATCGATTACAATTTTTATACATCGTTTGAGGAATTACTAAAAATGCTACTTGAACTCTGAACGGTGGAAATTTAAAAGTTTCAAAATTATAGAACCGTCCGGGTGACGGAAATTTCCCAATAAGTGGATCTCTCGGTGAAAGGAAAAACCCCATTTAAATGAGATTAATATAAATAATATTGAAGTATTACCCCAAAAAAATATGCATTGTTTTCCTGAAAATCCGCTAATAGTCCTGCCAAAGTTTAAGTACAACGATATCTGTCTTTTGTCATTTTGTAGTTCATACGACGATCCGATCCTGGAAAATTCATTTTCCTTATGCCAGAAATTCCCATTTAAAATAATCACTTGGTTGAAAGATAGCCCCCGAAGCGCACAGGAACCCTTAAAAGCGGTAATTTACACGAATTCACTTCCCATGTACATGCAGCCCAATATTAAATTTGCTTAATGGCCCATGTCTTACGCAAATGAAAATCTTCCACTTCTCGTAGGAGCAGGAAATCCAAGAAGTGAAATAAAGTGTTTCCACCAGACAATTTTCCGTTTATCCAGGACGGTTCGGGGGTTAACTCCCGAGTATGTTTGCGCATTTCTCCAAGACTTTTATAGGCTCTTCCTAGCCAACGGCAGTATTATTTTTTGTTTTTTTTTTTTTTGGTTATACCTTTACTACATTTACCTTTAAATTTCAGTGACTTGGAATACTTCTACTGTTAGCCAATTTCTATGTATTCCTTATTCCTTTGTTTTCTCACGTAAAGAATTGCATTTGAACATGTACATACGCTAGGTTCCTTAAGCATTTGAAATCCTTTACCCATGGAGCCTTAGGTTCTCGTGCTTTTGATGTATAGCGTAATTTATTAGAAGTGAACATGCATCGCATGTACAGCGGCCTCTAATGAAGTAGAGCACTTTGCAGCGGAGCCTTTATCTTTTCTATCATACCTCAAAAGGACTGCACCGAAAATTTTTTGACAAGCAATTAATTCTGTTGTTCCATCAATTACTCAGAGGCGTATGATTAACACTCAGTTGCTTGTAAGGCCTTCCTGTTAAATTGTAAGTGTATTTTTTCTAGAAAGTTTGTAACAACACTCGAGATTCAATTGACATCTTCTCACATCCGATTCGTTTCTTGACTTATCTCAATTTTTTTTTTTTATATTTCCTAAGCACCAAACAGCGATTCTTGTTGGAAAGTGAACTTTGTCCTTTACATTGGATTTGTCATGAAACTTTAAAGTTATTGAAAACTTTTCCCAAACGATTACAATCCACTGATAAAGTTTCTGTATAAAATTCTTTCAAAACATTTTACATATTTCTTTTCGTTTTTGTCAATTAAAAGTTTGCATTCCTTAAATTCTTAAACTTACTGCATTACAATTTGGAATACAATTCAAGGATGCATTTGTGCTTCTTTACTCTTAACACACAAAAATAAATAATAAGTAGTAAAATAATATAATTAATAAGTAGTAAAAAAATAAATAAAACACAAATTAAAGAAAACAAAGAAAAACAAAAGTAGTATGTTTTATTCAGTTCAATTACCCTTGTGGGAGGAGTTGGGAGGTGATCCCAATTGAAAAATCCAAATTGTCACTCCCATTTATCTATAAGCAGAAAATCCTTCAACAATTGACTTAGTGCTGGTGGGTGAACGGCATGATATTACTGTTTAACCCCCATTCGCAAGTCTCTCGAGTAAATACCAAAAATACCCGATGACATCAAATCTCACCGCAAACAGTTCTCCTGAAGGTCATTTGCATAAAATGTAAATCGAGTGATCAATCTAAAGAAAGAAATAAGTAAATATAAGAAAGCGTACACAATATGGAGCGGGTGGATACTGGAAATGGTGGAGCACGGTTAACTCCCCAAAAAAAGGGGTGTCTTTTGCTCCGGGACTATGCACCGAACTAGTCTTGAACTACTAAAAACCAACAACAATAACTAGAAGAAGGAAAAAAAAAGAAGTATAAAAGGATAGGCAGGGAAATTGCCCTAAAAAATAAGCTCCAAAAGAGTAAAACTACTCTAACGCCCTTATCCATAAGAACATACAATAAAATATTCAAAAGTCGCCCTCGACCTCCGCCTGTGCACGGAACGATGGGGGTTCCGGAAAATGTGAAGTGCCTTAAAGAGAAAGCCAGAGTCATCCAACCTCTTGACATAACAGATTTAAATCACATACACACCACCGGAACGACTTTTGTCAGAATGAGGGAGGGGGAGAGCACGGACGACGGCGGCGGTGGACCACCGAATGTGATCCCCAACATCGTAACCCGGAACGCAAGGAAATGTGTTCTTGGTTTTTTTTGGTAAAGGCTTATAAAAATTTCCACGCATGTTGTCATTTTATTGCTATATGACTGGTACCATGAATATTTCAAGGGAGCTGGTTGTCATTTCTGCCGCTATCGCTGAATCCTATCCTTTGCCACCCTACCGTTCATGTTGAACATCTCCCCCGTTCTGCATCCTTCACTTCAACCAATTTTGTTCTAACCCCCCCGCAACGTTCCGTATGTTAGGAGGCTTGCGGTAACTTGGCTTTCTTATCCTCATCATGGGGCGAACCTCTTAAGCTCCTGTGAATGTGAGAGCAAAGCTGTGTCGTTTTTTGGGTACTTCAGCGAATCTTGCCGGCAATTTTTCTCCTATATTCCAACTCCATTCGCAGTTTATGTGTTTATTTTAGATAGCGGCAAAGGATAAACAGACGATTTTATATGAAATATGAGGGTGCAGTTGATTCTAGGATACGACTGAAAAGGACTGACTAATTCTTCGGTGAAAACGTGAAAAGATTCACAAAATTTTTTAGGAAAAAAAGGACCATATACACACCCATACACACATCCATAGACTGTAGGTAGAATGCTTTTCGTATAGAGATGGCCGTGATGAGTGGGAATTAAATTTACCCGTTGGCAAAAAAAAAAAAAAAAAAAACTGTTTTTTTATATATAAAACAGCAGAATTTTGACGAAAATCATGGCCGGCTTATGTAGACCAGAAGAGTGTGTATAGCCACAGGGATCCGACTTCCCTAGGCAAGGAATTATCATTTATGCGACGTATCCTAAAACTTCACATTCGTTTAGTCATGTTAATCTGATTTTATTGAAATTGCTGGAATCATCTTTTGAATAGATAAGGATCATAGCTTTTGTCAACATATGAGGAATTTAACATTCCCTGTAAATTCTTTCCTATACATATACAATATTCATATATTCTGACAGGACTACGTGATGTCTTTTAATGTTTCAATTGAACAAGGACGTCCAAAATATTTGGGAAATGGAAACAAAAAAAATTTCAACAGAAAATAATTGCCACATTAAATTGAGATAATCCATCTATATCAACCATATTCTACATATGCAATACATTCTTCCATCTACAATACATTCTTGTATCATATTTCTCACCTAAATGCATTAAACTCCAGTGTGGAAAGCTTGCTTTGCTCAAGGAATTTAAACTTTGAATCAAAAGACCTTTATCAGCAAAATTTGTCCTTACTTACCCATCTAATCTAGAATCCTTGGAAATTTTTGACTTCTATTAAAGCTGCACTATCCTCAGCAAGAGTTGTTAATATGCCTTCAGTGCAAGTGGTAAGACTTGATTCTACTACAATTTTACACAGGATTAAATAGATTAAGGATACCAGAACAGAAGAAGTTCGGAGCGTAGAGTACGCGGTGTCCTCGGTCAGAGAGGCAATGGTTGCAAAATTTAAGGACACTATCCAGCTAGAGATCGGAAACAGTTGCCAGGGTAGTAGCATTTACGTATTCCCTTGGTGTGATGCTTTTGCACAGGACATTCTATGCTCTTCTCCATTTACTCCTAATAGTCCTTGGTACAAATCTCTGGCAAAGGTTGAAGCTTTGCAAGTCATACTAGAACCGAAAAGATAAATAAAGGGTAAATTTTGGTTATGCGTGTACCTAAGAAATTTAGCAGGATTTACCGTTACAAATACAAATTAATACACAACATTTTGTACCTATATATCATACACATACTTGTATTCAAGGTATATAAATGTAACATAAAAACAAAAACTTTGAATTAGAATTTCAATTTATGTATCTACCAAGGACACTCAATGCAGTTCCTGCAGAGCTCAATCAAACTATCAATTACCGTGCGCCCTCCCACAACTTCCAAACAGGTCAATTTGGTTAATTAGTTTAACAACCAAGACAAACCACAAAACATTACTCTTCCAAGTAGCAACAATATTTCTCAGTGTAATATGCTTGTGCATGTGTGAGTGAATGTGCTCAACTTGCTTTTACGATCAACTGAAAAACTTTTCGTGTAATCCAAAGCTTTTCTCGCAAATAATTAAATTTCAAATTCAGAGCAGTTAGTGTATTCCACAGGTCCTGGAAATTTTCTCCGTGTACAGGATTTTATCGCTTCCAAATAGTGGCATCAGTTAAAAAAATATTACGATTTATCATTAAAGAATTTTATTTTAGTTGAAAAGTCGTTTACAGTAATTTTTAAAAATTCCCCTTTTGTTGGGATTTTATAGTTAATCGAATATTAAGATTTCACGAAAGGATACAAATTACTTTATTTTAACAATTGAATTGTTGTATGTCTTGATTCATATTCGTCACAGTTGTACGTCTTCCTTGCTATTTAAGCAATTTAGGTGCATCGAGATTAAATTTTTATTCAGAACATTAATCAAACATCTGCAATTAAGTAAAAATTCCGAGAATAAATCGATCACTAATCTCCACGACATCTAAATCGTTGAGTTTGAAGGAAAGAATTACAGGAAAGTAAGAAGAAATCTTAAACGTATAAAAAGCACATATTTACGGGTAACATTCTGAATCTGATTAGTATATGTAAAACAAACAGAAAACTTTCCTTTTTCAGTTCGATAACAAATCAAATAATTTGCACTCACTTTATGCAGAATCAACAGCCGTAGACTTGATCAAAACAGGCCCATAAAAAAGCAAAGCAGATTTGCATCAAGTTTTGAAGTGAAAGGAAACTAAACCCGCACCGATGTAAGCATTCCCAAAGGCGGAAAAAAATCATTTTCTTTTTTTTTTATCTAAAGCAGAAAAATACTCGGAGGGAACTTTATGGATAAGTGTTGAATGGAGTGGTATGAAAGAACCAAGAAAAATAAAGGAGCGGAAACTTGAGGAAAATTCGTTTATGTGTCAAGAAGTTAAACGAAAACAACTTGACATGAAATATTTTAAACTTGCAGTGAAATTCAGACAACCTAGAGGGACCGAAGACAATAAATATGGAGAGCATCGGAATGTGGAACTGGAAGTATCCTTTCTCACTACTGGGGATGAATGCAAGAAGAAAAAAATTTAGAAAAAAAAATCCCACTTCAGTTCAAGAAGATTGGTAACACGGGGCAAAGCAGTGGGGATAAGGTTGCCGTCGTCATAAAGTTTTTTTTCTTTTCTTTTGGTTTTTTTACTTTTTATTTGCTACTAAGGATCAGGAAGAGGAGTTCTTTTATAGCTGTAAACCTTACAGTGTGGTTTGCCACAGAAACTTGAACAGAAATTTAACTACAATCGATTGTAACAAGAGTACTAAAACTTTTAACACTGTAGTCGTCCATTGAAAAATTACTATTCTTAATTTTTTTAACGGAAGTTTGTTAATCAGGGCTGGTTATAAGGTATGAAAGTATCTAAAAGAAATCAAAACACTGCAATCGTTACAGCAAATAGGTCGAAAGTTCATGATTTCTAATAGTTTTGTATAATTCATTTAATTTCTCCATTTTGTTACAAACAGTTCTAAATGTCTTCAAATCCTTTTGATACAAAGCTAAGAGTTATGATTATTGGATGGTATGGGTATCTAAAACAGAGAAGATTTTAAAATTCAAATAAATCCGAGATGCACTAAACCAACGATAACCTCTAGAAACAAAGTAGTCTAAATTTCTTTAAAAAGCATTTATGTTCTATCTAAAAATGATTTGTTTCGGTTTTTTAATATTTAAATCCACACATTGTTTCTATTACGAAAAAAAATAAAAGCAACTGTGTACCAAAAAAATAAAACAAAAAATCCGCGACCGTTGAAATCCTGTTCTATAAATCGGACAAAATTCATTTACCTTGGACAAAAACATTCAGCCAATCTAACTTGTACTCTCATTGCTTTTATTCAGAATGTTTCAAAAAACAAAAATAAAACTGTCTCACACGTGATCAGAATCCTCAAAATCACCGGATTTAATTAGAACAGCGCTAAATAATTTTCACGCTGGATTTGTGTTGTCGCTTTGATTCAATTAACGAAACAAAACTGCCACCGAAATCGTTATCCTGCACGAATTTGTCAGCATACTTTTAGCCCGGATATGTTTCCCTCAATTGGCATTTGAACCATCCGATCACACATTCATCCATTTTGTGTCGTTATAATTGTTTCCGACTTAGATTAGCTATCGCTGACGTCAGGCAATGGGAGAGGGTAATTTATCCAAATCCGGACCGGTGGAGAAGGAGGAAGAGAAGAGAATAGAAACACAACTGCTTAGTTTGCATTAATAATTAGTTATGGAAAGTCCATGCACTGTTCCACAAGAGAGACGCTGAAAAGACATCCATCAACCTTCAGGACATATTGATTTGTCTTCTGGGTACTGAAATTAATGCTGACCTAACACCATTTCTTGGAAAGAGGCCGATGTCTCATACCGACAAAATCCCCTCAATCCCCTAAGTCCCCTAAAGGATATAATGCAAACCAGATTACCGTAGTCGTCAACAAACTTGAAATGCACCCACTGTAAATTTGACTCCATTAACTCCTTTATTCCTTTCAACTCTGTTCAACTTTCGACAGTAAAAGTTTCATCGATCCTTATTGGCTTTCAATGAACTCATTGAAATCTTATTGTAGTAATTTAACAATGGCAATTTAACAATTTCTCGGCTACGTCGACTGCTAATTGTAATTCATCTCAGGCATCCGAGATGGGACCAAGGATTATCTTCTCCTTCATGCGTATGTTTTGTACCCTCAAACCTAGCGTCATATAAAAATAAATAAATGTATAAGAAAGGGCAAAAAGAAAATTCCCAAGACTTTTGCCGACACCACTTACAACATCCAACTTCACATCATCATGATCCTCTCCAGTTTGGAGGTGTACATTATTAGTTTTGGTACGCAGCTTCACTCATCCTTACTGTACAAGAAGCTTCCGGTCCCAAAGGAGCTACCAAATAAATTGTTCTGAGGTTTCGAGCACAGTACTCCTCCGCCTTCTCGAATTGCGAAAAGATTTAGATAAAACTGTGAGTATGTGATGACACGAAGGATTCCTTCATGTATTACACGAGATTAGAAATGGATATCGTGATTGGAAAAGTGATGACATATGTAATTGTACAAAAGGACAAAAATTTGTCAAATAAAAAACAAACAAACAACAACAACGGTGTAAATGGATGAAGTTATGTTTGATAGACCGCACCAGAGGAGGATAGCTACGAATTGAGTTATCGTTTCAGCTACTGTCTGGGGATTTTTTACACCGAAGTTAATATTTTACGACATGATTCTTGATCTTTGCACTTATCCACAATGTTGAATGTGAAAATGCGACAATTTATTTTACTTCAGATATCATATGGCGCAACTAGTGCGGGAAGAATTTATTGGAAAATTTCTGAAACGATATAACGGCTTATGTTGTATACAACATATGAATCGAAATATTAAATATTTTTTATTGTGAATGTTTGAAGAGATTAACTATAATTTTCTATTTAATAAAATGAACAGAATTTGCAAAATTATTATTAGAGGCGTGCGGATATCCGAAGTTTTACCAATATCCGATAAGGTTCAATGAAATTCCGACTTATCGGATATCGCATAGCGGGTGAATAAGTGACGTCGACAATTTTTAGTCGATAGTTGTAACGAGTTGTTATATTATCAAAATTTTTTGTTAAAAAAAACCTTTGACTTTCTTTTCTTGATCTTGTTAACAACCTGTTTAAATATAGTTATCAGTCTCCCAATTTATATTACATTAGATATTAATATTGAAATTAATAAAAAAGAGAGGACATGCAAATAACAAATTATACACAACGGAATCAGAAGTATCCGAATCCGAGAACTATCGGATCCGAACCCCTAATTATCCGATCCGAACCGAATCCGATCCGAACTAAAATTTCACTAATATCCGCACACCTCAAATTATTTTACTATATTTTGATTTTTAAATTGATTTAGTCAATTCACGCATTTCCATACTGTGACGGCAGACGGCGTAATGTGATCGTTCCGTACTCACCGTTTTCGCGACGGCACGTACCGATTTTGTTAGTAAAAAGATGGTTCCCAAGTAAACTCAGTGAAATATAATTTTGCAAAATCGTATTTGAAGTGAAATCAAAGGATAACTTGTAAACATTTTAAATTTTTTTAATAGAATTACGGTATTGTGCCGTCAAAGAATAGAAAAGTGTTAACAGGTAAAACGGACCGTTACGGAACGGTCACTCCATAGGCACAGCAGCGTCGGCACGGAACAATTCACAAATTCGATTCGATCTTAGCAAGGACGAAATATTTGTTCATTGTTTTGTTTTCATTAAATTAACATTTGCTTATAGCTCTCAAATTAAGATCACAATTGCCCAAAGTTCTTTTCTATTACTTCTATTTGCTTACGCATACTCAATTTATACTGAATTCAAAATTTGATATAAAAAAAACCAAAAATAATAATTTCATTCTTAAATTTGTCATAGCCTCAGTTAAGCTTAATTAATATCAAATATTAGCTGGTCCTGCGATAAGTAAAATAAGATATCCTTACCATCAGATTGTTTTGCAAATTATTTTCTACACACAGGACACAACAGGAATATCAATCAGATGAAATATCGTCAGAAACGGTCGTGAATTTTCGAGACTCACGTGCCTAATTTTTCTTCTCTTGTATTCGGGAAACATTCTTATGATTGTTGAAATGCTAAACAGACGAATATTTGAATATTATATATTATAAATATATATGCATGTACGTATAAATAAACCTTGTTCTTTTTTTTCTTTTTTTTTTTGTTCAATATGTAAAACAGGAGTTTGATTAAAAGCATCTGCAGTGAATTCCAAAGGCTACGCATGAATTTCATTTGTTAGAATTTGGATGATGAAGACGAAGGACCTTAAGAAATATTTCTTTTTGCTCCCCAGAGATTCAGAATTGAGATGAAGTTTCGCATAAAGTCGGCTACCAATTCTATTTAATGCACTTTCCCCGTTGCCCCTCTGCCTTTTCCAGTTCTTCAATTAATGTGGTCTACAACTTGAAATTCCAATTCAAATCAGAAGGAAGTTATAACAATTCGAGAACATAGAATAAATTTTCCAAAAGTCCTCTTGTCTGTCTCAATTTAAAAATTATGCTGCTCTTGTGAATATCCCGGACAATGTTAATTTATACTTTTCGCGTAGAAAAATTGACTGAAGTGAATGTGTTTCGGCCGCAAGTTTCCATTTTGCAATTTCGAAGAAAATATCTTACTTTCCAGCATAAATTCTGACGTCAACCCTTCTTGTAAAACATAAAGAACATCGCTGGAAAATTGTCCCGATGACTGCATACTCCCAACCATTTAACCGCATTTTCTTTCGCACACATGCCTCGATTTAAACGGCTTCCAACGAGTACGTGTAAAGTGCTGCGGTTCCATTTGTCTCTGCCAAGTGGAATATTTCTTAAAATTAGTCCTTTCTTGAGTTAAACTGCTCGGAGTCGTCTTCAACGTTATCGCCCTTGTACAGATATTTGTCAGTGTTCGATAGCAGTTAGGTTGTGTATAAATGAGCTCCAGGAGCAGCAGCATCAGCATCACCAGCAGCGGCAGCATCATCCCCCAACCGGGGGCTCATGGCGGGTTGTCAAGGGTGTACCCGGGGCAGGAGAAGAAATATTATTCCCTGGCGTGAAGTAAACAGAATTTCTTAGTTCTTGTATCACGTCGCACATATCTACATCTCGCAATCGTAATTAAAATTGATTTTGTCAATCCGAGTTCAGATATCGAATGTCAATATTGAATCCACATGTGGTGAGTTTTTATTTAATTTCGAGAGTGTCGAAGGAAATTAACTGCACATGGGTTGTTCAGATGGAAATAATTACATTTAGGATGGAAAAAAGAGAAAAAATAAATGAAGAAGTAATACAGTCAACATACGTACAGTATACCTGCTGAAATTACATTGTCCTTGGAGAAGGAAAATGGCAAACATATCGATAATTCTATTTTAGACGATTGTATTTGCAAACATTGAAATTTGATATGTTACACCAATTTGATTACTACAATTATTTGTCATTATTCACATTATTAATATTTGTAGGAAATTACTTCAAACATATATTTGTTTATATGTGGAAAATGTTATTTAAATTTGTTTTCGATATTAATACAAATTACTGCAAATTAAAGAAACTATAAACAATCGATAACTTTTATTTCAATAATAACTTGAATTTCAACATTAAACTTCTTGTGGAAAAATGTTTGATAATAAAGTGTTAAAATTAAACAACTAATTTCAAAGAATATGTCAAATTAATTGTTCAACAAATTCCAGAGAAATTTTCAATATGAAAAGTTTCATGGCATATCACGAATAGGATTTTGAATATTTTGTAAATACAAAATTACTAATATAATAATATTACAAGCTATGGTAAACTATAACACTTTCTACTTTCGAATTTAAAAAAACAAATTTTTTGATTCACTTTTATAGTAAAATATTTTCAAAAACATTCTCCAATGTTCAGAAAAGTACCGCTACACAGAATTTTTGACGCCACAGCGTGTTAAAACACGCCTCGATCTTTAAAGCGTGTCTTCATTACAGTTGAATTTGAAATGCATTTTCGCAAAACCATGTTTTTCAGACTGGATTAAGGAGAAACTACGAAACCGATGTCTCTAATTTTTTAATATATATTGAACATATGTATGGCTATAGCAGAAACTATAGGATCTTTTCAATCGGTGACCAATTTTCCGTTTCTCAGAAGATTTTCCGACCTAAAACATCATGTTTTTTTTTTTAAAAAAAATGTCCGTCATTTTGTTATTTTCTGATGGAAAAAATTTTTTCAAATTCAGGCCGTAGCTACTTTGATACAAAATAATATTCCATTTCTATTTTCTTTTTCGGAAGGTCCAAGCGGCTGGAATCATGGCAACCACTGTTTTTTAATGTATTTTCGAAAAAAAAAATTATGGATAAAAATGGCGCTTTCAAAATCCACAAAAATAGTTATGTGCGTTCGAATATCAGTGATGAGCATAAAAAATTTTGCAACGATATCTTGTTTCTTTCTATGAAAAAAAAAAGTTAAAAAATCACTAAAAAATATTTTAAAAAAACATTTTTAAAACAGACTAAAAAAGTACAAAATGAGTGCTTATTGCAATTATTGTCTTATTCTTATTCAATAAAACTTCAAAACAGCGTCTATGATTTTAGCTACAACTTCACCAAAACAAAATCGCAAATTAATTGTTAATTTCTGATATTCTTTTGAATAATGCGAAAAACTATAACTTCAGTGCAATTTAACTTTAAAAATAATTCCTTAAAGCAATTATTTATGCAAATATGTATATAAACCGTCGGGCAGTTCGCAGTTACAAAACTAATTACATTAATTCATTCTGAACTAACTTCCTAAATTCCCTCTCGGCTCTCATCACCTTCTAAAGTAAATATTTCAATGGCATCAAAACAAATACAAGTACAACAGATAACATCAAAATTTGAGGGAACTTCATTTATTTAAATAAAATTACCAAAAGGAAACGCTCCTAATAACCATGATTACATTCCTCTTCAGTTCTGTACATCAGTCCTGCATTGAGAAAATCTCGTAACTAGCGGCGGCAATGTCACTTTATTAGCAACATTAGTTTTGCACTGAATAAATGAACTCAACTACATTAACCATGAAAATTCTTATCATTTCTTGTTTCAGGACCACTTTCAAGGTAATTAAAGTAAAAGCTTTTCTCAGTATTTTTCATTAATTTTACCCAGATGCAAATGCCTCTAGTTTTCCTCAATGGCAAAAATCGAAGTGTATGTTCTGAATAATATTTTATTTTCTTTATTTCTTTTTATCCTATTTTCTTTAGTTTTTTTCCATCCTATTTTTTCCGTACACGACTACTCTCATGAATCACATGTAGTAATCGCGGAAAAGCTACTTTCAATTTTCCCCCAGAAAACCACATTTGAATGCGGCGATGTGAATGTGAAAAAAAAAGGATCTTGTGAACTCGATAACCCGTGAGATAATGAATCCTGAGAGGACTGTTTCAAGTTTGCGTTTAAGAGTTCAGTTACGGTTTCTAGATTTGATGAAAATTCCTCGTAATTAGGTCAATTCTTTTAGCTAACAAATTTAGAACTTGCTGCAGATAATTGTAATTAAAGTTTTGTTTGAAAGTTGAAATTATTTCAGAATAGAAAATGTGTGTATTGATATTATTTATTGAAACAAAGTGCAAAAAGCTGTTTAATTTAATTGAATTTAAATTCTTGATTGACTTAAGTTAAATACGGCTTTTCCATCTCTATATTTTTTTTTATAAATTAAATAATCGATTTTCCCGACATTTAAACAACAGTGCGAGCTTATGAAAATGAGAGGCATTTCTTTTTCGAAATTGCAATGATGAGCCTTGCTAATCTGACTCAATTCAAGAACTGTACTTTTAATGACAATGTCAATTAATGATTATGGATTATAAACAAGAGCAACGTCCATTTTCATTAAGCTTCTTTACGATATACTATACCCGAATTGGCGGACAGAATTTTATAGTTTTTAGTTTGCGAATCGCTAATAAATTTTGTATTTCTATTTTCTTATATCTAGGCTAAATGGGGGGAAATGGGAGATATGTTTGACAATTTGAAGTATGTTAGAACCCTTTTCTTGTTATTTTCGTTATATCCATTCTCAATTAATTTTATAGTCGAGGGAATACTGTTTACAAAAAACACTTAAATGTGTTTTACCATGGGGGGTAATTTGGTGGTACGCCAAAAATTAATAAACACTCACTCCTAATATATTAGAACGCCATAGTGTGGTCAACGATCTCAGGAAAAGGAAAATCCAAAACCAGCATGAGCTCAGATTAAAACTGGAGACACTTAGAAAAGCCTAGTGACACAAAAATCATGGTCCTCCCCGTAGACGATCGGTCCCCAGGTACTACTAATTATTGTGGGCATTTTGGTGGTTGAAAGAAAACTAAAGTAACATGTTTAACTGCCATTTACTAAAAACAAAAAATTTCTTAACGCGAATTTTGTGCCAACATTTTTTTTTTGGAAACTTCGCATAACTTTTTTGAACTTTATCTAAAAGTAAACCTTATGTTTTCAAAGGTTTTGTAAACCTTACAGTTTTCAAAATCTTAACAAAAATAAGCATTAATATTTTTGTAGTAAGGCAAAATAATACAGATTGAAATAAAACATTGAAAAGTTAATATAAATTTTTCCGGCTTTCGTACAATGTAAGATAAGAAATGCTATAGATATAAACTAATTGAAGTTCCAAGCTTACTACAGTTTAACCTCGTTGCATAAAAAACACTACTAAATTGTTTGGTAATTCTATTAAACAAAGAAAATTGTTGTACCCAAATCAATTTTAAAATTTATTACTCAATTTCCCACAAGGGGATAATTTGTTGGTAAATTTCCCTTCCCCGCAAAAAAAATTGTTGAGCTATTTTTGTTATGATATAAAGTAAATGGCTGCATATTCTTTGGTATGTTATTATTTAGTTCAGGGCTCAAAATAAAATAGTTTCAAATGGGTAAAAATTATAAAGCGTTTTTTAAGAAAGATCGGCAAAGTTTACAGACTACTTTCAGGATCATGAAATTTCAACAAAAGCTAAGAGTACGAGTACCTGCTCCCCCCCTTTAAATGTTTAATTCTATAAATCTTAATATTTAAAAGAGGATGTGCTTTTTATGTTCCATATGGAATTTTCTGTGATAATGTAGTATAGTCTCGGGATGGATCGTGTGAAGTTTGGTGGAAATCGATACCCCCAAAGGGTTAAAAGAAAGGATAAAAGTTTCTATGAAAAAGCGCCATTTTTGAAGGAAAAAAATCAAAAAAATTGGTATTGGTATTGGTATTTTTGGAAATTCGACCCCTATAAGGGGGTAAAACAGGGGATGAACGTTTCTATGAAAATTCGTATTTTTTAAGTAAAAAAAATGCATAAAAATTTGTATTTGGGCTTTTTGTTACAAATAAGAACCACATATATCAGAATTTTTGGAAATTCCACCTTTTACGGGGTAAAATTGAGGTTGAAAATTCTATGAAAATTCGCCAATTTTGAAACGCTATCCCTACTTGTTTTTAACTTCTAGGAGTTTTTCTAGGAGTGTCCATTCTTGCATCTTCAGATAAAGCACAATGAGAATTAGCAACACTATCCTGGTTCAATCCCCCAGAACCACCCTTAACTGAAAACAAACTAACACACTATTATTGTACCCCGACCTACCGGAAACAGTTCTATGTAATATGCCTACGTCGTGTTTGCGGATAATTTTTTTCAGTCAAGGGTGGTGCTCTGCTAACTATACAACAGTGTACCCTTACACAAGAAAACACTAAGTAAATACCAAGAATAATATAATTTCAAATAGAAAGCGTAGGAAGGCGCGGAAGAGCGTAGCAACGCACGCCGGGTACCGCTAGTCTCAAATAATTATGGTTTGTTCTTGAAGAGTTTGGCTTTTCATACATGTCATTAAAATTCAAAAATTTAACAATTGTATAATAAATAAAAAAGTTGAAAATTCTACCACCTAATTACCCCGTTTACCCTAATCAGTACCAGAATGAGAACGATGGTTATATTTACAGTGAACCGGGTTAAATGGGAATTTAGAGTGTAGAACTTTTCTTGTTGTTATTAAATCTAATTAAAATTCGTAATTGGAATTTTGGAAAAATCACATAAAATGAAAATGTCATATTGCTTTGAAGGAAAACCAATTAATTTGTTTGCTATAATTCCATTATGCGTAATTTCTTAATTAAAGATTACCTCTATATTCTCTAACAAATGTATCTGCTAATTACAAAACTGAGAGATAAATTCTTTCCAATTTAACGAAACAAATTCATAATATGTCATCAAAATGTTTACACCGTTTAAAGTCAAGCCACATAAAGCATGTTACCCCCTGGAATCTGATTGCACTTATCCAGTTACACTTGATTTAATCCCATCCAAATAAAGTCCTTACACATGTACATAATTAATTACAGGCTGAGTGACAACAACACGCTCCTACACGTGTACTATCCTATGTTCATGTTCATATGCCTACATAATTATGTCACATGATTATGACGAGGTGTTTATTAGAGCCCTAATCACACGTTGCTCGACTTAATTCCACTCAAAAGGGATGCTCTTGAGGCGAGGACTCGAAAGAAGCAAAAAGGTCCGGACGAGAATTATGGGAAAATCTCTCGGAAATATGATGATGAAAGGCTTAAGATGTTGGTGGTTGGGGGGAGTTGATTTTTAAGACATATCAACGAAAAAGTATTGTACATTAAATTCTGTTTCACATAAACGTAATTAGAAATTTTGTGTGATTTTTTTTTTAAATATTTCTATAAAAATTTTAATTGTTGATGTATGTGTAATATTAAATAAAAAAGATTGACAATATAATTTTTTAAAAAATTTATTTCCATTTGCAAACATTTTTTTAACAAAGACTCTTATTTTTAATATTTTTTTTTATTACATTATAATTAATAAAATAATTTTTTTTTTATTATTTCTGAATTTCTAATTTTATACAAATTTTTATTTCTAAAACCAAATAACAGTGTTGCGTTAAAAGAATATTTTTAAAGTTTTTTATATTTGAAGGAAATCCCAAAAAAAAAAAAGAGTAAACAACAAAAAGAAAATATAGGTGGGAAAATAGTGATTTTTGATAATCCTGAATTCCTAAATGCAATCCCTTCGGAGTATTGTACAAAAATTACCTCCCGATTGAAGTTGAAGAAGGATCTTTATGAAGTATCAATGATTAACTTTAATGGATGAGGAATTTTATTTTCTAGTTCAACGTTCGTCCACGGCTTAAACCCATCAATAATTTGTAATTAGCAATGCTGTCAATCGTGCTAAAAAACCAAAAAATAGAACTTTTTTGCCTGCATTAAATGCAACCAGAAACGACCCCCAATCTGATCCAATCAGCGACCACCGCACAAACTCGTTAAGTGTAAATATTTGTAATCAAATGCATGAATGTGAATCGCATTGATCATCTCGAGCAACAGCGGCCGTGTGGGAGGATTATGGGGCAAAAAAAGAAACGCAAACGAGCTCCCAGGTCTACTTATCCCCGCAGGAGGAAGTAGCCCGTTAATCCGAATGTACACCCCCGCCACCCACTGATGTGTCCTGTCTGTTGAAGTTTCACGTGATCGTTGCCTTAATAGCCGGGAATTATAGACCTAATTAGATGCCATGGGGTGAAAGTAATACCACTGCGAGGATGATGGGCACGGGTCTCGGCTCTACTCACCATATCGGGGCACCTGGTGTTAATTGAGTGCCGATTCGGGGTGCGGGGGTGCAATTCATGAGCGTGCAATTCTTCGTTTTTTTATCCTTCAAGCCACCCTGATATTTTGGTATTTTTTATTTTTTGGTTTTGTTTTCAATTGGCCTGCAACTGATATCAAATTAATTGGTTGGTTATTAAACAGGATCACCCTTTTTGATATATTGTGCAATTTGACGGTTCTTTTTTGTCTTTTTTTACACCGCTACTGTTCAAACAGTTCCGAGGGAGGATTAAAAGTTTCTTTGGAAGAAGTTTGGGCTAAAGTTTATTCCTGTCACATTTTGAATGATTAATTTTGGCCGATAAGGGCGCGGATGGTTGGAAATTGGGGGGATGGGTGGGAAGAAATTGAAAATTTGTCCTGCTTGGAAAGCAACAAAAACTTAAGGGTCATAAGTAACCCCTGGAGAGAGAGCGTTAGGGAACGGATGGAGTGATAAAGTTTGACTAAATTAGCGAGGCAGAAAGTTCGAAAGTGATCTATAGCGTGTTGGATGGTTTTAGGGTGTCAGGACTAACGACGGAAGTGGTGCAGAATAATAATTGTTTTTTTTTTTTCGTTTCGTTTTTGGTTCAAGGGAATGGAATGTGGTGGGAATTTATTCGATGAAGGGATTATCGGAAAATTGTTAAATTGAAAATTATTGGCCAATGTTAAAGCCATAAAATGTTTCTGAACTTTTTCCAGGAAGAATTGTAATTTATAAAATATTGATCCTGGAGTATTATTGGATTATTGCGTGAAGAAGTACAAGACGCATGTTGTAGTTTATTGATAAAAGATTAAAGAGGGGATGGGAGATTGATAATTGATACAGAAGCACGCCACCAAGCAACTAGTATTTCAGAATAGAATCAAAAAGGACAAGAACGTGTACTGGAATACAAGTCACGTAACGAACAAACAACAAGGAGTTAATTTTAATACGAGTTTTCAGTTGTTCTCACCCTTCTACATTGCTTGGACATGGGATTTTCATGATCTAGGAAAACAACCAACACAACAACTACCACGATCACTCCCGGCACAGGCACCTACATATTGTATTTTCAATTGTTCGTTCGCGAACAGGCGAGACACCAACTACATCCCCATAATTACCGAACCACCAGGTTATTTGAATTAGAGTATTATTCTTCGGTATTATTGGGCCGCAATGGAACATTTCATTCCTCCACTAATTTACCCCCGTTACTCTTTACTCGACTCAGAGAATATTCCTAGCGAAGAATTTTATCATCATTTGAAATCGGCATATAGTCTCCCCAAAATTCTAGCTGTGTGGCAGCTAATCCTGGTCCAGGTGCAATTTCACTGGTTGACCTACCTTTTGCTATATATCTGCCTTCCCCAACCTTCTACCCTTAAATAGTCTGGCTAATTTTCAACTGAAAGCTGGTTATTGCGTGCATGGAAAATGCACTGTATCAGCACCCAGTGTAAAATGAAAACGAAATCCCATCCTCAGGGCAGCACGAGCACCCATAACTAACTGAATTTATTGTTTGAAATCCTTGCACCGAACTTTTTTTAATTAATATTATGTTTTTGGCCAACCGTATTTTGGTTCAGATAAAATTTTAAAACATGCTTGTTTTTATTTGATATCGTTATTTTTAGCATTTTAGTTTTGGTCAATTCCGTGAAACACTAACAATTCAGCCTAAAGGTATAAAATTACTTGAGAACCAAAACATTTAAAATCGCTTCGAAAATATTACTTTAAAAATAATAAAGAATTTGAAATATCATTTGAAAGTTGAACATTGATTTTGTCATTCTCGTTTAACAGTTTTTAAATTTTCAGTTCTCAATAACGTAGTCTTAATTCATCGGAATAGTTTAATTGAATTGTTTATAAATCAAATACAATGAGAGTATTTGAGAAATACCATTTTTCTTATGGTGGGATTTCTTTCTTGCCTCTTTATGATTAAATCAAACTAAATTTATCAGTAAGTCAAACTATTTTTTGCAAATGTACATTGTTACTGTCAATAAATACAATTCTGTTAGAATTTTTTCCTACAAATATAAAAAATACAAAAATACATTTATCTCCTACCTTTGTATAATATATAAATTTCATGTTACATATAGTTAATGGTATTTCAAGATACTATAAAAAGGATGACTTAATAGAAAATCTGAATGCAATATAAACACAGCTTACTAGTGTATTACAATTTACAACATCGTGACGAGTTATATCCTTGCAAATGCATGTGATGAAAACTTTTAAGGGATTACTCTAAATTCCGTGCTGTTCGAAACATCAAAACATTTTGATAATAACTTTGTTGTTGTTCGGAGTTACGTCTTTTGAGAACTCTGCTAAATTTACCTTGTATCAGGAATAAAACCCGTCATCAAATTTAATGTCTCTCCCAAAGCGTTCCATTCCACGTGATGATGGAAACTGAAATCATTCATATATCACAAAAGGCATTCGAATCCTATCCCCACCATAAGACCATCTATAAAACTTATATTGGAAAAGCTTTAAAGCTTTGGAACATCGTGGAAGAATTTTGAGGATGGCTTGGAAATTGGGGACAAAATGGGCGGAGCTACAAAAATAATAAGTTTAGAATTATGCACTTAGCGCGACGTTTATGAATTCGAAAGCGACTGTTATATTATTTCATAGTTGAAAATTATTTTCATAATTGTCTTTAAACTGCAAAAGACTTTCAAGGACTTCGAGATAATCATCGGGATCAAAGCCAGTCTCCTTGAAACGGTGCAATTTCGCGATTTTAATTCGACTCGCCTCCCTATGCAGGGATTCAATTGTGTTTGCAAGGTCCCCGGAACACTGTACAGATGCAACAGTTGGCACTGACATAACTTTCTCGTCATTCGAGCGTATGGCATCCATCAAAAAACCTTTAGAATTGAAACGTAAATCAAATATCTCCGCTGGAAACGGCACCTTGACCGATAATGGGCTGTGTACAGCCGAAACGTGTGCCATACTGGCATGGTTTAGGCACTGGAAGTACAATTGGAACATTTCCGAAACCGATTCACATTTGTATGCAGCCATCTTCATTTGAAGTTGAGCAAATTGTAGAGGCTTCTTTAGACGTGTTTTGGGGATTCCCCGAACGCACATGGACTGAACCACGTAGTTCGTCCCAATTTCAGAATTTGGAGAAAGTTGCGTAAAGATATTCTGTTCATATTTATCTAAAGTATCAATCAAATCTTGATCCGATTTCATTACAAATGGAAATGAAATAGCTGCAGCTGTTAATTTTCGTCCGTAGTTGGTGAGATCTGTGCAGAAGCTTGGTAGGGAACTGGAAAGGCATGGATCTCGTAGGCGATATCGTAGACTCATTGTATCTAAGAACGATGCCAGTATTGCAGATGTGTGGTACAAATTTGAACTGTTGTAGTTCACTAACGGAATTTTCCGAGAACTTCCCAGTTGACGCCAAGCGCGATCAATTGTAGAAAGAGGAACAATCATTGATGATTGTTCGATCAATTTAGAATACGATAACGCAACATTCACAGTTCTAATGGAGTCAGTCATTGCTTCATCTAAAAGAAAAGAAAAATAAATATTTGCAATCAGAGATTATCAAACTAGGTACAAACTAATAAAATAAAATGATTACTTAAACTACAAATTTTGTTGTACTGCTAAATTTGTTTATACGACTTCTAAACATTTAATTCGAAATCATTAAAACATATTCAGTTATTCTGGAGTGGTCACCAACTGCAACGTTTACTGAATCGGAAATTATACTTAATTTAAATTCTAAATTTTACAGGGAATTAAAAACGTTAATTGAATTTTCAGATATCTTACCAAAAAGCACGTAACACACGACTTCAAAAAGTTTTTGAAGCATCAAAACGAAAAAAAAATTTTGTTTGACGTCATAAAATGAAAATACACTTCACGTTGTGATTGTTTTTCAACAAATAGAAACATTGAGCTTCATTGCATTAAGCGCCCCTCCAAATCACGCTATCGTCCAACTAGATCTTACTCTTGCAGATGTATAACTAAAATTCAAGTTTTTGATAAGCAAAATTTAGTCGCTGACAATATTGGCTCCTTACAACTGTAGTTTCTTTCCTACACACTAATTTTATTTAATTATTATGCTTTAATTATTGTTATTAATTATCATTTGCTACGGGTAGTCATCGGTGAAGTAAGATTTCAGGTGTAATCTGCACTCCAATGGCTGTTGAAGATCGACACTTGTTGCGAGTGAAGACATTCTCAGTCACTCAAAAATCATACTTCTCCTTACCCCGTTAATCATCCGCTCTAAACTCCATACGACAAGGATGCAGGAGGCAATCCATATATCGATTGATTGTCATTTAACTGCTCTGCTCAGCTCACTGACCAAAAAACACTATATTATGGTAGTATCAACCAGAAGGAGCTGCATGTTGTTGTATTTCATTCAGTTTTTGAGCCCTAGATCTAAGGTATATTAGTTTTGAGGGAACGCTTGCCATGCACGCCAAGGAAGAGTGGTTACAGGAGCAAAGGAACTATATACAATACATATCTATTATTGGGAAGTGAAAAGAACCGTTTCATGGATTTCCGTCTGGCTGTGTGTCCAGATGATAGGTCGAGGACTGGAGGATTGTAATTTTGTACAATAATACTCCGTTATATCAATATTATTTCTAGTTTTTGTGCTGAGCAACCATATTTACTTAGAAGTTAAAAATGAATACTTACCAGCATTTTCAAATAAGACACTTTTCGGAGCAAACACAGGAATCGCAAGACTACAATAACCGTACTCGTCCTGAATATGTTCCATACACTTAAGAGACAACCCTGCAAAGCCATTTGTGCAATCAAAGATTGTTTGAAAGCCCTGTAAAACATAAGGAAAAGTTGAAAGCATATCAAACTTTTGCTACTGGAAGTTGCTTGTTTTGTTACAAGAATAATTGTGTTATACATTCTTTTAATACGTACTTGACAACTATTACACTCTTCTAAATATTGCCGAATTTTATCGGAAAAGTCATCCTCAAATTGTCCTGTGCTCCAAACACACGATCCATTGGAAAAGGTGTCGAAGGTCTCCTTTGCATCGCATAGTTTGTAATCTTTGACAATGTTTATCGTTCTCGGATGATATCTGCTGTACAAGAAATCAGTCCATGAGTTCACTTTTCCGCAAAACTGATAATCTTTAACTAGAAACCACTTTATATTAACTTCGGCCATATCTCTGATCCAACTTACTCCCGATATCGAAGCCTTCTTTGTCTAAGTCCTGCTGGAATTCGGGTTTGGGAGCAACATCTTTCTGTACAACTTCTATTGCAGACTGATCCCACACAATAGATTTAGCAGCTTTCATAACATTGGTTTCCTCTGATTGGGAGGCAATTTCTGCAGCATCGTTGTAAAGGGTTCCTTGTTCGGGCAAGTGCAGCAGAGAGTGCTGCAAATCTACAAGCAACAATCGTGGGGTGTAAGTGACATGTCCCTGTAATGAATCTACTCAATTAACAGTTTTAATTGGTCGCTTTTCGTCAAGTACCTTAAAATCAAGTCCTTCTCTATATAAAACATCGGGATCAATTTCTGACGGTGTTTCTGCAGGATCGTAGTTGAATTCAGATTCCTAAAATGCAATTTTGTTCATTGTTCGCAAGAATTGGAGTTAAGGATAGCCCACCTGAATATTCCACCAATGAGCGCCGACGTAATTGGAGTAATTTCCAAACTGAAGAGTTACAATTTCTCGAGATAAACCCATTTCTGACTACGGATGTTGTACATTATTTGACAGTTCCTCACACGTTTGTTTACATTTCGCTGGGACTCAAATCTAGATATCCAGGACTGTACTTGTCACTTCTAAATTTTGTGTTGGCGGTATTTTCAAATCAAACACTAATAATACTACATAAAACATCTTGAAAACAAATTAGACAAACAAGATTGTAGAACCAATCACCCATTAAAAGAAACGCTTTGCAATTCCCAAAACTCCACAACAACAATAAACAGGTGAAATACGTTTACCAAAATCGACATCTGCTCTAATTACGATGGTCAAATATTCTAAAGCAAGATTATGTCTAATTTATAAACCAATTTTATATTCATTAATTATTTTATTGATTATTTTATTTTGAATACATATTTAGTCATACATGACACATAGTCTCCCAACACAACATTGAAGAACTGAGAAGCTACTCAATTCCTGATCGTCTTCTGAAAAGCTTTAGCATTTCATTATATTCCATGTAAATTCTCTGCCATCTAGGGACTAATCTAAACGTATTTAAAACAGCCTCCAGAAGTACATGATTTTCGATATTCTGAAAAACAATTGCCAGTCTTTAATAACTTCTTTCTGCTTGGACAACTCGAGACGAAGAATTCATCTTACCAACGTTCTGCGCCTCGCAGCTGGACTGGATGCGCCCGTAATGCCAAGTAGCTCATCCAGAAAGAATCGTACCCGCTGCTCAGTTCCATTAAAGGCCAAGTGATACGCCAACATAAAATACCAATACTTCAGCTCCTCCGGCGAGTTGAGGGCTTCACACAGTTTAATTTGATTCTCAATGAAATTCTGTTTGGCATAAGTTTGCCAATTATTGGAATTCCTACAGAAATAAGTGAGTCATGAAATAATTATACAAGCACAAAATAATACTAACCAGTCTACAAAATTCGCTTGGGAAATATTAGATGTAGCTTGGATAGACATCAGCGGCAGATTTTGGATATTTGGTGGGAGAACTCGGGGTATTGATGTTTGCAATCCAAGTTGCATTATTGGATCGTCAGAAGTCAGCACCATCCAGCACAGCATATTCATTGAATATGAATAAGATTTTCCGTTCGAGAACATTACCAATGGATTTCCATCTTTGGTAATTGTAAAGTTACCAATCGTAGAGCGACCAACTTTCATAATTTCCGCTAACGAAGACGCTATCCAAATAATCTGCTGGTCGATATCCCAAATACGCACCTCGCCACATTCCGAAATAACGCCACCGTATTTGCCCGAAGGACACTGAAAAAACCGATCAATTTTAGAGGATCTGGAATGATGTCGAAATCGTTCCCACTTACAAAAGAACTGAAAAGTACAGCAGTTGGTAAATGCAAAACCGGCAAAACGCTTACTCCATTGCAAGCATTCAAAAATCGCAGCGATCCATCAAGACTAGACATCAGAACATATTTTGGCGACAGGCTGCAAGACGTCACAGGCGCGCCTATTGTTCGTAAAAATTAAATAAACAAACAAACATATCAAGTGATATACTGATACTCAATCGTCTGAAAAGCTGTTATAACAATAAACAAGCACTTACCGATGTAGCAATCCCACATTTTTTGGTTCTGATTAACTGACCAACAAGTGGCTTTCGCGAGGACACCCATGCTCGTACTAACGCTTCTTTGTTGCACTTGAAAGCAAAATCCATAGGCACATATTTGGAAATATTGGACCAATCGCCGTCCAGCTGAAGTGCTTTGTGCAGGATCAGCAATATTCGGGTTGGATTGGCGATTCTGCGTTGCGTTGGGATTCGGCTGGATTACGGAAACTCTGACCGGCGCCGCAGTAACATTTGTTTTCCTGTGTGTAATGCGATGCGTTTGCAATAGAACGTAAAGTAAACAAATTCAAAATAAACGAATCCACAAAACTGCTTACTTTTGGTCTTCCGCCGTGATCACTGCATCTGCAGCCTGCGAATCGGTACCCGTATTGACGCCGTCCATGGTTATGTCGTTCAAATTCCCGGAAGAACTATTTAATCCCGGCGTAGTACTCATTTTTCTGCGCAAAATGTTACCGACGTTTTTTTTACTTTCACTGTTTTTAGCACGATCTTTTTTAATAATAAAAATTTACTTACCCAGCTTCCTGAATTATGGAATGAAGATTGCTGACGCTGTTCTTTTGCCGTTTCAAATTTTGAACGTCGTTCTATGCGAACACCGGTCGAGATAATGAGTAATGACGCCGTTCCAGCTCTCGTTTGTGATTCTGCAAAGGTGTTAGTAGTGTTCGCACAGTTGGCAGCATTGGTGGTAGTGGCTTTGGTTGTATTCTCCAATGGCTCAGCGTTTTCCTCTTATAGCTCTATAGAAGGCAATGTGCACATTGGGATTAGGGATTCGTCGTTGAATCATTGTTAAATTGAGTTCTGTTCAATAAGGAAGAAGAAGACAATTTCATTTTATAACTTTTTCCAAGAACTTCGTTTTCGACGCTGGTCTCTGTAATATTGACTATTGTGTAATGAAACCGGACACTTGTAACTGCTTTTCGATGATCAACGAAGTCGTAGTCACATTTGCAGCCTCCTCTCTCAATTTTTTGTGCTGTTGGTCCATCACCATTCAGTGCTAGCCCGAAACCAAATACTGCACATCTAGGGCCCACGGTAATCGCAATATGTGCGTTTGGTTGCTTGTTATAGCTTGTGTTAAACTTAAGAATAAATAAATAAACTGACCAGAAGTGGGCTGTGTACACTGTACAGCCGCTGCCGAAGCATGTGCCATCCCGGCGTGGTTTGCGCACTGGACGTACAATACAATTGGAACACTTCCGAAATCGTTTCACATTTTTATGTAGCCATCTTCATTTGAAGTTGAGCAAATGGTAGAGGCTTATTTTAACATGTTTCGGGGATTCCCCGAATTCACATGGACTGAACCACGTAGTCCGTCCCAATTTCAGAATTTGGAGAAAGTTGCGTAAAGATATTCTGTTCATATTCATCTAAAGTACCAACCAAATCTTGATCCGATCTCATTACAAATGGAAATGAAATAGCTGCAGCTGTTAATTTTCGTCCGTAGTTGGTGAGATCTGTGCAGAAGCTTGGTAGGGAACTGGAAAGGCATGGATCTCGTAGGCGATATCGTAGACTCATTGTATCTAAGAACGATGCCAGTATTGCAGATGTGTGGTACAAATTTGAACTGTTGTAAATCACTAACGGAACCTTCCGAGAACTTACGATAACGATAACGCAACATTCACAGTTCTAATGGAGTCAGTCAATATTGCTTCATCTAAAAGAAAAGACAAATGGATATTTGCAATCAGAGATTTTCAAACTTACTACAAATCGTATGTTGTAATGTTAAATTTGTTTATAAGACTTCTAAGTAAGTATAAAGTTGTATTCAATTTAAATTATCAATTTTACGGAGAATAAAAAACGTTAATTGAATCTACAGATATTTTAGCATAAAGCACGCAACACACGACTTCAAAAAGTTCTTCAAGCATCAAAACGAAAAGACAATTTTGTTTGAAGTCATGAAATGAAAATACATTTTACGTTGTGATTTAATTAGTAAATTAATTCCTAGTAATTATTGCCAGCTGCTGGAGTCACACCTCTCAGGACGTAAATTTAGAGCCCTACGGTTTATCTTGTTCCAGCTTTTATCCAATCCTTGCAGGAGTTCCCCAAGGAAGTGTTCTAGGTCCTCTTTTGTATTTGATTTATACAACACACGAAACTTTCATTGAAACCTTTGCTGATGATGCCGTAGTATTAGCATCAGATACCTCGCAAACAAAAGCAGTTCAAAAACTACAACATACCCTCAATAAGATTCACCAGTGGAGGAAGGACCGGAAAATCAAACTCAACCAACTTAAATCAGTTCATGTTACGTACCCATTACGGAAAACAGATGACAACATTCACACCTTCCTCAATGATGTGCAAAGCCCACAAGCTGAATCAGCAAAATACCTTGGGTTACACCTGGACTCAAAATTGAATTTGAAATACCACGTAAAACAAAAAGCGGAACAAATAGCTCTCAAACAGCGAGAGATTTACTGGCTAATTGGGAAGTACTCCAAGATAAACCTGTGTTGTAAGCTCATAATATATCGCTCTATTATTAAACCTATCTGGACGTATGGAATTGAACTCTGGGTTTGTAAAAAAGAAACCAATCAGAACGTTATCCAAAGAAATCAAAGCAAGTTCCATCGGGTAATAACAGATGCTTACCGCTCGTAACGAACGAGGAACTTCACAACGTCCTTGATGTCAGATGGGTTTGTGAAGTGATCCAGCAACGCGCAAAGTCATACGAAAAAAGATTGCTCCAGCACACCAATATTGAGGCCATACTACTACTGGACACAACTAACGAGATCAGACGCCTCAAAAGAACTAAACCATATGAATTAGTGTTTTAAGGTTTACTATATATGTTGGGAGCGGAATGTTGAATGTTGAGCCAGCCCTCGTCTTGCCTAATTGTGCCAATTGGGTACTTCAACATAAATAGAAATTAATTATCGTATGATAAGATTGAACTAAGCATATTTAATAAATAAAAAAAACAAAACCAAAAAAACAACGTTGTGATTGTTTTTCAACAAAACGAAACACTGAACTTCCATGCATTTAGACCCTAATAACAGATAATACCAGATGAACAATGCTTATGGGAAAAAGTCTGCTATGAAATGAAAGAGCTTTTCCTCTTGCGGCCAACGCATAGCATCGCAAAATGCACCAGGCCGCCGCAAGCAGTCTGCTTCATGCGTATTTCCACAAAGCAGAGTAGAGGGGCCAGTAGTATCGACACCGGCGACTGGCGCGAGGAGATAAGGCCTTCGTTACGTTGCAATGTTGGACGGCCGCCGCCGCACATCTCGCAGCTCAGCCTGTGAGTTGCTTCGAAGATTCGTTGCAAAACGTCAATGCGTTGATGTGGCCGCTAGCGAACGAGCTCTGCTCGTTTTTAGGTGGCAGAATTTTTAACATGGGGATTGGAAATCTGTATATTGTCTGTGCCCTAACCAAATCACGCTATCGTCCAATTAGATCTTTCAATTCGTCTTTGATAAGCAGAAGTATAGTCGCTACGATATTCGCTCCATAAACCTGAAGTTACTTTCCTACACATTAATTTTATTAAATTATTATGTTTTACTTTGTTATTCATTTTTACATATAACCGTTTTAGACCGTTTCAGCATCAGCACTCGCAGCTGCAGCTGAACTCTGGTTCTTTTTCTATCTGAAAAGTGATGGAGGGCGAGGAAGGAACCCATTGGAAAATGAAACAGTTTCAGCCGGATTAATTAACGGTTAATCTCGCGCCTATTTTTTTGTATCATCGTTTGTTCACCTCATTTGTCATAGTTAGTCTTCGCTGAAGTAAGATTTCAGGTGTGATCTGCACTCCAATGGCTGTTGAAGATCGACACTTGTTGCGAGTGAAGACATTCTCAGTCACTCAAAAATCATACTTCTCCTTACCCCGTTAATCATCCGCTCTAAACTCCATACGACAAGGATGCAGGAGGCAATCCATATATCGATTGATTGTCATTTAACTGCTCTGCTCAGCTCACTGACCAAAAAACACTATATTATGGTAGTATCAACCAGAAGGAGCTGCATGTTGTTGTATTTCATTCAGTTTTTGAGCCCTAGATCTAAGGTATATTAGTTTTGAGGGAACGCTTGCCATGCACGCCAAGGAAGAGTGGTTACAGGAGCAAAGGAACTATATACAATACATATCTATTATTGGGAAGTGAAAAGAACCGTTTCATGGATTTCCGTCTGGCTGTGTGTCCAGATGATAGGTCGAGGACTGGAGGATTGTAATTTTGTACAATAATACTCCGTTATATCAATATTATTTCTAGTTTTTGTGCTGAGCAACCATATTTACTTAGAAGTTAAAAATGAATACTTACCAGCATTTTCAAATAAGACACTTTTCGGAGCAAACACAGGAATCGCAAGACTACAATAACCGTACTCGTCCTGAATATGTTCCATACACTTAAGAGACAACCCTGCAAAGCCATTTGTGCAATCAAAGATTGTTTGAAAGCCCTGTAAAACATAAGGAAAAGTTGAAAGCATATCAAACTTTTGCTACTGGAAGTTGCTTGTTTTGTTACAAGAATAATTGTGTTATACATTCTTTTAATACGTACTTGACAACTATTACACTCTTCTAAATATTGCCGAATTTTATCGGAAAAGTCATCCTCAAATTGTCCTGTGCTCCAAACACACGATCCATTGGAAAAGGTGTCGAAGGTCTCCTTTGCATCGCATAGTTTGTAATCTTTGACAATGTTTATCGTTCTCGGATGATATCTGCTGTACAAGAAATCAGTCCATGAGTTCACTTTTCCGCAAAACTGATAATCTTTAACTAGAAACCACTTTATATTAACTTCGGCCATATCTCTGATCCAACTTACTCCCGATATCGAAGCCTTCTTTGTCTAAGTCCTGCTGGAATTCGGGTTTGGGAGCAACATCTTTCTGTACAACTTCTATTGCAGACTGATCCCACACAATAGATTTAGCAGCTTTCATAACATTGGTTTCCTCTGATTGGGAGGCAATTTCTGCAGCATCGTTGTAAAGGGTTCCTTGTTCGGGCAAGTGCAGCAGAGAGTGCTGCAAATCTACAAGCAACAATCGTGGGGTGTAAGTGACATGTCCCTGTAATGAATCTACTCAATTAACAGTTTTAATTGGTCGCTTTTCGTCAAGTACCTTAAAATCAAGTCCTTTTCTATATAAAACATCGGGATCAATTTCTGACGGTGTTTCTGCTGGATCGTAGTTGAATCCAGATTCCTAAAATGCAATTTTGTTCATTGTTCGCAAGAATTGGAGTTAAGGATAGCCCACCTGAATATTCCACCAATGAGCGCCGACGTAATTGGAGTAATTTCCAAACTGAAGAGTTACAATTTCTCGAGATAAACCCATTTCTGACTACGGATGTTGTACATTATTTGACAGTTCCTCACACGTTTGTTTACATTTCGCTGGGACTCAAATCTAGATATCCAGGACTGTACTTGTCACTTCTAAATTTTGTGTTGGCGGTATTTTCAATTCAAACACTAATAATACTACATAAAACATCGTGAACACGAATTAAGAGAATCAAGAATCAAGAACCATTAAAAGAAACGCTTTGCAATTCCCAATACTCCACAACAACAACACACAGGTGAAATACGTTTACCAAAATCGACATCTGCTCTGATTGGGATGGTCAAATATTCTAAAGCAAAATTATGTCTAATTTACAAGCCAATTTTATATTCATTGATTATTTTATTGATTATTTTATTTTGAATACATATTTAGTCATACATGACACATAGTCTCCCAACACAACATTGAAGAACTGAGAAGCTACTCAATTCCTGATCGCCTTTTGAAAAGCTTTAGCATTTCATTATATTCCATGTAAATTCTCTGCCATCTAGGGACTAATCTAAACGTATTTAAAACAGCCTCCAGAAGTACATGATTTTCGATATTCTGAAAAACAATTGCCAGTCTTTAATAACTTCTTTCTGCTTGGACAACTCGAGACGAAGAATTCATCTTACCAACGTTCTGCGCCTCGCAGCTGGACTGGATGCGCCCGTAATGCCAAGTAGCTTATCCAGAAAGAATCGTACCCGCTGCTCAGTTCCATTAAAGGCCAAGTGATACGCCAACATTGAATACCAATACTTCAGCTCCTCCGGCGAGTTGAGGGCTTCGCACAGTTTAATTTGATTCTCAATGAAATTCTGTTTGGCATAAGTTTGCCAATTATTGGAATTCCTACAGAAATAAGTGAGTCATGAAATAATTATACAAGCACAAAATAATACTAACCAGTCTACAAAATTCGCTTGGGATATATTAGATGTAGCCTGGGTAGACATCAGCGGGAGACTTTGGTTATTGGGTGGAAAAACTCGCTGTATTGATGCTTGAAATCCAAGTTGCGTTATTGGATCGGCAGAAGCCAGCACCATCCAGCACAGCATATTCATTGAATATGAATAAGATTTTCCGTTCGATAACATTACCAATGGATTTCCATTTTCGGAAATCTTGAAGGTACAAATTGTACAGCGATCAACTTTCATAATTTCCGCTAACGAAGACGCTATCCGAATAGTCTGCTGGTCGATATCCCAAATACACACCTCGCCACATTTCGAAATAATTCCACCATATTTGCCCGAAGGACACTGAAAAAACCGATCAATTTTAAGAGGACTTGGAATGATGTCGAAATCGTTCCCACTTACAAAACAACTGAAAAGTACAGCAGTTGGTAAATGCAAAACCGGCAAAATGCTTACTCCATTGCAAACATTCAAAAATCGCAATGATCCATCAAGACTAAACATCAGAACATATTTTGGCGACAGGCTGCAAGACGTCACAGGCGCGCCTATTGTTCGTAAAAATTAAATAAACAAACAAACATATCAAGTGATATACTGATACTCAATCGTCTGAAAAGCTGTTATAACAATAAACAAGCACTTACCGATGTAGCAATCCCACATTTTTTGGTTCTGGGCGTTCTGGCTAATTGACCAACAAGTGGCTTTCGCGAGGGCACCCATGCTCGTGTTAACGCTTCTTTGACGCACTTGAACGCAAAATCCATACCCACTTACTTGGAAATTTTCGTCCAATTGCCGTCCAGCCGAAGTGCTTTGTGCAGGATCAGCAATATTCGGGTTGGATTGGCGATTCTGCGTTGCGTTGGGATTCGGCTGGATTACGGAAACTCTGACCGGCGCCGCAGTAACATTTGTGTTCCTGTGTGTAATGCGATGCGTTTGCAATAGAACGTAAAGTAAACAAATTCAAAATAAACGAATCCACAAAACTGCTTACTTTTGGTCTTCCGCCGTGATCACTGCATCTGCAGCCTGCGAATCGGTACCCGTATTGACGCCGTCCATGGTTATGTCGTTCAAATTCCCGGAAGAACTATTTAATCCCGGCGTAGTACTCATTTTTCTGCGCAAAATGTTACCGACGTTTTCTTTACTTTCACTGTTTTTAGCACGATCTTTTCGAATAGTAAAAATTTACTTACCCAGCTTCCTGAATTATGGAATGAAGATTGCTGACGCTGTTCTTTTGCCGTTTCAAATTTTGAACGTCGTTCTATGCGAACACCGGTCGAGATAATGAGTAATGACGCCGTTCCAGCTCTCGTTTGTGATTCTGCAAAGGTGTTAGTAGTGTTCGCACAGTTGGCAGCGTTGGGGGTAGTGGCTTTGGTTGTATTATCCAATGGCGCAGCGTTTTCCACACTCATATCTCTATAGAAAGCACCGTGCACATTGGTATTCGTCGTTGAATCATTGGTAAATTGAGTTCTATTCATTGTCACTTGTCAGTGTTGCTTCATCTAAAAGAAAAGAAAATTGAATATTTTCAATCAGAGATTTTCAAACTATGTACAAACTAATAAAATAAAATGAAAACTTAAACCACAAATTTTATGTTGCATTGTTAAATTTGTTTATACGACTTCTGAGCATTTAATTCGAAACAATTAAAACATATTCAGTTATTCGGTGAATCGAAAATCATACTTAATTTAAATTCTGTTATACAGGGAATTAAAAACGTTAATGAATCTACAGATATCTTAGCGAAAAGCACGTAACACGCGGCTTATTCAAGTCTTTGATAAGCCAAAGTTAGTCGCTGGCAATACTCGCTCCTTAAAACTGAAGTTATACTTTCCTATACACTAATTTCATTAAATTATTATGCCTTAATTATTTATTCATTTTGAAATATAATTGCTCCTTTAAACTTGTTCAGCATCAGCACTCGCAGCTGCAGCCCAACTATATGGATCTTTTTCTATCTGAAAAGTAATGGAGGGCGAGGTATGAACCCATTGGAAAATGAAACAGTTTCCTCGTTAATAATCCCCTCTCAACACCATACGACAAGAACGCAGGAGGCAATCCATATCTCGATTGATTGTCATTTAACTGCTCTGCTCAGCTCACTGACCAAAAAACACTATATTATGGTTGTATTTCATTCAGTTATTAAGCCCTATATCTAGGGTATATTAGTTTTGAGGGAACGCTTGCAACGTCAAGAAATCGTAGTTACAGGAGAAAAAGAACTATATGTAGGGTGGGCCATCTGTTAGTTTGATTTCTAACTATTAAATTCTATGTCAAGTAACATATGTCATGATAATACGAATTGACATTAGTCAAGTAAGTTCCGGTGTGGAGATAGCCACACATTACTTCCATGCGATCGAGCTCAAAAATAATAGGCATGATCTTGACATATTACCAGACATTTTGGTACAAGTCCCGCGAAATTTAATTTATTTCGGCGGCAGTTATCGTTGAAAACCGGAACATTATAAAACCCGTTATAACTCTCTTATTTGAATACTTGGTGAACTTTTTGTAATCTAAAACTGAATAATCCAACGAGCTGAACAAAAGGCAAAAAGAAATTTTGAAAAAGCCCGATTTTTAAGGAAACTATGAGCATTTCAAAAAACAACGGAGCGACGGAGTGACACCAAGCTAAAAACTTCCAGAAAGTGTTTTTAAGCACTACCGACAACGATTCCATGATTTTTTTCGGATACCCATTTTTCGCAGCATCACCATACTTCCATTCCTATATATAGGAACATGGCAGTAAAAACTATGGCAAATTCAGTCGTGAGGTCATTAACAACACATGAACGCATTTTAATCATCGGAACTTGTTACGAAAACTGGCGATCTGTAAGAAGTATATTTCCCAAACTTCGTGAGCATTTCGCTCGTAATAACGGTCCAACAGAGCCCGTAGTTTACAAAATTGTTCACCATTTTAAGGAAACTGGCTCGGTAGAAGGTCGTAGAATCTGTCAACATGTTCGACCAGTTCCTGCACGTGAAAGCATTGCCGCTGTAAGTGAGTGTCCGTTAAAAGCCACAATAAGGCCCGCTATACACATTAGCTAAGCTAAGAAACTAAGTTTCTTGCTCGGTTGTCAAAATAAAGAAATTAAATGGAGTGTTGCACACTTTAGCGATGCTATGTGAGAAATGTTTTCTCAGCTCGAGCAATGTGGGCTAAGTTCGCATGCATAGCATGAGCACAGCGATGCAAGCGGGCTTCGCTGACTAACTCCGGTGTGTTATATGCTAACAAATAAATTGGCTGTATTGAGTGACAGTTCAATAGTACTTTTAAAAAGTTATCGCTTAGCTTCGCTGTGGTGTGCCGTGTGCAGTATTCAAAAGGTAAGCGAGCGAAGCTAGAAAACTAAGGAAACTTAGCACGCATAGCTTAGCTAATGTATATAAGGTGTCGAACGTGAAAAAGTTGCTGCAATGGCTTCTGAGCGTTAACGGGGCATGCTGACGGACTATCTCTGGCCTAAACTGGATGAATTGGATGTGAATGATCTTTGGTTTCAACAAGACGGCGGAACATCGCACGTAACTCGCGATGCCATGGCATTATTGCAAACCAAGTTAATAATTTCCCGTAATTCTGATGTGAATTGGCCTGCAAGATCATTTAACTCCGTTGTACATTTTTCTTTAGGTTTTTTTTATAGAGTAAAGTGTATGCTAATGCCCCACGAATAATTTCTGATCTAAAACGCAACATTCACCATGAAATTGAGGCCATTGATCCCCTCATATTGGAAAAATTCATCAATAATTTTGATACTCAGATGCAAGTAAGCAACAGGAGCCGTGGTAGTCATTCGAACGATATTGTTTTCCATACATTAATGCCATTGATACACCTTTCGTTTGCAATAAAGATCAAAGGAGTTCGTTTATAACATGTGTGTTTAATTTAACCTTTAAAATCACACTAACAAATGGCCTACCCTATACAATAGATGTTACATATCTATTATTGGGAAGTGAAAAAGAAACCGTTTTATGGATTTCCATCTGGCTGTGTCCAGACGATAATTCAAGAACGTGAAATTTTGTACAATAATGCTTCGTTGAAATAGTAAGGTCAAGTTCGAAGATGAGCGAAATCGGGCAACTCCTTCTTAGTGTTGGTATGTAAGCCTGAATCAATTTTATGCACATTTTTGATTTTTTTACTGAATATTAACTTTCTTTCGCTTAAAACATTTATAATATTGAGTTTTTAAGGAAAATATATCCAGGGCATAAAATGGGCAAAAAGAGGCGAAACGGGTAAATGAAATCGATGTAGGTAGGTATATTGTTTTTACGACTCTGCAAATACTGTACGAAGTCAGTCAAGGTTGCAGTTCAACTATAAATACAAAATATATAGCCGAGTATATTAACTATATTATATAAAAGCCAAAACCCACTCACTGACTGATCAATTGTCTCAGAAGAAGACTTAAGAGCTTATACTTGGTACAGAGGGTCCATTCCTACAGGTATTAGATATGCACTTATGGTTTTTGAAAATTCGCCTCCACCAATTAACAAGTAAAATACGTCTACCGATATCGACAACTGCTCTAATTGGAATGGTAAAAGCAAAAGTATGTCTAATTTAAAAGCCAATTTTATATTCATTGATTATTTTATTGATTATTTTATTTTGAATACATATTTAGTCATACATGACACATAGTCTCCCATTGGTACACAACATTGAAGAACTGAGAAGCTACTCAATTCCTGATCGCCTTTTGAAAAGCTTTAGCATTTCATTATATTCCATGTAAATTCTCTGCCATCTAGGGACTAATCTAAACGTATTTAAAACAGCCTCCAGAAGTACATGATTTTCGATATTCTGAAAAACAATTGCCAGTCTTTAATAACTTCTTTCTGCTTGGACAACTCGAGAGGAAGAATTCATCTTACCAAAGTTCTGCGCCTCGCAGCTGGACTAAATGTACCCGTAATGCCAAGTAGCTCATCCAAAAAGAATCTTACCCGCTGCTCAGTTCCATGAAAGGCCAAGTGATACGCCAACATTGAATACCAATACTTCAGCTCCTCCGGCGAGTTGAGGGCTTCGCACAGTTTAATTTGATTCTCAATGAAATTCTGTTTTCCGGAAGCTTGCCAATTATTGGAATTCCTGCGGGAAAGACAGTTATGAAATAATTATACAAGCACAAAATAATACTAACCAGTCTAGAAAATTGGCTTGAGAAATTTTAGATGTAGCTTGGATAGACATCAGCGGCAGATTTTGGGTATTTGGTGGGAGACCTCGGGGTATTGATGTTTTCAATCCAAGTTGCATTATTGGATCGTCAGAAGTCAGCACCATCCAGCACAGCATATTCATTGAATATGAATAAGATTTTCCGTTCGAGAACATTACCAATGGATTCCCATCTTTGGTAATTGTAAAGTTACCAATCGTAGAGCGACCAACTTTCATAATTTCCGCTAACGAAGACGCTATGCAAATAATCTGCTGGTCGATATCCCAAATACGAACCTCGCCACATTCCGAAATAATGCCACCGTATTTGCCCGAAGGACACTGAAAAAACCGATCAATTTTAAGAGGATCTGGAATGATGTCGAAATCGTTCCCACTTACAAAAGAACTGTGAAAAACAACAGCTGATAAATTCAATACCATCAAAACGCTTACTCCATTGCGAATATTCAAAAAACGCAGTGCTCCATCAAGACTAAACATCAGAACATATTTTGGCGACAGGCTGCAACACGTCACAGGCGCGCCTATTGTTCGTAAAAATTAAATAAACAAACATATCAAGTGATATACTGATACTTAATCGTCTGAAAAGCTGTTATAACAATAAACAAGCACTTACCGATGTAGCAATCCCACATTTTTTGGTTCTGGCTAATTGACCAACAAGTGGCTTTCACGAGGACACCCATGCTCATGCTATCGCTTTTTTGTTGCACTTGAAAGCAAAATCCATAGGCACATATATGGAAATCTTGGACCAATCGCCGTCCAGCTGAAGTGCTCTGTGCAGGATCAGCAATATTTGGATCGGATTGCTGATTCTGCGTTGCGTTGGGATTCGGCTGGATTACGGAAACTCTGACCGGCGCCGCAGTAACATTTTTTTTCCTGTGTGTAATGCGATGCGTTTGCAATAGAACGTAAAGTAAACAAATTCAAAATAAACAAATCCACAAAACTGCTTACTTTTGGTCTTCCGCCGGGATCACTGCATCTGCAGCCTGCGAATCGGTACCCGTATTGACGCCGTCCATGGTTATGTCGTTCAAATTCCAGGAAGAACTATTTAATCCCGCCGTAGTACTCATTTTTCTGCGCAAAATGTTACCGACGTTTTCTTTACTTTCACTGTTTTTAGCACGATCTTTTCGAATAGTAAAAATTTACTTACCCAGCTTCCTGAATTATGGAATGAAGATTGCTGACGCTGTTCTTTTGCCGTTTCAAATTTTGAACGTCGTTCTATGCGAACACCGGTCGAGATAATGAGTAATGACGCCGTTCCAGCTCTCGTTTGTGATTCTGCAAAGGTGTTAGTAGTGTTCGCACAGTTGGCAGCATTGGTGGTAGTGGCTTTGGTTGTATTCTCCAATGGCTCAGCGTTTTCCTCTTATAGCTCTATAGAAGGCAATGTGCACATTGGGATTAGGGATTCGTCGTTGAATCATTGGTAAATTGAGTTCTGTTCAATAAGGAAGAAGAAGACAATTTCATTTTATAACTTTTTCCAAGAACTTCGTTTTCGACGCTTGCTCTGTAATATTGTGTAATGAAACCAAGCATTTGAATTTTCGTCCGTAGTTGGTGAGATCTGTGCAGAAACTTGGTAGGGAACTGGAAAGGCATGGATCTCGTAGGCGATATCATAGACTTATTGTATCTAAGAACGATGCCAGTATTGCAGATGTGTGGTACAAAGAGTCTTGGTCAAAATGGGCGTAAAACCAACAGAGTTGAAATATATTTTATATGAAAGCCTATAATTAGTGGTTCATTTCATATTAGGACCACGAATACTAAAGTCGTGGGAGCACAGAGATATAGACGTTTCAAACTGCTGACTGACTGACCCAATGTTTTTGAGCTGAAATTTCCAAATAAACAATATTTTCGTATAAAGATACTCGTATAATATAGTACCTATATTTACGCGTATTAAATAGAACGTAAATAAATTAAATAATTATAAAAACCAATGAATTTTTGACTGCAAAAAGTCACATGAAAATGTAGAATTCCCACGCAACTCGCACGCGCGCACACTCAGTAGGCCTGTAATCACTTGTTGTTTGCCTGCAAGGTGTAATATACGAACAAACACGTACATTTTTATATTATATTATTATATATACACATTTTGGATCTCATTTTTCTCAACAACCCCAGCGATGAGGAAGATGAAACTGGAAACACGTGTAAACGTTATTTAGACATAAAGTACTATTCATAAAAACATATTTTATTTCTGTTGGTTTTCCGCCCAGTCTCCATACAATAATGCCCATCGTTCTTTGAACTGTTGTAAATCACTAACGGAACCTTCCGAGAACTTCCCAGTTGACGCCAAGCGAAATCAATTGTAGAAAGAGGAACAATCATTGATGATTGTTCGATCAATTTACAATACGATAACGCAACATTCACAGTTGTAATGGAGGAAGTCATTGTTGCTTCATCTAAAAGAAAAGAAAATTGAATATTTTCAATCAGAGATTTTCAAACTAGGTACAAACTACACGAAACTGTAAGACCAGGTTGGTCTTGGTACCATATGTTTTGCTTATGCTTCACTTTTGGGAAAACTATACCGGGTTAGCTATTTTTTTTTTTTTTTTTTTTTTTAAGAAAACAAGCACATTACCTTGAGCTTTCAGAAAATCCTTCAAAGACCGGAGGTAATTTGTACGTATGATGCATCGACAGCTCAGGATGGTTCCCAGGATCTCAGGCTGGGCGGCTGAGTAAAAGCAGCGCGCGGTCAAGTTTCTTGAGGTATCATAAAAATGCACAGGAATTTTTTATGATGCGCAATTTGAAGAAAGAGAATTAATGCAGAGCTCTGCTGAAATTTCTTCAAGAAAAATTCTCATTTCCAGTTGTGCAGTGTTTGACGTGACAAGTTTTAGAGTGAGTTATCATTGAGCTTAGTGTAGTGGCTTGAGAATGTAGTTAATTAATTATTATAAAGGGGCGTTCAAATGTAGTGAGCAGTGTCGAACATTTAATTAATAGCTCCAGGGCGCAATGAATCTAGTTACGCCACTGGCTGGGGCTGCCTTGGCAATCACCAGAGTGGGATAAGCCAAAGGGAGAGGAGATAACTTAATTAAATATAAGTTTAAAGTTCGAAGTTCCAAATAGGATTGTACCCAGGTAATGAGGAAAGGGAAAGCCAAAATAGCAAAAGTGAAACAGAATGATATTTCGAGAAATTTTATGAAAAGCTTTACAGAAGTGGATGGCCACAACGTCAACTTCACTACCATCTTCCACGAAATGGACACGAAGTCAGTGAGGTTCGTCGCAGTTGATCTCCCCTCAAAAAAAATTAAGTCAAATACGATTTTTTCAAAAAAAAATTTAAGTTTACTTCAGTTTCCTTTTACATGATATTTTCTGAACTAATTGTCATAATATTAGACAGCTCAGTATTGATATTAAGTGTAAAGCTCCACATGGCTACTATTAATTAGTGCATACACCTACATTGCGGTGTGAAAAACATCGCATCCAATTTTCAACGTAAAACTAACTTTATGATATTAACTCTGAACTCATGAAACATATATAATATAATATATAAATATAAAAAATGATGTGATGGTGATGGTGATGATGATGGCGATGGTGAGTTCGTCGCCCTTTTTTCCGCTGGTTCGTCGTTGGCCTTGCTTGGGGCCTTTTTGGTTCCATATAAGGTTCCAAATAAAGTTCCAAATAAAGTTAAAAAAGCTCTTAGGGGTAGTTCCAATGAAGTTCCAGTATTCTTGGTTCCTGTTCCTGGCAAATTTGGTCCAAGTACCAAGGTCTTCGAGGTCGGTTGTGATGATGATGTTGCTGGTGATGGTGTTTTAAGGTTATTTATATGTTATTGTATATGATCAGTGTAATATTTAAAGTGCATAGGTACTGCATGTTACTAATAGCGAAAAATTTACTTCGCATCAAGTTCTCGCATCTCTTCAACAATATTTTTTTAAGTAAAAATTCCATGCACACATTTTCCCGTGAAATTTGATTTTCATTATTTAAATACTACCTAATATTATTATTTACATTTAAACATTGATAAATGTGTATGAACTTTTATGTGCATATTTTTATTTATTGCTTTTCGTGGCAGGTTTCCTAACTTACATATTATACGGCGTTATATAAATTATATAACCATGTATATTATATTATATATTAACATAATCTATATAAATAATTTACATATAAGTATTTTTAAATAATTAGACCGTTGGTCTGATCGCTGTGTACGAACTGGTAATGTTGATGACGAGCCAGATAGAGGATCGAAACGGAGTACTTCCAAGAAGGAAGATAAACAATTGTCAAGTTGTTTATGGAGAACCCCACAATATCCTTGAGAGCAGCTAGGGAAAAATTATCTAAAAAAGGAATTCAAGTACCTATACCAATACTATAAGACAGCGTCTTAAAGAAAATAAAATTGAACACAAAAGTACTATGCATAAAACTTTGTTAACAGAAAAGCAAATTAAAAAACGGCTTGAATGGGCCCGCCAGAATATGGACCGCGATTTGAGCAAAGTTATCTTCACGGACGAGTCATCGTTTTGGGTATACAAGGTAGTGAGGCGTTAAGCATCCCGCTAAAGTGCACGTGTATGGATGCTTCTCGGCTGAAGGTTTCGGGAAATTAATTTGCTCACGGAAAATTTGGATGCAAGAAGAATGATTAAACTCTACAAAAAGGGTTTGCTGAAGTCCGCCAGGCAGCTGTATGGACCAAATAATACCGACTGGATTCTTCAAGAAGACAACAATCCAAAACATCGAAGTCGACTTTGCACTCAATGCAAATAAGAAAACGGCATTACTACTTTGGATTGGCCATCGCAGTCACCAGACGCTAACCCAATAGAAAATGTATGGGCCCTTATGAAACAGCAACTACTCAGGAAAAAAATAAAAAGCACCAATCATCTCAAAAATATCTTGAAGAGAATTTGGAAGTCCTTTCCAGCGGAAATTATTGATAATAACGGTGACTGGATTAAATATTAAAATAAGTGTCAGGCTAGATATTAAGGTAAACTTTATAAAATAAATATAAACATTTTTATATGACGATTGTTTTATGTAAAATCTTCAACCGTTCCTTGTTAAACAGATTGTATATACTATATGCATATAAAGGGTTTTCCATTAAGAACTATACATTTTCTTTTTTGAATAAAACCCAAAGTATTTTAGATATCCCCAAACTTTTAATTACAAATGAAAGATCTCATCGTACCATTTGAAAATGAAATTCGATATCCGGCACATGGTCGCCTCAGGCGTGTTTGCAGCGATCGATTCGTTGGATTCAATTTTCGATCGATGAAAAAGATGTTTTCACTTCTATCGTTTGATAAGCACATACCGATTTTTTTTTTATATCATCGTTTGTTCACGTCATTTGTTATGGTTAGTATGGTCAAGTAAGAATTCAGGTGCAACCCGCACTCCAAAAACACACTATATTCTGGCAGTATCAACCAGGAGCTGCACATTGTTGTATTTCATTCAGTTTTCGAGCCCTAGATCTAGGGTATATTAGTTTTGAGGGAACGCTTGCCATACACGCCAAGGAAGAGTGGTTACAGGAGAAAAGGAACTATATGCAATACAAATCTATTATTGGGAAGTGAAAAGAAACCGTTTCATGGATTTCCGCCTGTCTGTGTGTGACGATACTTCGAGAACGGGAGGATTGAAATTTTGTACAATAATGCTTCGTTGAAATAGTAAGGTCAAGTTCGAAGATCAAGTTCGAAATCGGGCAACACCTTCTTAGTGTTGCAATAGACGCCTAAATCATTTTTATGCAAAATATTGATTCTGTTTACTAAATATGAAATTTCTTTCACTAGATATTGTTATATAAATATGTACATAGTACAATTATTTATTTGGATGGAACTATGTACTTTCCCCGCCATCAAATTCTTCGGCAGTTTATTCACTCAGACTCAGTCACAAGCATTGGTGCGTGATCATCCTTGAAGCCTGAGTTTCATCAGAGGAGAATGAACAATAAGACTGACGGAAATTATCGAGAAGTTTGTTCCTTCTGCTTAATTCCATATTTTATTCCATTAGGTTTTTCTATTTTAAAGCCCTACTTTGCATTTGTCTACTTCATACTTTGAAAATTTGTGTAGTTTTGTTATTAAAGATTAAGGGTATAAATGTATACCGCATTAGTATTTACCAATATTTTTTCTAGTTTTTATACTGAGCAACCATATTTACTTAGAAGTTAAAAATGAATACTTACCAGCATTTTCAAATAAGACACTTTTCGGAGCAAACACAGGAATCGCAAGACTACAATAACCGTACTCGTCCTGAATATGTTCCATACACTTAAGAGACAACCCTGCAAAGCCATTTGTGCAATCAAAGATTGTTTGAAAGCCCTGTAAAACATAAGGAAAAGTTGAAAGCATATCAAACTTTTGCTACTGGAAGTTGCTTGTTTTGTTACAAGAATAATTGTGTTATACATTCTTTTAATACGTACTTGACAACTATTACACTCTTCTAAATATTGCCGAATTTTATCGGAAAAGTCATCCTCAAATTGTCCTGTGCTCCAAACACACGATCCATTGGAAAAGGTGTCGAAGGTCTCCTTTGCATCGCATAGTTTGTAATCTTTGACAATGTTTATCGTTCTCGGATGATATCTGCTGTACAAGAAATCAGTCCATGAGTTCACTTTTCCGCAAAACTGATAATCTTTAACTAGAAACCACTTTATATTAACTTCGGCCATATCTCTGATCCAACTTACTCCCGATATCGAAGCCTTCTTTGTCTAAGTCCTGCTGGAATTCGGGTTTGGGAGCAACATCTTTCTGTACAACTTCTATTGCAGACTGATCCCACACAATAGATTTAGCAGCTTTCATAACATTGGTTTCCTCTGATTGGGAGGCAATTTCTGCAGCATCGTTGTAAAGGGTTCCTTGTTCGGGCAAGTGCAGCAGAGAGTGCTGCAAATCTACAAGCAACAATCGTGGGGTGTAAGTGACATGTCCCTGTAATGAATCTACTCAATTAACAGTTTTAATTGGTCGCTTTTCGTCAAGTACCTTAAAATCAAGTCCTTTTCTATATAAAACATCGGGATCAATTTCTGACGGTGTTTCTGCTGGATCGTAGTTGAATCCAGATTCCTAAAATGCAATTTTGTTCATTGTTCGCAAGAATTGGAGTTAAGGATAGCCCACCTGAATATTCCACCAATGAGCGCCGACGTAATTGGAGTAATTTCCAAACTGAAGAGTTACAATTTCTCGAGATAAACCCATTTCTGACTACGGATGTTGTACATTATTTGACAGTTCCTCACACGTTTGTTTACATTTCGCTGGGACTCGAGGTCGAGTCTCGAATTCTCGTTTTCCAGGACTGTACTTGTTTGCTAAAGCGGTTGGCTCCTAGCAGAGACAGTTGATAGACATTTGATAGGCGGGATTTTCATTAAAATCATTTGAATGAGTGCTTGTCGATATGCGAATTAAAGAAGAACCACGCACTTTACTTAAAATTAGAGTATTAATTCATATAATAATGTATATGCGTGCTTGTCGATATGCGAAAAAAATAGAAGATCGCACTTTTACTTGAAATGACAGCTCGAATTACTGTTGACAGGCTTGAGGGACCCACTTCTAAGATTTTACCTCATAAATTTTGTGTTGGCGGCATTTTCAATTTAAACATTAGTCATTACTAATACTACAAAAAAGCATCTGGAACACAAATTAATACAATCTAGATTGTAGAATTAATCCATTAAAAGAAACCCTTTGCGATCCCCAATACACCCACAACAATTAACAAGCAAAATATGTTTACTGGTATATCTGCTGTAATTGCGATGGCAAAATAAAACAAAAGTATGTACTAAATTATAAGTCAACTTTATACTATTTGTTATTTCTTGAATACATATTGTAATCACAAATTAGTTTCCCATTGGCAGACAACATTGAAGAACTGAGAAGCTACTCATTTCCGGATCGACTACTATAAAGTTTTAGCATTTCATTATATTCCATGTAAATTCTCTGCCATCTAGGAGCTAATCTAAACGTATTTAAAACAGTCTCCAGAAGTTCATGATTTTTTATATTCTGAAAAATAATAGCCAGTCTTTAATAACTTCTTTCTGCTTGAACAATTCGAGAGGAAGAATTCATCTTACCAACGTTTTTTGGCTTGCAGCTTGACTGCATGCGCCCGTGGTTCCAAGTAGCTCATCCAACAAGAATCGTACCCGCTTCTCAGTTCCATGAAAGGCCAAGTGATACGCCAACATTGAATACCAATACTTCAACTCCTCCGGCGAGTTGAGGGCTTCGCACAGTTTAATTTGATTCTCAATGAAATTCAATTTTGCACAAGTTTGCCAATTATTGGAATTTCTGCAGAAATTGTACTCAATTATGAAATAAATGCTTAAATACACAAGAATACTAACAAGTCAACGACATTCGTTTGGGAAGTGTTTGATGCAGCTTGGACAGACATCAGCGGGAAATTTCGGATATTTTTTGGGAAATCTCGCGGTATTGACGATTGTAATCCATGTCGCATTATTGGATCCTTAGAATTTAGCACCATCCAACACTGCATATTTTGTGAATATGAATAGGAACTTCCGTTGGAGAACATTACTAATGGCATTCCATTTTCGGTTATCGTAAACTGAACAACAAGACCAGATTTGAAAATGTCAGCACACGATGACGATATGTATATAGTTTTCTGCTGGATGTCCCAAACACGCAACTGACCACATTCCGATATAATTCCAGCTAATTTACCCAAAGGACACTAAAAAAGAGAAACCGATAAATTTTAAGAGAACCTGGAATGATGGCGAAGTCGTTCACACATACAAAGGAGCACTGAATAGCAGCAGTTGATAAATGCAAAACCGGCAGGACGCTTATTCCATTGCGAACATTCAGAAATCGCAATGTTCCGTCAACGCTACATATCAGAACATATTTTGCTGACAGGCAGAAATTCACCACAGATGAGCCTGTTGGTTGTAAAAATTTAATAAACAATTAAGTGATTTGTAATCGTCTGGAAAACTATCAAACGATAAACATACCGATGTAAATCTCCCACAGCTTCTCGTTCTGGCTAAGTGACCAGCAAGTGGCTTTCGCGAGGGAACCAAAACTCGTGCTAACACTCCCATTTTGCACTTGAACCCGTAAATCATGGGCACATTTTGAGAAATCATTGACACCTTTCGGTGGAGCTAAATTGATTCGTGTAGGATCAGAGGCTTTCGGGTCCGATTGCTGATTCGTCAGCTTGCTTGCGTTGGAATTCAGCTTGATTACGGAACTTCTGGCCGGGGCAGTAACATTCGTTTTTGTCAAACGGCTATCCAAATGCCTGGAACACGTGTGCATTTATTAGAATATAAACAAAATAAAAATAAACAAGTTCTACTTACGTTTGTTCTTTCAGCGTGATTGCTGTATCTGCGGCTTTCGAGATGTTCCCCGTGATTGCCTTGTTCATGCTAGCCTCGTTCGAATTCCGCGAAGAACTACTCAACTCTGGTGTACCGTTCATTTCTCTGCTCAAAATGTCACCGAAACTTTAATACGATCTATTTAAACAATAAAAACATAGCCTACCCCGCTTCCTGATGTAATGGAATAAACATCGGTGTTATGCGCCTTTTGCCATCTGGAGTTCTTGTTTCGATTTGTTTCGTTATGGCTCGTACTGGCTGCGGCTTAATTGCGTCGTTCGACGTGAACAACGGTTGAGCCAGTGACGGCGGTTCAGCTTCGGCAGTTGACAGAGGCGCTGGGCCTGGAAGTGATTCAACAGTTGGCAGCATTGGTGGTAGCAACTTTTGTTGCATTGTGTCCAATAGCTCAGCGTTTTCTATAATCATGTCTCTACCCGAAGAACTGTGCACATCGGCATTAGGAATTTTACCGTAGATCCTCTGGTAAACGGAATTCTATTTAATAAAGAGGAATGTACAATAAAACTTTGTTTTGTCAGAATTGAATATAAAATACCTTATCTTCTTCAGACAGGGGAACTCCCAATTCTTTTTCAGTGAATTGCAGGCATGCAACTGTTCCGTCTCCGCTGCATGCTAGCAAAATATATTTATCAGGGCCCCAAGACAAGTCCAAGACACTGTCTTCGAATAAATCATGTATTACGACAAGCGGCCTCTGCAGTGCTGTCATCCAAACGGACAGAGAACGATCTCTGGACCCGACAGCGAGACAACAATACTGTTGTGCTTTATTCGTTTTCGGTGCTTGTCTCTGTAATATTGAATTATGAAACCGGACACACGTAACTGCTTTTCGATGGCCAACGAAGTCCTTGTCACATTTCCAGCCTTCCCTCTCTATTATTTGTGCTGTTGGGCCACCACCATTCATTGCGTGAGCCGAAACCAAGTACTGTCCATCTGGAGACCACGATAGTCGCAAAATGTGCGTAGTTCCACCGCATTCTTCAAATGGATCCGTAATTGTGCTTCCACAACTCCAATCGGATGTTTTCCATATTTTCACACTGCGATCATCACTCTGTGATGCCAGAAATTTTCCAACTGGATCCCATGTGACGCCCTTCACTAAACCAGTATGTCCTTTAAGGACTGCAACAATTGTTGGCATCGATTGTACATCCCAAATTATTATCGTATTGTCGACACTGCTGCTTGCCAGCCAACGATCTTGTGGGGACCACGCCAAATCGAGGACATCACCAGCATGACCACGCAATGTGGACACACATTTCCAACTCTCTGGGTTCTTTGTTATGCCCCCAGTGCCAAACACGCCGCTGGATCCCTGAAAAAGGCATGAAATTAAATGGAAATTCATAAAAAACTTCGGAATTTTTTCATAAAAATTTATAGAATTCTGTGGATACGATGAAAATATTTATGAAAGTAAAAACAACATGGTTACACACTTTTGATAGCTTCCATATCATCACTAGCTTATCGTCGGATCCAGAGGCGAGCATTTGTCCATTCTGTGACCATCGTACACAATTAACGCACGCCAAGTGGCTGTCCATTTGACAAAGGACTTTGGGAACAGTTGGATCACAATCCGCTTTCTCAGATAGTATTGGAAGTAAATTCCAAATAACTACTCGCCCGGAATCATTTCCTTGCCCTCCTGTGGCAAATTTAAGGCATCCTTGGTGAATATCCACTGAGAATATTGGTTTATCTACAAATATTCATTGAACATTTACAATTTTAACAATGTTTGAATTAATCGAAAACTGACCATCGTGGCGAACCCACTGTGGTTTTAATAACTTCATATGTGAAAATTTTATTGTTGTTTTTGTTTTAATTCAATGGTTGTTTTCATCTACAGAAAATAAGCGCAATTGTGTAAAATGTAAACAAGACCCCCGTGCACAATCAGACAACAATTTTGTTATGTAGAATGAATGTAAGCATTTTGTAATAGAAAGCCACTTTTGTAGAGGCAAAACAGCTGAACGAAAACAAGTTCGTCTACTACTCGCACGCTTACTGACGAATTTCGGAGCGTCATAGAGGGGTTTGAAAATGCTGAATATGATTTTTGTAATAGAACAATGTGAATCCTGCAGAAAACTGTTTGACTGCACAAATAACGTTTGGAAGGACAAAACATCTTGACTACTGAAGTTTTTGTCTAAAGTTTATATTTATGTCAACAAATTAGGTGCCTTTTAGCATTATTGAATAAATCTTTAAATGAATGCAATTGAAAACTGTAATTTAATTAGTCGCCTGATATCATAGAATCCTAATAATTTTGAACGATAATTTTGTACATGGAAATTGTGGAGTGTACTGTAGAGCCACATAAATTTTCAATAATTGCCTTTCCTATTAAAACAAAATCACTGTATATCTACGGTTAATTTATTTTTACCTTTTAATAATTTGCTTGTAATTTTTTTAGTTCGTTTTATTCGTTAAAACTTTTTGTTTATTTATGTACATTGTATTGTTGTATACATATATTCGTTAATCGTTGGCATTAAGTTTAATGATAAATTAAGATGATTGCCTCGAAAGAAGTCCATTCACAACGTAAACGATTAATCAGACTGCAGAATGATTGACAAAATATTCATAACCAAAAGAAACAGATGATTTTTCAAAATATATATATATTTAAAACGCTATATATTCAACATTATATAATAGCATGGAAGAATAACATTATTGTCTTAATTTCACAGTAGAGTTGTACAGTTACTTTGTACTTATTGCACTTTAGTTTCTCACTTGCGTTTCGCCTTCACAGCAGTCTCTCTAGGATAAATCAGGAACATTGAGAGTTGAATTAGGCATATAGCGATCAGAATGAGATTTTGTAGCTGAAAAGGAATCGATTAATATTTATACGTAAAATGTAATCATAAAATTACTATCAAAACAGTATTTCCAATCGCAGCTCCATACAGCAGCCAAGAGAATGACACAATTGTACCCGATACAATCATTGGCAATGGCAAGGACTTTGTTGATTTTGTTTTAATAATTTGCCTTAAATTTAACAGTGGTGATCCAACCAAAAACACCAGTAATCCAGTTAGAAACATTCCAAATCGGAGTTCAATCAGTTCAGGATTTTCATATTCGGTGTATAAAATGCATGCAGCGCAGAATATTCCAGTTAAACCGATTTCCCTCCAGATTTTCGTTTTCTGTGGTCCACGAGTGTAGAAATAATAAAATACCAAGTATATAACATTTAAGGCAAATCCAAACAGGTTCACTTTTATTATTGCATCGTCCCGCAACAAGGCTCCGTAACGAACACTCAGAAAAGTTCTGAAAATGAAAGAGATTTATTAATAAAGCGAATGAACATTTATTTTCGAAAAGGGATTTATTTTAAGAGGATTGTAAAAGTACAATTTTCATAGTTTCGAATTATAGAAACAAGTGCGGTGCAGAACAGCACTAGTTTTATTTAATTAAGATAACGAGGCTTAAGCATTCCGCGAGATTACATACTCCACTTAAACCGCTTGGAGGCCCAGTTTATGGGTAAGAGACTGATAACGTTCGACAGCAACATACACAGGAGTTAGTCAATAAAAATTATTCAAATAAAGGTCACTTAATATTACAAACGGTCTAATTAAATGGAGTCTTTCCGTTCGTATACTTACAATAAATCAACAAAACAACAAAACATGAACATGTTTTACAAAAAATAATAGAAAATGAGAATGACTTACAATTATGGATAATTAAATAATAAAGGGCTGTTGTAAAACTTACAATGCCAGACCACCAAGGAAGGGAATGGCAGAGAAGCCGTTAGTGTTGCCTTTCTTACGGATGTCATTCAACAGGAAAACACCAGTGAAAAACTGGAGCAAGGTGACAGCCGACGCAAATTGGGCGATTAGTGGGGTGAACTGCTCGAGGGCAAACATTATTTGGTTTTTGGAAGACAACAAGCTGAAAATAGAATTTGATAATTGGAACGTAATAATTCATAAAATACCCGTACAAATACTTCTAATCGCTCAAATTATACAACCCCAAACCACTGCAGCCGTGAGTGTGACTGTCGCTTACAAAAACAATTCCAGAAGTGACATCTCTTGGTAACGATATGTCAAGTTGGCTGTCAAGTGTCATTCAAGTGAGTGTCATGCGGGAGCTTTTCAATATTTTATTTTCGCTAAAATTGAAATCGTTTACGTGAATTTGTAATTAAGTGCAAATGCTGTTACATGTTTTGTTCTAATGAAATAAAATCCTTCCATTTGTTGTCGAATGAAAGCAATTTTCTGCATAGACAACAACGTTGGGGAATTTCAAATTGCAAGTAACGGGAAGAAGAAGAGATGTTTACTCTTGTGTATGGTTTGTACAAATATCTGACAAAAAAGGAGGAGTACTGCATCCTCATCCTTGGTTTAGACAATGCAGGCAAAACGGTGAGTATTTTGTGATAACCAATAATTTTACTTCGAAACAATACTGAGTGATATTTATGTTTATTTTAGACGTACCTGGAGGCGGCGAAAACCAAATTCACAAAGAACTACAGAGGAATGAATCCAGCCAAAATAACGACAACTGTTGGATTGAATATTGGACAAATTGATGTTAATGGGGCTCGATTAAATTTCTGGGATTTGGGCGGACAACATGAATTGCAATCATTGTGGGATAAATACTATCAGGAATCCCATGCCGTCATTTTTGTGATCGATTCTAATGACCGTGAAAGAATGGGAGAATCAAAACAGATTTTCGGTAGGTTGAGAATTGGTTTCTAAGCGGCACCCAATCAATAGATCACTTGTAAGTTATATGCAAATACATAATTGCGATGTATTTGTAGTGTGATTAGATCTGTGCGGAATGTGCAAATAAAATAAACAATGTGGTGGAAAACTTCCCACTAAGTCGCTGTACCTCAAGAGATGATACTTGGCTTTCACAAGCCTGTGTATTCCCGGTTCTGTCTACTTCTATTTCAGATAGTACCTTGCCCTTGCAAAATCCTAACTTTAAAGTTAACCAATTTCAGAAATAACATATCAAATATTTTTCCAGACAGAATGATAGGGAACGATCTACTCTCCGGTGTTCCACTCCTAGTGCTGGCGAACAAGCAAGATCTGCCAGACGTGATGGGGGTTCGTGAAATTAAGCCCGTCTTCCAGCAAGCTGGAATCCTAATTGGCAGACGTGATTGTCTTGTGATGCCTGTATCAGCTTTAACTGGGTAATTCAACACAAAATAAATTCGATATTGAACTTTTGTAGCAATTAACTCTGTCTCGATTAGGGAGGGAGTGGATGAAGGCATTCGTTGGCTCGTCGACGCTGTACAAAGAAATGCTATCATAAGACCCCCACGAGAAAATGACTGATTACTTACTAAATACGTATGGAAAAATTGATATTCCTCAAAATTGTAATCCACACTATGTTTTTGCAATTAAATACATAGAATCGATATTTTTGTAACTACGATTTTTAATTTAGTTCCATGTATTGGAGCGGAGTACTATTCTTGTGTGACGACGAGAAGAGATGTGGAAAAAGCAAACAGTTCTATGGTATCGGGCTATTAGTAATATTGCTGGTTTTTATTGTATCTTCTGAGTGCGTGGAAAACAAACACAATTGGAGATATTCACTTAGACCCATAGAAAACACAACGATAACGAATGCTATTTCAACATCCAGAATCCATGGGTTTCGATAAAATACAGGTGGTAAAAAGCTCGCAGTAGAAACAAGACGGATTTGATTTCTTCGTTATCCATGTGGAAGTACTGAATAGAGCAACGTATCAGGTGAAATATTTCTTATCAGTGTTGATAAATTACTCGCGCTTATCATGCTGATTTCTTTATTCACTCCATTTCAGTATTGTACAGCAGTTTCCTCGGATTGTTAAACGCTGCACGTAATTAGTATTTTCCAAATCAAATTTAATAACTGCTTTTCATTTAAAACCGAGTGTAATGCAAATTAGTGATTTTCTTACTCAAATTTAATATAATTCATAATGTATCCATACTACGAAGCTGATTGGAGTGTGCTTCCTCCGGAACAAAATCGAAGGTTTGGATTTTTTTTGTAGTCTTTTTGGTTTGCTTCGTAGATTATAAACGGAAATTCTATATTGTGAATCTAAAAACAAAATATGTACTCCTAACCACCAACAGCTGAATACAACGAAGGGGACATTGTGGATTCTTGAATAATCCATAGATCCACAACACAGGTTTAAATAGCTGACTACCCCTTTTTATTCTTTACAACCATCCAATTTCCCTTTTCATACATCCAAAGACATCTAGGCTTGAAACATGGTATTTTGATAATGCGCCATCTTAAACTGAACAATAACAATTCGGACAAATCAATTTTCAGCTATAATTTTGCTGAATATCAGCATAAAATGTCATCGTCACAAAAGTGTACGGGGAGTACGTGCAGTTTTATTGCAGTTTTATATATTTCGTGGCTTTTATTTAATTTCTTTCATAATTTTCTTTGAATTTAATATTTGGAACATCATAACAAAACATTCCAAAATAATTAATAGTGTCGATTATTAAATATTATTGTATTAAAAATCCGAATCAAAACAGAAATTTGTGAGCAAACAAAAAAAAATTTTTTTTTTTCTTGTCATTTGACTGGAAAACGAGAGCAAGAAAAAAATCTTGTAAAGAAAACGATTTAAAAAAAAAAATCGAAGTAATAATAGGGGGAAACATTTTTGCTTTTACTGCATAATTTATTAAAATAAAAAATCAACCTGTTCCAGAATAAAGTTGTTGTGATTCATTAGCGGAGTCTCGTCCTAATATGCCGTACTGCTGTAACCTGCCTGACAGTCAGCAAGTGAAATGATTGTGGTTCCATTTTGATCCACTTTATCGAGTTTAAAGACAAAATACAAATTGTAGAAAATATTTGCTCATCGAAACCCTAAAAGAGAATTGTAGCCGAATAAATTGTGTTTCTACCGATTCCAGAATTTTGATTTGGAAGTGTAAGAATTAATTGCATTTGCATTCACCCAGTGTTTGTTGATCTCCACATTATAATGAATTCCGAGCATGGGTAATAATCTGCAGAGTGATTCTGTGTTTTATTGTTTTCTTAAATGTTTACCGATTGAATAATTCCCTTTGCATGAACATAAACTTCTTTTACAGATTTAATCCAGCCTTCAACATGGCCACCATCAGGCAGGCATTCAATGAGGCTGTGGAAAGGGGTAATGTATCCTTTTTGTACTATTAACACATTTTCGGTTTGAGCTTAATTAAACATTATGGCCGTGTGATACTTTCGGGTCCCCAGAGACAATAACGTGTGCGTATTTTTGCAGTGAGAATGCCGACACCGACCAGACTGAGGGATCTGATCAGGCAGATTCGGGCAGCTAGAACTGCCGCCGAGGAGCGAGCCGTTGTCAACAGAGAATGTGCATACATAAGGAGTACATTTCGCGAGGAGGATTCCGTCTGGAGGTAAGACTTCACCTGCCATCGCCGTCGAATTCTTGTTGATGACGTCCAAACATATGCTAATGTCGACTTTTATCGCGGTTGTAACTTTTCACCTGGCAGCTGGCACGGTCTGCTTTTGATTTAAAAAAAAACGAGTTGATTTTCCGGTGGCCTTGCACTTCAGGCGCGCTGGAGTTGAAAACATCGCCAATGTAACGCCAAATAATGTGTAATTAACAATTGAACACGGTGATGAGCTTCAAAAACCGAACCTGCAAGCTGCGATTTCAACATCGATTCGCGAAACTTTACACAGTCTTGTACAATTCATCTATGTTTTGAATTAACTGTGCCCATCCTCAAATTGCTGTGAAATTTCCTGGTGAACAGAAAGATTATACAAAAAACAAATACGCCAATCCGGTCATTTGTAACCCAATCAGAAAAAATGACGAGTTAATTGAGTTAACAGAAAATTTACACCTAAGAAAAAACTTCAGACATACTTAAATTTAAAGAGTTATTGTTAGAAACTAATATTTTCTACTTTGCTGATTTTTATTGACTAATTAGTTCACGGAAACCGCAGCTAAATCAAGACAGAATCTTGAAGACTTTTGTAGTCCTTTCCATTTGATTTCTTAAGTTTGTGGGTTTCACTGGAAATATTCTGCAATGTCTTCCAGCGTCGTGGCGAAGTTCAAGAACCCCAAGTCCTTGTTCTCGTATTCTGCTGGTCAACTGGAATGTTAAATCTCCGTTTTCTTCCACATTATCTTTTCTAAGACTGAAACAACAATTTGCATACATGAAATAAGCCAATAAATTTGAAGACACAAGTAAAAATCCTCTCCTTGGTACTTGCAATGAGATTTTTTGGCTTTTTTTTTCATGTAATAAATTTGCATGAATTTCGCATTGAATTGAGAATTTGTTTTGAACATTTGTTGCAGATGTAGGAATATTGCAAAACTGCTCTACATACACATGTTGGGATACCCAGCACATTTCGGTCAACTGGAATGTCTCAAGCTGACTGCCAGCACACGGTTCACAGACAAAAGAATAGGTTACCTTGGGGCAATGTTACTTCTGGACGAGCGACAGGACGTTCACTTGTTGATAACAAATTGTTTGAAAAAGTAAGAAATAAGAAGAGCAAGAGGTAAACAATAAAATTTCTATTGCTCAATAGAATCGTTTTTAATGTTTGTTATACAGAACAATTCGTACAATTTCAATTGTCGAATAATTCCCATTAAAACTTTGTTCTCTTCTTCCCAGTGATTTGAATAGCTCAACACAGTTCGTTGTTGGACTTGCGCTGTGCACTCTGGGAGCGATCGCATCACCCGAAATGGCAAGAGATCTCGCCAGCGAAGTGGAGCGACTAATGAAATCACCAAATACTTACATTCGGAAAAAAGCCGCACTGTGTGCGTTTCGTGTGATAAGGCGTGTTCCCGAATTAATGGAAATATTTTTACCCGCCACTAGATCGTTATTAAGTGAAAAAAATCACGGTAAAATTTTGAAATGCTTGTGAACAAATTTATGTTAATTCTTAATTGTTTCTATTTCAGGTATTTTAATCACTGGAGTTACTTTAATTACGGAAATGTGTGAAAATAGTGTAGATACGCTGAACCACTTCAAAAAGGTAGGTATTTTTAACAACAATTGTTACAGCTTCTGTTGCCAGTTTACTGTCGACTTTGTAATTACTATTATTATTATTAGGATTTTAAAATTATTCACGCTTTGTTAGTTTTATTTACCACGTTTTGTTTAAATTTCGTAGATGATCTCAATTCTTATTACTGTAAAAAAAGTTATTACAAACGTAAATTCTGATAAAGAAATGCAAAACAAAATATGTTAATTTTAATTGAAAAATAAATTTAATGATTTTCTATGCATGAAACAATCAAACGATGATTCTCATTTTGTTTAAACATACTATTTTATGCATGTAAATGAATAAATATCAGGATTTAATTGTTCGTTTGTATGTTGCTTGCCAGGATAGTGGAAGTCGAGAGGTATGCCATGCAAATAATCAAACATATAGCAATAAACATTTTAGATAGTGTTCAAATATAATTATAATATGAAATATAATTCTATCACAGATTGTCCCGAATTTAGTGCGAATACTTAAAAATTTAATACTGGCCGGATATTCACCGGAGCACGATGTTAGCGGCGTTAGTGATCCATTTCTGCAGGTTAAGATCCTCAGATTGTTACGGATTTTAGGACACAATGATCCAGATGCATCAGACGCTATGAATGATATTCTAGCTCAAGTGGCTACAAATACCGAAACTAGTAAAAATGTAGGAAATACTATTTTGTATGAAACTGTTTTATCAATTATGGATATTCGGTAAATTTTCAATTATTATTTTTACTTAAATAAAACACTTTATTCGCGCTGTTGCAGATCGGAAGGTGGTCTACGAGTGTTAGCAGTGAATATTTTGGGACGATTTTTACTGAATAGTGACAAGAATATTAGATATGTCGCCTTAAATACCCTGTTGCGAACAGTTCACGCGGACACATCAGCTGTACAACGTCACAGATCAACAATATTGGAGTGTCTCAAGGATCCGGATGTATCGATTCGCCGAAGAGCCATGGAGCTATCGTTTGCTCTGATCAATGCTCAAAATATTCGAACAATGACGAAGGAGCTTCTGGTGTTTCTGGAGAAGGCCGATTCGGAATTCAAGGCCCAATGCAGTTCGGGGATGATTCTTGCCGCTGAACGGTATGCACCAACAATACGCTGGCATCTCGACACCCAACTGAGTGTATTAATTGCGGTAAAAATTTAACATTGTTAAATTAAGTTCACTTGATTGTGGTAAATTATTTGTTGTAGGCCGGTAATTATGTTCGTGATGATGTTGTTTCGTCCACAATTCAGTTAATCTCTAGCAGTCCAGTTGTTGAGCAAACCTACATCAGCAACAAGCTTTGGGAATCACTTCAAGTGTCTAATCACTGTGAGGATAAGCAGCCCCTGTTGCAGGTTGCTGTTTGGGCCATTGGAGAGTATGGCGACCTTTTCATGTATTGTGAAAACATTGACGGTAGATTTTTATAATGGGATTTTTAATTTGATGGAATTCACAATGCCAATTCAATTTCAGATTTGGATAAGCCAACGGAAACCGAACTTGTGGCATTGTATCACAAGTTCTTAACATCAGCTCAAGTGTCCATCACCAGTAAACAGTATGCTCTGGTTTCACTGGCTAAGTTGAGTACAAGACTTCGCAGTTGTCATGAGTAAGTCTAATACTTGATGATCTAAATGGATAATATAAATCGGTTTGATTTCAGTGAAATAAAAGCCAACATTGAATCTTTCGGAAGCCATTTGAATGTGGATTTGCAGCAGAGGGGAGTGGAATTCAATCAATTATTTGGACCACACAATCATTTGAGGGCAGCTCTACTTGAAAAGATGCCACCATTGCAAATCAATCGCATCTCACCCCAAAATGGGAATTCAATGGAAGAAAATTGCTCTGAACTGATAGAAAATGGTTTGGATGAGAATGAAAGTAACATGCTTGGATCGAGTGAGCAGTCCGTAAGATAATACCATTTGTAGGTGTCTCATTTCAATGCTAATGTTTTCTTTTCATTCTCAGAATATATTGCTAGATTTGTTAAGTGGCAGTGACTTACCAACCGATCTGAATAACTTAAATGTTCAGCGGAAGAACTCGAAGAATGCTAACACATTACAATCGGAAGTTAACAATCAAGATCTGCTGGATCTTCTGGGAGGCATCGATATAGCACCTCCGACGATTAATAACACAGTTATAGTGGAGACCACAACACCGAATGGCAATGACCTGTCCCCGGTGACGAATCTGCAAGGATTAAACTTGAATGTCGTAACACAAGCCGACTCTAGTATTATGTCTAACACTTTTCTTAGTGATCTTTCATTGCACAGTACAATAAGCGTAAGTGAACTCAAAATGCTGTTGGTTACGATTGTTTCATGTTCAAAAATTTTAGCCTCCTGGTCCTAAAGTAACGGCCTTAGATAAAAATGGTATTCTAGTTCAATTAGCACCGACGAAAGGCAATGGGTGCTTGCAAATATTTATGACAACTACAAACAGCTCACTTAATACAATAGAGCAATATTTACTTCAGGTAATTATCGTTATTCATTCGCTTTGATTGTCTTAAATCTGTGATTTACTTCAGGCTGCTGTTCCTAAAAGCTTTACACTGCAAATGCTGTCGCCATCGGGATCATCATTACCTCCTGGAGGGACAATAACCCAAGAGATGCGTGTGGTTTGCACTTCAAAGGTAACTTCTGATCTTCCTCTTTTTGAATGATGTTTAATGTTATATATTACGGAATCCAGGCTGTTCTTAGGATGAGACTTCGCATATCATATGTAATCGATGGTCAATCAGTGCTCGAACAGACAGAAGTCAGTGGATTCCCAGATAATTCGGGGGAATGAAAAACGTATTGTTGATTATTCAAAAAAAAACATTTTTTTACTGCTATATATTTTAGTTTTATACAGACAAAAAAAAAAACAAAAGTTGAGCATAATAATGGGATAATTACTGCAACGTTAATTTAAGTTATGTTTGTATTATGAAAAAAAAACAAATGATATTCAAAAAAGTATCACAATTCCATTTGGCGTAACATTCAAGTGGATTTTCTTTTTTTTTTCGCGAAAATTAAAAGACAAGAAAGGCATCTACATAAGAGCGTATTTATATATTTCATTATTGTACTATTAAACTGAATATTTTCCTTAGTCAGATGTTAAAACATTTATTATACAAAACCAAAATGGTTTCCTTATAAATTATATTTTGCGTATTGTTTGCGACATGCAAGCCTAGAAATCCTGAGCTGCCGGTGATAATATGAAAAAAGATTATGGAAAAATTCAAATTTACTATCATGAATTATTTTTACTCTTTTTCTTGTTTTGTTTATATTTGTTCGAGAAAAACGTAAAAAAAACTAATGTACTTAAATAAATACATGTAAATGATTTAATAAAAATGTTGTTTGCTTTCTTTTGGAGGCTTGCAAATAAATGCACCTAAAAAAATTGAGTTTTCAGTAGACAACTGATTTTTAAAGTCTCAATTTTGCGAACTAACAGAATACGATATATATGGAGTTAAATTATTTCATCAATCAATATTTTGTAAGATGTGAAATAAAAACGTAGTTCGAAGAAGAGAAGAGATTTCTTGAGAAATTGATAACGCACTTTTCGATAAAGCAATACATCTTTACTACACTAATGAAATTTCCACGGAGCGTCACCAAACAAGTTTCGCATTGGCGAAGGAAGAAAAAGAAAATTTGTTATTTTCGATTTCGTTATTTTATTGTGGTTGTGATTATTATATTTACGGTCTCATCATTTGTTTAAAAATGGATTTACTACGGTTTTTCATATCAAATTTAAACTCTCCGCAAACGGAAATGTTTCCCGACAGATGGCTCGCTCTATTCTGACAGGTGTCATACAGCATGAAAAAAGGTGCCCATACCCGTACAGGTTTCCCTTTAGGCAACACCCTACAAGCTTCCTGCAGGTTCACCTCATTCGCATTTCATTGGATTTTCAGGCTGCCCCGACCGACCTCAAGATTTCCCTACGCGCTTTGATCGGTACAAAAACTCAAGGGCTAGAATAAGATTGTTTTGACAGCTGACGGCTGACTGTGACGTTACTAAGTTCATCGCTAGAATTTCAATTTTTCAAGTTTGAAGAGGTGGTAAATTGTAGCAATTACGCCAAGGGAAATTTTACGGGAAATTTAGTTTTACACGGATAGCCGTTGGATGAGAATTAGGCATACAATTTCCTTGTATAGTTTGTTTTTTTTCTTGTCGGATGTCGGCATTTCCCTCAGTTTACTTCCCGAAATATAAAAATGGCAGAGGTTGATGATCATGTTGAGCTTTTGTTTTTTGACACATTTTCCCATGAAATAAATGAGGTACGATTTTATCTTATAAAACTTGCTAACAACATAAAACTAATGTAAAATGATAACTTGATTGAAATATTTAAGGATATAAATCTCGACCTGGTGCAATTCCCCAAGCCCGTGTACATTACGGAAATTCGGATAATTCCTCTGGGTGCTAGAGTACAAGCTGACTTTCCCGGTGGTGTTCGACTGGGAGCAACAAATCCATCAAAATTTGGCATTGAATTTTTCGTGAATGACCTTGGAAATCTTGGAGGAGCTTCAACATTTGAAAGTTTGGGTAATTTGGAATACAATCAGAACGACTGCATTCATCTCGAATGTCAGGGTGACAAAATTCCGACTGATGGCTTGGTTTTAAGAGGATGGTATACTACAATTACTCTGGCCGTGTATGGAACTCTCACAAGAAATTTGGCAGAACAAATTGCCAGTCCTCCGCCGATCGCTGAGCCAATTATAGAAGAAGTCGCCGTCGTACCTGTTGTTGCAATACCCGTAGAAGAAACTATTGTAAAAGAAAAGCCACCTGAATGGAGAGAAGAAGTTGTAGTTGCACCGATTGTTATTCCAGATCCAGTTCCATTTGCAGTCGAAGTGTACCGTGAGCCACCACCTTTCGAGGAAGCGTTCGAGCAGGCTCCGTATCCTGAAGAACCATTCTATCCAGCTGTGACTGTGAGTGCTGAACAAATACCACGAGATCATGAAAAACGAACGTCTCGCAGAAAGTCTCATTCGTCGGAGCGGTCTGGATCAAGGAATCGAACATACTCCCATTCGGACAGCAACGAGCGAGAATACAACTTGCGCCAAAAGCGGGAATGGTCCCGCAGTCCAGAGTATCGTCAACACCGACGCATAAGACGTGACAGATCCAGAGAAGTGGAGCACACCGAACGGGAGCACAAATGGCCGCGTACTCCACCGTCACAAATTGAGTCGCCACGCAGACCGCGGTCACCAGATCATCACGGATGCTTCTCAGATGTTCCCGATGACGTCGAATTCAAGCATCGTCAGAAGCCCAGTAAATCCAGTGTGCAGCCCGTCAGATTTAGTGCGGAACCACCAAGCGAGCCTCCACCAGAGGTGGAGGAAATCAAAGAGTCGCAATCAATGGAGGATGACACCCTTTCACAGGGCGAACAATTCGAGCCAATTCTTAGCGATGATGAAATCGGAGATGACGACAATGACGAACAGGAAAACGAGGAGATTGAAATGGAGGAAACCGAATTCGAGTACGCTATAAAAATTTTTGATCCGTTCAAGATGCCCATCAATCGTTATGATATCAACATTTCGGATGTTTGTGACAAGGAAATTGAGTCGATGAAAAAGATATTTCGGAAGTACGAACAACAGACAAAGGTGGAATCCTGCAAAAGTTTCCTGACGTCAACATGTGATGAAAAAGAAAATTTTGTGTACGTGTCGGAACAGTTTATTGCGCTCCTTCACCAGATCAGTATGTCACCGTTTAAAGCCAGGAACGCAATCATGGAGGGCTGCTTTCGCAATCAGGAGGAGAACCTGAAGTTGGCCTCAAACATTCTCAGGGTGGGCTTGGACTTTGACTGTGCACTTGCCCAGCGTTTGCCTGGGTACAAGATCAGGCACATTAAAATCGGCGCTCGCCTGGCAGAGCTGCTGGGAGTTTCTGAACATTTATTTCAATATTTAATTGGGGTGGCGAATCATGATCCTTTCAGGAATTTGCTAGATCTCTACGAAAAGGAGTACATGGCCCTGTCTATTAAGCTCATGTTACTCAAAGCTGTACACTCGCTCCTGGATACGAAAGCTGGCTGCAAATTCTTCCTCAACAGCAAAGTGAATGGGTATCAGAGGTTGATATCCTTACTGCAAAGCAATCCCTTGTCACGAGCGAAATTCGCACTGAGCTCGATTATTAAGAAGCTGCATTTGTTTGAGTCCTTGCAGTCCATACACGATTTCGTTACAAATCATTTTGTTTTGCAAAAGTACACACTTGACATGGATGTGGAGACTCTGGAGTTTGCTCTGAAGGATGTTATAAAGGCATCGTCCACGGACACACTTAGCGTGCAGCAGCCGAAACGTTTTCTGCCAGTGTCCAAGAAATTCGAGATTGTAAAGGATGCGAGTGCGTACAAAAGCTGGACGAGCATGCTACAGTCTTTTTTTAAAATCCACACTCTAGCCGAGTCCTTGCTGTTGCTGATTAGCAATAAACAGTGCTTGCCCCTATTTGTTGTAAATACGACGTACACTCTCCTTGAAATCCTGGTACGGTCATCCTTCGGTTTAGACTACATGATTGATGACTGTTTCGAGACTATTCAACTAATGGTGAAGTGCTTGTTGACAACAGACGGAAGTTTATTCGGCGAAGGAGTTGAAGGTGACCAGAAATTCGGGGAGGACGATGCGGAATTGAAAGAGGCGACCTCAAAGGAACCAATCAGAGTATTCACGAAATGCCAGAAATTGGGAATCGAAATCGCATTTACGGTTTGTTTGTATAATTCATGTGCTCTTTACTAATTAATTCATGATGTTCCGCTCTTTCAGTTGCAGACACGATATCATATGGACGCCATCACACACATTGACGATGATTCTGACCTTCTGGTCGATCATCTTCATGCACTTTACAGTCAAACATGCAGTAATCCTGGACGATCGTTTACAGTTGATACTATTGGAATGGGAAGTAATATGTTTCCGTTTTTACAGCTAATTGAAAAGGAAAGAAAAATTCAAACGCAACGACAGCAAGACACTCCAGGTTACAAATATAAATCGTCAGTTTTGAGCTATGCAGTGGACTTAGTCGATTGTTGTGTGCGACATTCAAATAATTTGGACTTCTTGATGGAACACGGTCAAGTCCTTTTGGATCTGGTTAAAAATCATGAGATATTCGAGCCGTCTGTCTCGGCAGTTCTACAAGAAATGGCAGTTTATCTTAAAGTGCTGGAAGTGGTTAGCAATTTTGGATACGATGACGTCACACCACTGTCCGAAGTGATCAAGAGGAGTATTGAATATATAACAACATTTCCCGGTGATCTGATTATGGCTCTGCGTATTCTAAAGTATCTTGGAATTCCTGATGAAAGGATGAATTCGGAGAGCGAGACAAAAGAGTTGAAACACCGTTTTGTGATTCTACAATTCTATTCATCCGATGGTGTCTTAACTCTATTGAGTATTTTAGAGAAATTGAATACGTATTTTGAACAGCCTGGACTACATTCACCCACATTGATGACCATTCAAGCAGTTCACACTTGTCAGATTATTTTACCAACGCTTCAAATTCTCCGGGAAATGTTTATGTTCGTTATACAGTGTCGTGATACTAACTTCAAGGATCTGACTCTCATTGAACACTTGATGAACACATACTGCCTAATGCATTACTTTCCAGAAATGAGTCAAGCTTATGAAGAAGCTGAAAAAATAAAATTAGAGATCATCAATATATTATTATCATTTACCCAACCGAGCTCGAAAGATGAGGATTCTGTACACAAGAGCTTATGGACGCAGACCATACACGAAGTGGTCAAGTCGATTATGAGCGGTCCATCGACGTTTATTCCCGGTTTGCAAGCGTTTGCTGAAATTTTGCCACTTCCATTGCCTGTACCAGCTCTGGAATCTCTACCTGATCATGACACGCAAAAGCTTTTGAGATATCGAAATCTGTGGTCCGCCCACTTGCATCCAGAGAGCTCTATTTTAGCGGAATTGATCCAAAATATTGCCCCATCGTCATTTCCACAGCTATCCGACCTTCTGATACGAGTATGCCTCCAATTGGCTGACTTGGCACCCAATATGACTTTGCTTGTGTCGAAGACCGTCACCGACATGATTATAAACGAATGCTCAAATTCGTCTGGCTGTGCAACACTTGCTCTGGCTAGACTCTTGAAATTCTTGGGGCAACTAACAGCATACGCTTCTGTTAAAATTTCCAGTTTGTCGATACTTTCTGGAAGATTGTGCGATTATTTTATCCAGATTCTCACCAACTTTGACCAAACTGATGTACATTTGGCATGCCAGCAAAACATCCACAGAATTCTGGAGAATTTTTTTGATTCGGAAATTTCAATGATCGCACCAAACAGCACGGGCAGCTTGGAATTGAACTTGGCGTGCGCACTTCCGTCGAAGGAACTCATTCCAGGGATGATAAATGCTATTTTTACCAATTTACTGAACACTGATATTGCTGGAGGTGTTGCAATTGCTGCTTCAAGAAACTTGATTATTTTATCTGAGCATGAGTGAGTAATTTCTCAAATTATAATATATTTTTTATCAGTTGTTATTTTTCACTAATGTTCTTTTTATATTCATTTGAAAAAATCATTTAGTATAACATTCTTCCATCTTCGGAACACATTGCTTGCGAAGAAAGATCAGTATCAACAATGGCTAAAGAAATTAATTGATGCACACATTGCTGGAAGTCACCAAGCGGTTCTCGACACAGTTGTGATCTTCTTAAGAACGCTGATATACATTGACGAATCCAGTGCCGATTCAACCATACCAAATCGAACTCTAAAATTCTCGATACCTGAACTGGCAGACGTTATTGGGCTCACTGACGACAGTGACAGTCATCCACTGAAGAAAATGAAAGACTTTTTAGAAAAAGAAAAGGATGTCGAACGAAATGAAGCGTTTTTACATGATGTCACTTCTTTACTGCTTATTTTCGAAAATGTTGAGTCAATGGAAAACACTGAAAGGTCAGTGGTTGCCGAACCGAACTTACCCCAAGCTGAAGGCATTGTGACTCAATACCAATCTCGACCAGTTTTCACAATCCTTGAGCCACACGAGGACAATGCATTGAACACGGATGCACAGCTAAGTGCGCCATATTGGCTTGAGCCACTTCGGCTCGAGACCCTACCTGAGATTATTACTGAGTCCGAACGAGTACCATGTGATCTTTCCGATATGGTGTCCAATTGTCTTCCACCGGAGACAAACTTAACCGCTGAATGTAAACGGGTCTTGCATTTGTCCGCATCACCCCAATCGAGCAGAGAACGAACAGCAACCGCACCATGTTTCAGAACACGTAGAGTTGAAGTGGAACCGTCTACAGGCCGACCAGAAAAGAAAATATTCGTTTCACCAATGCGAGGAAGAGGCTTCCCACGGGCCCCACCGTCTCGTGGGGATTTGTTTCGATCAAGACCCCCAAACACTTCTCGGCCACCATCCCTGCATGTCGATGATTTTTTAGCCCTGGAAACATGTGGGGCCCAACCTACAGGTCCCACTGGATATAACAAGTTGTCACGGGAAATAATCAGCATCCGTGGAAGCAGAGTTGGAAGAAGTAGAGGTACGAGAATTACAACCGTACCTTCAAGTACTTCATATAGGTAGATTTATTCTGTGACTATTTTGCAGTTTTACAAAAGAATTCCTCACTTAGAACGGGATCACCAAGTACCTGGAGCCTAGTTTCGGTAGATTCATCTGTTCCTCCACCTCCACCACAACATTTTCGTACAGCAACATCTGAGCCAGTTGTTAATGCACACTTCTCTAGCGATCCCCACTATGCACAGCCTCATTTTGGCGGTGTTCCAGTTCGCTCCAGAGGACGTGCTCGAGCAAGGACTTTTCTCCGTTAGTGTAATACCTAATTGTATTTAATCAGTTTTATCTAAAATTACTATATTTAATAAATAACTAAATAGGTATTCAAATGAAATGAGACATTTTATTATATGTGAATAATACTTTTTTTATTCGTAATATCGAACAAATATTTATTTTAATATTTCATATACATGGAATGACTGAAATTTAGTGCTTTAGCGACAAAATTGTACATCATAAGTTGAAAATTTTATAATTTATTATGCAAATTATTTCAACAGTAATATTTATAAATTATAAATGACTTCTGGTTAGTATCCACGATTTCATTAAATCTTTTCTTTTCTTTCCTTTTAAATATTTTCCGATAAAGTTTTCCCCTATAAATATTTTGTTTTAAAAACAAAACACTAAATAATTAATACCTTACGAATTCCGAATATTTATTTTTAAACAAAATGCGTCGTCTTATGTTGAACAGTAGCATCCAGCAGTTACTGTAACTGTCTTAAATTTCCAGTTCATCCGAAGTGCGTCTGGTAGTTGTGCAGAAGTTAAATCATTATCCATCAAATCGCCTTGATACTTTCTAGTCAGCACTTTAACTTTATATTCCACATCCTTGCACCTTGATCCCCCCAAGCATCGACTGTAATTATTTCTCCCATCATCGTCGCCCTGACATACTGCACTCACCAAATATCTAGGAAAGTGAAAATGACCCAAATCTACCAAGACATACTGAAATAGTGTAGAACTTTTAGCATGAAATTATAGAACAATTAATAATACAACAATACTTTCATCAAACAATCACATGCAACATGATTCGTTGGTCCGCTACGTTTCATTGAGGATGGTTTCAATTCGTTTAGAATGGTAGGCAATTGGGTTTTGTGTTCATCTGTACCGTATTCAATACGTTCTGGATTTTGAAAATAGCGCCTTTACACATATAGAGTATATCAAATCGAAACATGAGAAACACTTTGGTTTTACTGCAAAACTTACAGTAATTTGTCGTCAAGGTCATCATCTTCTGATAAATACTCATTGGATGATCGATCACAGTTTTCAGCTTCTTTCGACTGTATACAGAGCTCATTTATCTGAAGTCTGCCATCCTTGTGTCCATCTGTTCTCAAAATCAATACAATGACGAACAAGACTAAGGATATCATCCAGCGATTCATTCTGAAATTTTAGTTTTCTGATCATCCGCATTGTTGGAATAGTTTCAAAGAGTTCGTTCATTTCATTTATTGAAATGCACAGTTAAATAAATAATGTTCAGTCTGTCCTGGGAATGTATGTAATGCAGTTAGCACTTACTTTGACGACATAAGTAGACGACACTAAACTTTAAATTTCTTTTACTTATTTTTCGTTATTACAAAAGAGTGCAAATAATCAAAACGCCAGCTTTTTTTTTGCAATGTTTGAAGCCTATGCTAGGAATTGGCTGCTTTGCATTGTGCAAGTTAATGAAAAAATATTGTAAACTAGCAGGTTTAGCCGGTTTCACCCGAGACTATGAAAATCATAAAATAATAATTTAGAACCTTTAGCCGTAGGTCGTAGGTAATAGTTGGTTAGTTATATTCCGTCAAGGGTGGTTTTGGGGAGTTGAATCAGGATAGAAATTGGTAGTTCTCATTAACTTTTTATTTCTAACCATAAGGTCAAATAGTAAATACCAATTTTTATGAATTTTTAACTTGAAAAAGGCCGGATTTCTATACAAACTTTCATCACCGATTTAACCTCCTTAGGGGTGGAATTTAAAAAAATCTACGCTTGTCTACATTATAAGGGGAACCTCTGTGCAAAATTTTAGCTTTCTAGGTCCATCGGTTTGGTCTGTGCGTTTTCTGTCCCATATAGACGTTCGGGGTATTTAACGTTGTTTCTTGAATATTTTTCGGCTTTTCCTTTGGATATTTCCGAATTTTATTTATTTTAAAACCACCCCTATACTGAGACGAAGAAAACAAAAGAAGAATCATTCAAATCGATCGAGACGTTCTCGAGTTTTTGCGAGACTAACGCAAAGCAATTGATTTTTATATATATAAAATCGATATTTTATCTTTAAATCTTGGAGACGTTGACGAAGCTTGTTTAGCTGAACATTTCATTGAATAAATTTCACCAAATTCGTTATGACTTCACAGTTTTTAACGTTCAACTTACATTTCGAATTTTACCGTTACAATTGAAGGGAAGAAAACGTGCTTGTATAATATTATACATTCATAATATAGAACACAGCTTAGATGTTGCTGAATGTATTTTTACACGAATTACACATGAAATTAAATTCGAGAAAAATTTTGTAACAAGGAATTCACAATAACGGTCACTTTGAACTTCTGGAAAATTCCGAAGCCTATTAAACTAGAAATCTAATACAAAAATAATCCATCTTGAGACGTTCAGAGATGTACAACACCGACAAGACATCCAACTTACCCGGGAACTTATCTTGTTTAACACTGAAATGACCAGAGTAGCACGGTCTCTTTTTATAAGGGAAGCCCAACTGCAGAATAATCCTGATATCAGAAGAGAAATGTATTGTTTTTAAAAACAATGCGTCCTACACACATGACTTACCATTCAGGATCAAATTTCACATGCATTACAAAGGTGACAAAAATATTGGGAGGATTACGTGGTTTATGGTTTGAGGTAAAGTTCGGATGAATTTAGCGGGGGACCATTTTAGATTGACTAGTGTACTGAACCTGTTGCTCGACATCTATAGCAGAAATTTCGTGGGGATCGAATGTCCTTTTGCCTACGATTTTATATGTTGCTTAGGGGTTGGGGGAAATATTTCTATGCGATGAACATGAGAACTTTATTAATTTCTAATATCGCATTTATGTGTCCCCGAGAAATGTTATTGAGGTAGAAGAATCATTTTTCATTATGGGTTATATAAATATAATTTGACCTTCAGTTACATTAACTTTTCCTTGCAAAATCTGACTTATCTTTGGAACCTTCGGATTCAAGGTGAAGAGCGTCTTCTGAGCAAAAAATATAACAATATTGGAGATAATGTTTCTTAAGTATTTGAACGTTGAACAATTGAACATGCCATGGCCACTTTCCAGGTGGGCTTTAATGTTAAAGGAGTTGGTTATCATCATGGAAATTTTGTGAGGTCGACACTAAACAATTTTAAATAGCAATTTGGATTTTGGAAACAAATAAAAATATCGTGACCTTGAAAATACAACACATCGAAAATTCTACTCTTAGATGGTTTTATATGTTACCTTCGTTTATGAATGATTTTGATTCCTTTCCAAAGTTACTGCATCGAACGTGTTCCATATACTATAGTTAAATAGTTTTACACCACTAAGGCTGAGTATGTTCTTTTCAAAGAATAGATTATTTACTTAAAATTGAAATAATCTCAAAGTGTCGATGGTAAGCGGTCACTTGGACTCTGGAGGAGATATTTTAAGTGACTGCTCCATATGGACACTACTTAGACGCCACTCAATATATTCGACTACATAGATGCGAGAATAATTCTGCTTAGAAAAAGTTCGCTCTTTGAAACATTTTCCTTCCAATGGAAAATAGAATTTCTATGGTTTCTTCTAGGCATTAGACATTGAACATTTTTTGTTGAGGGAAACAACCCCCGTTCAGTCATTGAAGTGCCTTTGCTAAAGTCGTACCTCGGTAGCTAGCATTGGTATCATCCGTGATTGGTTAGGAATGTTCGGTTAAAAGCCAGTTGTGCCTTTATTATCATTATTATTATTTTTTAAACAGTTTCCGAAAACTATCATAATTTTCTTGAAGTTAATTTGTTTCCTGAAATGCACTGTGATAGCGTGGAAATTGAAAAGCGGCTAAAGATAATTTTCAAATAAAATCCAAACCTCGATAGAGCTATGAGGAAGCCATACGAAACATTTTCTCTGACGTAGGCGCTTTACAGTACTTAAGAAAGAAAAAAAAAATAATAAGTGAAGTAAGTGATAAACAACAGTGGAGCGAATAATGAAACGAAAGCAAAGGAGATACAGGTGCGATGACCAATGCCATAACTGACAACTAGTATCCCATTCCATTCTGCCTTACTTCCCAATTATTGAACTTCCGTGTTTCCTTTATGGTTTCAACAATATGCTGAACAGTGCTCTTGTTTACTACTAGGACAACATTCAATTCCCTGCAGCTGCAGGAATTGGAACGTGCCTTCCAACGGACACACTATCCAGACGTATTCTTTCGCGAGGAGCTCGCTGTACGAATCGACTTAACCGAAGCTCGAGTTCAAGTTTGGTTCCAGAATCGACGTGCCAAATGGAGGAAACAAGAGAAAACCATGATGAAGACGAATATCGATGCAAGCGGACAAGCGTATGAGGTGGCAGGAAGCAACCAAGTGGAAAATAGCCTGGAAAATGGTACGATTTCATTTTTTTAAAGAGTTGAATCACATCAAGCAACGGTACTTGAATCTCAGTTTTATGTTGTCGAAGGTCCTGGTAGTCTTGTAAAGTTGTAAGTTAGTAATTCAAGAAATTTGAACACTTTCATCTAGGAAAAATAATTTTAAGATAATCTTAAGTAAATCTTAGAATATTTTTGTATTTGTTACATTTCTGAGTACTAGTAGAAATTAAAAACATGTGATAATCAGTTGCGTTGAATTTAAACTGAAACCTTCATCTTTTAACATGAAAATTTCCTTTTCTGTTCTTACAGGTGGTACGTTGTTATCTGGGACTCCACCCCAGCAACATCCCCTGGAATCTGAACATAAATTGAACTATGATCCAATGTCCCCCGGTCGCTTATCACCGAACATCTTCCTCAACCTGAACATTGATCCGATGGGCATAGAACGTGGAAACTTGTCAATGGAATGGACCAGTTTCTCACCATCCTCTTCCATGCTAATGCATCAACCCCAAAGCAATATTCGATCTCAAATTAATCCACCCACAAGCAATTGTCTTAATTTAGACAATTCTACATCGTCCTATGACGAAATAAAATTCCTTAATGTTGATCAATTTACAATTGATAATTTCAAAACTGATTGCATCCTAAACTTGGATCAATCGATAATGGATGAAAAGCCTCATGGACTAAATTTGGATATGCAAGCATTTTCTCTACCAGGACAACCAAAAACACCACCCTTAATGGATTTGGATAAGCCAGTGATTAACATCAACGTCGATGGAATATCTGACCTGGTAGATGATAAATTTTAAGAACGAAAAAAAAACAAAAAAAAAACAAACAAAGTTACAGCTTTAGAATTTAGTGCGTTAAAGTTTTAGTTAAATTAATTGTTGCAAGTTTATGTTTTATGTAATTTATTTGAGGGAATATTCGCTTTCCCCAGCGCTCATTAAATAAAATTATCACAGAAACAAATACTTTTCAGTGAAAATACTCATTAACACACAAAATCCCTGATCAGCGGTTGGTATACGAAGGGCGAAGGCCAATATAGAACCACTGTCTGCTTTATGCAGGATTCAGGGGATTATAGGTCATAAGTTACAACTCAAACATTTCGAGTCGATTCAAATGCTTACAAGACATACACTAGGCTCGTTGTGTTGTTGAAATAGCTCAATGATTTTTCTTTTATTCTTTCGATATATTTTTTGATAAAACCAAACTTTCAAAAAAAAAAAAACAAAAAACGAACAGTTTCCGATAGAGTTATTGTATTATTTTCTAGTTCCTATTAACACTGCTTTTTAAACCAAACAATAACGGGATATTATCACATCTATAAACAAACCATATAAACCCATTTTCTAGGGGATCCCAGAAATCATGTGCAACACCAGTTACTAATTATGAGCTAGAGAATACTGTAGTATATTCTTGTCTGAAAAACTAATTTCACATTTTTCCAACTCTTTTTAGCTCAACTTTTGAATTGCGCCCGAAAGGAGGACTTGAAATGAAACTATGGTGGTGTAGAAAAAATTTGTTTATATATTTTGATTGCGCATTTTATATAATTGTGAAATTACTTATAAAAAATTCACTTTACTTTCATCAAGTATTTTCCTATAAAAGTACAGACAACAAAAAAAATGAATACCTGCCCATCATCAAAATGTTTAATAAATGAATTTAGAAAAAAAAAATACTGTTGAATTTAAAACGAATTAGACAAGAAAGAGTTTTTGTGAAACATTAAAATAATAACTAATAAAGATTGATAAAGAAATTTTAAGGACTAATCTTCAAAATTTGAACTTATTTTAAGCCATTCATTTGGCATCGGGATTTTTGCTTAAATCAATATCAGATTTGTCTTTGGAAATGTCTTCATCAGGATCTGTGATGTTTGTTAAGTCTTCCTTGGAGGGTGTTGTCACTGTATCTGGTGTTGTTGACTCACTTGTAGGAGAGCGTACCGATGTTCTCGATTTAGATAGATTAATTGCAATCGGAATCTCATCATCATCAGAGTCCGTTTCGTGTTCGGACAGAGATAATGAGCCACCAGTACGTTTGGGTCTTACTGGAGCCTTCTAAAATGTTTTATTTAGAAAATTACATAAGTTGATAAAAATTTATTAAAAAGTTATACCGCATGAAAAGTGGATGGTTCCGATATGTATCCATCGAATTCTTCATCATCACTGTAAGAGTACTTTTCGGCATATGTTTCTGGTACTTTGCAGACAACTTGGGCAAGATCAATGAACGTATATTCGCTCAAAGTGTGCACTTCCTTCTTTGGTGGCTCCTTGCTGAACCATTGATTAAAACGTCCCAGTCGTCCCGCCTTCGCCATATTATCAAAATAATTTTTACCATGAACATATCCTACATCACGTATCTCATCGAAACTACCAAACGCTAGAGTTTTGTACTTGTCTATCGGTGGACGAATATATTCACAGTAATTGGAATTTTTCACTTCCTGAAATCATTAATATTTTAGATTGTTTGTGAGTTTCAATTACAGTATAATTACCTCTAATTGTCGTACACATGACACATACGCTAATCGTGACTGGATGTCCGACAAATCAGGAACTTTAACAGGTGATGTAAAAGGAAACCATTTTTTGTACAAAAGCCACCATCCGGAAAGATCGTCTCCGTAGTTGGTTAAATCGGTGTCGTCTTGTGATCCAACGTCAATAGCTATTATATGTGCAGCACCAAGATTTCTCATCACATCGGCTAAATTAGACGTGACTCATTTACTATTCTAGCAATTCATATTTCATTTGGTAGAAAAATTAATATAACAGCAAAATAAGCATATTTACGAAGTCGCCCTTTATTAGAATACAATAATGAGATTTTTATTTTATTTAATTTTCTCTTTTTTGTAATGTTGTGATCGTGTTTTACTAAAATTCTGGCTATTTTGATTTTTCACATGCAAACAAACAGTGCACTTAAATTATTTTTGAAAAGTAAACAGAAATTCAATAATTCAATCAAAGGAATTGTTCCAAGACAAAGTGAATTCAACTTCTGGAATCGGAATTCTTGGGATCGAATTGATTTATGAATGCATTTTAATGATATTTAATTAATTCTCAGCCCATGGAAATGTAATACGAGTGAAAATGATAGTGATAAGACGTAGAACACCACAAAATGAGCACCCCTGTTAATAGAATGCGGTTACTCTACTTATGAATGAAAGTTAACAAAATGCAATTACAGTAATTGTTTATTAAATCTAGTTTAAATTTGCGATTAATTAGAGCAGCAAAGCTTTGTTTAGTTCTTCTCAATGTTATGTTAATGCAGGATTCCAAATTAACGGATAAAAATGTTAACAAACAATGTTCAAAGGAAAAATGTTAAAAAACAAAACTGCTAAATAAAAATACAATTAGAAGAGAAGCGTGCAAAGAGATTTGTTCAAATGTTATAAACGAAAAACTTTTTATACCTTCCGATAAATAATAAAATTGTGCGTCACGAGAGAAATTGAATTCTAATTAAACATCACCTGATACGTTATTGTTTAAACAAAACTACAATATTCAACTATCAATTCGAATATCGAATATAACTAAAATTGAATTCTACATGCCCAAAACTATAACTAATCATGCAATTTTGGTAACGAATAATAAAAGAAAGAATCAAATTCAAAATATATTTAAAAATACAATAAAACAATCAAAATCAACCATTTAAGGATGAGAGTAAACATAATTTACCTGGGACGTTATTACTGTAACAACCATCTAAGAGTAGGTGACCATCTTTGTAATCACAAAATGGAGGTAAAACTCCTACAATAGACATACTCGCACGAACATAACGCCAAAGACACCCTGATCAGGTTTTTATAAAGATGTTTTTGATTATCTATGTTTTTAATTGAATTATATCTGTTGTTTTATCTTCAAAAATTCAAACAAAAATTTTCGCTATTCAAATAAATGTGTTTCGAATTTATACATACATAGCTAAATTAAATAAAATGTAGAAAACCTACTTGTAGAAATAATGCATATTTTCATGATATAAAGTTTTTTTTTTTTTGTTTTTTTGTTTTCAAACAGAAAAATCACCAATAAATCGTTTAGATCGCAAAGGGAAATTTATCGTTGCCAATTATTTCAATAAACAAATTGGAGATATCTGCAAACCATCTGCAAATCTTAAAAACTTGTTGTTCAGATCCTTATCTACCAAAAAATTATAAAAATGAATCAAATAGAAGAAGAAGAAAATAAGAAAAACAAAAGTTCTGAGTTTTTTTACATTTTCACTGGTCACCAATCACCGAATTCCGAAGGGCGTCTCAATACTACATTCTGGAGTGGTTCAACGCAATCATATCACTTTGCAGTATTATTAAACATTTTACATTCCATTTTGTCAATAAAATCACATAGGGACTTAGATACAACAATATCAAAAGCGACTACGCAAATATGCGATTTTTTTTTTTCATAAAAAAAATAACACAAGCGGAATCAACTGAAATTGGAATAACTAATAATTTTTAAAAAAAGCGCATGCAAATAATTAGTTTAATTATGTGCCACACTTCCACCGTATTTTGGATGCTTTTTCAAAGGCAAATATAATACTACATATATATATTATATGTATCAAAATAAGTTTCATGTAAGAACTTAAAGGAGCAAGATTTTTTGTTGAATCGCACGCTTGGCTTTGTCCAGTCCATTACGCGTTGGAGCAAGGTTTATTTCAATGGGGGATGAATTAATTCTGATTACGACACATGAGATGAAATTTGTGCGGTATGTTTTGATATTAACCCTTTCACTACTTGAATTAGGTGATATGAAAAATGAGATCCTTATTATATGTGTATGCTGGCAGTTTAGCTGAACTCACTTCTAGAAATGATTTCATTTCAATTTTTTTTTTTCCAATTACAATTTCATATAATAAAAGCACACAAATTCATGTAGGCTAATTAAATAGCACAGAAAAAATGGCGTATGTATAAGAATTTATTGAAAAATTTTCAATTATTTTCTCCATTAATTGAAAATGAATTTTTAAACAAAGCAATTACAAATAAATGTTTGTTTGAAATTTGGTTAAACGCAAATGATTTTTACATAAATCGACAAAACATAAATGAATTTGCGCTACACAAATGTTTAATTGAAGCAAAAGGAAATGAAAATATTCACATTTATTTTTTTTTGCTGTGCAAATGTTTTGACCAGGATAATATTATAATAAAGCAACAATCATCTTAATTGTTTCACTTTGAAGTTCGGCATTTTGAGCGGTTCAACTGAGATCATTAAATAATGATAAAATATGTACATGATATTAAATAAAAAAATTACATAAAAACTTCGAGCAATGTAAAATTAAAAACAAATAAAGAAAAAAACAACAACAACTGTTAAGAAGTAATATCGTAAACAATATCTTTATATATTTTTGAATAATAAATGTCAGTGCTTAATTTCTTTCATAAAATATGGATTTAGTTATGTTAGAGATGATAAATAAAAATATTTACCTGGCAAGTTATTAACATATCCGCCATCGAGCAGGAGATGTCCATCTTTTGGATCACACAGTGGAGGCATGTAACCGCTTAACGACATTGAAGCTCGAACAAATCGCCAAAGGGATCCTTTTGTTAAATTTTTATAGTGTTTGCGACAAAAATATAAAAACAATTTTCTAATGAATCACTTTTATGAAATGCATCTTTAAAATTCATGAACAATTATTTTTTTACTGAAATTGAAATGTAATTCTAATAATAATTGGAATTACCGGCGAATTATATACAGCTAATATTTTTAAAGGATAAATAAAATCTAATTGGTGCAAAACGATGGCCTAAATAATTTGATTTAATGTAAAAAATCTCAGAACGTTTGTTATTCCTCAATGAAATTCTTTTTAGCAATGCATTTTACGTTTTTGAATGTAATAATTGCATCGAAATAACGACGATCGGTTTTGTTGAAGATTTTCAAATATTAATCACAATTTTTGTTTTTGGGGTTTTTTTTAATAAATCCCAGAATTTCGAATACATACCATTTGTGTGGATTCGATGGCAACTTGCCGTGATGTCTGTTGTTAGAGTAAAGTAAGGTATCCATAAGTCTTCGATATATATATCACCAAAAGTTTCATGGATGGTTTTATTGAATCCACGCCCAGAGAACATTGAAGTAATCGGATAAGTCAAATCCAGAAGTTGCCTCATCCATTGTGTCATTTTCTGGAGAGAGGAACAATTGCTCGAATAAAATGCTTTCGACAAAATAACTATTCCAACAAACCTGTGACCATTCCCTGGCTTTCTGCGTCATTGTTGTGATGTTCCTCTCAGCACACCAAAGTGCGCCCATAAAGGCACCAATACTTACACCACCAACCATGTCTATTGGGATCCCTGCATCTTGGATAGATTTCAGCATGCCAACATGAGCTGCTCCCCGCGCACCACCACCTCCAAGAACAAGACCAACTGAATTTCCAGTTAACCATCGGGCCAGACGGGAAAAATCAGAATGCATATTTGGCTCTGACATCAAAACACGACTGTATAAATCATTCTAAAAGAAATATTAATACCAATTAATCAGTATTCCAATTATTATAAATATCTTACTCACAACTCGATATAAACTTTTTCTGGTGAACATTCTCTTCGGACTTTGAATGTGATGATGATTCGTAACCCACGGGCGAACATTCAACCATTGCAATGTATTCGATGGTTTCCCATTAGTTGACTCGGAATGTAGTAGGACTAATTCCTTCTGCGTCCTCATGGCGAGTCTATCAATTTCTCTTTCAAATTTTCCGACAACAGGACTTCTATCACCCAAGCCAACTATTAAAATCACATCGCACTGTCTCATGCATCGCTGGGTCCAAAGGCTTAAGGAAGGATCACATTGATATAAAGTAATTATATTTTTGTCTTCTTGTTGAGCCAACCAAGACGTTAGTCGGTATTCATTACTAGAATCTAAAATGTTTGAACATACAGCTTTCCGAACAACTTCAGATGTTAGTCGCAATGTGGGACCTAAAAACATAAAACAGTATTTTTAAGTTCAGTACAATAAAAAGATATACACTATTAATTGTTTACCAATGGCACAAAGTGAATGATATAATTCATAAGTAAATGCAGTCAGTGGAACATCGTCATTGACTGGAACCAACGCCACCGTTGAAAATTTGTGTGTTACAGGATTAGCTTCTAATGGTGTAGCATTAGGTTTAGATTGCATACTGCCTAATATTCTATGGCTTAATAAACTAATCAATTTGGTAACAACTATCGGATAGCGCAATTTAATCGCATTGAACAATCCATCTGGAAGTTTGGCTAACTCAGAATCGCGAACACCCAATACAGTTGTTGTACGGGGTGTTTCTGTTATCATTTCAACCTGAAGACAAACAAAATAAATTATTCCCACTAACATCGAACTAATAGTAGTGATAACTTACAATTCCAACCAGATCCCCTTTTCCGTATTCACCAATAATTTCCTTTTTTCCTGTAGATTGTGTAATAACGGATCGTAAACGACCGCTGAGAACGATGTACGTACTGTCGCTATTATCACCTTGACGGTAGACAGCTCGACCCGTTTCCAAAAATATCCAGTCAAGTGCATAGTCACATTGGCGCACCAACGGCGAAAGCCTCCGAACAACATTGTTCGCCAAATCAAGGATAATGTGGGGTCGTTCCCTCATTACACTGGTCATGAAAAATGGAATTTCATTTCAAATTGCACCTCCCGATGAGACAATACAAAACTTACGTGTACATTGTATCTCTAGTAAGAATAGCCACTCGACTCCAGTACTTGGATCGAATTGTATACAAACTGCTATCTCCCGTCAGCATGGCAAGTGCTCCAACCATTTCCCCACTATGAACCGAATGTACGTGCACCTAAAATGTATTTTTTATAAGTAAACAACAATTAACATAATTCCTTCGAACATTTACCTCGACTTTTTCCTGATTTTTGATTCCGGGAATTTCTCCAGTCCATTGCAAAACAGCCAAGCCTCCACTCATCACGTACAATAAGCATACATCCTGAAGAACAAAACAATCGATAATTATACAATAAATCTTGTTTAGCGACTGATAAACTTACCTCAATTTTCCCTTCATTAATAAGAGTAACTCCAGGTTCCACTTCTTTGATCACAATATTACCCTCCAACAAATGCTTATCGTTCCCATTCAAACCGAATTCCTTTAAGATGCTATCAACAGCCGATTGCTGAAGAAGTCTCGGATCAATCGTCTCTGGAGCTCCTAACGAATATTTCCTTGTATTTACAATCGCAAGATGATTTCCATGGGAAAAATCGGATAAATCTGCCAGCATATCAGGCTGTGATGCATCGGACAACGTATGGGACATAACACCCTGGTCACTCAAATTTTTCCGATGTCCTGGTGATGCTTTTACATTCACCGGCTGAATCTTCTTTACGCGAGTAACATTCTGGACCAGTTCGGAATGCAGACCGAGATAATTTCGTAGAGCCGTGAAAGTGACTCGTTGCAGACGTATCATGATTTCTTGTATCACCCGAATCATCACGTCGGAGTTCTCATCGAACACCTCCTTAAAGGCACGCATAGGAAGACGGATTACTTGAGAGGGTTCAATTGCTTTAGCTGTTACTGTCTTGTAGAAACTTGCATTGCCCGATAACACATCAATGAAGCTCAACAAGGATGTAACAGACTCTCCTTTTCGCACAGTCTTCAGTGATAATGTACTGCCATCAGCGTTGCTTATATAAACATTTATCAAACCTGATTGAACAATAAAAACACTATCATCTGGATCTGTGATCTTGAATAAAAATTCATTTGCATCAAGTGTAATGACTTCGGTGTGTTTGCATAGTTTTAAAAATATTGGCTTCTCAAAATGTCCAAAGATTCTGATACTCTGGAGCATATAAAGTGCATCTGGTGGCACACGATCTGATCCCTCTCGAGTCTCCTCTAGATATTCTAATGGTGGTTCCACTGTTTTGAATGGCGTTGGATCATCACGCTTCAATTGCAATATTGTTTTGGCAAAACGCATAACAGCTCGTCGTTTCTTCTCTTGACCGCCATACACTTGACCCGAAACTGTTTTCATTTTTCTAAGCATACGACGGCCATAAAACAACATTTTGTCACGTTTACGAAATCGTAATTTAACAATATCATCTTTTTGATTTACCAATGCATTTTTCCCAGAAAGTTGCAATGATCTTTTTCTCAATATTACAAATATAATCACTGCAATGATTATAAGCAGTAAGACTACAGCATATTTTGCTCCCTGAAAGGAAAAAACGAAAAACAAATGTAAACAGAGAAATTGACTTTTTCGAATAATTCATATTATTTATAATTACGCCAGACAATACTCAGAATTCAGGCAAAACAGCTGTTGAACTCTCTGCTCCATTCAACAACACTTGGATTTAAAGAATTCTCAGGAAAATCGAATGTCGCAATACAATAAATTGTGTACGCTGCTCTCAGAAATTCTGTAAGAGTGATTTCTTGGGGAAAACACTGTTTTAACATATTTAACATGAGTTCGAAAATTTCAAATGAAATCAGAAAAAAATCAAAACGCCGCTGGCGAGCAGTTCATAGTGCAACTACTGTGGCTGACACGTCTGGAGGGCTTCGTAAGAAAATCATCAATCAATAAACACTCATAAAGAATGAATGCAGCAATTCCACGGGACAGGGTGACAAGGGGTGGAATTATGAAAATTACGAATAATGCTCGGTGATTTTCTTTGTTTACTACAGAAACTGACCGCCGCGTGCAGACGGGGGCCAAATGGTGATGTTATTGTTGATATCGTGACAACCACCTGAATGACTGTTATGTAAAAACAAAAGAAAAAAACTTTGGAGATCATAATACGAGTATTGGCATTTCGTGATTTGCCCTTACTCACCGACGTCAAGGTTCAATGCAGGGGCAGAGGGCTTCGTGAGTGACACTGAAATCAGTTCTTAGTGTGATAAACAAGAACCAAAGAAATCGATTGGTAACAAAAGAAATTATTGCGCGCACTACGCAAGCCAAGGTAGCTTTATGTAACATAAACAAAATTATAAAAATCTCAAGAACTCTCGAAATATCGTGATGACAAATTAACTTACAGTTTCGTATAACTCGGAAATAATGTGCTGCAGTGGTGAGTCGGGGATTAGAGTTCCGTAGTCCTTGTAGGACCAACGTATCAAACCTACAATATCCTCCATTCTAACCGTGACGGTTTCTCACAATGTCACTTAATCTCGCCGAACTCAGCGTAAGAACATTTTTTTCGTATTCTCTTTGCTTATCAGTAAATGATGATTAACAGTAGAAAAATTGTTTGAAAAAAGACGAATCACAAGTAGAAAATAAATTAACTTCACTAAGATAACTTATGTGCAGCGACGACCGTCGGTCACTATTGCGCGGAAGAACGAAAACAGCTGTTTCCAAATGAAACTCTACATCCAACCAAGTCTACACTCTACACTTGAACAGGGGTAATCTCTTAATTTGCATAGCTGAATGTGGAACAAAGTTCAACAGGGACTTTTTTCGTTGAAAAGTTCTGTGAATCGGTTATTTGTGTGGTAGGGGTAAAATCACTGAAAATTCTTATTTTAAACTTAATATAAGCTCTGTATAAGATAAAAAAAAATATCTAATAATACGAAAAATATTAAAAATAAAATCAGGAAGACAGACTTATTGCTAAAAGACTTATTAGAAAAAAAAATGGAAACAACATTCTTTACGGTTTTTATGAAACCTACAAAGGTGTGTAATTCTGTATCATGAATAAAAATATGAGGAAAAGCAACAAATTAACCCTGATACAATATACAAAGAAGACAATGGGGTAAACCGGAACAAAGAGAGGTTCTGTATTCAAACGGGGTGGAAGATCAATTTTTTCATGGACATCTTACTATTAAGATGAAAATCGGCAGAATCAAGGACCTGCTTCCAGGATGCTGAAAAAAATAATAAGAAAAAGCAGAAGAACACACTAAAATCAACAACTGTTCTTTACTTCAAGACGTTTAAGCAAAATGAAAATTTTAAGTTTCCTTCAAGGTGGGGAAATGAACACTGGAACAACTTTCTGATAAGAGCAATCAGCGCTGCGAGTACGGGAATATAACGAAGAACTGGCAACGCTACGCAAAAGCACTACTTTAAAAAGTATTTTTTTTTTTTTAAATTTCAGCAATCAGCATCAGAAATACAAAATTTCGAGCAAATACGGAACATTGAGATCAATGCGAAAACGATGACCCGTGAAAATTAGAAATCTGACATTAGAAAAAAACATGTTATTGTTATGCTTATTATTAAAGTGACAATTTCGGTCGCTTGTATTTTCAAGTTATTGAACTGGAGGAAAACGCAAAAAATTTGGAATCTGAACTTGGCATAAAGTCTTGTCCAGTATTTCGTGCAACTTTTTGGGAAATTTTTGGGAAATTCCGATTTTAATAAAATAATTTTATAAAAAATATTGACGAAGGGTTTAATAAAGTTATTGATTTTTCTGCAATAAAAAATGCATAATTTGGAATCGATTTGTTGGTTACCGAAAAATTATTAAACCAAAGAAAATCAATCCTTAAAAATTGTTCCCCCGATAGTTTAAGATAGTAGAAAAAACTTTTTTGATTTTTATTCGCCGTGCTGACAATAATATTATCTTTGTCACTTAATTTGAGTATAAAAGCCTTAAGAAACTGCCGGAAATTGAAGAAATATACAAAAGACGAATTCAAAAGACACGCGACAATTGCAAATCGTTTTGAAAATTATAACAAAAAACTCATTATTCTATAGATACTAGTTTTTAGCATTTCACTATTATTTTAAGTAAGACATTTTGAATTATTCAAAGAGAAAAATGATAAATTGCTTATGCTTTATTAAAGAAAAGAACAGAACATTATAATGTGAGTTATATTTTATGAACCAGTAACTGGCTAACTGCAGAACTATTTTGTTTCATATTATGTATAATTGTTACTAAAGCCAAATTGCAATTAATTGTGGGATAGATTTACTGAAAACATGTTTGAAAAGCATTCTACCGAAGAGGTTTGGTTCTCCAATTCGATGTACCCCTTAAGAATTGCTGTAATTAATTTTTAATAAATCCCTGTACAGTGCAGTAAGAATTCTCGTTTACTCTTAATCATCATTGAATCATGAATGGACCACAATGATATACCGTTTCTGTTACTCCTCGGCACTCAGAAACGCACTTGATGCGCTCGGGAGCACCTTACATCGGTTCGCATTAAAGAGAAACTTTTATTTTAAATGTTAATTGGACGAAAATAATACAAATGCTGGCTTCTCCAGGCGATGCCACAAGCTAAGAAAACAAAGATCATGCTCTAATAAATTTAATTTGCACTTGGTTGCGGTTTGCGCGCGAATTAATTTCCGAAGTGCACGTTCACTTAAACATTTAATAAACTTGGCGCGGATATCGTCTACTTACGACCTCATCACAAAAATTGCGTGTAAAATTCATAACACGGTAGATTTCTACAATTAAACTGATGCCGAATTTCCTCCAAGAGGAAAAATTATATTTCAAATGGGGAAGTTTTTCGGTGCTAATAAAATTCGAGCGGAAAATTTTAAAGCAAACGAGGTAATTAGGTTCGTCATATCTCGATACCGTGAGGCTACTTGGGGCTTAGCTCGGCAAATTAATATTAAATTAAAATTATTCAGATGTTAACGGAGCGGAACTTAGTTTGGTATTAAAACTTTTTGTACATGAGAAAATATAGAGAGAAAACTATCGTTCAAGGTGGCAATTCAACGGTGGATGGATGGATGGATGATGATGGTGGTGCTGTGGTGATACAGCTTTAAAACTTTCGTCTCGGTTTCTTACTTAATCATTGAACAATCTCCGAAATTTATGCCACACATGAAATCCTCGTAATGAATTCTGTCGATAGTCAGGAATTGCGGTGTGAGGTCGATGCATGCTGGAACTCGGAAGATTCTAGCAATTGTGCAATCCCTGACGGAAGATCGTTTTATCACGTCTCAGGCGAGAGTTCAATTAGCTGTCTGGGGGCCATTAAGGAGGATCACTCACTGCATCGCAATTAAGCAGTACTCATTAAGATTAAGGTGCACCTGGGACCGGCCAATAGACTTAGAAACACGTTGGACTGTTAACCGGCATTTTATAATATCATCAGAATATTGCTATTTTTTATTGGCCATCTTCCATACAATTGGATTTTTAACAACCCGATATATTCATTTGCGGTTTCTGGTAACTAACTTTACGGGTCAACCTAGATAGGCTTAATTACTTAACACCAAAACCCAAAGCAGCATGAATGCAAGCACGCATAATTCTGCTAGCCCAGTTCACGCTGCATGGGCATCTTGGCAGTGATTAATGACCTCAGAAGATCCAATCCCGGAGAGCAATTAAGTGCCACAGTTCATGAATATAATTGGCACATCATCCCCGATCTTCGCTACTTGTATTATATGGAAACTGCAATTTGCAATACTTACGATCAAGTGTTGAAAATAGAGGTATTCAGCGAGGTTGATGGGACCTAAAACAAAATAAATCAATGATGAATGAATCTGTTCACTTTGACAATGAATAAGATGAATTTCATCGCTTAAAAAAATAATTGAGTTGAGCAAATTATTGAATTTTACAATAACTTATTTCCTTCAGCATAATAATTTAAAATTAAATTCTCTACTAATATATGCAATAAAAAATAAAATTGCATTTGTATAAATGCAATACAAATCATTGCAAAATAATATCAAATATTCAAATCATTATAAACACTATTTAAGGATGGCAAAAAATTTGGTCTTTTTAGAACGAATTCACGGTAAACTTATCAAGGAAATAACTACAAAAATCTTATAATATATAAAAAAGGATCTGTTTTTTTTTTTTTTTTCCCTATAGACTCCTAAACCACTTAACCCAATTTAATGAAATTTTCAGTAATAATGTGGCATAGTCTCGGGACGCATCGTGTGAAGTTTGGTGGAGATCGATACCCCCAAATGGGGTAAAAAAAGACGATGAAAGTTTCTATGAAAAACCGCCATTTTTGAAGTAAAAAAAAAATCAAAAAAAAAAAAAAGAAATTGGTATTTGACCATTTGTTAGAAATAAAGGAATACGTGTATCAGGATATTTGAAAATTCGACCCATAAGGGGGTTAAATAGGGGATGAAAGTTGCTATGAAAATTCGCATTTTTGAAGTAAAATTTTATAAAAATTTATATTTAGGCTTTTTGTTTGAAATAAAAAACACTTATTCCAAAATTTTTTGAAATTCCACCCTTTAAGGGGTAAAATTAGGGATGAAAGTTTCTAAGGAAATTCACCATTTTTGAAGTTAAAAATTCATAAAAATTGGTAATTGGCGTTTTGGTTAGAAATAAAGATACGTATTACCAGAATATTTGAAAATTTCACCCCTAAAGAGGGGAAAATAGGGGACGAAAGGCTATCTCCACTTTTTTAACTTCTAGGGAGTTTTTACTTACAATTAGAGCGACCATTCTTGCACCTTTAGACAAAGCAAAATGAGAACTAGCAGCACTATCCTGATTCAACCCCTCAGAATCACCCTTAATTGAAAACAAACTAACAAACTATTATTGTAACCCGACCTACGGGAAACGGCTGTATGTAATACTTATACGTCGTGTTTGCGGGTAGTTTTTTTCAGTCAAGGGTGGTGCTCTGCAAACTATACAGCAGTGTACCCTTACCCAAGAAAACACTAAGTAAATACCAAGAATAATATAATTTCAAATAGAAAGCGTAGGAACGAAAGCGCGGAAGGGCATAGCAATGCACGCCGCTTCCGTCTAGTATTACATAAAAATACTCGTTATTGTTATTTTTATAGATAAAATTGAGTTCAGGTTAATTATACTCTTACAGTTGCATCCAGTGATTACAAAACATTACTGGAATCAATTTTTCGAATCCATATCTATAGGCAAGGAACTACTACCGTAAAACGGTAGTGAATCACAACTTCTGTGATTATGAAGAAGCAAAAGGCAGGTAAAAATTTCCAAAAACGTTCCATTAGTCACCGTCGATTAAAAATGTTTGGATCCAGAAAATGGCCAATTTCATATGACAAAAAAATCAAGAAACTAAGCAAAAAAAAATGCTCAAAAAAACGTAAAAGTGTAAAAGTTTTGCGAAAATACAACGGCAGTTGGGTCCCAGTCAAAGACCAGCAGGTTGCGGACGTGCGACGCTCCACTTTGGGCGATGGTAAGAGGAAGTGTGCGTGACATTTGCCCCAAATTCATAAAGAGTTTCATGTAAGAGGAAATCACCGGAGCACTAGGGAAACTTATTCACCGATCAAAAATCTTTAATTGTTCAGTATTTAATTAAATTTTGAGATACCACAGTTGAAAGTATCTACCAAAATGTTGATGGTAATTGCTTCTCGACTGCAGGTTAAGGTGGAATTGTTTATAGTGACTAGTGGAGCGATTCTTTCGTAAGTAATTGGAATGTATGGTCTTTGTGCATTGTAATTAAATTTTACAAAGTTTGCTTAATCGGTTTTAGTGGAGAAAATATTTATCTACATACTTTTATTAGTTAAACCGTTATCCTGGAATTTAAGTAGTTCCTTGCACAAGAATATTTCCAGATTTCTTCTTTGATTAGATTTAAAATCTTTGAAAATCCTGTTATTGAAAATATTCATTAACATTTATGACTCATGACGAAAAAGGATGATACAAGCTCTGTTTCGTACATTAGTGAAGAAGTACAAGAACATAATGGGTACTTCCCTGGATTGTGGTATAACTTGCTAGTATATTCAACAAGACCGTCGGCCTCGGTCGCCATTAACAACTTGAATTTAATGGGTAAGAACACTACTGGCCTTATCACAAATATTGTCAGCGTAAATTTTCTTACACCTGTCCAACTGTCTTCGTTCAGTTAAGCTTTATAGAGTAATTTCTCAAATTTAATTATTCCACTGACAGGAGCAATCGTAAGGTCTGCTTCTCTTCACCGTGTGAATCACAAATTAAGTATGCGCAGCACTTTACTGAGACTTTTTAACGTTTCTTATGCGGGAAATATAACCCCAACAGCAATTAAAAATTGTAATGACAGATATCACAAGTTCATGGGAAGTCAGCAAACCCCCTTTTCTACCGCAGAAATTTATGATATTACTTGTTTCTTGGGTACAATTTTTCCTCTAAATATCTTCAAAATATCATTTACCAAATCATAGATTAATAAAGAATATCAGAATTGTGGAAATGTTAATAAAATTGAAGCAAATCCTTAATGAAAATATTTAGGGTTATGTTCATTTTTTTAGACAAAGTAAATAAGTTCTTACTGAAGAGAATGAAAATTTTTGTCAGTACATCAAATACACTCATTTTTTTACACTCAAAAACTTAATATTGACTTTAAAATTTTCTTAAAACCGAATCAGTTAAGCTTGAAATGTTAACCCAAACTATCGGCAACCAAAAAAGATGGCATCTGCCAAATCAAGTACGCCGTTCAGTTTTTTTATTTTGCGATCAAAGTGTCCTCTGTAGGAAATTTATCCTAGCAGAAATTCGACGATTCGAACGCTCCGCTCCCTTTGAAGTTTGACGAGTAAAATTTAAAATCGAAATAATTACTTATTATTTATTACAAAAATTAAATGTATTTTTCTCAACAAAAGAAACTTGTCTTTAGCAAAAAGAAGGATAACGGAATGTAACATTATTATTATATTATAAATATGAGAGCTAACTGCATTTTCACCATAGAGATAGAAATCACAAATGTCAATTTTCTATAATTAATATTAAATAAAAATATGTATAAAAACTACTAATTAAGTATAGTAGTGCATAGCGTATTTAATTTGAAGTATTGAGCATAAACTGTAGAGCGTATTAAATTTAATTTCTTTTAATTTAATTTATTCAACTCTGAGATGGTTTCAGAAAAAGTAAACTTTATCAACGAAGTTTAAGTTGACAAGTTTTGTTTGTAGAGATATCTGGATCAATTTGTAACAAGTAACATAAATTAATGCCGAGAGCACTTTTTGCAAACAAAAATTATAAGCAAATTCGGCAAACAATCGTATCTATCGCTGTTTCAATAGCTGAATATATTCACAGTCATGTACCAGCCAAATCCAGCATCTTCATGGAAGCTATTTCCCCTTTTCAGCTGTTTGCGGCTAGAGGAGGGAACTTTCATTGGATTTCTACTACAAGGTAAGGGTTACCATGGTGAGGGTGCCGCCGTGTTGAAATCTGTAGCTTTTAATTGAATCGAAACATACTTTCAAACATATTTTAAATTCGACTATGAATTAATTATATATAGCGAGATTGATTATACAGGTATAGCAAGCAGAGAGAATAATATTCCCAACACACAAGAAAATCCTTTAAAACCCACTTAGTTTCTAAATTGGCCACTGATGGCGTTGCCCCACTGTGCTTAAATAGCTGAATACCCCTGAATTGCAATGGCATGACCATGGAAATTGTGAAGGCCAAGAAGAAGAAAACGAATCAAGGCTTCGAACTGAACTACTACGGCGATTTCATTAGTTCTTTGCATTGAGAGTGGTATAGACGCGTCAGCGAGTCCCGGTGGTTTTTTAGTATCAGAGGGTGTACAAGAAAGATTTCTGTGCAGTTTGCAACAGCAAAGTCGAATATTCGCAATTAATCGTCTTGCACTGAGAAGCATTTGCGGAAGTTTTTCTGTTAACTGGAAATCTTGAGTGCTGCAGGCCATCGAACCGGCTTTTTGCGCTAGAGCAGTGTTGAGAACCGACCTGGCCTGTCCGTGGTGATTTTTTTGCTTGCCGGTAGCAATTAGTTCGCTTTTGTTGCAATAAAGCATTTCTGTGCCACTTTTACAGCCGTAAATTGATGTGCCGGGGAAGAGTCAAGGAGTGATCGGGAGCGTGAGGAAATTGTCTTTAATAGCAAGTGCTGTGACAGGCAAAGGAGTGATTCTTAATTGCGAGTGCAGTTCGGTAGTAGGCGTGTGTGCTAATCGGTAAGTCCTTTCAGTTGGAAAATATGAAAATAAAATGAGAAAATTGTAATTGCACACCCACACAACAAGTTTAGGATAATAAATTTGGCAATTGTGCCGGGTCCGGCTGCGTTGTGGAGGGTTTCACCCCCGTGGAATACACAGGCGAAATTCGTCCTCGTTCGCAAAATGTTGCCTTCAGGCACGCATACATACAAAATCATCCCCCATTGTACATTGTGTTCCCTACTTTACAACTCCATTATGACGGAACGCACTGATTCCAATGATTGTGTAGGTGGCAGGCGGATATCTGCAAGGAAGCCACCAGCCTTCACAGGTTCCCTTGGTCTGTCCTTTTATTGATGAAGTTGTCAAGAAACATCGGTTGTTGTTCTTCCGTGAAACAAAACTCCTTTTCTAGTATTAAATGCAGAATTGGCAATATTTCGTACGTTTCCCTCTCACATTCATGCACATGCATTGGTGTAGGGAGGGGAGGGGGATTGTTTTGATTGTGGAAAACTCCAAAAAGGTGCGGTTCTTCTTGGCGCAGCAAACCTGACGAGGTAATTCCGCTAAAAGTCCCTAAAGTCAAAAACGGCTCCAGTTTCATATTCGTGATTGTCTTCTTTTTATTGCAGTTTTTTACGATGAGCCAACTGCGATCATTGAGTCCTTCGAGACGATCGAACAATGTTGACAATTGTAAATAAATTGGTTTTTTATTACAATCCCATTTATTTATATTCACCATTGTTCACAGTCAATCTACAGTAGCCGTAGTAAATTAAAGTTAAAGCATATTTGAACCGTTTTATTTTGAACAGGCAGAAGAATATTTCGGATTTTTCAATTACTATAATATGAAGTTTATACTGAGAAAAATATAAGTATCCTTAGATAACCTATGTAATACAAGTAACTGTTCTCAAAAGATAGAACCAATATTTTTGCACACATTAAAACGCAAGTCCTTCTAATTTAAGGTATCTTCTCTTAAAAACAAAGTAACTCATCCCACTTTCGAAAAAAACGGCTGATTTATTGCTTTTTTTTTTTTTTTATTAAATCAATTAAATAGAATTCGGTGTACCGAACCCAAAACTGAATAAATAACTAGCTAACTCGAATAGAATAGAATGCTATAAAAAATACTGAATTTACTTTTCTAATCAGTCTAAAAACTGAATTGATTCCTATCGTTTTGCTATATGAAAAAAAATTATTTAAAATTTAATTAATATAATAATTAGTATAAGAATTCAAGCAGAATTTTTTTCCTTTGAAAATTTATAATTACGAGAGTTTTAGCTCCGAAAATGGTCATCAAACAATCAAGAATTGAACTGGAATCTTGTCGAGGAATACCAACGAGTAATTATTACATTTTGGGTTCATCAAATATTTCAGGTGTTGTAAATTCATAAAAAGCAGATAATATAATCCCAAAAAAAAAGTTCCGAATTTCGAGATTAATCTGAAGTAATCAGACTTTCTGCCAAGTTCAAGAACAAATATCGATTTCCCTTGAATAAAAATTGGACAAGAATAATCAATTCTAAATTTAAATCAAGGAAATAAATCGAAGGGAAAGCAACACAAAACTCAATATTTGTTCTTTTTCAATCGTCAACAGCTTTTATGAATGCATTCCCGAGTGCATCCCTAATTCAAGGCCATTTGCCATCGCGCACTCCATCCTCTGGATCCACTTGGCGGCTACAAGAGGTTAATTGCGCTGGTTGATAGCTGTCTTCCATACACACTTGTACTTATTCAGAGAGATTTCTAATTATAGTAATACGTTGTCAAGATGACTTTGCTCGCCTTGAATCTCCATTTCAAATTTCAAAACAAAAACAAACAAGGACGGCACTCGAAAGCCGCTCAGAAGAATAACATCGTGTTGTTTTGGAAACAAAAAGGGAAATGACAAACAAAAAAATAAGACAAGAAAAAACAACCGCATTAAATATATTCCTTAGTTGCAGTGAAATTAACTCTTAATGAGCGGATGACAACACGCCCATCGAATCGCATATGCAGAGTGAAATGCAGCCCGAAGTTCTGCCGCAAGGAGTTTTCCAGAGATGGATTGACGACCTCCACCGCCTTCGATCTCATTAAGAGTAAATATAGTCTCTAGCTCTAGATAGGCTGAAGGTTCGATGAATCCACTTTGTTGGCTCCCCGGATTCCACTGCAGCCGTTCAAATGGGAAATATTTGCCCGTGCAGTGTCAAGGTCAGATCGGATTTCTTTTCTTCTGTCGGACTGGAAAACATTGCAGGAACATTCCTTGGGAATTATCTTAGTCTATTGAACCAGGGGGGGAATCGCCACCAGACAGCAAAGTATGAATTCCGGAGCAACTAAACGTGTTCAAGAATCAAGAATAAAAAATATTGCAATTTAACAAACCCAATTTGAATGAATGGCGATCCTTTTGAGATCTAGATTCAAGATGATCAAACAAAAGAGCAACTCATAAATCCTTAGAATCAGCAGCGTCCATCGAATGGAAAAACAACTTTGTCATATCTACCTTTGCCTATTAAAATCGGTTGTTAGTTTTTTCTGTGAAATAAACGCGTGCTTTTGCATAAACTGCGCTTATGTTTAAAAGTGCATCGCAAGCGGTTTCGTTCTTATGCTAATTTCGAAACGTTTGCTTCTTCTTCAGGGGCGACGACGTCCATTGATCCAACATGCAAGTTTTCTTTTTATCTTTGTACCTCTTCAGATGTCAATTAAGCAACAGGAAATGGATTTGAACAAAACCTATTGCTCTTTTTTTTTTGTAGATTCTTATTGGTTTTTGCTTTCTGTAAAACATTAAAAACCAATTCCATTTAAAAGCATTTTTGAAGCGCGAAAGAAACGTTGTTTTTTGTCAGATGCAGGACGACATTCAATTGCATTTCTGATTGTTTGTTAGTTGTGTTTTAATTGTACTTGAACTTGAAGAATTGCTTTTGCTGGATATTTAAAATTTAAAAATAAAAATAAAAAAATATCTTGTTTAATTCAACGCTACTGATTGTCTGATTGACAGATTGACAGTGTCCCTGAGATTCCTCCGAGCGTAAAATTTTTTATTAAAGATGATTTCCTTTTTATTTCACATTTTATTAAATAGAAACAAAAACAATATAAAAATAATGTGATAAACTCACAAAACATTTCCTCTTTAATTTAGAGAATCGCATTAATTGTTTCTGATAATTCAAAGAAATTTATTCATAACATCCAAAAAAACAACTTTTACAGCACTTCCTGCAATTGTTTGTTGACTAGATAACGCATAAAAAATGCTCGAATACAGTTAAACGGCGGAATCTCGTTCAACTTCAAAAGCGCAAGCAATCACGGGGGAAAGAAAAACAAAGCGAAGAGATTAAAAAACGAGTCCATAAAAGGAAGTGTCATTTCCCTAACTTTCCAAGAGTGTATGCTCCAGTATCTGAGAGGTCGTAATCCAAAATTCTATTTGTGTAAATACTAAATAGAAGATAAAGATGAGTGAAATATCTCGAGAAGTGCAACGGGATGGTGGACTGACGACGATGATGTCGTGATGACTACGATGATAATTATTATAATGATGACGAGCATGATGATGCTGTGACTTGGGCTCTACATCTTTCCTCTGATGTAATAAATAGCAAAGGAATAGATTTTCCACAGAAAATGTCGATTTTTATGCTTGAAGCTAGTTAAACAGGTCTACTGAGATGAATTGAACCGATTTAGCATTTGTGTTTTGCTTCATCTTCCAATTGACAAAGATAATGTGAAACAGTGTTACGGTTTTTCCATAATTAAAACTCTTGTCATGATCGAACGATGTGGTTCGCCGGATTCGATGGAAATGGTTAACTTAGTCTTTCATATTAAAGCTGTTAAATACAAATTCATCCAGCATTGAATCTTTCAGACCTCCGCACTTGGAACAGGAGCACTCCGAAGGAATTCAGTATCCCGCTGTGCTGGGAAACCTGATTCCAATGCCAAAGATAAACCCTCTTCACTTTTGAAATTAAAATCCCAGATGATGTTGATTTGATATCCTTGCGATAAGAAGGGGAACCACGCCTTTGAGAGCTCTTCCACGGGTGTGCTAATCTGAATACCCATCTTGAGTTAATTTGTATACACATCACTGCGCAAGTAACATCCTTGTTTTATTATGGAATCAAGAACTCCCGTGTTATTTCGCATACTGAGCAATATTTCTGATTTCAATTTCAAATTCTCGAAGGGTTAGCAGGTTTTGTACAAGAATCAGTAGCAACTCGGTTAACTGTAGATTAGATTCGAGGATTAATTGGTTTGTTCAACTAAAGGTGTGTTTTTTAATGACCTGCAGATTCCGATCATTAAAAAAACGGCAAGGGAAAGGAGAATGGACAAATTGGTTAAGTCTGCCTGACCCCAGGGTTGTTACATAATGCATTGAATAGTGTTTTATACTTCACATGTTTTGTATGAGACCATAAAAATCCAACTAACAGAAAGTAAAATATTCAGCTTTGAAATAATAAAATAATTATATATATTTTGTTATTGATATCTAGTCTATACGTTCAGTGTACAAGTATAACGCAAAATTCTCTACAGCATAAATATTACTCGAGATTGGTTGATTTACATTGTTACATAAAATATAATGGTTATTTTCTATAACATTTTCACGCTCCAATATCTCAGCAACTAAGGGTTAGAATTCAATGAGATTTAACACAGAGATTTGTGGATGTATTATATCAATTGGTAGTTGGGTCATCCCTGGAGCATTTGGACCAAGGCCAATAGAGTTATGCTCATTCTCTTTTACGAAATATCAAACCGAAGGCTGTGTTCAGTCCTTTCAAGGGTCAGACTAGGAAGTGTCGAATAATATAATAATTTATAATAATTAGCTGTTTTATAAAAATGGAATCCTATGTGAGCTGAAAAAAATAATTGCCAATGAATGCTTATTGAAATATTATGTTTGCAGGATTATTTTGAATATGATTTTCAACAAAGTTCACAAAAATGACGGTTTATTAAATTTGCCTTGAAGTTGTGCACATTCTCAACTATGAGAATTTTATGAAATTTCCCATGATCTGTATAATTATCCCGACAGATAGCAGGATCAACGCTTTGTATGGAGCAGATCTACATAGGCCATTCAAAAAACTCACCTGAATTTGTTCGAATTCATAATTCAATATTTCCTAACGGCAAATGATTACAACTTTTTCTAAAAACAAAAAAATTCACCGTCTACCAAAATCTTCCGTTATTCGGTTGATTTTGTTTTGGAAAAAACTATAAAAAAATTCTCGTTTCTAAAAAAAAAAACCATCTGCACAAAATATTTTAAGATTCCAAAATAAACTGGAATAACACTTGGAAACAGTGTTTTGGTTTTTCTACTCGCACGAAAACAAGAACACAGTCTGCTCTTACCTCCGTTAAGTGAGAAATAAATAAATCAATATGCTCGCGGGATACCGTACGACTTAACAGGTATTTGCAAAGGTAAATGTCTAAACTAGAAGTGCAAGATGGAAGGATGCTCGAATTCCGAGTGCCTGCTTGCTCCTCGCTCTGGCATCCGACCACTGCGAGGGGAGCAATTCTTATCTCCAGTTGCAACATTTACTGGTTTTTACTTTTTCTTCTCATAAAATGTTTGCTCTCGTTTCAGTGTTAAAATGGGCAAAAATATGCAACAGGCGGTAAAAAAATGTTATTATTTTGAGTGAGTAATTCTGCTATGAAATTTATCACATCCGAAATGAATGGATATTCAAAATCTGCACACTAAATATTGTCCAATAATGTTTCTTTCAACATGAATTTTACACCAGATTACGGGTGAAAACTGTGAAATTAAATTCAGGACTATTCCTTATTGTGCGGGTGGGTGGATGACGACGTGTTATATGTCCCTTCACATTCCCGTTCGAGTGGGTGCAGTTGTAATGTTCACTAAACAGTGACATGGATTCGCGGTCTTAACTTCCGTGTCCCCGGGAGATAAACTTTGATATATTATGGAGGCATTCATTTTTAGCAGTTTGAAATTAAAATTATGAGTCACGCAATGTCACGTGATTGAAATCAGTGGCGATAAAGAAAATCCATGTTGTATACCGCATTCCAGCATCAGTCTCCACCTCAGATCTTAATTTTACACATTGAATGGGTGCAAGAGTGGACGAGATTTATTTAATCAGGTTTAAAAGATGTATTGCATTTAAAAGTGTTTCCCCGTTTTGTAGTGAACTTTTAATGGGGAGCTGTACAAGAGAGTTACAGGACAAAATTTATTTTCTTTGGAATAGCAATTTTTGATTGATAGTTACTAGTAGAAGAGAGTTCGAAATTGTCTCCAAGGTAGACACTTAATTAATGATGATTGGTACTCTTTGTCGGCATCCAGATCCAGTGGACTATTTTTAGAGTTGGTCATAAAATCCAACATCAGAAGTTAATCTTTGTGTAAAAGTAAAATCAATGGAGTCAGTTTATTGAAATTAATTTGTGATAAAAAGAAACTTGATTTTGTAAAATATTGGATATAAATTTTTACATATTTTACTACAAGGAAGACATTGCAATTGATTGAATGTGAACTTCTATTATATCCTTTTAAAGTGTTTATTCAGTATTTATAAATTTAATTTAACTTTTCAAAATGTTTCATATTTTTCTAAAACTCTTCAATGATATAAATTGGTTTTCCATTTGGAAATTTCTAAAAACGTTCTCTGATCATGGCATTCAACAAAAACAATTTGAATTCTATTTGTTTGACGATAATCGCTCCTTCATAGTTCACTTAAGTGTCTAAAGAGGAATGGTCTCGGGGGACGTGATTGGACTCCGATGCCTAGAATACGTGCCTATTTGTGATGCATATCAGAAGTCACAAAAGCGAATGTTGCACGAGTTCTTAATGGTAACGTAAATGGCTTTTGCACGGGGAACATCTTGAATCCTATGCCAGAAGCGGTGGTGGTTTTTAGTCTCAAAATGGCTTCAATAAGAGTTTAAGAAAATTTACAGGAAACAACAAGACCATTTGTCGGTACATTGAAACATAAGAAATAGAGCGATTTTGAGGAAGGGGACATCCTCTATTTATACCTTTTGACTGGGTAAAAATGCTCTTATATTTAATGGAATTCCTTAAGAGCATTCATTACTTTCTGTTTGTATTCCAGACAATATTAAGTAGGAATCTTATAATGTAGCAAACAAAACACAATCAAACATATTTTAACTATTTTTTTTTTTATTTCTCTTTGCAGTTTAAAAAATTTTTTTTTACGACAAAAATAGAAGATCTTCGCATATTTAAACATGAATGGACAATCGTATGAACTAAATCACACAAACGGTGATATAATACTACAAAATCAACAGAAAGGATGGTGGACAATCGGACTTATCAATGGACAACACAAGTACATGACTGCAGAAACATTTGGTTTTAAGTTAAATGCGAATGGAGCCAGTTTGAAGAAGAAACAGTTGTGGACCTTGGAACCGTCTAATACGGGTGAAAGTAAGTGAACAAGACGATAATGATTATTATCATTCCTATTTAAAAAAAAAAAAAAAATTATGGTTGTTAAGCAATCAAAGTGTAACTCTTTTACATCCGTAATATGAACCAAAATCCAAACGAGTTCACTTCTCAGTGTGTTGTATCGTATATTGTATAGAAGAAAGAAAAGGAAGAAGAAAATAGTCATATGGAGATTAAAAATTCGTCCTTACAACCAGTTGCAAAGCGATCTCGTTGCAATCAGCAAATCGCCTTCCATTACGGAATAAATTTCTGCCGTCGTTCAGCTGTACATTTCATAACAACTTGTCATTTGTGTTTTTAAATCCGATGCCTTTTTGTATTCGCAAGATTAATATCTTCCATTACGAGTCTTTTAGTAATAAGAGTAAGCTTAAGCGTCTACGATTCCCGCTACTTTAATCGTTTGCATTTAAATTCGTTCAGACCAATTGATCCTCTTTCTATTCTGGATGCGTTCAACATAAACCAGTTCCTCCTTCCTGTATCTGTCGATCGTTCATATGATCGTAGATTGTTTTTTAATACGTAGAAATACATATTTCTAATTTATTTTATGTCATATTCGATTTATTTCTACCTTCTACCTTCAGATTCTCAAAAAATTTAATTTTATTCTATTTGACTTTGCTAGTAAGTGTCCTCAAAAACAAGATCAAGTGTTCAGTAAGTCTCCGTTACACTGAATTTTTAATGCCACAGCGTTTTTTTACCCTTCGCTTTTGTAATTTGTTTATTCGTCGCACTGGAACTTGAAACGTGTTTTTCTCAAAACCATGTTTTTCGGACTAGTTGCTATGGTTAAAAAAACAACCCACTCACAACACACGTATTATTATATCCTGAACTAGGATGTTTTCCTATTTTCAGTCGATTTTCCGATCTAAAACATGTTTTTTGAAAAATTTCCGTCATTTTGGAAAACAATTTCTTCTAGTTCGGGCTATAACTACTTCGATACAAATCAATATCCCTTTGTTTTTGTGGAAGGCCCGAGATGCTGTAATTAAGGCAGCTACTGATTTTTTATGTATTTTTGAAAAAATAATAGTTAAAATGGGACTTTTTAAATCTACCGAACATTTTTATGTACACTTCGAAAATGAATGCGCATAGAAATTTTCACAAAGATATCTTGTTTCTTTCTATGACAAAAAGCATAACAAAATTATGCTATGTGGAGACAAAATAATTTAAATCTATTGATGCTTATCAAAAAATAAAAAAGATCAACTGATCGAGATCAAAATGAGTGAGTTTGCAAGATCAAAAATAAAAAAAAAGAAAAGAAATTCGGATTGAGACATTTCGAAATTCGAGAATGACGCTTCCTTCTTTCACTACCAAATGGCCAAGACCTCTAAGATTACAAACCAATGGTCCCCGATTAAATTCCAGAACATAATCTACATTGAAATCAAAAAGCAAAATAAGTAAATTGAAGAAATTGGACGCATTTCTTCTGCTGATGCAGTTATAAAAAGGAATGACACCGCCATAAAAGTGTTATTGACCTAGAATCACTGAAGCTGTTGAGCCAACATAAAATGGGAAACGTATCGACATTACACATACTGTATGTGTACAATCTTATTTATTTATTTATTTATTTTGTTTTTTATTCTTTTCATTTTTCCTTCTCAAAACTATGGTCATGGTTTGCGACCAAACACTTGGTATTTCAGTCGCACAAAACTGAACGTGACATGTGGGTATGATCACGATCATCCCCAATGGCTGCATCTTAACTAATGAAGAAGGTATATGGCGTCGACGTGCTCAAAAGATGTGTTCGTTTTTATGAATCATCGGAAGTGTTGATTTTCTTAAACTTTTTGGTATTTGTCTTTTCCTAGACGTCTTCAAGGGGCGACAAAATAAAACTGAAAGCAAGGTCGAGACTCGAGACTCATTTTATATTCCACTGATATGATAATAGGCACTTTTACATCCGCTGACTGATTACGAATTCATGATATCGAACTTATGAAGACATAAAATCAAAATTTTAATTGAATTCAATGTTTTTCAGGGATTAATTAAGATTATTGCACCGCTTTTGGAAGAATTATGAATTTTTGTGTGTCAGCATAAAAGTTACCTTTATTTGATTCGGATATTGTTACAAGAAAAATATTAATTATAGACAAAATTAATTATAAAACAATGAAGTCATTTCAATTATTAACAAATACCCTGCGTGCGTTGCTATGCCCTTCCCCGCCTACGTTACTACGCTTTCGATTATAATTATATTATTATCATTTGTAATTATTCTCTGTTTTCTTGTGTAAGAGTACACTGTCTGTATATTTTGCAGAACACCAACCTTGACTGAAAAAAAACTACCCGCAAACGCTACGTATATTACATAGAAATAGAACCGTTTTCCGTAAGTCGGGTTACAATAATAGTTTGTTAGTTTTTTTTTCAGTTAAAGGTGGTTCTTGGGGTTGAATTAGGATAGTGATCGCTAGTTCTCATTGTGCATTATCTAAAGGTGGAAGATTGGTCGCTCTAAGTTAAAACTCTTAGAAGTTAAAAAGTAGGAATAGCTTTTTATTGCTTCATTTTACCCCCTTAGGGGTTGAATTTCAAAAACTGCTGGTATACATATGTGTTTCTTTATTTCAAACAAAAGACCAAATACAAATTTTTTGCATTGTTTACTTCAAAAATGGCGGATTTCTATACAAATTTTCATCCCCTATTTTACCTTTTCAAATAATCTCGCTTTATTCTTCTACAGGAATATTTAAGAAATTTTTGAACTTTTTTTTTTGTAATTTTTGGTAATAATATTATGTTGATACTTATTGTCAAATAATTTTTTTTGGCCTTTCGTTGCGAAACAAAACAAACTTTTCAAAAATCATCAAAGCAAAAACTGCAAAAACTATTCTTAGAATAGTTCAAAAATTTTTTAAATGTTTTTGTATGATAAATGGACATGCAATAAAATGGTTTTTGTTTTTTATCTCGAACACGAAGCAAGGTACGTTAAAAATTCAAGAAACAAAAAAGTTATATTTTTGCTTGCTTTATCTAAAAAACAATACCGAAATTAGAAAAAAGTCAGTGGCGTACACATTTTTTGTCACTAACATTGTTTAATGTGCCTCCACGCATGCCACTGGACTTAGGGCGAAATTAGCTTCTTATTATTACTAACAACGTTGCAAAATTTCAAAAAAATCAGTCAAAAAATATTTTAGATATTTTTAAAAAACCGATATTGAAAAAAAAAATGTTGAACTCCCTGCATGTTGGAAACCATGCATTTTCGGACCTCTGTTTATATGAACTTTTTTTGATTAAATGAACTGAGAAATCACCCTCTTTAATATTGCCGCGTCGTTTTTAAACATCCTGTATAATGAAGATGAAGCTATTTCATTTTTGTTGACTTATAAACTATGCAAAATTTATTGTGGAGAAAATGGAATGTCCAATGAAGAGGCTCAGCAATTCAGCATGTCATGTAAATTATAGTAGCAAAAAGAAAGTAGTAATCGAGGAGCAATGCATTCAAGGGGACAATGTTCGTGTGGCAAATTCAATAACGTTTATGCACGTATATAACAAAATATAATAGGTTCTCCCTCGGCTAGATGAAGAAATATGTTTACCGTAAATTTATAATAAAATATCATATTCTTCAGCACAAATAATATAGTAGAGAAACTCAGCCCCACACGACGATTCAATTGACCCCAGACGAATATTCATCATCCACGCGAGAGAATTGAACCGGCAGAGAAGATTAGCAATTATCGATTATGTGAAACTAATCAGTGGTTTTATCCGGAAATTATTAATGGCTTAGAAATAGTGAAACGTTTTAAAAATATTGGTTTGTACAGTTAAGCGGATTCAAATTGCAAATAGTGTAGCTATCTAATGTACTTTTTCGTTAGTAATTTTCTAGAATTAGGGGATTATTGGAAACAAGATCTTCGAACTGTAATATGAAAGAAAATCCTGGAATTAGATTAAATAGATAACTCCAGTCATCCGTCAAGGGAATTACGTGTAATTTCCATTAAGTAGTAACAAATGATTTCCCTACAATGCTGAACCTCAGAATCTCATCTGTCGGCCTCATCATCATGAACATCAGTCGGAGTAGTTTATCATTTCGATTCGTATCGATCCAAAGTGCTCAGTCCTATCATCAAATATTGGCGGAAGAGTTCTTTAATGGTCAGTGCGCTAAAGTGGAAAAGGCAATATTCGAAAGACCAGAACGAATCTTGATGCGTCTTGGGGAAAACAACCCGTTACAGCTGATGGCCGATCGCCACTAGGAAGGCACCCGGAACCAGCTTCAAATTCCAGCCATTGCTAAATTGAGTGATTGCATTGATCAGATTTGCGATGCATTTAATAAAATTCCAGAGACGGATTCTTTGTTATATAGTTTCTGAGATCAATAAATGTTTGCACGAACAATACGCTTAAAAAGGATTGCTAATTAATTACCAATTCAGATATCGTTGTTGGTTTATGCTTTTAAGTACGTGAAATTGCTTGCGATACTGTATAGTGCAATATAATTTAGATATCGAAGGGGGAACGGAATGCACAGGAAGAGTTCAAACCCTAAGCTGCATTTATATATAGTGCATATGTCAGACTATCATTTATCTGGGGAAGTGAAAAATGAAAGACTAGAGCGGTCGTAAATATATTCGAATTAAATGCAATACGAAGAACGATATTATACCAGACAGCAATGGGAGTAATGAAGATGAGTTATCATCGATCGTTTTCAATATTAATTTGCTAAAGTGCAACCCTTTTATTGTTATAAAAGAGTGTTTTGAAGCGATATGTTCAATGGTTGTTCCAGTTTTTCTGTAAAAAGTTTCTTTTAATGGATTTAATTAAAGATAAAAAATTTATTTGGGTAAGAGAAAATGTCTACTGATACAATAATCGTAAAAAGCTAATACGGAAGTATGTATAATTGGTTTAGACCAATTCTGAAATACACAATGCATATGGCACAGTTTTAATACAGAAGGAACATTTGAATAAAAATCGTATAAAAAAAAGTCCAAAAAAGTTTTTCTATCGTCAAAAGAGAAATTCGTTCAAAATTATTTAAAAGACATGTAGAAGAGGAAAATTTTTGGTAACTGTAACATGTAAAGATCGTGTTAAAAAAAGACCGTGTAATAACAGTTCAATAAAACAATGTCTAACGAACAAAAACTTAAAAAGTAGGTATATAATCAGTAAACAAAAAACCAAATCAACATTTTTGTATAAAAATAATTCAGGCTCATATGGCAACACTAAGAAGGAGTTGTCCGATTTCGTTCATCTTCGAACTTGACCTTATCATATGGTCATTGGACCAAATTTCAAATCTCTAGCAACTAGCATTCTCGAGTTATCATCTGGACAGGCAACAGACATCCATAAAACGGTTTCTGTTCAATTCCCACTCATGAATATAAAGGGTTGGCCATCTTAAGGAATCTTTTTAAAAACGGTAAGATTTTTTTCGATTATTTTTATTTTATTTTGAAGCTTGAATCTTCTAGTTATAGAGATGGAATATGACATCGTTCAAATGGTCAACCCGGCTGGCCTTACAGTAGCCCAATCTATCAACCCAATTTTTCAGAAATCTTTCGATTGTTTGTTTGCTGGCTCTATGTCAGCAATGGCATTTTAAATGTTTTTTTAAGGTCCTCAATCATTGCTCGATCGTTGGCGTAACATCGCTGTTTAAAGATACCCCCAAAAAAAAGTCTTACGTTGTCAAATCGCAGCTCCTCTCTGATATGTCCAATGAAAATCGCCACAACGGCTGACAACACGTTTTCGAACTTTGAGCCCCATAGGACGATTGTTTCGCGGCTGGTGTGGCACGTCGCACCGTTTTGCTAGAATCACATCTTATCCAAATCCATTTCATCAATTTTATTTTCGGCTAAAAAAAAAATCAGTTAAAAGTTATCATGGTCGGTTATCAAGTACTGAAAAATGGGGTTGATAGGTTGTGCGCTTCTGTAAGGCCAGCTGGAGCGGCCATTTTAATGATGTCATATTCTATGTATAAACGGAAGATTAAAGCTTCAAAATAAAATAAAAATAATCGAAATATATCTTACCGTTTTCATTTAATAGCGATTTCAAAATAGCCCACCCTTATAATTTTTTTTTTTTCTGTCACCATTATTTCTTGGCGTTACAAACGTTCGCTCAAAACTAATATCCCTATATCTAGGGCATAAAAATAAGTATGTAGCAAAGTAATTCAATCGCAGAAAACAAGAATGTAGAATAACGAATGTAATTCACAATAATTAAGGGATGATTTGAAATTTAATATGAAAAGAGTCATCCTGCCAACCTCATCATATTTATGTATGTTTCAAGATTTTAGCCCATCTATTGCTAGATCAAACCGTCGCGCTGCAATACTGTTCAGAAGATTCAATGTTACCTTGCCTGTCGGCACCTTCATCGTACCTAATTTCAGCAGAACGTCTACCAGAAGACAGCACGTGATGTGAACACAGGAATTAATTAAATGTAATGACTTCAACGGTAGCAGTTTTTCTTCGTTCCAACTTACAATAATGCTCCGTATCTCAAAAATGAAACAATTTCATGGTCTTGCGCTTTCCATCCACGTAGTGTGTTTGGCGCCAATTGGAAGACGTCTCTATCTACTTCGGCTTCTCCATCCTTCTCGTCTTGATTGAACCAATTTATTTGTTCTCTACATTACGATGAAGATCTCAATTTGTTGGCTTGTAACTATCATCCAAACGAATGTACCGGAAAAGCCGGCTCCTTTCCAGTACAGCACTTTTCTCTTACATGGCCGCATCAAACCGTTGTTGACGCAATATTTTCTAATTTTTAAACTAGATCTTGTGGGCACACTAGAATCCCCGATTCCCATTAAAATCAAATTTCATTATATCTGCTGCAGTAATTATATAGTAAGGTTATAACGAATGCACAAATTGTGCAGATGTAGAGATTCAAATCTGAGTTTAGTGGAACTCACGTAAATTATATCTTCTTTGGAAAGATAGTATCCGCAAGTAACTAGCAATTTGGGCAGGTTTCCGCTGTTATTGCGAGGTCACGTTTCTCCAGGTTCTTGTGGCGGTGGGTGTTTCTGAAAAACTAAACTTACTTTCTGGTTTGCTTTCTTTCAAGTTGTTTTATTGAAATCGGAACATTCCTGGAAGGTGCAAATTCTCGTAAAAAAGGAAACAAATCGTTATTTTTATTGCATAGAAAGTTGAACAATTTTACGATTTGATGAATGTTATAATTTTCATTTTATCCAAACCATTTTTGAATAGGAATTCATAATGACAGTAATTATTTATAATGAATGCTACATCTTAGAAATTCCATATCTTTTCAGGCATCATCTACTTGCGATCTCACCTCAACAAATTCTTGTCCGTTGATAGTTTTGGTAATGTCTTATGTGAATCAGATGAACGGGATGCTGGCAGCCGTTTTCAAATTAGCATTGCAGAAGATGGTTCCGGTCGATGGGCCCTGAAGAATGAGTCACGAGGTTACTTTCTTGGTGGTACACCAGATAAGCTTGTCTGTACAGCTAAAACACCTAGCAACGCCGAATTCTGGACAGTACATTTGGCCGCCAGACCACAGGTAGGTTATCAGAATCACCATCATCATCATAATCATCTTTACTGGGTTTTGGAAGTGCGCGTCGAATATGCAGACTAGAATCCTCTCATCTTTCCTCAATGCTTACCCTTCACTTCATGCATCTGGTGAAGAAATTTCCTTGCTGTAAACTGTGCGCGCCATCTGTGAATGGTTTTTTATTTTTTTTTTAAATTTAATTTTTTGTTCAATTTCTTTATTTCTTTTCTTATTCTATACTCTTCATGCTCGGTCATTGTTAAAAGCAGTTGCACTTAATATCTTCCTTCTTGTATTATGACAGGTAAATTTACGCTCTGTCGGACGTAAGCGATTCGCTCACTTGTCTGATTCGCAAGACGAGATTCACGTAGATGCGAACATTCCATGGGGTGAAGATACCCTGTTTACGTTGGAATTTCGCGCCGACGAAGGAGGACGCTATGCTCTGCATACATGCAACAACAAGTAAGTTCAACAATAATTATATTTGCTCAGGTCTCAACATACCTTCATCATATTAACGTTAAATTCTCCACTCTTAATTAACTCCTTTCGTCAGACAGTTTTCTTCATAAAAAAAAGAGAAGATAATCTCGTTTTATTTTTAATAATTTTTTTTATCTCTAGTTTAATAAATATTTCTGTTTTTGAAGACAACTTCCGTGACTAGATTTGAATTAAAAATTTCATGAAAGATTTCGTTTCATGGAATTTATATTTCACTTGTGAAAATTTTTTTTTAATACAAAAATTAATTAAATCACATGTTTTTCATTTATAAAGGTACTTAAACGCAAACGGCAAACTACAGATCCAATGCACAGAGGACTGCTTATTCAGCGCTGAATATCACGGCGGGCATCTCGCTTTGAGGGATCGGTAAGTGTTGCAATAAAATTCGTTAATATATTTCAACTAATTACTTTTAAAAAAATCTACATTAAATTCTCACATTTGTCATATTAATTGCAATTTGCAGTTTTTCTCTTGCAATGCATTGTTTCCTGGATACTTTTGCATTAGTAATACAATATTTAAATTTGTTCTCATTTGTGTTTATCAGAAGATCTTTAATTTCTTTTATAAAGGTTTTATGACCCCGTAATGAATTTTAAGTCAGAATTGTTATTCAATGATTAATAGTTACTTTAACATAAATTTCAATTGTGACTACTCATGAAATTGTTATTTAAGATTGCAAAACAATACAATGAATTAATAAATATATTAATTTGTTTTTCAGTCAAGGCTCGTACTTATCTCCTATTGGTTCTAAGGCTGTGCTTAAATCTCGCTCTCAAACTGTTACCCGAGATGAGTTATTCTCTCTTGAAGACTCTCTTCCGCAAGCATCCTTTATAGCTGGTCTCAATTCTCGTTATGTTTCTGTTAAGCAAGGCGTTGATGTAACTGCCAATCAAGATGAAATTGGCGAAAATGAAACATTTCAATTGGAGTACGATTGGTCAGCACATCGATGGGCATTACGCACAACACAAGATCGTTATTGGTGTCTGTCGACAGGAGGTGGTATACAAGCTACTGGAAATCGACGTTGTGCTGATGCACTCTTTGAACTAATTTGGCATGGAGATGGATCACTATCATTCAGAGCTAATAATGGAAAATTTTTGGCTACTAAACGTTCGGGACATTTGTTTGCAACATCAGAAACTGTGGAGGATATCACAAAATTCTACTTTTACTTAATTAACAGGTAAATAAAAGTTTATTTTTCTTATGAGGGATGTCGTATTGATTTATAATTAACTAATTTTTAGGCCAATTTTGGTACTTAAGTGTGAGCAGGGTTTTGTGGGATTTAAGACTCCAGGCAATACTAAACTGGAATGCAATAAAGCAATGTATGAAACGGTTTTAGTTGAACGCGCACAAAAGGGAATCGTTCACTTCAAAGCACACAGCGGTAAATATTGGCGAATCGATGGTGATGGGATCGCTGTTGACGCTGATGCACCATCCGATGGATTTTACTTAGAGCTGAGAGAGCCTACACGAATTTGTATCAGGTAAACTTTTAATTTATTTGATTGAATTGTTAATTTCGTGAAGTTTGCGAAATTAAGAGAACAGTTTTTACTCAAATAAAAGCGAAAGAACAAAACCAATTGTAATAGTCTTTTGTTTTAGTCTGAATTCCATGTTCTCAGTTGTGATTTTCATAAATCTAAAACAATATTTTGAATATATATTTATTCCCTTACAGATCGAGTGATGGAAAATATTTGGGCGCAACGAAAAATGGAGCCTTCAAATTGGTAGAAGACGGCGCAGATACGGCCACTCAATGGGAGTTCTAAGTAACTAAATCCCTTCACCCTCCAAACAAAATCAATTTAGTTTATAAAATTAAAATTCCCCACACGATATTTACGTTGTGGTTACATAATACCTACAATATATAAAACACAAATGCCACTTGGAAATGCTGACGATAAAGGACCGATTTTTTTTTTAGAAACGAAGATATTTTAAAACAAAAATTTATAAGTAATTTATATTTTGTACTTCTACAAGTTTTATACACGCGAAAATTATTAAATGAAAAAATTTAAAAGTAACTTGACTTTAAGAAGTCTTTTTAGTATCTTTAAGGTAGCGCTTTAATTAGATTGAACATTTTCAAATCAAATTGAATACAACGACATTGCCGAAACTTGTGCAATTTGGGTTAGAGTGTTGAGGGAAATAATTAAGCTCGAAGATAAATGTTGAACCTTTGTTTCCAAATAATCTGCTCTAATAGAAATTGCATGTGTTTTAAGCAGTAAAACAGTTTCCTCGAATTTTCTTAAATAGAAAAAAAGAAAAGTAAAAAAATGCTTAAATTTAAACATAATTCAATAAACAAATATAATTAAAAAATGTTGCGAAACTTAAAAGCATTGAACCACAAAGTATTTAGGAGAGTATTGCAATTGATCCATCCCTCAAATGTTGAGAATTTATTTGATATAATTCCTCAATCAATTTGAAACAGTGATTTTCGAGATTTTTAATGGTAAGAATATTAAAATAACTAAAAATTTATACGTTTTTTACATGACAAAAGTGAAATATCACATTGTGCTTTTTTATAACTATTGTCAAGTCATTGTACTATTTAGCTTAGAGTGGACGAGCGCAGTGGGGGTTAAGGTGTTTGCAACCACCAGTTGGATTATAAACATTTAAAGCAATGAGACAGCAGGCAATTTACGCTAAGATATCACAAATTTCATTGAATTTAGAATAAATTTATCGTATACATGTTCTATTTTGTTGTATTTTCATTATTATTTTCGTTTTTCTTTTTTGAATACACGCGCTTTCAATATCGGCCCCATCCTAAATGGAGGCAGTCTCTACAGCGATCTTTGAATTGCGGTTTTTTTTTTTTTTTCAATATGACTAAATATTACTATATGTGTATTTGTATAATTTATACATAAAATATATTTAAATACTAAAATATATAAAATGCAAATGGTTGTGTTTCATTTCCTACTCGAAACTGGATTCTAAGTAATTAAAACATTTGCATTAGAGCAAACAGGAACTTTACCAGCTAGTTAAAGGATTGCAGTGGAATAAGATTTATCAGTATTCATTCAGAATCTGGAAAAAAACAGCTCATTTTACAATTATTGCACTAATTTTATTTGAAGACACTCCAACACCGAATCATTACCAATTTCACATTGAATCTTATAACTTATCTATAATGAGAGGAAAGGAATTGGTTACTAGGATTAAGGAAAATGGAAATATATATTTGCAATCATTTAAATTCATTCTTCGAAATAATCCCCCTCATTGTAGCCGAGTTTACGGATTATTTGTCATATAGAGTACGAATGACTCAGAATTTAAATAAATTGCTGGAACAAAAAAAAAAGCGGTGCTTAAGTAGAGAGGTGATCTCTATGCTTAAGCACTTTACCGCGCTCATCCTCCTCCAGGAATCGTACAATCGGAAATTGTTGTTATCCTACCAATTCGCCGTTGTGGTCCAGGTGGTGGCCCACGACGTCCATTATTTCCTCCTCCTCCACCACCGCCGCCAAAACCTCCACCTCCTCCGCCACCACGTCGTTGATTGAAATCATTCGAAACTTGTGTAAGGGGCTCAAAAAGTGTCCTCAAGCTACAAACATAATTTCACAATTAATTGTATTTCTTACTCCATAAATTATTAATCAACTTACAAGGCTCGGATAAAGGCGAAAAATGCTGTGAAGAGTCCGAAGAATCTGTCCAAGCTCCAAGGCCTGTTTTCATAGACTCGTCCATCTAAAAATTTTTACCAAAATATAAATAAACATATTGTTTTAAGATTGATAAATTTTCTTGCGAAATTTTATATTTTTGTAGTTCAGGTGTTTAATGCAATACATTTATATAAAAAAAATTACTCACCTCTTCCGATGTAGACCATTATTATGATCTGCACCTTATCCTACCATTAACATCAATGAACTTTCCAGAAAATAATTTATTTATTACACTTCCTCAAATCCAAATCAAGAACGTGTACCCATGACACAATTCAGTGTCGTAACAGCTGACATTTGACATTTCTTGTAAATAGGGTGCGTTCGTAAATCAATAATTTTAAACACAACTTATTTTATTCTTGAAATTTAAATTTCAAAAGTATGTAATGCGGTTCGAATGGGCAGAAAAAACATGTTTTTCTAATCAATTAGGAAAAATTAAAATTTTTTTATGGAATTATTGAAGGCACTTTTTTGGAATAATAAGTAATAGATATCAAAATGAAATTAGAGAAAATTTTGTGACCTAAAATTAGTCTCTAGACAAACACTTTACTTTCTATAAAAATAACACGTAATGTAGAATTTATTAGAGTTATAAAAAGTCGGTAATCAGCAAACTTGATAAAAAAAAAACCAGAAGGTGTGTCTTAAACACAAATTCATATCTAAACAAGCTATATCCAATCGCGATACTTGTTTATTTTTGTATTTAGTCAATGTCTCTAGACCTGTAACGTGTGCCTTTTGCTTAAATGCTTACAACTTATTTTTACGAGAAGTAGTTTTCTACTTGAGTCATCAAATTGTGAATTCTTCCCTCAAATAAATTATAAACAATGATATGCTGACATTGCTTATGTAAATAAAGTAGAGTATAATTGATTTCAATCGATATTGAACTAATATTTATCTCATTGCAGAGAGAAAGCTGTAAGAAAGTTAGATCCCAGTCACCCGTACATAAATTTCAATTATTAATAAATAACTGAATGAAAATATGCCTGTTCCAATTTCTGCTTTAGTAAAAATCTAACTTGATCTCTAGCCATGATTGTCGCAATCTGATCCAATCTCATGTGCACTTTCGATAGCCGGATATCAAAACAAACGATAAGGGCAAGGCAACAGTTTTATTGTGGTTGAACAAACTTTTTCAACATCTGCAAAAACAGCACGAATAGAAAACATCTAAATGATGCTTCATCATATAATTGATGAAGAACGCGCGCCGTATGACGCCGCAAGCAGTTTTAGCGAACACATCTTGAAGTCACGTTCATCCATTGCTAAACTCTTTAAAAGTGCTGCACATGCAAACTGTTGAAATTATTTTCCCAAACGTTTTGACTAGTTTTGGTGCAAATGGTGCTGAATCCAACTGTGATTTTTCTATTGTTAGTTGGAGTTCACAATTCAGTTAGAGCTGAATGGCGAACCGACTACGATTATTGTAATCCTGAATTGTGTTCAACTGAGAAACATCACATCGCCTGCAACAACACCGGAGTAATTCAGGCAACATGTGGCACGGATTTTGTGTACTTAGTGCCAATGAACAGCAAGCGAAAATTATATATTTTACAATTACATAATGAGCTGAGAGCAAAAATCGCCAGGGGAGAAGTTAGCCCATATTCGCCAGCATCCAGAATGTCTGTTTTGAGTTGGGATGATGAACTGGAGTATCTGGCATCCTTGCATGTAAAACGTTGCACTTTGGCACACGATGAATGTCGTAATACAGGTAATCAGACTTTATAGAGTATTTAACGAATGTACAAATGCAAATGTGGTTTTCTATTAAAAGTGGCTTTCAACTATGTTGGGCAGAATGTCGGCATTAGGGAAACAACCGCAGACCTTGAAAAATTCCCGAAAAGTATCAAAAAAATTGTGATGGCTTGGTTTGCGGAACATGAAAATGGAAATCAAACTTTTATTGACTCGTATAAGCCGCATCCAGAAAAGTAATTCAGAAATATTTTGATGAACATACTTTAATGATTTGTGATTGTAGGAAACGACTTGGACATTTCACAGTCCTTGCGGCCGATCGAGCTGTGAAAATGGGATGTGCTTGCATTTTGTTTTTCGATAAAAGCATTAATAAGAAGTCTTTCATGATGACCTGCAACTACTCGGCGATGAATCTCCTTGATGAGCCTGTCTATGCTGGTGGAGAGATGATGTCTGAATGCAAAAGTGGAAACAGCAGTCGATATCCTGGCTTGTGCTCCTTTCGGGAAAAGGATCTTATTGATCCAATGACTGGTCTTTTGGAAAGGTAAAAACCATTGAAAGAGCATGAAGTAATTTTAAAATAATTGTGATAGATAACTCAATTGTTGATACAAATCTCTTTTTTTAATTAACTATTTATTTACTATTTAAAACTAATACAGTTAAAGATCTGGAGAACGTGTTAAAATAAGAATTACTGTCCGCACTAAAATATGATTTTTTTTTAGTACCTAATTAACTAAACAGCTCAACCCCTTATTAACATCCCTGAGCCCCAAAATCCTTGGATTCCAGCCGTCGCTAAGATCCATCTGTAAGATTAAACAAATCATTCTAGTCACGAGAGTCACTCGTCTGCTTCTGACGATTTATTATTCTTTTCGCACCTAATTTATCACTGTAGCTAGTAAAAGTACTTGGACATGCAAAAAACAAACATTGTTCATGTTGTACACCAGTAAATCATGTTGCAATTTACAAAGAGGGAACGACGGTTTTTTTCTTATTGTGACTCATATACAAACACCTTCAATGCATAATACACCCGTCTCTATGCTGCACGACCGATAATGTAATTGTTCCTGCAATTAAGTGTTTTTATGCTGATCGCAAAAAAAAAAAATTAAATTACAATCAAATATTTGTTAAGAAAAAGCGCTCGAGAATTTAATTAAGCTCAAAATTCTTCGCACAGCGCGAAGACTCGATGGCAGCGAAAAAGTTCTTAAAAAGCGATCCTCGTTGGGTGGTAAAATCAGTTTAGAATTTCTGTCGCGGCGGTTAAGTCGCTTGTAGGAATCGTATCGCCTGGGAAATGTGTTCGTATAACCAAACGCAAGGATCATTCACGATCGCTGTGATTCTATTGATTAGTTCGGTGCAAGTCCTTCGAGCCACCACTTCGTACTATTGTGATCCTGAGCTGTGCCGCACCTGGAATGGCACAGACTACCTGTATTTGGAGCACATCGGCTGCGACAATAATGGAACACTCGCGGAAGTTTGTCCGGAGGATGCCAGCATGATGGCAATGACGACGCGCCGAATGAATCTGATCTTGGATCTGCACAATGCCGCTAGGAATATGATTGCTCTAGGGAAGATACCAGGATACGAGGCAGCCGAAAATATGCCAGTTTTGAAATGGGATCATGAACTCGAGTATTTGGCCAGTTTAAATGTGAAAACTTGTGTTTTCGCCCATGATTCGTGCCGGAATACGGGTTTGTTTCAAAATTAGCATTATCTGGAAAAGTTCAAGAACGGAAAATATTTGTTGTAGCTAATTTTCAGTATTCCGGACAAAATATTGGGATAAGCTGGCAAAATCCTCCGTTCCACTCGAATTCAAAACGGATCAAACTGATCGTGGGTTTGTGGTTTAAGGAGTACAACGATGCGAATCAGACGTTCATTGACGCTTTTGAGGAGCATCCAGAAGGGTAGTTATCTGTCTAACCCTTGATTTAGCCCTTTATTAGCTTTAACAGCTGTATTAATATTGTATTTGTTCCAGCATAAAAATTGGCCACTTCACAATGATGGTTGCCGATCGAGCCAAGCGGGTGGGATGCGCTGCAATTCGATACACGGACGGGGATCGTGGCCGGGCCTTTTTAATGACCTGCAATTATGACTTCACTAGCGTCTACACGGAACCAGTGTACACAACAGGGAAACCAGCATCTAATTGCTCGTTCAGAAAAAGTGGACGATATCGAGGACTTTGCGACTGGGACAACGATTACGAGGACAGCGAAGAAAACTCCGATGAAATCGATAATGATTTAATTGATATTCCAGCAATTTTGTGATCTTTTATTTACAAATTAAGTGCAATTATTTTTGATAAAATCTTTGTTTTGTTTTAATTGTTTTTAATATAATTTGAAAAACATATGTCTTACGTTCATTTAGATGCTGAAGAACGTTTTTCAGTTTTTGAAATCAATAAAAATAAATGAAACACAGAAGAAAATTTAGAAACGAATTTGTTTTAAATACCAATCATTTGAATAGCAGAATATATTTAACGCAATTACAATTGCAGTCTTCCAATTTGGTTGACCTCGAAGAGCGAGTGTTTCTCCAAAATTCACCCTGCCAACGAATTATTTTTTACATCTTTTTTTGTGTATTTTGTTTTGTTTATCTAACATTTAACATCTTAGATTGAATTTGAAAATTATTATAATTAAAGAAATAAACGAATTTTGAATTTCAAAAAACAATCGACTCAGTAAAGCGAAGAATTTATGCTTGGAAAACAAAAAAAAAACATTATTAAAACAATGTAAGAATTATTAGTTAAATTATATACTTTAAAAATGTCATTATTAAATTCACATAATACAATAGAATCCCGTTTAAAATGACATGAAAACTGTATGAATAACTTGATTATATGTAATTTCTATGCTCCATGAATTGCTTGAGATGCAAAAAAATGAAAATCCTGTTCTCTTATAATGTTTATTATTCAAATAATAACAGCAAATAATGATAATTATTGCTATTCTATTTTTAAGTTATCATTTTTTTTGTACATTCTATTCAAATGCAAATATTTAAAAATTCGAAAAAAACAAAATGGATTCACATCCGAAAATACTATGACAAAAGAGGCTATGTGAAATGATTTTCTCCCTTTTACACACTGTTCAAAATCTCATGGATTTGACGCCATCAACACATTATTTACATAAAATGTACTTAAATTAAGCAAACCTCATCTCTTCCGCATCATATTTGTTTTTTTTTTTTTATTAAATCTTTTCCATTTCGAACGCGAATTTTTTCCTTCTCACACAACACGCGCCACTTTATTGTTATCCAACTAAATTAAAATTGTGCCGAAACAGAAATTGTAAAAACAACATTCTGAGGAAAAACAAAGCCGAAATAAAAAACAGAGTGTGTTGGTCAGTAGTACATGTGGCTGTAACGATGGCACAATTTCATTGATGCGCCAAAACTGAAACTAAAAGTCAAGGCCATCGGTGAAGCTGTACTAAGCAAGTCATATTTGGTTCAGCAGAACCTAGGGCAGCGGCAGATCAAGTTTGAGATGATGCTTGATGCCAGCCATTAATAACAATAATTACATAGTAAATTACAATGATTAAAGACATACCAGTCAGAAATGCTGTGGCTCTTCCTGTGAACCACCGTCGTCCATATCGTCTTGATGTTGTGCAATCAGCAAGGTGTGATCTGCACGAATGCTTCACGGCTGCTATCATCAATCTGCTTGAATTGCCTCCGAATGTTGCAGCCGGCTACGTGCAGTGATTGCAGTGTAACTAGAGTTTGAGAATTTCGTATGCCGGGCATGCAAATCCCATTTAAATTAGCATCATCAAGCCATCGCCGACTGCTTATGCTTTCTGCAGGGTGAATTACTGTCCCCGACAATGAAAATCGCATTACTTCCTGCATAGGAATTGAAATAACGAAATTTAGATAAACAAAAATACGGACAACAATTCTACCGACTGGACACGAAATGTGATCAGCAGTGAATGAGGTAATTAACAAAACACCTGCTTTTTTCACAGCACTGGGAATCACACGTTCGTCGTAGAGAAGTAGAGATCTCTTCTACACTACTTCCATGAAACGCAGGTTTTTTTTAAATAAATCAAGTTGTCGGTTTTAAGAAAATATCTTCTCGCCGCAATCAATATACTGTTTGAAATTCTAACTTGAAACACCTTTCTATTATAGTCGCAGATCAGAAAAAATTTCTATAATAACAAAACAATATATTTTAGATACTGAAGAATTACCTGCCATATTAAATAAAAGTTCATAACACGAACAATGAAAATATAAGAACAATAAAGCCAAACTGATGAATGAGCTCTGCTTATTAAAACAATATCTAATCATTTGAACTTTTTTATTCTTTCATTCTTTAACCAGTTTTCAGTTATTTATATTTTAATTAGGTTTTTGTTTCGTAATTGTAGACTTTACAAATATTTTAATTGTATTCATGAATGCATCTCTTTGATAATGTTAATGAAATGTTATTCTCATGAATCTAGTCACCACGCATTGAAAATAAATCATGAATCATTTTTTAAACAACTCATGAATATTTAAATAAAATTTATAAAAGAAAACTATTATGTGCAGATTTTAAACAAAATTTTATTGCTGGAAAAATGATGTTAAATGCATTTATATACAGTCAAATGTAAAAAAAAAAAAATGAAATGGTACTATGCTGATAACATTTCGGGTACTTTTGTGTCCTTTGTTTTGGTTTTCTTCTTTTTCTTCTTGGGTTTAGCCTTAGTTCCGAAAATAATTGAGTCAATCATATCGACCGCATTGTAACCAATACGATCAAGTTCCTGAGTGAGTGTGTCGTATATCTCCAATAAACAATATGCATCCGCAGCTGTTAATCACAAGGCAATTAAAAAATAGTTAAACTTCAATAGTAACATCGAAATAGAAAAAACCATTTCAAAAACTACTTACAACCAAATCGAAACCGAATACAGTTATCCTTCGATTTACGCGATGATAGGTTCCAGAAAACTTTCGCGTAAACCGAAATCCAGTAACTCGATAAGATCTCACAGAAAAATATCGTTTATAAAAAACTGTCTATTCAGTTTATGAAAACATATAATATACTCTGCATTGGGACTAGGACTATAGAGTGCCAAGGCCGGCTCCAAGTCCATTACTTTACAATGTATAGAAATGGATCAAACACAATGAAAACAAATTAAAATGGGAATTTATAGATAATTCATTATTAAATTGAAACTAGAGTTACAAACTGTTCTCAAACGTGAGATACCATCCTGTGAGAGGCTCTGGTCGGTGTCTTCAAACGTTTGAATGTGTCCTCAAAAGATCGGAGCCTAATACATTGCTTGGGTAGGCAGCTAGGCCCTTGTTGCTTCATTTTAACTCGTCACAAAATCTTAATAATCGTATAAATTGAGGTTACGCAAACCGAGGGATGACTGCACATATATGAAGCCGTCAAGGGACGCCCGTCATGTGTGAATCATCTATTGGTGCGTCTTGGGAGTAAAACTCACTCTCTAAGGACCGATTTACACAAGGAGAGTTTCTCGTATTCGAGCGGCGAAAACTCGTATATGATTATCGAATGTCAGAACTCGCCATGCGATTCTCGCCTGCTACTGTTTACAGGATGAAATCTCTAAATATTCAAGCGACATTCGAATGCGAGTGTCGCAGGCGAAACTCTCCTCAAACTGTTCACTCGACAGGCGAGAATTCGTAGGTCGATTGTCGCATACATTTCTCGACTTGTGTAAAATGTGCTTATACGAAACTCGCAAGGGTCGATGCAAGATCCGAACAAATCGGTCTGCACTGATTGTGATGCGAGACTTGCATACCAATGACAGGAGACAGGTCACCGAGGACAGTTTATAGGGCGAGAATCGCTTTCGAGCGACGAAACTCGCACGTTTTGTGTATATTAGGCGATTATTTTCTCGAATACTATTTGTCGCCGCTCGCATGCGAGAAACTCTCCTTGTATAATACTGGCTTAAAGTTAAACGCTTTGTTTTACAATCTGGTTGCCTCTGCATTCCTAGGAAGCAGAAATGAAACCAACTGAAGTTAATTATGAATTGATTCTCATAGAATCTATTCTATTTTCTACGACTGCTTTTATCAAAGTTGGGCGTTTTCGCATTACTACTAAATTGGCATTAGCACTAAAGGCGGCTACTGCCGTTTGTCCAAAAAATGTAGTAAATCCCGGCAGAGATCAATAAATATTGCTTTAAACTTCTTTTTCTTAAACGATAATCGCGCAAACTTGCATAGAACTCGATAGAACTAAGCTGAAATTTTCCCGATACTGCTACGGACATCGCAATTTGCAGGGGCGATCAAGAAATCGGTTAGTTTGATTGACCCTTACGATTGATATCGGGAGTAACATTCCCAACCAACGGTGCCATTCACCTGGCAATCTGACGGAACCCTGCAAATCGTCCTAGCAATTGAGTGCCAAATTTGGACATCAGATGTCGATTGGGACGTCTTAAAATTTAATGTTTCTGAAAAACCAGTTTGCACTGTCATTCATCGATTAGTGACAATGCAAACTGGTGTGTCAATATCACTGAGCAACGCCGTTCTAGTGAAACAGTTGTTGCATCAAAGATTGAATATCTAAGGGCCCAGTCCCATAGTACCGTCACCGTCAAGAGCGTTCGTGCCCATTTCGGGTATTCTTCGGGCTGAAAAATTCGTTCTTTGTATGGGAAACGAAACCCGAAGACTCAAATTAACGTTGAGGGGGACGAAAAAGAGTAGGCCGTCAAGCCACCGTCAAGAGAGAATTTTTACTTCGGTTCTGTCGAATGTTTTAGAAGGGAAACATTATATACGTTAAGTACTTCAGTAAAGTAGGTAGTTCAATCTTCGTTTTGAATGAAAAAATGTTTAGTTTTTTTTTTTATAAAATATTGCTTAGGGGAGAGCGGGGCCAATTCAGCCGTCAGCCGAAAATTTCTCGCGGCATTCGAATCGGTTTCCACCCCAAGGCGCGCCAATAGATGCTTCACATAAAAAAATAAGTTTCATTTTCAACTTCAATACCAGCAAATTCCGTTTCAACAACTTTTTCAGGTCTAAAAAAAACAATTCCAAACATATTATTTAATGCAGGTAATGTGTTAAACTGCCTAATTGCATTTATTGCAGTTGAATTGGTATTCAATGCGCGTTAGCATGTGATTTAGAGGAAGGGCCAAAACTGTAACGGCATCAACGCAAAGACGTATTCCATTTGTGCAATCAGTAAATGCTACAATTCTGCGCAACGATTTGAAATCATTCCATAGGATTGAATAAGAAATAATTTTTGGATTGGATTTAAAAATGTACTATTAAAATGGAACATGCTGCTTTTGAGTTTTTGATTAGATTGTAAGTCGTATTTAAATGGTGGAAAATGTAAAATTGCAGAAATCTCGTAACACTTACCAGCATAGTTCAATTGTTCGTCCCTAAGTGGTCTTTTACCCCAATTCGAGAATTGACATTTTTTGTTCATCGGTTTTCCAAAACATTGTTCAACCAAAATACTAAGCGTTTCACCAGGTATAGAAGCTGTAAACATATAAAAATATTATCATAATATAATACATTTATTTTCAAAGCAACATACCCCTGTAAGGGAATTGAAGTAAGCAGCGGTCTCGTATATCCTTCCACAACTTTTGAATATCAAGGAAGTACGGCGTCGAAGACGTTAAAGTCAGTTCAGGTATCGTTTTTGTACAAATAGATAAATCATTTTCAAGTGAGAAACCTAACTTCAGTACGCATTCACTATTAAAAATACTTGAAAATGATGTCCATAAATCTTTTCCAAAATTTGCGAGCACATCAATCAAATAAACCGTTTCCCTAGTTGCAATTTGTATCAAACTCAGCCGAGGATCTTCATACATCATTGGTTTCCATTCCGAATCAAAGCCAATCACTTCTTGTGATTTTAAGCAAATAATCATTGATTCGAATTGTTTTGGATTGTCCACAAATACAATTGTGCAATTTTTAGATTTAATATCATAAAATTCAGGAGCTCTTAGCCTTCTTGAATTTTCTGGGCGCGAAGATGGAAATGTTGTTGAATTTCTTCGATTTATAAATTCTAATAATTTTTTTGGCAGTCTTTCTTTAGGAAACTTGTAATACCGTGCCCAATATTCAACTTCTTCGAAGTCATTGTAGCTGCAAATGCTATTAATTACTTCATACTGTAAAGTAATTTCATCATGGCCAACATTTTCCATGATTAATTCCTTCCACGAGGACGAATCAATCATATTTTCTGTATACCGTTTGTAGGCTAAGTGCTTTATGAATCCAATTGCTTTTGTTTTTTGTAAATTTGGCGTTTCTTTGTACGAAATATTGTACTTAGTCACAAGCCTTGTAATAAGTTTCTTCAGGGGCTTATATTCCAGTCTGTCGAATCTAACCTCAGTATAGTGGAAAGTGCTAAGTGGGAAAAATAATAGAAAATAAGATTTCATATTTAGAAAGCATGGAGCATGTTTTCTTATGATTTCAATGTGAGTGTTTATGCTTAGGAAAATTTGTACCAACACCCAGAATTGTTAAGATCTGAATATAACAATGACTGGAAATTCAAACGAGAAGAGCAGTACAAGCACTTACCGCACATAGTACTCAAGATTCCTCTGAATGCCACCATTTCCATAAAGACTGTCCAGCAACTTAACAGTTTGTATTTGAAGATTTGATCTTACATCAAGGTACTCTTCAGCTATCAGCAATTTGTCTTGAAGGATCAAGGGCAGGACGACGTCAAATATAGTGAATTCATCAGTCAATTCAAGCAATATAATTAATTGTGCTACCTGAAATAAGAACCTTTAACAACAGAATGAATTACATCTATTCACCTAACCTCTTTGTAGTACTTATCTCTTAACATGTCCCGTAATTTATCCATGAACAGGTGTTTGCGATTGACCAAATCATACGCAAAAACTACTTCTTGGTACAAGCCATACATACCCTGCATCTTCATGAAATTGAATGCAACCATTCTCAGGTTATCGGTGCAATGTTGTGCAATTTCTGGGTTGGATTTTTTCAGAATGGATACTGCTTTCATTACTGCGAATGAATATTATGGTTTATCTCATTATTCTTGCATATAGTTACTCACCTAAAAGTCCTGCACTATTTTTCCTTATTTTCATGCACTCCGGACAGTTTGCATACAGTTTTAAAGCTAAAAGCAGTGGGTTTTCATCCTTGGCTAAACGTTCCTTAATCTGGCTCACCACCCAACTTTGCATTCCTAAGTCAGTAGACAACATTCAATTGCAGTCAAGTTTTACCATGAATTCTTACCTGGTGCACAATTTCGTCGGAAGCGGCAAAACCAAGTTTCCAAATCATTCGATATAGTAGCATCAAAGGGTTTATTATTTAAGCCCGCAGTTTGGGTAATTTCTGGAATTACTCCAATATTCAGGTTCACCATTTTCCAATCAATTTCATTGTCGCTCTGCAAATATTTTTTATACATAATTTCAATAAATTTACCCAGATAATGATTTTGGCCTACATCGTTTTCGTCCTGATTGTGCATTATTCCTTAATTTGTAAAACGCTGTACACAAAATATACAAGGCATTCATACAAAAGAACTGCTAGGCCGCTACGCCAACGTGCATACGACACAAGTCATTTAAAGATACCACTTCTTTGTACAATTTGTATATTTGTGATTTTTGCTTAAAGATTTTTTGAACTTTCTGTTCGCACGCTAATTCTTCTATTTCTTAGATTTGTTCGATGAAACTTGTCCAGAAAAACTTCAGGATTTTTTGATCACTGTAGTCATATCAATCCTCTATCCAGCAAACGTTGAATTCACTAATCAAAATATATAGTCAGCACAGATGGCTATCGTGTAAAACTAAATTTCCCGTAAAATTTCCCTTGGCGTAATTGCTACATACCTCTTCAATCTTGAAAAATTGAAATTTCCCGCAAAAGGGGAAAGTGTGAAATCTGACAGATTGATTTCCGGGAAAATCTCAACTGAGATTCTTCTCACTAAAAATTACAGAAAATGAAATGAAATGAAATGAATGGTTGAAACCAGTAAAATGTGAAATGCCCAAAAAATTATGATCCCTCGATTCATACGGATGGAAAACATGTTTTAAAAAAAGAGTTCACGCTTCTTGTATTAAGAAAAAATTTCTCGAATCTTTGTTGAAATCTTGTTTTTCAGATGGCTTTCGAAGTTAACGAAGGGAATCTTACAATTTCACTAATAGGTTTACTTAGTTTAAGTTGTTTTTAATAGATTTAAATAAAATTTCCCGGTTTGGAGGGGAAAGTAAACAGATTTCAAGCGAAAATTTCATCGAACCGCATCTTACGTTTGACAGTTCCAAAGAGCGGTTTTGTTATTGTAGAAAACTTAAAAAATTTAAAATTCATTTTCACTTCTGGCATATAGCTGGCAGAAGGAAATGTAATACAAAATAGGCCAATATAGCAGTGTAAATTTAATAAGAGCTGTTTAAATAAATATATCGTAGATTATAAAGTGTAATTTGACGAATAAGAAGGTGAAAAATTTTAAAAGGAATTACATATTTACTAAGTGATTAATAGCATTTCTGTCAATTCAAAAACAAACTGATTTTAGTCGTAATATGTACTGCATTCTCTATTTTTGGAAAGAAAAAAATATAAAAACGTTAATTAAATGGTGCGGGCGATAGGATTGCATTTTAAGAACTCACCCTAAGTGTGCATAATTAGGTTGGTAGTCTTGCATAGCATTCTTGAAAGAATATGTACAAAAGCAATTTAGGAAGTGGTGAGACCAGTGACAACCAGTGATTACTTCTCTATGTTTAAAGTAAAATATAATTTAATTCTCTATCTTTGAAACTTTGATTGTGCAAAATAACTAATTCGGGAACGTTGCTTTGCAATTACATAATAAAACGGTACAGATGAGCACCGAAAACGGTAAGTACCTTTGATATAATTTTTTTTTTTTTTTGGTTATGCTAGCTACAAAAGTATCCATTAAAAAAATGCGACATATTAATAGGTGCATCGTCTGAAACGGTAAACGAGATGTCTGTGTCGAAGTCTATTACTGCGACGAAGAATGGAATTACCATAACAGTGTCTGTACCTAACGTAACTGTGGGATCGGAGCAATCGTTCCCTATCTGCACTGCAAGTCCAGAATTAAATGCTGAAGAACGAAATTCACCATCTAGATCACGCAGTCGAAGCAGTAGTAGGTTCTCAGGCACCTCTAGAAGTGGATCACGAGATTCTCGCAGTCGATCAAGGAGTGCCAGTGTTGCTTCAAATCTGAGCAATACTTCAAAGCACTCTCAGCAATCTGCAAGATCACAATATAGTGGCAAATCAAAATCCCGTAGTCGAAGCAGATCCAAGAGTCACACTCCACAAAGGAGCCGAAGTGGATCAAAGAAACGCAGCAGATCCAGAGAACCTATTCCTGACGTAGTATCAGGTGAAAACGGAAGTAATACATCAAGACGAAGCCGCAGTGGTTCCAAAAAAAGTCGCAGTGGATCACCACGAAGTCGTAGCGGCTCTCGAAGAAGCCGCAGTGGTTCACGGAGAAGTCGCAGCGGCTCAATGAGAAGTCGTAGCGGCTCTCGCAGAAGCCGAAGTGGATCCCAAAAAAGCCGTAACGGCTCTCGCAGAAGTCGAAGTGGTTCCCGAAAAAGCCGCAGTGTTTCCCGAAGAAGTCGCAGTGGCTCTCGCAGGAGCCGAAGTGGCTCCCGAAAAAGTCGAAGTGGCTCTCGCAAAAGTCGAAGTGGCTCCCCAAGAAGTCGTAGTGGATCCCGAAGAAGTCGTAGTGGCTCTCGCAAAAGTCGAAGTGGCTCCCCAAGAAGTCGTAGTGGATCCAGAAGAAGTCGTAGTGGCTCTCGGAGAAGCCGTAGTGGCTCTCGGAGAAGTCGTAGTGGCTCTCGAAAAAGTCGGAGTGGGTCACGAAGAAGCCGCAGTGGCTCTCGAAGAAGACGCAGTGGCTCTCGAAGAAGACGCAGTGGCTCTCGAAGAAGCCGCAGTGGAAGTAGAAGTTGGAGCAGATCACGCAGTCGAAGCTCATCACGGGGTAACAGAAGCAGATCTAGAGGTCGAAGCATTTCGCGATCTCGATCGCGCAGTCGTAGTGGATCCGCACATAGCAGAAGCACCAGTCGAAGCAGGAGCCGATCAAGAAGCAAGTCTAGATCGCGGTCACGTTCTGGCTCCAGATCGCTATCACCAGGAAGTAGAAAGCACAGAGCCGTTGTCAGTGATTCAGAAGGTGAGAACCGTTCAGTTAAAGTTGTTCAAACAATGATTTAACAATGTTGTCTTAGATGATGGCAGCAGCAAACCAGCAAAACGGGCAAAGATTACGGACACCGACAACGAGGATGAGCCACCGGCTGGTGGTGACGAGAAAGACAACCAGGATCCACCAGTTAATAAAGGGATTGTTGACAGTGACGATGACGAGAATGTACAAATTGGCAGGAATGAAGCGTTAGTAGCTGTAAAATATTAAAAAACTGATTTTTCCTTATTTCCTTATCTAGGGAAAACTTCATCTCTGATTTCGATGCAATGCTGTTGAGAAAACGTGAAGAGAAATCTCGACGACGGAAGCGGCGTGACATTGATTTGATCAACGATAACGACGATATGATTGATCACCTCATCCAGAGCATGAAGGCAGCTGCTGAGGAAGACCGGCAACTAAACCTGGATTGCAGACCGGCAACAAAAAAGATATCCATGTTAAAGCAAGTGATGTCCCAACTGATCAAAAAGGATCTCCAATTAGCCTTCCTGGAGCATAATATTCTAAACGTACTGACTGATTGGCTCGCGCCACTACCAAACAAGAGCCTTCCATGCCTACAGATCCGCGACAGTATCCTCCGCCTGCTGGCCGATGTAACTTACTCATAAGATGCGTGACTTATGCAATATTGATAAATCTTTTTATTTTGCTCTCCAGTTTCCTACAATAGATAAAACATATCTGAAACAGTCTGGCATCGGAAAAGCAGTCATGTATCTGTATAAACATCCGCGGGAAACAAAACAAAATCGTGAACGTGCTGAGCGATTGATTTCTGGATGGGCTAGACCAATATTCAACTTAAGTGATGACTTTAAGGCGATGACTCGAGAGGAGAGACAACAAAGAGATTTGGAGCAGCACATGCCAAAGAAACGTAAAACAAGCCCAGAGGCAGGTTCGTCAAAGAGATCCGAAATTGGTTCAGCATTCACCACTGAGGAAAAGGCATTGCGTCCGGGCGATAAAGGATGGGTTTCTAGAGCACGTGTTCCAATGCCATCTAACAAGGACTATGTTATTCGACCCAAATCAAATATTGATATTGACATGAGCAGAGTAAGTGTGAAAAGTTTCGTTTTAAGTTCAATTAATTGACAAAAGGAACACTCTTTAGATTCCTAAGAAAAAACCAAATCGATATGAAGTACACCTGAAGCGGTTCATCGATCAGAAGAAGTTGAAGGCCACCCGCCGGGCTGTCCAGATTTCGATCGAGGGCCGCAAAATGGCACTTTAGGCGAATCCAACAAGTTGGAAACGATGCTCGCAATTTATTTTATTTTTTCCGTTTACATGTTTTTTGGGCACTAATTTCCTGCATAACATTCAAGTTGAAAGAAAGAATGCATCAAAATGCGTTCATTATAGTTTATGAATCAATCAGACACAACTGCATCATCTTTGTGCTAAGTTGAAAATTTACTTTATGTTGAAAATTCTTTCGGTAATTACAATAAATATTCTTTGTGTAAGTATCTCAGCTTGGTTTTATTTGAACTGTGGTGGAGTAAATGAGGAGTTTCAGCTCGAAATGGTAAATATCTTTCACCGACGAAAGTTTACTAAAAGCTAAATGAAAATTCAAAATCTGGAAAATCTCGTTTCTATATTTTCACACTATCTACAAAAAGCACCATTTTAATTTTGAAATGAGAATACTTTCGGACAAACGTTAAATTTTTGATCGTATTTTAATATTTCTAGCAAATATTACATCAGGATCTTGTGGTGAAACTTGGACTTCACGATAATTGCTAAATATCTTCTTGGTCACATCTTTCGGGCACGATTGCAAATTGCGAAAAACAGCAACCTGGAATTTGAATTAAGTTAAATTGTGCGTACTTAAATTGCAATGGGAAAAATATTTACTTGTTGCCTTGAGACAAAAATTGGTGTACGGTAAATGATCCAAGTAACACTTTCGAAATACGGAGCAGTCGTTAGAGATCCCTTGTATGTATAGTAATGCTTACTTAATTCTTGCAGTCCAATCCAAGATAGGCAGTCTGGAATTGCGGAAGCATGAGGAAATGTGCCAGTTTCAGCACCATGGGAATAACGTAATCCTACCTGAATCAAGAGAAGCTTTTGTATTTGGTTTTTCAACAATTCGAATTCCTTCAGTAATTTTTTGAAACTCGGTACAGTCTTTATCACCAAGTGCTTGGATGAAAAATGCAATCACTGCCAGACCATCGTGTTTATTTTTCGCCTGATTGAAATCCTTGTACTTGGAATTGTAGTGAACAGCATGCGCCTCCATGGAATATTTTATGCCTTCCAAGGTGTGCTCACATCCAGAGTCATCGGTTTCCGCCCAATGGAAATGCAATTGCTCAAATATATACTTATTGTCGAGTGGTCCTCCAACTAGATACGGTTGCTCTTTCCGTTTTGAGAATGTTACCACAGCTGATGTTCCTGTATTTTCAACCCTTGCCACACCAACTGGCTCCCAATGTCCATGGTATTCCAAGGGGTCTATGTCGTCTTTGTGCTCTGTGGCACGATTCGAAATTTCAATTGGTGATTGTACTGGCATCCTAAAAATATAATTCTCAAACAATTTAAATTGTTTTTTTTTTTTTGTTTCGAGTTGGGTTAAATTAAAATTTTCAAATATTCTTTATGTCACCGAATGAGAAAAACTCTCAAGGAAAACTAGATTCGAGGCAAAACTAAATTTTAGTGCATGTTAGCAATCAATTAAAAACGACTTTTAGAGCTAACTCAAGGAAGATCGAAGAACATGGCATTATAATGAATATTTAAAGGCGTATGCGGCAATTAGTTCAAGCTAATTGCAATTACGGTCTTGCAAGCGATGCATCAATTACTAATGACCTATTCCATCTTTAACCGCCGGCGACAACTCGTCTGGTCACGAACGCTTATTCAATTGCAGACGGAATCAATTGTGACTTTAACCAGCTTCTTATGGCCATATTGGAATTTCTACGTGGAAATGGATTTGGTGATTCTGCACTACTCGATGGAACTGCTTTTTTGGAGTCTAATTGGTAGTAGCCGTTATGATTGAATGTGGACAAAATTAAAGGAGTTAAGTGAATTTGAATAATCACTTAATACTAACCAGAAAATATACCAATCTATGCATGTATATACATAAACATATAATAAAATATGCATATTTAAGATTTATTCAGATAAGGTCATTTTGCACATTAGAAAATGTAATAAGCTGAGGCTTAAGGTAGCTTTTCTCAAAGAAGGAAAATTGCTCGCTTGAATTTCACCGGTTCACTTAAATACATTAAACTGAATTACTTATAAACAAATAAATATATAACCCGTAATAAAAGGATGATTTGAACAAAACATGCACTGCGGTTTGTTTATCTCTTCGAATCATAACCTTAATTTTGAATCGTAAATACAACGAAATTTCAGTGAGGAAATTTTATAATTTTGAGTAATAAAACTTATAGAAGGCTTATAAGTAGACTCACTGGAATTTCACTTTAAATCAACCAAGGTAGACAGTAATACTGTGCCTGGAAAATGGACAGTAGATTGATTGACTCACCTAAATCTGTTTTGTGTTCGGATTGAGATGAAGAGAATTACATAAACTGATTTCATATAAAAACTACACGATGCGATGCAGATGTTAAATTTCGCAATTACATCTGCTTAATTTATCTGGAATTCTTGAAGTAATTCCCGCAAAACAGAAACAAACGAATTTCACCTGTTGGCGTTGGATCTGAAGTGATTGTAAACAATGACGGCTGACGAGTCCAGACAATTCGATTCGTACACTGTTAAAATTACACGAATTTCTCTGCTGATTCGGTTTATCTGTCCAAGAGCAAAAAAATAATGTAAATGCTTGATTTGTTCTTGAATATTATATTGATTGGTAAAATAGAGATTTCAATAACAGAAAAATATTCCAAACATATTTCCTGAACTATTTTATATTATTTATTCTTCTCAAATTGGCCTAAAATTATTTCAATTTTCTTCTATTGCCAACCTGATTTTAGTATACTTGATGTATGTGATACGTGAGTGTGCGTGTTTTTTTGGATGCGGGTAAAATTTTTGTTAGATTTTTCCCGTATTTTGTGGAGTGTTTAATTGAAATTGCACGAATTAATTTGTGTAAAAATGCAATTATTGACGTCGTGTTGAATAGAAAGTGTTTAAATGCGCTACAGTAGCAGTGATATATCCACAATAAACGAAATCGAACTGGTGGTGTGCAAAGTTGATACCCTGTATTTGTTCATTCACTCGGAGACCCGCATTCTATAAATTCTATCCATTCATTTCATTCTGGATGCCTGAGTGGAATATATTCCTGATAAATAATAGTCAAAGGCACATCTTCATATAGGAATATGGAAATTAATTTACGTTTAATAAAAATCACTTAGCGAAGGAAAGCAAAGTGAGCTATGACAGATTTCTTCTGACATAGCAAGCGCTGGGATCTCAAACAACAGACAAATTTTTTCATCAGCAAACGAAAGTTTTCTGTGCGTTTGAAAATGTCCGGCGTTTTAGATGATAATAGAAAACAAAGGTAAGAAATTCAATGGTTATTGGCTTTAAATAGTTATTGTGCAAAAATTCTGAGATATTTGCAAAGTAAAATGTTTCTTTTTTTACTGTGGGGGGAAACTCTCAGCTCCGTGGGCATTGACGTCCCTCCGCAAATCGCGCATTGTCATGTTGAGCCAGAATCTGGCCTGAATTCAGTGACAGATCAAATGTCAGCACATTTTTTTCTTTTATAATAATTTGGAGATTTTTTTTTTTTTGTCATATAAAAGCTGCATTTGCACAAATGGCAGTAAACACAAACGCTAATGCAGGATTGCAGGAAACCGTCCCCTGGATGGGATTATAAATGCTCTTATCGTTTTGCAAATTGATTTGATTAAACACGAAATTTATGCGGAAATTAATCTGAATATAAAGCAAATGCTGATTTTCTTGAAAGGTGTGGCTTAAACTAAGAAAACCCATTATTTGAAATTGTATTCAGAACTGTAGCCCGCATAAAATTCAATATTAGCAATTTCTAGACAAAAGACAACACTTTCAGCTCCTCCAGTTGTTCCCTTCTCTCCAATACTCCATTCAATCTTGCAGAAATGAACAGATTTATGGAATTATTATCGCTTAAGTTATGTGCTCGAGATTAACCTCCCCGTTTCTTCCAAATCATTCACTGGATCTTGTTGTTGTTGCTGTTTCATAGCCGAATACAAAGCATTTAAATGCGATTTGCATGCAAAACCATTGTCAAATTATTTTTTATCATATTTTCTCTAGATTCTCCTCCAATTGTTTGCTTATTCCCAGCTGAATCACCGAATATATCTCAACAGATCTGGCCACAAGAGTTCCATTGTCCAGACACGATATCGGTCCCATGCACTTTCTCGCACAAAGCGATTTTATATCATGACTGATTTGGTGTTTCCATCTATTTTTAGTACAAATGTCCCTTTAGTGAGCATATTGTGCAATCAGTTGCAATAATTTCTTTTGCATAAATGAAGAGGTTTTTGCTGTTAAATTGATTATCCAAAAACCACTTTTGCCTTGCTCATAATAAGATCGTATGTCCTTCGTTTGCTGTCCAGTTTTGGAAATCTCGAATCTACTATGCTAAAACCCTTCCCGTATCCTTATCCCATGCTTCCTGCTCTTCTAACAAAATAAACATTTTAGATTGTGCTAAATTCTAAAGAGATTATACGTATATACAATTCAGTTCATCTCCGAAGTAAGTATCTAAAGTAGCAGCAGATAAAAATCCGAACAACATCAGTAATTTTGTTTTCTTTACCAATTTTTCTTCCATTTCAGAATACACAAACTGGAAGAACGAATGCGTGATCCTTTCAGCATCGTCAATGTAGACTGCCTACTGGACACAGTCGCAGCTCTTGTGGCTGACTGTGAACATGAATCGGTTAAGAGACTTAAAAATATCGAAGCTTACACAAATCGATGTAAGTAGTAAATATGATTTCGTTTAAATTTTATGTTAAACATGATGATAAAATTTTAGATGAGAGTTTGGCGAAGGAGATCGTGGAGCTACGGATGAAGCCCGATGATTTTCATGTAATCAAAGTGATTGGACGTGGAGCGTTTGGAGAAGTGCAGCTGGTTCGGCATAAATCCACGCAACAGGTGTTTGCGATGAAACGTCTATCGAAATTTGAAATGATTAAGCGTCCAGATTCGGCATTTTTCTGGGAGGAACGACATATCATGGCTCATGCAAACTCTGAATGGATTGTGCAATTGCATTACGCATTTCAAGACTCCAAATATCTGTACATGGTGATGGACTACATGCCTGGTGGTGATATCGTTAGCCTGATGTCTATGTACGAAATACCAGAGAAATGGGCGATTTTCTACACAATGGAAGTTGTTCTGGCTCTAGACACGATCCACAATATGGGTTTCGTGCATCGGGATGTGAAGCCCGACAATATGCTACTGGATAAGTATGGACACTTGAAATTGGCTGATTTCGGTACTTGCATGAGAATGGGACCGGATGGATTAGTAAAATCCAACAACGCAGTCGGTACTCCAGATTACATTAGTCCCGAAGTGCTCCAGTCACAGGGAGGCGAAAACGAATATGGACGAGAATGTGACTGGTGGTCAGTTGGAATATTCCTGTACGAAATGCTGATTGGTGATACTCCATTCTATGCAGATAGTTTAGTTGGAACTTATGGAAAGATTATGGATCATAAAAACTCGTTAACCTTTCCATCTGATATTGAAATTAGTGAAAATGCCAAATCCCTAATCCGAGGCTTCCTGACTGATCGGCACACACGACTCGGTCGCAATGGTATCGATGAAATAAAAGCACATAAATTTTTCCAAAACGATACATGGACATTTGAAAATATACGCGAAGCCGTCCCACCAGTTGTTCCTGAATTGATTGGTGATGATGACACAAGAATGTTTGAAGATATTGAACGTGAGGAAGCAACACCAGAAGAATTCCCAGTGCCAAAAACATTTGCTGGAAATCATTTGCCATTTATCGGTTTTACATACACTGGTGATTATCAATTATTATCAAATGATTTAATAGATTCAAAAATGTCAAATAATCATCATCATAAACCATCGAATACCAGTGAAATAAAACGATTAGAAGCTTTACTTGAACGTGAGAAGAATAATGTTGAGAATTTGGAGAAGCAAGATCAATTGCTGCGCAACCAAATCGAAATTATAACTAAACGGGAAATTGAAGTACAACAATTAGCTAGCAACTATGAGAAAGAGTTGGCTATGCTGAAGCATAATTACAGAGAATGCCAGCGGAAAATCGAACACGAACAAGATTTGAGGCGAAAAACAGAATTGATTTTGGCGGAAACCAAGAAGAGTCTCGACGATGAGCAAAATAAGCGGACACGCGAAATGAACAACAATCAGCAGCATAACGACAAAATCAATATGCTCGAAAAGCAATTAACTGAGATACAGGAAACTTTGAAGAACGAAACCGAACACGGCCAAAAACTGAAGAAGCAAATCGCCGAATTGCGTCTATCAAAAACCGATTTGGAACAAAAGGTTAATCAGCTCCAAACAGTTTTGTCGAATCTGCAGACGCAACGTGATAGCTTGCAGCAGGAAGTGGCAGAACTCCAGGCTCGTTTAGCACAGGAGCGGAACGCTAGAACTCAGTTCAAGGAACTTCACAAGGAGCTGGAAAACAAATTTCAAACAGTTAACATAGATTTAGAGCGGTCCTTGACCCGTGAGCAACAAACACTGGATGATAATAGATCACTGAATGATAAAGTTTCCGATTTGGAAAAAGCCAATGCTAGTTTAGACTTAGAACTTAAGACAGCACAATTGCGTTATCAGCAAGAGGTGAAAGCACACCAGGAAACCGAAAAATCCCGGCTGCTGAGCCGGGAAGAGGCGAATATGCAGGAAGTAAAGGCACTTCAGACGAAGCTGAGTGAAGAGAAGTCTGCACGCATCAAGGCTGATCACAATTCCCAGGAGAAGGAGCGTCAAATTTCTATGCTGTCAGTGGACTATCGACAGATTCAGCAGCGGCTGCAGAAGCTCGAGGGTGAATGTCGGCAGGAGACCGAAAAAGTCGTGGTGTTGCAGAGTCAATTGGATCAAGAGCATAGCAAAAAGAATAGCCTTTTGTCTGAGCTGAGTTTACAAAGTTCAGAGGTGGCTCATTTGAAGTCTCGTGAAAATCAACTGGTCAAAGAAATCGCTCAGTTGCGGGAGACTAAGAGGAAATTCGAGGAGGATATTTTAAAAATAAAGAACGCCCACAATGTGGATATTCTTCAGATGAAGGAGCTACAGGATCAGCTCGAGGCAGAGCAATACTTTACCAGATTGTATAAAACTCAAAGCTGTGAACTTCGAGAGGAAAACAGTGAAAAAATGCGTTCGATACAAGATCTGGAGGAAGAGCGGGTATCGTTGAAGCATCAAGTACAAGTGGCTGTAGCTCGGGCTGATGCGGAGGCTTTAGCACGAACAATCGCTGAAGAAACTGTTGCAGATTTAGAAAAGGAGAAGACGATTAAGGAGTTAGAACTAAAAGATTTCATTGCCAAACATCGAAATGAGATTGCAGCCAAGGAAGCAGCTATTGCTGCACTCAAAGATGGGGAGGCCGAAGTGATGAAGAAACTTTCACAGAAGATGATGGAATATGACGAAATTCTTCAACAAAATAAAAATCTTCAAGAGGAGCTGGTACAAAGCAAGGCTGAGAAGGATACGGAGATTGAAAAATGGAAGGAGAAGTGGAAAACTGATAATTTGCTGAAACAAGCTGCCGTCAATAAATTAGCAGAGGTTATGAACAGAAAGGATTCTACTTTGCAAGGTACTAAAATTAGTTATTGATCGAAGTTTAAGGGCAGAATCAATTGTAAATGGTTTTTTTTAGGCAAACAAAAAACAAAGGTGAGCTCTGCCGCAGATTTAAGGAAGAAGGAGAAGGAGAGCAGGCGACTCCAGCAGGAACTCACACAAGAACGGGAGAAGTACAGTCAACTTCTGCTTAAATTCCAAGATTTGCAAAGTCAGCTTGTTGAAGAGAGCAATGTAAGTCATCCAGTAATTTGAGTCCTTGTAAAATCAAGCTAATGCAAATTTTTCCAATCGTAGGCAAGAACAAAATTGCAAATGGAAATCGACTGTAAGGCAACTGAAATAGAACAACTGCAATCGAAATTAAATGAGACAGCATCTCTATCGTCAGCTGATAACGATCCAGAGGACAATCAAGTATTTTAAATTGCACATGCACTCAGTTGCAAAATTATACAATATACATCCACTGGAGGTGGACTCCGATTGGTGAGGGGGATGTATAATTTTGCAACACATTGTGTATTTCTTCGTGTTATTTGATTGATATGATTGAATGTGTTTTTCTTTTACAGGATTTAGTATTTGAGGGTTGGTTAAGTGTGCCAAATAAACAAAATATACGGAAACACGGCTGGAAGCGGCAATTCGTGATTGTTTCATCCAGAAAAATTATATTTTATAATACAGAGATAGACAAACAAAATACGATAGATCCTGTGCTTATTTTAGACTTAAGGTTTGTATGGAAGAATATTTTATATTTGAATTTTTTTTATGAAATTATGCTGTATTTGTAGCAAAGTGTTTCATGTACGTTCCGTGACCCAAGGTGATGTTATCCGAGCCGATGCCAAAGATATTCCACGAATATTTCAGCTGTTGTACGCTGGAGAGGGTGAAGCCCGTCGACCTGATGAACAGCAAAATCAATTAGATATAAGCTCGTTAAGAGGAAATGCGGATGAACGACCAGGGACAATAATTCATAAGGGTACGTCGTTTATGTTACTAAATATTGTTTCTCGTACTTTAACATATCCTTTGTATGTTCAAAACATCAGAAACCATTACTTTGTTCTTTTGAGAAATTATTCTTTGTTTTCAGGACATGAATTCACTCAAATCACTTATCACATGCCAACGGCCTGTGAAGTTTGCCCCAAAATGCTCTGGCACATGTTCAAACCGCCAGCAGCATACGAATGCAAAAGGTAATTTAAAAATTCCCATTTCAAATTCTGAAATAAATAACAAAAATAATTATTTTAAGATGCCGCAATAAAATTCACAAAGAACACGTTGACAATAATGATCCGATGGCACCATGCAAGTTACATCATGATCCGAAAAGTGCTAGAGAAATGTTACTGCTCGCTTCAAGTCCTGAAGAGCAAAATCTCTGGGTTGGGCGACTATCAAAACGTATTCAAAAATCAGGATACAAAGCAAACTCATCGTCAAATAATAATACCACTGGAGATGGTAGCAAAATATCCCCAAGGTTAGTACCTCATTTTTAACACAGCAGAATTAACACTAGAAGTACTGAAATCACAAAATTCTTAATTTGAATTTATTATAGCATAAGATTTTTAATATCAGGATCCGAAGATATTTAGATCCTTTTCAAGTTTGTCTTCTTTCTATAGAAAATTATTAGTCAATTTTTGACTAACAAAATTTGTTGGATAATTGGTTTCGAAAAGGTTATTAGTATTTTATTTTTATTTTATTCTTAGTGATTTCAATGCATCAAAGCAATGTGACTAACAAAAATCATTTCTCTTTTTCAAACATATCAACGCTTGAATTTTAAAATGGATTTTAAATGGAATATAAAATTTTTTTTAACTAACCGTGGATGTGGAAAATCATATATAAAACGTAACCAAAAAAAAACAAAAACAAAAACAAACGTAAATTACAGTCAGTCAACTCGATCCATCTATAAGCCATTTTCAGTCAATGTACAAAGATCAGCCACACTTCCAGCAAACACATCATTGAAACAGCAATGATTTTTACGATATTACGCAGTATAAGAAATTTTATTAGATTCAATAATAATTGGAAATCGATTTATCATTATTTTTCGCACAGTCAAACATTTCTAAAACAATTTGAAATGATTGAAAAACAAACAAGAGGAAGTAGAAATAATTTTGTTCAAAATTTTTAAACAAACTTACACTTAATGTTTAATCTCCGAATTTGTTCTATTGTTGTATTATTTAATTAGTAATTTATTTTAAGCTAATTAAGAAGTTAGATTGAACGCAGTTTTATCTTAATGCAAAACGTTGTTTTCGCAAATAACTATACGATGAGGCGTTTTATCCCAAATATTCCCCTATTGTCTTTACGTATTTGTTGATTTGTCTGGTTCAGGTATTCTAAGAAATGAAAAGTATTGAACTGCTTTGTGATTATACTAAAAATCAAAAAATTTATTTGTAGATGTAGTTAGGTACATTTTAAGTATTTTACATTTCCAAAAAATAGTTATTAGTACATTTGAAGTATTTTTACAATAGCGTTATTTATAAAATAAAAATTTTAAAAATATATATATAAAAAAAAAACAACTAATAAAAAGTAAATTTTTAAAACACTCAAGGGAATTTTAACTGAACATGTAAGCGAACAAGTTACTAAAGTATTAAGATGTAATTGAACAATAATTGTGTCTTTTGAACTTGTTCGCAAAATTGTGATTAGAGTAAAAAATGGAAGCTGAAGAGGACGAATTATTTTGGCAGAAAAGAAAAAATGTTTATCATTCTTTTTTTTATCGCGTAATTCTTTATAGAATTTGATTAAAACAAATTTTCATTCGCACAATTGCTGCCGTCAAATTTACGAAAATATTTTTAGAAAATTTTTTTGAAATGTTCATTAGGGGAAAATGAAGGAGCTTTAACATTTTGAAATACATACGCTGTGTAATTAAATTCCTCTATGTTGTGTTTCTGAATTTTGATTATTTTTCAAAATGAATATAAGTATATTTTATGGAATGCAAATACTATTAATTAGTAATTAATGGGAGAAAACTTAATTACATGGTGTATATAAATATTTTTATTATTATTTTGCTTATACAATATACATACCGTATAAAATTTTATATTCAGGGCTGTTGCTCATTTTATTTTATTATTTATTTTAATTCACTCGACATAATAATAAATGTGCACTAATTAGTTAAAATGCTTGCTGTTTACAACAGTCGGAAATATAAAGTAATTTAAATTAAACAACATTAAATATATTATTTTGAGATGTGTATATCATTTTATAAATTGAAAACATGTAGTCATATTTTTAACGTACTGCACTGATCTTTTTCCGTATGCATTATATAAAGAAAAAAATATTGCACAGATTTAACATTCCTAATTTTAATGGTTTCTTTTATCAACAATTTTACGTAGAAAATTATTTTTCAAAATTGTCAAATTAAATTTGTAAGAGAAGATTTGAAGAGAAGAGAATTCATTTATACATTATGAAAAATATATTAATTTATTAGAAATTCGGTATGAAACTAAATATCGCTATTTACGCACTGCAATATCTTGTTAAAGTTACTAAAAAAACAACGAATGTGTACCAGTGAAAAGGCTGATGGAACGGTATCATGTGAAATGTACTTAAAGGTGATTTTTGGTAATAATTTTTCAAAAATAATCCGCTAACAACAACTTAATGCAATATGGTCGAGTAGCATGTGCTTGTGCATGATCAGTACTTCTATTCGCTTTAAATACAATTTATTCACAAGACTGTAACTTTCGATCCAGATTGATACAAAGTAGGTATGTTTATTGTCTATAAAACTTCTTCCTTTCAAAGAGCTAAAAAATGATTGTAGCCAACTAATGAAGAAAATAAAAAAATGCTATTAGTTAAAATAAAAATAAATAAATGTAATATATTGTTTGGTATAAAAAAGCGAAATTCTTATTTGTTACATTCACAGGGATAAATGATTTAAATCATTTCAATTATGAAAACTATGTGAGATCGGACATTTTACAATCCATGCTCGGCTTTTTCAAATATATTATACATATTTTTTTTTTTAAATTGTAATTGTTTTCAAATAAAATCATTCCTTAAAGAAAAAGCAAAAGTGACTATCAGATGAAGAAAAAGGAATGAAATAAAATAGTGCCTTTGCTGTATTCAAGCATATTTTTGGATATGAATCCGTGGACGAATTTATTTGTCAGCCCTACAAATTTAATTAAAATAAATAAATAAATAATTATACAATGTGTAAATTAATTGTATTTAAAAATTATATTTCAACGATTACAACTGTTAGTTAATTATATGAAATTGTTTGTCTGTAATGTAGCCGTAATTAAGTTACATATCATTGTGTATGGTTGCAATAGTCTAATTCCCTAACTTCCTTTGTATATCTCTTGCTCTTTATAGACTAAGGCAACAATAAGTACTTCATTTTTACTATTACCGACTATTACAAGGATTTTTATAAATTTCGAAGGCTTTTCAATTGTAAATATTTTTATTAATAATATAAGTCTTTTTTATAATACATGCTTGTATTTTTATTTCAACATTTATCATTAATACAAAAAAATAATAACAATTTTGGGTGATATTAACGTTAAGTGAAAACGAAATGGATATAGAAGGTGCAACAGATAAAGTGGGACAAAAGCAATGAACTATAAAAAACAGTGTAAGTTCGGAACAAATAGCTTTATTTATATCCATAAAAATTGAAATAGTGGTTCCTTAGGATGCAATGCCACAAATATGATCATTCGATGAAATTTCCCCCCAGCAGCTAGCACGCGCTCGAGACGGTGCCTAACGCGCTTGCAAGTCTTGCAAACTTCCTGTCCGTGGAGAGCAGCCCTAACGTACATTATACGATTTAGCAGTGACTCTTTGGTGTTTTGTTCTGATATCACTTGCAAAAAGCCACATAAGTCACAGGGAGTTACGGAGCCTGCTGGAAGAAATCTGCGGTTCTCCTTCTCGTAGTGTCTCCACAGTCCACGCTGTTTGTAAGCCTTCCGGGTTGAGTAAATATCACTTGGGATTCCCCATTTGGTCAAGTGTTCATCACACCTGGTTTTTGCACCGGAAAACAACCATACTGGGTGTGTTTAGATTTTTAGAAATTGAGCACATCAGCACAATTTGCTTGCTGTATACTGGAAAAAAACTGCTTATCTATTTTGATTTCGTTTTCGCGGAAAACTAACGGCCAAAGAGGTGTCAAAGCAAGCCCGGAATGCGCGTTTCTTTACTAGCAATGGTTTCCAAAAATAGTGCTCAAAATTTAAGCAACGCACGAATAAAGCAAATTATTAACATTGAAGACACCAATGCTGCAAATACTACTTCGGTGACTTCGGTCTTGGGTGACTGACATGGCTCTGCATGATGGACCGTGCGTCGTTCTTGCAGGATGGAAATCAAAAATGTTTGAAACCGTTGAGCCGGGGTTACGGGGATGGCTGCAATTACATCGCTCACTACTATTGTACTTGTGTCAGTCATTGGAAAAAGGACAATTGTTTGCTGTTCTCATATTATATCCATAATATGGTTTATGAGTTATGCTCGGCATTTACAAGGTTTATCTCAACCAGCTTTAGGGTTATAGAATATTATTGTTATGCCAGATGAATTTTATGTAATTGTTTAATTGATATTATTTCAAAACTTTGTTAGTTTTTTTTCTGTGGTAGTTTTAGGGGTTGAATTAGAATAAAAGTTGGTAGTTTTTTTTTTCAAAAGGGCAAATACTAATTGTTTGGAATTTTGTACTTCAAAAATGGCGGATTTCCATACAAACTTTCATTCCCTACTTTACCTTTCATTTCCTTTTTTTTTTCATCCTTGCTTAGCGGTTATCCATGTCATTATAGGAGTGCACTGTGAAATTTTCAGACCTTTAGGTCCAGCGGTTTGGCCTGTGCGTTGTCTGTCAGTCAGTCATGGAACTGTTTTATATTATATAGATACACACTCTCTGAAGTTTGAAATCAAATAAAAATAAGTACAGCAGGTGCTACAGTTTTGGTGCCCTAATAACAAATGCTCAGGGGGGAAAAATACTATCAGAATAAAGCACTTTTTTTTGGAAGACACTTTCAGATTTGGACCAAAATGGCTGATGTCCTTTGAAAGAATTTTAGAAAAATTTGTCACCTCCATATGCTGCGATTTCTTTCTCATATTTTATACAATTCATTTTATTACACTTATTTTTTACATGAAGTAATCATACATAGAAAGAAACACGTTCAATAGTTTCTCAAAAATCACCCCCCTTTAGTAGATAAGAAGGGCTTGAAAATTACAACTTTTGGCAAACGTACATGTTTCAAAAAATCACTGTTTTCGTAAATATTATTGTATATTAATAATTTATATCCCATTTAAAAACAACACTTGAAATTTTTGAAAAAAATATGTTGTGTAAAATGGACGAAAGGCATAACTTACTGACCGTTATTTTTGAATATTTCAAAAACCTAATTTTTTTATATTGTGTATAATATTGTTTGAAAACCCATATTTCAATTTCAAGTTTGGTTAAAAATTAGTTTGGTAGGTAGAATTTTTTACATACAAAAAAATCGAAAATTTCGCCTCGACCTAAAAGTTCCACAAAGCTATGTATATCTCAGAAACTAGTTTACCTAGGAAGCTGAAACTAGAAACATTTTCTTCAGTTTTTAAGCACCTTTTTTTGATGTACAACATGCTTGCACAATGGACAGTTACGGCAACAAACTTCGCCCTGGAGAAATCTTATAGTATGAAATTGGTCTTTCCGTAGTTCACTGCCTCGATTTGTTGCCATTCAAGGTATTTTATCAACCTGTGGTCCTCCATTATCCTTACCAACAGGGTGGATAATATTGCACTTTCGATCTATACAGATTTTGCATTTCATACCTCTAGACCACGAATTATATACATTCGTGCATGCAGATCGAGGGTCCCGTATTGCTCATAAGCCCCTGGCTTATTCCTTGAGATCCTCCGTATGTCCTCATTCGATCAGTTGGGCAATCCATTGGAAATGAAAATTAGAGTGCCCCGCAGAATCCATTTTTCATCAAATTCTTTAAGTTTCATTAAAAAAACACTGCAACATTTTCGCTAAAATAACATAAAACAGCAAGTTTTTTAAGCTTATATATTCAAAAAATAATAAATATATTTAACAATTGTAGAAGGGAGATAATATAAAAAAAGGTCTTAAAAAATAACTTACACTTACGTAGTGAAATCGATTTATGAAAAAAATTAACATAAATTACTTTGGACATCAGCCAGAGCCACGAAGGCTATTCCATGATGGTCGACTCCTTTGGAAATTCAATATAACGAAAATAATTACTTTAAACTTAATATCAATGAATTATCAATTCCAAGAATAGAAACCTAATATTTAGTGGAATAAAAATGAGCATTTCCTTGTGTTGAGTTGTTGACAAAGTCACTTAATGTACATTTAGCCTGTAACATGATTTTGTTTTTTTTTTTTTAAGGCAATTTCAGATATTCTTCTTGTGTCTGGTTAATTGAATTTCGTCAGAATATTTATTCAGATGGTGTGAGATCCTTTTCTGGTTCATTTTCATTTAAAATTTGTGATAAAAGATCGTGTACAGGCTCAAAGATTTTCTTACAGCCACTATTCGTTAAGTTGAGGTAATCGAACATGTCGTGATGACTTATTGTTCCATCAGATTGCACCAATCCCTTGTCTATAGTTACAGTTTGCACCCGATTAAGTCCAACACATTTCTCTTTTATAATCTCATTAACTTCGCAAAATTTCTCTCGTAAGGCGTTTGGTTGCTGTCCCCGAGGTAAAAGTGTCTGAATAGATATAATTTAGGAATTAGATACGAAATTAAACTTATTTAAGAACGAATATATTATGTATCAAAAAAGAACATGGAACAATTTAATAAGAAATTCTTCTTCTGTGTGTTTGTTAATTACTAATAAGTTATTAACCATTCATTGAAAAATAGAATTTGCTTGATTTGAATCTAATAGGAAATTGCAAGCATAAGCCAAAAATAAATTGGGCATGCATAAAAATAGTTATAACTTACGGGAAGAACAATATAAGTTTCTGGAAGTTTTTCCCTGATCTTAAGGACTATTTGATAAATGCCCTCAGCAATTTCCGTTGCAGTATTATCAACATTATTAGTACCTACATGTAAAACAACAATCTGAAACGAATATTTCGTATGTAAATATCATTTTTATAACAACAAAAGGGAATTACCTTTGGTTTTACATTATCTAATTCGCCGTTTTCTACACGCCAAAGGACATTTTCGGTTTTATCAGTACGTATACTAAAATTAAGGCAATGCATTGGTGCAAAATACTGATTCCATGTTTCGGTGTGCTGCAAAGATTCGAGGATACAATCACCCAAGAATATAACATCGGGATCCTTTTCCATACACTCCGAGAGGAAGCGTTTGTGTATGCTAAGCCATCGGTCGTCACCGTCTCTGTCTTTTAGTGGTGAAGGGACTACACAAGTATTCATTACAGAATCTTATTGTTTCTTCCTGATCAACACTTTGGTTAAAAAGACCGTTAAGTTTGTGAATTAATTATTTCAGAAAATAAGATGAATTATAGAAAAATTTGTGTCCACTTAGAAAATTAAAATGTGAATGACATCGCTAGCAAAGAAATTAAATCTGTCAAGTGTATCACACAGGTCTGCCAACCCAACGAAACTGTTATTTGGTTAAAGCGAATTTTTAATTTTCAGTTTTCACGGATTTATTTTTAAAAGTTTTCATATTAAAACCACATTAATTGTTAATGTTTTTTTTTTTTTAGAATTTCTCAAAAAATTATTCTCATTGGATATAATCTAATTGGAATTAGACTAATTTTTTTCATTTCCCCTCCCTAATCATAACTGGTTTGAGTTGTCATCGAAATGTCAATTTTTTTGTGTTATGTACGGACGTCAGTTTTATTACTAAATTAATTTGCAAATTCGAAAGTATTCTTTAAATTTATTGAATTGAATATAATTCCGTTAAAAATACTATGGAAAATAGTAAAGTAATATATTTTTGTTATGTTTTGCTCTAAATATCATCAAATAATTACATAAAGCAATATGGAAAATGCTAATGTGAATTACACAAACTTGTCGCGGCAGCAAGTTTTAACAAAATATTTAATTAGTTTGCGGCAAATAAAAACATTTGCTGAAGAAAAATACCGCTTACCTGCCTATCAATTTGATGATTACTTGTTTATGCAATACTTTAATCGAAACACTAGCAATAATATATCACTCAAAGATGAAATTGTTAAACAAATTCTGGATCGAAAAAGAAAAATTGTGTTTTGGATTTTCTATGTTTTCATTGCATTTCTATTCATTTCATATAAAAATGAAGCGTCCACATTAGTTTTAAGAAATATTCAAACATTTATCTACCCGGGAATGAAATTTTGGCGTAAAATGACACTGCCGATTATAAATAAATTTCCTGGACTCACAGAATTGTATGATGAGTCTTGCCTCATGATGAATCCATTTTTCCAAGTTGAGGATTTAAATTGCGAACCATGCTCAGGAGTAATAAATGTTTTAGATTTGACAAATGTGGATAAAACAACAGAGTTTGTGCCTTTTGTATTTAAGGTGAGTATTTGCAATAAAACATTCAATTCACATAATTAATGGTAAAATTTTTCAATTCTACAGATTAAGCAAGATCCTGTTTACACTTCTGATCTGTTTGAATTGTACAAATCCCACAAGGATGTCTTCCAGCGTGATGCCTATCGAGTACGATCTTCAAATAATGAGATCACAAATCTTGATGAATTGTTTTATGACTTTAATCGAACTCATCAATCTCAAAGTCATAATCTATGGCGGTGCAATCGCATGCCACCGGCAAGAATATTAAGGCAATTGTTCGCTCGACCAGGACGTCTTCCTACAACTGGAATATCTTTAGAGCGCTACCTCGCTATTGACACTCCTGAAGCTCCATCATACATAATACCTGATGCCGAATGCTCAAATATGTACATTCAGCAGGCTCTTGGCGTTAGAACGATTATATTAAGGCCCACTGTTGAATGCCGAAATAAATGTCGAACTATTTCCATACGGCTACCTCAGTCATTTGTTTGTAAGCAACAATCGTAATATAATTGATTTCAGAGATATTCTCATATATTTCTATTGTTTCACAGTAAGTTACAACTGGTGGTACTGGAGACCGATATCCGTTCCAGATCAGATGACCAAATCAGTGTCGATTAGCCTCATTGGCTCATACTGTTAGCTTTAAATTAATTGTAACACTTTCTAGTCAATCAGACGACTCAGTTAACTTGAAAAAAATATTTTAAGCCGAAAAATTTCCAGTTAATAATCATCATTTTAATATGATTTATGTTCCAGTGAGATAATGAAAAGGAAAATGAAAATTGCTAGTCTAAACTAAAAATACAGAGTTTGTTAAGTGTATTTTTGTATTGCGTTGTGTGCATTTAGAACTTTATAGAATCTTTCACACAACACTAAACCATATTCTTGCCGATTTATAATATACAAAAAAAAAAATATACGAAGAATTTTCTATTATAAAATCGATTATTTCTCTTTTAGTATGTTCAAAATGTAGCACAAAATGTCTGGGAGAACGAAAAATATAAATATAATATATATTTATGTGTAACTAAATTGTAATGAAGCATACTGCAGAATTTTGTTGTCCTATATTGGGAAAATATTTGTGATTTTTTAATTGTATTTTCATTTTTTTATAGTAATCCACAAGTGCCACATACCAGTGGAAGTTATAACTGCCTCAGTCTTGGAGATTATTAATCGGCTCTGTACACAAATAGTGCTTTTTTATAATCTGCATAGCTTCAGTTTCGGTGATGAACGGTATTTTGCTAATAGTTTAGAAACCTAGAAGTCTTGTAAATCACTTGAAAATGCAGTAGGACTGTTTGTAATGCGTAATATATAATATAGATTGTACAAATTTATTGTTAGGGGAAACGAATGCCAACTAATTGGTTACTTCAATTGTACAGAATTATTTAAATTAGACTAAAGTATTTTCACTTCATTCACTTGTACATACACAAAATATTTGTATTCTTCAACGAAAATTACTGTTTTTCTGATTGAGTAGTACAAAATGCAGTTTATTTAAATTTTCGATATTTTAAAATGTTGTTTTTTAGGATAAATATAATAGAATGAATTCAACAGGCATAAATCATGAGTTTTAAATAAATTTAATTGCATTATAGAAGTCTTACTGTATAGAAATCACGGTGTACGACAGTTAAATTTCTTCACAGCTTCACAGTTGCAGGGACTAATTTTAAAAAAAATTTCATTAGATTCAATAAATAAAGTTAAACAAGATTGCAATAATATAGAAATATGGTTGTTATTTAAAAATATTTTTTTTTTGAAATTTGGAATTATTTTGTAAGCAATTGAGCATTTTCTAGATAGTCAAAGATACGTATACTCACATTTTGTACTCTTCCTTGTGATGTAGCAGTTTTCACCTGCACATTTGTCATACTCAGTCCACTTTTATTTATTACGATTTTATAAGTTTGCCAAAATGTGCATTTAAAATTAATGTTTATAAAATTAATAAGCAATCATATTTGGTGTTATTATTTCTGAACTTTGCTGAATGTTGTGGTTAATTCATACAGTAACAGTGGCGGATACAGGATTGTGGCTTGGGGTGGGCAGTACCGTGGTGAGGGCTTGAAAAATTTTGAAGTTTTTGAAAACACCATTTTAAGCATTGTTTTGATGAGAATTTCAGCTTTATTTCTTCTTAAAAACCTGTTTTTTTTTACTAAGATGTAGCCCAATAATAAAACTTATTGCAGACCAGAATTCATAGCTAAAAGTATCTTTAAAATAATGCCTAAAAGCAGAATGGTTCAAATAAGTTGTGATTTTTTATTAGTCAGTATTGATTTTTATTCTAAAATAATATCTAAAACAACATTGTTCTAAATTCCCATATATTTCACAGTTCACTCTCAACGCTGAACTATGAACTCTATTCTCTAATCTATTCAAAATGACCGAACAAACTGAATAAGAATTACAGTATGCTTAGTCCAATGGCAATAGCGTATCCTACAATACAAGATAGTAGGTATAGTAATTTATAAACGAATAGGCCTACATTAAAGTTTGTACCTTTAAGAGAAGCTTTATAAGAAATCCTTAAATTGTAATTTCAAAATTGGACATCACCACGCCGGTAAATGTGCTCACACTACGCACCCCCCCTTTGGTCTTACTATGACCATATAAAGACAAAAAAAAAACGTTTTAGTTCTTCTTACAATTACTTAACGACTTTATTTATAGTTTCTAAAACACCACAATGGTGCCAAGTACCACGAAGATAATATGAAAACTAGTAAGCATTTCTCGGCAGAGATCGCAGGACTAAAGACTGATGTTGTTTCAAGTAATAAAGCGTATTAATTTAATACTGTTACTTCTACTTCTTATGAAAAGCAAAGATCTTCTGGAATCTTGGGACAGTTTCAAATTTATGGAAGAACCAATATTTTGTCAATCGTCTGTCCTCAACATTTCGATGGTGCCGTGGAATTTTATTCTGAACATTTGAAGTCTATTTTATGAAAAAATTACAAATTGTGATAATATCAACAAAAAAACGGTTCAAACACATTACACAATTACTAAATAAAAATGTAAAAGTTCATTCAAGAAATGTTATCTTGTAAATGCTTACATAATTTGAATATTTTTTTCTAATGCTCTTTAAAATGTTCATTCACCTTGAAGAACTTTATTCAAGTCGAATTTTGATGTTATTTTGATTGTTTTGTTTGAAATAACCCAGTTCATATTTATTTTCGTTTTTTCTGATAGAGAATGTTTTTGTTTTCTGTCATCAGCTTTTTTGAGTGCGGGTGCATTTTCATATAGTGCCGAATATAAAATTAGTTTGTGAATATATTGGGATTAATTTTTGAAGAAAAATTATTTCATGAAATTCGGTTAAATTTTGTACATACTTTACGATCGACTTTGGTTATTTAGTTTTGGCTGCATAAATTCAAAGGTCTGTTTTAAAATACAAGTGTAAGTTTCAAAATATATATTTATATTAATTCAATGTTTTGCAAATTTTGAAATATTTTAAGTCCGGAAATATAAAGATAAACGATTTTTCGATATGAATATTGGAATCGAAAGATTTTCAACATGAAAATTTAGTTTTTTTGAGAACAGATAAATTCAAGTTAATTGCCGACTTTAAATAGGTTTTGATGACTTCAATTCGGATTTGAGAAAGTCTCGCACAAGATTGTCACATTCCGAGTTCATATCCTTCATAGTGGATATAATTAGACCGTCCAAAAGACTGTTGGCCAATCTATTGCAATAATATAAAGAATGTAAAGGCACTGACTTCATTTAAGGCACAATTCTTTGATTACCTTGGTATGACTTTCCAGGGCTGGTTGAATACGCGGTTTGAGTAGAGTTTATTTTTTTCAAGTTGAATCAGGCGACGATTCCGTGCTTCTACAAGTTTGAGGATCTCCATGTCTCTAGTTGATGGAGCTTGAGTTGGAACAGTTTCATCCACTTTTTTACTGGAAATTTTGTGCGGACGTAGATTTTTATCCATTTTAATTTGCTTGGTCGTATTTTTTCCAGTTGTTAGATTTCGCTTATTGTTGACTTTGGGTTTGTGTTGAACGGGTTGCCTAAAAAAATTAAAATCTATAAAAATATTCCTTTATCAAACTCATTATTCTCTTAAAGATAATTTAAAAACTAATTTTCATGTAAATTAATCAACTTTGAATACTCATGGGAATCGAATTTAATTCTTATTCTAGGTGAGTATCGAGGGGTGGTTTAGTGGTCGTCAGCGTGGGCATTTCAAACTGGCAATTCATTCTTATTTGGTATCAACAAAACACATCTCCATACGTGCGTTATTCCAATTCGACAGCTTATATAATTAGCACTAGTTTGCTCTGCTGATGAGCTAAAGTAAAACAGCAGCTGGATATGATGTCATATTGCTATTGTTTGATCGATAACTGGGTTGTTCGGGATATAAATCTTAAAAAAAAAGAAACACACATTCGACCTTGGCTGAGTTTTCATGCTCATCAAAGTGTACGATGAGGTATGAGCACGGTTATCAATTTTCCTCGAATATTTTATCAGGGACTTTTCAAGGAGTTTTTTGAATTCGAAGAACCCATTTTCGGTATATGTCAATAGAAAGTTGTTAAACAAATTCAATAGAAAAATGTATCATCAATTATATCACGTATTTCAGATGTTATAGGTTTGTTTTGGTTTATTATTTTCAATAATAAACCTATGTAAAAAAACACGAAAAAAAAAATTATAACCCCCCCTGAAATTTTGTCAGTTTACGTTTTGAGATATGTAGATTTCAAAAAACGAATAAAAAAAAATCCGTCCGTCCGCCGTCCCCCGTCCGCCGTCCAGGCTTTTTCTCGGAAACTACTGGAGATAAATTAATTAAATTTGGTTCAAAAATCAAGTGACATCTGACAACGGTCCTAACAGCTCGTGGGTCCGATCGACGTATTTTGAGGGGGGGAAATTGAGGAACCAAATATTGAAAAAATCATATTTCCGAAACCGTTCAAGCTTTTTTCATAAAACTCGGAATATACAATGCTCTAATATTACTCAATAGAACACATTTTATTGTATGGATTTATATCAATTGGTTTTTGAGTAATAGAATTTTGAAATTTTTAATCTCCATAAATTATTCCATTTGTTGGTGGATCAAAAAACGTGAAATCATTTCACATGATCACTACTGCCATCTAGCCGTGACTTGAAAAATGTCACATTTTTTGGCAATAATAAACCGTTGTGTAAAATTTGCAGTGTTTTTTCGTCAGTGCTTAAATTTTTCTTGGAGGATTATAATCTTTCGTTGCAACAAATAAAACAGAAAAATATATAAATAAATACAAACAATTATGACAAGAACTCACGAAATTTTTATATGTGAGTCCTTTTTTACGGCAGCTTTTTGTTGTCCTTCGTTTTAACCTTTTTTAACGTAAAGATTAACTTTTTTTCAATTCTTTCTTTTAATAACAATCAATTTTATAATACGTCCGATAAATAGAACGGACGCAAAATGTGCGGACCGAATTCCATAAATGGATTTTAGTTAAGAAGGGCTCACAGATTAATAATACGGACCTTGCCGGTTCATTTTTTTTGGTTCAATTTTGTTCATCCCCTCTTGTGTGTAAAGATCACGAATGGAGTATATGCTGGGAGTTTCGCTAGCAAGTATTCCAACATGTACCAATCAATTCCTTGAAGTTATGCGATCAACTATTACTTTAAGGCATTTTGTCGTAAGACCCCTTCTTCACCCCTTTTTTAAGGTCTAAACCATTTTCGTCTGGGCGTGGCGGTGAGTTCATAAAAAACGTTATAACTCATGTTCGGAACAAGATAGAAGGACAAGTAAGAAATCAATAGAAAGTATGCGTTATTACCTTTCCAACATTGTCTCACATGTCTCGATCCTTTGACTAATGTGAACAATATGAATGTTCAAACTTAAAATTTTGAAAAATTTTGGTTAAAAATTTATTTGTTTATCCTTCTCCCTTAAAAATATCCTTCCTAACAAGGATATGTTTTTGTTAAAAACATGTACCCTTAATATATCTTTTAAATGAAAAAGAATCATTCCAATACCTTTTGTATGTCAAGAGTTATTAAAATTTTTGTGGAGTTTTTTTCGAATATTTTGCTTGGGCTCAGTGGAAACTGTTTCTACCCGGAATACATTTTACGGGAATTTTTTTCAATAAAACAACAGAGGAAAATGGTTTAACCCTTAAAAAGGGGGGAAGGAGGGGTTTTACGACAAAATGCCTTATCGTATTAGTTGATTACAACACTTCAAGGAATCGATTGGTACTTGCTGGAACACTTTTTAATGAAACACCCTGTATAAGAAAAAACAGCGATGAGGAAGGAGACCAGCGCAGTTGCCGGCAAGATGGATTTTCCATTTTTTAGGGTCTCAGTTATAAGAATCCGAACATATTTGTCGGTCCTCACATTTTGCATACTCAACTGCTCCCAGTGCCTGCACTTAATACCTATAATAAAAATTGTGATAGAAAAACTATAGCAATTTTGGCTAAGTCTGATGTGATGTCTGTAAGTTGTGATGTTTATTTTTTCTATATGTACGATTTTTACAGCAAATTTCCTAATTTTAATAATTATCTGGTTAGCGTTAAGGAGCTGAGGTTTATATATACTAAACAAGATGTCAAGGACTACAAGCAGGCTTTTGAAATAAAAAATTTAAGTAATGTTTTGAGGAGTGTATGCTTGGGACGGGAATTAGTCGGATCACGAATGCCGTCCAGGTGCATGAAATTAATTGAAAGTCGATGACCCAACCGACCTCCGACCAAGCCCCTTTGTTCCCTAGAAAGACACAGCACACAGGACAATTTACATAATTTCATAGTGTCCTTACGTGCAATTCTTGTTTCCTTTTTAGATATATCAATTGGGAATCGTATTGTCATTTGTTGCTTTGCTAAACAACATATTACATAGAGTCAAATACAAAGTCTGTTGACTGTGGTGAGAAGTTTTCTTTTTTTTTCCAAAGAAAAAAAAAGCTCAAAGCTTGTTGAATACGTTGTTGGTTGAAGAATGACTTGTAGGACGTGCGCAAAATTAAATAATATAGATTGTAGAATAGCTTTCTTGTAAGGGCGGAAACAGACCAGAAGGTGAACTGCAACACACCCAGATTATGCCCGAATTGATATCCAGCTTCTTTTACCATTGAATTACTTGACTTATGACGAATCTCGTTGAAATGTTCACAATTTCCTGATTCTGATTGCAATTAAATTAAAAAGAATTTTCCAATAAAAATATTCTTATCGGTAATAAAGATCGCGGGACATGCTTGATGTTTTTAATTGCCGAATTTTCTGAATTCGGTGCGATATTGTGGACGCACTTTAGAGCTAGATAATATTACTGCGAATCTGATTGCGAACCCCGAGAACTTTGTACCGTCAACCGGAAGAAATTCATCGAGACCCCTCGAACCTCTCTGGATTGAGGGAAAGTAGAGAAAATAATATAGGGCACTTACTGCTGGGTGTTCGGGTTCGCAGAGGGTGGAAGTGCCCTGGCGCCATCCTCGTCCCCTTTTGAGTGATCTTTCGCGTCATTGGTGGACTCTCCAAAATCGGGACCCCGTTGAAGCATAGCTGCTGATGATGACGCATCAAACACGTCATTGTCTTCGCGCAGAGGTAGGCAACGTCTTCGATTCAATAAAGCTTCGTCTCGCTGTTTACTTTGACTCAGACCCAATTGTGGTTCAGTGCTTACCGCGTGAACACCTATCTGCTGCTCCTCCTGTTTGGCGTTGTGCTTGTAATCATCTCCGGTCTCGAGTACGTCTAAAGATCGAAAGTGTTTCACTTAATTGATTATTTAATTTGTAAATAAAAAAATAAAATATCGTGTGCACAAAACATAAAGTGCTACAAAAACGTCTTACTGTCTTTTTGTTCGAAGGTTTTTGCGTTGCCGGTGGAAGGGTCTTCGGGCAACTGTTTTGAGGCGACATTGAGAGCGTTTACAATTATTTCGAGGTCCGTTCGAGTCTGGAAAAGAGGAGACAAACATTTATCATTAGTTATTTGTCGTAGAAGAGAGTCACTTACAAAACAAAAAGCAAAAATATGGTAAGTTTATGTTTTAACTTTTAATATAGTACTTTTGTTATGCAAAGTGGGATGATGGCAGTCGGTTAAGGTCTCTGGCGGTATGTTGACCTGTCGAGAAAAATTATGATATGTTGGTCGTCGGTGGGCAGAGATTTTTGTGTCCAGAGATAAAAAACATAATCGAGAAATTAGTGTAGGATGAATATGATTAGATCAACATTGAGGAAAGTAGATGATACCACATTACCGGTGTTATTTAATTCATCAAAGTTAATTAAACCGGGTGGAAATACTCTGGAGATTCCAAAGTCTCTCTCCGGAAAGCTGTGAATAATTCACCATATGGACGGAATGCGTGCGATGGTGACAAATGTTGAGAGGAATGCGATTACAGAATTTCATGATTTTGTGCCCAATAAGGAGATGCACGAATAGGCAACAATCGCATAACAATATTATTAAGACGGACGGTTAAAAAATCATTAATAAATAAAAAAAAATTGCGTGAGTACACTTGTAAATTTTCAAGGACAACTTTAACCCACCTTCACTTAATGCACCTCATGATGATGGCTCGGTAGAATTAAACAAATTATTTAGGACGTGAGGCGATTTACGCCAATTTTAAATTGATGATGGCTTTATCAATTTCTGTTCGTTATGACATCGATTGAATTATAATTTCATTACCTTTATCAAATACACTTTGGTAATTCGTAATATCTATAAATAAATTTTTAGTTCGACTTACGTTTTGTCGATATCAAATTGTACTACTTGTATTGTATTACGTACTTGCAAAACTCATTGCAATTTAATTACGGAAACTATAAGGATTATTTCGTAATGCGTACCTGGCGATTATGTTAAATTCATGTGGAACAACTTTTTATCGCTTTTGAAATTCAAAAACACATTTTGCAGGGGAAAAATTCAATTCCTCTATCGGTTGAAATTGTTTCAATTGATAAGGATATTTTGCTCTTATGTGTTGGTCATGTTAGAGCGTAATTTCCAAATTTAGGGACACGGGTTTAATATTGTTGCAGTTTCCGTTATCTAACGCAAATAATTATTTTGGGTTATCTGGTATTTTCTTTTTAGAAATTTGGGTTTTCGATTTGATTTGTTGATACAGGTTTGATTTGAATAAGTAATTTGTTAAAACTTGATCGGTTGAATAAAAGGTCAAGAATTATGTGAATATTGCGATTTATTGTAATGTAAATTAAATTTATATAGAAATATATTTTTGGATTATATGAATAATAAAGGAGCTTTTAGTACCCGTGAAATTTTAAGTAGACATTATGTGCGATATTAAATGCATTCTTAATTAACTCTGGTTAGTGCAGAACATTTCTTTAGCAGCAGCAGAGCAGAGCAGAGCAGAGCAGAGCAAAGAGAATCTTTAGTCGACGATGTTTAATAAAACTGAAATACATATTAGGAGTTTTATTTCAACGTGTCCTAAACAACAAAAACTTCAAGGAGTTGAAGAAGTAATCATTTATTTCGCCCCATTAATCTTGCAACATAATTCGGTTTTTACATTTGTTTATGCAAAACATTATTTGAATTACCCTTAAGTTGAATTTGTTGATTTTTGCTGACAAAACAAAATTGAACATTAACAAATATTTACATTGAGTATTTTTAAAAACAATTCTTGTATGTTTGCAAATTGCAATTATTAAAAAAAAAAAAAAAAAATCAATTAACTCAAATAAATTTATCAATATGAAATCGAAATACATCAACAAATAAACCATCTGCACAAATGCTGAATGAATATAGCTACAACATTTGATATTATATGACATATAATAATTTTCATCACGTAAGATATCGATAGCCGCGACCAGGGAAAGCGCTTCAAGATATTATATGTATGTATGTATAATGCATATGTGTATACATAATTTTCATTATCTCTCTTGTTTATCTTAAGATGTTTTACTTTTACTGCTTGCATTGATTAAATAAAGCTTCTTGCTTTCTGCAACTCAAATAAAGAAAAACGAATAGTGCACCGTGTATCATGTGTGTAAAGTAAATACTAAATATTAATATTATATGCATTAAACGATGGACGGGAGTGGTATTAATCATAGATAGGGGATTGTTCTTGTATTATGTAATCTAACAATTTGTTAAAAATCATTCTTAATCATCCTTAATTACTGTGATTTGTTTGACTTAAAGACACGTAATTCGATTTGTGGATAGAAAAACGTAAAACAAAGAATGAACAAAGAATGACATCTTCAAATAATAGTTGCAAATTATCGAAAAAAATTTTAATCAAAATTTGAATAATATCGGTTGAAAAATAAACGAATAAAACGGTAGCAACTTTTACTGAAAATTTACAAACCTTTACTTTACCTTTTTATCGTTTACTTTTCAAGCAATTTTTTTCAAATTTTTAATAAAAGTAGTTCGATAAAAGTTAATTGAGCTGACCGAATCAGATTTTGAAAAAAACATTTTTTTATTCACATGAAAATTTCACTTTCGAGTGAATTTTGGTCGTTTTTTCTGAGTTGAGTAGAACCTCCTCTTAAATATGTAAATGGAAACTGACTTCGGGAAATTATTTATATTGATTAGTTTGAAAATTTATAAAGCTCCTTGCATTTTTTTTATACAAAGTCCTGGTGAAAAACTTTCTCTCGAAGGAGGCTCCTCTAATTCGCTAGCAATTTCCAACCAATCGATTAATTCTAAGGTTGCTTTGCAATGTAATATCTATGAATTCTTAGTCGATTTCACTTTTCGCAGTTAACCCTTTTTTTCTGCATTGCATTGGTGTGAAAATATGACTTCCCAGAAACCATTATCTAAATTAATATTATTTTTCAAGTAATTTTAGAATAAAACGAAATCATTGCAAAACCATTAACAATAGAGACAAAAAATTTCATTCAAAACCTCGAATATGTTGATTCATTGATTTGTTTGATTCACAATGAAACGACCTTGATAATTATAGTTTTACAAAGAGATTCAAATGTTTTTAGTGTAATAAGCAAAAAATAAAACCTCTTCAATGCAACATCAATTGTCGTCAGACATTTAATACGAAACTATTGAAAAAGAAACTCGAACATTCTTTCAAAATTTGTTTTGTGCAATATTTATACACAATGCCATAATAATATCTTTGGAAAACTATTTTCAGTTATTTTCATTCACTGCTAAATGAATCTTCATCCAATAATCCAATTCCTGGCAATTAAATTTGCAATGAAAATGAGAGCGGGAAGCAGAATTCAACCACGATGCTGCGGTTGTTGGTCTACATCGCAACAACAACAACACCATAAGTATCACGGTCTATCGGCGTCGACTCTTAATTTCGCCGATGATCTAAGATGATTTTTGTTAATTTCAAACAAACTGGGAAATTCATTGAGATATAGAAAAAAACAGATAGTTAATTAGTTTTGAGCTTATTTGCAAGCGTAGATCGGAATTGCATGGCCACTGTGAACTCGGTAACTGGGGAGCACAGAGTTGTGGGCAGGTTAAAGTGTGAACAAGATCATTTGGTTTACGCTAATAATTTGCACATAAATTCATGACTAAGCGACCAACTTTCGAATGGAGGTTTGAAATTGATTTGAGGCTTCTTTACCTAAAATAGAAAATTCACAAATAACCTATCAATAAATTCGAACACGTTCAACTAATTCTATTTTTTCAATGGCCGACAATGAATGGTTGAATAGTTAGTTTTAATATATATATTTTTCTTCAATTGCAACAAAATAAGTGAGAGAAATAAATTTTGCAGCTTGGGTGGTAATTTGATAAAACAATGAATTCAAAGTGTTGACATTCATGTCTCATGATTGCAAGTAAAAAGTATGAATAAGTAAATGAAAGAGTATTCATCGATTATGCTCCATCGCACGTGGCTGACGGATGAACGAATAGTCACTGTGATCTGGATGGGTTGAGGGTGATCGCTGGAAGATCGTATCGCGGATTTTGTGGATAAACGTAAAGGTGCCAATGTCATGATTGATTGTCCGCAATTGAAATGTTGGCAAGCGGGAATGAGAATTGCTGTTGTGAATTCAATTGGTGACACTCGTTAATGACGGATGTTAAAAACAATAATTAACGCTGCAATGAATTCATAATTGATCTCTTCCAGTAAACTGATGTGGCGTGTGCTGGATACGATCGGTCACCTATCATAGCACCCCTATTTATTGACCGCTAGTTGACAATAGCAGAACTTATTTATTTATTAAGGATTTCTTTGATATAGCCGTAAGATTCCGTTCATAATGCTGGATAAGTGTTTAGAATTTTAAAGAAGACTCTCAACAACAGTCAACAATACTTTAATTAGTTCGTTGAGAGTTGTACATTTTTATCACCTAGAATCTGGATGCACGGTAGGTATATTAGTTTTGAGCGAATGTTTGCAACTCCAAGAAATAATGGTGACAAAAAAACAAAAACTAAATATTTATGATTGGGAAGCGAAAAGAAAACGTTTTTTGATTGTCAGTGTCTCCGTAAATCTGTCTGTCTGTCCAGACGATAACTTGAGAACGCTTGTAATAGCTAGAGACTTGAAAATTGGTGTAATAATACTTCGTTAAAATTGTAAGGTCAGGTTCGAAGATGAGCAAAATCGGGTAACTCCTTCATAATGTTGCCATATGACCCTGAATCGTTTTTATTCAAAATTTTTGATGTTACTTACTGAATATTTACATATTAACTTTCTTTCGTTAAATATTGTTATAAATAGGTACCTACGTATTAATTATATTATTAATATTAATTGCACGAAACTTTTTTTGCGCGGTCCAGTTTTTTACACAATCTCGAAATTTTACAGTTACCAAAAACTTTCCGTTTTCACAAGCGTTTTCAAAAATTTAGATCGAATTTCTCTTTTTACAATGGGAAAACTGTTTTTGCCGATTTTTTAACAAACGTTGTTTCTACATTAAAACTGTAGCGTTTTATATCTAGGTCTAGGGTATTTCATAATTGGCCTAAACTAATTATACTTTTCGTACTATAATTATTATTATTATTTTAATTAATTGACTAACTACTTTTTTATTCAATTTATAAATTTTTTGTTGCAGTCTGAGGTAAAGTGCCACAAGTGCAGCGAATCTGTTAAGGAAAGGATTGTAACTGCTCTGGGTAAATCCTGGCACCCAGAACATTTCGTTTGCCGTGAGTGTGACACTCCAATCAAGGAGTCAACATTCAACGAAAAGGATGGTGAGCCTGTTTGCAAACCATGCTACACCAAAATGTATTCTGATATTTGCCACTTCTGCAAGTGCCCAATAAACGAGGTGAGGAATTTCATTGAAATAAAATTGAATTCATTCTCGGAAAATCTTCTTTAAACTAGAGATTAACATTGTCCATTTAAAAAATAATACAAATCTGGTTGTTATCTGTACAGTGTAGACCAGTGGGTCACAATTCTGAGTAATACGCAGAATGACCTAAAATTAAAGTCAATTCAAAAACAAACAAACATAAGCCAGTGATTAGTCGATTGTGGTGGTCTAAAAATAATAAAATGCAATAAGATGGATTTATTTGAAAAAAAAAAAAAAAATACGAGAAACGAGATTAGAACACTGTTTTTTATAGTGGCAACTTTAACAAACAATTTACACACAAGTAATTGCACCTTGTAAATAAACCGGCACATATTAATCCGTTTCTTTGAATGGCATTCAAACAGCTATGATAAGCAACAATAGACATGACATCACTCGCAGCAGTTTTGAGAAAAAAATTATCGAAGGAATTATGTTTGTTGGGCGAGTGGAACAAAGTGCAGTCTGAGCGCACCCTCGAGCGCACCCGTTTTGCTTATGAGCACATTTGTTTTTAGGTAGTTTTACCTCTTTAAATATATGTTGCAATATACGGGGAATTTTGTCTTTCATATTAACTTCCCGTTTGCATCGTTTTCAACTGTTTTGTACTTCACAGAAGTTCACATTTTCAAGATAACACAATACACATCGACAACAACTTGCAAAATACTCAAAACATAAAACCACGTTTACACTATAGCAAAATCTGCTATATAACTTTCTTTGTTTTTATATAACATTGTTGTGTAGCTTTTTTAGATGTAGCAAATTATATAATATATAGCATTTTAATACATGATACGAAAAACCCGCGTGAAAGTTCTTTTGATTTTTACCGACTCCGAATGGATAACAAAAGTTTTGATAAGTGAGCAGAATTTGCTATATGTGCAGTATTTTATAAAACATTTGAGAAGTGACTTTTTCTAGTTTTAGAAAATTTTCTACAGCTTGTAGTTTGTACTAAATGTTTTATGTAGCAGCTTTTGCTATATAGTGTAAACGCGGCATATCTGATTTCTTTGTCATCGTTAGTTTGACTAATAACTGTAAATACTTATTTTGATATATTTTTTTAAATTAATTTTTAGAAAATAATTAAGGCTTTGGGGAATTCTTGGCATGAAGAACATTTCGTTTGCGATGGACCGTGCAAGAAACCACTATCAGGCACCGCATTTTACGAACGCGAAGGAAAAGCTTACTGCAAGGAAGATTTTGAAAAAATGTTTGCTCCTAGATGCAAAAGTTGCACTCTACCAATAACAGACAAGGCTGTTATTGCACTAGATGCCAAGTGGCATAAAGATTGCTTTAAATGCCAGGTAAAGAAATTTTTATCACAGGAATATGATCAAAATCATAATAATGTTTTATGTTTTTAGAAATGCAACAATCCAATCACATCAAGCACATTCACCGTTGATGGCGGATTGCCAGTTTGCACTGATTGTGCTAATGTATAAGTATTCCCTGTTCATCAAGTTTCTACAATGCACAATAAAACAAAATAATAGTTTAAAAAACAATGAAGAAAAAATAGAGCTGATTTACACTTTTAAAATATTTAAAACTTGATCCTAGTGTTGATTATTTAGTTTTGATTTGGTAGAGTCATGAAATGTAATTTGCTTAAATCGCGGGATGCACTCGTTTTTATTGCATCTTGTATTGCTTCGGTTTGTTTTTCGATGCTATATGTATTGTACACTCTATTCAAAGTCATCTAACTAAATTATATGATGTAATAAAATAATCTCTGTTGTACAAATCGCGAGTTTTTATTGATTTTTTTAAAAATCTTGCTAGGAAATTCAAACTGAATTTAAATAATAAATTATTGAACAAATAATAAAGACAATGGATATCATATTTTTAGCAAGGAAACTAGTATGTATAACTGTACGGGCGTCGTTGTTTTATAATAACAAAATATATAATAATACTCACGGCAGTTCCATTGAACAGATTCCCAAGATTTGGTAGAAAAGGTTTTATAATTTCGTGTATCATATTCTTTGTGGACAAATCGATTGCCGTCTCTTTCTTAGGTTGTCTCTTTCTTTCATATAGAACTACTAATTTATTTTCCTCAGGATCACGGGAATTCTGAATGGATAGTAAAGGCACAGGAAGGTTTTTGTTATTTGTATATGCTTAAACTATTTTATTTAAGCTTAAATATTTTCTTAATTATTTATCAATAAAGTTTACTCACAACGTTGTCAGATTTCGGCAAGACATATGGTCCAATATCTTCTTGGGTATCGCTCAATTTGTCACGAGTTTTGAAACAAATTTTCTTGTTCTTTATTTTCTTCGGCTCATCAGTTTTGTCTGTTGTTGATTTAGTTTTCTTCTGTATTTTCTTATCCACAATATTCACATCTTTCTTATTTACATTCTTTGATACTTTCAATTCACATTTTTCTTCTTTTTTCTGATCCAAATTTTTCACAACTTTTTTAATTGTAGTTTGTTTTTCATTTCTCTTCAAATCAGTTTTCAGTGAATTTTTCAAAGTTTGTGCATTTCGTTTTTGAATTTGTGGTTGTTCAACTTTAGTTTTAGGTATTTTCTTCCTCACAAGTTTTTTAGGTGTTTGATACATATACAGTCTATTTTTCAGCCGAGTGTTTTCAATGGGAGAGAACTTAAAGCAAAATATAAATATGAATGGAGCCATTTATAATTACCGAAAAATATTGCTTACTAGTAGTGGTATCTTTTCTTCGCTGATACGTTTGATGTCTTTTTGTGTTGCTAAGAAATATATCATATCTTGACATTTATCCAAGAAAGTCTGTAAGAATATATATATATATTTTTTAAATAAACAGGGTTTTTTGAATTTATGTGATACCTTAATAAATTTATTATCCTTAGAAAAAATGTTTTTTGCAATACCAGCTGATGTAATTTCCATTGCAATTTTAAATAGAACAACTAATTTTTTGGGGTAAACTTGTGAAAAATGCTGTTTTATTAGGTTTGCGTAGATGTCAATATTTAGAAGCAAATAGTTATAAACAGTGCACAATTTTATCAGAGATGCATTCGAAGTTGCGCTATGAAATTGGTGTGCAGGAGTATAGCGAATGTCGCTTATCTGAAAGATGTTTCATTTGTAATGCAGTTATTGGTACCGTCAATAGCTCACCATTTTTCTTAGCTGATGAATATGGGTCTTCTCCAGGCGATTTGCAAATTTATTATTGTGATATTCCATTTTGATTTTGTCAGCTTTAGATATCGTATTTGGGCTGTTCATCATAAACTCCCTTCATCAGAAATAATTAGACTTCGAACCAAATCACATTTGCTTCTTACCTTATCTCTTTCATCATTTTCAAAATCGAATTCTGATGATCCGTGAGTTTTGTTACACAGTGCTCTCTTTCATCTGCATGTAGAAGTTTTGCTCTCTCTATACCTTTATTTTTCTGATTCGTTTCTGGTTTAGGTTTTTCCGGTCCAATTAGATCTTCAGGGGAGTCTGGTACACTTCGACTAATTCGACTAATTCCGTAGTATTTTATACTTGAATGGTTTGATGGTAATCGAGTTTCTGTTTGTGTACTAATTGTGACTTTTCGACGAGGTACAATCATTGAATCAATGTTTACCATACTCCAAGTATCATTCGATTTCAAATTTCCCAGCACGAGCTCCAAAGATTCCGCAGAAATTGATAATTGCGGAAATGGAATATCTTGAACAACCTACAAAAAATTATTATTGATTTAAATATTCTATTGAAAAACAAACATCGAATTGTGGATCATCTTTAATTTCCCAAGCATTGTCTATGTTTTTATAGCTCTCACTCCACTGTTCTTTCTCCATATCAACAATATTAGCCTTGAACCAATTAACGTGTTAAAAGTTAGTAAAAATTTGTTCTATATATAATAATAATTAAGAATTCTTACAGTTATTCCAAGCATCTTCCTCAACTCTTCGCGCTCAATTGAAGTGAAACTGGGTTTCGACTGTTTTGAGTCAGCATTTTTATTATATGGAATAAAAACATTCCTTTCACTGTCATTATTAAAACGACGATTGTCTTTTGGAAGTATATCAAAATTTAGTGAAAGTGAGTCTGAAAAAGAATCATCCAGGAAAATTGGTTCGTCAAAATCCATCTCGGATAATTCGGAGCTGCTTGAGTTTCGTGTTGAAGCACTTGTGAAGTCAGTTTGATTGTTAAATTTGGGACTAAGATGTTTATAGTCTTCATTTTTGTTTATTTCGTTCAGAGCAACCATTGCAGCTGTTCTGTTTCCAACATTCTCGAAATTTCCAATATTTTCGCTATTGTTCCAGGGCAAACTTTCAGCACGTGGTCCAACATTTATTAGCGATGGCATAGAACATATCGAGATATTGTCCTTTAATGTATCGTGTTCATCAACGTTTTTCCACGACTGATTTTCATCAGGTTCTTCATCCACAATACTGTATTGGAATGTTCTTATTCTCTTTCGGACGGACTGTCTTGAAAGCACCTTATGGAGTGCTTGCTGGATAAGTCTATCAACTTCATCATGGGTCTTCGTGCCTTCTAATCTTCTATATTCGTATTGTTCATCCTGTTTCGCTGCTTCAGATGTTATTGGCTGGATTATTTTTTTATTATCCTGTCCTGATGATATTACGTTTTCAATATTTATTAGCGATGGCATAGAACATGTCGAGATATTGTCCTTTAATGTATCGTGTTCTTTAACTTCAACATTTTTCCACGGCTGATTTGTATCAAATTCTTCATCCACAATACTGTATGAAAATGTACTTATTCTGCTTCGGATGGACTCTATTGACAGGACTTCATGGACTGCTTGCTGGATAAGTCTGTCAACTTCATCATGGGTCTTCGTGTCTTCTATTCTTCTATATTCGTATTGTTCATCCTGTTTCGCTGCTTCAGATGTTACTGCCTGGTTAATTTTTTTATTATCCTGTCCTGATGATATTACGTTTCCAACATTTATTAGCGATGGCATAGACCATGTCGAGATATTATACTCTAATATATCGTGTTCCTCAACGTTTTTCCTGGGTTGTTTTTCATCAAGTTCTTCATCCACCATACTGTATGAAAATGTACTTATTCTGCTTCGGATGGACTCTATTGAAAGGACTTCATGGACTGCTTGCTGGATAAGTCTGTGAACTTCATCATGGGTCTTCGTGTCTTCTATTCTTCTATATTCATATTGTTCATCCTGTTTCGCTGCTTCAGATGTTATTGGCTGGATAATTTTTTTATTATCCTGTCCTGATGATATTACGTTTCCAACATTTATTAGCGATGGCATGGAACATGTCGAGATATTATTCTCTAATTTATTGTGTTCCTCAGCGTTTTTCCTGGGTTGTTTTTCATCAAGTTCTTCATCCACTCTGCGGTGTGAGAATGATTTTATTCTGCTTCGGACGGACTTTCTTGAAAGGACCTCATGGACGGTTTGCTGGATAAGACTTTCAACTTCATCATCAGTCATCTTGAATTCAGTTCTTCTATATTCGTATTCTTCATATTGTTTCGCTGCTCCAGATGTTATTGGCTCAATAAATTTCTTATTATCCTGTCGTGATGTTGATGATATTACGTATTCAGACTTTTTTCTCGTTCTGCTGTTTTCAAACCAGGGGCAGGGGAGGTTCATGAGCGCGGCTTGTCTCAGTTCTTCTAGTTGTTCTTTTTGGACTCTATCGATAATCTCTTGCAAAGATTCTTTTGAAAGGTACTATAAAAATAAATAAGTAAAGATTGAAACGAAGTGAAATTAAAAGTCGAACTCTTTGTCGTAAAATAGAAGAAAGTACATAACTAATTTAAATTGATAGGATTTGAAATAAAATTTCGATATATATCTCTTCATTTCTTTTTAAATAAAATAGTACACAAAGTATGTAAGCATCATTTTCTTTTTTTTGGTGGTTTTTAATTTTTAGTTATTTTGTTCATTAATGTTTTAGGTTTTCTCCCTTTCATTGGCAGCCCTCATTCTAAAGTACACAAAAGAAATTAACATTCTTATTATGTACTCTTATGTATCGGCTACGGCTTATAGATATTCGAACTTTATTCAGAACATATTTTTATTAAAGAACGTCACATTATATTATATTATTTAAGAAATCAACACACAGTGAAGCACACAATTTGTCAATTATTGTCATATTAGTTTGCGTGATTGCTGCAGCAGCGCTAGGATCGCCATGATGTTCCGAGGAAATTGCCTGGAGCACTCTTTAGTTACCGTTAAGCTGCTCCTCATAGATGCAACATGTCTCTAATAAGCCCTTTTCAAAGTGCTCTTGAATTAGGTTCATTCAAATTATATAAAAGAAATCATGAATCACCATTATTGAAAATACAGTTTCATCACTTGCATCTGATTTTGACATAAGCATTCTTTTTATTATTTATTATTTTTTTCAGCGCAAAAAGGAGATTTATTTAAGAAATAATCGGCTCATATAGAAAGCAATTCTATTCCAATAAAATTTTCCTAAAATTCCCCAAGGTTTACCTTAGATTCGAATTTGTCGGCCGTCGTTCTCAATGCCGGGTCGTTTAGGATACGCAGGTATATATCGTAAGGCGTTACACGACGAAAGAGATCCATTCTGTCAAATAATTTCCACTGTGTGTGCACTTTCGGAACGTTTGTAAAAAACACTGTACAAAAAAATATATAGTAAAAAATTCTAGAAAATATAACTGATATCTGCGACTACGGCAGTGCGGCACCAAATCCAAAAGCACTCTGACAAAAAACTGAATTTCAGTGAAACAAAAACGCATCGGATTTTCTACTTCTACTTCTAATCGATTTGCGTACTTCTAATCGCGTCCAATTGCTGCCGGTTCAATTCCTGGCTTCGCCAGTACCGACTTCTTTTGTCTCTTTCGTATTTTTTGATTAGATTACGGATAGAATGCACGCAAGGGATGTTTTTGGAGTAAGAATTTAAAAAAAACAAGTTTAAAGTACTTAACTGAAATGAAGCAAAAATCCTCACCTCGTCGGGAATCGAACCCGGGGATCATGGGATAAGAAACGCAGTCTAGTACTGTTCTAGTTCTCTATTACTTATCCGCAAATTAAAGCCAAAATTAGTACTAGAATGGGATGGACACCGAATTGCAGAAAAAGACCCCCTCTACTACCGACTTAAATGGCGCGGATTCCTTGTTATTTGCGAATGAATGAACAAACTTTGTTTTGAAACTGTTGTTAATTATTACTATACATGCAGCAAAAAATTAACAGTTTAACAACAAACAAATGATTATTTGTTTAACAGATCATAATAATACACTACAGCTGTGATTTAGTTTATATATTCAGTTTTCGAAATGCTATAATAATGTAATAATAAATGTAATAATATATATTTGTAATCCGAATTTAAGCAAATTTTGTATATAATATGTATGACATTCACTGATACACTTTGGAGACGGCATCATAGCTTGGTGGAGGCTCCTGGAATTGATATATTGTTTAAAAATAGAAATTAAATGTAATTAATGCTTGAAATACGTAATAGTGGAACATTTGCGCAGTTGACTTTCTTACTTTAAGCAAAAAACTTAATTTGAAAAAAATTCAGAAAAGTTGGATGTTGCGTTGGAGTTGCGGAAGTTTGCGTTGAACAGCGTCATACAAAGACCAATTCGATCTCCTTGATGTGCACTCTGGACAGGCTTGTGGAACATTTCCATTGACTTCACCTTTCTGATTTCTTTCGTAATCGGTATTTCTACATTCACACCCTCGTTCACGTGGCGTGATAGCTGAGTAAAAACAATTACGTTTGCCGCCCTACATTATCAACTTTTACCGGAACACATTCGCCACTCACGTTAGGAGCAGTTGTTAATGAAACCCTTCTTTCCAGTGCTTTCGCCTTCAAGCCTTCTTTGATGGAATGAAAACCTTATTCAAGTTCTTTTGCGACAACGGCGAAGTGTTCGCCGTCGACATTTCGAATTCTGGGAATCATTTCCCGTGACGGGAATGGGGGAACAAATACGTATCGTTGGTGGTGGAAACATTACTAAACCCTACAGCCGAACAGCCTTTGAGGCAGAAAGGTCAGGCGCTGGTGTACTCATACGAATCGATTTTCCGTTGCTCGTCATTCCTGAAATGGACAATTTTTTTTCTTTGTAGATAATGCATTTACTTAGATTCATTTTATATGTGAAGTTGTGTTATTGTCGGGTCCAAGAAGGAGGATTGGTTGTAATAAAATAATCAAATCGCTACAAGTAACATATATTTAATATTTTCTAACATAACACACATTTCAGAACTTATAGATGTACATTAATGAATTTGAAAACGATTTCCGAACGAAGGAATCCTTCCAACAATACATATTATTGTTTTTTTTTCGTTTTAAATGTCTTAACACGAGTAAATTCACACTTATTGTCATAACATTTGTGACTGTTTTCGGATTCGCTCTATTTTAAATAAGTTGTAAACTGTTTTGTAAAAAAACAAATAAAGGCAGTAGTTCTCAATGAAAGACCTGGCTTGATCCGTGTAATCCAGAAATGGAGGAGTGATTGCTGAGAAAGTAATTAATTAAGGTGTGTTTTTTGTTCGGATCTGCATGAATATCACAAAATTAGAATGGAAGTTTGGTCCTAGGTTGGTTATCCTAAGTAGACAAAGAATCTTTCGTTTCGAATCAACCGAAGATGTTGCTGTAAAGATTGTTAAGACCGTTGCTGATTGAGGAGAAGATTCCCTTATCGCGATCAGTGTGTGGTCGGAACTGCAGGGGCGGGGGTATTGGCCGGTAGAAGGGTCCATCAGTGCGCTATCGAGAAAATTTTTTGAAATTTATTAACCATATTATATTGTGATCGACGTTTAACAATTTATTTGTGCAAAATAACTAATATTTATAAGGATTCATGCATTCTGTTTACCTATTCAGTTGCATTTTCGCATTCATTCATTTAATAAAAATAATTCTGTCAGACTGCAAATAGCACTAAATCACGCAATAAGAAATAAACAATTTTGTTTTATGAATTTATATGTTCTCAAGTTGAATTGCTACGTTATTCTTCGATGCATTTCACAGTGTCAAACATGGCCACAACTAGCATATATTTTTATATCATTGCTATATTCTCGGCTATATTATATTATATTTATTTGAAAATTATTACACAAAAATTTGGCTTCCTCTTTTCTCATGGATGTTATATTGAAGACATTAATAGATGTTACAACTTTTCTGTTTTACAAAATGTAATTAAAATAGTTATTGTGTGATATTTTATTATCAATGAACGCAACGGAAACAATATTTTTAACGTCTTGTTTAATGTATAAAGTATACTACATATTTAATAGTTACTATTTCGACAAAGTAATATAAGTTTATTGAATATTAAAAACACAATAATTTAGTTAGTCACTGTGACAATTACTCTCTAAACAACATTGAAACAGAACATGATAAATTTTAGTAGCTGTTAAAAAAAATAAAATAACACGTACACGAAAAATTTTAATTAAAAACCTATGAATATAATTTTAATTGTTGGATTGTGTTTATTGTTTTGTGTAACTACATCACTTTTAATCAGAACAGTAAAAACAATAGAATTATTTCATTTACATTGTATAAAATTGGTATTTGAAGAAAAATACATTCACATACAATAAACATTTTTACAAATAAAACTATATATCATACAAAATAAAAAAAATTTATTCAAAATTGGTATACATAACATAAAGCATATATACAAAGAGACAATAAAACATATAATTTATTTAATACTTACAACCACAAAAATGAGTAAAGTAAGTGAAAGTCCTCTAGGGATATTAGAAATATTGGCATATCGGGGAAAATGTACATTAACATTTACTTATACATATTTTTATACAGTGTTCAAATAAATCCTCGTCAATCTTACAGTGCAGAGTGTGTGTTTATATTTATTTGTATTTTGTACTTTTGGAAACTACAAGCAATTTTAGTCAGAAGGAAAGTACATTCTATCATCATATCTACGAATTTCCGTACTGGGAGTTTGGGGCTGAAATAGAATCTACATTGAATCCATCACCTTTTATTGGTATTCATAAATAAATAAATGAGAGTGAAAATTAAATTGCGCATAAAATAAAAGTGATATGATTGGAAAAATTTTAACTCTTTTTTAAAGTATTGACAAAGTCTTGGCAAAGCGTTTCTAATTGCAGCCAAGGTACTTGAAAAATATGCACTTAAATATGTCAACACTTTAAAACTCATTGAATTGTGTAATCATGCACTTAGGTCCAAAAATAGATAAGAAGTTTAACGTGTTAAATTATGCATTCATTGTGGTTATCCAACTGCTATAATTTGCTTCCATAAATGTGTATTAATTACCTTGGCCGGTTGCAGAGTAACGTTCAACTGCGTTGGATGCTGTTCAACAACCATAAAATCAACTTCTCGTGGAGCATAACCATCAGCGTAGACCTTTATGAAAATTGATTTAATTACTTATTGCATATTTTTAAAATTAAAAAAATAAGCAATCAATACTTCTAATTTGTAGACACCAGGGAGCAGAATACGCCAAAATTCACCGTATTTTGTGGTTTGGAATCCAACATCACGTCCACGAATTTTCAGAGAAGCCCGCTCAATTGGAACTCCACTTGGATCTAGGACAAATCCTTGCACACCTCTGTGAGCCTCGGCGAGGAATTTGATCATTGACTGAGAAAAAAAAAATTTCAAAAAGTTGTTGCAATTATGGAACATAAATATAATATTTCTCACCAATTGATTATCCTCCCAATATTTTCTCAGTTCGTGAGCTGGAGGAAATTTGCAGCAGGATATCTCCAAAGTAACCTCCATGCATCCATACCATACGTAGTTGTAGTCCTGCATACCTCCTGTCAAAGGATACCACGCTGCACCATTCGTGATGCCATTTTCAAAGGCTGGTGTTGCCGACTTACAAGCGACACCACGTGACATTTTTGCATGATTATTTGCGTAGGTTAAGGACAAGTGCTTAAAGATGTCATCATCCGGTGTTAGGGAGGGGGCTGAGGAGTAACTTTGGAACACTGCGCCAAGGGGACATATTAAAGAAAAAAAGTAAGATAGGTCAGATTGGTGCCACTCAAATAAAGTGTCACTTATCCTACTCACTCGCGCAAAGCGCTGACGATCTACATATTCCTTTTAGCAGCCATATAAGCAAAAACCAAATTGTTATTTTTTATTTTCCACATCGATTTCTACTAAATTAATATTACTTAGCACAGTTAAAACATCATTTAAGTATAGTTATTTGCTGCAGAATTCTTCGTTAAATAGAAACTACGATCACCGAACGGCCAACGTCGATGAACTCTGATCGTGATATTAACAAAACAAGAGCATCGATTTGAAAACAAGTTCTTAGCAGACGCCATAAAAATCAGTGATAAATTTTTTTATCCTTATTTAAAAACACACATGATCACATGAGATGTATATGTGTAAATAATAACGGTAAGTGGTAACGAAAACTACATTTGTTTTCTACTCATTATTACTTATTAGCAATAACTTGTGATTTACTGAAACCACAGAAAAAGTTGACGATCACGTGCGATCACCAAACTTCGTAACCTCACGGTTAGGCTAAACCAAGATCAGTTCTATCTGTCCCAGCCGGGCCAATGTCTACTTCACGGTGAAAGCATTCCATTGCAATTATGTTACACATTCAGCATCGTAATCTTGGCACGATTTTTAATCCTGTATAGTCAGTCACGACATGGAAAGTTTTTGTCAATTAGTATTTTTCCCTGCGATAGTGAAAATTGATTTGTCCAAAAAGCCATAAGTGAATCTTGCAGCAGAAAACAAATGCTCTATTTGGTATTTCTATTTTTGCAATAAGTATTTTTTTTTATTTTCATGTTTTTTATCCAGTTTAGCGATAATTATGAAAGTTAGTGTGTGAAAGTTGACCATTGAAGGTTTCAAACAACTTCCAAAGTATTTTGTGAAAGAGTAAATACTTACTGGAATTTGGCGTGTTGTCGTAAGGATAGCTGGCGACAAGAGCTCCACCATGAAGAGATCCACTTAAAACAAATTGGATTTTCGAAATCCATTCCTTTACAGCATCCGTTTCCGGTTGGCCGCGCTTGTTGTTCTGCTTAAAGTAATCAGGGAAATTTCGATTCAAATCAAAACCGCGAGCATTGTATCTGAAATTATATAAAATTTTATTATTCCTTCCGAAATATTCATTTATTTTAATTATTTTTTTTTTTATAGTTTTGCATTGCATAACAATACATACATGTACAGTACATACATAAATGTATTTAAATTGTTTCTTTATTTTAAAACCTACCTTCCTTGTCCTCCTTCACAGGAACCTTCTTTTGAAACTGCATAACCATCGGGATTCATCGAGGGCATAATGTGAATCCTTGTGTTATCCAAAAGCCATTTGATGTAGGGATCAGTGTTGTAGCTTGTGACAAAGTATTGGATCAGGTGGAGCATTAGTTCTCGTCCCACTGGTTCGTTTCCGTGAATATTAGCAACATATTTGACATCGGGCTTTCCAATCATGTGTTCGTAAGGCGACGAGGATACCACCATCACCCAAAGATCCCTTCCTTGTACGGATTTCCCAATTGAGTAAAGGGCAGTGAGATTTGGATATCGGGTACTTGTAGCTCTATTCCAAAGAAAATCAAGAAATATTTAAAATAAACAGAATTATCACCAATTGCAACTGTTTAACATGATAAGTGCGTGGTTTTAATGACCTGCAGATCCCGATCATGAAAAAAACGGCAGACGATATTTACGAAATATTAAATCGTAGCTATCTTCAGTGCTCTCAACTGTCACTCTTCGAAGTGTCAAATAATATAATAATTTAAAATAATTGATTCTTTTATAAAGATGAAATTCTATGTGAGTTGAAAAAAGTAATTGCCAATGAATGTTTATTGAAATATTATGTTTGCAGGAATTTTTTGAAGACGATTTTCAACAAAGTTCACAAAAATGACAGTTTACTCTGAAGTTGCCCACAATGTCACCGATCGATGGGAATGTTAGAAATTTCCCATGATCATTATTTTGATAGAAAGGAGCCTTAGCGCTTTGTATGGAGAATATATGTATAGGTCATTAAAAAACGCACCGGCACCTGGTAATGCAGTGCGCACTGCATAGCACATAGTGCAAGCCAAATTAAAATAAAGTATCTTAACGAAGTAGAAAATGTTGTAACTTTTTGTTAAGATATCAAAAATTCGTTTTAATTTTATTTAAATCAGTATTTGCGTCACCAGTAGACGGTAACGTGTCATGAATAATACAAAAATTCAAGATAACGGTATTTTAGCGATATAAAATTCTATTATGTTTTGCTCAAAGTCCGTAATTTTTCAATATACTGTTCTCGTGAAAAATCTGGTGAATATGTGCTTTAATGAATATGCACCGAACACCACAAACAAGATGCAATCACAGTACAAGAACGGGTTAAAACAGGACCAGTACATTAAAAAATAAAACAGAGTAAATATGAAGATGTAATCGAATATAAACTCGAGTAAAATCTTATACTTGACCTACATCACAACAAGTTTTCTGGCGTCACATGCATGCAAATGATTTTTTGGTGTGCCCGAAAAGGAGAGGATCCGGCACAATTCGAATTCATGCTGCCTTCACCTTTTCTGCATTCATTACACCGAATTGAAATTTTACCTACCTCAGGTACCGCGTCAGCTCGTCGTGATTGTGGTAAACAAAATCTAAGGAATGCGCGTCTGGATTGTATGCCCGGGGTTCTGGCAGTTCGTCCAGTTCGTTGGCGTTTTGGGCAAAACAATACCAAATCCATGGTAGAACGAGCAACAAGCCAAATGTCCGGCGTAGAACCATATTTGATATTTGTGAAGATTTGTATTTCTGAAATAGAAATTATCGAAAAATAACATTATAATTAAATTACTTTAATGAATAAGCCAAAAATGGAACTTAACAAAAAACTACGCTAGTTGCCTTATTTTATTGTAGTGGACATTTTTATATACAGGGTGTTTGGCCGTTGGCGCATGGGGGTTATGGAGGTCCGTTATAATATTAATAATAAATTTTTGTAATTAATCTATATTAATAATCATGTTTTTTTTCGTTTTTTTTTTTAAATTGACCCTAAATCTCACTTTCAGGTTAGTTATAACTGTTTTGTTCGTGGTTGTTATTGCACGAATTCCTTTCTTGTTTTTTGTAATGTATTTTTATTAGATATAAATAATTATTTGATATAATAATTAATAACCACAAACAAAAAAGTTACAACAATCTGCATATGAGATTTAAAATAAATTAAAAAAAAAAATAAATTATTATTAATATAGATTAATATAGATAAATTTATAATTTATTATTTTTATAAGCGACCTCTACAAACCCCCAAAAAATTGTGTAGGACCATGCGCTAAACACCTTGTATAGACATTTAAATGCAAACGTAAATAATTGTTTTGTTTTTGCAAGGACATTGATTATGTTGTCTTTTGAAGAGTACAGAAAACAAAGATGCAGTTTAATTCAGAGCGACTTTTTAATGCAACCTCCATTGAATATGAAGTTTCGTATATTTTAAGCGCTCCTATATTCAAAATGTTTGAGAGAGGATTATTTATTTGTGTCTCGAACCAAAAAATTGATTTTTCAATTTTTACACAAGGTTGATAGTGGTCAGAAGTAGTTTGTGCATGAGAATGAAAGGGTTTCCCTAAAAGCGCACTAATGCCAGAGTTTGGATTGAAAAACGGAAGCAGGATGCGGGGCGGGGAACGGGGCGGTTCATTTTGAAGCAACAATTCCCACGAATTTTTCTTAGAACACTTGCCGAATAGATTACAACGTTTTCTACAGGAAGGAATTGACGAAAGGACATTCCTTTCCCCGGAACTACATTTCTTCCGAGCCGACCACTCAGCTTCTTTTTTATACAGAAAATATGTATATTAATTAGCATTAAACTGTATTTTTCTAGATAAATTCTTGTCATTTTTTTCAACTTTTGCCTCCATTTAAGAAAAGGAAAAATTCACGTTAATGAGTGTTATATTATATTATACAGCAATAGGGATTAATAGAAAAAACACTGCAAATTTTACACAACGGTTTATTATTTCCAAAAAATGTGACATTTTTCAAGTGACGGCTAGATGGCAGTAGTGATCATGTGAAATGATTTCACGTTTTTTGATCCACCAACAAATGGAATAATTTATGGAGATTAAAAATTTCAAAATTCTATTACTCAAAAACCAATTGATATAAATCCATACAATAAAATGTGTTCTATTGAGTAATATTAGAGCATTGTATATTCCGAGTTTTATGAAAAAAGCTTGAACGGTTTCGGAAATATGATTTTTTCAATATTTGGTTCCTCAATTTCCCCCCCTCAAAATACGTCGATCGGACCCACGAGCTGTTAGGACCGTTGTCAGATGTCACTTGATTTTTGAACCAAATTTAATTAATTTATCTCCAGTAGTTTCCGAGAAAAAGCCTGGACGGCGGACGGCGGACGGGGGACGGCGGACGGGGGACGGCGGACGGGGGACGGCGGACGGACGGATTTTTTTTTATTCGTTTTTTGAAATCTACATATCTCAAAACGTAAACTGACAAAATTTCAGGGGGGGTTATAATTTTTTTTTTCGTGTTCGATTACATAGGTTTATTATTGAAAATAATAAACCAAAAGGGTGCCTTGCTGCGGTGACATTGAACAAGATGCTGCAATAAAAGTGCCGTCATTGCGAGAGAGTTAAGCAATCTTTAAATTATAAAAACAAAAATGTTTTTAATATATTATTGGGAATCAGGGAAATTCCCAGAGGTGTACTGAACTTATCCGAATCAGTAGCCTGGTTACCGTTTAAGCCGATTTCTACTTGAATCCCATTAAGCCCTATGGAGTATGGACTATGTTTTTAAGTGTGTTGTTCTAGAACAGTTGGAAAATCCAGTCACTTGAATGCATTATAAAATGGTCGGATATCCGTACTTATCATCCCAACACACCATTTTATCGATAAACGTGTAAACCCAGCAGGCTAATATTTTTAATATCAACAGAAGGTAATCACCTTCTTGTTGTGATACCCAAATTCACAATAGGGTGGGATTAAGACAAAGCTTTAGGCACATGCGCGTTATTTATGGCATTTCAAGCGACTAATTCGATTTAATTTGAAACTTCAAATCTCTTAGTGCAGATAAAAGAGTTGATATCCCTTGATATCAATACTTGAGATTAGACATTTCGCACTGGATTTAACTATTTCTAAAGAGTATAAAAGTTTAAGAAATCCCAAAGGGTAGTCATATTTGTTTCTAGTCCACCGACATTTATTGACATGGTTTTCAAAGTATTCGTGGCTGCTCTTTGCAGTTTGCTTGTTGTACCAGCTCTAGCAGCTCCTGGCACCAGGATCGTAGGTGGATGGGATGCCAAACCCAGTCAGTTCCCATTCCAAATTTCCTTGAGAAAATTCGGTTCCCATAACTGTGGTGGATCAATCTTGACCGAGAAATACGTTGTTACCGCTGCCCATTGCGTTGTCAGTGCATGGGGTGGAGCGTAAGTTGGAGGATATTTTTTAAGGATAATTAAATCTAATCACTTCAATTACAGTGAATCGCCCAGCACCTTCCTTGTTGTTGCCGGAACCAACTACCTCAGCCGTGGTGGAGTATCAGTCAAGGTCAAGCGCGTCATTGTCCACGAAGATTACGGAAACTTCTTGAATGACATCGCCATTATGGAGCTTGCTGAACCATTGAAATTCAGCGAATCAGTGCAGCCAATCAAAGTATTCGAAGATGAAGTGCCAGTTGGCGGCCAAGTTACTATCTCTGGCTGGGGACGCATCTATCATGGTGGACCAATCTCTGAGAACCTTAAGTACAACAATTTGGAAGCCATCTCACAAAAGGAATGTAACCAAAAAATTGGCATGGACTATGCTGGACTCATCTGTTTGGGACATAGCTCAAATAACGGTGCATGCAACGGTGATTCTGGTGGTCCAGCCATCTACCAAAATCAACTTGTCGGTGTTGCCAACTTCGTCTATGGCGGTTGCGGAAACGCTTATCCCGATGGATACGCCAAAGTCTCCTTCTTCAGGAAATGGCTTGGAACTAAGATGGAATAAGTAAATAAAGTAAATTTCCCGTAAAAAATTGTTCTTTGTTTTCTAACAAAAAATTTTTAATTTTATATTGATCCTTTTTTTCAATGTTTAAGATCGCGGCAATTGAAAGTATTTTGTTGCTTGCTGCGGTCACAAAGTCTAACAATTTGGTAATTGTAATAATGCAAAAATAAAGTTGAGCTTTTAGCGTTTAGTACCGGTCAAATCCGTGGTACAGGCAAAGTGCACTTACAGTTCGAAAACCCCTTCACTGTCATCGTCAAAGGGGTAATAATCATGCCAACTTAAAGCTTTGCCATTAAGAAAATGTTTCTGTCATCGTTTTCATGTATCATGTTCAATACACACGGAGATAACAGTAGAAAAGCTTTTGGTAATATATAATCACCGCATATGATTTTACTTTTACAATTTTAAATCAATTCTTTCGTGACTTATAAAACTTTTTTATACTAATTCATATACCTACTAATGTGCTATAATCATTTTGTTTATGGCTATTTAAAACTCAGACCTCATTCAAAACAAACTGCATTCACATTTTAGAATTAACTAAAAAAAAATCAAAAAGGGTTGAATGAGAGTGAATGGCCTGTCGCCTGATATAAAATACAATAACCCTTCCATGCACAACAATAATTTCAGTTTACCTTGCTTTGTGCGATAAAAATTGTTCATTTGAAATCTCGCAATTATTGTGATTACATGCAAAGCGATGTCTCCTTTGTTCGGAATCACACAGGCAGGTGTAACTAATTGTTACCTACGGATGTCGAAAAATTTCCAAAAAGGAGAATTTTGTGATGCTGTTTGAATTTTTTGAATTGCTTTAATAGCTTTAGACAAATATTTTTAAAGTATCTAAACAGTTTCATAGTCATACCGGATCAGACTGTTGTACAAAAATGTCTCCTCAATTGTTTTCTATTAAGAATTTTATAATTGGTCTCTATTTTTAATAAATTGTCGTAACTTCTAGCATTTTTCTGATTATTGAAAAAAATCATGCGAACAGTGCAGATATGGACTAATCGAACAGAAGCCACATTTCCATTTAACTGCGATAAGTTTGCATTTATATTAACAAATTTCTCGTTTCGTTTTGTTATTTAACAGAAATTAAAAATACAAGTCCCGTTTACAATACAATCAGAAAATTTCAGTATATATAAAATAATTGGACGCAAGACTGAAACTTGCTCTTTATGTACATAATGTGATGTTTTAATAGAATTTTTTACAACTCTGGTTGCAGCAATTAAAAGTTAACATCAATGGGAATCACACTAGCGTCATTATTATATGGAAAACTTTAAAATATCAGATGTAATTAAAAAGTTCTTATGATATCTGCGCAAGTGGAAAAACCAATAAAGTGTAAACATTTCACATTTATTGAACAAGAATATCGTTTCATCATTTTATAGAATTTTTAATTTATTCTGCAATATTAATTTTGTTATTTTTAAATTCCCAGAGCATATTGCATTTTGTGTAGTGTGGTTGCAACTTGAATTTCATGAATTGTTTACTAATTTTTAAGCTTTTAATGGCACATTTCATTGACTTGAGATGTAGTTTTTAAAGCAAATTGTTATTAAATATAATTCTATTTATTATACATAATTCCAAAATGTGATAGTCTCGCGATCAGGTTCTATGACTCGTGAACATTCAACTGAAATCATATTTGCCCAGGTGATTAGACAACTTTTAAAAACAACCCACAAATCGAAAGTACAACGAGTATACGAATTTGCTTTAGGCGACTTTTGAATCACGAACTCGAAAAAACCAAAAAAAAAAAAAAACCTAAACCGCTCAAAATCCAAACGGCGACACCAGCTAACGACTGAACCAGAAACACAAGAATACATAACAACAACATAAACCATTTTTCTTTGTTCTCACAACGGAAACAATAGATTTCTAAATAAAATTCAGTGGAATGGAAATTTTATGTAAACGAAAAAAAAAATCTGTCGCACTTTCATTTGCAATTAGAAATACAGATAAAAATTTCTCCCCAATTAAGATATGTAATTTCCTTTGACGCAGTCTTGGCAGCCAGTAACCCTTTCGGAAAATATTTATGTACATCTGAAATGATTGTTTGTTTGTTCGACATCAGAACTAAAATCAAGGCCTAGAGATCGAACGTAAGTAAAACACGTGAGCGTTTAGTTCAGTCACCACTCCCTGCTGGATTATTAGTGTAGAGAAGGAAAGCACCGCTAGTCCAAATATCTTGGAAGAAAGCAAAACTCTTCACCGGCAACATGAGACTAACCCAGTAACCTACTAAAAGTGCTCCATTAAGGGAACAAAGAACCGAAAATGCCTAAGATTCATCCCGAAAGCCTGTTCAAGCGATGTTTGAAATCATTTTCGTACAATGACTGAGTGGGGCAGGACAATTCAAGGGCGGTGGGTGGTAGAGAGTTAGGATCAAAAGTATGTTTGAACGGCAGGCGGAATAATACTGAAGGTCAACCAATGCAGCCAAAGTGCATAAATGAGTGCAGACGGTGTAAACACAAATCAAAGGGGGATTGCGGTAGGCGACAACAGTCCAGTGGGGTGGGCTGATTGCTCTTAACCTTAACCTTGACCTAATAGTAGAACACAATTTCCACCCCTGCTTTCACTTCTAAAAGCTCCTTGCATTCATGGAGAGACCGTAAAGGACTTCTTACCTGCGGTTTTTGGTTGTTGTTGTTGTGTTTCGGCTGCTGGATGCTGCTTAATTACGTGTCTTGCTTCCAGCCCCAAAGTCAGGCGGCACTCTAAAACTGTTATTGCTAGCGATTACAAAACGCACTCACTCGAAGGTAAAAACAGCCCAAGTGCACGGAGGAGTTCACAATTCACGTCACACACTTCACGTAAGGATTTGGAGGACTCAGTTGCAGCGGAAGAAATGTACACGATTAATGTGCTTGGACCGCACCTCGTCACCTCTGTGGAGTTTGTGGGAGCGATGGGCCTCTACCTCGGGCCTCTGAACGTCGTCTACTGATACCCACTGGACATAACAGTAAACGAAGAAATCACCTGAAGAACTTGATTCGGTTCATCGTTCAGGTGACTCACTATCAACTTTCCTTTCCTGTTTCGAATTGTTCTTAGGACAGCTCCAAAATAATTTTCTTATTTATTTATTTTGTTAATAAGCGATTAATCGCCACCGTGATCACACACCGGAAGGCAGGTGGCTTTCGGCACCTTTCTCCAAAAAACCAAAAAAATTTTAAAAAAAAGTAAAGATAGAACACGATCGTTATGTTCAAGCAGTACCGTTCGATGTAAGCACAGACTCCACTCTGGACCAAAAGGGAAAAGATTTTCAAGAAGACTGAAGAATCGTGCTGGAGAATCTCTGCCAGTGGATGATGACTGATGGCTTCTTGGAGCTTTTCCAGTTCTCGTCAGTTACGTTCAACCGATGCTTTTGAACTGAGTGGCTGAGGCTGGTTGGCATTCTACTTTTCTTGCTGCTGCTCCGTCCGTTGGAGTAACTGCTCGGGTGACAGTGGCCACTCGGATGGATTACTATATTCCACAAATTGCATGTTTTGCAGGGCACTGTTGGCGCACTTATATGCTCATTGAACACCAATTGCAAGGATATCAAATGACAGGTTTTCACCTTCGACACGCTTCGATTACCAAATCCCTCTCGTGTCGTACAGACACAGCCGTTTCCACTGCAATCATGTCACGTGAAGGCGCAATGAGGGGGGTCTAAAAAAAATGTACAAATAACTGGAGAAGCATTCACTAAAATGCGCCCGTATTTTTGAGTACATACACATTAAAAATTCCCCGTTGAGTTTTGCATCCACAGTCCTCACCTGGAGTTGAACCACCTCAGCGGCGCGGCGTTCACCCTGACTGCACCGCGTCCATCTTCTTGATCCAACATCATCACCGGGAACTTCTTAAATGGTAGCCGTGAATTGGACGCCGAGGTGACTTCGCATTTGGCTGCCTCGAGTCGAGTGTGAAATTCTTTTGCATCTCACTGAATGCTGGGTAATTGGAAATGATTATTTCTAATTTTTTCTATTGTTCTTTGGCGGCTTTTGTTTAACACTGATTTGATTAACGTTGGCGGAGTGCTGTGCGTTTGGTGTACATTGGGAGTCTCATTGTTTCATGTTCGATGTCACTTGACTTTAGATTTCGTCAACTCATTTCGACTAAGAGTCACGAATTTGAATAGAAGAGTAAAAATAAACATAAGAAAAGGTGTTCAAAAAAATAATTTTGTTTCCGCTTTTGAAGCCATTAGTTCTCAAAAAACTCAATTACTAAATTCTTACATGAATATTTAAGAATTATTTAATATTAGAGAGAAATATTTAAGTTTTGTTTTGGAAAGAAAGTAATTGTACTAAAATTACTAGCAATCACTAAAATTGCAATTTAATATGAGGTTCTACTAAGCTCACAAAAAAAAAAAAATACGAAAAATGTCTCAAAAGGGAAATTTTCAGGTGTAATTTTTTTTTTACAAAATCCATATTGATCAGTTCAAATAACTCTTATCGAAGTACTTTTATTCAAAATTTGCCTCAAATCGCTTGAAAAATAAGCGAATAGGAAAATAGCAACTTTTAATAATTTTAGTAAAATGAAAAATTAAAAAAAATTTGTTTAATACTTGAAAATTTCACTTTTGACGAATTTTTGAGGGCTTTTTTTAAGCTGAGTAGAACCTCCTCTTAAACCGTTGAAGGTTTTTCGTATTGGTGTGGAATTTCTTAAACTTATCTATATATAATATATAATATATTATAATCTATATATATAAAATCCAAAACCCACTGACTGACTGACTGATCACTGTTTCTCGGAAACCACTAAACCGATTTCCATGAAATTTTGCATACTACTACAACTTATCTCATAGGTGCTCAATAAGAACCGGTTTTTTGAAATTCCACCCCTAAAAGGGTAAAATAGGGAATGAAAGTTTGTATGGAAATGCGCCATTTTTGCAGTAAAAATTCATAAAAATTGATATTTGGCCTTTTGGTTAGAAATAAAGAAACACGTGTATCAGGGTTTTTTTAAATTCAACCCCTTACGGGGTAAAATAGGGGATGAAATTTTGTCTGAAAATCCGCCATTTTTGAAGTACTTCTTCATAAAAATTGGTATTTCGCCTTTTTGGTTAGAAAAAAAGCTCAAGGAGAACTACCAACCTCTATATACTAATTCAACCAGACAACCACCCAAAACCACCCTTGGCTGAAAAAAACTAACTGTACGGGAAACGGTTCTATGTGATATATATTATACGTCGCGTTTGGGGGTAGTTGTAAATTCAAAATGTAATCTGTCATGTATTATGATTTTGACCGACCCGGTTTGTAACCGGGTGGAGACTTGCTAGTGTTATATAAAAACATATTAAAAATCACAAAATTATTGTATAAGCTAAAGAAATTCACGATTTATTTTCTCTTCACACTCGCACAAATATATCGAATACCGCATGATAGCCCAAAGGAAGGCCTTCAAAAAACTATTCTATATGGTTGAGAAGATGTGACATCACAATTTAACGACCCACTTGAATATAATCCAGCCAAATTGGAGCAATGTTTGTTCAGACTATAAATCATTTCCTTAATATGTTCAATATATTTTTCCGGAAAGTTGAAACGTCGTCACAGTGACGGCACAGCAACATCATTGACGTCACGAGGACGAGGATATCATCTGTCGTTGGGGGTTGAACTAAACACTTGTCGTTTACGATAAGAAAATGATTGAAATCCTTGAACTGAATGGAGCACAGTCGCAAGGAATTACTGTACTTGAGCGAAATTGATCCTGACGGTTCTAGGCGAATGTATATCTGGAGGTTGAGATTGACGTTAATTTAATATGTTGCCCATATTTGATGGTGTGGTGGCTGAAGCTCCATTACAGCCATCGCGACGAATATCCCCAGAGGATTGAGTGCATTAGATATTTGCGGGGAGTATAGGGATCCGGTCTCAAGAAACGAAATATCCTGTTATCTCATTATCTCCGTTCCAGCCAAGTAGGGCAAGTACAAGTTCTTGGGGCTTCAAGTTCAGGGTTTCTGGGTTAGCAGTGCCACGGTGGATTACTTTCATGTCATGCTTTCGGAAAGCTCTCCGTGCGCCCGTGTGCTTTTCCATCGAGGGTTTCGGTAGCTGGAGCTGCACTTTGAGTAGGTGGGTGCACATTGCACCGAACGCTGAACGTCATCAGTTCTCATTAGCCGCCTGCAGCGCGTCACTTTTCAAACTCATTAAAATGCGGCATTGTAGACCAGAATAATGGAACAAATTTGCACTTTGCGGTGATGCCAAAACAAGACAAATCCTTCAGGGACGAAAAATACAATAAATGGAAATTGGCGATGTTCAACACCAAAACTATTGTCATACGAATGCAGTCATTTGTGAAACATGCCAACAAATTTGCCCTGCAAAAAGCGTTGGCACGTTTTGAAACGAATCAAGGATGCTGACATGCAAAGTAGCAATATTTTTAGTATATTTTTTGTTTTTAAAAGCATCAATAGGCATGACCCAAACTGGGCTCAAAATTTGCGTCAGACTTCGAATTGTAGCTGGTAATTGAATGAAAGCGCTTTTTAATGAGTGCAGTGAATTTACCATTCGTAATTACATTTATTTACGATCAATTTTGAGATTCGAGCAACAAATATTAACGTTTCTGGTGTTATAAAATTTCACTTTATTATTGGACGAGATTTTACGATAAAATTGTTATTTACTGCTGAGCTGTGAATCCAAATACGAATTGAGATTGATATTTATTTTTGAAATATGCAAAAATTAACGTAATTAAAAGCAAAAATATGATCAAAGTTGCAGAAAGTTGAAAAGTAGATAATTGTGAATACTTCTCGTTTTCATTAACAAATAGTTCATTTGCCTTTCCGATATTGAATATAAGTACTTTACCATTGAGACTGAATGGAACTAGAAGTCTAGAAGAAGTTCACTTTAATAGTATATACTTTAACACAATTAAACGTGGACAAAAGGGTAGTTTCACAGCTTAAACCGAAATCGGAAAAATTCAATACGTAATTATTTAACAAACGATTTTAAATTTGTTACATAAATGAGATGATGCGGAAGCATTGGAGCATACTGCATAAGAAACATGTTACTCTTCTTCATAGTAATATTAATTAATTTTAATATAATTTACGATTACGATGAATATTTTAAATGCAAATATTTTTTTGTTTATCGAAGGTCTTCATCATTTATTCACGGTCCAAGAACTTTTTGCAATGATAAACGAGATCCACGCTAATTTGATTTCAAGGTTCAATAATTAATTTTTATTCAGTCTTACACATTTCCAGTTCAATATACTTTAATTATTTGATTTTTTGTTTAATTGAGCTGAAATAACTGTTAACCAACATTTAAATTTTGACTTACAATTAGCAAAATATAAGCGCCAAAGAGTATGCAATCGGTTTCATCTTGTAAGACAACATCGAATTTTGAATGTAAATCCTTTACTCCGGATGAAAGCAGTTAGTTTGCTAGTTCCTAAAAAAGTTACAAATAATTCAGCAATACTCTGACTAGTTTTGCATTGCAAAATTGCTAAATTTGGCTATACTTCTTTCATATTGCTACATATTTTTCAGTTTCTGTCCAAAATGTTGTTACAAATTTGTGAATGAAGAATTTTTGGTATTGGCCATATTTCCATATATGGTAAAAGAAAACTGAACGGGTTAGTTAAGAAGATTTTTTGTGAAATATCTGTTAGAGGATTGTACACCATTTAAGAAGATTTCGAATCCGGAATCGATTGACTTGGGCTAGAGACATTTCCACAGATATTTTCTGAGCTGAACTTTGAACGTCTTGATAAACTGAGACAGATTTTGCATGACAAAGGAAAATATTAAATTAAAAATCAATTCTCCATGGAATCCGTTGAATTTTAATATAGAATATATTCTTGAGAGCGGCGTGTCTGAAGATTATCAAATAATTTGAGTGATTTGAGGGATGTTTGCTCTTCCGAAAGGTTACTACTATCTTTTTGTTCCGCATGGAAGAAGTGCGAGGTCATGCCCCTTGCTAGAAACTAGTCCATCTCTAGTCAACTGCCGACTTCCTTTCGGTCGAGCAGATACACGTACCTCTCGAATGACATAGATTTCCACACCTGCTCTGGAAAACCGCAGATTCTTCGACCCCTGGTGTACGGATATCTTTGCATATTATATCTTTTAAGGTTTCAGTAGGTTTCGCGCTCAGAATTCGACTTCCGCCAAGAGTGAGAAGACCGTAAGCACGAGATTTTCTTTAATGGCGTCCACTGGAAAGCAAACGTTCCACTCACTGAATCGTCATGGGATTTTGTAAAAGGCACTGAACGCCGTTACATTCTTATTTTGGAGTATCCCGAGTGAACTGTAAACAATTGGGCAAGACGCTGACAGCGATAAGGAATCGTGCATTTGAAGCAGTTGGGTGAGGGGTGGGGAGGGAGGTCAAAGTCGGGATAGTCTCGACTCGACCGTGCTCGGATCTGCTTCGATATAATTGGCATCGTGACCAGCAAATCGCTGGATTAATTGTACTTTTAATCAGCTTAAGAAATGCTTATTTGTCACACAAGAAATTAGCCAAGCAATGTTCGGAACGGAATGTGTCTTATCAACTTCAGCCAACCGGAGGAAGCCACTTTGTGCATTCGGTTGGGAAGGCTCTTTTCTAGGACATGCGGATTGTCGACCGATACCCAAATCCAATATCCCGGCGAATTCCCGAGGAGCTTTAGGATTATGTGGTTGCGGAGCTCAACAATTGCAGTCATTGAGTAATTACAGTGCTGATGGGAAATTCCGGTAGTCTACGGAAAAGCATTAGTTATAAATAAGCGACGCTTGGAAGTTATTTTATTTCGAGTAATTTCTTATCAGTGCAAGTGGTGAAGTAATTCATAAATATTTGTGTAAAATAGATAAAAGTAAACAAATTTTTTAATTCAGCGAGGTTTTTATTGTTTACATTTACTGTTTTGGATTAAAATTATGATTCAGAATTCAGATCTCAATAAACATACAAATGTTTATTTTGTTTTACAAAATCGTCTGTATTTGATTTGATTCTAGTCCATGTAAAATTTCTTCTACTTTTCCTTAAAAAAAAAAATGACTAATGGACACAGAAGATAACGCTGAACAGATTATTTTCATAATAATGTTTAATAGCATTAATTTTGGTTTATTATTTCTAATATTAAACATTTGTAATCGAGCACGAAAAAAAAGTGCTGTCTGACAACGATCCTCCCAGCTCAAGGGTTCAATCGAAGGATTTTGAGGGGAGTGAGGCGAAATTGAGGAATAAAATATAAAAAAAATATATATTTCCGAAACTGTTCGAGGTTCGATGAAACTTGGAATATTCAACGTTCCATTGTTGTTACTTAATAGAAGTTTTTTTCTGCATGAATTTAACTCAAATGCAAGAAGAAAAGAGGAAAAAAAAAATATTTTTGAAATGATAAACTTTTGTGAAAAACTTTCAGAGTCAATGTCTGTCAAATTCGTGTTAAAACTGTAAAATATTTCCCTGTGACTTCGATGGTGCTTATTAACCTTGGACTTTGGAGCTTTGCTCATTATCCTTCAAGCTTTTTCCACTGTTTTATCCTTCCCAACATATTTGAATTTTGGTTGCAATCAACAGCAATCTAAGCTTTTATCAACAGTAAACAATATCATATTTTATAGTTTTTCTTTTGAATTTTTAAACATCCTTGAGTAAAATATATTTTCAGTTGTTTTTCTTTTTTATTTGTAGGAAGTAATAAAGATTTATTTACTACGCAGTGATCATTCTTTAGTACCTAATTTGAAATAACGAATCCCCGAACTCTCTAATTCGTTCTAAATTTTCTAATATACAAATCGTTTTAATCAATTTAGACTCAATGTGCTGAGCTTTTGTCCAACAATAAACCTACACATATTTCTTCTGTCCAATTAATTTGGAAACAAATCGAAACATATATTTATTTTTCCTGCCGACTCCGTTTGTTCTAATTTTGGTTCTGTGACCGACTAAATCGGGCGTGGACTGTGCCTGTGAGTTTTCCCGGTCGGCGGTGTGGCGGAGGGAAATTCTGAAAATCAAATATCACCGGAATCATAATAGGGAAAGACAGGTGAGCTAGGGTCTTGTTGGGGATCGGAAGAAGTGCCATGAATCAATAAAATCTCTGTTCGTTAGTCATTAGCAGTTGCAGGGCGAACGGACGGACGAACGTGCGGGACGGCGGCGTGCAATGAATTGGGGCCCCCACGTTCCATGGCCAGTCAAGATTGGACTCCACTTGTGCACTTCAGTTTTGTGTCGCAGCTCGTGTTGAGAGGAGTTTTTTCCGGTGGTCGATGTGCGATATTTGCACAGTGTTTACAACAAATACTCTGATATTCCAAAAGAACTGAAAAGGACCGATAAAAGGATATTGGCGGTGGTGTTGGATCAGTTTGGTGATTTGTGATAAGATAACAATATTTCAAAGTTCAAACGAAATTTACCGAATTTGTCGTAATCGTTCTCTATTTGACATTCACACCGGAAGTATGCGATCAACAGAAATGAAAAGGGAAGGTGAGTTTGATGTGTTGACTTTTGGGAGCATGATTGAAGTCTCCGGTGGTGGAGTAGCTGCGGTGAGTGCCCATCAGAATTTGCGGAGCGACAGGTGCCCTTATCAAGTTACATGACGAAAGGCCCGAGCCCGACTAGAATTAGAGCCCAAATACAGTCGAAATAGTTTTGTATAGAATCACTTGTCTTCCATAAGTGGAATGACCACGAATTTTTTATCGTTTGTTGAACATGGAATGTGGAATGTGGATAGTTGGATACCCTGATGTGACGACGAATCAATAAATGCAGTCGTTGCAGGAACAATGCTATCATGATTTCATCTTTGCGACACATCCGCGATGGATGGATATAAATTAGTATTTTCCGAGTGGATGATATTTGATATTCACTTGATTGGCCTAGTTAAGCAATAGTTTCAGGTTGTGGCCTCACTTGTTTCCGTAATCCAATTACAATCGGTTCAAATGACTGTTATCGATTAAATTGTTTCTATTTTTCACCGCATACCAAGACTCCCGTTGAGTGTTGCAGCCGGGCAACCAACTTTCCTCTATTTCCACATAAACACTGGAATATTTTCTTAAGCCATAGAAAATTGTTGGATTGTTTCCAGGAGATTTACGTGCTTACGCCAATTTAACTAAATCTGATTTTTGCATGTAGGTGGGGCAAACAAATTAAGATTGCTCCAAATCCTCCCCCTTTCCCTCCCCCTTTTTGCTGTTGTGTTATGCTGCTCCAGCGGTTATCGCATGATTATTTTTTTTTTTACGTACTCTTGCCATTACAGAGCAATCATTGACCATTTGAGGGTTTTTTGTGCTTTTTATACACGATTCGAAATACTCTAGATAATCAAGTGAAGGCCATAACTGTTTCAAATATATTTTTCAGGGCATATATTTCTTGTTGTTATTGTGATTTTGATTTATATATATTTTTTTTATAAGAGCTTCATGCCTCAAGGGATCTCATGTTGTACAAAAAGACTCCATTCGTGTGAACTGCGACATTTTGCCTGGGGAAACTGAGTTACTTCGTGAAAAGCTCAAAGGCCGCGCGAATACTGCAATAACACTAACATTCTCAGCAAGGACTAGCACGAAGGTCATTTTACTGTAAACAAAATTTTAATTAGTTTTCACTTTGAAAGTTATTTGAGGATTTTGAATCACTTGCAGAATTTTAATGTCGAAAGTTTCATTCGAAAGGAGAAATTTTATAGGCTTAAAAATTGGAAGTTAAAAATTATATTACAGTAGAACCGCGAAAAGGATGGAAATAAGACCAGGGTCGACGGATTAGCAGAGCACCCTGAATATATGTAGTATGAAATTTCGATAGTACGTATTGGGATTAAATTTAAAAGAAGTCGTTATATCAAATTATATCATTTCAATACTAGTAGTAGCATACATGTTTATCTTTTTTCCTTTTAACATCAATAATGATAGACTTTCCTATACCAAACTTACTACTTGTTTTAGGGTAACTTTCTCATTTATCGATAAGTTCTAATATTGCGTCATTCCATGTCAACTAACACACCCAATTTACCTCACCACCTCATATTTTTCTAAAATTTGGAATTATACTTATAGTGGGTGTTAATATTAAGAAAAATACAAAATTTTTAATTTTTTATCTCAAACCGTTTCCGAAATGTGGCTATGTGAAGTTTTAAAAAACTATCTAGAAATACGCAATCACTCTATAGGAGTGTCCAAAATGAGCTAGAGAACTGGGAGAGTTGTGATTTTGTAGCATACTTTATGCTCTTTTCAGTGATATACAGCATAACATGGGTAAACAAAAATTTTTTTTTTCAAAATACACAAAAATTTTGAATTATATTTTTTTCAAAAAGTACCTACATAATTTGAAATTTTCAAAATATTTCCATAAATACTTAGTACTCTTGTAAATCACATAGCAAAATATAAATTAAAAAAAAAAAACGAATGCCTGACATTGGTTCCAGTATTTGTAATTTAGGGTAGAGCGAAAAAAATTTTTTTTCGAAATCGAAAACGCGCTAGTATGGAGGAAAATTCTTCGAATATTCGATTTTTCTTTTATACTTTAATTAGCGTGTTTCCGCGGCGCTGTAATAAAATGATTCACAATACCAAGTAGAAATTTATATTGTAAGAAAAAGGATTATGGAAAATTTCTTCAGTATTCCAGCGTTAACGGAATAATAACCAGAAAACCGTCCGGATTACCGGATTATGGTGGACCCAATGGTGGGATCTATATTATGGTTAAAGACGCCATTTTGTTTAAAATATTTATCCTGATATCAACTAGTGTTGCAGTTATAATTATGTCTGTTGAAAAAATATTGACTTTTAAATTCTTCTTTTAATTGTTGCAAGTTTTTAAATGCACGTTTCTCATATATTTCAACGTAATTGATGCGAAATACAGATATTTAACAAATGTATTTCTTAGGAATATAAAATATTCACTGAATTAATCTTTCTACATATTGTTGATACTTTTAGTTTCGTCTTCCATAAACCAATAAACTCTTAAACAGACATTACTTGCTTTTCCAGTTGTTTTGAACTCCTTTTCAAAGATGGTAACAAAAACACTTTGTCATGGAAGTATTTTCCAGTCATAAAAGTTTTCCGGCAAATACTATTGTCTGCCGCAGCAAGTGGCGTCAGTTATCCTACGTCCTTTCGTCCACAATGTCCTTATTTTCGATTCTGATATTTCCACATAGTGGTCATTGTCAATATAATGACTTTGTTTTTTTGTTATTGTACATTTGTTTATAATTATTCCAAACCTCTTGATTACATTTATTATCTCATAATGACAAATTTTTTTCATATTCTAATATGATTGTTTGCGGAAATGAGCAGTTGACTTATAAAAAAGGGATGATAATGGCGAATACATTTTATAATACAATTTTTAATTAATTGTTTTCCTTATTTTTTGGAATTTTCTTCTTCTTTTGAGCCTTGCGTTGGAAGAAAATGTTTTCTAAACAAACAATTACTTGGAAAGCAGACGAGGTGAAGAGTGGGCAGGTGTAGATTGTTATCAATTTACTCGACCGGGAATAGGAGCAGGAGCACAGTGGAAGAAGTATCAAAAACTCGCTTAACAAACGTCCAAGTATTTGTAAACGTGTATACAAATCACTCGAGGGTGCTGCTACCCTTATCAAATGATAACATTTTCTGTGTGCCGTGGAAATATATCCTGGAACAAGAAAATCGATTCGTTTTCCACATGTCAACGCAACAAACAGTATTTTCCCCTACTTTCTGATACAGGACTTCTACAGCACATGCGCAGTTTATCCACGACTATCAATTACAGTGGGTTCCGAAAAAGATTTCATACAAGCATTGTAAAGGATAATTTTGATTTATCCACGTACAACGTTTGGCACATTTCATGCAGAACTTGAGGACGAGGGCTGTACTGTCAATTGCGGACGCAACTATTGCTTGTAATAAATGCGCTGGACCGTCCCATTTAGAAGTGTTTTTCCCCTTTTGGGATTGTCAGTTTGTGCCACTGGAAGTCTGGAAACGGTAGTGGGAACAGTAGGTCCACTTGGAAGACAACAGTTGTTCAGGACGACTAGATTGTGTATTCACGCAAAGTTTTCTGTTAGTTTATTAGAAAAAATCTAGTTACCATTTGAAAATTACAATTCAATTCCTCATTGTCAATTTGTCTATCTGGTGTCAGTGACCATTTGTGAATTATCGAAAAATACCTCAGCGACTGAAGTGAAGTGACTAATTGCGTTCAGAGTGTGTCAAGAACATATCCAATGTCCGGTAAGTGGAGAATTACTTTACTACAGCGATTTATGGTTCGCTCATCCGCCATTCTCGATGGAATTGATACTTTTGAAAAAGGAACGAAATTGGAAAAAATTAGTAGACTAGTTTTATGATGAAGGCGTTTTCCTTCAGAGTGGCGCACGTTAACTCCTAACCTGATTACAATTCCAGTCGGCTTCGCAGCACATCTCGATGGTGTGTATAAACATTGAAAAGGACATGAAGTGCGATGTATGAAGACTCGTATGCAGGATCGCATACAATAGGCGGAAACATACAAAAACCGGTGCGAAAGAGGATGTAAGAATTCTTCAATGGTTGCACGGGAGTGTGTCAGGGGCCCTTGTGGTCGTGCTCATGTGAAGGGATTCGAAAGAAGGGCGTAAATGACTTGTGGAATCTGAAGGTGCACTTAAGTTTTTTCGGGGGGGTTGAGATGATTCGGGGTATTATGAGAAAATTGTTCAGTTCATGTCGGATGCTCATTCAGGACTCGTTGTGAACAGTATCTGATACTTCCATCCATTTTTTGAAAAGTTTTTAATAATTAATCGCCCTTCGTCTGCTTTCTTCCCCAATCAGACATAGTACAGATGCATTGTGGAAACTGCACAGGCTGATGCTGCTGGCTGATAATTTCCATTTATGGGGGTTGATGATCCATTCACATTCAGGTTTGGATGCATGTGCGCATATTTGTGGCTGTTTACCAGTTCACCGAGGGTCTGTGATGACATTCCTTTTGTATCCGTAATTTTACTTCAAAAAGGATTAACTGAATGCGAGAGTTAATTAAATGCATCGCTTGCGGCAGATATGTGATTTAATGGCTTGGGGTGAATTTTGCAAAGTCTTGCTCCTTTGCTCCAGAGGACGGCAATTACTTTCGAATAATTAATGCGGGCTGCTAATGATGTTGCTAAATGGCTTGATGAACATCAGTCACGTTTTACGTATGGAGGAGTTTTGAGAGCAGCAGTTTATTGCTTCGACTGAGATTGATGTGGGTTTTCAGCTGAAGTGGAGGCCGTTGAAAAGAATTTTTTTTTCAATAATTTTAATTTAATTGTAATAAATATTCCTGCTATTTTGTAATGTTGTGAAACTTTTCGAAATGCTTAAATTGTTTTAAAATTATATTAGAATATCTTTCTTGCAATTAACAGATTAACCAATTAAATTAATTCAATTCAATTAAATTTCAGGTATTAAAATGTCATCAGTGGATAGGGAAAGGGATTACATCGGATTTGCAACACTACCAGAACAAGTGCACAGAAAATCTGTAAAACGTGGTTTTGAGTTTACGTTGATGGTTGTGGGTGAATCTGGTTTAGGAAAATCAACATTAATCAATAGTTTATTCCTTGGTGATTTATACAAAAATCGAGTAATACCGAATGTGGAGGAACGCATTGAAAAGACAACGAGAATCGAAAAAAAAACAATGGATATAGAAGAAAAGGGTGTTCGACTTCGACTCACTGTAGTAGACACACCTGGATTCGGTGATGCTATCAATTGTGAGGATAGCTGGCGGGTTTGCACTGCCTATATTGACGAACAGGTGAGTTCAAACCGGAAGTAATTGAACGAATTAAATAAATTTTGCAAAAATCTAAAACGTATATAAAACGAATGGAGTTAAATGAAAATTCACTTTTAGATTAACCCATTCAAATCTTTCTTCCCTTTCGAATTTTATTTTCGGAGAGGAAATATTTCTGATATTCCTGAACAATAAAATATTTTCTTGCTTGCAGTTTCGGCAATACTTCACCGATGAGAGCGGCCTAAATCGCAGGAATATACAGGACAACAGGGTTCACTGCTGTCTGTATTTCGTACCCCCTTATGGGCACAGGTAAATATGGGGGAAATATATGTATTTGTGAATACTGTATGTATTTTATTGTATGTTTGTTGCAGCGTCCGACAAATGGATCTAGACCTAATGCGTCGCCTTCATAGAAAAGTGAACATAGTGTTAGTAATAGGAAAAGCAGATTGTCTAACACAAGTCGAAATAAAAAAGTTGAAGGAGCGAATACTCAAGGATTTGGAAGACAATCACATTCAGCTGTATCAATTTCCCGAATGCGATTCCGATGAGGATGAGGACTTCAAGCAACAGGATCGAGAATTGAAGGCGAGCATACCATTTGCGGTTGTTGGTAGCAACACAATTCTGGAGGTGGCTGGGAAAAAGGTTCGTGGACGACAGTATCCGTGGGGTGTGGTTGATGTGGAAAATCCCCAGCATAGTGATTTCATAAAATTGAGAACAATGTTGATATCAACCCACATGCAAGATCTTAAGGATACGACACAAGATGTTCACTATGAGAATTTCCGTGCTCAGTGTATATCGCAAATATCTCAGCATGCATTGCGCGAACGCGGCAAGCTTAAAAGGGATTCAATGGGCTCGAATGGTTTTGATTCTTCTATCACGGAAACTGATCGTCTGCTGCTACAGAAAGACGAAGAAATTCGTCGAATGCAGGATATGCTGACACAGATGCAAGAAAAATTGAAAGCAACTCACTTGATGGAAATGAAGAAGAATGATAGTGTTATTGATGTTTAGAGATTTTTCGTCTTTATTTAGTTTTAATTTTTTCAGTTTATTTGAATGAAGTAGAACAGCTCATAAGCTCTAGGGTTTTGAAATTAATTTTCTTACTTTCTCGCACAAATTCGCAAGTACTCTAACGTTAATCGAATAGTTATATTAAATTATAAGCGATAAGAATTAGTGTAATCTCATAACCATTCATTTTGAAAGCGGAAACATCCAAATTCAACACGATATTTATTAAACTATAAGCTAAATTAATGTAAAAATAAATACCCACCAAGGAATAGACCAAATTTAGAACGCTATGCCATCGTTTTTTATCTTGAGAAAAGTCCAAATTGTACACTCGAATAGGATAAAATGATTTTTTATCATTTTAGACCTTCTGGAATGTGGCTTCCTTGCGTTCTTCATTAACATATTATAATTTGTTTTTATCCAGTATACTTTTTCTTTATAGAAATATTGTACTATAATAAATTGATGGTGTAACACTTTTCGGTCATAATTTGTTTTCTCTCGTAAATTTAAAATTTCATTTACAAAAAAAAAAAAAAACATTAATAAACGAAGTATTTAATACGCATAACAGTTGTTTTTTAATTTTGAAAGTTTCCTTTTATAGCCACAATAAGATTTTAACTTGACCCTCTTCTTCGAGATTTTAAATTTTTTTATCAAACTATGTTAGATGGTATTCACACTACTCTTTTAAAAGAATCTTATTTATGTAGGTACTAAAATAGATAATTCAAATGTTCACATTCGATGACGAATTGAATATGTAAACAGGACATCCCGAGTGTTACCATTTCTAGTAGCAAATATTACAAAAAATATTGTAATTATTGTAATATATCCTTTGAATAATATTATGCAAATAGAGGAGATACCGATAACTACTGCAATTCACTGTGTTGATGATTTCCGAAGGATTTTTAAAAGGAATAATAAAAAATATTCTAAACCGTAGGTACCATTTACGAGATATCCTTTGTCAAAGAATCGGGTTATTCATATCACAAAATTCTTCAAGAAACCGGTTTGCTGGTCACTGTAATCCACTTTAAGGACCTAATATCAATTAAGTTTCCTTTTAACAATAAATAAAACACTTTAATTAACCATAATTTCTGTTTAATTTACTGAATTCAAGAAATAATCGCGCCGCAAACTAACCAAAACAAAGAACTGTCAAATCTCAAATGAGTTGAAGAGTTATCAATTTCATAATTGTCATAATATATTTGGAGCTTTATCCCTTTTACGAAGGGAACTAAGCATATAATAATCAATTAATTGACATTGTTGTGCATTGCAAGTGGCGGGTTGTCTGTGGCGGTGGATGAGTGAAATGATCCTTCACGAAGGATATCTCGTAAACCGTATGATTTAGAATTTTTTTATTTTTTCCGTGATCAGCGTTCTAAAATCCTTCTGAAAATTTCGAAAATTTGCATTGTCGCAGTATCGTGCAAATATGTGCATCGAAAAAATTTTATTCGAATTTGAATTTGCGAATTTACACCCTTATCTTCCTACCACTGTGTCATCACCTTCAGGCTTAACTGTCAAGCTGTCACGTTGACAGCAGTTCTCAGAGGTTGAAATTTCGGTCGCTTGAAAAGCGGCGGATTGCATTTTTTCAGCAATAGAAACAATTTTACGTTTTACATATTGCTCGCACAAAAATTTATAAAATTTCACTGCAACAATGACAGAGGAGGAAGATCGACTACAAATGGGCCCTCGAGAAGGCGTAGAGTATCCAATTAAGGTGCAATATTGCGGTAATTGCACGATGCCGATTGAAGTAAGAAATTGAAAAAAAACTTGAAATTTACTTAAATATTTCATATTGACAGTACTGTGAATATTATCCCAATTATGATAAATGTAAGCAGTGGCTGGAGAAAAATCTCCCAAATGAATTTGAAAAGGTAAAGATAGACGATGCATCTGAGGCAGCTGGAGATGACGACAAGAAGAGGCAGAAACGTGGCGGCAAGGGAATGATCAAAACCAAAAAGAAGGAAGAAGGACCAAAGAAGATCACATTGAGCAGAGCTCCGAGGGGTAAAAAGAAGTCTGTAACCGTTGTGACCGGCATGAATACATTCGGTAAGTAACAGCAATGCTCCTCCAAGACGTGTGTAATATTTTCATGTAACATTGCCAGGAATTGACTTAAAAGTGGCTGCCAAGTTTTTCGGAACAAAATTTGCGTGTGGTTCATCCGTAACTGGGGAGGATGAGATTGTTATCCAAGGGGATGTGAAGGATGAGCTTTTCGATGTCATACCTGAGAAGTGGTCAGAGATTTCTGATGATTATATTGAAGATTTAGGAGATCAGAAACGTTGAATAAATTAACCAACATCTTAAAACTGTATTTTATTTGTGTAAAACTTTAAAATGTTTGTCTACAATTGCTAATAAATTATTTACTTGGGCCTCACTGAAACGTTCCTCGCTTTCCTCGATTTGCTAAAAAGAAAAGAAGAGAATTTCTAATATTTGTGCAAAACAATTTTGCCATACACCAATGTAATCATGCGTGTTATGGAGGTTTAATTAAACTAAATGCATTTTAAAATCAAACAAAATCGGTATTGATAGAAAAATGTTCGTACCAGTTGTATGTGCAGAGGAGTTGTTGGGGGATTATTAATTATTGATAGAATTTCGTTTTTATATAACTTAAACTTTTTAATATCCTTTAAGAATTCTCCAACGACTACTGAATTTTGCTTTGTCTCGATAACGTCGTTCAGGTAGTGCAGAGTCTGAAAATAAGAGGTTTTTCACTTCTTAGTACACAGTATATTAATTGAATATACTTCATAAGTAATTGTTGCTAAATTCCGTAATGGGGTCTTCCTTCCTACACTCAGTTTCCGCAGTTCCAACAATACTTCGTAGTTGCAAAAGGGTGCACAGCGAGCATTTATGCTGCAATATAAAACAGCAAAATCCTTAATTAAATTAATTTAGTGTTAAAACTTAAAAATTACATTTCCATGGCGAACGTAACAACAATTTTTTTTTTTTAGTTTGAAGTCAAACCATCTGACAAACCTGTCAGTCAGAATTACCTACCATACATGATGGGTATTTTGAAATTTCCCTTGGAAATTGTCTGAATCTTCTGGGAAATATTGAGTTCATCGCACAGCGGCGCACTACGAGTTGACAGGTTAGGAAATATCAAATACCAAAAAGTGATTTGAGATTTGCTATAATTTTAATAAAAACTTTATATATTAATGAAATACCCAAAATCGTAGAATAGTTTTATACTATTTGCTACAAAATTAAATAATAAAAGTGTGGGACATGTTTGAGAATGAAATCTATTAGCACAGGGTAATAATTAATTTCAAACTAGTGGCACAGCAATAAAAAATGATTAGAGGGTATATTAAATATTTTTATTACAACAACTTACTAATTTTTGCAGTTTAAGAAACCCGGCAATCATAATAATTTTTATTGGTAAACAATTCCGATAACAGTATGCTGTGACTTGACTAAAGAAAAGTTACATTCCAAGTTACTATACGTGTTTTATTTCAATGAGACCATATTTTGCGAATTGCATTAGTTCGTAATTTTATTTATTATTGTTTTTTTTTTTTCAGAAAACCAAACATCTAGTAATATATTTCATATATTGAAACTTGAAAGAGTTCAATATCTTGTCCACAACTTTTGTGTTCGATGCTTTTTCCATTTACCAATAGATGGCACTACAGTCTGTTTTTTTTTTTTTTTTAAAATTACATATTTGAAATTTTAATTATAACGGAATTTTAATATATTTTGTGTTTTGTATTTTCTCATTGTTCTGTTCGTATTTATTTATTTTTAATTATTTTTGTTTTCCGGCGGGGTGTTTTTGTTGTTGCTGTAGTAATTGCTTCAGCATTCGCCCTAATGTAGTTTCATTTCCATTCCATGGCTATAACTTATATATTAGTTAAGTTAAGCTAAACTTGCATATTACCCTTGCGTATATAAATATCTAGTGGTGGGAAGCCAAGCACTTCGATAGTTACTTGTTTCATTGTAGAGGCGCTGTGATCGCAAGTTTTTCTTATAAGCTCAACGCGAAAAAGTTCCAAATGTTTTGGAATATTTATATGCGATATGCCATATTGCATATTGTCGAGTCATACGGTAGAAAATATTCAATATTGCTTATAAATATGGAATATTTGCTATCGTCTGACTCCCGGTTAAATGTAAAAAATATACAAAAACCTCAAGGATACAACAGACAAATACTATATTACTACACACAAATGAAGTATGTCATTTGTCTATGAAATACTTCAATTGACTGTGCAAACACATAGTACATAATATTCACTTGTTAAGGAGGAAGTATAAACGTTTCCAAGTGACCCTTGAGGTAGTTTATCCACTCGTTTTTTTTTTGTTTTGGGGTATCGCCGATAGCCCTACTCCCCAAATTACAGATGTGTGAAAATGAAAAGGATTCGATTTCACTATAGTTTATTTATGAAAAGTTAAGCTAAACTTACATATTACTATTGTTATATATCAGCACATATTGTCTGTGGTTTGAATAAACAGCTTAATAATCTCGAATCATCGGATGTTCTAATGGTGGAAATCGAACTCAAAACACTATATCAAATATTTTTTACGCATAAAGGTTTCCACTGTTTCGAAATCACTATCAAATCCCGGACTTTTTCTCACCGCACTCAAGAAGCGCCAGAAATAAGGGAATTATTTTCAAACTAGGATCATACATCATTTCAGATAATACAGGATTAAATTTATAGAACTCAAGGAACGTGACCAAAACTTTAGTGCCCATTTTTTATATAATTTTTTGTACATGTAGAAGTCACTACTAAATTTGAATTGAGCATGAATTACAAACGATTTGTGTTCTAAAAAATATCAGTGATTTCCCGAAAATCATTTTAAATATATATTTTCTTTTAGACACTTTTATACGACACGTACAGGAAAATGTCCTTACTAAATTTCATGTTCAATCTCTAACTGTAGATCAAATATATTTCCGGTACACATAGGTTAACTAGGAATACGTGTTTAGCAGTGTGATATCGATAATAGCCAAATAATCCCAGATTGCTTTATCCGTCTAAACACATCGAAATCTCTTCCTTTCACAAAATAATGGACTTCCTGACAAACGGAAGTAGCTGAAAATTGATCTTCTGAGTTTCTCCGTGTCGACTATAATTAATAATTACAGTAAGAAAATGTGAAAATTACTGGTTCTTAATTGTTTTCCGGAATTATTCAGTGAAACGAAAAATCCTGCAGCGTCCATTTTCGAGTTATAATCCAATGTTTACGGATGCTGAGATTTATGGTGTTTGAAAGCGTGCCGCAGCACTGTTGTTGGCCACTGGCATTTGAATAATTATTACCAACTCTGAGAGCGGGATAATTTAATGGTAAATTGTGCCATTAATTTGATCCTTAAGGAAAATGTGCGGTTGTAATGGTTTATGTACACAGCAATGAAATGTGTTTAGCTATTAATAACGGCATTTGGCTGAGGTTAATTGATTGCAGAATTGATTTTGCTTGAATTCGATTTATTTTCGAAATATCTTGAGGAAGAGAAATTGTTGCCTGATTTCTATATTTTTTTTAGTTTATTCGATTATTTTATTTTTAATGGATATAAACAGCTTTAAATACAAAGCGTACAATATTTTAGTTTTTGCATCGAATTCCTAAAGGCACCAATCTTGTGATAGTAGGAGAACCCACGACAAAAATTTTTGTCTCATGGCAAATGGCAATACAGCCAAAATCATATAAAATCGATAGATTTGATTATTCTGAACACAAAAAGTTTGTTTTCAGACATTTTCCGCGTCTGAGCGCATTTTCAAAAATGTCAAAGAATTTAGCTGCGCCGTATAATGCCAATACGTCTAATTTTCGGAATGCAGTTGAATAATCTTTATATATATATATCTTATATGTTATTTAACAACGTTAGTGCGGTAGTGCCCAAAGTCTGCAATCAATATGTATTCAAAAAAGTTTCAACTTAAAATTGATTTTGTTTCTCCATTTATTCAAGCGAAAGAAATACTTTAAAACCAATGTTGAATATCCTTACAATTTATTTGATGGAAATTACTTTTATTTTCTTCATATATTGTGTTTTCTCAGGGCATGAATAAATGTCGTTGTATCCAAATTATAATAAATTATAACAATCGAATTACCATTGAAAATTTTCATTCGTTCTGAGTCGGTATATACATATCCGTACCTCAGAGCAGAAGGGTATTAAGTCACAAAAGGTAAATGTTACAGGAGAGCGTAAAATACAATAATTTAATTGTATAAAACATTCAGAAACAATAATTTGTCACACTTGTTTTCTAGCCTGTACTATTTAATAGTTTAAACTTGATCTAGATAATACTTATTTATATTAAGAATAAAGATAATGGGTGGTGTTTACACTTATCAAAGTTTTTGAAGACTGAATCTTTTACAGAACACATGGACTTAATACTTTTTTATTTTCAGAAGAATTTCATGACTGTGACGGTGGACTTAATACTTTTTATAAAATGTTATTTCCGTCATTTTCAGGCCAATCGTCTTCTATTGTAAACCTCTGAATAGAGCGTGAAATTTAAATCTAGGGGAGCAAAAAAACCGAAAAATTGAAATTGTGGACTTAATACCCTTCTGCTCTGAGGTACGGATATATAAGCCCAAGAACTGAAAAATCCAATTTGTTTTGTCAGTTGTCACGTCAAGACAAGTTCGCGGAAAATTTTAAAAAATGCCGAATATTATATAAGAAAATGTGCCGGATATAGTGGAACAAACAATTTCCCAAAGAAGAAAACTAATTTGACCGTATATGGATAATTTAAAAAAAAACATAGACTGCGACAATTACGAAAAATTGCCACGCTGAAAGAGCGCAAGAGAAGAATGAAGGAGAGTGCTCCGAGCTTAATTATCGTCTTAGCAAATTAAACATATTACATAACACAATTAATTGTAATTTAATTGCAAATTCGAAGCCCTCAGACGGCGATCAATTCAAGCAAGCTCGAAGCAGCTAGCTTCACTGTTGATAGAGTACGCGTACTGAGCGGAAAACTAAAGCGGTAAACACAATTGGACGTTCGGCTTGGCCGACTTTCAGAACTTCCGACTTCGAGAACTTTCTGAACTTGTGCTTAAGCCATTAGGACACTGGCTATTTTATATGCTTAAAAAGTACGTAAAAAGTCTTGCGAATAGCGTACAAATATATTTCATTGTGATTTTTCAGTAGGAGTAAAACGAGCAGACCTATTGATAATAAACTGGAAAAGCAGCACACAATTCGAGCTCTTTCAGCGTTTCCAGCTATTAAGTGACCGAAAAGATCGAGCTGAGGGTACTTTTCGAGCACTTTTCGTGCACTTGTGCTTACTCGATGATAGTTGCTGTCAATCAAATTGTTTTGGCATGATTTCGGTGACGAGCTCTTTTGGAAAATCGCAATGGATAAATTTTTAAACGTTTTATATATGTGTGGAATATCGATAAATTTAGTGTATATTTCGATTTTACTCTTAAAAAACAAAAATGTGAAAAGATTAAATAAAATAAATGTTTCCTGATAACTGTCAACTTCAAACTACGCGAAATAAGTTATTGCTTGTCTCTTTCTAACGTTTCCTATCCTTTTCATGCTGTGCTTACAATTCGGACAGAATTCCAGCATATAAAATAGCCAGTGTCCTAAGGCCTTTAACACAATACAACTTTTCGAACTTTTGCCAGTCTCATTCCTTTTTATCGAATTTCCGGTAATCACGGCTTTTGATATTGAAAATATCTTTTTCCTTGATTAGAGATATTAAATTTTCTTCAAATGACATTTTCAAACTTTTATTCTTTTATTATTTCAAAAAGGACCAAACAAACGTAAACTCTTCAGCTGCCTGTCAAACAAAAAATAAGTATCAAAAGTCGAAAAAGTTCGGCTCCATTAGAAAGTAGACCAACTCAGAACTTGGCCGACTCAGCCGACTTTGCCTTTGTGTTAAGCACAACTATAGCACGTATGTTTTACTCGAACTGGCAACAGTCGGCCAAGCCGAACGTCGTATTGTGTTTCTCGCTTAACTTCCGATCAAGATCCCGAGTCAGAACTCAGAAGGGTCCGCGCACAGAGCGGAGAACTGACCACCCACGAATGCCAGAGTAGACCGTAGCTGAATTGTATTAGAGTAGTGGAACAAACAATTTCCCAAACAAGAAAACTTATTGAACCGTATATGGATAATTTAAAAAAACAGGCGACTATTATGAAAAATTGCCACGTTCAAAGAGCGCAAGAAGAGAATCAAGGAGAGTGCTCCAAGCTTAATTATCGAACTGACCACCCACGAATGCCAGAGTAGACCGTAGCTGAATTGTATTAGAGTAGTGGAACAAACAATTTCCCAAACAAGAAAACTTATTGAACCGTATATGGATAATTTAAAAAAACATAGGCGACTATTATGAAAAATTGCCACGTTCAAAGAGCGCAAGAAGAGAATCAAGGAGAGTGCTCCAAGCTTAATTATCGAACTGACCACCCACGAATGCCAGAGTAGACCGTAGCTGAATTGTATTAGAGTAGTGGAACAAACAATTTCCCAAACAAGAAAACTTATTGAACCGTATATGGATAATTTAAAAAAACATAGGCGACTATTATGAAAAATTGCCACGTTCAAAGAGCGCAAGAAGAGAATCAAGGAGAGTGCTCCAAGCTTAATTATCGAACTGACCACCCACGAATGCCAGAGTAGACCGTAGCTGAATTGTATTAGAGTAGTGGAACAAACAATTTCCCAAACAAGAAAACTTATTGAACCGTATATGGATAATTTAAAAAAACATAGGCGACTATTATGAAAAATTGCCACGTTCAAAGAGCGCAAGAAGAGAATCAAGGAGAGTGCTCCAAGCTTAATTATCGAACTGACCACCCACGAATGCCAGAGTAGACCGTAGCTGAATTGTATTAGAGTAGTGGAACAAACAATTTCCCAAACAAGAAAACTTATTGAACCGTATATGGATAATTTAAAAAAACATAGGCGACTATTATGAAAAATTGCCACGTTCAAAGAGCGCAAGAAGAGAATCAAGGAGAGTGCTCCAAGCTTAATTATCGAACTGACCACCCACGAATGCCAGAGTAGACCGTAGCTGAATTGTATTAGAGTAGTGGAACAAACAATTTCCCAAACAAGAAAACTTATTGAACCGTATATGGATAATTTAAAAAAACATAGGCGACTATTATGAAAAATTGCCACGTTCAAAGAGCGCAAGAAGAGAATCAAGGAGAGTGCTCCAAGCTTAATTATCGAACTGACCACCCACGAATGCCAGAGTAGACCGTAGCTGAATTGTATTAGAGTAGTGGAACAAACAATTTCCCAAACAAGAAAACTTATTGAACCGTATATGGATAATTTAAAAAAACATAGGCGACTATTATGAAAAATTGCCACGTTCAAAGAGCGCAAGAAGAGAAACAAGGAGAGTGCTCCAAGCTTAATTATCGAACTGACCACCCACGAATGCCAGAGTAGACCGTAGCTGAATTGTATTAGAGTAGTGGAACAAACAATTTCCCAAACAAGAAAACTTATTGAACCGTATATGGATAATTTAAAAAAACATAGGCGACTATTATGAAAAATTGCCACGTTCAAAGAGCGCAAGAAGAGAAACAAGGAGAGTGCTCCAAGCAATTATCGAACTGACCACCCACGAATGCCAGAGTAGACCGTAGCTGAATTGTATTAGAGTAGTGGAACAAACAATTTCCCAAACAAGAAAACTTATTGAACCGTATATGGATAATTTAAAAAAACATAGGCGACTATTATGAAAAATTGCCACGTTCAAAGAGCGCAAGAAGAGAATCAAGGAGAGTGCTCCAAGCTTAATTATCGAACTGACCACCCACGAGTGCCAGAGTAGACCGTAGCTGAATTGTATTAGAGTAGTGGAACAAACAATTTCCCAAACAAGAAAACTTATTGAACCGTATATAGATAATTTAAAAAAACATAGGCGACTATTATGAAAAATTGCCACGTTCAAAGAGCGCAAGAAGAGAAACAAGGAGAGTGCTCCAAGCTTAATTATCGTCTTAACAAATTAAACATATTGCATAACAGAATTAATTGCTATTTAATTGCAAATTTGAAGCCATCACCATCAGACTGCACGACCAATGTGGAGCAAGAACAGTGCAATAATAATCAAACCGACAATACTCCACTGAAGCAATTGACCAAGATGAAGAGATTTACTGCTTTTGCGGCCAGCAGTCCTATGGTGATGTGCGACAACAAACGGTGCCCCTACGAATTGTGTAAAAATAATTTCGATTGTGTAAACATAACATCGATAAACGGAAAGGACATCGAGTGGTTCTCCATGATCTGTCGGGGAGGGTGTTGGCATGCTATGAAGCCCAGCCTTGAATTTATAAACCAAACTAGCCGGTCTACCCGGTTTCACCCGGTTGGTTGGTGGAATGATTGTTATTAATTATTATCGTGCCATTGATTCATCATCGTTTTACATTGTTATTGTTGTTCGCCTCTCTATCTATATTCATTGCTTCTTCTCTGCATGAAAACAGGACAAACCTTTCGTATTATAATAACAATATGAAGTATAATGTAATTAGGTATAATGTAATACGAAAAAAAAAATTTAAAACAAATTAGTTAATTATTATTTAACTTCACATTTTTACAGAACTTAATTGATATAAATAGATATAGTCCAGTCGGTATAGGGTTTGTACGTGAAAAAATTCGGAACTTAATGAAACTTTCAGGGATTGTTTATGGTTGCCTAGTATACCTACTCCTAAGTTTTCCAACAAAAATTCCTTGTGGAAAATTTTTGGTGGCCAAAAAACCGTTATATTTTGGTCCATTTTAAAGTTTTTTGCAGATATCTTATAAACAAAGAATATTTTGTAATTATATGCCTTTAGAAAGTTGTAGAGCATTAAATTTCCTTTAATTTGACTGGTCAAACGTATATTTCGAGCCCATAGATACCGAGATACAGGCCTTTGAAAAAGGGGTAACTTTCTCAAATTAGCAAAAAAAAGGGTCAAAATGTATGGTTTTGCGTATGTTTCTTCCAATCCACTATATTTAACACGGATGCATGCCCCTCTACTCATATTCCCGTTCAATTTTATTTCCTCCTACATATACCCAGGCTACTGCACCTCAACAACACCACGTTAATGTGCCACTATGGTTTGGATTTCCTTTAAACAAGATGCTGATTGGGAAAGAACAGGCGACGACGGGGGTAGTGGGTGGTGGGGATCAAGCTTATAGCTGATGTGAGGAGTAATATCATGCTGTTTCTCATGATAATATAGTTGAAAATAGGGGCTGGTATTGGGCACTTTGTGTGTGTGTGGGGGGGGGGGGGCGGTGGATGCGGATGCAGGGGAGGTTACCAAATTGAACGGGAATATGAGTAGAGGGGCATGCATCCGTGTTAAATATAGTGGATTGGAAGAAACATACGCAAAACCATACATTTTGACCCTTTTTTTGCTAATTTGAGAAAGTTACCCCTTTGTCAAAGGCCTGTATCTCGGTATCTATTTTTTCAGAGTAAGTCCAGTTTTTTGCCTAAACCGACTGGACTAATAGCCTGATTGTTCAATTTTGTGTAATAATTCAATTTAAATATTGGTCTACCAAATTTCACCCACGATACCAAAGAGAATAAATATTCAGAGGACTTCCTTATAAATAATGTTTTTTGTTTTTTTATTGGGCGGCACTAATATTATCAGACTCGTGGGCGAACTTATTCGTGAGCAAGCAACATAAAACTGACCGTGGGAGAAACAATCTTCCCTTAAATCTACGCCGGCATATTTTATAGTTTGACCCTGGTTCCTGAGACTTGTTAATCGTCATGGCGAAACAAACTTTGATGGGAAATTGTAGTCTCTTAAAATCAAAGGGGAGGTCATTAGGTATTAAGGGAATACGTGGCACGACAGGAACGACTGTTTGAGGGTCATTTTCCCTGTCAACAAATAAAATTTCCTCAACTATTTTCTTTCTTTTAAAAACGAACTGAACAGCACCAGCACCAATCACTCACGCAAATGATGCCAAATGCGCAGCTGTCGCTCACTTTACCTCTAGCCATTAGGCAGACACCACTGCCAAAGAATATCTACTCAATAAGAACCGACACTACTATCTGTACACGGCTGGATTGCTGATGTGTGCATCGGTGCTGTGGAAAATTAGATAGCAACAGAGTAACATTTGTTAAAGTGGAATAACAAATGGGGGTGTGTCGCACAGCGTGGTTCATATTTGCCGCAGCATATCAAAAGCCGCAAGCAATCTGATTTGCGATCGTGCGAACTTCCAAGTCGCCCTGCAGTGAAAGCACTTTTCAACTCAGTTTACACAGAGCTTTTGACTTGTTACAAGCTTTCATTTCGAGTTTAGAACAGTGATGGGCAGGCCTATGCCCGCGGGCACTCCAGCTTTTAGAGCTTTGAATATGTACACGAGCAGCTCGCAAGTCGAGAGCGCATCATTCGGCCGCCGGCCGTCATGCGAGCAGGACTATGCTTCTTTTCGCTTTGCTTTCGGTACACTGTAAATTTGAAGTCATTTTGCCATGTGGCTTCACTTTTACATGACAGGTGACGTCACCAAAATTAACAGTGTAAAAAAGGCCGGAGAGAGCTTTGAAGAGCTTTTACACAATCACATTTTGAGACTGTGGTTGCATGCCCATCCCTGGTTTAGAAGCACTTAAAGCTCATGGTTGCCCATTTAGAAGTGCGGTATGAAAAAACCGTCAGCTGATTGTCAGAGGCAAAGAATATCGACGTCAGAGGCAGAGAATTACTACGTCAGAGCCGACGAACTTCTTGGCACTCTTTTCCTCTTGTACGTTATTTACATTATTTTAGTGACCTCTCTCTCACATTTTTCTTTTTAATCTTTTTATCCTATACACTCAAAAAAAAGTTTCGGTTCTTATTGAGTAGATATTCTTTGCCACTGCAGTCACAGATATATCATTATTCATTCCATCATCCACGCACTTATGTCCGCCCGTTCGCCGTCAGCCGTGTGCATGCCGCTGGCCCGCATCTTTTCAGTGAGGGATCGTTTTCACCTATGAAGATCTGCACAAAGAAGAGTGGTGGAAATGAATTTCTGTGACGTCATGTTAAAGGAATTTCCGTTATTCAACCCTTTAGGGGCGGAATTTTGAAAAATCCTTTCTTAGCGGATATATATGTCATTAAAGGAATGCACTGTAAAATTTTCAGCTCTTTAGGTCCAGCGGTTTGGTCTGTGCGTTGTCTGTCAGTCACGCACGGTTCTTACTATTTTATAGGTAAAGATAAAAGCGTTTGTTGCAGCACCGGCAGTACTAGCCGTAAGACACGACTAGCCATGACACAGCACTAGACGAGATGACACATCCCTACGACTCTCGAATTAACCACCACGCTGTGCACATACAAGTTTTCATCCATCTCCTTTGTAAATAAATTAGTGTAAATAATAGCGAATAGACCAAATAAAGGACTAAAATCAATAGTGGTACTTTCAATGACACCAAAAGCACCCATACGTCAAAGAAGAGAATTCAAAAATAATAATAATATATATATGTGGGATCGCAGTTAAATTCTTCCAGCAGCAATGCCCATCTCGCTATGCGGCTACATAATTCTTTTCTCTTCATCGTGAGTTGGAAAGCTTTACAATCAGTGTGAATTTCGAATTTAATTTAATTTTTTCTGACACCATTTGTGGGATTTGGGTTGGATTAAATCACACTTTATTTTATGTTTCGTTTTTAATTTATTCCACTTAAATAGAAGTTTAATTCAAGTTTTCGTTTCACTTAATTTAGAGTTTAATTCGTTTGAATCAATTTAGGATTTAATTCACTGATAGATTATTTTAGGATTTAATTCACTTATAGATTAAAATTAATTCACAACGGCTAATAGCAAGACTTTTAATTCGGCGCGAATTATTAAAAAAAGGAACAAGCTCGGCTAAGTCCTTCAGCGAAGAAAAACTATCACTCTATCAACAATATCAATTCGGCTCGGGCGAAAAACAGCGTACAGCTCCAGAGTACTTCAGCGAGAGACTGATCTACGCTCAACCCAGATGAAGTGAGGAGCCGGTTGCATAACTGTAGCCTTACTCCCACACTCGGCCATCCTGTGAATCGTCTGACTCAGGCGATTCGTCGTCATCTACTTCAGTGTTGTCCTCTTCGCTGTCATCTGACTGGATCCACGGCTTCATGTAATCTGCGGCTGAAGAGGTTTTAATGGGGCCTTCATGGTTTCCGACTTTATGGACATCGTATCGATCTTTTCCTTTGACTTGACTTTAGTGACTTCATAGGGTCCTAGGAACTTAGGATAGAGCTTCAAACCGGCTCCGAATTGTGTCCTTTTAATAGCGACTAGATCATGAACTTTATACTGGCGTGCGGGTTTCCTTTTTCGATTGTAATATTTACGATTTTCTTCCTGAATTTTTAGAATTTGTTGTTTAGCTTGATTTCTCGTTTCTTGTCTTTCTGCGTCAAAGTCATCTCTTATAGCTTCTTCTATCATTCCAACGATATCAAAATTTTCCTTTTTGTACATTCGGACTCCGATCATTAATTCGAACTTTGTTTTATTCGTTGACCTTGAATTTGAAGAGTTGATGAACTGTTGAACGCGTGATGTGTATTTGAACCATTTTTGAGGATCATCAACTGACAATTTTGATAAGAGAGAGATTATGCTCTGATGTATACGCTCTACCTGTCCGTTCCCTCTAGGCACTCCTGTGGTTATTGCGATAAATTGAATTTCTCGTTCGGCACAGTATTCTTTAAATGAATGAGCGGTAAACACTGATCCTTTATCAGTTATAATTCTATGAGGATTCGGGAAAACGTCGCTTTGTTGCTCCAGCTTTGATATGGCTTCTTCTGCTGATGTTGTTTTTACGGTATATACCCAAGTGAATTTCGTGAATCCATCAATGACAGCAAGAACGTATTTATAATTCTTAGAGGTTGACGGCATAGGACCAAGATGATCTATGTGGAATGTATGTAAAGGCACGTCCGATTTATCTAAAGGATTTAAAAACCCTTCCTGCTTTCCCCGTTTCCATGTTGCTAAAATGCAAATAACGCAGTTATTAACGACATCTTCGGCTTTTCTACTAAGTTTAGGAATGTGATATTCTTGATCAGCAACAGCAATGACTTTTCTTATGCTTATATGACCTTCTTCGTGGATTTTTTTCAGCACTTCTTTCTGCAATTTTCTGGGGACGACTAGTAGGTACTTTCCTTTAACGAGCTTGTAGATCACCCCGCTCCTTAGTAAATAATCTTCGAATGGTTTATCCTTTAAAGTTGAAGCGAGAATGCGGCAGTATTCGTCTTCTAACTGGACTTGTCGTATTCTTGGGAGTAGCCCATCTTCAATTGGCATAACAGAGGGATGGCGGCTTAGTGCATCTACGTGCTTCATCCTGGTTCCAGAGCGGTGACGTACATCGCAGTTAAATTCTTCCAGCAGCAATGCCCATCTCGCTATGCGGCTACATAATTCTTTTCTCTTCATCGTGAGTTGGAAAGCTTTACAATCAGTGTGAATTTCGAATTTAATTTAATTTTTTCTGACAACATTTGTGGGATTTGGGTTGGATTAAATCACACTTTATTTTATGCTTTGTTTTTAATTTATTTCACTTAAATAGAAGTTTAATTCAAGTTTTCGTTTAACTTAATTTAGAGTTTAATTCGTTTGAATCAATTTAGGATTTAATTCACTGATAGATTAAAATTAATTCACAACGGCTAATAGCAAGACTTTTAATTCGGCGCGAATTATTAAAAAAAGGAACAAGCTCAGCTAAGTCCTTCAGCGAAGAAAAACTATCACTCTATCAACAAGATCAAATTACAATTCGGCTCGGGCGAAAAACAGCGTACAGCTCTAGCGTACTTCAGCGAGAGACTGATCTAGGCTCAACCCAGATGAAGTGAGGAGCCGGCTGCATAACTGTAGCTTTACTCCCACATATATATATTATAAATGGCAAAAGAGCTTGTCCGTTTGTGCCTTTGTAAGTCCAGAACCACATATCCAAATCACGTGGTTTTTATTTTAAATCATAGATATATCCTCTGTCCAGGTTTTACAATATATTTTTATACGTTAGGTAACATAAGGAAAGAGAAGTAATTAACATAAAGAATAATCCAATAGGAATCCAATAAGAAAAATGATTCCTGCCGCGCGACATGTTCTTTTTCTGTTCTGTGTTCTGTCTTCGATAAAGCTTTATCCTATGCAATCGTAGAGAGAAAACTTTCATTTGCATGTAATTTTAAAAGCGAGCAGAACTTAAAGTGCTGATTTCAATGCACAAGCGCTTATTGGTGGACGCTTTATACCTGGATTTCCTCAATTCTATCTATACTACATATAATGCTCAGAATACGTATATTCAGAGCATGCTTAATTCAGTAGCTATCCCAGCAGAAAACTTCAGGAGATCTTCCAAAGGGAGGTTAAGGAGAGATCGTACTGGGATGCTACTGAATTGAGTACACAGCGGAAAGTCAAGTTGTCTATAACTATCGATTATGTAATGTTGTGTCTTCTCATCGTAGGATTTATTTAAAAAAAAATCATCGAGCTATCGAACGGGAAAGGCAGAGCTAGGCCTGCCGGGTCTGCTAGTCTATATATAAAATATTTCTGTGACTGACTGACAGACCAAACCTCCGGACCTAAAAGGCTGAAAATTTCACAGTGCATTCCTATAATGACATGGGTAACCAGTAAGAAAGGATTTTTTGCAATTCCACCCCTTAGGGAGTAAGGTAGGGGAAGAATGCTTCTATGAAAATCCCCAATTTTCAAAGTATAAAATTTTAAAACTTAGTATTTGGTATTTGGTCAAATCCTTCGATCCGGCTTCAGTTTTTAAGGTCTATAAATAGGGGCGTATATAAACGGGCCCACTCCGAAATAAGATCATGGAAACCTGGACTTTGTTTTGTAAGCATTAGTCTATATAACAAGCCAAGTTTCTTTTTCATGTATTCACTGTATTGTTAACATAATTGATAACATCACAACATTCTTTTCCGTTGTCAAAAATTCACTTACAATTTGGACGGCCAAACTATGTTAAAATAAAATAATAAAGGGTGTCCTTAGTCCTTACTTAATTGGTTATGCTTACATTGGTCTTGGCTCACCCTGAAGTTATAACCTATATACGCTACTGGTCTAGAATATGCTGTAGAAACATCAGCAAAATCCGTCCAGTTGTTTTGTAGTCACCGCAAAGTGCTTTCTTAAAAGAGGGGGTCACAAAAGAACTGATAACTTGGGTCTAGAATCGAGTTTTGTTGAGATTTTTTTTAAAAGGTTTTTAAAGTATTGTGTAAGAACGTGATATTATGTATTAAATAAAAAACATGTATAATAGTTCATATCGAATTCTTGAAAATGCCTATTTTTTACACTGCCTCATTGCACAGACCCCATTTAAATATTTCAAATTACTGTATTTAATCATTTATGGATTCCTTGTGACCGTGAATATACAAACATTTTTCATGTGTTAGAGGATTTGAAAAAAGGAAACCATTATTTATAAAAACTTTGAGTATTTGACTGTCCAAATTTAATTGTACGGAATATAATGTTCATAAATGTTGTATTAAAACGAACTTTTGATAGAGATTCATCAATCCCAAGATTTAGTACAAATATTAGAAACATAAGATTTGCACAATTCGATTTTCTTTTTTGCCCAACAGTACTTTGTTTTTTGTTTTATAAATTTCCAGGTCGGAGGAATGATTAAATCATAACGCAACCCTTGAGTCGGATTGTATCCGCTTGTCAAGATGCCTGACGAAGGCCTGCTTACCGTGGATATTTGGCAAATAATTCTCTTTACACCTTTTCCAGCGACTGAATTCTAGGACTTGAAGATCCTTTGGAAATTTTTTTTGCAACAGAATGCTGTACGTGTTAAGAATATTTCGAATTAATCTACTTATTTAGAAACCGAAATCCTGAACAAATTTTGGGATTAGTTTAAGTAATGGTAGTATACTTTCCTGCTTGGAATTAATAATGTCCTTTAGTCACCAATATTGCAATATTTGCCAATTGCTGATATTGCACAATATTATGAAAATTGAGGAGAGTTTCGAATGCCAGCAACACTCGTACGTATTGTAATTGGGGTGACCTTGAAACAAAAAGTGAATTGATTGAATATGGAACGAAAAATATCGTGGGTATAGATGGGTATAAGCAATTTATTAGGTAAACAAAGAACTGTGCATGCCTTTATTTAATTTTTTCAGAAAAGTATCTTTGCATTTATATTTAACAGTGAACGTTGAATTGGAAATTTATCAGAAAAAATTAGTTATTGCTAAATTACAAAACCCAAAAAAAAAATTGAATCCATTTATATAAAACATCTATGTAAAATCAGTTTGACCGGTCGGGATATGAAGCATTCTTTGGGAATTTCTGTATACTCTCCTAATAAAGCCACAAATATAGCCTTTGGATGGTTTATTACATATGTCATGTGGTAAACAAAACAATTTTTTTTTTATATAAAGCAAGAATAAAAATGGCGTCCCAGCGGTAGACTGAAAGCACTTTATTTTGGGGACCTTCCGGGAGCTATATTAGATTTGCGAGATAAGTACACACGATTATCAAAAATATTAATTTTTGACAAAATGGCTGCGCTTTGAATAGAAACTTTTTGTTTTGACCGAAACAGCGGCCTTCATTTGTTTATATTATATAAAAATACTGTTGGCCAATCTTAAAAATCGTATGTATGGTACTTCTCTAGAGAATCTATTTAAGAAACTATAGTTCCAAGATGAGTTGTAAAACTATTCTAAAATGCACGGGAGGCGTTTCAGAAATTGATTAAAAAATATTTTTTTATTCAATACTTTAGGATACTATTCTGAAGATGTTGATACATGATTTAAGCCAACAAAAAATTCGATTAGTGACATCACGAAAGTGAATTATTGATTTGAGTTTTGTTCAATGGACAAAATGGAATCAACTTCAAGAACAGAAAGTTAGGATATAACAAAATATAAAAATTACGGTATTTAATGAATGTATTGATATAATTGGAACTCTTAAAAATGTTTAACTTGCTTCAGTTTAATATTGAAACCTCCGAAATTTGCATTGATCAAATTGTCGTCAATGTAATCTAATTTGATTATACACTTTGTCCTTGGAGACTACCAGGCATCCACCACCGCTATCACCCCCAAGGAGTAATAAGTTACTAAAGGTGATTGCTGATAAGAGAGAATTTTATTGCCTACTAACCCTCCATTCCTTTGGGGTGGACTCGTCAAAACGCCGCTTCTACAATTTGATCTGCAGGAGCCTACAACAGCAGCCCTACGAAGTAATCCGATTTTTCCTGAGCCGATTTTATTATTCACAATAAAATATCCTTCACGTGCCCGGCCTTAAATAATTATGTCTAATCGGACAATGAAGCTACAATTTAGAAAGTATTTACTAGGCTCCATCATGTTGCAACGAACCCAAGTCCTTGTTACGAGGAGGCCTCAGAACACCCAAATGAAAATGTGAATTTAGAATACATTTTCATTTCTATCGCGAGCAACGTCGAGACGCACGGTGAACTGGAAAAGCTTTCCAGTTTCCGAAATGTTAACCGAAGACAATTACTTTGTCGCTCTTGACGTGAGGATCCTTTTTATTATCAAATTTTCTGCTACATTTTGGAAAATTAAGTGCTAAAAATACAGGTGTAATGTGTATGCAGCAGAGCGGCTGATATCAAAGAGCCCATTTCATTTGGAGCACTGTCACACATTTCGGGGAAGAGTAATGACATTGCTCCAAAGTGGAGCTCCTGAGCACGATTAACAAGGACTCAAAATAAATTGATTTTGAAAGTTGATTATATTTTGAAAAATGCAAGCATGTTGTAAAGTAATGATGTATTTGTAAAATAAATTTTCCCATTTCATTGTCTGTGAAATGCGAGCATTTGCTTCAGTAACTGAAGAATACAAAATTTGTGCTAAATTTTATATAAAAGGCATGTAAAAAGGAAATATTTTTGTATCTGGAAAATTTCAAGTTCGGGTAAAAAACCCGTGTCTACCCACTAGTTTTATCAACAGAGATTTTTCGGGCTAACCCATTTTTAATTATTTATTATATAATTGGAACTTTTACTTATTTTTTTGCTTTTTGAAACTTTTCATTTGCGTCTTATTCCTTTTCCTTTTTATACCCTAGATGTAGGGTATATTATAATAGTTTTGAGCGGACGTTTGCAACTTTTAATTTTAGTAAAACTAATGTGAACAATCGATTTTTTTGGATTGACGTATGAGTACTCGGTCATAATGTATACATTAGTATTATTGTTTTTTCTACATTTACTTAAAATTAATGATCCTAGGTCGACAACTATTAGAAAGACTACTTTAACAATAAGCTTAAAAAATTATTGCTATCACGAATATCAGGCTCATACCATCAAAACCTCGATCAAAACTCTTTGCATGTACTCAAACTATCTGTTCTTATTAAAGTGAAATATGTATGTGTGAGGGGGTGTGTAATTTTTTTGTGACCCAAAATCCGAGTAAGGACTTTAAGGGTGCACGTGCCACAATGCTACAAGTTGCCACAAAATTACGATATAAAATCCTGGACACGTAATAACAACATCCAAAGTAATTCCAGAATGAACAAGGGATTCGACAAATGACGACCAACTGATGTACCTGCGTATATAAAATAGCCGTAAGATTATTAAACGTACACAGTTATTATCCTGTAATCCTTATGAGAATGCTTATCCAGTTTATTAGTGGACGCAGAAAATATTACACATTCCTGTCGAAGTTAACTTTAACTTTCAAGGAACGAGAATCTCTAGATCAGACTTTGCGCCATTTTGGTATCCTGGGTACAAGTGCTGCCGTCATAACAAAATTGGCGCTTTCGCAAATTTCCGGAGGGCAATGGCAGCAGATCAACTTCCACCATCAGGGATTTGCCCTGTGTTAGAAGGGTTAGGTAATTTTTCAGTAAATTCAACCTTTTTTTGTTACAGGGAAGGTGTTAATTTGATAAAAGTTATAGTAAAATGAAAACGTAACGTGGCCGTTGACTGTGTTCGTGTCTTTTGAAGTTCGACATTTTTCAGATATTGAAATGTTGAACGTTTTAGGTCCAAATACAACAAAAAAGAATACATTAATTTTTTGGTTCTTCTTCAATAGAAAGCTGTAAACTACGAACACTTTTTGTACTCTATAAGGAATGTATAATATAAAATAATGGTGATAGAAAAAAAATTTTGTATTAATGATTGGGAAGTGAAAAAGAACCGTTTAATGAATGTCCATCTCTCTGTCTATCCGTCTGTCTCTGCAGTCGATAACACGAGAACGCTTGTAGCTAGAGACTTGAAATTTGGTACAATAATATTTCATTAAAATTTTAGGGTTAAGTTGAAAGATGAGCAACATCAAGCAACTCCTTCTTAAAAGCAAAAGCAATGTTCCAGAGGTTTTTATTTTACTACATGTAAACTTTATGAAATGAAAAGCCTTAAAAGTGTGATTTACAGTAGAAGAAATGGTGGTACGAAGAACGCGCCCATCGGGAAACTCTCTCCTTGCAGTTCTGATAAAAGGAAACTGAATACCCAACGGATTCCTACAATTGAAAAATAAACAGAGTTCCTTCCCCTTTGAAAATGGGGGGAAAGTCCCTAAAAACCGTAGAAATGTACCAAAAATTTTTCCTTTCTACTTATTTTAATAATAACAAACTCATTATTTAAATAATGTAAAAAAAATTTTCTAAACTTTTATTATAATACAAAATAATTCGTATCGCCACAAATCTAAATTCAGAAAAGGATATCAATTTGGAAAGAAGTCTCAAGGATTATAATCAAGCTGAAAGGAATCAGTGTGAAAGTAAAAGAAAGCAGTCATAAATTATATCAAAATAAACAAAGTCGACGCCAAAGAAATTTTCATGTGGGACCAATTTTGTTGGTGGAACCTCTCAGTGGCATCCTCTTGGAATTTACAAAAGAAAATTAATGGACTTTGGTCTTTCACAGCAGAAGATAATTAACGGTGATAATCAGGAGAATACTTCTGCTTGAGCGGCGAACAAAAGTAAACTTTCTATTGTTGTTTTTGTTATTTTTCTGGTGAAATTTTGGAAAGGACTTTAAATCATTATTCATCAGATAAAGTTTATTGGTGACGGCCGGTTTTCTTTCTTTGCTGATTTTTTAGTTTCGGGTTTTGTTTGTTCCTAACTTCGAATCTTATTGTGGTTCTTGAATTTGAAGACCATATTCCTGAAATTTAAATTCAGCTGGAAAAACAATTCATTACTGTAAACCTAAACAACTATCACTGTAAAAATTATGAAACACTAATTGAGTTTTTGCGGTTGAATGTTGTTATTTAATTTTACATACACCTACACAAGAGTAAAGTTACGTTTAAACTGAACGACAGATTGTCATTTTTGCTGTCATTCAAATTGTCGATCAGTTTGGACAGCTTTGGAATGACACATTATATTGCAGTTTTAGCACATGTCATTTTTTCTGTGATTTGCCACTCGAACGACACCAATCCTGAAGGACAAATCTGTCGTTCAGTTTGAACGTAACTTAACATTACCTATCAATTTTAATTGTTTACGCCAAAATGCTCAACCATAAAGGGTTAAGCATTTTTCAATCCATCAGTTAAAAATGTTGCAGGATAAATATGTTTTAATTTATTTTTGGTATTAACGAAATTCTTTTCTGTATAGAAGTTTGAAGTATAAAAAGAAAAACTTTTGATTAAATTGTCCTTATATTTCAGTTTATTTTAAAAATAACGCGTAAACAAATCTCGAAACAATTTTTAAAATTTCCCTTAACATGCTGTTGTTAATAAATTATAAGAAAGATAACGGTTTGCTTGAAGCACTAGTTCTGTTTAATTATAAAGTGTTTAGTTAATTTCTTTTTGTTTTAGAATTTTGGGAAACTATTATTCGTAAAGCATTATTTATACAGCTTGTAATTGTCTTTGCTTTACATTCAGAAAGTCTATTACTTATTGCAATTAGGATCAGAAAAACCGAACCCAGGACGAGGACCGTAATGAAATTGTTTACTGCAAAGTGTAACCAATTAGGCCGGGCTTGTTTGTTTTAACTGAATGACGGTCCAAACTGAATATAGGCAACCTGCAGCAATGGTCACTAAGAAGCTCCATCAATACACTTGTGTAAGGTTTTTGTTGTTTTTTAGTTACTCAATACCCTTGGGAGGAATGGAAATTGAATTTCACCGTATTTCAGATTGAGCATCACAAAAGGTTCGGTTGTGGACTTAATGGAGAAAATTTTTTTCAGAATTTCATGAATTTTGTTTTGATTTTCCACTGAAAATCTATTTTTGGAAATATGTAGTTCATTGTTGTTGAGATAATTTCTCTTCAGTTGGAATCGTATCCTTGAAATGCAAACCAACTAAATAACTCATCATTCAACGATAAGTTTGTTCTTCTTCGAATGAGTTGTCTGAAAATGAGTCTTGCAACGTTTCAACCCCACGTAGAACACCCACCACCAACGATTCACTGAAAGTTTATTCTAAGCAATCAAAAACAACTATTTTAATTAAATAATTTTTTTTCCCTTTTTGCATTTCACAATTTTATTCGACTAATTTTAAACTTTTGCAAAAAAAGTTCATCGTTTTCTCACTTGCAGTGATTCTTTTGGAGTTTATAAATCATAAATGTGCAATATAGACGTCCTGGTTCTGTATACAATTTGCTTAAATTAAAAAAATATATAAAAGAATGATTTTCTCAAACGCGGTTAAAAAATCTGCAAACAACAAATCGATGTGAATCACTTGAAAAAGTTTTTAGTTAATACAATGATAAAGAACAATTCATTTAAAAGCTTCTATTGTAAGTAATTCTATGATTTTATGCTGAGGACACCCGAGAGAATACTTTTAATTTCTCTTGTCCCTCTGTTTTTAAGCTAAATGAATTTTCATTTAAGACAAAAGACATGCATAATTAACGAAAAGTTTAAGAATTGACACTCGATTCGTTTCTGAGTTTAATTAATTCGCTAATTTCCACTTTCAGTTAATTTGTATTCAAATCCCTGTTTGAATTATCCAAGGTATTTTCAAAAAGTTGACAAAGATGCTTGAGAAATATGTATTCACAAAATCAAATACAAATGGCATAAAGTCGGTCGTCAAAATTTATCTTGACTTGTTTTAGGATGAAAGGAACGTGGCGTGTTACAGAGAGGACGATATTCTGCATTTATTTAAACGAAATATTATTTTTAAAAAGTTGGAATACGGAAGTAACCGCTCTCCGGAAATATCTGTGATATTTATTGGAATGCATTTAAGGGGCACCGTGCATTTGGAATATTCACAAAATCATTTTTTTCTAATTTTCCTAAAATAGGTAGATACAATGATATGCTAAGAGTATTATGTAAAAATTTCAAATCGATCCTAAAAATAGTTTTATACATACCCAAACATTACCGCAGTGCTTTTTAAAATTCATATGCAGCTGATCTCAGGCAGCATTGAAAAGTGAAACTTTTGAAATACTTTTTCAAAAATATGTTCTGCTTAATCCGGACAAAACCCTTTTTTTTTGTTTTTTAAAAAAAGTTTAATATAAAATAAATTTTATCAAAGTTCATCCAGTGGTTTTTAAATTATCATGGCTACCGCAAAGTGCTTTTTTAAAAGAGAGGGTCACATAAGAGCTGATAGCTTGGTTCACAATTGTTTTTTGTTTTTTGAAATTTTCTCGAAAGTTGTTTAAGGTATTGTGTAGGAAATGTATTAAATAAAAGACAATGTCCAACAGTGTTAAAAAAAATTCTTGAAAATGCCTTCAAATTTCTCACATTGCCGGACTGCACGGATCCCATGTGACGCAGCCCATCATCCGACAATTCAACATCAGCTAATTCCACAATATGAAATTTTCAGATACTATCCAGGGGCTGCTCTCCAATACTAATGATAACGCGCATTTTCCCGACACCTGTCTGAATATCGCGTTCCTTTTCCATCCAAAAACGCGGAAACTCTTATTGAGGGATGTTGAGGTTCATGGACCATAGCAGTGCATCAGAACAAAAAACAAAAACCAACAAGAAATTTATTTGCGTTTGAAATTGCACTGAATCCTTTGAAAAATACAAATAACTATAGTTTACAGAAACTCCGAAGCAGAACGAAATACTATTGATTCTACGTGCATCCCTTTAATTCACGAACTTTGTCTGTGTTAATGTGATTTTCATTATCGCCATCGATCCGCCGCAAGTGGCGAGGATGAATCGATAGGGGAATGGAGTCAATGACGGGGAGGAGCACGTTTCTCCCCAGGACATTCTCAAGTTCATAAAACAAATTTCTATTGAAAATAGTAAATTCATTTAATTTTCCTTCGCGGTATTCAAGTGTCCTGTAATTGATGACTTTCCGGAGATGTTCAAGATGTCGGGGAAATGCCATTAAATAATACGAAATGAATAAAAGGAAAGATTAAAATTTCACTAATCGCTGTCATTTAACATTTTGCAGTTGCAAGCGCAATTTATTGCTTTTCTTTGATCACTTTTATAGCTCTGTAATTAAAGAACTACGGAGAGAAACGTGAAGGGCAAGGGCACTGTAAATTTTATTTTGGAAATTTTCCAGAGAATGTATTGCAATAATTAAGGAAAGGTAATCCATTAAGGTATTACAGGCGGAGGACATTTTCGTCGTTTTGGAAATTTGTTGTTTCTCCGTTGAAAATACAAAAACATCTTTAAGATTTTTAGTTGTGTTTTAAAATTTTTTGAAAACTTAGTTCATATACAGTTACTTTCGTTACCAAATTTTTTATATAAACATTTGCAAACTTTGAAAGTGTTGTGAATTTAATGACCCAAAAGAACTTCATTGCGCTAAGATTGTTCCTATTTATTGCACTTTTGGCAAATGTAAAATTGCTCACAGCAACAATTCCATTATCACATTCTCTTTTAATTGCTTTTCGTGTTGTTTATTTTCAGTTACTCACTAATAAATCGTAACAATTTAAACCAATTTCTTTTGCACTTTCAAAAACCATTAAAATTCTAAATAATTTTTGAAAGTTCCGAATGTTTCCCTTGAGCAATTCAAATCAGACATTTTGAATGTTTTCGGTGCAGAAAAAAATACATGAAATTACCAACAACAAATCGGTAAAGATCAAGTATTCACAATAATAAGTAATTCCCACATGATTAGTTTCAGTAAAGTCTCATCAGTTGAATTTTCTTCTGAATGTTAAACCCTAAAATGTAATTATCCTGTATTCATGTTCAGTTTTTTTTATTGTTCCCTCAAGACGCTAAGTATTTTGAGTTCTCGTTTGCAAACAAAACCGATTTTAAATTTTCCAAGAATTTGTGGAAAATCTCAAGTGGGCAATCGTAATACTATGAAAATTCGAAAACTTTGGACAACAATAATCCAAAATTTGCATGTACATTGCCGTTGCTGCCTTTTGGAAATAAATCAAAGAAATCTCTCAAACAAAGACACAAACACCATTTTGTTGTGCCTCAAGGCCGCAATCTGAAGGTGGGCCTAAATCATGAAGTCCTTAGTTAGGTATTGAAATTTATTCGGTTTCGGTACCAATTGTCAATATGGATGTTGGGATGTTACGGGGAGAGGGACGGAGTGTCTAGCGGTAAGAAACCGTTTATTTGACAGGGTTCTCACGACTTTTCTGTTATTAAAGGCAACAATATATTCAGCGGCCGATGCGACTTCCTTGGTGGCTTCTTAAGGAAATTATTACGAAATAAATGGATATTGCGTCTGCGAATGAAATAACATCTTCGCTGTTGCCACAATAAATTTTTTACACTTGCTCAAATAAAGTTTACGGTGAAAAAGTTTTCCTTATGACGAATTTCAGCTGTGTTAGGGTAAGATTAACGGGAAAGAACATTAATGTTTGAAAACTGGAAAGACGCAGGCAACTATGATCATCGGCATGACATTACTGCAGTTTAGAATTTTTTGACTAGTAACTTTAGTTGAAAAAAAGAATTTTATTGCAAGTAGTTTTTCCTACATTCTTAGGGATTTTTTTCTATTTCTAATTATAAATATCGTATATTTCTCAGGTTGATCCAAATGTTACAATAATAGGTGAGAAATTGAATTTTGTCCCCATGGAGCTATGGAGTTCCATACGACCTTCCCAAAAAGTTCCACGAAGAATTTCTTCTATATACAAAGGTATAAATTAAATAATATTATTTTCCATTCCTAGATGTTTACAATTACAACATTTCATATTATTCAATTCATTTATAAATGAAGGAATCAATAAAATATAATACGTTAATTCATAAACATTATTGGAACAGATGCAATTTAAAGACCATTAGTTTGAAATATATTATAATAACAATAAATTATCCAACGAGCTATGTTTCTTCACTGCAAACTTAACCAAATCATAAAATCGTTGATTGGTCGTTCATGGGTCCTTATTCTGCGGCTTTATTATATGTGAAGCATTAAACTGAATCGTTGAATTTAACAAAATTGATATTAAATATTTAATACAGCCATGGAGGATGTGCCATTAATATCGATATTCGGGCTGTTAAATCAGATGTTCTGCAGTAATCCGGACTGCTCTAACATATTCGATACTTGGCTCGGAGTTACTTTTGAATTTTTGGTGGAGTAACAAATAAGATCTGTTAAATTTAATTTCTATCTGTCATTGGCATCTTTTCATGTTATTTCTATTATACAAACTATGATTGAGGTGTATCCATTTAATAATTATATATCTCATTTTTATGAATTTTTAAATACATGGGTATCGTTCAAAACTACTTCCGGCAATTTTTTCAAAATTCTTCAGCACCAGCCGCAAAATTCGTGTCCGATGATAGATTAAAAATTCAAATTATAAAAACTTTCAACTTGAAAGTTTTCTCTCCGATGAAAATACTTAAAGATAGTCAAAGTTTAAATAACATAAAATCAACAACATTCTGAGATAATTACCAGGACTTTTTAAGCCATTTTGAGAGAGACTAACTTTATACTAATTTTCACATGTTGACTTTTTAATTATAACCAATAAATTAACATGGAAAATTAATCACAACTCAAAAACACGTCTTCTAGTAATTTCAGGAAGGAAATTAAATTTCTTTTTCGTGTTATTTTTTCATTTTAAAGGACATAAACTGCAGAAAATTAATTGAAAAATATCAAAGATAATTAAAATCATCAAACGTTTTTATAGACATCAACAACTCCTTACATATTTTGCTGGTCATGATAAAAATAACAAAATCGATATAAGATCTTGTTTGATGGCTTAAATTTTGAAGTAAATAAAAACGAAACAAGCCAACCTACGATCTATTAACCAAATAAATAAATATATCAAATACAAGATGACAAGCACATGTAAGGATATAAGTAGAATTATAGATAAAAATAGAATAAAACCTTTTCAGAAAAAATATCATCCATTGTAACTGTCTAATTCAGAAGTTCTTTCCCTTTGAACTTGATTGAAAAGGAATTAAGGCATCAAAGTGGAACATTGATTTTGTTGAACATACTGTCAAAAGTTGAATTATTTTACAATTTTCGAAAGTAATTAACTTAAACCACGGTTAATAAATGTTACCATAGGAACTAGGATAAAAATCTACAGGCATATAAAATCGAAATTTATCATCTGTTTTTGACCATATCACAAATAGTTGAATATCTCTGGAACATTCTTAAAACTTCCGCTCAAGAACACATTTATGCAGCAATCAGAGCAGGACAGCGGTGATAAAGGACGCTGTACCGAAGTCGTAAGAGATTAAGGAGCATCATGTCAAAAAATTATGATAAGTTTTCTTAAGAAGATCTAAAAGCCGCAATCACCATACACAAATACGATTTTCTCGCATAAACTTCTGCATGTTTTCATTCATTTTAAAAACCCCTTCTGGATGAACGTTCGGAGGAACATTGGCCAGATAAAAGGACCAAGGACCCATACCTGCTGTCCCCATCCATTTTAGCGTGAAAGAAGAAAGAAGAGAAAAATTGATGAAGAAGAGGGTATATGTAAGATGGGGGAAAGGGGCGGGTATTGCATCACTTTCACAGGTTTGCCAGGTTTGTTTAATAATGCGGAAGACCTTGCTTGGGGAGAATAAATCAAGGATCCTGGGCGGTTGCACATTACCTGCGATTTATGATTTCAAATGAGCTCTTAAAATAACTTCCGACAATGTAAATAATCCATACATTTGTTTCAAATATAATGGCTTAAGATACACTGGGAATAGTTTGTTGTTTATTTATGAATAAAACCTTAAATGCACCTCTCTACCTTGCAATGCACTACAGCATCAACTATTCAATTAAGTTTAAGCACATTTCCACATTTTCGCGCTGCAATGCAACAACTCCACAGTTCCCATTCATCGTCACGTCTTCAGCTTAAATTACATCCTTGATGGAGCAACGAGTTCATGTGATGTACTTCAGGATCAAAGCAATCCTGATGCAGTATTATTGCTGAAATTATTTCATGATGATTCACTCTACCGCTTTTATGATAAAACTGTAGCAGTGCCCACGGTTCCACTCGCGTAGACTACGAAATTTTTAGTTAGGTTTTTCCTTAATTAAGTTAATTTAAACTGTTCCACATTGTCGGTTAGTTTTTGATACTTGGTTAGCCTAGCTCATTCATGCCCTTACCGCTGGTTTTGACTGCATGACCAAAATTCCTTCCCGCAGATTTCTCACCAAGGGAATGCATTTCTTGGTGAGAAGAATAATCTCGGTTTCGGCCAAGAGAAGCTCCAACCCATGGCCACGCATCCACCATCCAATCCGGCGTTTGACTTGGTTGTGTCATCTGCACCTTCTCAACATCTCTGGCGATAATCAGCTCCATCAGGTCGTCCGCATATCCCACCAAGATCCCTCCGGCATCTGCTACGAAGGGTCCCATAATACGTTATATTCCGGATGTACGGACCCAGTATACCCCCTCGCGCGGGATGTCTTGGATGCCGTAATTTTCACAAAATAGTTCACAATTGGCCCAGGACCTTCTAGTATGTTGATCATATACGAGTGAAAACCGTATCTCTCGTCGCACAGTTTTGCAATCAAGTAATGCATGTCGTTTGCGCTGCAACATATGAACGCTAACAAGTCATACAGAAACTGTATTCTCAATAAGTATGACATTGCTTGTGTCCTTTACATTGAGTAGCCAAAATAACTAATTGTGCGTTGCAAAGCCTACGTTAAATCCCATGAGAAGCACAGCTCCAAGATCATTGGCTCCAACTCCAACTCATTCTAGGCCTTCCCCTACCCTTTTGGCCTTGTGGGTTACATTGTGTGGTTATCACTAAATCATCTAAAATATAACACCCTTCCTCCCCGAGAATCTGCTCTGGATTCCCCCCATTGCATTGTAGGGCTTTCGCATTAAAGTCTCCGGCCACTACCGCTCATGTTCCGGGCCGCGTCCTCCAATCCATCCAATTTGGCTTCCGGACTGCTCTCGTTTAGAGTGAGGTAGCAACTCATGTAAGTCATGTTGCCAATCCTCACCCAAACAAAACCAGCGCAAGATGATCCGTGGTTTGAATTAGAACAGAGGTTTGCAGTTACAGTTGCGTGATTGAGTAAAAAAAATCCAAACTTTCATTTATAATATTAGCATGATATTCATTCTTATATGTCTCTAAATCGTTTCCACGTCTATTCATTCTACTTGATTCTCCATAACATTGAACAACAAAATAAATCAAGATTTACCGATTTTTAGGAAAAGATATCATTTTTATTCCTATTTAACTTAGATTTTAAAAACACATTAAAAATGGATCAACGATCTTTATCATGATTTTCTTTAATAAAAGCTCAAAGCGCATTTGTTAGAAAACGTAAAACCAAGTGAGGCAGATTATAATGGATGATGGACTGATGTCCATTTTACCTTCTGGTTGAATTTTTGAGGAATATACAAAATTCCCAGAATACTCAGATGAATCACTTGCATTTGAGAGCCTTTCACATCCACAGAGTCATCGGTTGCCAAAGCCCTCTTTTTGCGATGTTTATGAATTTTATAAGAGGATTTTATAAATACTAAACTCAGTATAGAACCAAAGTGTATAGCAGAAGTGTGTAACCGAGGCCACATCAAACAAGATATGTTGAAAGCCAAACACACATGAAAGGACTTTCTGGGAGATTTCTTTTGAAAATTCTCTTTGCAGAAGCACAAAGAACTGCATATTATTAAAAGATAGAAGGAAATTCATTGGGGTTTCGGGTTTCATGTGTTATAAAACTGAGAATTAAAAAAAAAAAAAAAAAAACAATAAAAAACAAATACAACAAAAACCGAAAAATATATTCTGAAAATGTCATCAAAAAATTCACATAAAATGTTAGTTAACGTTTATAAAATGAGATCCAAGGACTTCAGGACTGCATTTATTGGGAAACGGTGAACTCGTTATTCAGAATTGCAATTATTAACTACGTAAATTGTACAATTATTGTTTTAATCTTTTTTTCTAAGTTTTCCAAAGTTTTGCGAAAAGTAATTAACTTTAACTTTTCTTTTGTTGTAAAGCCAAACAATATATTTTTTATTGTTCGATCGTGAACTGTACAAAACTGCAGAGAGGTAATTATATTCGAAATACTGAAAACGAATCCTCGAAACACTGGAATTTTGTGGTATTTAATGCGTTGAAAATAAATCCCAAATCATCCAAAAAACATGAGGAAGATGTTGACAAAGTTTTTTGCCCATACAATAAAAGTTTATTGCTATTGATTCCATCAAATTACAACAATAAGCAACTGAAATTGCTGTAGAAATAGATACAGTAACTTAGTGAGTTAGCACCAATATCTGTCTGTCGCTTAGAATATTTTCGCTCGGCTCACCCCCGCTTCCACCCTCATATAACAAGCAGACATGACATAAAAGAGACAAGAAATGGCACTCAAATTCTTAAGAAAACATTACGAAAATCTAAAGTTATTGCGGCAGGAATTTAAATGAACCTCCGCCTCCGCCCGCCCGTCGATTTTTTTTTCGTAGTCCTTGCAGTATCTAAGCATGATTTATCGACCAATTTTAAAACAACCATTTCAATGGTTCTCTTTTTTTCGATTGATGTCAACCTTAACAGCCATTTGAAGTGATCTTAAATTATGTGAAACTGTGCTCAGAACGCCCTCAAAAATTTGATGTATAGTATAAAAAACTCTTTTTAAAAAAAAATTGAACCGACTTCAAAAATACTTACACTTAAAAAGTATAAAATAATTTTTATTTCTTATATAACAAAAACCTAACTTTTTGAAGTCGGCGCCAATTTATCACCAATTTTATAAAAACTTATTTATTTATCTATCCATTACAATAAACCTGCAAATTATACATAGGTTTATATCTGCATATTTTTGGAAAACAATAAAGATATAATGATAGCTTAGTCAATTAGGTTCCTACCACAGCTTTGACCTACTGTAGTTATAAGTGTTATCTTTTGATTTAGCAGAGATTAGCTTCTTTCAGTTTGAATTGTAAATTTTAGGTTCTGTATATATATGGTGGATTAGTTATAGGCGCCGAATTCAAAAATTTGGGTTTTTGTTATATAAGAAATAAAAATTATTTTATACTTTTTAAGTGTAAGTATTTTTGAAGTCGGTTCAATTTTTTTTTAAAAAGAGTTTTATTTTTTCTCTTTTCAACGTACAAGCGTACAAGTGAGTGAAGCATAACTGTGATCAAATTGGAGTTCTTCGGAATGATATAAAAAAAATTGTTAAAATCGAATTATGAAGTATGACTTTTGTTATAATGGGACCTGAATCGAATAAAAAAAGAATTATATGCAAATCGGTTAAGCTGTTTGGAAGTTTGGAAGTTAGGTATGCTACAAGAAAAAAAAAAAAACGCGTTGAACTTATTAGTAACACCGCGAAGCTTTCTTAAATCAAATAAAAAAAGAATTATTAAAATCGGGGAAACCGTTTGGAAGTTATGCTGGAACAAACATTTAAAAAAAAAAATCGCGGTGGAACTTATAACCTCCTCCTTTTTGAAATCGGTTAAAAATTATTACAAATTTATACAGTTGAATATGAAAGAGCATTCTTTCAATTCGTAAGATGTAAATACGTAAATATGAATAGTAATTTGTTTGTTATCACTATTTTAGTGATTTCAATAAATACCATTAAATTGATGCATTCGTGTATTTATGCAATTTTACAATAAATTAAAATGTTGCTGAACAATAATCATAAATCTTAATGTGCCTGTAACTAGAAATTTAATGATTAACATAACTGTTGATGAAAGCATCAATTTTCCCGATCAATATGGAAAGTGGCAATAATTTACAGCAAATCTCAATAATAATACACCTGAGTAATAAAATTTATGGACATTTAAAACGAAATGTTTCAAATACGTAAGCAAAAACGTTTTCCTCATCATTTTGATGATATCTATTTACGATCACTTCAAACCAGATTAATTCCAATCCTTTAGCCAATTACAAGAATTGAAGTAATCTGACATGTTATATCAAATTCCATTAATTAAGGTATACAAACAATGGGGAATCACATCTTCGACAGATGACACCCCCAGGAAGCGGCAGTGCTCGAATTCTATCCATAAGGACACATATGCCAACCGCATATTGAACTGAGATAATATTCCTGCAATTGCAACAACATCTTACATGTTATAATCCTGCGGGAATACTCGTACAAGATACGAACTAACTCGATCCAGCACAAGATGTGACTTTGCATTGTTGAATACATTCACTACTCGAAATGGAAACTGATATCTTGAAATTAGATATGTAATATGTATTCATTAATATATACTGTACTCGAATGTCCTTCAGGTAAACATCAGATCTCTGTTAACCGAGGTCGGGGAGCCAGCATTAGATGTTGGGAGCCTGCATCCTTCATTTACTACAGCTAAGCAAACGCCTTACAAAAACAAATGCATGCTGGACAGAATGAAAAATAAAAGCACAAAATAAAACACGAGACGAATTGACACCAAATTAATTTACCGTGTGCAGAAAGGATAAAATGCGAGAACTCGGCCGTTGCAAGCAGGAAGACAAGATGGATGGCCACATTGAGTGGGAGTATCCTTTAACACGATTGTCAGTAATAAATCGGTGTAAAATTTCCGTTTTTTCAGCCATGTATATTTTCTCATTTATTTACATTTCAATTATGTAAAACGGACTTACTAGTTGTTTAGTAATTTTAAATATTGCATAGAATAACGAAAAACTCCTCCTATCCAACGAGCATAACATTCACGAAAAGGACTCTATTTCCTTTCTTTCGAAAATATTCCAAAAAATGTGTATACGAAAAAAAATGTTTTTTAATTAATTTGTAATTATTTTTTTTTGTAAGTGACGTGATTTTTTATGCTGTTTTTATTTCATTAAAGCGTAGTACTTTACATGTTTTTTTTTTAAAATAACTCTACTTCGATACCTTTATAAAGCTCATTCAAATTTTTATCCACATTACAAGTTAGTCGTGCAATGCAGTTTCTGCTGAATGTTTGCTAAACCCTTGAAAGAGTTAATACAATTTGTACATTTTTGAAAAGCTCTTGAATCCCAGTAATTATTTAAGTAATTTGTACGCCATGTGTCGTACATTTTTTTCGAATAATTCATTGCTTTTTCGTAGATCTGAAAAATTTAAAGTCTTGCAACTTAAGACCGTATAATTCTGAGATAATGATTATTTTGGACCGGATTTTAATTTGAAATTACTTGCTAGTTTATCAGCTTTTAAAAAAGTATCAATTGCGTGGCCGGAAGTGGGTAGCTTTTTTGCAAATATTTTATTTCGATGACGTGGCAGAAAATTTAGAAAATAACTTAAAACCCTGAAATCTCGGAAACCATTAGTTTCCGACCCCTAGTGGATAACGGTGGGTTTCTTGCAAATTACCTCTACTATAACCTCTTTCAAGGAATATGTCGAGTTTCCAATCACCCTGTATGAATGAGTTTTATTAATTACCGCATTGATGTTTCATCGTTTTAATGTCGCAAGATAAATTCGTTTTTGATTTCTTGCATATACACTATATATAAATAGTAATTTCAAAAAATTCCAAATTTTTTATGTAAGAAATTCATCAAAATGGGTATTTGAAGTAAAAAATTCCAAATGTTTAAAAAAAAAAAAATCAACGCATTATCTTATTTCGCATTTACTACATGCTTTAAATAACAAGCACAACAAAATAAATTAACAAACTCCTGAGATGGAGCTTAGAATGCATTTTTCTCCATTTCCATTACTTCTTTTGGATGATTACATATTTCAATTTGTGAATTGCAATTCTCGTGTGATCTAAAAAGAAACAAAATATATTAAATATTGTATTGTATTGTATTTTGTTTTGTAATACTGTACCTTTGCGTGATAGCAGATTTTAATACCCATTTTCCATTTTTCTAAAATAAAGATAGTTAATATAATAAATAAAAACTTAATATAATAATTACCAAAAAAATGAATTTTTACATACTTCTTAAATGATGATTTCTAAATTATATTTCACTATTCTGAGTTTATCACTGTTGGTAATTCCTGAATTATAATTTTCTATGCAGTTATGCTAACCAGAAACGCCTTTGACGGGATTTTTGTGGTGTAAAGATTTTAGTTCGTACTCAGAAAATTTATCTTAAATGTCTGAACCTCAATTATCACTGCTCCTGAAAAAGCAACTGGCTGAATTGAACAAAAATCCTATTGACGGATTTCCAGCCGAATTCATTGATGAAAGTGATATATGTCGATGGGAAGTTCTAATTATCGAGCCTGCAGATACTCTCTATAAGGGTGGTTGCTTCAAACCACACCTTTGGTTCCCGAAAAGAGTATCCGCTGCGACCGCCACGGTTGAAATTTGTGACGGAAATATGGCATCTGAATATAGAAAAGAATGGTGATGTATGCATTAGTATAATACACGAGCCAGATGATAAATGGCCAAATGGGGATACGAAAAAGCTGCAGAACGTTGGTTGCCAGTACATACCGCGGAGACCATATTAATATTGGTTATATCAATGTTATACGGATCTAAATGATGAGTCGGCAGGTAATGTAGATGCTGCAAAAGAATGACGGGAATCGTATCCAGATTTTAAGCGGAAAATTGCTCGTTGTGTGCGGAAGAGTCAGAAGGATTGCTCATAGACCTAATTTATAAAATTTTCATTTATAATTTAAATATAAAATGATAAAACTGTATTACAACTACAAAACAAAAAAAAAAACGTGAAAATTAAACGAACAAAAAAACAATTTACAGAAAAACAAATGAAACTTCTCGTGAGTCAATCCATATGAAAAGGTTCAGAAATAATTAAATTGATCACGAGCACATTTTAAATATTTTTTATTTTTTGACTATAAAAAGCACCATCTTTTGGGGGCACAATGATGCAATTAGTTTATTTTTAGAATTTTTGTTTTGCAAATGGCGGCCACTTTTATGCCAGAGAAATGGCGATTTTGAGTGATTGGAGAACTCAGCGGAAAAGCAAACATCTCCACTTCTATTTATCTTAGAGCATTAACACAAAAAATAAAAAAGCGGCCAAGTGCGAGTCGGACTCGTGCACGAAGGGTTGCGTACCAAAAAATGGCGTTTTTTGTATGGGAGCCCCCCTTAAATATTTATTTTATTTTGTTTTTAGTATTTGTTGTTATAGCGGCAACAGAAATACATAATTTGTGTTTAGCTATCGCGGTTCTTTTGGATACAGCCTGGTGACAGACGGACGGACGGACGGACAGACAGCGAAGTCTTAGTAATAGGGTCCCGTTTGTACCCTTTGGGTACGGAACCCTAAAAACCAATATTTTCACAAAGATGTAAACTCAAAGAAAAATCGAGAAACATACACCTAAATTTTGGTCTAATGGTCCAAAAATTTATTTGTAGTTTACCATTTTTTTCAAAACTCGATTTTCAAAAAATAAAATTAAATTAGAAGGCAAGTTATGACAAAATTTTTTTTTGTGATAGGTATAGGTTCTGTATATCTACAAAATTTCAAGTTGTATACACTTTACATAGTTTTTTAATAATTTTTTTTTAAAATAACTTGATTTTTCAAATTTTAACGCCCTATATCTTTTCTGGGACTGAACGAAAAAAATTTTAATTTGGCTTAATTTTAGTACTTCATAAGAGAAACAAATAGTCTAAATTTGGTTTTGTAGACTAAATTATTTACACCATTGAAAAATCCAAAAAAAAAATGAGTTGCGTCAGAAATTTTGTCATAGAAACATACAGCTAAGTTTTTAGGAAAATAAACACCGTTAATTAGAAGTTTCAGTTTCTTTTAATTTTGGTTCATGATTCGTCGTCGTTCCCAAAGCAAAAGGGAATAAAAAAGCTTATCCCTCAATATTACTTCACTATATATCACTTATCACCATATCACTCTTCGCCACTTTACTTATACATTGCTTCGTCACTGCATGAAAATAAGTCAAAACTTTCGTATTATAATTATGCATAATTATAATGTAATACGAAAAAAAATTTAAACTTATTATGGAAAAAAAAATAAAAATTTAGAATTCACGTCTTTTCGGTTTTGTGTAATTATTCAATTTATATTGGATAAATTTAACAAAGAAATTTTGTTAAATGTTCAATTACTGCATAAATAATAGCGCTTTCACATTTATTCGAGGGTGGTATTGTGCAAATCGTGTACCTACCTTCAATATTAACGGCAAAATGTATTACATTTTTCTTAATGCAGTGTTAGAGTTCATTCAAATTTAAATTAAATTTAAAAAAAAATCTAAAAAAATAAAATTAAAACAGATGAAGAATGTGTGGATTTTTATTTCATATATTTGAACTTTAAAAATTCAATTATGTATTTCGTTCCTTTTTACTTTTCTATTCATGAACTAAGCATTAAAACAATGAAATTAAATTCAGTCATTCGTTTAACAAAACACACTAAAAAAATAATGACAACATGTTAAGTCAGTTGCGTAACACAACGCATCATATATGGTTATTCTATTCCGCAGGAACCGTAAATTTCTTGGCATTAAAAAGTATAGCAATAGCCTATAGAATATAGATCCTTTCGGCTCTTAATTTTGGAAATAATTAATGTTAAATGGAATCGTTTGGAATGTTATGTGTATTGTGTATTGAGTTTTTCTATAAGTCATTTTAAGTACTCATGACATTGAAAAGGACGATTCCGTTGATTGTCTGGATCCATGGATTGTTCAACTGTTACCGAAATTCAGAAAAAAAGAAAATGTCTTCAACAATGCATGCCACAAATATTTGACAAATAATCCTTTCATGTTTGTGTGCAAAGTTATAATCAATGGGTTACACGTTAGAGGATATTTGAATTTATTTGAAATATTAGCTGTGCATTCAATTCGATTGCATTAACTAAAATAATTATTCACAGATTTTAGGTGATTTTATGAACAAGGACAAAAGTGTAATCGTCAATGCGGGATGCAGCTATTGAAAATTCACAGAATTATTTCGATTTTCATCTTGATAAATTCATAATAAATGGAACTAAACTAATATGTTATACAATTTGACCATAAATATTTGGAAAATAGCTTTTAAGTTTAAGCTAAGGATATCTTGTATCAATTGTTTCCAGTTCACTGTTCACTAGAAATCTTTTCAACCAGCAATGGATGACCGTAGAAAGGCATATAATGGAAAATTGTATCCCTCTGGGATTTAGAGATATAAGATGAAATATTGTTATCCATACAATCGTCTAATTTCGTAAATAGAAAATTATTTGCTTCTAAATCCGAATCCTTCCTCCCATGTGGTACACAGATGTGTGACGTCAATGCTGCCAACTGCAAAATATTTCTTCAACATTTGAATATTCTTTTCAGGTGAATTAAGTTATTCATGTAAGCAAATGGTGGACTGCATGAAACGCTTCTTTCATAGGGAGTTTGTGAACATTAATAACTGAAACTAAATGCTAAACTGCTTCGGTGGTGGTAATGTACTTACGGTAAATTACTCAGACTCTGTGGGGGTGACCTTGCTAAGTAGGTGCAGGACGGTTAAGAACCACAAATGTTGCGAGTCAGGAAAGTCGCTGATGGATTCAGTGTCGTCAGTGAAAACATTTTTTACGATCAAAAGCACTAAATATATGCTTACATTTTGCATTCACTCAAAATTGCATGCAAAGGACTCGGAACATATCGACAAACAAGAGTACACAGAGCATGTAGGGACGAGGTAAAAATTTAATGTCATTTTTATAGTTGTGAAAATATGTTGAGTAAGAAAACCGCGAACCGTTAGATATGAGTGTTTTTTTCCTATGGTTGTACGTACTTGTCCGTAAAAATTATTTGCTGAAGGATATAATGGTATAATATAATAATATAATATCTTAAAACTGTAATATTTTAAAAAATTCCCTCGTACATTGCTATTTTTTGCTGTTGTTTTTTGTTTTGAATGAATAGATGATGTTAAAAGACTGCTAATAAAAACTGCAGCTTTCAAGATAACATCCAAAACCAACAACCTTACACAATTATATCTTATTCATATGTATATGTGTACAGAAAAATATAAGCGCATATAAGCGGATTTCAGGACAATGATCTGACGTTCTCGAATAAAGAGGTCCACTTTCACTGCAACCACCCAATAATTACTGTATTACGTTACGCTTTCACATTCTGCCTCAAGCATTTAAAAAATCACAAATCAAAATTTTCAATCAAAACAGATGATTCCAGACTCCAGAGTATCTGCCACAAACCCCAAGATCGTAATTGTTCCCTTGTAGGAAAAGTCTACCATTGTATGAAATGTCTCTGGGTAGATAACTGGAATTTTTATTCCTGCGGGTGTTCCACCAAAAAACATGTTTCTAAAAACACAGGGCATTTGCGAATATCACTTTGGGGCCAGAAATCTCCTCCTCAATTTCCACACAATCGGGCCCCATTCTGCAATCTGCAATCCGCACATAATTTTAAGTCCATGCAGGACGCTTTACCGCTTTATGTGAAATCGTTCTTTCATTCAAGTTAAGAACATCGCATGACGCATACGCAACGCCCAGCATATTCGCTGACCACGCGACACGCAAAATGCAGCAATTGCGGGAAACCTCCGTTCTTAGAATTAAGTTACGTTAAAATAGTTGGAACCTAGGAGTAAGTTAAATAGCATTGTAGAAATCAGTTCTAGTTGGATTTTCAATAAACGCGGACGTTGTCCGGAACTTAAAATCGTTTTTTTTAACTTGAACAAATTAAAATTTGTTAACTTTCATAATGAAATCGGTGGCCATCTTTGAACGCAAAGCGGACACGCCCTTACGCTTATATTGAAATACGCTTCCAAATTGCTTACCTCAATTGCAATGGTACCTCTGCACAAAATGTTCACTTAATGTTTGTATTAACACACGAAAGAATAATACACACCTTATATAATAATAGTACCTTATATACGATACACTTGGCATAAAGTCTGCACTTCTTTTAAAACGTCACATTACCTAGGAATGAACTGAACTGAAATTTTGAAACAGGCAGATGTGCTTCGCCAATCAAGTTCTGCCAACTGTATGTCAGAAAATTATGGCGCATTGGTGCCAGATTCTATCGTAAATTATGACAATGGTTTATATAAGCAAGTTCATGAAAATATTTGAACAAATAAGTAAAAATATAATATATATAATTATATATCAAAGAATATATAACAGTTTTAATTAAAATTTGTTAACTTTCATGATGAAATCGGTGGCCATCTTTGAACGCAAAGCGGATACGCCCTTACTCTTATATTGAAATACGCTTCCAAATTGCTTACCTCAATGGTACCTCTGCACAAAATGTTCATTTAATGTTTGTATTAACACACGAAAGAATAATACACACCTTATATAATAATAGTACACCTTATATACGATACACTTGGCATAAAGTCTGCACTTCTTTTAAAACGTCACATTACAGAGGAATGAACTGAACTGAAATTTTGAAACAGCAGATGTGCTTCGCCAATCAAGTGCTGCCAACTGTATATCAGAAAATTATGGCGCATTGGTGCCAGATTCTATCGTAAATTATGACAATGGTTTATATAAGCAAGTTCATGAAAATATTTGAACAAATAAGTAAAAATATATATATAATTATATATCAAAGAATATAAGATCTCTTAATCGAAAACAGTTTTTTTTCTGCAAATAAGATATAATATTCTCCGAAAATTAGTTCTTACTTTTGTTAAAATTAAATTGATTTTTGAAAAATATTCTCATATATGAGATTAAATACAAAATTATTTCCTAGCTCTGAAAATGTTAAATTATTGGTCATCATATGAGTTAGTTTGGAAATCTTAAATCAATATTAATCGATATTGTTTTCATTTCCTAAATTACATGAGAACAACGAAATTATGTTAACAGTGTGAAGTTGTCACCAATGTTTTCTTGACATTTTGACAGCCAAATGCGGAATCAGCTGTTATCAAATGCGTACACAAAGAAGTTTGTTGGAACTGGGCTCGGGGGTCATTCCATGCTAATTGATCCAAGCCCATGTTCTCAGAATTCAATCATGTAAGTACCTGAAAATTTCTTTAGTGCAATTTCAGTTCTGTGGAAAATATGAAGTACTAGATTTGATTTCACGTATACTACAATAAAGGTAGGCTGTACACGCACCGTCATGGTCAGCGTAATTTCGAAAATCGAATTTAAATCAATTTAAAACAGCATGGGCACAATTTTAGTGGAATATTTATTCAATATTTCAGGGAATTAAGTCTGCATAGTTCCCAAATTTGAAAGATAAGGGAAGAAATCATTGCATCAGCGAAAAATCGATAATTTATCTCATGGAAAAAGCAGCATCGCGCGTACGCAAGTTTCTAGGCACACGCACAAGGTTTCGGCAACAAACACACACAAAGGTGCCCTAAAGTTCTATATGTAACTTTGGTGCTGTCGCACTGTCGCTTTCTGCGCTGCACATAATGTTCTACTGTGTCTTTCGCACTGCATAAGTAGCTAGAATATATAAAATTTGCTCAACTTGTTGTTGGAACTTGGAAGATGTGATCAAAATCAAACGGCTCATCACACAAATGCACGCACACGCAGCTAAAAAGAGGGGAATAGGAGTCTGTTCTTTATGGGGAGCATTCTCATCATTATTAAATAATTCTTCTACGCACATTTGAATATGAAATAGGAGATTAAAAGGAGAAAAACTGTAGGATTAGAACACGCACACGTTAATTAATTAAAATCACATCTTCCCAGCCGACCATGCGCTTAATGATGCACATATTATTCTACTTTAATTCGAGCACATTGTATGGGATGCTTACCACTGTAAAATCAACTATTAGTAGAATGTTTCCTTTCTCCAGGCCATCAATAGCAAGTAGCACTACAAAAAAACGTAAATACTTAACAATTCACTTGCACTCACTTGCACTCAAAAAATAAAATATGGAACAAGCCGCGCCATTACCACCATCGCGATCCGAAACACTTCGCCTTAGAAGAAATGGTCAAATCACGCACCTCAACGAATGAACGAAAGGATCCATTATATGAAGTCTATGTTTTTTATATATAAGCGAATAGAGCTCTTGCCAGAGACATCGGTGTGGATCTAACATGAACTTGTTGCGATTTCATAATTAAGGCATTCTGATACTCTATATTTAAAGGGGAATGAAAGGAATAGCTACAATTCTATATAATGAGCAATAATTAAATATGCTCTTCTTATTTCGCCACCAAAATATGCTTGCTGAATACTTGAATCTTGTATTCCTATTGTTTATGTTAGACAACAACCACTGCAGTCGCGTATTCATTTGTTGATATCGTACAAAGCATACCCCTCACATTGGCCACCCTTCCCTTTAGGTTGTCGCCGTAGTCACCCTATATGCCAAATTAAAAATTGGCAATACATTGAAATGGGTTATGGTTGACTAATCATTTTCAAATTAGTATACAAAATTTAGTTATCAAATGATTGCGGTGATATTGGTAAATTCGGTAATAAAAAGGATGAGATCGGAGTCGGAAAAATCAGTTTTCGTTTGGAAGTGACCTTTTATTATTAAATCTTGAGTCCTGATCAAGTGACAGTTGATCCAAAATTCTCAGTGGTCTTTGGTTAGTGACATTGTGAAACATTTTTTAGAGAATTGTCTAAATTTTGAACAGTGAAATTAAAAGAGTTTGTGCAGTTTTGATTACAATTTGAATTTTTGAATAAAATTGTTAAAGTATCAAAAGTATCAAAAATCAACGGAAGTAGAGACGAATTATTGGATAAAATGTCAGGTACAGTTGCCCATTATTTTATTAAAATATTCTGGCCTGCCCTGTCCCTTTATGCGGCGCAGATTATTGTGATTGTTGTACAACAGTGCACCGCTTGTTTCCTGGAAATGGAAAAGTCAGCAGCCGAGATCGTGGTGTGCTTGTCTTTTGTGGGAAATTCTCTGTTAATACAGCAAATAAAATCCTCAAAAAAAATATTTTTCGTTGCGTAGTTAAATTTCTTCGACTTTTATTCATACCGCTAGCGCGACGCGTTATTCTATAGCAGGAAATTGCCGGAAAAAGTTTAATTTTTAATATATTCAAAAATTATCAATAATCGTATGAAAAATCTAATATAAAGTAATATTCAAATATCACAATTAATTTCTGCAGCAGAAGAAGTTTTTCTTTAATTAGAATTATAAAAGCGTCCCGAAAAAAAATTGTTGGGGATTTCTTTCTCGAAATTTTGTACGAAAATCTTGCAAAATTTACTGCGTAAAATATTAAAATATGTACCTACTCATAAGTTCCTTAAAAACTACCATGAAAATTCCAATTCAGTCTTGTATTATTCGATATATACTTTGAAATTTTCTTTATAAAACAAGAGTGAATTGTCTCTTAATGGTAATTTTCAATTACTGTTAGATTTTGTTGGATACGGAACGTTTTAAAGTGAAAATCAAATAATATAATATTTTTACAATTAAACGCACAAAATTTTCTCCATCATAAGAGGGATTTTTTTTCAAATTTTTGTCAATGATTTAAGACAAAATGAATTAATTATTGATTTGATTTCTGTATTACGCGGCAAATTTTCGCAAATTTTTCACAAATTATTTCATTGCCAAAATACTATTTCGGAAGGGATCAATTTCAATTCACCTGAAGAAGACTCAAGAGAAAGGTATTTCATCAAAAGATCCGCGTGAAAATTGACTGTACAATATTCTACGAAAATCAATATAGAAAAACAATGAAAGAAAAAAAAATTTGCAAATATTTTTTTGTTTTTTGGTATGCGGCGATAGTAAAAAGATGCGAAACGCGAATATTTCTGATTTTTTAGGGAGCCCCATTCATAATGAGTCTCTGATTCATGATTCAAAGTTGTTCAACCCTTTGAGAAAATTATATCTAAAAGAAATAAAAAGTGATTTGCAGAGCATACCAGTCGGATAGAACTCCTTCGAAAAAATTTATTGGTTTCAAACCAATACTTTAAGTTCGCATATCAAACTGAAGTGATTGATCTTGAATTTCTGAGAAAATCGTTTTACCGCGATCGTGTCGCTGAACAATTTACTGTCCGAAAAATACTGTTCATATACGGATCTGACCCAGATGTGATTAATCGCGAAAGAATTTTGCTGTAAAGTTTTTAGATATTTTAAATAGCATGTTTATGAATGAATTTGGATATGCGCGAAAACATGTAATTTTATGAACGCACTCCTCATACAGATAAGATAATTTACTAGCCAGATCGTGTTCGTCTCGGAAATTACTTTTTACGTTCTTCCCCTGAAACTGATGATGATCTATTCACCTTGAAAGCAATCAAATCATTCGGCATCGAATGATCGAACAGTGTCATCCGAAACTGCAAATTTGCAAAAATTTTGTATCCAAGAGCCGAATGAAGCTGGAAGTATCTGAAATACAATAATTTAGATAACTGTTTTTAACGGGGCATTGGATTTTGCTCTTCCGGCGTGTATTTGGATCTGCTTTAGTCACTCGTTGCACAATTAGTATAGTCATCAAATTTCATCAAAATTTTGAATCAATTTGAATCAGCTGTTTGCTCTCACTGATCTTTAAAGTTTCCTTTCCAACGCAGCACGCTAGCAGTTTTTATAACTGCTGTGACGTCAATGCGTTCACCGCTGTATGTTCATCGGGAGTGTTTTATTACTATTCGTCATGCAACATGTACATGACTATTAATATGTTTTCCTTATATTTTCATATTGCAACTTGACCTATATGCTATACTAAGTTATTTTAAATTAGTTAAGTTATGGAGAAAATCATTACATTTTCGCTACAATCTTATATAACAGTACATAATCTATCTGACGTTTACGTATTAATTCGCATTTACGTTCTCTTGTGAATGTTTCGGTCTAACATTTTTTTCTCGGCTATACGTAGTTTAGAATAGTATCGAACTTTAATGTAAGTAGAAGTACCTCTGACTGTTGTAAAGTTTCTTAAAGAAAAAAAATATGCCATTTAATAGTGCTCAGTAAGAGCTTTAATTTCATATCACACCACGGCCCTAATTGGATTACCCAAAGAGGGATGGTTACCACATCCATCTCCACAATCCCAAAAAACGTGAAAATGTTTACCGCACCGGAAAGATCCCTATTCACTCATTATAAATCCAAAAACCGCATATAAATCCAACCACGCTTACTACCCAAAAACTCTTCCCAAAATTTAAATCTTTGACTCTCGCACACAATGTTATTTAGTCAGGTTATTGCATGAATAGAAGTGATTTAAATGTACTAAGAAGTCCTAAAAAAGTTTTCACTTCAGAAAAACACAGAAGTAATAAATATTTAATAGGCAATCAGACTAAGGATTAAGGACATAAGGGCATATTAATACAATGTAGTCACGAAAACGATCTGCAAACACTGAATGGCAATTCATCGATTTGGTTCAACTTCTACCACAACTAATTGATTCAACTTCTACCACAACTAATTGATTCAACTTCTTCCATTACCCTGTCTGGATGCCTGTTCTATCGAGATATTAATTTTGGATAAATCTTAATCCCAGCAAATCAACTTCAAATACGGTAATAAGTGAATGAATTGGATATGAAATACAGCTGTATTGAGTACAATGGTCTATACAGCTCGGTTCAGGACTTCAGGTCGTACGACTATTTCCATTTCAATACAAGAGGCCAATTCGATTCGACAAACTTCTTTCGGTAAATTTCCAGAAAGGATTTTCCAGGTTTAGACAGTGATGAAAGACAAATCCTTGCGCTAATATAAACATATATTTTAATGTTATTTTCCACTGATTGCATTCAGTTTTGGAACCTGTTGATTTCTTCGTTAAAAAAAAACAAACGTATATAAGAACCCATTCAAGTGAGTTGTAGACGATATTTTGAATGCTCATCATCCGACGTACGGCTCTTACAGTTACATTTTGTGGTAATGTTGTAGACTATTATTTAGCATATTATGTGGATTGTTATACACAATCAAAATTTTTCCCGTAACAACAAAACCTTTTGGATTTTCAAAAATTCTAATATATTTCAGATCGAACCGTGCATCGATTATTATTTTTGAATCAAATATGATAAAACAATAAGAATACAGCAACATTAATTTAAGAATTATATTTCCCAAACAAAATTCTATTCAAAATGTTTATAAATATTTTTTTTAAATTGGTCGTATAATTTGGCAAAAACTTTTTTTTCAGTAAACCTCTAAAATAAATTGTACAACAAATAATTTTCGTCAAAGCAATTAAAAAGTTTCTAAATAAACAAATGTCAGTTTCATCATTTTTGTATGAGCAAGCATATAAGAACCGTTTAACATATTTTGACTAATAAAAATTTTTTGTTTATCTAAAATGGAAAATGTCATTCAAAGGAACTTCCGGGAATTTCTAAGTTTTTTTTTCTAAAATACGCCGAATCCCTCCACCAACGATATTATTTCCGAATTGGGCGCGAGACGAGACGAGCAAACGTCTTGTTCTTTCATTTTTTATGTACAACGATTTTCTTACATAGGATTAAAGCTGCTTTTCCCTCTTAGAATTTCTGATGCCATTGACTTGAACGGTTTTTGATAGTTTACGAAAGTGTCCTGGGTTGCACGAAGAAATATTTGTTCGTGAACGCAAACTTTGAAGTACGTTGAGACATAATTTAGGTCAAGCGATTGGTTTCATAACCCTTCAATGATATCCTGGTGGTGTTAAACTCGTCAAAACAGCTCTACAACCAGTTCATATATCAAGCTTAGCAGATTTATGTTTTGTGACATTGTCATCACACCCACGATCCCGAATCTTGTGGATTCGTAGACGATTTTGCTGGTTTATTATTTCTACAAGGATAAAGTGCAATCCTGTGTACTAATTTTGTCAGTTTGGGTCAAACGGGTCGCCTTCAAGCACCCATTATACCATCTTCTAATCCAGTGTTTCCCCAAACTCGCTCAAGACGTCCCAGTGAGTTCAGGACGATGCATATATCACTCCTTCCGAAACGTGCTTCTGAATGTCGAAACGAGATTAATTTGTGACATCAAAACTTCAATTGAAATCGTTCGAATCTCGTCGGATGTTCGATGGAACGAAAAGCGACAGATATCGAAAAAAAATTTGTGAGATTTGCATCAAGGTTCAGCCCGGAAGATATCGCACCATGGGACCTGCATTCCAAGTGGATGACAGAACAAGGATATTATGTGAAGTATGCGCAGGTAATAGCTTCATGGAATGGGGAATCACATTCTTTTCTGAAATTAGAAGAAGATTAATCTTCCATTGACTAGTAAAAGATGTTTGCACAAACAAAATGGTCTTCCTGAATCTTCGGCAAATGGCCACAGTTCTTAATTGTAGCAATTTATGTTCGTCCTTGCCCGCAGGAGAAAACAAATCATTTTCATATTCTGTACGCAACACTCCACAAAGGATATGAAAAATTAATTTGGGAAATATTAAATACTCTAATGAAAAATATGAACAGGATTTTTTCCTCTAGAATTCCCAACCGAAAAATAAGTTACTTATATATTTTCAGTGTTCTTTGAATGGGATGTAATGAATTTTTCGTTTTAGGCTCTTAGCATATTGAAAAAGAAAAGTAGTCAATCTTATTTAGCAAATTCATTATCACCAATCAGGTGCGAACGCAGGGGGGGTTCGTGGGTTTAAGCCCCTGCCGAAATATCAGTGAAAAGAAACATCCGCCACGTTTCATACATTTTTGGTACACATATGAAAGTGCCGACAAAAAAAAAAAATTCCTTCATTCTGATAATACTTGTCCCTCTGAGCATTTCTTAAAATCGAAAACAAAGCTTTATTCATTGCCTACATTCAGGCACGCTTGATTCATTTAATCAAAAAATGTATGAGAATACAGACCACCATGTCAAAAATTTTCGATTTGAGTAACACCGAACAATATTGTCACCGAAAGTACCTAACATGCGTACAAATTTGAAGACTAACTGTTTCATTTCGTCGGTCAGTGCTGTTGACAATTTCGTATATTTTGCAATATCCGATGACAAAGTTGAGTAGCAAAGGATCAAGTTCAATTCAATAACTTTCATTAATTGGTTTCAACCTGGAGTATGATTATTATTGACTGCAGGTGATTAAGTGCTGGGTAAGTTTCTTTTGCGAATTAATTTTGTTTCCAGTGCTTTAAGGTAATTTTTTTTCGAAATTCTACGAATTGATTTCAGCTTCCGTCGATCAGAACGACGATGTTAGACTTGTGAAAGGTTGGCATTTGATTTATTGTAGTGGATTTGAACTGATTTCTAAATAATCATATATTTGGTTTCGTATACAATGAATTATTAACATTATAGACAATTACCTGGATTTCGATATTAAACTGGACACTGAAGAACACCTCTGCCCCTCTGATTTCGTGTACATTGACTCCCTTCTGCTTCACTTCTCGTGTATTAAAAAAGCATTTGTAAAAAATTACCGAGCAATGTTCAGGAAGCGATTAGCGATTGAAATGTTTTTTTTTTTTTTGTTGTGGGAAGTTAGTTCATCAGACTTCCGAATATTCTAAACACTTCTTCGAATTGAAATCAATCAGTTGAGAGCTAAAAGAGGAAAAAGAGGAGGACATTGGGAAGATGTCTCTCGGTTGACGGCCCTGATCCTTTGTGTATGAAAGTCCTGATCCTTCGACCTTCAGAGACTACGAAATCAGTGAAATTACTTCAACATAATTCCAAATTTCTATTGCTGAAATTTAAATTTTCTTGGCATTGTCAATTGAATCGCTATTCAGAAATTTTTTCGGAACAAATTCTATTATTTGGTTAGGCCCAATAACAATCACGGGTCTGCCAAGGACCAGACTTTTCAGGATGTATTTACGATATTCAATCGGTTTGTCCGAAAGCGAAGGCGAACACAACATGAATACCGCCGGGGTTTTATTTGTTGCTTTTACGTTTTTCTTGGGAGATATCCGTCTGGATAACCACAATGACAGTTCGAATCCAGTATCCGAAGCTTTTAATTGCTGCATGTAACTGCACTCGTCTGCAGCAGCTGCAGAGCCGCTTTTTCACCATTCATGATGTACCGAAGGTTGAACCGATTAGTGTTTCTAATGATTGGAACATGAGAATGGTTTATAATTACTATTGATTTTGTTCCTATAAAAAAGTTATTGCTGAGAGGACAATGGCACAAAGTTTCCAGTCCGTAGAGTGGTATTGGGGGAATTACCGAGTTGCAAGCAAAAACTATTACAAAAACTCGAATTTCGAGTCTGTTTTTGAAATTTTGTTTTTCGTTGTTGGTGAACGCATGTCGCATTGGTACACTTGTGGACAGACCTAATGGATTTTGATATACCATCCTCTTATGTTGTCTCTTAACATTCATTTAAATGATGATAATATATGTTCGCATCGTATAGAAAAATTTAATATATAATTATTCAAGACTATCAAATAAAAATATTTAAGCAATTCTAGTATGTTTTTTCAATGATACTGATTTTTAATATTATTGACAGAAATATTGAAAACGGAACAAATGACAAACCAATATATCTGCTTGATTACTGCATTAGAACGGGACTGTCCCGTTCAGAAGGGGTGTGCAGCCACTCATTGGAGCCAATTGAATATTTTCGAAATTATTAATAAGCATTTAATTTGAACAAAACATCATTTAAATTATTTGAAATTTGAAGTAAAAATTATTTCTATTTGACGATAAATCGTTAAGTAAATCAAAACCAAATCACATTAATTTGCACAGCACGACTGCAGTAAAATAAATGCATAATGAATAATTTCCATGAAATTCATGACACAGGAAGCATAATGCAAAAGAAAACTGAACTTCTCGGATGGCTGTAAAAAAAAAATATATAGATATGTAGGTATATCAAATCACTCTATCAAATAAAAACTTTTCATAAGGAAATAATTTTTCGAATAAAGTGAATCGAGAGAGAAATTGATGCAGTGAGAAATCGTTCAACAATGTCGCTTCCGGCAGAAAATAATTCACCAGTGTTTACTTCCTGCTGCTCATAATAATGGAATAGGAGTGCACTCAGCCTTGTGATTTGAATAAATCAAGATTCATTATAACAGAATTTATTTCCGACGAGTTGTTCTTATGAGAAACTGCAGGGAATTGATGCACTTTGCAGTGATGTTTTCATTTTATCCTTAGGGAATTTCTGTCCTTATGGAGGATTTGCACAAAACAGGTTCATCAATTTTCAAATAAGAATATTGTTTATTATTTATCTCCATTTGTTCGTATATAATATTTCAAAATACTGAGCGATAAGAAAATTGCAGAATCGCATTTATTATAATTACGACTGAAAATGACGCATGAAAGAAGTGTTGTACAAAATATGCAATAATCGAAAGCAAGGATTTGTTTTTTTTTTGTTATACGAAAACCACAACAATACAAAGAACTGATCCACTTGTATTTCTAGTGACTTTTCATAGTCAATAACAGTATCTAGATTTTACAATTAACATATGTGACTAGACAAGAATATCTATGTAAAATGGGTCTTAAACGCGCTCACACACGCCTAGGACCTACACTAATTTGGACTAATTAAGCAATCCTTTAACCGCTCTGCAAATACATCACTGCAAATCCACATGATTTTCCGTTTTAATTATTATTTGCTCACTGAAATATTTCGTGAACTATTTATTTGTGCTGTTTGTCCTGCACCTAATTTTCAACATTCCATCTTCTATTATATTTCACGTTGACTCCTTCTCGTAATTTCCATATAGAACGATTCCAGGTGATTTGGTACATTGTCATTAGTGCGCTGCTCATGGAATGACGACAATGCAATGCCACAGTTCAAGGACAAGGACATTTACACATTAATTTAAGCAATAGCTGAACAACAATAGTTTGGGATAATATCCGCACTACAAATAATCTGTTTCGCTCAAAATTTAGGATGTAATTAATAATTCTTTGCAAGCTTAGAGAATGGACATTTAGATATGTTATGAATTAAGTTCATTTCCAAGAACGTTGGGAAAGGAGGATAATTTTGAATTTTGTTAATGTTAAATACGCCCTTAAATAATTCTTGGTTTGTGAAACTTCCTCGTTTCTTGTTTCAATGCGTTTTGCGTTCATTTATCAGTATTTCGGTTGGTCAGTAGGCAATAATTTTAGAATTAGTAAATACTTCATTTCCGTTTGATTATTAAGTAGATTTTTATTATCCAAAAGACGCAATCAGGAACACGTCATAATGATTGAACTTCTATTTTAAACTAATATCAAACTAGTATAAGTTAACGCAACAAATTTTTTTTTGTACTGTTGGCTGCAAATTGTGGGACGTTTTAGAACATCCACGGCCGCGGACAGGGAAACAAATGGAAAACAAATCACAGAATCAAAACAAACCAAATATATAAAACGAACTATACGAAAAACACAAATCGCCGAGGTTAGTTAGGTTCAACCGAGATTTTAATTAAAATCGAAATTACAATATAGGAGATTATTGTGTCTTTGTTACTAACAAAGAGAACAGAGTTATTGGGGAAGAGCTCATCCGTACTCCGAATCGTCAATATCTATACCAAGACCCTTTCCCTTTGCCATCAGTTCGGATTTTTTGCCGATATTTCACGATTGTGCAATTATGGTAATCCTGCGTTCGTCCTGTATAGTTCACAAATTACGTGAAGGAACTTGAGAAGAAAACTAAAAAGAAGCCTAATCGTCGCCCACCCCTTGTGATTAAATTAATAATAAGATGTAATAAAAAATTTGTTGACTTCGTTATAAGTATTTGGTAATGTAATCTAGTTGTCCATAAGGCCTTCTTCTTACTTACGTACTTACAAGCCGTTTCACGTATGGTACTGCGACTGCTTCCCCCTTACAACATACCATACTATGTTAAATACTTGTATAAACTGTAATCCATAAAAAACTCCTTCCATACTGAACAACAAAAATTGTCATCATATATTCGATATGGTTTTTGAAAAATCGATGAACCTTGAACTCCAGTTTGGAATGAACCCAAAATTTGAATGATTGTGTTGTAATTTTGTCCATCACTTTATATCATTATACCCTAGATGTAGGGTATATTAGTTTTGAGCGAACGTTTGCAACGCCAAGAAATAATCGTCGCAGAAAAGAAAGAACTATATATTCATGATTGGGAAGTGAAAACAAACCGTTTTATGCATGTCCGTCTGTCTGTCTGTCTGTCCAGACGATAACGCGAGAACGCTTGTAGCTAGAGACTTGTAATTTGGTACAATAATATTTGATTAAAATTGCAAGGTCAAGTTCGAAGATGAGAAAAATCGGGCAACTCCTTCTTAGTGTTGCCATATAAGCGTAAGTCGTTTTTATACAAAAATGTTGATATAAGAATGAGTATATTTTTCTACATCTAGGGTATCACGTAATTGGTGTGACCAATTGCTTCCTTACTAGTTTTTGTGTAATTCAGAGAAATTATGAACATTTAATTTTAATTTTGATATACTTTTGAAATATTAATGGTTTGAAAAAATAAATAAATTAAAACGCTAATTCACATCAAAGATATTTATTATATTCATATCTGCCTGTATCACATTGATGTATGATTACATATATCAAATCCTTATAGCATCCCAAAATAGATTGATTAGTTCTCTGTATAAATTGCTCACCTCCATTTGTGACACACTATAACTATGTATATTATATATATTCTGGTTATTAGTATATTCTTACAACTGACATCTATGTAACTCACATTACAGATATTCTTTTTTTTTGGATTATCACTAGATAAATCCTGACAATCTAATTGAATATAATCATCATATAGTATTGGATTATAATTAGTAAATTGGATTAATTTCTGCTTAGATGTATGTTTTTGAAATGATACCTGCGCTAGTAATCAGATAAATATGTACGGCTAATCTAAATAATAACTCTTTTAAGCACTTAATTCTATTGTTTCTTAAAACTTTATGGTTATTTTTATATTTGGTTAATGCATATAATATATTGGTGATAGATATATTTTGTTAACACACATATATAGTGTTAATAATTGTCAACATTCATAGTAAGATTAATAGATTTATGTAATATATTATATAATATTATAATTAGTAGAATAAATAATCCTATCTCATTTAACATGCTTTCCTCATAAAATTTTCATTTCATATAACTATTCCATTCGAATTAGACAAAATATTCACATATAATATTATTTTTATCATAAATATTATTTTCACAACAATTATATTGTAATTTGATTAAATATATGATACTTAACATTTAAATTCGTCAAATCTGGAGCGACTAAAACAACAGCGCTATTGCGCCGTGATCTTGTTATGGAATTGAATTCATTTTACTTCCATGTTCCTATTATATAGGATTGGAAGTATAGTAATTTCTTTTAGTATGATTCTTCTTTTTTAGTAGGCGATCATCCTTAAAATCGTAACTCGTCCGTCCAGCACAACTCAAACAACCATTTCCAATATCCATTCGCAATATAAATTTTGTAATTAAATTTTCTAAACATATCTAAAAATTTTTTTGGATGGTTGGAAAACAATAAAAGGACATGGGAAAGGTGAAACTGAGAAGAGAAATTAGTTAAAATTTTACAAAATAAATAATAATAATTGGCGAATTGAATACTTCATCTACGTCTCTGCATACGTACAGCAGCAACTGTAAACCTCAACCTATAGGACGGTTTCGTTGGTGCATGTGCGTGGTCCATTGACAAATGAGTATTTTGATGTTGGATCCTTCTTAGCTGAAACTCCACCCCGCATGAAAATTTCCCCAAATGTTTCACGAAATTGCCGTGACATGCCGCAATAAATAGCAAAATTAATTGGATAGCTGACAATCAAAAAGAAATTAGCAAACAATATAAACATATTAGCAACTCTGTAGTCCAAGAAATCAACGACAGCCGATGAAACGATATGTAAAAATGTTATAACAGCAATTGGAATTTCAACAATCAAAAATACTGTTACAACAACAATTAACATTAATGTTGTACAATTAGCATCACGTAATTTTTTGCATTCCTTCTTACGATTCTCACGGAATAGTTTTTCCCTTTTTTCTTGAGCACGTTTCATTGCCTTAAACAAGAGGATATTTAAGGTGACTAGACATGCGCATGGAATCAAATGAACAAAAAGGACACGAAATAGAAAGTATCCAATGTAGTATACGTTTTCTCCTAGATAAACATCAATCCAGAGAGCATTCGTAATGTGACACACTTGAACTTCTTGACCATTCCAATCAATTGTGATTAGCTCATAAGACCTGTCGACAAATCTCGTACTCTGATGCAAAATGGCGGCAAGCATGATGTACACGACCCAGCGTTTTACGCGACTCATTGTACACCATGTTCGAGCGACAGGAGCATGACAGACATAGATGTACCTAAGGAGGCGTTAAGAAAGAAAACCAAATTTTTACAATTGTTCAAATTAAATAGTACTTAATTAATTTTCATACCTCTGAACAGCGAGAGCCAATGTCAACCATATTGATGCCGTGTGAAATATCGCCGGAATTATCTGGAAGAATATAGGATATTTGTTTTATTGTAAAGATGACGCAGATAACAACAACTGCATCGAAGGCAACGTGGTGATATTAAATAACGATCATGTGATGAATGAATGGCGAATGAGATGATTCATGTAATTGCTTCGAAAAGATGACATAATGGAGGATAATCCATGATGAAAATCGCTCTAAGATAATACAAGCAGAGAAAACATCAAATAAACATTTTAAGTTTATGTTTTATATAACCTATATGTAATATGTATTATAGAAATTTCAACAACCCTTTTTAAAAACCCTTGAATATTTTCTTTTGTTTTAGATTTACATTATACATATAGTATATACATAACGAATATCCTTGTATAAACAATAACCAACTGTGCAATATTCGTTTTGTTGTAAAATACAGAAAAACGAATGTTCCCCATTTAAAGGTCCTTAAGATAATTTATAAAATGTCTTTAAATAAAATTCAAGAACAAAAGGAGTTCAGATTAAATTCATCTGAGACAGTCGCATACTTGAATTCTAATTGGAAGAGAGATTTTCCAAAAAAAAAAAAAAAAAAAAAACAACACATGGGATCTTCAGACGACAATTTACATTTTTTATGTTGCCATCAATAAAAAAGGATGTTTTTCCCGATGAATTTCAATAGACAAACGGAATCGTCATTGAATTCTTTTAGCAAAAAGATGAAGAATAAAAAGTAAATGTGAGCCTCGAGGAAAAGGAATTCATTTTCCAGAAAAAAAAAGGAAATAAGAAATTTGTGCGCTGTCGAAAGTTGTTCTTCAATGTAATTTACGTGAATGCTACTTTAATGATAAATTCATTTAGTTGTTAACAATTATGTTCCCTTCAATGAATCCTTTTTGATCTCTGCTCCTCCTGTCTATCATCTTGTCAAAGGTAAATGGTTCGACCTCAACATCATCATCCAATAAATGGAAAATTCGTCGAAAATATTTTGGTATGCATGACCTTAACAAAAGTTTGCGGTGTCCCTCAGATGTACTAAACCGATTCGGGCAGGACATCGGGCATCTGATTCGTTGGACACCTTTCTCTTTGCTCGTTTTTTTCTTTTCTTTATTTTTGTAATTTACTCAAGCAGTACCTGAGAAGGTCCGATTGAGTTCACGACTGTCCTGATCCATAAACCTATCGACCTATATCTACGTATGGAATTGGTTTTATTGATAAAAACGTGAAGATAGTTTAATGAGATTCTAATTCGATCCTCAGTGGGTGACTGGACAATTCTTTCTGCGGCAGGATGAAGAGAGAAAACATTTTCCCCAAGGATGAATGTCGCTTTTTCACCATATTAAGTATTTTGCATTTTGATGAGAGAATTAGTAAAAGTGTATCGATTTTATCTGGCAATTGCTGGGACCACCATTGCGGCAAGTCGAAGGGACTCGCCACATTCTGGAACAAAAGTTAAATTTCCTCTACAGTTCAGAAGTCCCCAGATCTCAATAAATGCGATTAATTTAGAGTCCTAATTACTTTGGGAAAATTTCGAATTTTTTCCGATGTTTTTAAACTAAATGTTGAGTAAAATTAAATTAAGCAGTTTTATCTGCAGTTTTGTTCGGGACGTAGAAAACCGTACAATTTAAATTGAAATTTTAAATTTTTCCTGAATTTCATTTTATTTGTTCTAAGTGCAGTTTCTTTTTTTTGACGTATCAAAATAAATGACAGGTTTTTATACAATTGGAATTCCAAGAATTATTGAACTTTTTTCTCTACAATAAGAAAATAGTATCTCTCTAATCTTTGTCCTAAAACAGTGTACTGTTAATTTCTTATATTTATCATATGAAAATCCATTTCATTTTCAAGTCTCGCAAATTTTGCTAAAAATATTTTCCCCAATTAACTGTAATTTCTGCGTGTTATGCTTTGAAGTCAGCCAAGCTAGAAAACTACTCGAACACCTCGAGAGCTTTTAGCCTATCTACTTACAGAATGAATCCAATTACAATAGATGCCAAGTGAAATTGATTTATTGCTGCCCCAATTTCACGGAAATAACCATTAGTGGAAAATTTCTCGCGATAGTGTGACTTCGTCACTTCTGATTACAAATTAATAAAAAATGCAATTGATTTGTTTTGAAAGTACTCAATAGTGTTAAGTGTGGAAAACCTCTCTTCAAAATACCATAAATTCAATTAGAGGTCATACGTGAATTTTTGAAAAATAGTTTTGCTGCCTCAATTTTTTTTTCTAGCAGTAGAATAAAATTATTCAAAACTGAAAATGTTCTTCTGATATCCTGAATTAATTTAAAACTAGCTGGGCTTGGTGCGTTGTGAAAATAATAATATAATGTATATTACATATGTTTGTACCTAAATATATCTATACGATCGATGTGTTCATTAAAAAACAACATCGATATATTATAAAGCCTGATAGCGGAAATTTTTTTGGGGTACCACTGAACGGATCTTGAAAATTCTTCCATTTTGAATTGCCACACTTTAATAGTAGCTTCCAAATCAATCGCCTCAAAGTAGCTCTTGTACTGAAATTTACTTAATTTTTTTTGAATTTTAAAAATTTACAGTCGCCAGTGAATATTGCTTCGCAAGTGTTCGTCTAGGTGTAAAGGTGGGTTTTCATAAAGCAAAACTTCTGTGAAAGATCTGATATTCGACCAATCAGCATTTACATTATACATTTTTAAATGTCAGAATTTAAAACTAAGCCGCACGGTATGAAAATCTAGTAAATTTCCTTTTGAGCGTTAAACGTCAAAAGAAATCAACTGTTTCATTTGCGTCATGCGCATTTGCAAGTCCGCGGCTTAGTTTTACTTTATGAAAACCCACCTTAACCGTGACTTACGAACAACCGCAAACACACATTTTCATGGCAATTCGTTGAAGTTTTAATTTGTTGGTCACCAACTTTCATCTACTATTTTGAAACGCAATATTTTATGCTAATATAAAATAATCTATATGGTGTAATATATATCTACCTACATAATATATGGAATATATTAAACCAAGCGTGAAGCGTTTACGAAGTTTCAGCAAACTACATATAGAATCCAAATTAGTACGATTTTTAACGAATATTCAATAAAAATCTCTATGACAGCGCCCCATAGGAACTATAGCACCATGGCCATACTATCATCTCGACTCAGCTTTTGTCACAACAAACTCTGTGCCAAAGTTTCAATTCAATCCGTTGGCTAGTTTTCCAGTAAATCAGGGCCATACAAACAGACATACAGACATTCCTTTTTAAATAGATAGAGATGTTTGATGTGATGCTTGAAATATTCATTTATTGCGCAATTTTAACACAAATTTGTTTTACCCAACAAGAAATACTTTTGGGAAATTTAGTACCTCAGAGTTTCAGAGAAATTTCAGCACATTCAAGAGTTTTAATCCTTTCAAAGCAGGTTAATGTTATTCTGGTGCATAATATTTTCAAGGGTTTCAAACCAACTCTCGAATATCATTTGCTCGTTGTGTATCATCAAAATTTTATTACATAAAATTAGATAAACTTTAGTCATGTAATTGAAACTTTATTGCCGTGCAACAAAAGAACTAACGAGCCAATTATGAAAATTACTAACCAGGATCAAAAGCAACGAACAGAAAATCTCTAGCAGCGATGCTGCTGAAAGATGTCCTGAAGTTGAACAGCTCAAGTAATCTGGAGCACTTTTGATATTGTCTCAGCCAGGACTCAAGACATTTGGATTACATTTAAAAGTTGGTTTCTAAATTTGTTGCAATTGGCTTCCTGTCCACTTAAATGCATCTCTGCGGCATCTGTATCTAAAGGATATCATTGTGTGGGGGAATTTGTATGGCTGGTGTTCTCCTTGATTATTTCGAGCTAATTACAGTTATCCAACGAAATACGTTTGAGGTCAGAATAGTAATTAAATGGCTGAGTTAATTACTTCGAGAACAAACCAGGCTGGCGAGAACAGCACACTAACATTAGTCGGAATTGAACAAAAGGGTTAAAATATAACAGTAAACTTAATCAATATTAACTAACTGAGTTAATGATATGCTTAGAGCAACAAATACTTTCATTTGCAACACTGAAATGTAATTTAAAAAAATTAAAACAATTGCATTTCGTTATCGTTTGCGATTAAAATATTAAATGATAAATTTTGGAATGCTGACGTAATTTTGACTTGTAACGGGTAAATAAAGCTTTTGAAGATTTCCGAAATTAATTAGTGACTTCTAAAAGGAATACAAATAAGCGTAATCGCGGTTATGTCTAAAACGTAGTTCATGTATTTCTAGTATAACACAGAGTAGGTTTTAGATCAGAATCCTTTCAATTTTGGGGTTAGTTTGAAAACTTTACCAGTCACTTGCAATATTATTCGGGGAAATCCCCTAACACAGGTTAATTTTCGGTACCGTATGGGTTAATCTAACTACCAGGAAGTTGAAATCTGGTTAGTGAACGCGTATGAGAATTTTACAATATGCGAAATTCCAGGATAAATGAATTCAGCCAACTTGAATTACGGTATTTGGAGATGAATTACGGAATGTGTTGTGTACAGATGCAAGTGATTTGAATTGCTCTTTCGCAATTTGATTAGCGATTTTGGAGAAGGAGCGGTTGAACTGCGGTGAGTGGGAATGATATTGTTCCTGGAAAACCGAATCCCTTGCGGATGTGTTGATGATTCAAAGTGGATATTATGGTCGTAAATGAAATGGTCGCATTAAACGAACTTACCTCATTAAAGGTGTTATAAGCGTAACAGGCTGCCACAGGTGATAACGGCTTGTAGTGGTTCCCGAGGCTGTACATATAAATCAAGCCCGGAGCAGGAAAGAGCACAGTGAACATATCGCAGAGTGCCATACCTGGAGAAAAAAAATAACAAAATTAATTACATTTTAATATTGTCATAACATTTTCATAGGGGAATTTTTTTACGAGCTCTCGTTTGTGGTCAAAGATAAAGTTTGAGTGTTTGCGATGCTTTTGGAAACTTTGAAATTAGTTCAGATTATGAGACATGAGTTTGAGAAGATCAGTAGCATAGAAGACTATCTCCATTTCCAAGTGCTTACATGAATAATATATGTGTCAGGTGGAACAGTGAAAGGATCAAAGTTAACGGATTCTGGAAAAGTCTTCTTAAGTAAATTGAAAGATAAACACAAATGTTCCGATACATTTATTAACAAATAAAAATTTAATCAAATTCCTTATGGAATGGTATCCAGATCATATCCAATCCAAACATAAACATCGAGCCTACGAAAAACACGTTAAAGCAATTTGGTTTTTTCTCATGTTTTATTTTTAGTTTTTGCAAACTATTTCAATTTTGTAAAGTAAGAAATTCAAACACAGCTGGATGCCTGCACTTTGCTCCAATTTTCTTGCAGTGCTCTAATAATATGTGTTCGTCTGGTTATGTGAAGTGAATTTAAAATGTTCCCTTCAGCACACTCCATGGAAATCAAAGGATTCGTTAGATAAGGATGCCTCAAGGATATGGAGAACTGAGGCACTAGTGTAATTTTCTCTATTGAAGTTCCTGACACATAATGCGAGGGGAATTCAAAATTTCTCGCATAAACAACTTGATTTAGGAACATAACTTTTTTTTTATTTTGTACTTGTATAGGAACCTTGGAACAAGCAACATGAAAAATGTATGATAAAATTCTTTCATCAAAAATATTATGACTGGTTAAATAAAAATGCATGTTGAATGAAGGAAATTTTCTGGTGTTTTTTATGGGAATCAAAGATGGTTTTTTTCATCATCATTTTTCGAAATCATGATTAAAGTTAAGCCAAATGGATTTGTTAATCATGAAGCATTGTCATTAAAAGGCATTTTCCTCATCCAGTAATCAAGGATAATTTGCTCTTAAGCGATAAGCAGCTCATTAGCATTGCAACGACTTCGATTCTGTTCGGATTTAAATTAATCTAAAAATAATGAAAATGAAAATATATTCTTGTACTCACACTTCAGCACGATGTTCGTAGGCGTGTGCATTCCCCTCTTGCTGAGGACTATCACTATCAATGTGTTTGCAGTAATTGTGACCATTAGGAGGAATGGCATACAGTATCCATAAAGTGGGACGCTATAGGCCAACACCGTGTCACATGAGACGTTCAAGTAAGACATATTATGAACACGATTAAAGCAAAACTCCCCCTCGTCGAACTCCTCAAAAAACCTATACGTCTCGTTCTCCACCGAAGTGTGTGCAGACTTCGTTTGCTGGAGGGAGAAGTTGTTCTGATATTGCAGCGATATCGGGTCCATGTTGCCCAGAGTTCCTGTTCCCATGGTTGATGTTCCCATTTGTTCCGAACAGAATACGAGATCGGAAATTACAGTTGGCTCGCTGAGTTTCACTAATTGACGGTCGTCAATTAAAATACTCGACCTTTTTTTAACTTTCAAAATTTAGTTTTTCTGAATACACTAAAATTACTTAAATTTACCAAATTATTCCTACTTAATTAAATGACAGAGTTTATCTTAATTTGAATGTTCAAGGTTTACCAAATCCAAAGTTTGGTTCAAAGGTTGAGGTTTTTGCCCAAATCTGTAAAAGAAAGAGATATTTTTTTAAGTAATATCACCTTCGAGAAAATTTTAATTGTTAAACAATATGTGTAATTCATAAATCATAAATTATTAGTAATGATATGTTTATTTCTTTGAGTATACCAAACTTATTTCAAGGATATAAATAGCTTCAATTTACTGTCAATTAATTGAAGTTCGGAACACTTGAGCCGATTTTTCAAGTGTCCAAATCGTCATATTGTTATATAAAGTAAAAGATGCTGTTCAATTTAACAATATCTAACCTTGAACTCAGTTTATATGACACACAAACACATATATCACAAATTTCCACATCGCAGCACAGACATTAACGAAAAATGAAATAAAAATAAAAATAAAAAATGAAAGTTATAACGAAATGTTTGGCATGACGGTCTGTGCAAGGAAGAATTATGGTATCAATATTTCCCACGGTCTAGTTAACTCTTAAATGCACTGTGCTTATAATTTTATCTTTGTATGGGTCAGTGGTTGATTTACCCAGCAATTCCATCCAGTTAGATCCCTTAAGGACGTGCGGTGAATGCTTCATATGAGTTATATGGTTTTAAATTCCCAACAAGCTCCATTCAGAATGATATGATGAAGAGTTTTTGAAATTGTTTTTTAAAATTTTCTCTTTCGGATTTTGAACAAAAGATCAATTTTACTTTTCCAGATTTCATAAAATTCGATTTTAGTTTGTTCATATTTATTATAAAATATTATTTCTAAATGCGTTGTTGTGGCTCTGCAATCTTTTGGTTTTAATTGTTTTGTAATTGCTATAAACAGAAAATAACTTTATTGTTTTTAAAATGAAGAATTTTATGGAAAAATTAAAAAATTCAAGGGAAGAATTTATCGGCATTTCCTATCTTAATTGGTTTATGATAAAACATTTTCAGTCTACTCATATATTTTTTTAAAAAGTAATAAACTGCTATTTTGGATTATCTCTACAAAATTAACTGCATATAAGTTTTTAATTGATGAAAGCAAATTGTAATTATTTGCAGCAGCTGAAAATTATTTTGTAGTCTGATATTTAATGCTGTGGGGATGCTGCTAAATTGGGGCTAATTGTTTGATATCGAATTAAGGTCAATCAATATTAATTACGAGCGTTATTTCTGCTGCACAAATGAAGTCCTTCGGGAATCCTTTACTTGAAAATATTTTTAATCCACTCGGGTTTTCCACTATGATTTTGAAAGCAAATAATGTTATTTCGGGCACAATATGCCGAGGGTTGTGATGTCAAATAGTGCAGGACAATTTTAGGTATTGTGCAATGGCATGTCCTGTAAATATGCTTGTAACTTAATAATTTCGTGGTTTGGATGTTGGAAAATTTGGAAATATGCATACAAAATTAAAATGCACGTGAAAATTTCGATAAGGATGAAAATAATTTTGTGTAGAATTATTACTCAAAAATAATTGGGAATTTTCCTGAAGGAGTCTTAAAAGGGAATAATAATTACAAAAATCATTCTTTATGCACAATTGTGCTTCCAGTTTTTCAGACGGTGATAACAAGCCTCTCCTGAGAGTGTAAGCAATGGAACTACGAAAACAGACTACTACGACTATTTCACTCAGACGCTGGATTAAGTTTATTTGTGCAGAGGGGGAAATCATGGAACGAATTTTCTTGGTCCACTACAATTGGTAGCTTGAGCAAGGTGCGTTAAATTGAAATAAATATTTTTAAACATAAAACATATGTGAAAGAAGCGCAGAAGTTTAACGAATTTTTCATTGTTACTTTAAGAGCAAGCGTCAAGCGGAATTATCTTAACAGTTTCAGAAAAAAGCATGCATAAGTTTTAACGAAGTTAAATTCAATAAAAAAAAAAAAGAAAAGAAAAAAAAGAAACAAAAAACGCCATTGTTTAAAAACTTCGATGTTAGCAAGTCGTGTTTCGGTCTCTTAGAGACCCTAAACGACCTAACGACTTTGTTCACCTGAAAATGTTTCTCCCTTTTAAGATTTTATCAGATGAAGTGAATAAAATGGGATTTTATAAAAAGAAAAACAACAGAGGGATTAAAACGATAATTGGAAAAGTTACATTTTTGGTAACGAAAGTAAATAATTTTATTCATGCTATGATCCGTAATATTGCTTTTAGGGACAACAGTGCCAATAGTTGAATAACTTTGTTTTAATAGGATTCCGTTTTTGACAGCTACTGGAGCAACCCATGTCAATGTTTTTCATTTGTATGTGGTATTTTTTTTTCTTTTGCAATAACATTTACTGTATTAAAGATTTCTTGTATAAATCGATGTCAAAATGTTGATTTTCGAGGAAAACTCAGTGAAAGTATGTTCAAGCAATCATAAGATTTTTCATAGGGGTTGATATACAATAAGTCAATAATAATAAATATATTATGTTAAACATTTTATTTTAACAATTGAAAAAGTTAAATATGTTGGTATTAAACCATGAACCATGGTGAAGTTTCCGTTTTTTAGGTAAATTTCGAAGAAAAATCTATACTTTTTGAATATTTTTGATTAATAAAAGTCGAAGACTGTATTAAGTAATAAATAAATATTATAAAGAAAATTTAAGTAAATTTACTGATGAAGAATCAAAAACCGATTCGAAACGTCTAAAAAATATTTAAAAAAAGAAGACTGTATCGGCTTTTATTAATCAAATAAAATTTTTATTATAATTTCTCTGATCATGACCCCTGGGCCTTAAAAATGATTATTATCTTATGTTAATTATTATATGATAATTATTATATGTATTTTATATTTAATTATTTAATATCATATTCATACCTATAATCATCATCAATACCTATAATCTGTGGACTATGTATATTATATACAACGCCTTCTTTGGGACACAATAGACCGCTCGCATTTGGCAATTTGGTAGATGAACATAAAAACCATAGTACATAATACATCCGATGAATACATCAAAAATTTCGTGTAATAAATATGACTAGTGGTTGCTCGCGGTCGAAATTTGACCGTAAGGGTCCGTTTACATTACTGACAATTAAAAATCGCCTGACAATTAAAATTGATGACAAAGTGTTAGTATAGTGTAAATGGGCCTTAACTCAAAAAGTGTTGACCGTGATATAAAAATACCATTTTACCTTTATGACGCAGACGCAGTTAATTTCTATTACGATTTCGATTAGTAGTTGTAAAAAGTCGTTGAGTAAAATACAAATTTTTCAATACACAATATTCACATTGAAATGAAAATGAATGTGTTTTCTTCAAACGCTTCTGCCTTCTTATTTCTTTAACTTTTTCCGTCAAATGACCTTCCCTTTCATAATCACTGTCCTCCAAATCAACAGAAACACAAACAAGCTCTAAAGAGACCCAATACCAATGACTATAACGTTCGACCAACAACTCCTCGAAGTATCCCGCGTTTTTGTTTAAAAAAACCCTTCGGCAGGCCTACAGTCTGAGCTCTTGAGCTCTGAGGTATTTATTTCGAAGTGTGTTTATTGAATTTATTAGGGTAATTTATTTCAAAATCGAGAAAATAGTTATTGATTCATAGATTACTCATCAAGAGTTTTTCAACGTTACCCCACAGGACGTGATTTTAAAATTTTCGAATTTCCACCTCTACTACACACCCAACTCCCCTTCCCATTCCCACACTCGTACCAAAAGAACCCCTGAAACGTTGGTGTCACTGCATAAGGAGTAGGTACTCTATTTTATACAAGCCAAGTTTCTCTCTAAACTCCATAATTTCTTTAAAACTTCAACTCCCTGCCCCGCTTTTTCACATTAACGAACTTACCTGAATCTGAGCTATTAGGTTGAGAAATAACGTAATAAAATTTGGTTAAAATATCTTCAAAATTACGGCCGCTAGTGCGGGAATATCCGAGTGTGTTTACATATTCTACATTCAAATGGAGCCGCAATGTATTGTATATGGGGAAAAACATCATACCTTATTTTAGCTGTTTTAACAGGTAAACTAACACAAAAATGCTAAAAAAAAAATTACGAAAATCGGTTCATAAATAGAAGAGAAAATGGTACTGAACACTTTTCCCTAAGCCTATTTATATATAAGATAAAATTGTCATTAAACATTGTATAAAAGCTATTCAAACGAAACATTGTTGATACACCTTTATAATATTTTGAGCAACATCAGCCAATGAAAATGACAGAAAATGGCGAATAAAACTGCTTCCCTATCGCTATTCTGTGAAGAAACAACGTCTGCTTTATGAGGCCATTACTCAGAGTTCCTCTAAACGTATGTTGCGATGCGACATTTATGGCATATTAGTTCCATTTACGTTCCATAAAGTCGAAAAGGACATTGCCAAACGTATTTATCTCTTAAATACAAGAAAATGTTGCTGTTTAATAACAAAAACATTGTCACTTTACAGAAAACTGTCGAACGTTGTTGTGATTGTGAAGCGATTTTAAAGTACTCGTAAATAATGCATGTCAAGGAATGCCAATTTATCAAGTGCAATGTTGAGGTTGGGGGATCAAATGTCGTGAGGTTACCGCTGTGAAATTTAGCATCGGAAGGATTAGGAATTCTCTGTTGGTTGCAGCAGCACTGAATTCCAGAGTTCCGGACACTTCATGATGCCAGATGCACCAATCGAACTGCAGTGACAACCGCAATTGACTTGCATTTATTCTTCTATTTTTGATCCTTGCCATTGCACAGCAGAACGGAAGGACATTGCATCGAGATCGTGGTTTATCCTTCTCTGGCATGTGCAGCTTTACATGAGCAAGACGAATGTCTGGATGAGGATGAGAAAGCTCCAAGCAGTGTCCTTTTTCTATTTTAACTTGAATTGCATTTTATTAGATTGGAGATATTTTTTAATACAGAGTTTTGTTGTAGTTTTTCAAAGGTGAAAATAACAAACTTTCTGAATTATTTTTCAGACGAATCGATCGTTTGTTTCTATTTATTTTGTTTACGTTACAGTATAATTTATTGATTTGTACCAATAAAATAGTTTTTTTTTCTGGGTTTTGTGGCATAAGTTATTCAGAAACTGTAATCTTGTTCCAGAACTTATTTGATGCATCTTATAAAAAGCTTTCTCATATGCAAATTTTTTAATGTATGCGAAATTCACTGATGTGTAAAATTGCGTTGGGATTAATCATATTTTTAATTATGATAAAAGATAGTTGAACAGTTTCAAAGTGTTGAGTGGATTTTGAGGATGCTTGTTCACTAAGTTAAAAAGAGTTATGACACTTCTGGAGGATGAAGTCATAATATGGAAATGATTGTTCAGCAACGTATAAAAAAGCATCACGTTCTAGAATATGCAGATACCGGATGAGAGTCCATGCGGTCTTGCAGAAATGTCTCCAAATTGCTATGTAAAGGAAGTCACACTGATGATCCACATGCAGCACACCAAAGAGAAACACACTCGTACCATAAATATTGGTGCTATGAATTCACGTAATCCTCTTTCTGTAATTTAACAAAAACTTCAGCAACAAATTTTACTTTAAAGTTTTCGTGAAATATTTTCCTTAAAGTTCTTAAGGACTTGGAATTTTGAAAGATAGAGAATTTTTTCGGTATCTCAGATTCCGTCTGTTTTCGGTTTTGTCAGAATTCCTTTTCACGAATGATATTCAGAACATTGACCCAACCCGTTTTCGGTTTGGAGGACCTCTTAAAGAGTTTCAGAGTACTTCCGGGAAAACAAATAGCATCCATTGGCTAAACTACTTTTGTAAGCGATTTAAACAACTACATTTGTGGTGTGTGTCTTGTGTTTTCAACGACCAACTTACACAATTTCCAAAATAAATCGCTTTCGGTTTGCTGGACACAAACGGAATTTCATGCACATAATGGGAATAGCAGGCGGGGGGTACGAAAATGTTGTGGAAATTCATGACTCTGCATTAGTTACATTCAAGGATTTAAATCTTGGCTCAACACACCGTAATTTGCATAACGTAAGTAAGTTGCTCGTATCAGATACAATCATCGTTTTATGGATTGCAATTTCCATTGTTGAAGTTTGCTTCGTAAAAGCATTGATTTGCTTGGATAAGATCCTTCTTCAAAATACGAAATATCATCGAATCAATACCTTAAATTCACGGTGTTCTGTTTGAAATTAAGGACAACAAGCGAATAATTTGTTCGCCTTGAACAAAGAGTTATTGACATCCTGAAAAAGCACTTCTGGCTAGAGCACGTCCCATTCTCAAATGGACAAAACTTAGTATTCAACAAATCGAAATGTTCCACCCTTGATTAAAGCCGGAAGCCCGCGATGGGCAACATAAACTGAATTCATTTCATTCACACCGCCATTATACTTATAATCCTTTGTATCGACGAGCTTTTCGAGTCCTGGGCAGGGCCAACAGCTCTTCGGAATAGTAATTAATTTGCGTTCTATTTTTATTGAGGTCTTCCATTGTGAAGAATGGTGGTTTGTAGAGGACGAGGGTATAGGGGATTGTGTGTGCCTTCAGTCAATACGGTAAATTTATTGGCGCAAATTTAAGGAGATCCTTAATTAGAATCATGCGAATTTGGCCACAATATAATTGATACTTGTTCAAATAGAAAAGGATCGTGTAGTTGCCTGGAAAAAATTCTTCAATAATACGAATAATGTACTTCCGAATTTCAGTCATGTCCTTCAAGGACAATCTGTATTAATTATATTCCACTCAATGATTTCTTAATGATGTCCCATGAAATATCAAAATCTACTCATATGACCTTACACAGTATAATATCTGTTGTCCGTTCTCTTCTTTTCGGCTTTCGCTGGTATCGTTCTCAGAAATCCTTAATTGACTGCTTTACGCTGTCGACAAATGTGGTAGGCTAAAAATTCAGATAATCACTTAGAACAAAGAACGGCTGCAACCATATTTAGAAGATAATTAGGCTCGACTTTATCCGTGGCAGTAATTCGATTGTGATAAATGCGCGCGACTTTTATTTTCCATGGAATTTTGCAACGTCTGGGTAGACGAACGTCTCGTTTATTTTTACCACATTTCAGGAGTCATTTCTGGGTGAAAGGACATCTCCACGCAGAGTGTCTACAGTGTCAATGTTAACGCATTTATGCTGTTTTTTTTCTACATTTTTTCAAGAAGGAGAGTGATTAGAACTGAATTACTATGATAAGGGACGCCTTTTTACCTAATAGGTATATGAAATGAAATTTACTTTCAGAAGGATAAAAAACGTACATTAAATATCATTTGGTGAGCTGGTCCTCTGCCATCACATTGCTTTTATTAAAACGTGACTTGCGTTCATCTGGCAAATTTCTGCCTGGCTTCATTTTTTTGACCAAACATCAATTCTTCAAGGTTGTTGTGATCAAAATCTTTTAATAAAGTCAAATGAAAAAAAATGATCATTATATACAATATTAATATTGTATAATATCATCTTCGTCCAGTAAAGTTGAAAGTGTATCTGTATAATATGGTTGCAAAAAAAACATTATAAAATGTCACATACTCGTATTAAGGGTTTTTTTAGTGGAAAAGTATTTCAAAAATTTATAAATCATACTAATATTATAAATATGAAAGTTTGGATGTTTGTTACTCAATCACGCCTTAATCTTTTTTTTTTTTTTTTTTTTTTGTTTAAAAATGCGGGTGAGAATTTGAATGGATAAATGTGAAACTTCTGGGTTTCGGTCGTAAAGTTTTTGAATAATGGGTTCGTTCGTTCATTGATCCCAATTGGGGCAAAGTGGCAGTGAAGTATTTTTAAGTGTTACTTGATTGAATATAAGTTATTGAAAATTGAAATTTACTTTTTGGATTCAGTTGTTATTGTTATATTGTTGGTATTAGGTTGACATGGTTTTTTTTAATGACATGTATCTGAAACAAAATTAAACAATTGATGACAAAAACGCAGCCTTATTTTCTGCACATAGCTACTTGAAATATTGATGGATTTAAAAGCTCAGGAATGCTTAATTCTCTATGTAGTTACGGTACGGACGCCGGGTGAAAACGGGTAACCAGCGAAAAAGTGTCATAATGCTGAATCAATCCAAGCTCATTAATGACAATCATTTATCTGGGTAAAGCTAGTAACATATAAGAAATAGATAACGGAGGAAATATGCCCATAACATTCTTCAGATAATATTTTAATTTTGCTCTTGTCAGTGAACAGATTAAAAATTATATTTTACTACATATTCTTAATTAAATAAAAGTTTGGAAGGTTCTTTTTCATATATGCAACTAAATTTTAATTGGCAAAATTTTTTGAATTCCACGAAGTTTTAGTATAAATAAGAATGGAAAAATAATTTTTGTGTCAGTTGGTATAAAATTTTGTCGTGTTACATTTTATTTATAAATATTCTTGCAGTATGATTTTGTGATGTTCAAATTAAATTATGTGAACTTCGAAAGAAAATAAGTAAACAAATTAAAAGAAAAATAAAGTAAAACGAAACTGTTCATTCATTTTAATCAAATAGTTCTTAACAATACTGTGTTGTAAAACAAGCTGAAATTTAAGTTGGTGTTTCTCAGGCTTTCGAAGATTTTGTTCATAATGAAAAGTATAGTTCTTTTTTGGCTGGTGTCAGTGTTGTACAGGGTGCAAGAAATACATGGCAGGAACTACTGCAAAATGCCATGTGGCGAAAATCATATTGGATGCCGCAACAGTAGGGTTAGTGAAAAATTGGTATTTAATTGATTCTCTGTTATAAAATTCATATAAACTAGGAAATCAATGAAATATGCTCCAACCGCAGTGAATTTATTGATTTGAGGAAGTACTCTAAAAATATAGTCACTATATTAAACAAGTATAGGAATGACGTGGCTGCAGGAAAACTGAAAGACCTGGGTCCTGCACAGCGTATGGCTTTGATGGTAGGTTCATCTGATGTAAGTGGTAACCATACATCACGGATTGGTTTTAGAGATGGGATAAGCAGCTAGCGTATTTGGCTGGTTTGAATGTCAAAACCTGCGTTTCTAAACGCGATAAGTGTCGGTCTACGAAGAAATTCAGAAGTCCTGGTCAAAATCTGGGAGAGGCTGCTGGTTCACGGGAAATGACAGTACAGGAAGCTCTTTCACAAATCTTCAACAGTTGGTTTTCAGAGTCTGCGAATGCGACAGCGGCTGATATTAAAAAACTAACTGCTAAAGTTGTGTAAGTACGGCATAATTTTTATGTAAGGTATATTAAATATAATTCAACGCTGGGGACGTCTTAAAAAATTATTAATAAAAAAACAATTAGGCACATTTCCATTGTTAAATTATGAAAGGACCTCCCACTGTTTGTCTGTCTGTCAGTCGCAGTTAGAGCTCCTTTGTACTTAAAAATGATTGAAACCATTTACCATACACAATAATTAATTGTATCGTTTGTTAAAGACATTCCTTAATCACGGCTTTACCAGAAGTTTCTTTCTACCAGAAGTTTTTTTTTTTTTTAAAGCAAATCAAATAACATTGATAATTTCGCAACAGTTGTGATGGACCGAAACACACATGTTGGATGTGCTATGTTGAGAGTCTATGAAGAGGATTCCCTTCAATATTTATTAACTTGCAATTTTGCAGCTGGAAGGAAAATCGGATATCCTGTTTACATCCAGGGAAAACCAGGATCGAAATGTAAGAAAACAGATTCGCAATACAAATATTTGTGCTCCAGATCAGAGAAATTCGATCCGAATGAAATAATTATGGTTTGAAAGTGTACCATTAAAAAAAAATTACATATAAAGCACCAAATTATTAACTCTTGTGTTATTCACTGTTGTATATAAAAAAAAAAACATTAATAAATAAATAGGGTTATTTTGGGAAAATGATTTGAATTATTCTTGATATCATATGATAAAACGTCCGGATTTATGAAGAAATAAAATATTCCACCAGGAAAGGACACTTATCCCAGTGCTCCTGTAGTTTAGTTATTTTTAATAACTAACGGAACATGCAAAATGGCCGACCACGCCACTCGCCAGTTGTGTGTGATTGATTGGTTGAATTGTCTCGTGTAAGGAAATTGAATTTCTTTGTATTTATTATTTATCAAATTAGGGCAACACGCGACCATTTTATTTGATCAAATTTAACGAAATGATAAAACAGAGAAGAATTTCTGGCGGCAATATCTGGGAATTTTCACAGGAAAACGAATATTTTCCTGCTTTTTACATAAATAATACATTTGGCATGTTATTGAATGTGACTTAGCGATATGAAATTCAGTTCTAGTATAATATTTATAATAGGATCTACTAGCAGAAACACATCGACTCAAGACGTCTGTTAACAAACTCAAGTCGACAATTCCTATTGGCGCAACATCCCCGTGGCGGCGTGGCATCGGGTCCAATTTCAATTTACCTTTTGGAATTTCTTTTTCGCGGAAATTAATTTAGTTTTGGTTTACGGATTAATTTCCCGAATCTCTTCGACAACGGACAATAATCTGAAGCATTGTTGACTGCCACACGCCTCTGCTCCGGGACGGGATTTAATTTAATTAGATTTGGTTTTTTTTTCTTCGCCACACGGGAATAAAGCGATTTCAGAGCATTAAATTAATTTCGTGATTCCTTTATTTCCATCTTAATTTAGTCGTCTTATTAAAATCCTCAACTCGACACGGAACGAATTCACGTGGTGACGAGATTAACTGGCCATCAGGAAATTGTCCTCCAAGTTCAATAACAGTAATGTGATGGACAATTGACCAGTATTCCTGTTTTCCTTTAACATTATAATTGCTCCAGTTCAGCTGTGCAAAGTGTAAAAGTGGAAGACTGGGTAAACGATTGTTTATTGTTTGGAATAATAAACAAACTCTTCCATTTGTAGGTACTCGTGGTCTTAATTAAAAATTAATTGAACTTGTTTATGTTTCGGTTAACTTCCTAACATCATTGTTTACTCAAGCGGAAAATTTATCTATGGCCAGATAATTATGGAAAGGAAAACTTTCTTACTGTAAATATAAAATATATTCTTGTGGGTTTTTCTTTGACGCAGAAAAGCCGACAAAAATTTACGCTAAATTGAAAATTATAGGCTTGTAATTAAAATCTCTGAAAAATGCCGAAACACTTTAAAATATGATCAATTAAAAAATATTCCAAAAGATTGTTTGAAGAAAGTAAAAAATTTTGGGGCTTGAAAAATTTTGAAATTGTTTTTAATTAGATTTTTAGTTGATTATAGCACGAAAAAAGCAACGAAATAATTTATTGAAGCAAATTGTTATTGTGATTTTTCCGAATCCAAAGCTATAGTTTGTTATATTTATAGCAGCGAAGGAAAATCTCAATCTAAATGTTGTGCATTAAATATTTATTGCTGTTAACTTTTTTTTTTAGATAACTTGAGACTAGAGTTCAAGACTTTTACTGCTATTATCAAAATGTTCTTTGAGTTGGGTAAATTAAAACATTCAATTTAAAGATTTATATTTAGAATTTGTGTGGAACTCTGATTTTGCATGTGTATTTTTTATTCTAAGAAGCAATAGATTTGGTTTTTCTCATAAACAATTCAGTGGAATTTCTTCCATGTGGATTGAAACACTATTGTGATTGATTTTGAATATTTTATTTCTGAAATTTTTGGTTGTTTTTACTTCTGAAAGTTATAAAATATGCATTTATACAAAATAAAATCTTCGGAGTTATGATTTTCCATGCACCGTCGATATTTTCAATATGAGGTTTACTGTAAATATTTTATTGTTTTTATGGGGTATAGTGGCAGTGTTATGAGAATTTTAATTAACAATACATTAATGTAAACACAAAAGGGAGAAACTCTTAGAAATATTACTTAGTAACTGATTTTGTTACTTAAAAATCAAAATCATTTTGTAAGATTCTTGAAATTAAAAGGACATAAGAAATTGCTTGAAAATTTCACTAAGCTTTAAATTCCTGTCTGGAAATGAAACAACTCAATACAGATATGTTTGTTGTTGTTTTGATTACGCTTTTTTCCCTTTAATATAGGTAGGTATACCTATGTCTGATATTTTGGCACATTCATGTTCCATACGGAACGTGGTCCTTACATCCTGAATAATGGAAAGCCAGTTTTCCAAAGTCAGTATATTTTTTCTACCGGAAATATCACTCATAGCTCCCTGTCACATTCTGAATAAATTATGTAAACATGGACAGGACCCTTACCATCGGAAAGTCATGGTAGAAAAAAAAAACAAAATAAATAAAATAAAAAAAAGAATAAAATAAATTTTATCTTATCGCTGGAGGTTATCACGAATATACTCGTAATTCAATGGGAAAGGGAATTTTCACGCGCCGTTTGATGACCCCAATGATTCCAGTTTGGCAAAGGAGTAAGTGATGGGAGAGCGACTTTTCAATCCCTGTAATCATAAAGTAAAAAAAGAATACTTTCGAAAGTACTGGCAAGAGAAAACTTCAAACGAATGCATGCTGAACAGAAACTGGAAATCGATATGTGTCCTTTACCTGTAAGGAATGTTCATCAAGGATCATTATTTAGGGAAAACTGTCCATAAAAAAATCAATATTCTTCCTAAAGCAATTCTAGTACCCCTAATTTGTGGCATATAAGATCGAGATTGTTGTGCCAAAATTTATTGATTTCTGCGTTAGTGGCAAATTCCACAATAAGAAATTTAATGCAAAACTCACATATGTGTGAACTGATCGGATTACTTCGAAATAACTAGCGGCCACCTGAACCTAACTGAAGTCGGTCTTTGGTCCAGGGATGAAAATAAACAAATGTGGATTATCGTATTTGATTTTAACATTACTTAGCATTTCGGAATCATCTGAATGAATTTCAAAATCATATTGCGTAACGAACTTGTACACGCTGGAATGAAGATGTGCATTCGGAGGGGGTTCCGTAAGTTGGAGCTCCTTGGGAGTAATGTATTAAACATTTACAACAAAATACACCCCCAAATATTATTACCTTGCCACCCGTCAGAGCTGAAGAGATAAATCGAAGCTTTTAGTAGTGTAAGTATTAAGTATTAACGGACGTAGGATTCAGACGTCTCCACCCTCACATCCAAGCCCTCCATTTGGCTTAGCATTTTCATAGCACTTTGCTGAATTTGAATTTGTTGTTCTCCATTTGAGAAAATCATGAAATTCAATTCCATAACAACAAAAACTATTTTACATTTTCGTTAAATGAAAATGAGAGAGTTTCACTTATACTTTGTGCATAAGTTTAATTTGGAATTCAATTAAATGTTGCATTAAATGCCTTTTTATATTTTTAAAATGTATGTGCTCCTGAAGGGATTAGTTTCGCAACCCAACAAATCAAACAAATTCTGGTTAGTCGCAGAATAGGTTAAATCTATTTGCATCTATGAAGCTTAAACTGCAAAACTTTACACAATTTCCCAAGTGAATTCCACCATTTTGAAACATTCGCGCTACAGTAAAAGGTTTTCCTCAACTAAGCAAATTTTCTGGATGAAAGTTACCCCAGTCACAACTTATTTCCGCAAATTTTATGTTCTAGGAGGAAACTTTTTCAAAATAATGCTATTAAAATGTGATAAGAAATCTCCAGTGCCTGGAATTTCCAGATTTAGCATAAAAGAAGAAAAGAGCGTGCAACTTTTAAATTTGTTATCTGGTTTTTAAATTTTTGTGAGATTTTACCTTTTTTGTTGTTGTTGGTTTTGAATAAAATAGGATGCATTTTCTTACGTTCTTATATATTTAACAATATTTATTTTTATCAATTTTTAAATTATATAAGTGAATATAGAGACTTTTGAAGATAATCCTTGAATCAAATACATAAATAATAATAACAATAAATAATAAATTTATTTTTATAAAGGACAATGTAAATTTGCATGAAGCCTTTTACCAAATTGATTTGTTGTACGTTGAACGTTGGAAACGCCACGAAATAATGATGACAGAAATAAGTACTATATATTCATGATTGGGAAGTGAAAAGAAACCGTTTTATGCATGTCCGTCTGTCTGTTGTCTGATAACTCAGGAACTCGTGTAGCCACATGATTGACATTTTGTACAGTATTACTTTGTCAAATTTGTAACTTGTAAGATCAAGTTCGAAGATGAGTAAAAGTGGGCAACTCCTTCTTAGTGTTGCCATATGAGCCATTTAAAAAAAAATTACACATTAACTTTCTTTCAGAAAATATTTTTAAAAATACTAATTATAATTAATTATTTGGACGATTAATATTATTTAATACGATTTTTAAATTCTACATCTAGGGTAATTCATATTTGGTCTAAACTAATTATGCTTTCCGTACTGGTTAAATATTTCTATTCGTTCTCTATAATTTTTTCAAAACTCTTTTATTACTGTTGAATTATGGATTTCATATTTCAAACAAAACCTTAAAATCAATGTTTCAGCAGTATTTTCAATTATATGTTAACTTTATGATACAAAAAGCCTTAAAAGTGTGATTTTGATTTACAATAAAAGAAAAGAAACGAAGAATTCGCTCAACTTAAAAGTTCGCCCATCGGAAAACTCTCTCCTTGAAGTTCTGATAAATGGATGCTGTAAATATCCCACGGATTGCTACATTTTCAAAGAAAAAAAAAACAAAAAAGGGAAATTCCCTAAAAACCGGATGGTAGAAATAGACCAAAACATTTTCTTGCTACTTATTTTAATTCATTACTTAAATTCATTAATTAAATAATGTAAACGATTTCATCCGTACTAGTTTTTTATTTTATATAACTTAAAGTAAAAACGTATTTAGTTGACTTCAAGCTTCATTTAAAGCTATGGTATGGTTTCCAATAAAATGCGCCAGCGCAAATACACGTCTGAATCCAAGCGCCGCGCCGGGAGTATGCAGACGTGCATTTGCGCCAGCGCATTTTATTGAAAGCCAAGCCTTATAGTGTTCTGCCTTCTGCAAACAACGTAAACTATTACATAAACAAAACTGATTTGCACAATAAGCAATCAAATTGTTCTCCATTATTTAACAATAAACAATGTCCTTGATAAATTCATTTAATCCAAATATTCAAATTTTTCAAATACTGTGATTTTTTTTCATTCCACATTTTTCCGACAATCCTTTTAATTTGATAACTTTTAATACTTGAATTATTTATGATATTCGTATTCTGCTGTTTATTCATATTTATTTATTTTTTATTTTTTGTTTTGAATACACACATTTTCATTGTGGGTTTTATTATCAACTCGAACCATGAAGCCTTGTCGCAAGATAATGTTTACTAGGATATCGACTGTAATGGATGATAGGATGATATGTTTGCTGAAGAATAATATCTAACAGCGCATTACCAAAACAAAAATATGTAAAACATACCCCGAGAGTGAAATGGAGACCTTAAGATGAGCTACAACAGATTAAGTAAATCTGACGTGGGTACAGTGGAGCTTAAGGAGCATCTTATATAACTGGAAGGCGGAAGAAAGTTAACCTGTCGTTATTGTTGTTTTCACGTTAACTTTTATCATAAGTTTGTAAAACGTTCTTAAATCAAATTTTTATGAACAAGAAATGTTTTGAGTTGACGATGGCGTGACTTCATCTTCTGTTTTACAAAACAATTCGAATAATCATAAGAAGCTTTAATATTCCTAAAAAAAAAATCTTTTTCACTTTTTTAATGGTTAAATTGTATCAAACTGACAAAGCACGTGGGAAGGAAACTCGAGATTGTTTCTGATGTTTGCTTTTTCTAATGAAAACAAAACACCTCGAAATTAATTGGCTTTTGTAGCAGAAAAAAAAAATTAATTAAGTTATTTAAGAAAACAGCTCGAGGTTTTGACTATCCAATTAGTATCCAGGAAACGATGTGCATATTAAAAATTGTTTTAATCAAAATCAGCATATTAAATATAGCACATACGAAAATGCAATGTTTTATCATAATTTCATGAATTTCTGTTGTTTCAGATGAATACAAATTCTTTTACAAAAATACATCCCAAAAAAACCATTGAATTACGTTTTCTTTTGAGAAACAATATTTAGGAAAACAATTTGATAAGTTTGTATACAACAATTTTAAACGATTTTCATTTTAGTCAGATGCTAAAAATTTTTTTTAGTAAACAATAAACAAAAGATGGATACGAAGGTAGCTGATTTTGTAGCAGTTTGAAATTGCCCAAATCGTCAATGACACAAATTATATTGAAGGATGTTGTAAGGAGGCTTTTGATTAAACTGCCAGAACAAAATCGTTTTGTGTCCGCCTCTTATTGGTGTGCTTGAACATTGATGTTTTCCTGCATCATCCCTACTGCGACTCCTGCCTGCCTGTCCCTGATTGACGGTAGCACTTTAGTCGTAATTGATTGTGCTTACAAGTGTTTCACGCACAGCATCAATAAACGATTATTCATTCTCATGCCAATGACTTTGGCTAGACTGTGGGATTTTTTTTGTGCAGGTTGTGCTCACTTCATGGAACGCGATTTCCTACAGTATTTATTATATAAAGAGCAGCCATAACGTGTTAATAGCATCATTCGAAAGATATTTCCTTCGGGGATGGTGTAACATCGAAAGAAGCATTTATAGAATGAATTGAGTGAAGTGGGTGGCGCGGTGGTGGCGGCGTACGTTTTCACGGTCAATCTGCTCGAGACGATTTTCTTTTGCGTAGAGGCGAAAGGAAACCATGAAAATGTACCACAGTTAAGGACAACGACTTACGGATAATTGAGTTTCTAATGTACTGTAAATTAAAAATATATATGGCAAATTTAAGGAAGATAATATTGTTCATCCAATTATTATTTTTTTCTATTTTAATCAATAAGAGTATATTTAAAAAAAGGAAGTTTATTATTTACAAATCTAAAGGTTTTGATTAAAAACAAAATGCTACGATCCAGCTTATAAGTTTGTAACACCTAGATTGTGCTGTATTCAGTTCATAAAAAATCATCCAGTGGTTTTCAAAATATCGTGGCCACCGTACCCAAACACGTAGTTTTGAAAAAAACGCGATTATAAGGCAATTTTACCAAAACGTGCAAAATGAGTTAAGTTAGTAACCGATTTTGTCCATTTTTACTTGTCGAATCTATATAAAACTTTTTTAAAAGATAAGACAACGAGTTTTGTGCGGAAAAAGTGGAGCACTTTTTGGAAAAAGTATTTCAGTACTTTGCTGAGAATCTTTAACACTATTTTTCAGATCGATTTGAAATTCTTACAGAATAGGTACTCTTGCCATATTGCACTTTCAAAAAAAAAAATTAAATTTTTTTTTGTCTTTTTTAAAATTCTAATGGCACGAACCCCCTTAATTGTTTAAGAAAAACAATGATACATTTTTTAGAGTACTTAATAGGTGTAAGGTATATTAACTTTAAATGGACGTTTGCCACACCTGGAAAAAGAGGAGCACAATCGGGCAACACCTTCTTATAGTGTTGTCCTATCAGACTGAATAATTTTCATGCACAAATGTTGCGTCTCTGTCCTTAAATTTGTAATAATTCCTACATATTAAAATTTATTATATACACTTAACTTTTGTAACACGGTCTGTTTTCCACAATGCAATGTTGAAATACTATAAGTATAAGAAAACCTTCCATTCTCCCGTCTTTTTATAAATTAGATAGAATGTATTTATCATTTTATGATTGACAAAATTTTTTGGCATGGTTTTTTTCAACGATTCTTTAAGCTGTATGGTTGAAAAAAATTGTCCATACTACATCGAGGGTAGTTCGTGAAATGACGTGAATTGGCATTAACCAATGTCTCCTCTCTATTTAAAATATGTATGTATCTCACCATTTCCCAGTTTCAGATCCTGGTTGTAAATATTTAAGCCGAATATTTCTCAGAAAGTTACACTACAAGAACAATAGTTCAATATTTGCACGAAATGTAAACATCTGGCTTTATTTACGCGGTACAACTCCGATAATTGAGAGTTAACAAAACAAATATAAAACAAAAATCCTCAATAAACATGTTTATAACAACACAGATGTATTTGAGTGGAAAAATAAAGTTCAAGCAATATTGGTGAGAGATTGTTGGATAAATTCAATGTGAACTGCCGGTATTTTGCAGATAAAACTGTGACGGACGAGTGGAGAGGTCAGAGGTCATATTGCAATATACAGAAAATTAGTGTAATAAATCTGTCAAAATCTGCAAGAAGCTCATTATGATCCTTACATATTTTCCTCGTTTATTTATTTATTTTTGTTCTCAAATGCGGTATAGAGACAAGACGTAGATTGCTGTTCACCCATGAATCATTATAATCTTGCCACATCGTAAACCGTGCTCGACGAGGGAGAGAAAAATTACACTAAATTCGAGGACCAAAACTTCTTAGAATAACTGTTTATGTTGGTCCACGAGGACTTAAGGTTCCAACAAAAGGCTACTTTCGTCTAAAAATCAATTATTCTCATCCAGACAATCGGTAAAGCACTCACAACTGGAGTTTGTTGATGGCAGGAAATAATTCAGGTAAATTTTATACCATTTCGGAATTGAGACAAAAACGAAGGGAAGTAAACAAATGAAAACAAAACGATCAACAACCCGAAGGAAGCCTTTCGAGACAACCGCAATGTTTTCCGCAATTCATTTCGGTTTGTGTTTTGTTTTAGATTTTATTTTGATGTTTCTTCCCAAAATTTAATGGTTTCACACATAAACATCTGTCACACTATTCAATGGGTGAGTTGGGAAAGGGGTTGAGGTTTGAGGATATAACGACAACAACAACGAGAAATGTAAACCCATATTTCAGCTTTGGTTGTGTTATATGGGCGATGACCAACGCTGACCAGTTTAACCATGATTAATGAACGTATGAAATTATATTAAAATTGAATACAATTGTCTCCAGTTAAATTCAGTTAAACTCGCACAACAGAGCAATTTTCTTGTTTAACAAATATTTACTGAACGGCTTGGGGTGGTAAACCACACAAAACTTTATATGAAATTAACTAACTGCGAAGTTCAACAAGTATCATCAAAATTGTTTGGATTGTATGAAGTTCATTTGAACTTTCAAAGGGTTAAATTTTTGCAAATCACTTTCAAGATCTGCTTAGAAATATTATTACAGTGCAGTTATTAATAATTTCTTTGGAATAGTTTTGTCATTTGGTCATAATTAAATATTTAAATACCCTTGAAATGGTTTAATTTGCTTTAATCGTTCTTGCAAGGCAATTGTTGCTGTGTGAAGAGAATATGCGTGTATATCTGTGATATAGCTTGTATTCAATTTAAATAAATAAATAAAAATGAAAATTGTACGAGTCTAATGTTGGTTTTGCAATAAAGCCTGAAAACTATAAGTGTTATAAAAGTACACAATGTATTATAAAATTAGAAGGCCTACCCGGCTCCACTCGAGTCGGTGAAAATTATAATATAATGTACATCATATTACATTTTGAATTTACAACAACCACCAAACGCAGGTTGGGTTACAATAATAGGTGGCTAGTTTTCTTCAGTCAAGGGTGGTTGTGGGCGGTTGAATTCTGAAAGAGGTTGGGAGTAACTCTCATTGAGTTTTTGTTTTAAATACATAGAAAAGGTCAAATATCCATTCTTATGAAATTTTTTACGTCAAAAATGGCAGTTGTTCATAGAAACTTTCATTCCCTATTTTACCCCCTTAGGGGTGGAATTTCAAAAAATGCCTCTATATTCCTTATTTACGATGTGCTGAAGTGCAATAGATTAGTCTGGACATCGCACACAGATACACAGACAAACACTTCCTTTTAAAAGTTTAGATGCATTAATATGTATATCAGTCATTGGCAACCCACAAAAAGTATGCCAAATTTGATCTCTGGGTATATTTGCCGTGACACACACACACACATACAAATAAAGTTTATAAAATTTATAGTTTAACTATATTCTTCACTCTAAATACCGTTTAAATTTGCCAGGATATGTTGCTCAGTCCCTATATTCAATATTTTTAAAAACAGCAAATTTAAGAGCTTCGGAATTGTTTTGTTTTTAGTATTCCTAAAGCAATACTTTATCAAAAGTTCGGTAAAACAATATCAAAAGGTTGGGAACGTCTTCTTTATGTCCTGACCGTGACCCTGAGTAAATTTCCGCTTGTTTTCACTTCTTTGAATTTTTCCTAGAAACCATTTATTTTTATTAGCAACCGTGATGAATTAATTGATAGAAAACGAATTTAAATAATTAAACTATTTATTATTTTATTAGAAACTAATTGCATTGAAAATCGTTTTCGATTTACAAAGTTGTATTGTTGGATAATTTTCAACTTTCTATTTAAGGACTTCAGTTATAAATTCATTATGTTGAAATTAAGAAATCACAATTATTTTGATTAGCTCCTGAGCAATAATTTGAGTACTCTCATGATTGAGCTGCCTGTGCAGGATAATTACTTTGTTGACTGGTCCGAATGTGTCTCCTTAGTCCTTGGAACAGGATGATCTGGCAGAGGAAATGTGTATAATTTGGTGATTTTCTTCAATTAGAATTTTCGGTGGAAAGATGAAGGAGGATGGATGTTAGCTTAATTGAAAATTGAATTTGACAGCAGAAGACGTGTTGTGATGACTTTAATACGAAGCAATTACCTCGTTTTGAGTGTAAATTCCCACAGTAGATGGTCAGGGAGAGGGGGAAGAACTGAATGGTGGGGCTTGTCTTTCTTAGGAGTTTTACAAACTTTTCAAGAAAACAAATTTTCCCTGACTGCGAGACGTTTATCTGGCACAGAAAGGAGACATTTTCACAAATAGTCATTTATGCTTCAGTGAGTCTCCTAATCGAGATGATGCCGGGGAACAATATTTGAAGCACTATGAAGCACGGATGGCGGAAAACCGGTGAAGGGATGTGAGGTCGATATCCACGAAAAGATGAAGTGCTCTTCACGGCTTGTGCCCGCCACACGAAAATATGTATGTCATATCGCTTAGGAAAATTCAAGTTCATTGCCTAGCACCGTTACAATTTAGTTAATTTCAGTATAGCATGGGACGAGAAGGCAAAAGCTCAAGGGGTCGGACGACTGCGCTGATATCTAGTATGAAGGAATTTGAATTTGTCACTCCCTCATAAATCGACTGCTGCATGGTTACCCCTTTTGTGCCAGTGAATCGCTCCCGGCATACTTGTACCGTGCGCTTCAATTCAACTGAAATGCTTTGTGAATTTTTAAAGTCGTGCGGGCTTAAAGGTTTTGTAGAACTGAATAGAATCATGTGTATACACCTCTGTGTATTCATCTACTTTTAAAAAATAGGAGAAGATGGGACAAGAAAATAAAACAACCTTTAAACTGAATACACTTTTTTCATCAAAAACTTTTAAGTCCTTCAGGGTTCAAGAGATGTGAAATGGCGACAGGAGAAAGTACAAATTGCATGCAGATCCGATAGCAACTTTTGAAGGGACGTAAAGATCATTTCCAGGAGTCATTACATGATATATATACAGTGGTGGCAGGATTCCTTCGCAGGCACCTCTTCTACCTTGCATAAATACGTTATACATGCATCAAGGACAAATTACGTCAGGACAAGTTTACTGAAAGAAGTGAATCGGTCGATATCCTTGCAGGTTATTCAGTTGAAAAAGTTTCACTTTGTGAAATGTGTGAACGGAAGATATTGCGCTTTATCACCAGGATGAAGAAAGTTTAATTGAAGCATGTCCTTGGAAATTCTAGTAAAAAATTAATAAGATAAAACAAACGAATAAAATGTATTTGAGTTTCACTAGAATTTTTATCTATTTAAACAAGTGTAAAATTAATTCCCAAAAAAAAACTTTACAATTAATAATTTTTTTATAGAAAACCTTGAATGTTCTTTTCTTGCCGTCGTTGAACAAAAAGTTTGTCTTTCTATTGTAAACTTTAAATTTATCAAAATAACTGATTTAAATATTGTATTTCTCATGTCATTATAAAAGTGAGCATGAGAAATGACAAAAAGTTTTATAATGCCGAATATACTTAGCAAAATAACTTCATTAAATTTCTCGGTAAATTCCTGAAGTTCGGGAAAACCCCGACAAGTCAAATTCATTAACAAAACATTAAATGACAAGACACTGACTTAATAAAATATATATATTTTCATTAAAAATCACCAGATAACGTTAAACACGGCGGAAATATACTCCTTAAGGGTATTAACAAAGTACGAAATGAAAAAAAAATTATATGATGTGTATTCAACCCGAGGGATGGGGTTTTTATAAAACGTGGTGGCAGAAGATTGATTCATTTTCTGTTAACTTCGGGTAAGACAATGTTTTCACTTCCGCTGTGCATGGTTTAATGGTGCTTTTATGAAAATTATATCTTTACTCTTTCCAATCTTCTTCAAACTCAAGAGCATTAGGCATTCGCTTTTTAACGTTTTTTTTTTTCTAACAGAACGTTTTCGATATGATGTTGATAATTATTCTAAGCGGGTGTTTGAAAGGGGAAAGATTCAACATTTTCAAAATGTAAATGTCTGTCAGCAGTGAAGGAACTACGTTGATTGATGGCACGTAAATTTCAAATGGGAATATATATATCCATAAAATCCTCTCAAGGATATAAGAAGCAAAGTGTATAAGTCCTTCAAATTGAAGTTGCAAAGTTGAATAATGGATTGGTTGAAATTATTTTCTCTACCTTGCTTAGGCGATGATTAAATGTTGTGCACACAAAATTGATAAAATTGTAATTAAAATTTTGAAATTTAATGAAATTGTCGAGAGATTGTGTGAGAGAGACAGAGACAACAACACAGAGATTGCCATATATAAATAATTTTTCAAAATAATGACAGGTATATTTGATTTTATGTCAATCACTCATAAATTACATTTTAAATGGTCCTTGATCTGACAGCGATGCTAGCAAATTGGAAATTATGCATCTGATGACATTTGTCATGTTTTCCTTAAGGGATGATATAAATATAACATACACCGACCCTCAGAGGATACCAAAAATTTCTCATGATCAGAAAACGAGCTACTCTGCGGAAGGTGAGAAGAAAACAGTGACGGCTCAACAACCCCTCGCATGAGAATCATTTGTTATAATATGTCAAGGATTTTGATCTTTTAATTATCACCGAAATTGAATCGTTTATTTTTTCGGATTGCATGTTGTTCACCTCGCCATTTGCCTCTAAATTTGTTTTTGGCTGGTGCCGTAGACAAACCGTGTAAACATTTCTGAATATTTTTAGATCCCATTGATGCGTTGCAGAATGCGTTTAGAAATCACAAAATTCTGTCAGAAAGACGGGAGCACGGGGATGGGTGAACTATAAGCGCAGTACTCTTTTGAATTCACCTATTCTCGGTAATTAGTGCGTGTGTCTAATGTCTTGAATATTTTCCTTTTATTTGCTTACACATTTAGACGTCTTCACACTTTGATTCATATTGCAACTCATCCGATCCGTGTACTTGCTAGTCACCTCGTCAACAGTCTTTTTACGTTCAAAGTACATTCACTTTAAGAATATTTATGTCTTTAGAATGCAGTCTCGAAGAAATTTCTTCAATAATTCCACCCAATTTCGTGCTACGGTTTTATTAGTAAATCAAACCACATCCGTTGTTCACCTGCTCCAGAAGTGTGTTAGCCTCAAGAATTTGATATTCTAAAAAAAAAAAAAATAAAACGAGCCACTCTGAAATATTTCAGTTAAAAAAACAATTTGCATTTTAATGAACAATTTTTTGAATTCGTGGCAGTAATTTACGAAAATCGTCTTCTTTCTTTAACATAATTTGTGCAAAAAATTAACCAACCACAATCGTTTCATTTCCTGCAGGATGAGCTCATTAATTTTCCCTCTTTACAAAACATTTAAAAATAAAAACAACGGACAAGATAAAAGAGGAAAATATTATATAAATTACTTTCAGGGATTGTTAATGAACATTACTGGTAAGAAAAATATCTCATCATTTTACACGAAATCACGATCCTTTTTCATTTTCAACATTTCCCCATAAAAATTCCACAAAAATATAATATCCCCGAAGGCCCGAACACCTGACATTTTTCTACTCGGTAAAAATGGATTCCCCGTTGCAACGGAGTCCGCGAATGAGGATATAATTAACACCAAACGAAAGAAAAAAAATACACAATCTTGTAAAAGTTTAATGAACTTTAGACTTTTGTAATTGCATCATCAATCAACCTGGGGACATTTTGTTGATTATGTATTTGCATTCGAAAAAAAAAAAATTTAAAACCAAAATGGATATTTCACATGCCAACTCCGTCCACTGGGATAACGGTTTGTGCTGTCTCCGTCGATGGCATTGATTTCTCACCCCTTTATTCATTTTCATTCGCAACATCGTTTACACAGTGGATTTCAATCTGATGGAGTTATGAAGGATATTTTATGATTTAATCAAATTTCAGAATTGCATTTAATGAAAGGCGGGGTGGGGTGGGGGTCTGGGTCCATTTTATGCCCGAGAAACTTTACTGTGGTTTTATCCATCTAGAATTGTTTTAAGGTTTCGTGATTATGAACTTGAAGGGTCACGGGAAAGGAAAAAGAATATATTTAAATGGCTTGCTGTATTACTGCAAATTAAATAAATATTTAATATCTCTGATACTTTTGTAATAACCGTCATTTTGTTGAATGCAATACAGAAGAATTTTAAGCAATAGTTTTCTATTTTAATGCACCTAGAATGATTTTATAAAGAAACCATTGTTTTCTCAAGCAAATAAAATATCAAAATAATAATTAATTGGTTCAAGTAAAGATATCGATAGCTATTTCAACTTTATATGTGCAGTTACTAAATATGAAAAATAAAGAAACTCACTTTGTTAGCCGTTAATGGTCACATGCCGCTAAATATCGCGATAGTTCAAATGTCGCCAAAGACGCGACAGTTCTCTTGGCGCCAATACAGCGGCAATGTTTGTCTTGCAATTGTTATCATTGCTACTGTATCTGAAGTGTTTATTTTGTTGTGCTTAAATCGTTTTCTAAATAATCATCAGGATAGTTTTAAAGTTTGAATCAATATATGGATATTAATTTAAAATGTCTAACTTAAACGAAATACTGTATTCACACATACTTAGAAAATACTTAAAATGCCAACACTAAAATGAGAGCAAATATTTCAAATCGCGATAATTGAATGAAAAGTATTTTGAAATAATTATCTGAAGACATCATCAGAGAAACGCAGCCATTAGTATGATTTTCAAAACTATGCAATTAGCCTAATTCACTTGGTCATTATGGCCGATGGGAAATTGCGGTCTCCTGCTCACTGGATCAATGCCCGACATTAACCAACATCATTTCGTTGTTGTCTTCTTCTGCACCCTGCAACAATATCGCGCTGTTGCATCAGTATACCAAGGACTAAGGTGCAACTCTGTATAAAGTAGATTAGACACTTATCAGAATGGTACACTGAAAGCACTTTGACAAAAGTTTGATTAATGATGCACAGGACACAAGACTCCTTCTCCCAAATCTCGGCCTCAATGCCTGCTAAAAACTTTAGAAGTGTAAACAAGGACAATTTCTGTTATCAGACGCATTTCAGTTCTAACACATCAAAACATAACTAATTAATACTTGAACGTATCCTTCACCAATTGACCAATCCATATAAATCCTGAACATATCCAATTCATTCCCAAGTGCCTCTGGAGAGGAATTTTCCGTATTACATCTTTCTACCACTTTCCTTTAGTCGCAAAATGGTGACAACAAACAGAAATTAATTTGATCATGCAAATTAGTGTGAGAGAACTCTGCACGCCCAGTAAACATAAATTTCCAACAAAGTTCGTAAATTTCGGAAAGAAGAGAAAACCCACTAAAACACTATCCATTTGTCGCCCAACCCTTTCAACATAAAATTCGACTTCTACCCTGTTGGCCGTTGGGTCAACATTTCAATTTATTTCGATTAACAAACTTCGTACATTTGAACTTCAGTGAATCGTTAAAGGAGCACTTTGTTTTCACAGCAAGGATATAATTATTCTTCAGCGGTTATGCAGCAATAAAATGATTATTTCTCTAGATTTAAATTGCCGCAATGTTACCAGAATTTGCTCGTACATCCCATAATCCTTTCTTAAGTAAGCCAAAAACCAAAAAAAAAGAAACAGTTTTTGTTTGTTGCTGTTGGATTCAATCCATCTTTCCTGATCGAATTTACGTGTCCTGGAGTTTTGTTCCCACTTATCTCAAGCAGACTCCTGAAATAATTGAAGCAGACAAATAAATTTTCCTGTGTCACATCCGAAAAGTGTTTTACTGTGAAATATTTGCTGACTACGTTTCCAGATTTAAAGCAATTTTTACGTAACGAGGTGTGATTGCTTTATGCTAAAACGTTGCGCAAAAAATAATAAAAGAAGAAGAAGAAGAAATCTTGAAATCGACACAAAAAATTGTCATTGTTACTAAGCAATTTCTTTGTTGCGTCCTTTGAAGGAATTTTCTGACAATTTAATCGTCTTTTTTTTTATACTATTCCTTCGTATATTTTAGCAAGTGATCAGACCAAATGGTTTCATAAGGATATCACATTTAATAAGTTCATCACGTGAGCATAAAGTTGATGAAGTGAAACTGGAATTATTGGAATGGAAATTTGTTGTGAAGTTGATGAACAGTCAAAGTAAAATTTAGTTGTGGCAACTTCATGGAATTGAGTTTTTGAAGAATGTGCAGCCAAACAAATCATAGTGCTATTGCATTTTGTTACAGTTGTAAACAGTTTTTTATGTTCGTTTCTTAAATGATGAAAGTAAAAGTTCAGAATATTTCGATAGTAAAAGAGTGAACTGCTCTTGCGAACAACGATGCGAAAGTGAATCTGTGATTTCTTGAATTTGAAGATTCAAAGTTGTCGTTTTCATCCCGGGCAATTCGGAACAAAGAGTCAATTGAAATCGGTTTTGTGCATATTATACTTTTTCTTAGAGCAATCATTTTATAGCTCTGAATTTTTAGCCCTTTTACTAACCTTTTTCTAAGTGTTACAAGACAAAATAGGTGTGTTTTTTTAATAACTTGCAGATCCCTATCATTAAAAAACGGCGGAGAAATTTATGAAATATCAACCGACGCTATGTTCAGTGCGTTCAAGTGTCAACAACGAAGTGTCAAACAATTTATAATAATTGAATGCTTTATAAAAACGGAATCCCAATTTAATTACTTCTTCTACCCTTTCGAAGAAACGGCTCATAGATCTGGAAAAAAAATAATTGCGCTATTCCTTTTGAGATAAATAATGTTTACCTGCTGTTAAAAGAGAAATTTGTAAACAAAGTTCACAAAAATGACAGTTTATTAAATTTGCTATGAAGTTGCCCATATTCTCGACGATGGAAATTTAAGAAATTTCCCATGATCTGTATAATGATCCAGATAGATGCAGGATCAACGCTTTGTATTGGAAAAGATCTGTGTCTATAGGTCATTAAAAAAAAAATCGAATGATAAACTCTCATCTGGTTCATAAGAAATTTTTCGTGGCAAATTGGCTTCCTATAAAGGTTTCGGAATTTAATTATTTTGCAATTTCCATTGTTCCAATATTTCCCATTGTGTAGAATAACGGAATTTGCTATGTTGAGAAAAAAATTTTGTCTTTCTATAGATATACATTATACAATATACATCCAAACCTATAGACACTATGAAAATGAAGGAATATATTTAAAGAAGCTGTCGATGTTCCAGCAGAGATTTCAGGGAAATTTCACACGAAATGAAGCGGAAAATCGCAATGAGAGCTCGAAATTAGCTCAATGCTTATTTCCTTTTATTCGTTAACGTATGCAACCCGAATCAACCTTCCAGTAATTGCATTGCCACCGAATGCAGCTGTTGTCCTCTCAACTCCTGCCGATCTTTATGACTTCTGTTTATTTAAGCTCTCATCTGCATCCACTCCAAATCTGTCCAATTAACCAGAATGATCTTGGCGTCTGTGACCCCGTTCCACTTAATTTTCTAAGTCTTAAACAAATGTCGTCCCCGGGGATGCCATTCTTGGCACTTTACACGATGCATATGGCTGGAAATTGTTTTCACAATTCACCTGTGTGAAACCCTCAATTACATTTTGCCTTTAAATTGGTTGAGAACAAAACGTTTTTCCTCTGTGGAAAATGTAATTTATTACGAGAACAAGGAGCTTTTCACAAGAATTATGCGTAAAAATATTGATTTCTTGTTTTTCAATCCGGGGAATCCCTGCTGTGACTTTGCTTTGCACACTTCGACATCCTTCTTAAACCAATTTCTGAGAAAATTTATTAAAAACGCATAAAAATATATATATATATATATACAATTTATCAAAAGACGAAAAATAAAGTCGCTTTAAAGATTAAAAAAACATTTTTTTTTAGGTTTTATGCATGCACGATGGAAACGCGCACTTGAAGAGTGAAAATTCCTTGAAGGATGTATGTTTGTAACAGAAGGAGACAGTTTTTTATTGGTAAATTTTCATTATATATTAATTTATTAAAATGAAATACACATTTATAAATTGTTCAACATATTGAAAGTGAAATAAACAAAGTGAAATAAAGAATGTGATTTCCCTTGGTGGTTTATGCTTGCGGTTCAAATTCACTTCACTTTTCCTAGCGAGGATAATAAATTATGGATTATTAAAAAGTATAGTTAGCTTTAAGTTTACCGAACTTGTATACAATTGTTCAAAAAGTCAGAGCAGAAAAAGAAACATCTGTTCTATGTCTCATTGTCTACAAACTTGGCACTAACAATTTTAATTAAAATGTAAATTATAAATTGTAAATTAAAAATTATAAATTGTAAATTTGTAAAGAAGATATAGCTTTTCAGAAATATAAGATGGTAGTTTTTTTTCGATTTCATGTGAAATTCCCCGACAATAAAAATATCCGTTTTCGTTGAACTGAACTAGATTATGGTGTGCCTTCATTTCATTTATAGAATCTGATTTCGCAAGTTTAATTAAAATTATTTCCAGGGTATTTTCGGAAAGATTTTATTTAAGTATTTAAGTAATCGCCTCAACAGGATTTCAAAAATACCTGCTCACTTCATTGGGAAAAATCCGTATAGTAATTCTAATTCCTTGACCGCCATTAAAAAAATTGCTTTTCATTTCAATGTAATCAGGAAGATAAATAGTGATTTAAGTTGCTGCCAAGTGCACTCGAAGTTCAGGTTGAAATGGTTGAAAGAAAAACAAAACAAAAAAGTTTTCCGCAATTTTTTGTGTTCTCTTCTTGGAAAAAAACTGCACAGAGAAATGAAACTTATGAAATTACTCGAAATTTCTTGGTGGCTGCAAGGAGCTCTTCAAGGATAAGAAGGAAAAGAAACTTATTAAGCGAATTAAATTTGTTGTTATAACAAACTTCAACTGGTATTTTCTTAAGTATTTGCACAACAATAGAAATATACAAAGAGCAAAGAATAGAGCTTAAAAAAATATTTCATGAACATTAAAAAATGAATAACAAAGGTTACGTGAACACGGACATAAAAAGGACACTGACAAGTGCATTTCGGAAGTCTGCTTTTTGTGGATTATAATTGTAAATTTACAATTCCTTGAAGGAACATTCTAATCTAGGATATGTAAAATTTCTTCTTTCTGTGTCTGATAATATTTCACAAAAAAAAAAAAAAAAAAAATATATATATATATATATATATATATATATATATTTTCAACAAATGCTTACATTAAAATTAAATCTTATTCTTCTCCAATTTTCATATAATTTAATAAAATTCTCCCAACGAAGTAAAATAATTGTTTTCTGCTGTTCATATAAAAATTTGCACAATATAAATACGGCGCACGTTTACTTAAATACAGGATCAAATGTTGAACAAAACAAATAAATGCAGCAATGACAAGTGACGAAGATTTCAGGTGTCAAGTGGAATCAGTATCAAATGTTTCTAAATTTGGCATTTTGGGGATTTCTAGAATTGCCGAATGTTTAGGTAAACATTGTCGCCACATTGAGATGTGCCATGTGCCCAATTAGGATGTCGTCCTAAAGTTCAATCAATATTCTTAAACGGTACCTTCAACATTTACCAAACGATCTATAATAATTACAAGTAATACAAGAACAGCAAATTCACGAGGGAAAACTTCGGGCAACAGGGGTGGATTTTGAAAAACTATTATATTTTCTAGTTGAATTTATAATTTAAAATTAATTAGATGATTATTGCTGTTAGATATTTTTGTTATTTAACATTATTTCGTGAATGAAGCTCTGAACCTAATGTATAATTGCATGATTTTAAAATTTAACAATTCGTGCTTGACCTTGACCTTGGAAAATGCCAACTTCACATCCATTGTAGAGAAATCTGTGCAAAATTGCCGAAAGCATTTGTTAAATTTACGGAGAAAAAAACGTGCGTCCTTACATTTTTGAAAGAACCATTCACTACAAAATTTTGTAAATTTTCTTCTTTTTGGAGTTCTCAAGAGTAACTGTTGTTGCCATTTCTCAAGTGTGAACCGAGCTCTAAATAATCCTTTAAGATGCGGAAGTCTTGGAGAAGTACGAAAAATACATACTGTACATTTTAGCGTCAATAAAACCAACATGAAGTCTAAAAGGAATAATAAAAACGGCAGGAAAAGCGAATGTTATAGCTTAAAAAAACACTAGTGTTAAACATAAAATTCTTATCCGTGCTCGAGTTGTTGAGTGTGAAGTTTCCTTGAAGTGCTTGACAATAATAAAAGACACCTTTCCACAAAATAAAATCTAAAGTTTTTTATAGCATACATTTTAAACTTATCCTTCGCAAATTTAGTGCTTAACACATTAAAGTGTCTTCAATGTTTTCACTTTATAACAACCAGAGAGATAGTTTAACTTTTAAAGATTCGATTTACTCTAATGTTGCTTTGCTTTTAAGATAAATAATAAAATTCAGTTGCAGTGAGAAATTTAGAGCCAACGTCTGCATCTGTGCCATCTCATGTGATTGTGAATGGCGTCCTTTGAATTCAGGGAGTTTCCGGAATTGGAGGAGTTTCCCTACTTTGTTTGACAATTATTGTAATCATGAACATGTCTATGTTTCAGCATTTTGATGTTATTTATAATGCAATTGATGAACATTTTGAAATCGTTTCGCACGTGCGATTCCAAAATTTTACAACGAACTTATTGTTGATTTTAGTTTGCATTGGAATTCTTGAATATTGAGAATATATTTTGGTAATTCTATTAACCAATTTCGGAATTCAGATTTTCAAATATCAACACACCTATCCCAAAGGGATTTATGCTGTCTCCTCAGAGATATGTGCAGACTAGAATGGGAAATGAGCACGTGGCGCAGCCTGCGGGGCAGGGGACAATCATTTCCATAAAACTTCATAGATTATGATGCATGAGCACAAAAAAAAATGGTGATTTCCATTCACCCATCCCAGTGTGTTAGAATTTGTGCTTCTTAGATTAGTGTTTGATATATGATTACATTGCGCTTTTATGGTCATTGTAATTTTTTTTTATATTATAATATGACAAAATGATTATTTGAACTTTGACAAACATATTTTGTAAATTTTTTATGAGTTTTTTTAGTGTGATCATCAATATATCCTTCACAAAGGCTTCAAAATTTGCCCTCAATATTGGAAATAACTATTAACAAAAACAAATTACGTTAATATATATATATTCAGAAGACGTCAATATCTACACCAAAGTAAATTTGAACAGGAGCCATTTCTCATTTGCTTGATGTTATTTTTATATTACATTTATAGCAATTTGTAGAGTCCTAATTTTGAGCAAATTCATCCAAACTTTGTTCCCAAAACCCATTATGCATTTTATCGAACCTTAAATTTAATTAAATTGTTGTCGTATGACTTCATCTTTTGTATCCAAAGTCTATAGCATACAATATTGTTGAATGTTGTAAAATAAATTTCAATTTGAAAAGTTATAGTTGATTTTATGTGTCAATAAAGGACATAAACGATCCTCATAAAATTAAGTTTTACCCTCAACTCTGTGAATTTTCATGCAGTACATCAAGTTGTTTAAATTTTGCATATATGTAGTTTCAATCACACAATATCTCTTTGAGGATGGCAGCCAGCAGAAAATTTATTTAGCAAGCCGTCGACCGTTTTGTGGGGATTGTGTTGGACTGGCTACATTGAACGGTTCTTGTGTTGTTTTTTTAGGCATACAACGGTCTGTAGTAAGGAGTGTACCTTGAACAGGAAGGAGCCAACTCGGGTTCTTTCAAGGATAAATGTCAGTGTTTACACATATCTAACGAACTCGAGGGTTCAGTAAGTCATTTCGTCCATGAAATGAATTACTCCTTATTTTCAGGATCGGGGTGTTTTTTCTCTATGTTGCTGAAGGAAATATTTACCTTCTTGTTTGGCAATATATTTTTGAAAGCAACAAAAACGAGGAATACGTCCCCGCATTTTGGTCTATGGTTGCTAGTTTTGCTCGAAAAGTTTTTTCTGATAGTTCGCTGCGATACTACTACACAAAAAGGACATTTTTGTGTACACTGTTATATTTTTCGTCTGTTCCTGAAATAGCAACAGTCACAGAATTTTTATAGATTAAGCAAATTATTATTCCCTCAGCTTATTATATGATAAATTTTTTGCACAAAAAATGCTCGTCGTTGAATATAATAACAATTAATTCAGAATTGTATTTCCGTAAAATATAATTTTAATTTTCCAATTGTATACTGATCAAATAAAAGTTGTACACTTTATTTCCAGAAAATACTAGCACCTTTTTGTTTAATTTTAAACAATCGTAAATAGATACGTGATTATTTTATGCATTTTATAACATAAAATTCGAACAAACTTGCTTGTTTTATTTTTAGGAGTTTTAAAAAAACTTTTATTAGCAAATTGTTGGCAATAAAAATGTCGAACATCTTAAACCAATGAGACGAGAAAAGTTATCGATGTGAAAAAGTTTTTCAATTACGAGAGACTTAAGCAATTTACGAAAAAAAAAATCCGATAAGTAGCACTAAAATTGATATGAGGGCAATGTTAAATATTAGGGAAACCACTAGAAGGTCCTTAGAAGTCTACAAAAAAATCGTTGCTAGACAACAAAATTGCTTTCATTTTTGATAATTCAACAATTTTGAGTTCTGGTTGAATAAGCAGAAATTGAATTAAAAAAAAAAATAAATTATGGAACATTTTGTGAATGTCTTGATATTTTTAAAATACCACATTAAAATGTAATGGATAAAGTTTGTATATAACTACATAATTAAAATAAGAATGATTATTAAAATTTTCAACAAAATCGAGACAATCCTTGTCCATTTATATTTGCGTAACTCAAATTTCATTTTAAAACAAAATTACAGGTTGCACAACAACCTAAACTTGGTCAATTAATTAATATAAAACAAAAACCAGTGTGAGCTCCATTCCGACATAAATTATGAAATATGAGGAAACATAATTAAACGGAGCCAAGAAACTTTGTTTGTCTGCGCGTGACTATCTACAATTACATTTAATATGTGTCGGGCATTAATATTCCAAGGCGACATAGCTCAAGAGAACTTTTGCATAATAATGTTGAATTTGATGTAAAATTTGTAACTAAATTTACGGAAACAAAATCCATATAAAAGGGTTATTGTTCTAGGAAACAACTCCAAGAGGACCACAGGAGCGAATTGAAACAAAGTCGACACGCTTTTAGTGCGATTTCCGTTGAAGTTTTCTATATTCGAAAGTTTTAATTAATCCCGGCGAAGTTCAGTGCATTCAGCCTCGATTCACTTTGATTCAATTAAAATTCGGTCGGATGTAATTCACCCCGAACAGCCGCCGCCACCCACACTGGGGTGAAACTAGTTCACGAGGTGGCTGACATCAGCCAGTTCAGGGACGAGTTGCAGCTGATGTTCTGGTTCCCGGAATCCATATTGAAATTACAAAATCATGTAATAATTAGGCTGGATCCTGGTTTGTTTCCCGGGTATACATTCATCCCCTGGGAACCACTCCCGGGTGAACCACGAAATTACACAATTCCGTTATGTAATTTGTAGGTGTTCCGTTTCAATTAATTCATTGGAATGTTTTTTTTTATACGTAAATTGTTATTAATGTGAGTGATGATGAAGGCAGGTATTACACAATTGTGTTCCACGTGAACCAGGAAACAAGATAGAAAAATATTTCTTCGATTAATTCCTCATGAAGAAATATTTCCTGGAAACAAATTGTAAAATTTCAAAATATTATAATTTTTTTTTGGAAGATGAATAATATTTGAAAAAGTTTTTTTTTTCAGATTTTGAAGCGAATTTCTTGCAGTGAATGCAAATTTTTTAAATGCACTTAGATTTTTAATCTACCTCGAAAAGTGTGTACCGTAAAATATTTCATATTTCAGTTATCAAAAAAAAAAAATCGTAAAAATATCCTTCTTTAAAGATTCAGAGATGTTCTCTAGTATTTTCGAAATATTGATGGATATTATGTTTTTAATGACCCCGAGATCCCGATTATTAAAAAAACGGCAGGAGTTGAAATGAATGTTTATTAAAATATTATGTTTGCAGGAATTTTTTTGAAGACAATTTTCAACAAAGGTAACACAAATAACAGTTTATTAAATTTGGCCTGAAATTTAGCGGGAATTTAATGAAATTTCCCATGATCTGCATATCAGGATCGACGCTTTGTATGGAGAATATCTGTATAGATCATCTAAAAAGCGCACCATATGTTGCTTAGCATTGGTGTTGGGCGTTTTCTTTTATCAATATTACAGTTCCCATAAACGGTTGATTTTGTTGAAACAAAACGCTTCAAATTTCCAACCAATTTATTTTCAGTAAGCTTTATTTACCATTATTTTTAATATTTAAATGATTTAAATATATTGTTAACAACAGTTAACGGCAACATCTGGTGTCCAGAAACTAATCAGAAAACATAATCAGACACCTCACGTGGAGTTTACGTTTCAACGGTCACTAAACAAATCAAAATACAAAGTTTGATCACCTCTAAATAAGAATTGATTCAAAAGAATGTGCACATAATGTTTATCAACAAAAAGAAGTGAAGATAATGTTTATTTTTACGATTTGTGCCAGATCATAAAATATTTAATTTCGCACATCTTCTGAAAGAATCTGTTTTTATAATAGAGAACACAATCAACTTCTACCCGAATAACTACGATTCCTTTCATATTTTTTTTCTCATTTTATAAACCTTATAATTTACAATAAAAAATTAATATCCAGCCATAAGTGAGTCTCGACGATAAAAATAATTCGCAACTTCAGCAAAGCGGTGTCGGTTGAGTTGGGATCGCATCGCATCTGTTCAGCAATAAACTAAGAAAATTGTTAGGCGCCACATTGAGTATATTACCCCATAAGGAGTTATGAGTCCTTCCAGCAAATCCGTTCTGTAATTTTCACAAATTCATTCATGTAACCCGAAAATTAGTAAAATGGCACAAAGTTTAACTAAATGTGAAACAGTTAACACCTCCCCTATTTTGTTCTGCTTTGCTGTGCTCCAAACTTATAACATTCAACAAAAAAGTTATTGTGGTATGTACATTAAATTGTTTTGTTTCAGATAAGCTTAATTATTTCACGTACATACAACAAATCTCAGTGAAATTCACAAAATCTCATCAAATTTTATCTGCATTTAACAAGCACGTGTTTTTATTATAAATCTTTTGGGGATCCTGATGAAAACATTATTAAAGTTGAATATATTTTGAAATCATCGCGATGTGAGGGATGCTTACGATTATGCCATGTCAATTTAAAAGGATTGAGGATAATTTGAGATAAGTGTTTATTTGTTCCATCCTTATCGAAGGCTTTAAAGTACTTCTGGGATTTTGATACTACTTTTGTGAAAGAAAATTGGAGCTTTATCGACTTGAAAATACTCAAAATCTTTGAATTTGGAAAAAGGCAGGGATATTTAAGGATATCTGTAAAGACAACAAAATAAATACAACAATTTACGAGAGCACAATGTGGTTTTGGATATTGGATTTGTTCAAATAATTTTCCAACTGGAATTTTCAATTACATTTTCATTGCATGCGTTTTTCATACCGAACATAAAAATACAGCAATAAACAAAAAATGAAAATCTGTTTTCACTTAACACTATTTTACAAAATTACAAAAACAACTTTTAGTTTTTATTCTTTGAAAACTCGTCATGAATAAAGCTTACCCCATTCACAGAACGACACTGAAAGAAAAGCCTTTTTGTCCTATTCAACTTTCCGTTAAGTGCTAATTACCATAATTGCTTGAAGTATTATTACATTAAAAAAGAAAAATGAATTTCGTGGACAGAATTTTCAACAAATTTTGAAACGAGTGTAAATTATTTATAAACACTTGTCAAGAAAAGAGGCATTTAATATATCCCAAAAAAGTAACCAAAAAACAATTTAATACACCCTAAAATGATTAATATAATAATGTACAAGAAATTCATGAAACTTTAAGTAAAGGGATAAAATCACAAGCGGCGGGTGGCAGATTGATTACACTCCCACTTTTCGTTTCTTTTTTTGACTGGAATAATTTACACTGCTAAAGTATCTGCGAACAATGGAGGTGACGTGCAGAAAAATTTAAACAATTTCACTGGAAGCGGAGAAGGGCGAATCCCAACTTATCTCAAGTGACATAAAATGAAAAGTGTGCAAAATGAAAAAAAATGCTTAACACTTTTCAGTTTGATGAGTAAAGTTTACATTGTTTTTTTTTTTTACTGTTAAATAAGGAAACACTTAATCTTGGGTGGGAAATATTTTAAATTGATAAAGTAATTGGAACATTTTTAAGACTGTTCTGAACTGCGGTTGGTGAAGAAAAGTTGCCAAGGAAATGTTACAAATTAGTTTTGTGGAATAATAAAACCACTGTCTATTATTATGGAACAATTTGTTATGCTGAAAGAACAAGTTTTTCCTCTGATTTTTTTTTTAACAATTTGTGTTTATGTTTTTTACTTATAATAGAGAACAATTTTTTTTGCGTTAAAAACAAAATTGTCCAATGTCACTTCAGCCATGTTCGCTTGACATTAATGAAAACTCATTGCGAGCTTTTCAATTTTAATTGAAGTAATTAGATGAATTAAATATCAATGAAAATATGTCATTTACATCAAAAAGTTCAGTAGGCTTTTATAAGCTGAAAATATTTCATTAAGTCTCAGCTGGAGTTGCTCCGTAGTAACTACGAACGATAATGAGACCCTTTCTGCTATTTAATTAGGACAAAAAACAAAGCATAAAGTAAATATTTTTTTCCTGAATTACGAATTTTTGTTTCCCTTTTGTTAATTTCCCTTGAACACAAATCCTTTTTTTCCTAGATTAAGAAACCAGTTCATCCAATGCAGACATACATCTTGGTCATTTAATCATGATCCCTCATCGGGGGGCGGGGGCGTAAAATTCAAATTTCAAATAAGCCGCCCCTATTCCGTTTCTGACTGTAAGGCTTTGAAAAATGTTTGGCAACCAAAATTCTGTTGACGATCGACAACGACAGCTGCGACCGCATTGCAAAAAGTGACGAACAAAGGCAAGAAAGTTCTTTGGCAGGTCGAAAACCGCTAATACGCTCCCAGATTACAGCAATCCATAAGGTTTTACTGTAAGCCCAAGTAGCAGGAACAAAACCCGACCGGGTCCATCGCACTGAATAAAATGTGTCTTTAATGAAATTAAGATTTATCCGGGCTCCTTAAAATCATTTGCGTTGCGGTTGGAGGGGGTCGGTAGGTAGTGACCTTCATGTTTGTGAGCGAATAGTGAGAAGGAGCAGGACCAACGAAGGGGTTGGGGGGTTGGTGTTTAAATTTTGAACATTCTGTTTACATATCTGGGCGGGTGAACGTTTCTCCTCCGCAGAAGAGTAGGACGTGTGCCCTTTGGACGTTCCCCGGAATTGTGGAGGGAAGCGAATGGCGGCGTGCAAAGTACTCATTACAAATTTTTATAGACGAAACTGGAGAATCGCTAAGTGCTCTCAAAAATAGCTCCTCAGAAAATAAATTGGTTAAATGGAGTGTCTGCTGCACGGTAAATCCCGCCGGAAACTGTCCTGTTGACAGGGATATTTTTGACCTGCCACGTGGCATGTTTCGCTCCTCTTGAATCATACAAAATTTCTTTGGAGCCTGCTACGTGGCAATGGGGGGCAGAAACCAAGCAGATTTTGTGCCACTCCCCCAAACTTGTTTTTCACAAAAAAGAAAAAAAGAAAAGAAAAAGAAAAACTACAATCGTCTATTTTACAAGAATCCTATGGTTTTATAAATTACCATATTGACAAATTGCTTCCACCTATTTCCGAATAAAAGGAATTTCCTTGACGATCAATTGGACAACTTCCTACTGTTCAATGTTCATCGACATCAGCATTTGAACGCCTTCATTGAAACGAATATAAGGAAGGATATTGCGATGGCGTTGAAGGACATTTATTCTGAACAGTGAAGATTTATAAAGTATGAACAAAAAATAATGTTGAATTGTACCATAAAAAGTAATGGACTTCGGATACTGAAAAATCATAGACCATTAAGGTCATGGTGAGCTGAAGAAATCCGCTGTCCTTGGAAGGTTGCAAACATTTATGTTTTTTACTATTATTTATACTGCGAATTTTGTGAATTCATCTCATTTGTCTTCTTTGTTGAAAAACAAATTAAATAGAAGTATTAGCATTAGATATTTATCATGTAATTGACAATAGCAATGAATCATTATATAAAACGTACCAAATTTTTTTGGAAAATATAAAATCAGCCGTCAAACACATTGATGCAATTAGAAAAGAAAATCAAACAACCTGAAGGATTTTCTTATACGGAAAAGTCCTGCTTATCAGGGAAACCTCCTTCATTATCAAACTTTCATTCTCAACCTGTTGACCAAGCCATTTCTGACCTCACTAATTAATTTCTGTCAATTTTGTCAATACTTTGGGAAAAGTTGTTGACTTGAAGCAAACAATTTGCAATTGTCGAAATTTGGCTTTAGAGAAGACACAGATTCCTTGTTGATCTAATTAATATAATTTATGATTACCAATCACTGCGCGAAGGAGATAAATACCCGCGCAAGGGTTTTCATCGAGTCCAGTGTACAGAAATGATGTGCAGTTCAGTGTTGCTCAGCAGAGTTGTTATTTTGAAAATTCTAATTGGCACAGCATTTTGTGTCAATTCGAATACAATTGCAAACATTGTGGAAAAAATTATCAACTACAACAACTTAACAATGGTTACGGTGTTTAGGAATAAAGACTGTATTGATTTTGAAATTTGTTCTTTGGATTTGAATTTTTCTACACCAAAATTGATATTTTCCGTAAAACCAATGTCCAAATTAAGTACGACAATAAATCGGAAAAGAGTGTTGCATATTATAATTATGATGGAAGAGGATGTTGATGTGGTTAAACATATTGTTGAGTTCGCGCTTGAGGGTATGCGTTTATCAAAAACAATTATCGTTTTAGATTACAATAGAGTTCGGATGGTGGATTTGGACCGGATTATTCAATGGGCTTGGTACAACAACATGTTAAACACGGTTGTATTTTTTCGCAATGAGAACAAAGAGTGGGAAATAGTATCATACAATCCTTTTCCAAAAACAGTCTTATACAACATCACAGCCGATTCCGTTGAAGGTATATTTCGGTATAAATTGAAAAACCTGAATGGGTACAAATTGATATCACCGTTGAAACTTGATCCTCCGCGAGTTTTCAGGGCTTACAGTAGAATTGCGAAAAAAGATATTATTACTGGTGTAGCTGGACGCGTTCTCATGGAGTTTATAAGAAAGCGTAATGGAACTTTTGGAGAAATGAAACTACCAGGATCATCAAGATACTTGAGCATGGAGACAGTTTTTAAATATTTGTTCACCAAGAAAATACACTTGAGTGTACATCCATACGGTCACTTCAACTTGAGTCTTTCCAGTGCAAGTTATCCGCTGATGTCAACAGATTGGTGTCTGATGGTGCCAGTGATTAGAGAAATTCCCGCTGCAATGTACATAATTCTTCCATTTGAGCCCAGCACTTGGTACACTTTGATTGGATTTGTTCTGGCGATCACAACCATTCGGTACTATACAGCAGCGACAGACGGGAAAAGAATCGAACTGGGAAAATCGTTTTGCGATAACTTTAGAACAATATTAAATACCACCCAAGCAGGCGTACCAGTTACAAGCAAATGGCAATCGGTTGTAATCTACTGTTTGGTGCTTTTGCTTGGTTTCGTTCTGACCAACCTATATCTAGCAACCCTTACCAGCTACTTCGCCAAGACCGTGTATGGAAAGCAAATCGATACTATAGAAGATGTTGTTGCAACCAAATTGCAACTGATGATCGAAAGTTGGGAACGATCGGTTCTCGAGAACTTAGAAAATTTTCCGAAAATACTTTCGAAAATAATATTGCCAACCGATCCGGATACATTAGCAAAACATCGAGACAATTTGAACACATCATTCGTTTATGCTGTTGCAGAAGACAGATATAATTTTTTGATAAAGCAAGAAAATGACTTAAAACGTCATTCATTTCGGATTTCCAATGTCTGTTTCGGTTCATTTCTGCTCACTTTTCCCATGCAGCTAGATTCACCATTTATGAAACCTCTGGAACTATTCATATTGAGAACCCAGGAAGTTGGTCTTTATGAAATATGGAAATCGAAAACTTTCAAGGAGGCTGTTGATAATGGATTGATACGAATGATACAACAACCGCAGGATCCAGCCCAACCAGTTGTGTCTTTTCAACATCTCTCTCTATTGTGGTATGCTCTCAGCATTGGGTACGCTCTAAGCTTTCTGTGTCTTTTGGGAGAGTGGCTCAAATATTTTTTTAAAATAAAATTTTGTTAATATGACCAAATTTAAATATTGTATAAAATATTGGAGAATTAATCATTTATCTAAAATAAGTAAAAAAAATTGTAACAAATATAGGGTGATCCAAAAGATAGCGTGGAAGTTTTAAGAACTTAATAATAATTATAATAAGTATTTTTGTATTTGAAAGTTTGGTTTCCGCCAATTATAGTGCAATACAATATCGTTCATATAACCGCCACTTCGACTGCAGCTAATCATCCGAAAGTCAATAACTTTGCGCAAAATTAGTGGATCAATCGCTTCAATTTCAGCTCGAATGTTGCTTTTGAAATATTCGATTCTTTGTGGATTATCGGAATACACTTTACTTTTCAAGCAACCCCATAAAAAGAAGTCTAAGGGTGTTAGATCATAAGAACGGGACGGCCAATTAACCTAAGTGCTCCTTGAAATTATGCGATTACCGAACCTGGTTTGGTACATGATTGTTACATGACTTGTATGTGACTTGTTGACTGTTGAGTTATTTGAATTTTGTTAGCATGGAAATGCAAGTTTCTTGAAAAAATCTTTTGCATAAGGCCATAGGATATGTTTATCTGCTGCAAACGGGGACGAACTGAAGTGCTTGGTTGTTCACGTACACTTTTACCGACAGCCGTAATGTTTTTAGTTTTCACTTCAACGTGTCTGACGAACTTGATGATATCCTTTAGGACCTTCTACTTAACCAGGTTCTTAGAATCGCTTCACTATTCCATGAATTCCCGATTCACTAGAGGACTGTTATGTTCACCAAAATAATCACGAACTTTTCGAAATGTCTTTTTTACAGAACGTTCCTTGTCGAAATAAGTTTTAATAACTTCTACACGTTGCTCAGTTGTAAACGACTCCATGACTAAAATTGGCACTACCTATACTTCACAGATGTCAAAGAAAATTTTCGTTGTGATTGCGTGTAATGAGAAAAATTTACCCTCAACACTCACGCTATCTGTTGGATTGGATTACCCTCTATATGCTCCTAGCAATTGTACGAATAATGGTGGTCTCCTGCAAATAGGCAATGTTTAACAATATAAAATGAATCTCAACAAAAACTTCATATTATTGCTGATTCGTTTAATATTCTAGTTTAATATTGAAGTATTAGAATAACATTTAACTATAATTAGTTGTAGTAATTACGGCCTTCAATACCGCTATCGATTTTACTTTACTGCTTCAAATGGTATCAAGCATCGCACTGCAGTGGCGACACCTGCACTTCGATCGTTAAAACAAAGACAAACCAAATGTACACCATAAACAGAAAACACTTGAACATGACGTTGTACTGAACGAATGAGAAATACATCAAAGCTGATTTATATTGGTTGAAATAAAGTTAATTAAATCGTAAATCTAGAATACAAAAATGTATAAAAAGTGTAATTAAAAATAGCAATGTTTATAGTAGAACATTTTGAGAGTATTTTTTGTTTTTCGTTTAACATCCACATTTAAAAAAATTCTTGATTAATCTCATGAGAAATTCTTTTATTGTCGTCCTACCACAAAGCATTTTATCTCATCTTATACTTTCTACAATACCACACAAAAGGTTTTGTGTCATCATGAGAGCCTTTATAATACAACTATCTTAAAAATGGCGTATGGCAACTGCACAAATGTATCTTGTTTTTCATCTCAAATTACTTCACTTTCATTAAGAGGAATCTGATAACAATAACAACAACAAAACAAGGAAGAACAAGAAAATTCACCTCCTTTCATCCATTCAAACTTAAACAATATTTGAGTGAGTTGAGAAATTCGTGGTGATTATCATCAAAAGATACATTTACTTTTCGGAACATAGTGAAATACTTTAAAATTTTCACATATTTGCACATTAAATATGTGTACACGTTTTGAAAACGCGAAAAGGATCTATTTTCAGTTGTCATGGAATATGTCCCCCCCCCCCCATTCCCCTCGCCTCTTAGTCCTCCTCTTGACTCTTCCCATCTTCGGGCAAGAAATGCGTTTAAAACAAATGTAAAGTGTGAGAAGCGCGCGCTTATTAAATTTAATATTATTACCTCAAGTAGCTGTGCAAGAGACAATGTAATTATATGCTGAGAAATTAAGTATATTATGTATAATATATTAATATGTCTATGAGACACATTATTGTGGATATATTTTAGGAAAATCTCTGCAATGTAGCTATCAGTTGAGTGACCTGAAATCTTGGGATAATGAGACAGCATATATGTGAATCATGGCACCTAGGACCACATGATATAATTACACCCAGAAATACACCTTTTATATAAACACAATACTTACATTTTACAGATATCTATTTTTCTGTCGACATAAAAAGCACTAATCTGCTCAGGTCCTTCATTCGATTTCCGATGCCTTCGAGACCAATCACTACAAAAATGGGAGACTAGATTCAATTAATGGCGGACATTTTCTTTTTTCTTACAACTCTGAACATAGTGCAATAAGGTTTGTCATATTTAACTTCGGTCAACAAATTCCCCAGACGACTGGCAAATAGCACACCCACGTTGGTCGGCCCAAACGCTCAATTTCCAGTCAAAAACAATTGACCCAATAACATTCCATTTACATCAACTTTTATGCTCTGCACTGGAAATATTCATTCCACACATGAATTATAAATTCATGTCTTCGATGGTTTGCATTGCCTTTGAAGTTTATTTTCAAATATCTTCCATTTTCTTTTTTCAAGCAATTTTTGTTTTCGGTTTATTTACTTCGTTTTATTTGAACTGCATCACAAGCGTGGGATTCCGTCATTTAAAAATATTGTTTTCGTTCGCTTAATTTCTGTCTTCAATTACCACACCATTTCAGTAAAGAGAAAATTTTTGAGTGGGGGAATTCCCGATAATCGTAAAGAAAAGATCTAAAATCTAAGCATGTGAAATACGAAAAATAAAAATAAATATTTATTGAAATTGCGTTAATTGTTTCTACATTTTTCTAATATGATTCAAAATGAAAGCAAAAATTTAAGCTGGTCTGATGCCAGCCATAGTAAAGTTCTGGAAAATGTTCAGTATCCAAAGAAATTCAATTTTCTTTTTTTTAATTTGGGGAAACTACCTGTCGCTTAAAGCCACGGTTACATCAACGCGAACAGTTGCGAAATGAACATTCGCTGCTGTGTGCAGTGATAGTCTACTGCTCTCGAACTCCAGTGAACGGGTGCAGTCACACTAGAGCAAATATACACGAATCGAACTCAACTAAACACGGGTTTCCATTCGCTGCAAAACTGATAGCAAATGGAGCACTTGCGAAGCCGAATATACGCCTACCAAGCACTAACGAAGAAGGCCGAACGGCGTTCGCTCCCGCTCGAGGTCAGACCAAAGCGAACTTCACATTCACTACTGCAAGTGGTCGCCTTGGTGTAACCGTGGCTTTTCAAACTCCAGTTGACAGGAGAACCTCCCATTAGTGCCACTGGAATGGATTTGGTATCTGTGAACAGGTGCTATGCTAGCCAGGAGTTAAACGTCCTCAATAGAATTAGATGAGGGAAATTTCCTTGACTTAGTTCGGATTCTCAGTACTTTATCATTGTTAAGTAAGAAGAAAAGATATTTTTGGTAGAATAAAATAAGACTTTTATTGTACTTGAATCATACTTCTACAAATATCGTCTGTAAATTTTTGGGTATGAGATGTTCGGTTGTGTCAGCAGTTATTCAATTTTGATGGATACTCAACTGGGCTTTGCTTTTTGAAGGGATTTTAAGCGAAATTCACCCTTTGTCTAAGTCATCTAATTACATTTTGGTACTGACAGCTATTAATGGAATAAGCAATAATTTGATTTGCTCTAAAAATATAATCACTTATTAGTTTAATCACTCTGGTTGCTACAGTGTTACAGAGAACTAGTTTAATTGAAATTAATATTGTTCAACCATACAACAATATTTTACGTAAAAAGTTTGAAATTTTCTCCGTATTTTTAAATAAAAAAAATGAGAAAATCACCAACACAATCCATATATTAAATTGAAATTTCCAATATCCTGAAGCAATAGCCAACTTTTTCGATTATTTGAAGAAAAACGACTTTACTCCCCTCTCCCGGTGGATATTGTAGAATCTTTGGGAATTTACCAAATGAAAAGGAAATATGTGTATTTGGCACATAAATTGAGAGTATAATCTGAAAATAACTGATACATCTATGTAGGCAAAGTCTTAAGTCAGAGGCAGATGTTTTTGTACAGAGGAATATTGAAACGGATATGTTGTCAAATTTGGTGAACTTCTCTTCTATTTTTTTTTTGTTTGTAATCGGTTTATGTAGAAGATTTAAAAAAAAAAGTGTTTATTGAATCACAGTAAAATATGCAACTCATGTAAAACTGGAGTATTTTGAATTTGATTTTAAAAGTGGATAAAAGGCAAACAGTTGGAGAATACATTCTCAAAGGATTTAGTGGAATATTTTCAAAGGATTACAGATAGACACCTATAAATAACGAACGCTTCAAATTTTTTACAGTTCAGTTAAGCGAACAAGACACATTGCTTTTCAAATATCCTTTTTCTTTTTTGGATGATTTTTGAGGCGATTAAAGAGCCTCGGATTGACGAAGTGCTTTAAAATACAATTTTAAACAAGTTTGGATTATATTTTGTTTATTTACTTTTTTTGTCATATCAACTACGCAAATGTAATATAATCATATTTTATTTCGTGGAATAAGTGATAAGAAGAAAATATAAGAAACCCATCTATCACCTCTCCAAATCTGAAGATTCCATTATACTTGCGTTCCTTTCCTGTCATCCTGAAGTAGCTTTAGGCGTATTCCCTTTTATGAAAACGTTGTTTTTCTAAGAAACAAGAAGCTGAAGAAGTCATACGCATAAATAATATAATCAAACCGCAGAAGTTACTCTATGAAATATTCAAGTATTTTTCGATATTAAAATTGCCAAACTTTTTAAAATGAGTTCCTTTGAAATCGTAAAAGTGTAATGCATCCATGTAAATTTCCAATCAAGATGGAAACCTTTTTTTTTAATATTAATAAACATATTTAAACTTGTTGAAAATTATTTTTGCAGGTTTCTAATAATCCCGGACAGACGAGAGCACTCAATCGACTTAATGACGTCAAAATGACGTAGCCCATGTAAAATTACTATATGATCTCGAGTTACAAATCTAATTGCTGTAACTCGATTAGACTCGGTATACTGCTACCTCGCCGAACGTGCTACATAGTAGTGAATAATTGTATTAAAAAGTAACCAGCTGTAGGATGTCATTTTGCTGTTTTTCGTGTTTTTTCCTTTACTCAGTGTTACGTATTTTGCTCCCCACTTTATTTTATTTACCTCAGTCACAGCTCAGTGGAATACAGTTGGCTTTGAAATCGACATTTACTTACAGTTTGCCGAATTAGAAAAACCAGCCAAACAAGCAAAATAAATCGGCTGTTAAAATTTACTCGTTTTCAAACTTTTAGGAAGCTTTTGAAGGTATTTGCAAACAATTACATTTAATAAAAAATAATTTGGTATTTTTTTCAGGACAAGCCGCCTCAATCTTCAACAGAACCTCCGTCCAAAAACTCCGAAGATTCTGAGGATTCTGATGACGCCGACAAATCTATTGATGCAGGGATAAAGGATTAGGACAAACCGAAATCACCAGAAGAACAACTATACAGTAACTTAAGTGAAGTGGGAAGTCGTAATCTACACTCTATCCGGGAAACAGACTCGCTGCCGCGCCGCGCCGCTGGTTTGAGCGAGGCAGGGAGCAATGGGAGCATATCATCAAACTACATATATCATTGAAATATTAGATTTAAATTAAAAGTTATCGAATTACTTAAGTATAATCATTACTATATGTATAAACATGAATTGAATTAGATGATTTCTAACGGGCGGGTGCGTGGTGTGGTAATGCTATTATTCTATTTGTATTTATTTATTTGATCAGTGCTACGACAGTCATCATACGCCATACAGTGAAAATTTTTTGAAAAGGAAAATAAACTAAAAAAATGTATTTAAAATAAAAATAAAAAATATATAACATATACTTATACGTATAAAAGTAAATATAAGTAAATGGTATATAGTAGTATAGTAAATAGTATATAACACATTTATTTTAATTATAACAATTACAATCTATACCAGGACACAAATAAAATACTAACATTTCTTAAATCATAATTTAAAACAATAAAGTCCTCTTGACTTGAATAACAAAAACAAATATATACAAGAAGAAGTACCCATGTATATTTTTTTTTCTTTGCTTATGAAGAAAATAAGTGACCGTGCATTCTATCGCGAGTCCATTTTATGTTTACTTTACGCCAAATGGCAACAACTAATTCCGTTCGACGACAGACGGTAAACCCGACCAGATTACGTGACGTAATTAACTCCATCAAGTGCTCTCGTCTGTTTGGGTTGTAACTCGGATGCGACGAATTTTGTAAGTTGAGAGTTTTGAGAGATAACAAAATATAAAAACTATTTCACTATCACTTTGGCAACTTAAAAATTGGTTTTGCATCTTAAAAGAAGCTTGGCAACAAGGTAATGCCAAACTAATTGTTTCCCATTTAAAAAGGGTGTTAAGAGTGCGAAATTTTGTGTTGATGTTTGTTGCTATTACGGTTGAATACTATTTATCGCAAATCACTTTAACTGTCTGCATTTTATCTATTATTAATGATATCTAAAATCTATTTTAGTCAGATTTAGGTTCGGAGTCGTACGTGTCCTCATTCCCTTGCGTGATAAATGCGTGTAGAATTAGGAGTTAGATTTAACCAGTTGTCGAATGTCGACCATTCCCTTCTGTCCCCTCTTTCATTGTTAATGGCCTCCATTTTGACTTAATGAGCTTTCAATGATAAATAACTATTTCAGATAAACATTTCGTAAGAATGTTTTTGGCGTAAGCTATCAGCTTTAAGATATTGTTATCCGTGATTTATCTCAAATCACAACTTCAACATTTTCTCATTGATCAAAGTAAACAAAATGCAACTAAGAACCAATAAATTATTTGGTATTATTGTATTTATGCGTGGGGTTTGTAAATTGTGTTTTTTTTTCCGGAATTTAAGTCTTCAAAATGCATCAATTCAACATTTCGACAGACGAAATTTTTTCCTCCGATCAGATTACAATGCGGATTCGATGAATGAAATGATAATCCTTTTTGCAAAGTTTCCTTTTTATAAACCCATTGGAAATTGTTTGCTTGCTCCAATTGTTGTCTTTGCGTAATCTGTTCAGGCCTTGACATGTGTCAGACAACAAGTTCAATATTTCAGTCTGGCAGGCGATTTTGAAGATTTACAAAAACCGATTCGTATCGTCTGTCGTCTAGCAGCGTGGCATTACACATCTTCACCTCACGTACCTCCCCCTATCTGCATAAAAAAAAAAAAAAATAATAATAATAAAAATAAAGTAAATGAAAAATGAAAGTATGTGAAGTAATTTCATTGGTTCCGCCAAAGCAAGCAATTTTTGCAGTTCATGGATTTTCCATTTCGTTTTCCACATTCGTTTGTGATTTGTTAACATTATACTCGAACTTAACTCTTATCCTTGCGGCTGGAAGTCTGCCCCAAACAAATCGTTTACAATTCACATTTTCTGCAGAGAATCACAATTCAATTTGACTGCAAGTTATCAAATTTGATGCGTACGAAATTCCACTCGATTTCGTTTCCAGATAAAAACTTTTTCTGATATAATTTCATTTGAAACTTTGCAAGCGCCTCTTGTAATAATTCCTTTTTTAGCATAATTTCAGGAAAATTGCGACCGGACACGGACAACAATCAAGAAAACTTCAATTACATGGTCTCACGCAATCTGAATGCTTCGGTGTGTGAGCACTTTGCGTGGTACGTTTGGGGACAGCCGGAGCCCCTCACGTAGTAAATTAAATTTGGCTGTCGTTTCAGGTCTATGTATTTTGTCCACAGGATATGGGTGCTTCTCTTTAGTCCTGTTTTGTTATCTACTTCATTTGCAGGCATTACAAAATGTTCCCCTCGCCAATGTGATGTGATCCAGTCAAACTATCCTTAAGGTATTATTTTTCATCAGTTACAGAGAGATTGAATGTCAAAAAGCAATTAGCATGTCCTGTTTTATGAAGGATGCTCTGCCAGAAGGAGCAATTAAAAATATTTATCAGCAACCATTACGGTACAATCACATTCTTTGATATTGCCTAGATAGAAAACGACCATTTAATATTTCATCATATCCTGGAAATATCATAAGGGTATTTGCTTGCAGAAAATGTTATTTGTCCTGGAATGAGGCACGTTCTCGTTGGTCTCCATCCAAAGATTCCAAGACACTTTAGACATGAGTGCACGTATGCCTCAGGTACAAGGACATTCATTGCAAAATTCACATTGATAGAACTTGAAAAAAATTTTTCCTCGAACAAAATTGTTACCCATTTTGTCTGTTTACAAAATTTTTCCAAGGCCATTATTCCTATGCAACTGTGCATAATGAAGACCATTTGCATAAGTGGCATCTCTCTGCAGATTATTAGTTGCAGCTTTATGCAGCAGCATCAACAGACACAAAGATAAATGTTTGACCCTCGAGGACACAAGTTTTCCTCTTCATTCATTTTCATACACGTTACTTTCAACCCCTTATGTTTGCCATCATCACCTTTCGACACAAAAAATGTATATATTAAAGATTTCCTCGTTGCAGACAATTGCATTTCCCACTTTATACAGTACGGCACTGGGGAGCAAGCAGGTGATAAGAATAATGAGAAAATGATGGAACACTGCAATCTCCAATTTTTTTTTTTGCCTTTGGTGTGGTATTTTTTTTGTTTTATTTTTTCTTCCAACATCAATCGATCTCAGGCACTTCTAAGCCACGAAAATTGTAAATTGAAATTGAAATTTCAAAATGAACTCTCTTTGTATAAGAGCTTTCAGGATCTTGGCCACTTTGTAATGTGTACGGAATTGCATTTTGAAAGAACGATAATGGCGAGGTCAGATTTTGTGGGAAAGTCTTTATAAATTCAAATTTATTGCGGATAGAAAGCTTAATTGGCATAAAGTGAAATCAAATCATCGAAAAAATTCCGATAGATTTTTGAAGGAAAAACAAAAAAGTTCACAAAGTTAACAGGATGAAATGTTTACACAAAACACAAATTAGAATAGTTTTGCATATAATTCCAATTAAGTGAAACAATTTTGTAAACTGTTTTGAAAACCAAAACTACATTGTATATGAAAACACGTATTGGTTTTATTAATGTACATGTGAAATGACTTGTTAAATGTTTGATTATTCTGAATCAAACCTGATTTATTTTGACAAGCCGCTTTGTCTTAGTCTTCGATTTTCTTTAAAAAAAAAAAAAACGTTTTCTAGGAAATTAAATGCGAGTCAAGTTCCTCCTTGTAAGTGGCTCGTTCGCACTTGTTCTTGCGATTCGAGCGATGCCACCGATAAAGTGAAGTAATAAACAAGGCTCAACAACGCTGAATAAACTTTGTTTGAATTCACACTGTTTACTTTTGATTACAATTGCAAATGCGATTGGCATATCCTTTCTTTCACACCCGTATTATACATTCATTCGATCGACGCTTATACATCTGCTATGAAAGCCACTTGTTCTCTGATTGTATTTGCATACGAAAATTACGGAATTTCGCTTGAAGTCCTTTTTTGAGCATGAGAGGATTCGATAATGTTGAAGAATTGTCGTGAAATTTTACTTATGATTTTTCTTTTCTCAGACCAGAAATGTGTGCACAAGCTTTTAAATTTTTCCGTCTATTTAAATATCAATATTTGGATAAAATTATATTTTGACGGCATTTAATAATTGCTTATTCAAAATGCATGGAATAAACGATTAAGGTGTTAAGGACAACAATATTTTGCTATATGAAAAATATGTTCGAGTGGTAAAATTTTATACGCCAGGAAACACATTTTATAAGCAGGAAGTTCTAAAAGAAACGCACAATATGACCTCAGAAATAATAAATTCCACAAAATTTATAATAATATGAAAATAGAAAATTGTTGGTTCATTTACAAAGCACAGATTTTCGAAAAAGGACCCGTTTTCCTTTTTTACAGAATACTAAACCAATATTTATTTTAAAAATATATTAAAGTAATTGTTCAATCTGAGAAAATTTCTATCAATGAAATTCCAACACAACAATAAAATTGATCAAGTGGTCTAAATTATGTTTTTCCACTTGTTTTTTTTTTATAGAAATGTTAAAAGAACGAGTGGAAAATTTCGTTTATACATGAAAAATTGTATGCAGTAATTTCGATTCGTTATGTAATCCAAAATTTTGAAATACTTCTATTTTGTATTAAGGGAATGTGAAAAGTATCCATTTGTATGTATAATATTAAAATTATTATACATTTAAATTATTTGACAAGAACAGAAATATTAATTACTAAAATTTATCAATAATTTAATTTTGAATGAATTTTTAAAAAAATGTTGAAGTTCATTCAGAGTTTTTAATATTTTCAATTCAATGTAGATATAATAATAAATATTAACATAATGAAATTGGTAATGAACGACTTTCCGTACACATGAACTTTTTGGATTCCATTACCTATGTTTAATTACAGTATTTCCCTCGTAAAAATGTAACATGTTAAATAATTTTTATTACAAATATTGTATTTGAAAATTTTGGATCAAATAAATAAAATTATTTTGATGCCGTTTGAAAAAAAAATAAATTAATTTGCAAGTTCAAGTCTTTATTATAAATTAGTGTAATTTTTTACAATACTTTACTTATTGTTAGACCACTTTTCAATGTATGTAAATAACTAATTTAATTTTATTAAATTATCAAAATTTCCGTAAAACTAAATAAATATCACCATTACATTAATATATCAATATTCAAAATAAACATGATAGTTTATTATGTCAATTTTGGAAAAACTTTTTTATTTATTATTGCCAATATATTTTAGAAAAATTTGCAAAAAAAGAATTGGAAAATGTTTATATTGGAAAAAAGTGAAGATTTATTAAAAATTTCTAAATGTAATTTTAACCAGTCACAAACACGCTGCAAAAACAATTGAAAAAAAGAAAACACTTTTATTTTAATCTTCATTGCCTTTTGCAACACAGGATTCAATACAAACACTTCACAGAAAATATTTATGAATTTTTGAAAGCTGATTGATATCACTTTGATTATTTATTGATTCCACATTGATGAAACAAACACTGAATGAACTTTATTCCGCAGAAATCATGCAACAAAAAATAATAAGAAGAAAATGCAAAAAAGAAATACAAATATTGGGTATAGGATTGAAATTTGGGAGAAGTATGTTCATTCTTGAATATTTATGTTAGCCGATTTGGAGTCCTTTCTGCCGTACACAAGGTGAGCCACATCTGTTTGCCAGCTTAATAACATAATACGTGCCGATATCCAGATTTTTAACAAATACAAAAAAAAAAAATACATGTATTTTTATGAATTCTCTTTTTCAACAACAGAATATTTGCTCGAATTGGGCAGCGAATGCAAAGCGACGGAATTTTCGCAAACAAATGCGAACATTGAAATTTTTATGAATTTTCTCACGTGCGAATGTAGCTCATGGAAATTACTCATTTTTCGTGTATTACTACAAAAAGTAGGAATGAATATGAAAGGTATTGAAGTAAGAGTTCGCAAATACAACACAATAGTTCGACTATTATTCAGGATATATTTTGAAATATTCAAAATTCAGCCAAAAAAGAACAAATTTTGATCGACATTTGGGAAGAATTTCACAGAAGTGCAGACAAATATGCATTTGAATTGTTGAAATTGACTGAATTTGTATATTAACACAGACAATCACAAAATTTTACAATAAAATTACTGCTTAAACAGATCAACTACAATTGCCTTGTTTTATAACAATTGAGCATAACATTCAACTGAAATAATCTTCTACAAAAGGATTTGCCGAACCATAATCAAAGTTTGGCCACTTGTTGCAGTTTACGGAAAAGGACGATTGTCGTAAAATATTAAACGGCGTAAAAAGAGGACAATTAAATGTTGACCGGTGCCACAACTTGCAATTGATATTTTTTAAAATATGGAAAATCGAAATATATTTGGTCAATATGAAAATTGAGAATTGTGCATTTTTCTTTTTAAAAATTGCGTTATGTATGCACCGGATTTGCTCAGAAACCATTCTTCCTTGTCCGGTATAGTCAAAGGATATCCCAAACACTGGGGTTGGGTGTTAAAAAGGCGAACATTACTCGGTCATTGTGAGGAAACACTGGGGTAGTGTCCTCTTAAAGCTGACGTCGAATGGTGCAGACCCTCTAATCCGTTTTTATGTAAAGCAGTCTGCCCCACATCTGAACCAATTGACTTCGGGGTGCAGAAACGTAATTGGGTTATGAAAGTGTGATAACTTTAAATTTATTTTTATAACAATTCTCTTTTGTTTTTTAGTCGTACAAATTAGAATAGACACACTACCCTATATTTCAATGGAATCAAATTCACAAAAACAAAAACATACAAAAAAGAAGATAAACTAACGAACAATTGTAGAAATTACAAAAAGTTTACATACCCTAGGAAACCTTCTTCGAAACTTGGAGCACTTCTTGAATTGGGATGCTCAAACTAGTACAGGCCGCTGAGATGTTAAACTACTTCACTAAATTCAAATTACATTCAAAAATGTTTTATGCAAAATGTAATTTACACAAAAAAATGTTTGAAGTCAATTTCTTAAATATTTTTTGAAACAGTTTATTCAAAAACTTGCTTAAATACTTTCACTCAATTTGTGAATCAATTTGAATTAACAAGTCAAGACAACTGAGAATTTTCAATTCACGTCTTATCACCAGGAATTATTCACCAAAACTGAACACCATTGACCGTTAGAGCACCAATTTATCTACAAGATTACCACGTCGCCCCATTTCAAGGTGGATCCCAACTGACACTTCCAGTGCAGTTGTGTGGCGAAGGCTTAAAGAGCAGACAGATTTTGGGGAAGGCTCCTTCACCGAGACGGCGGAGGAGCTTTCCCCAAAAGCTACTTCGCTCAGTGTTAGAAAGCTTCTGGAAGTTAAATCATTGAATCACCTGCTAGAATATCCTTTTCGATTTGAAGAATTTCTGAATGTAGCCAGAGGATATCGTCTTGGAAACCGGAACATGTATCCTTATCAACAGGAATTCATTCGTCCACATTAGATACACAGAATGAAACTAAACATTCAGTCGTTGTCCAATCAAAATCTTGCTTAATATGATAAAATCAACGAAAAACCCAGAAAAGGAGTAAGCTAACCTAGCCCTTAAAATACCACATAACATAACAGTTTTCCTTCACTACTACTATACACATGTATTTCTATTATGATTTTACGCGTGGGCGCTGGAAATATGACATGAAAATTATGCACGCATATTCCGCAGACTCTCATCCTTGACGGTGAGCTTCTGTTCTTGCAACCACCACAACCAATCAGGATTCACTCAGTTGATTGCTGTTTAGTGCAGTTTTGAATGTGTTGTATGTAGAAACGTTCCGTTATTCACAACTGCTATGTATTAAAACCAATAGTTTCAAAAATTAATTTGAATATCGATGTGACGTAAGACTTTTCTGCTGTGCTCTCACCTACTTGCATTATATGCACTTCCTTTTTGACGCAACCGAACTGATAAGAAATTGCATGCGTTGGAAGGATGTGCCAAATGCCAATGTCAATGCTACATTTTGCCCATGATTCTATGAAATATTGGTTCCAGTTGTACATATCCATTTATGTACAGGCCTCCTATTGGCTGACCTTAACATTGGACAATAGTGCAATGGCAAGGCTAAAGAACAAAATCTTCCGGTATATACCTGTTGAGGGGGCTGTTGCGTCGCTGCAAGGATACTGCGAAAGTAATTGATTTTGCTTAAAAAAAGTACAGCTGTTATTAATTTTTTCTTCTTGGTTTTGGTTCTTGTTTTTACGAAAATGCCAAAGTTATATTAAAAGCTTTCATCTCAACAACTAATAAAATTGTTTTAACATGTTTTTAAAACAAATTTTTCCAAGTTTCCAGGACGAAAATGAGTTTTTGCTTAATGAAATTGCACGTGATTTTTTTCATAAAAAAACAAATGTGTTTTCGTGATAATATTGCGTTACGAAATAAACAAAAGGAATTATTTGTGATATTTTTTTTCTTTTTTTGGAAACATGTAAGAGTTCGCTTAAAATAAAATTCACAATATATCCTTCGGTTGTGTTTTCTGTTTAAATCAATTAGGAATCCTTTTAAAATGCTGTTAAATGAGTTTAGTTGAAATTAATAGAATAATCTTTCTATATTAAGCGCCATTGTTTTAATTGCATCTGATATTCCAAGAAATTCCTTGAACTTGCATTTCTAATTTCAAACATCAATCAACGAGAGAAACTCTGGGAATACAAGAAACAAGTCCTTGATCCTACCACAAATTGTACCCAGAGAAGGGAAGCATTCAATTCATTGTGATATTAAAATAAACCAAACAGATGTTAATCTTTCCATTTCCCTTTGTGCTATTTATTTAATATTCCAAATGCGAATTGAACACTGTTGTTTTTGAATACCAATCAAATGATAATTATTTTCATAGCGTTCTATTTTTGTTTTGGTTTGAATGATTTTTTTTTCTGAGAAGATTTTTTCCATTTATATGCATACAATCATTCATACTCCATGCACGGAAAACAATCTTTCAAAATCACGTCTATAACATTAAAAAATTCCGAAAATATACGGTAAGGACAAAAAGATGAATTATATTTCATGAAAAAAAGTGATATGGAAATAAATCATTGTGCGGATATTTTGCATAAATATCCATTCGCCAGTTCAAAACTTTAATCGATACTGAAGTAGAATAACATTGGCCATCTGGTATGGATTATAGTTATTCATGGAGTCTTAAGGATCTTCCATAAAGTTTATTTTGACTGAGTGTTCATGACCAGGACAAAGTTTGGAGGCAATGAAAGTTTTCGAGTAAAAGTCCCTGGCTGAATCCTGCGAGTAACGTTCACAATGGAATGTCAACGAGTTCGGGATTATAGAGACATCAAATTCTTTCCTGATAGTTCCGAAAGGAATAGAATAGAAGAATGTCAAATTTATTGCATTCTATATAAAAATATTATTGGCATCTGAGAAATAATGATAACAACATTTTTCCAATTGCACGGTTTTATTGAAATTACAATTTTCATTTTTGTTTAACTTCAAAAGTTTTACTTGGGATTAGATGAGGGCTTTCAGAAATCAAATGTAAAAGGTTCATCTTATTTATATGTCTGTTGTGAACGTTATTCGAAAAAAAAAAACAGAGCACTCAACTGTCTGTATAGAGTAAATTAATTCAGCAAAATTGTGAAACTTTTAAATGTTTAATAACAATATATTTAGTCTGCTGATGCTGGAAGGTTAAAGACATCTGGAATCTAGGGGTCAATCTACGAAATTTCGACCAGTGACTTTGCAGGCAGAACTTATGTGCACCAATTGTTTTAATTTTTTCGTACATAAAGTACTTTTATTTATTTATTTATTCACAAGCTTAATACAAGCCATAATAATAACAATACTTGTAGATAGAAAGAAATAGGTTCGGTAGTTTCTCAAAAATCATCCTCATTTAATAGATAGCGGGACTTGAAAATTACAAATTTTGGTAAACGTACATTTTTCAAACAATCAATGGTTTCGCAAAATATATTATTGTATATTAATGATTTATAGATATCTCATTTTAAAAGAAAATACGTGAAAATTCAGAAAAAAATACCAAGAAACTTATGTTACATAAAATGGACGAAAGGGTTAACTTATTGGCCGTTATTTTTTAATGTTTCAAAAACCTCATTTTTTTCGTGTTATGTAGTATATCAAATAATGTTAGAAAAAACATATTTCAATTTCAGCTTGGAATAAATTTAAGTTTCACAAGGTAGAATTTTTTATATCCACAAAATGGAAAATTTTACCTTGTCCTTAGATTTTCACAAAGCTAAAAATCGAAATCAAACCATCGGAATCGTGTGCACATAAAATATACATGCTGAATTCAAGCTTAAATAATATTTACTAAATCAAAGCTTATCTAGAGTAAAAAACTTGCCAGTTTTTAAAATAGGGTCGATAATGTACTTGAATTTTAAAAAAAACCCTTCATTGACTCCACCGCAAATATTATGAATAAGGAATGTTTATATTCATTTGCATTGAACTTGAAACAAAATTAAAAAAAATATGAAATTTTATTAATGTAAAAGCTGTGTTTTTATTTCAATGTGAATATAAGTATCGTTGCTTATATAAATTCGTGTTGCTTGATTTATAATTAAGCATTGATTTGATGGAAATTGACACGACATTAGTGGGTGAAAAGAAAGGTGGCCCGATTTGACCAAAATAGACAATCAGAAAACGAAGCTGAGAACAATTGCTGTCGTCAGGATCAAAATAAACAACTCGGAATTAATTCCTAAATCCAGTGTCACTAAGCACGCCAAATATAATAATTTTCTGAGTACAGAGACTTACGTTACTTTCACAACAAACTGCTTATATAAATAGACAATAATAAAAATCTAATAATAATACGAGTATGTATAATTGTATAATAACAAATTAACGGAACCGTTTCTTTGAGAGAAGTGACGGAAAGCGATTTGGGTTAGCAATTGGAGTTTGAATAAAACTTTGAAACTGTTAGCATATGTTCTTGCTTTCATATCCATTATCCATTGATGCTGCAGCTCAGTCGAATTAGCCCTATGCGTTAAATTATTTTTAATACTTCACAAAATGAAATAAAAATTTTTCTTCTATTTCTATTTATTACAAACTTACACTATTCCTTCTATTTCATTTTAGATTATATAATTACATAAAAATACCCAAATATTTAGTTTACATATGCGCGGTACTCCTTTACAACCATTAACCAATTTCAAAGTTTCTCACAATTTTTCTTCCATTTATTACAAAATAAAATTCGCACAATCTTTAAATTTTTCGAGGAAAATAGGAAAATTAAACTGACTGACAAAAACGGAGGATTTCAGTGGATCCGTAAAAACTTCATCGAGGCAATCAAAATCAAAATTAAAAGTGAATATTTTCACTGTGGCCATGAACCGAAGCAAAGTCAACTTCAAAAACGGAACTGGAATATTTGAGTATTGCATATTTGGAAGGCTCTGTGCGGCTTTTGCAAAAGTCTTGGTCCTGCCTCGTGCATTCCTTGCCAAATCAGCAGTTCGTGCATTACATGAGTGGGCGCAGGTGTATGCAATAAGTGCGAATATATTATTATATTAGTGAACTCATCCCTGCAAACAGGGTGTATGTTCCTAAAAAAGCCCGAAGATCCTCACACAGATAATAGCTAAATCAAATCAGTGGAAAATGAACACTAGATTCATGAATTGCAAACTGTTTATTTTGATCCTGATTCCTGACGATAAAAATAATATTTACATGGCTTTATAGTCAGTTTCATTTTCTGTTTGTCAATTTTCTTCAAATCAATGCTCAATTCTAAATCAAGCAATACGAGTTTATTTAAAAAACGATACTTATATTCACATTGAAATAAAAACACAGAGTCTATATAAACAAAAGTTGATGTTTTTTGTTTCAATTTCAATGTAAATAAAATTAAACGTTCCCTATTCATAATATTTGCAATTAGAAATCGTCAATTTTTGTACTCAGTGATGGAATTTTTAAAATTCGAGCACGTCAGCGAACATATCTTAAAAAATGGCAAGTTTTTTACTCTAGATAAGTTTTGATTTAGTTAATATATAAATTAAGCTTGAAATTCATATCAGTTTTATGTGCCTCCGAAATTTTCCTTTTGAACTACTGACATACATTACTGTTTAATGAAAAAACTAATTTTTTTTTTTAATTGTAATTCTTAAAATAAAAACGTAGTAATAAATTATTTTAAACCATTTTTTTGTTTTTAAGGGGGTCCGCATTTCTATTAAAAAAAAAAAACATAGCAGCCGGTGAACTACGCTTCTTTAGAGTGATGTTCCGTAGAAAATGTTTTATGAAGAAGAGTAATTTTAAGTGTTTTATTCAGTATTGTAATTGTATTTTTTATTCTCTGATGCTCGTCCAGTTACTGCAGCTAAATAAAAAAATATAAATGGATTTGTTTCATTAATTTCCTCCAATAAACCACAGTTGTTTTGAATATTCGACAAAAGTACGATGTCCGAGAACTTGATGACTCCTATATATCTATCTATTCAATTCTATTTAATTCAAATTTTTAAATATGAAATTCTTTTGATTGTGTTTTTGATAAAATTTTTAAAAAATGAAACAAAAGCAAACTTGGTTTGCATCCGATCCTTAGAACTCACTGAACATCAATAACTGAATACAGTAGACCGGACCGGAGGGCGAAAGAGGGTAATAATTTAAACTTTATGACGAACAATAAACGTGCTTATTTTGTACTTTTCTCGTTCTAGCACAATTCATCAAGATTCTTTTAAAAAAATTCTCAGTAAAATATGGAAAAATATCCGTGGTACTTTGAAAAACACTGAAATCCTGTTACTAGAAAATAAAAGTTTTAACTAAAGTTTTATAAAAAAAAACAAAAACTTTCAAAGTAAAAACTTTCGCTTTAACATAATTAAAAGTTATTTCCATGGTTGCATGTGGCTTCTTTGCTCTGTTCGTTCGAAAGTATTACTGCAGGTATGCACCTACTGTACATTTAAACCTCATGGATGCGTTATCAGAAATTTTGCGTAGCAAGAATTTTCGTAAAAAAATTTAACAAATTCCACAGGAAGTAGAAAAAAAAATTTTATTTATATTTGTTGTATCGGTGCCATTGAACTATTGAAGCGTCATAAACCGACGTTCTATTTACTCTACTATATATCACCGAGAAATATTGTTGTTGTCACTCTTAGTGGACATCGGACTTAATTTGATACGAGGAACCAAATTTAAACTGCAAACAAAAAATTTTTTTATTTGTTTTTACATTTCTCGGTAAACTTTTTTTTGAATTAAAGACCTTTTTCTTTAACACAGAATTTTCATCGGTTTCGTAAAATTGAACGAAAATTCCAAAACAACGTTTACATTTTCGTAGATCAATTGTCGAAACTCCAAATTCGTATGGAAGGGAATCGGTTTTGAAAAAAAGGTTTGAGTGAACTTCTAAAGATAAAATATTGAAAATTTTCAGTTAATTGAAATGTGGTTCAAGTTTTGTTTACGCCATTTTATCTGATTTATTAAAGTTGATAGTAAGGTCAAGTTGCAGATCAATTAAATAGTGAATTTACACAACAAAAAAAAAATCTACTGAAGTTTTCCCATAAACTTTTACGAACGACATCCTTTTGATACGTGACTTGTAGTTGTCATTTTTTTTTTTGGTAGAAAACTTTTCCAGTTGGCAAGTTTTCGCGACTTTTTCCAATTCTTTGTTTATACAACGGGCAATAAAAGGACACAAGCGTCAAGATATATACAGGAGGATCACTTGGAATCAATAGAAAGATATGAGTGGCTGTTTTTGGTTTTTCTTTCGGTTTTTTTTATTTGCGAACAAAACAGTGTTAAGGTCTCGGTGAAATGATTGAGCGAGTCCTTGTCTGGTCTGTTCGCACCAAAAGTCGTTATCCCCTCTTCGGATTCAATCACCCTCAAGTCTACTTGGAGTCTCTGAATCCATATGAATTTTCTTTAGATCCTAATGAAGTCCCTACGTTCTCGGAACTCGACATAGTCATTCACATTTTTGGCTGTGAGAATTCCTTTCGGGAGAAAGATGTCCCACAATTTCTTCAGCATCGTCCTTTAGCTACAAGTAACACCATGACTAATGTAATTGGAGCAATCAGAGAAACTTTTTTTCCGGTTTCCAGGTCGAAACGTGTGTAAGCTTAATTTCATCGGTTCGTTTTGACGGCTTGAAAAGTTTACCCCCTCTGCTATTATCGATCCCCAGCTAAATGACGCGACGACTAGATGCAATTTCCTTCAATTTGGAACGTATTATATTCATGCATTCAAGGAAGAAGTGTGCTTCAATTACTGGAATATATTGGAATATAGAAAAAAAACTAATTTAGTGCAGAAGCACATCGAAAGGACCGTAAATCTTACAAATCCTTTTATATTGATTCGCCCCGTGGATTTTCCTCACCGGAAATTACCTAAGCATCATGAACTTAGCCTTCAGCAGCAGTCTTCCACTAAACAGAAAATACAAACTTACAAAAAATATTATCTAAAGTGAGCCTTAAATCACCTGAGTTCCAACAGTTCTGGACATTCTTAATTTGCATTCATAATACTTTTCTGAGAGATTTCAAGTTTCCTGTCAATACTCATCCAGTGCAGCATCCTCTCAGGATCAAGGACGAAAAAATTATAGGAGAATCAGGCTCCCGTCAGGTCCAGGTTTCCAAGAATCGAATAAAATATGTATATTCAACCAAATAGGAGAAGAAGGATCTAAAACGCTATGCTATGGGCGAGGAGGGGGTGGTGTCACGTCTCTCTATGACAACTTGTTTTCCTCTCGTTCGGGAATATATCACTGTAAAATTATGTTATAGACAAACATGCGTAAGGAGCTAATATCCGTTTACAGTCTACGATTTCTGCCTCCTCGCCCATACAATTCAGGAAATTGAATTTTCTTTAACCTATTTCAATAGTACAAGAAGAAGGATGGGCTTCTGTTTAAGGAACGTGAATTTTTAAGCTAAAAAGTATCCGAATTCCCGGAAAAGACGAAACACTTTTATACAAAACTCTTTGCCTTTGAGGGTTTTCACTAAAACACTGTCAAACCGAATCAATCCCCAAATGGCAATCAAATTTATATTTGGAAATATTTAATGACCTTTCATATAGAGTTTCATTGTACGTATGTCAATTTTTGAAAAATTTCCCTGGAACATTTAAAATACGTCTCGATTTTCGATATAATTATTATATAATATTGTAATTGAAATTCGGTATTAAAATTTAAATAAAACCAGCAAAAAGACCGAAATTTAATTAATGAAATCGAATACAATAAAGTACAAAATTGTAAAATGTTAAAAAAAATAAGATGAACTTCCGGTCAATTACTGTCCACAGAGTTCAACATTTAATTCAGTAATGGACCTAAACACTTTTCAATTACGATCAGATTCTCGTCCTTAAGGAAATTAATGAGGTCACACTAAGTGCATCTGTTAACTTATTTGATGCTGCACCTTTTCTCTTGCCAAAGGAACAATTTTATTGTAGTAACCGGAAGCATAAAACATTCAATTGGCTTTGGTCCTATTTTGTTGAGAGAAGGTTTTCCTTTTGACTATCCATTTGGATGACCCTTCTTCTTTTATATCTCCAATAGAAAACTTTGAGTGCATTCGTTTTGGTTTTATGACAAAGCACTCAAGACATTGCGAGAAGTTCCTTAACAGGATTACATCCGATCGTATGAAAGCGACTCCTTATATACGCAAGCTTTAAAAAAAAATCAGTAGCATGGAATTCAATTAATTGAAATGCATAACATTCAATGGAAATGCTGATGAAATTCGCTCATTATGATTTGGAAGGACGATAAACAAATTTTTTCCTAATATATTTAATAATAATAATGTCTACAAAGCATTATGTAGGATTTAAATGTTATCATTGGCAACAAATTACATGATACCTACTGTAAAAATAAATTTTCAGTGAATATAAATTGCTACAATATTCCGTGAACTTTGCGTTGATCCTTCTGATGAAGCAGATTACTGATTAATGGCAACGACAATTACACTTATTGTTAGTCAATTAGCCTAATGCACAAAATGCATTCAATTTGCATCCGTAAATGCATAATTCCGCTTGCTGCCAATATTTTTGAGGGTGCATCAAAAGGACTTTGTCGATATTGTTGCAGTAAATTTAAAAAAATGTAGACAATCTGAAAAAAATAACTTCCTGAAAACAAGAAAATAGCTGGGGCAACAAATTAAAGAATAAATACCTATATAACAGATTCTAATAAAAAAATATGCAAAGGTAGAAACAGAGAAATGTCCTTTATGGAAAATCTAGAACCTTGTTTAAAAATTCCTCTACTTAAGTCCTATTCTAACCTTCAATCTATTAAATGATGTATATTTCATTCGAATCCATTCACAAATAAAGGAATTATGTTATGACTTATGAGGTTTCATTTCTTGGCGATTTCGCGATTTTAGGTGTGTCCTCCTCTTAAAAACTTTATTTTGGGATTCCCATAAAACACCCTTGGCAAGGTACAACTGAAATGTTAAAGGAAACGTATACAATTCTTGATCCTGACAGCATTTTGTTTTCAATAAATCTCCTTATCTCCTTAAATCTAAACATGCATCTAAAACTACCGGAATTACGATTTCTGCACTGACAGGAGAATTAAATTCAGTTAAAAGCTAGTCTCTATTTTACCCTTGCTATCAAAAGGAAAATCTGACAAGGAATAAATTCTATCGGCATAAAAATCAAATCCGATAGAAAGAGACTCAGAGCAAAAACATTAACTTCTTATCCACCAACACCACTGGAACGAAAACAAATACATTTTAAGAGCAAAGCCTCACCTCACAGCATGGTCAAATTGTTACTCAAATTTTATCCTCTTGTGGCCTTTTTAAATCTTATACTTTATATAAACTTAACCTTTTAAACGATTTATTAATTAACTTTTTTTTTGTATATAAAACAAAGTTAAGTTTATTACATTTAACAATATATGTGACGTTCAGTCAATCACGTAATACTTTTTCAAAAATTCATAAAATTCACGAAAACTAATATTATATTTGATTTATAAATATCAACTAGTGCAGAAAGACCCCAATTATTTCATACACCTTAGTTTTATGATATATTATTATTTACTTCTTTTAATATAAGGTTAAGCCCGAAGACGGCGATGACGCTTGAGGCAACCCTCCCACAAGATCGCAACGCTAGCCATCAAGCTCGTGCCGTCCACTGCTGTTTCTGGGGGAAGCAACTTAGCCGAGTGCTTGCTAGTTGCTGGCAACCGCGGCTTCATCCAGGCTGCTTTCTGCCTGCTGACTGGATCATCCTGTAGGAATCAGCCTGTGTCTGCATGTTTGCAGGTACCAACACTTCGGCCGATTATACAACATAATACACGCTTTTGCAACTATGTGAATAAAAAAGTAAATAATAATTTGTACTATCTGTAAAATTCAGTTTTTTTTTTATACTGATGATCCTGAACAGGACATTTGACCAAAGGTATAAAATTATTGTACCAATGAAAATGTACAATGTGCTTAATACGTCTGCAAACTTTCAATTTATTTAGACGTCTAGAAGTGGGTAAAAATTAATTTTAAGAATTCCGTTATATAAATACAGGTCAAGTTAATAAAAAGCATGCTACAAAACCGTACAAATGTCGTAAAGCCGTAATGGTTTAATCGCTCTTTAGGCGCTCAACTTCTTCAGTTCTCTTACCATACCAACAAATTTTGTTTAGCCATTACAGTCTGGCATAAATTAATATAGTGTAATTGGACGACCTTGGGGGTACCTTTACTGTTGGGGTTCAGTCTATAAATATTTCCAAAGCCTTAGTTTGTCAAATTCCTACCTCTTCAACTGTTCTTACTATTTTTTAGTAAAATGTTTCGTATACATTATACATACAATAATTGCATACAAATTCTCCTTTAAAACATTGCTACTATACCTGGACTTTGTAATTTACTTTATACAAACTATATCAATACATTCAATGTCCGTTCATCTGGTTTTGCACTCGTTTCAAGTGTGCTTGTTATTCCAGTTTTTGAACCGGAAACAGAAATATTTTACCGGAAATTCATATTTAAATATTGACTTTGACTAGTTAATTGTGTTTTCTTTAAAAGAATAATTGACTATTTACATAGTACACAGTTTTCAATTCAACGACTGCATTATGTATGTTTATTTTCTTCCTGGAAGGATTGTTACAAGTTGTTATAACATAACGAACTTTGAATTCACCAAGAAAATTCGTAAAACCATTTACGTTAGAAAAACATTTAAAATATTCCTATACAAGATTAAAAACTATCTCTAACACATCAATACTTTTTTTGGTTTTTGAAGCTCCAAACATATTAAACTTGATTAGTCCTTGATTTATCGAATTCTGAATACGAGAATTTAATTACAATTTCATAATTGCTATGCTTTGCTTCATTACCTACATCGATATTGTAGCTTTAAAACTTAATTATTTTAAAATTAAACAATTGCACATTTAACAAAGTAAGCTACTTAGTTTTAGTCTACCTATTCCACGGAATTGACTGATATGCAATCAATTGCACTTAAGCAGACCACTCATTGTTTGTAATGTAATGTTTATTAATAAATATGTGGTTTAATTGTTATAATATTGACTTTAAAAGTCATTAGCCTTTCCTTCCTATTTCCCTGCAAAGCATTTATTTGTTTCCTCCTGTGGTCAACATGTCTTATAAATTATTTTTGTTTTTATATTTTATCATCATTAAGCATTTTACTTTTTCCACTCTCTCGATGAGTTCACCATTCATTCTACTATCAAGACTCTTCTACATTGTTAATAGCCATACATTTTGCTAACATCCAACTTCATCCTGTTCACTTTAAGCCACTCATCTAGTCCAATATTCAGTTTAAAGGGTTTAAGGATGCTTGTCAATTTGTTTCGAAGTTTCGCTTTTAATGCAACATTTTCTCGTCGTGCACCAAGAAGCTTAGGCAGATTAACAAATACTCCAGAACACTAAAATTGCAAAAATAAACATTTCTTCTTCCGAGTCCTGTATATAGCTTCCAATTTATTTTAAATCTGTTTACTGTAACTGACGAAAATTTAAATAATGACACTGACGAAAATAGCTTCATTTTTATAATGGTTAAATCTTGTTGGAAGAGGAATAATTATATTGTACAATGAACATGGCTGGACATAAACAAAAAAACTAAACCAGATAGAACCCCGAAAATTTAAGATTCTACATTCTTTGCATTAATTGCTTATTCTTTTAACAAATATTGTACATATTGTACATAATCCAATATTTTGAAAAAATGCTTTTGCAAGCATGTATTCAAATCAGGTGATCAATGATCATAGGCTAGTCCAAATTTATAGATCAGACCAAACTTCCAAGAGTCTAGTTCTTGTACTTTTAAAAGAGGAACCATTAAATACTTGTGTTACTATTATATCATTAGTTCATAATTCAAAAATTTTAGCATTTCATAATTCTTAATAATTGTTTTACATTTGCTCTGTGCGAATTCATGCTCGGTTTGTGGATTTCCTCAGGGAACTATTTTAGGACCTCTCTTTGCTCCTTTTTGTATTAATGATCTACTACTCCATGTTAATTCTCGTTGTCTGCTAAAAACTGATGATTTAAACTTTTTGTTTTTGTAAAGATTCCCAACTAATGAAAGTAATCAAACTATCTACATACAAAACGGTAATATGAAGATCTATAAGAGAATAGATATAGAGAAGAACTTGTTTTTGTGGAGCAAATCGGGAAACCAATGTGTAGTAAATAGTTTACGTCACGTAACAATATCATAGTTGCAAGACCAATCCACTGCATTATGAATCAATTCACCGTTCTTTCAGCGAACAATTTCCTGCTGATTGCGAGTTCAGGCGCATTAGTGGTCTTTAAGAGGAAAATTAAATAACCAAACTAAGATTATGTCAATATTCAAGAACGCTCGGACAAAACGCTCTTACAGTGATTGTGACTTCATAGAAAGAAATATTGCTGAAGTAATGTATGGTTTAGATTTAGAAAATAAAACAATTGTTGAAATTAATTGCATCTAGATTCTAGATTAGCATACTGTGAAAAAGCTAATTTCTGTTAGTTTCGATAGCGTCATAAGTAACTTGCAAGAGGATCTGGCGAAATGCTCAGAACTTAGACAAATCTACGGATATTGAACATAAGCCACAACTAGCTGTATATGTTCGTTATTTAACAAATTTAGCTTATTGTACAAAACTTCAAGGATAGGGTATGATGGGGGAATTCGGAGGTATGTTTTACAAATTTATATGGTCTCTTTTCTTTGTTACTTTCGTTATATCTATACTTAATTAATTTTACAGTACAGAGAGCAATCTTTTTACAGGTTTTATTATTTTTCACTGTTTTTACAAAAATAAAAAAAATTTGAATGGACGTAATTGGGTGGTAGATCAAAAATTAATAAACACTCAATGATAAATATTACGAGATTTTTTGTGATAGAAAGGAAACTAAAAGCAACATGTTTAACTGCTATTTACTAAAAACACAAAATGTTAAACGCGAATTTCGTGCTAACCAAATTTTTTTTTATAAACTTTGCATAATTTTTTAAAAGTTTAACTAAAAGTAAACCTTATGATCTACACGTCTCAAAATCATAACACGAAGAGTTCAATAATAAAATAAAAGCGAAATCCATCTCAGAACTTGAAAATTCTAACTAGATAATAGAACTGGTGTTTTTAATACGTAGGTACTACGTAGATGTAATGAAACACTTACAATGCTTAAACTTATCGGTGCAAGGACACGGTTATCTTATTTTTTACTTAGCACAGAATATCCTCACTCCTCAGCTTTCACAACGAGCTTATCTTCGTAAAAACCTGGTATCTAAAACTTTCACTCACTTCCCGTATCTTACTAAAATGTTCAAAATTTTACCCGGGTATGAATTATAACTGCAGAGTATAGTTGCAAACTGCACAGACCCGCCGAAGACATTACTGATAGATTTAGTAGGTCAAGAGCGCTTATATGGTATAACAACAACCCCGTAGTACGTAATTTTTCTCATACGGCCACGACTGACTCAGCACTTCACAAAATCTCAGTATTCAGCTCAATTGAAGATTTCCTCATCACAAGAGTCTTTTTCTCGTCTTCAAAAATTCTTTCTTGGTTGAAATGCTTCTCGATGCAGTACTGCACCGTTCTAAAGAATATTTAATAGACCAAATAAACTTATCCTTTTTGATTCTAAATTAATTTCGATTTGATGAAGATGCAATCATAGCTAAGTAGTAAGTATTTCTATAATTATAACCTGAAGCACGAACTTCGATTTATAATACAAAGGCAGAAAGGATTCAGAAACCCTACAGCGAACACTTAAGTCTTTTTTTTTGAAGACTTGACGTAAATACGAAGACGAAATGTGCTTATAAAATGGTTAATACTCGTAGTTAAGTAGATTAAACTGATTGTCCTGTTCAGATTTCCGTAGACAATTGTGCGAAAAACACAGAAACAAATCTCTTTTAATAAAAATTCAATAGCATCATAATAAATTGCTGAACAACGTTGATTTGTTTTGCCCAAATTTTCTTGCCTTATAACGGTCCATTAAAACTGACATCGAAGACCGTCTTCCAAAATTTGCAATCCTCCATTTTGTACTTTTCCTGCTTTAGCCACAATAATCAATTCTAAGCTTCTAGTTTATTGTTTGTAAATTTGTAATATAATGTTTTGGATTCTCTCGGCCAGTAATATAATAGAGCACCAACTGTGGCCAGTTTGTTATTGTATAAAACTGTTAAGAGATAAATAAATAAATAAATATAATTAATAATTAATATAAAGCCCTACTGGAATAGAAAAAAGTCTATAGTTCTTAAATGATTAATTAATTTCCCTCAGTGTCGATTACTACAACGATTACTACAATACAACACAAATAACGGAAAATGGTACTCTTCAATGCTGGCAGAATTACTTAAAAATTAGCTTCACATTTTTTTTTTTAATTACGTAAACATTGAGGACAAAATGCAGTTAAATCGTCTCCTTCACATAACAAACGAACTTTTTTATTTATTGTCATGCGGAGTTCTGGTCGAAAACTCAAGAACCAATAAGGTTCAAGACACAGAAAACAGGATAAAACTTTATATCAGTTTTGTTATTTTTTTTGTCCTTGTACATCGGATGAAAATAAAAATGTCCTTAAAGATTTTTTTTTGCAATACTTGTAGTTAAAGTTGTGAAGACTTTCCGAAGTTTCAGTTTTGGAAAAGTGACAAAATAAAGTAATTGAAAAACGTGAGACAATCTTAACCATTTGATGATTTGACCTTTAATCTAGGAAAATCCTGTAATCAGCCGGCGATTTTTGCCTGAACAGGATACTTCAATTTTAGTCGATAAAACAACAATCTATCCTGCCAGAATTTTAATCCCAATCTATAGAAATTCAGGCTACAATTATTCCACTTTTATTGTACTGTACCATTTTTAATTCGTGTTATGGTTTCTCTCTTTTCGGTTTTCTTCTTTCAACAATTTTGGACAATTCCCAATTATTTTGGAATTTATCATTTATTTTTATCGATTAGTTATTGACATAGTAAAACCTTAAATTTACTGCGAATTGGATTTTTATTTCCACATTAAATCAAAATTCTATATGATTTAATTCGAAAAATATTCTAATTAAAAGAGAAAGTGTAAGAAAATATAACGAAAATAATTGGTTAGCCGCATCAAAATGATTTTTCATCTACTGTCATCGCGTGTAATAAAAAAAATCCGACGTCTCCCACTTTCCAGAGGGTTGTACACAAAATTTTCTATTGTCGCATAATTAATCGCGGCCACTCATTTGTCATTTGATTGTTGCATCCCTCTGAAAAGTCGGGAAAAAGTAACTTCACTACCCGAACGAACAACCGTCATTAACTGACCTTTGGCTTCATTAACATTTTTATTAAAAGATGCCTCCAGTCTCTAGGGGAGATTAAAAAGTTTTTTTTAAGCCTGTCACAGAATCCATTGTTCTTAAATATCATTTCGTTGACATTTTTGGAAGGTCACTCACTATATTCACGAACTCCTTTTCGGATATCTTTAAGATTAATCTTGTTTAAAATTTAATCAAAATTAATATTATACGTTCGCAAAGAGATTTCATTCACGTCACAACTTTATTCTTACCAATTTTTTTTGGAGGAAGTTAGCATAATGGATTTCAAATACGTGAGTTAAGAACAAATTCAGATTATCGAATTAATAAGGTCTTCAACTCAAACCTATAACTTGACAAGTAATCAGATTAAAACTAATCCAGATAGTTTTTTTTATTCAATCGTTTGCTCGATTTTTGAATTAATTGTGTTGATATTTCTTTGATAAAATATTTTCTATGTGGTTTTTATTCAAAAAGCGTAATAAATTTGATTTTTGGGGGATTAGTTTTTGGCGGTTAGACATAGATATTATGTAGATAGAATTTTCGGCTTCACTAAAGAAATAGTTTTTCCTAGCATATTTCCTTGTCTAGAGATTGTGAGGATGGAATCATAAAGTTGATTGTTTTTTCTATAATTAGCCTTTAGTCGTTAGCCAATAGAGGTTAATTTTTAATCCTAGATATTCGTTCACGTAGGAGCATTTCCTTCTCAGAAAATTAAAACACTGTTTTTTGTAGTAGGATAAGTATTTATGCATGCAAACCTCAATACCATGAACAGATGAGGGAACAAATTCCATACAAAAAAAAAAAAAAAAAACCACAAATTATAAAATGCAGTATCATGTTCATGTACTTTCAAACATTCGTCTAGCATCCAATAATTAATTAATTCATTGTCAAACTTAATACAAGCGAATAAACAACAATACATAGTAACTATAATATAATAGAATATAGTTAAAACTTCCTTCGGGAGGGACGGACCACTGACAATGTTATTACTAAGGAATGGCTATACTCGTTATAAATACACAAATGTAAACGATTTCATTATTGTAAATTGGATCTTCAATTCTGTTTTTTGGTTATCTGTCCAAAGTTGAGTTGGGTTCATTGAATTCTTTAGGAACTTTTCTCTAACCCATTTCACCGTTCATTACATACTCGACAGCCTGATTCATCAATTTCTTAGACCATTCTTGCCGTTTTGACTTTTTGCAATAATGTCCTGCCACCTGCAGTAGTATAAGAAAGTTCTATTTATTCGAAAATAGTGAGTATTAAAAATGTACTGGGCCGGTACGAGAACGTTCCCGTTTCGCTCCGGTCTTATTCCGTTCCATGGTACATTTTTAAGTTTGAAAGTAATTGCAAGTATTTACAAACACAACTGAGTAAATTAAAGTCATTTATACTAAAGTAAACTAAAAGAATGATAGTATTAAATATACCAATCGACAATTGGTGAGACAAACTAGGATAATATGTAATTCAACGCAATTGTAAATAACACACAAATCGCACAAACAATTGTCTTATGACAATGTAATTCCAATAGCAAGTGCATCTGGTCTACTACGTCACTACGATTCCCGACAATAGTGCTCTAATTGTGTAGATAGCTCCTCTCCACAGTGGCCACACAGTGAAGTGGCCCTTTCCACTCCGCCGTCCTCTGTGTATTGCTTTTTTTTTTTTTTTTTTTTTTTTTTTTTTTTTTTGAGAGTGGGGAAATGCATTTACGCACTCAGGTGAGCCCGAAAGCTCACCCGACGTGCCGGACTCCCTTCCGAAGAAGGCCTACCGGCTAAAACCCCACTCTTTTCGCCCAGCACCACCCCGGGACCGTCATCACTGACATTACTTCGGGGTGGTGCCTTGTGGCTATTCCCTTACGGGACCACCTCTTCCTGGGCCTCTGCGAGGTCCCTCTCTTTTTGGCGGAGGATCCCCTTTGCCCACAGGGTAATCCTCCACCACGCCTCCTCGCTTTCCAGCATAACCCCGATCAGGTTTTCCGGGGTTATGCTGCCTAAGAGCTCCTCCAGGGCCCGCCTCTCCGCCATCCATCCACTACATTCGAAAAATGTGTGGGAGGCGGAGTCTGATGGAGAGTCGCAGTAGACACACCGGGCACTTGGAGCCTTGCCTATTTTAAATAGGAAGGCTCGGAAGTACCCGTGGCCCGTCAGCAACTGCGTGAGGTAATAACTTACCTCACCGTGCCGACGATTCAGCCAAGCTTCTACTTGGGGGATGAGCCTGTGCGTCCATCTCCCGCGCGACTCTCCATCCCATCGTTCCTGCCAGGCAAGGAGGGATTGGGCTCTAGCTGCTGCCCGAGCCTCCTCCCTGCCCATTTCGGCCCCATTCCTGTGGACGAACTGTCGCTCCCTGGCTTGAAGGTCAATTGGTATGACCCCCGCGACCACCAGCACTGCTGGCTCCGAAACCGTGCGGTAGGAGCACGCGATGCGGAGTGCTGCACGCCGTTGCACTGCCGCCATGCGCTTACGGTATTTTTCAACCGTAAGCGCATCAGCCCAGACTTCTGCGCCGTATAGCATGACAGACTCGGCAGTACGTAGCAGCAGCCGTCTCTTGCTGGGTCTTGGCCCACCAATGTTGGCCATGACCCTGCTCAACGCCGCCACTATCGCAGCCGCCTTGTCTGCCCTTCTGGCTATATCAGTCCAAAAGGTGAGTCTGCAGTCGAGACTCACCCCCAGGTACCGGACTGCCTCCTTTCTGTGTATTGCTTTAATTAATGTATTATTGTAATAATGAATGCAATTAAAAGGATGCACTTTTCTTGACTAATAAAAACAAAGAAGTTCAATTCCGAGGCTTAAAAAATATTTTAACTGCAGCCTTGCTTTATTAGTATAAATGCATCATACTGTATGATTCATACATGCCCTCATTCTGATTGATTGGAATGCAGCATCCAGTAATTGTGTCATCTAACAACTCTGGTGTGTATTTGCATAAACAGAAATACGGAAGTATTAAACGCAAGAAAACTCGGCTGAGGAAAAGTGAAACAAACATTTCCCAACTGGAATTCACCCGAAAGTGGTACGCGAACCCCGGACAGTGCGACTCAGCAACTTGATTCCATCTGACCGAAGATAATAAACTTTGCTAACTCACGGGAGAGCTCACTTCGAAGTGTCCACTTGCGCGATAAGATATCGCGACTTGACGGAGGTCGACGTTCGTTGGTGAGTCAAGAATTTAAGATAAAATAGTTAGTCATAAAAAACTTTCCACTCAGCTGACTGGATTCGAAATTTCTGTTAATTTTTATTGCAAAAAGTGAGCGGAGACTAAACTATGACCGTAAGTGCAGTGATTACAATTGATATTGTGTTCAATGTTCATGTTTTGTATTCCAATTTTCAAATGAACAAAAATTAATTATCAATGATATTTCAAATGTGTGCTAAATAATTGTTTTCAAATAAATGACTTCAAGTTTTGCCGGACAACAACGCAAGAATCTCTCTCAATTCAAAATTCCAGATACACGTTTCTCTAGTAGCTTCTATTTTTAACTTTCGGAAAGGATATCGCCATCGAGGACACGTGCAGGAAAAAGTTAAAGAAATAAGATTCAATCATATATCAGTTGATTTCCTTTTGCTACATTTTTATTTCGTTTTTTATGAACACACTTTCCAAAATCTCTTTTCAATAACAAATAAGAAAACCCCGCAGTTCGTGAATGCCTTTGATGTTTTCCTTTGAATATCAATTCTTAATTTTAATTGAATTTTTATATTGAACATGTTTTCAAAAAATTACTGAAGTGAATGATTTTTGTGGAATTGAAAAAATTCATTTCCGGAAATATTCGTTTTTTTTGTGATTTCAAAAACCGTTTGGATCAGCTTATCTGTTGTCTAACTATAAAAGTTGCAGGACCTTTTCATAACAAAAGGCTCTCTCCATACGTCTTGTTATTATCCGGAAGAAAGGTCAAAGTACTGTAAATAAAATTTGAATTTTTTTTTTTAGATACATTTAATCGTAATGGCTACAGCAGGATTACTCCTTGGGCCAGGCTTATCGAACGCGGTGAGTATAGCATAGCGACGGTATTAAGATTTATCGATAAAGACATTATTGAACTGAGGAAAATATGAATTCCATGTTCTTTAAAAATTCTGATTTTTTCATACTTCAAATGAAAAAAGTCTACAAGTTTTTCAATTTTTTTGCAGAGAACTCCAATCGAGCCAATTGTTTTGGTCCATGGTGGGGCGGGAAAAATTTCGGAAGGCAAAATCCCAGCAAAAGTGAGGGGTGTTGAGCTGGCAGCACATGTCGGGTATAAAGCTTTAAAAAACGGAAACAGTGTCCTTGATGCAGTAGAGAAGGCTGTGAGAAGCATGGAATCCGATGAGAGCTTCAATGCTGGATACGGCAGTGTCCTTACATGGGATGGTGATGTTGAAGCCGATGCAGCCGTTATGAACGGAAAGGATTTAAGTGCTGGATGTGTTTCGATTGTCACGGACATACTTCATCCAATAACCCTTGCTCGACGTGTTATGGAGCAGACAAGGCACAGTTTTTTGGCCGGTGAAGGCGTTATGAAATTCGCCAAAGAACAGGGATTCGAAATACTTGAACCGGGTGCTCTAGTTACAGAAGCTGCAAAGAAAGCCTTGGAGGACTTTAAGAATAGTGTAAATCAAACACAATATCCTTCTTCCCGAAAGGAAGTGGTTAAGGGTGAATTCGGGGAACCCGGAACTGTGGGGGCAGTAGCCATTGATTCTGATGGCAACATTGCTGTGGCCACTTCTACAGGTGGAATTACCGGAAAGCTACAAGGACGAATTGGTGACACACCGATCCTCGGAGCTGGCACCTTTGCTGACAATAATTTTGGAGGCGTATCAGCAACAGGTCATGGTGAATCAATAATGAAATTCAATGTCGCCCAGAAAATCTTGCAACTCATTGAATTGAAAGGACTAAATGCTCAAGAAGCAACCACAACTGTTTTGAAGGACATGACTTTGAAGCTACAAGGAACAGGAGGTGCTATCACACTTGATGCGCAGGGCAATGTCGGTGTTTACTTTACAAGCGAAAACATGGCGTGGGCTTATCAAAAAGGCGACAAAATTCAGTCAGGCATTTCCAAGGAAGATCCTGTGGGCAATTAACTGTACTTTTCGTATAAGTAAGTTGCTTGAATTCTAGACATTTTGAAATTAATTTCTTGATTTGTTGTTTTCTTCAGTAACGCAATTATATTAAAATTTTTACCTGTTGACGAAATACTTTTACTTACTTCCTAAATACCGCAATTTGCCCAGCATCCTTTGCCTTTGCTTTGACACAAATAAAGTGAATGAACGCAGAAATGCAAAAATCTCTCGAGAGTTGACGATATTGTGACTTGAATGCGACGCAATCAAATTGAAGTGAGCGTAAATCAAGGACGAAGACAGTTCCAGTGTCATATTTTGTCTCAACGATATCAATTCCAATGCTGTGGTGATAATTCACAAGTGCGAAAGAGGAACGTGACTGCAATGCAAATTGATTTTAGTTGCCATTCTATTTCACCTATCGTAACCATCTCAGGATATAAAGGAGGCACAAATATTCGTCTTATGTTGAAATCTTCCAGATATTTATTTCCAGATTTTCAACACACAAACCAAAGCTATGATCCTTTACTGGTGTCATGTCAATTTTATGCGAAATATTTTGTTTTTATTTTATTTTATTTTCTAGACAGTTTCTCAAGAGAGCGTTATCCTTGCATATGTGGTGGGAATACAAAATAATGAGTTGCGATTTGTTGCGTCACACATGAACACTGAACTGTGAACAGTAGTCATTCAAACGGCGTTCTTTGCTTAAATACATATATATTATATACATTTTTTTTGTTCAACAAAATTCCCAATACGTTTCATGATTAAATTAAAAACCGTTTCTGATAACATTCAAAGGACATCAGACGCTCGTAAAAGGAATCTAATTAGGGCATGAAATGTACGAAAATCTTACCCGAACATGTTTGCACTGACTAATTATAATAAACCTCCGCATAAAGCATTCGCATTTCGCATTGCGTAAAGAATCGTAGGAGCCCCGAAAATAATCATTACCGTGAATAAAAGTATCCTTACTAAAGATCAAAGGACGACAAAATTCAGTGGTATTTGGTATGTCTATTAACGATGCTGTTTTCTTATTGAATGCGATCCTCAAAGTAGACATCCCATTGTTCCCATATACGCTTCAAGGATCTTTTAAAGGGATTTATTTAAGGAATGGTTTTCAAACAAATCTTCTTAAAATTTCTTATGTGCAGTTTTTAACAAAATGAAATCAATTACAGGGAATCATAAAGAATAATAAGAACCCGTGGTAATATAATACAAAGGTTTCATTTTCTATGTAGGATTTTAGAATCTTCGGTTTTGACTGAGTCCAATTACCTTTATTAGATATAAGTTCTATAAATAAGGCTTTTGCACAATTCAAAATTATAACAGTAAATCTTTGGAATTTATAAAAGTTCAGAATTTAAGGGAGATTTAGTATTCAATGGTTTTCAAAACGGTTTTTTGATTTATTATTAGAATCATTGATACTCTAATTCTTATTGATTTTTGAAGAATTAAGGCGACTTTTATGATTCTTGTTATATATCAAATGCAAACTGGGAAGCGAACAATCTTATTTTTAAATTTTCAAATAATTCTAAAAAAAATTAATTATAGTCCCTGGATTTTTTTATAATTAATTTACTGAGGACAACTTGCTGCAAGCAACCTGGCAAAGTTGCATCACAATTTCTGAAAGAATATTGCTATTAAATTAATTTACTATAGAATTCCAAAAATCCCTCTTATCCCTCTACCCACTGAACAATTGGCTCCATCCTGTTCGAGCCGCTTATTCTGATTATTGACATTGTCAACCATTTGGCCGAAAAAAAATCCAAACCATAAGTCGTTATCACTCATCAGTTACGGCCTCAGTATTCCCATTCAATTCCTCACAAAAATAACGCCAATTATCCTCTGGCAAGCTCTTTGGTGAATAGCAGCCATCACACGCCGACTACCCATCGAAAAAAAAGGAGACGAAGTGTTTCCATTCAAAAATGTTGCAATGCCTCCAATGACCTTCAAATATTCGATTTTTGAAAATAAACTTCGATGATTTTGATACGCAGAAAATCGTAAATCTCTTGCTAATTAATCTGCCAAGCAACTTTTACGACGCAAAAATTGAAAATTCATTTTAAATGGCAAGAAACATTGCTATGAATATTTAGATCCACGTTTCTTGGGACGTCCCAAATTATATTTGTAATATACCTAAGTGCAGTTATAGCGATAAGTACATAATTCATATCGATTTATTCACTTTTTGCGGAGAATTTAAACGAAAAATGAATAACTGAAGCAGCCATGGCTAGAGCAAAATTTGAAGCTATAATATTTTTTGTGTAGCTTGAAAGCAAAAATTAATACTTAAATTTAAATGTAAGTTGATTCTAAAAGGAGATCGACTAAGCTTAGGGCAGGGTAAACTTAAACTTTAAAACTCCAAGACTCCAATTATTATGTTTAATTGAATCTATCCAAAGGTTCGAAGAGTTTATTTATCTAATAAATAATTAAAAAAGACTGTATTGGCTTTTAACATTGAAGAATTTTAAGAATTACATAACAGTCGGCTGGAATTTATAACATTCTATTATGTTTTAAAATATTCTCAAATTTTTTTAAATCAACAAATTGTTAATCAACAGATGTTTTACGTATACTTAAACACTTGCTTTACGAAAAAAAAACTTATATAATTGAAGAGAACTGAAACAGGTTCATTAACTATATTCAGCAAAGATTGACCAGGTGGGCATATAAGGAGAGGGTCAGGGGGCTAAGGCCCCCGAAAAAATTAAATTGATTTGAGGAATCAAATATTTAAAAAATCTTATTTCCGAAACTTTTCCATAAAACTCGAAATAGTCAATGCTCCTATGTTACTCAACAGAATATATTTTTTTTACGACTTTACCTCGATTAGTAGCTCTGTCGGATAGGTTTGTTTATTGTTTGTTTGTTTTCTTTTTGTGGCGGGAATAATAAACCATGTGTAAGGACTTTTCAGTGTTTTTTTATAATGGATGATAATATAACAGCATTCTTCTGCGTGTACAAAAATTCAGTTTCAATATGGGTGGCGAAACTTAAATAAAATAACATGAAATGTCTCTATTTAATTGGTTATGTTCTTGAACACCATAAAACCGATATTCGCTACTGAGGTTAAAAATACAATACTCGTCCGCATTTGGTAGTAGATTAAGATTATTGATAGATACAATTCAAATAATTAAAAAGCAAACAAATTAAGGTATAAGATGTGCTGAATAATTTGTCAAAAATATAAAGGACGATATGCATTGTGCAGCAACAATAGACTTGGCGAACCAATTTTATTTCGAACAGTTCAGTTAGGGCAATGCATTTATGTAAACGTTCTGTGTTTGCAATTGGCTCCCAAACCTATAAAAATTAATACCAATACAAAAATGAACATAACAAGTGAATTATTGAAGATTTACAATGAATCCTATAAGTTTGAAAAATAAGTATGAAATCATTTTTATAAATTTCTAGGGATTTTTCGGTTTTATATAAATTTTCAAACATTATTGATGCTTTGGGTGCAGAATTTTCCTCAGAAAATAGCCATTCATTAGGAACTTGTAGTCTATTTTGTTTGAATAAGAAAGTTTCTCGGCAATCGATAATTTTCCAGTTGCAAGTTTTCTATGTTTTTTCAACGATAGACAAGAAATGGTATTTCTTAGAAAATCATGATATTACAACCATGGATTTCAATTCAGAAGATAAAGAATTTTTCTCTATTTCTGGATTACTGAGTTTCGGAGTTTCTCATTTCTGAGTTTATCCTGACATCCCACCCAGTCATTGAATTTCCGTTCTGTTCAATAGTCCTTGAACTTCAAAATGAAGAGGTTCCCTTCAGCTGTTGCAAGTTCCAATAAGATTCAACGGTTTCTGCAATTTTGCTTCCACTTTTCTACCTGAAGATGTTCAACATCAGATTTCACTTGACAACCATGAAACTTTGCTTTTAGTAATTTTCACTTTCCCAATCAAATTCGATAATAACAATGTTGACAAGCGTAAAATGTCAGTGACAGACTTCCTTTCTGTATGTATAGATAACAATTTCGTTGATATGTTACAATTTCCGAGAAATTCGTTCACAGTCTCATGACCACTATTACACCGATAAAAAGTTCATAGGCAATACCGAGAAGAAAAGAAAAATTACTGGAATAAAAAAAACCCAGCAACAACAACTCAAAAGGATATTTTCACAGTAGGTGAACAGTGCACAAACATGTGAAAGTGTTTCCTGAATTCAACTCACAGATAGTTCCAGGTCCTGTTTGGGGGGTCGTTTTTCAAGACAGCGATTTATCTGAAACGTTGCGGTTTAATTGAGTTCCTTTGAAGTTAGAACTCGGCCGGATTCTGAGCAAGGAAGATTAATGTAGGAGGTTATTTCGCTCTTGTCACAAACTTTCTCCGCTCAATTAACCTTGTCCGCACGTGTATGCCATCCAGCAATTTTGAATAAATCCTGTGGAGTCGCGTGGGAATGGGTAGGTGATGAAGAAAGGAGGAGGGGACTTAAGTGAAGTATCGAAACAGTCAAGGATATATGATTGATATTTGAGTTTTAGATACGTGCCGGGACAGAGTGAGTCTTATATTTTTTTTCATCTCAAAACGAATCAACTTGTTGAAAAATTGCTGCATTTCATTTGGAAAATTTGTTTAGGATTTTCAAGGACTTTGCAGTTTGTGTCTCTCTTTACATTACATTTCTATCGCGAATCCAACTCATCCTTGAACAAGTGAAATGTCTGACAATGATGAGAATTTTAAATTACATCTGGCACATTTTCAATTATTTTACACGAACATGCAAAACGCATTTTAAAAGAACAAGCAAATTTGCACTAAAAGAATTAAATATCATCTAAGTATTTATTTGATTGTATTCTCCTAATTAATAAAATAGCACCATTTTCTGAATAATATAAACTTTGGAAAAAACATTTCCTTTTCTGTGCAAAACATCACCAAATTCTTTTTTCTATAATTCTGGCTTGAAACTCAATAAAACTTTTGAAAAACAGAAAATATTAAAATTTAATTTTACAAATATATAAATTATTTTTTGCCTAAAACACTAACATTCAACTCTGGAAACTTGCAATAACAAATTATTTCTAATGTTTTCACACTTGTGGAATTGTGGACATTCTTTTACGTAAAGTTTTCAGTAATTCTGATAAATGGAAGCGACTAAACATACATAAATAGATTTGCATAGGAAAGTTTCCGGGAACATGAAAAGGCTTTTAAAAGGTATAAATACAGGACTAAAACTGTTACAGAATTTTTCCCTCTGAATTTATTTTTACGGTTCTTAACTTATTTTTGTCGAATCATTCTAAATCATAGTAGCAAAAATAGTACAAACAAAATCCCTTTTACATGTGCGAGACTAACATGTGAATGAAAAATGCATTTCCAAATTTAAAAAAAAGGAAAATGTTGAGTTAAAGGTCAAAGACAAGAGGAGACATTTATGATGAAACCTGACAGAAGTCGTAAGTAATGGTGCTACTATTTTCGATAGGAATACGTCTGCAGAATTATCAGATGTGGAAGAAGGTGCAAAGGGAAAATCAACTGGTATGTGTAATATGCTTACGTGTTCATTATTTCATAGTTTTCCTGATAACATTGAAGCATGCTTGATAGTGAAATATAAAAAATAAGCTTATATAGAAATCACTTTTCCACCGGTACCTAATCTAGGGCTGCAGAAGCTCAAAGAAAAAGAACTTATTTATGTACAATGTACATGTACATGCACACATGAAAACATTTTCCAACGGAGTTACGAGGAAATCAGAACTGTACAATAATTCAATAAAACGTTGAATATATTTTTTTAATTTGCTTGAATTTTCAATTGATACAATTCTATGATCTCTCAGTAGCATCTAAACTTGCATAAGAATTTATATGCACCCTGAAAGATTCAAAAATTAAATTTTTGTCTATAAATTGTCTATACTAACAAGAATATTTTAAGCGTTTGAACATTCCAAAATTCAAATTTTTTTCAGAGTTACATAATAGCAATTTGAATTCATAATTCGCTTAAACTCTCTGAACGATATAAGTTTTTCTTTTGAGTTTTACTCGAAACAACGTTTTCCAAAGTGGGGTAAATGATATAACGAAGTCTACTAAACTAATCTTAATCACAATTAAACCACATCTTCCTTGTGATATTGTCTACGGAAAAGTATAAATGCGTTCAGGTTTTATAAACTGTTAAAGCTCAAAATGTCGAGAAAAATTACGTTTTTTTTTAAACAGCTCTAATTTATTCGAACAAAATTTAAAACAATTTTCTCTATGCTAGTTCCTAGCTCTTAGTTTTCGACATGAGATTTTATATTTAAATATTTTTGACATCAAAATCATGTAAACTATCAGCAAGGATTTTCAAAAGGAGGACCTACTTGACAGCTGATAATTTCGCCATTTGTGATTTTTTATTCGTGCTTTTTTTTATTGAGTAAAAAATTACAATATGTTTCTCTAAAATAAATAGTGTTAAAAGCAGCAGCAGAAACAAATTTCGTTTTTATACCAATTTTTCCGAACGTCAGGGTGGTGTAACCCAGTTTAACCTGCAACTTCAGTAACGACCACAGTGTAGTTTTACGTCTAGATGCCAAATATAATAAAAATAATTAATGCTCACTTAGAAGTCACAGAGATTCACTCTAATTGATTGCATTTTAATTATACGAAATTCATTATTTCTCATCCCAAAAAAAAGGTGAAAAATATTCAAAATCCTATCGAAAAAATCTTCATTTTATAGTTCATATTTCCCATGGGCGATAATAACTTTGTTAGCTTTTTTACTAAATGGAAAATATTGTTTATCCAAATGCATTATAAAAACATGAAATATATTTAAAAAAATTGTTTTAATGCTCTACTAAAAAAAACATTCTTTTATTCTATCAAACGCGTAGCAACACATACAGGATATCCTTGAGGAAATAAAAATCATGACTTTTCCCGTAGGAAACATCGTGCTTTGATTCTTCCATCCAGTGAATAAGCCGAAGTAATTTCACTAATGGGTCAGGTTGAGTGATTGTGACGCTGATTTGATGTCCTTTATCTAATCTAAAATCAGTTGTTTCAACATTTATTTTCCCACAATGTGTAGCAGACTCTTCTGTGAAAGGTCGGAAAATTAAGCGATTCCACATTGCAAAAGGTCCTGTGTCTTTCCTCTTCACGGAAAATACCATTTAAGCTGTTTTTTCCACCCACCATAAATCACCATTTATCGTGCAATGTTTTTCCTTCATACGCGCTTGTACCGCCTTTCAATCCTTAAAAAATTCATTTGCACGAGATCAAAATGGGTAGCGTAAAAATGCACCGAAGCAGCAAATCCGTACCTTTTGTGCTACCTGCAGGTGCACTAAATTCCATTGTAATGCTGTTTACAAGTTATCCTGACCCACTTTACCGGAATGTAAGTCAACTCGACAGTACATCAAACTGGCGATTACCGTTTCGTGCCTGGTAACGAGACATGTACAAGGCTTGGCATACGTTACATAAATTGCATTTTATTGCAAAAACAGAAAATTACATTTTATTTTTCTCAAGTGTTGAATCCAATTAAAGTGTTGCGTTTGAACTTTTGGAGTGAACTATATTGTAAAATTAAATGAAAATTTTATCAAATGAACAAGAGCAGAGATTGTTTACGAAAATGTTGATAACTATAATCCTTGCAACTTGTGTTTTCGTAAACAATTAATTTCCATGTTTGCATATTTAAACAACATTTGAAATGTAATTAATTTGATTTTTTAATGAACATGTTAGAACAATATTTTTATATTCTTTATATGGTACCTACGTAGTTGCTCAAACCAGATGGAGTGAAATTTTATTTAACAAAACTTTGGCAAATAAGTGAATACTTATAGCAATATAGAATTGAAATTTCATAAAATCTCCCAGATCAGAATTATGCACATTTGCGCAGAGAAAGTGCACGGTAACTGCAAATCAATATCCCGGGTCTAGAAGCGTCCGTGTACTGCATGCAGTCGGCATATCCTTTTTCACTGTAGTCCTCCACTGTGATTTTTAGGCGTAATTTTTCCTGTTTTGAAATGAGCCCAGAAACATCGCGTGTGTCGCTTATTGCGACTGTTCAATTAAATTTAAACCATTGTTTGAAATTGTTGATTTGTTAAAGTCAATTAATGTTATTGAAAATGAAAATTACTTTTCAGCAGAGCAAATCATGTGGAGAAACTGTTTTGCGTTACAGTCAGAATTATTTGAAACCAATTTGGATTTCTCACTAATTATACGTTTGCTATTATTTACACAGCAAACCAGTAAGGTAATATGTCAGTCCAATAACATATGGTACTGTTATATTAAATATATTAAATAACGCTCAAGGCAGCAAATTAAATTACATTGAATTACCTAATAGGAAATAAATGTTTTAGAGGAAGTGTAAAAGCAATTTATTTGTATTTAATTGTTTAATGAATTTTGTTGAATCAAACATTTTGATTTTATGTAATATTTCAATTAAGTAATATTAATTAATTAACATTAATATAATGTTTGAGTATATGTATGAATTTATGTTTGTGATTAATAAAACTCCGCAAATTACGCTGTAAACCAAATTGTGAAAATTACTCAAAATCTAAAAATTTCACCCTGACTCTCGTCATGGTTATAACCCTTTATTGGCTATAGGAAGTGAGATTTCTTACTCAGGGGTAATGGGTTCGGCGTGACATGTTGTCAGTAACCCCCAAAATTATGCAATGGAATGGAATGTAACATTGTTCAATGAAATCGTTACGGAATGTTTTCGAAGCCACAACCGTACCTGGAAAAGTGGAGGGGATGAAGCGAAACATTTTTTCGTCAATGGCAGCCGCTGATGCCTCTACATCTGCTATTTCCTTTAACGAGTTTCGGCTACTGGAAAACTAATTTTTCCGATGTCAATAAATAACAGGGTTCGGAAACGCACACTCGCGTGCGCACTTATTCACGTGCGATAAATGCGTGAGTTCTTGAAACGCACATACTCATGAGCCGTGTGCGCTTTTCTTACCCATATTACTCACGTGCGTGTGCGTTTTCAACATCGGAACGACTCACGCTCATACCCACGAGTGTTTCGGAAACGCACATGAGTCGTGAGTCGAAAATGAGTTGTGAGACTTTGGTGTGCGCACGCGAGTGTGCGTTTCCGTACCCTGATAAATAACCATTAAGGACAATTTAATTTGGAGTTGACACTCTGTTTCAAATATGGACGGCACGCGCCCAAAGAAATTATTTCTTATTGTTAACACGTTTCTTATTGTTAATATGCAAAAAGTATAGCAGTGGTTTTTAAAGGTTCAAAACTTGTCGCTTTTCATGTTCGCATGCTGATTTAATACATAGTAAATTTCCAGAATTATTCTTCCGATTTGGAAAAAGGTTGTAGTTGTTTCCCAGAGGTTCGCCTTTCTATATGGAAAGGAAGGGAAGTTTAACTAAAAACAGACGAAAGCGTCGAAAACTCTTTACACTTATAAGAATAACAGAAAAATTGAATTCCATTAAATCCATCATAAATTATACAACAGTGCTTCCTTTCAGTTTGCAACCGTAACCACTTGCAGCACTTTAAAGTCAGTAATAAATAGTAATTTACAATTACTTAAACAGTTCTTTCAGCGGAAAACATGACTCTGAATATAAAAAATTATTGAGATAATTTGATTACAACCAAAGTGTCAGACTTTTGCTCCGATTCGAGCCAAAAAAAAATGTCAGCCAAAATCAGCCAAAGTTTAACGCTCTCGGCGAAAAAATTCTGCAGCTACAAAAAGGCCATTTAGTAAAAGGGATTTGCTGGCAGACGGGAGCGCGCCAAAGCCTTGCTCCAAATTGCGCTAATTATGGTGCTAGCCAGGAATGTCGGGAGCCGGAGAATTCATGTAATTGCAGGACTCAACGAACTTTGCAACTCACTTAGCGACTGCTTAAATGTTTTAATAAATCGCTGAGATTGCCTAAGTGTGAGCGAAAATTCCATTTTAGTTTTTGATAAATTCGGCGTCAATTGAGGATATTTGGAACAAGTTCTTTCCAGTTGAAGTGATTATTTGACGTTAATGGAATGAAGTCCTGCCAATAAAATAATTAGAATTGATGTTTGAAATACGTATTCCAGATTTTTCTTAGCCGCTATGTTGACGCTTAGATTACATTTGGCAGGCAAGATCTGAATCGAAAATGGAGTTAAGCACAGCTTTGTTTAAACGACGAGGATTAACGACCTCCATCTGATGACTGCGAAGTTAACAGACGATACTGTTTGGATTTTTGTTTTCATTCTAAATCTATTAGTATTTATCAAAAATTAGATGTAATCTTTAGCAAAACACTCTGAAGTCTTATCGTAAATTGTACACACAAACTCTGCTCGGCTCGTATCCATCCACGTTGGAGGGCAGTGATTGCTGCGCTCCCCTTAAATGATAATGAACCGCCATTAATCATGCAATCCCAGATAATCTTAGTAATAACAAATACGTCCACTGGTTGTTTCCTTGTAATTACGAAATAAGATTAATTACTTGATAAAAGGTGTCGTCTATGATTGTGTGACAATAAATCATGCAAGACCAACTCGCGCGCCGGCAGCATGTATGTGCTTTAATTAATTTAACATATCAGTAGGAGTTAAGATTTTTGGGGTACATTCCCGGTGTGCGAAATGCCTTACGACTGTTTTGGCAGTCATCTTTTCGGCGATAAAAGCAAAACAATACACTTATTTTTTATTACCTTTAACAAACTGCTGCACACATTGTGCTCCATCGGAAATGTTCACACAGGCAATTGAATATCCTTGTAATCGCATTCAACCGGAGCTAAACAAAGGCTGAATTTGGTTTTCAAAAGGGAGTCTTGATAACACAAGAGCCATCTTGCTATTGGTTATCGATTTCTCGACAATGCTCGGATTTTCCGGTCTATGTGCGAGTTGCTGCATATTGATGGTTATGAACATCGCCGTCATTGTCACCATTGGTAGATAGATAGGGGATGTTCTGTTTCGTAGCGATAGGTTCTTCGGGAATAACGAAATATGAAAAGGTTGGTTTTTATATAGTCCAGTGGTTTTAAATGATTTGTTTTTACACTGTCAGGGTTATAAATATGATTCGAAGGCAAACTGAAAACACATAAGTGCAGAGCTGGAACATAATTCAGGACATTTTTTCAATTCAATATGGAATATGAAAATTCTACAACATGTGAAAATCAACAAATCCACCGTCTAAGGGTATTATTTTATTGCAAAACAATCTGATATTCTCGATGCTGCTGGAATTGCTTGCGGTTGAAATCTGAAAATAAGCACTACCTTAATCTATGAAATTTAATTTTTTCTCTGTTTTCAGTTCAAGCTACCTTTCCATCATAGACTAGGATTTAGTGTTGGAAGACGGGCAGGGTCCTTCAGTCAGTTAGGTTAAGTCTGTATTGTATGTAAATCGAATAAGGTAAGTAAAACAAAAATAATTAAATTCTTTGTTTGCAGGTAACTTTAAGCAAGCTTGAATTTTCTATTTTAGTTACATAATTTATTTGAAACATTTTCATATGAAACTCGAGATTTTAAAAGATTTACAATGGCGAGGTTTAAAAATCAGGACATCAGTGAAAATCAGGAAAATCAGTGAAAACAAAACGCCTACAAGAGGACACCAGCTGTTTTCTTTTCTCCACTGGAGTTTCCCCGGCGAGACAGGCTTGTGTCCCAATTTATTTATTTTCTACTGGGCAAAAGGCAAGCCCCCGTTAGAGGGTTTGTATGCTTAGTGGGAATTTTGACAAATTAACAATTAATTTCAGCATTCCTTCTACTAAAAGGAGCTGATTCAAGGTGTCATACTCCGATTTTCCGATTTTCTGATTCCGATTTTCTGATTCCGATTTTTTTCTTTACTTTCATATGACATTTATATACTAATTGCCTTATTTTTATTCTTTCTAAATTATCATATGTCTAAAATTACTAATTTGTGCTTATTCATATATTCGTCGTGATTTTGACTTTCCTCCTGTTTTACTATTCATACATATTGTATATTATTCATATTTTCACTGCCACCATGATATTTGTTATCTTCCAAGTCTTATCATATTGTTTACAAATAAGAATTTCGACTGCTTGTTCTATTCATATTATTTCTTATGGCTTTTCATGCTCATCTAATCCTGAATGAAAATAATCCTTAATAGTAAAAGCTTTGGAAAAAAGTCACAATCAATTCTTTTTGGACTGCGAAAATAGTAAAATTATTAAGAAGGAAAACTTTTCAATTATTCCAAAAATGCAATCCTAGCATCCAAATAAAGGCCGTCGGCTCCGGTTGCAGTTTCCCGAGGCCGAATCCACATAAAACAATCAGTCATAAAAATCTATTGGAATTGGATCAGGAGCGATTTTATTGTTTTTGGGTTTTGCGGTAATAGCAGTTGCACATATATGGAAAGCATGAAAATAAAATATTAAATCGTTATGCAAAAAAAATTTACGGTTGATTCCTGCAAGTTTCGAATTTCGTTCTGATATTCCAGTGTTTTACACTGTTTACAGATTCCTTTGGTTTGCTTTTTTTTGGTTTTATTTTGATCGATTTTAATGGAAAAGCAAATCAAAAAATTACTAGACGCGAACATAAATCGAAGATATTTATCCAGACAGCATATTTTTACAAAACAATTAAAAAAATTCTTGTAATAAAAATACTACATTAAAGCAAACACTTTGCTGCGAAATTTTAGCAATTATGGTTTAATTGTTCAGGACCCTTAAGCCCTGCTCACATTAAAATTCCTCCCCATCTTGTGTTTTGAATAGCGAAACAGTAGATATGAAAACTTCGTATGTTTACTCGGCAATTTATGAGGGGAAAAGGACCAATCTAACCAGGACCAGCTGACGAGCCGATGCATTCTCCCACATTGTCACTGAAATGAAATTCCAGGATTAACCAACCCCCGGCATCGGGCATGGCAACAGCTCCAAGGCTATATACGTGGTGTCATTCCGACCCGCATTTCGTTTGTAGTTTTATTGTTTGGTAAACTGAGCGGACTTTGAGGTTGCGAAACCTAACCACTACACCATTTTTCCCACTCCCATTCGCCTACCCTTGACTGTATCACCAAAAGATGACCGCAATGAAACTTAATAAAGGTTAAATTACATGATTATCATTTATTGAATGTCAAACAAAACTCCAACAATGGACCCGAAAACTCTTCAAATATTTCTGGTGGTTTCCGAAGGTTACTACTGGTTTGCCGCAAACGTTTCAAAACCCCTTTGGGCTCACGAGGGTGTAGTTGGAAAAGACAATTTTTGACAGACTCCTTTTGCACAATGTGAACAGTTCTGGGATCTTGAAAACTGATTTCCTTTTTATTTGTTTTTTAGTTCCACAATGAAAATAAAATAAAAGCCGAGATATTGGAAAATTTCAATCCAAAGATCTAAATAGATAGCATTAAGAATAAAAGGACATTTGGGAAAAAATATTTTATAAAAATGCAACAGGATGTTTCGAAATGGGATCCATAAAAATGATCTCACTTGTAAAATAATTTTCAAAGTCGAATTTACAATGTTGTAATGGAATTTTGAAAGTATTCAACAATCCAAAAGTTTTTAAAATATGGTAATTCTGGTAAAATATTTCAAAAATCAAATTTATATTCCGTGTTAAGACAGAAGAGTTCGGAGAAATCCAGAATCCATCACAGCATCTGGCACAAATAGCAGAGAGCTTAAGTAACTGGCAGAAGAAGCCGGATATCATTGAATCCAGTAGACCTTCGGGCGATGCTTACATCTAATTTAACTATTCAAAGTGTTCCCTTTTTCCACCGATTCCGACACCAATTGCTTCCCATTCACATCCTCAAAACGTTCCAATTTCGGCAGGATGTTTTACTGGCGTCTGTTACTCGACTTGTTTAAATATGTTAATCCGCAGATAAAGAAGGCGTGCTCAGAATCCGGCAGGATGTAACAGCTTTTGTCACTTACCCATTACGTGTGCGGCTTCATTACCTCATGCCATTAAGCAAGGAACAAAAAAAATAAATAAATATACATATCTAGATATGTATATTCATTTACACACGTGTTGCCTTGACTGAGTTCTGTCTACTTCTTGGATTCAAGTAATGAATATTTTGGCGATTACGCGAGATTCCTTGTAGAACAGTGTCTTCTGCATTTCAATTTCCCTTTTTTGATTTTTTTTTTTGTGTTGTAGTATAAAAATAGACCGCCTCAGGATTGATTTTGGTCCACAGAGAGGCGCCTGATGTTAATAGAGTCTGAACGCGAATTCCAATAAAAATAGATAAACCCACAGGAGGATTGCATTGATTTTGTAGGATGATTGATGAAGTCATCAGAATAATGCCCATGAAGACAAATATTATACTGAATGATGTGTTTACCCTAATGCAGCATTTGTCAGTAAAAAGCCACGAATGTTTATTAAACAAAACGAAATTTCCAGTAATAAAATAAAATCATAAATAAAAAAAATTCAATTCTTTATAATTATTATCGGTAATGCAAAAACAAAACATTTATCACAAATTCAATGCAAATCATTTTCCACAACATCGGGAAAAATTGAATCAGTACCAAATAAAAATCATTGATTTAAAAATATCAAAATAAAAATATAATTTCAAATCCATCCAGAATTGCGGATGAAGTTATCTCCCAAAAACATCCTTTTAATCAGATCTGGCATGTAGAGAAATTTAAAAAAATTTTCATCCGTGTTTTACATTATTTGATTGCCGATTAGGAATTCCATTTTATTCAAAAGAAATCAGTTAAATCAATCAACAAAAATCGGATTACGGATTTCCGTGAAAATCCAGATACATTTTTGTTTTTGCAAATATGCTTGACTTCCTATTCACCCCTTCTTTCTTCATTGAGATCCATCTGTGTTCGAATACAACAAGCCTAGAAGAGTTTGTGTCGCAAGTTTCTATTTGTTGTCTTGTACTAACCGCCCGTTCCCCCTCCCCCTTTAAATCGATTTAATGCTACATTGATACTATGAAAAACGGAACCAGGAAAGACGGAAGTCAAGCTATTATGGAATTCTAAGCAGAAGATTTGTTCTTATCTGCCGCGTAACAAGTGTTTTTATGTTATGAGCATTACGGAAGGAATTCGGGAAAATTTTACAACTTAATAACGGTGTGCGTAATCAATGACAATTGCATATGATGTTTATTCATCATAATTACTGTTTCATCCAATTTCAATTTCTGTAGCAGCTTTAACAGTTGTAAGGATATAATTATGGTAAGCCCAGCTAATATTTTAGAGTATTCAACCAAAAGGACACACATGATTTTGTGTTGGAAATAAAATAGTTCTTAATAAAATTTTTAAAAAAAATCCTTCAGAAAGCAAAAGTGCAAATTAAAATATTTCATGTGTTGCTAAACAATTGGACATAATTTCAATCTGATTAAAAACAATATGAGTACAAAATTTAAAAGTAAATTGAGTTTGCTGTGAACGTTTATTTCCTTGAAACATTTTTAATTCGTGTTTACTGTAAAAAATTTTCCATTTAATATAATTTTTCATCCAAATATGATTTGTGGAAATATATTACTTGATCATACGAATTTATTAATTAATTTTAATTTTATTTTCAAAAAGGCATGCTGGAAAGCCGTTTTGTTCAGTGACTGTTTGTGATTCATGTTGATTATTGTTCAGTAAAAATAGAAAATAGTAGATCTACCCGGTTTCCCCCGGACCGGTGAAAATCATAATATAATGTACATGAATCATATTACATGTTGAATTTACATGTATTACATAAAACCGTTTCTCGTCGGTCAGGTTACAATCATAGTTGCTTCGTTTTTTGAAAGTTAAGAGTGGTTTTCATTGAGCTTTTTTTCTAACTAAAAATTCAAATACCAATTTTTGTGAATTTTTTACTTCAAAAATGGTGGATTTCCATACAAACTTTCATCCCCTATTTTACCTCTTATGGATGAAATTTCAAAATATCCTACCTTAGTGCTTGTCTAAATTATAAAGGGAACCTTTGTGCAAAATTTCAGCGTTTCACCCTCGTATTCGGTTACGTCGACGGCCCGGCGGTCAGTATTGGACGACAGTCCGCGGCCGGTAAGTGTATGGGCACTTTTAAAGGCGCGTGTCGACTCAAAATTAGTTACATACACTAGTTTAGAAGATTAGTTATTAAAACTAAAAAGGTTCTTTTTTATATTTTTCACTTTTCAATTTCTTTTTTCGTCGGTTCAATTATTTGTTAAAAAGTTTTTATATAGGCAATTTTAGCAAAATATTTGTCCAAATTGCATCATGTTTTAGAATTTGTAAATAAAAAAAAACCTATAAAATAAGATATTGCTAAAATTATGAAAATTTATAAAAAATGAATAGTATTTTGGAATGACAGAAATGAATTGAAAGCAAGAGTAGTTAATGTGTAATTAATGTAATTTTATTGGAATTGGAAGGTGACATAATTTTTGTTGGTTAATTTTATTTAAAAATTCAACGTTAATACCATATAATATAATGCTAATAAAAATTAGGTGGACCATCAATCTCGCAAATATCTCCTTTTATATTATATTAAAATAGTTTAACGTACATGGTCGAATTTCGACCGCGGGGCTACGACTAGTTTTTAATTATTACAATTGAAAAAAATTACAAGGTATGAAACAAACAGTTACAAAACATGAACAAAAACACTCCACAAATTTATCTGATAATCTTGTTCTCCTCCTTATTGTCACAAAGTTTCCCGATACTGGGAAGTTATGCTCATTTTGCGTTGATGTCAGTCTTATTGTTAATAGAGCTGTTCTTAACAGTTCTAAATTGGTGAAGATTTTTCCTGTTGATTGAAAATGATCAACTTCTCTAGCAAATGATGAAAAGTTATTATCGGCCACTATCAATAGGCCACGTCAATGTAATTATATTTTTTTGGAATTCTCGGAATTCTGGAGACTTCAAATAAAATTTCTCGAGGAATGGGAAAAATTAATTAAGTAGGAATTTTCGAGAACAAACTGTAGCTGGGCGGTTTCGAAGATTTGCGTGGCGTGGACGAACATCGTGAGACGAGGTTTTCGTATTTTACATATTCATAAGCCATTTTTTTGTAAATTCTGTATTTGTCTTTAAAAACTTAAATCTGTAATTGTAATTTATTTATTTACCAAGCTTAATACAAGCTGAAAAATGTTATGTTATATTGTGAATCTAGATTAATCTGTTTTCTTTGTGTTGATACCTCTTTCTAATTTTGTTTAGTGGGAACTACTTTTCAAATTGCCATACAGTAAGATTTTTGAAATTGCATACCATTATAAAGTATATATTACATGTTTTTCATATGCAATTTACTACACTTTTTAAAATTTATTTTTAAATCTAGAATAAAATGAGAGTCCAGTTTTGGCCACTTTCCTTCATATCCTGCGAAACTCATTTTTTGGAAAGTAGCTCAATACAACTTCAAACTTGGAGATGTTGAAGGCGGACAAGAAATGTTCTGAAACTTTAAATGGGGAATGGGGATAATTTTATACACTTTCAGAAAGCCAAGAAAAAATGTTTATAATAGTTTTACAAAATGTGGAAAGCCATACAAAAAACGGCATTTTAACATACATATATATTGTCAAACGGTTAATCCTTTTGCAATTGTCTTCTTAGAACTATAATTTAAGCCTAAAAGTATTTTAATTTTGTACTTTTAATTTTTTAAATCTAGATAACTGAACCGGCCGCAATTGTCCACACCAGTTGCATCAATTATTTCTTTCAAAGCTCAAATTGATACTATGATATACGTCTCGCACACATTATCTAGTAGGTCCAGCGTACAATTTGTGTAATAAATAGTAATATATTATTAAACTGTTAATGAATAAATATACAACATTTAAAATCATTTTTTCTGTCAATTTAACTAGAAATAATTTCGAAAAAACTCGCTTTTTGAAAAGTTAAATTTTGATTTGACTCTCAAAGTGAGTCCTTAAATTATATTTTGAAGTCCAAAAATACAGATAACGAAATATAAAACACGAAAAATCACAGCAAACTACCCCACCGACGGGTTTATAGTTTCAATCTCCCGATGGCGATGTAGAATGCCTGGTTTCAGATCTTTATAACAATCTACTATTTGCAGTGAAGCTATTGCATCAATCTGTTGAAGTTTTATCCTAAAATCAATAGTGCACCACCGAAAACTGACTCTTGCTCTTTAAGCAGTTTTCCTCCATTTTGTATTGAGTGTAAATCCAAAAGCACCCCACTTTACAGGATTTTAATGTAATATAAATCTACTGTGCACACTGTACAGTCATTATCAGGATATCGTCAATTCTGTTTTCAACAAATTAAGAATAGTGTTTATGTGCGCTTTTTGTGTTCGGCAAAAGAAGAATATGATAAAATGGGGAGAAATCTCTACAGGACCATTTTTAAGAATTTTTTCGAGTAAGTATATAAAATAAATTGCACTCCTAAGAACAAAATCTGTTGTATGAAATCGTCTTTGTTTTAGGCACTCGAACACATAAAACAAGAAGAAAAGTAGAAGGCCACTCACGTAAAAATTCGTTTGGGAAATAAAAGTGGCGACACTGAAACAGAATTTTACAATCAAATTTATGTGACGGATGACACCAAAAATAGTAAAAACAAAAGCAAGTCCACAAGTCGCAAATTTCATTGCTAAGAGAAACTCAAATCAACATTAATGTCCTGAAGATGTTTTTTCTTGTTGGATGACTCAGATTCACATTCATCATTCTTGGATCCTTGCATTCATTAACCAGTCTAGCCGCCACTTTTCAGTCAATGCTCTAATTCGAATTTTTCTTTTCTAGTTTTTCTTTTCAATTAATATATATATAAAAAAATTACATAATTCGTACTGAATCCTTGTCAATGAAGTCTCCCTTATACGAAAGGAGTTTGTAATTACAGGGCATCTAACATGGCCTGTCAATTTTGATTCATTTTCGAAAATGACGTTGACTGACATATTTTGAAATTACACATCAAACTACAATGAAAGTTTTCACTTTTAACAGAATCAGGAGGCATGAATTTATTGTCCCAGATTCACAAATAACGTACAATTTACAGGATTTTCATCCTTGATTAATTTCTCAAATTAGTTTGGATCATGAATTCGCCTCTGGAATGTTAAGAACTCGTCCGTGTCCTTAATTCAATTCACACAAGAATTTCTTTGAAAAGCGTAATTGGAAGGACTCGCCAACACAATTACTTCATTTAGTTAACATTATTGTATATTTTGTAGAACTTACAAATATTTGCACTTCTGTGAATTGTTGTATTACTGAAAAAGCAAATTGTTTTATTTTAGGGAAAATTTAAAATGGATAAATAAAAGTCGTTTAAATTGTGTGACTTTAATATCAATGCTTTAAGTTCAGGACGAAAACTTGTTTTAAAAAAATCGAAAAAAAACATTTAAAATACAGTAATAATAACACCAAAATTTTTATGAATAAATTTGCAATATATTATAACATTCCTCTGAGTAAAACATAAACTTCCGGTTACAATTTGTGTAGGCACTAATGTTATAACTATAAGCTCTCTTCGTTTTATTATTTGGTAATATGTATACTTGACTACAAAATTTATCTATACTAATATAATAAAGTTGAAGATTTTGTTTGTTTGTTTTTGTTTCAACTCGCTAAACTCTGGAACTACCAGTCGGATTTTAAAAATCCTTTTTGCCCAATTCTTGCGGATAGTTATAGGCTATTTAACATCACGCTACGACCCTTAAGTGTCAGGCAAAAGGAAGAATGTGTCTATATATATAAAACAGTAAAAAAAACTGACTGACAGGCAAGGCACAGACCAAACCGCAGGACCTATAAAGTTGAAATTTTGCCCAGAGATTCTCTTTATAATGTAGGCAAGCGGTAAGGCTTTTTTCAAATTTCCTCAAATTCCAAAAATTCTACCCCTAAGGGAGTAAAATAGGGGATGAAAGCAGTTAAGAATACAGAAAAATTTGTATTTGGCCTTTGGTTAGAAATGGAGAAACAACAGAATCAGGAGTTTTTCAAATTCCAGCACTAATGGGATAAAGTAGGGGATGAAAGTTTCTATGGAAACTCGCCATTCTAAGAACTATCAACCTCTATCCTAATACAATCCCCAAATCCACCCTTGACTGAAAAGAACTAACCAACTGTTATTGTAACCCCGATCTACGGGAAACGGTTCTATGTAATATACGTCGTGTTTAGAGATAATTGCAATTACAATTATTCGAAATGTACAATGATACACATTTATTTTGATTTTCATCGTCCTGTGTAAAACCGGGTAGACCTGCTACTTAAATAATAAAACTTTAATCCACAAAAACTATTTAAAGTTTGTCAAGAAAATAAACTTCGCACACACAATATAACTTTCCATTATAAACAATCCATTAACAAATTCAAAAAGTTCCTATTACTAAATTCATGAAAAGTGCTTACACTAATTTACAGCTACTGAAATATACAGTACAATGGCAGAACTGTCCTTTCGTTCCGAGTATGCCACATTTTATGCGAGTTTGAAATCCGATACTTTTTCTTTAACCCATAAAAATTAATGCAAAATAAATGCAAAATCAAAGTAATATTTTCTCATAAGAAATTCTTCGAATTTTGTCTTGACGAGCATAAAAAAACCAATAATGTTAGCATAATGTCAATTACAACTTTCTGAAACAGAAAAATCTCTGATCTCAATGGAATAAAAACAAAAATAATATCATCGAGTATAAGTAAAATTTAAAACAAAAAAAAACAAAAACATGAAAACAAAAGGCAGCACCAAATGGAATTCGTTACATGAAAATCATTCAGCAAATGAATTCAAAAATGGCATCCTTCTTGTACTGGAAGAACTCCTAACTGTATGTTCATTTCGTGTTCATTTCGTGAACCTCGTAATAATTCAATAAAAACTGAGTGAAGAACTGTTGTTGATTGGTATTACTGCAACGTTTGGTTTTTATCACAAACGAAGCTCATTCCTTTACACGTCAATATTTTTGTGAAACTGCAAAATATTGATATATATTCTCCGACATTTTATCCTTCCTTATCTGAAATCTGAGAACTTTGCAATACTAAAAACACAAGAACAAAATCCAAATCAATATTGATTGGTGAAAAGTTAGGAAACCTATTTGCGATTTGTACGCAAATTTTATCATCAAAACTCCTTCGTTCTGAATTTTCTTCTGAAGCCGACGCTTACAAAAGTAGAAAAAAAATGAAGAAATAAGTTCCATTCTTTTTTAGGGAACAAACCTTAAAGGACTCTTCCCACACGTTGTTCCCATATGACGTCAGGATATTTTCAATTTAACCCAGATGATTGCTTCAGTTTTGCTTACTGCTTTCGCCACCTTTATTTCTAAGTAATCGATTTAGGTTAAATAAAAATTTAAATTTTGATTTGAGGGCCCAAGGACTTAAGTGGATGCCGCATTTAGCCACATGTGTCGCTGGTGTGGTCATGGAGGACATCTACAACCAATTCTAGTTTATCAGTGGAAAAATGTCGACTCTCTTACTTTGTATTGTGAATTGCATTCTAGGAATCCACAGCAACCAACATGTGATTCTTATACAGCAAAAAGAAATAATAATGAAATCAACTAAGAATAAAACAATTCTTTCGTGACTTCATTAAGTACAACATTCGATATTTCGGAATCAAGTGGAACTTTTTGATATGTCTTGTGATATAACAGCAATTATAATTAATTTGTCGCAACGAAATTCTTCGATATCATTTCCAGTGAGCACTTCTAAAAAAAGTTCCTTCATTTCGGATGTCCCATCCAAAATGACTTGCTTCAAATACGACCACATTTTTTATTAATCCATGACTTCCATAATTCTCGTTTGAGTTCAACAATCCCTCAAGTCCTGATTTGTTATTAATGCCACAATTTCTAGTAACTTCTGTAAATAATCAAAATCGAAAATAAAATATATCTAGAGAAAAAAATCATTTATTTTCCGTTGAATATTGTTGAAGTGCCACTTGTGGTAATTAAGGGAAAATTAAGTAGGCCCCGTTATATTACAGGACTTTTCATGTAGAACGTGACAATTCGATAAGTAGGACTATTGCCCTTCGAAGATATAATTCCCAATATTGTTTGGGGGACGGAGCATCTGTGTGCTCTTAATCAGATCTCCTTCATCCAACTTCTGCTAAACTGTGCGTAGTAACTCCTTGGAGTAAAGTCAAACTCCTTCTACTTTTATTTTTATTTTATTTTATTTTGTTGTTGGGCCTCACAAGAAGAAAATGGCAACCATAAAGTGTGAGCAGTAATTCATGGAGCACAGTCTGTAGGGGTGATATTAAATTTAATTGAGAGCCCTTTATTCCTGTGGGGTTCAAATCCAATTATTATCAAAGTTAGAATTCTGTAATTGCTTGGTGGTGTCAACTATTATACAATCGGTGTGAAAAAGCCAGAATTAAGGTTACAATGTCACCAGTTGATGAATAGTCCTTTCTGTTTGCCTGATTTACTGTAATAAGTTTCTATATGTCCCTTAACACCTAACTTTTGCAATTCTCCCGTCTCCGCCGACCACAAACGGGGATTAACATTAACATTAAATACATTTAACATTAAGCATTTTGACTTTAATCTCATACAAAAACACCAAATATTCTTGATCCTGGTTGAAAAATGGTTTAAAAAAAATAATGTAATTCCCAGATTTGTTCAACCGTGAATCGTGTGCAATTATATTATCTGACTTGAAGTACGAGTACGAATTCGTTTAATTTATCTCCATGTTTAAGGATATTTACGTCCCCCGAACGCTGAATATCCATTGCAAAAGCGATTTGTATCTTCTAAGCCTGGAAGCTGTTAAATCTTAAACAATTTTCCAACTTGCTGGAAATGTAAACCTCAACGTGAAACATTGCAGTGTTTTTCCATCAGTGTTGTGCATCTTGAAACAGAAATTCCCTGAAAGGAGATTTATTACTGGAGATTTACAAAACTATATTTGGTAAATTGGAATGAATTAAAACTAAAACAATGCACAAAGTTCTCGATTGTTGTCCCATTTGATAGAAGGGATGATTTTGAGAAAATTGAACTGAGATGATGACCTCAATTCCATCACCAGTCACCATTCCCTTCCTCGTCCTTTCCACAGCATGGAATTAGCATCCACTCAATACTGTCGAGTTAGCTACTTAGTAGCAACCCTTGAAGTTGAAGTTAATTAAATAGCTGTGCAAATGCAATAAGCCTGTAATTAAACCACCAAGAAGATAAAAGTCTCCTATACACCAACAGGAATTATTGTAGCATCCTTCGGGCAGGTCCCCAAAACTTCATTACAAAATGGTAGTGTGTAAAAACCTTCCTCGACACGTTTAAGATCTTGTAATCATCTTTAATTTATTCGAGTGTCGCTAATTAATTTACTTACTTACATGGATTCCCGTTAAATAACAAATGAGCAACGATAAAATCCTTGTCAGGAGGACGAGTATTCCCAGACAACAACGGTCGAAAATTTCTTTTAAATTACATTCGGAAAAGTTCATAATTTTGAATAAATATTTGATTTATGGAAAATTTTGTGAAGAGATGGAAACGGAAAAGGTGGAAAAGGACAATATTGAAGATGATTTAAATTAATTTACTGAACTAGTTTTTGGATACAGAAATCAAATGGAGATAGAAAAAGGATTCAAAAGGATACCGAAAATTATTATTCGGAGAACATTTGATTATCGAAGTATTTTGTTGATGTCAAATATAATCAGGACATTCATTATGAAACGGATGTTAAAAATATTTGACTCAAAACAAGTTTGTCTTAAGTATTTTGTTTATTGAATTTAAAGCAAGAGGACATCTTTGAATGTTGAATTTAATTTATATCTAAATTTCAAATGTAGAGGTTTTTAGCAAAATTATTTATGAATTTATGATACAAAATTACTTTAAGATGAAAATTAAGACTGATAAAATGGAAAACTTGCACAAGATGTTCTACAAACAAGTTCTTGCAAATAAAACAAAAGTTTTACAATTTTGACTTGTTTAAATTTAATCAATAATGTTTAGAGAAAATGTTGCAAATTATGAAATATTTCTTCTGCAAGAAAACTTTTGAAGTTAAATTGTTTTTATTTTCATGAAATTAATAAATCAAAAAAGCGATAATTATGAAATTACAAATATTTGGCTTCTGGATAATTTCATCTTTCTGGAATTCTATAGCACAAGGACAAGGAATATTCAAACTATCGAAGAAAAAAAGCAAAAATCTTGCAATTTGTGTCTGTAATCGTGTCTTAGAAAATCCGCTCCTACTAAAACCGTTTCCTCCGGTCTATATGAAATGTCGTCGCTTTCAGGAGCGATTGCTATCAACTGTCACATTATCCTGGTTGCCTGACTTCTACAGCCTGGAAAATGGACTTTTTGAAAGTGAAACAACAAAATGCTCACGAGCCAGAACCGTTTGTTGCACATTCACAATCTTGAAAGAGATTTCGTAACGGGAAACTTTCCTTACATAACTTCGGTGTAAGTCACAACGAACTCTAGGAAAACTCGTCTCCTGTCATGGAACCTTCTGCGGAAATACTTACCCCCCCCCCCCCCCCCTGCACTCTTCCCAATCACAATTCCATAGGTATAGGTGATGAGAAGTGAACACATTATGAGCCTGGAGCCACAATGCATCCCCTCTCATTCACCGGCGTGATTGTGAGTTACAACTATTAGCATCCCTCGCCCCACTCTCCGGCAATAACCGAGCTCGAGCGAAATAAGGTTCGCGAGAAAAGCAGCGACGTCACCAAAACTTCCTTTGCAACCGAATAATGTCTTGAGGGGCTGCTTCAAGGTAGCTTGGGAACTACCTTAAGTTTTTAAAAGTATCAAAAAAATAAAAATAAAACCCTTGAAACACTGTTTGTATGTGATAAGAAGTTCTCCCAATTCTCTTAATTAAGATTTTGATACAAATTCTTTACACTCTTAATCCTTATTCATCGAAATCGTTAGAATCAAACTTTCGAAATCGAACCGCCCTTCACAATAATATTATTGTCCAACGAGGACCAGAAAGCGCTTCGGAGTTTTACGTTACGTCACGTCACGTGAAGCAGTGTGTTGCAGATCAACACCCCAGGAAATCGGATACCTGTATTGTAAAACTTATCATCTAAAATCCTCAACAACAGTTGCGTCAAAGTAACTCCCAATCAAGGCCGTTAGAACTTAGAAGATCAAGGACACCGGATGTGGTCTAGCGACTGTTAGCGGATGTTAAACTCTCTAATCGAGTTTGATTTGTTCTCGGCATAACGTCGAAGACCCAGACAAGCGATGCAACAGTACTTATCCGTTCCCTCAGGAGCAGTGGATAAGATCAAAAATCACTCAAGGAAAATGAAATTGTGGACAAACCGGAGATTGGCCAAGAAAAATTTAATTTAAATGCAAATGAGCGGCGAAGAGCTCCTCTGTCGGGCCCAGTGATTTTTGTGGATATACTCTCGTTGTGAAATTTTTGGGATGCCGATATTTGTCGTCAACATCAATTCTGGTAAATAAGTGCGGCAAGAAGGATAAATTCCTGATTTATGGCTACACTAGAAAGAGGGTAAATGTGAATTTAATCAGACTATGACTGGTGACCTTCGAAATTACTTTGAAAAGTGCTTGTTGAGCCGAGACCGCAAATTTTATTTATCATAACGATATTACAGATCTGACTAAAATACTTAAAGTTGTTTAAGAACTTATTTCTTCAAATGGAGTTAATTGAATAAATGATTTGTTCAAGACCAATATTAGTGGATGTTCGTTTTAGTATATCGTAAAGAATTGTTGTAATCGTATAATAATCAATTAGATACATAAAATAATTTCCAATTTCATTAATTATGATTTTTTGAATTGATATTTATGAACACTAAACTGTTTTAAAAAAAAAAAAAAAAACAATAAATAAAATAAATCAAATTTTATTTTCTCAATTGCAACGGAAAAACTGAAAAGTTACATTGTCCTGCCATCTAGCGTCCACTAGAAAACCAAATGAGGAATAACAGCACCCACAGGGTAGCAAAAAGAATGAAAATCAAAAATCTATCCATTTACCTAAGACACTTACCCGTGTGGAATCCATTCATTGCCATAGTGCTTTAAAATGGCGGGCACATTGATAAACATCTTCGATTTGAAAACGGAAAATTGTACTATTTGTACATTTTATAAAATAACATGGGATTTAATTCCTGTAACCTCTCTCATATCGATTACTTTTGTCCCATACATCACCCATCGAAATTGTTTACAATAAAAAGGTTGATTGGATCGCAAGTCGCAACACTGGACAGCTGTGTTAGTGTGTTTGTGTGATGCAAATTGGCAGAAACACATGGATATCGCGTCAATGTATGCGTGGTAAAGTTAAAATATGGACTAACTACTACGTAATCTAGCACCAGGAATCCCTCCGCGTTGTCGTGCGACACGACACGACAATGCGACGCTGCGCATTCTTTTTCATTTCCCCTATCTCTAGTACTACATCGGTGACAACAGTGTTCTTGATCGCGCATGAAATTTCCGAGTTTTGTGCAACTCTTACGCGACACGTGACATAATTCCGCAAACTTTCTACTTTGCGGTGGTAATGAAAAGAAATAGACTTCCGTTTGGCATGAATAATAGTGGTGGCTAATAGCAGTCATGCAGTGAACAGTTTACGAAGGAATTAAGAAATTGGCGAGGAATCGTGTGACAAAGAAAACTCCGGAAGATTTGTGCTCTTCTGTATAGAAATCTAGATCTGACTTCATTGTGTACAAAATGTGTTACCAAACACAACACTACACGTCCTAACTACGACTTTGTTGACTCGCATCACTGCATCACCGAAGCTAATCTCATCATAGTTTCTGTGCCTCGAACTAATCTTTAGCTGATTTCAACAACTATCAGTAAACAGAAAAAACAGGCGTATTAACGAGAAAGGCAACTGAGTACGCAGTGAACAATACAGATTATTCATTATTCTATTGTTATGTGATCAAGATCGATTTTGCATGAGGTTGCAAATAGTTGCAATAGGAAAGCAAATGCAGTAGCAACTGAAGTTCCAAGTGAAAGCATGACTACCGAACAACACAAGGTGCAGAATATCGATGCAGCTGATGCTGGAATTGACGAGATAGATGAGGGCTACGATGACACCCCCTTGATTAGCATTCCAACAGGTAAGTCAGCTGCGTAGAACAATGAAAGTTTTACCTCTTATTTTATTTCCATTTTGTATTCAAATACGGTTAATTTAATGCTAAGAGTCAGCCTTCTACAAGGCCACAGCTGTGAGTCACCCTTGTGGAGGCGCTGACACGCGCCTGGGGAGTTCAGCTGAGCTGCGAACTCGACAAAAGAGTTTTTTCATATTCAACTCTGGTTTGCTAACTCTTGCAAAACTATAGTTTTTTTCAGTTTCTGTTTTGCTAAACTCATAAAAAAGAACAACAAACTTTCTACTCATGCATGTAAACACGAAATCTTAGCTGTTAATTGATAAAATACCTAATTTCAACCGCTAAAAAATACAAGAGACATGGTTCAAAATAAAATAAATTTAAACAATTTAAAAAGTGTTACTAAAACAATGCTGAAGCAATCATCTTCTTGAGGATATTTCAGTCCTACCACTCAGGAATTCCCGTTTGGCGTGGTTAGACCTTAAGAAGAGTTCTTAGCACAGTAAAATTCCTGTAATCAAACACTTTATTTTATTATGGATGGTTCTTTTAGATGATGGAGCCTTCCCGAAAGCGCGACATATTTTCGGATTCATGGGATTCCTTGGCTTTGCTGTGGTGTATGCGATGCGAGTGAACCTATCTGTGGCGATAGTAGCGATGGTCAACCAGACAGCTATTCCCCACGAAAATCGAACAGTGGAGGATGTATGTCATGACGGAACATCAGCAAATACAACCATTCCCCGAAAACCTGGCGAATTCGTATGGGATGAAGCAACTCAAGCAATTGTATTAGGTTCCTTCTTTTACGGTTACGTTTTAACTCAAGTACCTGGAGGTAGACTGGCTGAAACTGTTGGTGGAAAACTTGTCTATGGTTTTGGCGTTCTACTTACAGCAATCTTCACGATACTTACCCCGCTTGCAGCTTACTGGAATCTTCCAGCTTTGGTGATTGTCCGTGTTCTGGAGGGTATGGGAGAGGGTGTAACATATCCATCAATGCATGCAATGTTGGCTCACTGGATCCCACCGCTTGAACGTAGTAAATTCGCGGCCATTGTCTATGCCGGCTCGAATATAGGAACTGTGATATCCCTCCCCTTGGCAGGATGGCTTTGTTCATTGGAATTCCTTGGAGGCTGGCCACTTGCATTTTATATATTTGGATTGCTAGGAATTGTGTGGTTTGTATTTTGGATGCTGTTAGTTTACGACACACCAAGTTCACATCCCCGAATTAGTTACAAGGAAAGGGAATTCATTGAGCGTTCGGTCCGCCGGAACGGCGATGATCTGTTGCTGGATGACAATGATGGAAGTGATATACCATGGTTTTCAATTTTAACATCCCTACCGCTTTGGGCTATCCTCGTTACCCAATGCGGTCAGGCTTGGGCATTTTACACACAATTGACCGAACTTCCGACATACATGGACAACATACTAAACTTCGGCATCGAATCGAACGCCTTCTTCACTGCTTTGCCTTACCTAACCAGCTGGATTTTTGGGTTCCTTTCCTCAGCACTTGCCGATTGGATGCTTGCCAAAAACTACATATCACAATTGAATTCGTACAAGTTGTGGAATTCGATTGCATCGATTGTTCCCTCCCTGGGGCTTATCGGGGTCGCTTGGGTGGGATGCAATTGGATCAGTGTTATGGTTATGTTAGCTGGAGCCGGTGCATTCCAGGGGGCTGTATATCCCGGAAATCAAATGAATCATATCGCTTTAAGTCCAAAATATGCTGGCACCATGTATGGATTAACAAATGCAGCAGGAAACACATGCGGCTTCCTAGCACCGTACGTTGTCGGTTTAATTATTAATGGACACGAAACTTTAAGCCAATGGAGAACTGTATTTTACCTCGCAGCCGCAGTTAATATTGGTAGCAACTTTTTTTACATATTGTTTGCTAGTGCTGATGAGCAACCATGGTCAAGAAATGCTAGACGACGAACTAGGACTAATTGAAACAGGGTAACTTAGTAGAATTCAAAATTCACTGCATAGCTATATCGATTACTAAGCATAGTTCAATCTTATTGCATTCACTACCAGTGCGCTCATGTGATACATTCAAAGTATTTTATTTAGAAGAATATATTAATATATATAAATATAATAAATATTTATTTTTAAAAAGAAAATTTTTATGTTTCCCCAGATGGTTTTTTTTATAACGAACATGTCTACATTAAAGTTACCAATCCAAACGGGTTGAATTTGTTACTATAGTTTATAAATCAGTTTTCCAATAATATCGTGACAATTCCAAATATGTACAGTATTTATGTAGATAGTTCAAATACCTTACTTTGCTGAATAAAATATTTTCTAAGTAATTTAGAATGGAAGTTTTTCTTTTTTGTCTAGCACACAGAAACAAAGTAAATACAAAAATTAACAAATTTATTTTGTTTTTGATAAATAAATGAAATTAAATACAATAATTTCTTTTAAAAACACATTTTCAATTTTGTTTTGGTTTCAGTTGCCGATTTCATTTTATTTGCCTTTAAAAATGCTTTCCAAAAATGATGATTTTGCGGTTTTCAGTGGACTTAAGTTTTTGGTTTGGGAACATCTTTGCACGTTAATAGCACTCTTCTCATGTAAAAATTCCAGTTTCGGATCTTCTTTACATCTAAATGGACAATTTATTATATTTTTGTTTAGTAATTAAAATTAAAAGCAGGAATAATTTATTATATCTAAAAGCACATCACATCAAAATTTACAATTTTGTTTGGTTCGAGTTGCAGATTTGATTGAAGCTGCATTTTTCAATGCTTTCCGAAAATAATGATTTGACGGTCTTAAGTGGGCATAAGTCTTCAGTTTGAGGACATCCTGGCAAGTGAACAACACGCTCCTGATGCAGAACTAGGAGCTTCGGTTCGTCTTTACATCTAAAAGGCAACAAAAATTGAATATCACTCTTAAATGATGTTCTTTTTCATACATACTCAAAGTTAACAAATATGAGGTTCGTTGCAAAGCTATCGATTTTGCTTACTTTCCATTTCCTTGGTTTATTGAAACCATTATGAGTCAGAGGATCATTGTCATGATACAGTCCCATGTGAGCCAGGAGTTTCAACATGGTTCCAGAGTGAGTGAAGTAGAATGTGGCGTTCGGTTCGTTTGAAGATAGCCTTAAAATGATTTTTAGACTTGTAGAATTTTTTGCAAATATAAAAATTTTTTAGTATAACTTACTCAATATGTTTTATCATGTCTGCAAACGCGGGACATGCTTGTTTGTATGTCAAGTCGTAGCCGTATCCATGGATCCAGTAATACTTCAGATCTTGTGCATACTCCATAACACTGAGACTATCTGGATTGAAGAAGGTGCACCAAGGTGATATCCTTTGCTTATTCCAGGCTGTCTCAAATGCGCATATTGTATACATCAATTCAACGTCGTCTGTAAACAGAAGAAATCAATTTATTCGTTGTGGAATAAAAATGTCTGATATTAATGATGTATTGATTGGAAAATGTTTTGATGTTGTGAATGGTGATCAGCAAATCGAAAGAATACATACAGTCGTTCAGTGAACCGGAAAAGTGAGAAGTAAAAGACGTTTCAAATCAATTTCTGAACGCGAGCTAATGTGATTAAAAATTGTATTGTATCTCGTATTTGAATACTAAAAAAAGTTGTGCACCAACAAAAAAGTAGATTACTAGATTACTAGTAGTTTACATTCTGTACCTGAATTAAGATCTCGGAGACCAGCTCGTTCTCTCACGTCGTTAATAACATTCTCGATTTCTTCACCCCTCAGGAATAAATTAAATTCTTTCAGTGCTTCAGGATTACGCTTGACTGCATCCTTCCATTTGTTGCATAATTTGTAAAACTGCAAGCAAAGAATAAATGAAAACCAAAGTCTCTAAATTGTTCTTGGCAACTACCCTTAGAATGGGATCCTCCATGAGCGGTTCTTCGAATACAACCTTGTCTTTTTCATCAATACCAAATAAACCAATAGCAAAGTACACGGCACTTTGTTGTGTCCTTTGAGTTTTAGTATGTTTGAACTTGAATCTAGATGGACTATAGTCATGTGTGATGATTTGTGGAAATCTTCCTCGCAATCGATAAGAAAGGTTGAGCATTTCGTCTTCGCCCTCGTACACAAGATATTTTTCTTCTTCCTCATTAACCTTGAAACGCCAATGCCGGAACAGGGAAAATTCATGTGGACACAATTTACTTGTTGCCGATGCTAATACCCTACGTCGCAAATTCATCAGTTTATGTTTGGCTTGACGAATTATCTTCTTGCTAGGATTTCTGGTTCCATGACGAATAATGGCCCACATTCGTCGTGGTTTACAGTCTAAAATTAAGTGAATAACAATTGTAGTATTGTTAATTTAAATACATTTTACTTACCTTTATATTTTGTTTCGTCTTCATTTGCAATAGCAAATACTCTGTACGGGGTTTTTGTTGCCAATCGCGTTTCAATATCATATTGTGATGTATTCGAACAAGATTCATAAGTTAGAGTCCACAATAAACAATAAATAAATAATAATGCATATAAATATACCATCTCTCAACAAAATATGTAATGCTACTAAAATATATAATTCATTTCAGAGATCGTCCGTCGTCAGCTCTGAATTATCGTCATTTGTTTAAAAACTCTGTTTACTTTGACTCAAAAAATAAACCACTTTAACTGTCAGACAGTTGTCGCTGAAATCGACTGCTCGAAATTGGAGCAAGCTTCACAGCAAATGAACAAACAAAACATAAACAATTACAGAAAATATACGTAATCGGTAATTCAACAAGCTTCTCTTATTTAAACAGTGTTCAATACATTTATCTTATGTTTAAATTATGAAAAAAAAATTCGTTGTGTTCTAAGAAGCCTCCACGAGTTTTTATACTAAAAAAAAAAAAAACCGCTGAAGAAATCGAATGCGATATGAATGAAATCTTGGAGCAATACCTACAACAAAAATTTATAATTTGAATGTATTGTATCCAGTTAACACTGCAATGGCTAAATGCAGAAACCATGGAAGTTTGTCATCTCAGCAAAAATATTTACATTTATGGCGATAAATATTCCAAAGAAACGCAATAATTGTTAACTCTGCAACATTGCCGGCTTAAACCTTGACTTACTCGTAGCCTTCATCAAAGCACGTTCGTGTCGGTATAAATTTAAAAAACCTTCATACATTGTTAATAATTTATTTAAATATCTGCATTATTTTAGAATATACATATAATAATTCTTATAATGAAAGGAATAGTGCACATCCGCCGACGCTTTAAGTTCTAAGAAAGTGCAACAATTGAAAGAGCGCCTCAGTTGCGGCTGCATTCATCGTTACTCAAAGTTCAATAACAAATACTTTGGTTGAAGCTGCATTGATACAGCATTAAGATCACTCCATGCTGGACCGGAAAAGGAACTCCAATTACTAAATGATAGTTGTAGTATTTACTGTGTTATAAATTCCTACAGCATGGTATAAAAAATGTATGAATACGTTGCACGAACACGTATCATTATAAACTTTCGGTTTTTATCACGTGATAATTGTTTATTGTATGTTGTTTTATGATTTTGCAGTCAAATAAGTTATCCACATTAATATATAAAATATTTGATGATATATTATTTACACAGTATTTAGGTTATCGATTTTATTTATTTATATTTTTGCCTCTTTGTGGTTAACTATGTTTAATCAAATTTTTCTCTGCCGTACTAGACAGATTATAAAATTCAATTAAATTCTTTGTACATTTCCACAGGAGCTACACATCTTACTAATACCTCGAGACTTCGAGAGAATAAATCATTGTATTAAAACTACCATACGCTGCACTTATTTTTGGGATTCATTGGGGAGCCCAAGGGACAGTGGTAGGCCTTTGCAAAGTCAACGGAATTGGAGAGTGGTCCTAAGACTCTTATGAAACCTGGCGAATGAACTGAGGATCGAATTTTTGTGAGGGCATCTTCTTTGCGCATTGAGCCACACCAGATTTGGGCATAATTCAGGAAAAATAGTTGATCGTGTGTTAAGTTTAAGCTTGGTAAATCTGGCTCTGGACCGTGTCGAGCAACCCATTTCCGATAGGCCTACAATAGAAAATATTTTTCAATCACATTTTAGATGCCATGAAATGCTCCTCCACATCTTGCATACCCGGAAGGCTTGCTTGAGTCCCCCGTTGTCAGCAATGTTCTCGCCCTGCGTCATTCGTCCATTCATAAACATTCCAACTTCGGCTATTTTATATCTTGAATACTGATCGATTATGCATTGGGCGCGCTCCCTGAACGCTCGGATTGTGGCGTTGTTCCACCACTGCATCATGTTGCCATCGCGATCGAACTGACGCCCTGTAAAATAGTGCACATTTGCATTTGTTACATCTACTGTTGAATTTCAAAGTCATTCACCCTTATCATCGAAACCGTGAGTGATTTCGTGACCAATGACGACGCCGATGCCACCGTAGTTCAAAGATTTTGGAAAATTCTGACTGTAAAAGAGCGGTTGCAGGATTCCAGCTGGAAACACTGTAACAAGGAACACTTATAAGTATCTTAGCTGAAGCACTAATCAAATCCAGTACCAATATCATTCTTATTTGGATTATAGAAGGCATTCACCACCGCCGGTTCCGTAGTCCATTTGTCTTTATCCACTGGCTTCCGCAGAAGTTGCAGATTCCTTTGTGCATCCCATTTAAGGATGCTAAGAATGTTGTCCATAAAATGATCCTGATTGATCGTCAGCTGTAAAGTAGCTCATTAAAAAAAAAATATTTTTACAATGATATTGAATTTCAACTCACATTTTCGTACTCCTTTTCCAATTCAGCAGGATCGGTTAATATATCCGGATATCCAATTCTTTCATTCATAGCGTCTGCTTTCTCCTTTGCCACCGCTCGAGTTTCATCGTCCATCCAGTGATTATCAGCGAGCAACTCATTGAATGCTTCTCGGATTGTGTGAATCATCTCGAGGGCAGTCGCTTTGCTCTCCTGATTGAAATGATCCCTAATAAATAGTGCCCCAACGGCCATGCCCAGTTTTTTGTTGGTCCATTCCACACACTGGGACCATCGAACCCGTTCCGACTGGATACCGAGCAGAATCTTCCGGAATTCGACCCGTTCTCTCTGGAAGTCGTCAATCATATGCGTCATAATGGACATCACAAGACGCCAAATAACGTAATTGTGAACAATTCGCTTGTCCGTTTCCGCCAGGATCTTGCCCATTTGAACCAAATACGGCATGGCGTAACTAACGATCGGCTCGTTATCCAACAGGGCAATGTCCTTCCCCAAAGTCGATTGCAAATACAGCCGCCAGTCCAGCTCGGGAATCATCCTCTGCAGCTCCGGTAGTGTTACTTTCTTATAAATAGCACTCGTATCATGTCGATCGGCTTCGGGCAGTGACGCATTCGCCAAAAGGATTTCGAACTTCACCACATCCTCCAATTCAACGTATGCAATTTCTCGATCGGCCCCGAGCAAAACGGCTATTTCCGTCATATATCGATGGTACGCGTTCAAGTCATTCTCACTACTTTGCTTCAAGTAGTAATCCCGCGATGGCAGGGCTAGAACCAGCTGATCGATTTGTAAGATATTCGCGGATGAATTTTTGTCATCTGCTCCAACATATAACTCTATTAGAACAGCTTCGCTGTACTCTCCTCGCAGAACGCCAAGGAGATGCTCAATTTTGAATTTCGGTGGCCTCCAGGCTCTCTCCACCACCGGCCAGCCGCCGAGTTCCTTCAGGAGCTCCGTCAATCGTTCATCCCCTACATCACGGATTTGTTCTAAAATATAACGGTAAACCAATACAAAATGAATAATTTTGTTCAATTAGAAATTGAATCAATGCATTCTATTTAATTATAATAATAATAATTAATAATTGATAACTAAGATAATATTTTGCATTTAAATGGGAAAAATGGGCAACGGTGCACAAGAAGTACTTAATCCCTCAATAAAAAATCAAATAAAAAGTTCAACAAGTTTTTTGAAGGATATTTAAAAAAATTGGTACTTTGCAATCCATAAAATGAAAAAGAGGACAGCATAATTGAATCAGGTAATACGTATTTTGAACAATATTTAATCAAAAAAAAGTTAATATTTAAAAATATCCGGTAAACAAAATCCATATTTTTGTATAAAAACAATTCAGGCTTATATGGCAACACTAGGAAGGAATTGCCCGATTTTGCTCATATTCGAACTTGACCTTACAATATTAACAAATATCAAATCTCTAGTCACAAGTGCTCTCGAGTTATCGCCTGAACGGACAGACGGACATCTATAAAACGGTTTCTTTTCACGATTAAGGATTATTTCCTGTCGTTGCAAAACTAACTAGTCTTAAGTTACTTGCTTGCTTGTATTAAGCGAATAAATATATAATACACTCTACATCTAGGATATAAACAGGAAGGAACCCGAACCATTCCAAAATCTCAACAGATTGCCCAACTTACGAACGTCCATGCAGCTTTTATAAAACATTTTTGCCTTAATGGTGGCCTCATTATCCTGTGGATTAATCTTTTCCTCGAGCACACTCTTCAAGATAACTTGCTGCTGATCTGCCAACACCTATAGAATTAATAAGCTGTAATTATCCTTGAGTGCAACATACAAACTGACATACTTCAAATGTGCTAATAGAGCTGCGGTCCTCCGGTATCACATGCTTTTTATTCCATGTTCCACAAGCGTATTGGAAGAAATTATCACAAGGATCCGCTGTTCTGTCCATGGCAGAAAGTAGAGATGATGCTGAAAGGATATTCGAGTAAAAAATCACAATAATGTTGCAACATCTCGACTTCCTCATGTTTATTCTAATCCTTTCATATCGGCAACCTTTCAACTGGCTAATCACGGCAAGTAGGTCAATGCATAAAGGAAACCCAATATAATGTTTAATGTTTTGCATATTTGTACCACATACGAGATATATTGAAAGCGGTAACAGGACGTTGTCGAGCAAGGAGAGTTTGAGGAACGCTTAACAAATGATTCCACCACTTTGAATAGCACTTTTTGAGAGGAACAATTTACAATCCGAGTAGCATATTTACCAATAAATAACATTCGAGACGGAAGGGACAAGGGTTCACGAGGTCCAGGAGAGTGGAAACTGGAACACCATCATGTTTAGAAAGAAAAGTGCAAAAGAAGACGAAGCACAATTTACTGACTGTTAGCTTTTATCGCGTCGTATAAATTTAATTGCTCCAGATCGGGTTCGAAGCGAAAAGCCTGCAGTCCATCGTCGTCCGGAACCATTCACATTAATTTGCCACGATAGCGACTTTAATCAATTCCACTGTTCCTAGGGCTAGGTAGGGTTGCAGGGTGTGACAGAGGAGTTCCTTAACTTAATTAATTTACTTTCTAATTTCTTAAACTTGCTTCCACCAAAATTGAATTGTTACGTAATCCAATTTTCTAATTTTATTTGATTTTGATTAGGGTGCGATTTTGCGACTTCAAATTCGCTTATTTTTCATATTCAATTAGTTTTCAGGTTGCGATTCGTGGGAGAATCAGTAAATATGATACTGTAGAAATTACGAATACAATTAGCCAATAGGTTCTTGTAATGGAGACGACCAGTAACCAGGAAAATTACGCTTAAATTTTAACAAATTGAAATTATTGTTCAAACTGACGTCAACAAAAGGTAATATTATAAAATTCATTAATATCAATATGTATCCTACCATTAGTACTATTTAAGAAATATTAAGTTTAAGAGGGTCCGTGTTGTCAGGCAGTATGAAAAATAGTTTCAAGAAAATTTTATGAACTGTTGTAGAGTGTTTTTTATTTAATAGATAATATCACATTCATTCACAATACTTTAAAAAACGTGTAATTAAATTTAAAAAAAAAATTGATTCTGGATCAGGTTATCAGCTTTTTTGTGACCCTCTCTTTTTAATAAAAACCACTTTGCGGTGCCCAAGATATCTAAAAAGGACTGGATACATTTTGATGAAATTCAAATGTATACAGCATATTCTAAACTAAACATTAAAAACTTAAGCCAGATCGAAGGTTTTTCTTAAAATCTTGAAAAATGGCGGCCTTTTGAATTTTGAGGAGAAAATTCCTGGTTTATTATTTATTAATTTTTATAAAACTAAAAGTTTTGGTTAAAAAAGAAAATCCTCCGCTCCGCCTTAATTTGTAATACCTGGAGACCTATGTAGAATATATTGTATAAAGGACCATGGGCATATGGGCCAACCAACAGAAATGAAGTAGGTATATCTCAATAGGTCTTTGCAAACAAAGTGAATTGCCGCAGTTATCAGTATCGAGCCCTTTCTGAATTTGCTTATAAGAAATAAAAAAAAATACGATTCAGTTTTCCAAGAAAACCCCATACATAGCGCGTTTGTCGTCATAGTAAAAAAACATCGTATTGCAAAGATCTATTAATTGAAATATGTTTCATTTCTGTTGGTGGGTGATAACGTTTCCGCCTATAATATCGTGGCAACCAAATTCAAATTTTAAACACGTAATTTAAAAAACAAAAACGCATTTAAAAAGCAAATTTACCAACACGTGTAAATCGGTCAACTTAGTATTCGATATTTTTCGTTAATATTTGTCGAATTTATATAAAACTTTTTTTAAAAGATAAGGCAAAGAATTTTGTGCGGAACATTTTTGAAAAATTATTTCAAAAGTTTCACTTTTAAATGCTGCCTGAGAATCGTAAAAGAGCCCGGCAGTAATTGCTTGGCATTTAAAGCTATTTTTCGAATCGATTTGAAATTTTTACAAAATGTACTCTTGACCTATCGTACCTATACTTAAAGAAAAATACCAAAAAATAAATTGATTTTTTTGAAAATTCTAACTGCACGACCCCCTCCCCCTCTCCACCGCCCTTCTTAAGGTCCACTCGGCATTGTTTTTTTTTTTTTTTTGGTCAAAGTTCTATTTCCACTGCAAACATTCAAACAATTATTTCAGTTAAATGAACCTCGCAAAATTAGTTAAAAAGTTTACCTTAAAATTTAAATAAATAATGAAACATTTTCCACTGGGAAATGTTATTCAAAAATGGCTAATCAAAACTCAAAAGGATGTGCTCCTCTAGGCACTGCCAACACGGATTAGGAGTATCGAGAACAGAAAATTCCAATTAGAGGTTAAACTTTGACCGAAAGTTAATTAATGCACGGCGCCTACATTTGTGCTGGTGCGCTTTGTAGCTCCACCAATTAGTCCTGGATCCGAGACCGCAGATTGGTCATTACCGCAGATTGGTTATGAGTCGAGGATTTCGCGGTCGTGCCTCTATTTTCATGGATAAAAATAGCTCACTTAATTGAGTGCCATAGGTTTACGTAGATGTGGTGCGTTTTCACAACAAATTAAGTTTGCTGATCACTTTGCGGAAGAGTGATCCTTGAACCCGGCCATAGCAATAAATTGCGAACAATAATTGTTTTGAACTCCATTGCGAAATCAAAAACTTAATGACATCCCAATTGACAATAAAATCAAACAAGCTTTTGAAGTTTCTGAGAAATGAAAAGATTTGAATTTGTACATTTTATTTTATGTTTTAATAATTATGGGAAATGTATCCTTGATTCAATATGAATAAAACAAATCGATGTCAAGAGCTAATTTACCGTTATATTGTCAGAGATTGTTTATTTAACTGATGGCAGTAAAACGGAATAATTTTAAATTAAAACTTCAATTTTTCTAGGAATCCCCAAGGATATAACAAAGATCAACATTTCGCAATTTCCTGAATTCATTTAAACACGGAAAATCAGATTTTTCAACTCATTACATTCGAGACCATCTTTTAATCAGCTGTCTCCAAAATTTCGACAATGAAAAACGTCTGATGGCTGAAGGGTTTTCGACGGTGAAATAAATGAATACTTGAGGAGGAGTGCTCGAAATGGGGATCACTTTGAAGGGGAGGAATGTCAACCAAAGAAGATTTACCCTTGTCCTATAAATTTCAAGATACACAAAACTGTAGAACAAAATCCGATGAACACAACGGAAAATAAAAAAAAATGAAAGGATTGTGCCACGCCACTTCTATATCACCGGAACCATCAACGGAAATTGTCATGTTTCGTATTGTTGTCAAATCCCGGAAAACTTCCATCTATCCCCCTTTGGACAGATGTGGTATTTGAAAATCGAGGGGAGTGCCCGGGGATATGTGTATATTGCATTAATATTACAACTGTCTCGCATGAAGATTGAAGAACAGCATTGGTGCCACGTTGACTGACGTCAACTGTAAGTTTTGCGCTTTCATTACATTGTTTTGTATTCCTGTTGCCAGTTTATCAATATCCTTTGAGTGTACTGGATGAAATTCAGTTCACATCCAATCAGCACTTGTACATTATAAATCGAAATAGCCCGGCAAAAATCGATTCCAATGGATTATTGTTTTGGCAAAAGAAATATCTAATTTATTGTGGAATGATTTTTATGTGGTTTCAGCGTCGATAGAGTTTTTCGTTGCAATAAAGTTAGCAACTGAAAAAAATCGAACGAGTTCCATCAATTGAATTGTAAGCTTTGCCACAAAATAAATTTTTATTCGAGCAAAATTCTATTAAACAATCTGATACAATCACATCAGTTGATAAATTATGGTTTGTTTGTTTTTTTCTCTTGCACAAGTTCCGTTGGAAAATTTCTCTTGGTAATTTCTCAAGCTTAATGATTTCGTTACAATTTTTGTTTTCTACATAAAAGCAAATTTGTTTAAAAGAAGACTTAAACACTTCTTAAAAACTTTGTTTCAGTTTTTTTTTCTTCTAGCAATGTTATGTTTGAAGTGTACACTATGAAAACAATCCAAGTTGGAATGAATGTTTGATCAAACAGACAAACGATTTGCTTAAGTGCCAATGTTGCAAGAGTCGCCTGCATTTGTTAAGGATTTGTTTGGACAAACTGGAATGAATGTCTGAGCTTAACATATTTCAAGACAATCCCCCTATTTGCTTATGCTCCACTGAAGATGCAATTGTTTTAGTAGTTTGTATAGCAGAATATTTTCTAAATAAGTATAATTTTAAGATATAAAAATGATGAAATTACTAAGGATCCAATTACGACAATGTGAAAGGTCAATTTTTTTTTTCAACTACGATAAAATATTATTAAAGATCAACACACCAAAAGTAATCTTGTGTTGAAATAAAAGCAAAAAAAGGGACCAATCCATAGTTTAACTGAAACCATGTCGCCGTCCGCACAAATTCAAGATCCTAAGTAAACATATTTTGCAAAAAACAAAAGAAAAATCAAGTATAAATAAATAAAATAAGCAAAACAAAAACAAAATCAGTATCAACTCACCCGTCCTGATACATTCCTCCGAGAGGCAAACTCTGTGCTCCATTTTATCTGAAACGAGAATCAACGTCCGATTAATAAATGTTAAATATAGAATGAAACGTTATCGCAAAATAGAGTTCGTTTCGGATTTAGACTGTGTACATACTAAAAGGGATTTGACATCATGTAGTAAAAGTGTATTTAATGGGACAGCAACAAGGACATGGAGCTGTACCACTACTCTCATGGAGCCTTCGATTATCGGTGCTCCGCAGGAGAAGAGGACAAGCAACAGGTCCATCCAATGAAGCTTTTATCTCTATCTCTTCTGAAACCTATTAAGAGCTTCATCGTGTTTTTTTTGTGTTTTATTTTAGTTTTTTTTTTTTTTAATATTGTTGGAGAATCTTCCTGCAATCATTTAAGCGATGTTGAAGGAATAATTGGAGAATAAATTTGGTTCATCTCATCGCGATAAATTTGTTTCTATTTTTGTATCATTACTGGAAGATTTATATAAAACGAAAATTTTTATAGTGCCTTTTTATGATCCTACTTCATGTATCAGTATTTCTAGCTCTGAACGTTCGGTTATCCTTTCGTCCTTTCGACAACGTTAAGCGCACGGAATTGACTTGATTCTCTATTTGATTGCTATTGATTAAGGTCAATGGAGCAGTAAAAATGTTTTCAAAGATTTTTCAAATGCAAAATCATTTCAGATGCAAGGAAATCAATTCAATTGAAATGATGTTGAAGAACAAGTGAAATGCTCTCTGTCAAGTCAAGGATGCATATTTATTTTTTTATTAGATTCAGTTTTTAAATTGCCTTTTAGAAACTATCAACGACTGTATGATTCAACGAAATTGAATCGAGATGAGAAATAAGTTCGAAATCGGAAATTTCTGTATCCAAGGATTCCGCATATTTTCCAGAATCGAGGGCAATAATACCAAATTTAATTAACTGAGGAAATGTTGGAGAGTTCAATAAAAAGTTTCGAAAATATTTTCAAAACGCTTCGAAGAAAACTACATTTACGGTTCAAGGAAAAAAATCTCTCAATTAAATTAATTTGATTTCAGTATTTCACAAGGAAACGAAGTGCAGTTAATGCATTTCTATTTCAAGAAGGATGCATTTGTGATTTGCTCAAAATGCAATAATGAAAAAAAAAGTATAGTTCAAGCATACTAACATTTCAAAACCAATAAATATTTATTTTGCAAAGTTATTAGCTTGCTTATCTTTTGATATGTGGTTTTCAATTTAAACTGTATCCCTTTATATAATAAAATTGTACGTTTTGATTTCCGTTATTTTCAATTGTCAATTCTACAATACGATAATTATTATACTCTATGTAAGGTAAAACCGACTGACCGACTGACTGACTGGCTGACTGACTGATCACTGTTTCCTCGGAACGACTGAACCGATTGCCATGCAATTTGACATACTTGTATAACTCATCTCAAAGGTGGTCAGATCACGAAGAACCGGGTTGTTTTAAATTCAATTTTTAAGGGGGTAAATAGAGTTGAAAACTCTCATAATGGGTAGTGAAGACCATTTATAGTGTGTGATATCAAGTGAAAGGCAATTGAAATCTTATTACGTTTATAACGTTTTCAATCTACTATTCATTGTATATATGTATACCTAACCTACTTAATCCATGAAAAATGAACTTTTTCGTCGCCCAAAAACAAACAGCTCTCACCAATTAATAAATATTATGATGTGAAATATGGCAAATTTGTCAACGGCAGTACTACCAACCTACAAAAAAATATATATTGTATACATATTTGATTTCACAATCGCCGCAAAGTTTAAGTTAAAAAATCACCTTACCTTTTTGACACAGTTTTGGGCATTATATATGTATAATATAATATACCCAAACTAGCAATAGCGAAGTATTGGTAGGTCAGCTAGTACTATATATATACAAAAATAATTGATTTACAAATATTTCATATCGTTGCGAACAATCAGGAAATTTAGAATGCACTATAAAATGACAAATGGTATTTAAAGGGTAATCACTAGCCAAGGATTCAGCATAATTGATTTTGATATCGCAATAAATAACGAAAATCGCGGAGCAATCAATTAGCAAGTGTGAAATAAATTTGAATTTATCGATACTCAAAGTGACAATCGAAAATGCATTGAAATGACCTGAACATGAGTTTTTTATTGTGGGTATATTGAATTTCAATCTGGTGGATTGATTGCTTCTGACGATGTAACTGCAGAAATTTAAAGTGCTGTATGTTAGACATCAAGTGCTGTTAGCAATGGTGAGGTTTTTTATTACACCACCGTTGAAATAAAATCGTTATATCAACAAAGCAATGAATTAAATATTTTCTCGAAAGAGGCAGATTTTTTGCTTGAGTTAGTTTTAAGTTTTATGGACATCGTTTTATAGCACCCTATTACTCCATCACGCTCCCATATTTTTATAGTGCAACATCAACAGAAGTTTAGTGCCCTGAGGAGACAGATTTATTTCTACTAAAACACTATTTCAAAGTTGTGGAACTATAAATAGAAACATACCAAAGACATGCCTCGAAAATATTTTCATTCATAATAAATTTTCAACGAAATCGTCATAGGAAAAAGTTCTCGGTGGTCTAATTAACTTCAACTCTCTACATATACCCCCGAAGTGATTTTGATTCGGAATTTGCAATCCTTTCAGTAAATTCCATTCAAAAGACTTCATTTGAATCTAAAATTTTGTATTTACTCAACCCGTCCGTTCGAAAACAGAACCCAGGACGAGAAAATCCATCACCACTTCTTTGAATACTCAGTGGACACAGATTTCAATTAAATGAAAAGAAATAAATACCGAATGAAAATAGCAACGAATTCCGGAGTATATTATGCAGATTATGATGCAAATATACATTACGATTATGTTCAAAAATAGAGCATAAATCCTGCGGCGTTTATATTTACTGAATTAAACCTTTTCATGAAGTTAAAGTTCCTCTGAATAGTGAACTTTCTTGTTAGACCTTTTCCCTTGTAATTAAAGTGTTCATTAAATATTTGGATGTAATACAAAATTTTCTAGCTTGCTTTAAAGTAAAATTTATAACAACGACTCGAAACCATCCAAAAGGTACATGTTTTCTGACTCCTCTGCAATGTTTCCCTCAGGTTCATTTCTTGTTAAGAGGATTAAATTACAATGTCGAACAGCACAGGTATTTGCAATATTTTTTAATTGCTACATTTATTTTTGCTAAGGTTTTGCTTTTCATCAAAATAATTATGCTGGGAGGTTCTTTGAATATTACGACTTTATATTTCTTCCCATTCACTAATTTGTGAATAAAACTGCCTACTCGATAAAAAATAATCTGCAGATAATTTAAGCAGCTCTTTGTCAGAAGTTCAATGGGGAAAGATCATAAATAAATGCCACTCAGTGATAAACAATTTTTCCTTTCCAGCAACTTATCATATTTGACCTCAAAATTGTCACCTGCGGTCAACCAGTTTGTCTCCGTTGACTGCGTCAAAATGCATTTCTGCACAGGAAAGCAGAGTTACATAACATCAGCAATTATCAATACCACTGATACCCTGTAGTGGTTAATGTTGTTGATGGTTTTTTTTCATTATTCACTGATTTACGACCGCCTGATTCGTTCACAATAGCAAAAACAATTTCATTCTGCTTTTTCTGGTGGTCATTTGAATGCCCCCGAGAAGGAATCGGAGTCGCCTTGCCACGATTTAGTTTTGAGTTCGTCGTTAATTAACGCTATGCTAATGTTGATATATTGCCGCAACACGCCTGATTACTCCCACCGTTTTTGCATTGCTTGTGACCACCAAGCAGCAAGTTCAAAATCGGCCGCTAGGGTGACTCATGGAGCAGTTTCATTCATCGAGAGAATAGCAAAAATTTATTGCAATACATAATTTAAAAAAAAAAGTAGGTATATTTGGCAAGAAAGTAGTTTTAACAGCTAATTCACTAAATATGAAAAATGTAATATGAGACTTACCTGACTTTTCACCAGTGCATCTAAAATTGCCAATAAAGTAGATGATGAGTGCCCCTAGAGCTGCACCAAAAACAATAAATGCAACAGCCAAAACGAGGAGCTTCCTCCGCAATTGTGGCTCACGGAAAATGCAATTCGGTGAGAAGCTTCTTTGGATGGATGTCCTTGCGCCATTTGGACCAGACCCGAAGTGCACAACGGTTGCATTTTTTGATGCTGTTGGGCAATTGTTGGTGATTCCACGCAATGGTATTGTCTGCTGGATATCACCGACAAGTAATGGTGACACATTGGTATCCTGCAGGCCGGTACCGTTCTCCATTAAATGTGATTTACGTAAAAACCCATTATTCAACGGCTTTTCGGGCATTTTATATATACATTTCAGTTCAACACTTGAACTATTTGAGTAAATTGGCGCAACTAACCGTTTGGCACCATGCCGAATCACACAAATGCACTTGGTTTGGCGTTCACAATGGTGAATTAAGATTTTACAGCCACTAAAAATCACGTATTGTCACCGTTTGAGATCGATTCAATATTTCATTTTACTTGTCATTTTATTGCTAAGATCGAATCGAGAACCGTTTCGAAGTCCTCGCAAAAATTGTTCTACACTCATAAATAAACATAAAATACTGTTGCAGCATATAGAAAATATATAACTGCATGTAATGGATCACATTATTGTTTCAAAATAATATTAATTACTCAATATTGTCTTAAACCATACCAAGTAAGTGATCGACGTTTTTTTCGAAATATTTATTCACAGTCAAAATTTTAAAATTTGCCTTAATGCAATTCAAAATAAATCACTCACATTACTTTTCACCGTCATTGAAGTCGTTAATGTTTGTATTATTTTTTTCTTTTCTTCTTCTTTTTTATTAGAATTACATTCACAAACTGTTCATTTGTGTTTTGTTCAGTAATTCTATGAAGGCAATCGTCGATTATCCTGTCGAAAATAAAATCAAAAACATTTATTGTCCATTCACAATTATAAACTCTAACGGATAATTTTTACTTTGTTCTATACGAAGTAATAATACAGGTATGTTCAGGTATATTCGTCTTTATTTTTAAAAATCGAGCAAAAAAGAAATAAATTTATAAATCTATCAAAAATAGATTCAAGGTCATTCGTTGGGAATCAATACCAAATAAAAAACAGGCAGAGAATTTAAAAATTCCCAATACGTAAATTTAAAGAGCCCGGAAAGCGAATTTGTTTTACCCCAGTTTAATTGGGTGGGCATGTAAGGGAAAACGTTTCTGACAAGATTACTGAATTTGCCAAACGACCCAGAAGGGAATGTAATAAGAAAGGTTTGCTGCCGTTAATCTTCGAGGTGATTCAATCTGTATATCAGACGCAATATTTCTCCTATATTGCACAAAGGCATGTATCCCCAACAAGTCAAACGAATTAGAACCTCTGAAAAAAAAAATTAAACGAATATTCACCCAAATATCATAACATTCCTCTTTTCCTTCTTTTAAAATTCCAAATGTGATTTTTTTTCATTTCTTTTTTTCTGATGCCCTCACCAAAAAGCCGAATCAACAAAAGGATTCAAATAGAAAATATTTGAAAAACGTTTTTATAACGCAAATTGGTTTCGTAGCTATGCCCTGAAGGCAACCCTTTTTTTGAAACCACAAATTTGATTTCCGTTTTCAAACAGATTTTTCTTTGACTTATTTTTTAATATTGCAGGAACTTCGCAGAACTAAAATCGTTTTTGTTACTTTTTTTTTTTTTTTAAATTCAAAACGCTGTTCTCTTGCAATTTGCACGTACGGCCATTTTAACTATGGAACACAAAATTAAACAATTAATGTCAAACATTGATTATTTTGTTTCAATTAAATAACGGAATCTGTTTTTGAAAATAAAACAAAACGATGTTTTCATAAATATTAAAAAAAGGAGATATAATTAAGCAATATAATTTTTTATGTATGTAATTTCAAAAAGCCAAATACATTTCCAAAACGTAACAATTTTTTCTCTGTTTAATAATTAATAAGAACTTTTAAAATGCATACTGATTACTGAATACTGATACAATTGCATTATTTAAAAAATTGTATAAAAAATTAAGTTACAATAATAATTTTTGTTTTTAAATTAACTGACCAATAACCAAAACTTATTTTTGAAAAAGAGGTTTTATAAAATTTTATGAAAAATTATATAGCATTAAGATTATTTACTTTATATTTATTATTTATTTCAATTCCAAAGATAAAAATTTAATGCAAAAAACATATCCGCACGAAACCAACTACTTAGTCAATTTTTATAATAGAAAAAAATATAGTCAGGACGGAAATGTGTTATTAAATTTCCATTGAATAAACATTTAACGGTTGTAAGTAAAAACACGTTATATTAACATAAACACATGAATCTATTACGACGTGAATTTGACATGATGAAGTGTTTTGTGTTAATTAAGCCCAATATAAACAATTCAAACGCACTTAAAAAAAAAACAATTAATTAACACAATATCTCCGGGCGTCACTTAATCTTCACTTGAGCAATTTCCTATAATTTTTATTTCGGACAACTATAATGTATTCGGTAACATTTCTAAAAATAACTTCTTCGTTGTTAATTTGTTTTACAATGTGTGTTAATCATTTCAAATTATGCTCAGACGCTAATTTCATTAGTACAAAAAACAAATAAATCAACAAAGAAGTCGAAGAGTTAAGGATTATCGGTTCTTGTTACATTTATCGAGTACACTTGAACGAATGGTTTTTGTACATTAGCAACTGTAACCGTTTTTTTTAACCGGAAACTCGCTACAAATGTGATACAATTTAAAAAAATTTTCACCTGTACAATTCGTTTGTCCCGACAATTTGTATGTAGCAAAACTACAGTTGGACTTGAACCGGACAACGATCGCGATTTAACTAACCCCTTAAAGTAGTAACAAGCGCTGGCTCGTGCGGGCCACCATGAATAGAACTAATAGTATGAACAAGAACAAAATAAAAAGAAACCAACAGAATTTAAAAAAGGTTTTTTACCCAACACGCTAAGAACGCTCAGGAGCGACGCCTATCGGACGTGGACTGGTGTCGGCTGGTGGCTTTCTCGGCTTCTGCACTTCACTCGCGGACAATTAAAATAGATCCAGTGGTCAAGTGGTCAAGTAGGTCTCGGCCCCCTATTTTGTCGTGTATTGTGCACTGAGGAAGACACGCACTGGCTGATAACACTTCCCGAACTGGTCGGGATCACCGCGTGTCCTGAGCTTTTAAAGTCCCAGCTGTGGATGGCTGTGGGTTGTCACTGAGCAAAGTAAGTTCGTGTCCTGCTGATAATAGTAAACCGTGGGCCAGGATACTTTGTAATCCTCTTCCAGTGCAAACTTTGCGCATGTCCCCTCTCCCCGGCACAGTAACAGACCCATCAATTGGAGGGAGCTTGCTCTACAGAGAATAAATCAGGACTGAACTATTTTCTGTATGTGCTTTTTTCCCTGCATCTCCTCTGTACCAATAGAGTAACTCTTGATAATGCGGTGAACGTATGTATTGTCGCGAATTAAGGATTTGCTGCATGATGGGTATTTGATCCCTTCTTTCGAAATCAGATAAAGTTCGACGGTTGAGAACTGGTGGCCGTCCAACTTTGCGGGACGATTTCGGAACCTTCAACACCATCCCAAAAGGAAGTTGGACATTTTAATTCAAAAGTTTTAATTGTTTATTAATATTCACGGCTTTGTAATGAGTACATTGAATAATATCTGATTTGCATGTAACTAGTTGTTTCATACTGTTGTTATACTATGCAAGTTGCATGACAATAAAACAATTTTATAGTAATAGTAGACTATTTCTCGTTCGGACTTCGGACGTTTCGGACAACCAAATTTATTTTCTTTATAATGTAGGCCTATATATACATATATATATATATATATATTTTTTCCTTTTTATGCTTACATTGTAATTCTGTCAGCTATGTTTTTTTTTTTTAGTGCGTCAAATGAATAATTAAAAGTGTTTATCGTAAATTTTGCTGATTTTTACAAACAGCCATCCATTGATACACATAGACATATGTAATTGATCATTTTTTCACTGACTTCTGTTCGTTCGGTTTTTTTTTAGTTCGGCCAAAGGTACGGTCCCGAAGGTGTCGAACCAGATGGAGGCTACAATATTTAACTTTTTTTATTTAATCATAGAATCAATTTCAAAGAAATCGTTTTTTAAAATTAAAAGTAAATAATCCAATTTTCCATATTAATCTTTTCGTCCTATGCACGCTATTTAAATGTAATTGACTTTCAAACTGAACTGTCTAATTAAATAATTTTTTTTGTGCAGTTAGGAAATGCAATTTGAAATGGTTGCAACCTGTATAGTTGCATGCTTGAATGGGCATTGCAACCAAGTCAAATATCATCTATTGCAGTAAATCGCGTATGACCATTTATTATTACTTATTACTTTTGTAATGAATAAAATAAAAATCAACGTATTTCATATCAAATCTTTAACATCAGATTTCTACATATGAAATTGTAATAAAAAACGAAAAAAAAAATGTTTTTACAAAAACTTTATAGAATATAAAATACAATGTTTTGAAGTATTTAAAATAAATGGACATATCGCCGTTGCTTTAACTATAAAAATTGATTGGGGAGTTTTTTTTTTTTGCTGTATAACGAATTAATTCGGGATTTGATTTCAAAATAATACGTAGAGTTTCAAATGACAGTCATCAAACGTTTAGAATCCTTTGCATTTGATCACATTAGCGTGCTTTTGTCACACGACTTAATTTTTAAATATGATTTCCAAAAATTACTAATTTGTATTTAACGAATTCACTTCTAAGTCAATTTGTTATGGAAACGACAATTTTGAAGTTGTAGCTACTTTAAAGACATGTAGAGTCTTAAATGCCTTAAAATATAGACTTTTTCCACTTCCGGCTAAATCCTTCAACTGGAAAAGTTCCCCAAAATCTCTCCACATGGATTCACAAAAGTGTAAACACGAAAAGCACACAAGGAAGTTTCTTAACCTGTCTTGCTGCGATATCATTTAGTTCACCTCTCACGTCGTCACGTCGTCACGTTTTGCAACTGGAAATTATTCAGGAGCCTTAAGGGATGCTCAGTGCTAAGAATTCGTACGGAAAATAAGCCCACAGGAGTTTTGTGTTTTTATTCTCTATTTTTTTTTTTTTTTTTTTTTTTGTTACGACACTAAAACAGGAACTGCCGAACAAATCTCACTAAAGCAAATATTGAACTTTCATTGACCTCATGGTGCCGGTATTTCGACTTTCCTTGATTGACAGCTCAAAAAGGACTATTCCGCTTCCGTCTTTCATTTCACAGCTGAGCCAAAACGAAATCCTTCCAAAATATTCAAGTACCTGAAAAAGATTCTTCTGCTCTCTGATTACTTTTGCTGCTTGTTTAAGGAACCCTCAAGCTTACTCAAGTCCTTTTCACTATTTCTGCCTAATAAAGCTTTTTCAAATGGTTTTCACGGAGAAAATCTAAAAAAACCATTTGTTCAAGGATTTCAGGAAATCCAGTTAATAATACAATTTACAAAACTCAAATAATTGCTGGAAACTTAATAGAGTAATTTACGCAATAAGGGAATGTATTTCATGAAACGTAATGAACTATAATTAGAAATCTTGTGATGAGCATTCAAAAACTTCAATTCGTAAAATTCAAACGGCGCGACGTTCTGGGAATTAATTCCATGAGTAAAACGCATAACTAAACAATAACGATATTTGATACTATCGAAATAAATAGTAATTGGAAATATTTAGCTTGGAGCTCAAAATAGCGAAATTCAGATCGTTTTAATATTTCCACGTCTTCTTATTGAAGCAGAAGTTATAAATGCGCGGTAGAATTTTTAGAAGACTGTTGTGCAAAACAGTTCTCATGGTTTTACTTAAGATCACTGTAAAATATGATTTGTTTATTCTACAAATAGTTTAGCCAAAGTTTTTGTCAATTTATTTATTTAAGTTACAATGCCTTCTCAGTTATCAACGTTGCATACATAACACAATTTAAGACAGTAAAATTACGGAAAACAATCATTAAAGTATAAAATGTAAAACTAAAAGTATAAACAAAAATTATAAAAAAAAAACAATATAATTAATTGAAATCGCATTTGGGAGATAAATTCCTACAGGATAAACCACGTCCATGCGGACGAGTAAAACGCATCTCGCTGAAGCCGCTACTAGCTACAAGGACTAAAGCTAACTGACTTTTATTTTGGGAAAATTATTCCTTGCATCCCACTCCAGCTGCCCAATTACAAATGCCACCCACTGGATCGTAGCTCAGCCCTTTCGGACATGTATACTCCCAGCCGACGACGCCTCCAGTTTCCATTTTGGCGCAGGATATGAATTTCCGGCACGACAACGGATGAGGAAAATTTCCTTGATCCAAGCACTCAATAATTCCGGGGCCGTGCAGAATCACTTTCACCTGAACCATGAAAATGACATTAAGGATAATTCAATATAATTAATTATTAGTACAGTTACAGGATTCTCGAGGGACTATACCTGTGCACTAGTTTTTCCAATGACACGGACATCGTCGTCATCGTAGTAATCGTAATCCTCAAATGGTCTGTATGTTCGTCCTGAATATTGCTTGGTATTAATTATTTTTTCAAATGTTTCAGGCTTCTTTGGTTTCCTTCTGCTCACTCGAGCTGTTCGAGGCTTCGTTGTTGGCACCGTCGATTTCAGCGGCCTACGCACAATTGTTTTCCCTGAATTGGAGATTTTTGTTAATAACATAAATGATATTACCTTGAATAATAAATAAACAATTTTCGTATTTATATAATTAGGAATAGGTTTTTCTAATTCTAATGGGATATGCTTTCACTTTGAATAGTCTTTACTGTATTGTAGGAGTATTAGCAGTATTCGTATAATGAAATACGTAAAAAAATATTGTGAAGCAACATTTCTATTTTAAATGAAACAAAACAAAAGTATTTGACAATTTGGAAATTTTCGAAAAATGAAAAATGCACGTATTTATAAATTAATGTTCCTTAATATGAATTTTAAAAACATAAAGAAAAATCCACATACTTGTAAGTGTTGCTCCATCTCTTCGGTTCAGGATATATTTCGAATCCTCGGTGGTATTTTTTCCGATAATCGTGGACTTCTTCACATATTGTGGTGTTGTGTTAATGACTGCTGGAACTGGAGCCTTTGAAATTGCTTTAATAGCATCAACAAGATCATCTTCGAGAGTCTCTCCAATTTGATTGTATCGTTGTTTCGTAAATTTATTGTCCTGTATACTAGACTTGGCCTCCTGGTCCACCTCATCTGTAGACTCTGTGAGTCCTTCAACAGTTTCTGTTGCTATATCTTCAACTTGAGTCACAGGAGAATCGGTTTTTGGAGCGACTGTTGTTACAGTGAATCTTCGCTTGAACAGTGGATTCGGCGTTCGAATTGGTTCTTCACTAGGAGCTGCTTTTGAAAGTTAAAAATACATTACGATTATTACTATTATTATTAATAAAATTATATTTGTAATGAACCTTAAATGTACACACTCATTTCAAGTCGCGATCATGTTTCATTTCACCTGCGATAATTTTGTAAAAATATACAACACTTGTTTCAGTAATAAACCTTTATTATTCTTTACAGATTTTTATTATAAAGTTGAACGTCCTTAAGAGAACTAATATGATTATGCAGAGTTTTAATAATTTACATTCATAGTTTTATAATTGGAACGTGATCAGAAATGTGCAACATTAGAAAATCGGTCAACTAATATGAAACCGAATATATATTCCTCATCAGCTAACATTCAATTAAATCACCTTGAATTAAATTTGTTCACAATATATTTTCGATATATCCTTTAAAAGTAATGTCCTTTATTGTAAATCAAAATAAATGTTAATCAATGCAAATCTATATTCCGACAAACTATTTCGTATTTAGACAACTTTCTGAGTACAACTTCCTTTGTTGTTACAATTTAGCTTATAGTTTTAGGGCAATTTATTTTCTGCATGAGTTTATAAAAGTATGAAAATAAGTGCTAAAAATTTCTGGTATTTTTTTTAAACGCTTATGATTTTCAGGAATTCATTTATAGGATGTACCCACGATTTCGAAACAGGTGTTGTATTGAATATAAAGTTTTGTTATATTTTGTTGTTATTACATATATAAGAAAACTCTACAGTATTCAAAAGGATATCACACCCTCCGAACCATTTTCATTGTGCGGAGGAAGAGCATGGGAAACAGCGATGTATGTATAGTACAGCTACAGGTCATCGAATATGTAGGGTCTGCAGTATTCGGCACATTCCTCAGTAACAGACATCGTTTCACATTCATAAAAGAGTCAGGCAGGGGTTATTGCTCTGCAAGGCGCCTTCAAACTTTTGTTCTAATCTTATTGCAAATAGGTGGCACCACAAGCCTTGGATCAGGCGATGCAGCTGTTGCTTCCTATAACTATATGATAAGAAATGGGCACACACTTTTTTTATGATCTTTACAATGATTTAAAGAACCAATTATGTTATTTGGGTTCGTACAAGTAGTCCTGAAGAGTCATATTTTCAGTTATTGTAATAAAGAAATTTATCAAGCTGTTATATTGGAGATGATTTGATTTTGATATTCCTTATAGCTTAGTCAAACTCTTTTTGGAAAATCTTATGATAGGACTTAGCTGCATTAGCCACTAAGATAGACCCGTTGCCGTACTAGAAGTAGCAGCAAGCGTACTAAACGTAGTGTTAGATCGAAAATAACGAAATCCGTTTTTAAATGAGCACTTTGAGTGAATTTAAGTGTACTCTCTGAAGACTCTGAAATCGCATAAAATAAATAGACTATCATTAGTGAGCTAAACTGCCATCTGCGGAGTCTCATTTAACCTGCTCAGTTAACCTGTAAAATTCCTGTTAACCGCCAGAAGCAGGTTGCGTAATGGAACATTTGCGCAATAACCTTATCATTACTGTCTGTGAGGATCACTTGTTAACTCAAAGCACATAAGTGCCAGATCAATTCAGATCCATCTTCGTAGCGGCATTACTCTGTAATTATACCTTTGAAATTAGTAGGTGCACTTTAAGCGGCCATTCGATTATAAACGCGCGATCAAACTGATATTTAACCCGATCGATGAGCAAACTACAATCTAATGAAACTGAATATTCCAGCAAAGTACTGGAATGATGTGCACATGATCACCTTGTCACGATCCTCAATGTCGCCGGATGTGCCGAATGATCTCATCATCTCCCTGCAAGTCTGACGATCGCATCTCTTGGTCTTGGCATATTTGAATCATTATATCCAAATTTATGCAGAAATCCCAAACAGAGTTTATAGCATATGTGAGATCATCGGAAGAGATCGCTAGGACCAACTACTGACTACATTTACCTGGAGCATCTGTCGCGGTGGCTGATGCTGTTATTCTTCGTGTGATACCAGTTGGCCTTCCGAATTTTGAGCGGATCACCAACTTCTGGACCGCTTTGGTGGTATCAAGTGTCGTCGTTGTCGTCGGAGTGATCGTGCTACTTGTCAGGTAAGTTGGCTTTGTTCGACGACGGTATTTGGTATTTCCTGTGGTCGCGGGAACCGCCGAAGTCAAGCTGTCCACGGTGGAGATGGCTGATTCAGTTGGTGAATTTGTCGCTGTTGTTATTCGCCGACGAACACTCAACACGGGCCGACGTGCATCTTGGCGTCTCTGCTGTGGAAATTTTGTATCATATTTAAAGTGTTCAAATAGTGAATATATTATTACTATATTTAATACATTAATAATACACTCAATAAAACACTAGCATTGTTGTTGGTTCTGTGGTTTCATTTTTAAATTAATGTAAAGTATTTAACCGCATCTACAGTGTAACAAGGCAGGACACCTTCTATAATGTTTGTTTAAATTATAAGCAAAATAATAATAAAAATCAAATAATATAAATCAATTTTCGAAACGTATTGAATAAAATTCAATCACCGATCAACAGTGTTCTGGTTTCTTAAATGGCGACTTAGTTTTTTACACCTGCGCAGCTGTTTTATTTAGTTTTGGTATTTTAAAAGTTGACAAAATAGTGATGACCGCTTTTTTATATTTGAATAATTTGTTTCTTGTCAACTGTCTCTCTACATAACTACATTTAGTGGAATTTCAAGGATTCATTTCAATATCGTGACTCCTACTTAAACCTTGACATTTTCACTATTTAGATATGGTGTGCATTTGAGTAGATATTCTATGTAGGAGTGGGTTTTGCAACTAGAGCAGAAAACTGTAGGCTTTATTTAATGTTGTTTCGAACATATTTAGAATTGTTTCGATTAAATCGGTTCGTTCAAGTTTTAGTTTTTTTTTGAAAACATATCAAAGTGGTTTTTAGAATATTTCGAAAACCGAAATATAAAGTTAAAGAGTTAAAGAACTCAGAAGAATTTTTATAGATAATATTTGAAATCTTGTTTTCATTTAAAAAAACTAATTTTACTTTCAAATTTATTCATTTTTCCTCCGAATACGGCAGATTTTAAGGTTTACTTGAAGTCTCGACTTTCGAGGTTTAAAAACAAGTTTTTTTTAAAAAAAAATTAGAATAATGATATTCACAAATAAATATACATCATTTTACAAAGAAGCTAAATAAACAAAAGTGTTTTTATTATGAATAGAAACAGGCTAAAGAGCTTCCGAATTAAGTTTTACCAGTAATGCAAGATTCCAAAATTATCAATTTGATTTGCATAAAAATTAAGTTTCTATGGACTTTTTTTAAATAAAATAATTAATCATTGAAATCTCTACCGTTTGATTAAAGAAAGAATTAACCCATTAAATCTACATAAATGAATTGAGCTAACTGAATATAATTAATTCTGAAGATAACTCATGCAACAATGACTTTATTCGAACAAAACAACTGAATAACGATTTTACTTAATAGTTGAATTTCAGATATTTTATAAATTACTTAAAATAAAAAGGGAAATCATAAAAATATTGATCTGACATAATATGCATTAAACTCAAATAAATCAAAATAGGAAGAAGAAAACAAAATCTAAAGTATATCTGTCGCTAATAAAAATATCTACCTGGAATCAAATGAGAAGGAAGTGATTCACAACAGAGGTTGAACTGCGCTTGCGCAATTGAATTTAATTGGGAATGTCAGTAATAAATTCCATAGAAAATCTCGCCTCAAAACAAGTAGTCTCTGTAATTTCATTGGAACAGTTCCCTCTGGGCATTGGAGGAGCCCGGGGACAGGAGTAGGTACTACTGCAATTAATCGTAACCAAGTTGAAGATGTTACTCAAAATTCCTCTGTCACTAAGCAACATGCACATCATCATAATTTCTGCATAAAAATGTTCGCTCCATTCGAGCTCACCTCACAATATCGCTTGAGACCAGAATAATTACAACCTTCAGTTGCATAATCAAAATACATAAGTTTTGTGGCTTTGCGATGTTGTGTGATGGTGTTTCTTATCTCCTGCGACATTGATCATATGATGACCGCCAGAGAACGGCAAGTAATTTGGTAACAGCATAATGGATATTGGCGCCATGAAAAATGAAATGCCGGAAGAAATGTTCGAGATTGCGACATAATTGAAGATAAAAATAGCCGTCGACGACTGTTATCGAACGCGTCTGTTTAAGGACTAAAAAATATTTTTGAAAAAAAAAAAAACAGAAGTCCAGAGCAATTCAAACCGTGTTGCTCCTCGGGGACGAAGAAGGTGAAAGTTGGAGTGCCATCATCTTTGAAGAAAGTGCAAGTGCGAATGGAATGACACCAGCAAACGATCTTTGCATACATGGAAGACATTTTTTTTGATTGGGGGAAACCAACGATATTTTCTGTTAAATACTTTCGATTTCCACACCTATGTATTCCTCCGCAGTAACAGTTGCATTTCGTGATTTATAAAAAAAACAACGTTTTGGGGTGTATCTGCCTCAAATAAGCTGTGCATGCGAATTGTTTATGCAAATTGATGTGAACGAGTACTTTCGGTTTGAGTCCTCTTCAAAATTCACTTCAGCCTGGGCACGTAAGCGAAGTCACGGGCATCCAAAATGATTGAACCATCGATTGGGACTGCGTATGTGAGACTGGGATGCAGTGATTTTGAATGAGAGTCTTGGGAATTGGGTTGATTGGAATCGGTAGGAGAGCTGCGATTACAATAATCGTTGCAATATACTCAACAACTTCAAAATTGAAGTGAACAGGAAATATAAATTAGTCTCTTCGATTAAAAACTCTGATATTATGTAGATACCTACATTATATAGGAATAAACAAAAAATTCGAACACAAATGCATTCCTGAATATTTGGAAAAAAAAAAAAACATTTTGATGAATGAATTCTTTGTTTGATCTATTTTTCTCTAACGTTGATTTTCTTAAAAACATCCATAAAAAAACGATAAATAATAATAAATCAAAATATAGCAACAAAGAAGAAATTCGCGTGAGCGTGTCGAAGGCTGAGTCGATGGATTGTGATCAAATGTTGCAAATTGTTATCTCTTCGTGGATTATAAATGTGAATTAATCAATTGGTTTTAGGACAAAGTATAAATTAATGACCGTGAAAATATCGTATTTTTTTCATACCGCCAAATCAATATTTAAAATAGTTTGTTCACATTTATTCTTTTTTCAGTTTACATTTCGAAATTTTTTTAAATTCCTTGGGAAATGATTAAACATGCAGATGAATTTTTAAAAAAAAAATTATATAAATGAAATAATTCATTATGGTAAAAATGAATACCAGTGATGTAAGAATCTTTATTCATATGCTTTGAGTAATGTATAATTTTTCATAAGAACTCGATAAATATTGGTAGTGAAAATCACAATTAACATTTTGTGAAAATTAATTGATGAATCGAACACTCGAAAGCCGGTTAATCTTAAACGCAGATAGCAATTATTTCTCAATCGATTATGCAAGAATGAAGACGAACCACAGGGAAAAACATTCACTGTCGAAAACTAAAATGTATTTGATTCACAAAACCGGCAATTACTGCAATTATTATCGAAGTGAAAGTAAAAGTGATGGAAGCTAAATTAAAATCTATGAAAATTTTGGCGATTTACTGCAAAATATTGGTGAAGACATTCTTCAAAATGGATTACCGATTTGGACAGAGCTAGTAATTAAGGTTAAGTGAATATTAATTCACACTAAACGTTATTATATTAGGTTCACGTGCCACTCTTGTGTAAGAGAGCAACTTTACTGTTCTGGCTTATTACAGAATGGTTTTGTTAACGAATGCGCGCCATATTCAAATTCCATGCGCTAGAAAGAAAAATGAAAGAAACAATAATTGGAAAAATCAAATTTTCCACAATTTGGGTCAAAGAATTTGTACAAAAAATTATATTACATTAATAATTAAGACTTTACTGAAGTCGTATAAAAAAATTCGAAAATAAATTAGAATTTCCTTACAATGAAGAAAGATTATTTTGTATTCAAAATATTCGAACTCGAATTCTGGGCCTACAAGCAAGTGCAGAGCTTAAAACTACTAAAGTGTATAAATAAAAAAGAGTATTGTAACAATAATAATTGTTTGTATTGTAATTTATAATAATATGTGTGTGTAAGAAATATTTAAACAACATCTAAATGCTTTGATTGGCCAACATTAACGGCCAAATTGACAAACAAAAACATTAATGTTTTCAACAAATTATCATCATAGAACCAACAACAATCGCAAATGTTAAATTTCAAATCGAAACAAAATATCTTAAGCTAAATTCTAATAAACTATAACAAATACTATGTAAACTAAAGTACTGCAACAATTTCCAGTACGTTTTAAGAAATTCGAAAATGAGTATTATTTAAAATTCTAAAATAGCTAAAAATATAATTTTTGTTCAAATCGAACCCATCGCCAGGTCGAATAACTCAAGTGCTTTAATTCTACACGACAACATGCGGGTTCAGGTAGCAAGCGGTCAACTTTGGTGCCATGTTAGGTTGGCGTTAAAAAATGAAAATGCCTCAAAAGAGCTGGGATCGACTAGAATTCGTTTTGTGATTTTATGTAATGAACATTACAGTTCGTCTTTTGCATATATACAGATACACAAAGCTATATATATACACATAATTATATTAGTTTTGTTGTTCTCCTTGTTTTTGTGGCATTGTTTTTTTCTTGTGTTATTGTTGAACGTTGTAAACAGCAGTTCCTTAAACCTAAATTTATGGCGCAAGCGAATAATTGCTAAATGTTGTTATCGTTTGGTGAATTTTCCAACAATTTGTCCTAATTAACGACTTTGGAATGAAATATGCATGTATGACTGATTCTAGTTTGTTGAACTCTCAACAATTGTTTTATGATTGTTTAGAGATTTTGCTCTACGCGGAACTTTTCTTCGGATTACTTTAATTTCACTGCTGAAGCTAGTTTGAGTTTCTACAACAGTTTGGTTACTACTAGTATTGTTAATTTGTGAATTATCAATTGTAACAAGTGGAGCATCGTCAAGGGTTGCGGGTTTTGGTGGTTCAACAATAGTTGAAACTCGCCCAGACGATGCAATACTTGAGTCCGATCTTGGAACTTTGCTCAAAATTACTTTATCAAGATTTGCGATTGAAATGACCAGTGGTGACGATTCGTTTGACTCCGGTCGGAGGAGTGGAACAAGAGGTCGAATGTAGTTCGTTGATTTTTCAACTCTTGTTGGATTTTGTGTTGTTGTTGGTAATTCAGTCGTTTTTTCTGGTGATGTATTGTGGGATGTTGAAAACATGGTTGTTCTATCAATCATATCTTTTGCAGTGAATACTTCGCCCAGTGATGAAGCGTACACTACTGGTTCATCAGTTTCATGCAAATCCTTGGACCTTCGAGGAGATTCGAAGAGACCTTCCAATGGAATAGTTGAAGTCTCAATATCTGAAATGACTTCAGGTAATTGAAGTTTCTTAGCTTCTTTTCTACTATCCTGAAGATCATTATTATCAACAATTGGGATTGAATTTCTTATTGGATAAAAATTGGTGAATGATTTCGTTGGTTCGGTTGGTGTATAATCAGCAACTGTGCTTCGTCCTTCAATTACCAATTCACCTCCATCCACAAATGCACTTTTTGGTGCATCTGATTGCACCAATTTCACCAACGTCACCCTACCGATTTCGCCCAATCTTTCCAGAGTCGCGTTTTGTTCCAATTTCAGTTGAGAACTCTCAATCTTCATGGAGTCTTGACCTTTCGAATTCACCTTCAATTTGTCTTCTTTAGAATAAACTTCAACAACTCTATTAATTTCAACAAGTTTTTCCCTTTTGCCACTATTAACAACATCGTCACTGAAATTATTGCTCTCCGTTGTCGAATCGTCTTCTTCGCTCAGCGCAAAAACATGATACAATGTTGTCATTTTAGCAGTTGTTGTTGAAGGTGTTGGGCGAGGTGTTCCTGTTGATGGTGTTACTTCAGTTTCTAAATCATTCTCCTGCAATGTATTAAAACCATTTAATAGTTCATTTGTCGAAATATTATTCTGTTCTTCATTTTGTGTTGTGTTCAATGATGTTCCTGTTTCACTTGTGTAGTTTTTGACACTTATAGTGTCTTTTTGGAGTGATTTTGGTTTTACTGTTGTGTGTTTTCTACTATTTATTGCAAATATTTTTTTGTTTCTGGCATTTAATGCATCTATATTGAGATCCTCTAGATGAGAGTTTTCTAGTGGTGTACCTTCCGTTGAACTTTGAGAATATTTACGCTCATATGTTCTCGTGTTATTTGTTCTAAACGTGATTGGTGTTGTACTTAGTGGTGTGGTTGTGAAACCAAGTCTTTGGGAGGCAGGATGAATTGTGGTAAAGGTTGGACGATTGACAACCCGAGGTTTATTTAGTACTGGCCGTTTTACATTGTAGGCAGGATAGGCAGAAGCTGGGCTATTTTTTGTTGGTGGCTTGAAAAATCCACTAAATATATCACTTTTCTCACTTTGAGGCTTTTCTAAAGAATCTTCGCTAGTTTTTTCTTCACTCTCCTCATCATAGTAGACATCATCAATTGTATCTTCAGAATTTATTGGGGAAGCTTCAAGTTCAGATTTGTCACTTAAGGTATCCAAATCTTCATTTAACCGAATTACAAGTTTGGGTACGTTGGCAGTTTTGGTCTCTGTTCTACTGAGTGATCCATAAGTTCTGCTCGTAGATCCAGGACCAAAGAGTAATCCAAGAACGCTGTTTCCATTGCCTCCTTGAAATTCGTTCAATGGTCGGTTTGGATAGTTTTGACCCCATATATTTTGCGTCGGTCGATTTGTGGACGCTACGAAGTTTGGTGTTTTATAATCAGGAACCACTTTCTCATCATCAACTCTTTTATCAGCTTCGTCCTGATCATCGTATTCCTCATTATCAAGATCCTCATAAGCTTCTTCCTCTTCTTCCTCGACATCTGTAGTTACACCGTCCTCTCTGTTGTACTTTTGTGATTTCACTCGATTAAACTTATTTTGGTATACATCTCGGTTTTTATTGAATGCTAAAGGTCTAATGAATATGTCTCCTTTATCCTCCTCCTTGACCACTGTAGTGGAGAGTTCTAGGGGAGGTTTCGGTAGGTTGAAATTATTGCTATATTTACGTACATAGCTCCGAACTGTTGTGGCGGTTGACTCCGTTGATGTTATGGCACTAATGGATGGCTTTGTTGGTCTATATGGCCGACGGGACGCAAAAAGTTTATTTTTTGCGGTCGTTGTTCGAAATGCACTTTTTGCAGTGTTATTATTATTCACGTTGTACTCATTGTCGTCTCTAATTGTTGTATCTGTTTCAGTTTCTTGTGACATTTCTGTTGACGTAAAATCAATAGATTCTGTGTCAATCTCTGTTTCCGTGTTTTCTGGAGATTGTGTAATATTCAAATTCCGTTCTATTGAAGATATTTCTGTAGACCCTACCTCATCCGAACTCACATTTTCTTCTTTATTAATTCGCAACAAATGCGTTCTACCATTGCTGAAAGTAATTCTATCAAATGAGTTCTTCGTACTTAAAGAATCTGAAGATGTTCTGTTACTGTTGGTGACCACAGGCCTAATTTTCCGCAAAACTTTTTTGAATTTCCGATTGGTTGTTGTTGAATTACGTTCTTCTGATGTTGAAACATTTTCGGCTTCTGAGGTTCCGTTCAAAAGAGCAGATGAATTTATTGAAGGTCGTCTTGGTATGAATTTGCGATCAAAAGCTTTAATAGACAATCGTTCTCCCAAAGAATCTCCATTGCTTTGAACTGAATTCAACGTTGGTTTTCTAACTTTTAATACCCTAACGCGGCGTCCATTAACAATCTTTGTCGTACTTTCTATGTCACCATTGTTACTATTTTCTGATCGGTTTCCAAATAATTTTGAATTGATGGATATTTTCTGAAATCGTTGATTGGAGTTTAACCATTTTGTACTGTTTGTTATGTTATTAACGCTGGTTACATTTTTAGTACTACCGTCCTCCCAAGTAAGACCAACATTTGGAAAATTATTTACAATGGTTCCAGGCTCAGAGTCAGGAGAACTTAAATTGGGGAAATTATTTAATTCAAGGGATGATTCTCTTTCAGCGATATTTTGCGATGAAATATTACTTGAATCAATTGAAAAAGTTTCTTGGATGTTTGAATTCAACTTTTTAACTGTTTTTACGTTTGAATCGTCGTCAAACTCATTCAAAGAAAAAGTTTGATTGCTTTTTACCTTATTTCGGAAGGTGTTACTGGTTTCAAATATTTCTCTATTCTCATCCTCTGTCGAACTTAATTCCGCTGAATTATTATTTAGTATATTTCCTGTCATAATTTGTTCATCATTTGATTGTTTTTCTGTATATTTTTCTGTAGAAACTTCTTCATGTTCTATTGTTGCATGTGTTGTCGATCGATTTCTGGAGAATAAGGAAGGCCGAAACCTTGGACGATTCAATGAATCTGTTTGTTCTGGAACTTCTTCGTTGTTATTATTCTGCTGTCCAATTCTAAATTTGTTTGGCGCGAATCTGTTTCTGGTATTCGAGAAAGTTTTCCTCTCCGCGGAATTATTTTGGGTAATATTTTGTATTTTAACTGCTCTATTTAGTAAGATTTCTGAAGAACGATTGTTAGAGAATTGTCTTCTACTAGAGGGAGGCAGAAAAGGTCTTCTAAGTCGTTCAATTGGTTTTTCGGTTGTACTTTCTGCCTCTAAAATATTCTGGGAGGCAACATTATTCAACGACGATTCAGTTGATTCGCTTTCAGTTCGACTTTCGATTGCATCTTCTTTAACTGGTTCTACTAACTCGGTTGTTTCTACTTGTTGTGTTTGATAATTTGTTTCAGTATCCTTTGGCGAAGCAGTTGAAGTGAGTTCTTCAAATTCTTCTGTAGTTGTCTGCACTTCAGAATTAGTTGGAGTTGTAGCATCAGCTTCTAACGTGGGCTTGGTTTGTTTTTCTTTGTTGATATTGATTTCAAAAATAGTAGTTTCATCATCTACAATTGGTTGCATGGTCATTTCTGTGATAGGTCTAAGAGTATCATCTTCAACCCTTTCATTGTCGATATTCAGGGTCTTCTCAGTTGTATTGTTAATTTGCTTAACATTTTCGATAGTAAAAGAGATTTCAGTTGTTTCATTTTCTAAATCTTTATTCTCTAGTTTTGTTGTGGTTTCATAGTCAGAACTTTCAGAGTTCGCGACGTCCTTTATTGAGTTAATGTCATCGTTGTACTTCTGAATTGTAAAACTCTTTCGATTTTCTCTGAAGAACTCTCTTCTCCTACCAAAATAACTTGGCGCACCTAAAGTAGATGTTCCTACAGGTTCAGTTGTGGTTTCAATGTCAATTTCCGCATCATTATTTTTTGTTGTACTAAAAACCCTTTTCTGATTTTGTCCAAAACGAATTCTTTTTCTTGTCGTAGTCTCTGTAGCTTTATCAGTTTGAAGTTCTTCAACTTTTGTTGATAATTTTATACGATTACCAAATTGTCTGTTATTTGATGATAATGTAAAAATACGTTCATTACTGATTGGTCTATCAGAATATCCATCATCAATATTGGTATTGTCTCCCTCCTCTAAAAAAGTTGTTTCAGTTGTTTCATATTTCCGTCGATTTTGTAATGCATATTTTCTTTTTGGAATAGCAGTTGTGAATTGGTCATCGAACCTTCGACGATTTACTGATGAAGAAGGTTTCCTTGTGACTGCATCTCCTTCCGTTGGATCCAGTTCTTCTGTAGTTGTAGAAGGATATCGTGTTCGAATTATCGCTGAATACTCTCCATTTCTTGTCGTACTTTCAAAGTCTTCAACGTTCTGAAATGTTGTGCCGTCAAAAGCCTCCTCATTTTCATCCAAAGTTAATGGATTTAAAGTTGTCGAAAGCAAATTGATATTTTCAATGTTTGCGGTAGAGGTTGGTTCAACAGTTGATACTTCCAGGTCGTCTTCCACAGATATTGTAGAAGTGTGATAAGAACTCATTCGGTTTTCATTTCTAATAAATTCTGCACTGTCCTTTTTAAACGGTTTTGGACCCTTTAGAAAAATCAACGTGTTTCTAATTGTGGTCTGCTCATTGCCCTCAACGTTGTCATCTATAAATTCCAATTGTCGTTCGGTTGATACAAAATCCTGTTCCTGTTCATATGAATACTGTCCGAAGTGTTGCTTTTGTAGATTTCCAAAATCTAAGCTGGTGGAAGATTCCTTGTTTGATGAATTTTCTATGTTCACCCTCCCCCTAAAATTGTCGGCGTATTGTTCATTTGATCGACCACCATTTAACAATATCTGTGAATTTCGAGTTGTTGTTTTTTCATTATTCTTTTCTGTAACATTCTCAGTTGCGATTTTCCGAGTTCTTGCTATTGAAATAAACCTCTCATCTTTCTTGACTTGATCATTCCTTCTTTCTGACTCTTCTATGCCAAAAAAATCGTCCTTCTTACCTTCTGGATTGGTCCCTTTAGACTGAAATCTTACGCTTCCACGTTGCAAAATACTTTCAGCTGACCTACTTTTAATATCATCAACATTACTTTCATCTGCTATTGCACTGTTTTCTTCATTTAAGTGAGAAGTCGATACCCTTCCAGGACGTGCCTTTCCTAAATTATTTTCATGTGCAAGTGCGTATTTACCCCTACCCCTGTTTACTTGCTCCCCAGTGAATTCAGAAGGGGTTTCGGACTTTTGGATGTTTACGGACTTTTGGGAATTACGAGAAGAAAATGAATATTTGTTAATTGCGATTGTTTTAAAATCCTCATCATTTGCCGTAATTTTATTTTCCAAAGTCAAAGGAGTTGTATCATTTATAGTATTTGTCGTACTGTCGGGAGAAGATGCAACTTCGGTTGTTTCAGAAACAGGAGATTCAGTCCTTATGGAATAGTCTTCTTTGAAATCGAAATTAGTTGTTGTTTCAAATGGTTTTGTAGTTGAAAACATATCCTTAAATTGACGTCTGTTGTCAAATGAAGTTGTAGATTCAGATAAACTTTCTGTTGGATTCATTGTGGAAATTTCTTTTATTTCTTCGGAAAAGTTGTTGTCAGTAGTTGTTATTTCATTATTTGTTGTTGTTTCCCACGATGATGTAGAAGTTAATTCTGACTGGGCATTTACCATATTTTGCTTACTTCGAAATGAATCGCTATTGTTGAAAGACGTCGCTGTACTGTCCAAAAGTGATGTCAAAATTGAGGTTGAAACCAACTTAGACGATTCCTTATCCAGAGTGCTCTGCGATTCTATTCCAAAAAGATTAGTATCTGAATTTTCTGTTGTAGTAACACTATATAATTCTCCTTCTTTGAGCAATAGATTATCAGTTTTTAATTTGGGAATCGTTTTAGATGAATCATCATATGGCTTCAGCCTCAATTGTTTTTCTTCATTTTGTCTTACATTTGTTTGCGATGATTCTTCACCTTCATTTGTCAAATGGTCTTCTTCAGTTTTATGAGAAAGAATCTGTTTCAGTTTACGTAGTTCAGAGCGGCTCAACTTTGGTCTTCTCTCTATTGTATTCGGTTGTATTTTGCCAATGTATATTATTGGTGAATCAGTTTGACTTATCAACGCTTCGTCTACTCGTTCCCAATGCTTTTTGCGATGGTACAAAATATTAACATCATCCTTATTATATTGGTTACGTCTTCTTCCTGAATATTCTTCCTCAATTGAAGTATCCTTGGAAGAAATTTCATTCCTCTGATTCGATTCAATCCTGCGAGAAGTCGATATTTCCTTGGCGTGTTCTATTCTGCTTTGTGAAAGATTTGTTTTCTGCGTGCTTTCGAAAACAATTGGTACGCTTTCTGGACTTGTTGTACTTAATGTAGTTGTTGTAACCACTGGCAAAGTTGTTTCACCATCATTAGATGATATCGTTGATAATTCCGGCATCATTGTTGTTGATAAAGAAATTTCTCCCATGTTAGCAATTGTCACATCGCTTTCATCATCTCCCTGAACTCTTTCATCCAAAGCAGATACCGTTGTCATAAGAGATTGTTCTTCATATGTATTTGGTGAAACAGATTTAATTGTTGTTGGAGTGTCTGATGAAATTGTTGTGCCTAGTCCCATAGAAAATGAATCAGCCTTGAAAGTTGTTGCTTCTTCATTCACTGAATTTGTTGTTGTTTCAAGTAATATAGATGGAAGAGTTGTTTCATCAGTTGTTGTTGCTTCATTTGTTGGAGTTGTTACAAATTTATTTATTCCACTTTCTAAAATGGAGCTGGTTTCCAAGATTTCCTTATTCTTCCGTCCAATTATATTAGCTGGTTCGGATGTAGTGTCAATCACATTTGTTGGTGTTGTACTTGCAGAAGCTTCTTCACTTTTTATCAAAACGGTATTTGATCTTCGTGGCAGTGCTGCTCTCCCAGTTTCCTCTACAAACAAAATCTCATTGTTTGTATCAGTCTTCGTAGTGGACTCTAAATTGTCTGTAGTAATGTCCTCAATCTTGTTAATTGTTGCCTGTGTTATACTTTCTGGTCTTATAGGACGAATAACTTGATTTCTATTTTGCAGCAATTGATTTGAAATATTTTTCACACTTTCATTCGATTCATTTTGTTTTCGCCGAACGACATTTGTCCTAAGTAGACCTCCACCATATTTTTGCTCTGGCGTTGTAGAGTTGATATTTTCTACACGAATGGATGTGTTGTTCTTTTGGTAGGGATCAGCGTCAATTTTGACAATAGGTCTTCTCCTCCGCACAAAAGATCCTCCAGATATTTGGGTTCTGCCCAAATATTCCCATTTGTCTCCCGACAATAGCGAACTTAAATCTGTACCCAAATCCGGACGATAATTCCGTTCAGGTTGTCTAGTTGTGGTTCGTTTGAAGTTTGTTGGCCGATTCTTCTGTGGTCTCTTAAATTCAACTTGACGGTTGTCCTGCGACTGCCTACTTTCCTGATTCTGTTTGGTGTCTTTTTCCTGAAAAAATTCATTTGATTGTGTTTCGTTTATTATCTGACTTTGAAGTTTTGTGTTAACCCGTTGTGCAGATATTCGACGTTTATTGTTTTGTTGAGCGTTATCGTTTACTTTTTCATAAGTTTTTCTTCGTATAGAATTTGTTGCATTCCTCCTTTTGTCTGAAGACAAATTCGTTTGCAAATCATTTGATTGATCTGTGATTTCTGTCTTGTTTTCTGAATTGTTATTTATTTTCCTTGTGTTCTCTTTATACGAAAACCGTGTGAACGGTCTTCTATTTCCAAATTGATCGGTTCTTCCATTCAGATTTACGTTTTTTTCCTCCCCAACATCTGGCTCCCTGTTTCCACTAACCAATTCAGTTGAACTATTTGTTTCGACTCTATGAATTCTTTTTCTTATTAATTGTTTTCTAAAACTCGGTTGTCCTCCTCGACGAAGACTGTTGTACGGTTTTCTAACAGGATCAGGTGAAGATATTGTATCAATTTCCAAAGTTGTTTTATTCTCACGATTCATGTTGAAACTATTTTCTGAAGGATGCTGTAAAGAATCAACATTCACATTATTACTTACGACTTGCTCGTTGGATTGATTATTCATTGGACGATGTTTTATATTTTCGGTGTTATTTTTTCCATATTTCGTTCCACTCATTTTCCCAGTATCAATCAAAGTTTCATTCGATTCCTTTCCAACGTAGCTTTCCCCATCATGTTCTATGGTGGTTAGTGTTAAGTCCTCATCACCATTACGTCCCGAATGTATTTGAAGGACTTCGGACTCACTTTCAGAACTGTCGGATGAATTCACTTTTGTTGATGTTTTCTCTTCAACAGTTGTTTCATCAGATCCTATATTAGATTCAATGTGTCCAAACGACAAAGGCTTACGTGTAAATTTGTACCGATCAACTGCGCTCTCATCAGAATTGTCATTGATTTTGTGTTTATTTAATCTTTCAGAAGCTGTAATTTCAGTAACTTCAGCAGATTCTTGATTGTTATTTCCAGATTTTAAAATGTTTCTGTTTCTTACTACTTGACTATTTCTACGACCTTCATCACCTTGTCTTCTATTCACCTGACGATTCCTAAACCCGTTGTCATTTTTTATTTCGTGCCGAAATGAATCACTTTCTGAATAGCCATTCTGACCCCGAACTTTCTGAACCCTGCGATTCGTTGTTACAATTTCTTCTTGGTCCTGAGTATCGGGAATCGTTTGCTGCCCATTGCTGGTTTGGCTGTCTTCTTGTTGACTCGTTGGTCGTCTAACTCTTTGCTGCTGTCTAACAACATTCAATCTTCTTGAAGTGTTGTTATCACCATTGTTATTACCGGTTCTATATGAATTGCTATCATTTTGTTCAAAATTATTTAATGAATTGCTGTTTTCACGATAAACTTGCTGTCGAGAACGACTCGATGAAAATTCACTTTCCACGTCATCAGAACTGGAATTTGTCACCTTCCAAGGACGATAAGTTCTATTGATTTGACTTCGCCATGAATACGATCGCTTTAATTGTGAATTGATTTTATTGTCCGCTTCAGATTCAATATTGGAAAAGGATGGTACAAATTTTGGTCTTTTGGGAGGACCTTGACTTGACAGTACATTAACCCCTTGAACATTTTCACCAACTCCCATGTTGTCAGATACACTACTAACATTTTCTACAATATTTCTACTCACATATTTACTATTATCTCTACTAGTATTGTTGAATGTTTTGAAGGAACTCACCTTTTGGGTGGGTGGTGTTGTAAAAGTATTGTTGACGGACTCTTGATTAGTTGTGCTAAAGGGTTTACGGGCAATGGTAGGACGAGTTCGACGACGTGGGAAACCAAATGGTCTTGGACTAGATACAGTACCCAGGAATTCCTTAGATGTACTATCAATTGTTTGAGTTGTTGTTGTTGTTGTTGATTTATCTACGTCAATTTTTTGTAATGTTGTTAATTTGTCAGTATTTGTTACAGTTACCGTATTCTCTAACTTACTTAAATTAATATTAGTTCCCTTCAGACTAGATTTCACTTCACTATGCTTAGTTAAATTAATTTTTGATTGCGTACTACTAGTGCCATTTGCTTCCACCTTACTATCAGTCATTGTTACCTCATCCTTACTGTTCTGATGGGATTCGTCTGTTGTTTTGTCAGTTATAACTGTTGTATTGTCGTTTCCTTCTGTATTTGAGACAGGTAATGTCGGTACACTAGGCAAGGGTTCAGTTACAGGGGATATTGTAATTTGTGTTGGGAACTTATCAACAGAGGATAGAGTTTCCTCAGATATGGTTGGGGAATTTAATAAATGATTATTTGTCGTAGGATTGTTTGTTGTTGATTCACGCAGTGTTGTTGGTGATGTTGTTGATGTTATTGTTGTTGGCTGAGATATTGTGGATGTTTCCGTGACAGTCGCTACTTGTCGCGTACTTAAAATTCCTTTACTTTCGTAAATTCGTGTTGTTATGGATTTTTGTGTTGGCGAATGTGTTGTATAATCTTTTACATCCAAAAATTGTACCGTTACTGGCGGCCCATCATCTTCAACAGTAAAACTGTCCCTGTTCGATATTGTTGATCCTTTTGAGTCATCCACTGATATGGTAGATGGCCTTGTTCGTTCGATTTTCTTATACCTGAAAGTAAAGAATTACAAAAATTAAATTGGTGTTTATTATATGTGTATTTTTATTAACAATAATATCTATAATAAATACATTAACATTTAAATAAACTGCCAAAAATTTTACCTGTTTATTGTACTGCTTTTAACAGTTGTTGATGGTTCTTCAGTTGGTGCAATCGTGCTCAATCTTCTCCTATTCAAAGATTTATACGAAGATCGTGAAGTCGTACTAATGATCTTATCATCCTCAACACTGTCATCATCTTCATACCCTTCCGTTGTTGGCTGTGGTCGAGATCGACGAATATCAACATAGGACAGGGTTGAAATTGGCAACTGTGCAGAATTTTCAAAACGTCCAATTTTACTTGATCTTAACTTGTCTTCAACTTCTTCTGTACTTGTTTCTTCTACTTCTTCTTCGTCGTCGTCGTCATCAAAATGATTTTCAGACACTGCTGCAGTAGGCCTAGTTCTAGTGATTGTCACGTACTTTGGCTTTTCCTTTAAAAAACCCTCAAATTCTGCCAGTTTCTCGATTCCTGCATTTTGTGGACTTGGCCGACTATTGCGAATTGATGAAGAATATTTATTGCTTGATTTCTTCTCACTTTCTTCCTCTACTGCAGCATCTTCTGAAGCACTCTGAGATTTTGCTGCATTCCGACTCAACGCCCCTTCAAACTGACGTCTAAACGAACTTAGATTATTTGGTTTGCTTAAAACTTTATGATATAAGGATTTGCTGATTGTTGAAGGTGTTGTCGATACTTGTTCTGTTTTAGAATTTTTAATAACCATAGTTCCATCTTCCTGCTGCAGCAGCTGCTTCTCCAATTCCTCGAGACCGCCCACTTTCTTAATTAATTGAATCAATTCCTTAATAACTTTAGGATCTTCTTCTTCATCCTCCTTCAGGTTTTCGTCATTATCATCAATCTCATAATCATCCTCTTCACTTTCTGGAGCAGCTGTTGTGGTTGATGAATACCGCAAAAAGGTTTGTCGACTAGTTGCAGCTGTTATTCTTGGTGAATTGGTCGTTGTTGTTGTTGTCGTTGATGTTGTTGTAGTTGGAGCTTTGGTAGTTCTGAGATAAGCAACAATTGAAAATTGTACCATTAAAAATAATTACTGAACTTACTTTGCTGTAGTGGCAGTTTTAGTTTTACACAGGACATTTCTTGCAAAATCACAAGAGTCAGCTGCCGTATTGAAATACAATCCGGAAGGGCACGTGAACTGATGTGCCACAATTCCCAAATCTGAAGGACCACTGTCTAAACACCAGAAGTACTTTTTACAATCTCTTGGATGGGGGAAGAAACCTTCATCCACACATTTGAAATCTATGAAATGGATAAATAAAAACCATTACTTTTTTAATACATGCAATGATAAATTTTCTTATATAGCTTATACCTGCTCCAGGATCTGGTGTCGTTGGAGGAGGTGGTGTTGTAGTTCGTCCTCCAATATACAATGAACCGGAAGTAGAAGGCGGAGTTGTTGTTGAAGTTGTTGATCTGCTAACTGTTTTTTTATTCGACGTGCGACGTGCGGATTGTTTTTTTGATGAATCCCTAATCTTGTTTGTACTGCTGTCATTGATTATGTTGTTCCTGTTCGAAGAACCTTTTCGGCTTCGTGAACGTTGAGGTTTCCTTGGACGACTTGATCGAGTGACTTCATTATCACCAACACTAAGATTAAAAACGTGTAAAAATGTAATGAAGTCAGTTTTAAAATGGAACCTACCCCAATCGCTCCAACATTGCCTCTTTTGCAGCTTCAATAAGCGGATAAGGTTTTCCACCACAAGCTCCTCTAAAATCATCGTTATCAATTGACCAGAACATAATTCCACCCAGATCATTATCAACAACGAATTCAGCTTTCTTTTTGACTATACTTTCATCATCATAACCCACCCACTGGTTGCCGCGATAAGCATAAGGACCCATGGCATTAGGATTTGGCTGTATAACAGTCCAATCGGGATCATCTCGTAAGTTTTGACATATCTAATAAAAAATAGTTTTAAATACATTTTTGCTGTTCGAATACTTTAAAAAACATTACTTCATAGTAAGCCAAGTATCCCTTTTCTCTAGTAGCATCGCCCTGTTCCCCAGGCCCATCTGCTGGTGCACCAATGTCTGTGCTATCCTCGTTTACAAGCGTGTATGTTCGACCATAGGTGGGAATACCCAAAACCAACTTATCACGATCAGCTCCTGCGTTCAGGTAGAATTTTACTGTGTAGTCCTGTAAATAACAATTTTAGTTTTTGAATCCTTTATGAGAAATGCAATTCCTCACAATATAAAGATCGCCATCGAAATTGTATTCAGATTCCTCCTCTAAGGAGAAAAGGGGCGAGTGATGATTCGCTGATGGTTCATAAGCACTGTGATAGTCGTAGCTCAAAATATTGAACCAGTCCAGATACTTATTTAACTTGGGGATGTCATATCCTTTATCGATGTACTCAACACCAGCAGGGACCGCCATTGTGAGCAGGAGTCTATTTACAGTCATATCAGTGATTGTATTTTCCATTTAATTTATATTATATTCTCATACCTGGATCTGCCGGTTTTAGAAGATTCTCTGTCGAATTCGGAGCGAAGTTCTTGAACAAATTGTGCATAATTTTCTTTGTCTCGTGGTTTTCCTCCATCTCGAAATGCTGGATATTCCCAGTCCAAATCGAGCCCATCAAAGTGATTTTGCCTTAAAAATTTCAAAATATTTTTAATAAATTGATGTCTACGTTCAGGACTCGCAACTAAAGGTGAAAATCTCGATGATCCTTCATTCCATCCTCCAATGGCCAGAAGAGTTTTCAAATTTTTATTGTAAGTTTTTAGTCCAGTAAATTTACTGTAACCACCTAAAATATGAGGACACTGTTAGTAGTTGCAATTCATTGGTCTCTTGTTCTTTTCAAACAAACCTTGTTCAATGTCCTGATATTTATCGAAAGGTTTCAGTGTGTTGTCTTTTGTAAATCCACCGAAAGCGTAAATCAAGTGAGTACAGAGATATGGATTAATGTTTTGTGGATTGAATTTCGCAGTTCCTGGCCGATAAACACTCCAATTTGTATAGTAGCACACAATTCTACCCTCCGACGATATTTCTATGCAATTTTATTAAAAAATATTTGTATACATTTGTTTGTTAATCTAGATACCGACTTAATTGAAAATTGCTTACCGTGGAAGAAGAGGGATACAAAGAAAGTTACGACACATATTCGGACCGCTCCCTTTGGAAGCTGAAATTAAAAAACAAAAAGTGTTTTAAAGACTTGCTCTTTCATTTTATATATTTGTATTGTTTGTGTGTATAAAAAATAACAAGGGTTTGGCTGGTTAAATTGATGAAATCTGAGTGCTGGGAGGAACCCATTGTTTCATGACCGCGGCGGGTTCTATTTTGAATGAATTTCTGGGAACACATGCGTCATAAAAATGCAGTAAAACTCCTACCGCACTGGACATTCAGAAATTTTCAATACCGCAATTAAAATGCTGTGGGTAAAGGACTCTTAATTACTTATTCGGTTTGCACTGTCGTCGTGCACTTAGTTTTGCTGTCACTTTCATTTGAGTTTGAGATTTCATATTCATCGTGAGCAGTTTGAAAATTTTCAGGCAACGTAGTTTTCCATAAAAATGTTCTTGCAACAATGTAAAATTATATAAAATAAAAATGTAAGAGTGTGTAGAGAACGTTTCAAGTTTCGAAGAATGCAGGACAGAAATGTATCATTGCAAACGTCCAAATTATGGTTGGTTAATTTTTAGTTGTCCGCCTTATAACAGGACACTTTTCTCCAATGTGTTTTTTTTCTATTGTAAGGATAACGAAGGCATTTATATTAAATTAAGTCCTCGATTCAAACAGTTGTTCGACCAATGTCATGCACTGAAAACGCAACCTCGCACGAAATATCGCGCGAAACAGTTGCATATGTGTGATGTACAGTTCGTTTGTCTTGTTTGTACCTTAAAGATACTCACTTTCATACGGAAAATACTTTTATTGGACAAGATAATTGGTAAGTGCTACTCACAATCAGATTTAACCTAAAGATTTGATAATAGAGATTGTATATAATATAAATCATATAGATTTTGCTTTTATTTATAATAAAACGTAACGAAAACACGTTAAATTATGCTAATATTGTTCCAATTTTCAAAAGTCAGAAATCACAGAAATGAGGAAGAAAAACTCTCATATGTCTGATTCATAAAAAATAGTGTCTGACTTTCAATCTTAGCGCCAAAGCGTTAATAAAATTCGTTCACCAAAAAATTGCCCACAGATCTTACATAAGAATTCCGCCGCATCTCAATCGGCCAACATGAAGAAAATTTACATATCCGAAATTATGCAATGGCCAAGCAGCAATATGCAAGTGTATAAGGCGCCGGAGGAGTTTCTTCCATTGTTCCCTGGCGATGCCTATCTAAGGTCCAACCAACATTTTTAGTAACAGGGGCCATTGTACGGCCTTTGCTAGACAATCACAATGCGCTTTGTTTGTTGGTTTTTTGCGCACGCAAACCTATCATTTGCACTGCACTGCACACAGCAAAATTAGAATATGATTGACCAAAAATAGTTGCTGTGGCAATAAAAATGTTTATAAAAATTAAAATTCTGCAAAACAACAACACAGGAAATTTTCCGTTTTCCTCCCGGAATCAGAAGAGTGTTCTTTGGACGGACGGATTTCTTTTCCATTGGTGGTCTAATCACGTTCGATTGCACGAATAGTGATTGGCATAGCAATTGCTCCTCATTTGTTTACGTGTTTTTTTTTTTTTTTTTTTTTTTTTTTTTTCAAGCAGAATATAGTATGGTGATGGGTTCACGTTTAACTGTTCATTCAGCATTATGTTTACAGTTTTGATTTTGTGCACCTTTTACTAATTACTCGCACCATAAATTACTTTTGAAACTGTTTATTTTTCTAACTAAGATCGTAATTGTTTACAGACATTAATTCCCGTTAGGCTATTAAGTATTCATTTACCGTGGAAAACATTTATACCACAATAGACTCTGCAAGCGGCTCTGAGTCTGAAGCAACTTCCCCCAAATAGTGGTGCAATTCTTCATTTATAACAATTTCGATTTGCTTTAAAAACATTGTGAAACATTTTCCTATTAAAATATATCTTTCAATTTATCTAAAAAGTTTTATCTTATATAGAATTTGAAAAATAAATGGAACAAAACAGAAAGTGATACATATATGAAAAATAAAAATAGAAGTTTTTTTATACCAAAAACTATATAAATAAAACTGAAAAAGTTTTAATTATGTTAGTCTAACCTGGACAATATTTGTTCATTTTGTTGGGATGAATTTTACATAATTTAAACTGCATTTGTTCATATTTAATGGTGTAAGAAATTCTCTCAAAGCTGTGTTTGAATTAGCTTCAATCATTAAAACTAACCCGAGAAAATTATGGGAAAATGCTTAAACACCGTGGAAATTTGATAAATTGCTTGCTTATTTGTGCTACTAATTGTTTTGATAAAACTTTACCTTATAACATAGAAAACCAAAAATGCATTCAATCAAATTAATGAGAATATTACCAAAATTACTGAACATCCCTTTCATCACGGATTGACGTTGTTATATGAACATTAAGATTACCTTAATGGTTTTTTTTTCTGATTGCAACGTCTCAATTAACAGAATTCAACATTGTTCCTCGTTGTCAAAATTGATGGAAATTTTAATATCTGGTTTATCATAAAATCTTACACATAATATCATTAGCAGTTGTTGAAGACACGTGAATTCCGTTTTATAATTGCAATGAATCACTAAAGGTCATCAGCAACGCACTTTAAAAGCATTTTATAAACATTCAAGTAAAAGTCATTTCAATTTAGTCATCTTTCAAAACTGCCATTCGCATGAGCCTAACGTATTAATTTCCCGATAAGACTCGAAACTTGTTCGACCATTAATGATTGTTACGAAAGCGCAAGAATCCAATGAAGAACAAGGTTACAGCCAAGAATATGTATTTTTAAAAACGATCTCATGATTAATTTTTTTTTATGATTTCGAAGTACCAACGAGTAAATTGTGGTTCTTCCTGACCTTTGAGGCAGTTACGAAGAACACTGATCATCTTTACAGATTCCTTCAACATTCATTTTAATTGTCGTCTTCCTGAAGTACTCTCACATATAATAAGGAAAAATGAAGTATGTTAGTGAAAAATTCACGAAAAAAAACCAGTTCAAAAAGGGAAGGTTGTATTCTATAAATAATATTAATGGTTTCAGCTTGCATCCATCCTGATAGTTCATAAGCACTTTAAATACGGATCAACTCAAAATAATTTAAAGCAAGACGCAAACTCAGTTGCGAAGGAAAACGGTCACCATAAGGAAGCTGTTATAATATAAGCATTGCGAACTGGACTCAGTGAGCATAACTCTAAAAACGTTTAAATTATAAGGTCAATAGCAATTAAATACCAGTTTTGTGCAATATGTTGCAACAGATTCCCAACATTTCAAAATTTGCTTCATGTCAAAGGGCATTATTTTATTTATTCCTGTATTACGAACACAGTTTATTTGAGAGCTACGAAAATAAGTAAAGGACGATTTGCATGATCTTTGTAAGAATATTTTACAGAAAAAAATATCTGGATTTTCTTTCATAATGCATTAAACTTACTAATTTTACCTGGTTTTTCCGTAACACTTTTCCAACTCTTGCAAAAGAAAATATCCTGCTTAACAAATAAACCCTTTCTTCAAAGAATGCACAAACGTTTTGAAGAAATTTTAATGAATAAAATGTCTCCACTTAAACGGGGATAAAAACTCTTCAGGAATATATATAATACAAAATGAAATAATTTAATAAAATCCTTCTTTTTATTGCATGTACTTTTTGAAGAAGGGATTGGAAGCCATGAGCTGTGAACTCATTCACCCCTTTCCTTTCTGTTCGCATTAATCGGAAAACATCATTTATTGAATACTTGTTGCGTTTGTCGAAGAATATTATGCAATTCTTGGCATGAAATTTACTTGACTTGGAGACGCAGTTTTTGCATGTTTGACTGCATTCCTGTAATTTCCCTCGAGAAATTTAAAGATTTCAACAAGTGATGTAATCAGTTTTGGATGCTATCATAAGTTAGTCAAGTTTTTGTTATGCATTCACAATGATTTAGAGCCACTTTTGGATTACGATTCCATGGATTTCTAAGGGATGACTTTTCGAACAGTTTCTAATTCTGAATGAAAGCAGTTACATTTATAATTAATTAACATCAATAAAGTGAACTTGCCTTTTATTGATTATTTTGTATAGAGAGACAATAAAAATACTTATATACTGGAGTTTTGGAGAGTTTTACAAATAAATGAGAAACATCGAAGAACCCCATACCTATAGTTAAAAGATTTATTCTGTTCTAGCTTCTAGCCATTTCAAAATATAAACTTTCGCTCTTTAAATATTTATTTAAAAATCGAAACTTTCAACATTCATTAAAAAATCGCTACTTAAACATGATCATTCAATCTTAAAAATATTACGAAATTGATTCGCCTAATTTTCTATGAACTCCGCAAAATTGATTGACCCTAATGAGAAAAAAAAAACATGACTGACACCAAAAGAAAATGCAGAATGCAGAGGCCGTATCAAGAAAAACCTCTAAAATCAACGGTTTTATATGCCTCGATGGTCTTAATAGACGGCATGAAGTAAAACGATTTTTTCATGACTGCCACGGATATTCATTAATCATTCGCGGTAGTGATTATCGGTTCAATTACAGTAACTTGCATGGCGCACGGTGAAGCGACGCATTAGTGTGCGAAATTATTTCATCCATTGCAACCGCATTCGGGATTGGAATTTCCCGTAGTCGATCGTGTTGCTTCACATAAAATCTCATCGGATTTTTCCTATTCATTTCGAGTGAACCAGATGCACCACAAAAGGCAGGCTGCTTTGGTTGCATTCGAAATTCCCTCGGTGTGCTGCAAAACACTCAAGATGTGCAGAGAGTTGCATAAGATTGCTTTAAAATAGTGCACTTGCAATTGCAAAGGTACGTTGAATACAATTAGTGTGAATGTAATATTGCGGACTATTTTATTATTGAATTACACGACGACATGAATGATGACTTTTTTAAAGCACCAAGATAACTTTTCAGCAAACATAAATAACGTCGATTTTTCGTTTTTGGCGATCGATAAGGAACATGAAACGAAAAACAAAATTTCAAAATGGCCAATTTGTTTATCGTGTTGAATATATCTTGTGAGAAATAATATAATCAAATGATGACTCCACAAAATAAAGGATGTTTCAAAAGTAGCACCTAGATGTTAGCAGTGAATAATTTCTGAACGCGTCCTTTATTCTATGTCACCTTTGACATTTTTAACTTTCCTGTCATTTCTATTTTCACTTCGTTATGTAAAAATAACGGTAAAATTTAGAAAAAAAAAAAAAAAAACAAAACAGAAAAATTGATAAATAGACTTTCCCCTAAACTTCAAGCACATAATTTATTTTTCTTACATTCCTACCTATTGCTTAGGGGAACCATGCAAAATCATTTTATAACAATGTCAAAAATTGAAAACGAAAACAATCTTCAAAATGTATCCCGTTTTCATTTTCTTGAAATTCATCAAAAATCAACACAACGATGTAGGTACTTGATCATTTTGATTGAATTTCTATAGAATTTCTTTTTTTATTTTCTTTAAACCAATCTTTTAATACACAAAAAGAAAACCGGAAGTGGTTAATATTGGCAATTTTTTTTACCAAAAACCCATAAATGTATTGCTTTACGATCAACTAAATGCATTTTTGATTCAGAAAAGAAAGTACAGTTCATAAAACTGCCGGAAAATATCCGCAAATTTGTCAAAAAGTAAAAGCAGGAAGAAGTCTTATATAGTTAAAAATCGTATTTTCGAAAAACAGACAGCTTTTATTGACAAATTGTGCAAAATTCCACACCTATCTCATATCTGAGCTTAAATAGAAATAATCTCTCAATTCTTGTGCACCAAAAACATTTCTTTAAATTATTTATTTCATATGCAACTATGTATGTATGATATTTGTGAAAAATCACGGCAAGCCTTTCGAAGCCGTCAACTTTCTTAAGATGTGTTAATTAATATCGCGGATATCATTCGATTCGATTGCATTCAGGTGAACAATAGCAAAGCCACTTGCAGCGGAAAATCCTTTCTCGAATGCTGATCATAATGCCACTGGTGGGTGCAGACTGCAGGCCCGAACGCTAAATTCTATCATGAATCAACACAGTTAACAGTTTTGTCCAACTCCAAAATCCGATCACACTGCACCTGAGAAAATTACCACAAGGTGCTGCCATTCAAACAGATCACAGTTGAGCAGCATCGTATCGGAGGCAAGCACTACCGGGTTTGGGATTGGATGACAATGCCACCGCGGAGGCTGCAGAATTTCAAATTCTGGACCTGTTTCCATTTCGTTGCCATTTCGATGTTGGTCAATAGGTTCGGATGAAATTTCAATCATCATCAGCCATCAAAAGTATGACGTAAGAGCAGTTATTTTTTATTTCTTATTTTTCATCACCATCACCCAGCAAATCGGGGAGATGACAGAATTTATCTATTTTGCTATCTATAGAACATTCAGAAATCGAAGATTCAGAGATAAAAATCAATCCAGGTTAGCAACATTTGTTAATGTAACCAATGTGTGTTGGGATGTTTTGTAGCCGGCGTTGTTGAGGAAATGTGATAATGTGGCAATGGAGATTGCCGAAGGAGATGTTTTCCGCAATTTACGCAGTCATAGTGTGGTTTTGTATTAATTCATGCTCGGGGAGGAGGGTCCTCGTCAGTTCACTTTCTCTTTCAAGCAGGGTCACATTACGTGGCGAAGACCGGCTTCGGTTGTTCCGCGATTACCTGACGAGGTGCTGGGAGTAAGCCATGTTAATGGAACAGTTCACAATGGAAGTAACGCATCGCTAGCAAGTATTTGGGATGCTTTTACGAAGCTGAAAAAAAAAACAAAATGAATACATGTAGAATGCAAGTAGGCACCTGTCGAGTTGCAGAAAAGAGTGGAATGTTTTGTTTAGCGCCCGCTTCGACGGCCATCCACTTCTGTTCAACTTGAAAGCTGTGTTGCGCAAAGGCAAAGAACTGGCGGAGTGGTGTAATTGCATGAACTTGTTGAAAACTGGATCGCATCTACTTGACTTGCATTTTTTTCTTCGATTGCTTACTAAAATGCAAAACTCAATAACGTGTCCATTATCAAATACATATGCATTTGCAGAGATACCAGAGCAAGCCAAAGCGAAGATTAGACCAAAGCGTCGTGGAAGGTCATGCGAAATTCTGCGCAAATTTCTGCTGTATTATTCCAAGCACTTGGGATCACTGCGGATATTCTGTACTGTTTCATAGCAGGATGTTGTGCAATTGAAAAACGTTGTTAAATGTCATTTTCAGTGCATAAGAGTCTGTGTACGAAACAACAACAATCGTATTTAAAATACAATACAATGAAAGAAAGTACAGCTCCTGACAGAAGTGAACTATTTTTTATCACAATTGGTGGAATATGATCGAGATACCACGAAGTCATTAAGGGAACAAAGATCAAAATTTTAAATTGGTTTCATATCTGTCTTGATCAGATGAACGAATTATGCAATAACAACAAAATATTTTTCATTCTAAGTGAATTATTATTATCTTTCAATCTCAAAGATTAGAGCGGCTCAACTTCATTCCAAATGTGTTGTAATTGGATAGAAATTTAACATTCAAAAAGATACAACAAAAATCCAAATTTTAACTGCTGGTAATCATTTTATCTTGTTGTTACATCAACAACGGATAATTACAATACCGACATCGTTTTGAAGCGAATCAACAATTTTTAGAATTTTCATGAATTACGAAGTGATAAGGTCTCGATTTTTATATCAAACTATAGTTTACTGAAATTTAAGGAAAAAAGACATAGTTTCATGTAAAGTAATACTACTAATAAGTAATACTACGTATACTACTTTACAAACTCAGAAAAAAAATCGAAGAGCACAACTTATTTATTTATATATTTTGTTTAAAATTACGATCACATTTAGGTATTAAACTGTTGTCTAGTTTAATTGACGATACCGATAATTGCGGCTATTCACTATGTTGATGGTTTCCAAAGGTCCGAAGGATTTTGGGGCGCTTATCACGGGAAAAATAAGGATAAAATTCTAAACCGTATCGTTTACGAGTCATCCTTCCTAAAAGGATCAGTTCATTGCGGTTCATTCATATAAGAAAGCTTTGGAAAACCGATTGTTAATCACTGTTCAGTGTACACCATTTCCAATGCACATCAAATTCAATTAATTGCACGTTTAGTTCCTTTCGTAAAAGGGATAAAACTTCAAATATATTAAATTTTTATAAATAATATGAAATATCACAACACTTCAATTTTTTTGGAATTTAGTAAATTAAACACAAATTATTGTTAATTAAGGAAATTTATTTATTGTTAAACTTAAAAGGGACCTAAATTGATATTAGGTCTGATATTTGGCCGCAGTTATCGGTATATCCCCCAATGAAAAATCAATTACGCTCAAAGTGAGAGAATTGGCTTGCAAATAATTTTATTTCTGCAAATACATATGTATGTAAGTAAAATGAAGAGTAAATTGTTACAAATAAATTATTAAAGATTTAACTCTTACCAGCAATAGACATTATGTAATTAAAAATGTCTACACCAAAATCTTGAGAGTTTTCAAGTGATTAAAAACTGACCACTTAATGCCTTCTGTTGTATAACTTGGTGCAATTTTCGTCATAGCTAAATCCATAATCCACTTAAAGTTACTTAACCTACATCGTGATTTCTTGAAGCCAATGAAATAAATTGATTAAGGACATGAAAACGGATCTGCATCGTTTAGCCAACAACCAAAAGTCACTGCATCATATTCCGATCACAGCACTTCTCAAAGGTGACCTATTTTTTTGTTTTTCCGATCATAATTTGATCACTATCAAAGGTGAACAAGTTGAATAAATTTTGCTGTTCCGATTTATGTGTGATGACATCGCACTATTCTTAAAAACATTTGTCAATGCTTCCTGTGACATTATCAGGCATTTAGCATACCAAATCAAAGCAGTGTCCTCCGATCAATCTGGAATTAATTGTGTGATCTCATTAAGCATGATCGGGCCGCCATCCATGGGCCTGACTTGAGAGCAAAGCACTGGAACCGATTGCGTGGAGTATTCATTCGAATATCAATTGCACGCTCGAGTACAAAATCTAATGTCAACATAGGAACTCTATGGGAATGAATATTCTTCAAGTCGATGAGGCATGACTCAGTGACGATATCATTTTACTTTCATTTGAGTCACTTTCCCGTGGGGAAGCATTCTAACAATGTGAAAAACAAAATCTTCATCGAATCCGTGCACTTAAATTCAACATGAAAGCGCAACGAATCACGATGCTTGAGACTTGCACACACATATGAAGTCATGATGGCATCTTATTCCAGGTGCTCCACATTCTATTGGGGGGGATAGACGAGGTGAAGGTGATAAACACATGCTTGCGCACTTATTTGATCTGCAAGTGTAATTAAGAAAGTAGTCGGATTAGAAAGAAAACTTGAAAGTGTTTATTTCAAATTGTGAACTGATTTGAAGGCGATTCATTTGCGAAAGTTGTCGTGATCTCGTTAGTTGTGGCTGCGCTTGCTGATTTAGCTTCGGCTAGTCACGGGATTTCCGGAAGGCTGCAACGATTAAGGTTTATGGAAAAGAATTTGCAGCAATTGTTTATCGTATTGCACATGATGCTATTCAAACGAAATATGTATGCGGCTCGCGTGGCTTGCAAATGAAGAAAGTAAAAAATTTGGCCACTTTCTTGAGCAAATTTGCGTACGTACCGCGAACGAGTATCACGCGACAATAGTGTTGAATGGGGGGAAAATGGCGACTTTCGGACATTCGCTGAGATCGGTTTCGGTGGTCACTGTAAATATTAATTTACATGAGGGTGGACAGCGTGATATTCAACCGAGCTTAGCAGGGCTGTCTTGCATAGATGAACGGGTTGCACTCAATAAGAACACAATAATTTTCCACTATTTCAGATTTCATTTTTACCTCTACACTATGAAATTGTTTTTGTTGTTATAATAAATTTTCTATCATGTAGGAAAATTAAGTTCTTTAATGATTTATTTTAAGAACATGGTTTTTACATAAAACTCTGCTCAAATATTTATCTTTAGCAATAAAAGAAAACCAGGACTAAAACAAAGAAAATCTACCTACACAATTTGTATCAGACAATCTCGTTAGAAATTAAACCGGCTAAATTAACACAAAAAACCAGCATGAGAAATCAGATCCAAAAATAATTACAAATGTTTCAAAAATAAACGCAAACAAAAGAAGTGATGAAAGGTGATATGAAATACACAAAATACATTCAAAGGAGATTGTCAATGACTGGCGATAAATAATACAACATTCGACAACAAAAAAGTTTTGAGTGAAAAATTATACTATAATTACGACAAGTTTTCTAAAAGGAAGACTTACAAGGAAATTATAAACAACATACATTAACAATCAAGAAGTGTGAATAAATTTTTTTAAAAAAAAAAACGAAGCACTTCTATAGAAAACTGCAGATCGCGCGAATTGATTGCTATAAGAGTGCATTGACCACCAAATGAAGTTCGATGTTTTCCATTTCGATATCTATTATATTATCAATGATTGAGAGACGTCTAACAATAATTTCCTATTGAAGATTACATACACTTTTTGTGTGGAATGAAATGGCCGCCATAACTGTATATTGTACAATTCAAAAAGTTGCTATTGTTTCGGAGTCACGGAGAGGCGTGAGTAGTTAGTACGGGGCTTGGTGGGCAAGTAAAAGATTAAGGCCAAGCCCACAGACGTTACCTCGAAGAAACCGATTAAAGAGTTTTTTTTTTTGTTCATTATCATTCAACATGGACTTCGGAGACATTCCTCTGCATCAAGTCCATAAATGTCTGCCTGAACTGATGAATGCGAATCTCAATGATTCTTCTGCATTTTGTTCATTTGCATTCGACAAACACATTTATTTATTTTCGGCGAGAAATACGTAAATAGATGCGTTACTTCAGACTTCACTGCATCTGAATAAGCGATTGATGCGCTGATTTGTGGGTGTGGATCATTTTCATAAACAATTGCAGTTCTATAATTTATGATCGACCTTGCCAAAAACTTTTCTCCACACAGTAGTGATCTGTTTCGAGGTGAATATCTTGCAAAAATAATTGGTTTTTGCTATTCATCAATTCTAATAATGATTACGTACTCATTTTGTCCTTCTATAGTTCTATTATTCTCAAGCAGCAAAAGTCCTCGAACTTTATTCTCTATTGTTTGTTCAAATTCTTCGTGGCCGAAATATATTTAAATATGTATATTTTTAGGGATTTGTGATAACAATCTAAACTATACGATGTAATATGGGCCTTACATCCGGTAACCTTTCCCATTTAAGAAATTTTTCGCTTTAGACTCACAAAGTCACAACCAGTTTATCATAAAAAAAACAGTAAAGATTCTTAACGTTTTTAATTTCGATTTTAGTTCGAAGAGTTCAAGGCCAAAATCAAGGGTAAACTATGTCTGCTTTTCGCTTTCGTTCAAACTAAAATATATTAATTTCTTTCGCAGCAAGGTCAACTCCAGAGTTTATAATTTGAAGCTTAAATTTATCCCCCATCAACGATGATAATATGTATTATAAATGTTTACGTTATGTATGTATATTAAATTATCTGGTTTCTTATATTTAAATTATGCTAATGCAATTCATTTTATGGCAATAAAAGAAATTACTGGCTTATCTTTCAAATGTTTATCTAAAGTCTGCAAAAAGGAAATGATGAAGCAGTTACCCTTAACCAACAAAAAATGTGAGAGTTGAGAGGTGTTGAAAACTATTCTTTTTGAGTGCACATAAAATTTGAAAATAAATTTTGAACACTTTGACAATACTAATGATCATTCCTATTAAAGAATGAACATTTCATTATTGTAAAAGGCTTAACACCTCCAACAAAAATCACCGAAGGCGTGTGCAATCGTATTTTTAAATACAAAATTTATAGTAAACCTTTTTAGATAATATCAAAATTCTGTAGGTGTTTTTACTCTTAGCTCCAAAACCTCAACTTTGTTACACAGCTCTTGTTACACTAAATGACATATTGTTTATAACCGGTTTTATTTTGTTGAAACTCATTATTCACCCTCCCATCTCAAAATTTTTGCCAACTTTTATATCCTGACTATTTTGGAATTCACCATTTTCATGACCGACTTCGATCGATTCGTGATTATTGCACCAACGAGGACAAATCAATAATAGTGTCACCAGTATTAACGAAAAATTGGAAAACAATTTCGGATGTTGTTAGTATCACCTTCTCTTCGATATTATGCAAAACTATCTCAAGGCCTCTGTGACATAAGTGTTGGAAATGTTCACGCTGAAAGCTAGACGTAATATAGGGTCTTAGAAATTAAGAAATGTATAGAGACGGATACGCAAAATTCATTATAAAATTGTAAGCAGAATGCAAATTGGTGGCCTAATAACTGAAATAAAGCTTTTAAGTTTCGTATCAATCCGAATTGATTGCGGAAAATTGATTTATTTTTATCAGACTTTTAATATTCACGCTAAAAAACATTATACATTTTGAAATTCAGCCAGGGAGTATTCAAAAGTATTAATGTAATTGTTATTTAGGAAGGAGAACATTATGTAGAAACATTAGTTATACAATGATCATGTTATCCCTAGTAGGTTACTAAAAGAGGCTTCTTACTTAGCACCAAAGAAATTGTTGCAGGGAAAGTTTTCTAATTCCATTACAATTACAGAATCCAATAGGCTTTTGAATCAGACGATTAAAAACAGATAATTAAAATATTTCGATAGTCATGAGTAGTTTTTGCACCTGCAAAAGAATTGTATAAACGAACTAGAGATCAAGACTATCCTTAATGATACGAATCGATGCCTTGTCAAATAGCTCAATAGTGGATCTGGATATGTTACATCGAACCAATTGTATGGAGGAAGAAATTAAAACTGGCTCAGCTGCATTCAGCTTTTTGCGGCATCGACATCGTCATCAAATCATCAGGCTTAACAAGTTGTGCATCGATGAAGAAAACTCAACTGGGACAGTTTTCACATTTTCTCTCAGGAAGGAATCGGGTTTATGCATTTCCCTTTTTGAACCGTTAAAATCATGTAACAATACGCCCGCCCTGCCCTCTGCACATGTGTATACTCATTTTCCAGTACAGTTTACATCCATTACGATTACATAACTCATTATATCACATTCTATTCGAGATGCGGTATCCAGCCCATGGAGGCTATAATCTGGTTTTGTTCGCTTCACTGAATTTTTAACTCATGAAATTTTAAAATTAATTTTATTAATCGCAATCAGTGATGTACTCCATTTTTTTTAAACGAAATTCGGTTAATAACCAAAATGTAATTTTCTGTTTTCAATTAAATGTCTAACAAAGTCATTGAAGCTTTTAATTGGACGAGTGCCAATACAAGATATAAGATTAATTTCAAGTCTGACATGGAAAAGTTTCAGAGAGGATTTCGCCGCGGATTGCTAGTTTCAGGCTAGCATAGCATGGACAAGTTTTAAGAAAGTGATTTCGCGAAATTTTCTCCTGTTCACTTTCAATGCTCAGGACGTTTGATTTCTTTGGGAACGTAGAAACCAAAATTAATGCAATTACACATATGTAAAAAAAAAAAATGAAGCGCATACTGTATGAATACGAAATAGACAAAAATACAGTTTAATTTTACCCTTCAACATTGCAATAAGCCAATAAAATGAATATTATTATACATAAAATGAAGTATGAGAAAACAACACAAATAAACGATCCTTACTAACTTGTGATCATTTTCACAGTGTTTTGTTGTCCTGCATTCGGCATCCTGTGTACAAACGTTGATGTAGTCTTGTAATAACATGATTTTAACTTTTTTAGGAGATCTTCTTAAAAGATCTACACTTTGTAAAATCTATATAAAGGCAGTATTTTTGATTTTATTTAGCTACACATTTCGGTTCGGTGGGATTCCACAAAATTTTATTATTATTCTTATTTATTATACATACATTGAACAATGAACATAGTGCGAACTTAGTGACTTAGTGTTAGCGTGCAGTCTGCTATAAAATGTTTCATATAATATATATATATATATAAGTATTCATTTCGGTAGTGTAGTTCTGGCATAAAAATTTTGAGTTCCTTGTATCAAAATATTATGTCAAAATAAACACAAAGTGACATTTGTTGGTTTTAATTGAGTTCACACAAACCAATGTTTTATTGATAATGGCTTTTGTTGTGATTTATTTATTTATTTAATTCGCTTAATCTTAAAACGAATCTTAAAAATAAATAAATAACAGACAAACTAAAATAAAGAAGGGGAGACGAAAATTAGGGGATGGGTTAACAAAGAAGGGAACTAAGCGATAGGGGCAGGGAGGAAAATTATAATTTATTAAATACTAAGCTCCATACAAACTAAAACAATAAAGATTATAAAAATATAGAGATCGTAACACGTAAGAGGGACTACCCAGTTAAAACTATATATGGTTAAACAGGATGGGAGAGCAGCTTTTTCATGAGGGACTTAGAGCAATGGGGATCAGAGAAAGGGAGAGAATTTGCCTTACTAAGCATCCTCGTGACAGGTTCATTCAGGCTTACGAACATAAAAAAACAATTGGAAATATCATTCCTTTTTTTTAGAAACATTTTTATTGGCATTAAAATAAAAAATTGATAATGCAGATCACCTTATCTAATCGCGGTAAATCACCCTGCATTACACGATTACATCAATCGCCGGAGCAGAGGCATTTGTGGAATTATGTTTAGTTTTTATTATTATGTCGGTGCTGTTTAATTCTGAGAAAAATTCTTCCATAAATAATGTGAAAAGCAACTGAAGGATCTGATTAACTTTTTCTTCTGTTGAATTTTCTGTAAACATTTTATGCGTTCAAATCATATTATATAAAAACCATAATGTTTCGTAAGTTTGTGCAAGAAATTTAATTTCACATTTTGCCAGTGGTCTTTCTTTTGAACTGGAAAATATTGTAGTAAATATTTTAGTAGTGTTACCGCATTCTTTTCTGGTGAAACGCCTTAAAAAGGATGTTCTGTTCTAGTTAACTATATCGAATCAGTTCAGAGAGAAACCGGAAATTAACCGAGTGAAATGTAATCGATGGAAATAATTGAATTGCACAACTTTGTATCAATTTTCCCATGAACCGAAAAACTCATATTCGTGGAAATTAAGGACAAAATTGTACCGAAAATCGAAAAATTTCCAAAACCAGGTTTGATGGTTAACAAATTCCCATCAATGCTGTTGTTTCTCGTCTGTGTTAAATTGGGAATCGCATCCAAAAAAAACAGGAAATATGGAGATACATATTTCATACTTTATTTATACTACATTTTGTAGCATATGCGAAATTATTTTCACATTATTTGAGATATGACTGAATACACTTGTAAAAATGAAGGAGATTTGTGAATGCAAATTCGTACAAAAATTGGTTTTCTTTGAACTAAGTTGACCAAAAATTATTTTTTCAATCTTAGTTACTAACAAAAGCAATTCAATTTTAGCAACAAAGGACACGAGAATGATTTCAACAAAGAAAACTTCTATACAATTGACTGTGAATACTTGAACGAAATACTGAAACAGGATGTTTTTGGGTTTTTCTTGTTGCTTGAAAGAATGGAAGGACATATTTTGAGGTGAGAATTACTTAATTTTTTTTATAGTTATAATGCTTACTATCAGTTCAATACTGATTTATTTATATTACAATGTTTTTGCCTAGCAATCCAAATCGTATTAATTCATCGTATTACATGACGAATTCTGCAGACGCGTGCACAATTTAAAATACTATATCTTTAGACTAGAGTTTATCGCATTCACTTGCGGATAGGAAATACGGAACTTCTTTCGGTCTTTCACGTACCATATATATACAGGTAGAACCATTTGAATTCCTTCCCAACTTAAATTCCATCTGCACAATACCAAGTCGGCTCCTGCTCCTGATCCTCGTGATTTGAGTAGTTTCACAGGCCGCAGACGACAACGGTTTTATAAAGAACTTTCCCTCATGCTACATTCAGGAATTTCTAATTTCACTTGTGAAATTCTGTTGGAACCTTAAAAGCCTTATTGCATCGCGAAATGCTAGAATGGATTTCCTGAAAGGCATTATTGCCCCACCAGCCTCCAGTTCCTATATCGAGCACACCTAGTTGAGCATTAAAAAGTCGACGTTGTAAAATTTTACAGTGGACTTGTCTCCAGGTTGTTGAGGAAAAATGTTGTTAACTCATAAAAGTTCTAAGCGAGGCAAGGGGAAAGTTATGGGAAGTTGGATTTTTATTTTTCTTATATTATGTTAAATTATTGCGACAGTTTTGAATTGTAATGAAGCCAGATCCTGTAATACGCCGTTCAGAGAACTTAGCAACAATTGCTGGAGAAGTGATGAATGTAACAAAGTTCTATTAGATGAAGGTTTTTTTTATTACTCTTCATAAAACTTCCATCAATGGAAAATGTCTTCAACAAAACATTAAATAGAACTATATGTACTTTCGACTGGTAGATACTTCTATGAATATTTGAAGTTTCAGGAAAATTTATAAAATCACTTAGAAGTGAAAGCAATTGACAGGAATTGCATTTATTTTTTAAAAGCAAATCGGTATGAGTTCAACTGAAAATAATATTTTCGAATTCGATTGCATTGTACAACTGAATTTCTACGTTAATTCAAACTACATTCATTATCTTCAGATTTCCCTGCAGTGACATAATACAATATTTTGACCGCAAATATAAAACATAATTTGTGTGGCGCAACTTCACACTTCGGAAAGCAAAAATCCCCACTATCTTAATAAGGGTAACATACCGAAAATTACGAATGCCGGGTTTATTTCTTGCAAAAGCTTTGGGAATTTCGCAGAGTTATTAACCGCATGAATTAAGCATCTCGAATTACAAATCTCGCGGTGTTGCAGCAAAACAACGAAGAATCAAATATCTACACTTTACAAAAAATTCATGAAATTAGTCGCCAATTTTCTGCTAGTAAAAATTTTTGTGGCGGAAATATTTTCAGATGGAATGTACTCCAACCTCCAATCAAGCAGGAAATGAAATTTTTACTTGAAGGCAAACAAAGTTTTCACAAAATAATATAAAATACCTACTAATAAAAAAATTTTGAAAAAATATGTAGGTACCTAATCCACTTATATCAAAGTGTAGCTTTTTCGATCGCAAATAATATTTCAACCTTTGGCCTTTGTTCCATAAAAGGAAAATCTATTGCAAATTCTTTAATATGCATAAATGCATACAAGATCAACCCTGAAGCTATTTATTTAAAAAAAGAAATATTTTCTTGCCAGACAACTTTTAAGAATTCCAATCGCTATGAATTCTCAGCAAGCCAACATCCTTACGTAGAAAGACCAACTTTGCAGCCGCTAAAACTGACCATGAGACTGGACGATCACAAAATTTCCAAAACCACCGCCTCGATCAGATTTTAATTAGTGAACCTCATTAAATATGTAACAACGATCTGGTGACAATCATCTTTGATCATTATTCGATTTCAGATATCAGAGACGGACGTCGGACATGTTTAACCAGCGTGGAAGACAACTTTTGTGCGAAAGGTCAAGACTTTTGATTTCCTTGAACTTTTTGAGAGCTGCCGTTTATAAAGCATTAAGCCAACAGCAGCAGCATCGAAAATTGCATTCCTTAAGTCTAAAGTGGGCACTTAATTAGTTTTGGTCTAGTGAGAGTTTGCAAGAAAAGGAGTCACAACAGTTTATATCGCACTGAATGAAAGTGGCTGCGATTATAATGTTCAATGCAAGGGAAACTAAATATTAAGTGGAATGATAAAAATGTTAACTTACCGGAAACATTTTTGAAACTCAGTATTTGTAATGATAATCCAAAATGTAGTTGTACAACAAAATCCTAACGCACAAAGATTACCATGCCATTTAACGAATCCCAAATATAAAATATGCCGGGCAGTTCAAACACACAAAATTTCCGTAATTTTTATTTCACTCGAAACTTTTGTCAACTATTTTTCCGTAATTATTATTATAATAACAATAATTTTAATTTGAATTTTTTCAGGGAATACCACAAAAGACTGCAACGCACTAGGCACGTTCGTATAAATCACTTTTACTATCAATAGTCACCGGGACTGAGGATGCAATCCTACATCACACCCAACAATATCGCTCCAGAGTCGTCAATGCACTGATCACAAATCCAACAGAAATGCTACCGCTGTTGCTGGATGCCACATCGTCGTCCAGCATTCACATCGATTGCCATCTCCACTCCGCAGAAATTCCTCGCGAACCAAAAACTCAGGTAGGTTTATAACACAGTCACATACAGATTGGCGGTGATAGACCCGATGCCAGAGCCTAACTCGTCAAGGTGGAGAACTTTTCAGCGGACTTCAACAATATTAGTTTGTTGGTGATTATAGGAAAAACCTAAAGGCACCAAACACCATCGAACCAGTACCAAAGAGTTTTATGGTAATCGAACGTTGGCTAGAGTAAATTTGTGGCCAGAAAAAAGACATTCACTCACGCGTCGTTTAAGAAAGAAAGGCGCAAGAAGAGGGCGACATGCGATTACAACAGTCTTTTGGGATAACCACATCTGGGGAAACACGAACGGTGGGGTCCCACCATCCGTGACTCGACAGCACACGTCTGTGGGGAGAATATTATGGATTACATGCTTTGCATAACTTCCCAATGATGGAACGACGTTATAACAACGCCGATGACATGGGCTCAGGAGTAAATTACATCTGAAGGAACATGTTCTTAAGAATCCTTGATATGTATGTAATCGATGATTTATAGTAGATAGCGATTACAGTCTGCCCAAGTACCCATCCTCGGACCAGGGACGACTGCCTGGCATTTAAATGGTCATTTGCACATGAATGTGGACAGTGGACACCATGTGAATGGTAATTCGTCACCCTGCAAGACATGCTAATGACCTCCAAAATCTTGCATGAAATTGTTCTACGTTCTACCTTTGTGTTTAATTAATTTCTACCAGAATCAAAGATCTCGAGGTTCTTCCAAGAGTGCTCAAATTAATTAAATTAAGTTCAATAGTTCAGAATGATGTGCTTCAGGTAATTAAAACAAATCGTTTGCTGTACATTCAAAATATTTCGCTTCAAATGGGATGTAACTGTACTTGAAAAATTCCTATATTAATAAAATTGTTCAATTATAACATACTTAAAGGTGTATTGTCACTATGTTTGTATAAAAACTAGTCAGGCTCGTGTAATGTACCAACCAGCTGAGCTAACAGGAAGTGTGTACAGAAAATAAAATTTCCGCCAAAACACCTAAACAGCTATATGTATGCAATCACGATATTTTCCCTAAGATTGATTTAGTTGAAAATGGGTGGTCGAAAACGCCTAAGCATATGCAAAAATGTGCTTAACCAAAATCCTACGATAACTACGAAGGTTTTGATAATAATACAAAAACAAATGCAGAAACATCTATTGTCACCAGGAATCTACCTACTTGCCAAATTTCAAATTAATCGGACGACTACAAGTGGGTCAAAATTCAATTGCGAAATTCTTCCCGTACAAACTCGCAGTGAAACATATATAAAGCAGCTTGTAATAAAAAAGAACAATATAACAGGTGATTTTTGGAAATCTCATAAGCAATAGGTACGTTGCTGCTACATAGAGGTGACGAAAAGGGATGGAAGTTTCTATGAAAATTGAAAATTTCTTGAAGTTAAAAATTTTTATGAAGTTGAAGTAAAATATTCATAAAAATTGGTATTTGGTTTGGTTAGAAAAAAAGATTACTGAATACTGATAACTGCCAACCCCTAATCTAATTATACCCCAGAAAGCCACACTTGACTCAAAAAAACTAACCAACCCGACCTACGGGAAACGGTTCTATGTAAGTAATATACGTCGCGTTTGGGGGTAGCTGCAAATTCAAAATGTGATATGATGTACATTATTTATTATGTTTTCATCGCCCCGAGTGAAACCGGATAGACCTGCGAGTAACTTATAAAAATAACAATTACGAGTTGAATGTTACAACATGAAAAATCCAAACCTATCATATGTGTATGTCTACAATCTGCATTATCAAAGTAAATTTGCTATACGTAAATTTGCTAATGTATATCGTTAAATATTTTAAAAAGGGAAAATTTTAATTGGAGAATGTGAATTTTCATAAAGACTTCACAAAGAAAGGGTACAGCTCTTAGAAATGGCGAAAGAGCAGAAGTGAAACTAATGGAACTGTGAAATAATAGATGGCGAGGCGAAGCCCGCTGATTTCAGGAAAAGTGCGAACGATTCTACATACCCTCAACCCTGTACCCTCTTTACATACAAGACAGTCGTCGATGGCTTTATAAAACAAACATGCTTCATATATTGTTCAAAGTATAATTTTCAGATTACTTCTAAAAATTACGGATACAAATAAGAATATAAAAGTTATTTTTATTCTAAGTTGATTTGTGGGGTTGGAAAATAGAAACATTCCTTTTGAGGTTGTGTTGATTAACTGTTGGGTTGTTGAGGTTGCAATGAGCGATACTTTTGCATTTGTGGTGTAATTGTAATAGACTTTTGTAACAAATTTTTTTTCTATACTTACTTATCTACAAAAGATAAACTATACTTATACAATATACATATACTCATTCTTCAAAGATAAATTCCTTATTCAGTCTTTACTCGAAGTTGGGACAAACAAATTTCTAAAAAAAAATTTGGAATGGTTATTTTGTATTCCTTTTTCCATGAAATAAGGTATTACAACTGTATTCTAATCTTACTTATTGTTACAAACTGATAGACCATATCGTACAGTTATGGCTTCCGATCTTTTTTTTGTTTGTTTCTGAACCTTCTTTTTTGACGAAATCAATGTTTGAGTCTTGGCTTTTTCTGGATCCGATGGTTGTTCTTCAATTGATGGCTGTAACTTAAACTGTGGATCAAATTCCTTTGGAATTGGTAATTTTGGAAACTCCTGCATGAATGACCGTGGACTATAATGTCTTTGATTTGGTTGTAGAAAATCTGAATATTGTCGTGATTTGAATTGCCGTGGTTGTTGAACTTTTGAACTTGGCTTGAAATAGCGTGTAGTGTATTGCCGTGGAATTGGTTGTTGAACTTTTGAATATTGTGGTGGTGTGTATTCCTGTGGAGATGTTGAATTTGACATGAATGGGTGGGGATTGTATTCTTTGTTGATTGTTCCTCGCTGAAATTGTGGCTGCAGATCGTATCGCTGTAGACTTTGTGGCGATGAACGGAAAACACCATTTCCGGCGAATTCGTATCGACGTATTCCGTCGCCACTTACCGATGGTGGACCTGGGATGTGTGGCCAATTCCATGGTGATAGTATTTGCAAATGGGATGATATCATTTTTGGTGGAATTGATCCTGGGATCCATGCTCTTGGAGGTGGTTGAGTTAATGGTTTTTGATGGTAGCTCATGGATTGGTATGACATCATTTCCGGTGACATTTGACGACCTGGAATCAATGCTCTTGGTGGTGGTTGAGTTAATGGTTTTTGATGGTAGCTCATGGATTGGTATGACATCATTTCCGGTGACATTTGACGACCTGGAATCAATGCTCTTGGTGGTGGTTGAGTTAATGGTTTTTGATGGTAGCTCATGGATTGGTATGACATCATTTCCGGTGACATTTGACGACCTGGAATCAATGCTCTTGGTGGTGGTTGAGTTAATGGTTTTTGATGATAGCTCATGGATTGGTATGACATCATTTCCTGTGACATTTGACGACCTGGAATCAATGCTCTTGGTGGTGGTTGAGTTATTGGTTTTTGATGGTAGCTGATGGATTGGTATGACATCAGTTCCGATGATATTGGTTCCGGTTGTTCTGGAATAGCTGATAATTGCTTTCGGGGAGTTTTTGTTTGGTTTTGTATTGGTAACCTTTGTCTAGGGGTTGTTGCCACTTGTGCTGGCAATAGTTTCCTTCTGTTAATTGTCAAAAATCGTGGATCAAGTGTCTTCGGTTTTATTTGATCAAAAACTATATTTCGATATGATTTCGCAGATTTAAGGATTTCTTCCAATTCGTGTTGGGTTTCTAAAAAATGCGTACATTAAATATAGAAAATAGTAGCATATGTAATAATGCAAGAAAATACCGCTATATAACGAGACAGAAACTTCATCCTCACCCAAGCCGTAATCTAAAAGAATATCAAATGATTATTAAATGAAATATTAACTTTTTAAGATAGTTTTACACTATACCTGACGGGGATCTTGGTATGAAAACGTCGTTAATTATCGCACGAGGGGTGTTTAGAAACTTTCTAAAAAGAATAATTAAACAATTTACAATAATGAAAGCAAGTTATAGTTATATAGCAAAGTATCAAATCTACATACGCTTCGGTGTAATGAAATCTGCCCACGTTACACTTTTAATTTTGAAGAAAAATTTTCCGTATTAACTACTTGTTAAGAAATATTAAATAATTATAATATATCATTCACAGGGTTATGAAAGTGAAACCTTTAAAAAGCGATCAAATTCTTTCCTAAGTTGATGTATATTAAGATATAAGAACATATTTTTTATATTTGTTGATTTATTTAATAAATTATACAATAGAAAATTGTACTTAAATTAGGACAACTAAATACTGGGAGGGGTCATCCAACTATACGACTGCGAAAGGGTCCAAAATTCTACGCTACAGAGGCCCGAGAGCTTAGGGGATCGGAGTCCGAACATTGGTTCTGTTATTATAAATATTTGGTACAGTTTTTAAAAATATTCGTTATGTATTCAAATTTGGCTAACTGGACTTTATAATAAATATTAGAAATACATGCCATTAATGTAATAGTTCTAGTTTGTTTTTGAATCATTTACCCATGTAAAGTATAGAAGAGAAATTTGCACTGGCCATCCTCGGTGAAGAGGCCCACTGCCACTGTACATAGTCATAGAGCATATGATATAGGGTGTAAAAATAAGAAGAAGAGTTTTTGAAATCTGCTATGTTTCAGTACGACTTGTACTTTCCCACTTTCTTGTCGCTATATCTTTGAATAGTGCAACGCTTTTAATTTTATTGTTTTATTGTTTTTATTTGATCTTATATTCAAAGTAATAAAAGAAATGTTTGAACAGCGGCGGTTCTAGGAGTTTGGAAAGGGAGGGGAGGCTAAATCCTTCTAAGAAGATGAGGAAATGTAAACACTCGCGGCCATCTTGCGCTTCATATGGATCGCTTGCAAGTTTTTAAGAGATTTGAAGAGTTTCAACATAAATATGTAGCATTTTGTATTCAAAATGGTGAATTGTGTAGTAAAGAACCTTAAAAACTGCACAGGAAAAAAATCGAAAGCCCCGGATAATTTAAATTTGTAATATAAAAATATTTACAATTGAAAGTAAACTAAGTGTAATATGAATGCTAGAAGCTATTATATCTAGTGCCACTGCTTCTGAATGATATGTAATTCATTTCTTAACATGCACTCATATTCAACAAAATGTCCTTCAAAGTCAAAAGTCCAATGTATGTATTGGATTGTAAGATAAAAATATTCATCTGCAATTACTCTACATATCAGTTTTAAACAAACTGAATTATCCAATTCAACTAAAACATAAATAAATTATAATAATATTGCAGATGTAAATTTTAAAGTATTAAATATTGAAAAAAATTTTACTTAGGAAAGTCTATATTGTTGCTCCACATGTTGTATGCAGTTGAAGAACGCTTTTTAATACTTGAGGCTTGCTGAATATATAATAAAGAAAACAGTTTTAGAAAAATTGTTTACAATATTTTTAACTGAAAATTTATTTTATGCTGCCGATGTAAAAATGCAAAACAAATCAACACAGTTCTCACTTTTGGATTCGGTCGCGCAATTACTTCAGAGTCTTTCTCGTTGGTAATTTTTTTTAATTCTGAAAAAAAAAGTTTGTTTATTTTAGTCCATAAATCTATAAATAAGGTGTAAAGATGTACGTATATCGGATCGGTATATACATAAATAATTAAATATGTATAAATAAATGCATTTTGTGTTTATATAAATAACTGAACTTTTATTGTAAAGGAAAAAAATAAATATTTTCTAGAAGTAACAAGTAAGTATAAAGTGCATATCGTCTAAAATAACGAAGATCATATAAAATGTGATTATGGTCACTTCAGTGTGAATTTAAAATAAAAATTAAACAAATTAAACTAAAACATACACACAGTGTTGAATATAATGTGAACAAAAGTCCTAAAGATATACTACTATATATATTTTAAAAGTTTAATTTTATGGAACATGAAAAAATATACAGTATAGGTATTAAATATATATCATGGTAGTCTAATCTTTTTATAAATTGTCCTCAATGAAAGTAATGCATAACTTATGAGTACTTTTAATGTTAGATACACTAAAGTAGGTATAACAAACTGCAGAACGACAATATTTTTAACGGACATCAAAACTGTCGCAAAGAAGTGGAAGTGTAAGGCTGCAAGACTATCTTTAAGGCCAGCACCACATCTTACTATGGAAGTCAAGCAAAATCTTTCGATGTGGCTTAAGTTTTTAATTTCTAGAATAAGCAATATAAAATTTATCAAAATCCATCCAGTGGTTTTCAGAATATCGTGGCCACCGGAAAGTGCTTTTTTCAAACAGGGTCACAAAAGAGCTACTGCTAATAACTGAGAACCAATTTTTTTTTTTAAATTTTCCTAAAAGTTTCTTAAAGCATTGTGTGAGAACGTGATCTATGTATTAAAAAAAATAATGTACAACAGATCCAAAAAAATTCTTGAAAATGTCTATTTTTCACACTGCCTAATTGCACGGACCCCCTTGAAGCTTAAACTAAAAAGATGTTCAATATAATTTTTTACACACTTGTTTTCTTGAAATTGGAATAAAGATCAACAAATAAACAACAACATATCGATTACGGATTAATATGTGTGTGTACTTAATAAATATGAATACAACTTCACTTTGTCAATTCACACAAATTTGAAACACAATTCACAGTCAAAATTTTAAGATTTTTCAAAATTCATTTGATAAATGAATCTCATCAAAATAATCCTCATTACAGATTACTCAGAAGCCGTTTTCAAGATAATTTTGATTGTTTTTCTAAATGAAGTTAAGATGTTGTCTGGCAGCTGAGGAGAATGCATCAATGGGATTTGAATGTGGGGCTGGAAAATATATTACAAATTCTAATCAAAAATACAAAGTTACCCTTAACGAGTGCATCTAGCACTGTAAAAGTGAATAACAAATATTCCATTAGTAACACTGAAAGATCCATCTGGAGTTAGGTCTGTCGCGACTGTTCCAAGTAAAATGCCAAAATCAACTAACAATCCAGTAAGAATAACAATCAACAAATGAAGAAGCCCACTACGCAACTAAATTATCTATATAAGACTAAATTTAGCAGGATTAGAGAATGAGCGAAATTTTGAAGTTCTCTCGATGAAGTGCAAAAAAAAGAGGATACAAAAAAACATACATAAAATATATGTATAAAACAATAACAATATTGAAAATTTCAGTGTGTACCTACCTACTCTTTTACAGATTATTCCGAAGGTTGCTAATTGTACTTTTTATTTTCAGTTAACAAATTATTTAGAAAAAACAAATGAAAAATTTAAAATAACTATAATATATTTAGTAATGCAGTGGCAGTCATTTACAACTGCTAGTCAGTGGCGTAACTACAGAAGGGATCAGGGTCATGAATCCCACCGCAGATGATTATTATTATGAATTTTTTTGATAATTGCAAATATTATGTAAATGCATTCAAAAATAAGTTGTTGGTTTTAGCGACAGTGCAGAGGTTTTGGAAGACTTCGCAAAAAGGTCCCGAAGGCTGGACTTCATTTTTTAATGTTACAAGCATTTTCTTAATTTTGTTGTCCTTGCCCGAATGCATGGTCGTAGCCGGGGGGGGGGGGGTCATAAGAGGGGTTCAAACCCCCTCCGAAACTTAAAATAAAAGTATCACCCAAGATTATTTTAAACCCCATATGCCAAAACAACTATTTTCTAATATTTTTCGTTAATTTCCATACTCTTAATGACTTATATAGGTTGTTGAGATTTAGATGAAGGTCGTATCATCACAATAATTTTTATAGACCAAAAGCATCTAACTTAGTTTGATAAATATTGGTGAAAATTTGACATCTTTAGAGTGTATCTAAAACTATACTCTTAAACTATATTCTTATACAAAATTTCAAAATAACTTAAAATTTTAAGCATCAAAAATGCATTAAAATGGGGTTTTGGAAGGTGATATTTTTAAAATTTTCCGGGATAGGACCCCCGTACCCCGTTTTGCTTGGAGGTATTACACACCGCCGAACGCTCAGCAAACTGACCCATCCCGAAATATTTTTCTGGCTACGGCCTTGCCCGAATGCATCAAAATTTGTATATAAAAAAGTCTACAACATATTTATATGTATTTATAAATACTGAAAAGGTACCAGGAATTTAAAAAGTATAATTAATAATTATGTTAAAATAGCTCAACTGCAGTCAGTTTATTTTCATTTATAGATACCGCTATCGAAACTTTAATTTCCATTCCCCCCCATATAAAAAAGATAACTTCGCCCTAAATTATTTGCAAAGGCATGCAAAAATAAATGCAACTGTATAATTGAAAAAAAGTATGTAAAATGAGAACACAAAGGCATGCTACGTATAGTATATAGGTAGTTTTTTATTAATATATAGAAGGAAACTAAAACCAATGTATGTAGTGATAAAATTAACATTTCCGTATAAAAATGATTTAATGATTGTTTTAACTAGAAAAACTGACTCCCGATTTTGCGCATTTACTATCTTAAGGAAATATTATATTTTACCAAATGTAAACCCTTTAGCTAAAGGCGTTCAAAAGGTATTTGGTGAGACAGACTGAGACAGCAACATTAATAAAATGGTTTCTTTTCATTAGTATGCTTAAAAGCTCCAAACGCAGTCAGAACAAAAACAGCATACACGGCATTTAAGTGGAGCAGAGCAGATCTCAATCAGGAAGCGATAAGCCACTTGCGACCAGACGCCACGGAGTCCCCGACCACCCACAAAAGGCAACGCCTTGATGCACCTCTACAGAAAATCTGCGTATGCAAAAATCAAACACATAAATACAACTCCCGGATTTACAAAAAAATATATGGTGAGATGAATAATTTCACTGTGTGTGTGTTCCTATAAAACAGTCAATGAGGTTCCCAGATTCAATAATAGAACCTCAATTGCAGAAGAGTCTAAGAGATTGCCATTTTTACGATTGGTCATTATCAATACACAGCGTAAAGAGAATTTACAGAGTTTCGTTTCATATATTTATAATTGAACATAAAGGAATAATTTTAAAATTGGTCCTGGCTCGGAAGTTTGCGCTAAGTAAAATGCAGTCTCAGAACTGTGCTTGAAAGAACTGAAGTACTCAGGATATTTGTTTTGTAAAAAGTTTCTGCAGGTAAAACTGGAGACGAAATAAAAAAACCCACAGAAAAAACGGAAACATCAGTTCACACGCGGAAACATTTGGCTAAATGAAAAGAATTATTGTTAACGAAAAGAGCTTAACGAAATAAAGTTAATATGTCTCCAGTAATCAAAATCAGCATTGTTCTATAAATATAATTCAGTCTTACTCTTATATGGCAACACTAAGAAACGGTTGCCCGATTTTACTCATCCTTGGGCAGGGGTGGCCGGGGGAGGAAGTTGAAATTTTGCAAAAATTATATCCCGGCTCCTATGGAGCTTAGAAAGAAACTTTACCTGCATAAATTAGAGTACTCCCTATGAAGATTACGGTGACACCCCCCATTCATTGGTTGTGGTGATGCGAGTGGGGGTGGGAGTGGAAATTCGAAATTTTCAGAAGCGCGTCTTGTGGGGTATTGTTGAAAAGCTCTTGATGAGTAGTTTATTAAACAATAATTGGTTTATCGATTTTAAAAAAATTAACCCAAAAAATGCAATCAAAAACATTTCGAAATCTACCTAGCCCTATAAGCCTCCCGAAAGGAAATTTTTTTAATTGTGGATACTTAATACTTTGATTCTTGCACGAGCTGTTGAAATTTAATTAGAGAAAGAGATTTTCAATGCCTGATCTTCTTTCATTTCTAATAACTCTAATTCTCCAGATGCTTTTTCAGTTAGTGTTATTTCAGAATTCGAAAATCCATCTTTAATAATATCGCAAATAAATGCGTTTAACTTTTAAGAAATATGAAAATGTAGATCTCAAATAAGTACAATATAAAATTTGTTTGTCTTCAAATAAATTTTCTTTCACAGTCATATATCAGTCATAATCAGATACGTTCAGCAATAAATAATCAGAAATAGTTTGACCAAAATCTGAATTTAAAATAAATATTTCAAAAATTTCCTCGAATGTAATTAAATTCGAAAAAATATATTCTTTTGTTAAAACAAATCGCATTTTTTGCAAGGATTCGAACTTCATTTTTAAAATTTTCGAAATCTATGACTTTATAATTTGCCTGAAAATATGCAAAACTGGTCTCGTCATCAGACCTACTCTATTATATGTGATCTACTCCTTTTTGTTTTGGCATTTTACGTCCTACCGGGGAATCCATAAATTACGTAACGCTAAAATCATCATATTTAGTATTATCCCCCCCCCCCCCCTCCGATTTCGATATAAGACGTTACGTAATTTATGGATGTCTAATTATTACACAATGACATAATGTTATAAATACAAAACTGAAGTTCTTTGTATTCTCTGCTTTTTCAGAACTTCCAAGGATTGGGATAACATCAAGTAGTAGAGCAAGTATATAAAACTATCAAACAGTACTGCCAGAGTGCAGTCATCATCCGCCCGTATATTAGATCGAATTTAACTAATTTCCTTATAAATTGGTTAAAATCGCTGCCGGGCTCTTTTTCCAATTATGAGATTATTTATTTCTTATAAATATTTCAAATCGATATTAACAAAAATGTTTATAGGGATCGATGAATTAGGTCGTTTTGACCATAATGTCAAGATGGCTGACCAGAAAAATTTAGACCATTTTTTGACAGTTCAGCCATTAAAGTTTGCCAACAACAGAACAATAAAAATAAGAAATTGTCAAATGACTAACAGCAATGAAGTTTTTATGATTAAATGGACCACTCTGAAGGGATTTTAATAAGAAATAATGTTTAACAGTATACGAAAAAAAGTTAGTGAAGCGCTCCAGGAAGGCTTATCACTTACAGATAATATAACGACACTGCGGCATCCAGCGAACGCGTCAAGAATAGAGCTAGGCCTTCCTCCGAACATCAATTTAGAAGTTGGAACAAATTTACTGCAAGAATCTGAAGAAGCATGGAAACATTTGCATGAGGCAAATGAAATTAATGCAGAAAAAGCAGAAACTATAGATGACCAAATATCCAAAATTAAACGAAAAAATGATAAGCTTTTCGTAGATTTAACAGACATTATCGTTTGCTTAGGTGCAATACCAGAGATAGAAAAAAATCTGGCGTATTGTCTGGAAATGGTGCAAACTTTAAAACCGCAATGCCAAAGCTGCGAGATGAAACTCGCTGAATTAGAAGATTTGAGCGAAGAAATCAGCCTTCAAGAAAGAGAACTGGAGCACAAGGTACAAATGACCCTATATAAGCAGAAGAAATTGAGTAAGTTCCCAATAATGATTGCTTCAATGTTTTCACTAAACACTTTCTACCCAATGTAGGTGAATTGGAGGTGATCCGACGTAAATTGGTAGATCATCATGAAGAGAATGTGCAGCGCTTCGAGAATGATCTCAAGAAAATTCAGCAGGAACGGCAGGCAGTATTCCAAGATGCGTTTCAACAAGACCTTGAAGTGTACAAAAAGCAAGGTTCCATTCCAAGTATGTATTAATTAATTATTTGAACATGTATTCTACTTCTTTAAAAAACAAGTTAATAATTTCAAGGTAATTTCTACTTCATGTGTTAAATTGTGAATACAGAGCCTTCCAAAAGAATTCGCTCATCGCAATATCAGATGAAGGTTTATTAATAGCTTTTCAAATATAGTTGTTACCAGAATTTCATTTGTTGATATTTCAACGTCATAAAATCCAGTCTATTTCGCATTTGTAATTCCATTTAAATTCACCGAAAACAAATTCTTTCATGCACCTCAGTTTGCATAACAAAATGAGTCACTCTCTTGAAAAACAAAATCGAATTTCACTTAACCCCTTTTTCATAATCTTTTCGCTTCAAATGAATTGCAATTTTTACTCTCCATTGATTGATTTAAGAAGATCTGGTGTAATTTCAATTGTTTTATTTCTATGTTTTCTAGTTCTAATTTAGTTAAAGGTAGATCGATTAGCATTAAAGGATCACTCAATGGCAGACCGTTATCTGTCGAGAACTTCAACCAAAAAACTTGTACCCTTGTAATTAGAAAGTAAGATACAATGACGACAACTAGAAAATTCTTATACCGTTCATGGTTAACATTTGGTAACCGGACGAACACTCAAAATGAACGTTTACAAGTTTTTGTTCATTTAAGTTTCGACAAAAAGAGTTATTTAACATCAATGCAATTACAGTTTATTAAAATTTACAGATCCTTACCATTGCAGATGAGCTGAACATCGGAATAGTCGATTTCAAATTATTCAAATAACAATTACTTAATACTTAAATATGAGAAACTTTTCCAAATATGGAATGGTGCGATCACTAGGAAAAGAAAATTTTCTGAGTGACGAAAGACAATGGATTGAAATTGTACTGTACCTGCACACGACCCCAGTATAGGAACATATGTGTTCCTATATGCTGTATATATACAGCGGTATTGCTACACACATTGAGATTGATGTAGAAAAATATCGAGGAATAAAACGAATTTGGAACAAAGGATTTTGAAAGTATAGATGTGGTGTCGAATTACACATTAATCAATAGAATCGTAATTAGATACGGACCCTGATCGTTAACTGAGAAACATCGCGCACCGGTATGCGAATTAAGGTCTTATAGGTACCTCGTGATATATACTAAATTACTAGTACATAGCTAAGAAACCAAGTTCGAGGTGGTGTTGGCGCATAGGCGCCGTCTACTGGGGGCTCGAAGTCCCCAATACGACGACGACAGCACTACAGCCTCCTAGCAATTTCGGTTACTAATTTTATTTATCATAATAATACAAATATATGCCAAGAGAACTATTTCGTTTCCGACAAGATCCCCCCTTAAACTATATTAAAATTATTCCTTTTTTTACTATATACAATATACATATTAGACGTCGTTCCTTGGTTCCGTTAAGGTTTTTGGCTGCATTGTTCCACTGATGAAACTTTGCAAAAATCTTCTAATTTCTATAGCAATGAAATCTAAGCTTTCTTATATTTTCAATCTTCAGGTATTTCCCTCAATGATTTACTTTAGTTTCCCATAATTAAGAACATTTTTCTGCATTCTGTTGCCCATTTGAAAAGAGATCCTTGAGCTTGTTAAATTCATCTTCAACCAGCTCCCAACTGAAAGGGATTTGATCCTTCCTACTTTCGGAAATTACTTCATGGAATTAGGAGATATTTTTTCCAAAAAATGTAAGGCAATTTTTTTCGTCAAATTGAGGAGCAATAATTTGTTATCTGTGAATTTAAATGTAACTATAATTTATTAATTATTATATAATTATAATATAATTATATTATTTGCTATTATTATATTTTCTTGTGTAAGGGTAAACTTTTGTATAGTTTGCAGAGTACCACCCTGCACTAAAAAAAAATAACCCGCAAACACGAAGTAGGTATATTAAATAGAATTGTTTTTCGAAGGTCGGGTTACAATAATAGTGTGTTAGTTTGTTTTCAGTTAATGATGGTCCTGGGGGTTGAATCAGGATAGTGTTGCTAGTTCTCATTGCGCTTTATCTGAAGATGCAAGAATGGTCACTCCTAGAAAAACTTCTAGAAGTTAAGAAAAGTAAGGATAAAGTTTCATCTCCTATTTTTCCCCTTTGAGGGTGAATTTTTTTTTATTTCTAACTAAAACGCCAATTACCAATATTTATGAATTTTTAACTTCAAAAATGGTGAATTTTCATAGAAACTTTCATTCCCAAATTTTTCCCCCTCAAGGTTAGAATTTCCAAAAATCCTGGTATACGTGTTTTTTATTTCTAACAAGGAGCCCAAGTACAAATTTTTATGAATTTCTTACTTGAAAAATGAGAATTTTAAAAGAAACTTTCATCCCCTGTTTTACCCCCTTGGGGGTATCGATCTCCACCAAATTTCACACGATGCGTCCTGAGACTATTCCACATTATCCCTGAATATTTCATTGAATTTGTTTAAGTGGTTTAGGAGTCTATAGGGAACAAAAAAACCACATCCTCTTTTATATATTAAGATTTGAAACTGGTTTTGTTGACTATTTTTGCTCTCATTCATATCTGAAATGTTATTAACAAAAGTCTATCTGATGTTTTGGTGAGCGAATCCTTTTTGGAGCCACTGTATGTACGTATTCATTATTTGAAACTAATCGACTTTTTTTCTTTCAGAGGTAGATTGCGTTTTGTCTACACCAAAATTATCACTGGAAGAAATTATCCTAGACAATGATGAAACTAACAAGGAGTTGGAGAACTTCTTAAATGAATAAATCGTATTAAAACAAGTGCCTTATATATTATTAGAATTTTGTTGAAATCGTTGTTGATACATTTTATTGAATAAACCTTTATACACATGAATTAGGTGAACATTTCCTTCTTCTCTTTTTCTTTTGGATGAACTTTTCAAATCTCAACTACATACACCAAAAGTGAATGGAATTCGGAGCTTCAAATTTTCCCAGGGCTCTAGCTTTTTTAAATTTATTTCATACTGAAAAATTCCCTCAAATAATTCCGATTCACTGAAATAAATGTTTCTACATTGTCTCAAAACATTTCGATTCCTTTGGTGCAGAATGCGATTGGGTCGTATATTTCACTAACTCTCGTTTGCAATCATTTTCGAAATTGTAGACTTTATAACACTATTTTTTTGCAAGACTTTTCATCAATTCGTCCTTTTCAAATTGTTGTATAATAATTATGTTGTCTACTTCTTATATTATAATTATTCTGCATATTTAAACGTGTTAAAACTAAAGCGATATCTAATGCCCAAGCAATCAAAAGTAACTAAGGCAATGTCCTGTCCTTTATTTGTGTTTAAACAATTTCTGTAATGAGTAAGGCTGAGTGTATTTTCCGATAAATAAAGTGAATATGGATTTAAGAGGATACAAAATAAAAAACAGAGGCAGTCACGTGGGGCGTTGATCATATCTTCCAACATTCCTTATTATTACATTTTTGCATGCGCTCCAGGTTTTCTGTTTTATATTTTACAAGTATTTTCATAGTTATTAAAAATTCCCAACCACAAATTTTCAGGTCACCCTGCATGTGGTTGTTAGGAATCTGTATGGGACTAGGAGAAATTATTTTATACTTTTTAGTCTGTTTTAAAAACGTGGTATACTAAAAATATATATATATATATTTTTAAATTGTTTTATGCTTTTTAGTCTTATGTATGAAAATTTTTAATAGATTTCAAACTCTTTGATGAGATCATGATTTTAAGTTTAACTTTCAGTTTCTTTTTCCCTGATTATTTCTGAAATAATTGTCACTAAATGCACTAGATATATTCACTATTTGATATGAACTGAAATTTCTCAACGACTGAACATAACAGCTAGCAATTATTTTATATGTACTTCTTTTAAATTTTAAGAACATGGCTACCATTTTCCCTTACATAACTGTAAGACTGCATTGCGACTTGTTATCCAATATTTAATGTTTGATATTTTTCTTATGACATCAAAGGGACATAATATTGCATTATCATTCATTTCTGAGCTATGTTTAAAGTTTCCAATCTTTAGCTCATCGGGAAGTTAGTTTAAAATTGATTGCAAAATTAAAACCGAACAAACAGACAAGCCAAGCAAGTTGATAAAAACATTTAAAAATATGAAAAGCGTTTTATTTGGAATTTAATTACAGACAACTCTTAATTGAAGTCTGATACTAATAACTCATTGTTCATACTTCTCTATGACAAACAAAATTTCATTAGAAACAACAAAAATAATGTCACTACACTATACAAAGTACAGTCGGATCCCGCTAATTAACTAAAGCACTGGATTAGTGGAGCTTACGGCAAGAAGGTAAAATGAACTAAAAAGGTCGTAGATATCATATTGGAATTATTTACACAAACGTGTTACAATATAATACAAGTTTGTAAATAGAATAAGAAGAAAGAGTACATTAATTTGTAATATAGTAATACATATAGTACAGTACTGTATTATACTAACTAACATAAGGAAAAATATTGTAACGCAACGTAAATGCACAAATGCTTAAATTCTAACGGGATCCTACTGCACTTGTCATACACGATACATCGTAAGTCGAGGATTTTCTTTACAGCTCCATTGTAGTGTTATCTAATTCCTTTTGTCTATAATATTTTAACTTATCTTTGGACACACTTTCAGCCGTTTGTATGTAACTCAAGACAAGCTCTTCGAGTTCGAGGTGTGCCTGAAACAATCATGAGTAATGTTCTTGTGCTGTGATCGTTAAATGAAATTCTTACTTCTTTGTACTCCTCTTCACTGGAATTTATCCGCAATCCATGAAGTAGCAAATCGACTTCTTGCACGGGCATGCACATGGGCGGACCAAGCGCTGTTATTGGGTATGGGATGTTGAAATACTCGCGTCCTCGTCCTAGCAGAGCCCAAATATATTCTTTGGCTAGGTCCGTTGCTTCCAGTAAACGACCGTGATTCATTAGTTGCCGCATCAACTCCGATGCATTGTCCGCCTGAAATGTATCTTTTAAACTCCATTTCTGCAGGAGATTATGATGTCTTACCTTGTACCAACAATAGAGCCAGTTTGGTATGAAAGCATTTAGTCTTAGGATTTCCCGGACGACCGTCTTGCGCAGCAGAGTTGTGCCAGGTTCCTCATTCTCTTCTAGTAGTTGACGCAGAAACAACCACGCTAAGTCCCCGACATTATTTTGATAGGGTATATCTAAGCAGACACCTGATTTAGAGAATGTTTCAGCTTAGACTCTACCTATAATACCTGATATGTCGTTGTCCTGTAGCCAAGTCCAGTTGTTAGTGGAATTTTCCGCGGTTATCTCAACGCATGCGATTGTGAGGGACTCAAATATGTGCTCAAAAGAAATGTTGTTCCCCTTCGCAAGTTTCAAAGCCTTCGAATACAACTTGTAACCCACTAGGGTTAAGGATAATTCACGTGGTCCAACATGCGCGAATTTGTGACCCTGTTTTACTAAACCAAGTGCAGCTTCCGTTATAAGTAGCTCCTTTTCAATTTCTGGAATTTCCACCACAAGCACTCGATTTTTGCTTTCCTGTAAGCGATACAAAAATCAGTTTCAGTATATCACGAATTACTGATGTTGCTTACATCGTCGACGTCCATTTCTGAAGAGAAGCTGTCGTTCATGGCGGGCTTGGCTATCCACTGGAACCTTTCATCTGTGAGGTGGAGACAGTTGAGGCAGAGCAGAAGGGAGTCATAACGTTTCTGCAGTCCTTGCCTGCCATTCATTTCATTACTAATGCGCATGGCCTGTTCGTACATTACAGCGGACGCTAGAATTTAAATGGATTACACAAAGGACTCTGGCTGGTGAATGCATACCTCTCCGCAGATTTTCCTTCGAAAGGTGAAATGCATACAAGAAATCGTAGTGCTTGTTGTTCTCGATTGGTAAAGATCGCGCCCGTGATATGACGATGTTTTCAAATTGATCCTGCAAGGTTGCTAGCGGGAATCTCATGAGAAGATTCAGGTGATTGGTATCGAATAAAGCTATCACTAGCTGTCGAAGGCAATCTTCACGTCTGTAAGAATCCGCGTTAAATATCAACGCATGATATGCCTCCTCGTAATGCTCTAGGGACAAGTGATTTGTAAATATAATTGACTGGAACATTGGCAATTGTGAATGTGTTTTTTCCAAAAGCGCAATGGCTGTCTGAGCTAATTGAATAATGCAATCGGAAAAATTGTGGTGTTCGAACATCTGTATGACTTTCAAGTAATATTGGATCATTGACTCGTTTTTTGAAAGTTCCTTGTGCTCTACGATCTTGTCTTTCAAAAATTTCTCCTTGACGACTCCTCTCACACAAAGCAGGAACATGTCCAACGCCTTGTGAGGCTCGCCAGTTTCAAGAAGTGACACGGCAAGTATAAACAAACCTGAAATGAAACTGCTGCAACTTAATTATCTTCAAGAAATACATTCATATTACGGGAGCAGTTGTTCTTTTCGCACCACTTGTTCAGTTGTCGCACGTACTCTTGAATTACCAAATATTGCCTGTTCGCAAGTAGCCACTCGCCAAAAGTAAAGTCTTCAGTAATAGGCCACCTAAAAATGGTTTAGATAATTTTATTAAGTGGATCTTAATATGCGGATGTACTCACAAAATTTGGAAGACAATATTCACCAGAGGCAAGAGAGTGAATTGCCATTGTTTCCCTTCGAATCGGGTAAATGATTGCTCAGAAAACATCATTAGAGCAGTCTGCAAGCCCTTCGAAGACAGGAATACTCTTATCAGAGGAGTTATGTGCTGTGAGCGTAACAAAGGCCGGTTGTGAGCTAACTTCAGAACATTGGACCGTTGAATGCTGCTGTCCCTTCAATGTAAATAGAATTGTACATAGTTTCCTTCTACAATTATAAGAACAAGTAACTTACATTACAGCGATTTGTGACAAGTTAATGGGCGTCTCACAAATCCACAGTATGGTGAAGTAGCACTGCACCAGAAACTCTGTTTCCGGCATAAACTGGGAGCGAAGGGCTTCCATGGTATCGCACGATAAGTTCACGGAATCCATGTAAATTTGTTGAAGGAAAAGAAGATTTCTGCACATTGCATAACTGAAAAACGAAACAATTATGAAAAACTTCAACCAGTAGCGGAAAATACCTGGTCAAGGCCGTCTGCCGGATGGCTTCAGACAGCACTGATACCCCGATGTCGCTTCCAAACAGACTTCCATTCGCAAAGATAAGTTTTTCTAAATCTGCCAAAATATTAAAATATTCAATGTCTGACATGAAAAGCAGTCAGTGATTTAAGAACATACCGTCGTCAATGTTCCCACCACCTACAGGACATTCAATCCGCAGCAGGTTCAGCAGCAATGTCATGGCCTCATTCAGAAGATTTCCTGAACACAGTTTTTGTTGCATTTTATAAATAAAAGTTCGGGGAAGTGTCTGTTATAAAGAAAAAACATATATAAGTGTTATAATCAAAAGAAATTGACTTGAATTAACCTTTTCAACTTCATCGGAGGCCATTAATTTTGTGGTAAGCTTTTGCACGATGACACTAGGCAACACCAATTCGTACAGTGCCGAATCAAAAGTATTCTTAATATTATCAGGAATTAAGTCTTCCAGTTGTGACAATAATATTACTAAATTTATAAGGTGTTCACTGACGAGTGCATCGTCCGAAAAATATGATTTCAACAAACTATTCACAACAATCTGGTCTCCACTGAACATTAAGTTCTCCAAGGGCTCGCAGGGTCTCAAAAGTGAGAAAGCGTTCTTCTTCACAATGCACACACCTTGCATTGTCTCAAGGTAGACCATTCCGATGGGCTCAGAGAATTTTACGTGATACTGCTCACAGCAGGAGTAGAAGCGTTCCCAAATGCGGCTGGATATGTTTACGTATTCATCATCTGTTGCATCAAAGCCTTTTAATTCTTTCTGGATCTCGTTCTCTACTGCGTGGCACACTCTTTCCTTCAAAACGCTTAGAGGAACATTCAAGTCGAATGCGTAATTCGTGCTGTGAAACATCTGCGAGAAAGAATTTATTTATTCTCAATACTACTTAAGGAAGGAAACCACATTTGGATGTTCAAAAAATTGTTGTTGTTTTTTTATTATATAAATTGTTAGTATAACTAGTCAAGAACAAGTTGGCAAAATTTCATTAAAAAACGCCACAGAATAAGCATCCCAATGTGGTTTCCTCCTTTAATTCTAAATATATACTTACAGTTAAAGCCTTTGCGATTTCCCGTCGGTTGAAGTTCCCTGGCTGAAATATATATGAACAGTATCCTTGACGTGGATCTACATCTTGCCCCACCGATATACAGCACCGGTCAGGAGGTAGCTCCATTGCAGCTGACATCCAGCGCATTCCTGCGCCTGGCAACAAAGAGTAACTAGAAATGCTCAGCTCCCCTATTGAAAAATAACTAATGAATTTCTTTTGTACAATAAGTAAGTAAATCCTCAAGCATTACCCCACAACGCCCAAATCTTCGAATGCGATACGACAAAGTCCGTCAAATCTGTTTGCAGGGCTACAACCACTTTTGTGCAGACGAGAGCGTAAGACGAGGTTTCGTTTTGCACGATATCCAAGAACATGAACTCAGAGTTTTGTGCATAACAAATATAGGCACATAACTGGCTTTCACTAACCTTCCGGAGGGAGTTTACTTGCGCTGAAAATAGATTGCCGTAGTAAGCGTGCAATGAGAGTACTGTAAGGAGTCCTGATACTTACGTCCTTGTACGCGAGTTGCAGACCGTTCTTTGCCGCAGTTCATCGTGTGCAGAACCTCTGCATATGATGTACTCCAAAGTCGAAGAGTATCGTCACGATACAATACTATCAAAAAGATGTGATCATTGAAGTCGCAGAAAACCATCGATGTTGCATAATCAGTATCTGACGAGCTGCTGCTGAAATGAATAGTTCTGCGACTGCAATCAAAAGAAACTCAGTTTATGTTAGAATATTAGTTAAGGATACTTTCGTCAACATTTAAAAAGACATTACTGATCAAACTTTACCTTAAGCTCTTTTTCAAATTTGTAAATATTTTGGATATTGTCTCATCTTTCAGTACATTTGATATAGTATGTCCAGTAGGCAGGTTCATGGTGTATAGAACTAGGCCGTCTTGGTACGAAAGGGCAAAATATGCATCCTCGCCATGCGGCAAAATGTAACTTGCTGCTGCCTTTGGTACTGGATCTTCTAGAAAATAGGTTCAAGATGCTTTTGCGGATCGAATTCGTTAAATAAATACTTGAAAATGCCGCCTGATTGATGACATAGCATGTGGAGTTCTCTCTGGTCGGACTTGGATTCCGGAAGATTGAATAGTAGTTCTCATTGGGATGAGTTTGGCGCCCCAGTCTGGGGTGTGGGAAACTGAATCGATGCAAGCTACTTACGGTGGCGACAAGTATAACAACGGTGGATGCTTGTTCAGTGATCGTAACCGAAAGCACAGGATTATCGTTAAATTTGTAGCGCACATTGTTGTTGTGCAAGTTGAAATCCAAACTGATCTCAGACAATTCCAGGATATCATGATTCGAACGCCTGCCAAAAGCAAATGTAATCGTGATGAATTATGAATACTTAGATTTTGTGTAATACTTGCCAATAAATAAATCGATTTCTTGTGAGAATTCCCGATGAGTTTATGTAACAATAACCACCGGCTCTCTCCGCTACTTTGATGTCCTGCAGAGTACTCTGCGTTCCTCCTGTTGGAATGAAATATGATAAATATGATAAAATTAAAAATAATGATGAAATATGATTATTATCATATATTAAGATAGCTTAATCGTCACCTGTATTCAACTGTATTTCCTTGAATTCATCCTCATTCAACAAATCTGGGATCACTTCCGCGTAACCCCAGTTAAATCTTTCCATATTCCCTTCAAATTTTGTTTCCTAACCAAGCATTTGTTAATATTAAGCACACACGATATCGCTTATTGTCTGAAACACTGTAATGCTTTAAAGTACAACGAATAGAAACGCTGCTGCGTGTTTAGTGGAAACGCAAATGAATTAAAAAGGAAAATTTAATATCAGAAACAAAAACTAAACAGTAAACGCATTCAACAAATCACCCGGCTATCTGTGTAAAACTAAATTTCCCTTGGCGTAATTCCTACATTTTCCCCTCTTCAATCTTGAAAAATTGAAATTTCCCGCAAAAGGGGAAAGTGTGAAATTTGACAGATTGATTTGCCCAGATTCAAGATTGAGATGCCAATTTTTCCGGAAAAAACTCAACTGAGATACTCACTAAAAACTACAGAAATTACTTGAAATGAAATTGGGTGGGTTGAAAATAGTAAGAATGTGAAATGCCCAAAAAATTATAATCTCCCCCATCCATAATACGCATGGAAAACATGTTTTAATAAAAGTTGTAAGATAATTCACGCTTCTCGTTTTAAGAAAAAATTTCTCGAATTTAGTTTAGGTTGTTTTTAATGGATTTAAAGAAAATTTCCCGGTTTGGAGGGGAAATAAACTTTAAAGTGGGGAAATACAGCAACTGGAAATTTTAAACCGCCAAAAGACTCTGCTGTCAAACCGCGTGCACTGAACATTAATTGTTTTCGTTTTCAATGTGGTTTGGTTGGGAGGGGAAAAAATGTGTCCTAGGAGAAAATATGTTGATTGGATTCTGCTAACAGTAAAAAAGCTTTTAAGATTGCTAAGCAGGATATGCTGAACAAAAATGAAAAATTATATATTTTGTACTAACCTAATCAAACTATTTTGGTAACTAAAATCTGATAAATGTCTTACATGTTCGTTAAATATTGTTTTCGTCAGGTTTTCGTTATTGACACTGAACTATATTGAATTGAATCCTACCGTTAATCCTACCTACTCTCCTTAATCTGTAATCACGCGAGTTTGTTAAACGTCAAAGTGATAGTTATTATGATTTGAAATTTGTTTATTTATTTTTTAAGAGCAATTAACACCATAATATGACTGAAAAAGTGCAAAACAATTTAGAACGTAGAGCGGTATTCTACGAAGAGCTTAAAAATTCGGGCATCTATGGCGAGAAAAATAACATGCGTGATGAAGACAAGCTGGAGTTGAAGTATGTGCGATTATAACCATGTATCGATAAGGATTAAAACTTTGTGCTTTTCAGGAGATTTATTAAGCAAGAAGAGGCATTTGAAGCTAAAATAAATGGTCAAATGAAAAACATAGATGATTTTTATGAATATATAAAGCTCAAGAAGAGTCTATTTGCTAGAGTTACAGTGCGAGGCAAAAATTGCAATCCATTAAAGCTTCAACATTTAAAATATTCGATAACGATGCACATGAAGAAATTGTACATGGACGGTCTAACTGTTTTCCCAAACGATCTAACGCTTTGGGATGCGTACATAAATTTCTGTAAAGTAACAAAGTGCCTTGCTGACGGAAGTGCCGCATACGAAAAAATGCTTACTGTAAGTTTAGAATGGCTACTACCTATAAATAGTTCGATTCGTGTATGCAGTAAATAATTTTTAGTGGTGTTTGGATCATTACTGTACAGGTTTTCAAAAGTTTAACAGTGCTTTCTGCATGAGTGTGTATATCCTGGTTTGTCGAAGGTCCTACACTGGAATATTCTCCTTTGAGTGCTCAGTAGTGTTTGCAAGGCCTCCGTGACCGGATACCATAAAATAATACAATATTTTGCAAGTCTCTGCAAAATAAAATTGTTCCAAATTATCACAAACTCCATAAATCTGTTATTGCAATAGTCATCTGTTGATTCGTTTATCTCATTATGTCATTTAATAGTTCTGCAATGTCGACACTGAAACCACGCAGAAAATCCATAGTGTTATTCGGAATCAGATTCAATTTTGGTGACAAGCCGAAAAATGTTGATTTTGAGTGAGTTTTTGTTTTAATTATCTAAGTGATTAAATTTTTCAGGTTCACTCCGACAAGCCAAAATGTTGGCTGGACGCAGTGCAGTGGGAATGTGGAGAAACCCGAGATTTGGAAAAGGCAAAATCTATTCTCCTTTCGGCTATAGAAAAGCACCCCCGTTGCGTGGGACTTTACCTGCAGCTCTTTAAAATATTACTGTCAACGGTTAATGGGGTAAGCCATCATGTTTTAATTGATATTGATTTTTGGTTTGAGCAAATTCAGAAAGATTACAAAAATTTTAACTCTTACATATGGAATGAAATTACTTTTTGGTTTTGTTTTTTTCTTTTCTTAGTCTGCAGACTACAAGTTGGCGATTGCAGTGTTTGAAAATTCGAAGAGTTTAAATTTCAAAGTAGATTTTTGGGTAAAGTTGTTAGAAGTCGCTGAAGAGCAACTGTACACGAATATACTACAAGAGAAAATAATCGGTCATATGGTGAAAAATTACCTCCACAGTGAGATCACTTGGCATATTTTGGCCCAACGTGAGTTGAGAGGGCTTGAAACTGAACCCCTAATTCGAGCTGCTATAAAACCGGGCACTATTAATCCGAATACCCTTGTGGAATTAACTTATGAAAATGAAAGACTGAGAACGGCGGTTAGTTCTAAATATCCCTTGGCACGTTGTTTGAAAATAGCCGCAGAAGTTTATCAAACTGGATTGATTTGTGTAAAGAAAATATTCCTAAGAGTATAACTTGGTACAGGAGCCTCTTTTTGTAGGTCAACACTCAGCAAATGTGGACCTATTACATTGACGCGATGCTTGAATTGCATAACGAAGATGGAGAGGAAGACTTAAAACAAACATTGCTCGAGAATGCATTCGAGGGGGCACTGAAAGCTGGGAAGATAAGCGAGAGTCATTTTTGTTCTTATGTGATTTTGCTGAAATCAATTGAAGCATCTGATAAGAGACAGATTGAAGTAAAACTGAAATGTACATGAAATCACAATTTAAGATATTAATGATTTAAATTAAAGGTAATTAAACGAGGTCCTGAACTATTTCCAAATTCAACATTACCCTGGGAAGTTTATATGTCATTCTATATAATTGGAAGCAAGGAAAAGGAATTTAATGATGTTTTTAAAAGGGCTAGAGAAGTACTTGGAGATAATGAGAAAACATATCCTTTGTGGCGCATATATCTACGTTATTATCGTACAGTGGTACCAAATATGGAGATTGTTGAGAAGGTTTTTGAGGAAACATGCCGATTTCCTTATACAAAATTTTTGGTATTTCGCTTACATTACTTAGAACATGCCATGATAAGCAAACCAGTCCGAAAAGTACGGGAATTATACAATCGTTTACATCAACTAACACCACCATATTTGGATATTCATCGTAGAATGGCAAGATATGAGGAAACTCAGGTATTGTAATTTGTAAATTTCATAGAATCAATGTAGAACACTTTCATCTTTTAGCCAAAAGTCTGTGTTTATGAAATGCGAAAATGCTTCAAGAATGCGGTACAATACTTTGGGCATGAGAACACAGAAGTTTGGATTGAGTATATGAATTTCGAAAAGACTCACGGTGATCCATTGAAAATTCCAAAAATTTACGACGAAGCTACTTGCATTGTCAAGGATAAAGGAAAATTTATATCCCAGTATAGTCTTCTGAATGCTATGGAAAGATTTGACTTGTCATTACTTTTCCGGAATAATGTATACATAACACGGTGAGAAATAATAATTAATGTAATAAATATTTCATGCTGCAACTGTTGTTCTAGGGATGATTAAGGAGCATCTATCAGGCTGGGACGATTTATCATGGAGATTTTGGAGCAACATTATGGAAATATTAATAATACAGCATAGCAACCGTAGAATCGATGTATATGTTTAAGTGAAACGTTGATAGTTAGAGCCTTTGTTGTGGTAATTTAAGTTCTTGTACCGAAATATTTCATTCGCTTCTCTGTTCGTAATTTCGAGCAAAACATTTTTATACCCTAGATGTAGGGTATATTAGTTTTCAGCGAACGTTTGCAACGCCAAGAAATAATAGTCACAGAAAAGAAAGAACTATATATTCATGATTGGGAAGTGAAAAGAAACCGTTTCATGCATGTCCGTCTGTCTGTCTGTCTGTCTGTGCAGACGATAACTCGAGAACGCTTGTAGCTAGGGACTTGTAATTTGGTACAATAATATTTGATTAAAATTGCAAGGTCAAGTTCGAAGATGAGCAAAATCGGGCAACTCCTTCTTAGTGTTGCCATATAAGTATGAGTCATTTTTATACAAAAATGTTGATATAAGAATGAGTATATTTTTCTACATCTAGGGTATCACGTAATTGGTGTGACCAATTGCTTCCTTACTAGTCTAATTTCAATTTCATTGAAAAATTTGGAATCAGGAGGTTTAATTTAGTCTAAAAACATTTTTAGTCCATTCCTAGCAGATTCTTTCGACATCTCGATACAAAATGGGTCAAGGACAAGGCCCACTCTAATATTTATTTCCTGTTCTGATATATAATGTTTATCTTAATCGCGATTTGACTTCAACACTTTAATTCAATGTTATATTCCATTTTCTATATAATCTACAAATTGCATGTACTTTTCAAATTGTCTTAATTTACAGAGCCTTCTTGTTTTTTTACCAGGGAAACTGGGAAGAAGTGCTAATGATGTAATTTTTTTTTAATTTTTAAATTGGACAAATTTGTAATTCAATTTTCACAACATTTATGTAATATTAAGTTAAAAAATTGTACTGTTTGTTATTATTATTGCTTCTTTTAAGTATTTTAAGATAAATTTAGCGTTAAGAAAAGCCACTGATTGGTTTTAAAAGAAATGCAGTAAATTTCGGTTAATCTGAATTCGCTTTATTCTTTTAGCCCGGACTAAATTTTCTGCACGGACATGGCATCTCGCGATTGTATAGCTCCTCCAGGGCACTTGTAATACAATTAAATACAATGAAATAACATTTAATAATTACGTCTGTGCAGATAATATCTTCGTTGCAGAAATTATCTACCAATGACATTAATCAACTGCAAGTACCAGAATCAAACGATTCAAGTGATGAAGACAACAACTCCACTGTTTTACCAGTGCTCTACTATTCACGGGCATGTGAATGGTGACCAATGGTGACGTCTTTTAAAAACAATTAATGAAGGTTCTACAATTGCCGATTTTTCTGTTAATCCGGATCAAATGTCTTGGCAACAGACGATTCGAATTAATCAGAGTTTACTGTATTTCGGCTTTACCAGATAATGTTATAGATGTGGTAGATTAATTAAATTATTCTGGATGTATCTATGTAATTTGCTCAACAGCTGACTTCCGGTTTTCCATCAGACTTACTGGTGCCACGAAGCAGTTAAAATAATGTTCTTGATGTTCTTAAGTTATTACAAATACATATACACCATAAAGGGTGCGACAGGTAAAGTGGGACGAACTTCGATGCGCCAAAAGTTTCAAAACAATTTTCAGTGAAGAAAGGCGCATTCAGAGTTTGTTTTGAGTTTTGGCAACCTAAAGAACATAAATTTCTTCAGTATATTCACCGTTTTTTAAACTCGATTCATTTTGTCTCACTTTATCTACCGCATCCTGGACATATTTCAAAATAGATAAATGTTAATGTCAAATTTAATGTCATGTTTAATGTCAAAACGTAAGTCAAAAACTTAAATTACATGTGTCAGTAGTAAGTAGAACCAAAGAAAGTATAAGAATAAAGACCTTGCGCCCAGTATTACACCCTGACAGACAAGCGCACTTAAGTGGGTTAGTGACGTCACGTAAAGTAGGTTTAGAGCGCTGGTAGCAGTGTGTCGAAGTCGAGTCTAACCGGGTTCCAGGAGGCAGGTTTCGATGTCGAGTTCTTATGGAAAATTTACATGAGCTACGTCATTATCACTAACCCACTTACGTGCTCTCGTCTGTCCAGGGTATTAGAGAGCAATGTAGATTTGGCTTGATTGGCTGTAAGCGGCCCATCCACTATCAGTTTTGCATGTCAGTCAAGCATGTTATGCAGCAAGCAGGACTGATGCTTTTCCCATCCACTATCATGCACGCAGTCGAAATTCAGTTTTACGGACGATTTCGACAGAAGTGGGAGGCCGGAAAAAGTAAAATTGATTCGGGTTATGCATTGGAAACTAGTGAGAATAACTCACTCACTCACTCACTTCTTTATGCTTCTACTATCCTTCGTAGAACAAGCTGAAATATTGGGTTGATAGGTAGGTTACTGTAAGGCCCGCTGGGGCGGCCATTTGAACGATGTCATATTACATGTTTAATCGGTAAATTCAAGCTTCAAAATAAAATAAAACTAAATCAAAAAATATTTTACCATTTTCTTTTAATAGCAATTCGAAAAAGATCCTTCAGGATGACCCATCCTTTAGAACCCAATTGATTCTATATGAAGACAGGAAACCATATTATTGTATTGTTGTAATAATCAAGAAATACACTTTAAGCACAATCAATTCATTTCCTTTATTGAAGTTTCGTACATTAAAAAAAAAACAAAATCTTTACATTTAACAATGTGTAACTTGTCTTAAAATCTTTTGAGAGGGTTTCATAAATAAATAACTTATCTTAAATATAACTAATTTTCCTATAGCACTAAGAGTACCAATGTCGTTCTAGTCGGTCGCTTACTTACAAATGACTCCTCATGCTGGCCTGCACTTGACGGAACGAATTTCTTTTGCTTTGGCACATTTACAACAAGGACATAAAAGACTTACGCCTTTTGGGATCTACTTAATATTTTCGCTTGATGTTTGCTACAGTTTGGAATTTTTGTTTTTAAATTTTATGTAACACACTTGTTGGACCCTTATTGATTTGTTTTGGGGCTTATAGAGGCAATTTTTGCCTGCAATGTGGTTTTTAGAGACAGCTTTTTCGATAATTCGGATTCAAATTGATAGTCACTGTGCACAATAGCGAAGTAATCTCTAAAACTTTGCAAAAGATGCGTTCAATTATTGAATGGTTGGTGGATGAAGATTTCAATTTGAAGCGCATTAGTCGTGGTCAGATGCAGTTTTACTTACACACTACTCTCATTCTTACTGGCCGGAGAGTTCGGGGACGTTGATGATGAGCTAATTGGGTACACATAACTTTTTCGTTTCACAAAATTGGGTGATGAATTTTTTTCAGCTAAATGGGAAAGAAGGGGCAACGATTCGTTACGTGAGAATATTCGATCATCATTTGAGTTTTTTTTCCTCAAGAGAACTGAACATTTCTGTAAGGAACTTGAATTACTCGAGCATATCACCTTGGGACTATCGGGAATCAATGATTGTTTATCAGATGTCTCCAAACATTCACCATAAACTGGAAAATGAGATTCCAGTAAGCCGCTTGAAGATATTCGATCATCACTTCTACGAATACCTTCTGTTACACGGTATGGTAAACTCTGCGGTGTTGAAAACTGTTCTATGGATGAAACAGCACTGTAGTAAGTGTCCGTAGAATTTGTGTTTGCCCTCGATGAAGATAGTAGACACGAGCTGTGCTCTGATTTCGGACAACATCCATTAGTAGAAGTTACAGTCTTACATGGGCAGTTTGGGCAATCGGTGGAGCATTCATTTAATATTGCACTATCGCTGAAAGTTAATTTTTTACTTATATTTTCTGTTACTGCATCATCATCTATGTTATCTGCTGATTTTGAGTTTTCATTTTTCTCATAGCACTTGGATTGACTTAAACTGGACGCTGACTCGTAACTCTGCTCACTAGAGTCACTGTTACTAAAAGGCACTCGAGGACTTGTGAAGAACACCTGTCCCATTCGCTTGTACTGATCAAGTGATTTCCAGTCATCTGCACACGTAGATAGGTTTTCGGTAAACTTGGGAGCTCGTCGCATCACCTTGGGCGTATGGAGTTGGGATTCAAAGATATCATCCATTAGCTGTTGATTACCATTTCCGGATATTGATAACTTTTGCAAATATCTTTCTATACTATTGGCTAAACTTAATGCTACACTTGTTCTTGACGATATACTAGAAATTTCGGATAGAGTTTCTGGACTAGCCAAAGGTGCTAAACCAAACCAGTCATCGTGAATGAGATCAACAGATTTTGGGGCATCTGAACTTCGTCGCAATTCTGATATGGGGAGATTTGTTGGTTTTTTAATCGGTGGACCGGAAAGTTGCTTTTGTAAGACAATTTTTTGTTGTGCTTGTGGAGAAATGGATCTACCAACACATGATGTGCTTGATTGTGACTCTAAACAAGGATATTTCAGCATGTCCAACATCACACTACGATGTTTAGGATTATCTACACCTTCAACCAAAATAATTGTGGTTGCCTCACTAGGTCCAGAAGGACTCTTGGCTGAGTCATCTATCAAACTTGATATATCATACTGTTGAACTGAGCTCAGCTGACTCCTACCGAATATGCTGCCTGCTATAGATGATGTTTTACTAGAGCCAGGGCATTGTGTTATCGGGATAGAGGGTAAGGTTTCCTGTGGACTTTGTAAATTTGTAAAGGATGTTTCTAAGCAAAGTTTGTGCGGTGCATTCGGTGTTGATACCGAATTCGTTATGTTTGAAATTGGACTTTGTGTACGATGGGCATTGTGATTGTACAGTTGGTTTCCATGGTTTGATGAACTAACTATGTCACTTGGCAAGTAAGCGTAGGCAGTTGATGAATGTCTTTGTGGCTTTCTCGGTCCTATTGTAGTTACAACCTAAAATAATTGGCAACAATTAATTTTATGTACAATGAATTTTTTTTCGAGGCATCTAGATTTCTGGGCACACCTCTAAATTTCACTTTGAACTTAATTCTACTGAAGACGATTGGCTAATAGAAACTGATTTCCTACATTTTATTATTTAATTTTACTTGTTGTACGAGAAATTACTTATCTATACACTTAAGTAACCCTCGATTTACACAGTGTTCGAGTTGCATGATTTCGGTTTTATACGCATTTCTTGAATTTATTACGTACAATTTCCAAAGTGAAATATTGCGTTGATATAAACGAGTTTTCTTAGAACATCATTCTGCAAACTTTTCTCTTGACTCTTGTGTTGGTCTCTCTTCATATAAATCTTCCATGGTTGCTAATGCAATCAAGGCAGTAGACGATGACTTTAGCGTAGATCTCGTCGTAATTCCAGCCATCGTTCTAAATATATGTACCCACTACCTCATCAAATCTCCCATCTCTAAACTTCTAAACTTCCTTCATTGAGGTTGTTTTCCTTCTTTTTGGCAAAATGCATTTACTGGCTCAAGGTCAACTGATCACTAGTAAGGAAGTAATTTGTCACACCAATTATGTGATACCCCAGATGTAGAAAAATATACTCATTCTATGTCAAAATCTAGACATGCATTTTTATTCTCAGTTGACCTGGAACAGTGCAGGTCAGTCCTCTATCCGTAACCAGAGTACGCGGCCTGCATAACACCAATATGCGGAGGGAAAAAGTTTTAGTTTTAATAAATAATACGTAAATGGTATTATTTATAAAAACCATTGTCATTTATTCATTCATTTTAACGAAAAAAATTCAAAATGTATATATTCAGTAAACAAAATCAACATTATTGTGTAAAAACGATTCAGGCTTATATGGCAAGACTAAGAAGGAGTTGCCCGATTTCGCTCATCTTTGAACTTGGCCTTACCATTTTAACGAAGAATCATTATACCAAACTTCTAGTCTCTTGCTACAAACAAACGTTATCGAGTTATCGTCTGGGCAGACAACAGATAGACAGACGGACATGCTAAAACGGTTTCTTGTTCCTTCCCAATCATGAATATATAGTTTTTTTTCTGTCACCATTATTTCTTGGCGTTGCAAACGTTCGTTCAAAAATCAAAACTAATATACCCTACATCTAGGGTATATAAAAAGGGGTCCAAGAGCGACTTTTGGCATACGTCGATCGTGACGTGTCACATTATGGCGTGGCGAAAATTGTTATAGCCTCGGTGTAGGGTATATTTATAATAGTTTTTAGCGAACGTTTACAACGCCGAAAAATAATGGCGACAGAAAAAAGAACTATACATTCATGATTGAGAGGCTGAGAGGTAAAGAAAAACCGTTTTTGTTATGTCTGTCTGTTTGTCTGTCTATCCAGACGATAACTCGAGAACACTTGTAGCTAGAAGATTGAAATTGGGTACAAAAATACTTTTTAAAAATTGTAAGGTCATCTACATCAGGGGTATTTCTTTAATGGCCTAAACCAATTATGCTTTCTGTACTAGTTTTATTTATCTCTCTCTCTCTCTCTATCTCTCTCTCTCTCTCTCATTTCTTGCAGTGCAGCTTATGTCTTTGAACACCAACCCAAAGAACGCACGGTCTTTTGGAAGTCGTTATCAGATTGTTCTACAAGGTGAGATCGAGAAATCATTTCTTTAAAAACCTCCAAACATGTCTTTTTTAAGATCCATCTTTTCCTCCAATTATTTTGTATCTCTTTTAAAAAATAATATGTTTTTTCTCGTTAATTATTACTAGTTCGTTGTTTTTGTATAGAATATAAAATACTGTGTAAATTGGGGTTTTTGTGTACTGACATCAACAAGGCTAAACCAAATTCTCTTATTAATGTTTCTTCAGCCAAAATCTTTTCTTATCTCAAGTAGAATTAAGTTCCAAGTTCTCTTGATTTATAATAAAAACAAAACAAAAAATATCTTAAAAATTTGAAATTGTGCAAATTTTTTTTTTAATGAAACCATCGATATTATTTATATTTATGCATTTCTTTCAGTATTGTGAATTGAAATTTCAACCGAAATGAACTATTAAGAAGAAAAATAGCAAAAATCGAAACCGAAATAACATCTTCACGGCAAATTATATTTTATTTAAATACGAAATTTATAACAAACTGCATTACAGAAAATTTACAGTGGTACAAGACCTCGTGCAGAATTCAGCATGCTTTACTTACAGCCGCAACTTACCTGAGAAAATTAGATCATCTACCTTTGAGCTGGGCGCTTCTTCTGTGCTTGGCAAACGCTTGCATTCAATTTTTCACGGCAATCGTAAAAGTGGAATGCAAAATCGTGGAATGTGCTTTCTTAAACTAAATTGAGGCGATTTGTTTTTTTTTTTTTTTTTTTTAATTAATAAAATGGTGCTTTAGAAAAACGTTTGCAATGAACAGCATTGTGGGAAAACTTTCAAGTCCTGCGGAAATATCTGCTAATGGATGTGTTTTTTGATATTTATGTTACAGTACAAATTTGAATGGACTAAATGTTTATGAAACCAATTTTCAGACGTTTTTGATAGATTTTATTGAATTTTATTTATGTTATTGATGGCTCGTGAAAAATGTTGGTTTTATAAAATTATTAAAAGTATTATATTCATTATTGTTATTATTCTTTTTAGGGTCATTCCATAGGAAATCATTCGATGGTGGTCACTCGACTATTTTTGATTTTTAGAACATACTTATAAAATTATATTTGAAAAAAATGTTTGTGTATTCTTTTGTCGACGATTTTCAAAAAATCATAGTTGTTATACTGGATAAGTCTAAATCTTGAAGCTTGGATTTTTTTTTATAAAAATCTAAGAGAACTTTGTCTTCAAAAATTTTCAGATTGTTGGTATAGGTCTCCCATCAGAGACACTGATCTCTAAAATTTGACTTTTTTGAAAATTTTCAAACTAACATTTTATAAAACAGAAACGTTACGGACGCTGAGTTTCATTTTTTTTTTATACATATATAAACTCTGTCTAGGTACCGTAATAAACGGCAAAAGTTTAAAACTTAGCAAACAGCTAAAATAAATAAGAAAGTTGAATAGAAGAATAATTTAGGAGATTTTTCGACTAAGTTTTAGAAATTAATTTTTATACTTTTCAATGCACACAAGACAAAAACTCATATTATATAGAATACTAGCGTATATCAATCGCTAAAATTTGGTTTTTACTTTACAAACCTATCTATTAAAGATCGAGAGATATGCAACTTTCCACAAAGCACGGTTTTCACGAAATTGAGTGTCGGGAATGGTGAAAAAATAGCAGCTAACGACACACGAAGACACAAACATTTTTTGCAAATAGTTTATTTATTCTTGGATGATTTCCATTTAGTATCCAATTAAATTTATTATATTTAAGATGAGGAAAATCATAGAAAGAGATAATCTGATAATCAAAAATGATAATCATTACATTCTGTTCCGATGTAGGTACCTATAAAATTTTATTAGATGCGTTTTTTGCAAAATAATCAATGAATATGATGAAAGTATTAAGTAGTAAAATTCATTTTAAACCTGTAAACAAAACATCGAACAAACTGAATTTTTATGAAATTTTTATGCATAACTATAAAAAAAGATAGTTTAAATTTTGATCAAAACAGATTGTTTATATTCTGGCAGTTATTTCGATTTTGTCCTATTGTAGTATACAACACACGTCCATTAACAGTCTATTGATATTTTACAAAAAAGCTGAAAGTGCTTTCAACTTAAAATTGCGAACAGGTAAGAAAACTTAGTGAATGAAAGCAAGCAAAGGAAAGATGTCCTGTGGATTACGGATTACCACCGTATATACTTGTGAACAATAATTATAAATTCCAAATTTGGATTTATAAGTGCACAATGAATATTTGATTCTGACATCTTTTCCTTGCTGGATGAGCAGTGAGCACGCATAGTGAAACGCTATTGACATCAAAACAAACACTTAAACATTGATAAGATTTGGTTGTTTTCTGCACAGCTCTGGAAGGTGATTTTGGCTTGTGCTACTTTCGTGGAAGCTCGCCCCAGGCATACAAGAAACTACACGCAACTTAGGTACCATAATGTTGATATCTGTTTAAGCAAGTACCTGGTGTCATAAATGGTTCTGGATATTGAATCTAAGGGACTTGTTGATTCCCTATCGTTGGCGCGTACTAGGGGTCGTTCTCTATTTAGCATAACCTGTAGATTTGTTTTTTCTTTTGTTAGTTTCGTCAGAAAAGTATGTTTTTTTTTTTTTTAAAGAAATATTTTTGTTTGTTTTTTTTTTTTTTATTATTATTTTTTTGAATAGCAATTGTGTAAGCGAGTGTTTAACTTGTTAACAATATGAGCAATTTATAAATATACATAATCTAAAGATATTTACAACTGTATGGGGGTTTGTTTTGCTTTAAGGGCTGTTAGGTTCTAGTTGAATACAAGTCAACAAGTTGTTTACCTAATTAACAGGACACTCCTAAGACACTTTAGGTATTGACAAAAGTTCTCAAGTTACTATGTTCATCACTGGATGAATGTTAATTATAATTAGCTTGAGGTATTTACTGTTTCTTTATCTAAGTACTAAGTTAACATGCCTTCTAACTGTAAGAAACACTGAAAATGTTTACGTTGAACAACTACAATATGAGGTTGAGACTGATAAACCCTACTTTTCAAATGCGTCTGATTGAATTGGCTTTAATTGCTGCGCGGAAATATGTTTTACATAATTTTCATTTATATTGTGTACTGAAGCTTTTCTGTGATTATAATATTTCAAAAGAGCGAAATATTAACACCAGCGAAAATATGATTCTATGTATCACACAAAGCTCATATTGACATAAAAGCTTATTTTCTTGCTAAATAAAAGCAGATATGAAAAAGCAATGGAAAACTTATTGATACTTGAATAAGTATAAAGTTTTAATTAACCCTTTCACGTTATTTATTAAATACCTTAGTTTACTTTTAGTTCAATATAAAGTGAACAAGAATTGTAAATATCTGTTAATCGAAGATATTTCTTATATCCAGTTAATATTCCTCTATCTGTAGCAGTAATTTGAGAGATACCGTTAATCAAAGATGGCGTTTCAAACGATTAACTCAGATCGGTCTGCTCAATGTGATCCTAAGACGATTGTGATCGGACAGCATGTAACTAATACAACACATATACCTGGGTACTAATTGCAATTGCGTGGGTGCACGGTAAAATACTAATTTGGAATAAACAGTTCGTGATTAAGTATGGTGAGTGAATTAAAGCTTAGGATTGTGAATTAGTGATGCCGTTGAACATACTTACATTGATTACCGGAAAATAATTAAAATGTTGACCACTTAAGTGTGCACACTTGTCTTGACCATATTTTGTGCTTTCTTTATCTTTTCATTTTAACTCAATTTAGCAATAAAACCGAGCAGAAACTAAAGCCAATTCTCAGAATTTGAACCTACATCTCTACTAAAAACTACTACCTAAAAGCAGAAGCATTCTGTACGCTAAATCTGAAGTAATATATTGAAATAAATTTAACTAAATTTGATGTCACAAGTTTATTTCAAATCCAGAGGATAGACTGCTTCTGCTAGAGAATCGCTAGAACACAACACAAAACCCTCTATGAAGCCAATTCATTTATTACTTTCATTGGTTACAGAAAAATAAGTGCATATCACAAAATAATAGGAAAAACTTATATTAAAAAAAAAAAAAAAAAAAAAACTAAAATATAAAATAAAATTTATATAAATATGCACGGACGGGACTACCTCATAATAGTACTGTTATCTTAATATACCAACTTCTATACCAATACTGCGGACGTGAACGCAAAATGCAACTCACAAATTTGGATATAACAGGGAGCAGCAAAATAAAATAAAACAAGAACAAAATACAACTTAAAAAAAAGTAATCCAGAAATATAAATAATTAAAATTAAATAGTAACAATTGTACGAAATGTAAATCATGTAGGGTACTGCATAGATGTGTTTTCTCAAAACTTTGTACAATCATGTTTTTCGTTGTATGCTGAGATTACCTTGTTGAGAGCGGCGAGCACTTTATCTGGCATGTGATCCTGAAGCATAACTGGTGAGATGATGACTTCATCAAAGTCAGTTGTCTCAGCCCAAATTGCCTGATACACAGGCTCTCGTTTTTTCAGTACTTGCCTACAAATTAAAATAAATTACACAGATAAGTGTTTGGAAATGCACTTGAATTACTACAACATACAATTAAGGGTATGGTCAACGAAACAAGATGTTCAGAACTTGAATCTGGGCACAACAAAAACGAGAAACACTGCATGCATGCAAATAGTTACATTGAATCTACGTATTTATCATTCTTAGTTGTCTTTTATGTAGACCGAACCCATGTTTTGTGATTCCCCCAGTTATTCAATGTGCGACCACTGACCAGTGATACTCTTACTTGGTATCTTACTTATAAGTTTATCAAATAAATTATTTTAACGTGCGGACTGCAACACTTACCAAAAACAGATTAATATCAATTTTATTTATAATTGATAAAACGATATTTCACAATTTTAGAAAACACCAAAAACTTGTGTCTGCACATAAAAATGGAAGATGGTTTTGAATGTTGAGCTCTGTTATTTCCCATGGTAAATTCGAAGCTTTTATTGAATTTTAAATAAATCACAACTGCATTATTTATAAAAACATGAGAGATGAGACTGAAATTTCTATTTAGAAATGAATCTGTTCTTTCGTTTATAAGAAAGGAGGGCTGGGAAAAATGGTCTACATGACCAATAACGACCACACATAAGTTATTAAAAAGCTTGTTCAGAATTTTTTCATTATTTTTACCTTGATAAGCATCCCAAAATCCTTCGGAAATCATCAACAATAGTCAATGAGAATTGCCGCAGTTATCGGTATTGTGCCTATAATAGCCAACCACGGGAGGAATTCAGCACTAAGCATCGCTATAACTTTTTCACACAGCGAATTAAAATGAGCCGCCGTATTTGTTATTACAGTACATTATAATAACTATATAATGACATATGTGTGGTGCTTATTGATTCGTAGACCAGTTCTTTAAAAAAAAAAAATCAATTGCCTTTGACAACTATTATGAATAAAAACGATTCAATTATTATTGGCACAATATTATTAAAATGTGTTTGTTGGGACGACGTTTTTCAAAATACTAAATCAACTTACATCGAAACGAACGCAAAAGGAACTTCTACTAATACATTTTTATGAGTAATTAAATAAGATCCAGAAAAATCTACCCATACCGGGTGCGGTATGATTCAAATAACTCTGCTTGGAGTTCAAAATTTATGCAAAAGGTAAAAGAAAAAAAAGGAAACATTTAATTAAGACATCACTAATTTGAAAAAAGAAATATAACCAACAAACATTTCATGTGAAATGAAACTTAGATGACGCAATTTCTGTTAACCCAGATACGATAAAACGTTCATTCACCCTTATATGACACAAAAAACAAATATTCGTCAAGTGCAATTAAGCCATGCTTTCATGCATTTTTTCTATCCGAAAATATACTATCCAAATTTCATCGTAATTCATAATTTATTCATTTTCTGTCATACCTCCACCCCCTCTCGTACTTATGTCTGGAAAAAAGAATTTAATTAGTTTCATTAGTGAAACTCTCTTTTCTGACCGATTGCATGTATGCAAATTCTGTGAATTTTAAGGAAACAGAAATGGGGACATATGTTCCTATTTTACGAGGAACAATCAATTGCCCGCGGTGTGTCTGTTATGCAATGCACACCTTAAATCTTTTGAATATGCATACAATGAGGAATCATCATATGAGAGGCCAAAGGAGCCCTTTTTCAGAATTTTTTTTTAACACAAAAGGGTTATAGATACAAAGGTAAACTTACTCATCTGGCTTGGGATGATGCCGTACAATGTGTATAATCCTTCCTGGTGGATAGAGCGGTTGATGGAACGTTAGCGCTATTGAACTATCTGTGGGATGCACACTTGTCGCCCTCGCGTTGCTACGTTGCTATTGATGATAGTTCACAATGCAATTTTATTTCAGAGCACTTTGTAACTATAGTTGATGTTACATACCTCTTTGTACTGGTTTATATGAGTATCTTTGCTAGACATCTCCACAACTGATGTTGGCTGTGGTCCACAGCCGCAGCAGATAACAGAACATGTTATGGTTTTCCACTGGAAATTACAAAAAAAGAAATCCACACACACAAGCATAAAATAAATAAAATATCAATTCAACCGAGATTATTGGGGTTTATGGATGGCAGTTCTTACCGAAATCCGCTTAACGAAACGGAAGTTATTATCAGAAAGTTCCCAATTTCAAGTATTTCTTCAATTTCTTCAACACTTAAATTATGTGTTTTTATCTCAAAATTTAAAAAGTTTTAGTCTCAGTCTTGCCATAAAAATGTACAGACAAATCTGTAAGAGTTAAGTAAGTTATGTACAGACCTTCGCCTGTGAAATCGAATAGCAAAAATTCGAGGTAAAAAAAATGCACTCAAAGCCAGTAAATCCTCTGAAATATCGAATTACATTTTTTATTTGCGGGAAAGAGTTTCATGAAGGTTGCATACTCGAGCCCAGATACAAAAAATACTTTCTAAAGTAATTTAATTCGAGGGAAAAAAGTGACACTTGCATCGGTTGCAGCCTTTTGATTAAATATCAATATTTTCCTGTGCCGTTTGGTCCGGTTGCTTTTTACCAAGGACTTTTCAGAAGTGTTTTTGCTCTTGTGATGTAGAGATGGAATAATTTCCTGTACACGGAATTTTTTTAAGTGATTTTTAAAGTAAGACATTTTTAAATTTGAGCAATAACTATCAAAGAGAAAACTCCTTCAATGTAGAAAAGTTATCCATCCATATTTTACTAGAGTAACATTTGAAAAACAATTTAACAAAATTTAACCGACTTGAACGGGTTAAATATTTTCTTATTACATTAGAGATAGGGTGAACTTCAACTTACCTTAGGGTCAACGCTTCGCTTAATAGCATTGATTAAATCTGCTCGTAAGGCTTCCATTTGGTGGAGCCCGATTCTAGGCACTACATCTTTACCTACAACTACAGACGTTATAAATGACTTAGAATACTCTGCAGCTGGCATGCTGGAAAAAAGGATAATTGAATTAAATGTAAATGAGTAAATAATTAAAATTGTATTTACCTGAGAAGACCACCGGGTGGTGAGTAACTGAAACACTGCAAGGATGGATATCGCGGCTTGAGTAAAATCGCTAGAATTGATGCAGTTCCTGCCCCTAGCGAATGTCCAACTAAAACTAATCCGAAATTCTGTGTATTTCTGGCCGGATTATGTGTAAGAGCTTTCTGTACTAAATTTTCTTCGTCCAATTTATTTTTAATATAGATGGCAGCTTGAACCATTCCCTTATGTCCAAGCCAATCATCCCTTGGAGGTTCAAGGGGTAACACTTCACTTTCAGCATTAAGATCAGTGAGGACATCTTTCATACTGAGTGTACCTCGTATACTGATTACAACTTTCATTTGTGTATAATCTATAGCCACAAAAAATGGCGTTTCACCAACATCAACATGAAACGTGCAATAAATTATTTCTATTTCACCAACTTGAAGAGTTTTCTTTAGGGCGGCATAATTACAGTAGCAACAGTTATCTTGTATGACTTCTGCAGTGATTTTTTGTCCACAACACGAAAGGCAACACCTCATTTCTGGACATAAACGGCAAACACCAGAACGATTTACCATGAAGTACATGGGCCATCCGTAGGCTCCTTGAGCAAAATACATAAAGTGTATAACGGTTTGAAAAAAGTCATAGTCTTTGGCGTCATTTAAAGCTAGGAACTGAGTTCGTTCAGTGATCGGTACACCGCTTAGAAATTCATAGGTTCCATTTTTGCGCTAAATCGAATATTCAAATTTTTTTTATGTCAGATTTTACGTGCATAATTTATTTGATTACCTGTCGAACGATGGCTTCTCTCTCCAATTTTTGAAATTTTCGTAGCAGCACTAAGCCTGCCACCACATCCGATGGCACAACATCCAATTCGCGGAAAAAATCGCTCAATAATCGGGCAATATCTGTGAAGGAATTTCGATTACGTTCAGATGCTCCCATGCAGCAGAACAAGAGGCGGCATCTGTGATCCCAGCTATCTTGATATGCTCTTATGACTTTCCTGTATTTTGTTAATAATAATGATATTATTTTCCAATCAAAAATGTCTATCCAAAAAAGAATGTTATTTACCTCTGTCGCCAGTTTCTGTTCATGCTTCCACTGCGTTTGTAGTTGAATCGAGATTCAGATTCTCTCATAGACCTTTGGTACTTCTTCATTTTCACCCACGACCGACCGGCCGCATCGAACGAACACCAAATGGTTATTAGAATAGTTAGAACTAGAAGCCAATTACAAATAACTAAACCTGAAAATAAACAAAAATAAAAATCAATGTAATGAGAAGCTTTTGCAATTTATAAATATAATTTCGTTTTGTAATTTAATTGGCGCACGACCATCAATTAATTTCCAATTTTGTAGATTCATTCACACAAAAGAAAGCACTTTAGATCGGCCTTCATTGTCTAATCGATACAATTACTTCCAATAAATCGTTAAATTGCTTCTCATCTGTGATTGCCCGCCGGCCGCCACAGGGCAATTATTGACCCTCAGCAGTCGAGAATGAACGGTGCCATTGCTCAGACGGGGGCACGAAGGATTTGAACGTTTCGTGCTAAATGTCCAATTGGCTGAATAAATGAACCAAGTGAATTGAGGATATTGTGTTTTGTTTACATCCGAAAACACTTGTTCGAGCCTCCCGGAATGAATAAACAAAACAACAGTTTACGAATGCAATTATGTATGAATATTTAATAATTGAATTGCAGGATTAAATGGACAATGGAGGATAGATTTAATGATGATATCGTGGTTAATTTATTAAGACCTTTGACAACATTGATTTAATAAATTTATGTACACTCACCTAAAAGTATCTCCTTTGCTTGAGCGATTGGAGCTTCAAAATAGTATTGTCTTAACCAAACTATACCTAGTATCAGCCAGGAAATATCAAAAAGTATCACAACTGAAAACATAAAATAGATCAGTTGTGTTTTATTTGTTCGTTGGTAACATATTGAAATTCAGTGCGGTCAATTACCGCTCTTAGAATATATCCAAAAATTCATCGTTGTTCGGGCGGCTGTATCCAGGATGCTTCCTCTTGTGGAAACCACACATATCGCTATCTCTGTTCCTACGGATACTAAAAAAAGCGAACAAATAATAATCAAATAACTGTCTATAGTAATTTAAACAAATTCTCTTACTTACCAATCAAAATTAATATGTAACCTATTTTGTAGTACCACAGAAGTTTTATACTAAGTTCTGACTTATCATAGTCTAACACGAGCACAGATATGGAGAGGACCAAAAGCCTGAAAAGTAGACAAGGACATCATTACAGAATCACAGTTTTTGTGTGTATATTAATAATTATTGTTCAACATTTAACTCAATGATGGTTGTGTTTATAATACCCCGGACAGACGAGAGCACTTAATCGAGTTAGTGAAATCTTAATGACGTATCCCATGTAATTTTTCTATACAAACTCGATTTACAAATCTACCTGCTGTAACTCGATTAGACTCGATATACTAACACAGCGTCCTACTGGCTATGTATAGTAGTGAATAGTTGTATACTAAAAAGTATTGATCTGTGAAATTTCATTTTGTTGTTTTTCGTGTTTTTGCACGAAATATCTCTTTACAGCAAATTTAATGCAAAATATGCAAACAGATATGTCAAATTGTCAAAAACAAAAACTTATACTGTTCGCTGGCAGACGGCAAACCTAATTAGATTACATGAAGTCATTAACTCGATTAAGTGATATCGTCTGTATAAGATATAAATGAACATTTCTCAACTAAAAATTTATTTATTGAAAGTTATTGCAAAAGTTATTTGCCTTTCCAAGGAGTTTTGCAATCCAATCGCTATCAATCTGATTCGATAAAATTTGTTGTCGTTAAGCAATTTTATTATGCTCGACGATTCTTACTCTTATACAACATATATGAGCGGAAAGTTGCTATAAGTACAATTTACAACTTTCTACTCAATGAGTTTCTTATTCCCTGCGTATATTGTGAAATGTTTTACGGCACCTTGGAGTTTACTTAATTGATGTACATGAATAAAATGGAAATAAAATAATTAATTGCTTGGTATAAGCAGCGATGGCTGTTGTCGCTAAGTATTCAGTTATGCTGATTGTTTTGCACGAAATTAATTAACCCTAATTAAAACATGCAGACAATTTTAAAATTATGTTATATAATTTCCACTTCTCATTCATAGAAATTATATACAATTCATAAAAACCGTTTATTTGTTTAAGCTCAATAAAAGTTAATGAGCTAGTGTCGTGAAATTGTATGCTTCTTGTAACGTTTTGTTGTTCTAATTAATTGATTTTCCTTGTTTTTGGGAAAATCAATGCTGAATAGAGAATTAATGGCGAAATTATATAGTAACACTTTCCAATTTTAAATATTAATCAAACGAAGACCCCAAACGAACTAAATGTTCAGTACCGCAAAAGCCAACTTCTTTTAACCCTACTCAATTCTGATGTCTGAGATTTTTCGATTCTAATCTCGGGTGCGATTAAATGGAACCAGGTTCCTTTATCGCATCATTTTCTACCCTAGAAGGGATGGGAGGCCAGTTACCCTTAATGGAAGAAAAGCCCTAATTTTGAGCACTTTCATAACAATGATCTCATTTTATCACCCGTTATCAACCATTATCAACAAATGAATGTGGGACTTTACAAGGTACCCCATATCGGGCTTCAAATTCTACTGCCCTCAAAAAACCAAAAAGCAAAAAAATAATACATCAAAAAAAAAAATACCAGCAACCGGTACAACTTGAAGTTTAATTAAAGGGAGCAGGACACTGTATCGGGGGAGAGATGAATTTACATGCGCTAGAGTAAGTTCAGAAGAGCATCGCATTTTGTTCCGAATATTTAAAATCATCTTTTCAACCCTTTCACAGTGGCAAACGAAAGCGAATCTGTAACGAGACGCAAGGGGGGGCTCTCTTCCGGACAGAGTTTTCATCGCTGGCAACTGGTAATTCGAACTCGTTGTTATTTCAGGGATGGTTGTCTGATGCCGTATTTTGATCCTGTTTTAAAATAAACGACTGCCACGTTGTGCACCCCTCTAGAAGCGTTCCTTCTTTTATTTATTTTTTATTTTTTGCTTGTTGACCGTTTGGGTATTATTCCGCGATTTAAAGCACAAACCACTCGCGAACTCATTTAAATTTCGAATGATTTCTCTCCTGAAATCATTCTACAAAAATTTAATTAGAGATTACTTATGTCCTTTTGTCTAAGTCAACTCAAGTCGAGTGAAAGGGTTATTAACCTAAATATAATTGCAAAAATCAATACAAGGTCATGGAGTGTTTTGTGGTATATCGAAATTCATGTTTTTTTCCTTGGGTCATGTGCTTGTGGTTTTTCAAAAGTTCAATATCCGATGTTATTTTTTGTGTGAGCTTTGCAGAAAATATAAATTGCTTAATTAGCAATTACGCTTAAAGTAAAATTCTATGAAATTTTAATGAGCTCACACTTTTTAGATATTTCTATGGAAATTGAAACAAAAGCATTTTGAAAGCACTGAACACGAACATCATGTGCGAATTCAAAATCTCGACAATAATTCAATGAATTTTGAAATCGGGGGAGTTATGACTGCGATGACACGAATCGCATCCAGTGCACCGTAATGCATAACAAGTAGTTGTCCTGGAGTCTTTTGTCTGGATCACTTTCGAAATTAGTGGTAAAATCTGGAAAATTAATTAATGATTTTCTGCTCGAGTAAATATTCCTGTTTCGTGCATAGAACAAACACCAGACATGGTCAGAGATCGTTTTTATTGCTCTGGCATTTGTAATGGGAAAACTTTTGTAAATGAGCTCCAACAAAATTTATACGAGATTTTGTATAGTTCCATTGTATGTTCGACGTTCGTGTTCCTGAAATCATGACAGAAAGTCATAAAATATATTTAGAAATCTGTGAGATAAAAGTGCCAAAATGTCATCTCAAACACACATCTACATTGATTTCGTGAGCGAAGGACAAAGGACAACCTTGCAAACTTCAATAAACAACTTTAAGGAGCCGATAAAGAATTTCACGAAATGGCTGAATTGTTAGCAACATTGATTACGTTCTGGCTCTTTCGGTAGTTAAAGCGATAAAACAAAACTAGTCTGTTGTATTTAATCAATCACGGTTGTCGTTTCACACGTTTGCTGCTGTTGCGATTCCGAATGACAATTTGCTTCAGTCTCTCGATGGTCTTTCCATTAATGTAATGTGAAGGGCGGTCATCCACCGTCAGTGCAAAGACTTTGAATTTGCCAACTGTTTTTTTTTTTTTTTTTTTTTTGAAAATAGCAAAATGCTTTTCATGTTCGCTGAATGTGAAGCAGAAAATTTTCCTCATTATCGATTGGTTTTATTTTTGCCTCGATTTAAGTAGATTCGATTTTAATAGATGGCGGATGCCTTTGGGGAAAATTATTTTACAAAATCTTCAATGTTATGATTACGTTTAAAAACACAATCAAAAAAATCGTTATATAATATGATATTTTATGGTAATGAGGTTCTTATGGCTGATGAAAAAGAAATATTATATAACAATATTGTGCACAATTCAATGGAGATCAAATGTTGATCAAATGTATACACTGTGAAATGTTTTTCTAATTGAATTATAATAAGGACCCTTTTATGAGACTTGAGAACTTTGTTTTTTTTTTTTTTTTTTTACAACAAAGAATACGTATTTAATCGATTGAATGACGTCATGTAATCTTGTCGGATTTGTTGTCTGCCACCGAACAGAATTAGTTTTTGACATATCTGTTGACATTTGGCGTAAAGTAAACATAAAATGGATTCACGACAGGCAACGGTCAGCTTATTTTGTTGCAAGCAAGCAAGGAAAAACAAAGAGTGTTTATACTTACGTTATTTTAAATTGAATTTGCTTGCTGTAAAGAAGTTTTCGTCCGAAAATATGAAAAAGAACAAAATGCAATTTCACAGCTGATTACTTTTCACTGTTCAGTACAACTATTTACTACTCCGTATAGCCTGTACGGCGCTCGGAGCAGTATACCAATTCTAATCCATTTACAGCACTAGCAGGTAGATTTGTAAGTCGAGTTCATATAGAAAAATTACATGGGCTACGTCATTCCTCTATTCCTCTGTCAGGAGTATATTATACGCACAACAAACAACAAAAATTATACAGGTTAATAAAATTTTGAAATACCCTGGCATTAATTAATTATCAAAGTTTAATTCGGATTTTAATTAACCCATATTAATTTGTGAATAGATTGCATTTTGAAATTTACGTTTTTTCATAAAACTGTAATTACTATATTTCTATGATATAGATATGTTATATATTTTTGTATGGAAATAATTCAATTTTATATGCCCACACAATAAAATAGTTGTCATATTTTGAAGTTTATGAATTGAACAAAGTATCCCTATTCCATATTTTAACCTTCGGGCAGACAAACAGGCAGACAGACAGAACTAAAAATTAATCCTTGAAGGTGTTACAAATGTTGCATCAAACTTAATAATCCCATTATATTGAACTTAATTGTCATACCGACGCCATTTTAATCGGTTGTTTTCAATATACTTCGCCAACAAAATTACAATACATAAAACACTTTTAAATCAAAACCAACTCAAAACAATTTGCTTAGAACATTCAAGTTTAATGATGGTCTCGAAAAGTGTAATGAATATTTATGAAACATTAATGCATTGTTTGATTGATATTTTGAACTACTCAAGTTATTTGCACTTCGTGACAAAATTAAACATAAATGGATTTATATGAATGTACATAAAATAGAGCAATCCTCTCAGGGTATTAATGGTACACCATATTATAGATTCTCATTTAATTTGAGCACTTGCTGCAGAAATGCGACTAGACAGGTTTATTTAAATTTTTATCAATTCACTGTGTGCATACATAAGATTGCAACGACGGACGACATTAAGCTGGAAATGCGCTTCGTTTCAAGTACCTATATCATGCATTTAGCAAACATTACAGAAGGAAGAAATGGTATGGAATAACAAGCTTCTTGTTTTGTCATCGACTTATCCAGGAAACATGTCCACTAGTCAGTTGTCCTTGGAGGGATCTAATCGGTACTCGGTAGTTTAATGCTATGTAAATGGATTGTAATGATGGTCCCAAAAGGACATTTGCAGAGCTACCAATGGGAATTGAACTCACTTTTTATTGTACGTTATTAAAACCGAAATCTCCAGTGAACGGCTGCTCGAAGCCCTTCAACTGGATTGTCGTTCGAATAATACCGGAAGAACATTTTATGGCACGGAAATTACCTACGAAGGTGCTACTTACACCCACCCTCTGGCCCCTACTGTGTACATTTACAAATCAATACCAATCTGTGTAATACCATTTGAACTGGTGCACGATCACTGCATATTTGCACAAGTGCTACCAGCAGTGTTTGTACAACTGCACTTGAACGAATCAAACGAAATTGAATCGAATTTAAAGAGATTTCGTTAAATAAACTAAAAAATAAAGTAAAGAATATAATTTCGAAGTATAATAATCTAGTTTGAATGCCTAATTTTAATATAACTAATCTCTATCTCTTCTCTACACATATAAAATCGAAAGTTCGTTTGTTTGTTGCTCCATCACGCCTAAACGCTGGCTTTAATTTTCTTCATTTGTTGACCGAAAGTATTTCATGTTCCAACTTAAGATACAGGATATTTTATATTTCTCTAAAATATAGGGTTTAACAATGGCTGACGAAAGATAGCGACCAGAAACTCCAAAGGATTGCTATGAAAATTTATTGGGTGTTTTCGTAGATGCTGATTACGAATACAATTTCGTTATTTTAAAATTCAAAAGACCATTGACTTCGAGTCTATGGCCTATCAATCTATTGAAAGTGGGAAATTCAAAATAGCGGCGAATTGAACGTTTTTTTTATGAGCGAGTGAGAATGTTGGTGTAAGCTGTAAATGAATGTAAAGTAAATTCGGTAATAATTTCTAATCTTCTATAAAAAATTGGTTAAATCAAGATGGCGAATCGAAGACGTTATTAATCGTATTTTGAGGCCTGTGATTTCAAATCTACTATTAAACTTTTGAAATTCAAAATGGCAAATAGAATACGGTAACCGAGGTAGATCGCTGACTAATTTAGTTTGTTATATCACAATTATTGTTAATTTTATTATTAAAGCTGACGGATCTATTATGGTGAAACCCAGCTAGTTTATAATAACGTTGAGTAGGTACCATCTCTGATAACGATCACACCACAGGTAAATTTTTAAATGATTGATTCATAATTCATTACAAGCATTAAAAATATTGCGAACAGATTATTCCATGCCGTGAAATTTATGACACTCTAATCAGCAGCAAAACAGTAAAAATGATAATTACATTTCAGCTTCCAGAACTCATGATACTCCTGCGCAGGGTTTACGACATAAAATCAGAACAACTTCCTCCGAAGGAGTTAAAAGTGCACTACTTTCAAAAGTACATACTTCAGGAAACTCAGGTGTTTGGAAGACGTTAAAATTTACTGCTCTTGTTTTAATTAATTTGAAAATATGTACTCGTTTATTTTCTTCGTGATACTGTGTACCTTTCAAAATGTTCAACTGCGCGAATTACATCGAGGGATGTAGGTCAAGATGTAATTTAGTTTGTTCGCTCTTTGATGGGATCCTCAATGATGTCATTTATGTGGGCATTTCAAGATTATAATAAAAGCCATCACCCGGAATCCTCTTATTTGCTTCAGAACTTTTGAGCTCCCTCCCATTAATGTAACTTTTATGAGGGTTTACATTATGAATATTAAATTTACAAAAAAAAATATAAAAAATGAACAGCTTTGAATACAGTTGAGTCCCCTAATTTAATAAAATTTTGCCGCCCGCAGTTGTACCCTCAGGGCCTCTGGCGGGGCAGGGAGGGGGCCCATTTTGTATTGAGAGAACGCCTATGGTTAACGAGGTACAAAATGTGGTAAATTTATTTCCATTCTTAACAGAATTATTTCTATGCCGTCGCAAATTGCGTTTTTCGCTTTAAAAACAAATTTATCAGTTCAAGTGTTCTCGATGTTCTAGTATTTCACGGTTTAAAATTAAAACTCCTTGACCATGACCACCCATCATCACACACAAATGTTTGTAATGAGGCGAAACTAAAATGATATTAGATTGAACAATAACATTTTGCTATAAAATTCACCACAAGTAATTAACACAACCGATTTGTTCCTTTATGGTCAATTCATTTTCAAAAATAAATTTATTGTGACAATGTAACTCACAATTTACTGGTTTTCCATTTTTGCAGAAATTCTAAACAAAGAATAACGTATATAATAAATGTAAACAATAGTTTTTATGCAATTAAACACACGGTCTATACCCTATAATTACTACATGGAGTATTTTCTTAATTTATTATAGTTTTCGTGTTATTATTTTTTTTATTACTTTACCTTTTTTTTATTATTTTATTGTATTTAAATTAAAACCATTCGAATTTCATACAAAACAATAGAAAAAAAAACTAACGATTATAAAATTGGAGTCTGGAATCAGAAATTGAATAACATCTTTTAAAGAAATAAACACGAACATGAATATAAGCAGTCTATTTTGTGTGTTCATGATTATATGTATCACAACAATGTTTTAAGGTTAATATATGTAGGTAAATAAAAATGGTGGTTTTATTATGCAAAGAGATCCACAAATATGTAGTTTTGACGACTTATTATAACGTTTGGTCCTAATATCGGTAAGAAAACTTCAAAAAGTTCATATTTCAGAAATTTATTGTCACTCAAAATAACTAATTTATTGCAAAATATAAATTAATTCTTGATTTTTTCATTCAATAAAGTAAAAAAGAAAAGCATGAAGAAATAAATTTAATTTAAATTATGTTATATTGTAGAAAATAAGAGAAATTTGATGCTTATTATGATATATTATCGAAATATCCACATTCCATCCCCTTTCGAATCTTGTTTGCCACACAAGCGCAACCACTTCAAACAGTTTAAGATGCCAACTCAGTTTACGTCGGGGAATCACGAGGTTTTTATTTTTTAACAGCACACCCCACAGGAAGAATATTTTTCAAAGTGGAAATCTTCAAGTCTGAAAATGTCACTACGTTAAAAGGATGAATATTTTGCGGAGGGGGATGTTGCATTAGCCAAATCCCAAGATGGAGTGCTCCTGTACTTGCCTTTAAGAAAATTACACTCCCCTATTTTTCGATGTTGGGTTCGGGATGCATATTGCATATACACTACAACGTACACGAATTTTCCTGTGAACGATATTCATGAAGGGGACGACATCATCCCCTTCACTGGCTGCGATAGATAATCAAAATTCATTTCTTGGGGGATTTTAAATTTTATGTATATATTATCTATTCCTACAGTTATATCTTATCATCCCTCAACTACTTCAAGGGTGGACACGCAAGTACAGAGTGCGATCCGGTTAAAAGTGCAAGAACGTGAGTATCACACTGTGACGCATTTCGAAGGGCTTTAAAGATACAATTTGGGTTTTATTTATAGGCTTATAGCAGTAGATTTATTACTCTACTTTTGCTTTTGATTAAAAGTTTCATTGAGACTTTAAAATGTTGCATACAAATTCATTTTCAGATTTAAAATACAATAATTTTCAACTGAAGTTTACATTCCAATATTTTGTTACAATAAAAGTGAATTGTTTGCATTTTATAACAGTTTATATTATTCGAAAAACCTATCAAAAATATTTAGGATTTTATCATATGTAGTTAAAAATATTGGACCTATTAAGAATAAATTTAAAAAATATATATACAGCAACTAACAAAACATGTTCTAATAAAGAGGTTGACATTATAAGTAGCTGCAACTTCACAACAGTAAATGTCAAGCAGCACGACCGCGAACAATAAGTGACGCTTTTTAAAGGTTATGAACAAAATCAGGTTAATGACGTTTGCAAAAAATTTGCTTGGATATTCTTTTCACTCGTTTTCGGCGGAATTGTGGAGCGGCGACATACGGCTAGCAATTATTGAGTAAACAAACAGAACCAATTTCACAACTACCAATGACTGCCCGAAATGAACACTACTTGGGTTCTTGCAACGAAGCCAATCTCCAGTTGATCATCCAGCGAAAATCACCATTCCTTTTGACAAGAGGAAGAAATAAATTACAAGGAGAGAGACAACGTTGTTCACGCTTCCACATATCAGCATAGCAGATGAAATGGAAAGTGCTTAAAATGCAGGTAATTTTTTCACACGATCATAATTTCGTATGATCAAAGTAAAAAATCGAACTTTTAAAGTGTCACGTGAAGTCAATATTTCGTATAATTTATAGTTATCTAAATCTATTTTTGACACATTGTATTTGGCTTAATTCATGAGATTCCAGTCAAGTGTAAACCAAACTATAAATTTAGTTATTAATATTCACAGACGCTGATTTAAATATGAAAAAAAAAACAAAAAGTTAATACAAAGTCGAAGTGAATGACAAATCAGTGTTATTATTTTTTATATGAATTATGCAAATGCAAGTGTTTGGGTAAATTTGTTTGTTTTATTATACCCTAGATGTAGGGTATATTAGTTTTGAGCGAACGTTTGCAACGCCAAGAAATAATTGTCACAGAAAAGAAAGAACTATATATTCATGATTGGGAAGTGAAAAGAAACTGTTTTATGCGTGTCCATCTGTCTATCTGTCTGTCTGTCCAGAGCATAACTCGAGAACGCTTGTAGCTAGAAACTTGTAATTTAATACAATTATATTTGATTAAAATTGCAAGGTTAAGTTCGAAGATGAGCAAAATCGGGCAACTCCATCTTAGTGTAGCCATATAAACCTGAGTCGTTTTTATACAAAACTGTTGATTTTGTTGACTGAACTTTTACATTTTGAATTTTTTTCGTTAAATATTGTTATAAATACGGATTGTAATTAAATATTTGTCAGAAATTTTTCTTGCACGGTCGTTTTTTACACGATATTAAAATTATAGAAATGGAAGGAAACGTCGGCAGTTTTAAGATGGTAAACGTAATGGAATTTACATGGAGTTTTTTTTATATAGAATGAATGAATTAATTGGGATCTTTCCGGTGGGGTAAATTGTTTTTTATATTTTTTGGGGTTGTGGGGATGTGGGTGGAACCATCTCCCTTGGAGTTGTCCAATTTGGGGCGTGTGTAATACCAAATTAAAGCTCATGCTGAGTACAATTAAATTAAGCAATCGCGGACAACTAGCCTTAGTGACATAAAAAATGCATGTCTAGATTTTTAGATAGAATGAGTATATTTTTCTACATCTAGGGTATCACGTAATTGGTGTGACCAATTGCTTCCTTACTAGTTTTTGATTACGTATTTTTCGAAATGCAACTATTTTGTTAAGCATCGTTTGACGTGAACATTGTTTTGTTGATGACATTCACATTAAATCTGCTGGGAGAAATATTATCGAAAGAAAAACTGAAACTCTGATCAAAATTTCATACAGTCAGCGTTTCGGTGGCCGATTTCACATCAATCAGGGGCACTTAATCCCCAATCAATAAACCCTATTTACCGTGGCAGAAGTGCTCAATAGCAAAAACAAAGACGAAGCATCTCAAGTGAGTTCTAATCTGATTCCCATTTGAACCGAGTATAATTACTAATATCTGGCTATGAGTATGACGAGGGATTTGGAACATCCCCCGGAACAGGGAGGAGGTGGATATATTCCGGGGTTAATGCTCCTTATTTCCTAAGAAACATCATCACATCAAAGGTTTTTGTTTGTTTATTTTTTTATTCCCAGCTTTTGTTTGTATTTGTGGAAATGCAAACCTTCGACAAATTAGTCTCCATTTCTCTCGGGATGTATTGCTTTCAAAAAACAAAAAGAAAGGGAACAAAAGCCGTACTATAGTTCGAATGACAATAAGGCGAGTAAAAATTTATGGGCGAAGGACGAAGGACCTGGACGCCCACCCTGCCCCCTGGTGCTAATGGCAAGTGAAACTAAAAGTCATTTTATCTCCGGACAATGTGAATAGATTTGCTGAGGTCCGTGGGTGTTTCAAATCATGACTACACATGTTTTCGGCTTTTGGGTTAATTGAGGTAAAAGTGACTTTCCACCAACCCAAACAAAACCCAATTGTAAGATATTTTGTTGATGTTTTCTGCGGGTCAACAAACATAATTAACCGTTAACAATTTGATAAATATTCAACATGTTTTTAGGTTGTCTGTAAAACTGAAAACCGAGTTTTCATATTATCGTCTTCGATGAAATTGAGTTAATTCGAAATGAATTTTCAATTGTTTTCATTAAATATTAAATTTCAAGCTTGTAATCAAGTTAAATGTAATTAATAATTCAACAATTTCGAAACAAAGAAAACAATAATCAGGGAATTCAGATAAATATTTTATGACGATTGACTTTTTTTGCTAAAATATGTATTTTCAGCAATTTGAATTTTATTTGCTTGAACGGAATTAACATTTAATTAGCTTCTAGATTGTTTTCAATTCATTTTACAAAAAAAATGCCAAAAATTGCAAAACAAGTTTCAAACTAGAAAAGCAATCCAAAAAACGTATTGGCATAACAAATTGTGAACAAAGGATTTTGACAAATAAACATGAACATAAAACAAATATTTGTACACGATATATCAATAAAAAAAGGTATTCAGGAAATTCCAATTCTACATAGTTAGTTACACAACAAATACACAATACACAAATTCCTATTGAAATAAAACATAAGTTGAGTTTGAACAAAGTTCACACATTTTGTGATTATTAAATTTTTATAAAATAAATTTCAGCTTATAATATTTTAGAATTTTTCAAGTTTGTAATCAAATTCATTCCAATACAATCAATTTATTTTACCTCAATACAAATGTTATAATTTTTGTGGTACATACCAAAACATTCGCTTGCTATGAAATGTGTTTAGTAATGCAACAATTATACAGAAAATTTATAACTGAAAGGTGATACGAAACATATTTACAAAGAGAATTTAAGAAAAACAAAATGAAACCCACTTGAAAAAGATTCCTGTATGAAAAACTTTGAAAATATTTTAAACAGTATTCAGAATTATGTAGCTTTGTAACGTGAAAGTTTTCAGGAAAGATTTGTAAATTCCTTTCGGAGACGAGAAACAAGGTAAAAACACCAAACTTTTATTGTGGATTACGAGATGGAGAAAATGGAAGGGAAGTTTCAGAGGGGTGCATTAAAAGTATCTGCTTAATCGCTAAGACGACACGGCAAAGTGTTCTTTTGTATGAATTTTAGACAAATGCATACATTATGGTTTTTGTTGCATTCGAGATATTTTGTATGCAAGTAAACGAATTCAACATACTATTATTATTGATTGTTCGCACTCAACGGAGCATTTTGAAGTTCATGGTATATACGAGTATTTTTTCTGTTTTCAATTTATTGAGCTAAGCGGAAATCCAATTACTTATTTTTACTGGAATTTAAATCAGAAATTTAGAGTATTTTGTGTCACTCAAATAAAACTAACAAAGGTACAAATATGGCACCTTGAGGTACACCAAAATCAGAATTCTGTCAGATTTCCACCTAAAGAACTAATCAAGTGAACTCAATCTCATCTATGCAAACAACTAGATCTAAGTGGTCACTTGAGTCCAATAAAAGATACACAGATATGAAAGAGTATTTCAATATATTCAGCAGAAGGACTGAGTTTTTCGTATCAAGGATAAGCGCAACATTAAGTTGCAATTCAGTTTACATCACATCGTTTTATTACGTCGCATCGGATCCTATCAAAGTTTCCAATAAATAATAACTCTTTGCTGCCACCGAATGCTCCAGACTACTTGAACTCTTACAGAAGTGTCATAGATGTGAGCCAAAGTAGGCAAAGCACTTGACTACATGAAAAAAAAAACAACAAAAAACGAAAAGAAAGGTTTCTGCTGTTCACGTTTACTTCATGTTTCAATGCAACCCTATTTGTGGGGCGGGATGCCTACCAGTCACTTAACTTATATGAATGCTGGCAACAATAGCTTTCATTTGAAACAATGAAAGGCTCTGTTTTCTAGTCGTGTTTTGACCACCATTACTCGGGAAGGTAGTCTGCACCGAAAGGTACTCCAGATCTCTTCAAGGAAAGTGTATTTCACTTACAATGGAAAGTGGGCGTTGATAATTGGAGTGCCTTGGATTAAAGGATTATTTCGGATGCGAAAACATCTACAAGTCTACAATTACATAATTCAGTTATTAAAACCATAGACAAGAATTTATTTTGCAAATGCTCTACTTAATATTGTCGAGAAGTTTAGCTACACTATTTCGAATGTTTCCGCTTTTTAATAAAATAAATATTAAATTCACACTAGAGTCAGTAACTAGAACAGCTTAACAACTTCGCTTATTTGTTAAATCATTTGTTGTTAGGGCAATATTTGCATGCACTGGAAATGGCCATAAACATTTTATTTGCTTTTTGTGTTTATTAAGCAATTGAAAACAAAACTTGAATGCTTGTTTAAGCGTAAATTATGCTTACAGCGTAAAGAAAAAGGGAATGTTTTATGAAAATAATTTCAGTGTAAAAATTAAATTCCATCAATTAAAGAGTGGCGACGTCAGCGGAATACAAGCTGATATGTACCTACTTTGAAATTAGATAAATTAAGTTTGTGAATAAATGACATAATTAAATGTTTTGTGATGCAAATATTTTATTTTACAGAAAGCAATTCAAAACGCTGAAAGAAGACTGCATTCGCCAAAACACAAATTCGGAGCTATTAATTGCATCGCAGAAGTAGGTGAATGATGAAAACGCAAACAATCCTCACAATAACCTCAAAATCCTCAAACCAACAATAACAACGAGGAAACAGATCAACTACATTTTTTTTAATGATTGTTGATGAAAAAGGTAAACATTAAGAGATTCAAGAATGTATTTTATTCATAAAACTGTAATGTTGCTTGTAATAACCGCCAAATCCTCAAAGCAACAATAACAATGAGGAAACAGATCAACTTCATTTTTTACAAATTTTTAATGAAGGAGGTAAACATCAAGAGATTAAAGAATGTATTTTATTCATAAAACTGTAATGTTGTTCGTAGTTATCAAATGCGCATGTGTAGTTCATAAAATAATAAGCAAATGAATTGAGAAATTAATGAATTTTGAGTATCGTTTATTGTATTTTCCTCCTTTTTGCCAACGATTCTTTCTTTTCAAGCGTAATTTTGATTCTCCTTATTGTCGGATGAATCAAACGGCACAATAAATTAGCTTCTGGAAGATTTCATTATTATTTTAACAAAAACCTCAAACTCCGTTACTTCACTAGTGGAATTTGGCATACATTCTTTGTCCTTGAATTGTTTTTATGTTTCGATAATTAGATTCGATTATCAGATTTATTGTTAAAGTGATAAAGGAGAAGATATGTATATATGTCTACTTTATTACATAATAAACATTTACGATCGATTATAATCGTACAATAATTAGAGACTTTTTATATTCTCCTAGAGCCTAGATGTAGGATAAGTAAGTTTTGAGCGAGCGTTTGCAACGCCATGAAATAGTTAATATGTATACTTTATTGGTAATTAAAAAGAAACTGTTTTATGGTGATCCGTCTACCTGCCTGTTGTCTGTCTGTTCAGACGATAACTCGAGAAAGCTTTTAGCTAGAAGATTGAAATGCAGTACAATAATACTTCGTTTAAATGGAGAAGAAAAACAAAATTAGGTAACCCCTTTTTAGTCTTACCATATAAGCCTGAATTATATTTTCCAAACTAGTTAAATATCCTTTTCCGATAGCGTCTTAAGCGAGATTGCTATATACACATTTAACTGTTTTAGTAAAACTTATGCTGGGCATTTTTAATTATTTTGAACAATTAAGAACTGAGAGTTTACAGATTCATTATCCAAGACATACATTTTGAACATCATCTTATTAATTCTGCAAATATTGTGTTCACACTCGTCTCTGATTTACATTTAGTTACAAAAATCATTGAATTCACCTTGTAGAGAGATTGAATGAGTGATTGTTGTACTCGCAATACTCGCATGCATGGAATATTGATGTAACGTGAATAATGAATCAAGGAAATCCGTGAAACAGAGTTTTCCACTTACCATATCAAATGTATTGTAAGAAGAAATGCTGCTGGAACCACCAGATCGTCGGATCCAACCGACCAACGGCGACGGAACACAACGAGTCCGGGCATCTGAAAGAAAGAAGAGGAAAAATCTAAAGCATTTTTATCTCAGGCGTTCGTTTGGAATAATTAATAAAGTGTATTTATTCAACATGTTAAGAATTTCTTTCTCCTCTTTGTGCTTACGTAAAATCGAATAAAGTTAATTAGCGTAATGTGGTAATTTGAACCTTCACGGTTCGTCATGATGTTTGATTGCATTTGGACGTACTTGTTACAAGGTGCACTTAATGGAAAATATTTTTTGTTTTGCCATTTTGTTGCAAAGTGAAAGGTTTTTGTTACAGAGATTTCAGTTGTCGACGGTTTCTGAAGTAGATTCCTATACAAGTTTAACCCTTTACAACAGTCCAATGGCGAAAGTAATTCAACAGCGTATATCATGATATCATTTATTTTTATGTATGTTGTCATGGTTGTAAGAACTTTTTTTTTTCTTTGATTAAATCAGGACGAATCAGAAATGGTTATATATAAGAAATTGGTTGAACACTGCATTTCCAAACAAGTTTAAAAAATAACAAACATAAACAACATTGATTTTTCAGATGATGTTTGTTGGTATTCTGCGAAACTAGGACAGGAAATATTGATACGTTTGAGTGAAAGTTCATGAGAGAATTTCAATGATTCCTACACAGTAAAACTTCTGTTCGTCCTTTATAGCCTTGTTTAGTTACCTTCATACAGTTTATACTCAGATCGAGGTTGAGTGTATACAAAAGCGATATCTACGATTCGCCCCTGAATGTCTTCCCTGGGTTTTGCTGGGACTTCCTTCTTCCACCATATAACAACCACTTAAAGCAGTTTTCCATGGTAACAAAGCAGGATAGGCCTAAGTTTCCATAATCGTCTTTGGCTTTAAAATTTTGTCGTTAGTTGCTGTCTATGTTATATACAATACATGTTCCCAGCCTGCATTTTCCAGTTGTAAGATACGCTCATTTGTTTGTTATGTCACTCTTTTGCATTTGCAAATAGCAAAATATATCATTATTATCAATAAATTTGAAGAAATCAATTTTACGACAAACCTTCAAACAATTTTATTAAATTTAAGTAGGTACATATTTCTCAATTTTGAGTTGCTACAGTAACATTGATTTTCCACTGCATCCGATGCGAGTGTTTTCAGCAGAAATTTCCGAATAATTTTAGTTCTAATTTCTTCCGCGTATAAAGTCGCATTTACACTAAGTAACAAAACCTGCATGAAATATTGTGTGAAAATTGTGTGATGTTTTCTAGTATGGAAGTGACATCAAACTTTATACTGCATGCAGTTGTAGCATGACCACAGAACGACTAAAATATTATACAACTTTTGCTACATCTAATAATGCTATACAACAATGTTATATAAAAAAAAGTTATAGGACAGGTTTTGATAATGAAAACGCCGCTTCACAAATTCGTATGCATATTGTTAAAATTTTCCCTGTCGATGCTGTTTCTGTGAATCATTTTCTTGTAATTTTCTACTGCATTTTTATTTAGGTAAACCACAGAACTTAATTTTGGTGGGGAAAATGCATATGTTTAGTTTTTATTTTATTTTGCTGGCCGAACATGAGCACATCGTTCCAGAAAATTGCGGAACAACGTTAATTTAATTACACTCACATCGTCCTAATTAGGATGCTGTTAACCAACAGGTGCCCTCTGGACTACACAATTTCATCCTGCTGTTGTCCTGCAACCGTATTTGGAGAGCGAACATGATTAGTCAACCGTTATTTTCCCACGTCTATTGAATTAATGGTAATGCAAAAGTTCCTAATTGAATTTTCAGTATTTTTAAAATGCTGTTTCACCTGCAACCACCTCGCAATTAACCCCTCATGAAAGTTGCGCATTTTTGCCAGTATCCCTGCCTCTCGGTAAACTGGTCATAAATCTGACCTCATGGAAAATTGATCGTTGTGAATGGAGGACTTTAGTTTAATGATCTGTGGGGTGATACACACACGCAAATATGGCGTGCGGTAGCCGAGGTACCATATCGGAAGGATCAAGAGAAATTGTAGGACTTTGTGCCGCATTGATGAGCTTGGCACACTTGTTTCGAGGATGTCAGAATCCATTATTGCTCAGTTGGCGTGAGTAAATGGCGTGGGGCAATTATTCCCCGACGGGAACAAAACTATTGGGAGGGTGTTGGCAAATGTCTATGAATAGCGCCCCAAAAGGCAAATAATGGTATCTAATACCAAAATAACCAAAACGCTATTTATGGTGAAATAGCAAAACTTGAACGGAAATTTGTAGATCACGCTGGCATAGAAACCCTCTAATTGTTATGAAGAAGACATCGACTACAGTACGAAGTGGTAATTATTGTTCACCCAATTTTAAACTGAGTATTTTGCAATGCAGATGCTGATAATGTTATTGTGCTCCGATGTAGTGAAGGCTGCTTGACTGAATAATCATGGGAATTATAAACGTTGCTCGTTGAATTTATGGAAAGTTAATGATAAAACAAAAATGGCTTCCAAGTACTTAGAACAGTGCTGCAAAAGGCAAAAGGGCAGAGATTAACTAATTCTTTGAATACCATAATGAAACTTTACACTGATAAGTAAGCTTTAAAATTTTGAGTTTGTTGGAAATTTGTTACTAAACCTTTTACTTTTTCCATAATCTATAATCTTTAAAAATTCAATACCATAATTTAAAGTGTAAAATGTGTAAATCGCATTCAACAGCTTTTAATCAGAAAGGTAAAATAGGTCGATGCAAGAGTGGATTTTCTCTTCTGCACGTTAAATCAATAAATAAGATTGTTGTTGCAGTAACAAAGCGGAATTGTTTCTTGATAATGGTCCATTACCAACATAAAATGGGACCGCATAATTGCTAACAAACTAAAATGACTAGAGCTATTTGTGGAAGAAATAATGGCAACGGTGGGATTTGAATAGGTTCTAGGAGTTTCACGTCGAACAACAATTTGGTACGCGACACTCGGAAAAAAAAGAACGTACATTGTACAGGAACACATAATATGCACACACAAAAAAAACTGCATGCACTCGACTCGACTATATAAACCAAACGTGCCATGAAAATGCAAATTTAGAAAAATCGATAAACTGAAAATTGTTATATTTTCCCGCGCAAACCTCCTCTAGGGTGTTGCAATTTTCGTGCTGGTGAATATGGTTAAAAGGTCCTTACAACAGTGGTAAGTGCTCAAACGAACGTGCCAACTAAAACGGGACTTAAGCCCTTAAGTTTATCCCCCCTCTGTCCCGTGTATGACTGCAGAATGATGCGGGAGGCCACTTTTGAGGATGTACCATCACTAATTAGAAAACTTCTGGGCTACATCAGGCGAATAACCGGGCAATCCCTCCTTAAGTCCATCTAAAAGGACTTTTGCAATCCATTAGCTGAACACAAAACTGTCTGAATGTAATTTAACGGCTGTTCCAGGTTCCTTCATTCCACTTGAATAATTGCCGAAGTGTTTCTCTTTACCTTCGGGGAATATCAATCAGTTGCCTTTCAACTTTCCTATCCTCAGGCTGGAGAATTTCCATTAAGAATTAAAATTGACTGTCTTCCCGAGGAAGGTCACCCAAGGAGCACACTGTCACAGGATGATGCTATTGTATTGAACGGAGGACATGTCCTTTCCGCATTCCAAGTTCAAAAAAATTTGTTTAAGTTTGTGACAAGCACCTGTCGATTTCAAACAATGAAAAAATAAGACAAAACAAATGCGAAATCGTGAAAATTCCGTACAAAAATTGTTTCACTTGAATCACAGGGAAAAAGGACATCTGCGATAAGTGAAGAAACAAAGGGAACCAATGTCAAACTGATACAGAGATGCTGCGAAGATAAACGAGTTCGCAACGGATTCTATCAATGTTCGTCTCCAAATTGAAAATGAATTTTTAATGAGTCGTGATTATCAGAGTTTAATCTAATTGTTGTTAAATCGAGTTTTGTAAACTGAATTATGCAACACGGTGATTGGGTGTCGGGAAATTTCGATTAAGCATTAATTTTCTCTTCAACTAGAATGACTAATTATTCTTGTTAATATTTAACAAATTTCTTGTACCAACATAGACAAAATGGATTTTTATATTTTTAGTAATTTAAATTTTGATTGATATTTGGGTAATTTTGTTAAAACAAACACATTATAATTGATAACAGCGGTTCCTAACCCTTAGGCCGCGTAGACGCTTGTCGACATTCTAAACGCATTTCTAAGAGATTTTGTCTGATTAACGTCTTTTCAAATCATCTGTTTACTGTTTACTTTGTTTACTCAATATACATAAAAACATTGAAGAGAAAATTCAATGGATCAGAAATCCATTTGAAGATGAGTACCTAAATAAATTATTATATATGCAGGGTGTTTTTTTTTAAGTTGAGACAAACAAATATCTCAAAAAATACGCATCGTAGGAAAAAAAATAATAACATGCAATGTTAATATTTCCAAGGGGGACATCTGTCTGTGCCATCATTAACCACCCCCAACCACTCTGTGTGGGTGGAGTGGGGGTTAACTTTAAAACTTCAAATTAGAACCCCCACTTTTTTTTGCAGATTTCGATAGTACGTTAAAAAAGAAATAACTTTTACTTGAAACTTTTTTTTCGATTCGTGGCAGATGGCGCTGTTATCAGCGAAATTTAATTTTGTTGTTTTTTGCATAAAGAACCGATTTCTTCGATTCAACAATATACATTTGCAATTGAAAAGATCACTTTTCCAGTCTAAAATCCTGATATTCTTCATAAAAATTTTATTTACTTTGACACATTTGAGTTTATAGGGTGATATTTTAGACTTTTAGTTTTTAATTCAAAGAAAAAACAGAAAAAATGTTAAAATGTTAAAAATGTTAAAATGGTAAAAATAATTTAACAATTTGAATATACACCACTAAGAATTCGAACTACTAGAAAAGTTTGTTTTCATTTTCATACTCACTGAATTTAAAAACAAAGGTTTTCCAAAAAATTCTCGGTAAACATTGTCGAGAATTTTATCGTGAAATTTTTTCACAGAGAGTTACCAATTAAATTGGGTCAAGGCGAAAATTCACATAAATTAATCGTATTTTATACGATAGTCTTTGTTTATATGTCAAAAACTTATATAGTATATAGTATATACTATACTATATATATAAAAACTAAGTAGGAAAACACAAATCCTCCTCATTGTAGTGATTAAATATTGCAGCTAAAAGTTACTGGTAAAATAGTAAAGCAAACTGAGGTTCAAAGGACTTTTAACATTCATTGCTATGACAGTGTGCGGAAGGAATTTGCATAATTGTGGCGTAGAAATTGAGATGACTGCAAAAAAAAATGAAGTGCAATTAGATCCAAGTGAGCACATAAAGTCAGATCTGTCGCCTGTAACTGTTATCCGATGCTTCTGGCTTCCGAGAACGACCTTCAAAACAAGGATAATCCTCGAGGTTATATGGTGGAAACGGAAAACTTGTAAAAGTCCTGTCGTCGGTGGTTACAAAATCTTGAGGGCCTAGTGAACGGCAGGTGGGGCTCCTTGGAGCCGGAGGGAGAAGGAGTACGAAGCGCCAAACCATTTAATTCCACACAGTTTGATATTCACAAAGCATTCTTAGCTTTTTGCTGAATTTAACTGGTCTTATTTAATTTAAGCATAGCGACTGGATGCTCCCACCAACTGGTATCGATTTACATCCTTCCGTAGAGTGCGCCACGAACATAAATTGTGCTTGCTAAAAAAGAAAACGTAACAACAAAAAAAGAAGTCAAAACGCGACGCTGGTTTTACGATAGGTTTTATGAGGTATGCATACCCTTGGCTCTTGACGTTCTAAACATAGATCGGCTTTTAATATTTTTTTTACTCAGGTATTGGAATGATAAGGTGGAGCTTTCGCACATAATTAATACATACTATTTACAATTGTCATATTAAAGTTTTTTTATTGCTAAAAAAACATAAAGAGAAATTATTGTTTTTTAAACATAGCGTTGCAGCCACCCGTTCGGCTCAATGGCGTACATAGTTCCGGCAACTAAATTAATCTTAAATCGAAAATTTATATACATACTTTCAGTACAATCATAAGGCTACTACAAAATAACGTAAGTATAAACACATTTTGTTTTTTTTTTTGCTTTCTTGCAAGAAAACCGCTCTATCGCGAATCTATTATATATTTACTTTAAGCCAAATGTCGACAGATATGTCAACAACTAATCCAGTTCAGTGGCAGACGACCAACCCGACAAGATTACGTGAAATCATGTCATTAATCCGATTAAGTGCTGTCGTCTGTCCAGAGTAAAAAAGAAACAAATTTTTAAAATCCATCTCCTGAAGACTAAATGCGGCCTAAAGCAAAACATTTAAAAACCGCAATAGCGAATCTTTTCCGAGTCACGAAATGAAGAAATACGAGTAGATTTTGAGCCAGGCAATAAAATAATGAAATAAAAAAATCTTAAAAAAAAAATTTTGAAATCTCGACAGTAGGGTATGCCAATCCCTTAAGCAACATTTTAGAACGGATATGCTTGAAGAAAGGAAAACATTATTATGCTGTAATATGGTAATGCGCATTTAGTGTAATAATTTTCCGCTGATTTCCTTGTATCTATAAGAAAATTTGTTTTAGTTTGTGATTACAGTAGTTTAATATAAAATACATACTAATTTAATCCTTTTGATTACGAATTAATTACGAGCAAGATTAAGATACTTTGAATTGCAAAAAACTGTGCAAACAATTAATGTATTTTCAAAGATATTCCAACATTCTCAACATCCTTAATTTATAATGCCGGAACAACAAAAGTTTTAACATAAATATAATAAAACCCTTCGGTAAATTTGAAAATTAGAAAATGTTGGAATATTACCGGAAACGAAAGTTAATTAAAGTGACAGCGGTGAACTCAAGAAAAACGTTTGTCCTTTAACTGAAAGTTACTAATTTACCCTTTTGTTCATTAGTGAGATTTCAAACAGGAAGATCAACGAAGGACATCTTTCAAACAAACTTCTACCTTTTTCTTGTATAGCTTAAAGATGTTCAAAAACATTCATTTTATTTGTATAAAATAAAATTGATGTTTGTCACTTCATTTTTAAGTAAAACAAAGCATATATGTTTTTACCTTTTTACTCATGTGCAGTTGACGATTTATTGTTATTTATTTCTATATCACCCAAGCGATCTAAAATAGTTCATTGTTTTGTTGCACGGTACTACTATTTTATATTCATTTTATTAATTTATTTTTAAAGCAATTGAAGGTCTGTGCGCTTATGTCGAAGGATTTCACCTTGGTTTGGTTAAATGAATTATAAAATCCATTTTTCTTAACAAGAAAATTACCACATTACATAATGTTCACTGATATGCGATACAGGGAATTTATGCCATCGTGTTAATAGGTGGACGGGAGTAGCAACAATAACAACAACAGCAGCAGAAGCAGCACGAAACAAAATCCCTTATTTTCCGGTTAGGATAACTCTGATGTATACAATCTAAATATAAAACCTCGAAAAAAAGGGGGTTCTCCTTTCAAATGAGAATCCTGAGCTATCTTGCTCACTAACTGCCTCGACCCAGGACTCCGATTTACTATTTACCTGCCGGAAATTAGCGATCTAATAATAACCACATGGCACCAATAGCTGCTGGATACAACATGGCTCCGCTGAGGCTACATAGTATCCGAACATCACACTCTGATTAATTGATAATGTTTAAGTTGAAATGTCCAGTTTCGATCTTTCACCATCCTCCATTTTCATCATTTCACTCATCCTGTGGTGTCCCGAAGTGATTTGATTGATGGCGGAACATTAATTCGGGATCGTCCTGGAGGAAAAGGTCAATATCTGAAATGCAGAAGTTTTATCCAGTACGAAACTCTGGATTATTGACTGAGATTTATGATTACAGATAATTGGATGTTTTAAAAATAATATAAATGTATATGAATTGACAGATTTCAGAGTTTATAATTCTATTAAAAATTTAAATTATTGCAAATCAGGGAGAGAAGGAAAGGGTGGCGAACCCTTCGCAGAAATTGGATACCACCACCGGCAAGAAGTCAGAGATTCACATCTGGAGGAATTCATTAAATAAAAGAGTAGCATCAAAAAAGTTAATAAATATCAAAACGCTACGGAATATAAAAATGGTCGCTTCATAGATTTTTTTTTGGTTATCTTCTTTATCTAAAAACAACTGGACAAAATTCAAGAACACGCCTAATTTTAAACCTCAGTTCAAACTGAGGAATTTGAATTTGAATTGTTATTAAAATACAATTTATTTAGTTTGTTGAGTCCTCCTGTTTTTTTTCAACTAATTCTGGAAGAATAATGATATAAATCAAAAGTTTGGACTCCACATTTCGAGCTACCCGAAAACAAATTAACCTAAATGATGTTAAACAATTTATGAACATTTTCACAACTACAAATTAATTCAATGGCAATAAATTTTGTAGAAAAACCTCCGGAGAAGGATGTCACAGCTGCAGGAGATAAGTCAAGGTGACCAGGACAAATTCACGCGACTGCTGCTCGATTTGCCTAGTTCCAGTGAACATGAGCAATTTAGTAACCTTCACTCCTCCGTCTTTCAGAATGAATTTACTGGACAAAAAAAAAAAAGAAATAAACAATTTCACCCTCTGCTTCTGCATTCCTCTGCCCCCGCAACTGTTATTTCACGTAAGTCAACGGTTCAACTAAATCAAACAACCGTTCTAACTCTAAGCTCTTAACGCCTGAAAATCAATAGAAAATCGTGCACAATTCTCCCGAATTGTTTTGCCTTTTCGTATATCAGCGGCGAAGGAGCAATTTACTTGCTGGCATTAAAATGTGAGACATGCGATTAGAACGAAGTGTCCTAACCGAAACATACTGTCCCCCTGGCTCCGTTCTCTGGCCAACCCCCGGAAGAGGGGTGTTAGCTGTGGAGCGCATATGCGTGCCACACACTCTGGAATTAAATTCCACAAAGGTACTATTGCAAATACGTGCGTACCAAAGTGTTCCGCAAATGGGCTTTGGAGTTATCCGAAAAAAGGACAACACGAGGAATGATCTGGCCCATAGGAGGCTGGAAATGGCACCCCCGACGAAGTAAGGGGTGAATTGGCGAAATGATAAAAGCACATTGCAAATAAATTCACGATGGGAATTTTCTCATGCAAATATGAACGTGATATGTGCTGCGATGGTCTCCCTTCCCTTCCGCTGAGGGTAGCAAGATTTTCACACCAAACACTTTTTAAAAAATATTTGCAATTTTGGGATTTTTTTTTGTCCTCTCTTATTTATTTTTTTATTTATATTTTTTGCTTCAATATATTTTTTTCCCTTCTTTAATAATGACATTTAGAATTCCTGTCAACGGAGAAAAGTAGTTCATCTGTAATCCTTGATCAAATTTTCTAGTTGCGCAAACTTTCTTTCAATTTCCCTGAACCGATGAGAGAATTTTCTTTTCGGCATCCAGAGATAATCCTTGGGAAATGTGTCAGATGCTGGAGTTATCGATTCATTACGGTTTTGGAGATGTGCTTCGTTTGCGGTGGAACGAAATATTCTAACTTAATTATATAATAATTCTGACAGGATGTAGCAAGTTTGTTCGGGAAAAATAAAATTATTGCGGAATTTGAATGTCACGAGTATTTTGAACCTAATAAATTATTTAGTGTTAAAATTGTTTTGTTTTAGTGATAACTTTTTAATTACTAAAATTTAATAAAATATTATGCGCAGTGTCGTTTCGATACTACAAATGTCAAGGACATGTTGAGAACTCGTGTTATTAAAGTTCTTTGTTTGCTCTCGCAAATTTTATATGGTGCTAATGTTATAAATTAAATATTTTACAACAAAAAGAGTTTTCATTAAAAAAAATGCATTTATTTTACATAATTTTTGGATAATGATGTGAAAATTTACATAGGAGCTTTTGAATCATTGTTTAGTTAGTAAAATCCGGCTTGCAGAAGTCGACTGCATTTTAAAGAGGTTCTGTATACTATAAAAATAGAAGTTTATTATTTTTTCTGAACCTCGCCCCCTCCCCTTCCCAACTAATGGGTTTTCAAGATTTTTAATCGCAAAAATGCGAGTTCTCTGATGTTTTCAACATTGACTTTTACGATAAACTCCAATGAATGAAAACATATTTTTGTTATTGACGTTCGAAGCTGTTCGAGACTCGAATAGCATAATAAAAATCCTGTTTTTATTTTACTGAAAATAAATGTTAATTTAAAAATTGAATAACTAATGTTTATTGCATTTCATTTTAAATCTGAACTTTGGCACTATAAAATGTTAAAATCTGAACAAAAATTATTTAAGCTTAAATAACAGTAATAAAATGTTCATAAACATTCACAATTTCAACTGTGTTCAATTTTATAATTATTTACCGCCAAAAAAGCGGTGGTTAAAATAAATTTCCTCATTCGACTGAAATAGACGTTGAAAATGATTCGCTTGTTGTGTTTGGGGATTAAAGAATTTGTACAGAATTTTACTGGTCTTTCTGGGTAATGTTCGATGATGAACTCGAGCAACAGCTGTAAAAATAGAAACTCCATTACCGCAATAGAAGCAAATTCACTGTAATAAGTTATGCCAGAGAATGAAGGAAGTGCTTTCGAACTCTAAACCCGGAACTAAAATTTCGAGAGAGATAAGAATTCCCATGCAGTGAAGTTTGTATATGCATTTGAGATGATCATTTCTCGTGAAATTTATGGACCCAATGGCGAATGACATTTACTTTATGTGACCATTTTATCTTAATAAAATTGTTCTCTCTGCTCCCTAGACATATACGAAAATTCGGAAGTAAGAAACGGTTGTGGTAACTCGCATATGTTTTGGGGGACACACGAATAAAAAAAACACAAGGGATTGTTGGCATGTTAACACATCTTAAACACGTTTTGAAAGAAAAAATATAAATTGTAATAATAAAATTAAATAGCTTGTATCGTTGAAGGACGATGTCATCCTGTCGGTAAAAAAATAATTATCTGGGAGGATTACCTGACTGAAGGAAACAATACCCGAATATGGATGCAGTGGAACTAGTGCAGTTGAACAGGTGCCAGTTGAGAGTGTGAATGTGATTACAGCTGTAATCAGCAACTGATTAGCAACTTGTCAATTTCGCACTACAAGCCCCATTTTGCGTCACTAAAATTACGATGTGCGAAAATAAATTAGCGTGATTTTATTGGGGCTGTAACTTAAGGGGAGGCATCTGGGGATGTGCACAAGATTCACGCAAGTGTGAACATCTTTTACAATACGCACGAATTACAGCTGCCCTAGGAGGAGACTATAACATGTGACCTCTGACCCATTTGGGGATAATTCATTACACATAAATCACTCGATATTGTATATGTACTAAACACAATAATATACTGGAATCAAATTATTTTGTCTGGTGATATCGTTCGCTTGTCAACTGGAACTTGTACTACTCAGTGGTCATCGGTTAAATGACGGTGTCTAGAAATGTTTCATAAGCTAAATTTCGTATGAATTTAAGATAAATTTATCTGTGTGATATTAATGCAAGCAATTGTGCCGCAGTTATTTTGATATCCTTCCACTGCAGGAGATTAAGTGGCTGCAATCACGTCCGTGGCTAAGTCACATTTGGACTCTGCTCTATTTTCAATATGACGAGATTATGGCATGAGTCTGGCGTCATTGAACGTTAAGAAAAGAGTTTTCTTCCAGTTTATTTTTGTTTTACATTAATTCAATAATTCAATTGATTTACTAAAATTAAAATTAAAATTAAAAAAAAAATGCCTGATAAACAAATTCAACTCAATTAGTAATGAATAAGAGAACAACAAAATAAAAAAATTACGCACTTATAAAACTTGACAAAAGAAATGCTAATGATCTCTGCTTCACTTAATCAAAACACATACTCGAAAAAACATAACATATGAACATAAAAATACTTCATAAATATTTATTGATATATTAAAACCCATAAAAATATCGTGTGGATAATTTTTCACATTTAAGTGAATTAATGAAAATTTATGATAATTACTATCACGAGTTTTGTTGATATTGTGTAAATAAGTTTTAGTCAGAGATATTAAATTGTTTACGTGTTTAAATAGAGCAATTTTAAATACCCCCAGCCAAGGCATTGTTTACAGTTTTCCCTTTTTGTTCATTTTGTTTGCTTTTAATAGCGGAAATCGGAACATATTTTTTTTCGCATGAAATCCACTCGACTTTACAGTTCAATAAATCACAAGTGAGTTCCGTTGCATTTTGCCTGTACACTTGATTTATGTGTTCATTGTTGTGGGTTGGAAGGTGTCGAATTGGATCCAAAGTGGAATTTAGTTAGAAACATTGTCTTTGGGGTGGTGTTAAGCGCGTCGACCTGGCTCAATGATTTGCCACCTTTCGGATTTGGATCAGGGTTTAGGGTGCACTCCACAAGTACTATACGAGTAGGCTGCCGAAAATGCCTTTTCGTATTTGCATTACTGTATTTGTTTTTCGTATTATTATTATTAAATTGAGTATTACGAGGAAAGCAATGCAGATACACAGCTTAAAACTAAGTAACAAAACAATCACACCTCAGTGGTGTAATTCAATGAATGTGAATGATAAGTGTAAATAAATATTTAAAATACAGTAAGACCTCTATAAAATAAAGCTCAATTGAAGGACAAACAAAATTATGCTATTAGAATTTGACATTTACACGCAAATTAAATAACAAATGTATTTTTGCAAGTTTCATCTTCGTAGAAAGAATTTTTACCCGGAAAAATAAATTTGTTTTGTTTACACCTTTGAATTGGAAGTGTAAAGTTTAAATAAGATTGCTTTTTACTGCTGAAATGCAAAATAATTGATTCCCAACCAAATTGTGTCTGATTCTAGTAGCAAAACTTCCTCAATAAACGTATTTGTGCAATACAAAGTGAACTTTTGTAGAATCACAAAGATAAACAATTCATTAAAAAATATAGTACAAGTGTACGGTTAATGTCTAGATGTACTAGAATCGTTACAATCCCATCTTTACCTAGGAGAATTGGTTTTCTAGTATTAGTTTTCCAGAATTGGGAAATCGAGTACTTCGTGGGGAATAACGTTTAACTTTGACTTTCATTTTGTGATACAAATTTTTAAACGCATTTTCGTTAGAGTTAAATGTTTTTTGGGTTATTTTCACTTTTTATATCCTAGATGTAGGGTATTAATATTAGTTGTAAGCGAACGTTAAATAAATATATTCAATATTAGAATTGCAGAGATTCTAAATCAGAATTATGAATACTATTTCTCTCAGAAATAATATTATAACAAAATACTAAAATAAAACGGTTTGTCAACATTTTCAACCGCACTACTTGAAATTATTCAAGTGCATATTGTGAACATTGGAGTCGTACCAGAAATTTTAATGAAAAAAAAAAAAAAAGTTATGTTATCAAGAAATTCGTTTTATTGAGGTTTTCTTGTAGATTAAATGTTGTTTTGTTAGGGAAAACTAGAAAAATATTAATAAGGAAATAATCAGTCCTCAAATTAGATTAACTTTCCTTTCCTTCCCTAAGTTTTAACCACTTCAATGGAATTTTTCTGTTGGAAAATTATCACGTGTTGAAAATTCAATGCATTCAATGAAAAATCTATTAGTAATAATAATGTTATTCGTAATTTAAATAAAAGGAAAAATTAAATACTAATTACTAAAGAAAAATATTCAATGTTATTTGCGTGAACGAGTCTTGGTTTAGAGTTTCTCTTCCGCATCATTGATTTATAAAAAATGATTTTCATTCTGGTAATTTTCACTCTGGTAATGACAAGCATCGAGAATATTGTATTTTATTTTAGATGATTTTCCTACTTTACTAATAGGATAAACTTTGAAAATGCTTCCACCATAAATTGAGTTTCTATAAATTCTTGGAATTCTCTTAATTAAACTCCAGATTCCTTTTGAAGCGGAAAACTTCTCTATAATGAACTTGAAATATCCCATTATTAAGGATATTAAAAAATACTGTAGAAAAAATGGAATTGATTTTATTAATGAGAAAAACAAGCCATCAAGTCAAAATTAGTTTCGGATTCCTTCAGCTAAAACAAAACGGAATTTCACTTTGTGCTCTCCAACGGAATCCAAGTGCAGCCTTGACCTTCACTCTCCAGGAAATTTGATTTTAAATTGCAAACTAACGTTGACGGCGCCGAGTCTTTAAGGCGTCGTTAGTGCAATATTGAATGCAAATTAGTTAAATATTAAAATCAATGCTGAAGCGCAAGTACACAGAAGACGTATTGCACCTGAGGCAGCAAAATGCAATCAAATCCAAGGGAAAGGGACAAACGGGACATCAGATGTGGAAAGTCCCTGCTGTAAATTTGGTTTGTGGTTTCCCACTTCAGGAGAACTTTGAATTAAGGCCAGAGATCGAATTGCATCTTAGATTTGGTTTATCGAATATTGATTCCATTCCAAAATCACTCCAAAATTTTAAACTTTTGTTGCATTTAAAGTAATTAATCGATTAAAAGTGCAATGAAAATGTAATTAAAGTCCAAAATCAAATTTTTTAACATTCCATATTTCCTTGGAAAAGTTTTTGCGATAAAGACACAAGTACTGAGTTTATACTCAATGTTGATTGCAGATAACGTTACCCAATGCACCAATGCACTTATGTCAATTAAGTGTGCAAGTGCAACGTTTTTTACACAGTTTGAATGCTCAATTGTTCGTGAAACTTTGATCAGCATTTAAGTGCATTGCGACAAATGTTTCTTTAGTCTCAAGAAAAATCAATAATTTTTTTACAGTCTATTGATCTTGATTTACTGTTTTTTAAAAGTTTCTTCTCTCAAATTCTCTTCACGCGGCTCATTGGTTTTTTGTTAAATTATGATAAGGAAAATCCAGAGTAACACGTTTGTCATGATTAAACAATGGTGCTTAAGGTTAGTTGCATATCGGGGAATACCGGAAATATAGGTTGAGGTGTTTATTTGGCTTAAGAGAAGATTTTCAATATTGTATGAATTATAAGAAAGCAAATTAGAAGAGTTGGAAACAATTATTGCGTATTAGGAAAATATAATCCTGTTCAAAATGCTAACATATTGAAGAAATTGTTACATCCTGTTTCTTTGGTTGTTTAGTTATTTCTGCTTTAACATAGAAACTCTGAATTTTTTAAATGATCTCTTTCAAGGTGCTGCAGTTCGTAAACCAACACATCGTCTTTTCAGTGAAAACTCGTTAAGACAAATTAAGTCCTTAGACACGTAAACAATCATTCAGGTAGGGAGCAGGATTCTTTCACTGAGTTTACTTTGTTTCTGTTTTTTATGCGAGTATAGGAAAAAGACGTAAGCAAGTTGTAAAGGTAAAAATTCTAGTTTTTGCAGATTTAAAAAGTAATAATCCACGATTATTACTTTATTACTTAAGAGAACGATTTCAGGATTGGAGGAGTCATTACAACATTCAGCAGAGTGTCCTTTTGGCTATGTGACCGAAGGGTATGGAAATCAAGAACGAGTTTTCCAAGTCCCCATGCATGAAGACGCGCGTAAGAGGGTAATTGCTTCTTTCTGCTTCCATTAATGATTGCAAGTTGTTGTGAAGCATGAGAATCATACAAGATTTGTGGATTCCGGCGATTTGGAACAATACAAAATTCTCATGCCAATTATTGTCCGTTCTGCTGGCGGAAACTCATTCGGACCACTTCGAAATTTGTCTGCCTTGGCCTTCGAGGGTTAAGAAGGCGTCCTGAGGAAAGGCAGATGTTTTGCAGAAGACGAACATAAGCAGGCTTCAAGCAACGCCTGAGGGCTGAATGCCCAGTGAAATTATATTTACTGGAGTGGCAACTTACATTTCATTCACAGTTGCAGATCCTGTCCAGTGCTGGATGCACTCACTTTGGTAGTAAGGATTAGTCCTTCGTCAGCTTACACCGCTGAACTGCTCGGTCAACAGAGGGTTGTCCACCGTTTTTCGAATCCTCTCAACACTACGATTCACCTAATTTTCGCACTGGCACACGTTCGTAAAGCACTCAACGGCCACTACGCTCATTGCAAGTCTGGCACTTTCGCGTTGAGAACGTTCAGTGCCGAATTTGCGGCGCTGTCCACGGGCTCGTGTCAGAATGTCCAATTTGCCACTCCATCTGCGGCAGAAGAATTCGATTTTTCAGCGAATCCGATTAATACGGCCACTGACTGCAAGCTTGCGGTGGCGTACCAAACACCAAATACCAAGCAATTTACTAACGGTTACCAATTTCATGCAGCGACGGGCAACAGCAACGACACTGGCTTCCAACTGCGTTGTATTGCACTGTGTCACCACCTCGACAGGTAAGTGATAATAGCGAAAACGAAACCGATTGGGTCGTCAATGATAGCAATTTGACTGCTGGACCACGCTACTGATGCTCCAGGAAGTCAGAAAGGAAACCGCTATAACTCCTGGTCGATGCACACGCTAAACTCGACTGCCTTCCAGAGAGTCGACCACCGCTACACTTGCCGTTGGCTCGTTGCTAATAGTGCCGTGTTGCTCCGTCGAGCGTTCTTGTCGTCATCGATTATATTAGAGAAGTTGCCACCTACCAATGTGAGCCGTGAGGTGGCGGAACCGTTTCGCTCTCTCCTTAGCGCAACGAGCGTCTCTTCCATGGATGGGCGCAGGCTTGAAACTGAAAGTAGATGCTGTTTCAGCATCTTCTCACGATGCGGCAGCAGCGGCGTGCCGGTTATTAGATGGGTAATGCGTGATTTCGGCGCTATTTACTTTCGCCAGCGACCTCTGCCTTCTTCTCTCTCAACCAAAAACTTTTCCTTGCGTAATTCGACACCAGGAACTGAGTAACATCCTTTTGGATCCATTTCCATAATCATTTCGCGTTGAGATAAAATCAGGCTTCTTCGTAATCCGTTTAACGACTTTCAACCATTGTGCAGACGGGAAACAGCACGCAGCTGATAACTGACCCCCATAGCAATGAAGCAATTGCATACATGCGTAAGAGAACATATCTAGAGTTGAACGACTTTCTTCAGATTTCTCAGTGGCAATGCAAAAACCATTCGAGGGTGTTGCAATTTGTGGAATGCACTTTTAAATAGACGGTTTACGCACGACACTTTGACCTTCACCTTTTGTGACTGCAAACGGTTTCTTCTTGTTTGTTTATTCTATTGGCCGCTGCGCTGCCTGCATTGATAACTGTCTGTCTAGCTTACAAAAACTAAAAATCCTTTTGATTAAACAGAAGCTAAATATAATATAATGGCGGAAAATTCCCTGTAGGTATCTACAATTTAAAATAAACACCCACGAAATAAGTGCACGTTTGTTTATGCTGAATGTAATGAAATCTGCTGACATTGGCATGATTCATGCAATCGAATACCTGCTGCATGTAATTACAACATACCAAGTTGCACGGTTCAAAAGACTATTGCAAATGATGTTCCTAGAGAAATATTTATTGAAATTTGCTACGGAAAACAGGATGAGAGTCGACTAGTCGAGGGAATCAAGTTTTTGAATATTGTGAAGATCAACTTGACCAAAATCCAAAAACAAGAATTTTTCCTTGACCGGCACTGTTCTTGAGCTAGAAATAAAGAAAAGTATTAATGATCCTAAAAATTTCATTCCAGTTTTATTGCTTCGCCAAGTACACGAGGAACGAGGCTCGATTCATTTGGAGTAAATCACAAGTCCGATGAATTCGCTGGTGGTCCTGTATGACGAACGTCGAACTGCCGCGCCGCAGAAAAGTGAGTTTGGAATTCATGTTTTGCTTTTGTCAAGATAATAATTTACGCTTTGACGATATTTTAGGAAGATATTCAATAACTTTCTGGGGGAGTAATTTATGGGTAATATCTTAAGCATTATAATTATGTTTCTATAAATAAAAAGAAATAAAATGTCTTTTTTTCCCATACAAAATTTATTAAGACCAGTTGGGTTGCTGTAATTTTCGCAATCGTAATCTCATCTGCTCTCATTAAATAGTTAACACGACTCGTTATTTCCTCTGCTTATATAAAAATAATGTCAATTTTCAGCTAATCTAATATTTTATACAGCTTCAATTTAAATACGTGTTTTACTTCTAGTAACATTGATATTGCATTCAATTTCAAAACTTTATTACACAATTTATTAATTTTATTGTTAGAATATCTACTTAATTTGCTAAGATTAATGTTTACATTAAAGCTTAGACAGGAATGATAATGGGAATGATATATTGAAAAACTTATAACAGCATTTTAACAAGCTGCAGGAGATGAACAATTTGTTTTTCACTTCATTGAATTATTAATTGCCTTTTTGGTTATTGTCCAAAAATCAAAAATTAAATATAATTAACAAATATATTGAATTAATTACAACAATTGATTAGATTGTTTGATTAATAATGTAAATTGGGACGAATTTTGTAGCATTATTCTATAAATATATACTTATATTGAAGTCCTTGTTTACAAAACATTTTTGAAGACATTAATGTCACACCATCTACTCTACGTAATTCTTTGAAGAATAACTTTATTAAACTCTCTACGTTTATTCAATATCTTTGAACAACTTAAAACTGCACTTGACCATAAAATATTTCCCTCTCAAACTTTAATGAATCTACACCATAAAAGCTTTAGTGAAAGTCAAAACATGTAACACACGCCTTCATTACAAACCAAACAACAGGATGTTTTGAAATTGTTTAAATTATCCCGGCCACTCGAAAGTGCATAAATAATACCAAAAAACAAATTATGTCTGAATTGGAATTTTTTGAAATTGTATAGTAACCACAAAACGTTGATTTGTAAGAAATAAAATTACTAATTGGCAATTGCAAAAACAAGATTTCGTTGCTCAAAGATGTACAAAAATATTTCAATGATTTTCTTTCCTCAGTGAATTCCAATATTATTAAAAAATATTTAGATGATTTAAATATGGTCATTCAACGAGTATTACACTCGATCTAATACAGAAATGGATTCCGTTCGGATGAAGTTGCAACGTTGAAATAAATTTTGCATACAATTATGACGTACTCGTCTCAATTCCAATGACTATTTCAATTGAATTGATAATCGAATTTTTTTATACATTGAAATGCTGCAACACCACCGAGAAGGAAATTGAATTGCACTTATTTAAAAAGCGTACGAATTCATGATGTTTACATACATAAGGTATACAACGTACGATTCTTCTCTGTCTACACAATTATTGTTGTTTCTAGAATTTTCAACACAAAATTATAATCAGCAAATGACTAGCGAATACGAATAGATTTCAAATATTGTTAAACTTACAAAGTGCGATATTTTGAATGCGTACTTATCGAACTCATTTGTTGAGATCAATGCATTGGTTCAATATTAACTGAACTACAGTTACTACGTAAACACAACAAACATTTCAATTTGTTGTTCCAATATAATATATATTATATTATATATTGTTGTTAACAAAAATTATTGCTTACAGCCACGGCAAACAATACGACGAACAAGTTGCATGTTCGTCAGTGAGATCGAACACCGACTGTCTTTGTCAGTGTTTTCGATACGGGGAACCCCCACCGTTGCCAATACTGGAGGAAGAACCGTTTCTAGATATTGATGACTGTCTTGATATAGAGCTGCGGCGTTGAGGAATCACGAATGGTGGCGGCGGTTGAGGCGTAAATTGAGGTGGGATTGAATTGGTTGAGGTTTGGCGAACTAGTTGTTTTGGTGGTCCTGAAGTTGAGACCTGAACAGATCCACTGCGAGAGATCATTCCAGTTCCTGTGCGAGGTGGAATAGCTGGTGGTGGTCCACGGGATTTCGGGCTTTCGATGGAGGATTGTGATGGAACACGAGGTGGTATTTGAGGTGGTGATTTTGGTTGGGGTTCACTGAAGGACTGCTGTTGAATGCTGGTGCGCGATGGAAGATGAGGTGATCGAGGTTGAGATGATTGTTGCGTTGGAGATGATATGGGCTTTGTTTGAGGCTGAACGGTTGAGGTTGTTACTGTCGGCTTTTGGGGCTGTATTGTATGTTTAACAGTTACAGTTTGCAGTTTGTTACTAGACTGTTGAGGTAATGGCTGTGTGCCAGAACGTTGAGATGGTTGAGCCGAATTCCGTGGGGATGATTGCTTCTGTGCTGGCTGATGTTGAATTTGATTTCGAACATTTTGCTGAGATTGTCCGTGCGACGTAATTGTACCCGTTTTCTTGTGCTCTTGTCCAGCTGCAACGTATGAGAAGACACACAGCACCGAGTAACAAATCTGATCCGCCTGCATTAAAACCATTATTGAATTTTATTGATGACTAATTTTTAAGCACATAATGAAACACTTACGGTAACTTAAGGGAGAAACACAACAAATAAAGGCGAGCATAAAACCTTAAATACGTATAAGACATTGGAAATAGGCTTTTACATGCAGTTTAAAACAATAGGAGATTGTATTAGTTAGTATTATATTGTATAAGTTTTGTACAAGGTTAGTTCAATTCAATCTTCTGGTGTATGTGGACTGTCCATTAATTTTCGTGCCAAACGAATAGAAAACAACCTATGCAGGCAGAGGGCAGCTTGTGGTGCCTTTTAGTTTAAAACAAAGAAAGTTTTGGATAAAAATAATAATGTTATAGAGGGAAATTTTACAAAATCAATTACAAATTTTGTATGCAATCAAGTTTTTACGAAATTTTTTGAATGGATAATAATTATTGAAATTCATCAAATTTTTTTTTTGATTATATAAATATTGCTTACAAAATTTGCACGTGCTAAAAATTCAACAAGGAATATGTTTCGTAATTCACTTACCATTGCAGACTTATATTTTCGCTGAATAAGTTGTCTAGTTTTTGGATCTGAAATAAAAACACATTATATTAAAAACATTAATTGTAATACAGAGAAGATGGCTTACTGTATTCCTCAAGCACAAATATTCCGCCTTTCTGAGTGAAGCACTTTCGAATATGATCCAATCTTACGAAAAACTATAATAGAATAACACAATAATTTGTTAGAGTGTAAATAAAAATGCGGAATACTGTGAAATAACCATTGTTATTCTAAAATTAATTAATTTACTTTATCAGAGTTTGTGAGAAAGTTGCTACATGCAAACTGCGTGTGGCGGCTTGATTAGAAAATTCTGTTCAAAAAATCAAAACAGAATCATAGAAACAGGGGTTAAAATAAATGCGAATAAAAAATCGCGTAACATTCAAAAGTACTAAAAAGTAAAAATAACTAATTTTAAGCGTTGTAAGCGAAAGCGATTTGTGAATTGCTAGTCAAGGCAAAAAAGCATTCAGTATTTCAGCCAGCGGCGTAAGCATTTTATTGAACAGTTCAACGAACTCTAAAGGAAATGAATGAAGAACTAAAACTAAAAATGAAACCTCAAGAATAACGAGATGAAACAAAAATCGTAATAGCAGGCAATTGTAATTTCTAAATAGCACTTGTGAGATGGTCTTAATTTACATAGTTTCTTCGCATGTTTTCTATTTTGATCAACTATTTTTTTTAACAATATTTCACGGCACAGGAAGAAATCCAATGTTTTTGTCTTTAGCCTGTTACAACTTGCATTTTTTTTTTATATTTGGCAAATGTAGTAATCGTCATCTACTCAGTAAATTTTCCTAAAATATTACTTTCAAACATTATAAGCAAATTAATATTATATTTTTGTGTAATTTTGGAATTTTTTCAACAGCATGCCAAATTCCCACCAGTTTGTAAGAATTTCAAAATGTTTAAAACGAGAATGTTCTAAAATATAACAATTAAACGAAATTAAGTGAATTGGCCTTGAACTACCAATTACGAAAACTATAAAACAATACAGAGCAAAAATCATCAGTGGACAAATATTTGCAACCTGTCAATTGGGTGGGGAAGGTAACTATATAATTACTACAATCTACTTGCCGAAAATCTCTACAAGAAACTCTACACAAGCAAACAACTCAAACAAATTTTTGTTTATTTTATAAATCATTTAATATTTTTGTTCATGTGCCTTTCCTTAACATGTAAATGGTAAACTAAAATTTTTGTTCAAATTTGCAACTTTCTTAAATTTATCTCTCCCTGTTGTTTTCATTTTATTTTTTTTATTTTTTATTTAATTAATTTCATTTTATTATTGTAATGAAATTCTTTGAAAATGTTTTCTGTACAGGTGGTTATTAATAGAAAAAAAAAACATTAACATTAAACGGATATGAAAAAATAAGGTGAGAAGAAAAACAACTTTGAAATTATAGTGGAAAGTAAAATATATATATAAATATATATATATATATATATATATATCAATTGCTCATTATTGCAAACACTGAGGAAGAAAGAAATTTTGTTTGTAAAGTTTTGTTTTCGTGAATTCTAGTCAAAAATAAAAGCTAATACTCAAAAATTATAAATTGTATAAGATTTTTTGCTAATTATTCAATTTAAAGCTCAATTAGTACCTCGAAATCCTTTATTTTATTTCGATGTGCACACACATACACATGGAGTTTGTTCAGAAGTGGACCAATCCAAAAGATGGCGGCAGCGATCCGCGAAAAAAATATATGTATGATTTTGTTAAACTTCTGATTATATAATTTTTTTTTTTGCGAAACTTTAAAGCAATAAGTACTTTGCATATTTTAAACTTATTTTCATAAATCCTTTTGAGATTTGTTTGTTTTTGTTTTTTCTTTTTAAACACACGCATCAAACCATTAATATTTAAATAAAAAATAGTGAGTAAGAAAAACATACATAAAACGAAAATATTAAGAATTTATCAAAATATACAAAAATTAGAAAAGAAACACTCACACAACTGAAGACAACTTTATAGTTAATATAGCGAATGTACACAAGGACCATCTCAAAAGTAACCAATTTAGAAACGAGAGAATTTTTCGTAATTTTTTTCAGTAGCATTATTGTGTATTTACTGCATCCTCATTGCAGTCCTCTCTCTCTTTCTCTCTCGTCAGCCAGTTTTTTCTGAGAGTTCATAAATCATTCAGTTTGGCTTCAAATGTATTTTCAGCTGACATATTTTCGATAGTAATATTTTCAAAAATAAATTCCGGACCAAATTCAATTACAAGGCATTGCAATACCACTCACCGACATTCATGTTTGTTTCTCGTTTACATATATATTTAAATTATTCAAAATTAAATAAACAATAAGTAATTAACACAGGTTTTGGTGTTAATAGTAAATCAACTCAATAAATAAATTAAAATATGAACTTAGATAAAGAATATAATATAGATACATAAACCATTTGTATAACTTTATCATATGTATTATGGTTATAATAGAGTATATTATCATATAATATAAATATAGCATTCATTACATTCACTAGCATAGTATATATATTTCGGTATATCACATTTGTAAAATTTATAAAAATAAAATAAATAGAAAACCGACCCTTCACTGTACGCAATCAATTCTATCACTGAATATAGATTTTTTTTATATACTTAAAAGTAAACGCTAAACACTTCGATGCTTTCCCGATTTTTGCAACAAATTGAAGGATACTGATTCCGATTAGCAAGCAAACACAATTCTTGTGATAATTTTTAGTTTTTACGTAAAATATGGTTTCATTATTAGTAATGTTGCTAATTTCGTCTAGTATTTTTATGATCATAAATTAATTTTAAATAATTGGGGTACTAGCAAATTCCAAAAGGTTCTCATCTAGTATTTTTCAAAAACTATAATAAAAATGCAGTCGTATATGCTTTACATCTTTTTTAAATAGTTCTTGGAAGATTAATACAAAAAGTAATAATTAAATGTGATGTTTTAAACACAATGTATCAGCTCTTTTAATTTATTTTTATTGTATCTGCACAAATTTAAGTGTTATAAATATAATCGAAAGATTATAGAAATCGTTTCAGATTCAAATAGGACATAAACACAATCATCTGATTACTGACAGAAGGATGTAAAAATTTGTTGAGGAGTTTGCAATGATCGGGAACAGCAATCCGAATAAAATCTGTCCACACAAAAAGGGAAAATTAACCAGAATTCTTGGAAAAATCTTTTAAATTTAAAGAATTAACAAAACAGTGAGCAACATAAATTTTATATTGTTTATTTTGTAACGTTGGTAAGTAACTTATTTACTTGAGTTTAGAAAGTTTTAAGATACCAGAAATAAATATTAATTTGTCAGCTATATTTCAATTTGAATCAATTTACCAAAAATTCTAGAGACTATGAAGAATGAAAACAGTCTGTTCAGTGTGCTACTTTATATAATAAAAATAATTTTGTAAAAATAAATATTATCCATCAAATAATAATAGACATTAAAAAACAAGACACGAGATGGGACCATCCTTAAAATGATACCTCTCTAAAAATTTAAAAACATTATCGTGCATTTTTTTAGTAGACATAAATCAACCTAATGCGGAATTATTTGTTTCATATCCCTTATTAATTAAATAAATAGTAATTTTTGTTCAAAAATGTCAGGAAAGCATCGTCGCAAGACAAATATTTTAAAAAATATTTGAATAAAAAGTAAAATTAAATGGAAATGAATACAAAAAAAAGTAACACTTCCGTATGTATTAAGGTGAAGGTAATTATCAAAAATAATTGCGCCAAGTTTAAAGAAAAAAAAGGTAAATAAACATGCAAATAAAAAAATTTATGAGAATATACTTATGCATTTACAATATATAGATAAATACTTATTACATATTTTGTTGACTATATGAGATAAAAGTAACGTGTATGACACTGAAGAATTTTTTATTAGATAAGTATTTTTAAAAAAAATTGTAAATAGTTCGTCAATTTAGCTGAGACAGAACATTTAAATCGTATATGGCCACGTGAATTGTAGACAATTTATTATTTCAAAATTGTATTACAAAAATCACAGAATAATTTTTTAGCAGAGTGGCTTGCAAACGAACTGAGATAGTTCCAAAAAAGTTTAAATAAACAAATAAATTAATATAATATTGCTTATTGAGAGGGTCCTTGTTTTTTCATTTGATTTTCGCACATTGGCGATTTATTTAATTCAGTTGCATTCATTCCTTTGAAAATTTTGTATTTCTGCTGTTGAACGTTCCATTTGATTACAGATTGCAAATCTGATTAGATTTTAATCTGTAAGTCAGTTTACGTAGCCATACGAGTCACGATAATATCACAGAGCCCTAATGTACTGTTTTCTGGAGCCAGATTTAATTTAACTGACATTTTATTCGATTTCCACAGTTGGTTTGGTTTTTATAATTGTTATTTCTGTAGTACATGAGCGCTCGAAGAATTCAACTTGCGAAACTAAAGTAGAGAAGTTCATAGTATGCATTTTACCAAAATATTGACGCCTATCTTAGTACTAATATATAATATAAACTATTAAAAAAAACTTGTAGTTAGGTAAACACGTAAACGAATTTTATACTTATGATTTTAAGTTGAATAAATGTGCGGTTTATTTGAAAATGTTTGGCTCCTACCTTGCTGTTGGCAAACAACAAACCAACTCCCTCCAGACAAACTTGTAGTAAGCCTCCTTCGCCAGTGTTCATATCCTGCACTGGAAATTCACCGCCAAGTTCTGGAATATTTGCAGGTACTCCTCCTCGTTCCATCGCTTCTTTAATGCAATTGTACAGATCCTTGCACTGTAATCAACAATATATTAGTAATGAAACTTGCAGATTATAAAAATTTGGAAAATAAAAAACAAATACAATTCATCAGTACCTTTCGTGTGTAATATTTGAAAAGTTGTGTTTGTCCACCATTTCTTCGCCATAAACACAGCACTTTTGTTTTCGGAGAGTATGTCATATTCACCAGTCTTTCGAACCACCATCTCTCTACAATTGTTCCATTTACAGACCGAAGGACCAGTCCATCATCGCGAACCTCCATAAAACGCAAGGGTCCTGATCCATCTACTCCTTGATACACAGTGAAACTCTGCCGATTTAGAAGACGTGAGGCTAGAGGCTTTAAATCTATGTCGTTTCCGTTCTAAGGATAAACATAATACGTTTATTTAAAATTTTTATTGAAAAGGTTTTAAAATATGTGTATATTAAGTAAATTTTTATCAAACAGTTGTTTGAGTTCAATTCGCTTAAAATAAAGGTAGGAAAATGAACTCTTACCAAATTATTAATTTGATCTACGAGATGATGAACTTCTTGTGAATATACAAGACCAATGTGACTTTTCCCTAATAAGCGTCTAATTTTTCTTTTTATTTCCTCTTTATTAACATTGAGCATAACCAAAATAGCTGTTAAGTTGTAGAGCATTGTTGATAACAATCTGTCTTCGTCATGTTCCAAACGTTTTCGCTCCGATTCACTTAATGCCTTGTACCGTTCCATCATTTCGCACGGTCCCTAGAAAATATTATTACATATTTAAGTAATTAAGTGAATACATAAATAAATTCATTGTAGGTTGATTTGGATCAAATTGAATGCATAAAGTGCTTAAAGAATTAGCGCAATATTTTTCTTTTGAATATTTTTTTAAAAAAAGTACACAAAGTAGACATATCTCCTAATACAATACACACCTGATCCATTCCAATCATATCCCTCTCTTGACTAACGGCGTCCAAAAAAGCATCCTCCCAAAATTGCATTTGGTCCCACAAAATAAGTCTATCCTTCCCCAGCAATCCTTCAAACAGATAAACTCGAGGGGAGTCTGGTGACGGTGAGGTTGAGGTGTTGATCAAATGACCTCCAGTATATCTAAATCCTGCACTGAGGGTTGATTTGCCTGACCACAGGCTACTCGAACGAGTTTTTGAATCTTTCGATGCATTCGTCTGTTAGGAGGAAAAATATAAACGTCAGAATATATAACATTCATTAACGATATTATAAGTTATAATATTAAAAATAAAAAAACATAAACTTGAATATCAATAGATCCACATAAAGCTGTTTATTACAATCAGCACATTTCAGTTATGCAAAAAATGAATTAATATCAAAAATATTGTTCTTTTTTTTTTGTTTTGTTTTTGTAAAGCGAATTTACTTACGTTTTCGTATTCTGTATCAGAAACTGTTGAACGACAACTTATCGAAGGTATAAGGGGGCCCCCGGGCTGAGTTGGTAGCACATCACTGGCCACGGATAGAGCCCCCGATGAACCATGCACAGTACCCTAAACGGTTACACACAAACACATATACACAAATGCAAAGATAGTTATGTTTTGAAATAAATAATTTGTTCTTTATTGGGGTTTTCTTTTAAACTTGTGTATTTTTCTAATCTAATCGCCTAAAAGTTACTTTTTGCTAAATGCCTTATCCCGAAAAATCATTAAATTGAAACTACGAATACTAATGCAATTTCGACTCAAAAAATAATCATAGACCGAATGATATTACAACAAAGGAAATTATAAAAGAAAGCGGTCTAGAATTGGCAATGAATGTGCATCACACAGCACTCAAAATTAAAATTCTTATGTAGTTCATTTATAACTGTCATGGCAAATTGTTAAAAAAGCTTATTTTTTATTTCATTGTTAGCCCAAAAAGTATAAACAAAATAGTAAACTATTGATGAGATTTGAAGTGTCCAACCTGATTGTGATCTGCCAAATGTTTTCCTTACGTAATTTTGAGGTAATGTGTTTTTAAAATAAATACAGCTGCATAATATTGAAAACTAGAACAATCAAGTGATGATTGTGTGAGAAAAAGTTTGCGATTTGCAAAATATATATTTAATGAGAATGTATTTGAATGGTGTGTTGGTGTCGTGAAGTATGCACGTCTAAGCAGGCTATGCTAAACTTTGTATGTACAAAGAAGTGTAGAATTGGTGGAAACCGCAAACAACTAATTAATCTAGCAAAACTAATGGGTGGATGGAAAGGAACTTACATCGGAGTCGAAGGAGGTCAACTTGCTCATAAGCATGTTCCTTTTTTGTGTTAGCATATCCTTGAACATTTCGGTCGTTGAATGGGACTCCTGGCCCTCGGTGGACGACAGACGTCGTTGACTAGCGCCCTTCTCTGTTTGTGTTGAGCTTTTACGCGAATTCTGTGCCGTTGTCCATTCACTGCCTCCCGTGGGATCGTTCGGACTCTGGGGCGACCGTAGATTCTCCCGACTACCTGTAGGACTGGCAGTTTGGCTTGACAATAAACTTGCGGTCATGTCACTAGTCTCTGTCAGTTCACGACTCCAGAAATGTGTGTGAGCAATCTCCATCATTTGGAACACTGACGCCATTCCACCCAGACCGAAATTCGAGTACGTATGGTCCAGTCCATTTGCTGTTGCTTGCAAACATCTCAGCATCCCTTTCCAAATCGGTTTCGAAATGCACTGAAATTCGTATTGGTCATCAACAAAAATATATTAATACCATAAAGAAAAAGAAACTTACGACATCGTCTATGTGATCATCGGGTGCGATTTTCCGGTCCAGTGTGCGATTCAGTTTTCCCAACACCAACATGCGGTAAGATTCGTCCTCCATGAGTTTCCTTAATCTGTTCAACTTCAGCCATCCGACTCCCTCACCAGCCAACACTTGATTGATGACATCCTTGAGGAAGGCTTGATTCTCTGAATTGCTGTGCGATCTCTCCTGATTTTGTTGCCGCTGAATTTCCTCCTGAGTTTGCCTCGGTCCAGAATGTTTGATGAGCGGTGTGCGTTCCACCAAAGCCTTTCGACCAGGGAACGGATCAAATGATAAACCCATTTTTGATGATTGTTTTTGTTGTTGGTTTTGCGGTTGATTAAATTTTTGTTGCTGTTTATCTATTTTTCGCAAATACATTGTAAATTGTAAACAACATATTTATTTATCTGTACATACTTTTGTTGCCAAATAAATCTGAAAACATGCTTGTTGTCGATGAAGCAATTCCATTTAAGTCAGTCCCAATCGAGGAAAAAAAATCCCTTCCGGTGCCCTGAATCATTCCTCCTTGTTTCTGTGATACCAACAAATTCCCTGGTACGGGTCCACCCATCTGATCTCCGGGTTTCATTAACCCTTTCTTCGTGGCGGCCTCCTTAGCGGTTTTCGTAAGATCCCCAAATGTCGATTTTCCAACGTAAGTGAGGTCCTCGAAGGTATTCTTACTCACTCCTGCTGCCTGCTTGGACACTTCCAGAGCCTGTTTTGATGCTTCCTCTGCAGCCTTTTTTGCGTGTAGTGTCAACTAAAAAACATTTTGAAAATCTCAAATAATCATTGGATTTGACACTAACCAAAGAATGACATAATTTAACTAAACAAATTAATTGAATTGTTAATTGTAATGCAAGAAATTATGTGCTCCGCGAAAAGTTTTGTATTTTTGGTGGGCAAAATGAAGTTCAACTAAGGATTTATGTTAACTACAGAAGTAAAAAAATTATTCCAATATTATTATAACTAAATTTAGAAATTGCAACAAATTCAATTCTAAGTAATTCTACTTGTTGTTTGGTTGTTCCCATAAGCGTTATGGTTCGTATTTATTTTCCTGCCGCATTGTTTTACAGTAACTTTACAAATAAATTCATTTGATGCAAAAACCATAAACAATTTATTGTGAAGTTTGAAATCTTATTGAAGGGCATAAACGTTTTATTTTAATAATCTTATTTCGCTTTTGTTGTATGTATAATTCGAAATTCAAGATTTTTCTTTTTTCAAAAATACATAGAAACACATAAAATTTTAAATTATTGGTATTAAAAAATTAAAAAAAAAAAAAAAAAATTAACAAATATACAAAATGTAGAAAAGAATCATTTTCATTAAATGTAATTTCAAAATTTTGGGAAACCATTGCCTCTTCTTACTTTTCTTTATAATCTCGTTTTGTAATGAACTAATTATTTGGTCTAATAATTTCCGATAAGATAGGAACAATTTCTTTAATTTGTTGGGCATAAGCAATTGATAAGCTACAGTGATTCAAACTGAGTTCTATTGTGGCTCTCTAAAATTCACTGTGTAGGAAATTTACAAATCGATACAGTGTAATTTGTCTAAGCAGAAAGAATACAAGTATGTAGTATCGTTTTTACATTATTTACATAAAATACTTTAAATAATTTTCACAAACACTCCAAAAAATTTACACTTTTGAATTTTGATACGAAAAGGCAAAAAATATTAATTTATCTAGTAATTTCTGAATTGTCTTAATTTTTATAGGTTTTTTTGTAAAATTAAAGCCAATCGTTTTATACGAGACTTGTAACTACAAAAAAGCTGCCTTTTTGTATTTTATTTTCAGTATTATACGTGCATTTTCGTGAACGGAAAACGTGGTTGAATTAATGGACAAAAACTCTCTCATGTGTATCAATGGCCAAACTTTGATCTAATGGCGATGAAAGTCACTCAACGTATGAGGAAATGTTTGAAAATTGCATTTACAAACCTGCTCGAATGGATTAACAGGCTTTCCCTCTTCGGAAACTTTTCCCATTGTTTGGGGCTTACTTGTCTGATATTCGAAAAACGTAAAGAATATAATTTGAACAAATTTAATCCAACAAACAAGGATTATTAAGACAAAAAACAATTATTGTGTACAAAGTTTTTTGTTAATTTTATTTTGTTGTTGCTTTTGTTCGTTTTAAAATAATATTAATGTGTTTGTCGCAAAGGAAATACCTTATCGACTTGAGCTAGGAGACCATCTTGACTGCTCTGTCGTGTGGTTTCTCGGACGAGTTCCTTCGCCTGGGAAGCAAAATGTTCAAAAAGGGAGCTTTGAGATCCTTGCCTTTGGGCTGCAGTAACTGATTGTTGCATTGTGGGACTTCCAGAACTGGATCCTGAACTGGTGGTCCTCGCCAAAACATTGCTAACACTCGATTGTCTTGCTAATCCAGGACTAATTGGTGGAATCTAAAAAACAAAACGAATTCCTCCTATAACTAATGAACAAATGCAAACTATTTCAATTTACTGGTGTTTTTGCTCTTTTCTGTGAATTTTTGCGCTCTAACTCAGATGTGCTCTCAATCTGTGGAGTTTGACCGGAAACAATTGTTTTAGCCGTTGTTGTCGAATTCGAATCGGATTCATTTTCGAAGCTTCCGCCCCCCGCATTATCACTGCTCTCCTTTTCTTCTCGAACAGGCTGTGGTGTTTCAACTTTTAGTTTTGGTGTATACTCAAATTCTGAATCACGATTAAAGCTTGGCGAACTTAAATCAGATCTGCTGGAAGAAGACGATTGCGGTGAATCTGCTCGATCAACTTCTTCCTTGGAAGACGGTAATTCAATTCCTTCTGGGAATTGTAACGCACTAGGAGGATGATAAACTGAATTCGGATCTAAATTTGATGACATTGTCTGTGAAATTAGATGATTCAGTTAGAATTCAATTAATGCACAAATTTATTTACTTGAGGAACGACATGATGATGATGCGAACCGAATACATCATGAAGACTTGGTGATAAATCAGATGATACCATTTCGGAAACGAAATCACTTAATGAGGAATATGATGAACTTGTACTTTCTGCACCTTCGGAATCTGAGCCACTCTCGTCGGTGGCCTGGCATTCCATTTGTTGCAGACTTCTTAAGGCCCCATTTAAAGAGCTGCCGTCATCCCACACAGGAAAACGAATTGGTGTTAAGTTATGTGCGTACCATTTGGCCTTGTCACCAACTTGCATTGGATCCAAGACTCCAGTTTGAACTCGTAAAAAGGCGACATTTGTTGGTGTCAATGACCATTCAGCCAAAAATTCTACAGCTTGTGTCCTTGCAAATTTATTGAGGAATATTGAGGCACGAGGACGTGATCTTAAGAAACTATTTATTTGAAATGCCACCACGGGACGAGGATACAATCTTAGCGTTCTAGTGTGCTCCGAAAAGTTCGCTAATGTATTTTGAGAATTAAAAAATCGAACCTAAAATACGTAGTAAAGTGTAGTTTGTGATCAGAAACATAACGCTTAACAAAATACCATTGCTACTCTAGTTGCAACATCTACAGAGTCTACATCACTGCCGTATATGAAGGGATTGACTGGCGGTGGTGCTAAAGGACTCGGTTGTCGTGAAGGAACTCCTTGAGTGGAAAATGAACTTCTTTGGCTTGAGTACTGCGAACTTGGCTCTTGAAAAGGCAGCTTGGCTGATGACACCCTGCAAAAAATTTATTCAATTTTACTTCACAAACTTAATTCAAGATTTGTTTATTATATTTTTTAATTTACCCCAGAATTGGTGGCTGCTGTAAACTGTCCCGGACAGAAGGTAGCAATTGCTGGTTAGAAGCTGCTTGATTATTAGCAGACATCGAACTCAAGGCCTTTGTATAGATAAAATAAAAACATTAGTATCGAATCAAAAACAATTGATATATTTTTTAAATGGAATTCAATGCAATAGCCGACAGAATAGTTTCTTGGACAGCTTTTGCTGTTATTATAATATTAATCTAAAAGTTCTCGCAAATGCTAAGCAATAGACATTCTGCAAGCAATTGCAAAGTTTTAGCATGCGAAATGTTTTACGAACATAAGCTTCTGAATTAGAGAATGTAATGCAACAACTGAAAATAATTAATGACTGTTTATGTTTTACGTTGTTGTTGTTATGTTTTTGTACAAAATTTCCACGAGATAATGTTCATGAAGCATATTTAATTAAGTACTTGATTATGACAAGAAAATATTGAAGAAATATTGAATTATATGATAATTGATAAGATGAGAGAAATAATGATGAATGAAGACTCCAAGGTTGACCAAGGCGTTTTCAAATTGCAAAGAGACTCAATTATAGAGCACCAATGTACTTTAAGTACATATTCCATTTTGGATGGTGTGATTGCACTTCTGAAAATATTTAAGATTTAGTTACAAATAGAGATGAAATGCTTTCTAATACAGAAACGGATATTCGTAGATCCTACAGCATTTTGCGAGGTTTCTAAATTTGTAAATAATAGATATTTGATATAAATTTCATATTTTGGTTCAGTTATATAAATAACGAAAACTTATACTTATTGCTATCACCCATTAATTCTCCATTAATCTCGTAGATAATTTCTTTTCTTGCATTACCCAAAAATATTTCTAATTGTATCAAAGTAATAATTTGATGGATTTTCAAACCTTCAAAAAGGATTGTCCTTTGTAATACCGTTACGTACAGAAAACAGAATTTTTGACAGTCACCGTGAAGCAAGAAATGCTTCTATTCATTTTTAAAACATAAAATATATTTTACAGTATGAAAATAAAATTATTCTTATGCATGCAATTAACCGAACTAAAAAGAAAAGAAAAGAAGAATGGCAAAATCATTAAAAAAATATTTACACCAACTCCTGCATGGTCCATCAGTTGCATAGCCTGCGTGATTAATTAAGAAAGACGAGCGCAGAAAATGAAAGTAGAAGGAGAATTGTGTATTTAAAAAGTATAAACATGTTTAAAATATTGTTGAAAATAAAAACAGAAAAATTAAATTTAAGAAATATTTAAAGATGTGGAAACACAATTTGCTCAATAAATTACTGAAAAAACAAACCACATTTAGGTTTATGTAAAAATGTTTTTGAGTGCTTAAAATGATTGAAATTGTGCCACGGCCGACATTTAGAAAAGAACATTTGGAAAATGCAAAGGACATGGTCGTACCTGTTTTAGGTGATTTTTTAGTATAGTTCCTTCTGGTTCGGGTAGAGAAGGTATTTCCTCTGCACCGCCGAGCGGCGGTGATAACTTTGTTGAATCTAAATCTACTAACCATATATCATCAGGAAGCCTAAATCGATGTTGTTATTAATCAGTTTTTGGAATACTCTATCATTAATCATACCTGAAGTTTTTCTTGTACAATAAAAATGATGCTGGAACACCAATGACGAAAGGTGTTGGCGCCAACAAAAGTTGCTCCGCACAACTCATACAGGTGGGCAGTAGCGGAATCACAGGAAACATGTACTCGAGGGGATAAATCATAGTGACGAATGCAATTACAGACATCGATAAAGCGTTATAGTCTCTAGATTGAAACAGAACTTTGTTCTCCAATAGAATTAATGTGAGAACCTTAAGGCAAGTGTCCACACCCAATAATTCCAAAGGAAGGTGCAGCGGAAAATCAACTAAAGAGAATCGCGTATGATCTGGTAGAGCGAACAAAAGTGGCTCATGTACTGTTGGTGAGAGGACTTCCACCTACAAATTGAAATTTAAATTAAATCTTTTATTGCAGAAAAGAATTGTAACAAACCTCAACTCTAGTGGATGCTGGTACAGGTACTGGAGCTGAAAGCAGCCGCAGAATCCACGTCTCAATCTCCTTAACATCGTGCAATACAATCGATGGCGTTGAATCAGTTGGATGACCAACAAGGACTGTCCACACGTTGTCCCTGGAAATATTATATTCATGAAATGAAAGAATTCTAATGCAAATTAAATGAATGTTGGGATCTTCATAAATTGACGGGTCAACAAGGTTCAAAATTATTTAATTAACCGTTACAAAATAGACATTGAAAAAAAAAATAATTTACCCAATTTTATATAGTAAAATTAGAATTAATATTATTGATAGAAAATCACATAAACACAACATATAGCAAAACAAAAAACTATTAAATGAACAAAGGATAAATTTACTTGTTTGTGATTGTTTTAACAATTAACGGTTGTTGAGAATAGCTTAGAAAAAAGGTTTTCCGAACTCCAAAGATTGTATTCCATTCAAAAAATTCATTGAAAAATGTTGAAGAAAGAGAATTCGACAGATATACAGTATATAGGTACTTTATACCATGTTTTCAAAAAAGTTTGAGATCTGTGAAATTGATTAAAATACTTGAAATAAGATTACAGAAGTAGCAAGTAATCTTTCAAGAGTGAAAACTCATTGGAGCAAATGTAAACTTTTGAAATAATCTTGATGTCTGGATGTTTTTTAAAAATACATCTAAGCTATAAGACAATGTACCTTCCAATTTGCTTTGAGGCACCCACGCGCTTCGGACTAGAGGATTCATTACACGCATCAATTAACTTCTTTAAGATAAATAGACATTCCCGGAATGTTGTGAAAAACGGATGATGTGATATGATGCAAAGTGATGTTAAGGAATGATTGCGAATTTTCGTTCTTTTTCTCGAGGCCCTCGGGGACGGGGAATGACTGCCTCCAGATTCTGAATCGGCACTTGGTGCAGTAATTCCTAATCTTGGGGGCTGTTGCTGAGTGGATTGATGATAGGGAGGATCGGAATCTCTTCGGCTAGGACAATCCCTGTCTGAGTCGCTTGGTGCCACATTACTCCTATAGTCGCTGGAAGAAGTTAAAATACCATAGCTATTAAAGATGGTAAAACAAATTTCGTTATCATTCAATTAAATTAAATTATTAATTTGTTTAAAAAAACTTGCCTGCTAAATGCTGAATCAGAACTGCGTTCCATACTTTTCCTCCATGATTCTCGACGAAATGCAGAACTCCGTCGACCACGATTATTTTGTGGAACTGTTGCTCCTGGAATGTTCTTCTCCACAGGTCTATAGAAGTTCACACAAATACCGTATCTAGTTTTACCTGGAATAAAGTACATAAATTAAAGATTTCAATTTTTTTAAAAATTATCTCATTTACCAGAGTCCTTATCTGTAAGTGCAAATACAAAAGAAGATGCATCACGTATAGCTGTTCCAGTTCGTCGTGGTCCAACACTGACACAACCTTCCGGCTGACAAAAGTAGACCATGTCCAAAGGTAAAGGGAAGTCGGCATGATCTGAAGGCGGATATCTGCGAAGGAGTTCTGGAATCTGCAAAAAACGATGTATCAATATTAAATATACAACAAACATTTTTTAGATAGTTTTCAATTCAAATCAAACCAGTTGAATCTATTTTTGATTTGATTAAAGAAATTCGAATCATTTTAATTTGCTTTAAATTCTATAGCTTTAGAATTATAATCAAAATTTAAAAAAATTTAATAAGTTTTAATGTTACAATAAACTGGTTGTATGTAGTACAATACATTTCAGTTTTATTACTTAGAGTTAACTGAACGTCTATTCATTCCGTTTTAATACTCATCAGGCATCCAGTGGAAAAAACTTCGGTTCGATATAGTTCAACATTCATATAGTATAAACCGACGGTGGACAAATGTGACTCCAAGATCCACATGTGGCTCTTTGTTGATTTATGTGCAGCTTCCATTACAAATTTAAGTCTTTTTTTTTTATTGCAAATCTGTTTTCACCCAATGCTGTTAAATTTGCCGAAGTAACTAAAATTTTGTTAAACAAATTTCCTATTGTACTTAGTTGAGATCTACATTTTCATATTTTTTAAATCCATTTATTTGCGATATTATTAAATATGGATTTTCAAATTCCCAAAAAGTTATGTGAACAAACCACCATATGTATAAGAACAATTTTCCTATCGCAAAAAATCATCGCAAAGTTTTTAAGAAGGCATGATAAAAAAGGAAGAGCTTTTACCTTGACGTAATATCAAAATTGTTTTAAACAAGAACGTGTGAAAATCACTTCCCAATAAACGATATATGTTTTTTTATCACCACTCTTTCAGGATGTCGCGTCAGTCGCGTCGTAAACGTTGACCTCAAACTGAATACACTTTTACATGCAGAGTAAAGGCGGTAAAAACCTTTAGTGCATGTTTGCACTTTCAAGAGACGAGCTTTTTAGTAAGACATGCTGCTTCAGACAACAATTTAATTTGCATAATCTACCAAAGCTTTTGTGTAAAAATTAATGCAAAGTGATTTGCATTGTCTGCATTACACTCTAAGGGATGAAACTGAATAATGCAAAAATTGAACGCCATAAAAAATTTCCATTCATGAATGTTGAAATAAATTATTTCACTATAGTGTACTACATTTGTTTTCTGAAAATTACACAAGTAGGTTAAAATAAAGAGTTCCTGATTGAACTCTCGAAAACATCAATCGGAAATTATCTACTAACGTAATTACACAGCAAGACAGTGTCCAATGTAATGATCGAGGAAAGCAATAATAAATCTGAACAATATTTTCAACTAGTCGTCTATAGCAGACTAAACTGCAAATACTGCTCATTAATGCTCCATCGTCCTTTTTTTGTATCGTGCATTTTTCTCAGAAGTTTATTAAATCAGTGGAAATTTCGCGACCTCGAGCAAAATTTTCCATGAATATCTTAAATGAATTACTGGAAATGGCTCTGCAGTCTTTTGATGAGGCACGTTCTTGAACAATACAACAATAATTCCACAAGATTTCTTTCGCAAATAACCTTCCATTATAAATAATCAAACTACTTATCTAGCATAACGATTGGGTCCGGAGTATTCTCATTTTTCGTATAAATGTGAAAAGAAACTGGCATTCTTATATAATATCTGTAGAAAAGACAACCATCTTCAAAACTATTTTTTACTGATTCTTTTGCTGCATACAAATGAATACTTTTGACCTAAAGAAGGAAAGTTTCCATGGCCATTTTAAAGTCTTCGTGTCCCTTGACCATTCTAGTTAGTGTTTGGGAGTACATTTCTTTCATTACTTTTACCTTGCCATAAAATTCAGTATAACAGTATTTTTTAGCGCATTTTTGAAACTTGTTTTAAAAAGGTAGCTTAATAATGCACTTTGTCTGGCTGGCTGTTCGACTGTTCGGCTGTGTTACGAGATAGAAGCAACCAGACATCGTAGAGAGCTCTAGTTTTTTGCATTAGCTCAGTTACATCGAGTTATTGGCGTATCGAATAGTTTGAAAGCTCAAAACCATTGCTAAATACTATAATTAATGATTTTTTAATTTCAGTACAGTGTAACCTGCCAAAATTTTGTTTTACCTCTATTTCTCTTTAAAATGAAAAACTTGTAAAATCATTGAAGTTTTGGGTTTTAGTTATTATAACGTACTAATTTAATAATCAAATACTGATCGCTAACACAAAAATGCGCTGAAGTCCCTCGATCAATAACACGAGGACTTTCGTTAATTTTTTTTAAACAATTAATCAAATCTCTAGAAATATTTTTAATTCAACTTATCTATATTTTAAACATATCTTACGTTTGACGTTTCCTTAATAAACTAAAAGTAAATTGGATATTATATTTGACGTCCTTTAAAAATTCCTTTTTACACTCGGCCTTAAAGCTTCACTTCCACAAGTAACATTTAAACCCAAAAATCATTTTAAACCTACTAATATTATTATAATTTGGAACTGCAATACGTTTTTATTATTATGTGCATTTGCCTTTCCCAAACTGAAATGCATTTTATTTCGGCCACTGCCTTAAGTTTAAATTTTAATTAAAACCTGAACTGGAGGAAAATTAACTAACGCAAAATTATATAAATGAAAAAAAGTGTGGCATCACCGGAAGGACTATAAAGTCAAGTAAACGTGTTGTAACATGCAACTGTAGAATATTTAAAAAAAACATCCCCTTTCGTTTTGTAAAAGTGGCTTTGAAGGATGTTCTTAAACATTCCAAGACCTACCCTTATGAGAACAACGTTCATATAATATAAGACGGCAGCCGGAAATCACAGTTCATATATCATCACTTGCGAACAATTCATGTGTAGGCACGAAGTCCTTTTCAATTTCCAATCACTTCAAACTTCAAAGTGATACCATAGTACTTCAACAATTGCATACTCTTTGTTTTTCCCTTGTTTGAAAAATATATACCTATATGTAATATGTATACTATATGAAAAAAGAATCTGTGAACGGTTAAATTTAATAAACGAATCCTTTTTTAAAGGCACATGGCCGACCTTTTACATACAAGCGACATGAAGCTATCCCACAAAAAGGACATCTAAAAATGTAACCCTCGCTCTAGTGGGTATTCATCCGTCCACCCACCACATCGGTTTTTTTAGGTTTGCTTCTATTCCATTTATATAACGTTGCTTTCAGACGAACTCCAAAGGATGTGTATCGCCTATTCCAAGCACGATTCACTCCCTGCAGATATTTCAAAATGAAATTCATTAGCAACTTTAACATTCGAGCGTAAATATAATGGTGAATTTACGCAACAAACGTTTGGTGATGTCATCCCTTGGCATTCAACATGAGAATGAACACGTTTTTGCATGTTATCGCTGTTCTTGACATGTTCTTGGTTTCATCCGTAGAACGAGCGGATAATGATAAATGAACTTATGATTACCATTGTTTTTTAGACGCATAAGAGCGAAATTGTCATTACCATTAGAAATTAATAGATATTACACTTTCTACATTTCAATTCATCAAACTGGAATTTATTTACGATGTTCGAATGAGTCTTAATTGATATCCAGTGTTCGACGTAACCCACTTTGCTAAAAGACTGCTCTTCGTTTAAAATTGCTTTAGATTGACGGCAATAATCAACTGCAGTTCAATTTAAACAAAGGATATCATGTAGGTACGACCTAAATTGAATTGTCGTGTATAAGGTTAATCGTGTGTTGTTCCATAATCAAACTCAATTTTGCTAAAACGATTACCTGCTGTTTTCATAATGAAATATGGATTCTGTGGTCCCAAACACAGCATGAGGCATGAGCGACAGAAAACAAGCGTCGGGGACGCACTGTTATGTCCATTATGGATTAAGGACAAACTCATGTATTTTACAAAACTCTAGAATAATGAATTTTATATTACACGATGATAATTAAATTCATGCGATTAATTTCACAAATTTTGAAACCATTAAAACAATTCAGAATATCGATTCTGAAATATCATGATATTATAACGTTGGGAGAGATTGGTGTTTATATAATTATTTAATTTGTTTAATTTGAGACTTAATCAAAAAAAATCATAATGAATATTAATTAGCCACATTTTAATTATATATTCAAGTTTCCTTGAACCAAGGTTAATTAATGTGATAATTAATCGAATATATTATAAAACGTAACATATCCTTAATATTTGTGAGTGCATAAAAATATAAGTGTTGTTCTTTTGTTTCGTAAGTTTTTGAATCATGTTATTTTAAATGTAACTTTTATTAATTGTTGCGTCAAGTAAAAAAATTTTTGTTTAACATAAAATACACTCGCAAATGATTTTTTATATGATTCACTGGGTCAATTAGATTTCAAAAAAGTTTGAGTATAATTTATATTTGCATTTGTTATTAAACACTGCAAATAAAATTTATAGAACAATAATAAATACCTGTACGGGCGGATTGATGTTTCCTTTGACGCCACGTGGAATCACACTCGATCTAGCCCCGACAATGGCCAAATAATCGATCAGTCTTGGACATAGGGAGAGCCTTTGCTGTTCTGCCATTGTTTAACTTTAATATCTCTTCTTTAATATTTTAAATACCCTGAAAAAATAATGCATAAAATAAAAGTTTAGCTTGACAAAAATAATGTGGAGAACAATTATTAAAAGAAAGTAAAATACAAAAATCAAAAATTTGTTTAAACATAAATTCATATTTTGGTATTTTAATGTTCATATTTTTAACTCACACTACGGAAAACAAATTCAACCAATTATAAAAAAAAAAATCATAAACAACTACAATTTAAGTAAAGTGCAATTTTCAGTGTTGCATTAAGTTTTACATATTTGCAGAATTGCAGAAGTATTGGAATGGAAAGGACTGCCTTTCAGTTGATCCCAGGATATTAATAGACTGTATTAAATTTTCTAATACATAAATCTCTATGAATTTAAATTTTGTGAAGTTTTCTAATTTTCTGAAGATTTACTAATTTACAGTCCGATAAGTATTTTTAAGGTCTTCAAGATTGTAATGGCACCGTAAGAATCAACCACTCGTCCTATCTTATACATAATGGAAAAATCACAAGAGATGTAAAAACAGGAAATGTCCAATCATAGTTATTGTAAAAAGAGATACTTCTATTCGAAACTTTTTACTTTTCTAATGAATTTCAGTTCATTACAATGTTTAAAAAATTTTCCAAAGCAAAATATGGATTAAAACACATTCGAATTAAATTATAGCCTATAAAAAACATTAAGTACAATTGTTGAAAATTATCATTGGAGCAGTCATATTGAGGATGCTGTTCAAACATTATCAAACCTGCCCGCATAAGAGCAACGTTCAATTTACAAGGTGACTCTTCTCCATTGACGATCCAAAAGGAATAAACTCGCGTTTAATAGGAAACCATTGTATGATAATTTCTATTTTCTTATTGTTGCTTTATCGATTTTTCCACACCTCCAAAGTTTAATTGTGTCATTATATATTGTTAAGAAATGTAAACTTTTTGTTACTAGTAAAATTTTTGAAAAACAGTACAGTGTTTTGGTAAATACATTTAACAATTTTCCCTTTACCACAAATTGATAAAAGTTCTATACGTGCAATATGTAATTCAATAAACAATAAATGTATACAGTTGTATGTACTGTACACATTACATAACTAAAATTGCTGATGAAATTCGACACGATTCCGTGAAATAATGGTATATAGATTGATTACGAACAGGTGCTTAGAAAATCTATTCAGAATTTTACGTTACGTTACGCAACTCCCCCGGATCCACGTAGTGCGTTTCCACCTACGAACATTTTGCCGCTTGCTGATTTTTTTCTTTACTTGGAACACTAGTCACTCGTCACCCTAGTTGACCAGGTTAACGTTTTGGGGCCCAAGGTCAGTTAGTGGAGGAGCATGAGACCTCGGAACGTCTCACGGTCATTTACAGATACAGAAACGGATATTGTTGTGTATTTTCTTAAAAATTGATATCAGATACCAGGAAATGATTATAAAATAGAAAAATGTTCAGACTTGTAGAAATACAAAAAGTAGAACTAATTCCCAAAGGAGGTAGTGAACATCAAAGGGCGCAAGGCGAATTACAATATCCTTGAAATTGAAGACTACCCAAGGAAAGTAGACTGAAATTGCAACACGATTTTCTATAAAAATTAATTCGATCCGAACCACTTGTGACCCATTAATGTCGGTATCTGGAAATGAAATTTATTTCTGACCCAGTGAAGGGAAATTTTATTTTATAACTTTCATTTTCTATCAACTTTGTCCTAGTACAGACAATCAGACAATCCTGTGGTGAAGACAGCTCAGAGTCCTTGTAATTGAGCGCAGATAAGGAAAAACGCTCCTCTGAAAGGAACAATGTAACTTCCTTCAGCTTCACCTTGACTAGAGCGCCTTAAACAAGTATAACATCGTGCAGCAACAAAAAAACTCCATCCCGGAGCTCAACGCGGGAAAAATCGATATATCCTTTTCGTGTAACAAGGTCATTTGAAAAATTTTCGGGGGAATAGGAATAGGGTTGGGACATCTCCTCTCCCCTCTCTTTACGAGAAAGTGCCAGATTTTCAGTTTTTATTGCGCGATTATGTGCGAGCAATAAAATATTTAGCAAATATATCCAATTGATTTTCACAAACCAAAATGGCGCTTACCAGGTCATTTTTAAAGTTGGCCAGTGGTGATTTTGACTCTGCACCTTTCGCTTCTAATTACTTCAGACCGCAGACGCACTTAGAACACTATTAGTTAGCGATAAGAATAATCTAACAATTTCTCACATATTTTGTTCGAGGGTGACGAACACTGACTCGGCTAGGCACTCAAATCAGTTACACCTCAACTGGAGAAAGCAAGCACAGTCACTGAGGTGAGCACTGTTCATCGTGACTTCCTGCACGAGCTGCTTTACTACAACTGACCGAGTTCCGACTGGATGTGGAGCTCACTTTCGAGTGCGGAGTGAATTTCTGGGGAGGTCTTCATGCGCAAAATCCCTGGATAATCGACAGAGAAAAATGTTTTACAGAAAAGGGTTAAATTTTCCGAATAAACGTATTCGTACTTGCCACAAGGCTCGTTATAACGTGCGTCTTTCAATTTTCACAGCTCGTGTCGTTCCATCAAAAGCCGACATTTTTTCCGTCCAACTTGTGGAGCACGTCAGCAGCATCCCTTGCAAAGAACATTGAAAATCAGTTATCATACGTGTAAGTTGGAGCCATTTGACAGTATATTTTAGTAATGTTTCTAAGTTTCTTTCATCTACGATACAACAGTAACGGTACATTTTCATTCATAGTTGTTGAGCCATAAGTTTCAAAGCGTTGAGTTCGCTTTTACAAGCAATGACACCATTGCGTTAAATGCAGAAGTGATAAGTGAACGTTTGTAAATATTTAAGTAAAATAACAAATTTATACAACTATAAATCATCATGTTAGTTTGTTAGTTTGAAAAAGGTTCATACAAATTATTTAGTGTATTTATTTGGTACGGAAAGTACAATTGGTTTAGGTCAACTATGAAACACCCTAGATGTAAGAACGGCAAAGTTTTACCATACAAGAAGCGTTTACTACGAAATCATGTAAAAACGGTGTTGTCCGATTTTTCTCATCTTCAAACTTGATCCTACAATTATTGTACTAAATTTCAATCCTCTAGCTACAAGCAGGACAATCAGCTTTCCATAAAACGGTTTCTTTTCACTTCGCAATAATGATTAATATCTTCGTACTCTGTATTTGTGTAGCCTATAAATAGGAGCATTGTAAAATAAGCTAGTTACGCTGTTCTATTACATAACAGACGATCTACTACTAAAACTAATGCCGATATAGGGAAATTCACCTATTATATAGGTAAATGCAATATGAAGTGCATATGTTTTATTACTTAATTTTATGCCTTCGAAATCCGTTGATTGAACCCTTGAGCTGGAAGGATCGTTGTAGGATAGCACTTGATATTTGCAGAAAATCTAATTGATTTATCTCTAGTGGTTTAAAAGAAAAAGGTTGGACGCCGAGATTATAGTTTTTTTTGCGCTCGATTCGAAAGGTTTATTATTGGAAATAATAAACCAAACTCGGGGAAAACTGTAACCACGATGAGAGATTTTTCTTAGTTTTGTAATTTAATGAATAAATCATCTGAAATTTGTGCAAATTGTATAGAATACATGACATATGCTTCTATTGTTCCATTAATTATATAAACCAACAAGATGAATTAAGGATTTCAATAACAAAGTCTTACCTGATTCTAAATGTAATGAAGTGGATGATGTCGGTGGAATCTTATCAGTTTGAACTGAAGTCAAGTTGAAATTAAAAGTTCATGCTAAATGTTCTGTTTGTTGTGTGTTTCATGTAATCAGATATTAAGGTCTATTGATTTCATATTTGAAGAAGCTATTGACTAGCTTCGTGTCCAAGATGTCGTCAACAGTTCACAAATACAGTCCGTTTCTCTTCTCTACTCATCTGCAAGTTTGGAAGAATAAATTACTTCAGAAAATCAAGTAATGATAATATTGTGCCAAATACAGACACTTGCCGTTAAAAGATTTCACTCACACAGCACAAAGTAAATAAGTTTATAAGGTAAAATTACTTTGTCACTTGCCGATTAATTGTTGGGCCAGCCTCAGCAGTGTTAAGCTCTTAAATCCAGCAGAGTTAGTTAGCATCAAACCATGCTCATTATCAGGTGGTTGGAGGCTCTCTTCACCAGAGAAGCTTTCAGTATCGCCAGCGGGAGAATCGGACTGAAGTAATGACTCCCCAATGTATTCCTTGTCACTAACTTAGTTCGTCAGAACACTCCAACGTAAACGGTTCCTCCACAAGTCCAGTGAAAGTCGCAGTGAAAAACAAAATGTCAAAATCAGTGTTGGAATTGTTAAGTTTAGAAAACCCAGTTTTCAAGGCATATGTCTTCTGGTCATCCGTGTTGGTGCTCAAGATGCTGGCAATGTCCCTTATGACCGGAATGCAACGTTTCAGGAACAAGGTGAGTACTGAGTGCAGCAGTAATCCACGAAGTTTCAAAGGTTACAATGGTCAGCGGCCATATTCCGAGGTTTATTGCGAAGTTTATTTCGTTTTAATCATAATTAATATGCTGCGTAAGTAATTTTGGGACATTAAAGCGCTGACTTTGAACTTTACAACGAAACCACGAAGTAAGAAGTAATAAAAGATTGAATGATTTCAAATTGATATTTGCCGTGATTACATGATTCGACAGAATTTCGTCTCCGAGAGAATCTAGGACGGTCACCGCACCACTCCATGCCTATCACATAATTTCGATTCATTTATCTTATCGCGGCTAGAACCTCTCCAGCATATTCCATCAACAAATAAAAAACTTGTTCTCCTCGGCAAGGGTTCGTTTGACTCCTCTAATGTGCATAGTAATTCCAGTATCTAACGTGAATTTGAACTTGCTCTAACCTCCCGATGAATTTTTGATTCCAAATATTTTAGAAATATCTCTGGAACAATTTAATGAGATTTTATTCATTTTATGAAATCAGAAATTTTTTTAGAGAAATCAGCGGCAATTGTGTAAAATTCACAGAAAAATTTTGATAATTTTCAATTGAGTTGTTGAAATAATTCCTAAAAGCTCTTGAGAAAATAATTTTAAAGATATATTAATTTGTAATTCGTGTTTGTCCAATTTTTCCCCAATGAGAAATCTTAAAGAATAAAGCAAAAATTGATGCAATATTTTTACAATCTAAATTGTTGAACTTTCTATTTTGGATTTCTTTTCGACATCTTTTTGACTGTGATTTAAAATTAGAAGATTTTTTTTGCAACTTTTTTCTGGTTGTGACCGATTAATTGTATTTCGTATCTTCCTTTCCTCATTTTTTGCATATTCACTGTGTATCAGTTTTTTTTTATTGATGCTAAAAACCGTATCTTGATCCAGCTTAATGGATTCAAGCAGTGAATATATAGAAAATTTTACTAGAAATATTGCTTGAGCAAATAGAAATTAAAATGAGACTAACATTGAAAATACGCACATCAATTTAGTTCGTAATTAAAAACCTTATTAAATGACACGGAAAACAAATAAATTCACCGGTTAAAATAAATTAAATATACATACAAACTTTAACGAGGAATCAAAGCAGATAAAAATGCATTGTCCTGCTTCCTTCCTTCCAGTTCCATAATATTTGATTTGCATTAAACATTGTAATACAAACAATTTCATTAAATTGCAGACATTTGCAAACTCAGAAGATCTTCCTTCCAAAAAATTGAAGGTGAAGTTTGACGATGAAGACGTGGAACGAGTGAGAAGGTTTACTCTGCCAGTACACATTTCGATTCTGTTCAATTGTTAATAATTATTTTTTGCAGGGCTCATCGTAATGACCTTGAGAACATTTTGCCATTCTTCACAGTTGGTTTGTTGTACGTTTGCATTCAGCCTGCTGCATTTTTAGCTATCAACTTGTTCCGGGCTGTTGCAATATCCAGAATTGTTCACACAGTGGTGTACTGTGTTGTGGTGGTTCCCCAGCCAGCTAGAGCTTTGGCATTTGCCGTTACACTGGGCGCCACTGCTTACATGGCCATCCAAGTTCTCATGTTTTGTTTGTAATTATTTTTTTTATATTTGTTTAAAAATGTTTCTTTTGTAAGAAAACCCTGAAAAGAAAGTTGGGTTGAATAATTTCTAATAAATTTTACGAAAATAAAATATGTTATTTTGCTACAGATAATACTTTTTTTGGAGTTTTTAGATTTGTAATTAATTCCTTATTTTTCTTGCCTATGAAAAGCAGGCGGGGCAAAGCAAAGAAAATTACAAAACACACCGTCATTTGGAGGTATTCAGCACACTTGTTTTTGTTAAATGCCATGACATTTTTGTTTCTATACCGATTTTGGAGCATTTTGGGCCATTATTTAGAAAAGCATGACAAGATTACAATAGTCTCACGTTCATAGAAAATAAAGGAAATGAATAAAAATACTGAGAAATTTTCGAAAATGTAAAATGGAGTATTAAACACAGATTGGGATCTTCTAAAAAAAACAGCAATGATTTTGTTTGTCAAATTTAACAATATTTATTATTTTGATTTGCTTTTCAATTGTATTCATATAAAACAGGCAAATGAGAAATGATATTTCATTATTTCAATCATAATCATTATCGGATGCGGCAAATAGGCCTGGTTCGGACTCCGAACTTGAAAATATTTCCAGCATTATCGCTGGTCTTCTGGTCCGATTTAATTGGCAAAAGTATTTGATTTAATATTTTAACTTTACTTTTCGCTAAAATAATATTATAGCTAAAATAATACAGTTGAAACTGGTACCACAAGCAAAAATTGTGCTTAATAGTCCGCACTTTTGTAATCAGTGACTTTTTTTTTATTTTGTTTAATGTAGTTTTATACAAGTGCTATATTATATTATGCACTAATGCATGCTAAAAACAATTGCACTAATTCAAAAAAATTTTGCCAGGTTTTTAATAACGCATTTACTTACCTTTCCAATGAAAGTTTTTAGAGTATTAAAATACGGAAAAAATCTCTGGTTATTTCTATTTCTTTATTTCTAACACAAGTAATAGCTGCCACACTTGGTTCTAATATTATAACAATGTTGTCACTGCACAGCATATTCAAATGAGCCATGAAACATAAAAATTCTTTACAAAATACTGACGAAAAAACCCCAAATGACTGGATTTGTTGTAAATTCACACAGGCACAGCAAGTGAAATTAGTTGATAATTATTTCGATAGCTTTTTTTGTGTTCGTGGACGCGATATTTAAATTTTATATACTAAGTCACTCCCACAATTAAGCCGAATCTATTAACACCTCATATGTTTAAGCTTGTCAAACCGTTTAGGCTACACAGCGTGCCAAACAAAAAGACATACATACATACATATGTTTCAGATAAACGCTCGGAAAATATTACCCTTCTTCGGCAGTTGGGTAAAAAACAGTGACTGCAGTTTAATTTATTTAACATTGGACGCAACTGGCCACAATTAGAGCTTGCGATTATTCCAGGAATGATATCCGAATCGAAAAACTTCAACCACATCCCTGTTTTCGTAAGCATTCACATTCGATAAGATAAATAGTGAATATCCTGCAGTCCTTCCGTGCAATTTTATTGTGGCGTAGAGATTTCCGGTGTAAGAAAAGCTCAACAGGAAATATGCAATAAGTGGTGACTGAGAATTTACGTAGAATAAAGAAATAAACCTTTAAAGTTAAACACTTTTAAAAACGTATTGGGGAAACAAATGATTCGCGGATATCAGGATCAGATTACAAATATTCTTGCATACCTCATTACCTCACTTTCTCAATTTCCGTTTACGATAATGTCAACAACTCGTATGATACAAATTTCAAATCTAGAATATACAAGAATAACGCTTGATTGATCTAGGATATAGGATCATTTACGAAAGTTACATTCAATATTAATCCACATATGAATCACAATTATAGAGGTGCGTATAATTATCATGTTGTATATCAAAATAAAGGTTTTTAAGAACTGAAGACAATTATTCAAGTTAGAGCTTTCTAGGTAAAATAGTTTCTGAGTTATATAGCTTTTTGAAAATATCAGGTCGACGAAAAATTTTTCAATTTTTTGAATATGAAAAATTCTATCTGCTAAACTAATTTTTGACCCAACTTGAAATTGAAATATGTGTTTCTAACATTATTATACATAACATAAAAAAAAAGAAAAAAAATTCAAAATATGCATTTTGAGATATTCCAAAAAATAACCGTTAATATAATTTATTGCTTTCTTCCTTTTTGCACAACATATTTTTGTTTATCTTTTTTTTTTAAATTTTAAGTACTTTTCGTTAAAATGAGATATAAATCATTAAAATGCATCAGTATTTGCAAATGTAGTGATTTTTTGAAAAAGACATAATTAATAAAATTTGTAGGTACTTTTCAAGTCCTCCTATCTACTAAAGGGGGCGATGTTTGAGAAACTACCGAACCTGTTTCATACTATCTACGAATACGTTATATAAAAAAAGAATTAAAAAAAATCGGAGCACTTGAGGTCAGAAAATGTCCTAAAATTGGTCGATTGTTCATGGAATGAGCCATTATGAACGTTCAACAGCTTCACTTTGGCACTAGCCACTAAGCATTGGTTGAATGAAAAGAAAATTTGGAAAAACAGAAACAATAGAATCTCAGAAAAAACTTCACAATCGCATGATGTGAGAAACTTCGGAAGTCAAGGTTGATGACCAAAAATATATTTTTGTACATACATTAATTATTCAGTGTTTCAAATTCTTTTCGAAGTAAGCGTTGGATGGATTCAGTAAACGATGTTTTTCCACGATTGCGCTCGTGCAGAACTTTCAATGAACCATTAAAGCCAGCTGAGCTCCTTCAAAATTTCGTCCATATGATGGTAAAAAATTAAGTGATGGGAAAAGGCAATTATAATATAATACATACAGAATACTGATTCAACAGACCTCCTCAAATCTTACACTAGTGTTACTCTTAACCGTCTTTCAGGTAGTCCATAAACTCATCAAATTTCCTGGAAAGTGTTTATCGTGGCCCAACATTCAACGGGGATATCAAATTACCTAAGCCGGCCGCGAAGACCAAACAGTGGAAGCGCCACTGATTTCTTATCACTTTGCTATTTCCTTCGCATTCACAGTGCATCAATCTCGATCGGCATCGCTGCGGCGAGCGCGCACAAGAGAAGGGGGGGCTCAATTGGCTGCGCTCACTTCTCCTGAAGATCATTAAATAGCTCGATCGAAACCACTCAAGCTTCAGTTCAGTTCGGATCGCCACCGGGTCGGAGTTGGAATCTAGGGTGAGAATTTACATTAGCCGAAATCGTATCAAAGCGATCAGGTGTATTTGGAGTTTTTACCTCAATCGAAACGGTGAGTTCTAGTTTTTATCAGTGAAACTTGCGAGGGTTAGCCGGAAGCCGGAAAAATATTTCTTCGGAACTGTGCTCCTAAACAGGCCGCGTGTACCGGCAGCCCTCCACAACCTAACGTGGCACCGTGAATCGGGTGCGAATACAGGCGGGTACAAGAGCAAGAGGACCCTAGATCAATAAATTTGTGTAAATACCGAATTTGCGTCCGAATAGATCTAATCAATCGCAAATCATTCTAAGTGGATTCCATGCGCACTTTGTTCCGGAGTGTCTCCCATGGAAACCGTCGCGGGCACTCAATGTCATTCATCAATCAGGTTCCTCCAAGAATTCGTTCGCCAGTTCCATCCCCCTTGCCTTCGTTTCAGTGTTTTTCAATGGATCTAGAGTCTAGACTAGCAACAAGATATTTTCAATTGCTGCTTTCCCTAAAATTATAAAGAAAAACATAATTGAATTTTGTCAAATATTTTTCATTTTTCAGTTTATTAAATCGTACAAAATTTCAATAGAATAAAAAATAAATAATAATAGTGATATAATACATATTTCAAACAAACTAGTTACAATTAAAGCCGTAGAAAAATACTTTGTGAATTATCTATAATAAAATTAATAATAATTCTAAAAAATCACAAAAGAGTAATCTTAATTCACTTTATTAAAATGGAGTGATCTACTGATTTTTTTATATGTATAAAATCGATTACGAACTAAAACACGACGCAATCTTCAAAATTTTTTCCAACGCACAAGAACGCAATTGCTATGTTTTGAAAAACATATTCAAAAACAATTTGTTAATATTTTAACATATCGAAAATGATCGGTTGAAAGTATTCCGTTGAAAAAAACCACATCGGACAAATGCAAAAATTGCAGAAGTGAAAAATAGTTTGGATAACATTTGCAATTATGACGCCATTGTTCAATGTTACTATTGTTCCGATTCTCATATGCGCTGTTTGGTCAAATCAGTGACTATCGCACTATTTGTTATCAACAATTGGCAGTTTTCTGCCGCCAGTATACACCTTGAACTTGAACTACAATAACTCGGGTTGGCTTGTTTTTAGAATTTGCAGTAGTAAAAATTCAGCTGCACTTATGTTTTTTAAACAGTTGTTTATAAGAACAACTGGAAATTTGAAAACTAAAATCCCTTTCTGTTGATGTTATATTCATATTTAAATTTAATTTTGCATTAAAATTAAGATGATTCCCGTTGTCTGCTGTTTTGTTTATTTGTATGGAAATAACAGTGTTAGATGGCGCTGCGATCACATAATATATTATTAATTTTGAATTGCACAATTGAACATGCGATATTACTGTTAGTAAGCGCTGAAAAATTTTAAAATTGAAAATTTATGTCATTTTGACAGATTTTCTGTTTATTGAATAAATGTCCGTTGAAAATAGCAAATGTTTCTGATTTTAATTGTTATCGAAACAGGTACATTTTGTGACTAAATTTACTGATATTTTGCAGAATCAACATAGAATCTGGTAAGGAAGTAAATCAAGGTTAAATATGGCGGAAAATATACAAAACAGATGTCCTCATGCCGGCGGGAAGGTAGAGCAGTCGTGCGACTATGTCCCGCCCAATCAGCCATCCAAATGCAAGTGGTCCATCAGCCCACACACGGACCGACCTTTGTAAGTACATACTATTCAATAAATCATTGAGATAACAATTGTCGTTATGTTTATCAAATCATCGGACAGTAGTTTACGATGAAATAGATTTCGCAATATTATCAGCATTTTTAATTTACGAGTTAATTTTAATTGCATTTCTCAGCGGGGAGCGACCACGAATTCTTCCCCATATCTTGGACGTTATCGGGCACACACCACTTGTCAAACTCAACCGCATTCCGCAATCAGAGGGTATCAAATGCGAAATGTGTAAGTGTTAATTTGAATGCGATAATTCAATTAATTATATCTGATTGCCTTGGAAACAATTCTTTTTAGTTGTTGTTTAGTTTAAGGAGTTTTCTTCGTTGCACAGAAAATAAATCATTGCACTTGATATTTTATTGCTAGTGTTATCAAAAATACGATTTATGTTTTTATTATTTTTATTATTATAATTATTTTTATTATTATTATTATTATTATTATTATTATTATTATTATTATTATTAATTATTTTACATTAAATCCAAATATATCAGAGAACTTGAGCATTACTCTTTTCCGTCATCCTAGTTGACGTACTTTTCACATTTCTGTATTTATTATTTATACTAAACAAAAAAATATTTTCTGTTTAGATGCAAAATGTGAATTTTTGAATCCAGGCGGTTCAGTAAAAGATCGAATTGGTTATCGAATGGTGCAAGATGCTGAAGAAAAAGGATTACTAAAGCCAGGATGTACAGTAATCGAGCCGACTTCTGGAAATACTGGAATCGGTCTGGCAATGGCGTGTGCTGTGAAAGGATACAAGTGCTTGATTGTAATGCCGGACAAAATGTCCAACGAGAAAGTTGCCGCTTTGCGAGTTCTCGGAGCAGACATCATCCGAACTCCAGTAGAAGCTGCTTTTGATTCGCCAGAAGGACTCATTGCTGTTGCCCACCGATTGAACAAAGAAATTGAGAATTCGATTATCCTGGATCAGTACCGCAACGCGGGTAATCCATTATCACACTACGATGGTACGGGATCGGAAATCCTGTGGCAGTGCAACAATGAAGTGGACATGATTGTTGTTGGAGCGGGAACCGGTGGAACAGTTTCCGGTATTGGGCGAAAAATCAAGGAAGAAAAGCCTGAGTGTGTCATCGTTGGTGTAGATCCGGAAGGATCTATCTTGGCCCGACCGGAATCATTGAACGATAGCACGACAACATTCTACGAAGTTGAGGGTATAGGTTATGATTTCATTCCCACAGTATTAGATCACTTAGTTGTCGATGAGTGGGTGAAGGTCAATGACAAGGAATCATTCCCAATGGCCCGGAGACTGATCAGAGAGGAAGGATTACTATGTGGAGGAAGCAGCGGATCAGCAATGCATGCTGCTCTTAAAAGTGCAAGGCGACTAAAAGAAGGACAAAAATGTGTCGTTATCCTTCCAGATGGTATTCGAAACTACATGAGCAAATTCGTGCAGGACAATTGGATGGAAGCAAGGGACCTCAAGGAAGTCAAGAACATTCACGAACACTGGTGGTGGAATCACAATGTTTCCGACTTAAAACTTCCCACACCAGAAATCGTGAATCCAACAACAAGTGTCCAAAACGCTATCGACATCCTTAAGAAACACGGAATTTCAGATTTAGCCGTTCAGGAGGAAACCGGGTAAATACCAACATTTCCGGTTTAAATACTTTTTTAATTCAATGTATTCCTACTTCTACAGGGCTATTCTAGGCTCTGTAACACTGGACAGTATCCTCAATCAGATTGTTAGTATGAATCTACAATTGGATGCTCCAGTTAAAAAGGCTATTTACAAGAAGGCCATAAAATTGAGTGCTGATTCAAATCTCGGGAAAATCGCTCGAGTACTGGAAGTTGAACCTTCTGTATTACTGATTCAAAAGGGTTCGGAAAAAGGTGTGTACCTACAATCTACATGTCGACATTATAATCTCTTATGAATGTTTCCATTCCAGGAAAAGACGTAATCAGTGGAATCGTAACAAAGATGGATATCCTACGTTTTATTTCAGAAAAATCAACTGGAACAGAGGAAAATGGACACTGATAGCAACTTTAAACCAATGATTTCATCTCAAAATTGATTTTGCATTCCTATGTTACTTTTTTTTTCGGATCAATTTCATAACGGAATTCAATTGCATGTCTAATTGTCTCCTACGAAAATCCACATTTGAATTTAATGAAATTACTGGCTAATACTACAACATTATATACGAATAACTACTACGCATAATATTAATAATAAAGTGTGCTTACTTGATTTCATGTTTTTCCTTCCAATTCTCTTGCGTCATCCACTTCAAAATTTTTCAAAACACTTTATAATATGTAAATGGATATACTTCTCAAAAGCAATGACAATACATCCATATAATGAACCAGCTGGAGTTGAAGGGCGATGCCCTCTGGCATTATTATTATTATGGAATGACAAGATCTGGATATTATTGCAGTTTGGACAATATACACACCGTTTCAATTCCAAGAATGTCCCAGCTGACACATGCCGATTCCGATGCGCATATTGCTGAGCCCACAGAACAACCGGTACAGAGAAAATATTCTCAAAACATTTGATTATATGCTGTCATTCAAAATCGTTTAACTAAGGAATTAACTATGATTCACATAAAAATATTGAACCTTTCAAATAAAAACACTATCACGTATTCCAATAATTAAACAATATAATAATTAAGAGTAATTTAGTAGCAAACTGGTAGATTGAATTTTATAAATCATTGCTGACATTATTGGAGTTTTTTGTAAGAAGCACTTTAATATTTGTAACAATTAAAATATTTATGCATAGCACATGAAAATCGTTATAAAACCAAAAAAAAAGCTCAAATGAGAACAACTCTGGCAGTTCCATTTTAATTTTACGTGGCCGGCTCAATATGGCGACACCGAACTGACATTTCTTTTATTTGTGTAATTTACGAGCACCTGTCATGTCAGAAGAGTTTTCCAAGAACGGGCCTCGATTTTCTTAGTATCTATTTATGAAGTGTTTTGATTATTTCGAATTGATAAATGAACTGTGAGAATGGCTTTAAAGAAAGTTAAAGGAAATTTTGAGCGAATGTTTGACAAGAATTTAACAGATTTAGTTCGTGGAATACGTAACAATAAGGATAATGAGGTAATTTGATTATAGTGTAATTTTTGTAAGGACATAAATTGTGTTATCATTTAATTAAATCATCAAAGTGCTAAAATTGTGTCGTATGAAAATTCAATCAGTATTATAATAGTTTGTGGGCGTACACCCACAGCTTTTCTAAAATATGTCCAATTGGAAATATCGTCATTCAATAAATTTATGAATTTGAATTAATTGTATTCGTTTGTTGGTAGCAATAGGTATAATCTTATAATATCGTTTATTATATAATTTAAGTTGATTTCAAAAATTAGAAAATGTTCAAATATTTTTCACATCGAATATAACAACAACAATTCGATTTTAGGCCAAGTACATTGCCCAATGCATAGAAGAAATTAAACAAGAGCTGCGTCAAGACAATGTAAATGTGAAATGCAATGCAGTTTCAAAGCTGACGTACGTAAGTATCCACTCAAGCATCGAATACCACTTACAGATGCCAGCCCTGGTTGTACCCCAGTTTTAACGATTTCTTTTTGATTTTAGATTCAAATGCTCGGATATGATATATCTTGGGCTGGATTCAACATAATCGAAGTAATGAGCTGTCAGAAGTTCACATGCAAGAGAGTAGGATATTTGGCTGCAAGCCAGTGCTTCCATCCGGACAGTGAAGTATGGACCATTGTGTCTGCAATGTTTTGAGTGTGAGAATAAACGTATTTGGTATTCCAGCTCCTGATGCTTACCACAAACATGATCCGAAAGGATTTGAATTCTCAAAATCAATACGATGCTGGAGTTGCACTCAGTGGACTAAGCTGTTTTATATCAACAGACTTGTCCAGGGATTTGGCCAATGATATCATGACCCTAGTGAGTTTTTGAATGTCTTTAGAATGCAGTATCCTTAATTTTTATAGTTTCCTGCTTTTCTGTAATTATTACAATTGGACTATTAAATTTGTAATTGCATTGGAATTACTGCAGATCTTATTTTTGGGTCATGTTTTGGACAATTTATTTTATTAGACCATTACATGTTTCAGTTTTCAATCATTGCTCTTACTATGTACAAATTCTTACAATTTTGGTGGTGATAAACATTACAGATGAGTTCAACAAAACCGTATTTGCGAATGAAAGCCGTCCTCATGATGTATAAAGTTTTCCTCCGGTATCCGGAAGCACTGCGGCCAGCTTTCCCTAAATTGAAAGAGAAACTGGAAGATCCTGATCCTGGTATTTGTTGTTAACGATATTTGCAACAAATATATACATTAATATTTTATTTATTTTTGTACTTTAGGCGTTCAATCAGCTGCTGTAAATGTTATATGCGAATTAGCTCGTAAGAATCCAAAAAACTATTTATCATTGGCTCCTATATTTTTCAAACTCATGACAACATCAACCAATAATTGGATGCTGATTAAAATAATTAAATTGGTAAGATGGTTTTTAAATACATAATAAAACTCTATCCCTTTTATACTGTTCAATAACTTTTGTTTGAAACAAGTTTGCGAGTTTAACAGCAATTGAACCTGCACTGGGAAGAAGGTTGACCCAACCGTTGATTGAAATTATTTCAAGGTGTTTTAAAATTCGTCTATAGTTTCGTGATGAAATATATGTGTTTTTACATTATATATTTTATTTTGTTATATATTTTCTTTCTTTTCAAAATGCTAATTTCATACTGTCATGTGATTTGAAAACATAATGCTACTATACTTAAATTAGCTGTGCAATTGTTTCAATGCATAAGTTTCATTTTCAATTTCGCATTATGCTTGCTTATTTTTATGTACAAAAAACAAAACCGTTTCTCTCTTGTTCTGAAAGCATTTTTTTAAAAAAATTCAAGCCTATTTTTGTTTATTATTATTCAGCTGATTGTTCTTTCTTGGTATATCACTTATCATAAGTCTACAACTACAAATCTTGCCGGAATGAATTGTTTAATTTCTTTCTATTTCTCCAAACTACTTTCAAACAAATCAACGTTCTTGGAAATTAAAAAGAAAAAACTCCGATTGAGCTTGAGAAATATTCTTTGAACCGTTGATAAATTTATAATTAAAATTAAAAACAGTTCCGAAGCTTCGAAGCTTCCAGTACTGGTTACTTTAAATCCAGTTTCAATTACTTCAACAAACTGTAAAACATTCTGGAATCAATGAATGCACTATACAAGCTTATTTTATTATACTTTTCGTATCCTGGACCTTTTTTCATAAATTCTGCCTAGGTTATCTCAATTTTAATAATAAAAGAATTAAGCTTTATTTGATGTTTATCCTGTTGTGCAGCAGGGTAGTCTTTATCCCACTTGCAGGACTTTTTTTTTCCCCCAATCGATAAAACAAAATTAACATATTTCGCAATAATTAGAACTGAAATTGTTTTGTAAAACCAAGCGCAAATATTCAATTTCATTCGTAAAACTAATCTTTACTATTGAACGTGTATATTTCCCTAATATTTTCCTTTCACAATAAATCAAACAATATATATTTTAAATGATAAATAATTAAAAACAAAGAAGAAATAAATACTTATCGCCCAATGTATTACCATGAAACGTATAAAGGTTACCAGGAAAAATAAAATTTTTATTCATATTTGCTTATTTTCGCATTTCAGTTTGGCGCTTTAACTCCTTTAGAACCCCGGCTAGGAAAGAAATTAATAGAACCTCTCACAAACTTAATTCATAGGCAAGTTTCATTTATCACCGCAATATCGAATGATGGTGATCATCAAAATACAGATTGCAATCAGTGGATGATCGCTTTCATTTGATCTTGAGCACATTAATGCACATGTAGTAATCGATTTCAATATATAACATTTAGTACTTCAGCAATGAGTCTTTTGTATGAGTGCATCAATACCGTGATTGCTGTTTTAATTAGCATTAGCAGTGGAATGCCAAATCACAGTGCCTCAATACAACTTTGTGTGCAAAAATTACGAATTTTAATTGAAGACTCCGATCAAAACTGTAAGAATTCCATTAGATAGCATCGAAATACTTTAGTTAATAATAAAAAATTTTTTTAGTAAAATATTTAGGATTGCTTGCAATGTCGAAAATATTGAAAACACATCCCAAAAGTGTTCAGGCCCACAAGGACTTAATTCTGGCATGTCTCGATGACAAAGATGAATCTATTCGTCTTCGGGCACTTGATTTGCTATATGGAATGGTATCCAAGAAAAATTTAATGGAGATTGTAAAACGTCTCTTGGGTCACATGGAAAGAGCTGAAGGTTCTGCGTATCGCGACGAATTATTATATAAAGTAATTGAAATATGTTCACAAGGATCCTATCAATACGTAACAAATTTTGAATGGTACTTAACAGTTTTGGTTGAGTTGATTCAACTGGAAGCTGGCTCCAAGCATGGTAAATGATGGCACATAATACTCATGGACTTTCTTACAATGTAACTTGTTTCCAGGCAGTGTAATTGCAACTCAATTACTAGATGTTGCGATCAGGGTGCAAGCAGTACGTCCGTTTGCAGTTGCAGAAATGACAACTCTGCTAGATACCTTTTCAATATCGAATCAAAGTAGTTCAATGTACGAGGTTTTGTATGCTGCAGCGTGGATAATTGGCGAGTTTTCCAGGTACGGTTATTGTTTTCAATCCTGAATGTTATTAATGCATATGTTTAGTGAACTGAAAGATCCTGAGCGGGCTTTAAACATTTTGCTGAGACCACATCAACTTCCTGGACATATTAAGAGCGTTTTTGTGCAGAATATTGTAAAGTTGTTCACAAAACTGATCAGTATTTGCATTGAAAAGCAAGACATTAAGGAAATAAATAGGGTATACATTGTGGGCTATTCAAAAATTTGGATTTTTGTTGTAATGGAATATTTTTAGCTTTGCAATGATGTTCTACTAAAGCTAACAGACTTCAAAAGTTCAAGCGATATAGAAGTTCAGGAGAGAGGAAATTCAGCGTATGTCCTTATTGAAACTCTACAAATGGAATTTTCGAATGTAACTGAAAATCATACTGGCGACATTATTAATGATTTGCCAACTGTTGATGTATCACCGATACCAACAACTGCAATCGAAATGGTCAAAGAAATGGCTTTATTATTTGCAGGCGATTTAAATCCCGTTGCACCAAAAGCTCAGAGGAAAGTGCAAATACCGCAAGGATTAAATTTAGATGAATGGATTAATACACCACCAGAAGACAGTAGTTCATCCAGTCAAGATGAACAGAATGATTTGTTTGTATCAAACGATTCCCACTATGATGAAAGTCACAGACGGAAGAGCGAAGATATTGGGCAAGAAGAAATTGATAAGAGGAAGGCAGCAAGAATGCTGGAACAAATTAATAATCCGCACTACCTAAAATCGAATTATAAACGTAATTCAGTTACTAATGATGGTTGCGAGGAAATACCTGTTGCCGAACTGGCTCTTGATATTCCTCTGCAAATACATTGTAAGTTGTTTTTATGGTTTTTCTATAGTACATGAAAAATAATGTGAAATCTAATTGTAGCCACGAAACGATCAGATAAGTATCTTCTTGAAGAGCAGAAAATCGGAAAGAAAATGACTAAAAAAGCGAAGAAGAGCAGAAAATCCAAACACAAAGCAACTTACAGCTCCTCAGAATCTGAGGGTGAAGGTAAATTGAATTTGAACGTGCTACAGATTACGGAATCGTTATTCAAAATATCTGATTTACTTTTAAGGATCTAAACCTGCACATATTGTAAATACAACTGTGGAAATGCCCGAAGGTGCAGAAATTTCGGACGCTGACGAGAACAATACGCAATATGATCCGAATGACCCACACAGAGCTCTAGATATCGATTTAGACATGTGAGATTCCAGCCAGTATTTCTTTTATTAATTGTTATTATATATTTTACTTAATTACAGTCCTGCAAATCAAGAAAAGACAATTGTAAAAACGAAACCAGTGAACGTAAACATACTGCTTACGAATTCCAGCTTAAACAATAGCATCAATGTAGAAAATCCAGCCACTGATGATAGAACAAAAAGAGTGAAAAAAATTCATGGGGAGAAGAAGGAGAAGAAAAAAGACAAACATAAAAGAGAGCATAAAATTAAGGAAAATGATTCCAATGATGAACCGAATTTATTGGGCACTCCAGTGAAAACCGTGAAGGAAAAGCACAAAAAGGAATCTCAAAAGAAAAAGGGTAAAGAAGGTAAGGAACGAAAAGAGAGGAAAACAAAACGGGAATCGAAAAAAGGATATGAGGAGGCTTGCGGCATCTCAACTCCTAGCAAGGAAATATTTTAAAATTTTGCAATGATCAAAGTGTATATCCTCCAGTGGTTCAATATCCATTATATTTGATATCTTAAAATTTTAGCTTTAAATTATGATTATTTGAATGGATGATATATGTATATATATTATGCAGCATTATAAATTTTGAATACGTATATCAGGATTTGTGTTTCAATATTTGCATGCAATCAGGAAAATGATCTCATTTGATGTAGTCTTGCTTCAGAAACATTTTGTTTTTATTGGAAAGAATTTCAACGCTTAGTCGCAATTTGTAAGTTTCGTACTCAAGTAACAATAATCTTAATCATATAATTATATAAACAAAGACCAGCCCTGACTGACTAACTCATCAACGTTCAGGCCTCAGCCTAAACCCTTAGCATGCAAACAGGGAATATGGCGGGGATTTTTTTAAAATTCCATCCCTAAGGGGTAAAATAGAGAATGGAAGTTTGTATGAAAATCCGCCATTTTGGAAGTAAAAACTTCATAACAATTGGTATTTGATCTTTTATTAGAAATAAAGAAACACTTGTACCAGGATTTTCTATAATTCCACCCCTAAGGGGGGAAATAGGGGTTCAAAGGCTATCCCTACATTTTTAACTTCTACGGGTTTTAACTTGGAGTGACCGTTCTTGCGCTTTTTAATAAATCTCGAGAACTACCAGTCGCTAACCTAATTCAACCCCCCCAAAACCACACTTCACTGAAAAAAACTAATCAACTACATATTATTATAAGACGAACTACAGGAAACGATTCTATATAAACGTCTCGTTTGGGGGTAGTAAATTCCAACTTCATTTTCAAAAAATCCCTTATAGGCTGAGGTAGATTTCGAAGTGTTTTTGACTGCATTTTTTGAGGTAATTTTTTTTTTCAAAATCAAGAAATTATTTATTGTTTTATAAGCTACTCATCAAGAGCTTTTCAACGATACCCCTTAAGACGTGGTTCGAAAAATTTCAAATTTCCACCCCAACCCCACAATCCACCACCGTCACTTCATGTCACCGTAAACTTCATAGAGAGTACTCTAATTTATACAGATAAAGTTTCTCTCTAAACTCCATAGAGGGCGAGATATAAATTTTTCAAAATTTAAACTCCCACCCCGGCCAGCCAACGAACTTAACCGAGCTATTAACCCTGGAAATAACATAATAAAATTTGGTTCAAATATCTTCAAAATTACGGTGTAAATATATATACAGGGTGTCCCAAAAATGGTACGCCAGACTGACAATGGAGGTAGACTAGCTTCTGGAGGAACCAAATATTGAAAAAATCATATTTCCGAAACCGTTCAAGCTTTTTTAAAACTCGGAATATACAATGCTCTAATATTACTCAGTAGAACACATTTTATTGCATGAATTTATATCAATTGGTTTTTGAGTAATAGAATTTTGAAATTTTTAATCTCCATAAAATATTCCATTTCTTGGTGGATTAAAAAACGTGAAATCATTTCACATGATCACTACTGCCATCTAGCCGTGACTTGAAAAATGTCACATTTTTTGGAAATAATAAATCGTTGTGTAAAATTTGCAGTGTTTTTTTAACTAGGATCTCTTTAGTAGATACTTTAGACAGTCAAATAATTATTTCATTAAGAAATAACGCGCAATGCTCAGAAAAAGAATTAAACTTTTTCATTTTATGTCAATGTGAAACTTTGGCTAACTGCTGTTAAAAAAAATAAATGTATCCCCTGTAGAACCCGGTACGATGACGTCAGCGCTTGTCGATTCTCGGTAGGGATAAGAAAGGGACTAAAAATTGAATATGTACACGAGCATGGCGCAAGGCGAGAGCTCTTCATTCGGCTGTTTCGTACTCAGGGAGGGAGGAAACGAGAAACTATGATAGAACTTTTCGAAAGTCATAAACATGGTATCGATCTCAATAGGTAGATTTTTCTTCGCAATCCACCTAAAAAATAATTTTGTAGTCTACGCGAGCGAAGCTAGTTCTATCAATAAAGTTGTAGAATATTGACCAAACTGGTATTAAATACTAATCTATACTTCATTTTTTCTGTAAATTTCAACAATCAAGTTAGACATAATTTTCGAAAATAATTTATTACAAAAAATAATTTGTGCTGAAGGGTAAATTTAAGAGATATAGCACACTATGAATTAATATACTATATAATTTGACAACAATCAAGAAAAATGATTTTTTCTTGTTTTATTACCGAATGGTTTGTACGCAATAAATTTATCTTATTTTCTAATGATTTTTCTGTTCCATGTTGAATTATTTTAATTTTGGAAGTGTTTGCCGAAGTATTTAAGAATTTTGAATCGTCATTAGAAGAAAATTTCATTTCATGTCAATTGGCGTTTGTTCGACTGTTGTTCATTATACTTTTGTTACGAAGATGTTCAAAAGTTAATGGCACATCTAATCTTTGGTCTCGTTGTTTATAATACTCATTGAAGTCCAGTCGAATGGCGAGTAGTTGAAGATTGGGATCAATGTTTGTGTGTAATGCTAATAAGAATCGCCCAACAACAGCTTCGAAATCATTGCCAATTTTCTCAAGAGTTCTGTGTTGAATGTGTACTGATAAGTTAAACAAATCTTTTCTATCTGCTCGTGCTAAAAATACTTTTGAAGACTGCAACCACTTCTCCTCTGACTCTAATATTTGAATTTCTCTATCCGCAGTTTTACCATCTTCAAAGTCTTTGTAACACTCATCAAAAAATTTGTTTTGCCAATTCTCAAGTTGGGATATGCATTGATATACATCCTCCAGATGTTCTCGTATAATATCTGAGTCTGAGTCTAGAAACGCTCCAATTTTTATAATATCAAGTAATTCATCATGAGCTCGCAAAATTTCATCCAGTGTTTTTGCTGATTGAGCTTTCTTCTCAAAATCGATCCATGCACATTCAATCACCTCGAATAAAATGTAATATTGCATTTCCTGTGTAAAATGTATCATTTCGGATGTATGGAGGTTTAGGAGATACATAATTGAACTTATGTCCACGTACATTGGTCGCAGATGCTGGAATTATAGAACACCAAATAGAATCAAATACGTTTTCATTCGTAACTAGTTAAATGTAATTCAAATCAATTTGCAGTTAAATCAGCAGCAATTTCAGACTTCAGTTGAATTAGTGAGATAAATACATAATGAAAAAAAAAGTATTTTCGTCAATTTTTCGGGTCTGGCTTTAAAATGTAAATCAAACTAATTTAGTACCGGAAAACATTTTCAAACAAAGATCCCCCATACATGTAGAGGTTTCCCTCTAGGCAAACTGCAAGACCTCTGAAATATCCCTAGATACGTCCTAGTTTCGGTCGCTTCTGTCCGAAACCTAGAGGAAAACCTCGGCATATATGGGCAGGTTAAAGCACGGAAAAAATTAGCAGTACGCATGGCAATGCTCCACGAAATGACCGCACGATTGCCAATACAAATTCAGGCTTAACTTCAAAATAAACTGCACTTTTCACTGGTAGTGGTGTAAAGAGTACATTCGTAAATCGTAATAGATCAATTTTATTCAGCTATTGAAACACCAATTTTCTTCACAAACGTGAGGAACGTGCCAAAACATCGGGTTAATAGATCGAATTTGATTACAATTGGTAATGTGTGAACTAGTTCGTATCGCTGAGTGATTTGACAAAAAAGGAATTTTAGTGCAAAGTTCAACAATCAGCGTTTATTGGTCGAGAAGCACAGTTCACACAATTCAATTGAATCAAGCTTAGCATTTCGCGTGTGAAAATGACTGACTTAAAAAGTGACGCTATTTTCGAGAGAATTCAAGACGGTGTTAAAACAAACGTTGAAAAGGCTAAGAAAGTGAATGGAGTTTTTCTTTACAAAATCACAAAAAATGGAGCTGTAGCAAAGGAATGGGGTAATTTGCATAAAAAATTGAGATGGGCAACGAAATTAATTCACTCAATTGATTGTTTCTAGTGCTTGATTTGAAAAATGCCAAGGTTTATGAGGGTCCGGCGACGGAAGTCAAAGTAGACACTACTCTCACAGTGTCCGACGAAGATATGCTGGAGATTGCATTGGGCAAACTCAATCCCCAGGCAGCGTTCATGAAGGGCAAATTGAAAATTACGGGAAACATAATGTTAACTCAGAAATTAGTGCCACTCCTCAAAGCAGACGCAAAGTTATAAGTACAGGTCGAAGGTGTGCGACATTCCGCTTGATTGCAAGTTTAGATTTTTGTAATGTATTGTTTTGGGGTGATTGAATAAATGATTTAGTGAACAATTACCTTTGAGGCGCTCATTTGGTCCTTCCAGATTTTTGAAGACAACAATTGCGTGATATGTTTCATTTGCCAGAGGGGCTTGAAGATAATTTTGTAGTTGTGCATTGATTTCTCGAGAATAGTTTGCAGAGGACCTCGAACGCTGTAATGCAGCGTGAAGATATCCCAGCCAGTATCCCCTTCGTGAGGTGTCAGTAGTCGAATGTCCAAACGATTGATAATCTCTTGATCCATGTATTTTACATTTGAGACGCGGATGGCACTGTCCAGGATGCTCGACAAGTCACAGCGAAACAACTCCTTGGCTGGCCTGTCTAGCTCTGGTCTACAATGATACCAAAAATGTTTTGTGTTATTGATTGAGTGGATTGTACTGTACTTGAGTTGTTCCAAAAGGGTGCTAACAAACTCCCCTTGGCCGAGTAGCAGGAATCGTTTCATGGCTACGAAATGCTCCAGCAATTTGTGCGGTCCCTTCATAATGTCCAGAACTCTCGTGGACGTTTGCAGGTACACTTCCTCTATCATCGAGTGCAGTTCTGTGTCCGGCACCTTGGCAAAAACACTAGCCACTGAAAAGCATCACAGTTATTGCATTTAATTCTGATAGGGGTGCAGTTACCGTTATTCCTTAGACACGTTTTCACTTGATCGCGATTCTTGATCGGTATACTGTCCTTGCAAATCTCCCGCAAGAAGTTGATGCTCTTGCCAGTCACCAGGATCTTGCGGGACAAGCTGCTGGAGATGAAACTGGGCAGCATTGATGTTCGTACACGGTACATTTCGTGCCACAGTCTATCTGGACTAATTTCTGACAAGCATTCGATAAAGAACTCCCCATAGGGGTCGATAAGCTCCCCATCGAGAATCCATCGCCATATCATCGTCACTATAGGACGACACACTGCCACCAGAAAGTCGTGAGTTAGGTCCCTGACGAGAGGATCCCCGTTGTCGAGGAACGAGTATATAATCGAGGCCAGAGCTCCTCCTTTTTTCTCTTCGCATGCTTCGCCGATTCTCACTACCCATTCCAGTCTCTGCCGAGGTAAATACGACCAAAGCTGGAGTCGAATAAGAGTCATCTTTTTTTCTGGCCTTGTAAGACTTTCCACTGCGCTGATAGTAAACTGCCAACAAAATCAATCATAGTTACTAGTCTTTAACTTGAGCGAATCATACCTGATCTTGGAGCACAGCCACCATTCCGAGGTACCAGTTAATCTCCTTGTGTAAGAGGCCTATTAATGTTTGGCCCATCAAACCCAATGCGCAGCGGCCGCTTTCTGAACTCGCAAATATTTGCACTTGATCATACAAAGTCCTACAGAAAGGAAGAATCCAAAAGGTTCAGTTAAATATAATTTTCTTGAAGGGATAGTATTACCCCAATTCAGCCAGACGCAGCATCATACCGCCCTGGGAAATTGTGATGTTCTGTGCTGCGGGACTCAGACGGAATTCTCCAGTCACAACGTCCTTTTTCAAGTATTCCCCTTGGATACCAATGAACGAATATATCACATTTTGTACTAAGTTCTCCATCAGTCGGATTTCCCTTACCCCTTCTGGCAGCTCTTGGAGTTGTTGTTCCAAGGAAACATTTTGTGTGGTAGGAACAGACGTGGATTCTTCACTGCTGCTGTTAGGAGGCAACCCTTCGAAATGCAGTAGTCTTAGCTGATGAGCTGGCTTGATTTCCTCTTCTTTTGATTCCTGGTTGTCATGCATTATCCCATCCACGACCTGGCGGCATCTCGCGACGTCGTGTTTCAGCCTCAACAGTTCTGTCATCATCGTAGAATGCAGCGGGTTGCTGTCGTGCGGTAATGTTACTTGCTTAAAGTCGAGGTACGTCAGTAGAAACGTGAGTATTGCACTTCTTTCGGTCAGCGTTGTCTACAGAGAGATTTTGGTTTGATTAAGATAGGGTAAAATATTAATACATCTCATCCTCACGGCACCTATGTCATCTGGATTGAGTTTGGAGATGCGACAGTGGAACAACATAATCAAACGCAACTTACACAAGTCTTTAGTCTGTTGTGAAGCTCTAAATATTGCGGCATCAAGGATTGTTTATTTGAACGGAGTGTGCGAGAAACTTGGCTGATCAGGAACGAATCATCAAAATCGTAAACTCTTCCTACTTTCTCATTAGCTTCTAACATGTAATCCATAATATTCTCCAGTAATTTGTGCTCTGAAACAAGACGAGCAAAGCTATATTGATATAATTTTCGGATTTTGTGAATATAAAAAGCGCGCATTCATAACAGGAAAACATTTTTAAAAAAAATAAATATTTTATTGCATTCTCCGATTAATAAATTGCATCGCACAGAAATAGCATTTATTTATGTTTAATTGAAAATAAACAATACAAATGATCGTTTTTTTGGACGTTAACTCAAAACTTACTGAAATTTTTTCCGCACATACTCTGGCACAGCTGGTCAAGCAAATCGTAATATACTACTATAGTATTGCTACAAGCCATCCTTGGAACATGAAATTATATTGATTTACTCCAAAACTTATATAAAATGTATTTATTTTGTGAAATCAACGAAAATAACACGCGAATAACCGTGGATCTATCGGCACACTGTTATTAAAACAGCATTCGTTTTCTAGTACCACTCACTGAAACAAATTTCAGAAATGTACTGTACTTTCATAGATCTATTATACTTCCTTGACACTGATTTGCACTAGTACATTCTTAAGCAATTAGGGTTATGTTAACCACTCAGCTATTGAAATGCGCTCCTGGCGACTAAACCGAGAAATCCAAAACCCAACTTCGCCGGCAAAATGGAAGTGAAACCTGGAGTTTGCCGGATGCGTCGCCAGGGGCATTGGTTGCCATGGTCTGTCTGCCACGCTGCCTTTGTGTGTTTGATTGATGTGAAAAGCCGGCTGCGGTTAAAATAAAGCAAGTAAATCTTCATCGATTGCGAGGCAAATTATTGGTAAATAATTAAAAAATAAAAAGTTCAGTGATATAAAATGCCGATAATGGTTATGTAATCGAAAACTACAATTAAAAGACGCCGGGACCGACGATAAATTTGACTAAAAATGGACACGTCAGTATCAAAGCCCGTGCTCAGGATTAATCTGGAAAAACAGGAGCATCTTATTAAATTGGCAATTTTATTGATTGCTGCAGTGCTGTGTAAGTTCAGAATTTGTTGCTCTTATAAAATTAGAAAAATGTTTTTTTTTTTTTGCACGTGCGAATTTGGATTTAAGACCATTTTAAGTAAACCAGTGTGAAAAATTTTCTTTGGAGATTGAAGAGTTTGGAAAATTTTTACAATTTTTTTCTTTTATCGGAAGAACGGGGAGAAAATATTAAAATGAAAATTATTTTTCCACGAATTAGCATTAGAAAAACCATACATTCAGCGATTCCAGACGATCGAGATTAATACGAGAAGCGTGGCATTAGAAAGAAACATCCTTTTTCATGCTCATTACTAAAGCGGCATTTTCGGTCGGTTGCATTTTTTCAACCAAAAGGGGGCATAAAACGAAAACAGAAAGGGATCGACTTCACTTTAAGTTTCGGGCTTGATTTTTCGCATCCGCAGGAAATTTTTATTATTTTCAGTTTCGCTATTAATTATAACTTGTACGCATTTATATCATAAACTAAAAATTTTTACTATTGCAATGTACAAAAAACCAGCTTCCGTAGATGTTCAGATAAATTTTCCAACTCCTCAGTCATCACCTTAAATAAGACGAAATCTTGTAACTGATCAATTTTACAGTACATCGCGTTAAATTCTTGGAAATACGGAAAATTGTCAGAAAAGAATTCGTTAATGAATCAGGAGTTGGAGATTGCTGCAAATATTTCTCTAATTTGTTAGAAATTTAATGAACTTTTGGAAATTTCCAAATTCATATATTTTTCTAGACAAAATTCGACTTTAATTTAATTGGTTGCATTGAAAAGATTCGAGCGTAAGACCAGATACTAAACATAGCTGCCTGATTACGCATTTAACAGAATCGCAGCAAAAGTACTTCCTACTTCCTTTAAAAGGAACCGTTACATGTCCATTAATATAAATAATATTTTTTCACAGCGTTCGCCACAAGACTTTTCTCAGTGCTGAGATTCGAGAGTGTGATCCATGAATTCGATCCATACTTCAACTACCGGACGACTAGATACTTGGCCGGACAGGGATTCTACAGCTTCCACAACTGGTTCGATGATCGAGCATGGTATCCCCTTGGTCGAATCATCGGGGGCACCATTTACCCTGGACTGATGATCACATCGGCGGCCTTGTATCGAATAATGTGGCTGCTCAACATTACAGTGGACATTCGAAATGTTTGTGTGTTTCTTGCGCCATTCTTCTCGTCCTTGACTACAATAGTGACTTACTTACTGACTAAGGAGATCCATGTAAGTCATGTGGCACAAATTGTATTCAGGATGGATCAATTTGATGTCCATTTTTAGAGTACAGGTGCTGGATTAGTGTCGGCAGCGATGATTTCTATTGTCCCAGGATATATATCTCGATCGGTTGCCGGATCATACGACAACGAGGGAATAGCAATATTTTGCATGCTTTTAACTTACTACCTCTGGATTAAAGCGGTCAAAACTGGTGGAATATTCTGGTCCACCATGGCTGCAGTGGCTTATTTTTATATGGTGAGTTATAGTTTCGTGTGATGCTGATGATTCAATATTTGAGGAAGAAATATCACTAAATATCTTTAATTGTTGCAGGTGTCCTCTTGGGGCGGATACGTTTTCTTAATAAACCTGATACCACTCCATGTACTTGCCCTAATGGTCACCGGACGCTTCTCCCATCGGATCTATGTGGCCTACAGTATTCTATACTGCATAGGGACCATCCTCTCAATGCAAATTTCCTTTGTGGGCTTTCAACCGGTCCAGAGCTCTGAGCATATGTTGGTAAGTGAAATACTTGAATCGAAGTTTTATTACAGAACTTCCAATGATGATATTCTAATTCTTGATAGGAAGAGTATGATACATTATGAACAAAATTAAAGTCTGACCGTTCTACCAGTACATTTAAATACTTATTGTAATGAGAACATTGATTCACTTGAATTCATTTTTTTTTTTAGGCCCTTGGTGTATTTGGATTGTGCCAAATTCACGCTTTTGTCGATTACATTCGATCTCGAATGCCGAAGGAACACTTTGAGATACTTTTCAAAGCTTTAATATCAGCTGTAACAACAATTGTGATTATTGTCGGGACCATTTTAACAATTACCGGAAAAGTATCACCTTGGACTGGAAGATTCTACTCACTTCTAGATCCATCCTATGCAAAAAATCACATTCCAATTATCGCATCAGTATCGGAACATCAGCCTACTTCGTGGTCCTCTTTCTACTTTGATTTGCAAGTGAGTATTTGAACAAGTAACATCCGGAAATAGGGGAAATGGTTTCGTATTTCCGTCTTCGAATTAACAGTATGATGAAAAAGAAGTGCAGACGAGCGCGCGTTAAGACAGCAACTTCTCGGTCGATTTGCTTAAGTCCCGTTTGGTTGTCGCAATGAGTACCATCACTTTGATCGCTGACTCCTATCTCCACAAAAATAAAATAGTAATTTTCCAAAATTAACTGATAAAAACAAAACTTTGCAGATTCTTGTGTTCCTGTTTCCTGCTGGATTGTATTTTTGTTTCTCAAAATTATCAGATGCGAACATTTTCATTGTTCTGTATGGCGTAACAAGTATTTATTTTGCTGTAAGTATTTTTCTGAAAATGGAAAAATTGATATTGAATGCATTCCTTCATCAGGGTGTCATGGTGCGTCTGATGCTTGTCCTTGCTCCTGTTATGTGCGTTTTGTCCGGCATTGCGACATCACATTTACTCTCAAAATACATAAAAAGTGTTGATAATGGATCATCAAAAGTTATTGAATCGAAACGACATAAAAAACTGGAACAACAACCATCGGTGAAGAGCGAAGTTGCAATCGGTTTTGTTGCACTAATGACAGTGATGCTCATTACTTACACGTTCCACTGTACTTGGGTAACATCGGAGGCTTACAGTTCGCCCAGTATTGTTCTCAGTGCAAGATCTCATGATGGTGGAAGAATAATTTTTGATGACTTCCGTGAAGCGTATTATTGGCTTAAGATGAATACTCCTGAGGTATGTCTCGTACTAATGTCGCTTAGAATTCTGTTTCATAAATTTAAGTGTACATTATAAATGATGAAAGCAATTAATTCTTGATAGGAAGAGTATGAAAAAGGATTTAGAAAAAAATCCCTTTGATTGAAATTAATTTCTGATGACTCTGAATGAAGACGAAATAAAACAATTTTTAATGTTACATTGATTAAATAATTTCAAAATTATTGCAGGATGCTCGTGTAATGTCCTGGTGGGATTATGGCTATCAAATAACTGCAATGGCAAATCGAACAATTCTAGTAGACAACAACACTTGGAACAACACCCACATTTCTCGTGTGGGTCAAGCCATGGCGTCCAGTGAGGAGAAAGCATACGAAATAATGAGGGAACTGGACGTCGATTATGTTCTAGTTATCTTCGGTGGCCTAACAGGATACTCCTCGGATGATATTAACAAATTCCTGTGGATGGTTAGAATCGGAGGTAGTACGGATCGTGGGGCTCACATCAACGAGCGTGATTACTATGCGGCGAGTGGAGAGTTTCGGGTCGACAAAGAAGGATCCCCCACCCTATTGAATTGTCTTATGTACAAAATGTGCTACTATCGGTTCGGACAGGTAAAGAATTCATAAATTTCTGGCAGTGTCTGATGAGAGACAATTTCCATTTGCAGGTGTACACAGAGGGTGGCAAACCTCCAGGCTATGATCGAGTGAGGGCTGCAGAAATTGGAAACAAGGACTTTGAACTGGATGTCCTGGAAGAAGCATATACAACAGAGCATTGGCTCGTGCGCATTTATAAAGTTAAGGATCTTAGGAATCGCGGCGTCTAAGTTTTAATATAATAATAATAATGAATCCACTAAAAGCATGACATTAATTCTGAATCTGTAATAAGCTCGCGTCCGCACAGTTTTAGATGCACCTCCATTACTCACACTTATTAATTTCTACATTGCAAAATTATTAAAATGAACGATTATTTGTATATTGAAGTATTGAATGTAAAGTTATTCGTAAATGAACATGTGCTAAGCGTTTTGTACGATATATTTTGATGAAACATAGAAATATAGTTGTATAATTTTATACTTTTGTATGTATTCAGTTTTATTTCATTCAACGGCAAATTCAGTGCCGTTCCTGAACTCCACTCATTAAACAGCAATAATTGAAAAGCAATACGAAATTAAAACTGGCTAAATAAAATTAATTTCAGTTTTAACATTTCGTAGAGCTGAAAGTCAACAAATCCTGTGAGTTGAATTTTCCACATTTCATTTGAAGTTCTACCACAGTTTTTATACCCTAGATGTTAGGGTATATTAGTCACAAAAAAGAAAGAACTATATATTCATGATTGAGAAGTGAAAAGAAACTGTTTTATGCATGTCCGTCTGTCTGTCTGTCTGTCCAGACGATAACTCGAGAACGCTTGTAGCTAGAGACTTGTAATTTAGTACAATAATATTTGATTAAAATTGCAAGGTCAAGTTCGAAGATGACCAAAATCGGGCAACTCCTTAGTGTTGCCATATAGGCCTGAGTCGTTTTTATACAAAAATGTTGATTTTGTTAACTGAATGCTTACATTTTGAATTTTTTCGTTAAATATTATTATAAATACGGGTTATAATTAATTATTTGTCAGAAATTTTTTTTACACGATATTAAAATTATAGAAATGGAAGAAAACGTCGGCAGTTTTATAAACGTAATGAAATTTACATGGAGTTTTTTTTTATATAGAATAAATGAATTAATTGGGATCTTTCCGCTGGGGTAAATTGTTTTTTATATTTTTTGGGGTTGTGAGGGTGTGGGTGGAACCATCTCCCTTGGAATTGTCCAATTTGGGGCGTGTGTGATATCAAATTAAAGCTCATGCTGAGTACTATTAAATTAAGCAGTCGCGGACAACTAGCCTTAGTGATATAAGAAAATGTGGCCTAGATTTTTAGATAGAATGAGGATATTTTTCTACATCTAGGGTATCACGTAATTGGTGTGACCAATTGCTTCCTTGCTAGTTTGAAGGCGTCTTTTAACTCGAAAAGCATTTCAGAATTATTTTCACTGAGTATCCTCAAACTAATTAATGTTTAGTTAGTGTTTTACCTCTGCAATGCTTTTCAATTCTTCGCAGAAAACAATTTTGTGGGGTAGAAACATTTCCAGATCTGTTGGTGAAGTGTTTTCAATTTGTAGAGATTTTACTGGTCATTCGAGAATGATTATTATTTAAATGATTTTGAGAGTTTCAAACTGTTTCAGATTCTATTCTCTGGTTTAAGTGCGCCCCTTTTTTATTTGAATATACCGTTATCATTTGAAATCGAGTTTCTAAATTTTCCAGGAAATAGTTGCTTCACTTTCGCGTGATTAGATATCAAATCTTTTACAGTAATTTAGATGTGATGCCCTTGATTCGTTGCTCTATACTACAATAATTAAAGTCATTTTCAAATTAAATGTTCATAATTAAATATATTACAAATATTCTGTATACTATGGTACAAAAACAAATATTTACATAAAAAAAAGAAAAATAATAGTAATAATAATAGCACACAACAATATTTTCCGAAATAGTTACGGTTGGGTACATTTGGTTATCTATGAAAGGGTAACACTGTAAAATAAAAGCAAATTAAATAGAATTTTTCGTTGCCACGTCCTTAAAACCTGATCACATCGGTTTTTGTTATTAACATAATTTGGAAAAGAAAACTAACATTTGAAATTGGTTTTATTTAGATTGTGAGATTCTCAGGAAAATGGGAGTCCCTTAAAATAATTATCGTGAACTACTTATTATAGAGATTAAAATACGTGAAAATTATCAACAACAAGAGCTTTTTTCTGGCTCAGCCACAACCAAGTTGAAATCGAGACTGCTAGGTCTAGCGAATCCAGTCTTGATGCCATCCCAACCGTCTTCGACTTTGTATTCACCGGATCTAATTCTGGAATAAACCTCTTGGCTAACCATACGAAATGCTTCCTCAACTCTGCAACCAGTTCGGGCTGATGTCTCAACAAAATGCAATCCATGTTGTTTAGCAAATGCTCGAGCCTCTTCTGTGCTAACTTCCCTGTGTCCACCCGAATTGACTAGATCTAATTTACAACCGACAAGTGCAAATACTGGCCGATGGGGTTCTATATGACGTTGGGCCTCCATCATCCAAAGCGGTATATGCTCGAAGCTGGCGTGATTGCAAATATCGTATACGAGAAGGACACCAACTGAATTTCGATAGTATGATTTGGTTATGGATCGGAATCGCTCCTGTCCCGCGGTGTCCCACAGCTGCAGCTTGATTTGGGTACCGTCTTTCATGTCTATCAGCCGGGCGAAGAAATCAACACCGACCGTTGGATCGGAGAGCTAAAAAGAGGTTTATCATTTTTCCATGCCTATCATTGGAGTTGGGTTTTTGTTTTTATTAATTAATACAAGAAGCATTTAACTGGGGACGAATAACTGGAAAAAATATTTGAGACCTACTTACGAATAAGTTTCTAATTGTGACCGACTCGCCGACTGGATGATTTTTTCATGAATAATTAGACAGTAAACTGTAAAATTTACATGATTTGTAAATGCTCCTAGTGACAAAAGATGGATCATCTGCAATCAGCAGCAGTTGCGCTGGAGCAAAGTAAATTTTGATAACACAAAAATTAAAACTCATCCAGTGGCTCGCTCCTTCACGAGGTCAGAGACGAAACGAAAGCTCCGACAACAACAACAAAGACGACCACTTTTGATAAGCAATGACGCCCGAACGGTGACCTTGCGTCGATAATTCTACCTTCTCCCATTGTTTGCCAGTTTCTTTCCCATTTAAAGTAGAAAGTTTTTACTTTCATTTCATCATTTCTCCGGGAGTTTGCCATGGATCAATTGCTCTCGTTAACAATTCCATTAGTGTCGTTCAATTTCGCTGGTTTTGCTGCAAAACAAAGCTAGCATGCTGTGATAAAAGACATCATGCCTAAGCATGCTTCTCCGATCGTGATCATCGCTCACTAAAATTTTTAGGTGTCCAAAACATTTCCGTACTAGTGCTCTTACATAAGCTTGATCTGGAGACGGAAGAATTTGATGGATCCTTGACCAAAGTTTTATCGAGAAGCAAACGACTTGAACAATTGCGAAATAAGGAATTTTGAAATGTTCCTTTCTTTGTTTTTCGATTGTCATCGATGATTTGGGCCTTATGCGTCGCATACAATGGTGACACTCATTACTTGCTAAATCACCAACAAAGGCGCACTCACCTCAGCGTATTTTCCATCTGTGAAATACTTAAGCAAGGAACTCTTGCCAACGGTGCTGTCGCCAATTAAAATGAGCCGAAATTGATAATCGAAAATGGGCTCAACCATTGCCCTCACTTGATTTCGTTGACTTACGATACGAATTAAATATTTATGGATGAAACGCGCAGCTGTATATTGAAATTCACTTCGATGATATTCAGTTCAAAAATTTTCTTGGGCGACACTGATTTTAGAATTAATCAACGTTTAATTGTACACACATGATCCATTTGTAAGCACAATTCTCGTGATTAGACAGAGGAAAAAATATAAATAAAAACAATTGCGACACCAAACTGATTCAACAAATCCTCACCCGGGCTATCTGTGTAAAACTAAATTTCCCGTAAAATTTCCCTTGGCGTAATTGCTACATTTACCACCACCTCTGAAAAATTGAAATTTCCCGCAAAAGGGGAAAGTTTGAAATCTGACAGATTGATATCCGGGAAAATCTCAACTGATATTCTAACACTAAAAACTACCGAAAATACTTGGAATAAAATTAGATGGATTGAAAATAATAAGAATGTGAAATGCCCAAAAAATTATAATCTCCCCCATTCATAAATACGCATGGAAAACATGTTTTAATAAAAGTTTGCAGAGAGCCCAGGTGTTCACGCTTCTTGTTTTAAGAAAAAATTTCCCGAATCCGGTCGAAATCTTGTTTTTCAGATGGCTTTCGAAGTTAACGAAGGGAAAATCTAACAATTCTAAAAGTTTTACTAGTTTAGGTTAAGTTTTTAATGGCGATTTAAAGAAAATTTCCCGGTTTGGAGGGGAAAGAAACAGATTTAAAGTGGGAAGTTATTCAAGTCAAGTGTCAAAAAATGAAGGCAGAACTAAATGAAAAAAATGTAAAGTGCCAAGCTCTAAACTGAACTCACTCCAAGTGAAGAAACCACGAACTCTCATTTACGACGATTATCCAAGACACATCAAATGCGATACAGAAAAAAATCATGAAAAAGATGTCATTGTTTCACGTATTAATCAGGATTTCCTATAATCGCTTGAAATTTCTGGTTTTTCTGATGCATTTTTTACACCACTCGCTCTCAAATCAACCGTTTTTCCGCAGATGTGACTGAAAATCGTTCAATTTCAACATTTGACTTAACTTTCTGAACACTTATTAACTCAAGATGTTAGGGATATTTATAAGCATCTGAACTACTGCAATATCGACCTGTGAACAAGTCTCAGATTAGCTGATTCAGCTATTGAAAAGTGTACGACAGCGAATTTTGGATGCAGTGTTCACGTGCGTCGCTTCATTGCATTAATTTTGGCGCCACTTTTCAAACAAGACCCACATGGAACTAATAAAATGAAAGTCCTCCCTATGATATTGGCACAAAACATTTAATACACTTTTCATATTTAAACTTCCTAATTCAATAAATAAATGGTCAATAATTGTAATTACACAATCTGTAAAATGTTTACCAAATTTTGAAAAAATACGTTCAAAACTGAAAACATGAACTGCAAAATATAATTTAACTTTACGAGCTTTTTGAATTGCAAAATTTTTTGGTGATTTGATTGTATACGGTCACATAAATATCCATAAACGTGAAGTGCTTCATCATCTTCAAACAGAGGGACCAAAGAAAGCTGGAACGCTAACGATTTTTGTGTCCTTTGTTTCTTTTGTCGTTTTCATTTGGTTGAATTATTGGATCCTTTGACCGTGGGCCGCTTTTATATTTTATAGATCGAGATAACTGTCATCTGGATACAAAAGTGGTCAGATTTTCTCGACTTTACGACAGATCATGAGTACAGCATTGCTTGCTGTTGATGTTGTATCAGGAGTGATGCACATCGAGCAAACATTTGGCGGTAGTCCATCTCGTGGTTCGATCCTTATGCCTGTAGTCCCTTCAATCATGTTGTTTTATGACCTACTCTCCTGTGGCGTGCGGGTCTACTAGCTTTTTCTGTTCGAATAGAGATGCTAAGCGTTTAAAATAATAACTGAATCACGTTTGATGATATAGCAACGAAAAAATTTCAGTAGTTTTTCGTTTTTCTGCTTCGGCGTAAGAATTCCGATAACTCTGTACCAAAAGTGATGTCAGTGATTCAGGACATCCCATACAACGGGGGAATTCTTGAACAGCAGCGCCAGTACTGCGATAGCAGCAGACCATATATTGGTAAAATCCTTTGTGGTAACACATTGTTCACAACAATTCATAAATCATATAACAATTTAGAATCATGGGAAAATCGACTTGTCAACGCTATGTAAACTTTAAATTTTTCAATCTAATGGTTGACATTTTGTTGAACATTATTTTTGTCATTATCTCCATATAAGTCATCCTTTGATGACTTGCTGCGACAAGTTGTTGATTGTTAGTTTTCATATCCAGTATCCTGGGTATCAACCCTGTTGGGCACCATTTCTAAGTCTCGACACAATGCCACTCGTGCGTCTTACTCTCCTGATGATAAAATGATAACTGAATCACGTTTGATGATATAGTAACGAAAAAATTTCAGTAGTTCTTCGTTTTTCTGCTTCGGCGTAAGAATTCCGATAACTCTGTACCAAAAGTGATGTCAGTGATTCAGGACATCAACGGGGGAATTCTTGAACAGCAGCGCCAGTACTGATGATAGCAGCAGACCATATATTGGTAAAATCCTTTGTGGTAACACATTGTTCACAGCAATTCATAAATCATATAACAATTTAGAATCATGGGAAAATCGACTTGTCAACGCTATGTAAACTTTAAATTTTTCAATCTAATGGTTGACATTTTGTTGAACATTATTTTTGTCATTATCTCCATATAAGTCATCCTTTGATGACTTGCTGCGACAAGTTGTTGATTGTTAGTTTTCATATCCAGTATCCTGGGTATCAACCCTGTTGGGCACCATTTCTAAGTCTCGACACAATCCCACTCGTGCGTCTTACTCTCCTGATGATAAAATGATAACTGAATCACGTTTGATGATATAGTAACGAAAAAATTTCAGTAGTTCTTCGTTTTTCTGCTTCGGCGTAAGTATTCCGATAACTCTGTACCAAAAGTGATGTCAGTGATTCAGGACATCAACGGGGGAATTCTTGAACAGCAGCGCCAGTACTGATGATAGCAGCAGACCATATATTGGTAAAATCCTTTGTGGTAACACATTGTTCACAGCAATTCATAAATCATATAACAATTTAGAATCATGGGAAAATCGACTTGTCAACGCTATGTAAACTTTAAATTTTTCAATCTAATGGTTGACATTTTGTTGAACATTATTTTTGTCATTATCTCCATATAAGTCATCCTTTGATGACTTGCTGCGACAAGTTGTTGATTGTTAGTTTTCATATCCAGTATCCTGGGTATCAACCCTGTTGGGCACCATTTCTAAGTCTCGACACAATCCCACTCGTGCGTCTTACTCTCCTGATGATAAAATGATAACTGAATCACGTTTGATGATATAGTAACGAAAAAATTTCAGTAGTTCTTCGTTTTTCTGCTTCGGCGTAAGTATTCCGATAACTCTGTACCAAAAGTGATGTCAGTGATTCAGGACATCAACGGGGGAATTCTTGAACAGCAGCGCCAGTACTGATGATAGCAGCAGACCATATATTGGTAAAATCCTTTGTGGTAACACATTGTTCACAGCAATTCATAAATCATATAACAATTTACAATCATGGGAAAATCGACTTGTCAACGCCACTCGTGCGTCTTACTCTCCTGATGCGTGCGGGTCTACTGAATAAAATCCCACCCCCTGTCATTAGGCGGACCACCCCGAAACCGTTATGTAAAATTGCTTCGGGGTGGAATCCTTAACCGTCTGTAAACTTTCCCTGTGTGAACGAGCCATAAGATTGCTTCGGGGTGGAATCCTTTTTTTCAATCTTAGTACTGATGTTGCTGACACTAGTGGTTGTTAAATATCCGTAACTTCCCGTTTCGGACTCGAACATCAGCGTATCCAAAATTAGTTAATTTGCTGAAATAAAACCATAAAGAAATTAATCAAAATTTGAAATATAAAAATTTTATTTAATTGCATTCAAACATTTTCATCTTATTCCTTGTTACTACCGAACAATACCTACTTTTTTTACCGACTTCAAATCTTATTATGTCAAAACACCTTCTTAATATTAAGAGGAGCGTCGGGCACGCTCAAATGTTGGCTCCGTGCTTTGCTGTTGTTCTTTGCTCTTTGGTATTGAAACTTGTTTGCCCACAGATCTTGTGATTATAACATACAACGGGAATGACAAGTTGTTGATTGTTAAGCAGGAAGCACACTACAATGCCCTTGGGCCAAAACCATGCTGGTCCCTTCGACCATGGCCCGATGGCTTTCTCGAAAAAGCAAACCATGGTCAAATGGCCCCGCATGATCGATGATGAATCATCATTTGTTACTGCAGAAACATAACAATAAAGCAATAACCAACCACTTTCAGTGAAAAATAGAAAACAACTACGGAGAAAAATGCTTTCGAAGGGCACAGGCCCACAGGAGCCAGGAATTCATGTAAGTGTTGCTGCATTGTCCTGAAAGCCTTTTTGATTTCATTTAAATACGAAAATTGATGAAAAATTTCTTTATTATGAAAAGCCTTAACGTAATCGGCATCACTAGATTTTTTTAAATTAATCTAAAAGTTGAATGAATTGAGATCTTGTGATTCCAAACAATAATAACAATATACATGCATATAGTGAACAAGGCGAAAACAGTGAACCACTGTATAAATATTAAATATACCTAGATTATTAAATCAATACATAATACATATAATATAAATATAATTTTTACCTAAATTCTGTATATTTTGCAAAGGAAGAATTGCAGCCATTGCAATTTAAGAGGTTCTACAAATATTGTCTATAAATGTAATTTAATTCAAGACATTTTGCTAGAGTTTGTTAAAATACCGCTAACAGTATATATACAGTAGAACCTTGATAGCACGCCTTCGTTTTGATAACACGCGCTATTTGCTAGATTCCTGCAATTTGCCAAAACACTAAATGTTAAAAATACTTCCACAGTACGACTATATATTTTATAAAATATTCTATAGCACGAATTTTTAACAATCAGATCACAGCTTTAACCTTAGTACGTAGTTTTACAAAGATACCTTTATAGCACGACTATTTCTAATTGAGTTCCCACGGTTATACATTCGGTAAACATTTTTATTATTTGTTTTCAATAATTGTTAAATTTATCAAAACTACAAATAATGCTGACTTCGAAAAATAATAACGAAATACATTCCAAATACCGCAGACTATTCATGCCGATAGTTTAGTCCAAAGGTGCGCAAACTTTTTTCATTTGCGACCCTCCATTTGATTTTCTGTAAAATTTTATGGGACATCGAATGAAACCAATTGTTGATCGTGCTTTAAAGAAGATTCAGAGTGAAACATATGGATGTGATAACAATACTGTTTTGACGGCCCCGTTCGGAGTCGTGCCATCGAGGTTCTACTGACTATTGCTTTACATTCAAATAGTATTCTGAACTAAGGACTAAATTTCGCTTTTTGTCTAAGGCATTTCGAGGAACGCAAATTACTACCAGAATTTTCGTTTAGAGCAAGTGGTTCACTGGATAACCTTAACCGGTAACATATTGCAGCAGGTTACAAGTCTAGAGACATGCATACAGGAATTTCATTGCCAGTCGACATTCCCCTGATCCCAGTCTTCAACGAAGGGCTGATCAATGGCTTCGATCATGATGCCGCAATAGAGGCAATCACTGGCCAGAATGTTCTCGATTTCTGCCTTAATTTGCTCCCTGGACGTGATCTGCTGGTGGGCGTTGTCCTTTTGGGTCTGCGTTTGCGTTAGCATATTTTCAAGTTTTTGTTTTAGACTAGTTAATTTTCGATTTTGGTCCGTGCTCAAATGTGGCATAATTTGCTTCTCCAAGCAGTCACCATGAAATTTATGACCACAAGGGAAGATGAAGAATGGTTTTAGGAGCAAGTAAATCTCGCAAATTGCACATTGTTCTTGGGCACTTATAGTGACCGATCTGTTGCGAAAGGTCTGCAGTTCGTTTCGAACTCGTTCAGCAGATTTCGCAGACTCTTCCATATCCTTCTGTTGTTCATTGATTTTTGTATTATAATCCTGTACAAGAAAATGGTAAATTAGTGTTGCACATCTTCAGAACTGCAATTTACCTTTAAGGCATCACAAATCGCCTCCTTGAAGTCGTCAATTTTCTGAAAATCAGAGAAAAACGGTAACAAATCTTCAATGCGCAGCAAATCACATTTCTTCAACAACTCGAGAGCTTTCTTTACATCGTTCTTCCCTCGGATTTCGTGCTCAGCTGGAAGAAAGTTGTCTACTTAACTCGGTTCATCGCTCGGAAATAATTTCGTGTATTGCTAACTGAATACATACCAATTCTAAGCCACAAGTTACGTTGGAGTTCCTTGTCTCCTGGCTGTGATGCAGTCTCTTGAGCCAGCTGCGAGTCGAAGGTTAACGCCAGTTGGACAGCAGGATGCCACAATTCCAGTAGACATTGCAGGAAAACACAGGCAGCTTGGGCCGTGTGCTCCTCGCAAACTCGTAGGGCGTAGTGCACATCATAGTGGATGAGGGAGATATCCCGTCCTTGTGCTTCTAGGTACATTTCGAGTTTCGCGGGTTTGTATTTGGCGTAGAGCTTCACCAGGAAATTATGAATGGCGACATCGTTGGCACCCATTGTATAAATAGCAAACTCCAAGTATTTAATAACCTCGGTCACATGCTCCTCGGTATCCAAACAGATCAGGGTGGGCAGCAGTTTGTCCGGTTTCAAGGGCTTCTCCTGCGTCATTAATGCAGCAATCGTCTCTCGCGGAATCTCTACCATCAGAATGGGACAGTATTTGTAGTAGAGTTCGGGCTTGTTTTGGCTGCGCAAGACTCCAAGTGCATCCGAGTAGCTGCCCTGGTTGATGTACTGATTAATCACAACCTCAAAGTCCTTGTTGACTGTCGTCAACATCGTCAGATTATGATTGTCTCCGTGTGATGCCATTAGATCGTAAATCACCGAGTGATTTGCTTTTACACACTGAACAACTCGAGGCAGTGCCATGAAATTATCAAAATCCTTCTGCAGTGCACGAATCCTTTGCGAATCGCCAGAATTTCGAGCAATTTCCGTCAGATAAAGTTCCACCATCCAAACGACAAGCATTGTTATTTGCATTTGATCTTCCTCCTTCAGTCTCTCTAATTTGTTGTTGAGAAATATCATCAATGGCTTCTTTTCTGGCAGTTCTAAGAATTTCAGCGAGACACGCTCGAAGCTTGTTTGTGTTCCCGAATAAATCATTGCACTTTGGATATACTCCTTTCGATTAAAGCACATTTCAGCTTTTTTACACAGAACAATGTCCAAGTGAGCTGGATTGTCCCTGGAATATTTTTCAGCTAAATCAAACTCGTCCTTCTCTAGGTACATTTTCCACGCATTCCTCTGTTCGTTCGTCACTTTGTATCGGAAAATCGCCTTCGAGCTGTACACATAAATGGAGTTACTTGTATTGTCCTTGACAATGTCCAGGAGTTTGCCATATTGATCCGAAAAATATTCCTCGTAGATCACTTCCTGGTTCAGGAGACAAATTGCCGTAACATGATCGGGGTACAACAGCAGAGCATGGAATTCGGTTAGAACTAGTGTTTTTGGTATGTTTGGCTTTTTTGTGGAAGCATTGTTGACTTGCTTCTCCTCGGATGGGAAGGAAATCTGCTGCTTGTTGACTATGAAATCGGGATTTCCTTGTTGGTCGATCTGAATGAAGTGTTTGGCTTTTATAAGAAAATGATAAACTAAATCACAACCGTGTTCAGATGCCATAAAACATAAAACTTTAACCTTTCATCTTGCTTTCTGCCCTAACCGTTATCTTTGTTTTTTTTTTAACAGATCAACATCGATAGGCTCAAATCTACGGTGTGGAACGCCAGGACTGTCTTATTAACAGTGCCTGGCCTTGCCGATTGTTTGCAGAACAGCCCAAGATGCCGTTATTATCCAAAACATTGTTTATTAGGATTCATACCCCAATTTATAAGTGTGAGCAATACACAGAAAAAAGAAACAGGATCAATCCAAAACATGGAAGTTTTCTGCCTGTAACTATCAATATAATTGAATTTTGGAACTGATTACGAGAATATTATGCCGGAAAATAAATCTGCTTTCAGCATGTTCGAAATAACGTTTTCCAGTTTCCAAAATAAAAGCCGTACAATAAATCCTGCTTTTGAATTTAAAACTTCCGATACTTAAAAACTATATCAATGTTATTCGTAAATAATATGTAAGGGAATATGCAGGATCTCAAGCTACTTCTACAGGTTTAAATAAACTCTGCTCACCTGTCCATACAAGATTCCTAATTCGGTGAGCCAAGCGAAATGTGTTGGAAACTTCTTCGACATGTTGAAACGGAGTTTCGAATGCTTCAAAGTGCTTTTCACATCCTCATAATTTTCGAATTGCTCCGGAATGTTCAAATATGCGTTAAAAATATTCTGAAATGATTTACAATTTGTATTTATTTCAATCAACGAAATTTCTTCCTTACTTGAAGGGCAGGTCTATCGTCCGGCTTGAGAACCTCTTGAAATTTATACAGGCGGTCGCTGGTTGTTGCTAATACTATAAATCGGCTCGTCTCTGGTACCCTGAAGAATTCTATGCCAGAAATTGAGTATTGCTTATCTCGTCCAATGTCGAACACCTGTGAAAGATACTGTTATCAGTTTCTGTTGCAGGTTAGTGGAAAACTGTTGGAGCAGTTACCAATCCTTCTATTTCCCTCATTCCATACAAAGGAATGTAAGTGGGCAGCTAATTGTACATGAGGCATTTAGATTGCATTTAGAGTTCAAAATAGTTACACTAGAGGAGTCGCATACCTGTTTCCAGTTGTTGTGGAACATTTTCTCTCCTTCGATGCCGAATTCCGTTTCGAAAATCAGCCCTTTGCTAGTTCCCAGTAGAATGGGACCAGTTGTTGCTTCACATCCATTTGTGTAGTTGAAGGCCACAGCAGTGATTTCGTGATCTTTGAATTTGTCGATTTTCTTCGGTTTGCTACATTTTGTGTGCAGATAGAGAAGCTCGGGTGGCATATTTGTGGATTTTGGGGACAGGGATATCAAGAGATGATTTCCAGTGGGATCGAAGAAAAGATTGGACACATTACAGCTTCCTAAATACTTTTCCAGAAACACCTCTAGGAAGAATAAATGAAATTAGTCAGTTTACAAATCATTTCGGTTAAAAATACCATCTTGTCGGTCTGGACGGGGCAGGAAAAGTCTTAACAGCACTTGGTGAGACATTAGCCACACCAGCCAATTGTTGGATGCCGTGAGATGTGTGATGTCTTCGGGAAGATTTAGTTTCATTTTCTGTTTCGTAAATATCGGCAACTCCTCCTTTGTCCGGAATGTAACGTAACCAGAGCTCGGAGGATCGTTGCTGGATACACTGGTTGTCGCTGTATCATACCCCGATGTATTGTTATATTGGTCAAATATGGACGTCATTATGTTACTTAATTAACCGAAAGTTATACGCAAATATATACTTCGTCTTTTGCACATACCAAAAGAATTCTCACCTCCCCCAAAAAAATGTTAGACAAGAAACCTGTCAAAATGCAATTACTCATTTGACATATCACCCTTTTAACATTTACAGTGCCATCTATTGTAAATGTAGGAAGACCTTCGAATTTAAATTTAAATTTGAATTTGAATTTAAATTTGAACAATTGGGAGATATGTTTTTAAATGTACAACTAAAATTTAAAATTTTGATTGGTAACACATATTAGATCACAACATCAAACTCAAATGTTATAAACATTTATTATAAACGTTTGTTAAAAGTTAATTGCAATTTAAGTGATGTACATCATCTAATCGTATTTATTTTTTATCATGAAATAACTAGGAGTACGGCTAATGTAGAGACGCTAGTCCTCCTGAGAGCCTTCCGGACACTTCTTTGTTGAATTATGCTCGGATAGTTAATATCGGAAGGTGAACTGAAAAAATAAAAATAAACAATGTTCGAATTAAGTGAAACACGGAAATGAAATTAATTGAACCATGTCAAATAAAACATAATAAAATGTTCTAGAAGTATGTTGAAGTAATTTAAAAATAATAAAATTGTTCTTTTAATTCCATAAATAGTTTTATGCAAATAACAACAAATGAAAATACAATTCAACAAAGACATAAATCAAGAAGCGAAATTGACTTTTTCAGTAGGTATAAAATTTTGCAATAAATTTATATGAGCATTAAATAAATTCAGATGTTTTATTTCTCAAAAAAAAAAAAAAAAAATGTATTTATAGCATCAATCAAAAATATGAAACTTACATAATTGTAATATTTATTGAAATAGTTAATAAAGAGTTGAAGAGTTGAGTACCAACAAAAATTCAATAAAATACTTCCTAAAGGGTGATTTCTAATTTGGCACTGAAATGTATCAAGTTGTAATATCCTGGATGGAAAATAGATTTAATTATTATACATAATTTGCAATTGAAACTTGTAAAGGTGTTATGGAAAAATCTTGGTTAAGCTTAGCCCCATTGGGCCCTAAGGTAGAACCTTCACTGCCGCCGCCGCGCCGCAAGGACAATTACACAGTTTAGAAATTTTTAGAGAAAGGAATTTTCTTTTAGTGTAAGGGCCCAAGGCGGTTTCGAGTGCACTTTGTAGTCTTTTGGGAATCCTGAATAATTCAAAACCGCTTAAAATGCTCATCCGTGAAAGACGCTGTTAGGTGTTAGATACAAAGGACTTGAGGAAAACGTCCAACCCTTCTTAACATGCTGATGTTATGGATAAAAAATTTTTTAAAAGCGCTATGTGCAATCTCCTTAAACACAACATTTATAACAATTCAGAGTTACTATGTTCAACTCTAATAAATACAATTGAGCCACAGGAATGTGCATCAGACGCAAACAGGTGCTCTCTGGATTTCTTACACACCATAAATTAGATTCTAGCCACTTCGTGAATTGATCTGAATTATTGGCATGTGAAATTTTCAGCAATTGACCAAAGCAGAATCAATGATTTTATTGCGTTAATTTGTGATTAAATTTATTGAAAACCGCAACCTTTGAACATTAATTCGGTCGGGATTTATGGTAGTGGGAACAAAATTCATGTACCAAAGCAATTTGGCCGAGTGCAGATGTTGTATTTATTTGCATTAAATTTGAAATCGTGACCAGTGAAAGTCCTCGTAACAAAATGAAAAACTTTCGTGGAAATCAATTTTCTAGCTGTGCAAATGGGAAAGCCTTAGCCTTCTCCACAACACTATACAGAATCCAACAGAAAATGGTGTCATGTACCGTCGTGGAATAAATTAGGACCGAAAACTTCTTCGAAATTCCCGGACTAGATGTAACGTTTGCAAATCGTTCTATATATGTTTAGATGTATGAATCTATTTGTATTAGCGTCATTCTGATAAAGTTTTCCACAGTGTACTTCATGCAGATGTTGTGCTTACCAAAACTTGTTATCATCACCGAACTAAGTGCAATATACATAACATATATGTTGTATAATAGGGGTGCCTAAGCGGCAAGGCTTAAGAAATGAGACGACCATCCTGCCAGAGTTGGGAATTCTCGGTTCAAACTCGATTGTTGCGATTCAAATGTGTATTCTCCGGCGGCTAACTGTTAAAGCATCTGTCCATAATTCCGGATTCACCCTGCAATATTCCAGGAAATTGCTAATTCCTCAATCAACAACTTCTTCCGAGGTAATTTGCCTCGAAGATAGCACTTCTGCCTCTGTAAGACGGATAGTGACTGAAAGGCTTCTTTTGCATCAAGCATCAATCCCTGCGGGTATCAAAATAATCAGTTTACTTGAAAAATAATGACTTTGAAATGACTGCGGAGATTGTTCTTTATAATTTATATTAATGCAATTGAAAACCATTGAAACAGTTTTAATTGCCAAAATTAGTATTTTTATTAAGATTGTTACGTTTTTCCAAATTTCGTCAATTTCATATATCATTCAAATTGAATCTCTTTTTGCAAATCAAAATTTGTTCGACATTTGCTATGTAAACGCGACATTTGCTATTAGTAAAAACAGGTAAAAAACAAGTAACTTTCGAAGGTATTTGAGGAAAACTGACATCGAAACTAAAATTTATCGTAAAAATAGAAAGTTGGTCCAACTTTGACCTACTGTACTTTGCTATAGCGGAAGGTCCAAAAAAAAAAAATCGCGCTAGGTGTCATTCTACGCAGAATTTAATGTTTTACAACTTTTATTCAGATCACTTTTTCTAAAGTTTGATATTTTAAGAGATATAAGCGAAAAGTCGCAAATACATCCCTTCTGAACCGCACTTTCCCAAGATGGAGGCGTTCCCCAACTCAGATTTCTTGTTTTGGGTGTGTCACTCAGGACATTATTTTGAACGTTTTCCTCCACTTTTCACCCTGCTAATAATTCTGTCTGGGTTAAGGCAATTTTTTGTCTAATTTTACTGTACTAAATATAAAATAGCCTATTTGGAACATGAAATTGCTTCAGCCAAAAAATTAAAAAAAAAGCTCGCAATTAGGCGTGTCGGAGCAACAAACAAACAGACAAACGAACTTTCGATTTTGGATATACATGCATAGAAGATAATATAAAGGTAGAGATGAAGAATGGGGTATTTTTTATTTAAAGAACATCTATAAGCAATAGCTAAAATCTATCAAGTATACAATGAATTTTTTGCAATTATAGTAAGGGCCGGAATTTCCAATTTTACCTTTATTCGTTCTGTTTTTGGATTCTGACGAATTCAATTAGTTAAATTTATCGATTTTTGGTCACGAGTCCTGCTGGGCCCGCTCCCAATTTCACAGAATTAGCCGTTCGCAAGGGTTCAAATCCGAGTTCCTCTCTCGGTATTCCGAATTGGGCTAATTTCGCTTCATAGGCTGCCAGCAAATCATTATGAGCCTTAATGACGCGAACGTTTTCATACTGAAGATCCTGAATGGTGGAGTTCTTCTCCTGATAAAGATTTTCAAACATTGTAAGGACCTTTTGGGGATCAATACCACACGGTCCCAATGTTTCATCCAGTATGGATTTATATTTTTCGTTCTCTACCTCCAATCGGTTGACTTTACGCTCGAGGAGGAGCATTTTGAGGCTGCTCTTCTGCTGAAGTTCCATGATTGCCTCCTCAAATTTATTTTGTTGCTTTTCTCGATCGTCCTGCAGTGTTTCATTGTGCATTCTGACTGCTTCCACTTCCCACTTCAGACTATTGTAGTCGTTTTGTAGAACACTCAGTTTTGCCTTGGTGTTTGCAAGTTGCTTCCGATCTCTGTCGTAATGCTCCAGCTTTTTTTCCAATTCCGTTATTTTCCCCGTTGCCTCCGTAAGTTGTTCCACCAAACGCTTATTTTCACTCAGGACCTCACTTGCATTTCGTTCATGTTTTCCAGATATCTTGCGAAGCTCCTCAATTTGCTCCTTGAGGTTACTAATCAAATTCAAATTGTTTTGCGTCATCCCAGAATAATAGTTTTTTATTTTATCAAATGCTATTTCGTGATTATTGATGAGCTCCTTGATTTGGCAGTTCTTCCTTTCCTCCACTTCGAACATTTCCATCTGATGTTTGATGTCCGAGTCCTTTTCTTGTACAGCCAATTTATCTCGATGAAGTTTGGTCATTTCGCGAATCTCTTGCTCGAATTTTTGTTGTTCTAAACTGAAATAAATACAAGAAACATTCATGGAAATTTATGCTTTGTTTTTAACAGAAAACTAAAAAAAAAAACAACACCTTAAATTATCTGCATGTTCAATTTTCAATTGCTGAATTTGGAGTGAAGCTGTTTCTTCCTTCTCCCTCAGCAGCCGCCCGTACTGAATTTTATCCTTCAGGAGCTCTTGTTCCTGGGACAGATGCTCCTCTTGTGCCAATTGCAGAACAGCCATTGCCTCTCCTCGTATTTCACCAACATTCACTTGATTTTCATACTGAAGATGCTTCATTTGTTGGTTAACATGCTTGATTTCGATTTCGGCCATCTCCTGGGCTGCCTCTATTTGCCGGTCCTTGTTCCGGATGATTGCACGTGCGGATTCTTAATCAATTGCTTAAATTAGTTAGATTCATTTTCTGATTAAATAGTTACCAAGTTCGTTTCTAGTGATTTCCCAAAATGTTCGTAGTTTATCCCGTTCAAGTTGAAAGAAATTTCGCTCCTCACGTTCGCGTTCCATTTCATTTTTGAGTCGGTGAGCGAACGCCTCCAGCTGCTCCCGGGTCATGGAGGACGTGTCCACTCCATCGATTAGAGCTATGTTATTTATACATATTTGATTATGTTCTTGACCATTACGGAATACATGTTCATTGTTTATTTACTGACAGAATTCTAACTGAAGACAGAATTTCTGATCTAAATTAATCAAAGTACAAAGTGGTTACTCCTATAGGTATGCTACAATCACACCAGTGTCCCACTGATTGTTAATGAAAAGCAATAACGTCTATCCACTATATGAACATGAAATTATTTGTTAAGTAATTATAAATCAGGTCCGTGCCACAGCAATCTCGAAATTCGAATTCTTTATATTTCGGATGTGACAAATCTGGCAAGTCCCCAACAGTATTATCAGATTAATCGAATTAAATTATGCTGCACGACGGATCTAATTAATTAAATAAAACTTACAATACAAAATTCATTGACATTTTCCGATAGGTGGAATCTGTAAAATACATCAAAAATTTTGCTGTCCTGCCGGAGTCAAATAAATGCACTCCTTTAAAAATTAAATCCTGCATGAATGCATTGCTACAGCAACAATACCACAGTTCAATGGTGGGTCCTGGCAATGAAATACCCTCATTTTTTTTCTGGAAATGATAGCTACCGCGGTTAAATAGCGATGAACCGCAGATATAAACTCGTCTACAAGTTCCCCTAAATAGCACCCGCACATCCTGGACGAGCTGTTCTCTTTCCAATGCGAATCGTGTTGGAGTAGCGATTTTTTTTTAAAAATTATATGTATATATATCAATAAATTTTGTATTAAATGTGGTGTTATGGCATAATTTGTGGTTTGCGGTGCCAAAAATCTCATTGACATGGAAATGATTTATAATTGGCCTTTATTTGCGGCGGGGATTGCTACTAAAAGCGGCACATGTAGCTGATGCACTGCATAAATTTGAATAACGATAACACGTGAATTGGCGCTGAAATGGGCACCGCCAATACTTACCGCCTCCTTTCCCCTTTTTCCCTTTCTTTTTTGGTGGCTGCAAGAAGAATTATATCAATTTAGATGAATCTATGCAAATCAAATGTGCAATGATGAAATAGACAGACTCACACAGACATGCAAAATATATATTCCTTGGGGATATTAACATTTGGGGAAAACCCTAAATCGTTTCAATTTTGGGGAAGAAAGTGTTCTGGGCAAACATTAAGATGAACAAAGAAAAATAAAGAAAATTATAAAACAATATAATGGGAATTGTTATCGTGTACCCGGGATTATGGAATTTTTCTAAAAAAAATTTCCTTTGGAGGAGTTATGGAAAAAATTTGTGACGTTGTTATTGCGGATAAGATTTTTAGCTAAGAATTGTGCAGATTTGAAAACAAGAAATCGAAATAAATCACATCACAACCGCTATTGCTGGTTGATCCTGGACGATGGAAGATTATTATGAGACTGAAATACGAGTGATGTTCATCGATAGAACCTTCACTTTCTGGCAAACTCGTATCGAATCATTCGAATCCTTTCTGCACGAAGTTGTGTGCATTACGCAAGGCTCAGTCCTACAAAAATGTCAAAGTTTTACAAAAGGGGACCGATCAAAATTTCCCGATTGATTAATATCCTATCGAACAGGTTTTAAACATTGCCTGGCATTTACGCTACTGAACATTGAACAAATTGCACGAACATTCATTAAAAGCGCAAGTTCCAACTAAATATACGACGGCGGCTCCCAAAACAATTTCGCAACAGATGTTGGCTTATTGCATACTTTATGATGGCAAATTATTCAAAATGTCCACCAACAAAATGCACAGCTAGACTTGAAAAATGACCCAAATAGCAGAGGAGGAAAATTTAGGATAAAAAATGCAACCAGAATGTCGTAGCAATTGTTGCCAAACCGTTTACTCTGCATGCATACGAACTGATTAATTTTCTAGGACTTACCATTTCGTTTAATGTTTCTGTGAAAAATTATCAAAAGAAAATTGTACACTGATTTTATAGATTTTCAATTTGTTGTTTGCTTTTTAACACTCCCGTTTAGTTCACTCAATGTTAATTTCGGTACCACTGTTTACAATTGACTAAATGCTTGAAGCAAACAAATAGTGATTTGTAAACAAATTTTAGCGGTGCGTAGCAACCCCACAAACTTGAACTCCCCTTGGAAACGGACAACTCCCATGGTCATGGGCAAATATTAAACAGTTTGGATAGGCTCATTGCTTTGACCGGAGTGATTACGGGGATGTCGTTGGTTGTCATGGAAATCTTTGCTTGCCTACCTTATTAATGCAGGTTAGGAAGTTAACTTCAAACTATCGAGATTCGAGAATGGTGTAAGTCTTACTGCCATTTTGGGAACAAACATCCTCATTCCAATTGATTACAATTTCATTAAACAATGGTTGACCATCATTGGTTAGTGGCTCAACCTCGTTTGACAATATGGTTCATTCAACATCATCGGTTAGAGGCTCAATATAGTTGGATAATGGTTCAAAGTTTTTGGTTAGTGATTCATATCAAGGATTTTGATAGAATCAATCACAGGATTCTTTTTCTGAAGATGTCTCTGCTTGGTTTTCCTTCCTTTTTCATCGACTGGCTTGGTTCTTACTTGCTTCATCGCACTCAAAGGGTCTCTTTTCGTGGTGCTTTATCTAATGATATCTACAACACGTCTGGTGTTCCGCAAGGTAGTAATTTGGGTCCACTCCTTTATATTATTTATATCAATGATGTTTCTTTGTCCTTGTCGAGATCGAAAATTTTGTGCTATGCAGACGACGCCAAGATTTTTCGTATCGTGTCTAATGAGCATGACTGTTCTCTTTTGAACTCTGACGTTGATGATTTTTTTAATTGTTGTGTATTTAATCAATTACCCCTTAACATTTACAAATGCACCCACATGAGTTTTTCCTATTCTAAAAGCATCATTAATTTTAACTATAAGATCGACGAATGCTCGCTACAAAGACTTCTTCAAACTAAGGATCTTGGTGTTTTTAATTGTTATAATACCTTCTTTCCCATCCGCTATGATACTTTTAATTATTTAATTATTTATTTTTATTTAGTTTTTTGTTATTGTTATTGTTCAGCTTGTAAATAAATAAATAAATAAAGCTCTATGTCTTTTGCTGCCACATCAACTTTATTGTTGCCAAGGCTAGTGCTACCTTGGACTTCTTCAAGCGCTGGTCTAAGGAGCTGCGGCAGTCCAGCGGCGCTTTCTTAGGTTCTCTCTTCGCCATCTATGCTGGAGTAATCCTATAGCTTTGCCTCCTTAATCCTTATTATGACCGGCTTAAACTTAGCCTTTTAATTTCTTCCTAAATGAACCCCTTATATCAATGACACGAGTTTTCAACTCCAGTTTCGCGTCTATTAATTTTCATTTGTCTAAGAATTCAGTGAAGAGTCGACTCTCTTGAGGTTTGCTGTAAATTTTTATTTTAAATTTTTATGTTGTTTTTCTTATTATCTTTTATTATGCCTTTTAATTGTAGTAATCATTTATTTAATGAATCAATAAAATAAATATAAATAAATCATTGTTGGTCAATGGATCAGCACCATTGGTTATTGTTATAGGTTATTATTATGGGTGGGCCATTTGGGCCATATGGGTGCCCGGTTGGCAAGTGTGGTCAGTTGGGCCAGCAATTAATATTGAATTTAATATGTCCATTTCTATCGTTTGTTCTGCTTCTTCTGTTTCATTCAATTTGAGGAGGTTTTGAAACAATACTGCTTTCCATTGCCTACATTGCTTACAACACCACGGTTTTATACAATACTTTATTTTTCAGTTTTTAAGAACTGCATCATATCACGGAAAATAATATATTAATTTAATCCAAAAAACAAAAATATTGTCTCCCCGTTACACCCTAAATAATTCACAAACATATTTCCGCCCGGAGAACCGAACAAAATTATGACAATAATTGAATATCACCGAGCGGATGCAAATAAAATCGAAACCTCAGCGATGCTGAATCATGCAGACATTTTTACAACCCTTCAGATGAACACCTCCGCTCCTATTACCTCATAGCTAGTAACAATCTGTCCATCCCCGAAACTAACCATACCATAAAATTGAATCTGCCAAAAGGCATGTCGGCAGCCGCACAATTTAATGCATCCATGGCTGGTGGCAGGTACAAAATCAATGGAAGATGTCGGAAAATTTCCGCAAGATAATTCGCATGAAGTAAGATGTGGCATAAACCCGGCACTTTACTGCCGGAAAATGCTCTGCTCCCAATGTGCCAGCAATTCCTGCACAATATTCATATGCACGAAGGCCGCCATCGCCATTGCCGCCGCCTCCGACTCCAGCATCCGACTTTAAACTTTTGACGGTGCTCCGCCAGGACCTCGTTTTTTATCTGCATTTACTGTGGCTAGGGCCCGACATCGTTTTGTCTGAAATTATTAAATTTAGTGGAAAATTTCTACTGTGGGTAATTAGGACAAATGGCAGGTCCCTGAATTTCATGCAGAGAATTCTAAAACGAATTCGCTAATTTGAAAACACACGTGAAGTTTCTGTAAATTAATTCAATTTTCAAATAAATTTTTAAATAAAATTTCCACGTGGATAATTTTGCGTCTTTTGCATTATTTTTAAGCTATAAAATATACAATTACGAAATTTAATATTGTAACCATAAGTTTTAAATGAACAAATTTCAAACAAATAAAATAGTTTTTATTTCAATATACCAATTGTTTTAATCACTATATTTTTTAAAAGTAATCTTCACTAATGATAAATATTATGATTATAATGAAACTGTTTTTACATGAAAATCTTCACAATTTTGAGCTCCCCATCGTTAATTAAATTCAACATGAACGGGTTAAGTGCTTATACATTCTAGATCACTTGAAATTTATATTCGCACTTTCTTCCTTATTGCGCGAAATCTTAAGGGGCGGAACGCGGAAAGGATGGAGGTCGATGTTGAAATTTAAACGCTGCTTCCTTTTCCTTTAAAATTGTCGCCGAAGTGGAAGGAAGTACCATATCTGGGTGATGAAGAAGGGTAACAAGAAGTTTAATTGGTCGTATGCCAAAAATCCCGACCGTAAAGTGCCACAAGTTGCGAAGTAATTCAAATGTCCTTGAATTATTCCACCGTCAAAATGCAGTATTTTTGTCATTCGCAATTGTGACAAATTTTACTCTTGCACCGTTTATCAGGACAAAAGATCCAATTTGTAAAGATCACTTCAAAAACATTTCAATGTCAACTGTCTCGTCATTACCAGGAGTAACATGAAGCGAAACTCTTGCCACAGTAATGGCAGTTAAAAGTCGGCAAATGTTGTGAAATTTAATAACGAAATAAATAGGTTTCAATTAAAAACCTTCTCTGACCACAACTGAAAAATATGTTACCCATAATGGGCAATTAGCCCCTGCAGCACCCAATCCTGAATTCTGACTAGGAAAATTCTCTAATTTCTGAGTTTGTAAACGATCCGGAAGACAGCCACGCACTTTCCCAACACTCTGGGCGGGGGAGGTGGGACGTTCGAATTAATTACGGAACGCGCTTTATTTGCTTAAAATTTGTGTGCTGTCGGAATGTTCAAATGAAAGAGTAATAACGCTTAATACCATTTCCGAGCAGGGGAGGGGGACGATAGAATTGAGACATTTGAGCCCGGGGGCGAAAGAAACGCCACAGCTCTTGCTAATTCTGGGGTGCTTCATTACACTTTGTCTTCGAGAACGGTTATTGAAAACGGAAATAGTTAGTGATTGTACGCAGATCCACGTGGTTCCAGGTACCAAGTTCCCGTTCCAGTACTCGTTTGTCATCCGCAATATACCATCCAGAATCGCACTTTCAGCATCTCATTCCGTCCAGTTCACCACCCCCTCCTGGATTGGCTTTAACACCGTTGATCACCAGATAAATTCACTTTGTTGGGAGAAAATCGACCTCGAACACCTTCACGGAGCACATTACGTTCCGCCAGATTCCAGAAGCTACTTAAAAGTGCAGACATTTTATTTGCGTCTGATTAATAAATTAAATCAGCAAGCCATGCGACGCGATTTGAAATAAAACAAGTCATTTGCCTGGTTCTTCCCTTCGTTGGTTCTGCGTTCTTCCCCGAAGAATTCTTCAGGATTTTTGGGATTAAGCACGCAATCCGCTCGCCAGATATCACAGTCATCTCCGCCTGTCCCATCCACGACATCATTTTATCCCTTTAGTGAATTCTCTAAATTTATTTTAATTTAGGAGCCACCGCCACATTTACGTGAAAGCGTGAAAGCATGCCGGGGAATTGGGGGAATCACTGGAAGCCCGAGGAACAGTAAGTCGAAATTCGTAAATACATAAAAACGGACCAAGAAGCGGTCTGAAATAATAAAATGAACTGGCGAAAGTGGAGATTTAGTGCCACGGGAATATCAATGTGTGATGCCTGAGGATATGCAACACTAAAAGGGGAGCTCTCCCGAATGCGATTGCACTCTCAATGCATTTTCCCTTCACCACACCGAACATTCCCATCGGCCAGTGATATTGTTGCAGACCGATGTCGGGACAACTACAACCGTTTTGCATATGTAAATTGAAACCTTTCAATATACAAGAAAAATATATTCTCGGTAGGATTACGCCAGGATGCAGGACATAGTTTCTATTAGGCGCGTGATGCTTAAAAACACCTCGTGTATCACTAGCTAAAATTGCCATCAATTACGTGAATTATGCAAGGCAGATGCCATAATGGAGAGAGGAGGCGGTGATGAAGGGATATGACTGCGTAAAACGCACACCTTGCCCATGTAAATGCCTCAATAAAACATTGAGGAAGGCAGAATGCATTTTGTGGCCAATTACAAAGTTGTAATTTCATTTGACTTGAACAGAATCTGAAATTGTTGGCTTAATTGATCTCAACAAATGCACATCATCAAACACGCAGCTGTTACTTTTGCTTAAAAGGGTTGTAATTAAACTTTGATATTTTGCCAGATTTTAATTTTAAATTTATTGCAAAAGCATCCTCTACTCCATAAGAAAGTATGTATTTAATTTGCTTTCTACATTCTGGTGCAAGTGAGCCAAGGATGTGCTTTAGACAGGAAGATGAAAATACTTATATTGTGTAAAGTTTCTCATCTGGTTCGTTCGTGATTTTCATTTGTCAGTTTATTTACAGTTTGTTTTACTTTTACACGTGTTTTTCTTCAAGTCTGTTTTGTTTCGTTTTTATTGTAAATAGTGCCGTCTGGTTTTTTAATAAATATTTGTTCAAACCCTCAATATATCATTTAACACTGGCTTCCTGAATTTGGTTTTCTAAGTTATGATGAAAATAATTGGAATGTGATGCACACATCTATTGTAAATTAGTAAACAAATAAAACGGTTTGGTACACGAATGGAATCCCGCATGTTCAAGCAATGAATACCCATAGAAATGGTATAGTTTCTCCACTGCCATAAAAGCTATATCTCTATGAAGGAAAACTGAAGAGAAATTGAAAAAGCGCCTCTCAAGAGGTCAACTTTTTGCCCAACCAGAACGTTCCGGGGTTGTGTTGAACTCCATGAATTATGGACTTCGGTGGCGGCCACCCCTGGAGTTGCTCTTTTGTCTATCCGATTGTGTTTAACTATGTGCCATGATGTATGCTCTAATTAAGAACGCATAAATCAAGTGTTTGCCTGGGTTTGTTTCCCCGTTAAGATGGCTCACCGCATCTTGGTGCCCGCGCTCTCGTTTTTTACATGGCCACATGATTCAAGATATTTAATGTTGAAATTGAAGTTCAGATAGTTTTGGTTTCATGCCAAATTTAGGATGCTTGTTGGTGGTGCACACAATACAAATGTGATGGTGAGGCGACGAAGTTGAGTTGGGTTCCATCAAACCGTAATTTCTGGTATGCAGATATCGGAAGGAATATGCAACTTCCGAGGCAACTTCTTGCCCGTTTCAATTCTGTTCGAAATTAATGCAAATTACAATTTGTTTGTTCTGTATTAATTAAAGTTTTAAGTAATTCTAGGAAGAAATATAAGAAATCCCTTGATTGACTGTTGACTGCAGCTGATTTTTTGTGGAATTGCGGGTAAATTTTATTGGATAGATTTCAATCCATGCACGATGATGTTATGAAATTAAACGTCAGGTGCAAACGTTGTTCTAATATAAGCAATACAACTGTAATTGTTTATTCATGCTAGAAATATTTTCCCAAAAATATTTATTCCTCAATCCTCCGACCATAGCATAGTTTCTCGTTTGGATACCACAATTGGTTGTTTCACTACATCAGTTTTATTTCCATAATAGTTTCAGTGTTTCTTAATCATTAACTTCTAATAATCCATTGTTACTTCTAATTAAACTCGTATCAATTTTTTTTAAATGTTCTTTGACTTTCTCCCTTTCCTTGCCCTTTTTCCCTCGGCAGTCGAATCATTACTAATCCTCAGGATCTATTCTTTTCGCGCTACATTTTCCAACTAACTCTGTTTTCGCGATCAATCGCTAGTGCTGCTGACGTTTTATATGTTTACACTTTGTTGTATTTGAAATTATTGACTACATAAACCATATAAAAATATTATCATTCACGATCTAATAGCAAGATCATGATGTGGAATATTCTAAACTGTTGTGCAAAATTATAAAAAGTGTAAAAGTTCCATAAAATACATTCGAGCGCTGCATCTGGAGTGATTGGCTTCTTCCGTTGTTTCGACTTCTCATCAAATTTCTTTGCCTCCCAAAACCTGATAAGGAAGAATAAAAGTAATAATAATAAATAAAAATTATTGAAACAATTTGTTTTAGTAAATATGTTTATTATGCTATTTTTATATCAATATTTTTTATTCTGAAACAAAAATATCCTGCGATATTTTCCTATAGTTATATACATCATGGGGAAATCAGAGCCTCATTAAATATTAATTACATTACATGTGTATGTATAACGATATTTAAATCATTTAGCCACATTTTATAAATGCTACATGTAATCACAATGAATTTTGTATTTGCTTCCTTACATACAAAAGCAACTCTCATCAAATAATTTTCAATACCTAAGGTAGATGGCTATGCGTTTTTTGACATTATATTTAAATATATATATTTTATAATATATTCAGTAATTCATTACAATTCATTAATTACATACTTACAGCGCTTATTACATATATATTTCTTTTTTTTTCAACTGGTTTAAACCCTACTAGTTTCTCTTTGATTTTATTCAATAATGGCACATTATCTTATTGCATATTACAAGTGTTTTTCTTTTTAACAGCGCGGCATGTTAGTTTTTTTTTTTTTTTATTCGTTAGTTTAATGTTGCATGAAAACAAATCCACTATAATTTGCTTACTGAGTTGCAAGGAGAAGGTGAAATTTATAGCTATAGAGAATGCAAAGGATATTTGGGGGGTTCTCAAGAACACAGGATGTTTACATTTACAGCTGCTATTTTTAATTGATTATTATATAAGATATGAAGGTGTAAATATACTATTTGTCGGTAACGGTGATATATTCATCAGTTTCTTCAGAGGCGTTTAACACCGCTGGCTGAGGCAAGCTTCTTAATTTTTTTTTTGTTTATGAATTGTTTACAAGATAAAAGTCGTATATTTTAATGCAAATATTAATTCGACTAAACAAACTTTTAAATGAAATTCAAAAATTTTTCATTTTTTATATTCGTTTTTTTTTTATGAACAACGAAGCGAAATTTCAAAACAAGTGTTCGTCGAAGTTGTTCTTTTGATGCAATCTTATTTACGCTTGATGTGGATTTGGGACTAAAAATGAAAAATCAAAAATTTAACTTCCGGAATCATATTTAAATTAGTTGTATTGATGTTTGTTGGAAATTTTGTAATAATAAGAGGTTCAGATTGAGTTGAAAAAAACATTGGGAATTACGAATTATATATCAACATGAAAATTTGGACTTCCACATTATTATGTAGTACTTAATAAATAATAATATTGTCAAATAATAAGTGAAGCCATTTGTAGAATTTTGTTTTAATAACATGCAAAATCGTGTTAGTTGGGTTGACGCTTTTAGCCTTACCCAATTGATTTATACCATTGTTCTTTTATTAAACGGGCATGTGTGCGTATGTATAATAAAAAAATCATATATATCTTTAAGTTACGTTGTTTAATATGTAGTTTGCGAAATGTTCGTAATGAAAGTCGTTGTGAATTTGATTCTCTCTTACATTGCACTGTAATTTAGAGTGTTTGAATATTTAGAAGATACACATAAGTAGTTGTTAAAGTACTACAGAAGGGCTTACACTCATGTGAATAAAAACAGTAGTGATGATTGATTAAACAATTAACGAATATCTCAAAACACATTTTATGATTTATCTAGGTATCGACTAAGTAACAATTTTTTTTCCTTCATTAAAATAACAATATTTTCCGAATTCAAAGTAACCATGAAAGATAACGGTAATTGCAAAGCACACTTTAATAGGACCAACGTCGTACCATGATGTTGCAAATACTATATGTTTTATGGTTTGTGTTGCAAATGTAGCTTGGTTTGTGGAGCATTGAGGTCTTCGAGCACGTTGTCGGCAAATTCTCAGATCATACGAAACTACGTTGGTTTCATTACCACACAAGAAATTCCGCCATTTTGAATTCGTCAAAATTCATGTTCCTTAACAAAATAATGATCTCCTCTTAATTTACCTCGAATACAACAGTGGCACTTTAATTACATGATTTCTTACTGTAGAAGAACTTATAGAAGGATTGAGATCCTGTTTTATTTCCGTATAGGTTTTAAATGGTGCTTTCCTTGCGTGAATAGACGTAGTGGATTTTAGTAGTTTCAAAATTAGTGATCCCTTTTCTTCCTCATGCCATTTGTGGGATATGAATAGAAACTTACATTTGTAGTTTAATTCACTGTATTCTCAATTTAGTGTTCATGAAACAATTGAAGGTTCATTGCAAAAACACATATGTTTTACTTTTATTTTAATCCACACTGTATAATGTAATTAACAATTATATTTGACCGTATTCATGAGTTGATTTTTAATATCAGAGTCAGAGAGTGTTAATAATGAATTTCATTTCAGAACAGTGTAATTCACTACATTTATTATAACAGTTTGTTGCTTTACTTAGAATTGATTAAGGAGCAAGAAACTCGTATTGTAGTGAATGAACTACGAAGTGTATTTTTCCATGACTGTGTTTTGGTATCAAGCAATTTATTTAACTGGTTCTTGTCCTGGAAATGGTGGACATTTTAATTAGCAAGGGAAAAGAAAAATGTTTTTATTAACAGCATTAGTCACTGGTCACGCACACATACACATAAAATGACACCCCCTAAACAAACTTGGGATGAATTTTGGAGGTTTTGCCCAAAGTTTAATATCTTCATATTACCCTTAATTATGCATTTATCCATTTAAAATCGATGTTTCGGAGTGAGTTAACCCATTACTGTATAAAAGCTACCCTCCAGTCATTAGGAGTTCTCTTTAATAAGTGGTTGGGTATGGAATCCCTGAAATGTAACATCACACATGCCAAATTATGTATTTTGGTTTCATCGCCCTACGTGTAATTTGAAACACTTGTGTCACCATGTTGTAATATCCCTTTAAGCAGTTTATTGCCACTGTAGGGAAATAGGAGCTTCGGGGGAACTTTAGATTTGCATATTTGAGCACTCAGTTGCTGGTGGTACAAGCTGGGCAGGGATAGTATCCCTGGGTCGCGAAGTATTTTCAATTGAAATAACGCGAAATGAGAAGCAATTAACAATTCTTCATAGGTTATTAAAAAAGGACGTTATGAACCCATTTTCATCTCATCCTTTCATTTATAATTTTTTGCACAGATCGATTAAAGTGATTGATGATGCAGGAGAGTGTCCTTCCAAAAATTCTTAGAAGTTTAGAACTTCAAGTATAATATTTTTTGTTATTTTGTTTTGATGACAGTTGCGAACGGCTTGAAAGTCAAATTTAATCAAATCGGAGGCAACAAGGGCGGAAGTGCTAATAGGTCCTGCAATATTTACTCTAACGGGAAGAATATTTTGAATTAGAGACTTCACCCATCTTCGGGTTGAAATGTCGCCGTCAGATAAAAAAATCTCCTCGACCAGGAGAAGGTGGTTGGTTATTCAGGATGATGGGTTCACCGGCGTGACGACTCCTATCTGCAAATGAAACCTCTTCTGTTCCTTTTGGCTCAAGTTGATAATAAATGGAAAGTAGAAAAAAAGAACAAAAACACAAAAAAAAAGAAGAAGATGAATAAAGACAAAAAAACTGGAACGAGTCAAAAAAGTTTCCAAAAAAAAGGGACTGTTGACATTTTGGTGCTGATGACGGTTCAGGAAGGTAACTGCCGTAATCAGTTTTAATTAATTTAAACGTGAAATTGAGTTTATTAACAGAGACTTGAAATCAATCCCTTTTTGCAATCCAAAATGTCGCCCACACTTCAACACTTAAATGTAAACTGGATCTGGGCAAGGATATGTTACTACTGGACTAAATTTACTACTACAATAAAATTTATAGACAATTTTCAATCGATTTCAATATTTGCATAGAATTGAACATAAATAACGGTATTCGAATCGAGAAATTGTTTATGTGTATCAATAAACTCAATTGATGGCAGTTATCAATTATTAACACATTGAAGTCAATTTCCAACATTGAATGAGGTCCTTGCGATTGACTAAATGTCAATGATATCGAAAACTACGCAAATGTTATAACATCATTGGGCAAATGTGATCCAGAGAATGCATAGGGATCGGTATCCTTTTAATGATTTTTAAGTAGAAAGAGCATAAAATATCTTTTTATTTAGATGTGGTCTGAGTTCTATATTTTGCTCACTTATGTCCAGCTAGAAAAACAGATCCTAAACATTTTAATGCAAACAAATAGAGCAAAACAAAATATCGAAGACAATAGACTTATAATGGAGAAGACTGAGAATAATGCTCGATAAAGGCAAAGATATGATATACAGAAATAGTATAATTGCTCTATGTGTAATGTGTATAAGTATTGTTAACGCATAGAATTTAATATTACGCCATATTTGAACTCACACCATTAAACATATTCAATCAAAGTCCATCGATTCTCACTGAAACCTGAATCCATTTCTGTGAACTGAATTAATCATGTGATCTCCATTTATGCAATTTCTATTTGCGCTATATTCAATGCATTATAGCCTTATCACGAAATTCAAGATAAGTTTGAAAGACAAATTAAAAACAATTAAACCATTACACTCTCCTCATAATATTTCATTCAATAAATTTTCTCTCTGCATGTTTTTCATTCCGAGCCGGATTGACACAAATACCACTTAAAAATTAGCACGTAGCCAAAACACAGAACACTTCAGGAGATATATAGTAAAAGTTGCATCTAATTATCCCAAACGACAATTCCATGTGGCACCATTTATTTACTCAGATGCCGTCAGGTGAAATATGTCCCCTTTCCCGGAACGTACTCTCGTTTCTGTACCAAAACAACATGCACGAGTGATAAAATAAAAATAGAAAAAAACAAATACAAACACACACATACAACAGAACAAAGGTTGATCCATTCAAGCGAGAACTATATTTGCTTTGAAACGCACAGAGAATGGGGCAAATATGTTATGGTTCTGAATTACGCGGATAATTAAAAAACCAACGGTACAGGTAAAGATTCTTGAGCAGTCTTGATCCTTTTTATGGGGATGAAAGACAATTCAACATGTTTCCAAAGACAAATGTTTCTGTTTTAGTCTAAAAAAAATATAATAATAATAATATGCATAGTCAAACATGTGCTCATAATGTGCATGATTTGTGTTAGGGAAGATTTTTAAATTGTAAGTAAAAATATGGGACACGGTTTCTGGTGGGAAAAGAAGCAAATTCATAACTACGAAATCTTTGTCCAAAATTGGTAAAATATATTACAAAATGTTTGTTGTAAACAGGGTATTTGAATTTCGCTGTTTTTTGCTAATATTTATTTAAAACAATAAATAAGTAAATTTTGGAATTTGCAATGAGAAATACTAAGATATCTTGTAACTGCATAAGATAGAGATGTGTTTTGTGGGAAAATGGTTTGGAAAAAACAAATGTTCAAAATCTAAAAATATTGTCAAATATATTTGCGAAATATTAATTGCTAAAGGAAGACAGATGACGAGCTCTACACGTTCGTACTTGGTTGTCGTGATATTGTCGAAAATTGATTTTAAAATATTAATGTTTATTTTTAAAACTGATGAAAAAATTAAATTGCAAAACAATTGTGTTTGCTCTTATAACGTTGAACCACAATCACGATAACATTAAATTCATTTAAAGCCTCTAATTTCTAACTTTTATTTAACATTGGTCGTAATTCGTCGATTATAGCCATTAATTCTGTTTATTTAATTATTACCACAATAAGCAAATTATTTGCATAAAAATAATTCTGTGCGAATTATGAATATTGCACATGAATTTAAGTTTCAGAAAATGCACCTGTCAATCATTTTTGAAATGTGGAAAATTACATTACATTTTATGCATTTCATATTTGAAATATATTCACAAAATAATTACTTTCTCTATATATATTTTTGTTTAGAAAAAAAAAAGACGTCTATTCTCCTTTGGTTTTTTGACATGTGATTATGATCCAAGGAATACTTACAGAATGTATGGTTATAGTACTCAACCCAGATTTATCAACAATCAAATAAAATATTTCCAAGAAATATATTATGTGCATAGTAGAAGATTATATTTAAACATTCAATATTGTTCTGTTTTATACCCTGGATAAACGATACCGCTTAATTGAGTTAATTACGTCACGTAATCTAGTCGGGTTTGTCGTCTGCCATCGAACTAAATTAGTTGTTGACATATCTGTTGACATTTGGCGTGAAGTATAACATAAAATGGATTCGCGACAGCAAGCGGTCAGTTTATTTTAGATTGCAAATAAAAGCAAAGAAAAAGAAAATGGGTTTATACTTACGTTATTTTGCATTAAAGTTGCTGTAAAGAAAATATTTCATCCAAAAACACAAAAAACAAAATAACATTTCACAGCTGACTACTTTTTAGCACAACTATTCACTACTATGAACCCAGTATGGCGCTGACAGGAGTATATAGAGTCTAATCGGTTTACAGCAAGTAGATTTGTAAGTCGAGATAGGCTACGTCAATATGACGTTACTAACTCGATTAAGTGATTTCGTCTGTCCGAGATATTAAATAATAAAAAGTTGTGCTTAAATGTTAAGAAAATTTAGAATTTTTGTTTTTATTATATTTTTTTTGAACTAGAAATAATGTGAAAATAACATAAAAACTTAAAAATAAGCCAAGAAAAATCGTTTGTTCTTGTCAATTTGTAATTTTGTATTAATAAATACGAAGGTGATTTCCGGTAAGTGTGAATTTCAGGACTTCAAATGCAAGATTAATTTGAAACCTGGGACTATATGTACAACTATCCCGAATCGCTATCAGACTACAGAAGACTTCCGACAGGCACAATTATGCTAAAATGTGAATGTCGAATTTTAATTAAAAGCAATTATCTGCAGCTAATTTCGTATTTTAATTACAACCTTCGACTCATACTCAATCTGCACAACTACTCTTGTTACATATCCATCATAAACTCTTCTATGTCCCTGTAAAGTGTTATTTAATTATTATTATTATTTTCTTTTAATCAGTTTTTGAAGCCTTTAACCGCAGTCGATAAATGTTTTATGTTTTGAATAAAGCCTAATTAACTAATAAACAATAATTAAAATGAAAGAAACCGAAATAAATCGGGAAACAATCGTTACAAAGTTGCCTACGGTTTCGATTTAGCTATTATGAGCTCATCGCGAGGGCAATGGACATAAGTGTAACAACTACGCTACCCACGTTTATTGTCCTTGCAGAGGACACTAGCGATGTGAGTTCATTATCGGCTGCTCCCCGCACATCGGGAATGTAGAAGGGTGGCTTTCGTGTGATGAAGCCAAGCTCGAGGACGGGGCCGTGGTGCCGGTTGTTCTCTGTGGGGGCCTTCGTTGGCCTCAGGTAGACACTGGGAATATCCGAGTCATCGAAATCCTCCGCAGATCCATAGAGGTCCTCGTCATCCGGCTGGTAGGTCGCCTTGATTTGTTTGTGTTTGAGAATGTCGTTCGTCTCTGTGCCGTACTTGGGCGGCAAGAGCTTTCGATTGGGACCAGGAATTTCTGTAATTTCAAAATGAACTTTATTTTCCATGTAGAAATTTTGCAATGCCAGCTACTAACCGTAGATTCGTATGCTGCTGTCGACCTCACCCAGTGAATTTTTCGCAATGCATCGGTACGATCCCACATCCTCCTTCTGGAATTTCCTTACAGTAACTGCCATCTTGGTCTCGTACATGGATTTTGATAACTCCTGAACATTGTACTTGGCCGAGGAGACTATCATCTCACCTGTTGATTGAATCAAGGAGCATGTTTATTTATAGGTCCCTGTGTGTATCATATCCTTCTGACAACATCCATTTACCATCGCACAAACAGGAAGCATACGTCACTGCCTTAGTGGTTATGTTTACAAGGCTTATCGTGTGGGGGGATGGGAGTTAACAAGGATATAGGGCGGATTTAGGGTGGATATCGAAGAAGACTTATTTGTTCTCGACAATCTCTTCATTGATGGTCGAGTGTGTCTGTCTGCCTGTGGATTTCACCGGGGAATTTTTGCCAGAGTCTCATTTTGCGCTTTTCGGTTTCATTGCTTTTAAAGCCTGACTCGAAAGATTCTCTCAACATTCTTCCTTCGAGGTATTTCTCTTTTTTTTCTTTTGCTCGATGGAAATGTGAAATAAAACACACACAGGGGCAACGTCTGCAGGATTTCAGATAATATTTTATCACCTGATCCTTGCCTTTGGGTAAATACCAATTTTCTCTTCTCGTTGTAATAGATTTAGTCACGGTAAGTTTACAGTGGAAGTGTACACTTTCCCTCCACTGTTTATTTAGTGACCATTAAGTGCATCTAAGTGACCTTTTTTCTGTTTTTCTAAATAAGAAAAGAACGGGGAACCACTTTTACTGAACATAAATTAATTTCGAATGATTTTTACTGTGGTATTTCTATAGAGAATGATAGAAATTCAAATAGACAGGACTCATCTAAATTTCTCATATTTGGCAAACGCAGCTGCACCATAAATTTTTAAAATTATTATTCCTACAAATTAATTTCAGTTGTTTTATCAAACTTGGATGATGTTCAGAAAAGAACAACGATTTATAGGAAAAGTAAATTTATGCGAAATCTGATTTTACATTTTTTTAGCAGGATTTGAAGAGTCCTGAATATTGTGTAAAGAGAAAACGTTTATGAAACCGTTGTAATTTGCCGAAGAGAAAAGGATTGACTTATTTCCATCCATGTGCAAAATTTTTGTTCACTTCATATGAAAATAGGCTGAGCTCTTTTTGTTATCTCATTAAAAACTTTTTTTTTGTGTAACTAAAAGGAAACATTACAAACATTTTTAAAGCGAAATAATCACGTCGTAATTTTTGTATTGATTTTTAAAAGTACGTATTGTAGATGCTTTTGCTAAACAATATTAATAATAAATTTAAAACCGGTTTCAGGAAGACCTGGTGGCTTTGAATTGTTGATGTATTTGATTGACCCTTTCCGATACCCATTTCAACTCGAGAATTAAATTTGATTGCTATCCTTAAAATATTCACATTTCCTTTTTGACTTTTTCTTTTCTTTTAATGCATGAAATAATAACGTTGGTTTCGGTATTCCATTTAACAGTCTTAGTCCTTAAAATGTTAACAAATTATTCTGATGTAATTTTTGAATGAATTGTCGGTAGAATTTTTACAGCAAATATACTTTTTTGAACATGTTTCTGATTTTATGTTTTTCAAATTCTAAATGAATAAAATGAATAAAATATTAATGGCTTTTAAAGTTTTACGATTATAATAAATTCTGGGCATATGAAAAGAGCATTAAACATTTGACTTTAATCTCATGTTTTCACCATAAATGTTCACACCTGATTTTAGGGTAATAGAATAAAAACCATCGTTAATTATTGATTGTATCACATTTTGAAAATGTAATTTGTTTTCATTTAAAACAGATGTGTATTTATTTGGAAAATTCAAACGAATTTAGATCCATGGGCGTAAAACATTTAGTGACTGAACACAAGGACACAAGGCCGCACAAGGACAATCAGGGTTCGCTTAAAAGTTTCTACTCACACCAGCATAACACCCATAATCACATAATAGGAAGGCTAATATTTTGAATCTGGTGCAACAATAAATGATGATTTACTCACCCGTGTCCTTAATCCAGTAGTTAATTGATTTCGGTGAGGCCTCTACGTGACATTCGATCTGGACATCAGTGCCAAGCGGTGCTCCAACTAATTGATTCGGTACTTGGATGACAGGATGGACTGGAAACCATAAATCAAAAACTGTTTACTATGTTCACGTAGCTGGATTGCATGCAGTATGGGATGTACTCTATGGATTCTGTCTATTCTATCTACGGCAACCATCAAGGTGGCCCGAGCACCAGCATGAATGCCTTAGTGTCTAGATACTCATCTACATAGTTCTGCATTTACGGACAAAATTGTCCGCATTTTAGGAGAAGCATGAACATCTGTGTGCCCTGTATAGAATTAAATGAGTCCTTTCTGTTAAGGATTTTACGTACTCGACCACTTGATTCGGCTACAATGTGCATTTAATGAAGGGAATTTCAATGGGTCAGTTGATGGCCATTGAAAATTTCAAACTATTTATCCTGAAAATTGAGAGTGTGAGAGAATCAAGACGAGTGCAACGCCGTTTGCTGGCTTTTGATATTTGATTACAGATTCACGGCAAGGTGGACGTGATATGGTGAATGTTGAATCCGTACGGAATGATTCATTCCACAAAATGTACAACTTCCTTCGGGGGCTTTCTCCGCTTTTTGCAATGAAATAAACTTTGATTCCTTCATTCCCGTTGCCCAACAAAACAGAGTTCAAATAATACAGACTTAATTCGTTAGTAGGAGCCACCATTTTTCACCGCAGAGTGACGTGCCGGAGTGAAAGGATAATGCTTCTTGTTTATCAACGCGACTGAAGTGAGAAGTGGAATTACATAGAGCAGTAGCATCCCTAGATTTAATGAAAGGCTTGTGTTTAGTTAATGTCTATCGGATTTGACTGGACAAAATAATGGAAGTGCTGACAGCAGAACCAGTGCCTATTGTGGTTTGGTTTGGTTTGGTTTGGCTCAGTTTGGTTTGGGTTTTTCGAAGGATACAAGATTGAAATTGCTGCTTTGGGATAATTGTTGCGTTTGAGTTACGCTTCAATTATTTTCTCCTTGAGTTTCTGATTCAGGAATATATTTGGAAAGTGGAATTTAGAAGTGGACACAAAATGTTTTATTTATCTTCTAACTATTGTAAAATCCTTCAATTAGTGTAGATAAGCCATTGTTAATCTGTTGTATGATATAACAAAACCGAAAGTTTTCAATTTGAATTTCGGAAAAATAAATGAGAATGTTGATATATTTTGTAAAAATGCTTGATCAAACATGCTTCAGTAAAAGGAGATAAACAGGACAAGGCTAATTGTTGTTGAAAAATTATGTTGATGTAAAGTAAATATATAAAACTGTCTTCAAACTATATGAAATTTTTTACGACTAAGGAATACAAGGACGATTGATTTGCAGATAAAATGCTAACGACATTTCCAACCACTGCACAGTGATGAAAAACCACCATAAACATTTTTGTATATCATTAAATAAGTTTTTTTTCCATTCTTCAATTCGTCCATTATTTTTATAGTTATATCTGCCTGTCCAACTAAGTGAACAAAAGTATTGTTATAACGTCAGAGTTTCATTATTTTAAACACGCTGCTAGTATGAATATCGAAATTAGGATGGATTCAAGATATTTTTGAAGTTTATGGAAAACTTTGAGAGATCTTTTACGCAGATTCCACTTTTGTATTATTCCAATAGTAAGTAACTGATACCGACTCTGGCACAACGAAGCTTCTGCGGTGAATGCCAGGAATTTTAAAGAAGGTATTTATGTCTATCATTATAAGTTTCAAACGGACTTGAGAGGGAAAATTCATTGGGAAAACTTTTTTAATTGATTATGTCCTGAAGCTTGTCAATGCACTTCAGTTCGAATGGGGTCAGACTCACTCAGATGTTTTTGAGACATTTGAATTATATGTGAAATTTGATGTAGTTCAGTTGACATTTTCTTATAACTTTTGTAATTGAAAATAAATTTAAATGGATTCGGTTACACTCGATAAATTTTTATAATCGATTTTACAAATCTGAACACAGCACAATAATAAATTATTTAATACAAAGTACTTTAATGCTTTAAAAGAATTGTTTATAGGAACATTAAAAAAAAAACAATAGGTAAAACAACAATTTTGAAGTAGAGTGAGTTGAGGATTAAAAGTGGAAAGTGGTATTATCAATTTATGTCACATAAATAATTTTCACTGTTTTTATATAATTGTAATTGGAAATTTTGTTTAATATGTCCTACAGTCGATGTGAGCTAAGTGAGGCGTCCAGACAATACGCTGTAGTCGGAAGATTGACGGTGAATAAATATTTTGGAAAATATTTATTATAAAAATTTCACACGTACATAACTTTATTTCTTTTACATAAGTATTGATTGATTTATATTCGAATAACGAATAGGTCAATAAATAAAATAAAATAAATAACAATCGTAATTATCCAAAAAATGATTATAAATATTACGTACAGACAATGCATTCTGATATCCTATAGTCTTAGACAACTAATGATTGCATTCTCTTCAGAATTATAGTATCCTGTCACTCAATGGATGTAGATGGACTTACTCATACACCCAAACACGTCAGAGTGGTGTCATGAATGTCAGAAAAAGATTTATTGTTGTACAAAATATTGAAGACTTCCTCCGTTATACTTATACCAGGAGAATACTTTTGCATTTTTTTTCAATCACCTCTTCCTTATAAATCTTCTTTCAGAGGATTTGATATATGGCTTAAAACGCTTGTGCAAAGTGCATACTTGAAAGTTGAAATTTAAGTTTGCGGCCAGAGAACGTGAGTTTATATTCTAAGGACAATAAAACAATTGATGTCCTCAGATCCTATTTCCTTGCGACGACCAACGACGACGGTGAGAGTTGATAATGCTGAATGTCATTGAAGTGAAAGTGCACCAGCATTAAAAGGAATTTTTGGTGCTTGAGAAAGTGTCCAAGGAACAATGTACTATAAGCAGAGATCTTTTGGATCTCTAACTCTATTTCAGACGATGGAAACTTATCAAAATTGACATCTCGAAAAGCACACAAAAGCGACTATTGCCTAAAAGATGCAATCAGACCGTGCTTGTCGGTGAGATCAGAAAGACTCTCTGGTTGAATTCAGTTGTCCTGGGGAAAGGACCAAACGATTCTACACTCTACAGCAATATGAATGTGTTTATTTAAGTCAGGTGAGCTGCAAGCGATTTATTTGTAGCTTCTGGTGAATCATTGACGATATCGTGCAGCGTGCAGGACAGAAATGGCACCGCAAACTGTTGTGGTCACATTGGCAAAAGGGACATGGTCACATGACCGTTAGAATTGCGCGTTGTTGATGGACAGTACTTACAGTGAATGCTAAGTGAGATCCTTTTCGATACCGATGGAGGCACACCATTGGATGCAATGCACAGATACGAACCCATTTCACTTCTCGATATCTTGGTCAGTTTCAGCACTTCCCCCTTGTAGTAGGTAACTGAAATCGAAAGGACACAGTCAAGTTGCGGTAATTCAACACAATCATAACATTTCACTAACCAAGAGTCTTCGTTCCCATGTTGTCTTTAAGAATTATTTCTTCCCCATCTTCTCGACGCCACGTCACTGTTGGTTCAGGATATCCTCGAGCCCTGAAATTAATAATTTAATGGAAAATGAGAACTGTAAAGCAATTTTAAGTGAAGGGAACATTGAATTTTGCTTGACTGGGTTTAACAATATCGATTTCTTCATTAATCACGTACAATTTCGAATTTGGCAGTGGCTGGTTATTTTTGTGAGTGTGTGTGTGTGCTTTTTTTTTGCGGCAGAATAGACGAAGACTGCATGTTCAGTAAAACACACTGCTTCGTCTCAATTTAGGAAAAGTTTCCTCGACATTTTGTCATTTTAAGCAAATTTTTCCAAAAGGTTTCATCACGAACGTTTTATGTGTGGAAATTTTCACAGTACGGTTTAACTGACATGATATTCTCAGACTTTTGGTTTATCCAATGGGAAAGTCTCTCATGTCCTAGAAAACAAATGACAGACATCCTAGCAAAAAGTTCTGTGTTGTCAGCGAAACAGGGGCCAGGAGGACAGTTGAATTAATATTCATTTAGTCCCGGTTCGAGAGATGCGCGAAAACTATTCTGTTATTTCATTTGGTACTGTATATATACAATATACGTCTTCTGTTAATTGGCATTTTATGCAGGGGGAATATAAAAAGAGTCTCGTATTTCTAGCGAATTTAATTCAATATTTGACAGGGATCACCTGCTTTTATATGCTTTTCTTTCCTTTTTTCAGATTTTTTTTTTTTAAAACGAAATATTAGCAAGGATATAAAAAATTTACGATATGTCAGTTGAGAGAGAATTTATTTTAATAAAGTGAATTGTTAGTCTCAAGTACTTTTGTATAAATGAATGAGTTTCTAACTTTAGCAAGTTTACGCAAATGATTCTGTTGAATTGAGAATGATGTGTACGTGAATGAGAAAGGACATGACGTTTTGAATACATGGCATGAATGATGATGATGATGAATTTATTTTCGAATTACGGCACATTTTGTCTCTTATGAGTTATGATTGCTTTGAGTTTTTAGCGTCTAAGAATCAAATAAACTAATTTACACTACTCATATAATTATTTGTTTTGCTGTTTTTGTTTTTCTTTAAAAAAAATAATATTATAATTAATAAAACAAAATATTTAAAATACTTAATAATAACATTATATCAAATAATGTATTTTATGTGATTGGGGTGCGTTCTTAGACGCTAAAAGTTTTTAAAATTCTGGTTTTGAATTTAAAACAAAATCTTTCATTTAATTTGTGAATGTTTTTTTACATATTCTTAATCCTTATACACTACCTGCCGATGTTGTTTATTATATTTAAAACATTTGTTAAGTTTTTCAATTATTTGAAAATATCATGTCATCAAATGATTTTATTACCTCAAAATACAATTTATAGATAAGCGAATTTCAAGATTGTGATCACAATCATCGAATTGTACGAACATATAAGTCACTGCTAAGCCGTCAGGCTGCCTCCTCCTAGCGCAATCGAACAGGACGAAGGAGAACAGGAATTATTTACGATGAGAATGAAGTTCGCTGTAACAATTCGTTGAAAAAGGGGAAAACCCGGGGAATTTTCGATCTGGAATTTTTTGCTGAGGTTCTCTCCTTGCGAACTGGATGCACGGAATTGACTTATGATAGCATAATTAAGTAATTTCTGCAGTTGGCGTTTTTGCGCCACACTTTTACTCTTGTACTCAAAGTTGACTGGAGCCACAAATGTTATTTGTTGAACGATTGGTTCGATGCATTTTTGTGTATTTAATAAATTTTTGATGTCAATATTGATTTGTTGCGGTTGGATGACATCCCCACAAATTTCATGATTTTATATTTTTTTTGTATGGGGAATTGGTGTGATTTGCTAGATAATTAAGCCAATTTAAGTTAATTGCATTTTTCTCTGGTCTCAGCTCAGCATCGATAGTCTGGAGTTTAAGCGATTTTGTGCCAAATTGCTTGCTATAAAGATTATGACTGCACCGCAATTAGAACCGGCTCGAGTTAACTATCTCCATTGCTTCTGAAAATGGCGTAAAATATTTAATTACTTCAAAAATGCCCGTTGAGATATACCGCAGCAACTATTTCTAACAGTGGTTAATTGGCACCAACAGTTTAATAGCATGCACCGTGCAACAACCCCCAATCCATTTCACTATCAACCCCCTCAACCCCATTGCCAAAATAAAGACTTAACGACCCTTTCGAACAATGGGTCATGAGCCATCGGATAAAGCACCGAAGCAACACTTTTCCCTCTCGGGCCTTATTCAACTGTCCTAATTTATGGGTCTGGCCACTAAGACTGAGCGCATTACTTAAGTTTTACTAGCAGTAGTAAAAGCAAGTACAAGACACGGTCCTAATAAAAACTTCTTTCACGTATGTTGAATTTTGTTGTGTGGCAAAAGCATATGTGAAGCATATTTTCACTATTATAAGTTTTTGGAGTGTAGTTGAGGATCCATGCGTCGACTATATTTGAATTGAACAATACAATTACGCTACTATATTATACGTACCGACAGTTCAGTCGGACCGAACTACCCTCCGGAACTATAACATCCGATGAGGTATCTTCGGGTACAAAATCTGGTGGAATGACCACGTCCAAGTATCCAATCTGAAATAAGAGAGAAGAACGAGATGAGAAAAATGAAAATGCTTTATAGGACTAATAAAATGTCTTTCATGGTTCCTTAATTTTTATTTTCGTCAGAAGCTTAAGCAGCGGCTTATGCTGTTTATGATCTCATTTCAGTCGTTACATTAAGCAGCCGAACTCAAACTGAATTGTGGCCTTTGGTCAAATATTGACTGCATTCAATTTGTTAACTCAAATATATTAGCTTTGCTGAATGGAAATATGCGTGGAAAATTGAAGGGTGAGGGTGGTGGTGGGCGGTGGGGGTGGGGGGGGGGGGGGGGCTTGGTGTACGTCGAAATTGTTGAACTGCAAAATAGAATAGTTTTGCTCGTTCGAGGCCAAGAAAAAACGTTCAATTCATTAAGTTGATATAAGGGGAGGTTCTACTCAGCTCCAACAAAGCCCAAAGATCCCTTAAAAGTGAAATTTTCAGGTGAAAAACTCTTTTTTTCCAAAATAAAATCGTGTCAGGCAATTTCGTTAAATCTTTATTATATTATACAGGGTGCGTTTTATGTTCCAGGTCGTTTTTTTTGGTCGCCATTTTGGTTTGGACGACATTTTGGTCAGTTGACTTTTGACAGTCATAGAGACTGGTCGATAACATTTTATTATGGAGGATCTAAATCATGTGCTGAGCAAGTCAGCCATTCTGAAATTTTGAAAATTTTTATACACATATACTTAAGGTAAAGGCTGGACGAAAATTAACCCAAAATACACCAGAAAAAACTGATGTAGTGCGACGGAGTGTTGCTGAATGTCGGGGTATCCCCGGGTACTTCTCATCGAATCGACGCCATGTCCAATAATCGAGAATGTCTCTATCATGATTTTTTTTCTTGTTGGTACTTGAGCGACATATTATTCCATATGTAATGCCACATACCACATAATCATCAATAAAATATAAATTATAAAAATGTATTTCATTTAAAAGTTATTTGAAAAACCATCGACCTGGAACATAAAACGGACCCTGTATTATGATATTTAAATATTTATTATAACGTGTTCTTTTCTGGACAACCCTTTTGCTCAAATAGTATAAAATCTAAAGATAAAAATTTTCAATATTATATTATTGATTATAATCTTTTAATCTTTTAAAATTCTCTAATTAGAACATCTATAAATCAGTTTTGGGGTCAGATCAAATTCGGGTGGTTATTCGCCAGTGACCAGAAGCTTAAGTCAAGGGTTATTGATGAATCAAATGTTCGATGCCATCACATTTGCATAGATTCTAACATGACTGCACGACTCGTCGGGAGAGCCGAGCAAAACCTCCTCCTTAAGCTTATCCGGAAAGCAGATCACAACCACTGCCCCCTGGGCCTGGGAGGAACGTTAAAGAGTTTCATTTAAAGTTGCTTTAATTAATTTCAAGAATAAAATTGAATTTGCGGCAGTTAACCCATTGTATTTGGGACTTAGCATCTGTCAATTAAATCAGAGGCAACAGCCTGTGTCTGAATATCTCCTCTCGTTGTATGTAAATTACGTGAACTCAGAGGGTACCGCATTATAATTAAGTATTCCGTGTTCCCAGCCAAATTATTTGAGACAATGCAATGTGTTATCTCGGGTTGTACACAGCTCGTACTCAGAGGTTGCAGATGCAGAGAAGCCAGCCCATCGAGAAAGGTGGCTATGTACCAACAGACATCCTTCACTTTTGTAATTCTATCAGTACCAGGCCCAGTGCACTAGTGAAGAGGATGCAATCCAGTTGAATTTCACGAAGCCCGAATGCCAAGTCTGTCATTGGATACCCATAACCCTAGCAGCCCCTCCTTCAGAACATTTTGTTGTTGTTCTTAATTTTAGACAACTCAACTTTCATCCACCTCTGAAAATCACTTTGTGCCACAAAACTTTACGAACGTGAGTTAGTCCTCTAGCTTCACGCGCTTACATCCAAAATCTGTTCGTAAAGGCCATTTTTATTATCAGCAGAGGTGGAGATGTCTCTCGCGGATTTTAGCCATACCCCGTTATATCCAAAAACTGGCAACTCACTGACAGCAACTTTTGGTAGATTAAAGGAAATTTTCAAGGAAGACAAAATCTTGAAATTTACCTGACTTTTCATTGGATCCGTGTTAAGTTGACACATGTATCCTCCTCGATCGTCCTCAGTCACCGACTTGATGTGCAAATTCCACGTATTCAAATCCGAGTGTGACACACTAACACGGGGATTGTGAGTTATGACATGTTCATGGATAGCTTGAATTGCCTTTGTGTCTGCTTTCAGCCAGCCAACCTGGAAAAAATGAAATGATTTTTTTTCAAACAGTTAACATGACATTCCACGTAGACAAGTCGCAAGCAATTCTGCACGTGCACTTATATAGTAGAACAGGGAGACTAAAGCGTAAATTTAATAAATGCACCCTGACGTACCAGTCGTACCAACTGGGCGATATGTGAGGTGAGAAATTACTGTTTAATTGAATTTGAGATTCAGCTAGATGCAAGAAGAGCACTTGCGAGAAAATCTGCGGGCGAAATTCTCATCCAGTAAAGGGTTGAAGTTAAAAACTAAATTAAACTCAGTTCGGTAGTGTTTGTTAGTTGCTGCGGGCGAAGTCTTTGCTTGCAAATATTTAGGCGATTTTTGGAATTTTCAAACTATTAATGATACTGCAGTGAAAATAACTAAAAAGCAAAAGTTTCCTTTTCATTCCATTGAGAATGTGTCCCTGAATTAGAACTTTTTGGAGATGAGGTTTCTATATCTGCATTCTGCAGTAGTAAATTACGAAAATTCTAGTGAGCAAGTTAAAATGAATTTCTTAATCAAAACAATTACTGTAAATAGTTACAAAATAATTAATTTTTCATGGTTAATTTTATTTGTCAAATATTTAAGTTCAAGACAACTTCATAATGCTTGTATTTAATTCAATCACACACACTTGTTGAATAAGATACAAATTAATAAGCGCAAACAATTGTTTCCTGAACGTTTCTGAGTGTACAATTGTTCAAGAGAATAAAAATAATTGACACATATTCATCTTAGCGGAGTCAGTTACTGAAATCAATGCGCTATTGTGGAAACACGAAAGCACATAGAAACTTAGCAACAAATTCGCATCGCACGTGATTTGGCTCTTTAATATTATGTGATTTTATGAAAATGGGAACACTCCTTAAAGAAATGGAATTGGTGGAGAAAAGAAGAGAGATCGGTACAGCCAGAAAAAATATATATATAGGTATACAATACCTATTTATATGTATAGTGAAATTGAAATTGAATTATGCATCATCAGCATAGATTTCATTTGTACACAATCCGAAGAGAAATTCACATATATACCTACAATGTACATAGCAGGAATGTTTCCATAAACTTGAGGGATTTTGCAGGTTGTGCAACAATGTACTATTATATAAAGCAACAATATTATCTGATAATCTCAGAATAAACAGAAATCTCACAGTAGAGCTTACCCGATATCCTCCTAAATGTCGTACGTGGCACGTAAACGTTGCATCCCTCCCGACAGCCACCGATATGTTAACAATTGGCTCTGCGAATTCTGGCTGATATGCGGTTAAGACTGCAAGAAACAAAATTAATAAAAAATTTTTGTGTGTATTTAAATGTTTGAAGTTATAAAAAAAATTCGAAATCTATGTACCTAAATAAATTAAAATAATTTGGGGATGGAAAATTTATTTAACATCAGTTGAATTTTTTTCAAAGGATATAACAATTATATTTATTTGAAGAACAAATTCAATGAATTAGATTTAACAACAATTTAATCCTTTTCAATATAAGTTTCCATTGTGTGTCAAGGAAGTGAGTCATAAAATTAATTTAAAGTAGAACAAACTATTTTTATTATTGTAACAATTATTTATCTGTTTTCATATAAGAATCAGTAATTTTACCTGATTGCATATAATTCACTAACGGAAATACAATTACATCAATCTTCTTCTTAATTACATGCTAGGTGGTCTCCCTAAACAGAATTCAATTAAACTTCACTAGCAATTTTGAATTCAGTTACTGTATGGTGAAATAATTTCAGGATATCATGGAAAAACTGAACACAAAGGAAACGTTTAACGACCCCATCATGAAGACAAGGCGCAGACAGTGACAAAGGCTGAAAAGATGTTTGGTTTGGGGTCGGGTGGTGTGAAGGGAAATAGAAAGAGGATAAAAACAAATAGATAGCACGCTCGCCCCTCCGTCTATAATTAAAGTAAATCATTCTGATGCTTGACTACAGAGGAACTCCATTACTCAGTTAGCTAAACATATGGCGACTTAAACACCACCATCGACCGCTACCAACGTCGTTCTAACCACAAGGCTCTGTTAACCATTGAAATTCACCATCATCCTTCCCAGTCACCTCCTCGTACTTGGTTCATGTACCGGCATTTGGGGAAAACTCCGGATTCTGTACAGCACGCTACAGTTGGTAAATGAACAGTAGTAGAAATGGCAACAATTTTATGCTGTTACTTCTCCTTTTGGTAAACTCCATTTTATGGTGACAAGACATAAAAGCGGATGCGGAGATGTGGATTGGAACAATACATTTTCGACGGAGGACTCATGAATCCCAACTTTAATGTGTGAAAAACTTTATCTATCTTCCAAGGATTTGCGTAGGGATTCATTCAGGATATTTCACATGTCGTTCGTTTTGGCTTAGCTCTGCATTCTGTATCAGAATATCGCCTCATAAATTCACCCAAGTAATGCCGGCTGGCTTCCAGTTCAAGTTAACAGTGTACCTCCTTCAAGTTTAAACAAAAAAAAAATTACCTAAAAAAGGGAGAATATATTATATACAGAAAAACTGAAGGCAACTGCAAGTCAAAGGCGACGGAGATGAAAAATATTACAACGAAATCTGGGCCGACTTACTATAAAACCGAAGACAAAAAAATGTTCGTCAAAGGTGCCGGTGCACGGCCCACAGTCACCCCAGCTTCCACCTTTAAAGTGATGGCAACATTAGCTCCTGTGGGGCTACTTCAACTTTTGGCTCAATTTTTTGTCCCTTGTGGAAATCAAGCAGCCAAACGGACGATCTTCCCTGGCATGGTACACGCTCCGCTGTTCACCGTACGGCCATCACGTAAAGTCATTAATAATACCCTTTTCAGAATTTCTATGATCATAAATCATATTTTTACCAATCGGGGTGTCTGGCAAGTGCATACCCGTCGTGAAATATTGCGCAAAGTATTCAGACAGCGGAAGGAATAGAATCAAATGAGAAAACGTCTGCAGCCGAAAGAAGCTGAGCTGCGGTTCTAAGACGCCCGACTGAGGGATATATTATTTTAATCAGGCAGCTCCGATATTCTAATTTTTCTCAACGTCTTTTCCTCGGAGCCATCTTCAGCGAGAACAGCATTTATGTGCAACTTACTGAAACTACGCGACAATCAGGTGAGAATGTCCTTAAAGGATTCACCTCTGTATGGGTTCGGGACTCGGGTTCGTTAATGTCGTCATTAATTAAATTATTATGATTTAATTTGCATACTGTATAGACATAGAGCAAAATTGATTCACTTGACGAACTAATTGAAAACTATCTACAACCAAAGGAAAATAATTCTAGCATGAAGAGCCAAAGGATTATATAAATAAACTTTTTTCCCTAAAACAACAATATTACATCAAGAATCCTTGTGAATCAAACTCCACACAAATTGTAAAAAAATACATATTTCGTTTGGAAATCAGATACAGATACATTAAGAATCAACATGTTTATTTATTGTTTCTATTCATAAAAAACCAACAATATAAAAATATTGAAAATATTTGTTTGAAAAACAATAAACTTAAATAAAAATTAACCTTTGGAATTATCCTGAAGCAAAATGCCTTTTTTGTAAACTAAAAGTAAATAACAAATACTAAAAAATATTATTATGAATATTCTTTTCGGTTGATTAATAATAAAAAAGTTGTTATTTTTGTCATCTGTTCAACTAGTATTTTTCAGTAGGTACTTCAAAGGATAACATTTTTTTAAAAATATTTTTTTTGAGTGCTGTTGATGATCTGCAACAGAATATTTATGGAAAAAGCTTTGTTAAAATTTTGTTTAGATGACAATTTTTACTGAATTCATTTTTTCAAAAAATTCTTGTGATTGCCTGAAACTGTATTTTGTTTTTGAATATTTGCAACGTACACAATTTTCAAGGTCATTGAAAACTGTTCGATTGCCGTGAATGCTTTTTATACATTGCATCTTCAATATTCGCAGTCTGGTGTTGACACATTCAGTTTTTTGTAGCTTCCGAGAATACAGCAACAATGTATTCAAATTCAATAGTTAGTACAAAATCAATTGAAGGTGTTGCAATATTTTTTCTACGAAATATCCTTCAAAATTTAATGGTGTTAAAATGAAAGAAGCTAGATCTTAAAATCAGATTTCAAAAAACAATACAATAAAATAAGTCGTATAGGATAATTTTGAAGTTTTACAGTCATCAAAAGACTATTTATAATTGTTTTTTTTTTTTTCATGTCAGCAAATCGATTTTCTGGTGATCCAGAGGATTTTTCGAAATTTGCACTTAAATTCGCATGATAAATAAATTGCAGAGAAAATATCCGTTATTGAATGCCGGAAACGCATTTTTCTCCAGGATACTTTTTATGCCCCGATATAAAAATTATATACGATAGCAAAAAAAGGAAATATATATTCATGATTCGGAAGTGAAAAGAAACCGTTTTATGGATGTCCGTCTGTCAGTTTGTCCCGACGATAACTCAAGAACACTTATAGTGAGATACTTGACTTTGGTACAATGATACTTCGTTTAAAAGGTCAAGTTCGAAGATAAGCAAAATCGGGCAACTCCTTCTTAGTGTTCCCATATAAGCCTGAATCGTTTTTATGCAAAAATTTTTATTTTTTTTACTGAATATTTATATCTTAACTTTCTCTCATTAAATCTTGTTAAACATACGTATTAAAAATTAAAAAAATTATTTGTAGGAAAATTTTTTTTGCAATTTGCCTAAACCAATTATATTTTGGTACTAGTTCACAATTGTTTAGTTTTTTTCAGTAGGAAGAACTTTTGAGAAGGTTGTGTATTTTTTTCTTATATGTTTAGCTTATGCAAATACAGAGGGAAGGTTTCGTTGCAACAGCATGACATTGAAGACTTCGATGACGTCAGTGTATCCTCACCGTGTTTTCCAGTATTGCTATTAAACCGTTTAGTGCCAAAATATTGTTTAGTGAATATTATTTTTATAGACTATTCAAAGAAAACATAATTTCTGCATACTAGCATTTTTCTTTTTAAAATTATTGGAAAAGAATTATCAATTAATTTCAATTATTTAAAAAAAAAATAGATTTTATTCTAGAATTAGAGCAGTGAAGACTGAAGACTAACCAACAATATTAAGCAATATGTGTTTTTACCAAAATTTCATTTCAAACTTTTTTTTATTTTCCATTCAAACTTATTTTTTTTAAAAATATTTTCATAAGACATTCAAAGGCAAAGTTATAAACAATATTACTTACAAGAAAGCAATTTTGTGATTTTGATTGATTTTTATATGGAGTTTATTATTGATTTTTGACGGTTTTCCTATAAATTGTTGCAGTTCTTATAACAACACAATCTTAACTGTTGTCACATCTAATGCGATTTAGAAAGCATCCACTCATGTGTGCTCCTCCTGATACACAAACACAATGTCTTATCATCGATTAGTTACAGACATTCGCTCTGTCTTTGGGAATTCAGCAATTGATATTTAATAATCCTGAATTACGAAAATGCAACAATTTGCATTTGGCAATGGTATTCAGGGTAATAGCAGCACTTTGCAGAATGCAAGACAAATCGATCTCTGGTAATAAAAGATCTTCGTGCACCGACAAGTACCTTTAATTGAAATTGAATTAATTTGAGGAGCAACATAGTAATCCGGCGCAATTACTTTGCCTGTACTTAACGACAATATTGTTTCACGGCGTACCTTAATCCTTCGGGGTTCTTTTGCTGGCGTTGCACAAAATTCCCTTCGAATTGTGACGCAAGAATGTTGCTGCGCCAAGGAGAAGGAAGGACGCGAGTGCAGCTTCCACTAAAAAAACCGATATTTTTTTCTTTCTCTTTTTATTATATTTAAGCCATGGACGTGCTTTATTAACTTTCTGAGTAATAAAGCATTCACTGCTTGGAACTCATAGTCAGTTAATTGAGAGTCCTGGCGAGATACAGGGGTGGAGATGGGGGCGGGCGAACTGAAAGTGGCAAACCGTTGAAGAAATTTTGTTGCAACTTCGCCGGCTGTGTGTGTCCTGCTGATAAAAGGTAGACACGATATGAAACATAATTACAACATAATTGAAAGTTATTTACGTCATTAAGAGTGACTAGTAGTGCCGTTTGGATTTTCGTTTTTGCAAGAAAGATTGCAAAACTTTGTTTTGGTCTACCCCCAAAAATTCTTTTCTGATTAGTTCCGACAGGGTTGGGCGTAATTATGAATTTATGATGTTTCTTACAGTTACGAAATTCACCCAGAAGCCTGTAATTCTCCATATCAATTGTTAATTGTTTTTGTTTTCTTTCACCGGAAAACACTGCAACTTTCTGTTTACAACTTGTTTAGTTCCAACTCGAATTATGTATTTAAATAAATTGTGTAAAGTTTTCTTTTTATTTTTTTTTAATTTTTTGAATTTTTATTTTTGCATCACATCCTGATCTGTCGGAAAGGAACAGAGCCTGCACACACCAGACACGACTTCCGATGGAGTCCTGTTCCTGGACCAACAGCAGCACATGGCCACACATTCGAAGTGCATTTAAAATCATCTATTAGATGATCACTGATGCTGGACAAAATGATTTCAGATTTACCGTGGGCAATGTTTGAGTAAAGACATACAAATGCACTTGAATTTCGGGAAGTCCCTGTAGAATAACTCAGCACAAAAAAAAAAGTTACTTTAAAAATTGTATTTCAAACATGAAAACTGATTTTACACATTATTATTTATAGTGAAGGCCAGAATTCCTGATAAACTATTCATAATTTCTTTAAACTATTTTGTAGCAAATAAAAGTAATTTTTCATAAGCATAATTTTGAAAAACGAAAAATAGTTCCATAAAAATTATTTAATTTACAAAATAACGATGATAAAAATTACTAACTTGTTCAATCACATATAAAGATAACCGCCAAATACTTTTTAAATAATTCTTCATTATTGCTCATTTGAATATATTATAACTTATAGTATATTTCACTGATATAAATTAATTAATAAGGTTGTTTGGGTGATCTAAATATTTGGATTAGTGACTATATGGTACAACGAATATAAGGATATCCTATCCCTCTTTACTAATTCTAAATAAAATTCTAGAAAAAATTTTCGAATAAGAAATATTTTTTTTTAAGAATCCATTATTCTAGATTTGGAAGTATTGAATAAAACTCTATTTTTTGATAAAAAAGTTTAACTAGGAAAGTTTGAACAAATTTTAAAATATCCTAGATGTAGAACGTAAGATATTTTTAAAATATATATTAAGTTTTTGAAAAATAATTTTTCAACAGGTAAATGAGAAATGCGTTAAATGCGTTTAATCAATACGTTAAAGGCAAGTGAAAATGGAAGGTTTCAAATAATTTAAGATACATATTATTGTAATTAATTAAAACGGGGATCCTATAGATACCGAATTACCGAGTTCTTTCCACATATTCGTTATTGCATTCACACAAAAATTTTAATTATTTTATATTATATTATATAAAGTATAAAGAGCCTTTGTTCATTTCCTGCTATTTCAAATTTCCACCTAAAGACAAACTATGGCCATACCAATAAAATGCGTATACGTATGCGTAAACGTAAATTTGTGAAGTCTTGAAATTGCTTGTCACAGTTGATTTATAATATACATTATTTTGAAATGTTATCCTTAGCAAAGGATTCAAACCATTGATATGGTACATTGGTATGGTACACTTCCTGATCGCAAAATGAATAATGCCGCCATTGTGATAGCGTCGACTTTGAGAAACATTTCATTTGCCGCCACTGTGGCGACAAAACTTACAAATAGCTATAAATATTCATAGCAGTGAATTTTATATTATTTGACAGAATCGATTGCAGCCCTTAATAAATTTGTAAAATATATCCAATTGCAAAAAACATCTATACAAATCAAAAGCCAAAAACTGTTAACTTGCTAATGAACAAATCAAAATCAAAAAATGGTTGTCTCAAAATTGTCGAAAAAATTCAATCGGAAATTGAATTCTTTAAACCTAAGTTGAATTGTCCCAATGTCTAACGCTTTTTGAAATATTTTCTTCAAATATATAATATCTGTGAATTAATAATAATATTATATTGGGCTTTATTAATTTTGTGGAAATCTCTTTGATGATAAGAAGCATTAAAATCTTCTTGAACGCTGACAAATTTCCGGAAGGCCGATTACTCCTTCCTTATACTTTAATAAAGAACAAGGAATTTCTACCCTAAGGACAAAGGGCCGCAATAACAAAAAAAACTAAATGCATAAGGCATTTTTCAACGAAATTATACACAAAATGGAAAAAATTGTTCAATTTTCTAAGTAATTGTATTTGGTTGAGTATTTGAAACAGATTTTTTATAACAATTACATGGATGCAAGAATTTATATTTTAGTTCGTCGATTCAATTAGTTGATTTGATAAATAACACTAATAGTTAAAATAATAATGTTGAACTAAATTGTTAGGAACATAGAAAATTAGAATTTACTTATGGAGGAAATTTATAAATTATGATTAGTAAACCTTGTGTAATACCAACTCATTTAAATGGAATTAATTTTAAAAGCACTTTTATCATTATTTTTTCTTCGAAGTTAGTTTTTTTTAATTTAGGCCCCGAATAAGTTGCTCTTGTACATTTTACTAAAAATATTAGAATGATATTTTCAAAAAACTTTGAGGTAAAGTTATTTCTATTTTTGCAAATGAAATTTGATATTTTAATGCTATTTTTAAATTAAATTTAGTGATTTTGGTAAACCTTCTAATTAGTTACTAAAATTGTTTTCGAATTGCAAATAGTTTTCCGGAATTCCTTTTTATTTTGCAAAATAATGAAAAGCTGTAGCAAAAACTGCTTAACATTTCCGCAAGTAGGTATTATGTATAAACAAAAGCTTCTGTACTACTAAAATTAAAATCACATCCGTTAGCAAAAATATTACCTTAACAAAAATTGAAAATAAAAAATTATCACATTTTCTGGATCCAAAAAGTGTTCTGTTATGTTTAAAACAATCTTGAATGGTAATTTAAAAAGCTAATTGACCCTAATTTAATTGTTTGAAAAAAAAAACAATGAATAAATGATTAAAATTTTAACATTGTTTTTTTTTTGCAATGTTGTTTTTAACCTTCAACTTTAATGAATCATTTAAGAAATTCAAGGATGAATATTTAAGGAGTGGCTAACCGAGTTTATAGTTCGAGGATTGCAATTAACTGAACAAGAGTGGAGGATAATAAAGAGGGAATTAATGATGCAACTGTAATTAGTTTGTCCTTCTTTGAATTACTTGGCTCTTGAGGTAACTGTCCTTAATATAAACTTGTCCACCTCTGCAATCATCATTCACATTCCATCTTGGATGCAAGTCTCTTCAATTCAAATTTGTGAGCCGTTTTCCATGGTTAACTGGAAAATTTTCCTAACAAGACCAAGAGTCCTTCATCGTTCTTGGGTTATGCTTCTCAATGTAATCTATTTGCTCCTATTCCGTAAATGTTCAAGAAAACACTTTATCTTGCAATAAGAAATTATTTCGCCAAGGCAATGTCGGACATTTTGTAAACCCTTAAATCAACATCAGGGAAAGATCTCTCTCTGTGGATAACTCGAGTTATCCTTGCATCATAGCCCAGTTAGAGTCCACGTAACACATCCGCTGAATAAGTAAGTGGAACAGGTGTGAAATATTCCTAAATGGCAAAACAATGTCCCACCACTGGAAATAACATTGATTTACCCTTTTAGAAAGTGTCTCCATATTACATTTCTGATGAATACAAAATTAGTTGCGGACGTGATAAATATTGTAAAAACTTCAAATTCTCTCCAAAATCATTGCCGGAGAATGTCGGAGGAGCTTACGTGTTTTATAACTTCTGACAAAATTTTCAAAACTTTTCAATTGTTTCGGTGGTTCTACCATACTGCGGCACTTCAGCCAAACACCAGATTTGTTTAATTATTTTCATCCTTCCGGATAGTGATCCTATTTTCAGGATAAAGTGTATTCGGCAGACAAATTAAAGACCTCAGGTTTGTGAGTTTGGAAGGATTCCCGGATATAATTATGATTAATTTACTTTAATTACTTTCTATATAGTCGAAATTTCTAGTCTGAATAGAATAGAAATTAGAATGTTTAAGAATAACATTTTTATCAATGTTGTAACAATTTAACACGTCACCGAAATGTATTTTAAGTATAACCTCAGATTATTGCACTTGAATAAAAATAAAAAATAAATATTTAGTAAATTGAGAAAAACAGTGAAAAATGCACAAACAATATATGTTATATACATGGTGTTTGGCGCACGAATCGATATACTTTTTTGGGAGGTTCCATTTATCTTTATTAATCTATACTAATAATAAAAAAATTTTTCTTTTTTTTAAATTTACCCTAAAGCTTACGTTAATATTGTTATAACTTTTTTTGTGGCTGTAATATCAAATAATTATTTATTTAGAATAAAAATACATTAAAAATACAACAAAGGTAAATTCGTGCCGAGATTCGTGCTATCACAACCACAAGCAAAAAAGTTATAACAATCTGTAAGTGATATTTAGAGTAAATTAATTAAAAGAAACAAAAAAAAAATTATTATTAATATAGATTAATAAAGATAAATTAATAATTTATTATTATTATAAGCGACTCATACAAAATTCCAAATAATTGTATCGGTCCATGCGCCAAACACCCTGTATGTTTATTATTTTTATATATAAAAATAAGAATTAGTCTACTTCAACTGAGAACTAAAAGTTCTTTAATTAAAGTAAAAGGTCTGCACTCTTTGCTGATTTTTTGTGGCATTAGAAAATGTTTGTAGGTAATAGTTTTTCATAAATAATAATTTGATATATGTGTTAAAAATTTCAACTTAATTCTTTTGATATGATTTATGGTTTATGAAACTTTAAATGGATATACATTGTACATGATGTTGTATTTTGTTAATTACTTGACGAGATTCCCTTAAAATTGAATTACACTAAAACAATGAATGAACGAAACTGCGGAAGTTAACCGTATTTGTCATTCGGTTAAACTAAGCCTTTCAGTACTTGTAAAACACGAAATTCTGTTGGACTACAATGTCGTTTTCCTTTTAAGAACTACTAAAACGTATTAATGCAGTTCCAGAATTGCTTTTGTTATCACGACAAACACGTGTTCCACCGCCAGCGTAATGAGAAAATCGATTTACAGTTGAAGTTTCACTGCCACCACAATTTTACCTGTTTACCTGTAAATTGTGCACCGCTAGAGGTAGCTTCTTTTCTCTATTTTTTTCGTCATCTAATTTTCGTCAAACCCCTGAACAATTTAATATATTTGAAATTAAAGTGCTATTTTAACCGGCATTCATCGACGGCATTCGCGTACTGCTTAATTTGCGACACATTGGGGTGCATCGGGGGTGGTGGAATGGCAGATGCATCAGCACCGAGCACGTGAATGGATTAAATTTAATGTGAAGTCACGACGCGAACACTTGAAATTGAATTGCGGGGAATAATGCACTCTGTGGAGAGGTCTCAATCTTCCAATCTGCTTTAAGTTATGTGATCCCTATGCGGGGGTGACGGGTGCTCTAGGGGCGTCTTTTTACCTCGATTTGGTGACATTGACTGCAAATTGTGTCAGTTGCCTTGTAAGATAAAATAAGGGAGGAGAATCCTTGCAATTTCTTTGGATCTAGATGCAATCCACGAGGCCACAGCAAGTTTGGAAAAGTGAAAAAATATTTTTGCATTTTGAGAACAGCAAAACCACCAAAAATTTTACATTATTAAATTACATTATGGTTTAATTTTAACAGACATATCCATATCAATAAATCACGGATCAATTTAGGGTTGTTTATGTGGGTATTGTTTAAAAAACAGTTTAACAAAACCAATCGAGGGCATTTTTTAGGTGCAATAAATGTCATAGTAAATAAAAATATTAAAAGTTAACAGTTGGAATTGAGAGATTCCTTGCATCATTTATTAAGAATTGTAAATTAATAACAATACTGTGTCAAGTTTAGTTCTGCAATGAAATTGTATAGAACCCAGAAGTATAGAACTAAATCCTTTCTACAGAATCGTGTTTGATTGGTACTTTATATTTTCTTTAGGTATTTAAGAGGAGGATACACCTAAAAATTTTTCCGAGTTGAAAACTACTACAAACAAGTCAAACCACACAATCGCAGGTCCCTTTTGCTTGTGTGTGTAGCGACGGCATTTTTGTTCTCTGCTCTCTGCAGTTCACGGGCACGCAAAAAATATCGATTTTGCGATGGGCTTCGCCTTGCAGGTGGCTTCTGCTGTTTCTTTACTACTTGGTTTTCTTGCGCATCTCGGCCAGTACTTGGCGCTTGCGGAAAAAAATGATTCTACGGGAAGGGCGAAGTAGGGAACGGGGCAGGTCTTTCGTTTATAGTTTTGGGTACATTTCATTCTTGAGTGAATTTTACGATTGTGATTTGTAAATGCCTGATAAGAAATTTTGTTGGATGAATTTGTTTTCTTTTAGTTTCACTTTTCTAGACATTTTATAGTTTAGATTATTATAAAAAATAGTTCCAATTTGAAATAATATTACGGAATTTTTATAAATTAATTATAATCATCCTTTTCTCAATCTAAGAGGGACATATTTTTCCAGTTTAGCTGCATTCTGGGCTTCTACTTATGAAACATTGTGATTTAATTAATATATGTATACAATTGATCAAATAAGAGTATGATTTTTTAAAGATTATTAATTAAGAGTTATTTTCAACTTAGTGGAATAGAATTAGAGAGAGGTGGCGGTATTAATTGACATACGTATACGTACTGATTCGGAGGTAAAAAATAAAGAAATGATTACATAACCTACTCACTTGGCATTTCAATAATTTATTGATTTGCCTATTGACCCTAAATTCATGAACATATAATTCTTTTTTTTTTTTGTCTTTATTATTTCTTGGCATTGGATACATTTGCTCAAAAATAATACACCCTATATACCCTACAACTAGAGTATAAAAAAAATTCAAACTAAAAGAAACAAACCCATGAAAAAATTTATACAAGAATGAATTTTACCGAAAAGGCGAAAACTAGCAACAAAAGATCTGCCCCGTCCTCTACTTCCTTCTCCAAAGTATCATGAAGTTGCATATTATAATATAGCATGAAAACTAAATACGGATTAGTACATAGATACATGTACCTAATTATTTTATATTTATTACGTATGTTTACATTAAAGTATTTTTTTTCTTTAGTTGTTTTTCAGTCTTATCTACCTAAGTACAAAATTATCCAAATTATTATAATATTGTATACAACTTGCATTTCAACAGACAAGTTGCATATTAAATTGGTACTAGAAAGTAGAAATTCATAAAAGCAAGCCAAACTCCTTTTCTCGAATATACGAAATTCTAAAGTCATGAATGAAACTTTTCTAACGAATAATCGTATTCGCTTGTACGTCACCCTCCCCGTCATAAAAAACGTAAACTTACAATTCATTGAAAATACAAATGCCAATGAGAAATCGTTTTGCCCCTTTATCTACCCTCCGCGTTCCCAAATGTGTCAAGTGGCTAAATTGCCCGAACAAGAAAAATGCGCAGAAGCAAAAATCCACTTTTCTCTACATTGCATCCCACCAGCCATCCTGAAATCTTTCACCGCCGCAGCGCAGCCTCGAAGTGCTTGTTTTTTTCATGTTCTACCTACGTCACTCGCTACGTCGCCGAAATTTCTCTCAGAGGAATCGTGTACATGAACGGCGGCACGCTCATATGATACACCAAGTGTTTGACTGTGTTGTCAAGCAATTCTTGGTCAGAAAGTACGAAATTTGCCTATCCTTAGGCGGTTTAGAGTGAATTCTCTGGATTTTACATTAAAATATTGCAAGTATTATGCACTCTTTTATTGAAAAAAGTTACAAAAATTAAAGAAATGACACTTCTCTGTGTATGAATGCAAGAAAATCTGAAAAAATCCGTCCAAAAATAGGGGAAAAATGCATATAAAAAATTCATGAAACTACTCTCAGAAAAATGTCCTTTATGAAAGATCTAGGACCTTGTTTAAAAATTCCCCTATTTAAGTCCTATTCTAACCTTCAATCTACTAAATGATCTAGATTTCATTAAAATCCATGCAGAAATAAAGGAGTTATGAGGTATCAACTTTTACTAAATTTGGCAAAATCACTCACTTTAATCCTTTATAAAAAGGAATCTAGGACCTTGTTTAAAAATTCCCCTATTTAACTCCTATTCTAACCTTCAATCTATTAAATGAGATATATTTCATTAAAATCCATTCAGAAATAAAGGAGTTATGAGGTATCAACTTTGGTCAATTTCGCGATTTAGGTGTATCCTCCTCTTAAAGTAAACAAATTGTTGTGATTGCAGTGCTTTCGTTAATTTTTAAATGAATCTTTTAAACTTAGTGTTTAATGTTTAATTAATGAACTTCACAAAATATTTTCCACCTATAAATTTTATTTTTCGAAATATATCAGATTCTTAGTACGACGTTTTTGAATTTAATATTGAATTAATTTTTAGTAAATAAAATTTCAAGTACATTTTATAATAATCGAAAGTTATTGAAAATGAATATTCAATTTTGGGTGCTACTCTAAAACAACTTCAACTTTGATATCTTAATTAAATTCAATAAAAAACACATCATTTGCATACATTAATTAAAAATACTGCTAAAAGTGGAAACCACGAAATATTTTAAAGCAATTCAATCCGAATTCCGTTAGGTTTATATAATAAAGTTTTGATGATTACTCTAGTTGGTCAGATTATTTATAAGTAAGTTTGCCTTAATTAAAACAATAACTGATTATTAGGTATAAATGTTCGTAACAAGAGAGGTTTTTATCATAAAAATATTTTAGGATCGGTATGTACACAAATTGTTTCAAAATGATTTATCAATCTGAAAATTTTTTGAACATTTTTCTAGTGATAGTAAATGGAAATTTCACTAAATCACTATTTTTTAAAAATACAGAAAATAGGCGCATTCAGTTTTAGAGCTTATTTTGTACAAATTGAAGTTTCACATAAAACAAACAGCTTTTGAGTTACAAAAATTTATATTTGGTGTATACATTTTTATGAGGTATTTATACAGAACACGGCACTTTACGGTGAATAATAAAAACACATTGTTATAATTTTTTATGGTTAGTGAAAATTAATCCCGCGAGTATTATTAATTTAAATATGATTTGTAAATTCAATGTTCTTTTAAACTTTTATTATTCACAATTCAGTTAACAATTTTTATAATATTTTGTAATTTAAAAATTAGTTTATTGTTTGTTAACGCCAATAAATCTGAATTCTTCGGATTTTGTTGCACTCTAAACCAAAATATATAAGATTTCAGCATAATTGTAATCAGTAAAATTTTCAACTTGTGTAAATAATTAAATTTTGTCAAAATTAAATTAATTCATTTGTTAAAAAAGCAACCATATGAACTTTTCAATGTTATTGAATAAACATTTCCAAAGGGCCATTGTTTTTCAAAATAATAATTTAATTAGCAGCACACAATTATCCACTAATAATAACCGTTTAAATTATATTATAGAATAGTTTGAATAATAGAAGAACCATAATTATCAAATTTACACGTAATCAGCAAAGTTATGAAAATCTACAGTTAAAAATTGTGTATTATGAGTGAAACAAAATGAGAAAAGTTGCAAAAAGTAGTGATGTTGGGCAGCTTATAATATGCGGGGAATTACCCGAAATTCTCATTGCAAGAATGCAACTGAAAAGCATTTCATTATTATAAAAATGTTTTTGTTTACAGATTTTTTGTTTTTTGTTTCTTTTTTTTGTTTTTGAGAGATGCTTAACATTTTTGTAAAGCGAAGAAATTATTGCGTTCGAAAGTTTATTCAATTCATTTCTTCTACTTTTTTTTAATTATAATTTGAAATTACAAACAAATAAACAAATCAAGTAAAATTATTTTGCTTTCATTAAAATGATTAATTTTATTTTAATAGAAAATAAGTACTTTAATCAGTATTTATAAAATCATTCATCTACACTGCGATTATTTAATGGAAAAATTTCAATCAAAGAGCCATTCAAGTGAATGACGCGGACTATGAGAAAATTTCACTGTCATTCATTTGTGAATAATACAGTAATTAAAGTGTAGAATTATCGAATCAATTTGAAATATGAAAAACCAATGCTTCCTCAAATTAAACCACAAAACACTGATTTAAATTAATATTTTATATATTTACATATCATAGAATCGAATAAAATTTTTTGTGTGAATTAAAACAAATTGTTGTTTGGTATTTTATTTAACATAATTGTTTATGTTGTTTAAGTTGATGAAATAATAAAACAATAATTTTTCATACATTTTAGGTCAATTATTTGATAAATATTTTATTTTTTATTTGTTTAACTGAGATTTATGTGGAAAAAAAAATATTAAAAAGTCGAATAATATAATATTTGAAATTGAAAACAAATCACAATAATAACATCCTTTCATTGCAATTGTTTGTTTATTGGGAAAATATACCTAATAAAAAATGCACTGAATCTATTATATATTGAAAACTATAAAATGTAAATAATACGCAGGAACTGGAAAACATATTTGTTAAGAGTACTTAAATGCAATTTTACAATTATTGTTTTAAAATGATGTAAACACAAAAATAATTTAATATAATAGTTGTTGTTTTTTTATAATGCTTTATAAATAGTTTTCTACTCATATTTTGGTTTATTTTTGTTATTTAAAACTTGTTTTAGTACTTAGTAAACTTATTTTATATTTCACTTATCAAATCCGTTGAAATGATTACCTTGAAATAAAGTTAGCAATAGTAAAACAATCTCATTTTTTGTATCCATTTCAAATGAGCTAGCACTTTAGCACTACACCGCAAGACACTACACTTCAGTAGTAATATTTCAAAAGGATTTTCTTAATGCTCAGACACAATCCGATTTGAAATAAACCGAAACAATTTAAGTAATCAACCATTTCCACAAAAAACGTAACTCAAATTAAATTCGGCCGTTTAAAAATTCTCAAAAGTCGCAGGACCTTTTGATCATGCACAGAATCTGAACAGCACCAAGACCACTTAATTCCGCAATAATCGCGATCGCCAAGAAATTTGCATAAAAACTCCGATGTATTTCAAAAAATTACGCTTATCGCGGAGGAGACCTTTCCGCGCCATCCAAGTGTCATCTCTGTTGATAGTAAACTAACGGAGCTCGCCGGCCCCTAGCGGTGGTGATGAAAACTTAAACTGCATCCGAGGAAATTCGTTTCAGAGCAAAACATTTCTCGACCTAGTGATGTCCTTTTTCAACGAAAAACAATTTTACTGTGCGGAGCAGCATCCAACTCCTTTTCCCTTCATCCCAATTTGTTCAAAGTTTTCCCCAAAAACGTTGAAAATGTGCGAGATGAAAGCAAACCGAACACGAGCTTTCCATTCACCATATTCTCGGCTGGGTGTCCTAAGCTTGGCTTTTCTTTTTGTCCTCAATGTTGGAAAACAAAGCATGCGTAAAATTTGGAAGCAAGCAAGAAACCCATTCATGGAAATGTGGAAACGGGTGCAACAGTACATTTTGCAACAGCAACAATTTTCCAGGATCACGAGAGTCCTCCGGGCTCAGATGGAAAAGCACGTGGTGAATCCAAAGATGCCGAGCGAATCACACAAATCGTGTTCCCGCGAACAATTTTCGATTCTGCGTGCTCAACAAAAACTTCTGATTCACGGCCAATTGTTGGTGTAGAGCCCTTTTCTTATAAGGCAAATCACAGTCGAATTTCCTCAGTCGGGTAGAGACTTCTACCATTGCCCCATAAACCAGGAAAATATGTTTCTATTGCCAGAAAATGTAACGGAAAATGTGCTGTCGATGTTTTCAATTTTGAAAACATGTCATTCGAAATGTTATTTGAAATTACATTCCGGACATTATTTACAGTTATACGAAGGAGTAATTATTTTCTCTACGTTAATAGTAATCTTTTAAGAAATCAGGCCACCCCTCAGACTCACTTACCACCTTGTAATTGAAACCAAACACTTAACAAAATTGTTTACGAATTAAAACAAAAAACACATCCGAATAATAAATTCGACATCAAGTTTCAAAACCAGATTAATAACAAACTCTTTTTTTAGGAAGGTGCATAACAAAATTGAAACAAATTAAATGAAAATCAAGCTTGAATGACAATAAAATGTATTGTATAAAAAACAAGAACTGTAAATTGAATATTCACTGCAAAATCTCTATTTGGATTTTCATTTGAATATATACTATAAAGGAGGATGGGCAAAAATGTATGAAACCTGGTATACCCCTTCAATAGACATGTGTGATATATCGTTGGAAAGGTCTTTTAATGTAGACTAATAGTTACAATGGAGCCTCATACCTATTCAGAGTATTTAAGGAATTACAGTGATTTGAAAATTGCTGATTTCATAATATGTAAGTTCATAATAATATGTCATGTTTTTGAAGAATATCAGACGAAATATGTTGTTGATGTCTTCCATGGTAGAACCCTCTAGGGAACTTCACACATCTACGGTAAATTTCCATGGCAACAATTCAATTGATAAACAGATTAAGAAATCCTGCAGTGAAATCCAAAATAAACGTTAATAATAAATTATAGGTGACAAATTGAAAACATTTGCTAGGGTTGCTTGTAAAAAGTTTTAAAATGCGAAAATATTCTCCTCATATTTTTCTTAATTATATAATTAATTAATACCAGTGTTTTCGTTGAATTTTGAAACCATTTCGGGAGCGGGGGGTCTAATCCTCGTATCCCTTATCTCTTATCTTATCTTGGACAGGGAGATCGCACATGAACAATTTCGCAAATTTACATATTTACAAATTTACATATTATGAAATCAGCAATTTTCAAATCACTGTAATTCCTTAAATACTCTGAATAGGTATGAGGCCCCATTGTAACTATTATTCTACATTAAAAGACCTTTCCAACGATATATCACACATGTCTATTGAAGGGGTATACCAATTTGCCCATTGTCCTTTCATAATGATTTTAAAAAACAGATTGCGAATCAAAATTTCATTTCCATATAAATTTTGCAAGTGTAATCCAAATTCAATTAAAATTGTATTTTATTAATGTTATAAATAAGTTGCAACAATGTATAAAATAAATGTCAATAAATTTTAGCCTAATGTTAAAAATATGAAAATGTTTAATGAAAATAAATAAAATATGGTGTGCAAATAACCACCCCAAATCGGTTTTTCTATTATTAATATATATGTAATAATCTTATGTAGCTGCTAATTGTTTATTAATTATTTTTGTTATAAGTATTGTTTGCTATTTTTGCTATTTAAAATTGAATACATTATTTGTTTTCTTTTTATTGCGCTATAATTTTGGTGGTTCGTTTAATTACTTCCACAATATTTTTATATTTAGCAATTCTATTTTGTTGTATTATATATCTAATAACAATTGCAATTAACAATTTTATTAATGTTATCAAATAGTGATGATTCAACCAAGAGAACGAACAATATTTTACTATTGACCCCTATGAAGTGGAAATTGCAACAGTAGCCATGGTAAAATACACACATTGATTGCTTGAAGGGTGGAATCGAAACTGATTGTAAATCACAAAAATTGAACAAAAACAAAAACAAAAAACCGATGAGATATCAAAACTCATAAACGTTTGTTGTTTGCAAACACAGACCGATACTTTCTGTCTCTGATGCGCTCGGATATCTATAAAAATTGATAATTTAACGCATATTACTGTCGTCGCACCCCCCGCGGCAATATCCTAAAAATAAACCAGGCGATTTAATGCCCCCATTATCTATTCAACAGATGCTCGAGGTAGATTATCCCACTAACCCCAGTCGGTTATTACTTTTCAATTGCAACCAGTTCGAATTGTTCTTGCACAAAAGTAAGAATAAAAACAAAAAAGGGAAATGCTAAAGGGGTACAAAGGGTGATTCAGTGTGGGGTAAAGGGCGGGGCGAATGCAACTCATCAAGAATTGCTAACTCAACCCGGAATGATGTGCAGCGATATTAAAAATTTATTGCACCACTCTAAGTGCTCCGCCATTCAGATCCGGCTATGGATGACAAGGGGCAGGGGGACCGAGAAATCAAAGTCAGCACCAATAGATTCAAAGTACCCAGATATTTTTCGCGGATTTTACTATAACTTCTTTTTTTCGGTATCTTTTTTTGCGTACTCAGAATTGGCTCTTGAATGTAGTTTGGATTGGTGCCGGAGCACCATGAGTACAAATATTTGGAGGCAATTTTGCCATCAGCTCGTGATGGCCGAAAATCGCTGCCATTTAAATGTTAACGGTACTTTGTCAGTCAATTGCAAGTTTGAGAGCTTTGTGTTGAACTGTATTGGATTCAAAATATATTGTCCTGATGATTTAACTGTCTCTCAAATTGATTATGCAGATTGCAGAGATATAGGAACGAAAAAAATTAGTAGTCAATTTTTACAACAAGGAAACGAACAAAAATTACAGCAGCCATATTAAATTTATGGCGAACATATTATAAACAAATGTGCAATATCGTGTATCAAAGTGAAATCACTGTCATGACAACCGGATGCAATTTTAATATCAATTTTTACCTGGTGGAGGGTTCTCGTCAATTTTTACAGTATTTCCAGATTTGAGATTCAATTAACCATGAGCAAGTTTTATTTTCACAAAAATGACAGCAACAATTGTTTTTATTTTTGTTTTTTCGCGTAGGTATAATATGAGCACGAACAGATTTATCATGTACGAGAATTTTAAGTTATGCTTAAAATTATGCATTTAAATCAGTTCTGAACACTTCCTGTGATTAAGTAGTGTTTTAGCAAAAATTAGTTTAATATTAATATTATAATAATTGTCCTTTTCAAATTTGATTCTAAATTCTAAATTGTAAATTTGCTACAATTTAGATATATGGGAAGACTACCGTTTTATGCAGATAAATAATATTTTCCAGCAACATATTTTAATATAAACAATGCACATCAACGATATTCGTTTATGTATGTAAAGTTATACTCTGGACAGATGATCTAGTCGGGTTTGTCGTCTGCCACCGAATCGAATTAGTTGTTGACTTATCTGGTGACATTTGGCGTAAAGTAAACATAAAATGGATTTGCAACAGTGCTTAGTCCAATTTCTTGAAAGATAAAGCAAATAAAAAGAAAATACGTTAATTTTTACGTTATTTTGCATTGAATTTACTATACAGAAGTATTTCAGAGCTAATTAATTTTTACTTTTTTAGTACAACTATTCACTACTACGTAAGCAGTACGGCGCTGATAGCAGTATATCGACTCTAATCGAATTACAGCAGATAAATTTATAAGTCGAGTTCATATACGAAATTAACATACGGGCTACGGCATTATAACGTCATTTGCTCGAATTTTCTCGTCTGTCTAGGGTATTATTTGTACCATCGTAAAGTAACACTACCAGTTAGAATTGTTCATATGTAAACCTTTTTCATATGTAAAAAAGTAGTGATCAATAAAACCTGTAAGCTATAAACTGTCGGAGATCCATGAATGGGGTTTTTGTTTTACGGAAAACATTATAAGTATAACATCAATTTAAACAAACAAAATTATTATAATAAATAGATAGTTATATATATATATACCCGTAAAACTTCTTCTACTAGTTAAAAACAGATCATCCCTTCCGGCCAACCCTTTAGCAGTAAAGACCGTACCACATTTACCGATTTCCATCTAATTAAATCTTTAATCTTTTGCGCTTTGTGTGGTTTTTATGATTCGCGCCTGGATTTAATTGCTTTAGTCTTAATTGATTGAATGCAAAAGTCCAGATGGACTAAAAATAGGAAAACGAGAATGGAGACGTTGGCGACGTCTTCTTGCATTTTTACAGCCTCCTCTATTCATCGCATTATGACAATTCGGGAGATTATTCAATGGCGGCTGAGTTGGCTTTTGGCCACTACACAGGATGCCACCGAAATCAACCAAATTAAGTGATGAAATAATTTCCTCCGACGCAAATGCCAAATGGTTCTAATGAGAGTACAATTCCAAGGGTAAATAGGTGGAAAATTATAAAGAACACCTCAATTGGGGATGAAATGATTCTGATTTCTGAACTAAAATCGGGCTTTGGTAAAGAAAATGTTTGGAATTGATGCGATTCAAATATCTTTTTTAAGTTTATTATCTTAATTCGAATTGAAATTTTTGAAAACTATAAAATATTCGCTTTCTGGATGGTGGAAAATACTGAAAAGGACTTAATTAAAAACCAATTTGGGGAGTGCATGAGCTGAGCTCTAAATTTCCTGGCCCAATTCGAACAGGAGCTCGTATTTGTCAAGTGCAGCTGCGTTCCTGGAAGGACAACTCAGATAATTAATATCAATTTTTTCGGCTTAAAATGAGAAATTAATAAACCCTGTAAGAGAGGATTTTCTGGCACGAGGCCAGAGGGCATTAAGAGGAGCCTTCTATTTCACTTGGCTGTGTGACTTGTGCACAGTGACAATATTCTTTCGCTGTCATTATGGTCCAAAGTGCATCCATTAAAAAAATTCAAGGATTCAGGAGTGTGACCGCTATGTTGGTGTTCGCATTGAAAAAAAGAAAAAAACAAAAACAAAATGTAAATATATATCACATAAAGCCAATAAGTCGTTAGGATGCCCCCGAGACTCTGGCCAGCAAAATACAGAAATTTTGTCCTTTTCAACTCGTTTTTATGAATGTCGTTCGTTATTAATATTTCAAGGGCGTCAAATTTTCACTGCTTCTGTGGGTTGTTAGAGCAGCCACAAGAGCGCCTCTTACCCCCCCTTGAGAACAATTTCGATAACGAGATGATTTTTATTTCTCAAATTCGTTTGTTAGTATCCCAAAGGATCGTTTTACATTTCCATTCTTGTAGTCAAAAAAAAAAAAAAAAACCAACGCCCAAAGCATTAGATATTCATCACACATCCACAACCAAAGCGGATTAGAGCAGTCCAAGGAGTTAAAAAAAAAACAAACGTGCCGGGAGGACCCCCAAAATTTGCATATAATTGTAATCTTCTGACAAAATAATTTCCTTGGAAATAGGCACTAAGAATCTCATGGTTGTAATTGTTCCTAAATAACATTAATTGCACTTTCTACGAAGCCGTTTTTAAGACTTTTCAACGGTTCTTTTTAGCTGTTCTGTGCATGTGTTGCCAGCCAAAGTTTTAACCAATATCCGCCCTGGTTAAGTTTCCGAGAAGAGCTTTATCTGGGTATAAGGCGAAATGTGGTTCAAGTTGTTCTTTTCCCATGGAAAAATTTTTGGTTTTACAAAGTATCTGACTTGGCAAGAGGCGGAACAGGATTTAATGGATCGCCGTCATCTGGTGTCTGTGAGGGCTATAAAAGCAAATTGTTATATACGAGTCGTTTTCTATGAAAATAGATGCCTCAATGGAGGCGAATTCTAATTATTATTCCACTTGATTCAAATTGATGAGATTCTTAATCTGGCGCTCTGTGGCGGGTTCCACCGATGACGGCTGGATGAGCCCAAGCTGGAGTGCATTAGGCAACTGGATATCGGCTGGTTCCGCACTTTCGACAGAATCGTTATCCTGATCATCCTGATGTGATGGAAATTTGACGATTTTAATATGTGAGCATTCTTACATGAATCATATAAGCAAGCTATGCACTTTACATCACAATGATTCTTATGAATAAAATGAATTCGGTTTCTTTGCAATAAAATTATACAAATTAGTGTTTTTTGCTTTCCATTAATATTGTAATCATAATATGTAATCATGTTTTGAATAACTTTAAAACGAAAAAATCCGTTATTATACCGTTAGCCATTTTATTTTATTTTTGAACCCCTGCATTGGGTCCAAAATCTAGTCTCAAATCAAAAATTTATAAATAACCAAAAAAGTTACGAAGATATATTTTTTTGGGTGGTCATATTTTCAGTTTTGAGTTTTGGTAAGTTTTTCTTCACAAAATGTACTAATGATTTAAAGCCCATTTAGTGCCTGCATAATTCAGTTTCCGGTTTAGAATTGGTTCAAAACCAACCGACTTACTGGCATACATTGTTATTGGGTATCTCCGATTTCAACCCTTAAGTTATCGGACGTCATAATAATTATCCCGTTTAAGCAAATATATTGATTTCTCGACGGGATTCAATGGCACTAAATAGGCACTAAATCTATGCCCTATTTTCAAACTTGAATAATAAATATTTAATTTTAATTTTTATTATGCTTTATTTTATATTATTACTATTTATTTTTTTATTATGTGAGCGACAAGTGATTGCCGGGCAATTGGGTTTCATACATACACTTTACAAGGAATTACACCTATTAGGATATTTTTTTAAAATATATTTTCAGAAGTTTGTGTGTTCAGTATTCGTTTCCCAAACATTATTGCATTGATTAAATAAAAAGAAAAACATGGTGTTAGTTATATCACAACATGCGGTTAGGATTATCTGGAATTTTTAATAGCATTTTCTATTCATTTTCAATTCAAATTAATTTTTCTTATAAAATATCAAGCAGCAAATAGAAATTCCATGAAATATTTTGGTAAATCGATGATTTTCTAAAATTTAAAAATTTAATCAAATTTCACGCAAAAGAATATCGAATAAAAAGTTGTTTCCTTTTATTTTCAAACAGGCGATCACAACAATAACTCTTTTATCTTTCCCTGTTAACTAATGTTAATTATCAAAAACCATTTTAAGAGCGGGCATCATGAGTATGTAGAAATTTTCACTGTAATCGAGAACAAGTGTTGCATGTTGGCACTTTTCAAAAGAGTTACTTATTAACCCCTTCCGCCCAGTTAAAAGATGGTCTCGATACTGTTACGGGACAAACTCTAAACCGATTAATAGCATGGAATTTTTTTTGCAGTGTAATTCGCCGTCCATTAATTTTAGATTGAAAGATAAATTAATTTTGTCGAAAAGAAAAAAAAAGAGAAGAAAAGCTTAATAGCAATTAATTCAGATTTTTGTGAGTGATTCAGCTTCTTTAAAGGACGTCCGTCCCCCTTTCAAAATTAAATTCAGGATGTGAGTACTTAGTGAATCCTGCAGGGCGCAAATTTGGACCGTTATTTGCATATAAAGTTGATATATTTGCCGGCTTTAACATAATTTGTATCGATTATACTCTTGATGTTTTATACTTATCGATTTCAATAACGACACGGGCAAATAAATCAACGTCTTCAACCTGCGAGAGATTTCTATTTTCGAAGACGACTGCCAAAGATGACCATTGAAAGTTTCATTTTAAACGTCCGCAATAAGAGGAGTTCAATTTGGAGAAAAAGTTTTGGACCGGAACACAAAAGTTTTAATACGACTGTGAAGTACCTTTACGGAAAACCTTGGAGTAATTTTGAGGATTGTTGAAAAGTGTTTTCACTCAATGTTAACTTATCCTCATAATTTGGTTCCATGTTTGTAAACGGCAAGTTCACTTCGGCAACAGTCACAGTTTGTTTTTTGAATGTCAAAGTTTTGTATGTCAAGCAAAATAATTGCAGTTTCAGAACTTATTGATGAAGAAAAGCAATTGGAGCAAGTAGATGTTCAGTAACACATAAACAATTGAATTGTCATTAATTACTTACAATTAAAAATTATTTTGGAAGGATTTGATTTTAACATGCAATATTGCAATGTCTTGCATTCACCGATGTTTTGTTCACAGTTCTTGAATCATCCAACCAAAGAAGTGGGATCAGTTTACTATATAACAATTAACATGGATAATTTTCATGTCTTTCTAATTAATTGAATTAATTAATATTTTCAGTAATGCAAGTAAAATGCAAGATTTTTTTAGGACAATTTTCTGATTGAGGAGTTTTTTGCTAACATTTTCATATTGCGGTATGTTTTTGTTATATTTTGAATGCAAATCTCTTATCTATCAGGAATGGCTGCACTCTGGCTTCAGGCATGGAAACAAGGTTCCCTTGACTGAAACCAAAGAGCCAGGCGTCTGAATGTTCCTGCAGAATTATGTGAGGATTTCAATCAATTACTTCAATATCTGGGAAAGACGCCAGTGGAGCACCGCTTAAGCTTTCACAGGCTTCTGCCATTGCACCAGGTCTGCTGGGATTTCTTGTTTAATGGGAAAAGTGGGAAAACAAGCCTGGTACCAATTACTGTTCCAGGCAGGACAACAGCAGTCTCACCATTCGGAAGTAGAGGAATAATTTTTGGTTCTAGCCCTCAGTGCTCTGCCAAGATCTCGTCCATAGCCGAAAGGGAGATGTTAGATCGAAGTTGCTTTCCAACCACACCGGAAGCGTTCTCAGCTCCTTCGGCATAGATTTGAGCTCACAAACAATGGACCACATGCTGGAAATTGTTGTAAACAACTTATCCCAGCTCTGAAGTATCTCTTCCTTAGTTAACAAACTGCTGACATTACAGCTTAACCCTACTCGGAGCATAAATCGAAATGCAAGTTTAGAAGTGGCATTCACCTCCTCCTATCGAATGAGTGACTGTAGATGTAGTTGGTGTCAGCTTTACCTGGAACTGGTCCTCTCTGGGAATCCCCACCTTCTATGACTTTTGGGGCACATGGACGAACGTCGAACATGGTGTCTATCGCTGAAAATATTGGCCAGGCTCTGTTCATTGACCAAAGAAATCTATTTTACTTCTGTCGGTTCCTGATAAAAGCGAAATTTCATATTTTCTTGACTTTTTCAATTATAAGTAATCTTCCAGATTGACATTATCAATTTTCACTGTCAATCCAAAAAGTATTACTTAAGACAATCATAGGTCAGCGATCTTTTGCAATAAATCCAAACGTAGATAAATCAGCAGTTGATTTTTGTTTCCAAACAATTTAATCGAAATAAATAACCAATAAATTGTACTGGCACCCGAGCGGAGAATCCGGGGAACAAGTGTGAAGTTGGGCCTGGTTGGCAAATCTGTGACTGGGTACCGAATTTGCGTCTTCATTTTGCAAAAAAGGGAAATGCACCTCTATCCAGGCTCTCGTGAATCCTGCCAGCACAAAGGCGACTCGCGGGGAAATGATAGCTTATCTGAACGTAAATAATGTTCTTAAACCTGTTCAGGAGGCAGTTGCGAGATTCGGTAATGCATCCTTAGTCTACCACAACAATAGACAGATTTCATTCACCAAATGATTCCAAATGCATTTTTAACGACGTCGGCGTGCTTCTGATGGAGATATTAATCATTTCCAGGTATTAATCATGGCTGTTCGTCGGGAATTAGTCACGAGCGTTTCTCCCCCGGATTTGCCAGTGGCTGCTGAACTGTCAGGTTTGGTGTCCTTTGTTGTTTCAAACGGTTGAAAATCGTGTCATCTCAACGGTTTTTGATTATCCTTAACACCACATCTATTGTTCTATTAATGGAATTAAATCCTATAATTTAGTATCGTTTCCGCAAAATATCTCATTAATATAATTGAAACAAAATAGAAAAATTATTATAATGAAGGATTGAATGGAATTTCAGTGAAGGTTTATGTTGCAAATTGCAATCGTATTGTCCGCAGCCGAGAACAACCAACATAAAATACGAGTTTACAAGGAGCTCATTCAAATAAACGAAAATTTATGCGGTCATGTCCTTCAGTAGTTAAATTGAAGTGGAGACATGTATCTTTATCAACAATTGTCTAACACAAAGTACATTTGGGCAAGTACATCTCGTAATTAACGTTATCAAACAGGACAGACGAAGTTTGTGTGGACGTACAATTCCCAATTTGCCTGTTCCCTGTGAAGTGGGAAGAGGGGCACTTTCAACCCTAGTGACCGATGTCGAACCATTTGAACATGGTTTCCTCCAAGACTCTACTTCAACGAGATTGCAAAGTTCGTCAGATGTTAAAGGTTACACCAAAATGAACTTCAGAGGATGCAGAAATGTCAGATTTTTTCTCAACTGAAATATTTTCTTTTTGGTCGGAGGACGAGATGTTTGTTGCCAGTAAAAAGCACTTTTGTGGAAAGTGCTAATTAATGACGAGATTGCACTAATGATTTATGTACTCAGTGGGAAGAAACGGAATAATATTTTTACATGATTCACCGAGCAGTTTAGCAGCTCGAAGTGAATACATCGTTCATCACACGATGAATCTACATCGGATTTAAGATTGCATCGTGTTGCTGAATGACGCAGCAAGAAATTGATGGAAAAATACAATTAAGTACATTTAATTAAGAAAATGCGAAAAACTTATTTCTGATTTAAACAATCTGTCTTCGTTGCTGTGTTTTTAGATTTTTAATTGCAATAGGTTAAATTCGCAAATAAAATAAATTAATTATAAATTATTGAAATATTTAACTCAAATTATTGTTTTCATTTACAAAATCATAGTAAAATTTTCCCTCTTTATGGATAATTTTCTATCAAAACCATTTTTCTTTGAAACATTTTCACATTAAGTTCATACATAAAAAACGTGAAAGAACATTCCTTAACTCACATATTTTACAATTTATTTATGACAAACGTGATACATATTTAAATACATATCGGTTAATTGAAAAAATGAATCTCCATTTGTCGTGCTCCAGTTACAGCAAACATCCGTTATAGTGATACACATATTTCAACCCCAAAAATAAAACAGCACTTATAAATGCATAATTAAGTTGAACAAAGCCCCTCAACTGACCCCCATCATCGGAGCCCAAGGCCAATCAATCAATCTTTCTTCGAGTTGTCACGAGTGTTTGGAGCCCCATCCTTAACCTCGGGGTCTACTCTTGTCTGCTCCGGCTGTGTCTAGCTCAGCGATCATCTGTCATGAATAAATTATAGTCCTCTGGCAAACTTTTCGCATAACTTACATGTCAGAAGCACTTGATCGGGGTTTAAGTTTTTACGAGGACATCCTCTCTTATGTGGCACTCATAGCTCCGTCGAGATGACGTGGGAACTATGGGAAAATTATAAGTAAATCAAATGAAAATTCATGTCTTTGAACAATTTTTTTATTAAATTAATTTAATTTTATTTAAAATATTTAATAAGATCAGTTACCAAGTCCGATGATATCACAAAACAGAAAAACATTCGAGCATTTCGCACCGAAAATCATTTTTTTGAGTCATAATATTTTTGTTGCGAATGCATTCGATACGAAACAAAAAACTGGGATGAAAGGACACAGAATCAGGAAGAACCTCTTCAAATATAATTCTGATCGAATATGTCCAGTGATGAGATTTCATTGACATTCTTTCAATATTTTTTCCAGTGAATTGAAATTGATTTATTTCCGAGAATTCATGGATTTCTATTGGACTAATGTGTGCATATTGTGTGTCGTTTCAAAGCGTTCCACACATTTTTTGTATATATTATTGGTTAAAAAAGTTCGCACAACGGTTATTCCAATTATGCAGTAAAACACATTCCCACGGAGTTTTTATTATCGCACATTTTGAGATTTTGAATGTGCATTGTATAAAGTATGTTGAATTGCCATTGAAAAATTTTAATAAAAATTCTGTCAATATATTTAGATATTAAACATATTCCTGTTTTGTTTTGCAATAAACACAAAGTTAAGTTGGTAAATCTGCAGTTATAAATTAAAAGTCATACAGATACCCAAATGTGAATGCAGCTTAACTTGTTACAATCGAATATAATTTTTCCCGTTCCTTTAATTAATATCGAGTGAATTTGGGTTACAAAAAACCATTGTTGTTCTACTTTGGAGCATACAATGGCAGGAAATTGTACACATAGTCAATCATCTGATAATCAGCTTAAAGGATTTTAATATGCGCCTGGGAAACCAATGATCCTGGTCAAGTAGTTGCGGTATTTTCATCGCCTCAATATTTACAATGATGTTGTGATAATAGCCAGAATCACATTAGCCAATGTAATGAATTCGGAAAATTTATTTACATCGCAATTCTGGTCATTTTATAAACTCCACTCCTTTCTACTGTGCTTTAAAAGTGTCGAATATGTCTCACATTTCCATCGCCCCCACTCCTTCTCATCATCCATTCCATCAGGAATGGGGAGACATAAAAATTTTTGTTTTTATTTTTTTTTATTAGATTTTTTTTTTTTGCTCTTTTACAACAAAGACACGGTCTGAGTGCTTCGAAAAGAAAAGCGTCTTGGCAGCAATAATATTCCATGTGAGACACGAAGGACATCACTGTTACAATCTTATGTAGGGTCCCATTTAACAAGGAACGCAATGTTACACTATAAGAATGAGTTGAATATGGGACTAGGAACAGATGTGGGTTCACAGCGCTCTACATTTTAAGGAACACATAATAATCGATCGGGCTATAAATTGCGAACAGCTCTCCCTGGCGGGCACGGACCCAGGTCTGGGAGGACTAACCGCTTCTACCATCACCTACAAACATCCTTCCGGCAAACGATTTTAACTGTTCGGTACAAATCCTGCACCCGTGAAATACGGTGAGTCTGTTCAGTCATTTTATTACAATGAATCTTTGCCCTACCATGTTGGAGGGGGTGGCTCACTGTATTTCCTTCAGAAATAAATTAATGTGATCTGCTGATACTTTAGGGGGTTTTCTATTCAATTTTATACGGATTTTTATGGTTAACTTTATTTTAAGGGATTTGCAATGAGCAACAGATGCACACAATGACTCTGATGACTGGCATTAAGATGACTGAACCAAGGAGAAGTTACGACTAAATCGTGCACATGACGCGCCGCCGCCGCCCCCAAAGTTTCGTTACCTTCGCTCTGCTGATGTGCAAGTCCTTCGCGGATTTGATAAGGGAAACTTTGATAATTTTCAACGTACTGTACCTGGAAAGATATTCTAAAATTGAATTCATTAGAACTATCAGTGGCGTCTGCTTTTCCTTCAGCCTTCTATGATCTGTTCTCAAGTGTCGTCTAACTTGCTTTGAGCAGATGCAGGTCTGATTTTCGTCTAACTTTAAGTGTTAAATTCGCCCCAATTTAAACGGCGTTCACCTAGGATCTAATTGGTATAGTATTAGTCAATTCGAATTAGGATAAATTAATCCATCAGTGAACTTTTCATTGTATAGAGATAATTGTTGTAATCGTATTAGGACTAGGCAACTATGAGTTTGGCTGGGAGCAATAACCATAGGCAAGGATCAACCAATGACATCACATTAAGAAATTTATAAATTGTTGCATTTTGTAATGAATATAAGTAAATATAAAACCCGAATTAAAAATGTATAGGTGAATTTTTACAAAAATGAAGAAAACATTTTGCCTCGGGTATTCTCATTTAATATGGTTCTAATTGATTACAAACTATTTGCAAACCCTTAATTACTTTTATTAGATATCAGCTGATCAAATTTATCCAATTCCGAATTTTTATTGTTATTAAACAACATTGAAATATTATCAAAACGATCTAATTTCATATCGGAGATAATTTGGATGAGAATGATTTTCACACCGATAAATTTGTAGCATATTCTGGTTGTGTTCGAGGCCACTTTTCCAGATATCTCAATAAAAATTTTCCAGCAATTTATGAGAAAATCGATTTGGACCCTCTTCGTCTTACAAATCATAAAGGAAAAAGCAATCCGACAGCTGTTACATGATATCATTTGCTACTTTTCGGGTATCTTGTACTCTAACAAAAGGCAACTTCTGGAAATATGAAAAAGTGATACACATCATTTAAAAAGAGTTTTCCTAAACGTGCTCCAGATTGTGGCGTTTACAGCAAAATGATAAATGTTTTCTCCTGTAGGTGAAGTGCGTCGATTGTTTAATTTGATTTCAATAGACGTCGAGAGGGAGGTCCTGCTGTGTACAAGTCCGTAGTCTTTAAAAAAAGTGGTGATAATTTGGAAAAAAACCCGATATTTTACAAAACGTACAATAGATGAAATTTCGATAAACACTAATTCTGAACAAGAAAATGAGATTTTCATAGTTTTCAGAATTTACTTTTGAACAATTAAATTGGAATGAAATTAATTTTTAAAATTTCAAATGAAGTATCGTGAATTTTCATTTTTCACTTATTTCTTCTATAATTTTAAAACTTAAGAGTATAGAAAGCATTTAGATTTCCAATTAAGATTTACAAATAACAAGAAAAAATAATTCCTTAAATCCAAAAATTGCATCTCCCAGCAATGCAATCATGTCACATTGTTTCCACTACCACCAGGTTGGCATGATATCCTTTATCAATGCAGACAATGTTGACGGAGATATTGCTTCTATATTATTTTTTTTTTGTTATATAAACTGAATGCGACTGATTCCTCACCCACATGCGGATGTTCATCTATATAAGTCTAAGTGTGACTTTTCACTTCTATCTTCAAACTCCAGTGGAGCATCCCCAAACGTATATCGTTTCACACCCGCACAACCTCGGGCTGATTAAAATCCTTAAGTCCTGCAATGCCGTGCAACTTCACTTATGCACAATTCTCGCACAACTTGTAGACACTGAAATCAGCTTTTAATAAAAGAAACCATTCCATCGTCTTTGCTTACTCCTGAGTCCTGGCATGAGTACATTTTCGCATTTTCAAGCCATGATCCTGGATGCACTGCATTCTCAGAGATAATGAAGTGAAAATTTTTTTATATACATATATATATATTTCAGGAATTATCCACGCAAAGATAAAATTTCAATAAAGCTACGAGACAATCCGGCGTCACATATACTTCATGTGAACATTGAACCCCCGACGAAAATCCAATTAGAGGAGCTGCTTGTTCCTTTGAACTGCATTAAAATCGTTGAACTTTTAGGGGGTGGGGGTGTCGACTTCTTTCCATATTACAAGAAGCACTCGTATTTTGAGAGGGTCGAAATTTTATTGTAATTTCACTCCACTTTAGTATTGTTGGAACAGGGGACGAATCCCGAAATTTTGTAAAGCAATTCAAGTTTGATTTTAAAGGTTACTGAATTTGATTATATGGAACAATGTGACCTAATTACCGTCCATTAGATCTTGATTAATCGAATATTGAGTTTCAGTTTACAACCTAGAGGGATCACACTTGAATCACCATTATTAGTTTAACGATTACTGCAATTTTCCCGCGTTGTCCAATTCCGAAGGATAAAGTGGACATTGCGGAGCTGTTCGAACTTCCTTTCGGACACTTCATTCCATGTGAGACGCGTCTTTTTCGGTAACTGCTGCTGCTGCTGATCCCCGAGGGTGGCTAGATATCGTCATTCTAGTGGAAAATTTGTCTTTATTTAAGCCTCGGGATACCACTTCCAAGTACCTCTGCATCCCACAATCATTTGTATTGGTCTCTGCGAATCCATTTTTCATGTCAATTTTGGAAGTTTCTGCAAGGAATAAAAGCAATTTGACAAAGTCATGGGAAAAATTCGAGCTCCTGAAAGTCTCGGCAGAGTCAGAACGATTGGCGCATATCTTGTCCTCTTAAGGGGAATTGAGTTGGAAATGCGTGACAGATCAAAATACAATTGGCGGTGGTTTTCCGAGGATAGGGGGAGGATGTCGAACCGATGGGATTGTTTTCCGGGTGCAAAATAAAATCCAGTAGATGAATCGCTGATGCCATCACATATAGTACGATCTGACCAACTCAGATTCTACTGCATGTCGGCTTCATTGAATCGTTGCACAAACTTCCATTCGGTTCGTTCAAATGAAGACGGTTGGCGTGTGACACATATTTTCCAAGAGTGTGGATGATTTTACTGTATTGTAAATATCACCGACTGGTGCAAGGATATTACTCTCAGCCATCAAATTTCCCAAGATGCTATACACTTTTTATTCCATGCATGAAGATAACGACACAAATAAACTTTCAAGATATCCCCAAGATTTCACTTATGTGGTATTTCGATGTTGTGTACTGAAAATTTTTTTGGAATGACATCAATAAAAGCTCCATCAGGAAAGTTAATTAATCATACTTTCAGAAAATTTCCTTCTAGTCGGTTTGACATAAAAAGTCAATTAAAACTCCGGTGAAACTGAATATACTCTTTTTTTAGGGTTGTTTTAATTATTTAATGATTATATCAGATAAATTTGAAATGACAAAGCAATATTTCGATGGAAATGAGAAGACATTGAGATGAGTTATTTTTAGAGTAAAATCGTGAAATGGATACTTAAAATTTTTAGTCGGAAAAGCGAGTCTGTACCTCTGCGGAGCGCGATTCTTATGCTTCCGAGGTTTTGTTGTCATAAATTTTACACTTCTTTTATTATTATTTATTTTGTTTTCTTTTTAAGTCCAAGACTGTTACAGATTCTGTAGCAAAGGCACACGGAAAAAAATTTAGAAAACTATGGCAGAAAAATTCAATTCGGAATTATCGCTAACAAATCTCAGAAAATTGAAAACTGTTGAACAAAAAGGATTTGAGAATGGAGAGGGGATTGTCTTCCATTTTGGAAACAACCGCGAACCGAGAATGGTGGCGACAACTTTTTATCATTCTAGACATGAACAAGTTTTCTGCTATAAATTAATGGATCTATGAAACTACTGCACTCAGTTCCAGCAGCATAGTGCTATACGAACTCTACAAAGGTTATTTGAAATTATTAAGTTATATTATTTGTTTTTTATGTGATCTAACTTATTGGCTACTTTCAAAAGTCAGTGGTTATTAAGAAGTATTTATAACAAAATGGAGACTGATTGCATCTGCAACGAACATTATTCGGGCATTCACTGTTTTTAATCACCATTCTCTCACTTTCACCGTGAAAAAGTTGAACTGTCCAGCAAAGAGAAAATGTGTGCAAAAAATTAACTGAATTCATCTTTCTAGATAAAATTTTCATTACCAAAAACGGTGCAATGACTGAAAGTGCTTAAAGTGTGCCATTAACCATCAACGAAAGCTGTCGCTTGCAGTGCCCATTCACTAGGAACAGACGTAAGGAACCATTCTTAGGACCAACTTATCTCTGTTGAATAAATTTGAGGACAAAGGAAAGCGTGCATTTAATTTTCGTTGAATTTTTTTTTGTAAAAAACCTTTTCAGCCAACAAAAGGCTTTAACAGTGCTCCCCCATGCAGATGGTGTAGTTGTGCATATCAAACAATTGAAATGTCCTTACAACAGAGAAAGGCAGTTCCGAACATTTTCACAACTATTGTAGGACGCGCCAGAGAACATCATATTTACGGATACGGGAAAGGACGCAAAATATCCGGATCATATCCATGTCGCACCAGGATTTGACCCAGCATTGTTCATAATCAATATCCATGGCGATATTTGGTTGCAAGTAAATTATCTCAGAAGGTGCATTTCAAAGGAGAGGGTGGGCTTGGCTGCCTCTCGGCCCTGCACAGAAAGTTTTCTATTTCAAAAAATAAATTCTTAGGAAAACTGCCAGCGGCGCTCAAACAAAAAATTGTTTTTCGAACGAAATGAAACGTAAGTGGGGTTGGAAGAGAGAGAGAGAGAGAGAGGTATCAACAACAAAATATAAAAATAAAGTAAAAAATAAAGAATACCGGAATTGGTTATTTCTCGAAGCGTACTTTTGCGATTAAATGAAATTTCTTATTCCAATCCCCTACATTTTCCAGTTGTAAAAGTTTTTGTCTTTGCCCTGCAATCGCTTGCGGCGATCGCCCACAAAATAATTTCAAAGTTATTAAACTTTCAGCTCTTTTGTTTGTGTAGTTAACATATTGGCAAGATCCTGATTCCAGGGCCACGGTCGTGTCACCGATCCAATCACATTTTGATGGGTGTTGCACACCCAAAAGAAATATTGTATTATGAAACTTTTATGTACAATCATTTTTAAAAACAACAACATTTTTTAATAATCAAACAAAAAAATTTTCAATTGGGAAATTTACGTTGTTGATTACAAAATTTGAAATTTTATAAAATTGCATTTTTGAAGTTTCAATTTATTTATATTGGTTAGATGATGATGTTCAAATTGTTGCAAACAAACATTAGAAATTAAAATAAATATTCAATCATGCATTGTCACAGATATCATGAATATTGTCATTGTAAAGGATAACACTACGAGACATTACTATGACTAGAAAGTCCTCCATGTTTTGACGTCACTCGGGCATATTTGCAGAAGTGTCAACAAGAAGGATGGTAAACACTTAAACAGTTACTCCGTGATAAACAGGGAAGGAATTTGTGTTATCAAATTTAAGAACGTTGCAAAATGTTGAAATGCATGATGTAAAGAGTTGTAGAAACTATATCAAATCAAAAAAACAAGAATTTCATTTTCCAAAAACCAAAGAACTGAGAGCAAAGTGGATTTCTGTTTGAATGCGAAAAATATAAGAATTTGTTCAGATTACTTCTTAGACAGTGATTATCAATTACAGGACATTTCGTTGAATACACCTTTATTGCAATAAAATGGCGTTTGAAAAAAGTGCTGAACCGTCACAAAATTTGAGTCTTCCAGCTCTTTGTTTTTCACATAAAGAATGTACCTTGAAATTAAAACTATGAACTGTAGGATTAAGGAATAAAATGAAAAATCAAAAAATCAATCAAGGTAATTTGTTGTACTGTTATTCTGATGATGGTTTTCTTTGTAGACATATAGTGAACATGCTATGCATGTATAATCAATATGTAGTTGGTTATGAATCTACACACAGAAGAAAAAATTTAATTTTCTTTCCTGCGTTAATACCAGACCATCCTGCAAGACAAGCGGCGCAATACGACAACATGAATTATATTATTTTATATTTTCCTTTCGATTTCCATTACATTTCCACATTTATCTACAATAAACAACAACGCAATTCCACCACATTTATCTGTAATACATAATAATGCATTTCTAACAAAGATTTAAGGACAATGTCCAGATAGATAATCTTTAAATCAATGCAAGACCACAGTCCTTCTGTACAGAACTCACATCACAAGGAAACACTTCCAATCAAATTTGATGAAATCGAAATGAGGAAGACAGCCATCTATAAATAGTTCATACTAAATCCTAACATACTACATATCCTGAACAAGCAAACGTAGGGACCATTCGATCAATTAGCCTACCCTAATCCAATTGATTCAACTCTCAATAGGAAACCAAGCCACTAAACAACCCCCCTAACTTTGCCAGAGGAGATCGCAGCCCATTTAAACTGCTGACAAGTACAGAACACGTGTCTTACCCCTAGTTACACCCGCTCAAATGCAACAACCCCAAGTGGGTGTGGGAGAATAATACGAGATATCCACCCACAAATCTTTTGTTCAATTCATGAGATAAAAGTTCTTCTCACACCGGCTAAATGGGACATCCACCGATATACCCTATATACTGATACATACACATTTTTAACACAACAACAAAAACAACAACAATAGCATTTAAGGCTCACTTTTGCCATCCATTGAGATTTTCGTGGACCATTCCAGCACTGACAAATTAGAAGACAAAGGACACCTCACAGGACATTCACGGAAGCGCTGTTGAATGTATTCCATGCTGTCAGATTTGATTTAAAGAAGGTCAAATGGATGACCTCATTCAATGGGCTAAAAAGCCGCACGACATCATTTAAGGACGAAGCATCCTTGCGTGCCAGCCGGAATAATTCGCACGGATAAGTGGATGCCGCTCTCGCTGCTGTCGTCGCGGGTTAATTTATCTGTAATTAAGGTGGATAAAACAACGACCCGGAGACGATTGTCGATTAACTACGCGTGATGATAGACCCTGTCAAAGACTGAGTGGTTTTCAAGCATCCCTAAAAACTCCGAAAAGAGTTGCTCTTGTCGACTTCTATGTAAACCTGCTCAAGAACCTTTAAGGATGTATTTACCATGTTGGATATTTTAATTGGACATTTGTCTCGAGTTTGGAAAGGAAATTTTAATATTATTCATAAGGTCTACTTTTGGTTTTGTATGGTATTGAATGGGAAAAGAGCGTGTCTTTTTATACCCTATAGATGTAGGTTAATTGTAGTTTTGAGCGAACGCCATGAAATAATGGTGACAAATAAAAAGGAACTATATATTCATGATTGCACAGTAAAAGGAAACCGTTTTATGGATGTCCGTCTGCCTGCCTACTGTTCGTGTGTATGCCTGTCGATCTCGGTCCGTCTATCCAGACGATAACTCGAGTACGCTTGTATATCTAGTGGATTGAAATGTACAATTATACTTCGTTAATGTTCGATTATTATTTTCCAAATTCACTCCATACTCTTACAACTCCAACAAAGTCGATACCATTTCTAAATTTTGCATTATGCTTTTCGTTGATTTCCTCGAAATATGGTTCTCCATAGAGCTCAGATGTCGTGCCATTTTTAATTCAAACTTTTTCGACACATTGCGTTTTATTGTTGTCTGTTCCGGACAATGACCCCAACCCATCCAGTAATCCAATTGGAACTTTTCAAAAATATGAAAAAGTCTCGAGGTACTTTATACCATATTTCTTTTCATGTATAAAAAAATAGTGTAGGCCTGAGCCGATGTGATGGTATTTTTGAATTCTTTTACAATTCTTGAAAAGAACAAAAATCACACAATCCATTTGAAAAGTTTTTCGTAAGTTTGGACTTTCGATAAAATATTATCATTTACTTCATGGACGAATGTTTTATACGATTTTAACATAGTGTCCGAATTGGCGCAGATTTCGAAAGGACTTCTGAACATTTTTTCAAAGTAAGAGCGGATTTGATTTTTGCTAAGAGTTTTAATGGTTTAATTACTTTTATTATGAAGTGAAAGTAACAAGAAACTAGTGACGTTCGATTTGTCTGAAGAAGTTTTGACATTCACAAGAATAATTGTCATTACGAAGCAACCTTATTGATCAGATTCAGATGCATAAAGCAGAATTGATTATAAAAATACCTCCATTAAATTATTTTCATGAAGTTTCAAAATTCAATTGAAATTCTTTGAATAATTCAAATGTCTAACTCTTCACTTCTCACCAATAATAAAGGATCTTTGCACCCGAAAGTTTATAGGTCTCGTCCGAATCCATTTAATAAAATTCGAAAATATCGTTTTTATTATTTTATTTTTTCTATATATTTTTTTTTTATCGAAGAAGAAACACAACTTCTTCCGACAGTGATTGCAGGGGATGTTCAGGAGAGCATCCCCATATGCACTTCTGATGCTTTTCATTTTTCAACACCCTGTAGCGATAAATCTTCTGCAACGTAACAGAAATCCATTAAAAGTTTGCACTTTTCAAGCAGAAAAATTTTCATATTTTATAAAGGAGCGCGTACTGCATCCATAATGTTTTGTTTGAGTTGGCAGTAAATATTTATATAAGTGGGAAGTATATCCACATTTTCTTGACTGGCTCTGTCCATCTGCATTGCAAGCGAAAATTTGAAATCTACTCACTTTTCACTCACATTTTCTTGGCATGGCAACTATAATTTGATGTTTGCTTCTTAAGTCCTGTAAAACTGGATGTCTAACAGACGAATAATTCAAATAAAATAACCCAAAGCAACAAATCCATATAATTTTCTTAAAAATGGACAAATCTCAGTCGCCTTTGGACCACCCGAAAATTTATCGGTAGCATCCTTTTTAGAAGCAACAGGAACTGCGGACGATTGCTCGCCTTGTACCCGCATCATGTTATCAACACATTTTGACATTTTATGGAAAATTCTTTCGTAAAATTTATTTTTCTTTTCATTCTAGGAAAGAAGAAAAAAAAACACACTGAATTTTTGTGATGCTGTTTATATTCTCTCTCAAAATGGGCTACAAAAGGAATTGCCTTAAGGACAAGTTCTTATCGTTTTCCATTGTGTTGCCGTTCTCGTTTCGCCATCAATAACAACTTCTGAATACTTCCACCTGTCAGAGTTTATCGAAGTTTCTTTTTCACTGAATTTTTGATTTCATTTACTTGTGGAAAAATGCTAATATTTCCCTTTTAAATATATTTCCTTTTGTTCTCTGTCTTCTGTCTAGAACTGTATATTGTATGTCAGATGTTTTCATTCTGACACTGAATTCAACATCAAGAAGAGATTGCAGTGCATCTCAAGGGTCACTGGTTGGGTGCTAATTGCAGTTATTGTTGCATCCCTATGTGCTTTACCATTAATCTTTGGAGCCGACGTCTTTTAGTCATGCTTATTACACAAGGTTGGGACGCTGAGCCTTGCTATTGCTATTGCCATTGTTACTAAGGACGAGCTTAAGTGTATTAAGTGTGTTCAAGAACAATAACTTGTTGATTGTCCTGTAGAGTGTAGAGTGCCTACAGTGTTCATGTTTGAATTGTTGAATTTCCTCATTTCACATACCATTCGACTAAGGATTCCAGGATCTCTTTTCATTTCTGTCAATGACTTCTTGAGCGAGAATATTCAATAGGTTTCTATCTATACGGCAATCTGTAAAAATATCTCAAAATTTTGAAAAAAAATTCTGATATTGTTCCAATAGTTCTGATATTCTTTTCATAATAACTTAATTATTTATATAATTTTTATTAAGTTCATTCACAGTGAAAATTCCAGTAATTTTATAAATTTGCATTCCGTAGGCCTAAATGGTTTATTTCTACTTCAGAATTACACCGTTATACCGACAAGTGTCATCTACACTCCGAGAGACTTGACATCTTCTTCTTATCTGAACTAATTTTGCAATCGCCTGTGATCTTAACGGAAAAGTCGAATTCTAAATATCTTCTTAGACATTTTACGTACTTTAATTCAAACTAGTATCGATCACTGGTCGAATTACGACCAGCTACGAATTTTTTCAAAATAATTCTTTGATCGTTTTGTAATAGTAGAAATCGATAAAGAAATAAAGTGAATGCCGTTAAATCACGTTTAGTAATTGAGGATTCAAAATATATTGTTTTGCAAAATTTACACTCTAAATTCATTAAACTATAATTATAACTATTAAAATTTATTGAAACTATGTTTAAAGGCATCCCTCAGTGTATTTTCATTTTGATTTATAATATACGAATTGAACTGAACATCTCTGTTCCTCTTTATCTCTCACCAACCGGTTAGAATTCGATGGCGAGGAATTTTCTAAAATAATACATTTTTGAATTTAAAATGATCCCGCGGCTAATTCATTCTTGATATTATATAAAGTAAATAGGTGCTTACTACTTATACATTGAAGTTACAAGCTACAATTCAGGGAACAGACAGAGATGCCTTGGACCTGGGTTCGAGTCTTCGAAAACCTGAATTTTTCTTCCACTAGAATATAATAGAATTTAGATTTGCATAATTGTGACTACCTCGAAAAAGTAAAAATCTCAGATAATATCTCAGATTATATGACTTTAATAGTTTAAATTACTTCTATCTCGCAGGAATCATAAAAGTGATTCTCTTAAGAAATCTATAAATTACAATTAACTTTGAATTATAAACAAGAAAGTTTCTTTCAAAAGCAAATAAATTTATTTGCATTCACAATGGGTTTTGTTTGCTAAAATTTCCATGTTCATCTAACATTCAGTTTAGTTGTTTATTTGGTATAATGATAAATTTATTAAATTGTTCGAAAATTTGTTGCCACCTGAAAAAGTTTTCTTTGATTCAATATCCTTTTAATTCCATTAGAAACAAAATTGCACTGAAAATCAAACAACAAAATGAAATATGTTTTGTAAAATATTCTCAAATATATAGCAACAGTACAGAATAAGTTGACGATGAAGCACGTACTTTATTAAGACCTCAACTAGGGTCAATTCAATAAATTCAATTAAAAAACTTCCAGTCCACTCGTTCAGTGTAACTCGACAACAACAACAAGAGCATAAAAAACAGAAGAAGAAGAAATAGCTCACATTTTTTGTGGTTAAGTCTAGCTCTTCATTAAGGCAGTAGAACCATCTACTTAGTTTTCAGTTCACCATGCCCTTGATTCACTGAGAGGACCAACATTGGTTAGAGAACTAATTACTACCACAGGAGGGGGAGGACGAGTCGAAGGAGAAGTAGAAAAAAAAATTTACAAACGGACGAATTCTTAACAAATGAAACAGCAAGCAGCCGTAACAGATTTGGCTCTATTTTGTCCCACTTACACGATTATCACCCACTTATCCTGAGGATTGCCAAGGAGAAACGAGCATTCTGGCAAAAACGTTGATGGAATAATAAAGGGCTCCTGCAGGATGGTACTGAGGTGGAGAATCATGGAAAAGTGGAGAAAGTGATAAAAGATTAACCAATTTCCTTGTGGATTTGTACTGCTACCCATCCTCTTTGTACGTGTTTCGGAAAATATATGAGCACAGTTCAACGTTTTACCTCGTTTCATATTTAACGTAAAAAAAAAATAACGAAAAAAAATTATATCTATTGAAGAAAATCTCATGATAATGCTGTTCGGTATATAGTGAACTGCAAACTCTAAAAGTGGACATTCCTGATATGTCAGGGCAACTGCAATCAATTACCAGTGCTCGTAATACAACAACAATATCCGTCTCCCCCTCTCCTCGTCACACGGTCACACGTAATCCTTGCAATAGAAATTTTACTTGTATACGAAAAGGAATTGCACTTACACGGGTAGATTTTTCTAAACGATGTTATTCAGTGCAGACGAGGGAAAAACTTTCAACTTCGTACATAAACATGACATTACTACCTCAAGCTTATGGTCCATTTCCGGCGGGACCTTGAGGAAGTGTCACTTAATCCGGATGACAGACATTTGCGAAGAAATCGAAATGCAGAACAGAAAAATACTTGCAGGTTGAAAGTTTATCGATTTGAAATTTTTGTGAACCTTTAACACGTTCAGTATGAGAGAAATTTTGAAATATCCTTCTGACGAACGACGTAAAAATTTAATTGGACAGGACACTAACTACCTTTTCAGTGTACTTTTTTTTGTTTACTTTTTTTTTTTATGACACTTGATGGCGAAAATTTGTGATGGAATTCAATTTGGGAAAACTTAGCAATTTAATTTTCACATTTAATTGGGGGATTTAATTCAATCAAAAATGACATTTTTATAAAATTAATCAATCAAAATTTCTGATATTATTTGATAAATGGTTGATTTTTTTTCATTTCACAATCCTCACTATATCGAATTGAAGTAGAAGTTCTTAACTCTTTTCACTCCATTACAATTGGTTCCGTTAGAAAATTAAGATCCTTCGACTTGATTAAAAATTGAGAGCATTAATTCCTTAAATCATGTACAAGTATGCTTCGGGATACAGATTGACGGTATGTACTTGAGTTGCACGATTTTCGAGTTACACGATATTTGAGTTAACTGGAACCAATTGACCGTGTTATTTGAGAGACACCTGTATATAATGCCTTGATGTTTAAAGAGTTAAACATTTCACAATGAATGAAATGAATATATTTTAAAGTATATGATTCTTTTATGATAACACATCAAATGAATTAATCGCACGGTATAATATGCTATATTCAAAATAATCATATCTTTTACTTACTATTATTATTTTTATATGTGTTCTCGAAAATTTGTTGCTCTTGTATATTGTAATAACAACAACAACAGCGTACCGTTTGCCTGAAATAAATTTTTAAGATTCTAATACACCAGAATTAAGAACTCTCCAAGAAGCATAAATTGTATTCTTAGTCTCTTATAATTCTGCATGTTTTATTAACCACTCATCATTAAATTGTTTACAAAAATGTTGAACAACATTTCATATGTAAAGCTCATCAGTGGATACGGAAAACTCTTGTGGGAAAATAAAATCGTTTTTATTCTCCCCTAACAACCATAATGCAGGTGTTATAATTGGCTGAAATAAATTACCGCGAGAGGGAATACTCTACATAAAACGTAACCATACCTGTCCTACAGGAAGCAGCGATTCGTATTCAGTATTCCTTCCAGCTATTAAGGCGAGCACGTTGAATCATAAAATTGAAATTACCAATACCCGACAAAACGAGGGCGGTGAAGTTGTAAAAACTAATTAATTGGGGCCCATTAACACTGGAAACCATCTGCGTATCTGATTCCCATTAAAAGGTTGTAATTGGGGTTACGGAACCGTTTGGCATCACTGATAATAAAGTTCCTTGCAACTATGTTACAAGACTACGCGCAGAGAGGATCTATATTTTTTTTTTACCTCCAACATCCTGCACATGAGCTTTCATTAAGCCGCAGCAGCATTTTCCTTTTTGTTTTCAAATGTGCTGCTTGATTGTTTTTGGACAATTTTTGCCTAACACTAATCGCAAGGACGATGAACTTCTGATGATATTGAAACAGTTATACTTCAAGTGACAAGTGCAATTTTATCTCGAATGTTGTTAACTTTTCTATTGTTAATATTCTGAAAATCAAAAGTTTGTGAAATATTTGAAAATGAAAATCCGTCATAAATTTTTAATTATGAATTCGTAATAGTATGAATTTCCAAAGAGCGTGCAAAATATTTGAACAATTTGAATCCGTTGTTTTCTTTTCGATAAATCGCAATCACTTCTGTTCTGCGCGTTGACAAACATTCACAACGATCAATCGAAATTTATATTTTATTTCACCAATTTTCATCGTTTTTTGCGAAAATTCCGAGGTGCCCCTCTACAACAACTCCACTATAAAATTTACGAGCTTATTGAAAATCATTAGCAAACATCTAAACAGATAAACGAATTACTTGACAAATGAAACTTAAGCCATGTCACTGCCGAATAAGCATGTGAAGGATTCAGGATTCTCCTGGTGCACTCATATTCTGAGCATTTATTGAATTCGTGACAAAATTGTTAGAGCTGTGCAAATATTTGCCACGCCGTCACAATCGAAATATCAAAACAGAAATACGTGTCAAAAATACCGAAAAGGAATTGTGTCCTCAGACTTTTGGAACGTTGAACCAAATCTTCATGATTTAACACTTTCAGAGTTCTTTTGGTGATAGCAGTTCAAATCCTTAAATTACTTTCGTCACAACTATTATAGCATTACATCAAGTGTGATTTATATGTATTAAATTGCATTTACCATAGGGATATCATTTCTCCGGATGGAGGACAAAACATTTTTGCGGTTATTGAATTAACCATTCTTATGTCAATGGGGATTACCCGGAATCTGTAATTGGATTCCGGTTTGTGGCGAATGGCGGGGGAATTGTTGGCAAGGAAGAAATTTTTCACACAAAACGAATTACGCGCCAGTTATTCTTCATTAAACATGCAGTTAGTAGCTTTATTTGACCCCCAAGTGCTGCAGGGACTCGCCCCAAACTTCCACCAGAGCCACCAGCAACAAGCTCCTTTTTATGAATGATAATAAACTGGTTACAGTGCAGCCAGTTGCCTGCACATAAACCACTTGGAGGGTCATAAAGACTCTTTATCCTGAACTACTCTGGAAAGCATCCAAAAATCTACTCTGGGTTTTTATCGGAAAATGGGTGATGCTACAGACAAGTCGAATGCTATTGTGAAAACACGGGTTTACTTGTGCCCGGATCCTTGCAACACTGCGTTCGAGGAATGCTGCGCAAATGTTGCCCTGCCACCCCCTTCCCCACCCAAACGGTGAACTAAGATATTTTCACCCTAGTTCACTGGGACTGAAAAGATATATTTTTTTAAATTTATATATCTTTTGGCACTTTGAGATTTGTGAGCTTGTAACAGAATATAATTTTGGTGTTCAATTTCATTTTCCAATTCATAGAGAATAGGAATTAGGACAACTCATAAATATTGCGTATATAAAGTTTCTCAAATGTTGTTACATATAAAATCATGTTTACACTCGTGCTATATGTGCTAGAATCTATAACAAATAAAAAATCAAAAAATAAACAAATCGAAGAGATTTACACCACTTGCCCATTATGGACTCGTTCAAAATCAAGGAATCCTTTCCATAGTTGACTATAACTAAATCAATATTGAATAGATTCAAATCAGCTCATGACGTTTTTCATGCACAGAAAAATTCAAGAAGGAATTTTCACAAAGGATGAGAATGAAGCTGAAAAATCAATCCTAAGAGGAAGGTTGAGCCATTAGGCTCGGAAACATGAGTACGTAAAAATTTTTATATTTGGTAATTTGAATATCCTTAATTTACCCACAGGGCGCCACAACTGGCTGGTTTTACCCTCTGATGTCCGCCTAATTTGAATTTTAATGATTTGATGGGGTTCTTCATTCTCCTCTTTACCCATTTTTATTTTTGTAACATTTGTTTTATCAAACTTCTAACTCCAAACTACATGTTAACAAATTCATTTTGAGGGAAGTAAATAAACGTAATAAGATGAAATTGCTAAATTTATTTAGTGAATGCAATTAAAAGTTTTTTTTAGTTGCTGATAAATTAATTAATTGTCGTTTAAAGATAGACGCTGACAAAACTTGAAAATGTATTTGTTATCATATTCAATGCAAGTTGCTCTCTATTGCGATTTTATTATATATTAAAATTTTTAATAAACGGTTTTTTAAGATGAAAATTAATTTGCTTTAGTTAAATTCAATGTTTTCTTTTATATTTATTTTATCTAGGATATCTTCAATGTTTGTCTGTCTGTCTATGGCTGCACAGCCCATAACTTGGGAACACTTATAGCTAGAGGATCGAAATTCGGTACAATAATTCTTCGTTTAAATTCTAAGATCAAGTTCGAAATAGGGCAAAATCGAGCAACACCTTCTTGGTGTTGGCGTATAAAGCTGAATCATTTTTCTAAAAAAAAAAATGACAAACAGACATATATACTATACTGTAAACCTCAGAAATCAATTCAGAATGTCGAAAAACTCCCAGAACACCAATTTTGTTTCATTCTAACCACATTAGGGGTTTGGCTATAGAAAGGAGTATTCGGGGCCACTGTATGTTTAAATGACAGAGATACTTCAATAAAATATACACGGTAAATAGCCAATGAAATGAGGAAGTTTTTATAAAGGTTTGAACGAGTGAGGCTACTTTACTAATTTTTTTAAATGCAATCAACTATGCAGTTTTTCCAAATTTTAAAACTTTTCTACGACCTCAAAAGTGTTTAGTATTTTTTTAAATAATACATATGCTTGGGATTTGTTTTACTGGATTGGACACACATCAGACAAACCATCAAAAATAAACAAAATAACATATGAAAAATAGCAATTAAAAATAGGAAAAACAGATTTCGTCCACAGCATGTATGGCTCAAAATGTTCTAAATGGCGTCGGCTATCACCCCTTTAAGGCTTTACACCCAGCTTCCAAACAACCTGTATTCTGTATATAAAAGCCGCAACTCACTGACTGACTTATTGAGTGACTGATTGACTCACTGACCAGTGACCACTGTTTCTCTGCGATCGCTGGATCGATTTCCATGAAATTTTGCAAGCTTCTATAACTTGCCTCATTTAGTGCTCACTAACAACCGAATTTTATAAAATTCCATTTTTAAGAGGTTAAAAAGGAGTGAAAACTGTCCAAATGGAGGTTGGCAAAAAAAGGGGTAGTGAAGTCAATTAATATTGTATGTGGAAAGTGAAACGTCATTAAAAGCTTATTACGTTTATGACATTTTAAATGTATATATGATACCTATGTAGGAATTATATATACTAGATACCTACTACATTATAAAACTCTAAAAATTAAATTTTTCGTCCCAAAAACAAAAATTATCAAGTCCAAGACTAATAAATATAATAATGTGAAATTTGGCAAAGAACTCAAGGACAGTACTACCAACCTAAAAATTATCAAGTCCAAGACTAATAAATATAATAATGTGAAATTTGGCAAAGAACTCAAGGACAGTACTACCAAACTAAAAAATTATTTGATTTCACAATCGTCGCGAAACTTAAATTAAGATTTTAAGAAGTCACCTTCCTTTTTGAACACTGCAGTAGTTACTAGTTAGTACTAATATATACATATAATATACATACCCAAAATAGCAATAGCGAAGCATTGCCAAGTCAGCTAGTTTTATATAAACGAAAGAAGCAAAAATTTATTAATTTAAACAAAGTGATACACCGTTTTAAATCTAATTTAATAATATAGACATAAGAAAACGCTGTAAAATATTTGCAGAAATAACCCTCCGGGTAGGCTTACACCCCTTAAAAATGTTGTACTCAAAATTTTGGATAAAACCAAACAGAATTTAATGAATACTGATGATTGGAAATTGAAAAATTGAAATATGAAAAACAATTGGATATAAATAACACAAGTAAGGAATTATTTTATTTTTATAAGATTTCATTAATTATCGTCATCAAAACTCGAAATATTTGCAATAAAATTAAATTGTATTCTGGATAAATGACTGGAGTCAAATAATCGTTCAAAATTTATTAAAAGAGTTTTTATCACCTTCAAAAATTCTTGAAATTGTAATTAATTTTACAATTTCAGATTTATCAAATTAAGTTTTTCCCTTAGCTTTAAATTTGCTTAAGGATCCGATTTGAGTGTTTAATGAAATAATCTGAAGGAAGTGGAGATAACATTATTTGGATACGTTCCAACTGGCATGTAAAAATGAGACTGATTCCCTTTAGTAGAATTCTGGCAAAGTATTCGAGATGAAATTCCACCCTTGAGCAATCATTTCCAGATGTTCTTTTAAGAGCCAAAATTTATGGTTTTTTCAATGGTAGAATCCGGATTCATAGACGATAATTTTTTCAAGGTACGATAAGTTTCACAGTGACTTTCATCTTTGCGAGTGATTTAGAATTTGAATAAGTTTTTCGCTTTGGAGGATTAACTGAAACACTTTGTGAACGAATGTGCCCGAGAAATGCATTCGACAGCTTATCATTTCAAGGATACGGGATTGAAGATGGCGCTCGAGTTTTCTCTGAAGCGGTTAGAATGGCAATTCGAGAGTTATGCAAGTTGAAAGGTGTGAAATTAAATAGGCTACATTCAAGTGGCAATTTTAAATGGAATTTTTGCATTTACTGCTTAAATTAAAATCGGCACAAATTTCCAAATGCCGGTTGCAGTAATTTATGATTTTTCAAGTACCACAAATTGGACCTTAATATTTTTAATATTTGTTACGTTGTAATTAGTGATAGGTTTGTTAACTATAATTTATTAATTTGGATTCCACACACTTTTATTATAAATAAAACTTCTCTTTAACTCAAAATATAGCAGTTTATTAGTAGACAAATTCACATATCCCATTTCCATCTTCTAGTATGTGTACTGCACAAGATCTGCTCTTTTTTTACGAGCGGTCAACTTGACTTACGCTTTAAGCCATTTCTCATAGATGCCGTCTTAGTAACATTAAATTTACCTTTATTTCAAAAGTAAATTGTAAAAATAATTTAAAAACTTTTATTATAATTTTCGGTGTTGATAACTCCAAATTAATCAAACCCGAATTAAATAAACTAATTAGGATCAATTCAACAAAAAACACTCAAATAAACGCACTTAGCAACCGTATAGTTGCTGGTTAAAAATTGTTGTGCACAAGGAGCATATTCAGGGATTCCTGCGGCCGGGGGCGGCCCGCACCCTACGGGTTGCCTTCGGTGACAGCAAAAAGTTTCTCACTACGTGGATTCTTTATCAAATCCGCTGTAATTGTCAACACTTTATTCATATCAGAGCACAGCAGCGCAGTGAAGCAAATTTTCACCCAGTGGGCCGTTATTACCTTTGTTTCAAACGGGACGCTGGTGTGGCACTCCTGTAATGTCCACAGTCCTTTTTTAGTTGAACGTCCTGGATCTATGTCCTGTTATCTGCTGGTAGTTTATGGAAAAAGGGAACTCTAGTCTCGGCTTCCGATGGTGTTAAAGGCGGATGAGAAAAAAAAGTACTTAGGGAGTTAAATTTGCCGGAATTTTGTCGTTTTGTTTTTTTTTTCACTGGTGAAAATGTCAGGCTAAAACACTTGCTTTTAGATGGCTGAAGGTGATAATAACACAGGACAATGTTTTGAGCATTTATTAGAATGACCTTAATTCATTCCATGTTAGAGAAGAGTATGATATTATAAGAGATAAGGGGTTAAACATTTCTTTACCTTCGTAGAGCCTGCTGCTAAATTTAATTTATTAATTTCTTCTTTTTTTAAAATCAATATTAATTGATACTGAAAATCACGTTATATTTTTTCCAAGATATTGTTTGCAATACAAATCAAATTAATCATCATATTCAATTTGTCAAAAACAATCCTTTCGTAAAAGCCGCTTAAGATTCACAGTTTCTTATATGAACTCTAAATCACTCAAAAGTAGTATACGACTGAAATATATTTGTACTTGACCGTAATCTTTTCTGATTGCAAATAGATTGCAAGTGGCAATTAGTATTCTGGTCCAGTTTTCCAATTTGCTGAGGTATCATTATTGGGTATTAGTGTTAGACAAGCAATTAGCAAGCCTCATTTTGTGATGCCCTGCGCCCAAAGTCATCTTTTGGGGCCAGCCAATCTGTTGTTAGGGCGGGGGATGCGAACGTTACCCAAAAATCAAATGGAGTAAACAAAGCACGCCTCTTCTAATATAATGCAAATGTGCCATCCTTTCGGTTCATAAAAAATATTAATAGGTGTTAGTAATTACTTTATCTTTGATTCAAATAATTACCATTTAATATAATAATAAACTGTGCTTGAGGCGATCCTTGTGGCCCAATGTCCCTTGTATTTGTGTGCAAGCTCAAGGACAACTTTCTCTGGAATAGACAACTGGAGCGTTTTAGTTGCGAAATACGAATGTATGTTATCGGAATTAATTACGATCCCCGAGCGTAATCAACAGTCATTTGCGCGCGGGTTCTACCCCGGCGAGACGGGCACATATCACTCCCACCTGAAAGTGCTTTCTTGAATCACATTACGTGACGTGTCGGCATTCATCTATGGATAAGGATCCTTCAGTGAACACTCACGTACACTAGAAGGACCTTGTGTTGACTTAACTGGTAAATTGGGTAAATTCGAATTTAATATCGACAAGGTTTAGTGTAATTTCATGTTCCTGGCAACCTTGAAGCAAATACGATTTTTTTCTTTCATTTTCTGATATTAAACTGTAAAAGAAATTCTGTTTTCACACCCAATTCTCTTTTAATCAAAGGAGAAAGTAATTTACTAAAATATCCTCCGTAGACTTTCTGTGAAAAACTTCAACTATCTGCACAACACATCTAAACATGAAGAAGGATTCCCTCCCGTTTCCGTTAAAAGATGGCGGTCTACGCGATAACAACAGTTTTGTTAACTTAATTTTAACGGATGCGACTCCAGCGAGCCGGAACCAGTCGTCATACATTTAACGACAGTTGAGAAGTGGTTCATGAAATATTCGGGCGCAAACTGATTTCTCAAAGGAGTGATGCTCCTCAAGTCCAAGTTCATCCCTTCAGGTTTGTGTTTATGGTGATATGTCTCAAGAGCCGGATTAACGATATGATCTTGAGGAAATCATTCACCACAGGATCAAGAGCAGGAAGTGCCCACCACCTTCTCCCCAAATCTACGGTGGATTGGTGAAGTTTATTAATGTTACCCTATTTGCTAAATAAACAAATGGTTAGTACTTCTAAACAAAACATTTTTTCTTTAATTACTATTTCAATGAAAATGCTTATTTAACAGGATAGGTCTGTTACACTTCCCTTTGAAAATCACTATTCACTATTCACTTCTTACTTCCTACAAATCATTCTTCACTTTCAAATTTTCTCTTCATCACCTTACAGCAGTGAAGAGATTATAAAATTTATTTTAAGCAGAACTTACTAAAGGGTGGGTCACCTTAAAGAATCTTTTTGAAATCGTTATTAAAAGAAAACGGAAGGATAGTTTTTGTTAAATTTTATTTTATTTTGAGGCTTGAATCTTCCAATTATACAATGGAATATGAAATCGGTAAAATTCCCACCACGGCCTTACAGTAGCCCAATCTATCAGCCCAATTTTTCAGAAAAATATCATTCTATTTATTTCACACAATCTCTTTTGAAACAATTTATTGTTTTTTTGTACAACAGTTTAAATTCATTTAAAAACATATACAATACTTGTATTCCGAAAATCCCCACGCTAATCATGGCACAACTAATGATTGTGGAAATCAATTTGGTTACGTTGAAAAGCAACTTAATTAACAAAACTCAATATATTTAATAACAAATATTTCTTTGTTAATTTTGTTGTATTAAGGCACAACGATCCAATACAACTTTCACAATTTTCGTTGAAAAACATCCGTAATATTATCTGGTATGTTTAAATAAATTAGTACAGAAATCTGCAAAGGAATTTTGGAAAGTGGAGTCCTTCAAGTTGTGGATGGTGTACCACGGCATATTACCAGAAACAAATAAGGATCTCAATGCAAAATGCAGGCATTTATGGTCGCATATTTGCGAAATCCAACCGCACTCTTCGGGGAATCAGTTTTTGTTGATTACAAAGGCAATCGAAAGTCTGAAACAGCTTGAGGTTTTGTCAAAGATGTCCTAATTACAAATGTAAGTTCATCAGCCCCAACAGAGACCGCACGCTAACAAGGAGCACGTAATTACCCTCTGTGTGCTTATGGATAAAGGTGTGTGCGTGTCTATGTATTAGCGGATATGTGCACACCATTGTGGCACCGTCAAATGCAATTCATAACAACTTTCCCAAGTAATTTTGACGTGGGGGTGATGGGTGCACTTTACATCATATACGGCAATTTATATGAGTAAAATGGAAGCTTTCACCTTCAAATTACGACTCGACAATTAATCTTCATCTCCAGCCCGACTTCAGGTCTTTTTGTCTCCGAACTAATTGAATTCGCATGTTTCCTGAAGACACTTTTAGAAGGTTGCGGAAATTGCGTGAATTGTTAATAAAATGTGACGCGGGAGGCTGGCATGGTGACGTGGAATATTCCATTGAAAGGTATCTGCTTTGCTTAGTTGAAACAAAGTAATGTTTTATAAACATCTAATTAAGCAGCTTGCACGAATCGAGATATAGTTTCGGTAATTAAAATCAATGAATCATAAATTACGTGAAGAGATGTTTCCAAAACCAAATCTTAATTTACATCAAATTTTTCTTTCTGTTTGTTTTTTTTTTTATATTGTTCAATTCATCCATGCCACTACTTTCTGATGTTTCGAGTCCTAAAACCTTCTATTTTTTTTCCTAATTGAGTGTTTCAGTAAAACAAAAATAACAATTTTAGCCAAAGAACACAGCTATACGCAAAAAGGGAAACGTTCCAAAGTATGGACCAAAACAGCCCCAAGTTGTCCGGAATAGCACAAATAAAAATTTCCCCACATTTAGTTGCCCTGAGGGGGATGCCATCAAGGACATAAAAGAGAAAATGTGGTCAACTTTCACACTTGAATAAAGTGGTCTCTGGAGAATGTTGGCATGGCCAATTGGATGCCTCTGAAAATATTCATAGCTACTTGGAGAACTTCTAAGACGATTTATTACATGGTCGACTGGTCCGTAAAAGAAGGCTCCCCCGGGCACATTGGCCAACTGGTGTAGGTGTCCTTTATCCTGGTCGCGAGGACGTTTTTGATATAAACTTCCGCTAAGTAAAAGATAAATAATTTCAAAATTCAACCAAATTAAATTAATTTTCATAATTTATACATTGTGGATGCAAGGAAAAAGGAGTTCTACTAAGTCAATATCAAGGTACAGCCAGCGAAGGACAATCACGGCTCTCGTGCAAATATTTAAGAAACCTCCGCGAGAAAGTGCAACGTTCGGAATTAAAAATGGAAGTACGCGATGAATTTCTAATTTTATGAGGAGTCAATATAATTGGGTTGAAGAGAGGATTTTTTGTTACTTTTTTGAATAAACTTCGGGAAAGTTATCTTGTTGAATGTTTTTGTTCTTCGAAAAAAAAAGTCTGTATAAAATTAAAAAAATGTTGGCAGAACAGTGCTATCTTGTATGTAGTATATTTAATATATATTACGTTAACTTGAATTTTCTTTCTGTTTTGTGCATTTTTTCCAAAACTTTCCCCAATGATCCTGCATTGCACATTTTGTTTAAAAAATCGTCTGTCGTTGACTATGATTATCTTCAAACCCTATGTCAATCCCTGGAGTAAGTATACCTGGAGTAGTCTCTGTTAAAATCCGTCCTGCAGCCCAAGGGACGGATGTCGAGTCCTTTTGATCCGGAACGTCAATCTAGTTTGTCTATTTTATAACTTGCACTTAAATATTTCATTTTTCTACTTTTTTTTCTAAATATTTCAAGTTCTTTCAAAAAATTAACTTTGGAAGGAATACGTGTTTGTAAAAATGTGTTCTTGTAAAATGTTTTACGGTCAAAAAGTTCCAGGAATTTATTTAGAAAATTAAAAATACAAGTTCATTCATCAAAACTAACATTGTCTTCTTCAAAATACTCTCCATTCATCAAAATTAACATTGTCTTCTTCAAAATACTCTCCATAACTGTAACGCTCTTATACCAGCGCTTGATCCAATCCTCGAAGCATTTTTGAAACTCGGTTTTCGGTATCGTATAAGGGCTTGCATGAAATTCAGGTCCTTCGGTACCAGCTATTTCAAGCCCGGTTCGTTGATCAAATATCAAAATGTCTTCAATGGATCCAAATGGGATGTTTAAAGCTTCTGCTAACTCTCTGATAGTCAATTTCCTGTTTCCGGCGTTCGATCACGGTCAACTTTCTTTTATTTTACTGATGTGTTCGATAGTTCTTGATGTGGAGTTCACTCACGACCACTTCTGTCCAACATTTCCAAGGCCGTCCGTTTTTAACACAAATTTTAATGTAAATTCGTAATTCGTAATTTTATTTTTAAAAATCGAGAACACGCACAAAGATAAATTTACTCAAAACGCCGCAACTTTTACAAATGTCAAAATTTTGTTAAACCTACAATGACAGACGTGACAACTTAACAAAAAAAAGAACTGAAATCGCGGCTTAGAGTGCCACACGAGGATCATTACTGAAACTTTTTGATCAAGGTGGTATACATAACTATGAAATAGAAACTTTGTTCTTGATGCGGACTCGTCATTAAACTTTTTCAACTCAATTACTGTGTCTACCACATTTTTTAGATGCACAATTTGGGTAGTGCAAAGTGCCCTTATATCCTAATTAGCCATTAATTTCAATAGAAGCCAACGAAAAGTTTCGGTTGACGTTCCAGATCGTCGAAATCGACCGCTATAACTCCTCGCAATTGATGTCACATCAGTTTTCTCATTTTTCCGCTTGAACGATTCGTAATCGCGACAGACATGGAAACAAGCTGGCATATGCACTTCAACGTAAATGATGTTCCGCGTTTTTGTTGCTATACGAAAAAGACTAAGAAGTAAGGAGCCCTATATCCTGCATATTGCTCGACTTCATTTCTGTCCATACATTGGCTGTAGTGGTTCATGTTCCTTCTATGCTTGATGGTGGAACTCTAATAAAACCAGCGGCTGCACATATGGGATGCCCATCATTCCCGCTGTATGTATGCCCGTCTTTGAAAGGAGGAAATTGTGCACAGTTTTCTCTTCTTTTCGAGTTTCTTTTCAAAATCGGATCATATGCTTTCAAAACACGTCCTGTGAAAATTTGAGTCACGAAAACAATTTCGAGGATTGGTCTGCTGTTAGTTCGTTTGTTTGTTGTCCTTTGTAACAAACTTATTGTAAAGTCTGCGGGAAAATTTAAATAAACAACTTGTAAATGTGGTACTGTAGTGCTTCTAAAGGGAGACCCGACGATTTCCATCGATGCAATATGGGGTTGTAATAATAATTCACTCTGCTTTTACGGATTGCACGTCCAGAATATTTAAGCAGATCTTTCAGGTCGCAATTTCTCTTCATAAAAATAGACAAATCGCATGCAATAAGTGTTCCAAAATAAAATGAAGTTTTCATTTATTCTGATAACTGTGACCAGTTTCGAGTGTAAAGTTTTCACTTTTCACTAACTAAATTTCACTATTTCGAATACCATTTCACAAACTTAAAATATATTGAAATTAATTCAAAGGTATATGTTGCTTTTGAGATTCGCCATTTGCATTATTTTCAAAATAGTTTTATACATTATTTAATTGTCATTGATTGGTACTTATGAGAACTTTCTGTGTTAAGAAAAACTGAAGGATTTTCAACAATTTTACCAGTATTGATACACACAAAACCTTTTCTATCATAACTCTTCAGAATATATAACAATATATATAATATAAAACAATATATGTTCTAAAAGAAAAGGGATGAAAAACATATTTTACAGCCATTTTCCATGTGACTGTCATTATTTTTTTTTATATATTGATTTGAATCCTTCTTCCAGTCGTATCAATTCTGGTGCACATAAATCTACGACACTTTCAAAATTGACATCGATAATGTTCAATAAAAATTGGTCCTTCTATTAATCAAATGAAGATGATTTTATCCAACACAAAAACGCATCTCCAACAAACCTGAAAAGTATTACTAATTTATCCAACAAAATCAGGACTTTCGTTCGCCACAGTTGAGGTAACGATAAACCCAAACTTTGGTTTTTATGGTGAACCTATTCAAATCGATAGAGTAATAGCCGAATCCTTTTTGTTTTTATATGGATCGAATATCCTTATTCCGGTTTGTTTATTTTTACAGCCATTTTCACCCCTCAATGTGCACATGTGTTAGGTTCAGTTGGCTCAAAATTTTCCATTGCCCGAAGGTAGTAAATTGGAAACATGAAAATGCTTTTCAAACACTGAACATGGTAAATTCTTAATAATAGTTTCTCATATGAATATTCACAGAAATAATAAACTACCGAACAAGGCTATAAAGTCGTGGTCCTTTATGTTGTAATTTTTGAGTTTTCTCACGTGCATTTGTTGTTCTTGAACATCGTTCATCTTGTATTCGACATTGCGTGAGGCTGTATCCACTTTTCCTGTCAATTGCCGACTGTCTGTCCATCTCTAAAAATTTGTGCAGTCTGTACACTGTTCTCCGTTATATTTCTGACACCCTCTCCAATAATTACTGTATTCCATTGAAAGCAAAATGTGTGAGGAAGTTCATAGAATTTGCATATATTCAATTCTCTGCTGCATTCCAATAATAGCCCTCCATCCCCTAGATTTGTTGGTTGGACGCCACCGCACAAGGTGTGAAGGTGAACATTCCAAAACACAAATCATCCAAATTGTCCTAGACGGGGGAACAAATTTAGAAAATCTCTTCAGTCATCCACAACCGTAACTGCTCTGATGTGAACCAAAATTTTACATTCAAACGACACCCAGAAGAGTTACTTCCGCCCTTAAGCATAAAATATGGTTAAATACCGTTTTTCAGTCCGATTTCATGCCAAACTCAAAATATTTAAACGGCAGATAAGGAAAATGTTCAACCCTTAATCCCTGGATTATATTCCTCGGATCCCCACTGACTAAAATTTTCACGTAATACATGGCCCGATACACTGAACATTTTGCCATCCAGGAAGCAATTAAAAGTTTAGAACGAGACTTGGTAACTCGCCCCCACTGAGGGAGTTTGCTTTCAAAGACCCCAAGTGACAACAATCAATTGGTGGCACATCAAAGAAACTTTCGATGGAAACTTTAGTATTTCTAGAGATCAAATTGACAAAAAGACTCAAAACTTTGTAAGAATAACTGCAGTGTGGATGCTGGCGTTTAATGTCGATTATAATAATATTACGTAGTTCGATAAAGTTTGCTACTGTGCGCCAGTTGGGGCTCCTTTCAAATTAAACTGCCATTCACCGTCAAAATGCGATGGCCAGGAGCCGGAAAACTGTCTGGGGCAGCGATACATAATAAATGCGGAATAAATCCAGGATAGGAAGGCAGCCAGCTAAACAGACGTGAAATTGAAAAATCTTTTCGCAATGCAGATAAGAAGAACGACGCCCCTGTGATTTCGGCCCATTAATCACCCTTTGCCGATGCTGATGCTGCGATGCATCAATAGAACGGAAAATTCAAGGTACTCGATATTGTGTCGCAGCATCGAAAATCGAAAATTGCCGATGAACCATGGAACTCATGGATATCCGCAACACCACCAGCTGGCTCACCTCACCACAGGTGAGATTATGGATTCGCTGAACCGATGCTCGAGTGAATTATGCTTGCGCCCGATGCGATCCAGTGTGAATGCATCGGCGAGAATTAACAATTTACGTATCACGTTTGTTTTCGTCTTCAAGTAACCCTTGACGGAGTTAACTCTTCATCCAGGGAAGATGGAAGTTCATGTACAGAGAAGGTGGAACCATGTTTGATTTTTAGTGCATTGCACCGAAAATACTAGTAACTAGTTAACTACATATTGAAAGGAAGACATAATTGAATTTTGCACTAGCATGATTTTAAGAATGGCTTTTGAAGGATTTTGTAAAAAATTTGGAAAAGTGCTTATTTGGAAACCAAGTGGTAATATTGCGATGATTTCAAAAGGATGTCTCAATGTATCCGAAAACAAATAGAGAAGGAATTCTCCGAGTCTCGTTCTTGCGGGTTCTGACTTAAGATTGTTAAAATCATGCTTTAAAGCTTTTCCTTTGAATATGGTAAATGGTTCTAATCTTAGATATTGATTTGTATTTAGGTTTTTACTTGGCGTGATTTTTTCAATATTTTAGAATTGATTGAAATTTATAATTATACAAACAAAAGCTAGTATGGAAACTACAATTGCTTATTGCTTAATGCCAATTATGAAATACACTAGACGTAAAACGGCTTAGTTTTACAAAGAAGAAACGTTTGTTAAGAAATCGTGTAAAAAACCGTACACAGACCATTTTCTCATCGTAAAAAAAAAAATTCGTTCTTAATTATTGAAAATTCATGTAATAACGGAAATTCTTAAGTATCTGTAAAATTTCAAGATCGTGTAAAAAACGGATCCTGTAAAAACAATCTCTTTCAAATATAATTAGGATTTGTAATACATATTTATACCAATATTTAAGCTAATATGTAAATACTCAGTAAACAAAATCAACATTTTTGTATAAAAATGATTCAGGCTTATATGTAAACACTAAGAAGGTGTTGCCCGATTTTGCCCATTTTTTAAATTAACTTTTGACAATTTTAACGAAGTACTATTGTACTAAATTTCAATCCTCTAGCTGAAAGCATTCGCGAGTTATCATCTGGAACCCCGGACAAACGAACAGACAGACAGACGAACATCCATAAAGCGGTTTTTATTACTTCCTTTCGCGGAGTGGAATAGATATTGGAGATATAGAGATTGTACCCATTTTTCCTTAAAAGTGTACATTTTAATGCACCTTTCAATTTAGGGAACTAGATGAAGAAAATAGGGCGAATTGTGTGGAGGCATCAAGGTCATCTACATTCCATCCTGTTCCCCGTCATCAAACGGAACAGAATAGTATATAGTAACATCTGCACGACGATCAGATTGAAGCTAAAATTAGTCAACTGTAAGAGTTGCTGTAAAATTGAAATATAAAGTTCGTATTACAACAGTTTCAATAAGTGATAGAATTTTAAACTTCTTCAATTTTATTTGCATAATTAAAAATTCCCTAAATTTAAATTTTTGAAAAATTTTCCGAGCAGATTGAGCACCTCCGCATGATTTGTTCCCCGAAACTGCAGAATAAAATCGTTTTTTTCCGAAATCCTTTCGAAGACATGCAATAACTGCAAGACATAAATGAAATATTCTTCGTCTTCCTGGCGCAATATTCTGCTGGTCTGTCACTCATTATTACTCATCAATGTCGGATTAAAGACGAAAAAACCCATCACTGGTTGCTCGCTTCTCACCCGGAATCCGTTGAGCTTGATTTTTGGTAAAGAACCTTCGAACACTGTACCGGAAATTGCCTTCTAGACAGCTTTTTCTCGCATTTGCTTGCCTCAGGAGGAGCACCTTCCCATTGACACAGCAGAATGTTTGGAGGCGAATTGTCGCTAACATCGAGCTCATTCTCCGTCATCCACCCGACAGTGCAAACCCCGCAGCATCAGTTGACCTTTTAAAGGTATATTTTCCCCAAAAATATGATAAATTTTTCCTATAAATAAAGTTTATCGCACGGGTCCCCTGGCTGCGCGCCAAATGTTCGTGCATTTAGTTTTTAGCAAGTCGACAAAAGCTATGAATAACGCTTCTGTCGCGCGCGCTATCAACATTCAATGAACATTAAAAATCGAACTTTTTCACATTTTTAGTGACGATTAAAGTCGTCGAGTTGCCGAAATTGATTTGTTTGATAATTCTGGTCTCCAGTGGAGACCACTCTTTGGTTGTTACTAAAATTCACAAACTTACGATTGTCCCAGAAAAAGAGTATTGCTTGGGAGCGGAAAGGGGGTGGTTAACGATTTCAAACTGAACTCAGCCAATTCTAGAGGAAGTTTTGAAAACGAAAAAAAAAAATATATAATGCTGATAAACAGAGTAACAACAACAACAAATAAGGGAAGAAAAGGAAAAATTAAATAAAGTTAAGGATTCTGTCGGCATCAAACATTTGACAGGATTATGGGAGATCAAAGTGGCTCCGTTTTGTTGAGGCAATGACTCCATTCTTATGAGGACGAGGGCGTGCATCATTTGTCAAGGGGAAGTGATAAAACGCCGCCAGAATATCAAAATTCGCCTATGCAAAACAGTTTCAATGTTTTTGATTAAATTAAATTGGTCGCCTTATTTTCCCGGTCACGTTGAGCAATATCACTGTGAGGGTGAATTCCACACTTTGGTCTCATCTTTAGGACTTAATTTTGACCAAATTGCCTATGTTGATTGCTTTCGATATACATTTTTGTTGGTTTTAATTTCAAATATGGAAACGTTGAGGACATGTGCAGCATCCTAATTAAATAAAAAAACAACATAAATATAGTTGACACATTACAAAAGGGTAAAACGCTGCAGTCCAAAGATTTTTGCTGACGAATAACTTTGCCAATTAGAGGCTACTAAATCTTATCTCAAGTTGCCAGACGAAAGTTTTGTTTTAATGCACAACAATACGCACACACAAGCCATAGTTGTTGATGCTGTAAAAAGTCCAACAGCTAGGACAAGGGGAACTCCCCAGTGGAACGTTGGTTTTCAAAAGTATTTTTCGTGATATCACTAGGGTATGGGATGGCATTCGGGAAATAAAATCCCCGGCATGGTCACCAACCACATATGAGTAATTTACTCCCTTGGATGACAACGGGAAACTCCATTACAAAACTTTATGAGGTACATGTTAAAACTTTTTTAACACCGAACTGCAACTGCCTCTGTACTCCATGAGCATATGAGGAAGACTCACTTTTAAGAGATGCTGCCAAAAATCCAGACGAGCCTTTCGACATTGCTAAGTGACGTAGAGATGTGCAGAAACCATGTGGCTAGGGGAATTTGCTGAAAATGCATTAAAAATTGAGTGACCAAAGATATATTCAATTACTGGACATATAAACGTAAAATTAATTATAAAACAAAAGAAAGCATTGACCATCACATTGATTAAGACCACAGTCAATAGTACATATAATTACCTCGATTATAAAACAATTCAAATTAAATGAAGTCCAAATGTTTTCTACTAAAAATACAATACAATTACACAGTTAATAACTTCAAAAAAAAAGTACCTTATGGCATACAAGTCTATCCGTTTGAACTTGTTTTTATAAAGTATTATATGCGCAGAGTTTAGCTGTCTCATAAGTACTTTTTCTATAATTCTATAATTTTAATATAATTCAATCATAAAACCAATTTTTTTCCACCGTATTTTTTATGGCATCAAAACGCATCATTTCAAAACAGAGCCGTCCATAGGGTTGAAGCGCCTAGATCAGAAAATGAGATAGCGCTGAACTAACCTAAATGTGTTTATTTGTAAAAAAGACATTTATTTATTACCTGTAAACAAACATTTCTAGTAAGTATAAAATCCAATTGACCTCCACGGCGATCTTACTACTAGTATCATCGCCATCGACTGTTCAACAATCTGCGGAGTAATTTAAGCGACCTGGAAAAAATTAATTGTAAATTTGTTATAATATTAACAATATTTAACACAAGAAAGTTCAATGTAAATATTCAGTAAGCAAAAATTAACATTTTTGTATAAAACCGATGCAGGTTTATATGGTAACACTATGAAAGAGTTTCCCGAATTTATTCATCTTCGAACTTGACCTTACACTACCACTGAAATGAGCTTACTCTATTTCGAAGACATGGGTAAGGGTATCATGGAACCACTCCTGGTTTTGGCAGTTTCCTGATCTATCACGACCATAATTATGTATTTATTGGGTAAAGAATTATTTGCAGGTTTAAATGCAGGATGTGCTGATTGTAGTGGTCACAGAATGAAATACACTTTATGTGAGGATATGGAATCCACACGGTTTAGACATAAAACTTGAGATTTTGAGGAAATTTTGTAAATTAATTTTTAAAAAACAAAATTACAAATCCATTTAAACATAGTAAACTATTCTCTAACAAAACATAATGACCTACAATTCAGTCTTTTGTAAAATAAGTTAAAAAGGAAGCAGTAAAGTTAAATGTATATTCAGGAGGACTTTAAGTCTCACTGACTTCCTTCTACATTCAGTTTTCTAACACGAGAGAAATGATGGAGATCTATTCTATCTAGATTTACGTTTTATCAACTACAAGCGTCTTATCAAACAGACCTCATGAACTCACCTTGAAAATTCTGCTTCTTAGGTCTTCGCAGTTTTTGTTTGTTTATCGTCGGAGTTGCTGTTGATGTCGTTGCCGTCGTAACATTGTTGATCTGGTCAGCTGCTTTGGTTGTTGTTATGCGGGATATTTTTGAATTAATTTGACTACTGCTGTTTTCATTAGATCTTTTGGTTCGACGACCAATATTTGCTTTTTCATATTCCAATGGTCGCCTCGGTACTTTAATCAGAGGTCTCAAGCCAGGCAGAGATCTAGTGCTGCATACTTCGTTACTAGATGCCGGTTTTTTATTCGAAATTGCCAATTCATTTTGCTGTTTCTTTTCCCCATTTATTTTCTGTGCTTGAATTTTCTTCAACACCACCATCATTGGCTTTGTGTGCCCCTTAATAAGTCGAGTACGATCTTCTGGTTCCACATAACGTTCAGGACGGTTCTTGAACTTGAACTTGTTTTCAATTTCAGCAATTGCATATGTTGGCTTACCATTGTACCGATTCGGGGGGGTTTCAATCGTTTGTTCCCTTTCAAATTCTTTTTCAGCTCTCTCGTGAGCTATTTTATTAGTAAGTATTACTTCATCCAATGAAAACTTTTGTTTATTTGAATGATCTTTCGATGATGAACGTAAGTTTCTTGGTAATACACGATTCGAGTTACTTTCAGGTAATGGCATTAAAATTCCGGAATTTCTCATAATACTTTTATTTTGCATTTCGGGAGCATTGTTATTTTCTCTCGCCTCTTTAATACCGACAGCATTTTTAATCATTTCATTTACATCTAATACCATTTTATCATTTTTATATCCTAATATTTCAAATTCACGCTCAAATATTTGTTTACATCTCTCGTAGTTCGGCCGCTCATTGTAAGCCAATGTGTCAACATATTGCATATATTCCCCTAAAAACTTAGGAACTGACTCACCATAGATTATTTTAAGCATCTCTTTAACATCTTTCATTAAGTATTCTTTCATCCAGTGAACGTTTTCGAATAGTTTTTTTGCGGCACACTCCTTCCAGGGTAAGTAGCCTTGCGACCAAAATATTAAATTATAGCCCAAGCATTCGAGATCGCTGCGTCTAGAATGCGCCCCCAGATGAGCATCTCTTGACGTGAATTCTAAGGTGCCATCGTGTGCCCGACGTTGATCCGTACAAAATAGTCGATGTGATCCATTTGAGTAAATAAATTTTGAAGCTAGACCAAAGTCGATCAGAATGATTCTGTCTTCAGTAGAGCAATGATTTCCACTACGATCTTTGATCGAAGTTTGTATTGAACTTGCAGTCAACTTAAGTTTGGCCAAATATTCATCAAATGTCTCATCCTTGCTACTGCTTGAGTTATCATCACAAAAGAATTTTGAATAGTTAACCCTTTTAGTTGATCTCAAAGAACGCGTTGTTAGCAAGTCTTGCTTGGTTGACCTACATGAACGCACAGGACGCGATCCAATACGTTGGATTTGCTTTTTGCCCGCCGGCCTCTTAAATTCTTCTACATCGTCTTCGCCATCATTTGAGGTATGCTCATCCGCTGTTTTTGTGCATTTATCAAATGTACATCTACTTATCATGAGATTTTCAGCCTTTATATCAGAATGGCAATATCCTTTATCGTGCAAATATTGAAGAACATCCAAAATTTGCACTGCCAATATAAGGAGAGATTTTGTATCAACTGAACGATTTTTTATAACTGAATGTAAGTCACGATCAAATCGTTTTATAATGAGAAAACGGTATCGCTTATCTTTGAAATAGTGTGAACCAGCCGCTATAAACTCCGGCATTCCAGGAGGAAGAGGATTGTTTTCTGAGTTTCTCGCAGTGTTCATTAGGCAGTGAATTTCAACGAAAAGTGGCCCATTCGAATGGGGCTCGATCTTCACAACGTATTTGGCATTCTCACAAGTCACAGAATTGTGTACATCATCCGAGGCTAAAAATATTTCACCAAAACTTCCTTTGCCTATTGGTTCTCCAATTCGCCATTGTTTGTTCAATTTATCTGTGATGATAGCTCCATAAACGATTTCTGTTAATTTACATTTTAATTTTGGCGACTCGTTGCAAAGTGAACTTGCTGTTCGCGGTGAATTTTCTCTAACTTGATGTCCATTGGGTTTAGTTGCTCCACCATTGTGGTCCGATACGTTGGGTTTTCCCATTTTCCTTTGCGATAATTCAACTCAATTAAAATTAAATCACTTCTACAGATCTACTTGATTTTTGTCAAAAACTAAAGAATAATCACTTTTACGGCTATTATTACACTGAAAAAAGTAATGGGCAGTTAAAGCCGCACGGTTTAATTTTGGCAAAAGTTGATTTTCGCAACTTGTGGCGGATTTCAATGAAATTTTGTGCATACGTAAATTCGAAACACACACTTCTACCACAAGTCGCGAAACTCAATCTGTTCCCAACTGCCAACCATAAAAGGCAGAATTGTTATTGATATTTGACATTACAAAATTTCGGTTTTGAGATTACGGTCTAGTAAGGTTACTAGACTAAAATTAAATCCAAGTTGACACATTCATAAAAATCAGGCAATGTATTGTTTTTCCCTTGATTATATCTTCTATTTTACAAAATTGTCATTATTTCATAGTTAAAAGAGATTCATGTAACTGAAAAAATTTCCCACTTACCGATGCCAGAGCTATTTCTGACACTAGCGGCAAAATATATAACACGTGAAATGTTACTTTCTCAGTTTTTCTTGTTTGTTGTTTTCACTAATTGTCATAACATAACCTCAAAATAAATTTTGTTGTGAAAATTTTCTTTAAAAAAAACCTAATTGATTTCGATTATTAACATAACAATTGCGAAAAGATTTACATTACTTGAAGTTTTGTTCAGCTACAGTCAGTTTAATGTCTGCCAATAAGGAAGATAATAACGCGTACATTACAATGCTAGATTACACCCATATATATGCGAAGGTAAAAGAAAGTGGAATTTCTTCCCCTCGAATTATGGAGTGGTGCTATGACATCTTCCATAAATAATACAAAATATAAAAAAAAGAAACTTTCTATTCGCAGAGAATTAAAGAATTACTTTTAAACTAAATATAAAATATTTTAGGATTTCCCTCCAAAGTACTTCGCATTAGTGGATAAATTGATGGAGTCTGTTCCGCGGCTGATTCCCAGAACCCCGGCAAATGTTGCAAATTTATTTGTAGCGGAACATAACAGAAATCTTGTTAAGAACGCTTCTCGTAGTAATTCAACAAAAGTCATTTTTGGAATCCACAGTGCAAATTTATTTTTTTTTGCAGACAATTCCAAAGGTGAAGAGTCATCCCTAAATGAAATGGAGAAGAAACAAGGTGAAACCACCACCAAAGGTGAGATTAGGCCTGGACAATTTTCTAATGTTTTTCATGCAAATTTAATTATTTGATTACCAGATATACGAAACAGTCAGGAACCATCGACGAGGGAATTAAATGCGGAGGAGATCCGTGACGGTTAGTATGCTTAAATCGTTTTAAAGTGCCTGCATGCAATTGTTCCAATTTCATTGCCAGAGGGAACGAACGCCTTAAGGGACTGTTCTCTTAATGATATTCAGATAGTTGAGAGTTCCTTGGTATCTAACACTTCCCCTGAAGTTAATATCGGCAAGATTAAAGTAAAAAGGATTCTTCCAGAGCACATCAATTTAATGTTTCCAGGGATTCAAGCGCTCCCAAATGACGCGGTGGTAGAAACAAGTGATCGGGATATGAATGATGTACACCAAGTTATCGACCCAAATACATACTTGACCGATGAGCCGGCAGATGAGAACAATCCTAATCTCGAGCAAGGAGCTCGGAATGACGTGCACAGACGAAAACACACAAGCACATTGGGTAATAATGGAACCCGCATCAAGGCTAAAAAGATGAGGGCAAAATCACAGCAACCTAAAAAGAAAGAGGGGAGCGTTCCAGTGAAAACCAGATGTGGTCGCATCATCAAGGCCCCCAGGAATTTTGAAGTTGATTATGTGATGAAGAATCGCATAGCGTTGCATGAACCAAATTTCCGTCGCGATGACGACGAAAGCTTTAAGTGCACATCGAATGTTTCTGTTATTGTGGACAAGGACGGTGACGAGGATGCTGATAGCACAACAGTTGCCACAGAAAAGCGTCCGAGAGACCTGAAATACTTTGGCAATCATCGATGCCCCACCTGTAACGGGGTATACTTGGGTAAGAGACTAATAAACCACTTCTTGGCTAATCCCAGTCACAACGTGAAGACTAGACCTCCTGTAAACGAAATAACGAGTGAACTGAACTTGTACAAGTTCCTCGTACAGAAAGTAAAGCAAGCACCGCAAGATCAACGGGCCGAACTATTCCTAATGGAAATCACTGACTTGGTTCATCAATTGCAGTCGAGGAGATCGAGATTAGTGCGCGACACGTCAATGGTGCATGTTGTTGGTGAGCTTCCATCAAGGGTACTTGGAATACCGCAAGGGAATTACGTTATCGATGCGAATGCGATTGATGCGGAACCAGAAGTTGAAGTGATGGTGGTAGAAGACATGGCAGCAGGCATTTCGGATCCACCACCAAGACTGGACTACAATATCAGTTTGGACATCGACGACAGTTTGGGTGTTGCTAAGCTAAATTTGCCGGACAACTTGATACCCTCTGAGGAAAGCTTCCTGCGAACAATGGACGATTTTGTGGAGCAAGGTATGGTCGACTTGCAGAAGCACGATGTTATTGACCATACTCAGAATCCTGCAATCAATTATGATCATGCTACAGACAATGCTGTCGAGGCGACTACTGATCAACAGTCGCAACTTCTTGGAATTCTTGATTTATTCCAGTTCACAGACAATTAATTAAGTTCTAGTGATTCGTTGTTTTTTGTTTTTTAGTTTATTTTGATGTAATTATTTTTTTTTTTTTAATTTATTTTTGTTATGTTTCGTTGACGAAGGGCATCGCTAATGTTGAAAAAAGATGTCAAATAATATACAGTATTTTATTAAGTAAGACAGGATTTAGTTTAATACTTTTATTTTCTTGAATGTATTTTGAAAATGATTTTGTAATAAAAATATTCTGAATCTATTCACTGATAGATGTCACTGTAAACTGAAAAATCGATAATGTTGTCAAGTGAATTATTTTTGGAAAACAGCTGACGTTCGTTGGTCAACAAATAAAGAAATAAAGTGTAATCACCTAATTGTGCATTGTTCTATTGTTTTAAACTTAATTGATTCCGTGCAAATAAAGTTGTGTGTTATTAATCACAAATAAAAATCGAAGACAACGAAAATCAATGGGGCGGACATTTCTAGAACATATGGGTGGCTTAAAATTATTTTCCTGCAATGCCTGCGACGCAAATCTAACAAATAAAAGTGAATTAATAAGCACTAGATTTACAGGAGCCACAGGTAAACAGTTTCTTTCGAGTTTCGTCTCAATTTAGTTCCGAGTTTTCCAATTGAAATTAATATTGTATATATATTTTGACAACTAGGCAGAGCGTACTTATTCAAGCGTGTCGTCAATTTGACCTACAGTAATGTCCAGGATCGAGTAATGCTGACTGGACGACATATGGTTCGTGATGTAATGTGCAAGAACTGCTCCGCCAAATTGGGATGGATGTACGAGTTCGCCACGGATGATTCGCAAAAGTAAGTTGAGGAAAGAATTTTTGAATGATGACCAAAGACTATTCACAGTTTTCAGAAGAGGATTATTTTGTACACTTGGACCAATTTTAGAAAACTGTGATTTACGTTTTTGTTATGATTAAAAACAAAAATACTGCAACAGAATATCTAAACATTGTATTAGGGAAGTTCTTAAATGTTTGTTACTAAATTAAACTAAGTCTTTCGGTTAGAAAATACATTTCTAATAGTGTCATGTCTTGTTTCTCGTTTTAAAGATATAAGGAAGGTCGTGTAATTCTGGAGTACGCACTTATTTCTGAGTCCGAAGGATTTTTGGATCCTTACAGCAATCGCAACAATTATCACGAACATTAACGTTAGCGATGATGATTTACTACTGCCAGTAAATAAAATCATTTAATTTTATTTATGGAATATTAAGATAATAATATGTGTATCATGAAGTCGTTTATTGCCCAGTTTATAATTTAGCTTTATTTTATACTAATTTTTTTTAAAGTATATTTATAATATTTTCCAATTTTAAATCTTGAACAAGATCACAGTGTGGAAAATTTGAATATTTTAGTTAATTTTGTTATTAATTGTTAATGAGCCGTTTGTTTCTGGGTAAATGCATTAAAAGAAATTCACCCCAAAACAATCTAACGGAATATATTTAAGAATTACACCAGTGAATCCAGTGAGGGACTTTTGTTACTTTTATGCAATATCTGTGTTATTTATGTGTTACAATTAAATTTTTTTTCATACAGAAAAAAAAGTTTTTCTGCAATGAATATTACAAGAAGTTCGTAGTTGCAATTGTACATTCTACAAGAATGATTTTTTTTTTTTGCATTTTTACTCACAAGAATATGTTCACCCTGTAATAACAATATTGCAGATGACGTATGATAGTGGTTAATCCTGCTGAGTATATAATGTATATCATATTGATTTTATTTTACAGCCATAAGTAGTTTGGCAAGTCATAGCAATAAATCCTGTGAGTGTTCTTATGAGCAATGATTGCAATTTTCAAATCCATATTTGAGTAGAGATTTCGTAGTGGGTTTTCAACGTACACCATGCCAATTCCATATACCGATAATGAAATTCTTTATATGTGTATGATTTTTGATTCAGAAATCCATGGGTTTGAGTCCCTGCTCACTTTGGGTGATAACAGATAATTTCTCCAATGTGTTTGCCAATTCATTCATTTTGAATATGACATCCGTTCGTGATTTGAAGTTAAATGTTAGTTTCCGCCAGTTTCATTGTTAATCAACGCCTCTGAATTAAAACGAAAATATTTGAACTTAATAACTAAAACGGCTCAAATAACAGTTTTTAACAGTTTCTTCACAATCAACCAGTTGCAAATGTTTATTGTGAATTTGTACAACAGCCAAAATCTGGCTTCATTCTAATTTGAATTTTCATTACAATGGTAATGATTGAAATTTTTCCTCCCTAACAGAAAAAAAATTACCAATATTCGAGATTATTTTAAAATTGATTCAATGTTAGAAATTTTACAGGCAGCCTCCATTTAATATTTATTCTAGCATAATTCGTGCTTAGAGAAAATTTTCCTTCACAAACTTTGAAAGGAGGCTCTGTTTGTGGTTTTGATTTTAAGCTGTGATTCAAAGAGATTTGTGTGTTTGTTTAAAATTTCTTAAGATAAGAAATCTGTGTAATGCTAATGTTAGCTTTAAAAACTATTAATGACTGAAATCATGAATATAGTGAAAATAAATTGTGAATTCAAATCGTTTTAAATATTTGCAAATAGAAAATGTTTATAAATAAAATTTTGTTGTTATTATTACATACTTTAAATTTTTTGCACCGTATTCTTAAGTTTGATGCAGAAACACGATGAATCAGAATTAATGTAATATGAACAAAATGGTTGACAAATTACAATCAGAAGCCGATTAGATATCGGGAGGACTCAAATCGGAGGTGGTCAATTGGAAAGGATAATTTAGAACTTTTGTTAATATAAATTTGTTGTGACTAGCTTATGAGTATAAATTATAAGCAGATAACTATTTAAAAACATCTGAACAATGTCAATGCATATTTCTATTTAAAAGTTATGTTTAGCCAAAGTGAAGTACAAAAACATATGAGCCGATGTGTTTCAACAAAGTAGTTAACTATAAAAAGATGTATTAAACCATATTGAAAGGTTTTAACCGTAAAATCACCTTCATTAAAAGATCCTTCACTTAAAGACTCACTCCCTCAAGAGTCCTTTTTCATGGCATTATGTGACATCAATAGCTTAAGAAGAGAAAGAAATGTGTTATGGAGAAAAGGGATTTTCATACACATATTTTTGTTCGTATTTATTTTTTCCATAAATAACAGTTTTAAACAAATAACGCATTTTAATGTTTGGTGATAATGCGATATGTCAGAAGCAGAAACGAAAACGCATCATTTGGTAAAGTTTGGTGAATTATTAGTGGTGAAAACCGCATGGTGACAGTAGCAATAATATATTATAACGGTTTACTACACCCAAACGCGACGTATATTTACAACCGTTTCCCGTAGATCGAGTTACAATAATAATTGGTTAGTTTTTTTCAGTCATAGTCAAGGGTGGTTTTGGGGCGTTGAATTAGTATAGAGGTTGATAGTTAACAATTAACATTGAGTTTTATCTAAAGGTCGCTATCAGTTCCCAGAAGTTAAAAAAGTAGGGGCAGCCTTTCATCCCCTATTTAACCCCCTCAGAGGTGGAATTAAAAAAATCTTGGTACATGTATTTCCTTATTATTCACCAAAAGGCCAAATACCAACTTTTATGAATTTTTTACTTCAAAAATAGCTGATTTTCATACAAAGTTTCATCCCCTATTTTACCCCTTAGAAGTGGAATTTAAAGTAAAAACGGCCTTATTCCTTGTCTACACTATAAAGCAAGCCTCTGTGCAAAATTCCTGCTTTCTAGTTCAAAGGGTTTGAGCTGAGCGTTCATGAGACCAATCTCAAGACTTTTTTCGCTATTGAGAAATTAGTGCAAAAAATCGCAAAAAAAACCCAAATTTTTAAACAAATAATGCCAAGTGAGTATGCAATGTCAGAAGCAGAAACGAAAGCGCATCATTTGGTGTTTGGTTTATTGAGTTTGGTGCAGAAATGTTTGATACTGATGAATTAACCGAGGTCCTAAAAGTAATATTCACAATTGTTTATCTCGATAACAATGCATAAAAAGTAATTACATATTTTTCAGTGTCGATTGTTAAGGGAATTCCCGAGTAATTCCCAAAACGACGATGTGATAACAAATTGAAAGCACTGATCAGCTTTAATCTTGTTGCTGCAGTATTTATAAATTGGAAAGTCGAATATTTTCAATGATTACATTATCAAACATTTTTTTAAATTCGAATTTAATTGCAATTGCAATCGTCGAAGTTTTAGTATCACATAATTTCGATGGAATAAATTTCTGTTTAAGAGTTTTATTAATACATTATTTACTATATTTAAAATGTTCTCTAAAGTGTTGACAGAATTACTTGAAATGAATACATTTACTTGGAGAACTCTTCATTAAAAAGAACACGATCTTTCTTTAATATTTTCAAGAGTCTTTTGTATCCAGAACACTCGATCGCGATTGATTTGTAAATACAATAAACTCCTGCAAACAAATCATTGAATTTTAAATTACATTGAATAAAATTAAAACCAAGCGGGTTTGAATGGCCGCTTGTGAATATGGCAAATGGTCATTCGAGATCATTCTTTGCTTGCAGAAAAAAAAAACTACCTGTTCATCAGCATTTTTTCACTGGACAAAGTGATAGTGAAATGCGACGGGAATTGTTTTACGCTTCACCAAGTCTCTCCATATTCGATGACGATTGGATGTGCATTGAATAAAGTTTTACTAAAATCACATAAATTCAGTGAAGACCCTCCTCCGCATTTCGCATCGACGTCAACTTGTTTGGAAGTAATTTCACAATTGTAAATTATGGAAAAAAAAATTTTTTTTTATTTGGCCAACTGAATAGCATTGAAGTGTTTTGTTTTGGTTCATTAAAATATATAATATATATACCTCGAATACCTCGAGAATATACCTCGAAGCCGAAGAACGCATACGTTATCAGTTCTGGCCGGGGAGTTTATCTCAATATTATTTAAAGCAAGCAGCATTAATTAACTTACAAATCATAGGTCGATTCCAAGGAAAGATTGGATCATTTGGTTCTGCCATAGACAGAGGAGAGGAGAGACACATTGACAATACCTCAATGACCTCTGTGTATGAAGAAATAAAATAATTAATTAATAAAATAAAGTAGATTGAAATAAAATCAAAACAAAGCAAATCATCGGGACTTCCCCCAGACGATTGGAAAACCAAGCACATCGGCTAAAAAAAAATGATTTTCAGTTATTCGCTTCATGTAATTGAATACGATTTCTTAGAAATGAAACTGCAGGATGACACAAAAAATTCATTCCGTATTCACCCCACATGATTGGAAGAATAGATTTCGTGTCACACGACTTTTACTTCTAAATTCTCTTTTATGAGAATTTTCTGGAAAAAAACCGAAACATTTTATGATCACATTTACCTTTTTCTTACAAAACCAAAAGTATCAATTTCAAGAAGCAAAGTATTTTACAAAAGCACATTATAACTCATATAGAATTTGAAAAAATACGTTATTAGAAGTATATGCATTCTTTGGGCTTCTAGAAGTATAAATACGACTGCTAATGTAATTCAAATGTTCTTTTTTCTTTGAAAATCAATTTAAATATTTTTAGTTGGATGATAAACAAATGATGCTTGAATTCTGTAAATACAATCGGAAATTCAACCAATATTTACAGCAGAGATGACTATCAGCTAAATTCAAGTTTTAGGAGTAGAAACGAAAGAATTTAAATAATTTTTTAGTCAAAACCGAAACATATATATATATATTTTCAAAAAGAATGCAGTCTTAGAGTTGTTTTACCAAAAGAAATTGAGTACGTTACGAAGGGAAAACCAAAATGAACAGTTTCTTTCTGGCTTGATCAAACGGTTTTTGATATAAGAAATTTATTCGAACAGCGATCATCACAAAATGTTGCACTTGGATCCCTCGCAATCAAATCCATTCAAATCCTCGAATTTCAAATCCATTTTACAAAAATCAATTTTGTTATTCCAATTGAAATTGATTGTTTAATTGAACTTTTTAGAAGTACTTAGAATTTCTTAACACTTGGCATCTTATGAAAAATGTCAGGATTACAAAATTCTACAAGAACAACTACAAATTTTTCAGTTTTTATGTGATTGCTTTGATTAAAAAAAAAAATATTAGGAGATGAAATACGTAAAATCAATCATTGATTGATTGATCGTTGAATAATTTAACGTTGATCAAAAGTGAAATATCACGCTATTGAAAACCTCCCTTGAAACTGCACGATTCTAATTGATTATGTATCTGAAAATTGTTTATTCAGAATTTTAGGCCAACCAGAAAAAAGAGTTAAACAAATGAACACTATAAAGTAAATTAATCGGCATGAAATTATGAGAGGAGATTAGGGGTTGCTAATCACTGTACACCACTTTAAGAACCTAATATCAATTTATGCCGGTTTGAAAAATAAATAAATCACTTTAATTAATACTAATTTGTGTTTAATTTTATTTAATAAATTCCAAAAAAAATCGCCCTGCGAACTTTCAAATTGTGTTGAAGTGTTGACACAATTTCATATTTAGGAAAATTTCTTATAATTGGAGTTTGCTCTCTTTTACGAAAGGAACTAAACGTTCAATAATCAATTAATTGAAATTTTTGTGCATTGAAAGTGGTGTATAGTGATTAACAACCGCTTTCTTTAGGTTGTTGTTATATGAATGAACCGCGATAAACCGATCGTTTTACGAAGGATATCTCGTAAACGGCATGTATTCGAATTTTTTTATTATTTTGCCTGTAATTAGCGTCCCAAAATCTTTCGGGAAATATTGAAAGCAGTTATCATTATCGTGCCAATTATTATTCAACTAGAGCGAAATGGGAAGGAATCCCCCAAAGATAAGACAAAACACATTTTCACATTTCCAGTGAATAAAGATCAAGTTTCAGTCTCTAACGGCGAGATGATGACGCCCAGGGCATCCAGTATGTATAATATATTCCGTGCATGCGACAAATCACAAAAGTGGTTCTGCTATCTCAGCTCCGAGAGTTAATTTCAACTTTGTCTGTTTTTCTGTTGTGACTTTTTGTTTTGTGCTGAGACGAGTTGAAATTATAGCTGCCTCTAAAATCTATAAAAGCTAAGACTGATTGGCAAACATCTCAAAACAAGTTGTCGGAGCTTCGGTGCAAGATGTCCCGATCAGTAGTGTTAACGTTGTTGTGCTTGTGCGCCTTGGGCTGGGTCGGTGCCGATGAGACCCAGAAGATCTGTAAGTGATATTGAATACTGAATCAATAAGAGTTTGTTGCAATTTAACGAATCTTACTTTCCAGACAAAATGTGCATACCGCACATCTTTTACAATGACTGTCTGAGAATCCTTAAGGAACCTTCGGAAGCCGGTATTCAAATGCAGTGCGTTTCTGCACGCGATCGGTAAGTCTGCGGCGAACCAAAACGATGGATTTCGTTGATCGGAACTCGTTTCGTTTACTTTCAGAATGGATTGTCTGGATATGGTGAATAAACGTCAAGCGGATGTCATAGCAGTCGACCCGGAGGACATGTACGTCGCCTACCACATGAACAATCAGGACTTCCAGGTTATTTCCGAGATTCGTACGGAGACGGAGAAAGACGGTTAGTTTTAACAAGATCTAAGACGTTAAGGTTCAGTCTAATCGATTTTTATCGCTTCCAGCTGAATTCCGTTATGAGGGCATTATCCTTGTGAAAAAGTCATCCCCAGTGAAAACTTTACAGGACTTGAGAGGATTAAAGTCATGTCACACCGGTTTCGGTCGCAATGTCGGTTACAAAGTGAGTTAATCGTTTTTAAAATTCTACCTGATTTATCGATACTTTTTCAATTTATCCTTTAAAAATTCCTTAAAACTTATGCTGTATTTTTTTCAGATTCCCATCACGAAGCTCAAGAATTCTGGAATTTTGAAAGTTCGTCTAGATCCTGAAATTGCCCCAACAGAACGAGAGTTGAAAGCACTTTCGGAATTTTTCTCAAAATCTTGCTTGGTTGGCGACTACTCACCTTACCCAAACGTCGATCAAGTGTTAAGTAAGCAAGACGCGAATAGTGCATTTTATAAAAGCGAACTACATCCGTGTTATTGATTTTAGAAAAGAGATATTCCAATTTGTGTGCCCTGTGTGAAAAACCAGAGCAATGCAATTATCCCGACAAATATTCTGGCTATGCAGGTGCCATCAGGTGTTTGGATCAAGGTCAAGGTGACGTTGCATTCACAAAAACGTCCTTTGTGAAGAAATATTTCGGAGTAAGTATTGCGTTTAAATGTGAAATAAAATGTTATTGATAAATGTTTTAGTTTTCTGGTGATCAACCCGAGAGTTCTAAACCAGAAGACTTTGAGTATCTTTGCGAGGATGGAAGTCGCCGTCCAATAACTGGACCAGCATGTTCATGGGCTCAAAGGCCATGGAAAGGATACATGAGCAATGCTGACGTTGTGGAGGGACAAGATAAACTCAAGAAATTGCAATCTCGTATTGATTTGTTTTTCAAAAATGGACTCCAGAGCGAAGATAAAGATGCAGCTAAACACCTTCTGATTGAACCCGATCTTGTATTGCATGAAAAGAAGGAAGCGATCATGCCGAAAGAATACTTGGAGCGCGCCGGTTACAAGGATGTGATCGAGAGAGATGGTAGTATGACCCAGAAAATTCGGTTAGTTCTACTATTATAACAATAATCAAAAAATACTTATTATTTTAAAATATATTGCTTAGATTCTGCATCACAACTGAGCCAGAACTCGAGAAGTGCAATACTCTCAAGCGAGCTGCGTATTCTCGAGACATCCGACCTGAGTTTGAATGCGTAATGCACTCGAGGGCTGACTGCATCAAGGCTGTCCACGAAAATCAAGCTGATGTTGTGGTACTTGCAGGCGAGGAGTACAAAATTGGGCGCGACGGCAGTCTCAAGCCATTCATCTTCGAATCATTTGGCGAAGATAACGTTTACGTTGCTATTGTCGATTCTGATGTCTCCAGTGATGTTCTCTCTAAATCAGCACTGTAAGTGTAATTTATCAGGCGGACTTTGTTAATTGTTCAACAAAATCAATTTATTTGCACTCACCAGGAAATATGACAAAAGCAACAGACGTGCGAAATATGCTTCATACTTGTTCAATTTAAAACGTGGAAAAACTCCGTGTGCTGAAGTGTCGGATGAATCCTACATTGAGATTGTCAACGCGAAAGATTTAGCGAAACTGCAAAACAAGCAATTGGTTTGTCTGAATATGGAGCGCAAGCAATTGTCTGAATACAAAAGTTGCAATATCGAAGCAACCTTACCCAACGCTGTATTCATTCGTGATGGAATGTCCAATCAAGAGGAGAGCAACATCCTGCATGCGTTCATATCGCTTTCAGATGATTTTCGTCCGCATGGAAAGCTTGAAGACGTGTTTGAAATGTTTGGTGAATACAAGCCAGGTGCTCCAAATGTGATATTTAGTGTAAGTCGCATATTCTTTACTTTATTGTTGTTTATTTTTAATTCTTGATTCTGCTTTCTAACAGGATGAGGCTACAACTTTGGTTACGGAATGGAGGCCAGTCAATGGTGTTGATGAGAAATCATTCTCGAATTTACGCTGCAGTTAAATTTAACAATTATCGTAATAAAATATTTTGTGTAAAGTCTACAATCGCAATTTTAATTGTCCATAGTGCTTCAATGTTTTTAATAATATTTTTAAATCATTCGTCAGTAATTTAGAAGAAATTTTGAGAATACTTCTTGGCAACTGCAATTAAACAAATATACCAATATACGTAGTTTGAATTATAACAAAACGTATTAAAGACATACCATGTCATATACCATAGGTATAGGCAGATATTTTCTATTGCATATTAATAACAGTCCTTTGAATGCAAAGACGTTTGTTTAAAGCTTTTGCTGAGTATAAGTAGGAAGAAAAATAAATCCGTAGCTTTTTATCCCCAAGCTATATGAAATATTTTATTTATATAAAAGACGCCCGCTTAAAATTCTTATAGCAATTCTGGTCTGAGGTGTAATAACTTATCTAGTCCAAAGAGAAGGTCTGGTCTACATTCGATTTTCGGCTTGGCAAGTACGAGTACTACAAGTAAATTTTGTGCTTAGAGTATGAAAATCTGCAGACGGGGTTCGGAAGGAGAGAATTGCATCAATGAAAAGGAATTAGAACATCTCATCAATTTATATTGTATTTTCAAAAATCCCATATTTTCCATGTAACAATGATCTTTTCTCAAAATGTAGCAGATACAGATACAGCAAAGATGGCATTTGTTTTTCCCGGATACACAGTTTTGGACAGTTGTGTTTTCAGTCCGTTTAAAAAGTTTTGAAACAGTATTTATAAAGGGTTTTATTGAAAAACTAGTGGGATCCGGCGTGCGTTGCTACGCCCTGCCGCGCCTACGTTCCTACGCATTCTATTTGAAATTATATCATTCTTGGTATTTACTTCGTGTTGTATCTAAAAATAGTCGTTTGCAATTAAGCTCTGTTTTCTTGTGTAAAGGTACACAGTTGTATAGTTTGCAGAACACCACCCTTGACTGAAAAAATTACCCGCAAACACGACGTAGGTATATTACATAGAACCGTTTCCGTAGGTCGGGTTACAATAATAGTTTGTTAGTTTGTTTTCAGTTAAGGGTGGTTCTGGGGGTTGAATCAGCATAGTGTTGCTAGTTCTCATTGTGCTTTATCTGAAGGTGCAATAATGGACACTGCTAGAAAAACTAGATGTTAAAAACAGTAGGGATAGCGTTTCACTCCATATTTTCCCCCTTTTGGGGGTGAAATTTTCAAAAATTCTGGTACACTTGCCTTTATTTCTAACCAAAACGCTAATTACCAATTTGCATGAATTTTCAACATTAAAAATGGTGAATTTTCATACAAACTTTAATTCCCTCTTTTACCCCCTTAGGAGTTGAATTTCCAAAAATCCTGATACACGTCTTCCTTTACATATTTCTAACATAAGGCGAAATACAAGTTTTTTTTTAATTTTTTTACTTCAAAAATGGCGGTTTTCCATAGAAATTTGAATCCCTTGTTTTACCCCCTTGGGGGTATCGATCGCCACCAAACGTCACATGATGCGTCGCGAGACTATGCTACATTATCCCTGAAAATTTCATTAAATTCGGTTAAATGATTTAGAAGTGTATAGGGAACAAAAAAAATCACATCCTCTTTTATATATTATACCTAAGATTAAACACGACCAAATTTAGAAAATTAAAAACTTAGAGCAATATGAAAAGGTTTTTTTGAATTCATTTGCTTCCATATACCAGATTTCTTGATTATATGCAAAATAGGACGCCTTATTAATTTTTTCAAGCTCCATTTATTATTAATTTATAATAATAAAATTTAATTAATTGAGGTATAAAAATTAAAAACCCTCGGAATTTTCAATGGCACTCCGTATTTCAACAGTTATTTTTGAGTAGTGTACCCATTTAGCACTGTCGTGAAAAAGAACTTAATTTCAATCAATTTGATGTTATTAAATCATTAATTAAATTACCATTTCGTTTGAAATTATGCTAACCATCTTGGCATATTACAGTATAGGTGCCTGAAATTAAAAATCCATTACATTGTTGCATCGCGACAGAAACAGGTGGAAGCAAATCTCAGTCAGAAATCGGAATTGATCACTTACGTGCTTCATGTGGGGCGTGTAATTGACAAAATAGCGCTTGCAAGTTGCAGCCACTTGCATTGTTTGACGTTAATGCGTAATTAATTTCACAATGAGATTCGCGCTTATCAATCAAATCGGAGAAAGATACATGCACCATGGCCTCAAAGTCGCCGTAAATGGAAAAGGTGTAATTTTCAAGGTGGCTGCGAGCCTCAACGGCGGCTTTATCGCGCTATTAAGTTTCAGCGTCAATGACTCATTACCGCGTTGCGTATAGCGGAAGTGGACAACTTTTGCATGCACTTCAAGCACTCAAAGGTTTCAAATAGAAAGTCGTACGACAAGATTTCTGCGGTATTTCCGATTTTTATGCAATTTCGATATTATTAAAAAAATGTCTCAAGTTTTTGGGTAAATTATAAAAATTTTTCAGTTAAATTTAATTATTCGCAAATTTACGACTGAGCAGTGAACTGAATCAAAATTCATTATTTACTAATCCCAAAGCTAAAAATGAACTTCGCGCATTTTATTTTTTGCGTCTTTCCTTTCACTCACCGAAGAGCCTTGTCTTGAGAATTTCCAAATTTTTATTATTCCTACGATTGAATGTTGTTTTATTTCGTTACCCTGCAAGATTTCTCAAGTTCACTTGTCTGATGTTAAAGCCGGTGTTAATGTTAAGTAACATTACTTAAATAAAAGTGATCCGGTTTTTGGTGTGTAAACAGAATACTCAAAAATCTCAATAGATTGTTTCAGAATTAATACAATTTTGGGTGTGGAACGCCATTAAAAAACCCAAACTCATATGTGTAGTGTTTACTAAATAATTCACATATTATGTTTCGTAAAAGTTGTAAATCAGGAACAAACAAGCGAACAAGCAAAAGAAGCACAATGTGTAAAATTCAGTACTAAACAAGCTCGCCAAACAAAATCCACGAGTGTAATGCAATGTAATCACTCCAGTGAAACAATTGTTTCAAGATACTTAGGAAGAGTATTCGTAACATCTGGAACTTACGCAAATCTTACTGATTTTGCATAACCGGCTAAATTTAAATCGGTTGTAAAACATTAGTTCAAGCTTCAGTAAACAAAATCATTTAAACCGAAATTCACCATTCACACGAGCGAGAATAAAATTGCAACAAATTTGAAAATTTCAAAGTGTTGCGCGGGAAATGAAAAAACGTGGAGAGATGTCTGAAACTGAAATCAGTCAATCGTTGTAACTTTCCCTGTGACCCATTGACCCCGAGACTCGAGATCGGATGACGCCATCGACTTAGAAAGATCATTGTTAAAATTTAGTGTGTAGATTAGATGCACGATGCTTCCGATAATCTAAGATACCCCCACCTCCTCCACCATAGCTGCTGCTGTGTGATATGTGGAAACAATTCCTGATTTAACGACACCTTAGACCTTCCAACTCCTACAAGCCAGTGACGGTGTGCCAGCGGGTTCCCTTATTGGACCGAAGTTGATTGAAATTTCGAAACGTTTTTCCATAGATACTTTCAAGTGACGCAAATGCAGTCACGTTTTGTCATCCACCCAACTGGCTGACTCGAAAAGAATTTGCAGACTCTACGCGAAAGCGTTCATTCTTGTGTGATCTAATCATATTGGATTGCAAAAAAACACGTGCAAAAAGCAAATCGTGTCTAAGCTACCTGGTGATTCTGTGCGATCGGCTGCAAGCTCCTCTTAAGAGTCTTCTTCGGCATTTGAAATCGATAGGACGTTTTCCAACTTAAGTAGCTTCTTTGGAATCTGCACAGGAAACAAAATCTTGTGCAATAATCTCAAATCGTCATGGGAACAGATGTCTATAAAAAATGAAATGGGGAAAACGATTTACAAAACAACAATAATATATGCAATTCACGATTAGTCCATAAGACTCAGCATTCTGTGCTTTACAACGCTTCAAGGCTGACATCCTATCTATGCGAAGATCGCGTAGTTCTGCCTCGTCACCAGATCGCTAATCGAAACACGAAAGAATAAAGCTCCCAGAAGTTTCCTTCCTGTTCGCACTCTTTGCACGCCAATTTGCACCCACATGAAAAAAGTTACCACAAATACGAAAACTAATTAATTACCAAATAGTTAATTTGCTGTTGATCATGCTTTTTACCTGCACGCAAGCCTCTAATGGGAAGGAGGAACGGACTCGCGGTGCCAGCTGGCCAGCAGGAAGCCAGCAACTCGTTCCACATGCATTCAGCTTCGCGCGGTGTCCGCGAGTGTGACCACGAGCCGTGTTGAGTCTAGATTGTCTTCCAGCGATCGTGAGTCTCGCAGGTAATAGGCAATTACATTCGGCAATAGCCCACCTCCACGGTAGCCTCAAAACTTGGAGGATTTTTCCCACAATAATTACTTCCTTGTAAGAAAATGCCGCAAAGAATTCGCGATTTTGGTTCTCAATAGTAAAACTGATCTTCGTTTGATCAATTGATCCCCATCGATCTACGCATTGAAATCTGCACCAGTAAGAACCGAAATATCTGTTTGCTATCACGATCATCTCTGGTTTTGGCAATTGATCATTAAAAACTTGTGCAATTTGGTAATAAGTTGGTTTCGTTTCGAAAGTTTTCCTACGAGTTGCACAAATAGATGTTTTGTAGGCTAAGATAACAGAAATTAGGACCCCCAACATTTGAGAAATGCCTCACAAATATATAGGGCAATTAGCTGAAACAACAAAGCCGAAGGCGAATGGCTTTAAATATGCACAAACTTGAACGCCAAAAACACTCTTAATAAGCACCTACGTATGAACTATGGAAATGTTTGCAACAATTCTTTTTAGCTTAACAGACATATTTTTACGGTCCAGATTAAGTCCGTGGATGTATCATTAAAATTAAAATGGAAACGGTTGTGGTCAGGTAACTTGACCGTTGAGCTTTCGGAATTCTAGCCACAGACAGTTTCCTGTGCACTGCGAGTAACAATTGAAGGAGCTCACTAATAATTAGCCCAGGGAAAACAGCAACGAAGTCGCATTGTGCATTACTTCCACTCGCAACGGGTGGCATTGTTATGCAAATTGTGATGTTTATGCAAATTATTATTAGTAAAAAAAAACACTAAATTGGTGCAGTGACAGACTCGCGCATGCCGAACAGACTTTCAAACTCGATCACCGAATGCGAATCGGAACTGATCACCTACGCGTGATCAAGATCCGAACGGAAACTTCTTGAGAATTGCACAAAATCAAGGTGTTAGAAGCCCAGACATGCTTTGGTTGCGGCGTCAACGTTAATGGGTTAACAATTTTTTTCGCATTGTTTGAGAGTTGTGCAGCAACGAATTTCGTCCAGTAAAACAAACGCATTACATGTTTGGACAGCGACCACAACTCGTTCGGTTTGTCGCTGGTGTAATGAGCTTTCGGGCCAATTAGCATATCCACACTTAATAAATTAACTTGGCAGAAGTCTACTCGAGTTGAACGTTGCGAAATCCACTACAAACGCGGAAATGCCATCATCCCCGATAAAGCGTTGGGACGGGTTGCACTCGGCAGTGGAGTCAGGGAACTGCAGAGACGAATGGTGGCAGCTCCTGCAAATTATTGGAACATCCAGCGACAAGATGCTTTGCCCAGATGTTGTTGCTGTTGTTTGTACCTAAGTGATGAGATAATGGCGAGTTTTTACCACTGCAACCGAAAGAGTACGGAAGAAAAAGTTTGCAATCCACCTATGAAACTATCTCCTCCTCACCCTCGGGTCTTAACAGAGGTGCCAGGGGAATGCCAACATCTATTAATGCCCCGAGTGTATTGTTGTTGCTGATGCATTTCGTTTGTTGCATAACAGTGTAACAGTTGGTGCTGAAGATGATCGTTAGACCAAGTGCAATGGAGACTTGTTAAGAATCAAATGGTTTAACCAATGAACTCTTTTGGCAACTTCAACCGATTGCAAATTGTTTCGGAAATAAATTCTCAATGAAACACAATAGAAATATTTCTATCAAGTGGTCTACATGAGTCAATCTTGGAAGTGGATTCGAATTCATTCCGGTATTGTATTGTGCTTTCTTCTATACCAAATCCTTCGATTACTAATAATTTATCATTTGAACACTTTCATTTACTGTGACGTTAGAATGTAGCCATAAATCTTTGTGTTCCAACACATGTACTATGAAAGATGCTTAAACAGGAAGTAAAAATTGCTGCGGAACCGAAGAAACCCCACCCAAATGCATGATGGAATAAATCTGCTTACGGCACAGCACACACGTCCTTGGTATCGATCTGCACGATGCACAATCCACGATTATTCCGTTACAATGCGACAAATCTCTGCAAGGAACTTCAGTCATGCAAATTATCACCAGTGCAGCAAAAAAAGAAAAAAAAAGAGAAGTTATTTCCAAATGCGTGAATTTGAATTACAACAAAAGCCGTTTTTTTAGCAAAGATTTCAGATGCCAGATGTCTTTTTAGCCACCCAAAAAAATTGCTGAAAATTTTGGAAACATCAAATGTGGGTCACTAGCGCGTCAGACTTTAACGACGTGCTAATTGTGGAAACAGTGGAGGCTAATTGCAGTCGAATTCGATAAAAAAATATATATAGTATCCGTTGTGTAAATCACCAACACACCTGTTGACAGTGTACTTCCATCGTTTTGAGTCCAACAGCCCCAAGATTGGACTGAAATTGAACTCGCGATCATTTGCATTCGCAGACTTACCTTTTAAATTCTCCCAAGTTATGTTTCACAACATGGCGAATCGCGCCTCGAACAGATTCTCGGAGGCATGGAGGAGTGGTTCCCTTTTGTGTCAATAACTCACGATCAACCAAATAAAATTTCATGAATTTTTCATGTACAAACCAATCGAAATCTACGCCGATCCTGTCGAGTGGTTTCCTTCTTTAAGCCGCCAATCATTTATTCCATATTCGAGTCAACATGACTGGCACTCATAAATGTCAGCCTCAACAAGTATGTGTCAATTTTCTTTGACGATTTTAAAATGACTAAATGATTGACGAAGATGAAAAGCTACGGCTACCGCACCAATGAACAATTTACATAATTTAGTCAACAAACATTTTCATTGTGATTTTGTAAAAAGCTTACTAAAGTGTGCCACAACAACAACAGTTTCCGAAATGGTCCAAGACCACAAATAACGTTATTCAAAACTCTTTTGTTCATTTACTAAACTTTTCTTGCTATCAGCATTTTTTTGTATGTTCCGCAACAATAATCAATTTATACAATCTAAACAATTTTTTGTATGAAAATTCGTTTAAAAATAATTTATCATAACATTTCAAAAGTTTTATTAGTATAAAGCAAAAATAAATGTGTTTTATACTTATTTTTATGTATAACTTTAATTCCACCTTTCAAAAGTTAGTTCAAACCGGAATCATGCTGAATTTTGCAAAATATTCCAATATCTCACCATCGTAATAAATGCATGAATGTTGTTTTAGAATTACTGATTGTATTTACCGTTAATGTATAGTCAATTTAAAAAATCTCTGGCGCATCTCCAGCAATTGCAGTTTCGAACAAAAGTTTTTTTAGGAAGTTCCATGCGAAATAACGTCAAGCCGTTTCCGACGTGTTGACGATGTTTGGAGTCCTGAGTCTCGAGTCAGGGAAATTGTTTGCCGGGGGGAAATATAACCAATTTACCCACAAGTAAACAATCAAAGCAGGTATTATAAAGAACAACAAATACTTGAACACAGTTTTTAATTTCTCAAGATCACTTTGGGTAGTTCCTTTAGCTCGGTTCCTCTGCCGTCGTCTTATTATTTTGGCGATCTCTTCCTTTGGCAACTTCTTATTAGGCGATAATCTTCGCAGCTTTTCAAGACCTTTACTTTGCGAAGTTCTGAAGATTTGCTGATGATTCACAAAGGGTTGACGATTTCGACTATTTCTAGCATCCATTTTCTGTAAATAATCTTACACTAACAAAACCACAAACAAAGAATTGTTTACCGTTTATTGACAGTTTGACCAAATTAGCAGCAAAATTTCGATTCCAATTTCGATGAATTACTCCTAATGCACGTTCGATGATTTATGTGCAATATAAGAATATTCTATTTTGCAACGCACTCTGTTTTTGAATCATTTGTTATTTGTCACTGTCAGCAGTTGTCAGCACTGAATCGAACGATTGGCGTCAAGGGCGCGTTCAAAAACTCAACTATAGTTAACTATAGTCACAATAGTTAACTATAGTCACTATAGTAAACTTTGGTCCTTCAAAAACTCCGTGGTTTAATAAAACATAACTATTTTGCGTTCAAAAACTCCCGTATTTAAGTATCTCGTAGTTTAATATTGACTATACTCAGGGGCAGGTTCAGCCAGTAGTAAGTTTTCGTATGACAGAAAGAAAGAAGAAGGAACTACTGAACTCAATTTAAGACAAAAAAAAGCTGTAAAAGGGTAAACTCAAAAATATATTTTTGTTAAACAAATTTTAGTAATTTTTTTAATAACGCTAATAAAATGAACATTTTCCTTGAAAAATTTACCCAACACTGACGTGAGGGAAAGAGACAAGTAATGATTTTTGTTTTTGACAGCAATCTCCTAGTTAACTACTCAAACTTCAAAGTCAGGAAAAGTTGGTCTGTGCAAAAATTCATTATAATGCAGCGCTCAGTGATTACGACTTAAGTCGAAGTGTTTTCTTTATAGTTTTACAAATTCCTTGCCACCATTTGACGGGTGAATTATAAGAAAATTCGATTCGAAGAGCAAAATTGAAAAGAAGAAATCGTCGAGAAGAAGGAAGCAGTCGATTTATGTCAAAGTGCTCGGCATTTTGTGTTGGTGTCGTCGGTAATTCCATCCCCCCAAATCAAATCAGCTTGTAAATTGTCATTTAGCCGCCATTTTTGAGGACTTGCATTTGCGTGCTTGTTGTTCTGGAAAAGAAAAGGAGATAAGGTAATTATAATTTCAATAAATTAGAAAAAGTACTTTCGTGTAATTTGTGTAATTTTGAAGTAATAGAACAAGAGTTGCGGCATCCCGAGCCTGTTCTTCAAACCCCAGCGGTACGAGGTACAGCATCGTACGGGTGCAACGATGGCATTCAATTGGGGTGGTAATGGCGGCGATAGAGGAGCCTACGTCGTCAGCAGCGCCAGTGAAGGTCCCCAAATACAAAAAAAATGCACATATCACCAGCCAGTCCATAATAACAATCGGGCACAACAGCAACAAAGGATCTTGAATAAGTCCACCGATGGCATTCGAAGAAAGAGGCCCGAGGATAACACGCCGCATCATATTTTGCTGTTTAATATTTTTAATCCAACGTTGAATCCATTTTATGAAATTACAGTAGATGTTCTTCACAAAATTTGTCATCCCCACGGCCAAGTTGAGCGAATTGTAATTTTCAGAAAGAATGGAGTCCAAGCAATGGTTGAGTTTAACACCGTGGAAGCAGCCACAAGAGCCCGAGAACATTTATATGGAAGAGACATTTATCCTAAATGCTGGACTCTTAACATTTACTATGCCAAGAAAGAGAGACTAAACCTAAAGGTATACAAGAACGACACAAACACAGGCTGGGACTACACACTGGCCACAGCTAAGGAAATAGGCAACAAGCGTTCACCGTTACTTGAAGAACCATTATATGGAACTCGTCCTCAGCCATACAAACCACCATTGATGGGTCCAGGCGCTGGATTTCCACCGTACGAGCCACCTGACTTTCACCAAACCACCGAGACAGGGAAGGGTGCACGGATGCATCCAACCGCATTGATGATGGAATCGCCATTAGCTCCTGGACGTAATGGACAACTCACATTTCCAGCACAAGAACAACAACATGGCTCCGTCATGATGGTTTCCGGACTCGATGAGGAAACTTCGAATACAGACAAACTATTCAACTTACTTTGTGTCTACGGGAACGTTGTTTGGATAAAATTCTTAACAGTCGAAAAAGGTACAGCAATAGTGCGAATGGGTGATTCTGAGGCAGTTGAACGTTGCATACAGCATTTAAACAACATTCCCGTCGGAAATAATGGGAAAATTCAAATAACTGTCTTAAAACAAAATTTCCAGTTCGAGGTCTTCAACCCATTCCGCCTTCCAGATCACATATCAAGCTTTAAAGAATACACTGACTCAAGAAACAACAGATTCCTGACACCTGCGCAGGCTAGCAATTATCGCCTCTTGCTGCCAAGTAAGATACTACACTTTTTCAACACTCCACCGTGGTTGACTAAGGAACAGTTAATCGGAATCTTTAACAGTAAGGGAGTGACACCAACGTCGGTTACAATATTCCCCCCGATAACGGAACGGTCATCGTGGGGCCTGATCGAATTCACAAATATCGCTCAAGCAGTCCTGGCCATTATGATGTGCAATCACGAACCAATCAAGGGAAAAGATACAAAATTCACGTTCATAATGAAACTGCGCTTCTCATTGGTCAACAAAGTGTATGAACACCGGGAACAAGGCGGCCAAAAGGGCGAGAATGACAGGATAAAAACGAATGACGGCAGCTATTAAGATTTTTCTCAAATCGTTTAAACCACTATAATCGTAATTAACTAAATAATTACCATTCACACATGTTGTAGTGAAAGAAATAAATAAATGAATAAAAACCTTTAAATACAGCACACAATAAAAGTACTTTTTTGGCTTTAAATCAATTCTTATTTCCGAAATCGTTCGAGGTTTCTTCATGACACTCGGAATATCCAATGCTCCATTATAACTAAGAGAATATTTTTTTCTGCCTGATTTTAGTTTAATTAGTCTTCCAGTAATGAAATTTTGAATTTCGTATTACAATCGAATATGTTGAAGAAACAAAATAATTGTTGTAATGATACAACTTTGTGAAAAATTTGTCAATCGCTTTCTAAAGTCCAAAATATTTGAATTGCACGACTTGTTCAACACGCTTGAAGAAATTCGAAAATTCAGAAAATGTTCCGCTGCCATTTCCATTTCACATTAATTTTTTGACTTTATTTTTTTCAAAATGAAATTTTTTTCGATTTGCACGATCTAATTCTGCACAGATGTTTAAATGTACTAAATCCGAAATCGATCGAGGACAACGACTGAAAATTTTAAAAATAATACGTTTGCATTTTTATATAGACAATTGCATACTTGATTACAAATAATATCCACTATGTACATTTACAAAACGATAAGTTTATTTGCAGCAGATACAACATAAAGGGTTGCAGCATCGAATTCGAAACCCTTGACATCCTTTGAAAATATTTTTGTAAAACACTTCGACGGTAACCATTCGGTCCTTTCTCTAGTTATCGTACAATCGCAAATCCTAGAGCACCTCTTAACCCTTGCTCTTCACCTTCTTGGTAACTGCCACTTAATTGGAACATTGTGCATTATTAATGATTCCGACATCACCACGAGCCACTCGTAGTCCAGATAAAAGTCATTTATTAATTTATGAACAACATGAGAAGTCGAAAATTGAAAGTCATTTTCTGTCTCCCATTCAAGTGCACAATTAAATATTTTATTTGAATAGTGTGGTGACCCATGGCCCCCCGCGATACCTTTGCCCTGACGCAAACGTTCACCATCCTTCAATGGCGGAAATGGCAGACAGACATATTGAATTTCGATTTGACGGTTTCGCATTATCGCGATGGGATACGTACTTCTTCAATTGATCGGTAATTAATCGGTGACCATTGGGTCCTCTGAGGTGACGTTTTCACGATCCCCACAAGCTTTTCGTATGCGATAAATTAAACTTTCCCAACGTATGCCAAAATTAGAAATGAGGAAGCAATCAGGTAGGCTGACCGGTCAAATCCCGCCTAGAAATCTTTCACTCGTCTCTTGGATTGCAATTGTTTGTAAATTCTGGCATCGTGCCCTCTCCGATGATACTCATATTTTTTATTTAAAAAAAAAAATAACAAACATGAAAAAACAAAATAGGAAGAGATGAAGAAGAAAATAAACAGACTTGTCTCGTTTACAAACCTCCTCTGGTGTTATGTAATTTTCTAGTAGTTGTGTGAAAGACGCATTTTCTGTGGCCATTGCGACGATTCGAATTTAAGAAGCAGCAATGGGAAAGGGGTTCAAAGAATGCAAGATGGATGCTGGGTGAATGATGAGAGCTACATTGTGCTTGATTAATGGCAATAATTACACGTTATTATGTAAGAAAAACTGGAGCATTTTTGATGTACACCTGAAGCAAATTTTGTGATGTACGACTTTGGGTTGCGAAAAACGGTCCTGGAAATCAACCAAATATCAATCACTGAAATCCGTAATAACTGCACGAGAGCCAAATTGCAAATTCACTGTTGACGGTGATTACCTGTTTACAGTGCTAATGGTAGTATCAGTGATTGGACTCTTACCGGGAGTACAGCAACTTAATGTGGAACAATTAGTGAGATGAAAGCAATTCACTGGATTTATTGTCGACGAGTGGATTGAGTGTGCACTGTGCGCACTTTCCTCAAGTTGCCTGAAATGATTTCTTTTCATCACCCAGTGGACGATGTTAAGACAGGCGGAAGCTGGTTTCTTGCACTTTGTTTTTCAGTGTAATTCTCGGTAATCGAGATTGTATCAATTTATCGTACTACATTTGTGCTAGAAACACGAGCCCCATTCAACTGTAATGATGTCTAATCAGGAAGTTCTTTTGAGACGGAGATGAGGGAAAGTAATTCACTGAATTGTGATTGGGATGAATCTATGTTTATGAATGATGTTATAAAACCGATAATTACATTTAAGTGTGTTAATAACAATAAGGAGTGCAATCGAATTGGGAAAACAAATAAACCATGACAAATTTTTGAAAGAAAGGTAATTCATTTGGATTCTGGTGTCATAAAGTAATAAAAAGCGCTCCAAATTTTTCACAAAGATACCTATGTATTATATAATTTCAAAAATAATTTTTTTTTCTTCTGCATATTTGATGAAACGAAATTCAAATTCTCATTACTCAAAAATCGATTGAGTTAAAGTCATGCAGAAAAAAATATTCTATTGAGTTACATATTCTGACTTCTGAGTTTCATGGGTAAACCTCGAACAATTTCTTATGTTTTATTTCTCAATTCCCCCCACACCATAAAATCCTTCGATTAGACCCTAAAGCGGGGAGGATCGTTGTCAGATGGCACTTGATTTTTGCACCAAATTTCATTGATTTATTTCCAGTAGTTTGCGAAAAAAAGCCTGGACGGGGGACGGCGGCGGACGGACGCATTTTTTTGATTGATTGATTGATTGATATTTTTGAAATCTATATCTATGTATCTCAAAATGAAATCTGTTAAAATTTCAGGGGGAATTATAATTTTTTTTAGTGCTTGATTCCAAAGGTTTTTATTGGAAATAATAAACCAAAACCAACTTCAACAATTCACACTTGATTCCATCGTTTGAATTTTAATATTTGCAGTTATTTGACATGCCAAGATCATGCTCTAAATTCATAGAGTCCATCGACAGTTTCCAAAGTGCCTTATACCTCCGAATAGCTTGCTCCCTGCGCTAGACGAGACACTCCCAGATCTGTTCTGAGATTGAACATATCTGACTCATACTGACATAATTTGTTAAATTTATTAACAATACAACAGTGCCGAATGCGAGGCAATTTTTGATTAATGCAATGTGAAGTAGTCTTTACGTACATTAACTGCGAGTGCAAGTTAACTCCCTGTAAATTCTTTCTAGCTGACGTTGCTCAAGGACAATGCCGCCCAATATCTTGGCCATTTGGACAAATTGCATGTCGCAGATTGCCGAAGCACTTTACCGATAAAATAAATCAGAACAAAACACCTCGATTAACCTATGGATTTCACTTTTGTCAAAAATCAACAATGCATGAAAGTTGAGCAACTGATAGTGAAAATTTTAAATTGCACAAATTTGGCGAAGTGAGGGGAGCGGATTGGGATCAGGTGAGGAGCTAGAATCACATGCGCTGTGCCAGCTCGACTTGCGAAGGCGAACAAGCCGGAAAATTAATAGTTGAATTACAGTTGGATTACACCAATAAGTCGGCGGGAGGGAGGAAAAAAAAAATCCGCCCCACAGATAAGTGCAATGTTCGCAATTTCATACTTCCCGCCGGATTCAAACCGGCCTCAAGCTCAACAAGTTCTGATTTTGTGAATTATGCCGCAGCGAAAATTTCTTAACGCCATTTCGAGCCAGTGAACAACGCGAACAGAGCTGTCCTTTGAGCTCGGCTCGCGTTTGAAAATAGAAATGTTCTCGCTCACGCCAGGTGACACTTGCTGATAATCACGGATCAGGTGATTTCGCAAAATTTAATGCAGCATTGGCTCAATAATTAGTATTGGCAGCGGATATTGAAGCTGAATTGCCGCAAGTCCAGTGCTTCTGTGGGAAATGGAATGGTTTTTCCGTTTCTTTCATTGTGTCTTTTTTTTTTTTGCAAAAATCAATCATTGCAATGATTGTACTTTTTTTTTGTTCAAATTAAATTACACCTGTTGGACAATTTAGTTGTACAATGTACAATCAATTTCTGCAATAGACAGACACTGATTTTGCAATTACCTTATTAATCGGATTCGGGAAGAATTATTAAGTGAAAAGTGCACATAAATTGATATAATTCAAAATTTTTAAGTTCAAAATATAATTATATAATATATAATTTTTCAATCGTAATTTTTTAAGTAAAATCGCCAGAACTATTGCTAAAAAGTATCAGGAACTATAGAACTCATGTGCATGCGAAGAGAACTCACTTTTATTTTTGATCTGCTGGGAAATGATCTGCTAAGTTTCCGGACATATTCGACTGTGGGTTGGAACTTCCGAACTTGGAAGTTACTTTTCTCCGCATTTATGTAAGTCTAAGCTACAAGTCCCGAAGGATGCGTGTATGAGTGTATCTGAAGTTCAAAAATATTCTTTTCTTAAAGACAAAGGATGAATCATGGTTTTAAACTCCTTGATCTTTTTCTTGTTTATGAGCGGAGAGCTCTGGTGAAAAAATTCGTATTCTGCGCATTTTCTAGGAAATGACAATACGTTTTACTATCGTAACCCGGCCCAAACACGACAGACTTTTTTCCTGAAAACTGTTTGCAATCCAAGTTTGCTGGTCGGCTACACAGGGTCCAATGTTTTCTGAAATTTTATGACCCTCAGCATCTTTTCAGCCATGAACCCCTCAAAAAACTGGTCCAGCCCATAGAATATCAAAAGATTTAGATATTTTCACAAAATTTTCGTTAAACTGTACTTTTGCAGAGGAAGTTTAAGGAAAAAATTTCTCGTGCATGGGCCGGGTAAGAAACAGATGTCCTTAATTTTTCACCATATGACTAGGTATACGCCCAACAATAAAAATATGTTCAATAATTAGAAATTTTTCTTAGTATTAGAAATTTTAAAAATCTCAGCTTTCATCAACAGTGGAATCAATCAAACTGGATTCAAAATCCTGTCCGGGGTAAATTGTTTACCCACTAGAACAATCCCTAATCAAAAAAGGTTCAAACTTGCATTAGAACTGAAGATAGCAATAAACATTCCTCATAACCAGCACTTCACAAGATTTATGACGGGATCGGTTTTGTTTCGAAGTTTCAATTACCTAAACTCGCTTATAACAAAATAATGACCCATTACTATAATTTTCTTAAATCGAACAATATAAACAATATATCATTATATTTTAGAAAAACAAATCTTATGATAAAATAAATTTGTGGAATTGTTTTCATGTTGCTTCAATTTAATTAAGTGTATAAAGTTTGCTGCTTAAAAAATTAATCAATATTGCTCAAAAATAGATTAACATAGAACATTTTCGCTGAATTTCATGCAAAGATTTAATTATTTATCTAATGGGGCCCATAAATTGTTTTTAATCTGTTCATCGGAAAAGGCATTTTTTTTTTAATTAACTAAAACCCAAAAACATTGTAAATTGTTCACGTTAGTCGAACGCGACCAGTTTGGTTCAATTCGAATGTGGTCAAACTGTTTCGGACTCCAGCCACGGCACTGCGCCACTCGCTTAAAGGATCCTTTGTGCCTAAGCGGAAAACCGCAGGCGATGCAATCCGGCATTTATCAATGTGGCATGTCAACGCTTGACTGATTAGGGCAATTAATGTGTCCTGTGATTCGCATGCAATCAGATTAATTTGGTAATTTTGCAATAACCGAATCGATTTCTGCATACCACAAAATTTAGAATTATTAACGCTGAATATCAAGCGCAAGGAGAGCCTCGATTGTTCAGGAGTTTGTTCAGTTGTTCTCGAAATTCAGGAGCACCGGAGCGCGCCTTTCATTTCTGCTGTGGAAGATAAATCAGTAGCGAGTTGCTGCCACGGGTAATTTGGACGCGTGCATTTAGATAAATTAATCGACCATTAATGGGGTCTTTTGGGTGCAGAATGCAGATACGGTTGCGCCGCACATATCCCCGCGGCAGGAGGGGTCCAGCGGAGGTTTGCCAGTGATGCAGCCACAGATAACGAATTCTAGGCAGTCCGGCGGGATGGGATTTGGCATGCGACGACCTGACAACACCCCAAAAACGCTATCATGTCCCAATCGCACCCGGGCAAGTTGCACACCCAAAATCATTTCGGTCCAGCAAGGAGGCTGCGCATGCGCAATCGGCCAGAAGTGCGCCACACCAACATGCGCATTGCACTAGATCCATCAATAGTCACTAGTCAGATGTGCAATCAGAGCATTGCACGCCTGCACCTTGTCTTATTAGGCGTGCAGTTGTCGATTTTTGACATGCCAGGTGGGAAAGTCTGTCCGTTAGTCACTGGCAGTCTGTATCTAGTCTGGTTCATGGTCAATACTGATCTCCGACTAGTGTTCGGCACGTGATTTATTTCAGCAATAAAATTTGTGGCCGGCTGCCGTCACCGCGGGCACGATTGTCCACCGCCAGCGGTAGACAATTTTATTTGATAAATTATCGGTGCACGCAGGTGTCATTTAGCGCTCACCCAGGAACGGACCCGAACCGATGTAGAATAATGCAGGAAGCGAAATTCAGAATTGTTCTAGCCGTGATTTTATCAGAATGGGCGGTGTACATTTTGCATTGCAAATGAACGCATGAGTAAGAATAACATGGAGCATTTTGGAGCCACCCTTGACGGGATCACGTCCTCGAAAAATGTTCAATATTTAACATAGATTGATATTTCAAGTCTGGTTTGACATATTTTGGCATGTTTGAAAAGACTTATGAAGTGCGATTTTGACAGCAGTTGTCTTTTAGATGAACCTTGCTCCAAATTCCATTTCTAGACGTACATTTAGTCGTGTTAGTAGATCAATTCAATCGCAGTCTGAGAAGTATTGAATTAATCATATGTAGGTATCAATATTCAGCTGGCAAAAATTCAATTTTCTCTTAGGTATGAGTAAATTCAGAACTCTGACGTAATATGGAGTATACCACCACGAAAGTGACTTATGTACAGTACATTGTACATATCCTCTCACACAGAAATAAGTTAGTAAGATACAGTGGTGCACAAACATTACTTAAATGACGTACATGACAAATTTTGTAGGAACGGGCAGATGTAAAAAATCTTCTTAATAGTTACAATACATTTCTGTTTAATATTAGTAATAATAATACATTATTACAGAATTAGTCAACGAAGATTCAACGTTATTTGTGGTTTGTGGATGACGCGTAATGGCAAAATAAAATAACAAAACAAATAACAAAATCAATATTTTTTCCGCAATAACTGTATTCTAATCAAATGTTTACAATAAACATGAGACGAAATTTGAATAACTTTGAATTGTTTTATTTCAAAATAATGCATTCTTCTTGCTTAAAATTGTTACTACTAATGTTGTGTGTAAGCTTTACAATATATTCAACATTGAACACACAATTACTAGTTATTAGTTAATGAAATTCTTACAGCCATCCATGTGTTTGGTTGCAACATTTTGAGAACTGCTGTATTCGCATTTCTAGAGATCTTTGGAAGTTATTTTACCGAGAATCCATGTTTTTTGTTTCTTTGGAAATAAAACAGCGATGTGATGCAAACATAAATTAGGAGTAGCTATGTAAAATATGCTTATAGAAGAGACATGAATATAAATTATAAAGCAGAAAAAGAAAAAAGAAGTGTTTGATTTGTAGTATGTCTTTGTTCTTTTAAATAACCTCGGCAAATGCACCGACTTTCCCCCAAATAGTCAACTTGCATATTACAATTTAAACAAAATGAAAACTCAAGGTAACGCGACAAAACGCAGAGTATATTTAATCGGATTCGTATGACAATAAAACAATTCAATATTAATCGAATTTCTCAGCCATTTCTACGGCGGCTTCCCTTTTGATGAGTATTTCCCAGATTGCAGCATTGAGTGCCCTCATGTCGTCCAGAGTACTCTCCCCCTCATCATCTGTATCCACGTCACTCGGGGAATTCGGGGGTGCTGCAACCCCGGAATCATGATTACGTTGTCTTTTCGGAGAATTATTTGCTCCCTTCATGTTTGCGCCACCGGAAGTTGTGGCTAATGATTTATTGCGTAATGAATAAAATTTAAATATCATTTTAGCACTGCACTCTTAAATGGTATACCTTCCATTTCCTGTGCTCCCTGATTTTCGTTGATCTCAGAGTTCATTGGAAGTTCAAAATGATGCTTTTTGAAAATCTTCTTAGCCTCATCAAAAACTCTTTCCAAAATTCCATCAAATCGATCACTTTTCTTTTCAGCCATTTTTAATTTGCTCTTGCACTTGATATAGATGTCTGATCACTGCAACAGTCACAATTACAATGAATTTAATTTGTGCAATACTTCCAATAAGTGGAAACAAGTGCATCGGAAGCAAAAGTACAGTGCACTTTATGGTAAAAAAATTATTTTTGGAAAATCCATAAATTTAAAAAAAAAATTGAATCAAAATACAATTACTACACTGATACCTACTTTACTTTACTGAAACATTATTATATCAAAAGTAGTTTTTTGGAAAATACTAAGTTTAATCAAGACTTACGATTGGCACACTTGAATGCAAAAAAACCCTTTTTTTGATTTAAAACAAACTCAATTTAAAGTTTAAAGACGGAAAACTTTTCGCCGATTCCCTGAAAAAAATTGACTAGTAAAAAACAAAAGAACTAGTAGAGCTTTTCAAATGTTTACATTTTTACTATGTTTATTGACATTTAACAATAAATATGCGATAAAAGCAATAAAACATGTTATATACTATGACTGAGTGGTTTCGGATGATGAAATAAATTGACCGGATGGGTATCGATAGCCAAAACATCGATGTTTGCCATCGGTGGTTTTTTTTACTGTAAGTATCGATAGCTTAAAAATATCGGAGGAAAAACACCGATGCGATGTTTTGAAACATAACGATGTCTTTCACTTTCAGACGTTGCCAAAAGGAACTTAAAAACAATTCCAGTTATAAAGAACAGAACTGTCAAAACAAATAAGGGACAATAGTCCAATCTAGTGCAGTATAATAACAATAAGCAGTAAACAAGTTGTTGACATTGAAGATTTAGAGATGTGTCTAGTAAAATCTATTTTTTTAAAAATGCGTTAGAACCAGAGAAAATCGAAAAATCAAGGGTATAAACAACACATCGATGTCTGAGCAAAAACATCTATCTGAAAACCATCGATACCCAATACCCGTCCGCGTATCATTACACCCTAGTATCATTACACCTTCTTATAGATTGTATCAAATAAGCAATGAATTTAAACATCACCCTTATTTAATATACAGGGTATTTAAAAAAGACACGGCAATATTTAAAGGGGTGATTTCTCAGTTCATTTTATGAAAAAAAGTTCAAATAAACATAGGTCTGGAAATGCATGGTTTCCAAGATGCAGGGTGTTAAACTTTTTTTTAAATATCGGTTTTTTAAAAATATCTGAAATTGGAATTTCCAAAAATAAGTTTTGAAATTGGAATTTCAGATATTTTTAATAAAACCGATATTTTAAAAAAAGTTTAACACCCTGCATCTTGGAAACCACGCATTTCCGGACCTATGTTTATATGAACTTTGTAAAACAAAGGAGGACAACTTGACAGCAGCAGTTCACCGCAGTGTTGGTGTACGAAGTAGGTGCGGAGTTAGTTGTATGCGCGTATTCTCGAAGAAGAACATCGCATTTATGCGTTTAGGCCACAGCGTTCAGTATTTTTTGTGTGTGTATTGGTTGGCGTCTTTGGTAATTATACCCCCTCAAATCAGAGCAGCGTGACAGTTGTAAGGATTGAGGATTGTGAGGTTGTGTGGATTTTCGTGTTCATTTTTGTGGAAAAGAAAAGGAAAGGTAATTATATTATTTGAATAAATTGAAAAAAGTATATTCGTTCAATTTGTTTCATTTTGAAATAACAGAACGAGAGTTGCGGCATCCCGAGGATATCGTCTAATAGAAAAGGATTTCGGAGTGAAGCTGACAGGTAAGAATTCCCATATATACGACAATAGTATCGACAGCTGGATCTACGACCACCTTTTCTTCCTACTTCAGTGGTACGACGTACAGCATCCTAAAACGATGGCAGTCAATGGGAGTGATGATGGCGATGGGGGAGGAGTCTCCGGCGGCAGCATCGCCAGTGAAGACCCTCCAAACAAAAAATATCGCACAGATCAACATGTAGACGAGAACGAGCACCAGAACAACAATCGGGCACAACAGCAACAGACCAACTTGAATAAGTCTACCGATGACTTGCGAAGAAAGAGGCCCGAGACAACAACTCCGAATCATATCTTACATTTCACTGTTAAAAATTCATTTTGTAAATTTACAGTGGAGGATGTTTATCAAAATTGTCATCCGCACGGCAAAATTCAGCGAATATTAATTTTCAAAGAGAATGTAGTTCAAGCTGCAATGGTTGAGTTTGACTCCGTGGAAGCAGCTACAAAAGCCTGCGAAAATTTAAAGGGAACAGACATTTTTTCTGAATGCTGCACTTTTGAGATTGGCTATGCCAACGTAGAAAAGCTAATAGTGTACAAGAATGACATAGACACAAGCTGGGACTACACATTGGCCAAAGCTGAGGAAATGGGCAACGGACATTCACCGCTACTACTGCTGGGTCCAGGCGCTGGATTTCCACCGTACGACCCACCTAACTTTTATCAAACCACCGAGACATGGAAGGGTGCACCGATGCATCCAACCGCATTGATGAAGAAACCGCCATTACCTCCTGGACGTAATGGACCACTCTTATTTCCAGCAGAAGAACAACAAAATGGCTCCGTCATGATGGTTTCCGGACTCGATGAGGAAAGTTCGAACACAGACAAACTATATAACTTACTCTGTCTCTACGGGAACGTTGTTTGGATAAAATTCTTAACACCCAAAGAAGCTACAGCAATGGTACAAATGGGTGATTCTGTGGAAGTTGAACGTTGCGTACAGCATTTAAACAACATTCCCGTCGGAAATAATGGGAAAATTCAAATAACTGTCTTAAAACAAAATTTCCATTTCGAGTTCATCAACCCATTCAGCCTTCCAGATGACACATCAAACTTTAAAGTATACTGTCACTCAAAAAACAACAGATTCTTGACACCTGCGCGGGCTAGCATGAATCGCATCCTGACGCCAACTAAAACACTACACTTTTTCAATGTTCCACTATGTTTGACTAAGGAACAGTTAATCGGAATCTTTAACAGTAAGGGAGTGACACCAACGTCGGTTAGAATGTTCCCCCAGCTAAGCGAAAGGTCATCATCGGGCCTGATCGAATTCACCGATATCCGTCAAGCCGTCCTGGCCATTATGAAGTGCAATCACCAACCAATCAAGGGAAAAGATACAAAATTCACGTTCATAATGAAACTGTGTTTCTCGTCGGTTGTCAAAGAATATGAATTCCTAGAAAGCGGCCAACGAGGGCATCAAGAACCGTTATATGGAAGTCGCCCTCAGCCATACAAACCATCACTGCTAGGTCCAGGCGTTGGATTTCCACCGTACGACCCACATGACTTTCACCAAACCACCGAGACATGGAAGGGTGCACCGATGCATCCAACCGCATTAATGACGGAACCGCCAATAGATCCTGGACGTAATGGACCACTCACATTTCCAGCACAAGGACAACAATATGGCGCCGTCATGTTGGTTTCCGGGCTCGATGAGGAAACTTCGAACACAGACAAACTATTCAACTTATTTTGTATCTACGGGAACGTTGTTTGGATAAAATTCTTAACAGCCGAAGAAGGTATAGCAATGGTGCGAATGGGTGATTCTATGGAAGTTGAACGTTGCGTACAGCATTTAAACAACATTCCCGTCGGAAATAATGGGAAAATTCAAATAACTGTCTTAAAACAAAATTTCCAGTCCGAGGACCTCAACCCATTCAGCCTTCCAGATCACACACCAAGCTTTAAAGAGTACACTGAATCAAAATACAACAGATTCCTGACAACTGCGCAGGCTAGCAAGAATCGCCTCGTGCCGCCAAGTAAGATGCTACACTTTTTCAACGCTCCGCCGGAGTTGACTGAGGAACAGTTAATCGGAATCTTTAATACTAAAGGAGTACCTCCAGTGTCGGTTAAAATGTTCCCCCTGAAAATGAACCGGTCATCATCGGGCGTGATTGAATTCACCAACATCGCTCAAGCAGTCCTGGCCATTATGATGTGCAATCACCAACCAATCGAGGGGGTAGGTGCAACACTCCCGTTCATACTGAAACTGCGTTTCACCAGGAACAACGCAGCTTAGAGCCAACGAGGGAATCATAGAGGAGAAGGACAGGATAAAAACGAATGAAGGCAGCAATTGAGATTTAATTAAAATCGTACGTTACGGTTAAAGAAATATATTTATGTGTTTATAAAAACATGTACATAAAGGAAACAATAAAAGTACTTGTTTTAGCTTTAAATCAATTCCAATGTTTACATATTATACTTAAACCGTTTTTGGTTTAATATTTCCAAATTACAACCCCGTCTGAAATTTTAACAGCTTTCGTTTTCAAAAGAGGAAGATTAAAAAAAAAAAACCAATAACAAAAATCCGTGGAAACTACTGAATATTTTTAATTAAACTCGACTAATTTTTAATTAAACTCGATAAATTTGCAACTCGTATAATCATATGCAACGGAAAGCTTGGTCGAGATGAAAGCGTTTGAAGAAGCATATCGGATTCCCACACTCTAATTGCATTCTCTGTTGCAAACCTGCAATGCAAAAATACAAAAACTGCAATACATGATATGATGAGTTGTCTTAAGTGCATTATTTTATTCTAATGACGTTACAACACCCTCCTGCGATAATGTTTAGGGAGTGCGTAAGTTGCTGATGTCCTTACATAAGTACGTTGTACCTACACAAAACAAAGCGACAGGATGAATTAAAGTGAAGAGGGACAAGTATTAAGAAGATCATGAGTTCTTCAGGAGAATACCCGGAAATCCAGGAAATTCCCGCTTTACCAAAGAAACATGTTTTGCGGAATTTTAAGTGGATAAAAATATATCGACAAACAGAGAACAAAATAGGCTAATATGGCATAAAAACAATTAAAACATTCGGATATCTACAATCTAGCAACAATTATGTTTTTCCAGTTAAATGTATATTTTTTATTCAGGAGCCCAACATCAAGAATAATTGTAAAAATAATCTGAAAATAAATGATGCAGGAAAAATTTTTTGAAACGCAAACTTTTTAAATTCTTAATTTTATTAATTATTTAATTAAGTTTACAATTTTACAAAATATTTTATCATAACTTATGTCTAAAAGAAACAATGTATCTACATAATACATATACTCTACACAGTGGGCACAGATTGTGTATGTTTTGCGAACAATGGTAACGATGTTTCGATTGGGGAGGAGGATGGCTTGGATCGCCTACTGCAGGCCAATCATAATGATTTTGTGTATTCTATTTCAATAACCAATGATTAAATATGATAAATGGAAAACGGGCGAAACTGATTTGCTATCTGGAATTAAGTACTTGACCTTCATAGAAGAAACATTGAGACGCTTTCGCGTCAAGTTTTACTGCACTGAAAAATGAAAGGATAATGGAGATTTAGCTTAAGGCTAACAGAGGCTCATAATCTAAATCCTTAGGACCTAGTTTCTTTTTGTATTTCTTTTCAAGTTTAGTGCTCGCCAGCTTGTCTTTTGTTTTACTAGTTCGATTCTTCTTCTCCTCCTGTCCCTTCTCCTTGTCTAGGAGCTCCAATTGTTCAAAAATGTTCTTTGGATTCGGATGATCGGAGGATGATGATGTTGAATTTTTGTTTGCATAAACAACAACAAACTGAGAGTATGCAGGATCTGATGGTGTGTTAATATCAGCAAAATCCCGAAAATTGGCGAATTGTTCCTCTGGATAAGTGAACTTTTGAACGTAGGCATCCTGCTGGGGGCGACCGTGACCATTGTTGAGATTGTCCCCATAGAACTGATTGAATTCGCTGTCATCTCCGCTGTGGTATGGAGCCTCATCGTCCGAGTAGAATGTTCCACCTCGTATTACACCAAAGTCGCCGGAACCTAAAATAGAAGGATCGAAAGATCTGCTGTTGGCTGTTTTACCAATTGTTGATCCATCGGGAGCTGAGTAGTAAGGTCTTGAGTGCCCCAGTGGCGGAGGTTCCCGGAAGAAATTTGGATAGAAATTTTGTGCAGCTTGTGAATGGGAATCAAATCCCGAAGGAATCTCATCTGGATGCTCGTATTCCGTTGTGGTTGGATAAACCTGATGTCCTTCTGATCTTATCACAGATATATGGGAAAAATCATCAGGCTCCATTAACATATCTGAATCGTCCTCAGCGTTTTTATCTGGGAATGAAAATTTATACAAGTAATTATACAAACAGTATTCAAAATAATTTATTATTTTTCAATGCAAATTCAATAGTGATGAATTGAATTGATATAATTCATGAACATGAACATGAAGGAACAATCATCGCCGTAAATCACAGGGCAACAAAAAAAAAAGTTTAAATTTTATATTTAAGAAAAAAACTCGGCCTATAGAGGGTTAATGGACTTTTTGGTTATTCAATTTTTGTCGTTTTTTACAAAAACAGTTTGACATTGTAATTTATATATTATAATATTATTAATACATAAATTTCACATATTTTTATACAAATTACTTTTGTAAAATTCAAATTATTATATAATTATAATGATTAGCAGCGTGTCATTGTTTAATCCAAAGAGTGTGACGTCATTAACAAGTGACACTACATTCATTTTATAAATGTGGACTTCTTTTGGATACTGAAAAAAATGTTTCCTTATTATCACTAACTATAATTAATTTTTTTCTATACTTACAACTTATAACGACTTATTACCCCCAAAAGTTTTTTGTCGAACAGTTTCTATTGCATCTACCCACTCCAGTGCATATCCTTCAGGATCCTCCAGGTAATAGGTACGATTCGGTGTATGAACGAAGAAAATTTTGAAATTCTTCGCCTCCACTCTCAGTTCAGGGCTCCAAGGAATTTCGCCCTTCTTGATGATTTTTTTTGGATCAATATAAATTAATCGCGGTCCTGTTGTCAGCAGCAACATCCGTTTCCGGGCGAACAGACCCTTTCCCTTTTTAACGAATCCTTTCTTCAGGATCACTTCGTCCTCAGAAAATGCTGCATATTTATCAGAATTTGGTTCTACTGTAAGTTTTTGCTTTTTAAAATTATTTTGTGCTTCGGTCTTCTCTCGTTCCTCCGCAATGCCCAACTCCAGTTCGAACAGCCTTTTTAGCTGCTTATCGTCCAGTCCTGGCTCTAAATTATCGGGAACACAACAATGGCTTCTCAGTTCATCGTCTGTACTAAGTCCGGATATGTGTGGATAAATTAGTGGCGATGGTTGTTGTCGTACAGTATCCCAATTGATGTCCTCAAAGAATGAATGCGTTCGAATACTTTCGTACCTACCTACTTTATCTTGAGCCCCCATTCTCTCCTCTGGATTAAGTTTCAATAAATTTCTGACTAGATCTTCGGCATTTTTATCATAGCATTTCGGAAATACTAAATTGAGATTCATAATCTCTTTGAATATAAGATAATCACTTCCCCCACGAAACGGTGGATGTCCAGTTGTCATCTGATACATTATGCAACCTAAGGCCCATAGATCAGCAGGTCTTGAGACTTCGTTACCTTGTAGAACTTCTGGCGATACATATTGTGCTGTACCAACAAAACTGCCTTTACGTTTTTTAACCTGTTCCATGTCATTATTACTTTCAGCCTCCTTTTCGCTTAGAACTGTTGTTATCCTATCAGCATATAGAATTTTTGCTGATCCAAAATCAGCAATTAATGTATGCATATTTTCGTCCAATAAGATATTTTCAGGTTTCAAATCTCTATGAACAACATTTCGTTTATGCATTTGTTCAATTGCTAACACTAACTCAGCAGCATAATGTCTAGCGCAGTATAAATCGAAGGAACCAACTTTGTTAAGATATGGCAACAGATCGCCATTCCTTGCATATGTCATGACAAAATAGAGGCTTCTATGGTCTTGGAAGGTGCACGATAAGTTGACGAATCCTGGTACATTGCTCATAATCTGCATTACTTCCCGTTCACGTCTAACGTATTCCTGTTTCTTCTCACGAAGGATGTGTTTTTTGTCGCACACTTTAATCGCGTATTCCTTGGTCGTGTGAACTTCCCTTGCCAGGTAAACGGTGCTGAAGCTGCCATCACCGATGCACTTTACAAACACGTAATCATTTGCACTTTTCTTTGGTGGGGTTGTCGCAGGTTTTGTCGTATCTAAAGATGTCGCCCCATTTCTAATACTGGCGGTGGTGCTAATCTTCGCTGGAGATGCAGGAAACGATGCTGTCGATGACACTGTGCCATTGTCTAAACTATGATTATCTTGGTTTGAGTATTCGGATGCCATCATCATTCGCGAGGATATCGATATACGATGTGCCACAATTTATTTTATTTGAAGTTTTATTTGTAGTTATTGTGTGGTCGATTTACTTTCAATGCAGAAAGCAAAAATCTCAGTCACTTAGAATCGAGTGAAATTTATTTATCAACTTTACAATACAATGCAAAAGCGCGGCAAAACGGACTTTGGATCTGTCAAATTTATAACCACTAAACACTTTTTAAAGTCTTCACTAACAATTTTTAAGACTTCTTTTAAAGTCTTCGCCTACTATAATGACAAAGAGAAAATGAACTGCCATTGTGAAGTAAAACATAAATAGGGTGATGTTCTGTGCGTTTGTTGCTACGATAATTCGAGACGACTGTTATTTAGACGGTTCAAATTTAGTATCAACAAAAATTGCACAATTGTAAGCAAAAGGTGAATTGTTCCTATGAAATTTCTTTATGAATATATCCCAACATTTTCTCAGTTTCATCACATACATGCTAAAAATGTAAATATATTATATCAACTTCTTTTCTTGTTATGGTATTATTCTATACGATTCTCTTTTCCCTTTTTCGTTTTTTTCAACACCTTGAACATCAAGTATGGTTTCAATTTTAGTATGTGATTGTTACTTGACTTCTTATACATAGAATCGTCTGTGTGGAATGAACATCTGTTATCATGTACAGATGTAAGTTATCTACAATATGTAGGTGAATAAAATAAATAAGTAATAATCATTAAAAAAAAAAGTTGACGATATTATCATTTCATAACTCGTCAAAAATGTAATTTTTTTCGATAAAATAATCATTTCTTGATAATTAAATTGGATTTCAATTGTACAATTGCACCTAACAGAGTTCTATCAATACAAACTATAGAATCATGTGTGCTAGTGTTTTTAAAATCCTTTCGTATCCTTCATCCAATTGGGAGTGTGTTTTCTGATTTGATTTAAAAATATTGATTAATAATTGGAAATTCAGTACTTTTTCAGTTAATTTATTCATATTGATAATCTAATACACTGCAAACGAAATTATAACTCAATTAAATTACGAAAATTTTCGTCACCAAATTCTTGATGTAGAAGTAAACGCAAGAATTTCTTCAATTGCTTATTATTTCCGAAAGCAATAATAATATCCACATCCAGGTTCCGGTGATGCAATCCATTTGAATCCTTAATTCTGTTCTGTTTCTCATCACTGCAAATTACATACTTCCATAATTTAATCGTTTCAGCAACACCTCAGCGCTGCCTCTAAATCTAATTGCAATTACCGATGTACATCAACTCAGTTACGGCTGCATATATCAAAAAGGGATCATGGATTTTTCGGACAATGGGGTTGGGAATGAATGACCGACTTTCAACAATAAGCTGCATTTGAAATAGAGAAATTTGTCGTTGTGACTTCACAGTGATTTTTTGCACAACACCAAAAGTAATATCTTGCGGTGAAGTACTCCTGCGCAAGACACTCAAAAGCCCAATCCAACGATGTTTATGTAAGTCACAAATGTTTCGACTTTCTTCCATGAAGAGGTCTTATTTTATTGCTCTCCGGAATTTTTGTGTCTTTATTAATCCTTGAGCTTGTTTTAAAGTGGTCATGGATATTGTAGAAACCGTCAATGGAATCTTTAACAGAGCTTATATCATTGCATGACTTAAATGACATAAGTATAATGTAAATTCAAGAAGTAGATTTTGTATGGGCTTCTTTTTAACAATTTTACATGATTACGAATTAAGATTTCCATACGTTAACGACTCAATTCAACTTTGCGAATTACGAGACTGCTTAATGTGATGAACGGCAAGTTTGGATTAATTTGATAATTTATTATAATTGATACACTCGTTTGACTAACGGAGCAATAAACGATGAATTTTTTAAAAATCTTTTTTGATATAGGTTCTTATTCTTTCATTTTGCAATTAGTTTTTATTATTTATTTAGAAAATAAGTGGAACTATTTTTAACAATAGTAATAGTATAGAAATATAACATAGAAATAGTATAGAAAATAATATTATTGTTATAATTTGAATAATTTAGTTTATGCAGGATGAACTTAATTTATTACAAGTCAAACAAGTAATTATTTATATGTAATAGTTATATATTACAAGTAATTTTTGTGATTTTTCAATAAAATTGAAAATTTAAATAACTTCAGACTGGTTAGAGTTTATCCAATTTTAGTTATCGAAATAATTTTAATTCGCTCAGTTGTTAAGTTTTATATCAATTCTAACAATGTCTTTATCTGGTATGCTATTTAGTTATTATTATTTCTTCTTGATGTAACTGCAATTTCAGTTCCTAATAATTTCTCTCCTTCTACATTCGATTTCATTCCGAGATTTTCATACCAATCCATGCAATAATTGAAAATTCTAAACGAACATCAATAAATGTATTTATGTAAATTTCTACAAAAGCTCTTTTGCGTTCAATAAAAATTTATCAGCCTAAAATTTCATTATCTCCTTTTCACTATTTTCCATTAATTTCCTTTCAGTCTTCGTTCACTTTTCGATGGTGTTTTAGCAACAAATTTTAGCCTACTTTCGAAATTCCATTTAGATACAGTCCAAAAGTTTGCTTATTAATTCTGTATAAAATACAATAAAAAAACGAAATTAGTGCATATAAAAAAAACCATTTTTTGTGAGATTGTTATTATCGTAAAAAAATGTATTTTCTCATATGGAAAAGTTTAGGATTAAATGACCTTCAATTTTGGGTTCATAGCATTTAGGGTTTTCTTTTTTTACAACTAAACAGAGTTTGCTTTGATTCAAAACATTTGAAAAACTAGTAAGGAAGCAATTGTTCACACCAATTACGTGAAACCCTAGATGTAGAAAAATATACTCATTTTTATATCAACGTTTTTGTATAAAAACGACTCATGCTTATATGGCAACACTAAGAAGGAGTTGCCCGATTTTTCTCATCTTCGAACTTGACCTTGCAATTTTAATCAAATATTATTGTACCAAATTACTAGTCTCTAGCTACAAGCGTCCTCGAGTTATCGTCTGGCCAGACAGACAGACAGACGGACATGCATAAAACGGTTTCTATTCACTTCCCAATCATGAATATATAGTTCTTTATTTTCTGTGACAATTATTTCTTGGCGTTGCAAACGTTCGCTCAAAACTAATATACCCTACATCTAGGGTATAACAAGGATAATGTTTTTGTCATCAGAATAACGTGAATTTTTACACCATAGGTTCGACGATATAAAAACGAAAATGAAATTTGCGAAAACTTTTCGAAATTAACAGAGTGGAAGACCAGAGAACTGATTCTGTCCTTGATGCAATTATCTGAGACATTCTAAAATCATCTGAATCTCGTTTTAAATTTCACTTGAACGAGGAAATGTTGTGTGAAGGGCGTAAAGTGTCCAAACATATTCCAAAAAGTTTCTTGACTTATTTTTTTGCACCGCAATGTTTGTCCTTCCTCATTACTTCAGTGAACAAAAAGGACAAATTTGATCCATTAATATGTTACTAATCTGCAAAAACAAAACATATTTTAAATTGATATTCCTCAAGGTGAGCTGAATTTGATATTGTAATATGATATTGGAATTATCGAAAGCATTTTTTTTATTTGATCGCATTTAATGTATTAATGTCACAAAAACTTTTGTTTTCTGAAAATGAGGTACGATTTGAGTTTGTTTCAACTTTAGGCATATCGTATTTAAAATGGAGTTATTACATATTTTGTAGAAATGTATATTTTAAGAATTAGATAACGACAAAACAGAAGATAAAATATAGGATAAGATGGGGGAATTGGGTGATAAAATTTTTAACTATAGTTTTATGTATTATAATTTATACTTGTTGATATTTTTGCACTTTATTGACATGTATGAAAAGCCAAACTCTTTAAGGACGAACTATAATTATTTCAGACTTGTAGCATTAAAAATTTAGAGGCCTAGAATTACCACCCAAAATTGATTTACAACAATTTTCTTTTTGAGTAGTATTAAAAAATCCATTTATAGGTATTTTTTTTTTAATGTGAATGAACTGTAGTAAGCTTGGAACTAACCGCAAAATCGCTCTTAATTTTCAATGCTTATTTTTCTCTTAATGCTGTTAATGTACTCTTCGTGTTATGATTTTGAAACCTGCTGGTGATAAAGTTTTAAAAAAATATGCAAAGTTTAAAAAAAAAATTTTGTCAACACAAAATTCGCGTACAAATTTCTTTGTTTTTAGTAAATGGCAGTTAAACATGTTACTTTTAGTTTCCTTGCTACCACTAAAAATCTCGCAACATTTACCACTGAATGTATATTAATTTTTGACCTACCATTAAAATAAACATAAAACCTGTAAAAAGATTGCTCTCTGTACTATAAAATTAATTAATGTAGAGATATAACGAAAGTAAAAAAGAAGAGACCAAATAAATTTGTAAAACATACCTCCCAATTCCCCCATCTTACCCCAGGTATTAGGTATACTATAAAATTCTGAATAATTTTTGAATAAAACTGCTGGGAGAAAAGAAACTTGAACCGTTTCCTTTTAAATTTCCATTCAAATTGACTTTCTGTTTCTATATATTCAAGAGAGAAAATAACAGTGAACGAATTATGGGTTCCTGAGATGGAGCGAAAGCCGTTGACACCGCCATTCACGCCTCCTCAATTAGTCAAAAAGCAATAAATTCTAAAAACAATCCAAATCAAATGGATCTCGTGAAAATTTGTCAATAACAAAAACTCTGACATTGAGATATCAAAATATGTTTGCTGAAGTATGTAAGCGCCATCGAAAAACTGGTTTCCCCAACTATAAACAGCGGGGCAATGGCCCAATGAACCGGTCGCGGATGCATCTTCCCCGTTGCTAATTAGTAATTAGACAAAGGTAAGATTTCAGCGCTGAAGACGGAAATGCTTCGATGTGATGTTTAAGAACTTTTTGCAGTGAGGTTTTGCTTCTGGCCTCATCCAACTTTCACCGGACATCGGCAGCGATTCGCCCGAAGAAAGCTGACAGAAGTCGCTCCACCGGTTCGTCATCTTTTCCCTGATTATTTGGAGAGATAAGCGCAAAAACATGGAAACTGGTGAGCGCAAGTGCACAACATAAGATAATTTATGGTGTTGCAGCTGGCGAGGCTGAATTGAAGTGTCCAGCCGGAGAAAATGATGCGCCGCGAACTGCGGAGCGGCATCAAGCTGGGGCTACCTCGTTCCGTTGACATATTCAAATTAATCACCGTTTAATCGAACTGGTTGCTGATCGTGCAAATAAAAGCGGCGCGGCGGGGGGAACTGGATTGCCGCAAGTAGTACAGAAGAAAGTGAACTTATTCATTTCCGATGTTGTTGATTGCAGCGGAGAAATGGAAGAAAGTTGCAGTTGCGCGAGACCGAGATTATTGGAGATTTACGCACATCTTGGGTGCGTTACGAAACAATCAAAAATATTAACGCGGCCATGTAAGACTAGCGCACAGGAGTTCTGTGAGTGGTAGACTTTTCGAATATGGAAGAAAATAGTTCTTAATTATACAACTGGAAGCAATTTATGCAAATTCGGTACTTCAACGGATTATATTGACATAAATCTTTCGAAATCAACAACACGCTTATAACTGTTGCTTGTTACTTCCTCATAATAACTCCCAACAAGAGTCACGTTTAAGTACAAGAAGTGCTGTTTGTGTATGTAAATTAATAAAATTACCTTTCCATTTCATAGTTGGAAACAAATATATTTAAAAGAGCATTTACAATACATATAAAAATTAAAAATTAAATTTTACTGATTACAGCGCCATCTGCCACGAATCGAAAAAAAAGTTTAAAGCAAAAGTTACTTCTTTTCTAACGTACTATTAAAATATGCAAAGAAAATTGAGGATTCCAATTTAAAATTTTAAAGTTACCCCTCCCCACCACTCAACCCAAAAGGACGGTTTGGGGGTGACTAATGATGGCACAGACATATGTCCCCCCTGGAAGTAATAGCTCTCCATATCATAAATTTTTTTCGTACGATGTGTAGTTTTCGTCATATTAAGTTGTCCCAACTTAAAAACACACCCTGTATAGTAATCACTAGCTGATGTACCCGGCTTTGTCCGGCTCTTGATTTATATTTTGTATAGATCTGCAAATAAATAGTGTTAATTTTCCCCCTAATATTAAATATGATTTAATATCTTCTAACTTACTTCCAAATCGCTCAAACTGTATATTGTTATTACACTGTCACAATTCCCAATCAAACAAAACATAAAAATTTCTTAATTTCATTACCCAAACGAAAAGTGCTTCTGATTTAGTCATTGCTTGACATAATCAGACTTGGAAAAGCTTAAATTACATTAAGTAAGTGCTGACGTAATTTGTCTTGTTTCAATAACTTCAACAGCAACAAGTGCCGCGATTGTGTCTTCCCGGTTTTATGGCCGAACGACCATAACTTTGAAAGTTATCAACCTTCGGTTAATTATGGTTGTTGTACTGCAATCGAGAGTCTATTTAACATTCATTAATTTTTACCTGAAAATATTGATAAATTTTTCAACAAATTGTTTGTTGTAGCTAATTACTGGATAGCAATAAGCAAAAATTAATGTATAACTGGTGAATTCGAAAGTGAACTGGTCAAGTGTATCGGAAAAAGAAAGTTATAAAAATTCATTTCCTGTCTTCTGTGAATGTAATTCCACTAAAAGAAAATTCAATTTACCTAAATCAATTTTGACACCTACTGAATATATGGACTGTCGATAATCAACTACGTACGACGTACGTACATTAATCAATCTCCCTCAGGGGAATCCCCTCGCTGGACCAATCGCAGAGATGTTCATTGAGCCGATGATCATTATCGTAAAGATCACTTACGCGTTGTCGTTCGTCGACAATCGATTGTAAGTTATTGCTTACGCGACTCACGCGATTAACACCGAATCTTCCCATGTTGGTCACCAGCACCAAATCTGCAGCGAGTGCAGAGATAAACGCAACAACAAAATATGGCGGCCGCGGTAAAAGACCACAGTTTCGGCATCTGTCTTTGCAAGTCCCACGGTGGACGGTGGTGGATGTCTCGATTCGCATTTGCTCCTACCAAGGAGCAACAATAGACACGCTCGACTAACACTCCAAGCCGCTTAACTTCAGCTTAAATTAGCTGAGAAACAGTTCCGTGACCATGGCATAAATCAATTCGATTGTCCCCAATGTGTGATGACAACAAATTATACAACATTTCATCTGCAAGTGGATTCAGCTTCACGGTAATTGAATTCAACTGAAGCAATTTGTCTAAGCAGTTGCACTTATCGCGTTTAAATTCGAATTTCATACATGATTGGTTTGTGGCGTTTTCCAAAGATTCAATACCATCGAAAATAACCGATTCGGGCAGCGGACATAATTCAAACTGACAACGGATTGTCGACTCGCAATGTGTACACTGTACAAACAAATGCATAGAAAACTATAGTTGCTCGAAGTTGGGTAGGGTACAAGAAACATAAAATTGTCTATACTATAAACTATGACTGCATATACTATAAAAATAAAAGTCAAATGACGGAAATACTTTGGATTAAACATTAAAAAAAAAGTCAAGTGTGTTTGATATTCGAAATCATAGTTCAATAAATAATTTGGTTTTTAAAAATTCTAAAAGCAATTTGTTAACCAAACCCAGAATTAACAAAATGTTTTTTTGAAGATTTAGGATTCAGAAAATATGATTAGCTGACTCACAACAATTATTTGTCGCGAAAATCAAATCCAAAATCACTGTTCAGAACCAAAAACATGTTCAGGAAAAAAGTTTGGTCTATTCAGATATTATCGGAGAATTTATAACAACGTTATTAATGTCGAAAAAACATATATAACATTAATGGAATATTGGCAACTGTTCCGCGTATGTTAACTAATCAGCCGGGCTTTGACGATCGCGAAAAAGTCTGGATGGATATTTGTGTACTGCCTACTGCGTTTGCAACTTGTTGAAGTTAAATGAGATCGGATAAAAAAAAAAACAATCACGACATAAGGAAATTTTAATTATTTTCATTCGTTTTCTTTCTAAATTCAATTTAGTAATATAGTTGGTTGTTTGATGTGACATAAATGATACTACCTCGAGAGCAGCTAGTCGGCACACTTTTGGGTTACAGACGTTGTTACGTAATGCCGTTACTAAATAGTAAAAGAATTTACTTTTACTGAAGTTGAAATCCCATTGAGGCGATACTACTATAGACTGCAACATATAAGGCTTCATGCACCTAGCTGCCCTTGATAGCAAAGCGTTTTTTTTTTTAACAAAATGCGGTTCGATTATGCTAATGAGTCCCCTTTTTACATATAAATGAGCCTTAATCAGGGGATTCACCTGCGCATCGGCTCTATGCGCTAACAGTTATGTGGGTCACCAGAAACCACAACAATTTTTGTTTTAATTTACTTTGTTTCTTTTTTTTTTTTTGGAAAAATTCCAATTTTCGATAAACCGAAGAAACTAATTAATTTTCAATTTCTCAATGGTGATCGCGCAAAAGGTTTTACGCAATTTAACAATGACCCTGGGATAATAGTTTCTCAACGGTCGAGAGGCGACAATAGAGCGTTTATTAAAAATCGCTTAACCTCGCCCACACAGGTGAAACCTTGTAGAGAGCCTCCTTGTGACCATCTTGCAGTCATCGCGTGTGCTCCTTCTTCGTTGGATTATTGCCAATGTAAAAAAAAAAAAGAAATAAATATTGTTGATCACCGCCATTGAAGCTATTATATGGAACATTTCATTTTTAGTATACTGATGCGTTTTTGGCAAATTGCAACCATTGTTTTTGTTGTTCCTACACGCGATCTAGAAAAGGTGAACAATGTAAAACGATTTTTCTTAAAGCAGCAATCCAATTTCGATTTCCTCGTGTGGACCTGGGAATTTTAGGAGTTCCCATTTATGATTTAAGCAATTACTTAATGAAGGAGCTTCTACCACAAATAAGCAACTTCGATTCTGCATTAATTGATGTGCTCCAAATTCACCGATAGAATTGAACTGTTTGATGGGAAGGAAAGTTATTTGGCTCTTCGCGATCGTTTAAAAATTTTGATTTATTGCGAAATGTCGATTAAGGTATTCAAAAAACTAATTCGAACGGCTGATTTATCATAATAAAACAATTCATCCATTAAATTAAAACCAAATCAAAAATTAGTCAAGGTTATAATGTATCCACATTGCTCTAATTTCGACAGGGATGTTATATAAGATAAAAAGACTTATTGTTTTATTCGTTTACTATGCACGGCGAATTTTTTGCATATTTTGTTCCCTACAATTTTTACTGTATGTATTTGAATTTGTCGTGTTTTTATGGATGAACCAAACCTGTAGAATTGATCTTTTGAAATACAGTGATTTCCCCTTACAATGCGATTTTAGATTACCAAACTTTTCTTATTATCTGATCTTATTATATGATCTTCGGACGAAAATCCCCACCGCTGTAATTCTATTTTCAATTGATCTACAACAATAAACAAATATTGTTCAAAATCATCATTTTCTTGTTTTTTTCGTTGATTTGTTAATAATTTGTACCGTTGCAGCATGTTAAATTATTAAATTATCATCAAGCTGTTTGAACATTTTTCTATGCTTAGAAATTTGAAATATCTTAATCACTTATCAATTCACTCATCGAATTCACCCGTTTTTAAAATAAGAGACAACAAAAAGTTGCAGTCAAATTGCATGCATTATATTCTAAGCTGATGGGCATCTTCAAACCCATTTGCATTCACAAGAGCAACTAATTTTCACACCAATTTGGTGATGTTTTCGCTCACCTCTCCACTCCCAGTTTATGAATTGCACGTGTAGATTGTAGATGACTAATTTAACGCTTCAGAGGTTTGGATCAAATTCACATTATTGCATTTTTCCAATCATGTCACAGCAGGGTACAAATACTTTCAATCACGACCACGTGAATTGATGAAATTTTTCAATAATAATGCTGTTGTATGTATTTTGATCATGTCCACTAAGTTTTTGACCTAAAATGAACACCTTGAACTTTTTCACAACAATATAATTATGTTAGGCAATCAACCTAGGTCAAGTAAATTGCAAAGCATACCCTGAATTGCAAGGAAAGACAGGCTCCAGCTACTTCTACTCCAGGCGGTTTAATAACCGCCGAAACGGAATTTCGTAAATACCTATGGAAGACAATAATACTGTAGACTCACATGTAATATTGATACCATGAATTCGAATACTATGTAGTATACTATATGTTCTTTACTATATACTAACTAGTAGGAGTAGGTTTATAGTACAATATATGTATATCCTATCCTAGTATCCTCATGTTACAATCTAGATGGGATTTTCACTGTTTTGTGCGACATATCTGGAGAAATTGAAATTAAAAATTAAAAACAAATTTCATTTAAAACTGGCGTGATAAAATTGAAGTGTAAGGATATATAATTATGTTTTATTGGGGGTGAAGAAGTCAGAATATATTTACCGCGTTATTCTGTCCAGCAACAAACGAGGACCATAATAATTTAATAAAAAAAATTCCTGTAAAAAATATTGTCTTTTACTTTTAAGTGCTAACATACTTTAATCACCATTTTTTTATATCACAAATTTATAAAACTTAAATTGAAGTTAAGTTAAAAGTCAAAAATTTCAAAAATAAATTAGAAATGTTTAGAAAGAATAGGGGATATCAGTGTCTAATTTAAAACCACCACCGTAGATGACAGTTTAATAAATCAAATGAAATCAATTGATGCAATTCACAAATTAAGTATATCAGATGACAACCTTGCATGCATGTAATTAATTAGCTTACATTCTGTCCGCAATAATTCAAAGGTCCCAATAAGAGGCAATCCTCAGGGACCTTCTAATTTCCTAAAGACTACGTAGTATTTCCACTAGACTATTAAATACAACAGAGCGAAAAGAAGAACAATACAAGAAGCACAACATTAAATCTTAAAAACATTTTCACAAATTTAAATTTCAGAAAAGCGTTGACGTAAAATCATACCACGAACAAATACTGTCAGGTGTACGCATACTACGTAGTATTGAAATCAGATACCATATGGAAGAATACTACATGACAGTTGACACTATAGCACATTCCACATTCCCCCACTTCTTGTGGAATGTGTGCTGGAATTCGTTCTACCTCGATTTGGTCGAAAATAGGAACGGAGAAATCACTGCATCCAACATATAAAACACAAAGATGAATATTTATATATGAATTAAATAATGAACACAATTGATTTGAAATTCATATTTATAACAAATAACAACATAGAATTTGTAAACATAACACTTGAACAAATAAAGAACAATTGTTTTTCGTCGATTGCAATCGGCACGTGCGGTGCTCAAAAATCCCTCTGGAACCCTGAACCCATGCACATATTTGCTATTCCTATTGTTTATTAGGGTTAGTATTCTTTTTCTTGACACACAATTTGAAAGAGTCACAATATATCTTTAAGCTTAATTTCAGATGCGTAAACGTTTGTTAAGAAACTTATTGCGCGTTGTATATTCAATTGTCAAACATAGGTCGGTAGTTATTGAAAAAGACCAACAATGCGCGAAGATAAATGTTAAGAAAAATGCAATAACACTGACGTAGTTACGCACACTCTTTTGACGACAAAGGCCGGTGGCATTTGTAGCAAATTCCAGGAAGCCGCTGACATCAAAAGAGGGCAGTGAACTGCGGTCGTAATTAGTTCATTGTAAAGGAAATTTTTTTGTAAAACCATTTCTAACTACATATAAGAATTGGAAATTTGTTTTCTTCTAGAAAATGCGTAATTGAGAATCGTTTTCATTGCTAAACGAACAAATACAATTTCTCAAGGGAGCCGAGTTAAAATAACAAACAATTCGATACTTTTATTCCATATTTGTTGTCCTGATTCAAAAATTTTGTTTGGACGACTAAACGACTTCAAAAGAACTGTTAAGGATTACGAGTTGGAAATTAAATGGTTTATTTCATTAAAGTTAACTGAAGAAGAGAATTGACGTTTAAAATAATCTGTTTCTAATTAGTCAAGAATTTCTAAAATTTTTGCAAGTTATTCAGTTAAAAGTTTACAGAGTTTCCCATAAATTTTGGATAAACTGTGGACGTGACGTCGTATCAGTTAAAGGAAATTGGATAGTGCCACCAATTTTTACACTTTAAGAGGTGTGGTTGTGCTGATTTATCTGATAAGTCATAGGGTGCTACGTCCGCGGTTAACGGTTTATATAGAACTCCCTGTATGTGTAAAATTCAAAGAAAACTTTTACATCATTATCTTCAAGTTTAGGTTTTTAATAATTTTCAGTGAACAAATTCAATTAATATAATGGAAATAAGATTTTACACAAATAATATTTACGGTGGCAATTGTTCAGTAATTGTTTATGGATAACTAAATCTATAAAATAAAAATTAGTCGTCTGGGTCACAAAGTTCTATATCATGTGCAATATTGTGTGGTTGCATATGAAATGCAGTTGGCTATGAATGTTCCCGAATGCGGTGATTGTATGCCAATTAAACAAGTGAGCATTATTGAGCCCACACTTCACATGTAATTAGAATATCATCTAACTGTGCGTGATTGTGCAGTGTGCTCCACCAGCCGGTATTAGATATCCATAAATCATAAACGCGACATTTCGATTGGCATTAATCAACATAGAAATTTTGCTGCATTCAGTGCTGAACGAATCGCATTGAGACATCGTGATCCTTGTGCGCACTGCGCGTCAATTGCGGTTGTAATGTGATATATTTATGGATAAGTAATTGTGTTCGGAATACTAATTAGATGCGACTACTGAACTGGGTGCAGTACTTTGTGATGTTAAGTGTCAACTTTCCTTGAAGTTCGAATGTTAAAACTAGTACACAGTACACCTCCGACCCGACTGTTTATATTATAATTGTCTCTTAATCAAAAACACTTAAACACCGAAGTCGTGAAAATTGAATGGAGTTAACGCAAATATTTGTTGAATAGTCTTTTCCTATTTGCAATGCAAATCTGCAATGGGTCGAACACAGGCCCAGATGATAGGCGCTCGCTAACTACCCGCAGCAGTTGCAATGTTGTACAGAATGGTTTAATGGATTAGTAATGGTCGCAATTAAATTTTAAACTGATGAGACCTTTCTACACCTGACAGATGTAGCCACAGCTTTCCTGTTTCGCTGGAGCAAAGTTCAACAGTGGCATACAAAATCAGTTTATCTTTTCTGCATTCCTACACTGCTCCAGAATTGTTAACTTTTATTTTCTTAACTTTTGAATTATTTTCTGTAAAACTAATATCAATTTTAGGCATAAATCAATATCAAATATAATTATCTTGTTAAATAAATGTTAAATTTGAAATTAATTGCATAAGATCGATAAGGATTCGATTACGAGATTAAACATAATGTTAATTGAATTCTTGTATTTAAATTTTAATTCTGCTATTTAAAACGCATCATGTTCGATCAAGATCACAAGCACAAACGGTTATCATGCAAATTATTTTGTGTTAATGCTAATTGAACAATTGTTGTCTGAATGGAAAAGTGCGGTGAATTATATTATATGGACAAGGTGGGACAAAAACCTTAAAACAATTTTGTTGAGTTGATCTGCATTCTGCATATAGTATATATTAATTATGGTATACTATCGGCGTTTAATGTTTCAACATTCTTTCAGTTCACTGTTGGAAGCTCAAGAGAAAGGATTTGAGAACAGAAACTTTGTCAAGGATGTAATAAAAATGTTCCGTTAGAAAATCAATATATTAATATGCAAATATGAACTTTTATATCCCTTTTACGGCGATTCTACTGAACCGATTTTTATGATTTTTATACCACTGGAAAGGTATTTACGCGTAGAAGTCCACAATGTAATTTATATCGAAATCGGTTGGGAAAACTCAGGTGAAATCGTCGTTTAAAGTTTGCGAGTCACACTAATACATTTTTTATACAAAAGTCTCACGTCATTACTCGATGAATATTTAGTGGAGTAGAGTAGGTGGTCTGAGCAAATGTATAGCATAGAATGAAAATTGAAATAGGTTTGCATCTTTGATTGGGAGAGATTTGGAGAGATTTGAATTAATCAACTTAACTGCCGATAACTTGCAGACACCTCATCTTTTTACATATTCCCAACGCATTGTATTTTTTGCATGCAACTATGTGTTTCCAATAAAAAAAATAATATCAAGAATAACAATTGCATTCTTTTTTCTAAGCTGCGCTCGAATTTCGGACGTGGCCGTGGGCATTCCTAGTTAAGATTATTCCACGACCCTGTGCAAAAACTTCAGCTTTCTAGTTCCAAGGATTAGAGCTGGGCGTTGATGAGTCAGTCACTCAGGATTTCTCTTTTAGGTAGATTTCGAAGAAAAATCTTCCTATTGAGATGTATAATATGTCACGACTTTCGAAAAATTTTTCATAGTTTTTCGTTTCGTGTCTCCCTGAGTACGCAACCACCCTCCGTTCGAATGTTTATATTATTATTTACAGGCTGGTGGCCGTATTTTTGAAGATATTCGAACCAAATATTATTATGTTATTTCTGGGGTTAATAGTTGATTTAAGTTCGTTAAGGAGCAAAATTGTCCCTAGGCGGTGGTCGGGGGAGGGGGTTGAAATTTTTAAAAAATGATATCTCGGCACTTATGAAGTTTAGAGAGAAACTTTATTTGCATAAATTAGAGTAATCTCTATGAGGTTAACGGAGACACTACCGATTTAAGGGTTGGTGGGGTACGAGTTGGGGGTGGAGGTGGAAATTCCAATTTTTCTAAACCACGTCTTGTGAGATATCCTTGAAAAGCTCTTGATGAGTAGTTTATAAATCCAAACTAGTTTCTTGATGTTTAAATAAATTACTCTAATAAATTTAATCAAAACACTTCGAGACTTACCTCAGCCTGTTGGCCTGCTGATAAGGGTGTTTTTTATATATCATATTAGAGATTTATATTGTGCTATATAAATTAAATAAATAAAATCGGATTGTCTTTTACTCCAAATTCCAAAATTACTATGGTTTAAGTCATCTATTCAATTATGTTTAAAGGGAAATCGTTTTCGACTTTTGAAAAATGTTACTTCCCAGATCCAGTTGGTTTCAATTATTCACACATTTCCGGAATGTTTTATAATGTGCTTCAGCAACTCGAACTCATTAACTTTAACCATAAAGCGCAATAACAATGCAATAAGCAAAAATTTCATAAGATATTTTCGCTGACAAAATCATGCTTCCTATTGTAGTCGGTTGGCATTAGATAATACAGTTCTTATGTTTGGCAAAAAAACCGCAGCTTAATAACCAAACGCAGGAGGGAAATTTTACAACAATCTGTTCCGCAACATTTGGAGCCAATTTAACAGATACTGTCAGCAAAATGTCATAACTTTTAAACCGTATTCAGATCAAAGATGACTTGCATTTCCATAGGACCCCGGGGACATGCTCCATTGATTGTGCCCACAACTAGTTTCTTGTTTACTTTGATTTTATCCAATGCGAAAATCATTTTATTGAGTACAGAAAGTGTACCAATTTTGATTGTAGGTATTTGCACAAGTCATATATTATATATAGTAAAAGAAATTTTTTTTTTTCTATTTGTGATTAAGTAGTTTGCAAGTGCGATATATGGTGTGGTTGCGATGACAAGATCTCTGGGTGGAGCGTTTGCAATATGATTTTTAATAGAAATCGGGTAAATAGATTAATCCAATTCGATATTGTAACATTAACCTATGGAATTTGTTAAAGTTTTTGCACATATGCGTAAATTTAATCACCCGTAATGTCACGGTGTGGACGAGATCTGCAACGGTATCAGTATTCTAGATTTAATGGAGGACATTGTTAATTTCACAGTTTGTTTAACAATTTATTATTAATGTTGAGATTATCTTAACGTTTTCATAATAATTCGTTTTGCTTTCACCTAACGTGAAAGAATGTTATCCAAAAGGCTTAAATGTTGAATACAACATTTTTGATTTGGATCTTTCTTTGGTTAATTGTTCATTCTCATTTATGAATAATTGTAGAAATTATTAATAACTGCTTATGTCGATTTTAATTGCTTTATTCATTAACTAAACCCAGCACACAGCACAATTTTTACTTTCAGTTTGTAATAAATGGTTTTTTAAATTTTCTTTTTTCTCCAATAGGTATACAGTTACCTTTTGGATTTTTCAAAACCCTTAATTATATTTCAAAGTTTCACTTTTTAACACCGATCTACTGACAAAGAGATTTGTTATTAACAGTTCCAAGCCGCAACCTTAATACGCCTTTACAAGACCAAAGTGGAGCAAATGCTGACAACAAAAGATAAATTGTTATGGTCGAAATGCCATTAGACCACAATTTTCATAAAGTCATTCAAAAAAATAGTACAAAAAATAAAAAAGTATCGAGACAAGAAAATTCACACTTCATGGAAATAATCACGTTTTGGTTTTGTTGTTTTTTGTCCGTTTCTGAAATGAATCAATTGTTGACCCTGTCACAAGTATTAATTCCACCCACAAGCACCCAATTGTGACGGCTAACATCAGCGGCCTTTGTAAATAGGATAGTAATTACAGGTCAAATCCTTAACCGCAGCGACAGTGACACCGCCGGATAATGTACCAGCGATAGTTCATTCGACGGGACAACCGCATCGGGTATTCCGATAGTGGAACACAGTCAAGTAATTTATGCGATAGGGTAATGTTTATGCAAAATAGAATATCGCGAAAGAGCACGGACTGCGACCGCAACGCATTGTTTTAGATTACCTCCTTATTATATCCATTTTGATATGATTTTGTCCATTGTTCGGATCTGTAACTATTTTAGGTGTGCCGAGAACAACAAAAGATCCACTTATTGACTTGGACATCAATGTTTCGAAATAACTGTCTTCTTTGAATTTTCAAGAATCGAAAACAATAAAATGCGGCAACAATATTTTTATTCAACAGTTATTAATATCGAAATTATTACTTTATGTTAATTACAATTAAATCTTTGTTTGAAATCAGTTTTTTATTCCGAACAGACGAAAGCATTTAATCAAGTTCAATCGACCGTCAAAATGACGTAGCCTATGCAAATTTTCTATACCAAACTCGACTTACAAAACTACCTACTACAACTCGATTAGACTCAATTTATTGCTGTCAACGCCGTACTGCCTGCGTAGTTGTGAATATTTGTACTAAAAAGTAATTAGCGCATGTGAAATGTCATTTTGTGGTATTTCGTGTTTTTGAACGAAATACTTCTTTACAGCAAGTATAAACACATTTTCTTTTTCTTTGTTTTCTTGTAAGAAAATAAGCTGACCGCTGATCTCGAATCCATTCTCTGTTTACTTTACACCAAAGGTCAACAGATATATCAACAACTAATCCAGTTCGGTGGCAGACAACAAATCCGACTACTCGTAGAGTACTTCAATTTGGCGTCATTAACTCGATTAAGACTTGAGTTATCATCTGTCCATGGTATCAAACAGTGGCCGAATTGTTTTTATGATTGCAGAAGTAATTTTTAGCGATCTTTAACTTAATAATATGCAAATGTAAAATTTCACATACATCACTGTAAAAATTGCTGCGTTATTCACACTCACAATCTAAAATGCTTCAATTTAAATTATTATTTCTGTTTACGATCGAATTGATAACTTTACACTGGGAGCATTAATTACCCACATTTTGGCAGCTGGTCTAGTGAATTAATTTATTTCAGATAATTATAGCTATCAAGGCAGTTACACCAGCCAAACCAGGTACCAGCAACCCTCCTTTATACCACAATCACAACCTTCTGTGGGTGTTTCAACATCGAACAATTGCGCCTTCCATTGCAGACAATTCCTCCGCCAAAAGTTCGCCAGCGATTTCGGCATTTTCGCACGTTTCAGAACGTGTCCCGAATTAATGAGTATGACGCTTATGTAATTGCAGTTGGCTTTGTGTAATAAAACATAACAATTAGGCTTAATTTCGTTGAATGTTGAAGCGTTTGTTGCGTCGCAGACACGTGATACCGTGCCACGATTGACTTATGGACTTCTAGCGTTATCCTCTGTGCAAATTTCATCTCCTGTCAGGTGTTGACGTGGCTCAAACACTGCCAATGGCCAATTTTTCAGCGAATGCACTTTAATGTCAATTCGCAGACAATTGCCATTATTAAAATTCGCAAAATACCTCAATAATGTCGGTGCTCATGCGCCTCTAAATTGCCAGCTTTCGACGACCGCACAAAGAGACCCCATTTTTCTGCAAACATGTCCCGCACATCACTGTTATCCTACATCGTGATTTTCAGCATGATCATTAATTTTGCTGTAATCATGGAAGCTGCAGGAATTAATGAAGATTTCATGTCATCCAATTCCCCTTCCCCCCGGGTCGGCTAATCAACAAATGGGCCACTTAATTTTAGTCCTGTCATGAAAATGTTTGCATTAAAAATTTTCAACATGCATCGAACGTGATTTTGTTCTTCTCGTGCTGAAGCTCCTTTTGCAATGGCTAACAACATTTTTTTTAAAGTTTTCTTTCAGAACATCGCAGAGTGTCTTGCGGATTTATAGCATTGAGCCTGAAGACTGAAGTTAGTTAAGTAAGATGCTTAGGTGAATTCCAAGTTGTAATTAAGAAGGTTGTGATTATTTATAGATATTCTTGTGTGCTAATTCATCGTTCAAAACGACAATTAACTGTCATGAATAATTAGGACAACGTTGATTGAAAAAATGCTCCATAGAAAATCCGTTGGTAGTTGGTAGTGAATCGAACCGGAACTGAACCGAAAACCGGAAATGATATTTTAGCCGGAACTGAACCGAAGAAAATATATCGGGGGCACCGTACCGCGGTGTATGTTGAAACAGGTGCAAGAGAATTAATGCTTACTCAGCGTACTTCAAACGTCTTGACGTTTTACTTTACAGAGTAAATTTATATTCGTAGTTATCTACATAGAGGTATTTCTTTTAACAATATTTATTGTTATTGTATTATGATCGTACTAATGAGGTCCCGTTAAAAACACGTACATATTCAATTGTTATATATTTTAGAACTAGAGATGCGCTACTTTGAATTGAAATAATCCATTCATTTGAATTTTTTTCATCATTTAGTATAATATACTAGATATTACGTATATTATCATTATGTATTTAATAATTATGTATCGATTTAATCGCGATGCAATTTTTGCGGCCTGATTAATAGAGAGATCAGAAACCATATAAGCCATTTTTATCATATGTACCATATAGGTACTACCTATATGCAATATGTATAGCCATATCTATGCTATGAGGACAAAAATCACATAAGTGCGATTAATTCTTAGCTGATTAATAGTGCTATCTAAATTTCAATGAAAGCAGAAACCACTTAAGACTGAAATCTAATATTATTTTTTAATAATTTATTCTAAATAATATTCATTAATAATAATCATCTTGTTTTAAATTATCCACATTGTATAAAAATTAATGTTAATATTTCTTTATATAAATAATCCAAACAGTTATATACTGCGTGATACATAATGTGGGACGGCACAATCATCGAAAATATTGGCAATCGCAGTAGCATCTGACAGCGTTATATCTTTAGCCTTACAAACAAACAAACAATCCAAAAGACAGACGCCAGGAATTATTTATGTTGGTTATACAATAGGTACTAAATAAACTAATAACCTATATTATTATTTTAAGTAAAAATTTATTTATATTTTGCTATTGTATCAATCCATTAAACATTTATAAAGTATTTATTAATAAAATATTCTTATTTCAACACTCGAAACTGAACCGATCACCGAAAAAACCGATATGTTTCTCAAAATGATAACTGGAATTGAACCGATATAATATTTTTTTAATTGGACCGGAACGAAAACCGGAACGAAAAAGATAATGGTTTGAAACCCTGTGTGCACCCACAAAAACTAACTTTAGAAATGCAAAAAAAAGGACTTGATTGAAATTTTGCATAATTTTTTTCGTTATTCAACCTTTATATGTTTTTCAAATTAAATGTCGTCTTGTCAGCATTTGTTAGAATTGTCAGAAAATGTTAAAAAGTGAAAGTTGTCGAGAGACATATTAAAACGCATGTAGAACTAGATATGACCATTAGCAAAGGTACGGAGATCCAAAGTCCAGCAGGACTTTGAAAGCAATTTGAATTGGCAAATCATGAAGCTAAAGTAAAAAACCAACAAACAAACAAAAAACCAGTGTACATGAAATTGTTGCTTCTTGGCTAACGATTTCCCAGGTAGTCGGCAAAAGGACCTTTCGGCAAACACATGTATTCTGTGCTCTGTGCCGTTTGCTCTGGGTGGGTGCTGAATTCATTCCATGGAAATTGCTTAATTCGATCGAAAATTGCTTCAGACGTTAACATAGGCGCGCACTTTAAAAGGTTCCAGCTGGAATTGCATTCCCGCGGTGCATTTATCGGTTTAATACCTTGCAGCTCAATTATTTTTGCATTTATAGAGTTCAAACCAGAAGTTATCTGTGACAAATTCATGAACAAGAAAAATTAAGAATGAGAAACCATAGAAATAAAAAAAAAATTAAAACCAAAGTTGCGGGATCACTGGAATTTTGCCAAGTATAAATAATTCCAATTTAATGAATTTGATCGGTTTAGGCTCGACTAAATAATAATCCACCTGTTCCGCAGAGCACCGTGTGACTAACTGGTGGTCTAGTTAGCCGCCTAGACCTGCGGTTTCCTTCCTGATTTTCTGTGGTGAATAATGCATGAATAGGAAATCAATTTCGTTGTGTGCTGGTCACAGTTGCACGGGTACACTGAAGTGCACCTATTAAGGTGTATGCATCGCGGACCCGCAAAGTGTGCTGCTCTTAATTTGTTGACTTTGTTGTTCGACGATGCCAGGAGATTGGCACTGATTGGCGTGATACCGTTTTACGCCATCAGCGCCGCGAGGTGAGTCTGTGGCAATCGGCGCAATTGATTTATTCTATACCGACCAGGAATTCAACAGGGGGTCCTAGAAACATATTCTTACCATGATCTAATGCATTATTAAAGAGTTCTGATTGTACACAATTATCATAAATCATTTGATAATTTTTCTCTCACGCATATTAAATACTTGCAAGAGTTAATTGTATGGAATGAGTTGAGTAAAGTGCAATACGATAAATCGACAGAACTCTTCCGTCACTTACTGCGAAATATTACAAATGCTAATCTTGGATTCTTACCTGAAAAGAAAAAAAAAATAAATCATTAATTGATAATCCTGAATGTAATTGATTTATTATATAATAATTCAACCGAAATATTTTAATGTTATTTGCGGAAATTTTTATTTGTCCACAATTTCTTCGCGATGCATTAAACACCTTCAATCTGAGCAAAATAATTTAATTAACGTAAATGTAATTTCGATGGAATAAAATACATTACAATCACTTTTTTTATGGACAAAACATTATTGTTACCAATTAAGGAAATTTAAATTCACGTTGCAGCTGAGCAAACTGCAATTATTGTTTAATAAAAACGTGCAATGAATTTATTCGTTGAAAATATTTAGTCTAATAATTTTATTTGAACAATAATAAATAATACGCAAATTGTTTCACCTTTTGAATATATATATGTTATAATAATTAATAAGAGAATTGAACGCTTAATTATGGAAAATTAAATGATTTTAGTTTGATTGTCGAACAATTTTTTATCACGAATAAATTAAATTGCGTATCCAATTATACTAAATAAAAATAATAATGATTAACAAATCTTTCAATTGGAATTTATTTTGATTTTTTTTGTAGTCATCAGAAATTGTAATAATTATGTTTAATTTAAATTGTTGATTCTACATACATTTCGTATTAAATTGTACAAAATCAGTGAAAAATCATTCTGAACTTAAGAAACTAATTACAATGCAAATTGTTCAACAGATTTTTAACATACTAATTAAGAAGAGGCCAATCGTTCTGTTCCCATAAAACTTGTAATTAGCTTTTCAAATTACAAGTCTCTTTCAATTATAACAGGTGATAAATTAATATTGGAAAAGTGCGTACACAACCTGAAAAGTGTTGTTGGGAAAAATAAACGAAACAAACTGGTTTTTGTGAACAGAGAGAATTAAATTCGTATTTGAATATCAATAAAACACTATTTCTGCACAAATTAACTGGAAAGCTTTTCGTCATATATTAATTAGAGGAGACATTATTAACGTTGAATCAGTAGTAGATAATTTTAAAAACAAAGTGTTAACATGTCAAAACAACAGCGACAGGATTAGTTACAAAATGCAGCGCGAGAGGGCGAATAGAATTCTGGGGTATAGTGATCCAACTGCCAAGGGGACAAGGCCAAAAAAATCAGAAAGTCAAAACACCCATAAACATTTATTATAATTGGAAGTTACGATGCATTATTAGAAGTTAGGGACTAAGAAAAACTGAAACTATTATGGAAATAAATCTAGAGTAATGAAAACAAAAAAGAGTTTAAGTGAAACAAGTAATTTTGAAGCATCCAGCCGAGAACTAGGCGGTAGTCTGAGGAATTAATATTTTAGGGTAAATATTTATAGCAAAAATAAACGACTACAATTCGTACAATGAGTATATTATATTTGCTGTAATTTAAGATAATAATAACAGTCAGTTTATGGTGCAATTAGCAGTAGTTGTAATCTATTACGGCGTCAAAGTGAGGAATTCATGTTAATAAGAAGGAAGGCGACAACAGCAATGTGGAACGGAAAAATTTTTAATCAAATGTTACGAATTATAATAAATTGTATTGTATATACAGGAGTTGTTTATTGTATATGAACGAAGTTCTTTAACAAGGACAGAATTTCACATATTTCAAGTATGAATTTTTTATTTTATAAGAACAATACAATATACTGGATGATGCAAAAGAACACCTTTAGTTTTCAAATACTGTTCAGAAAATGTTTTCCTTTCAATTATTGGATTGATGATTATGGCCCTGCTTTGGTCCATATTGTTGCTGACTCTTCGTTGTCCGATATATAGCCTTCACATTATCACTTTCATACGCAAACATTCGACGCCTGGGCTTCTCTAGAAGGCTCTCCTGTTCCTAGTTCCTTGTACCTGTAATCCTTTATTTTATTGCATTCGCCTGATAGAGCAGACCAGATTACGGCCTCATTTATCGCTTTATTCATCTCGGGATGAATCCATTCCATTGAAACCTCCAATCGAAAAGATCAATGATCATCAATGATCTCCAGCCAAAAATTACGTTGAGGATTATTCATTTCATGTATCAAATCATTCTGCAGATATCAGTTTTGAAAGACCATTAAATCAACCAACAGCATAAAACATAAATGAATCCTTTGTGAGTAATATACGACAGTCCTGATCAGTGATCGCCTCGCACAGCACTCCACAAATATTAGGCCCATTCGAATCGGTTGCTCTTTTCTCCTCACATTCCATCATGTCTCATTATAAAAATGTGATCGTTTATATTATGACGATTAGGTTTCACTGCGTCACAAATTCACCGATAAATTACCGATAATAATTTAAAATCACTTCTTTGAACTTTCCAAAAAGAGAAAAATTCGATTTACCAAATTTTTAGTACAAACACAACAAATGCCGCTAAGTGTTGGTAAAGCTCCTCAAAGTCATCAAATTGTTTTAAATTTATTGAGCTTTGACCAACAAAATCAAGGAAAAATTCGTCAACCTTGCCTTAATCTAAGACCATTCAACAATATCGCGACCTTATAAATTGAAAAATAATTCGAAATGTTTAAGTAAATTATGGTGGTCCCTCGTAATCAGAGTTTTCCCCTTTTCACTGCATAAATATACAAAAGGTGCACAGTTTATCGATCTTGATGGATACTGTGTTGTGATAAATGTTTCCTTCTCATTGGCGAAAGCAATTACAGTCGACAGAACGAATTGATAGCCAGCGGCTAATTGTGCTCGGCACTCATAATTTTCTCATACACGTGATAACATCTATCTGAACGGATACTGGCCAGATGGCCATTGTCTAATAAAAACTCCATCATATAAAATTACAGTAAAGTCTAATTAACGATTACAGTTGGAAATCCTGTAAATTGCACTGCCTGAGGGACACATCCCCCCAGATTCTTGAAACACTTATCTAAATGCCACGAAATGGCCACTTGTTGGGATTTTAGTCATTTTCTACACCACCACACTGACGATTGCACTCTATAAAACGGAGTCGACTGAATATCTCCTTAAATAATATATTTATTGTTATTTTGTTGGCTGGCATTATATTTTCAAACACGACAGAAAACGTGAAATTCTTGCTGAAGCTCAGCCATTTGCACGTTTTGCAGCCATCTCGGGGTCGAAATCACAGAGAACGCGGCGGGTTTCAAAATTCTCGGCGGCCGCCGCTGCACGTATCCGCCTTTATTGATCGCTTTTTGTTACGCTAGTAAGACACATAATTCACTAGCCATTGGGAAAGGGAGATCGATGCCTGGCCAAACATAAATCACAAACTCTACAAAAATCCCCTGACACTTGCTCTGGTGCAAGAATTTTCATAATTTCTCACGCGCCGAATGCAATTTTTATATGCAAGAAGCCGACTTAGCCTCACTGCCCGCTGCACTTGGAACCGCTGCAGCCGCCGCCGACCGTTGATAGTCAATTTAAATTTGCACTACATCTCGGACCTGGTCATGTGCTCCAACATGTCACAGAGGAATGCTGCTGGCTCATTATACCAGGAAATCGCATTTGACACAGCTCCGCAGATTGACGAAAGGACCAAAATGCACCAAATGAATTTGGGCGTGCACTTTTTATACTTTCTCTCGAATGAAAATTGGGGAAATAATTGCGCATGTGCGATTGTGCAACAAGAGGTTGACATGAGAAATACTCCACCCTTTGCAATTACAGCCACCGCCTTTGAATGTCAGGGAATTATTGCGGAATTAATTCATCCGCCAAAATTTGCAATTGGTGCCTGGAAATGGGAACCATTGGCAAAATGCATTATGGAGGTGGAAAGGTCAACATAAAAATTCCGTGGTCAGTCACATTCACAATTCCGCATGTGCCTAAGAATGTCAATGTACAGAAGAAAGCCGCGGCTACGAAATTCTTCAAGGATTAATAAACTCATTACAACAATACCTTCGTTTCATATTCCTTTATGTTCCATTTGTTTTATTTTAGAATTACAAATGGAACAATTTGATCAACTATAAATAATAAATGTCTAATTTTATTTAACTTATCAAATGAAACTTAGGTCACTTTTTATCCTTTATTTAATCCTTTTTTTGATTTGAATATGTGCGGCTTGGAAAACAGAAAGAATACACAAATCCTTTTTTTGTTTTCAATTTTTTTTTTTCTTAAGCTGTGATTGTGAACAAAGAAATTTTTGCAGACCTCATAAATAATCAGCATTTTCAATCACTTTGAAGAGTTAGCAACAAAATGAGATACGACGAAGTAAGAAATTGTATAACACGATGAATTTGAATACATTTGTATAAACGGATTGTGCTAAATAATTGGATTACTATATAAATGATTTCAAAGGCAGTCAGAAACGCGATTGCAATTATGCTCGATCGGTTGTTCATGCAAATTAGCACGAGATAAATGGACGATAGTGAATAATCTGTGAAAAAGAGAAAAATCATCGAAATTTGCCGAAGCAATACAATTGAAATAAAAAAGATGTTATTTTTTTTGATCGTGAATTGATTAATCTACTGTTGACTGGCTTGCGCTATTTTGTGGGGAGCCCAATCAATGGCTCAGCATGCAAAAATCAAAATCAAAATCATAAAAAAAGGAAATGAAACGATTCAATTTGGTGGGTGTTGCGTGGAGGCGGCGCGGCGCGACGCTGCACGAACTCTTTCAAATTACACAAATAGATAATCCCTGTTTTTGATTCATCGGCTTTGTCTACTGATCGTCCAGACATCATCCCGACTGTTTCAAATCAAATTCACTGACTAATGATAGTGACAACATTTTCGGCTGGTGTCCACAAAAATGGCGTGCGCAATCACCAACTGACAAAAATTGGGAACTGATTCGAATTAGGAATCAATTAAGAACGAAATCCGATTTATAGCCGTGACAGATTCTAATCTGCATAAAAACAAACAACGATCGTGCAATGGGTTCGAATCCAGGGGGATTTATTGCTGATCGGCAGCGGACCGTTGGCGTGGCCGAATAATGCGGAAGTCCTCGTGCACCTCAGCAATGTTATTGCGTTTAATTAATTAGTTGCAAGCCAAAGATACCAGATGAGACCTTCAATGCTGAGATTTCAATCGCAGATCTAATGACAGGTCATTTTGCAGTCACCAATGCTTGATTGATCACTCACGTATTGATCTAATCATCCACTTTAGATGTGTAAAAAAAATTGAATAATTCGTAATGCAAAAATTGCTGAGACAATTTAAAACAAAATTCATAAAAACTTTACATTGTTTTGCGCGTGTTAAAGTAAAATTATTTTAATAAGTAATGTTAGTTTTTTATAGGAGGGAAGCGTTTGTCAAAGTCTATCGAAGTCGCAAATAAAATTTGTAGATGTAATGAGTTGTACTTTTACCCAATTTTATAGTTTTTTATTAATTGATATTGTTGTTGATTTATTTTTATTTATGTATAATTATATATTTCCAATTACAAAAAAACCAAATCTCGTTTTTTTTGTTAATGCAGTCTTTATTTCTTATCACGATTTTCATATCCATTAATTCGAAAACAAAAACCATTCACAATTTAAAACTTAGTGTTATTGTGCAATGGTAATTACAATAGATTTTCATTCACAATTAGAAACATAAATATTTCTAAAGATTTGTTCAATATTTGTTTATAATTAGCACTTTCATTACCATGACCAAATAAGCAGACCAATCGAAATCATTTAATTATTTTTGAGGCCTTCGAAGAGTTGTAAAACTTTATTACGAATACAAAAAAAAAACAAAGGATTACGCAAATATTTTGCAACAAAACTCAATTAGCACCTCGACTGAATGAAAAAATAATTTCTGAAAATGGATTTTTATGTAATTATATTGTTGTTATTATACAAAATTTGAAAGAGAACACGCTTTGAATATTGAAGTTTTCTAAAGTTGCACCTACCCAAAAGCGTTTTAGATAATGATTTTGAATTTTCATAATTTCCACTTAATGATATTCGTGCATTCGCAAAAAAAGGAGCCCAATTTCGTTTTACATAGAGCAATGGCGGTCATGTAAATGTAATCGCAATCAAGAGTAGAAATTTGCATATGCTAAAATGATAATGGCTTTCGTCTTTCGTTCAGTTGAAGTTTGCTTGAATTAAAATTGTTTTATTTTTATCAATTTCCAATCAATTTTCAATTGTGCAGGGGTTTAATAGTGCAACTGAAACGCAATCTGTAAACCTTGAGCCAATGTTCATGAACTTAATCTCGGTTTTGCACATTCGTGTGCATTTATTAATATCCGATGAATATTATTTTGACATTCAAACAGTTTTGAATATTTTCAGCCATAAAACAAGCCATCGTTAATGATTCCCTGCTGTTGTTCCCATTCAATTTGTTGTTCATGTTTACAGAATAACTATTAGAATTAAGTAAAAAGACAACTCACGACATGGTGTAATAGCTCAAAATAAGCAAAGGTGTTCCATCGAAGATTCAGCGTCGTGAACTCTGATCTCGGCATCGTGATGATATTTAGAAAACAAAAGAGTAATAATGAAGAAATACTGATCCCTGTTTACCGATAAATTAAGCACCTGGATACGCGATGGGCAGACTTCGGCCGGATTCAGCTCATGGCTGCCTGAAAATGCCACGAAGGTGTGTGCACTGATTCTTAATTCAGCAAAATATCACAAGAAGTTGGCTTTTCAATCGCCATAGTAGAAATAAAATGATGAGAAATGGGTACACTGCAGCGATGGATACTATTGGATGGCTGACAGGAGTGTTGCGACACATTCCAATAGCTTCTGACTGTTGTGTGGACTCTCCCACGATCAATTGGCATGATCAAAATGAAAAATACGAAATTGATAAATTCTGGAGAGCCAAGCCCACGGAGATGCAATGCAAGTAAAACGGATAGATCAATGAATTATTTTGGGTGATCGTGTCGAAATGTGCAATCGATCCTGCTCGCTGTACCAAACCAATTGCACAGCAGCTAGAATGTCCTCATGTCTAATAAACGTATCGGTTCACGTTCCGGTAATTTACATAATTCTGTACAAAATTTATGATCATATGGAGCATTCTTCCACATATTAATCGAAATTGATAGCCGCACCAAGAACAACTGTCATCAGCTCAGTGAATAAATTATGAGATCGGTGACGACCGGCAGCGATCTTACCTCGACACAGAAAAGTCTTACTTAATTGAAGAAAACGCCACATCCACTAGGAATTGATGTTTGTTCGCTGCATGGATCCGCGATCGTATTGCCCCCCCCCCCTCCCCGTCCCCCGTCCTCCCACAGAATATTTATCGCAGCCAGATATGCAGCACTAATGTACGATCATGATCATTATTTATGAACGAACAATACAAGGTCTGGCTCAGGTCTCTTCGGATGCTGCGGCCATGTCGAGAGTTGCAATCAAGCGCACTTTGTATGTTCACATAAATGAGCAATTTCGGATGCACAATGGGCTTGCCACCTTCTCATGCCAAAATAATGTGCACTCCCTGGAAACAGGGATGGGGATATGGAACCGTCCCAGTGAATGTTTATTGCACAGAAATTTTAACGATTCTAGATTTGAGGAATGACAATCACCATCAAGTAAGCCACAGAATGTATTCTACTTCAAGCATCCTTTCGTCCTTATGTAACTTTTAACGGTATTGCAGAGATCATTAGTCACCATTTCGTGATTCAGTTTTGTCGCTAATATTGCAATTGATTGCATACTACTATTTAATAAATGTTAGTGGAACAAGGTGTAGGCATCATGCCATTGTGTTCAGGTGAGACCGGCAATCCCCAACCGATCGCGATGTGCTGGGCGCCTTCGCTAATGATGCCGTACCTAATTTGCCTATTTATTATTGCTTCTTTTGTACACTAAAGCAATTAGAAGTCTAATGGAAACGTGGGCATTTTCAAATAAAATGGATTGAAAGGTTTGAAAATTTATTTCCATACTTACTGTGATTTAAATTCCACACATTCTCAATGATTGTTTGGTTAATTTGTTTTGAAGGTGTTTAACCTTAATGGTTTCGAACTTCCCACATTGAAAACGTAATCGTAGGAAAAACTTTTTATTTCACACTAATTGAACGGTATTTGACTATTATTTAATGTTAAATCTCAAAATTGTAATAGTAATTTCTCAAATTTGAAATGAACAAAATTAGAATTGCATTTGTATTTGTATTCGCACTTCTTCATTCACTATTCTTTTTAGAAATTTTTACAACAGTTTCTAAAAAATTTCATTTCAGCATTCATCATCTGTAGACGTTGTTTTATTATATCTAATAACATGACTTACTGTAATGTTCTGTTTAAAATGCAACATTATATATTTACGAAATTGTTGGACAGTGTTTTTTTGTATTGCATTCAATTTTCCAGGAGAATGGAAATATCATAAAATCTATCAACTAAAATTTTCAATACGGATTTGTACATGATAAATTGTAGGTCGAAGAAGTTATCCTTGCGGTGCATTTATTATATGTGATAAACGTTAATTTTTATAGAGTCATAACATAAAATTTTATTATTCGTAATATATTCTAGAAAAAAATTAACTTTTATACTCCAGACAGATTTATGGACAAATATTACATGTTTATCTAGGTAACTTAGTATCACGTCTGCATATATGCAGAAATTTTTGTTAAAACAAAAAATAAATATAAAAAACAAAATAGCGGTTACCATCAGTATGTGTAAAAATTGTAGTGAGTGGTCAAAAGAAAGCAAACCTTGAGAAAAGTCAAAAGTTGTTTAAATATGCTGGTTTTATTTACAAAATTGGTGCGATTATGTTTTGAAACTCTTACCGTTACGCATATTAACAATTATCTTGGTTTATTTCGATATTCAACAGTTGTAAATCATAATTGTAGTAACAATACAAAATAGCACATTCATTTGAATTCGGTGTCGATAGAAAATCCATAAATGTTTAACAATAGTATGCAACTGTTTCGAATTTTACAGCAGCCCGGTCCAAACCGAAATGGACTCAACCCAATCGCGTCAAATTTTCCCAACATCACAATTAGCGCAATTGACAACTTCACCTTGGGCAACGAAAATTGTTAGACAATTAGCAAAATATAATTAGGTGGAGAGAATTATATTTCCTATGGCCATGAATCTTCGTTTTCATTTCGAGTTGAAATTCATTAGAATTCAAACGTGCTCATAATTTATGGTATGCAAGAAAAGATGGCAATCAGTGCAGCGGCAACTGTGCGCGGCAATGTCAAGATCGGCGATGTAACTCTTTTTTAATAGTCTGCAGTGAATTCGCTGCTGCAGCTAATGCAGTGTGCTGGAAATAGTTTACCAACTTAAATGACAGCCGTTATTAGACACCTGTTGATTGAAGGAGGTCAGTTAATGATATATTTTCCTTTCTAGACTTCCAGGTTGATCAGATACAAGATCGGATTAGTGGCTGCTGGAACCGTCGCGATCCCCTGCAGATCGAATACCGTTCACGTAACATCTTTCGAGAAAGACATTCAACTGCAGGAATGTTGCTGCTACTTTCGCATTCCTTGTTCTTAAGTTGTGCATTGTTTAGCTTTTGTCAAAGTCGACATCCGTCTCGAACAAGCACATAAATCAAAGGTCAGAAGCCTATCAAAACGCACTCACATAAGGCTACATGATCTTCAAATTTCAACCAAAAGAACTAGTCCTTTTAAAGGGATATTTGAGGTCTTTTGTTGTCTCGACTTTCTGAGTTCGACGTCACAGACAATGTGTCTAATTTTTAAATAAAGGATCATGTGACGTAAAAGTGGGCATGATATGAACAGATTAGTAGATTATTGAGATTACAGTTTCATTCAACCCTCGAAGTAATGTAATGAAGTAATGTGTTAAACAGTTCCAGGCTAGGTCCCTGAGGCGACAAGGGGGGTGTTTTAGCCGGTAGTCTGAAAGGGAGTCCGGCACGATGGGGCTAGTCTCAAACTCCAAGTGCGTAAACGCATTTCACCTCCCTCCAAAAAAAAAAAAAAAAAAAAAAAAAAAAAAAAACCCTCAATTTAAGCTCCATACAAACGATCATTTTGGTGTATCAGTTCGGTGATCACTCCGTGATCGTTTGTATGCAAAAAATAATGTGAGCTCACATCAAAAAACACTGATGATAAAAATTCATCATTTCTTCACATCGAACTGATCACAAAATTACGAATCGATCCCCCGCTGTGGCAGAAAACTCCCTCATCGTGTGAAGGACACGTTTTATTAAAAGGAAGTTTTATTGGCGCGACTTTTGCGTCGGAATTTCTAAAAAATATTTAAGGAAATAAAAAGGAGTCTGTTAGTGAGCAATTATTCAAATCACCTTCGGGCACACCAAGGACGTCCAGGGTGTTCTTCATTAATTTAATAGCTTAATATATTTTAGTGATGCTGACCATGTCCATGTCTGTTTCGTCGAAAGAATTTCCTTTGAAATTCATAGAATTACTCAAAGCGGAAGAACCGCAATAATAACACTTCGAATTGATCACTACCAACTGATCGTCTCTATGGACCTAGGGATTTAAAAAAAAGATAGTTTGGAATCTTACTTGGAATTGTAATTGGTCGTAGAGAAATCCTGGTCAACCACAGTTCCAAATGTTGTATTTTAAGTTAGATTGAACCGAAGATTTTAGGACGCGCTAAGTTATACAGTCATTTCTACGTGTTTACAGTGAGGTCAGACTGGGGAAATAACTTTGACCCTTCCATCAACGTCGCTCTCAACGGAAATGGGAAAAAATGGGAACATACGAATATTTTAAAATTGCTACTACATACGAGTATACAACGAATTTGATATTCTTCATCCGCAGATTAGCATACATCCTAAAAATAAATCCCGATTCCAGTTTACGTCACGTGGGCAGAATACAAATGACTAGTTTTAAGTTCAGTGCGCAGGTCTGCTGCAACAATACTTCTTTGCATTCGATCTCCTGAGGATCGCATTCAATTCTGTTGCGATAGCACAAAATTTCAAATATTGCTTCTAAGAATCCAGAGATCACAAGTTTAAATGAAAGAAGAAGCTTTAATGTTTACGCATTTCGTTTTATCAGATCCGAGATCGATTTCCCTTTGGAGTTGCTTATCACGCCAAATCCTTTTCGCAGAAATTTAATACTTACGCATTTCGTGGATCACGCATAATTCACAGACGACATTAATTGCACGTGGGAACGCGAACGCGAACTCTGCAGTGGAATGACATTTTAATTATTTGTTTTAGTTATTGGTTAAATTGGTTTTTTGTTTGATGACTTCATGTTCATTAAAAAATCGCTTGTGTTTTTTGTTTTGCTTTTTGTAATGTTTGCAGAATTTCCGAATGATTCACAACGATCATGTTTATTTGTTAGACATTTTGACGATCGTCAGCGGATCTACAGATTGGTGCCATAAATTTGGATGTAATTGATTGGAGTGATCATAAAAAACGAATAAACAAAAACAAAGAAAAAAATTGGAAAAACAGAAAAGTCATTGATCTTCGACGATCGCCAACAAAGGGTCACGAGATATCTTGAACTGATCGAAACAATTTTAAAGCATTTAAACAAAAAAAAATCGTCGTCATTACGTCTTATGGAAAAATGTTGTGGATGTTAAGGAACTTCCTGAGAATATATTTTTTATAATACACTTTTAGATATTTATCTGCAATCTAAAATTCAAATTGATCATGCCCCACAAAGGACTGAAATAATGAGCAGTCATTTATAAACTGAGGGCTTTTACCTTACGATTTTTGATTTTTTATTATACAAAACTCGTATTTCATTTTTTTCACCGGAAATTTCGAATAACAAAATAGATCTAAAATGTTGAAGTTGTTGGGACTTTTGAATGCATGAAAAATCGATGTTTATGCGGCATATTCTATGGAAAACCATCGTAGGCTATTCGTGATCAACTACTGATAATGTTTAAAAGGACAAATTGTAGTCAAGGTTGTTAGATGGGAAAAATATCTAACAGTCTCATGCGTTCGCACCTGAACAATTTTCTATGCAATCAAATTCTTGTTTTCTTTCGGACTCATTATTTTGTTTGTTTGTTTGGTTGGTTGATTTTTTTTCAATTCTCAAAATGTCTATTGTAGTTTTGAAAGGAGATTTTGTTTGCTTAGAATCGTAAGTGTTGATATTTGTCATGCAATCACAAAATGAAGAATGAGCACGACTCAAAAGGTCAGTGCACACGACAAAGCACAACAAAAGCAAATGATAGATCATTTTACGGATTTCTAACGCAAATAATAACAATAATTGCTTAATGATACACTTGCTGGTATTGTGATGCAGTATGAAACATTTAAAAAATGGAAAAAAATGACTTCAAGAAGTTTTCAAGTGCTCCGAGTTATATTCAAGGTTAATTCTCAGTCTATTGACTTGATGTTGAGCGACTGCTGATGATGCTTGTTGTATCTTAATGATATATTTATGAGCACTAGTAAATCACAAAAACTATTGCAACTACTCAGATCGAGATGTTTTCAGATCAAGGCAGTCGCTAGATCTGCCTAGACATAGACCTCCATGCGCATGCGATTAAGCATTGTTGAATGTTGGTGGCATCTTGCCAATTGAACAATTGCGGCATTTTCAGGAAAGATGGTTGCTGATATTGTTGAATAAACAAAAAACTCCATGAGAATTGGATCAGCAATTTAGATGAATTATTGTGATAGGATTTTTCATGTACAACCACAATAGCGTCTTACTTAATTGGAATTTAACAACTAGGAAATTATTTGCAGAATTTGTGATTCATTAATATTGGTTTTTCAGTCTGTAGTTTATATTTTTTTGTTCTTCCACAATTTGGTATAAAAAAGTATTCTATTATTTATATTGTATTAAATGTTTTCACGAATTTTTTCCTATATAAATATTTCAGTGTCAGCAATGTTTTCATACTATAGAACGATCTTGAGCTACTGACATAGTTGCAGAATTGCGATTTAATTCATTCAAATTCTATGATTTTCTAATAAAACTAGGATGAATTTAAAACAGGAATATTAACCTCTCTACAAACCACCTGAAACCTCTTGAATTACTTATGATATGTTCAGCGAATGTGAAGGCTGCTGATGTTTGTCTGGCTCTCGGCAGATCTCCCTGCATCGAACAACATCGATTGCGAATTTGCATTAAATTTTCAAATTCATCGACTGAGTGAGCGTCGAATCTTGAACATTTCATTTTTAATTGACATGCAATTCTAGAGTGAAAAACAAAACATAGTAATGCAGTAAGGTAACAGTAAAAAATATATATTATGTGTTCTTCACCTGCATCCGCAGACCTATCTCAATCGGTGGTACAGACGAAGATACCTGGCATGGCATTAAAATTCATTGCACCACAACCGCTCTGATTGCAAATGGTACAGTTCGATATGTAAACTTGCTCTAACCTTGCATTAATTCTTCATGTATCGCCACGTACTAATCTATTTCATGGTTTCGCACGGTCAACAGGTGAAGCTATCTGGCCATAAATCTACTTCCATCGTCAGCAGTGCACAGAACAACGGCCCGTGTACTGTGGCTGCAATATCCGATCTAGGACTGCATCTAAGTAGGCAAGCATTACGCGATTACGTGAAGATATCTGGAATTAATTCGCCAGTGTCCAGACATTGGCACTTCTACTTGCCCGATTTTGAAATCCGCCATCGAACAGTTTTGGACGGAAGCGCCGCCGCCGTGGAGGAATGTTGGTCAAGTTTGGACAGCAGCACAAGTGCCTCAACAGGGATTGCCAAACTGTGCCAATTAGGGGTGACCCAATAAATTGGACAGAACTGTTGATCCTTGATAGATCTTACAGGTTTTCAATTTTCGCCTTAGAGCAGCAGAAGTGAACAGAATTTAATTATATTCACAGCATTGCTGTGAATAATAATTTTCGATCTACGAAAAACGGAACTTTGCAATAGATTTAAGCTCAGCTCAAATTTTACGTTAAACAAATGTATAAAGACATTGAATGCGACAGGCGATGTTGGATACTTTCAGTAGGCGTTCTAACTTGTGATGTGGAAAAATTCAAGCAGTTTTTCTATAGGAAGTAAATACATTTATTGAAAGGATAATGTTTCAAATATTTTTTTTGAAAAGGTGAAAAATTATGGAAATTATAAAACAGATACTGTACTGGAAACAACTAAGGAAAGAAAGCCCAAGTTTCGAAATAGATATAACTCAAAAAAACAAAATCGAGTTCATACCACTAACTTTCGATAGATACTATTGGGTCCATCACCATCAATTATTGTTTCAAGTATCGAGCAAAATCATCGATGTTCCGTTATTAATAATAATCAAAATCGCTGCTCAAATTTGATGTTTAGAATATTGTCATATGAAAGTTTCTGAATGGGAATTCCCCTTTTTTTTTGTAGTATGTAATTTTCCCTTTTACGATTCATTCAAAGATAACAAAGTCCAAAAACATTTGTTAGAACACCTCAAAATGCTAATACTCATTAAAACACGAAATAGAAAGGTTTTTAATTTTCACAAACTTAAGTTAGAATTATGTAAATCAAAAACCATAAATTTTAGAACTACCTGCAAAAAATAACAATCATAATTTATTCTTTTTTTTTTATATAATACTTTATTTTGTTCATAACCAATTAAAATTTGGGAAATAGTGAATAAAGATCAGGAAAAATTAACCGACATCCGCTTTATCACATCAATATGAACATTTATTAAATCATCTTTATCTGTTAAAAACAAAAAGGTGATTGAACAATACCAAACCAAAAACGGACCTATAAGATCAATAAATTAGTAAAAGAAGTAAGAACCCCAGGTTAATATATACTATAATTCATAATTGATACTGATTTTTTTATTTATTATAAACAAGGAAAATATAAACATAATATAATATAAATATAATTGGAGCATTGTAATTATTTTTTAGGTATGTATAATTTACTGCATGCAATTAAAAATAATAGAAAACACGAATTCTGAATATCTTTATCTAAATCGATTTGTAATTAAATTTAATATCCAATTCCACAGTTTCGTATAATTTATGCAAATTAATAACATTAATCAGAGTAACTTTGGTTTACAATTATGGAAATAATGAAATATGTATTTACAAAATAAATTGGCAAAGAGAACAAATTAATGGAAACAAAAATAATGATGAAGGAAGGTGAAAGAAACTTTCTTAAATGTTATATAAAAAGCTTTCACTTTGAAATTTACTTTTATATAATTTATTATTCTGGAAAATGTAAAATTGGTCGAGAACACCCTTCAAAAGAAAATTGTTTAACCAACCAGGGAATGGAAATTATTATAATAAGAGAGAGAATCTATGAAACAAAACTTCTATGCTGAATATTTGTTTAATACATATAGCAATTTTCATTATGGTCTTGTACCACAAAAAACCAAAATTATAAGTTCTCTATTGAGAACTTAACTTAATATTTTAAGTTAAAACATTTTTAAAAACTTCAATAATATTCTTGATGATGAGAAAACAAACTTGCTCCAAAATTGGCATCCTTTCAAGTATACATTTTTCAAAACATTTGTTTTTAGTTATTTTTATCAAACAAGGATTTCTCAACAAAAAAAAATTGAAAGTTCTGTTTAACTTAGAGGTAAGCTTGGTCGAAATATTGGCCAAAAATTTGTATTAGCAATAATATCGACAAATTAAATTACCAAAAAAAAAAAAAAAATTAACAACGAAAATCTAACGGAAAAATGTTCGCAAACTGAAAACAAGGTGAATGAAGCGACGCAATTGTTTTCAACAAACGTAGTGATGTACAATTCCAGTGTGATTCAAGGTTAACTCTTTGCCTAAGAATGATTGATAGTCTTTGATTTGCTGAGCAAATGATTGTATGCAATCAAAATGTAAAATTTTATCCACGGGATGCATGCATAAACATCGCAATTCCGACGCAGTTTACTTGCTGCGATCAACAATGATCACTGATTTTGTTTCACCATTAACATTAACATCAACGGGTTACTGCATTTGCTGTGTGTTTAATTGGAATCGTGCAGCCTTCAACTTTGCAGAAACAACTTAGAGATCCTTAAACCTTATGACCTCCGTTCCGTGAGTGATTCATAGAGCAGCGTCACAATGCAGGAAGATTGGCGTAGTGCAATTCAAGTGTCACTTTTCTTTTTTTTTGTAAATTATCACTAAAAATTTGCATAAATGCCGAGACACCGAGACTTCCCTGTACCAACCAGCAAATTAGCATTTCTGATTTAATTCACTTTGGTGTCTATAAGCGATCCGTGTGGAGCGCGAATCGATTCATTCACACTTCAGGCTTATTTGGTACTTCCCCGTACAAGCACGCATGGCGGACAGCCCCTACTAACGCACTTCCGACAATTGTGCCACACGGGAATACGTGAATGGTTACAATTCGACGCCCCGGTCCTACTAATGGCTGCCCATAACACATCGATTGTGTAATGAAAAAGAATCACAATTGCAATTATCTAACGGAACAGTGTACAATGTACATATTACAGGATACTCGTAACGCAACGGTAGTCCCCTGATATCATCGTCCACAAATCATTTCATATTTCTACCTGCCGCTTTCGGTGAAATTTCCCTTGCAATCATTTTTAGTTCAATGAAGTCAACTTACCGCTTTTCGGGCTGCTGGGCACATCTGCATCCGTCGGCTTGGCCCGGCAGATCAGAGCGAACACTCCAACCAGCAGAAGTAGCAGTCCCCACGAAAGCCTCATCTCGATCGATGCCTATCTTCCGGAATTGCTCGAACGATTGGAGCCGGAAAAATAATAATTTCACTTTCACAATCTTTTCGACGATCACGAGGAAGAAATGAAACTGCCAAAAGTGCGGCACTCTCAAGTCATGCGTAAGAAGCCAGTAATTGGGTGCAATTAATCAGCTCGAAGATCACCTGTAATCGCACTTTCCGGATCACTTCAATGGACATACAGCACAGAAAACAAAAAATATATAAATATAATAAATAACCAGGCAGAAGATAGGGTCCAGCACAGATGGTGCGGTCAAACAATCACAGGACACTAACGATCGCGATGTGAGGACGAACTTGCGCGGTGATCGATGGATCGGTTGCCTTGGAAGATCGCGTACTCGCTCGATGACTGCTGGAGCCAGTCTGAAACGGACACTGGCACTGATCAGTCTTAAGTTCGCCGAAGTTGAGCTCAAACTGCGGTTGTTGCGCGGGGTGGTGCGTCTCCGGAGTGCGCGATCAGCGGCTGCAACGCGGCTAGCTAGATGCGATCTCACGGGTTTCGCCGCCGCCGCGCCGCCGACGATTGTTGTAAAAGCGAATCAATCGATTGGTTTCGATGCAATGTATTGCGTCAAAATCGCTCTCGCGGCAAGAACTGCAGCGAGATAATAATACTAATTGATTCTTAAGGTCTCTGGGCAAATCTGCGGCTTCTTCCTCCGCACGATCACTTCCTCCCGGTGAAGATGCAAGGGTTTAGTAAACGGAAAGGATGGACAAATTTGTGGCTTTGCGTATGTAAAAATCATAATCACAATATTTAATAAATGGTATTCTATTATTTTTCCACTTCGTCTAGCTTGAATATTGTAATAAGGACACGGATGATGATGCTGGACCCTTCAATTTCGTGAATATTTATCAACTAGGTCAATGCGGATCTGCAATTCACGAGATACGTGTTTTGCATAAGTCTCCGGCAATTGAAAAATACTGCTGTTTTCTTTTCGGGACACTGAAATATTTCGGAAGAGGTTCAAAGTGTTTCTGTAATTGAATGTCTGCTGAAATAAGAGTTACTGCGTAATGAACAATTGCATGTATTGGAAGAGGCGTGCAAAGTGGGTTGGTTCAACAACACTAAATTATGATGCACTCATTTGAAGATGATCACTCAATTTAGCTGCATTGTTGCATAACAACGTTTGCAAATTGCACTGCATAATCATCACATCACCAGTGGAAATTTAGCAGCAACAATTTACTGAGGAAACGCCGCTTAACTTCAAAATACTAACAATTAATATTTTAAAGTGACGCATTAAAAAGTATAACAGAAATTGTTTTTAGGAAAAATATGAATCGAATGATATTAAATAAAAATAACATAAAAATTGTGTCACTAATTTTGAAATTGTTTCAAGAAAATTTGCAACGTTTTTACCATGTTTAATAAACATTTGAAATGAGTTGTAAGAACAATCATGAACTGTGCTCTTTATTATTATATTGCGTTTTATAGGAATTTACATGTTTTATTTTGTGATGCGTCTTGTTTGTGTTAATCACTACTTGGTAATGAAACAATCGAATATTGTTTTGATTTTTAGTCAAAATACATAATACAAAATACGTAATACGTGTAAACCACCCTAGAAACAAAGAACGTTAGTTTGCTGCACAAAATGACGGATTTTGGTGCAATACGAAACCAGAAAGTTCAATTTGTTTTCAAAGAAATTAAAATATTTACAAGAAGATGTCAAAGGGAAGAAATTTCGAGGTACAGTTATCCCTAAACATCTTAAGGTGCATTTTTTTAATGACCTATATAGATATTCTCCATGAAATGAAAAAACTGTAATTTTTGTGAATTTTGTTGAAAATCTTCTTCAAAAAATTCCTGCAAATATAATATTTCAATAAACAATTCTTGTCAATTACTTTTTTCAACTCACATAAAATTCCATTTTTATAAAACATTCAATTATTATAAATTATTATATTATTTGACACTGTTTCGTATGACACTTGAGAGCACTGAACATAGCTACGATTTCATATTTCGTAAATTTCCCCTGCCGTTTTTTTAATGATCGGAATCTGCAGGTCATTAAAAAACGACCCTTTTCTCATCGGCGTAAATAGCACAACACGTGAGGATATCGCAGCGGCATTTTATGATTGCAATAAAATAAAATTGCTGCGGTTGCAAGGGATGAGTTAATGCTTTAAATGTTTAGCTGCCAAAATAGAACCTGTTTTGTTCGGGGTGATCTCAAATTATATATGTACTTACATAGAAATGCTTCAGATGTACATTTAAGGGTGTTTGGGTTTTCCCATTCCCTCTAATGACTACGAAAGTGAAAACGGGAACTCATTCCAAACAGTGAAGTTCCCTGAGTAAGATTGTTAGTTTGTTTACATGTGAAGTGCAACAAGTGGTTTTAGATTTAGACGAATATTACAATAAATTAATGAAGATTTTGTATGTCGGTAGGTATAATATTATTAAGGAAAGGGGAAAGAAAGGAACTATTATGTAGACTGTAGAGTAGATGTGCTACTTGATGTATAGCGTGTCTCATTGAAAACGCAATTTTTATAAACATAATAATTCAGGCGATTTTGACTGAAAATTGAAATTTTTTCATTACTTAGATTCACAAACAATTAGATTTTATATATTTGAAATAATATTTAGTACAATATTTAGTACAAGCATAATATGCTCAATATCTCCAAAAAAAACTATCATCAGTTCAAATTGAAACAACTGAAAATGCCCTGTGGTAATATTTTTTTTAAATTTTCGTGATTGATTTTTTTTTTTGCTTTTCATTTTTATCCTTAATCCTGCGGTTCATGGTTTTGATTTTAAATTAAAATCTGCACTTGGAAAACGAAGCTGGAAGATTCAAGTTTTGTGACGGTTCAGGATTTTCGTTCAAATACCTTGTAAATAAATAATATCTATTAACAAAATGTCCTTTAACATAATTGATAAGTTGTTTAAGAAGTTATCTGAACAAATTGTTGCTTTTTTCACGTTCACACAGAAATCCACTTTGCCTTTGGAAAAACAAAATATCTTACTTTTCTGTCACTGTTTTTCTTTTTTGTTTTTGATTTGTTATAGTTTCTACAAACCTTTGCATTGCATTTCACGATTTTGCAACGTTCTTAAATTTGATAACAAATTCCTTCACTGTTAACTATACTTCTTGTTTGCCCAAGTGACGTCAAAACATGGCGAACTCTCTTTGGTATAGTGATGTCTCCTGTAGCTTTTCTTTACTCCATGAATAAGCGTATGAAAGGACATCAGCCATATTGGTCCAAATGTGAAAGTGCCGGCCAAAAATAAAAAGTGCTTTATTCTCAATTCAAATGAAACCAAAGTACAGTGGACAGCGGTTTGGTCCTTCAGAATAAAGCAATATTTTTTTTTGGCCGGCACATTCACATTTGGACCAAAAATGTATGACAGGCGACTGATCGCTTTTGCTAACGATGAACGAGAAAAGGGATTCGTTTTTAGAGTCAGAAATATACAGAGGATATGTTCTTGGGATAGAATGGATTAATTTCCTCAAATAATTAGGCAAAGATAAGTTGGATGAAGAAAACAAATGTAGCTATGTATGTTTTTTTTTATTAAAAAAAAAAAAAAAAAAAAATTTAGTGTATTAAGAATTAAGATTAAAGTTAATATTAAGCATTCTTCTAAGCAAACCATATTTTCATAAACAACCTGTGATCCCATTTGTTCATCAATGCCATAATATAATAATTATCTAAATGAAAGTAAAAAGTATTATTTTTTTAGGTTTACGTCGTGCAGTCATAAATGGCAGTAAGAGTGCGCATTAACAATTTCCCAGCTTAAAAAGTTTAAAATGCATAAAAGTAGCTTATTTTCGAAAGTGGCAAGAGGTGAGTTATTCTCGTTTTAATTACATGTAATTTTAGTTTTAAATTAGTTTAAACCAGACCACACAACAACAAAATTAAATACTCTGATTTTTAATGTTGCCAAATATTTGAATGCCTTAAATATATCTACTTGGCTCAAATATTGTTTGTCCAATGTTTCAATGATATTATTTGTTATTTAGCTCATAATTATAAGATGTTTTATAACATATATTTAATTTAAGGTATAGCAACACTGCAAATACTATAATTTATTTATACTAATATTAAGCATACGTTGTGACACCAGCTTCTTTGCTCTGTTATATCCTGGTTGTGGATTGTTCTTTATCCTATAGTCTACAGTCTACACTATAAATTAAAACTAAAGAGAATAAAACTACCGATAAATTTTCAATCTACTTTGGATTTTCCAGTGGTTCTCTGACCCATGTGAAGCCATTGTGAACAAAGATATTCTTGTGCAAGTCCAATGAATTGTTTTTTTTTCGGCCGTTTCGTTAATTATTTATGTAAATCAAAAATAGCACCTCTGCGGTCTCAGCTCAGGTCGAAGTCAACGCCTTCAGTTGTTTACACATTGAATATGAATCGCCATCTTAATTCAGTTAATCGCAGCGATAAAAGAGGCCTACAGCATTTGGTAGTGTCATAATTGTTTCGGAATTGTTATTAAAATTTAAAATGCCTGCAACGCCGGCTAGACTTGACTCGTTCGTATGCAAATTGCTGCATGAATTTGTTTTCATTATGGACGACTGAGGATATTCTGTATTTATGCACGATATGACTTTGACCTCTATGGATGTTGGGAGATGGAACCAGTATTTGGCCCCTGATGAGTTCCTACCCTGCACCTCTTGCTGATGCACCTCAACAATCAACATTGCTCAGGTAGAAGGGTACAAAAACTGAACTGTTAGCCGTCTGTTGGTTTTGTTGTTGTTCTTTTGGTTTAACATTTTCCAATTGAACAGAAGACCGCAATGCACTTTCGTTTTTGTCCATGTTTACGAAAAATTGTAGAAACTCCGTTGCACACCGTCATTTTGTTAGTTGCTTCCGAATGTACGAACACCGTTTTCGAAGTAACTTTCTCCGGTGAAGTGCTGCTAAAAAAAAATGGTGGCGTCTTCGTTGTTTTCGGTTTCCGTGATATTTTCTCACGGTCTCTCGAACCGCCAGCAAGATGGGCAAAATTTCTTTGACGTTGTCCGAATCAATCACCAAACAGATGGATATCTCTAGACAGTTTTACAGCAGGATTATCCTGTCGCAATGATGCACATTTATCTTTTCCTTATGGGCGAAATTATCACTACCGGCATTTCTTCAATACAGTGACGTTATAAGAAATAAAAGAAAAACTCAGTGAAACAGTAACATACACGAATTAAGTGACACTTGGTAAGCAAACTATCAAAACCTGGTATTAATGGGACACCATTGTTGCAAATTAATTGCCAAAGGGTATAATAAACTCGCCGCAAGCAATACTCTGTCACTTAGTCGCACTTGCCGTAATCCTTCTCGCGGACAGTTATGGTTTTGAAGCCAACAACAGTTAATTACTTCTGCTGAGACACTCACGTTGATTGCAGCATGAATTCTTGTCGAGCTTTTAAATGTTTAATTTAGATCAACGATAGCACGCTCAAGTCTTAATGTATGGAGAATTATTACAGAGTAAGAAAACTAGTAGATAATAAATTTTCATCCTCTTCGAAAGCAGAATATCAGAAAGTTACTATAGAACTTTTTAAATCTATTCATTTTCACAATCACGATGAACTAATTGAATATTATTGCACATTGCACAATTTGTACTTTTATAAATCAAAAGCTAGTTATTATTAATTATTCTTGGAATATTAAAACAATATTACGTATTTAAAAAATGTAAAGCTTATCTAAAGTAATTCAGTATGAAATAATTGTTTGTGTCTCTGGAAGAAAGTTTTCCATATTGCAACTTTCAAGTTAATGCAAGGTATACTAGAAAACATTTTGAAATTTAAAATAATTAAACTTTAAACAGTTCTGAAACTCGAAAAATTTATTTAAATTTTAGGGAAAATTTTATAACATCAGAAAAGCAATCCTTGTTGAAGACTGAAGTCGAAGGCATATAACGTACAAATACTGGCGTTTTGATTAATTCCAACTTCTTTGGGATTATTGCATTTACAATTTGCAATCGGATTGCTTAGACGGTGCAACTGACGGTGCTACTGACGTCCGCATCTCGTTCAAGCATTGTCCGCGTTACTCATCCCCGTCACTGGTTCCCACCGCTCAACTCTTCCGTGTTCTCACGTGCGGCGCCAACACGAGATGTCTGCCACGTGCTTCCGCTTGCCTCTTGTTCTGGAGCCGGCAAAGTCCGTGCCACGGTTAAGAAGTAATTAGCATAATACATTCAACGCGACGCCAATGCAAGTGTTGCAGTTCGACCGGCAACCGTGGTTGAGTCAAACACTTTCACAATAGAACTCATTAACACAATTTTCTTTCCCCCTCCGACTCATATCATGGCCAAATTTTATCGTATACAAATTATTTACAAGATTCAATTGTTAAATTTATCTTTAGGCGAAGAACGGAAATAACGGAATAGGTAAAGTTTTCTGAATTTTTTATCTGATATTTAATCGATATAGACACCTTAAAATTATAGAATATATTACACATCAATCATCTTAGTGGATGTAAGAATTTTTTGTTATGGTTGGAAAAAGGGAAAGTACTCAAATTGTACGCAAATAAAAAAGTACCCAAGAGGCCATTATGCCCGCAAGAGTAGGCCACTAGAAGCATAGCTAAAAAGCGGTAAATTGATTAATAAAATATGTTTTTAAATTAAGAAAAAAATTATTTTAAAGAAATGCTAACTTAGTTAAAGTAAAATTTATTATTTTAATCATGTTGAATGCCAATTAAATACCTACTTGGTATCTAACAGTTATCAACAAAAAAGGATAGACCATTTTTCATTATTTATTTTATAGCCAAGTTACCACTCTTTTAAAATAATTATGTTTATAAAATAACCTTCGTGGGTTTGCCGTAGGATAGTAGTACTGAATTCCACTGGCCATTATCCCCATCCTTCCCCTACTTACTACAGTTTGGGTCTAAATGATTTAAGAGGCTCAAATTGATTGCTTCTGCATATCAATGTCAACTGCAGCAGCTCTCAGTGGGTGGTATTCTGGCCCAAACCTGTGCAATTAAAATGTCCTCGTAATTGTCCTCATTGCAGTATGAGGAAGTCTCTGCAACTGTCACATTCGATCGTTAATTGCCTCGTCCATTTCAGATTTCGTCAGTTGCGCAGCAACGTTTGCAAGAAAAAAAAAAAAACTTCAGCTAATCCTTTGCATTGCCCAGCGCCGCCAAATCCCACCCGCGGACTCAGCACGCACGATTCGCAATTGGCGGACGAGAACGCTTGACCATTGCTCAATTAAAACTCTATATAAAAAAGAGATTGCCTCGCAATGTAACTTTTTGTCATGCACAATTAAATTTCGAGTTTTGGATCTCGTTGGCAGTTTGTTTTTGTTGTTGCCAATGCGTAAAATTATTCAATAATAAATCAAATTATCCCTTTAGGGAATTCGTAACTGCTTCTGTTAGATTCACACGTTTTTTTTATTGTTATAAAATAAATATAAATAAAAACTTGTTAACTTTAGTACGAATTTCAAAATTTGTTCAGTTTGTTAATTCTCACAATAAACTTTCATTTTACGTGATATCAAATAATATTTTTTCTAAAATATTTTCAATTATGAGATTAAAAACATTTTTCTACTTTCATCTCGTAATTGATGAGTTGATAGTTTAATTTAAAACAAATAAATGTGCTTAGTGTTGAAATATCGCTATTAACACTAACTAAGGAAACATAAAAAAAAAATAATTCTTAGCAGCAAAGTGATTGGATTGATCGGAGCTTGCGAATCAACAAAAAAATAAATAGCATTTATAAAAGTTGGATCACATTGTAAACAAAGTATTTGCTAATCGTGCTGTAAGTTAACTGGCATCTGGAAAAGGAAAGGCAATTCACGTGACAATGAGGAAACGTTTAAAGTGCATTGCATTCACGTGAGGTAAACATCTGTGCATTATTAAAATCAGTCAAAACATCACGCGAGTGCAGCAAACAAGTTTTTTGTTGTTGTACTTGTTGTTGTACTTTGTTTATGTTGTATTGATATAGAAAATGAAAGTTAAGTTCATCAGATACTATATATTAAATAATTATGCAGTATTTTTAAATTATCCCATTAGTTTGCGGTAAATAGACATTGGAGGAACATTGCACAATTCGAGGCACTTACAAATCATTAGACAATTATCCTTGATGCTGGATAAATTGCAATTACTTGTGAAATTTCGATGAAAGATGTTGAGTGTGAAAACTTATTCACAATATTGTGGAAAATGTTCATGCATAAGAGAAATGTGAATAGTCATTGGTCCGAGCATCGGGCCGGTTATCTGGAGTCAATTACGGGAATCGTGAACCTCTTCAAATTGGCTTTTCTTTCGTCGACAACAGGTACAAAAAAAAAAAAAAAAACAGCAAACAAATAAAATAACAATAATAAGTTTCAAGTCAGCGAGGGCAACTTTTAAGAAAAAATCTCCTTCGCCAAAGCCCATAAATGGCGAAAGTTCACTTAAGTGCTCTATCGAAGTCGTCAACGATCCGCCACAATGCGCCATGGAAAAAGAAAATGCGAAAAGATCAGTGTTTTGGGAGGAAAAGTGTGTTTGGATGACGCAACCGTTGTGAGTGCCTAATTGCGCTAAATCGCTAATGATCCACTGCTGTACAACGCAGAACGGAGCTCGCCGTCCGGTTCACTCCGCGGCTGAGTGATCGATCCGCGATCACTTGCGTCCTTTGTCAGGCGGTGTCAAATCATGATGAATTGGCTCCGCGCGGTGCTAAGTGCTGCGGCAATACCAATAATTGATACTGCACAAAGCTGTTATTGTTAACTTAATTCAGGCAATTACTTGCTTTCGCGCTCTCTTCTGCAACCACACATGAACAATTGCTGTTCCTTTCTAAAAGGCAATTGTTCACCTGGCGATTTCTGTTTGCACATTCACTACCTTAATCCTTTTGTGTCAGGTTGTTTCAAGCATTTTTCCCAGCTGAAAGGATTCGACGCAGATCAATTCGCGATTATGAAATGATAAAAGTTCTAAATAAAATACAATATAAATAAGGATTGCTTAATAATCCAGAAATAAATTATTCGGATGCACAAATAATTAAATAAATACATCTGCCCAACCGAAACTGATCCGTTATGAAAATCAGTTCTTTTCAACGAACTTTCATTTAAATTATGTGCTTTACTAATTTTTAATAACTAACAACAAATAGTCACGCGTTAAAGAACGTGCAACGCTTTTATTTTTAGTGACCTCCGCAAGTTTTCTACTTTTTAGGGTATTTTTGTTTTTGTTTTTTTGAAAGTATGTTTTTTTTTAAATTATACCTACATTTTTAGATTACTGCCGGTAGTTTTCTTTCCACAAAAACGTATTAAGAGTAGGTGTTCTAGTCAGCTTAAAAAATGCCCAACAATCACCCAAAACTGACAATTTTAGGTGAGAAAACTTTTTTCCAAAATCTATTTCGATTTGTACAAATAACTTTTATCGCAGTACTTTTATTCAAAATTTGAAAAAATTACTTACAAAAAAATAAGCGAATAGGAAGGAAATAAATTACTGCAAAAGTACTGCGATAAAAGTTATTTAAACAGATCGAAATCGATTTTGAGAAACAATTTTTATTTTCACCTAAAAATTTCACTTTTCAGTGATTTTTCGACTTTTTTTGCTGAGCTGAGTGAAACCTAATCTTAATAGATTTTTTATAAAATAACTCTATTTTCTATTCTATTTTAAGACAAATTGTGAAAAATCCGTTCAAAGTGCGATTAAGATATTCAAATTGCCATAGTATATATACATCGGAAAATCACCGTCGCAATCAAACGGCATCATCAACACTTCTGACACTTCCTCTCTTTGTTGCTTGATTTCTTACGCAACAACAATCGCCAAAATTGCAGAATTTTGAGTGTTTTCCGCACGTTATGGGGTGGGGTGGGATGACCCACGACAGATCCGAATTGTAACCCCGCAATTTTTTTTAAAAAAAACCGGGCAAAGCTGTCTCCGGAGATTCAACCAAAACTTTGGTTAATGTTAACGCGATTTCAAAATGAGATTAAAACTCGCAATAAATCTGAAAATTCGTGTGAAAGTCCGAATACGTTGCCTCGTAATTAATTGATTTTAAATGCGTTGCTCGAATGGGTTTCTGTCGTTAGCAGTTTCTCACCTGCGAGCGGTAAATGTTGCAACCTGTCTTCCTGATTTAACGAATGTTAGAGAACTTCACTCAAATTATTTTAACTTTAAATTATTTTATCTAGTCGAATATTTCATAGTTACAAAATTTTGAATTGAAGTGTTTTGTCCTTAAATACAAGTACAAAATCTGTCGGAAGTTCTGATCTGCTGGAAGGAATCAAGGACCAAACAAGTTCGCAAAGTTTCCATGAACGTTTTTATTTTTTCTATCAAAAACAATTGTTTTTAATGAAATTCACTTACACTCCGGACAAACGAGAGCACTGAATCGAGGTAATGACGTCACGTAATCTAATCGAGTTTGTCGTCTGCCACCGAACTGGATTAGTTGTTAATATATCTGTTGCCATTTGGCTTAAAGTAAACATGAAATGGATTCGCGACAAGCAGCAGTTTATTTTCTTGGAAGAAAGAAAAGAAGAAATAAATGTGTTATTATACTTAGGTTATTTTTCCCAAAAAGACGAAAAACAACTAAATGACATTTTACAGCTGTTACTTGTTAGTACAACTTTCACAGTACGGCGCGGCGCTGGCAGCAGTATACTGAGTCTAACTCATTTTTAGCAGGTAGATTTGTAAATCGAATTGGATGTGAAATTTACATGGTTTACGTCATGCTGACGTCATCAACTCGATTAAGAGCTCTCGTCCGTCCGGGGTATTAGAATAATGTTTTTTATTAGTATTTAGTAAACAGAATAGATTCAATGAAACCCCTGCACCGGCAGCGTTGTAGATTTCGGGCAAATTTAAACGTGACGTCATTCACCGTGCTCTCAGGAACACATGGACTTTCTAAATAACATTGGCAGGGACATGGTACGGCTGTATTTCCCAAAATTATTTTGATGTTGTAGGAATATCCCGCATCAATACTAATTGCTTGATCCAGTTGTATCTCCCTGCAGTGAGTAGCGCAAGCGCCACTTTGAAAGACCAATGTTTTTTCTTTACTCGTCCTTACTTCAAGCGTATAAACAATGCTACCCCAATGTACCTGAGTTACTCGTACACCTGGAAAATGTATTGATTTAGCCGAAATGATCTTTCCAATAAGTTTTTTTTTGTACAAACCTGTCATTTGTATTCGCGCACTAGATTTAAAATTTAACGAAAATTTCATTCCCTCGTATATGTTGCGCCAAAGACCAGTGTATTGTATTACGTGCACGCAATGCATTCTACGTTTCTCCGTGTTCCTACAAAATCCTCTGGGCATTGGATGGTTACGAATTTGTGGATCAGATATATTTGCAAGCACGTTTAGTGCTTCAGAATCTGAAAACAACGACGACACTCTGAGGCATTCGAAGAACTCTTTAGAGGTCATTGTCAGGAAGCGGATTCGTTTTGCAAGCTCCCTCAGTGCAGGACCTGCATTGACTTGTCCCTCTTCCCTTGCTGCCCTCGATTCCCCTTCAACCAAGGGAGTATAAACATTTACACCAGAGAGCCTTGCTCTTTGTACCTCTGGCTCTACTAACACTGATCTTGCAACAGAGGTGGAACGCGATGCGGCAGGGTTTGAATCTTCGCGGGCGTTACTATAACGCAGGACTGCTTTGAACAAGTCAACCTCCGAAATGTTCAAATTATCCTGATCGAGGATGAACCTTACGGTGGACAAATCTGCTTCCAAGAAACTCGCATCTTGTACAACTGTTGCAATGTTAGTTCTAAGTACCTAGTAAGTTAGACAGAAAAAGAAATAGTTTCGTGAAATTATATTTTATATTTTCAGAATGGCTTACCTCATGACATTTACTGATGACGCACTCGTTTGCATGATATAACGTTGATCCCTCCAAAATATAACAAACAGTCTGAGGCGTTGTATTTTTGATTAAATATTTATCTATAATATTGCACAAATGTTTTGTAAGGTATTTTTCCGCGCAATACCGAATCTCAAGGGCGTCGTCAATGGAAACGATATTTACTTTTCCCGTGTAGAAAAACTCCTTCATTTTTTTGAACGCTTCCGGTTGAATATCGGGAACTTTTACTTTTTCCCTCTCCGGATTTGATCCACAGAACATTGTGTAGAACACAGAGGATGCATTTGCAAATATTTTCTTATGGCCAGAAATGGATTTCTCAAAATGCCCCACGAGGAATTTGCACTCCTCATCTACGTTGGGTTTCAAAGGGCTTTTTTCACGTGAGTCCTGTAGCTGATCCATAACGAAAATAATTAAACAAATAAACTGAACGCGGTGTTTATTCTTGAACACAAACTGCCACTATATTGCTATACGTTACATGAAATTGCTTAGCGCAATGGCAGGCACACTTCAAGACCTCCAAAATGGCTTCCAATTCCACGAATCAGCAAGCGGTGTCATCAGTTCGGTTCTCTTCAACAATATTGCCATATACCATGTGCAGGAAGCTGAAAGCCATTAAAGCTTTGGATGGCTTAGTAAAATGTAGAAATTCTAAATGTAATAGAAAAATATTTTGTACATTAAAATTCAAGAAAACCAGAATAACTGCGCTAATGGTATTGAAATAGTATTTTATTCGCTTTTATAATAAATTTTAACATCACTTGGCAACACTCTGAATCTGCTGGACTTCACGAATGTTTCAATTCCAACTTGATATTTTGATAGAGAACCCAAAAAGCCACCCTTCTACAATAGATTATTCAAATTCAGTTCAGTCGGTCAGTCAGTATACCATATCTATAACAGAAGGGTAAACTTCTGGATTTGGTTCGGATCATCATATACGCACTCAAACAAGAAAGGTTTCAATAGCTGAATATGGAATCTTAACGATCCAGTAATATAAGTAGGGAAAACCTACCGGTAAGTAGGGAAGTATGGGAAAACCTACCGGTTTCGTTCAATTGGGGGTTTTTCGTTGACTTTTTGTCCGGTTTTAACCGGTAATTTTTTGTATATGCAATAACCGCAGAAAGAAATCATGGAAATTCTTACACATTTCGGTGATTTGGTGTCTTTTTGGAAAACAAACGAAAATTGTAATTCCTCTTTTTGGGTCTCTCAGTTAGCTTTGACTTTGACATCAATTCTCTAATGTTAGTGATAGGCTAGAATTTTCATCTGAACTACAATAAATTATCGTCGGTTGTCTGAAGTTAGGGTTTATCTAATTAAGTAGCCATTGCTACCCAAGAATAGCGACCCTTTTGTTTATTGGACGCAAGGCAAAAGTTGCAAGTCGTAGTTATCATTTATAGTGAAGAAATATTGTACCTAACTTGGTCTGGGGCTCTGTCGAAATATTAGTTTCGTCTTGAAATGATGTTTATTCTGATGTTGATTGGATCGTGAATATTGGTCAATTGGTTGATCCATTAAAAATTATGTGAAAATTAATTAAAAGGTGCATAGCATATTAATTTAATAATGTCTAATATATGCAACCAGTTTCATAAAAATTAAAATAATCATCTTGAAACATTATTTTTATTTTTAAAAAACAATCGAAAACATAGTAGTCATTAAACAGCATTCAAAATATTAATTCCATCGATCCAGTCGCGAGCATATGAAAGAAAGAAGCTAAACCACAAACCAGTAAGGATTTTGGATTTGAAGAGGCTGCAAGAGCCATCTGCTGGAAATCATGCAACTTACGTGAAAGCTCCGATTGCAAGCGCAAACAAGAACCAAAAATTATGGTAAATTTACTACTGCTATTTCATTTGCAATACTTAGTATGGACACGAACATTTTTTTAGTGGTTGCAATGATATAGAAGTCAATGTGAATTGCGAGGGATTTTTGAAAAATTCTGAGTCGCCTTCTCAATAAATTTTTTATTCGGCATCAGAGCCACTATTTGTAATATCGCTATTAAATTTTTCCTTGAGAAAATGAAAAATATTCTTTGACTTAGCTTTGTAATGAGTTTTTGTATTTACTGTTGGTTAGTTAAATTTATTTGCCTTTTTTTCCCGTCTTGTCCTTTTTTCGCAATGTATTCTCGGGACAAATGGGATCCAATTTATAGATTTCCAAATCCAACACCAAACGCAACCCAAGATCTCAACCCAAATATCTCCGCAAGAATTCCGTTTAATTTCAAATTTTTCGTAACTCCCATTATAGAAGCGTAAATTGAGGATTAGGTCGTGAAAATGATTTTAATGATTTGGAGGAAACATGCTTTACAAAATTTTGTAAATAGATTGAATCATCGCAAAAGGTAAATATTTTGTATCCGAAGAAGAAGAAAAATTATATTAAAATTTCAAAAATATTATACAAAGTGCAAGAATGCAAGACTTGGTTCAACGGAACCAAGAACGATTGTTGCAACATTGAATATCAATGAATCAAGAAAATATCAGTAGAATCACCCATCGCATCCGGTGGAAAGCAAATGCGATTAAGATTTTCAGAGTGGGTGGGCGGGGGTCTGTGTACGGGATCTCGTGTGCTAAACGATATAACAGCAGCAGCATACATCACTCATCTTTTGCATCTACACTCATAATTGATATAAACAATTACCCAGAAATCGGCAATTTCAATTTTAAGCAATTCAATTTTTTTTTTATATTCTTCCTGTTTATTTTTCTTAATTGTGATTAATTCTTTTTATTATTCAAAGTATTTGAATTTTATTTATGATTGAATTACAATATAAACAATTGAAAAGAAGCTAAATCGCGTTAAAATTTATTTGCGCATGTTCAATGTTCATTTTCATTACGCTGCACATCACCACCCACCACCCTCTGAAGTCTAAATGAATGCGTAGCTTCAGACAAAGAAGGGTTCCAAATTTCGTTATGATTTTATTTTAATGAACTAAATGTAAAAAATCCCACAACCAATTAATTCTTTAACAAATCAGTATCGAAATTGAAACTAAAATACCATTCAACTAGCGAAGATCATTGCGTCTGTTTTTTACAGTAGCTCTCTAGTCATAACATCATCACTCATCAGCATGAAGAGATAACGCAATGACTACTGAGGCGTGTACTCAAGTTCTATTGTCACTTTGGTGATGATATTGATATTATTTGGAATTTAGATAATTCTGTGGCAGCCGTAAGCTCTGATACAGACAAAACATTAATGTAAATATACCCGACTGCAACCTCCATAGGTGTTCATGGAATGCCAATGGATGCCACCTAATATTTCCGTCTTAGTTTCTTATTCTCTAAATAATACACATCTCAATTCGCTTCGGATTTTTTTCTTTTATGTTTCAAGATGCGTAGAGGTCAGCAATGCAATGTCCGTCCGCCAAGTCATCGATATCTACCTTAATTTCCGGCCGAAAAAAATCGCTCTTTCGCGCATAGGCATTTGGTTTCGCGCATAGTTGTGTCCCGAAGTTCGACAGCTTGATCGAAATGCAGCCAGAGCTTTCAGGGGTGTAAAGATGACCCTTATTTTGAAAATGCGGGGATCCCCTCAAATATTTTCGTCTTTATAGTAGAAGTAAAACGGTAAAATTTGGGCTCGAGTACAGAACGTTTAGAGGTCTCGCACAAGCCCTCAAATGTGGAAAAATCGATTTTTTTGCAATTTTTGTTATTTGGTTAACCCTAATAAAAAACGGTCAATCTGAATTTTAATTTTTTATATATAAAAACATTAGAGAAATCCAAAAAATTTAGAGTAGCCGGGATCACAGCCCGCTAGGCCAATAACAACTATCGTTTATACACTGATTCCGTGCGACCCACCCCGTTTGGCAATAGGGTTCGTTGATCTTTGTTCTGTTCTGATCGTTCTTTATGGGCTTCTTGTAGTCTTCTAGGAAGATTGTGGGTTGCATCACCTTGGTTCTATCGACAATCATCTTGTATTAAGTCCAAAGTAATAATGCCATGTGTAAGGACTTTGCAGTACATTCTATGTGTCTGAGGAGGGTTGTTTTGAAGGAGTTTTTGGACCCCTCAGACATAAGATCCGCTTCTATAGGTGACCTCCTAACTTTCATTAGGATGGCGGCAAGTACCTTAATTTAAGTAAGGAGCCACGCACAATAGACCACTATTTTGGGCGCAGTGCCTACCGTAAGGGTTGCCCCTCGACCCTCTTATACAAATAATAATAATAATAATAAGGACTTTAGTGCGTTTTCTTGTTATATTTCTTTTTATGTATCGTATTTTTATATGTAAGTACTCTGCAAAAAGTATGACTATACAAAAGAAAGTAAATAAAACCTAAAAATTAAAAGTTTGTTCCAAATAGCATATAAAATTTATCCACCATGTGGCCCATCCCTAAATGCGACTCTAAATTCCTGAGAAATATTCAATTCCTGAGTGTTCCGGAATCAATAAATTTGGATCCCAAGAATATATTGCAACAAAAATGTTCAATTAACATGTTTATCCAACCCCCACACTTGACATAAATTCATTCATAAAATGTTCACCTAGGAAAATAAATTTAAAATTCAAAATTGTTGTAAATAAAAGAAACAGTGATGATAGATTCCTGAACAAACATTTCGGAGTTCTGCTGCTGAGCAAATCGAGGGTGCAAGAGGTTAAAACGCGGCCAAGACTTCGGCCCACAAGACCCCCAATTCACTGCCTCAGTGCAAGGTCATTGCCTACTAATGTGACTATCGCCAGATAGAATCTGATTTGGCCAGTTTCCAGCAAGGAAGACGTGTCAAGTGGCGAAACTTTCCAGTTTGATCCACTTTTCCGCCTTCGCACCGCAACTGCAGCATTGTCCGGTCTTGTGTCCGCCTGCGACTTTCGCGCCTCTATCTGCCCCCAGGCTGTTAAAATGCTCCCCATCAAGTCCCCCGATATAAATTATTGAGTCATAATTCTGCCCCTATGCTAATTCACTGGTTTTCTACGCGCAAGACCTAATTAAACAATGTACTTGTTTAGCCAGGGGGTGACGGGGAGTTTACGGATTACACCGACGGATCAGAAACCTTCGCCCTAGCCAGCAAGGATATTGACGCGTACACGAAACGCGAGTAGCAATCGCGATTTAGTTGGAGCCGCCGCAAAATAATCGTGACAGCGATAAAACGCGCTTTACCATTCGCTCATCATCACCTCCAATACAGATAAGGATCAGGCTAAATTGTATCCGGTAGGTTAATAAAATTGCCAAGGAATGGCAAACACAGCGAACCCCTCACGAAGGTAGCGCAGGCCTGTGATCAAATGGTGGCGGCGGCTCAGGCTAACAACAGGTTTTCAAATCACCACCCTAAGGGCCCACTCCTGTCATTATCCATCGCGCGTGTAGACTCTGGAGAGCTATTATCTCGGCCTGTCTTGTTCCTCCAGCGATCAAAGGGGTTACATGCAGCATCCGCAAATATGGGTGAGGTGTAAACTGCTCTATAACAAGATAACAAATTTATGAATTAGGAGGCCGAATACAAGGCCCCATAGGATTCCGTCCTGGGGGCAAAAATTTTTTCATTTGTCTTGCTTGTTTTTCTTTAATCTTTTTTTCTCAGCTTATTATTTTTTTAAATGTTTATTCTTCGTTTTTTTAATGCATACATGTTGTTGTTGTGTTTTCCATCATTTTTGATATTTTTTTTTCACTTCGTTTTTGTTCGCAAATTTTAAGACACTTCTGTCCAGTGGTTTTATCTTTGCCGTCGTGTCATGCCTTGTTTACCGGTTGCGGTCAAATTAACATCTCATCTTCGTATGTGATGCATCGGTTGAATGAGTTGCTGATTAATGACGAGGAATTTCTTGGAGGCTTTCTTTCCGTCTGTACTCGCCAACCTCTTCTGTTCAACCTCTCGCGTTCCCCCCCACCCTCCTTCCGACATCTTGTTCGTTACCAACGAGATGCGCCTTTATGGGCTAATGCAATGTGAATGCATCAGCCAAGATGATCGAACTCTTTCTGCGATCGCGTATGCCTAGGGCAGGAAGTAAAATAAGCGGCAATACCTCAAACAACTTTTCCTTCTTCAACAGTGGCGTAATTTCCAGGGCTGGAAGGAAGAGGCGGAGGCACCTCGACTGCCTGAATTCGAGAGTCGCGGCAACATTTTTGCGAGTATCCTGAATAAATTTTTATAACAAGTGTTGATCACGGTTTCTGCGATAAGTAATTTTCTAGTAATTTTCCATATTAGCTATAATTTGTTTATTGAAATTATGCAGAAGCTAGAAGGCCGGCGTTAGAGTCCTGCTGTCGATTCGGTATTCATTATGTTTTGTTTTCTGGATTCATTTTATTTATTTTCAGCAAATGATCAACTCTGCTGGCGCTACGCAATGCGTTAGTTCGCCTAAGAACGTCGTTCGCACGCCGCGCCGTGCCGTCGACGTGTTTCGCGATTGCTAAGTACCAAGACACTGCAATTGGGTCAGAACTAATTTTAAATCAATCATACCAATTTCACTGGCAGTGCGTGAATAATGACAACTCTCTGCACTACACAAAAGTGTCTATTACAAGATTTAATTGTTTTTTTAAATTCCTATAAGTTGAAAGGAAAAAGAAGAAGAAACTTTTACTTCATGAAGTAGTAAAATTTGATTCTTAAATTAGTTCAGTAATCAAAATTTTTGAAAAAATATATTTTAACTTTAATTTCAATTACAGAAATGCCTGGAGAACTGGAAGTAAAATTGTTTAATTCCATCAAGAAAACTGAAAGTGAAAACGCAATTCCGTTGCCGTTCTATTAAAAAGCAATCACAAGTATTTTTCAAGGAGTTACAACAACATTCACCATCGATGAAGCGGACGAACTAAAAAAAAACTCAGGTATTTTAATATATGATAGTTTATTGTCTGCTCAACTAATTAAATATTACAATTAAATTAATATAAAAGAAAATAATTTAAGTAACCTCTCATCTAAAATAATATTATAAGTATGAAGAAAAAATGGAAATGTGAATCTTAATAGCCTTAGTGGACGTATACAATAATATTAAGTGTTTGTAAATAGAGAGAATACTTTGGAAGATGCGCCAATTAAACTCTAATTAAAAGTAAAGTCGAGATAAAAAAATCATTGATTCATTTTAAGTTCGCTTCTGTCATGGATTTTAACCAATTCAGATTGTTAAAAAAAAAAAAAAAATTACAATTGGTACACAAAATGTGCCACAGTTTTGGAAAACTTATTCTATCACAGCGATATAGAGTAAAATCTAATTAAACTGCATAATAATTCGTTAAACAATTAAAATATTTAAAAGAAGCCTGTGCAAGAAGGAGTTCATTTCCATCGACTGCATTTTCAGGTCACCTAAAGATGCATCGAGCGAGCGTCTTACCACTAACTGTTGTCTTAGCTTAGAGGAACAATTTTCTTAAAATTTGATTTTATTCTAAATTTGTAGTCTTTTCTTTCATGATTTGGAAGTTTGCTTTAATCTAAAACTTCATTTTTAAAAATTTTATGAATTTGCAAAAAAAAAAAAAAAAAATAATTTTTTTTTTTGTTTAGTTTTTCGATTCGTAGAAAAAGTAAACATTAAATGAATCTTCTAAATGTACGAAAAATTATTATCAATTTATCTATATCGAGATGATTTTGATTTCTACTTACAAAATACGTTGATTTGTTTTAAATACAATAAATAAAGGAATGACCAATAATGATAATAAATAAAGTAAATTAAGCGTAGATTTTGGATCTCAATCTGGCGTCTCTCCTTCGCTTCCTTCGACGGCAAGGATCCCGTCCAGTTTTAATACTGCTTTCATTGCTACTGCTACTTAGACTACTATTATTGCTATTGTTGCTACTAATGCTGTCCAAACAGATTTTCTTTCGATCCTTCAGCCAATTGTTCAGTGTCTTACCAAATCCAGTCAATAGCTGTTGATAGCGAGATTTCACGAATTTCAAATCGATTTCATCAACTTCGATTTCGTCTGATCCACGAGAAGTTTTTGTTCGTAGCGTCAAACGGTGTCTCATTTCCTCCCTGGAGATAATTTGCAGTGGTCTTTTGCTAGTTGCATTGATCGCGGTTTCGATTTCGCACAGAAGCAATTTTGCATTGTTTAAGAGTTGGTGCAGCTCCTTCGATATAGCGCGATTCTTATTTTGGAATTTTTGCTCAATTTGGTCCTGTTTGCGACGGAGAAACGCAATTGATGCTACATAAACTTGAACATTTCTATGCCATCTAGTTAGATTAATCTGGAAAACAATAATAAAAACAATTTGCTTAGTTCGTTGCTTGTATTTACTAAATAATTTTTTTTTTAATTGTAAACTTAATCAAATAAGAGAACCCGAACTTTTCGTTTTGTACTTCATAACTTTATAAGCATTTTTACCTTTCACAGTCTAGTTTTGGTTTGGTTTGTGGAGTATAGTAATAATAATAATAATAATAGAAACTTACATTTGCATGTGGCTTAATCTGAGCCAGAAACTTGTACGTCTGGTTGAGTTTGGTCCACTCGTTAATATCACTTGTATCAATTCCATCTGTTTGCTTGTCACGCAAATCTTGAATGTTGGTGCGAACTGTTTTTCGTAACATCTTGAAGGCCTAGTAAAATAAAATTATTAGAACACAAATTGAATTTGTCAATCGTCTATAAAACTTACAGCTCTTCTATAGTCTAATTGCTTTCCAGGACGTCGCGCATTGCCGCCACTTAGATCCTCGCTGGGTAAATACCTGCCACCGCACGGATTCACCCATTCCATTGTGTGATTGTTCAAGCTGCGAGTGTGTTTCCTTCGATTTTGACGACTGACCGTCATGGCTGAAACTTCTAATTGCATTGATTGTATTATAATAAATACAATCAGCAATGAAGACCACACCTGAATGGTGGTTAAAGAACGATTTTTTGTTAACTTGGCCGTTTTGTTAATTCGTTTGGTTGCGAACGAATTGCAACCACCTGAAAAATATATAAAATAATTAATTTATTAATAATTCATAAATAAATCATAATTAATAATAAATTAATTGAAATATATCTAATGAATTGTTTAAAAATATTTAATTTTCCAGACTATTGTTTCAAAATGGTTTTCAAAATTATAATTAAATATCATTGTTGATTTAAACATAAAAAACACAACAGTAGTCAATTATTAGTTATTTGTGGCATACCAAAATTTACAAGATAACCAATTAAAATCTACCTCAATAAAATTGCATAACTAAATACCGGAGCCAATGTAAACAAAATTATTGTAAAAATCCCCATTTAACGTAAAACAAAAATTTAGAATTGCGAACCCCATGTCCCTGATTGCGATATTAGATATCGTAGAGCGGCCATAAAAACACTGAAACACTTCCCACGACGAGGTAAACGAACACCAATTAGCGCAATTACCTGAGCGCTAATGACACGAACAGTACGTGCAAATAATGAGACAACTGTTGACGGATTTGCTCATTCAAGGGTTTTCCCAAAATCTATTGGATTCGAAGATGAATTCACATAATGCAAGTCATCTTCTGTTGAGCATCACATTCGTTGGGATCAAGTTCCACGGCCACAAAGTCACGCAGAAATAGATCGGCTAGACATGAAGCATTTCCGCAAAAGCTTCATAAAACTATATTAATTCCCCCCCTTGGTGTCACCGACAGTCTCGACAAAACTCATCTCCTATAGATACTAAATTTGCCATAGATACATTACTCAACACCGTGACTCACGGGTTTGTGATTTTACTCCAATTCCATTTCGTGAATGGACACTTGTCATCGACTCAGAGACGCCCCCCGACCTCAAAGCGCCCGCAAACACCCATTCACAAGAAGTCGAATGCAACTTACACCACTTGCAGAATTTTATCATTGTGGCTTTTATAGCAAAAAAGAAAGCAGTTCAATCACGAGGAATTTTCTATAAAATATATATATATTTTTTTTTTTTAACTCTTTCCACAAAATAATTCAACCGAACGCACGAAGGGGTTGAACGATACTAAATCCAGGTGAGCGACCAGCGAACTTTGATAACACTAAGAATCATTTGTTATCACATTATTTTTGCACTCCTCGAGGTGTTAAACTATATACAACACCTGATTATAAAAAATCAGATATTATTTCATAATATAATAATTTCTAAAAATACACTTTTATGTTCAGTAATTAGTGTTGCGAAAGTTATTACGCAAGTATGTTAAATTGCTGGACTATAAATTCTCAGCGATTTCGCCCAAGGGTGAAATTTTGTAGGTAGTGGCTCTGGATCGTGGATATTAATCATAAATAAATTCTGTAACGGTTCTGCTGAGAAGGAACGCTAGCGATAATTGTTAGGAAAACAATTTCATACTTTCAAATATGTTTAACGAAATCGGGAATACTAAAACGAAAGATCTGCTTTAAATGTTAATCAATAATACCGTTTTCGTAAACATAATACACAATATAGAAATAAGAGGAATTACTGTTCAATATCGGTTTAATTGTTGAAACTAATTAATAAACAATTGACTAAAAAATTGTAATACAGTAGAAATATTGGAATTTTTCTCGTGAATCTTTTCAAAATTGAACTTATACAAAAGTCTTAATGGTACAATTTATACTGGAAAACAGCAATATTTATTAATTAAATCAATTATTAACTAAATTATTTTGAAAATTACATTTCAATATTCAACAATCACGATAAAAAAAATCAAATTTTTATTTTGCGATTTCACAAAAGGAATTGATTGCAAATAGTTTTGTATAAATTTGTCAAATCTAGGTGCATAACGGTTTTTCAATAGAAATCAACAAATCGGTTGTCACCTGAACAAGTGAAAAGTGAAATTCGTGTATCTCTTCAATTTCAAAATACCAAAAGCAGCATATATTTTGAAACCGAATACACAGCCACTGGGAACTAACAATTTGGATATGGTAAAATGAGCACGAATGCAATTAATCATTAACAAATTAAGTAGGCAGAAGCAACATGAGCATGAATTTGCCAAAATAAATATTATAAGAATAACAAAAATACACACACCGCATAATAAGAAGATAAAACCCTTTAAGGAAAATTCATTAAAGCTGCTCGCTGGCGTCGTCAATTTGCACTAAATCGTATTTCACACCGATTCCTGTTTTTTTTTGCAATTCCTTGTTATCCTTTCGCAATTCACTTCAATCACACAATATTGAAATTAACAAACAAATTTTTTTAATGATTTTATCAGTTTGTTGAATTGATGCACAATTCACAAAATATCACTTGTTCGTAATTTTTGCACTGTTCGAATTAACTAAGATTTAAATATGCGCGCGCAATTTAAACCGTGGAGAACCAATCACTGAGAATCTAATTGAGAAATTTTTAAGTAATTTTAGTTCAAGTATTCCGGGACACTGTCACAATTGGAGTCCTGCACCTGGCAACCTCTTCCTGACTTAACGTTTCAACGTCTTTCGGTCGACTAACAATTTAATCCAGTTCAGCGTTTCTTAAGACGAATCTGATTCAGAGACTGGAAGTTGGAAGAGGCCAGGCGGGCGTGTGGTGGTTACCACCAGATGAGCTATGTAGTTATGTATTAAATACACCCAATTAAATCCAGAGCTGAACTGGTGTGAGTGGTGGCGGTATATAAGGGAAATGCTTTTTTGAAAAATTGCCTCTCTTTTGAATATGCAGCGGACGTACCTGTCCTGCTCTCTAGTGTTATACATAATCGCGCATGTAAACACACACGCACACCAGGGCATTCTGACAAATCACGCCGCTGATTTATGCTGAGGCGAATACAATCGTCGACCGCTATGACTAACGGGTTGCGGGTCCCCGGAATAGAGATGCCCCTCTGTATGAGTAAGATCTATTACCATTGGGTAGGCCCACCGGGGCTCCGAACTCCCCTGCGTCGGGCTGAATCATGTCTGAATGAATGTGGGGGTTGAGTGGCCACATCATGAATATTCGCGCTCGAACCCTTTTTCACGGGTCCGATTCCCATTCAGAAATCTCCATCGATCTGGACGCCGGCTCCATCGTCGGACCCCGGCGACACTCTCGCAACGGTCTAGACTGGGGACGATAATAAACGGTTGTGGGAGCTTTTCTACCCGAAAGCCGGCCTAAAACCGTGGAGCTTTCTTATGATGTCACTAAATTTCCGAGTTTTGTGCAACTCTTACGCGACACGTGACATAATTCCGCCGATAAGAAGCCAACTGGCAGCGCCAATGAATTCTGATGATAGTGGTTGTTTACGACGTGGTCTTTTACGAGTCGCTTGGCTTCTGCTTGTAAACATTTGTAGATCCTTATCAAGCACATGAATTATGACAATAATTAAGTGAAATTGAGTAATAATATTCTATTGACCCCAAAAATAGCCGCGCGACCGGACAGAGCCAGCTGTTCGCGAAGGAGAAAGCATCTACGAATTAACCCCTTTACTTCAGCCGACTGGATCCAGCATGCCATGGATGCCATTTGAGTTGTGCCATTCAGCGATTTCAATTCATTTCGATTGATTTTATCACCCATCGTTTTCTGCTTGAGCAGATTCCCAAACACGCCTTATCAGAGCTCCCCGCGACCACTCGCCGTTTGTTTATATTCACTTCACGCTTATCACCTTTCATTAGCGATCGGAATTGATTCAATCTGGGTAGCGATTTATGTTTGAATATAATCAGCGTGCGATTGAACAGTTAGGAGGACAATAATAACAACAAACACTTGTGATTTATTTAACACCAGCTGATTTTTGAATTCTCTGTTGTACAGACTGATCAGAGCAATGTTAGATATCTGCTGCATATGATTATTGTCAGTTGCATATCAATGCAACATGAATTATGTCTTGAAAACAAAAGTATTACCAACACAAAGTGGCTTGTAATCTAACGGATCTCAGATTTTAATGGCGGCGAGTCAAGGAAATTCTTATGGCAAAATTGCAAACTTGTTTCTCTGGTTTTTGAATTCGTAGAGTTTGAATTTTCAAATTTGGAAAATCAAAATTTGCAATTTTTTAAAATGTGTCATTCAACTTCAAAATGTTGAACTTATTGAAATAACAATTGCAACAATTTTGTGATATATTTCGTTTTTTTTGTGTATTTTGTAAGTGAATTGTTTTTTATTATATCGTGTTTCTAAGGAAATTCCGATTGTTGAAACGCGTTTAACAATGTCAAAGTAGAATTTGTTGCAAGCCAAAAAGTTTTGTCGGTTATCAAACTAATGATATATTACATTAACGAACGATAGATCTCGCAAAATAATTAGTAATAGAACACATACCTTCTTCGTTCAGTTCGAATGCGGACGCCATTTTGATATGTTTGAAAACTAATTGAAACTTTTGGTCACTTCACAAAACTTCGTATTTGAATATCCAGAAAATCGGAAACTCGCGATCGATTTGATCCAATTCGACTTCGAATGATCACTGCGTTCTAATCGTAACGTCACAACTTTTATATAGGCACCTTGGAGGTAAGGAAGTTATCTTCCTGGAAGTTATGTGACGTCAAGCAGCCCTCATCAGATTCTTACCTTACACACCCAGTACTCTTGGTCAGGGGGAGCACTGTGGGTATTTGCCCCGAGCAAACAAAGATTTCCACATTGAATTTTTGATATGTTAAAAATATGCCAAGTCCAGGGTGATTCTATTTTTAAGAAGACCATTTTTGGAGAGATACCCGCAGGTAGAATGGCGATAAGGGAGCGGGAAGTTAAGGAGTAGCGTTTTTTAACGAAAATGGCATTAGTCACTGGATGAAATGCAATTGTCATTTGCTCCCCCGGGGATTGGGGCAGGAATCGGATTGCGCGGGTAATGAAACGCTTCAATGGGAAGTTTCCCGGGATTACACATTTGGAGCAACTCTACTGCGGCTGATATTGATCTTGGCAAACATATCGCAGGTTCGTAGTTTTGATAAGTTATGAGTAATCAATCGAAAACCCCGGCCAAGGATCAGCTGTATAGAACGGTGATGAATTTTGGCTAGAGATCCAGATTATCTTATTTCAAAGAATAGGAATTATGTTCATTCAATTAGATTTGATTAAAGAGAAAACAAAAAGCTTTCAACGACCTCGTTCCGATCGCAAGATCAGATTCGCAGAAGAGTAAACACTTATGATGGCATCCAATAAATAACGGTAATAAATATACGAATAAATGATCTGTTACTAACCATAGTTTTAGATAAATTAATGGACAGCTCTACAGTTTCCGTTGCTTATATAAACAAACTGAGAGTCACTATAAACGAAATTTTATTAGTTCTAAGAACTGATAAAAGTGCTAAAAATAAGTAGCTGAAAACGCACAAAGCAACAGAAGTCGATCTCGATAAGAATTCTTTTCCTTTTTGCATTTTCATCAAATATATATCACAAAATTCGGATTGTTTATTTAGTTTTTGTTTTAAACAGTAAAGATACTTAGAAGTTATCTCAACGGATATGTTAACAAAGCAGAAAGGATTTTATCAATAATTTCAGAAACAAAAATAATTCGTGATTCTAAAGAAGAATATGTTTATGCAGTTTTCTTATCTTATTAATCGATTTGTTGAAAAGTTAAAAAGAGCAACACAGCAGTTGCAATAAAATTTAATTTGTTCTACTTATATTTTAGAAAAACAAAAATTTGGTTTCTTATTAAAATTGAGATTAAATAAATAACGTAAAGTAAACATATTTGGAATGAAATTTTACAGAATGATTATCAGGAAAACGATACTGAACTAAATGAATATTATAAAATGATTTGCTTTTCTTTATATTAACAATAGTAGGAGTTCAGAGAACTTATCAATTGCACGTTCAATTGATTAGATTCCAATAAATTTTAGTTTGTAAACAAATTGTTTTGATCCCGGGAAACAGTTTATGATGAAGCAAAATCTTGTAATCAATTTAATTTGTTTATGTGTGATTATAATATTATTATTGCTCGTGCAAAATATACATATAGGAAAAACCAAATCGTTATTCAAAAACAATTTAACATAAAACAAGCTGTTTTTACTTTGATGTTTTCCATAAATTTTAGAAAACACATTTATCATTTCAATTTCCCTTAAAACTCACAAAATAAATAAAGGAGTTTAACTACAATTAATATTGCAAATTGCAACAACATATTTAATGTAATTCTAAAACAGTATTTTTGAGCGTTTTTCGAAGTGATAATTGCTAGAATTATTTTTGCAATAAAAATTATTCAAACAAAATATAACAAATCAAAATCAATAGTGAAGAAAATCTTAATTTGAAATTATAAATTATAACGAATATAGATTACTTCTAAATTTAAAACAAAAGTTAGACCAACAGATTCTAATTAATTGTTTTTATGTATTTTGCGAAAGGCAGCTGGCAGCTGTCGACTTTTGAATCATCTAAACTTACAACAATATCATTATGAAGATTTTAAAGCAAAATAAAAGCGAAACGATATTCAAATAAATTCGATTCCAAATATGGAAATGCGCAAAGCATAAACTTTAAATAAGTTTTTGAGCAAAAAGTTTTTTAAATGCAACGAACTGTAAAATGAGTAATCATTGATAAATGTGGATTAAGTTTGTAATAATTCGATATGTTTCATTTAATGTAAGACAAAAAATTTCCCAGAATCTTATCAATGGAATGTGAAACAACTTCCTGATAAGATTACTCCCCGGGGAGCACTTCCTGGGGATTTGTCTGATTGCGTCATCGCTCTCTTAATGTATTTTGATTTTGCCCAATTTTTGGATGTGTGTTGTTGTTTTGCAATTACTAATTTCGGTTTATAGAGTTTAATATTTGTATTTTAAGTAGGTATTATTATGTGATTGAGTTCTTGTAGTAAATTTGTCCATATTTAGATATGTTGAGCAATGACTTGGCCTTGGCATCGAAATTCGATGGGAACAAAATACCGAAATGTTTTTTACTTGCCAGTCCATATTCATGACAATTATAAAAAGAGTGAAACTGAGTACAGAATGAATCAATGTACCATAACAATTCAAGCGGAATTCGATAACACAATTCTGGAAGATCACTAACTGTACATAAATAAAGCAGAGACATTTTTGCAGACATATTGGTTGTAAAAAAGGACCAAATTTAGAGGAGAATGAAGATGTAAAGATCGCTAAACTAATGAGATGTGCGTGACTAATTTACAATATAAAAAATACGCGCTTATAATCTTATTCAAAATTCCGTCAATCCCGATAGGAAAAAAATTCTTATGAGAAGACATTGATCGCAACATTTGAGAACGGGATAAATCCGTGCAATTAAAAAACTTAATCAAAGTCTGTTTGGACCAAAACAATTTTTCGTTTAACAAAAGGATATTCACTCAAAAGAAAGGGGTTGCCTCCGTTTTTTCTCTTTGCTGAGTAGTGAGTATTTCATGAATTGTTTGGAAAAAACTTTAAAAAAATATATTTATATACATAGTATATAGTATACAGATGCGTATATGATATTTTCTGTGTGTGAATCAGAACTTTGACACCTGAATAATTTCATTGTAGAAGTAGGAGTAAATTGTAGATAATTGATTATAATTTATTTTGTATGACTCTAATAATCATGGTTTATAACAAAACAGCAGGAAAAATTAACTTATATGCCATAGTTACAGAATTGCCTGTAGTGAAATAGAGTTCATTCTAGTGATGATTTAAAGAATTTTTTTTTATTATATCTTGAGAGTGCAGTTTCTTTGCTGCCTTTCCATCTTTAACCAGGAAAGGATATTGTCCTTGAGGGCCAATACGTAATCGCTAATTCAAAAATCCGACCGTGTTTGGCCTCGTTTGCAAACCCCATGCGGGTTTAAGGAAAAATTCGAAAAAATCTACATTTTTGTTTTTCGGTGTGGGACGTTGCATAAGCAAAGACCGCATTAACGAGACTCTACTCTTTTTATAATGAGTAGAAAAGTCCAACAGTTTTATAGAAAAAACCTCTAAAGAAATTTAATCAATATTCAAAACAATATAATAAACACCTGTGATTGTTTTATTAAAAAAAAATCCCTAAAGATATCCTAGACAATATTAAATCAAAATGAACGACTTAGAAAAAAATGGTGTACGAGATTAGTTGCGGGGTTGTTCGAGCATCTAAATAGGGAAAACAAAGAGGGCAATATAAAAAAGAAATTTAGTGACCACTTGTCGGGAGCCAGAAGTGCTGATCCACCGTCAGCAATTTACAATCACAAACAAGCACAAAATAATGACAGAAAATATTAAATTAATTCAAAGATTAGCAGGAGAAAAAGTTCCCGATAGGTATGAAAATTTAGAAGTCAAAAAAGCTAGGTATTTCGACAACAATATTGCCAGCTACGTTATAGGCTACTGCTATAGTGGTCGCTTTCTAGAAACGGAATTTTGCCATAATAATTATTAGTAGGGTAATCTAGAACTAGAGTCTATAATTTAAATAAGATGTAAAGTTTGGAGGTTTTTGAGTTCATTTCAGTCGTCTAAATAATTCTTGTAAGTAAACGGTGATTTTCTAGCCATTTGGTTTTAATTTAAAGAAAAAAACACAGAAAAAATGCAAAAATTAGCCATTTTTTAAAGATTATTTTATTTAACAATAATTGACCACGACTACGCTTTAAATGATCCATGCAAGAGAAGTTCAATTTTGAACCAATTTTTCGAGCATGTCGGCTGGTATACCGTAATGTTTTTATCCAAAGCTGCAATTGACGCTGATTTATCAGCATAGAGAGTGTTGTTGGACTTTTTACACCATCATATCGACCAGATTCAGCTCGCGGTATTGTGGGGAAAAAAAAGTTCGAAATGATCGAACGATAACGGGCACCATTGACAGTTATTTGCTATGCTCGAAAAAGTGGTTCTAAATTGGACTTTTCGCATGGATCACATAAAACGATCAACATTTGAATGAATTAATCTTTAAAACATAAATGGCAAGCAATGATTTATCGACTCAGATAAAAATTTCATAAACTTTTGCAATTTTTCGGTGTTTTTAATGTAAATTAAAAACCAAAAGCTTAAAAAAATCACCCTATACTATCTCGAAATCCACGGAGATAGTGGTGAGGAGCTCGCGTGGCCTTATCTCGGCAATTACCTGCCGTTGCGAAATTAAAATCTTCTAGAAGCAAACTTCATGATGAGTTGCGTGAAAACTAAAAGAAATCACCTTAAAAGGTTGTTTTGCGTAGAAAATTTCTCTGGCAGTCCAAAATCGGCCAAATTCCGAAATTCATCAATAGCAAACGCTCATCAATTACGATTCAATTCGTCGTGTCGCCTTCCCACGCGGATCTCAGGTATTTCGTGGCAGTGATTAACGCCGGCTGGCGCTGTCCCTGATGTGGGTGGAGATGCGGCGTGACGAAAAGCGGTGAATCAACAACTCAACTTCCGGTTTTTGTATATCGCCCCCACACCCTCCGGATGACGACCTGCTGACGTACCCCGTTGAATAACGGTCGTAGAAATTGGGTCACCGGAACAAGGATATGGATGAAGGGGTGACAACGAAAGAGAACAGGCCCATGACGTTCATGATATCTCCCCAATTGACGTTCGTACCTCATTGGGCAAATATCCCCCTCATCCCGAATATCAAATCAGAGCACCATCGGCCGTTATCAGCAGCTGGAGGCCAAACAGTGGCGTAGGTCAGTGTCGCAACCTTGACGAAACAGCAGCAGTGCCGCGACACGACGAGTTATCGCACACCTCGCGCCTTGTTCCATTCATCGTGTCACTGATACAATCATTTATTTATCGGCGATCGATTGAGAGGCGAACTCCGCGGTTGAACGACCTGCGTGATATAATTCATATCTCGATCTGCGAAAGCAGCCCCAGATACGCGAATGCTTCGGTAATTGCCGCGGACGTTGAATGAAAATGCGTTTTTCACGGAGACCAGCTGAAAATATCGCTGGTCACGGATTAACAGTGTACTTGATTGGACAGAAATTCACTTTTCCCTGCGCTGTAGGGCTATCGTCGGGACTCAATCACGTCAGGCAGCGGTGAACGTGAATACATACCAGTCAGATTTGATTGTAATTATACCAATTAGATCTGTAATTCACGCAATCAGGTGCAAATCAACACCAGGTAACGGAAAATGTAACGATATCATTATGCGCGATGTAATTGTGCGACAGCTGGAATAAATGGCGATTCTGATACGTCCTTATCGGTGAATTCCAAAGGTTCGCGAGGGACGCGGATCGACGGACGTGAAAATAAAAGTAGATTTGTTGCATCTTGCGCTGCGCCCGCAAATACTTTGCAACGCTGTAAACGAGTATGGGGGGCGAGAAGGAAGTAATGCGAAAGTTTATGCAAAATAAACCGCCAAAAATGGTCGACACTTAAAAATTAAAAGAAATGATTCTTTTTGGAAATCTTCACAGCAATGTCTGCAAAGAAATCTTAACGCTAAACTCACATTAAGATTGAAGGAGCTCGGAAATGTTGCATTAAAGTGCAATTGAAAGTACTCGACTGTAGAAATTATGCAAAAGTTCTACAAAATTACTTCTGCACATTATCATTAAATTACGTACTTCTAAAATGATTATAAAATACTCTTATCCTATGGACAGTCGAAAACTCTTAATCGAGTTAATGACGTCACGTAATCTAATCGGGTTCGTGGTCTGCCACCGAACTGAATTAATTTTTGACATTTGGCGTAAAGTAAACATAAAATGGATTCGCGATCAATTTATTTTTTGCCAGAAAGCAAAAAAAGAAAAGAAAATCTGTTTATACTAGTTGTTTTCGATTAAATTTGCTGTAAAGAAGTATTTCGTCCAAAAACACGAAAAACAACAAAATTACATTTCACAGCTGATTACTTTTTAGTAGGTACAACTATTCACTACTACATATCCAGTACAGCGCTGACAGCAGTAAATCGAGTCTAATCGAGTTATAGCAGGTAGCTTTGTAAGTCCATTGATTAAAACAATGCTTATTAACATATATTACACAAATTAACCATTATGATGAAATTTCTCTCATGAAACCAGCAACAAAGTTTATTATAATGTTGTGAAGCCTTTTCATTTATTAAAAAAGTTTGTCTTATGAATTATTCATTCAGAAATTAATTAAACTTTTTGCAGTTTTCTATATCATGAACATTTATAAAAATAATCTCTATTGGCAAACCACAACATGGAAATTGTTTTAAATAATTAGAAAATTGTAAAGTAAATTGATTGATTGGCATTACGAATTTATTTATCATTTCAAGTTATGTTTTGTTGATTGTACTCGAGAATATTTCTATTATTTTTTATAAGAATCTAATGTTTACCAAAATACTGGTCAATAGTACTTTTTGTAAGCAAACCATTCTGAATTCTGCAAGGACATTTCAAAGGGAAGAGATTTTTCATGTTTACTGCTTCCTAACAACAAATTAAATTAGATTTCGTATTTGAGAAATACTTTTCGAATTTTAAAACTATTAAATCCACTTGAAAAAAAAACTTACAATTGGAAAACTCTTTGTAAACATACTGAAAAAGTTCAATACATATTGCTTCTGTTTGGATATGCTATATAGTGTATTTTGAAAAGATATTGATAAGAAAAAAATAGTATCACAAAATTATGGTTGAGAATTGGAATTAACTAAGCATATATTCATTTTAAGATTTGTATAATTAATATTTAAGGAAGTATTGAAATAAGTAATAAAATGAAAATGAACACTTCATTTTTTTGTTATCACAATGTCGTAAAAAACAAGCAACAAGTGATTACGCAAATCTCCCAAGTCAGAAGTCGGCAGCGGTCACAGACAGTGTGTCTCCTGCCGCCGTCTGTTATCAGCATTGTTTTTAGGGCCAGGCTTTGATTCCGGGGAATTACGTGTTGCCTGAAAAACAAGTGCTCGCGCTGCATGGAAAGAAATGCAAATTCAGGGAGAAGCGACTTCTTAAAGGTTTGCTCCATTTGACCTCAATTGCAATTTGCGCGATAGCAAGTTCCTGGAGTCTGGCGCACTCCAGCAACAAACGTGCACGTCAAGCAAAGGCAAATACAATGAACAACTATTGTTCACTAAGATGGCGGTTTTTAAACTGTTTCCAGTGCATACTTTTAATTTAAAATAATAATAATAATATCTTTAGTGATTGTTTTTCTACTTACATTTATCGCATTTTCTTTTTACAGAGGGTGCGCTGTGAAACTCTTGAGGCGCTTGCTTGAAGAATGTCGAGCAAATCGGATAATGGTTGTATCCACTATCGGTGATTAGTTGTTAACTGTAGTACTCGTTGTAACGGCAGCTGTGATGGGGGCAGTTGTATACCCCACACAGTTGAAAGTTCCCAAATCATTTCTTTCCCGGTGACACCGCAAACAGCAGTGAAGTTAATCAGGAGATGACGCTTCTCACCCACGCACCCAGAGGTACCAAAAATTAAAAACATTAAAGTACAGTTAATATCCATTTGCCTTTGATGAACTGGAAATTAATTGCAACTTCTTTTGGCAAATTAAATTACCTTGAGACCTGGTGATGACATCATCCCGAAACTCTTACTTCCATTCTTCTCAGCCCAGAAAGACAGAAAGAAAAAAAACAAAGGTAGCGAATTGCAAGTTGACACCATCATAACTCGAAATTCTCACGTTTTTTTCCCCTGTCCAGCCGCCCACACAGCTGTACTCAATTGCAGCCTGGGAATTAAGTCTCCACCGGTCTCACCGTTAAGTTCGATGCAATAACCCCGAAGGATCCTATTAAGATAAACTTTCAGCATTGATGCACTGCCAACAGATTTTCGGTGCACTTCCAGAAATCTCATAAGAACATCTTTGTGTGTATAGAAAATAAATGCTGCAGTTTTATTGTAAATACATTTGACCATCTGAAATTAATTAATTCTGATTATTTACTAATTAGGCTTGAAAATCAAAGTGAAATAATATTTATTTTAGGAAGCAATTTTGCAAAGCTCTTTTGTTTGCTATCAACAAATGTTAAGACAGATTGCATCTTCGGTTCCGATATTTATTGAAAGTGTGATTGAAATTCTAATTATGGTTTTTTCAAGTAAACAAATAGTGATTGATAATTACACAAGTTTACGAATTTCAATCAACTTTTGGACCCAAGAAGAGAAACACTTTTCTTAACGAATTTCGGGGCACTGAACTCAAATCTGTTATCAGCTTGTCGAAATGGGCTCGATGTTTTTGTTATACTCGAAGATATTATAACAGTTTGTATACATCGTACTATAACAATTAGTACAGTTATTATGTTGAAAACGTGAGTCAATCTGAAAAAACCAATTGCAAATACGGATTCAACATCGAAAATTAGTTTGTAATGGAATACTTAAAAATCTTTTGTGAAACTGCCTTAGTTTAAAATTTGTTTTTCTGTAATACAGGGTTAATCGTGGTGACCCTGCAACGAACAGTGATTAATGATTGGAAATGCAGTAATAATAAACCATTCCATGCTGGATTGATCCTCGCCACCAACTGTTGTCGTCATCACATTTCCATGAGTGTCACAAACCACAACGGAAAATTTTGGGTGCGAAAAACTGATTAATTTGTTGTTTAATTGTTTATGAAACCCCTCTGGAAAGTGCTTAGGCCACCAATTAAGGGATCCCCTTGCGACTCAATTTGCAAAGATTACAACAGATGCTGTGACATCAGACTAGGAAATGCACATTGACAATCGGTCCTCCAGTGCAGTTGCACATGTGCGCAACCGATTTACTAATTGAGCACAACATCAACAGCAATGAAAGGTGATGAATAAACAATAAACGTTCTCGTGAGGACCGGACGGAAAAATGAGTCGAAATTCTGAAGGGTTTCGGGTTCAGGTTCACATTCTAAAGATGCAATTAAATCTGGAATGAAAGCAGCGAACATGTAGGCGAGTGATCATGTTACCATATTCCGTAATGTGAACAATTGTGTTCTGTCGTCTATTTGTTTTCATTTGTTCCAATTGCGATTGAGAAAGGAGGATGCAATACAAAGTGCCTGGACTGTGTTCGGGTTTGTGCATGGCCAATTTGGGTCCCAATCAGAAGGTACTGCACTGCCATATCGACTTCGAGGGCAGTCGACAGATTCCGTGGACCTCCCGAGTGACATGCTTCTGCGCAGTCTGAGCTAATTGGGGTTCACAATGCAACAACTCTGGTGCAACGAATGACAACACAATTAAGTCGGGTTGGCCAAAACAATTACACTGCAATATTTTGCGAGTGCAGGTGGTGTCTATGATCGCAATTGCACATATGGTGTGAGATCAGTGCCAGTGAAAAATGCCCATCCAGCATTTTTTCCGGCTAAGATGCGGATGCAGCGCCCATAAATGAGTCTGAATGTCTGATGCTGGTACAACATAGTTGCTGAGTGATAAGGCGATCACTTCTTGTTGTCAATGTACTCAATTATGTCTTAATTTGTTTTGGCAAACAAATAAAGGTTTAAACAAAAACAATGGACATGTTTCGACTGTGAAAATTACAATTGAACTACTTGTAATCGGATATTTTTGCACGGTCGATTGGGGGGTGAGGAGTGGCTATACAACTGATCCTTGAACTGGAAAAGTGTTCTGTTTGGAATTTTCAACAAAATACTGATGCACATAAAGAGAAAGTTTTGTTGTGTTAGTTATTGTAATTCAAACACCACTAATCTAACATTGAATCATAAAATAAGGAAGAAAAATTCGATAAGTACCGTTGAAATTTTCTTTCTTTTCAATATTTAACGACACTTTTATAATCCGTGAAACGATTGAGTCTGCTTCCCCATAATGAAAATATTTTATTTATTTCATTTTATTCCATTTTGTAACGTGAAAGCTGTTTTTGTCTACAGCAAAATGTTAAGTTTAGATCCTTTCGTTTTTTCTCTCTTTATGTTTTCCTTATTTATTTGCTTATTTGTTTTTCATAATTTGTTTTTGTTGTTGTTTATGTTTTTAGTTTTTCGAAAAAAATCTCAGCCAGCGCCAAGATTAAAATTTGTATGAGCGTTGATAATAGAATGCAATTGTGCTGAGGCGACAAAGTAAATTTTTGCTTTAGCCACGCATATGCAGATTCACGTTTTAGTGCAAATATAATTTAAAATGCAAAGGAAATGCCACGAGGAAAAGTTGGACCTTAACCTGGGGCTTAGGGGACAATGCGTGGGCAACTCTTTCGGGGCGCTCCAAGTGTTGACAGCTATTTGACCGGTTATTAGTGCAGGCCTTTTGTCAGCACTAACCAGAGACATAATGCGAGGCTTCAGTCCATAAAATCAAGAGTCCACTGCTCAGCCATGCACCGAGGGCCAGGGATGTTAAATTTTATTGGTAGTTAGCGTACAAACGTGTCTATTTGCGGGCGACACTATTGCGAAAATGTTGAGGTGTATCGCTCCGAGTTCGTTGCGGTATTTCAATTACCGTCAGGGAATTTTTTTTATACCAGCTGGACCACCCTGCAAACTGATCAAGAACTGGGCAAGAATGTTTACCTTCCCATAGTTCACATTTAGTTGCATGAAAAACAACTCATCGTCATCCCTAGACTAATACAGATATTGAGGTCCTCATCCCTGTAGAGTGTAGATCCCCGGAATTGATGACAACACTTTACATGCAGAAACCGACACGCCAGTTACTTTTTATTTGCACCGCAGACAAACTGTCACAAAGAACCGATTGAGTAATTTATTAAATTCCCCCAAAAATGTTGTACAATGTTGCTGGATTATTCCTGGTCTGCTTTGCCTGTCATAACCACCAAAAAATGATACTGGCGACCTTTAAATTAGGAGCAACGTTCATTGTTCCATGGACCCTTGCCTTTTTTGGACTCGGATAGCATTTTTACTTTTATTTTCATCAGAGAATGTTGTTTCTAAAAGTTTTCTCTGGTTTATTTTAATTTATGTTTTGTGTGTGTGTGAGTCTTTTTTTTTCTGAAATTAGTTTATCTCAGATTGTTTCGTTTCAATTTGCTGCCATAATTCAGTGAGCTTTCACGTTACTAAAAAAGGCCTTGAACTTTTGAAGAAACATTGAAGACGATTTATCGAAATAAAAATGTGAATTTTAATAGTTTTCATAAATTTTACCATAAATACAGATTACATTTTTAATAACTTTAACGATTATTTTTCTTAAAATTTTATTACCGACATTCTGCAAGGCTTAACGAATTTTATATATTACGGTTTTTTTTATTTTATGTTTCATTGTTTATACAATAAAGCTATTTACAATGAAATAATTTCGACAATAAGTATGAAGTTAAAACAAAAATATAAATCCTGACGGTGTTTTTTCTTTTTTGTAGTAATTAATATCCTATAGATCTGTTATAAATTCAGCAAATTGTATCAGTTTTTTAAACTATTATGTATTGTCTTCAAATTATTTTTTTGGTAAATAAATAAAATATTGCTTTTCAGCTGTTTTTATTATCGTACATCAAAACAAATGCACAATAAATTTTGTTTAGTAGTTTAAAAGACCATGATTTCGTCATTCTTCTAAATTAAAAGTTGAATAAACAATCAAAATTCACTGAAGAAATTTTAAATATTAGTATAATAAAAATTGCAATTCACTTGTGTATTTTGTTAATATTTCTTACAATGTTTCAAGACTAGAAAGATTTTTCATTAAATAATTTTTGATTTATTTAATATTTATATTTATTAAATATTTTCTGATGCACAATTTGTATAATTTTTATCGGTTTAAATGGTATTTCTAATACGTTTTTTAAATCTTGTTTTTAATTTTATAATAACCATATCCTTAACAATATTAATTGTTATTTTTGTGTACATATTTTGGTGTCATTTTACTCGTAAAGTTTATTAAAATGTGCATGTGCCATTTTTATGGTGATCAGCGTTTGATTTGAATTTCCCCAATCCACAGGAATTTTTGAAATTGGATTGTGCATTCCGCAAGTTAATTAGCAAAACTAATTTAACCCTTCATGAGTACTAAAAATGTTGTAACACATAAGCTTGATTAACTGCCGCGTTGATATGAATAACTTAAGATGGAATTGTGTTGATAAATCATTTTACATAATTATTGCTATTTGTTTTTTACCTGAAAATGGCGGTGCCCAACAGTCACGATATACAACGCCGCGGTGTGCCGGAGCAACCCTTATATCCATCATAGATAAAACATTCCTCAGATATTTTCTGATTTTTACGATCCCAACGACCATTGAAGAAATAGGGGAGCACAAAGTGGATTCCGCTTGTAGGCGATATCTCATATACCATTTCGGGCGAAGGCATATATTGAATAATAACAACAATACTAACCATCGCAACAAAAGCCTCTTAAGAACGGAATTCTCGAAATCAAGATTTGGGACTTCTTATGGTGCACAGACTACCCGCAGACTTGGTGTGGGTATTTTTTTGCAGGCGCGGACTTCAACGGAGAAGTTCCTTACACTTGAGACTTGCCGGGGTTACGGCCCGAAAAAGCTCAACCTAACACTGCATATCCGTTCAGTGGCCGCAGTTTATTTGGTTTTTTTTTCACATGGGTTTTTATCATACCGTGCCCAGGTATTTCGATTCGGTCTTTGGAGATTTCGCAATATTTAGATGCAGACGACGACCGAGTGGAAACAGACACAGAATGCGCATCACCAGCACCCAGCCAAGATGATGATATGACACGAACAAACAAAACCACAACGTTCGAACTCAGTTAACCAAACGATCCGATGGTGCCTGAACGAAAGAAAATTGTTTTTCGCTTCATACTGTTTTATTTCATCGCCGCGAATACTTTTTGTTATCGAGACAACAGCATAAATATGTTATTTGCATACTCCCGTCGAAATTTATTTCCCAAATGCCATTGGACAGGGCTAGTGACACCTCTGATATAAGACCCCGGCGGTTTAAATACTTCCAATTGACTCCCGTCGGGATAGTATCTTTCCTTTTGATCAACACTGTTCATACTCTCCGGGTTTTTGTACGTTGATTTTTATTTTATTTTTGCCGCACAATAAATCGATCATCAAGATCAAGGACATGAACACAAAAATATGCGTTTTAAATCAACGCCATTGCAGGAAGTGAGAGATCCTGCATCTAATTTGAGATGACTTCTATTCAACTTAAGACCATCCAGAAAATATTAGTTGGAATGGAACAGGATGCCGTTAACGGTGATTTATTAGTTTCATGTTGTGGAAGGATGAAGGAGATCATTCGGTGGTCTGATCAATTTGTAGGTGCGATTGTGAATACATTCGACGATGAAAGAGATTTTAGGGTTAAGAAACCGAATTAGATAAAAGAAACAGTGATAAAAGAAGCAGATTTTAGTTGAAGTTGTACGATAATAACTAAGACCATTTGGGAACCAAAATTTTGAGATTTTCTATAAAACAATACGATCTTGTTTTCCATTGCCTCTTGATCTAAGACTATTATACATGGTTATTTATAAAATTTGCTCAGCAATTCTTGATTTTTATGCAATATGGCATAATCAGTTAAGCATTTCTGTTAAACCAACATACTGAAAGATTTTTGCTCCGCTTTAATATAATTTATAACATTAAATAAAATCTGATCACTCGGGTCCGCTTTCATGAGCATTGAACACCCCAAAAAAAGACACCGGCTAATTTTTTATTCATCACCCAAAATGTTTACACTTCGACAATTAGTGACTCCTTGAATTTGAAAACTCAATAAAAAAAAAGATCTGAATAGAATGGAAAATCCGTTTCGGGATTCAGGTCCATAAGGTAAACAAATCGGGCACCTGTGAGGCAAGGCGTTGGGTGAAACATTCAAAGCCACCTCATCGCGCATAAACCTCACAGCGTGGGTCCACCTCCGATACCCAAAGATAGAATCGAGCCCTATTATCCACATGATTGGGAAACACTAACGGATGGTCTCAAGGACTTCGTGATACAAAAAGGAAATAATTCTGTTGCCTTCTGGCTTTTACTTATTTTTCCCTTTTTTCCAGCCGAAGTGCCGCCCTCATTTTTCACTGCTTTTACCTCAAAATATTTTTCACAAACCTTTGTGTTCGCTTAAAGCGGACAACTCTCAAAGGACCAAACGTTTCATGGGCGCAACATGCAGGAGCAGAATAAAAATTAAAAAAAAACCAAAAGAAAAAACTCGACAACCCTGAATGTACGAGAAACTAGAGAGTCCTGAATGCTTTAAGGACAATCTGGTCCTTTATTGTTTAACAGCCATGCGCACGCAGATATCGCTGACAGCGCATTGTTTGGTGTTTGAAGCGAAACTTCACGGATTAGGTTAATGTCAAATATTTGAACATCTCTATTTGGATACAAACAAGGGTAGCCAGGAACTACTTCACGGTTTCGATTTGATTTGCTGAGAGTCCTGCTTAGTAACGCATTTTGAGCGTGTCCAATGGCGATTACACGGCTCAACAGGGATTCCATTTCGAAATGTTCCCAACATTTTTTATGACGATCATCCATGGTTATTAGAGAAGAATTTGACAAATTGCCACCAAAAATTGTTTGCGTCAGCATAGATCACAACAATATTAGCCGCAGTGCATGGCTGCAATAAGATACCTAATACCTATCTATGATTTTTATACCCTAGATGTAGGGTGTGTTAGTTTTGAGCAAATTTTTGCAACGCTAAGAAATAATGGTGATAGAAAAAAAGAATTATATATTCATAATTGGGAAGTGAAAAGAAGCCGTTTTATGAATGTCCGTCTGTCTGTCTTGCCAGACGATAACTCAAGAACGCTTGTAGTTAGAGACTTGACTTTGGTACAGTGATCTTCGTTTAAATGGTGAGGTCAACTTCGAAGATAAGCAAAATCGGGCAACTCTTTCGAAATGTTGCCATAAAAGCCTCAATCGTTTTTATACAGAAATGTTGATTTTTTTTGCTAAATATTCATACTTTGAATCTTTTTCGTTAAATATTTTTATAAATACGTACCGTCGTATCACAATTAATTTATATTTTTGCAGAAATTTTTTTTACATGATATTAAAGTTCTAGAAATGGAAGAAAATTTCGGCAGTTTTAGGGTAGTAAACGACAAACGTGGATGGAGTTACAGGGGGTTGTTTGATTTAGAATGGGTAAATGGGGTAATTTTTTTTACGTTTTTGGGGTTGGTTGGGGTGGTAACCATCTCTTTTGAGGTTGTCCAGTTTGGGTTGTGTGCGATATTAAATTAAAGATATTGTTGAGTATTATTAAATGGAATATTTTTTTTTCTTCAAATGTCTTTCTTCTAGTATGTGTAGATTTTTACATAGAATGAGTATATTTTTCTACATCTACGGTATCTCATAATTGGTGTGAAAAGTTATAACAGAATCAAAATATGTTTAAAATTATGTTTTTTTTTCCACTTTATAAATGTTTAGTATATCACATCCAAAAATCAATAGAAAGATTATCGATTCGATCAAGAGCTTTCCAAGCATAATCCTCCTAAAAGCCACACCTTTTCCACACAGAAAACCCCTCAAACGCAGAAATGAACAAAATTCCGTTATATTAAATTAAGTACAGAAATGTGTGATTCCCCTGTTTCGGTTCTTATAAAATCGTGTGAAATAAATCCGAAATCAAACAAATGATATCGTTGGTATGTCGAAGTTTTACTGTTAAATTCCTTATGAGCATGTTAAAGGGAAAACCCCGTTTTCAAAAACATTTTCACGCCATATGTGGATTTATTTTGGGGACTCCCCGTTATCATTAAGTTTTCGCAAACACTTATTTTAAGTAATCTGATAACTGTTCATTTAAAAAAAAAAAAAGGGTTTTCTTTCATTTTCATGAAGAAATTTGGCTAATTTGTAGCGGTATTTTCAAGAACTGAATCAGCCCGTGCTAAACAAGGACTGCCCTTATATACCATGGAATATGTTGAACCTTCGAAGCCAAATGCAATTTAACAAGTGTGTCACTCTGGGCATATGAGGGCTAACCACAATGATGCAGCGAGGACGCAAGTGGAGTGGAAAACCGCTTAAAAATGGCCAACTTAATTAGAGGTGACATTTGGCAAACCTCACCCATGGCCACGGAATAACGTGCCAAATCCAGAGCCTCGCGCCCACCGTCTGGGTGTCCCTGAGGGGTATTGAAAATGTGAAACCCGAGAGCCTTTTTGGTGTTTTGGGCAGCCAATGATCCTGTTCAGAACCTGTTCGATGGAAAAAAAATCAACCACCGAAGGCGTTCTTCTCATCGCGAAACGGCAACGGGAGTTGGTGGGTGGCAGGCCAATACGCCATTTGAAATGCACCATGCCTGGCTGCATCATCCATTAAATTGAGCCGTCAATATGGCAGGATGAAGAATCATTTCAGGGTCAGGCAAAGGAAGTCGATACTGCGATGGGATTCCGGCCGAGCCACCGGGTCACAATGGCTGCTATTTCGGGTACTCTATACCACCCGCCTCAGAAGTGTTTACGACGTATCTTCAAGCTGAGTTTCACCCATATAATTGCTCGCCGAGATCACATCGTGCTAAAGGTGAGAACACCACCATGGACTTCCTATTGACTTTGGCCGGCCGCCGCGATCCTCGTTGGGTTTTTTACCCAGAGGAGCCGAGGGGCTTCGGATTTGTACGGCCGAGCGTGTGAGGTCGACGGGTTCGGTAGTGTTGTAGGTAGGTGATTATGACAGACAGGTTCTCCGTCTACCTACCATTTAGGTTACTTTAGGAACCTTCTACCGGTGCCGGCAAAAGAGCGAGGCCAAGGTTTTATGACCCTGCTGTGTCTATGCCGGGCGCGCCAGGGACTCACGGCTCACGGCTGCCTAGCGAGTTGGTTTGCTGGCCTATCTTCTTACCGTCGGGGGGTCAATTTTGCCGCTTCTGGTGCCTTGTTAACCGAAATGACTCGGCCTTTCCGAGCCTTGTTTGCTCTGGGCGCAAACACGTCGGTGGCAACCAATGGGAGTTAATTTGCTAACAAGGGCCACTTGGATGTGTTTCCGCTTTCAGGGACGTTGACGATAGCTAAGAACATGAATTATGGTATTTGAGACCGATGGCCAGTAACTAGGGGTGGTATGGATTTTACTGTCAATGCGATTTTATAAGAGGTGTCAGAATTTCTCTGACCTCCGAATTAATATTTGCATAGTTCTGTCCTGTTGTTGTTATTAATCAGACATTCTCCTACCACATAAACGGAGCCTGACATAATCAACGTGGCTCCCGCTTTCCCCAGACTTCAGAGCAGAATTTGTGCCTTTACAGTTTCACTTTTGAAAAATGCTAAATAAAATATTGCTGTTGTATGAAGTCGACTTTAAATATAATGTTTGAATGCGAATTCACCCAGTTGTAAAAAGTAGTACTTTACTTCCCCTTTTTATACAAAAAATATACAAATGCCAATAAAACTTTGGAATTGTTTCTTGCACAATAGCTATTACAAAAAGCTGCAATTCTCTTAAAAATAACGAGAAATTAGAAGTACAATGAATCATTTGAAAAGTATTAATAAGTTTGTAAAATGTTATAAGAAAAATCGCTTAAATACTGCAGCAACAATCTCAGTGTAATATAAATATTTTACAAAACGGCTTAAATACACTCAATTATTGTTAATAATTCAATTTTAATTCACTTGTGATTTGATAAAACGCACTCGAAATACGAAAATTCGTAAAATAATATTTACAAAGCAAATATAATTGGAATGCATGACAAAATTCAAATAGGTATTGTTGTTAAAACAGATGTTTCTAATTCTAATAAGTGATTTCCTGATGTGATGTTATTTGAGTCACAAACAATATCGTATGTTGAAAAAATTATGAATGATTAATAACAATTAATAAAGACCGAATACCGGAAATTTATTAATTTTATGTAGGCTTCGCTTTGACTAATATTTGCGAAGAGATCGACTGTTTGTTTATTCTCTCACGGACAACAAACATTGAATCTAAATGAATCTGAGGACAGATAGCAGTGAGCATCTTTAATATTTGGTAAAGTAGCAACGATTTAATTTAGCTGTAATTTGCGCGATCGATGAGACCATCGCAAGTGTGATTGAAGTCCATTTGGGCTGACTGTCATCAATCAACGCCGTCAAGAATTGCAATTATTGATAATAATTTTTCTGAACTCTTCCTCCGATAAGCTTGTAAATGAAATTCACAGTTCGATCGAGAGACTCCCGAAACTTGTCTCCGATCACGATCACGAGAGACTCAGAGAGTACGACCCCAATATGCCTCTCGTTTTATTCGATTTTTTTATCGAATTGATCCGTTTTGCAAAGTTCCCCTCATTTTCTATTCGATTTTGATTTAAATTTACAGATATTATACAATTGCCGTGTGGGCGGTCTTCCGATCGTATATAAGCGATCGTGGAAGGCGGTTCAAGTCTGTGTCTGCGCTGCCAATCGGAGCATTTCGATCTTCTTATATAAACCAACACCGCTGCAGACGCGCTTCCCGTCGGAATGTGGAAAATATCTCGAGTTACCGGCGCTTGTTTTCTGTGTGGGTTCTGCGTGAAAATGGCGACAGAATTGCTGTTAGACCGGAGCAGTTTAATGTTATCGGGGAGCAGATTCTGCACAGCTGCAAGACGATCGACTGCAGACACTGCATAAATCACTTTGCACAAAATGCGATGAGTAGCAAATTATTTCTGTTACTCTTACTACAATCTTTCAGGGGATTGTGTTTTTGCACAACGGTTTTTCAAATTGCAATCGTCTGTAGAAAATACAGTTTATATAAAACAAAGAGCCAACGATTTAAAAGAGCAATGAGTCACTTTTAAATAGTTTTGAATTACGAAATTAGATAATTTACTTCTGAATTCAATTTGATAATTCATATAAGTTTCTGTGAGTCTATTGAATAATAGATTAATATTTCAAAATAAAATCTTTAATTTTTATATAAAAACTACTTACTCCGTCGTAATTCAGCACCCAAGAAATTCGAAAACTGTTTATCCCTGGCTTTTTGTTGTCCACTTGAGAGTTGTACGTATTTCCAAGATAATTTCTCTATTCTTCCGTTTAGATTAATATCCTTATTATTTGTGCAAAGTTCCACAAGGAGTTCACAAGTCAGGAGTCACAACCCAAATTATGGCATGCTAAAATAATAATGTATAAATAAATAAAAGTAAGAAAGCATTTCTTTTTGCAATTTGGAATTCTGCGTAGTCATGTAAAGACTGTAAAATCATTTGCAATTATTTTAGGTTAATTTCGGATTAAATTTCATTTCACTTGCACTTTCAGGATTAAATTAGCAAATTTTCTTGTTAAGATAACATTTTACAATCGTATAATGCGTGCCACTTCCTTAAACTATGTTAATTATTTATAATAATAACTAAATCGTTTGTCGCATGAAAATAACTAAATCAGCAAGCTCATGTTATTTGACAGTAGAGCGAGAGAGAGAAGTTCACTAGAGCAAAAGTCAATAGAAAAGATGGTATCTTCTTCACAACTGTCAAAGTCATGTGACGTCATTCGTTAAAAATTTTTCGGAGCAATAAGTAAGAAGATTATGTATTTTACAAATCCTATTTTAACAATTGAGACAAAGATCGGTTTCGTCGCTACATTAAATTGCTTCCAAACTCGATAGCATTTCAATTAATTTGCAAACTGTTCTAGGCTATGCCTAGAAAGACAGGACGCTAAACCGCGATAAGTAGTGTATTCTGGCCCTGATTCAGCGCTTACTTGTATAGCTGAATTTAGCTTTACAGATCTTGACGTCACGCAGCTCTCAAAAATTCGTGGGTACTAGACCTTAAGGTACCGAAAGACGTATCTCTAAAGAAGGTAAGAAAGACCTTTACCCTCTAAGCAACAATCTCCAGGCTTTCTGGTTTCTGTGCAGGCTTTGGTCGATTTTGTCCAAAACTTGAAGGGAAGCCTGTACGTGTATGGACACCTTTATTTTCCTTTCTTTGTACCATCCTCATGCAGTAAGTCTGTAAAAATGCAATTTATTTGAAATTTTTTCAGAAATAAGAGCTTATTTTTGTTACAGATTTCCTGAATCAACCGCAAACTTTTTGTTTGTGCGGCTCTTCCCATTGCTGAACTGCGCCACAAGTTCGAACATGTAGAAATTTCTGTAAAATTATCTGGAACAATTATCAAATCTTGCCTAAGCGCATTCGGTTCTCCTGTATCTAATCCGACTACACAAATGCCTTTATTCTGGTCAATAGAGCACAAAACGAACAATGGTGACCATCGTGATCTTTTTTTTCAGTGTTTTGTTGTCGAAACAATAGCGGAGACATAGTGTCGCCAAATATATCCATCAACATTGTTAAAGGAATAGATCACCAACGATCACCACTCGCAATTTATTAAGATGTTCACATTCAGGTGCTGTGAACAAAAAAATGTCACTTTAAGTCCCAAAAGGTGAAATTGAAGGTAGCTATGCGGAGGACTTTTCATGCCCAAAGGAACAGAATTAGGACTTAATTCTGGACAATGCGAAAGGTGGTAGAGACCATCTGAGCCCAATGCAAAAGGTGTGTACTCACATTACTATGCAGTCAGCTGTGTTTATGCCAACAGGACACTCCTCAAAGTCGAAATGAAATATCTCTAACTGTTAATGGTATTCGCAGGATTTTCCTTTTTTGCCGTAATAGTCTTTTGACAAGAGAGGACAAAGATCAGGAAATGTGTTTTTGTGAATGAAGTGTGATCCTCGGTAAAAACGAACCAGACTTGATCCTTTTTTAATGAACTCATTCATACACGGAGACTTTGATCGTAACCGACTGAAGATGGCTGTGGAATGGATGAACTTCTTATAATCTGCAGATAAAGGAGATCAGGTGTGGTTGCTGTTCAACTCCTTGCGGTAGAGGCGTTAAGTTTTTTTTTTTTTTAAATCGAACACCAATAGTTTTTGACGAATTGATGGTCAAACGTCTTCGAAAGTGTCCTTATTGTACCATTGAAGACATTGTTTTAAGATTGTTTCCAGTTGGACTTCTTTAATCCTATCTGTTGTAGCAACCTGGAATTGTTCACGGTGACGAGAAGCGTTGTAATTGTTCAAATTGAATTGACATTCGTCCTGCAGTCGCACTGAATCAGTCTCATTAAGAAAACCGTCAAAAACTCTCGTCATTTCCTGCTCCATCTCCAAGTGCAGCCGAATTTTGATGTTTATATAAACCGCATCGATGGACCACATAAATGCTGCGCCTAATCCAGTTCACATCTCCGTCCTCTTGAACTCGTCATTCATCTCGATCACCTGGCATTATCTCGTGTTATTACGTGGTAAGAAGAGAAGATCTTCATTTTATTCTTTTATTATTATGTTATTTTTTTTTATTTTATTTTTGTTTTTTGTTTACAGGGACTGTAGAACACCTAGGAAGGCACTTGTTGCATTTAAGCGGCCTGTCCTTATTGATATGCGGCGGGAATTTGTGGTGCGACTTAGGGAGGAGTCAATAATTTGATTTAGTGCCTTAAAGTGACGGACTCAAGTATTTTTTCGGGCTCACATACAACAATTCTCATAATGACTGTAAGAATTTTTGCTCCGCTCTGCATGACGTTCTATTTGTTTTCTTTTCATGGTCCCCAGGGATAATTTGATCCGAACTTTATTGATACATTGGCGGATAACTTTTTTGGATTCCAATGCATGATATTTTAGGGATTAGAGGATAAATGTCGACTCATTCATCAATATCAGTGCCGCCATTTAAAAGCCTTAGCATCACTGATTTATCTGCTTGTGACTTATCTGATCGGATTTTGTCATTATATGATTCATTGATTTAAATCATTGTGAGTTGTCCGAATGGTGTGGTCAACACATGATCTTGGATGATTTTGACTTAATTAGGGAAATGTGTCAAGTGATTCCTTAAAACCGGAGAGGATCAAATTTTATAGAATTTTACGTTAATAAGTTACTTATTTAGAACTTTTCACTATAATTTGCGCTGCACGTACTAAATAAGATATGAAAGTGTGAAACGAACAGTACCTGCTACTGATCATATTACTTTACAACTTTTTATACCTTAGACGCCAACGCAACGTCAAACATTAATAATGGTGATAGAAAAAAAGAATTATATATTCATGATTGGAAAGTAAAAAGTAACCGTTTTATGGATGTCCGTCTGTCTGTCCAGACGAATCCGAAGATGAGCAAAATCGGTCAACTCCGTCTTAGTGTTGCCATAATAATCCTGAATCGTTTTTATACAAAAATGTTGATTTTGTTTACCGAATATTTACATATTTATTAACTTTCTTTCGTTTAATATATTGTTATAAATACCTACGTATTACAAATACTAATTATTCTTAAAGTTTTAGAGAAATCAATTAATTCAGAACGAAATTCACTTTTTACGATGGGAAAACGGTTTTTGAACTGTTTTTTTACACGATTTTATAACAAAACTGGCTTATGCATTGAAGCTCTACCGTTTTATCTCCAGGACATTTCATAATTGACCTAAACCAATTATACTTTCACAGTTCACTACTAGCTTTTACTAAAAATTAACATTTTTAATGGCAAAATTGGATCAATAGTAGGCACGATTATTCAATAACAAAATTCACTAAAAATAATATATTTAATGCTGATAAGAATAAGAATAAAATTTCATCAACATCCTGTTTATAATAAAAAACCACTTAAAGCATTGAGACTTCCGCCCTTAGACTTTGGAAAAGTCAACAAATTCATAAAGTATCCATAATATAAACAAAGTTCGAGTGGAAATAAACAAAATTCAATTGTCAATTGATTCGCAGCAACTGGACCTCATTTATTTGGGGCATAGCAACGTAGATAGACCTTAAAATTAGTACACTTTCACCTTGACCTCTTTACCTAAACACCGGAGCGCCCATTTGTCCTAATTGCCCCCGATAAAACCAAATGAAGTGAAACAATCTAATTATCGTCTTTACTGTCTGGACCCACGTCTATTTCTGATTCATTCACTTTTGATCTTCAGAAGAGAACTCCAAAATGCCGAAAGATTTATTAGCTGAATATAGTTTGGTTAATAATTTCATTTGATTTTGATATTCTTTTTATGTTTATTCAGATACCAATTCACCAGGTCCCCAACTAAATAATTAAGTACAAAGTCTGAATTACAAAAGGACCATTTTCGTGGTGGCCAAAAGCGAGGTAGGCAGGCCAGAATATCGCTGATAAAACAAGTCTGAGAAGAAATAAAATATAAAAGAAGGGGTGAAACCTCATGCCGAAAACCGCGATCCAAAAGTTAACAAGATTACAACACGGACTCCGTGAAGAGATCACTCGAAACTTGTTTTACTCTTTTATGACCGTTGACGGTCCCGCGGTGTTTAATGCTGGTCTGACGGCACAACACGGCGGTCAAATCGCGAGGCAAACACGAAATCCGTAACAACAAAAAACCTTTCCGCCATATTATTAACTTATTTATAACCAAACAAGCGCGCCGTTTCTCACAGCTATTAATGAGTCGCTCATGTGCAGAGGGTCCTTACCTTTTTGTGCAGTGTTTTTCGTATAGGTGCTCTTATGGAGCAACTGCTATGGGTGCCGGTGGATGTTACTGCTCTGTAATAGGCCGCAATGAATTCCACAGATGATTGGTGTCCTTTGGGAAAAAGATGACCTTGATTCCTTGCCCAATGGAACAAGGCAAATGCTTTTGGCCGTATCTGATTACTTAATGGATTTGATTTCCATATCGTGAGGAGGTGGATGACGATATGGTGAGGAATTGATCGAAGCGTACCACCCACTTTGATGCAAGGATTAGAAACCTTCGGAAATTATATTGTAAACTTCCTAAATTGCTTTTATGAAATTGATAATATTGTATTGACAATATTTGCTGCAATGTTTATCACAATTTCTACTGCCAAAATGAATTAATTTTCTTTTAGTTTTAAACAATTTCCATTTTTGGTAATAACATTACAAAGGAACTTTAAAATTATTTTTTTTGACATTTTTTAGCTTCTGCAATCAAAAAAATTCCTTCAATCACCTCTTCTGTAGCCGTTAAACAGATAAGTAGACATGATTTGGTTGCAATTTTGATGAGGTTTGCTTACAACTGTTTATCTAAAGTTCACACTGTTTATATTAGATAAACAAATTCGACGCGATAAAAACGGCGCGCCGCCATGAATCATGTAAACGGAGGCAATAAAAATCGTGCACAAGTGAGTTAATAAATTATTAAACTCATATTTTTTGTTTCACTTAAAAATAAAATATTTCTAGGGTAACGTGTTATCGAACGCAATATGATTGTTGATAAAAAGTGATTTTCAGGAAATGGAAGAAAATTTTAAACAAAATAACAGAGCAGCTCACGTGAACTAATAATAAAATAGCTCGTGTTTTTGATTCTGCAGATGTTTTTTTTAATAAATTTATTGCATGATAAGTTCTGATTATATTTTCGAAAATAAAATCGTTGTTCTGTAGTGCAAATTGCAGATCAATGAATGGAAAATAAAAATATTCATGAAAAAGAACCAATGAAGGTGAACGTTTTTTAAGAAATAGTTTAACAAATGAATTAAGTCACGTCCAAGTCTCGAGGAATTTTTCTCATTCTTAGAACACAAATGTTTATTTATTTATTTATTTTTTTTTGTTCAATTGAATTTTCCGAGCTTTGATAATCCATCATCAGTCGGTCATGATTTCCTAGACTCACATATTTCCATCGGTGGGTGGTTGAAAGGCATTTCACATTTGAACACGTTCTTTTAAATTCTGTTATCCATTCGTTCAAGATGAGGTAATCACTGTTCGCAGAAGTTGAGCCCTGCAAAACGTGCCATGAAATCACCGCCGATCAATGACGTAAAACGAAATTGACGTCATTGATCCTATACGTTTGTCTATTGAACTGAATTTGCACAACGCCGCGCCGGTCTGGCGAGGGATCCGGCTGAATCATGTCACGTTTCTATCACGTCACCTAAGCAAACGTTATCTGGTGCTAAAAATTATTTATATTGCCAGATAAAATGCTTTGGGTTCCAAACAAGGGCATCAGAATGTCTCTTCTCCAAGAAGAGACTGCGCAAACATTAAATTCTTTTATTACAAATTTTTGCGATTTTTGTAAAAAATTGTGTTTTTAAAATTTGATAATTTTATTTGTTAGAAAATTGATAACAGCGAAAAACAGAATTATGTAAGTGGTTATGTTTTATTTACTTTTGATTATGATAAAAAAAAATACCTGTTTGCGGATATTTTTGAGAGATTCAAATTTAAGGGAACGAACAATTTTTAAATTAATAGTAGTCGAAGATTTCAGTGCATTTTGTAATATTAATTATTTAATTTATAACAGTGATCATGGGTGTCGTCATCAGCTCATTATTGGGGAGACACACTCCGGGGGTTTGAGGTTATTCCCCCCACCAAGCTAAAGGGGGGTCTCCCCCAAAAATTTAGAAAATATGACTTCTGCAGGGTGAGATTTGATTTTAAAACTAATAATGATTTGAATAAAATAAAGTAAACTGAAGATGTAGTTCAACCGTGTAAATAATGATATTTTACACACAAGGAACGAATGATAAAATATAAATCGAAAAGTAAAAAACTATTGAATATATTATAATTTGTTTTAATTTGACAAAATAATTTTTTTTTACAATTCTACTACTATTAAGGTTATTAAGTCATAATTACTTTAATCTAGTTAGGGCGAAATTAGCTCCTTATTACAACAAACAACGCTACACAAATTTAAAAAAAATCGGCCAAAGGAAATTTCTGATATTTTTAAAAAATCTATATTTAAAAAAAAAGTTTAACACCCTGTATCTTGGAAACTATATGCATTTCCGGACCTATGTTTATATGAACTTCTTTTCATAAAATGAACTCAGAAATGACCCCCTTAAATATTGCCGTATATTTTTTAAACACCCTGCATATTATAATATGTGCCATTTTATTATTAATTTTCCACAAAGAATAAAAGCATCTTAAATTCTTTTACACAAATATTACTTTTCCTTAAAAATATTTTTGAAACATTTTGCGTAATTATAAAAAAATAATAGGTACTTATATCAAAAATTCATTCTAATTAAATTTAATTTTAAAATAAATTGTTTTGCTGTTGAAGTTCTGTCGCAAAATCAGCTCTCTTCAGAGACCCAAAATATAAAATGATAGTTGGAATCGTTAAAACAAAATCCAACATGAAATTTATCAGACAATGGAGCCTCGATATTAGCATAGAATCACGTTTACAACATAAAACAGGAGTAAAGTAGACCGAAGGTGTCACAGCCACACAAACCAAAAGGAACATGAAGACGAAGAAGAAGAAGACTACGAAACGAAGAGATAAAAAAAAAGGCGAAAGGTATGGATTCCTTCAGGTCCGCACTGATTTTATTGGTCGCATACACAATCTCCAAAATCTTTTATCTCACAAGACATGTGTTAACAGATCAAAAGTGGTTAGAATTTACCACAAAAGATGTTCATTCATGTTTTAAGACCTCAAAATCACACTAGAATAAAAAATAAAAACATCCAAAAACAATAAAAAATATAAGAGAAATAAGAAAAAAAAGCAGAAAACAGCGAAAGAACGATGCCTACAAGATACAGAGTGTGACCAGAGAAATAAGTAAAGAAGAATACCGAAGAAGCTGAAGAAGATGGAAGCCCATGATCTCAATGGGGATCCAAAATTTGTGTATGGATCCCCCTGCTAGAGCACATGATACCTCCTCATTATGGAACGACGCGGAGACCGGAAACGGACTGAATTCCAACAGCCTCCGGCGGTATGAATTAGATCAAATGAGATAGCGCCAGCGCCTCTGGTTTACTCCACTCATTGTGTCGATCCTTCGTATAGCGTTCGAGAACGGTCTCGAAAAAGGGATCGTATTGTAATTCTAAAGCCCTAAATTTTAGGTGTCTTTCCTTCTTAAATGACTTGAATTCTAATTTGGTTATGGCACTGCAAGGTATGGGGATGCAACAGACACAGAGAGGCGCGATCTTGTCTTGTTAAAATATTTCATTGGTCTGAGGCAGCGACTTGATCCGTATCAGGATTAATTAATAGTTGCGGGCAGTGTGTCCGTCTGATCCTTTATGGGCAGGAGTCTATTAATTTCAGATTGATCTCTGATCATTATTGCTGCAGTGGGTGAGATATTCGGTATTGGGTAGAATTTCCTTTAATTTGCATGTGATCGATCCATGATGGCTGACCATGAATACCTGCTGCAGGCGAACGCGTGTCCTACTTAACGATATTGAACATGTGCAAACACGTCTAGGCATGCGTTCGTCAATAAGATTCTTATTGCATGCGATTGTATAGGCCAGAAGCTGCTGGACCACTCTAAACAAAGATCTATGCTATTTGTAAGCCCATAAGCCCGGCATGCGGACAGGTTTCCATCATGCGATAAGAAGAGGAATGATGATTGTTTGGATCTTGCTGTCTTTTGATATTTTTGGCAGATACCTTGGTATGCAGAAGATCTAGTACTGTCCTTTCCTTTCTTACAATAAACTACTACCAAAATTTATATGCAAGTGACATTCCGAGGACACTCCACATAGAGGAAAAATGATCATCTAGGACTCATTGAATTTCCAAGTGTCAATGCATGACAAAAGATTCGCCGAAGGTTGGGTTGGGGAAAAAAATGCAACACGAAAAATAACAAACGATCGATTGATCACCGTCGATCAGACGACCAATTGGCGCCGCTATAGAATTCCTCTTGAATGGACCACTTTGCTCTGCCATTATTCACACACTCTGAAAAGATTTTGGGAGCTGAATACCTTCATTTTTTTTTATACCAGCCTTAAGGTGGGATAAAACGAGGAAAAAGGCTTGGGAAGATGTTGAACACTCTTCTGAATTAAGAAGATTCAATTGTATTGAGGTGGCGGTTTGCTCTGTTTATAAGATCTTGCCGTCAAACAAAAGGTGACCTTAACAATGGGGGGTTTCAATTTGGACACTGACCATAGATGAGATACATTCTCATGACTGTAGAATGGTGTGAATAGGAGGCGGCTGAAATCTAATGGTTTAGAAAATTTTTTAAGACTTACTGATATTGGCATTTCCGTTTGGATAATGTGAAATCCGGTAATTCTGTTTCGTTCAATGAAATGTTTTTGAGAATTTGTAAAATATTTTCCGGGAACTTTAAAACAGTCAGCGAAGTCAATTCATGAATGGGAGACGGTCTTTAGGAAATCGCCGCCAACGTGGGAGAGATGCATACTTGATTGCGACCGGTTAACCTAATTATGACGACATGCATTTTTGGAATTTTTATTTGCTGATGAAGTATTTTCGCACAGGGAATTCATACCTACAGCGATTTCATTTTGTTGTTTTAATCATTTAATTTTCATTTTGTTTTTATTTTGTGGTCAAATTAATTTGGCGTCCGCTATAAAAATTTTACAGTTAAATTTTTTTGCCTTGGAAACGTTAACAAAAGAATAAAAATGAAAAAAATTAAAAGGAAAAAATAAGATTATAGTGATTTGAATCACAGTCACTGAACAAGATTAGACATGTTTAAATTTTCAATCTTCTTTTATAGTCAGTTTAATAACTATTTTGATTGTGATAAATACAGAGCAGCTCTAAATTTATATCTAGTAATAATTGGCGGCGTTGAACTAATTGTAAGATGTCCTTTCATGGTTTCCTTTTTGCACATTCGTTAATTACTGAGCTTTAGAACTAAAGCCGACTTCGAATGATGAAATTTGTACGTTTGCGATGTTTTTTAGTGTTGAATAAGATTTACGAAACTATTCAAATAAGAATGACAAATTGACTGGGGTGTTTTTTATAAAGAAAACTAATTTACAGAAAATATGCCCAATGAAGCATTGATCGTCTGCTGAATTCAGAAGTATTTTCGTTGGTCTTTTTGGACAATTAAAAAACGTGCAATTACATGAAGTTAAGCACCAGAGGACAACCACTTTCTCTGGAGGTTTTTAAAGAAACCATTGTCCTGTAATTAATTTGATGTGTCTGCATTTCAGATTTGTCGGTTGCTTGCAAGAAAACAATTTATTGTTGCACTTGCATGACCACATGATTGCCTCCCTGTCCTCCGAAAGCAATCCACATCTTAATCAGGCGAATTTCAATTAAGCGTCAATCATGGAACAGGGACAATTTCTATACCACACATTTTTCACCTCCCATTAAAGTTATGTTAAGTACTCGACAGAAAATCCCACAAGATAGTTTTCTTAACCTCTAGGTAGCTTCTGGGTCTGAGATGCCGATGCAAGAAATACCTGACATCGAGATTGTCGGCAATTATCAGCCTTTTTGCAGACTCAATTAAGGGCATTTAAAAGAATAAATCAAATAATGACACATCCTTGAGGCGATCGTCATTCACCGAGTCTTGATGCCTCGAAGATGATCTGCTGCGACTGGGGTCCAGTTCTCGAGAGCAAAACAATCAGGACTGTGAGACGGATGAGGAAGGCGAAGGCCACTTTCCCGCGGTTCGTACTGTTCGATCGGCGGTTGCAGCAGAAGCAGCAGTCAGCCAGGGCATCTTAAAGCGCAGCAGACCCAATTAGGCTGGTGTTGAATGACAATGAGGCTGCGCAGGCAAATGGGGTTATTACCCAACAACTATATGGGAATGGAGAGGATCGAAAGTAACTGATTCGCAAGATTATTTGATGATAGGTATTTGCCCTCCTTTGCTTTTATTTCGCAGCTATTCCGCCGCATTATATGGACTGATCAATCGGAAGCCGACGATCACGGTCCGGCCCGTAGGCCGCGATCGGATGCTGGGATCTCAAGAGAAAGTAGTCTGGATCCGGGAGTTGCCACATCACTAAAGTGCGCTAAAATCCTCACATTTCGGTCGAATCATGTTTTTGCGTGAAAAGCCACAAAAATTTGATCGTTAGTCTGCAAAGGGACTTATCCACATGTCAAATTTCAGCCAACCTGATCCTATGTGGTCGCCGATCATTGGATATTGAGGACTGTCGGGGGCTTTTCACCTCACCCTGTAATCTGTTGTCGCCTGACTGACTACTTTGCACCCAAAATTAGTGACGGATATCAAATTTCAAAAATGGCATTTAATAAATTTGAAGCATGGCGCTGTTTTTTTTAAGATCAACCACATTAGAATCATGCGAAATCCTTTGCGGGTTTTTTTGAATTTTGAGGGCCTGACTGACGACACACTCTGCGGTCCGATAAAGATCAATTTTCATTGGGATGTCACCTCGTGTTTGGTAGCGACCTGTTAATTTTTCTGTAGCGGGGGAAGCCATTAAAATTTTTATACAGCCGCGAATACTATCCACCACCACAACATCCAGACACAAAAGTAAATTCACTTTCAGTCGTCGCCACGAGAGGACTCAACCGAATGCAATTGAACTTGATAAACTGGCAAATGCAAATTTTTGAGGACTGACCACGACTTGATATCCAGATGAAATTGCCAAAGACAAGTCACGAACAACCTTATCCATTTTTTCTTGCTATTGATCCTTAAGGTGTTTTTCGTTCGTTCTGGCTTTTGGTTACCTGTGCAAGCTTACTTTGCGCAAACTTCTCCCACGATACTTAACCGCTGTTTAAAGAGAGTTCGATCCGACGATTGATCCTCATTTTTCTTTTATTCCCTGCTGTTGTTTATTTATAAGGCTACGATGAAGTGTCTGATGTGCTGTTGGTCTCTGAATGCCATTAATTCATTATCAGGATGATAGCTCACCTCGAGTAAACTCGACCGTACTGAAATGATTGAATTTAATCTGTGACTGCATCCACCTCCATTGTTGACTTCTTAATTGACTGCAGCTGATGCCGTATTTACTTGTAACTATGTAAATTCAGCCCAACCAACAGACTCCCAATTGTCTTGTATTGTGTCAAGGATTCAAATATTTAGGTGATTTCTGTGGACGTTGCATAATTGTTGTGCAAGTAGCAACTACTAGTTCTGTTCTAATTTCTATCCTAGATGAACTAAGAACGTTTTGCTTTCACGACTTTCAACATTTTAGTACTATATTAAATAAATTTTTTTTTAACTATGTGCCTGTTACTAACAACGTATGTGACATACATAATAATTTAAAAATGGAGAAAGACATTATTGAGAGTGATGTGTGAAGGGGGGATTCTTCTACAAGCACCATGTGAAAGGGATGCCACATCACCAAATCATGCATCAAACTATAACTCGTTCTTGGTCTTGCTATAATAAATTAAATATTTCAAAAAAAAAAAAAAAATACTGTTCCGCAAATCAAAATAACCAAAATAAAAACAAAAAAACGAGGACTAAAGTCAAGCAATTATACTTATATCAAATTTTTTGAAATATTTTTTGAAAACAACTGAATATCAACAACAAATGAAATAAATTACATTAGATATTGAAATAATTTAAGTTAATATACGAGTATTTCTCAATTTCTGACTTGACATAAATTATTTGTTAATCGTTCGATTAATTATCAATTACTCAACTCTAATTAATTATACATAGTTTTATAAGACAAAAAAAAATGCAGGTGAGTATCTTTTCTATTACAAAAAAAAATTTCCTTGAAAATTGCATTTTCTTCGATGACTAGTTTTTTTTTTTAATTTTACTTATTATTAATACACTATGGACTATGGACTGAAGTACCATATGCAAAAATTGGGAATGACTAACGAAACTGAGTGTCGTCTGTGTTTGGAACTTTGGAAACAAACTTCGCTCAATATCCTCTGCAAATGTCCAGCGTTAGTCTAGGAGTTTCTGGATCTCTTGGATATAAGATCCTCCTCTAAAAAAAACCTGCTAGCCATCATTAGGAAGGTGGACAGTACCTTATTTTAAGTAAGGGGCCGTGCACAATAGACCACTCTTTTGGTCTCAGTGCCTAGGGTGAGGATTGTTCCCCTAAAACAAATAATAATAATACTTATGAGAAAATAGTTTATACACAGTGAAAGTCCACTTCGTTCTGAACATTTTGGCTTTTGATTTACTTTAATAGCATTATAAATAAGAAAGTTATCAAACAATCCGGTAAAGACGTTTTATTTAACTAAACGAGCAATTTGCACAGCAAAAATGACCGCCAAAAAACGAGGGAAATAATTTTTCTTTTTATTTTATGACATTTATGTATTATAATCTAAGAAACGCATGAGCAAAATTACAGAAAAAATATAAAATTTTGGTAACGCTGTGGTTGCATGATTTGATATGGATTGATCCTGTATTGTTTTTAATTAAAATTATCTACGAATGTGACGTGATAGAAAAGAATTGACTTTACCAATAAATTAAGCACCCCAAAATTAGGTAAATGCAATAATCTATCTACTTAGAGACTAACGGCGCAGCAGCAGAAAACAAGTTATGAATTAACTATTGTTTTCAGTAATTTTTGACATGGAGAACACTTTTAAAAACATTTTATTCTTGTACATTTTTGTGATGAACTTGTAAAATTTAGTAAGACAGAATTATTGTAATTCTTATTAATTCATCGGCAAAGAATTATATTAGTCGAAGCGAATATCATATTTATCATTGTAAATAACCAACAAATTACAAAATTAATTATTAGTATTTTTGTTTACTCAGCAGACTTCTTGTTTATGTTGGAAATAATAAATTTAAATAAATTCCAGATCATTCGACATTCGTAATTATCGAAATTTTTCCAAAATGGCCTTAAAAATTAAGAATTTTTTCAAATTAGATATGCATTGTTTAATAATTTTTAAAATAGTGGAAAACTAAAAAACAAAACCTGGATTCTTACAATCTTACATGCTCTGGAATGTATCAGCAGATGTTATACTTTAAACAAAGTAGGTAGTTGAAATTAAATTATAAGATTTAAAATTGAAACATCTTTCGCAAGGGATGGACAAACCACCCGGCGTGACTGAAGTGTGAAGATACACCTGTTGCTGTTTGCGTTAATTAATAGAATGAACCTATAATAGAGATTGTTTTCCTGATTTTCAGTAATTTTGGCTATTTCTCTGTTTCTGATTGACTTTTCGGAATTCTCCTGGCTTCTCTGCTTCTCAATGCTTTTTATTGATCGTTTTTATAAGGATATTAAAGAGTCCTCGAGGATTTATGCGGAGCAGATATTTATTTCTGTCTGCGAGTTGCTGTAACATAATTAAGCTGAATTTATAAAATTAGGTTTTTTTTTAATTTTGCGTCAATATCGCGACACAATTTAAAACTACGTTTTACAGGTTTTGAAGTTGAAGTTTTTTTTTTATTGCAGCAAGAGTGATCCTTAAAAAGTTAAAATATAATTTAAAAAATTAAATTCAAATTCAACACATTTTAGTAAAAGTCAAAATATACTTTTGAAGAGAACAAAGAAATTCTAATATACAGAAAATTTGTGAACAGTTCAATTTGCAGAGAAAGGTATAATTCAATTTCCAAATTCAGCAGAGGCCATTCTTGCGATCCTGACTCAATTAACAATCAACGCGTGAATAGACCTCGCGGAAAGTTGTGCACGACTACTACAACAAATTATCTTTCCGTCAGATTGCAGTTCATCAACGGACAGGAGGTTTACTTCCTAATTTGCATTTTTAGTCTAACATTTACGAGTATATACATCTGGCAATACACTCATATGGATGATTTTGACATTTAAATTCCGTTACATGCGTTAGAACGATGGACGCAAACCGCGCGCTTATTATCAATTTGTTTACTGACAGTTATTTCAGGCCACCCTGTACATTCTGCTCAAACACCACTGAACCATAAATTTTTTGAACGATTCAACGAAAATAAATATTGTTCTGCTTCATCGAAATGAGATAATTATGACTCGCACATGATTATAAATTTATTTGGGCATTCCTTAATGAACATTTCTGGCATCCAAACAGACGCGCTCCTGTCGCAGGACCTCCATGCCAACAACAAGTACGATTCCGGCTGATGATGATGAATTAATTGCTCGATTTTATTGCCCATTCACAATTATGCAACTGTTGGAAAAAAAAAACAATCGGCTCATTCATGCGACTGGTATTTGTGGTTCATTGAGGTGATCCTGATCCTTAAATGGGGCATTTGATACGTCTCAGTAGTGTAGGAAAAAATCAACAACGGAATTCAATTCATGTTCAATAGGGCGAACAAAAGCATTTGAATCTCGATCCATTCAGGAATATCTGCTGGATTCATCATTGCTCTTTATTTTACGTGGGTTTTATCTCATTTGATGCTCCTGAGCTGTCAGGAGGACCTCCCGCACGAGGAATTCATATAGTTGAAGTGCGCGCCGCGCGGCCATCCTCTAACCTTCGGATTCCTCCTTGAGCACTAATTGAGACATCATATGAGCGTTGGTTTTTGGAATGCCTTTATTCGACCATTTCAAGGACATGTGAACACGATTTAGTATGAGTTACTAGGAGTAGTTAGTTATCTTCTACTTTCTCACTTTTGATATCCTACAGTAGGTAATAAATGCGGCAATGACTGCACAAAGGACAAAAGAAATACTGAAATGCAACAACAATGAGACAACTCCTCTGATCATCTCTAGGGACGAGCACAAAACTTCCTGCCAAACAGATATGTTGCACGGTTGGAAAAATGTTGGTGGCACCCTGCCGAGTAAATTCCTTCGCGATTAACGACACTTGTGTGCAGACAAGACCTCTCACCTTCGTATGAAAATACCATCCAGGATCTACTTCGAGCCTCTAAAGAGCGTAATATATTGCCATCAACAGCAACGCAACAAAAACAGTTCAAAGATGACAAAAGAGGAATTTTCATGGTGCTATCAACTTCGAAGTGTTTTTCTCCTGGTGATACAGCGGACCGCCGTGAAGATTTTATCTTAAAAGTAGGACGTTAAATCTCCTTGGCCTTGATAGCTATTTTGTTGCTGTTTGTATTCGGAAACCCAAAACCAATTCATTAAAGCAAAGGGCCCCTTACCAGAGCAACTCTATCTCTATTGGTCCACGAAAGATCTCCATCCCACAGATTTCGACATTTTTACCTACTTATAATGGACACCTGAAGTAGAAGCTGGACTTAGGTGAAAGACCACTTTACATGAGAAATTATGAAGGAGTCGACCTTTGTCGTTGCTTTGTGATGGTTATGCTGTTTTGGGATCAGAATATGTCAAACGTCAACGGAAAGTGGTTATCCTTAAAGGAGATCTACCGACTTTGGTGGCTTTCGAAGATTTTATGGCTTGGTGCTTATGTGATATGAAATTTTAATCAGTCGAGGTCCGCAAGGATGCTGAACGATATGTGGGAAAAGTAGTTTTGATGATTTTCCCTCAATATGATGACAGGAGTTATTTTTTGACGTTGTTCCTTTTTAAATATTGTAACCAATTGACGAGCATTATTATCGGATTCTTAGATGTATTTTTTTCACCATCGATTTTATTGCTTATGTTATGTTCACAAAATAATAAAGCACAAAAAAAAGGACGTTAATATTTCAAAGGGATTTTGTGTTATGTCTCAATCTTTTACGTAAAGAAAATCTTAAAAACCTCAACTAAAGCAACTTCAAGGTTTTTTTTTCAAAAATTTTTCAAAGTCCACATTTCGAATAGTTATTCAAGGATTCAAGTTGATTGACCCAAAGTTTTGTTTTAAAAAACAGTGAATCCCGTTAGTTATATTTGCGATAAATTTACACAAGATTGGAATTTCACTTCCAAATTTCAAGTAACGCATTATTACATTTTGCAAATCATTAAGCCGTGAAATTGTTCATCTCGGCCAATAGCACTTCCTGTATGTGCGAATGGAGGACATTAACTCGGTTTGCTCTACGTGAAAAGTAGGCCAAACCTAGACCTTTTCTGAAATTGGATACTTTCTGGGTGATCTGTGAACACAATGTCAACTTATCCAGCATTTAGTGTCTGAATTCAGCCCGAACTGATCGCGTAAAATACAAAATAATTAACAAGATGAATATTTTTATTATTTTTGAATCAAACCACTAACTAGTTGAAGGATGCTAAAGGGTTGATTGGTCTTCAGTGCTGTCGATCAGCATTTGACTGTTGAGATTGCGAACCTGCTCAACGAATGCTGTCGAAAATTATAGCGATAAACTCTCACGTAAGCCGCGGCCTCAAGAGAAGTCAAGAGGCCGATCTGACCGCAGTAATTAAAGCTGTCAGCTTTGGTGAATTATTTCCTCATCTCATACTGTATGGCGGTTAATGTCCACTGCTAAAGAACCTAATTAAATATTTGGTTTTTTTTAATGACTCTACCTATCATAAAACGAGAATAGCCGTGCAGGCTTGATCCCCAGAATACCTGAGCTAATTATTCATATAAAAATCTCATCCATGTGGTGACATCAGATGTGCTCGAACCCAGAGTGCATCGTCTGACCGGAGGTACTGCGATCGTACATCGCGATCTGTCGTCCATTAAAGGGCGGATGGTGTTTTGGGTGTTCACCAAAAGTGCTCTCAAACAAAAATCAGTCCCGAAAAAACGTCACAAGTTGGATATAATTAAAAGTCATATGTAGCTCTATCTCGTTTCCGCGTTATTTCAAACTTTTTATCACCGGAATGCCGGTGTATGTATGCATTTTGTTGTTGTTCGTTTTTCTTGTTGCTCACCGGCCCCGGGATCACTTTGGATTCGTGGAATTTTGTATGAAATCGCGCGAATATCAGCCAAAATTCTATGAATCCGAACGCGGCGGAGACTGCGCCGTCTGGCGGGTAACGTCTGTCGTCCACGAATAATCGAGAATGCGCGAGAGAGAATAAAATATGACGACCCGCAGTTATATGCCCAGGTGAGGTAGTTCGATCTTATTCATCAGCACACAAATGGCAGACGTCTGCAGCGGAAAGTGCAGAAAGTGAAAGATACAGAGGAGGATGCTGGGAAGCCTCACAGCATCCATTCACGGTCGGGAAAGATGCTTTCGCATCGATTCAAAATAAAGAAAACAAACCAAATACAACATTCGTCATAAATAGATAAGGATCAACGTTGGACCGGTGACGCAGATCTGTGCGCTCTGGCGCAATATCGTGTGGACAACTGTCTATTAATTAGTCGATGGTCAATTAGAAAGTGGTTAATTTTCGAGGATCGGCTCCATCGTCCATCAAGTGATTTTACAGCCCTGACTACTGCAGATTTTTCGTCGTTTCGATGCCCAGGATGAAACTGGCAGCGTGTGGGTTGTTTTGTTCGACTGTTGTTGCATTCAATTAGTGGAATCGTGCTACATGGGGCTCTCTGACGGTGGGCCTTTCGCATTCCGTTTATGGGCTCATTCAAACAAAACATGAAAGTAGATAAATTTTATGTACACCTTTGTTTGGACGGGTTACAGAAAAAATCTCTTAGTATAACTTGTTCAGGTTAATGACAAAGACCAATATTTTCTTCCTGTGACACGTTGACGAGCTCTTGAGAGTTTTGTGACGTCTTCGGTTCATTTTGGTTTGCTTTTCTTATTCCAATTCTTTTGGGGAAAAAAAAACAAAACGAAGGTAAAAAACGTTTCGTTCAGAAGTTATTCCATAGGCAAATAATTGCCGTTAGCCATTTATATGAAAATCATATTCAAAACATTAACAAATGAGCGCCAACACTGCTAAATGGCTTGATGCTTGAATAATTATTTTTTAGGAGGAATTTCGAATGTCTAGAATCGAGATAAATCTTGTGTACATATAACACCGGGGGAGGATTGTTTGGACGGGGAAAGGGGACGGTTTGGCTTCAGGTATCAATGAAGGGGGGTAGAACTTCCATCCAACCTATGTGTCTACCTGTATTTTTTATCATATCTAAAACTAGCAGGATATTCTTTTGTAAGGTGATAATATTTTATGAAACCGTTCGGTCAAGCTAATTTATGCAAATGTTTAACATAAACCAAATACGAATTAGGAATGGATATGGTTCATATTTGGGGTATTTAATTATACATTGTCGTATTTTGGTTTATGTAACAAAAACATTTTATTCAGTAAGGTTACCTGGGAAATTTACATAAACTATTACTAATCGTGATGGTTTTTATTTGGAAATTTACCTATAGGTATACATATTTTTGTTCGAACTTTTAACTATTTTATAAAGAAAGAAATTGTGATGTTCATGATAGTTAATTGATTTGTTTTACTTAATTTTGTAGATTATGAAAAAATTTTTTTGGATTAGTTAATAACATAAAAATTCAAAATTTCAAAAAATTGAAAACTCAGCATATTTTTTTTTTCAAAATGGTAGTTTCATTTTATAATAGAAACGAGAAATTATTATTGTGCACAATAACATTTTTATATTTATAGGAATTAATTTAGTATTAGGTAAAACTTTAAAATATTGCAAAAATTTTTGGCATGCGAATTGACATTTCGAATTATTGTAACAATATTTTTCTAGTTTATAAACATATTCAGATTGCCTTAGTTCTCCTTCACTTAACACGGTTAACATTGAATTGACGAGAATATAAATCATGAGTGTGATTTTTATGTATACAAACATGAAATAGAAGTAACAATATTTGAATAGGTCTGATAATACCATTATTAAAATGGCTTATAATATATTCTTTGAAAGAAAACAATTATTATGTGATTTTTAATATATTTTTAGCATCAAAATTAATTTTCATCTATGAATCTGCCACAAAAAAAAGCCACCCCAAATGCACTGGAGTATTTCTTACCTCCCACACTCTGATTTTAATTACAGACTTCTTTGGTTTTGTTGGTGAATGTGTTTAGCGGTACCGCTACTGTGGCCTACGGGATGTTTACCAACTAAAATATATAAGGTAAACTTGAACAATAAGGAAACTTGAATAAACGCAAATTTTTCATCGGCACACGTAATTTATTACTGCCCAAAGTCGCTGAACTTGGTCTTGGCACAATTTAAGCAAAATGTCGGCGCCTGATAAACAGAATCAAAAATGCAAATTTTTGAGACGCCGGCTGTCATAAACATGCACTGGAGAAGCGGACCGCAGGCAAAACAAAACGTAAAAGGAGCTGAGAACACGATGGCCAGCAATTAATTAAAGGAATCATTTACTCCTTATCCGAAATAACTTTGCGGAGATAATCTGGTGATCTTACTTCCTCCAGCACTTGGATCTTTGACTAAATTAAAATGCCCGCTGCATCCCCCCTGCATTTGAGGACCGCTCGCTTGACCGATAACTGGTGGTAAAGTGATAACCGGGGAATAACTGAAGAGGAAGAGAGTTTTACGGTCAGGTCCAGTTATGGCAGTTTATGTTTGTTTTTCCCATGCAAATGTTTGTCAGAGATCGGCCGCGCACTCGGCGCACTGCGTCTAATTTCTAATGATCCTCGGCCAACATGGGAAAGGGGTAATTTGAAAACAATCACAGCAATTAGTCGTCACTTTAGCGGAGTGTTTCGGATCATTGCTGTGTTTGTTGAAGTTGGTTTTTTTATAGATTTCGGTTAATAAATACAGCTTGGAAAGTGACCACGTTTTGTTGGAGGCTTAGTTGACTTGATTGCATTTTGTAATGAGGTGGGATTGTAAATAGTATTATTTCATAATCTATACACTTTTCAATTAGAACTCTAACAAAAATTTTATTTGTAAATTATGTTTCGAATATTTTGGCATAACGAATAAATTTATTTAATTCGCAATAGTAAATAATTCTCTCTAGGAAAACCAATTCTTTTTAATTAGAAATATTATTTTGTAACGTTTACATGGGTTCTTAAACTATTGCCAATCTTAAGGGGTAAGAGCATTCAAGGATTTTGAAAAGGTAAAAAAAATGTTTTTCCTTAAAGCGTTCTTTAATATATTAATTTAATATATTATTTAATATATAATTTAATATATTATTTTGTTATAACTAATTTTCTGGCGATTTTTTCATGAAATTTAGAATTTTTTTTTTTCAAATACGCGTCCCTTTTGCAAAGATCAATAGAGCAAAAAAATTCTACGAACTTCTCTAGCTCTCATCTATAATCAAAGACTTTTTTGTTATTCTAAATTAAAAATTGTCGTAGCAGCTCTTACGCCCTAATGCCCTTAAAAAAAGATGTCATCGAAGAAATACTGTGAAGCCGCCATTTTGAATTTTATCATCATTCAAAAAATCTCAGATGATAGTTCATTAGTTGTATAATAAAAACCTGTTTACAGAATTTTGATTGATTCCAGAATTTTGCTATAAAAAACTGCAAAGTATGTCTTTTTTTTCTTGCTCTAGGTTTATATATACTCTAGAGAGCGACATTACCCCTTAATGTGAAACCATGATACTAATATTTCAATGGTTGTATAAAAAATGTAATTGTGTTGTTTTATACTTCGAGTTTTCAATAAATAATTCTAAAATCCAGGAATAATGCATTAGCACCAATTTCACAGTTCTAAATATAAATCACATCAGAGTATTATTTGAAGTTTATGTATTCTAATTTATAACATAATTTAACAAATAACAATTAAAGTAATATTAACATGTGAGACAGTTGTTTAAATAAATTCGAAGGAACCATATATATATTTTGCTGTTTTTTTTTATTTTCATTATTGTTGTTCAAATATCTCATATTTGCATTTATTAAAAATTTTATAACATGATGGAAATAAGTTAGATGAAAAGTAAAATACATATTTAAGTTGAACATAATCCTTTAGGGTTATTTGATTCTGCAAGCTTTTTCTGTTTTTGTAAAAGGAGAAATGAAATATACTACCTATATTAACAAAAACAAATAACTTTTCACAATTTAATTAATAAATATATGTATAAAAAAGGTACTATTATTTAATATTAATTATTTATAAGAATATAAGGTTTTTTGAATATTGAAAAAACTCTCAAAATAAATATTTCGAATTTCTTTCGAAACACATTCGAATTGCATATAAAATTCATCTGAATATTTGATTTTAAGCAACAATAACAAATATTAGCTGTTGGATTGTTTTTGATACTAAGATGTTCTTTTCTAAAAACATTTATTTTCTAATTCATTTAATTTCTCTAATATTTTCTTTGTATTTACTATGTCGATTATGTGTTTGAACTGTTTGTTCTTCGATTGTGTAATTGATTTTTGAAAAAATCCACATATCCTTCAAACTAAAATGAATTAAAAGAATACCAAAAAAACAAACCCCGTAATCATTCCACTAATCAGAAAAATGGGTATGAGTGGCGCTTTTAGATTGAAACGCACCACGCAACAAAGTCTATTCATAAATTGTGGCACAAAAAGGCAACTCAATCACGATGACAATAAAATCCCGAATAATCTAGTACGCCGGGTCAAGAGGATTATAACAAAACCGAGGCCTGTTGTCATTGTCCACACACAGAACAGTGTTAGCTCAATCACTCATCCCTCAGAGACCATGTGTGATCTTGCCACGGATGACCAGGTAATGGAATGATCATCAAAGCTACCGCTAAGTAAATCCCTAGCTAGACCCCCTGTTGGTCAAGAGTGAACAAATCGAGAAAAATAAATCACCTGAGAATGAACACGAGATAAAAACCTACCGTGGATGGCAACAACAATAAACAGATCTTGTAACAAAACGATCTGATTGCTCTGATCGTGTAGGGCGGATGCTGCTGACGCTTGTTTTCTACTCAAGTGTTGTACACTGATTTTCCACAATGTATTTTTTTTTCTTTCTTTCTGTTTTCTTTTTTCTTTTCTCTGGTTTTTGTTTTTTTTTTGGGATGCAGAATGTCCTAGCCCATATTTAACGATGATTTCACTTCAATTTCCATCACGGCCCTCCTCGTCCTCGTACCATGTGCCACTTGGGACAATGGATGCTCGATTGGGTGTAACATCATAATTCAGGTATAAATATTTAACCAGGGACGGGGCGCTATTATTTCTGACTTTTATCATCTACTTGTGAAAATGGCCTGCATTTCACGAAGGCCTGAAGAGGTCCTGGTAAGCTGAGATTACTGCGTCCATGATCCTTGTAAAACAATTCGAATCAGATCACTTCCTGATATACGTCCGTGGATTGATGTGCTTTTTATATGCTTTGATAGTCAATAAAACTAATACGAAACGTATAATTGTTTTAGGGCAATTATAAAATACCCTAAATGGAAAATGGTAGTATTAATACAGGAGCAACGTTTGTTAAGAAATCGTGAAAAAAGAGAAATTCGTTCTAAATTATTTAAAACGCATGTTAAAGAAAAGTTTTTGGCATCTTTAAAATTTCAAGATTGTGTAAGAAAAAAGATTGTGTAAAAAAAGGTTCGTACAAATAATTAATTGTCATACGCATTTATAACAATATTTAATATTTAATATTCAGTGAACATTTTTGTATAAAAATGATTCAGGCTTATTATGGCAACACTAAGATAGAGTTGCCCGATTTCGGTCATCTTTCAAATTAGCCTTACAATTTTAACGAATTTTTATTATACCAAATTCAGTGCAATAACAGTCTCTAGATAAAAGCGTTTTAGAGTTTTCTTCTGGCCTCTGGACAAGAAACAGACAGACGGACATCTATAAAACGGTTTCTTTTCATTTCCCAAACATTAATATATAGTTCTTTTTTTATAACCATTATTTCTTGCCCTTGCAAACGTTCGCTCTAAACTTCACTAAAAGCGTATAAAAACTAAAAACGTTATAACCAAACATACTAATTACATTAGAAATGTTATACATATTATAATTCCAAGATAACCCCCAAAACGACTAATCAAGTGTAAGTGATCTTCGGATCCTGGTACAATGAACTTGTTCAGAAATTTGTCGATCAACAAGTATTCCATTATATCCTTACTTTGTTGTTGGTAATCCTGCCAACATCTTATCACCAGTAAGCCGATATCTTAAAGTCGTTTGTCCATAAATGAAGACTTTGCCCATAATCGCCAGGATTTAAGTAAGCACAACTCCTCAACACAGGAGGACTAAAATTGTTTGGGAATAAAAATTTTATTGCAACATCCGTTTGCTGAAAAATTGGTTAAATTTGCCTTTTTGTAATCCCCTAAAAGGATGGCCGAAATACTCAACGACTAGAAATCGTATGCATTGATCCAAACAGGTCCAATTTGTGTGTGAACAAAGGTTTTCCATAGAACTCAATATCTTCTTAAACCATTTTATAATTTCAGTTTACGGGGACCACAGTGCTGAAAATATCACACTGTAAAATATTTACGAGGGTCTTTTACGACAGCTCACAAGGTGAAATTTCTGCGCCCTCACCATAAATTATCGGTTGTCAGATCTATTATCATTGTGCTAGGGGTGATTGGGTGAACAGTGATTTAAGGATTTTTGCAATGCTGAAGTAAATGCGGGAACAATGGATCCCTAATTTCGTCCATTTAACATATCATATCAACAGGACTATTCCATATTTCGTTTTCACGCTTTGCTGCAGCTTTTATCGTAAAATTGAAAAAGTTTATATATGATTTACAAAAGACCAATTTTATTAATTTTTTATAAACTGAGGATGTCTAAAAATGTGATTCTGTTGATGTGTCAATGGATTTTGCATTTGAACATAATTTAGCAATCCGATGAAATTTTGTTTGATTTTCATGAAATTCAACGAAACGAAAGTTGATTACAACAAATTCGCAAACCACAAGAAGTGGTGGGAAATTATCAAAACCCCTTTAGTCATTTCTGCAATAACAAATTGTATACCACCCGAATGATTTACCTCACATTGTGAAATATCTTCATCAAAATCAGACAGTTGCCAAGTTAGGACGCTGATGGTGTTCCGGGGACTTACAATAACTAGGAAATTTGCAAGCCTCATGGCTCCAGCCCGAGCTTGAAATTCGCTTTTGTTTGATAAACCCATAATTCTGAAGAATACCAGAATTGTCATGAACACCTTAAGTACTTACATTGAGAAAATTTTCGATTTTTGTATGAAATATTTTAGTTCTTCTAACACCTGTAAGGGGTTGTGGGGGTTGCCGTAAGAACTTCACCTCCACGAGATCAACGAACCGCCACCAAAGCAGAATGCAAAGACCTGACAAAGTTGTTTATGAAAATTTCGTTCTGAAAACTAGTTGCAAACGAGAGAAAACTTTTAAGCTAGGATTTCGCAACATTCCGCTGCGCAAAGCCGAGGATAGTCGAAAGAATAAGAAGCAGCAAATCAACAAAAAAATGGCATTCAATCTGCCGAAAGTGATGGGCCAGCAAAACAAATTACATCAGCCCCGTGGCCGAGCGTCGACAAAACTCCAAACAAATTTCGCTTAGAAAAGCTTTCTCCGGCCGCGGTCGAGGCTCACCTGAAATACTGAAAAAAACACCCACGCGAGGTTCCAAGGTCGTTGGAGTGCGGCAACAATATGCACGGAATACGTGCTGCAACTCCAATAACAGTTTTCATCGCCTGCGGTCCGAGGTGTTTGATCGATGACAATAGACGATTTACCAAGCGATTTTGGGCCCTGATTTGCACTACAATCACCATCATCCATTGGGCCGCGAGCTCAGCTTTAGCTGTGGCAGCTGTTGACTTTTGCCGTGAGTTATCTGCGCCAGGTAAGCATTTGAAAAATGCCATACGATACCGGAGGAGCCACTGAACTTGACCGCAAAAGCTCTTCGGTCGCGGCGAGCGCGTGAGTCATGAAATTTCGCTACCATGACGCATCCGGAAAGAAACCGCACGCAGCCCGCTCACCTGGCCGACGCACTCCCAGCAATGGAGTGCAAGTATTTCGCGTGTTTCGCAATTGAGAAAGGTCCGGAAACTTTTATGTGCCCTGATTGGCGATATGTCAGCACCACCCCCCACCCGCCACTTGACAATGAAACTAGATAAGCAATTACACTTTTCACTGTGATTTTCCATCTAGAATGCTGAAACCTCATTCTGGATTCTAAGTGGGAATTTTTTTCGTGACTGCAATTATGACTAATTTTATAAGACTTCACCTGAAATTAACCGGCCTACGGTGTTTACCTACTGCGGTGCTTTTGGTCGTGATTCCTCCACCGATTTTTAGTGACAATGGCGAAGAAAAAGGGAAATCCATTTTCGGTATATTTTATTTGAAAGTGATTGCGAAATTATTGAGAATTTCGAGATGGAAACCAAAACTCCCAGATTTGATTGTTGCATTTCGAAGATACTTTGTTTGTGATGGAAATTTTGCAAGGCTGGCTTAATTGGTCAATTCCACTGCGTCACTAATTGAGTCACTTGCGGCGGTTAATTTGATGCAATCGCATAAATTTAAAACTGATGGACTCTAAAGCTTCCATTCCAATTATAAACAAGCATGAAAATTGCCTTATTGCAAAAATTAAAAATGTATTCAATGTCATGAACACAAATGTTAGAGCTTAGCAAATATTTGTTTGTATAACGAAACAACACGTTAATTTTAAAACAATAGAAACCTGATATTATTTGCATTAACGTAAATATCTAGTTCGTTTTAATATTTCCACTTGATTATACAATTTGTTTCAATTCCAAAGGATGTGTTTAATGAAAGTCAAAGTAAACAATTGGAATCTATTTTTCGTGTCAGAACTGAACTCCTTGGATCCCATTTATAAACAATAATATTGATTAAAAACGAAATTTATGAAATATAAATTTTTTACAAAAGAATGAATGAAACTTTTTACACAATCGCATTTGTTTATAACATTGGCTTTGTCTGATTGGCCGACTGATTTTGTAAAAAGAGGAATTGAGTTTTTGATTAAATTCAGAATTTTTTATATGGCTAGCTCAAGATTTTATAATAAACAAATTGAAGAGAGACAAGACAATAGATGTAAATAGTAGTTGTCGACATTCTTTAAATAAATTGTTGTTTAACCAATTTTGTAACTAAAAATGTATTATTTATATATTCAAAAAGTGGAAGCTTCAAGGAACTAACAACTTCGATTACTACTACTAATAGATTACTATTACATAATAATAATAATAAAAATAATAATTAGAATAATAAAAATAATAATTAGAATAATAAAAATAATAATAATAAATAATAATAATAATACTAATAATAATAGTACATAACTTCACTTGTAGTTATTTTGGTATTTACGTATTGTCATTTTTGCTAGGGTTTCAAAAACCGCATCCTTCGGCGGCGTAAATCGAAGTATCCTGATAAGAAAGTCCATTTGATCCTTCTTTATACGAAAATTAGAAAGTTGTGTTCTATGTTTTTTGATGCATCTTACAAAAGGATCGACCTAGTCCTATTTACGGCTAGACCTTTTTTGAAAACCACTCAATTTGACTTTTGAAAATTGAGTGCGATCTCCATTGCCTGTGTCAATAATTTTGAGTGGAATGCGAAACTGCGTTGAGCTCGAAGGATGGGCGCGCAAGACCATGCCATGTTGACGCAGCCTCACTGGAAAAATTACACTGTTTTACATAAATTCGGAATGGTAATCGCAGGTCGCGGGTTCAATGCGCCATTCCAAAAAAATGTCTCCGAGACCCCCGAAAACTGGTCCAATATATAATTTCACTTCAGTCGCCGGCGGTTCCAGTGTTTATACCAAGTTGCGTCAAAATTTATCTTTATGGAGCTTTGGGGCTGTCAATGGGGAACAGTCTGTGTGTGTGGCATTTGATTGTAATCTCTAAAGGAGAGCGAAATTAATGGCTGGGAAACATTTTTTCGGGGCACAGAGAGGAAAAGTTTCCAGACTTAACTTTTTCTTCTTATCGCTTGTTCGTTCAGCGTCTTCAGTTTTTATGTTGTTCACGTGACATTGTCAGAATTTTTGACATATTGCCTCATGGTTTTAAGGGGTCTGAGAACTTTTCAAGAGCCTGGGAATCAACGGATGTTGCAGCGACAATTTTGAGGTAAGATGATGATTTACAGGTGAGGACATGTTAAGTTACACACTCATTTTGTTGTGTAGAAATGTTGATGGCTTACGTTTTGTGCGATATTCTCCAAAAATGATTTATTGTTTATTGTGTGAATATATTTTCTCATAGCTATAAACTGGGATATTATAAGTAATATAAAAAGAATTTATTTAAAAAATAATAATAGAGGGAAACTCAATTTTTTTTGTTTTTAATGACCCTTGTTTTTGTACTTCTAGTGACTAAGCTAATAATAATATATTGAAATTCCAACATTACTCAGAGTTTCATTTCCGTTCAACTAATTGTTATCTACATTTTTGGTTTATTAATAAACTGAAGCTAAGGCAAGGATACTAAAATTTCTTTTATCATTTGTGCTTTCCAATGAACACTATATTCATTATGTTATATAAATTTGTTCTTGTAATAGAACAAATCACAAACGTCTTTATTTCGACCGTTCGGAGTCAATACCGATCACTTTGGAATTATCAATGTTCATTTTAATTTTTAACAGTAAAAATAACAAAACTGTCTTTTTTGCCCTCGCTGTAAGTTGTGTTCAAAACAATTATAAGATATTGTTATTAATTGAGTCCGTATACGCGGACTTTATAAATGTGTATTTACTTTAATGCATTTGAGCTACCAGCATGAATAAATCACCTGGAATTATAAAAAAAACTCATAGCAGCGTTAAAAAATGTGATTTACGATCCTAATTATTATAATTTAAAAAACAACCAGGAGTTAAAATTTTTTTCACAACAACAAATAATTTTTGCAGTTATTTCAGAAGTTTTTCTTAAGAGGAGGTTCTACTCAGTTCAAATTTTTTTTTTTCCAAAATCTATTTCTATGAGTTTAAATAACTTTTATCAAAGTACTTTTATTCCAAATTTCAAAAAAATCGTCTTTCGCCTTTGAAGTCATTAGGTGATATACAGTTCCTGAGAAAATAGTACCTATGTAAAGCAGTGGTCGCCCAATTAAATAACATGGAGACCCCATGCATGCCCCTTAATTAATATTTTCACCATTAATTACTTCATACTGCACCATTACAAAATACTCCATAAATAAATTTAATTTTCCTTATTTATAAACAAAAATAGACATTTTTTTTTCAGGAAGTCAACTTATAGACTAAGATCATTAAGATAATTAAGCCTTAGATCATTAAGTAAAACAGAAACAAGAAAGAATCCAGAAAATATGTTTAAAAAATTAGAACATTGAACATTGCAAAATTAATAATATTGATCCACACAATTCGAACTAACAGAAAATTACACAAAATACAATTTCGGCTTTATTCAACCAATTGTTGATCTTGTGATTATAATTTAACTGTAAAATATAGGTACGGATATGAAAATGATTTCACACTTTCCAAAATTGCATTAGGAATGAATCAAACAAAATCAGAATGTTAAATTTTTAACAATCATAAACAAATATATCTACGAATATTTGCCTCGTGGTTGTTAGCGTGATTGCATACTGGTTGGCGCTTCTGTCCCAACGCATTCTGCGGAGCAATGACTCCTTAATCAAGGAGCAATAAATGAATTAACTTGAAAAGAAGTTTTATTTGGAATTGTAATGACAGCAAAATCACAGCGAAGATTTTAGGGTGACGTTCCTAAGATAGAAATGACAAAACAATGTTTGCCAAAAAACCACAGCTCACCAAAGTATGCCTTGCAACGGACTCCAGCTACTTTTTGATTATTTTTTAAAGTATTAAACTATAATGACCTTTTCAATGATCATCAGATATCTACTTATTTAAAAACTCTGGGTTTGTAAATTAATATTTTATTTTATTGATTTGAGTTTAATTAATCATAATTAAAAATTCAGAGGAAACCAATATAGCAAAACTTCAACTCTATGTAAACTATAAAAAATTAACAACGGAAAAAATTTTTGTAAAACTACAACAACTAAATGAAAATAATATCAGTAATTTAAATATTTCGAACAGTAACAAAAGGACAATTGCTTAACAATCAATTCGGATTTATGTAAAAAAAATTCAGTTTGGTTGTAGTTCCGAAATAATAACTTTGAGATGTGATTGCAAAATTTCGTAAATGTATAAACAAATTTTATCGAACAAGAACAATCAACAGGAAACATGAAACAAGATAAGAATTAAGTAATGATACAGTTAAAATGATGCACCTGAAACAACATCTCGAGTTTTGTTTATATGAATGTTTCATCTGAACAACAACAAAAAAATCAGTGTAATCGCGAGGCTTAGTAACTGGATCGTGGTTCTTCACTAAATTTTGAAACCGTTGCAAATTGAACAGCTTCAATAGAAAAACAACAAACCGAAGAATTTTGAGGGACTCAATTTTCCAAGACTTGAATTTAATTCGACATAATTTATGTCAATTTTATCTGGCAAAGATAAATATCATTTTACTGATAAACATTAGAACTTGCATAAATCAAAGCCTAAGACAAAATACAATATCAAAATGCAGATCAAGCAGAAGCAGAAAAATGATCGTACTGCTATTTTTAGATATCTGAAAATTGATCTTTCACAAAGGAATTCATGGAAAATTTGATGCCGTAAAATAAAAAGCGTGCGGACCACGAAGATAACAAAAAGTGCTATTGTTGCAAAAGATTCAATTGTTTACGCAATGATCTTTTTATCAGGGGATATTACATTACAGACTTGGTGGAGAAATTGCCAAACTTGTAATTGGAACATTAATGACATTCAGAATATGTAATGTCACAGAGGCACAGACACTATAGGTTTGGATTCATCCGTTGAAGGTGACTTCAATGCTCTTCACAGCGACGCCCCCCCCCCCCCCCCCCCCCGGGCCAAATTTTGTTATGAAAATTTCACGCTCAAATTGTTCATTTTGACAATTTTTAACTTTTTAACTTTTTTTAACTAATTGTGAGTATTTAGTCTTTAGGAAAGAGTTCGGGAAATATTACCAACTAGTGGGTTTACCCGGTTTCACCTGGTGCAATAAATATTATTATGCCGTTGTGATATTATCGTCGCCTTGATAGAAAAAACATCGATATATTACCAATATTAATAGCGGGTTTTTTATATTTCAATCGATTTGTTGAAATTAAAACAACGATGAGTTGGTGCTTGGTATATCAGAAATAGATTTAGTTATTTTTTTTAGAAAATTATCGATCGAAATACATGCAATCGATTGAATCTTATTGCTCTGGCTAAATCGAATAAATCCTTTAATCCGGGAAATTTTGTCAGTACAACTAACATTTGTTCTGAGGATATTATTTTTTGTGTATTTTATTTGGCGTTAAATAAAATGACATTAATTTTATTATTTGTGGTACTATCAACATTTTGATATTTTTATTTGAATTTATTGTTTCAAATAAATTGTATAATTTTTTTTATAAACTTAATTTAGCACAAAACCCTTTCAACGTTATCAGTCACCTAATTATAATGTGCCAATCATAAAATGACAAATAGAAAACCAACCCGTGAAAACAAAGTTACGATAATATTATTCACTAGTATCTTCAAAATTATGACATTTAAAATTATAATTAATCAAAGATGATTTGATTGTAGAATTTCTTTAATTCACAGTGCAATAATTTTTCCCTGCTTGGTGTTAAGTATTAATGAATCGTAAGGTTTTTTCGAAACAAGACAAAATTGTTTCATTATATTTCTCAATGCCTAGTCATCAGAATAAAATCATCCCTTATATATTTGATCATTAGTTGTAATTTCGCAATAAAGTAAAATTTGTATATATACTTTAAAATTATTATTTTTAAAACTATTTTACCAAGTATTTTTGGTTTTTTCTGTTTGATTGATAATATTACTACTTCTTATAAAACAAAGCAAGCATTCATTATAAATACATATAACACATTGGTATCCTTATTCTTAGTGATATTATTAATACGAAAGTGCTGCAGTAGGATACTAAGAGCACAAATAATAAATAATTCAACAGTCTACTCAAGTTAAATTAAAAAAACGGCGCATAGTCACACATCAGTTTCTTATATTCGAGTGTATACAGCAAAATTAGGACCTGAGTGAAGAGACCCACAAATCCTGAACAAAGGTCAACGAACACTACTGACCAAACGACCGAAACGAGTCGCACGGAATCTGGGGATAAACGTGACAATCATGATTGACTTAGTGAGCTGTGACCCCGGATTTTAATTTTTTTTTTTAAATTTATAATATTTTTTCATTTCTTCACTCTTTCGTCAAAATTGACTTGATATTTGGTCTCCTGACCCTAAAAAACAAAAATAGATACCTCACCTGCCCAAGCCTAACTTTGCACCCATTTTTCACCCATAAAACAACCCTGGGTATATTCCAATCAAGCTGCCTAGTTTCGGAGCACAAATAGGACCCAAATGGCTAATCAGATCTTGCAACCCGTACCGAGGGATATTTCCCCAGCAAATTTTTTTGAATTAGATATGATCATAAAAAATACGTTTCTTCATTTCACCTTAAAATCAAAGTTACCTATCTTTCACATTTTTTTAAAGATGTTATGCAAATTGCCACACTTTGCCGCCTTGGGCTGGGCTGTAACCCGTCATGCCCTCCTATAAACACGTTCCTAACCATAATCTTCTTTGTCTTCCGACCATAGTACAAATTAAAGAAATCAATTAAATTTACTTAAAATAAAGTATTATATTATGAAACTTAAAATTTCCACACCACAACAAAACAAACCATCTTGCAACTTTTCTGCGATTAGCATTCACAAAAGGACACTGCTGACATTAACTGTATCAATTACAACACCTTACAAATACATATTTAGCAACAAAATTCAAAACGGCACATGTAACGGCTCAAAAGTATCAAATGCAGCCTTGTATAATGTTATTAAATAAACACACAATATCATATTATTTTATATTTGTTCCATTATTGTTTTAAGTCACTCTTGTCATTTTATTGCAGTTAATTTTTCGAAAGTGAATTTTCAAATCTGAAGTGTTTCCCGGAAAGAATTTTATATCCTTGCGCAGGGATGAGTTGAGGGACGATTTGTGTGCTGCAAAATAACTGAAAACATTTTGGTTTAGTACAAGTAATAATTGTAAATGCTGGTGTAGGTGATCCTTTTGTAAACTGGTTGTTTCATGTACGGATTTATTGTCTTAAGTGGCACTTTGCTGCAGAAAAGAGTAATTGCTGCTGTAAAAGGATCATAAACGAATAAATTGAAGTTTTGGCAAAAATTTTCATTTATAGTATGAAACCAGTTCAAAACAAAACATTGACAACTTTATGTTATCTACACACCATCTGTCACAGGATAATAGACGATATAGCAAGGATTTCAAAACCATCTGCAGAATTCAATATTTAGCAAAATTCGGGGAATTTTTCACGTGGGCTTCATTGGAAATAGTTAAGTGCAAATTGCAGTTGTAATCCTTGGAGTGATTGTGCCGACTGGCTTAGACCTTTCGGCGGCACTGCAAACAAACCGGATGTTTTGTTAATGTTGCATCTTCTAGAAGGAAACAGGTTCACTGTAAGTTTATATATTATATTAGAAGGAAAGGATCGAAGTTACTGTCAGGTCAGAGAACTGATTTAAATGTCCATTATAAATAAAACTCTCTCATGACACTTCATTTGTCTGCAGTGCACATTTAACATTTAAACGGCAACACATGCTATACAAATCAGTGCATCCTGTTTGCAGTCACGTCATTCCCTCGCAAAAAATTATTTTTAAAAAACCGACTGCGTTAAAAAATATCAGTTGAAAAGCGAAAAACATGATCTTAAATGATGGAAATGGTATTGCAGGTGGGGTGCGGGGAAAAAAAATTATTTATTAAAATTACAATTTATTTCACTTAAAAACTACCACTTGGACTATTAGCTATTTTCGCTTTTTGGTTTATATTTAGTGACAGTCGGTTTTTAAAAAAAAATAATTTAATTTATTGTGTTTTTGTTTGATTAATTATAGTTCCAATTGTTATTTTCGGGTTAAGTAGGTATGGATTATGGGCACACCAAGTGCCATTAGTTGATAATTAGTTTGAAAGTTTTCTTCCCGAATGCCATTTTATACCTTATGTATACCTTATGTAACTCCCACAATTAAGACGAATCTAATGACACCTCATATATTCAATACATCAAGCCGTTTAGATTTATTAAATTGTTGAAGAATAATGTAGGGCTCAGTCACTTGTAATTTTGCGTCTACATTTGCAAGTTAAGAGTTAAGTCCGTACACCGAAATAAAATCGGTTTCTAATATTTTCAAAAAATACCCTATAAAAATACTGATTCGTTTAAATTATTAATTTAAATTTTAAAAACTATTAACTAAATTTTTTTGTAAACATTTAAAAATATTTCTAATGCAGCTTTCAAAAAACGTCTAGAGTTTTGTGCACGTTCAAACTGTTGTCTTCCAGTTATACCAAAAGGTTTTGATTTTAGAAATCGAAGGACACCTTGAAACAACTTAATTAAGTTTCTAAGGAGTGAAGAAGCTCGAAACGAAATAAGAATTTAATTTAGTTTCTAATCATTCCATACTTCAGGTGCGATAACCCGTACTATGGCATGACATATGAGGTTTTATGTAATGCCACAGAAGACATCTGAGCTTTGTAGATATGGAGCGATACATTCTGGAACTGGAAGGCTCTCTATGATCTGTTCCCCTCAATGACCAATGTTCCAAATCACTAAAAGTCTGATTATGGCACAGAGTGAAACTGAAGTGAAAGCCATAAAATTATTAATTAAATAACATTTTGCAAATCTTTCTCTTTCATATTCTTACACCGCTTGACTTATCGTATTTATCATTCTCCTAACTAATAAAGCGAACGGAGCGAGAAGAGAAGACAAGGGTAGTGGCAAAATTATTCAAAAGTAGAGCCAATATCAACTTCTCAACTCTACAACTGAGGAAAACTCAAAAGCTGCCCTCTCTTGAAACTGGCTACAGCCACACTCACTTGTATTTTCCGTAGGATTTAGCCAAAGTTCAATAAAAGGCCTACAAAAAGAATTCTAATTTGTAGATTTATAAATATTATCTTCACAGCCTTAAGACATTATTTGTTGAACATTTTGTCCAATAGCAGCTTCGATCGAGGTATATTTATAATTATCAATTTTTTATTTTGCGATTTTCTAGAATCCAGATTCCCTCCGGAAACAAGAAAATGTCTTCCTAAATAATTTATTTACTATAATTGTTTATCTTTTCTAACAAGACAAAAAAATAATTTTTATAAAAAATTTTCCTGTAGACATCTGTAAACCAACAAAAGATGCTCGGTTCGAATGATTCACTTGATAAGGGCTGATCTAATGCAGATAAAAACGATCTTCTATAAATAAAGTCATTTTCCAGGCAGTGTTTTTTTATCCACCAAATTTATCTCAAATGCACAAACATCATTTCTAGAGACCCCAACTATATGTGCAAAATACATTTGAAGAAAGCCCAGCGATTTTCTCAAACACAATTTTGTCAACATTAAACAACAAATTCCAATCAGCAATAAACATTTCTGAATTCCATAATGTTGTTTTATTTTTAGGGCAGCAAAAAGGAGACACGATAAAAGAGGATTGAAAGTAAATAAAAATAAGAATTACTTTGCAGAAAATAACTTATATTGTTTGCATATGTATAAAATAAATTAAAAAAATAAAACATATATAATAAAAAAAGTTGTGGCACAATCAAATACTATTTTGGGCTATTTTGCGCTAAAAAGCATGTTGTAAAATCAAATACAAATGAAATTTAGTGATTGGCCCTTAATTTGTCATTAATGCCTTTGAGGCAGCCTCAAGAGTTATGACTTAAAAACATAATATGTAATAATAACAAAAGAAGAAAATAATATGAGATAAATGGGAGGTTGTCATACATTCATAGGATATTGTACTTAAGCTTGAATATGGGAACATTTTGAAGTTTGAAACTTTAGCAATAAGTTTTACAAATTTTGCACAAGTTACTTTTTGCTTAAATAAGAGTTTTTTTTTATAAGCGTCACACATAGTAGTATAATATAGTTAACATGAATTTGACATAAATTATTTTGTTCTCTTACTTTTGGCATAATCGATTACGATTTGCATTGTTCACATTTATTTATGTAATATATAATGTGTGTTTATAAGAGTGCACATAACACTTTAACAAATTTGAATAATTTCAGTTTTATACTGATTCAAGTTTTTCAAGTTATATTTGGGGACTACTCTAAGGTAGTATTATAAGTACTGTTGCCGTACATAAGTCAGTGTGTGCACTAGATTTCAAATTTGAGAACAAAAAATTTATGGAAAGTAGAAAATATATTTGGGTATCCAATAAATATTGTACAATATGATGTAATAGGTATTGTACAATAAGTAAATATAAGTTTTTTTTTTGATTAAACATTATTTGAAATAATTTGTAATTGAAATTCAAGCAATTCATAATTGAGGCTTATTTCAGAAAAAGGACACATAGGAAGTGAAATTTCAAGGACCTATCTGCTCTTTTCCCGGAATACACCTCAATTATAATTATTCCAAAAAATTTGATTTTTATGAAAAAATTTTACAATTTTTTTGTGTCATTTTATGTGTTTTTATTTATATAGTTTTTATTTTATATCTTTAATGATTTTATTTCATTTTAAATAATTTGAATGTAAGAGTAAAAGTTAGGTCGATCGATTTATGTTGAACGCTAAAGCATTCCTACAAATTTCTACGATTCTTGGGTGATTAACATATTTTATAATAGGACGATCGACAAAAAATTTCAAATTTTGTGTACTTTGTTTTAAGCACAGCGATGCAAGAGAATCTCATACGCTTTGAGAACGTAGTTGAGCAGCTTCAAATGCTCACGAGTTACGATCCAATCGCGCAATTCCCTGGTGCCACTATATTCAGGAAGGGTGAACCCGGTAGTAGGTTCCTCGATTCCAAGGACACGCATCCCTTCCTTAACTTCGCGCAACAATGCATGAACATAGTTGCTCTGCTGCTTGAAGAATTCCAAGATGTGAGTGTGATGATTTGGATCGTGAGCGTCAACCATCTCGTGCATGTTGTTCTCGTGATCCTTGCGAATGTAGTCGAAGACGATTTCAAGAATCCTGAGACGCTTATATAGGTTGACCATTTCATCACCCAACTAAAATTATGTTTTTTATTAATATGAAATGTGATGCGGAACTTTGGTTCGTGACAACTATACCAGACATACCTCCTCCCCGGTTGACGTTTCGGTTTGATAGAGATGGGCGAGTGCTTCGAACGGTGGCTGCTTATCGTAGTCTTCCAATTTTAGGGGCTCTCCATTGGGGAAGATCCAGTCGAGATGCTTTCGACGCCACATGTTGTGGTGGTCTTTGTGATTGTCACTGAATACCGCTTGGGTCTGCAATTAATGTTGAATTATTGTCAAATGTTTTATTTTCACAATTGAATTTATAGTTATTCTTTTGCAGGTTAAATTCGTTTCCTGAATAATAAAAATGAGTTACCATATTTTGCAGGGAAACCCCTAAATGATCATTCAATGCAACAAAAACAAAAAAACATTGTGAGAGATTTTAATGGAAAAATATTAATAAAAATCATTGTTTAACTAACTTGTAAAAAAAATATATGCATTTGAATTTTTCTTGTTTCAAATCATGTCTCAAATTGAAGGCTTTCATTGCATATATAAATTAATGAGTTTCAAAATTACATTCATAAAGAACAATAAATAAAATAATAAAGTATTTTTAGCGTTTAGATTCTGGTATTTAAAAGATCAGAAATAATCTGCATTGAAATTACAAAGATTACTGCTTTTTTTTGTCCATCCGTAAAATACATCAAATAACCATTCATATTAAAAAGCTGTTAATAAAGTACAATAAATATAAATGTGTTCTGCGGTTGTTCGTAATTTGCATATTCATGTTAGAATAAATCTTGTAAAATACTCTCTCGAATCCGCCACTTATTTTAATTCCATCTTCTTATACGGATTAATAATGGAAAAAAAAATAAAACAATACATATAATTTAATTAAACTGATCTTCATCAACCAAAATTCATAACAAGCATAAAATTTATTTGCATCACTTTTATGTAAGATCAAAGAAAAAAAAATACAAGTAATTATTCAGATAAGGAGCCATTAAAACATATATCAATGACCGATCTCAAAATCAATCAATAATTGTCAAACTGAGAAGGCATTTATAACGCATAAACTGAAAGGGGTGTGATTAGAAACACTTTTAAATCTCGGAAAGGAGCAACTATGAATCACATTTCAATCACCTTTCAGGCTACGGCCCCACAAAGAAGAGAAAAACGATTAGTCTGAGATCTCAAGCACAGATTGAGGTAAGTTGTCGTTGTTTTTCTTTTCTGTAAATAATTTACCTTGACAATGCTAGTAAAGAAGACAACAACAAAAAAAAAAACAACAACAAGAAATAAATAAAAAACTAATGATGACTCTGTAGTCTGTAAACTAAGAAAATTAACTATCGAAAGTCCAGCTCTGGACAAACTGTGCATATTCAACAAACTCATGTCGATTGATCGTTTTACGACGACCGCATTGTAAGCGGTGAAGATATCGGAAGGAAGGAAGTTTTATTTACATATATATATGTGTAAAAGGAAGAATAAAAGAAAATGAAACAAAACATATCGGCAACTTAGCAAAGCGATTGTAATGTTACGAGTGTACATAACACCTTCTGAAAATGTGCCTTCAATAATCGGCACCTCATTACTTGATCAATCGATAATCGCAATCGTATGCGTTTTTGTCGCTAGATTTAGACTATTGAACCACGATCAAATCAACGAAGGTAATCGTTTTGCAAGATTCTCCTTACCCCTCTCAATAGACCCCATAATAATGCGTATAAATTGCGTATGTCTGCGTAAATAGGTAGGTAAAGAGAATAAACGAAAAAACAAAAACCGCAAAAAGAAATATCTCATAAATAAATCCGGCGTCTGGTTGATTTCCGAAAGGAAGTTGATCAAATATCGACACGAACGCAAATTCAATTTGACAATCCACAATAAGAAGAAATAATATGTAAAATAATAATAAAAGAAAGAAACAACAACAACAGAACATAATGATAAATAAATAAAATAAGACAATGAGAAGAGGTTCCTCGACTGGCCAAACGATCACAAGAATGGACATTGTAGACTTATTAATATTTTCGATACGATGTCGGTAGAAATGCAATAATATCGACGTGACAAGATCAGTGATCTTTAAGCGCATGCTTCTTTCGCGCGGCACTTTATCAAAGAGCGTGTAAATTTGTATTTTTATTGTTTCATAAATTTCGATTACCAAAAGTTAAAGAATCAATTTTGATGATCTTCCGCTTTTTTTTAAGGTCCGGAAGTAGCCCGAAATCGATTAATTTGATTATAACTTCGTTTGCAATATTCAGTCAGCTGATCGCGGTTATTTACATCCAGAATGGAATAGATTTCTATACTGGCTCAAAACCTGTATCCATAAATTGTTCTAGTAGTAGCTGGAGAACACTTACAACTTTCCCTGATTAAGAGCGGATTTTCATTCAGAACTAATATGCAAATCACTCTTCAAATATGAATACGTAAAAAGAATTAAGTAAAAAAAAAAAAACAAAAATATAAAACTAAAAAAAAATACACTACGAAAGAAGAAACTTAGCATGGTCTCGCATAGAACGATACTTCTTGACGCTTTTATGTCTGGCGGAGCTCACGGGAAATGAATTGGAATGAGTTTATAACAGAACCGGATTCCAGGTAAGCAATCAGAAATTTTGAGTAAAATTATAAATAATATTACTTACATAATTGTCGAGACGGCTGTAGTTGATCTCGTAGGACAAGTTCGATTGTTGGATGATCTTCTCGATGACACCCTTTACATCGGCACAATTGAGATTGTTTTGACGGTCCTCTCCCGCCATGTTCGCTGGTAGTGCACCAACGCTGTGCATGATCAAGACCCAGAAGCACACGCTGAGCAGGAAACGATTTAGTCCTGGAAATCAAAGTAAAATTGTTTAATTTAGTTGACATCTTCAAATCAATTAATTAGACAGGGTATATTGATCTACCATTGAACTTAGAAAACAATCGATTTGACTGTTGTTGATGTTAAATCTGGCAAACGGGCTCTTCGACTTTTGATCAACGTGGAACGATTAAATAACATCAAAATTTATTCAATAGTGATTCACATATCTTCCAGTGTTAATGCGCTCGCGGTGATTTCGATATGAATCAGATTTGTTTGAGATTTGTCTCGGATGAGAGTTAAAGAGAGAGAAAAAAAGAAGCAACGCTTCACCTGAGCAAGGGTTAATTAGTAGTGATTCAATTTAGAGGTTGACTTTGAAATGGCAGAAATAAAAAAAAAAAAATATACAAATCATGAGTTTGCATTTTTTTTCGCGGTTAGTTTCAGATTGAAATTAACAATTTCTACGATAGAATTTACATAAGTTAATTTACAGCTTGCTAAATTGATTTTGATGCATGTAAAATTGTAAAAAATCCTTTTTATATTACACAAATCGACCAAGATATTTCCGCCAATCAGAATATCCATTCAAGTACATACGACAATTCTGAACGTAGCCGTCAAATTATTTAATTAGTTCTTTACACTATCTCAGATTATTGCTATTATTCAAAAAATCATTTTTTTCTTAAATTTCACCTACTTTATACTCGAAATATTTGAATTTTAATAAAGTTCATTTTAATAAAGCTTTCAAATATAATTTTGAGATTGTAAAACAGGTTCTCTTTTTATTTTTGGATTTTTAAGTTATATATTTAATTGAAAGTTCCATTTTTAACTAAGTTAAAATTAAAATTTGAATATATTGTTGTAGTATTTTGAAAATGATCCTCAAATACCTATTCTGAGATGATGAAATTTAAAGTACTGTATAGTGTATACTCTATAGAAAAAATCCCGTTTCATTAAAAATCCTTGAACTTTAATGTCAATAACCTCAACAAGAATTAAAAGTTGCTGTACAAGAATGTCCTTCCTCGGTCCTCGGTGTACTTGTTGATTGATCACTTCTTCCTGCTTCCACACTCTTCTCAAGCAATGATATGGAAATTCACTTACTACTAAGCACAATCTCAACAGTATCTAAAAAGTACTGTCGCTGGTATTTTGCAAATATTTTTCACAAATCATCAGAATTACGACTTTGAAGATATCGAAAATATATGCTGGAAATGCACGTGCCCCTATCAAATGGGTTAAAATGCGGAAAACGAGGCATTCACCTCTTTCCAGATTACATCGCCCTGGTGCCAATATCTGAGGCCGTCGTGGTCGCCACAGTAACCGTATGTAACCGAATGTCCGAGCTTTTAGTGGATGTCAAAAAAAGTAAAAAACACCAACAAAATTAACAAAAATAAGACAACAAAATTGAGAAGAAAAAATATATATATATATAACAAGCAAAAAAATAAAAAATAAAACTTGTTTTAAGTACGACTCTGAAAAGCAAGTTGGCGGCGCAAAACCAAAGCTCAGGTTGACTCAAGCCAGGTTAAATGTCCGTCGAGCGACAAAATCGGTAAACTCTTTTAAGAGCTCGACTAACCCGAGAGTGACATTCATTCACATCCAGCGACAGCATAGTTTCTGTCATTCGTCGCATCAATTATATTAAGTCTAATTACTTTGAGCCGAGGACTAATTACGTAAGTACATGAGCATAGGCACTTGAAAACTGGGGGATGTTGCCCACAAAAAGCCGGCGTGCACTTGTTCAGGTCTGCATAGCTCCCAGAGTCCATCCTTTGACGTTGAACTACTTAACTTACGCGTGAAAATAGCTAATCGTATCAGTGGAACGGATCTTTTGTTTTTTGTCCACTCATTCATTAACACTCCACAATGCAAGGAATTTTTAAACAAGCGTCTCGCTGGTCTCGGACAGGTTGACTTCTTAAGCTGGTGTGCTCAATGGTGCATTCCTAATAGACCTTGGTGGCTTCTAGAAATTTTTTTCATTGCTTTTGTCATTGATCTCTTGTCGGTTCGACAGGATCGTGATCATTTCTGGCGTGTTTCGTTTACAATGTGTGCGGAGCTTTCGTTCCGTTCCTTCTTTGCTTTTTTTTCCGTTTTTGCTGTTGGCTCTATTATATTTGTTTGCTGTTTTTTTCGATTTTGTTTCAATTTTTGTAGATCAATTTAGGTTTTAAGCAATGGATTTCTCTAGCATCAGATATCAATTGTTCATAATATGATATTGGGACAATATTTAAACATGACCGCCGACATGAGGAAGGACAGGAATAATATTAAATTATATCTATCTATGGAATATAATTGGATCCAACCAATAGTATAATAATCATTGCGACAGGAAATCGCCTCTCACAGTTTGGAGTGGCATTTCAAAAATGATTTTTGTAATTATAGTAATGAAAAGAAAAAACATCATAAAAGGACATTTTATAAAAGTTATCATTAGTAAATTTATAGGACTTCCAATAAGTTGCAAATGTTGATATTTGGTTCGGAGCTGTTTTGTGATAAAATCTAAAAATATAATTCGCTCTAATTTGTATTTGTTTAATTCGCTTCCGATTACTAAGAAAATATACGCAATCGAAATTTTTTTTCATAATAGAAAAAATTGAATTGCAAATGCTTAAAATAAACAAAGCTGCGAAGATTTGTACAAGTTGTAATTAATGATGCAATGGAATACTACAAAAATCTAAAAATTCACTAGAATTAAATTTTTCACATGAAATGTATTGTTGCTAGTGCGTTTTGTGTTAAATGGAAAATCCAAAATAAATTTAAGAACGTATTTCTTTTCAAAATTACGTCGATAGTGATCCAGAATGTTTGATTGTGAAAGTTTTTTTTTTTTTCAATTGCGTTCGTGATATGATTATTTTTAAAATTATTAGTATTACGTCTATGACTTGCGTATGTAGAAATTATCAGTTGGTGTTCAAATATTGGTTGCTAATTAAGAAACCACAAAAGTTTCGCAATTTGCATGTCATTCAGTGTTTTAACAGATTTTATGGGTAAAAAACAATTCTTTGAGCGGAATTTTTATAATTCAACATATATTTATAAATAAGATATTTATTTTTAAAAGCAATAACATTTCGGTATGTGAACTTATAGTTTGGATGCGATGCGAAAAGAAAAACTTTTGGGTTTTGCAGGGTTTTTTTTGGGGGGTATTCACAAAATACTTACCTACATTATTAAAACTTAACATCACTTACAATATGATTCAATTTCGGATATTGAGATAAATACAATTGCTTCGAAAATTTAAGGATTGCACAAAATTTGACACAGATTTTGTTCGAATGTACCTATTTACAATATATTTACAGCAAACATTTTTGTTAATTGTGTCGTTGACTGCGACATCAGGACTTTAAATTCGGAATTTATTGAAATTTAATAAATTTTTCCGGATGTCCAACGACAATTTTATTTATAAAGAAAGTATAAAATATGAAATAAGGAATCGAAGGAAGAAAACTGAAAGACTATAATTCAGAGTTTTAATCCTGAAAGCTCTTTTAGAACACTTGATTTTTGTATAAAGATTGTTTAAGATTTGTAAAACATATAATAAAATGAATTTCATTTTTTTTTTTAAAAAAAAGAAGAAAAACTGACAAAATTGAATTTGTTTAAAACATTGTAAATGCAAGCTATTTGGAATGCATTTCTTATACAACAGGAAAACCAAAAAAATTAGATTAATTTAATGATTCTACCATTCGAAAACAATAACAAATAACAAGATAAGAATTTTATCGGTAGGTTGAATAACCAAAATTTAAAGAAACAAATGAAACAAAAATATTTGGAGAGATGGGATTAATTCCAGAATTACTTACTTGATCGCTTGTAGTTAGAGAATACTGGAGCCTGGGCAGGCTCTTTGGTAGTTTGAGATAAATCCTTTCGGCTACAGCTGCAGCTTGATAATACTGATTTTTGGCATGTCTCATTAGACCTAGCAATGTCCGAAATATGAAGACAATTCGGCTTACAATTAACGTTGCGATTAAATCTTTCATTTGGGCAACGATTTGGAATACTTTTGGAATTTGTGCTGCATTCATCGACGGCAGACCAATCACAGCGCTGCAGCTGAGAAGTGATTGATCTTGTTGTTCTTTGGTCTCGGTCAAGCATACCATAAGGATGGTATGAGGATAATTGCGACAGATTGCTGGAGCAACTTTTTCCGATCTCAACACACATTTTGTTTAATTTAATTTAATTTTTTTTTAAAATAAAGTTCAATGAATACAATTGAAAATAATTATTAATAAATAGCCAAAAAATATTTAAAAAAAAAAAAACAATAAAAAAAGAATATATAAAAATCAGCTTAGTCCTTCGGATTTTGATTTGGCTGAATAAAAAATTTTATCACAGTTCACGTAAAAAGTTCAAAGAGTTGAGAAAATAAATAAAATAGTCCACCACACAATTCTCACAAAAATATTTAAATAACCGAAACAGGCACAGTTTATTTCAAAAATAATTTCGAAATCACAATCAATTCATTCATAACTTTTAACTAAATAGATACTGATTGCACACAAAGCCAGCAGATGCGAATCTCCTTGGTTGGTCTAGTGTTGACCTGATGAAATCTCGGCAGGTAATAATAATTGATAGTAAGACATTCGCCTTTATATCTTGTGCACCTTTGGCATCATTTGATTTGGATCATAAGAGATGTGCGTTATATACTCGAGGAAGGGAGGTGAACACAAAAAAATATATCTTTTTATATTTGCGCGCCAGGAATTATTACATACACACAATATACAATAGCCACGTAGGTAGATGGATGGATAGATAGAAGTTTAGATGGTAACTGATTGCGACAGAAAATGCAGCACAATTGTCTTTCGATTTTGCGCGAAATACAAATTCGAAGAAAATTTATTAAAAATTTTTATACGCGATATTGCAATAAACAATACAACCAGGAATTTTAGAGGAATAATACACAACACAATCTTGTTAGATATTTATAGAGATTTGAGTGGTTGCACAGAAAACACTAGTGTATTGCACTTTTTCCTGGATACCGAGCACTGGTCATGTGTAAATTCCGGCCACATATCCTTGCACGCACTCTGGTCGCAGGTATTTATACTAGTCGATACAGCACGGCCCGGTAAAAAAAAAATATACAAGACTCAATGCTTTTTATCTTAGTGTATCGCAAAACGAACCGACAGCGAGCCTGTCACTATTTTAAATGTTATCTCTTCATTAGGTGCTTCTGATATATGCCAGCGGCTTATGGCAGAATATTCACACATTTATAGTACGTACAAGGAAACACTATAAAAATTTCGTGTGATTAGTCAAACTATACAAGTGAGCTGTTGGTGACAGGCAAAGCGAGAAAACAAAATAATAATAAAAAAGAAAACACGAAAAAAAACCGTACACAATCAGCAACCAAAACTACCAAGAGTACAAGAAGAAAATTTTCTTAGGCTAAACTCTCTTATTAATGAGTTATTGATACCTTCGTGTGTATTGTGGGTATGATCGGCTTAAGAGCAGCGATCGGTTGGCTAAACCAGCACCTGTTAACTTGTATTAGTGGCAACCATGTCGAGGGTGAGAGTAATTTCCTTATATACTTTCTTACCTGGAGAGAGATGAGATCGGCCAGGAAAACACCGCTGGCTCACTCATTACCAGCGATCGTCATCGCGACTGGTGGTCTTTCCCTTCTCACAAAAAAGCATGATCGTCACAAACGAGTCTCTTACTCATCCCATGAATCGGATTTCATGAATGAAGATCAGTGATCGCGGCACCAGCGCCAGTTTCACGATCACAAATGAGCACATTGCGAAATCTGTTTCGGCTCCACGGCTCTGTGATTTTCTCAAGAGATCATGCAAATCACTTAAATTTTTGTTGAAGAAATATATTAGAATTTTCATGAATTCATTGAAAAAAGCCGGAAAAAATTATGAATGAATGAAAAACTGTTATTGAATTCTACCAACAATTCAAATTTTGGCACAACATTTCGATCATAAATATCAGATCATGACGGTCTTGCCAAAAAAAATTTTGGGAGATGAAAGCAAGAAGTTCCCAATGACTCAAGCGTTTGTAAGAGTTGAGAATTCCGACACCATTGCCAATGATCGTGGGCGATCCGCAATTCCAAAATTACCGATGTCCAATATCAACTGGCAATTGGAATTGTGTAATAGTTACGAATTCTTAGGCTGACGGCAAACATGACCTACGGTATTTTCACGTCAAATACGTCACGATGCAACTCCAATTCAAGCTTGGGGTTTTCCTTTACTAGATCTATTGGCTCCTACGGAAAGTTTCGACAATTTATAGCGCTTTTGGTTGAACAGGTGGAACTGGTTTCTGCAGGTACAATAGGTTAAGTTGCAATAGTGGCAAATGGTTGGCCACAAGCCAGTCAGGAGTGTTTCTTTGGAAATGGAGATGGGATTCCGCTCTGCATAGAACTTTTTCTTTCAATGGAAGACAATATGATATTTCCTGACAATGGAAAATCCAAAGCATGCATGTCAAAAAGGCGGTTTTACTGAAATGGAATCCCATTTTATAATGAACTGCTATTTGCAATATTTCACAATTGTTGTAAAGCTTCTGATAGAGAAGAATTAAGACTAAATGTGCTGTAAGATAAGAGTTAGATAATTGACCTTAAGAATCACATCCTTTGCATGAACTATTTTCTGCATACAACAATACAGCATCATAAAACTTTTAACATAACTTTTGGAATTTTAAGGTTCTGTAGAATATTGAAGAAATTAGATTAATTGAAAATAAAATAATAATAATCATTGTTGCTTTTTAATTTCTAATATTGGTTTTTCAATATGTCAATGTTGCTCCTTTGTAGACTTGTAGTGTGCAATTTTCACAAAAGTTCGAACTTTGATTTGGGATTGCAGAAAATGATGTCGATTTCCGGTAAAAACTTGGATAAGGTAATATTTTTGTATATGATTAACTATTGTATTAACTATTGTATTAACTATTGTATTAACAACATCGTGATCAGCCAATTAAATTATTGATAGACATGAACTTGCTAATTAATGGAGACAAGGTAAATCTTCCATTGCACTTCAATGACGTGGTCCAGCAAAACCACCTCCAAATTGGGAGGTGATGGGCATCGATTTGGTACGCGTGCCTTTGGGTTCGGTTCGGCGGAATCGCTTCAATGGCGTCATCAGCTGAATTCTCGCGATGCGGTGTCGTTCACACAGTGCGAAAGTGCTTTGCATTAGGTGCAAAAGTGCGCCCGTGAGTCAAGGTTCAAGCGATTCCGTGGGGAAAGTAAACATCCTGCCTTGACCTTTGTTCGCCGGAAAATTCACACCTGCCGGACCGCTTTGAGAATTCGCTCATGACGTTGCTCGCCGTGCATTCGCCGGCAGGCTGCAACGTTTGGGATTCGTGGGTGTACGGTGGAATCCAGAGCAGCTAAGAATGCGAACAGGTGAGGATTCATTGAAAGGGTTAAGGAAGCCAACCGTTGCGGCTGCTGGACCTGTTGATCGCACCTTATGTACCCACAGCAGGAGGCGCCCCAGCAACACGCAAGTCCCAGAACTTTCCGGCGTTTCTGGTGGCGTTCGTGTTTTTGTCGAGCACCAATCACTTTCTATTCGAGGGGGATTGTCGGGAGTGGCCTGGCGGTTCACCTGTGGTGCCTAAAGCCAAGCTTAGGTGCGATTTTCCGCCGCAGATGCCGGCGAGCAGACAAGAAAATCTCAAGACGCGCTGATCGCGAACTGGAGGAAATTGCAAGCCACTGAGTGTGCCTGCGGTTGCGGCGGCTTTCTCCTTACCAGGTGGATGCCGAGCAGGCGACAGGTGCGCCGGAGCTTAAGGGGTATCGTTCGCAGATTGCCGTGAGGGCGGTCGTCGTGTGATGTGTGGTGTTCGCGTCTCCACCGCATGGGAACACGTCACCGCGCACACCTGTCCCCACGGGGAAACACCCGACGAGTGCTTTTTGCGGTACCGAGAGCTTTGACTGATTTGCATACCAGAAAGCGCGCGCCAAGCTATTTTTGTTTTGCTTTGAGTACAGCCGCTCGGACGCGGCTGACCCCCCTCCCGCTGACCCACTGGAGGTGAACATGCGGCGTTTAATTGAATCGTCTCCATATGGTAATTGCAAATTTCTGGTGCAGGGGGGAAACTTATGAAAACTGTTTTTTATTGACAAATTTCACGGTTAATTTTTCTATGTTTTAGCACAAATCCGGTTTAAAAAATAAGTTCATCCGGAACTAAAATTAATGTTGTAATAAATTTTCTTTAACCTAAATCTTGGCAACAATTACAGGATTTAAACAATCAAATTTACATTATCACAATTTATCTCATCATCATTTTATGATTAAAAATGGCACTTCCAAAATCAACAAGAAATTTTTCTGTACTCTTCAAAGATCAATAAACATGTATACAAAATTTCACAAGAGATATCTTCTTTCTTTCAATGAAAAAAATATATTTAAAAAATCACTTTGAAAATCTGAATGTAGCAATTTTGATTCAATTTTGATGGTCCATAACTTGTAAAATAGTTGCGTTTCAGTAATGACACTTATAAACAATACATATTAATGATAAGTGGAAGTTTTTATCATAAAATTTTCCATTTCTGTTACTAAATGCTTTTTTTGAAAATGACTGAAATCGGAAAATCAGCCATTTTTGAACGCCGGTAAGAAAAAATGAACACAAGCTAAATGGGTGACACTATAGAATAACAAAAATTATTCTATGGTGAAACTTAAGTTTCAGATAGTTTTTATGACAACTTTGAGATAAAAAAATAATGAGTAGGTATCTGTTTTTTTATAAAAAATAATGCCCTTGAAAATTTCCATCGATGACTACATCCTTTTTAAATTTTACTTACTTTTTGAATATTTATGACTTAATGAGAAAATAGTTTATACAAACACTATACAAAACGGTTTACAAAAATGGATTTGTATCTAGAGTAAATTGGGACTGCAGAGGCGAAATCGAAGGAGCCAAAAAAAACCCGAAAACTACTTGCCTGATTCTCGGGCATCGCTAAATTCTCAACGGTCCAAAAGGAAGTTAATCAGCTGCAGCTTTCGTGTTTTGCTGAAGATGCGAAAAAATCTGTGTATGGATCCCGGAATTTCACGCACCTACTTCCCCTCGTCAACGGTCGCACGCGAATCAGAGTCGCAGATTAAAATTCATCGTAGTTTTGTCAGCAGAATCATCAGTATCGATTTTTTTAGTGGACTTCCAAAGCATTTCGTAACCAGGAGCAATTGGAGTTTTACGAAACAGCAAAAAATGTTATCTGTTGGTGTTGCGATTTCATCTCTGAATTGATTCAAAATTTTGATGAAATTTGATGACTATACTAATTGTGCAACGAGTGACTAAAGCAGATCCAAATACACGCCGGAAGAGCAAAATCCAATGCCCCGTTAAAAACAGTTATCTAAATTATTGTATTTCAGATAGTTCCAGCTTCATTCGGCTCTTGGATACAAAATTTTTGCAAATTTGCAGTTTCGGATGACACTGTTCGATCATTCGATGCCGAATGATTTGATTGCTTTCAAGGTGAATAGATCATCATCAGTTTCAGGGGAAGAACGTAAAAAGTAATTTCCGAGACGAACACGATCTGGCTAGTAAATTATCTTATCTGTATGAGGAGTGCGTTCATAAAATTACATGTTTTCGCGCATATCAAAATTCATTCATAAACATGCTATTTAAAATATCTAAAAACTTTACAGCAAAATTCTTTCGCGATTAATCACATCTGGGTCAGATCCGTATATGAACAGTATTTTTCGGACAGTAAATTGTCCAACGACACGATCGCGGTAAAACGATTTTCTCAGAAATTCAAGATCAATCACTTCAGTTTGCTATGCGAACGTAAAGTATTGGTTTGAAACCAATAAATTTTTTCAAAGGAGTTCTATCCGACTGGTATGCTCTGCAAATCACTTTTTATTCCTTTTAGATATAATTTTCTCAAAGGGTTGAACAACTTTGAATCATGAATCAGAGACTCATTATGAATGGGGCTCCCTAAAAAATCAGAAATATTCACGTTTCGCATCTTTTTACTATCGCCGCATACCAAAAAACAAAAAAATATTTGCAAATTTTTTTTTCTTTCATTGTTTTTTCTATATTGATTTTCGTAGAATATTGTACAGTCAATTTTCACACGGATCTTTTGATGAAATACCTTTCTCTTGAGTCTTCTTCAGGTGAATTGAAATTGATCCCTTCCGAAATAGTATTTTGGCAATGAAATAATTTGTGAAAAATTTGCGAAAATTTGCCGCGTAATACAGAAATCAAATCAATAATTAATTCATTTTGTCTTAAATCATTGACAAAAATTTGAAAAAAAATCCCTCTTATGATGGAGAAAATTTTGTGCGTTTAATTGTAAAAATATTATATTATTTGATTTTCACTTTAAAACGTTCCGTATCCAACAAAATCTAACAGTAATTGAAAATTACCATTAAAAGACAATTCACTCTTGTTTTATAAAGAAAATTTCAAAGTATATATCGAATAATACAAGACTGAATTGGAATTTTCATGGTAGTTTTTAAGGAACTTATGAGTAGGTACATATTTTAATATTTTACGCAGTAAATTTTGCAAGATTTTCGTACAAAATTTCGAGAAAGAAAACCCCAACAATTTTTTTTCGGGACGCTTTTATAATTCTAATTATAGAAAAACTTCTTCTGCTGCAGAAATTAATTGTGATATTTGAATATTACTTTATATTAGATTTTTCATACGATTATTGATAATTTTTGAATATATTAAAAATTAAACTTTTTCCGGCAATTTCCTGCTATAGAATAAGGCGTCGCGCTAGCGGTATCAATAAAAGTCGAAGAAATTTAACTACGCAACGAAAAATATTTTTTTTGAGGATTTTATTTGCTGTATTAACAGAGAATTTCCCACAAAAGACAAGCACACCACGATCTCGGCTGCTGACTTTTCCATTTCCAGAAAACAAGCGGTGCACTGTTGTACAACAATCACAATAATCTGCGCCGCATAAAGGGACAGGGCAGGCCAGAATATTTTAATAAAATAATGGGCAACTGTACCTGACATTTTATCCAATAATTCGTCTCTACTTCCGTTGATTTTTGATACTTTTGATACTTTAACAATTTTATTCAAAAATTCAAATTGCAATCAAAACTGCACAAACTCTTTTAATTTCACTGTTTAAAATTTGTACAATTGTCTAAAAAATGTTTCACAATGTCACTAACCAAAGACCACTGAGAATTTTGGATCAACTGTCACTTGATCAGGACTCAAGATTTAATAATAAAAGGTCACTTCCAAACGAAAACTGATTTTTCCGACTCCGATCTCATCCTTTTTATTACCGAATTTACCAATATCACCGCAATCATTTGATAACTAAATTTTGTATACTAATTTGAAAATGATTAGTCAACCATAACCTATTTCAATGTATTGCCAATTTTTAATTTGGCATATAGGGTGACTACGGCGACAACCTAAAGGGAAGGGTGGCCAATGTGAGGGGTATGCTTTGTACGATATCAACAAATGAATACGCGACTGCAGTGGTTGTTGTCTAACATAAACAATAGGAATACAAGATTCAAGTATTCAGCAAGCATATTTTCGTGGCGGAATAAGAAGAGCATATTTAATTATTGCTCATTATATAGAATTGTAGCTATTCCTTTCATTCCCCTTTAAATATAGAGTATCATAATGCCTTAATTATGAAATAGCAACAAGTTCATGTTAGATCCACACCGATGTCTCTGGCAAGACCTCTATTCGCTTATATATAAAAAACATAGACTTCATATAACGGATCCTTTCGTTCATTCGTTGAGTTGCGTGATTTGACCATTTCTTCTAAGGCGAAGTGTTTCGGATCGCGGTGGTGGTAATGGCGCGGCTTGTTCCATATTTTATTTTTTGAGTGCAAGTGAGTGCAAGTGAATTGTTAAGTATTTACGTTTTTTTGTAGTGCTACTTGCTATTGATGGCCTGGAGAAAGGAAACATTCTACTAATAGTTGATTTTACAGTGGTAAGCATCACATACAATGTGCTCGAATTAAAGTAGAATAATATGTGCATCATTAAGCGCATGGTCGGCTGGGAAGATGTGATTTTAATTAATTAACGTGTGCGTGTTCTAATCCTACAGTTTTTCTCCTTTTAATCTCCTATTTCATATTCAAATGTGCGTAGAAGAATTATTTAATAATGATGAGAATGCTCCCCATAAAGAACAGACTCCCATTTCCCTCTCTTTTTAGCTGCGTGTGCGTGCATTTGTGATGAGCCGTTTGATTTTGATCACATCTTCCAAGTTCTCCAACAACAAGTTGAGCAAATTTTATATATTCTAGCTACTTATGCAGTGCGAAAGACACAGTAGAACATTATGTGTAGCGCAGAAAGCGACAGTGCGACAGCACCAAAGTTACATATAGAACTTTAGGGCACCTTTGTGTGTGTTTGTTGCCGAAACCTTGTGCGTGTGCCTAGAAACTTGCGTACGCGCGATGCTGCTGTTTCCATGAGATAAATTATCGATTTTTCGCTGATGCAATGATTTCTTCCCTTATCTTTCAAATTTGGGAACTATGCAGACTTAATTCCCTGAAATATTGAATAAATATTCCACTAAAATTGTACCCATGCTGTTTTAAATTGAATTCAAGGAAATACTAAAAAAAATTACTGAATACAGTGGAAAATAAAAAATAAAGTTTTTTTGTAATATTAACCCGTGAATCTGTCGTCCTTTGTGCTGATGTAATTATTTATATCATGCAGATGGTATTGTTTGATATTGTCAAGTACATTAAATTTGGGTTTGATATATTCAGACTTCGCGGAAAATATTTTAATTATGTTTGATTTAAAATCGATGCACTTTGTATATTTCTATCAGCAATCGCCAACCTTTTTGCTCCTAATTTTTCCAGGTAAATTTATAGTTGAACATAATAAGCATCAGCACAAAAGACGACTTTACACTATACATCAAATAAGTAATGGCACAGGAAGTGAGCTTCATAATCATTTGTTTATATGCTTTAGAAAAATGCTTCAGTTAGAACCCTCAATCGTTCCACGAATTTATCTTGTAAACAATATAAACTATAACAGGATATCGAAACCTAAACAAATAAAAATTTATTGTGTAATCAATTCTAAAAGGTTTTTGTTTATTTATTAATAATAACTTAAGTAATATTTTTGTTCATGGTTCATGGCGACCCCTGCTCTATATTTTAAAATAATGTGCAATTGCAATGAATTGAGTGCCTTTTCGGGAAATTTGGTACACATTTTCTAATCGTAGTCAGCAGGTTCCTGGAGGATATCCTTCGCAGCTTGTTTTCAAGAAATTAGATCTATCCATCAGTGATCAGATTTGCTTCTTTTGTTTTATAGAATATTTGCGATTGATTTGTTGATTTTAAAAAAGTCCAATTCAAGTAATTAATGCAGAATTTTCATTTCTTTTTCAGAAAACATAAAGTACAATCTGACGGCCAGGAATTCTTTTAGGAAAGGATACCCACGCCACGATATAAGCAAAGTTTGGTCGAGCGGAAGGCTGCAGTCAAAACTCCAACAATTGTATAGAAGGTTTGTGGTTTTTATTGAACACTGTAGTTTATAATAATTTTGCATGTCACATTATTTATCAATCATATTACAAATGGTATAAACAAATGGTTTGTCACTAAATCAGTTTAGAGTATTACTAATGCATCCTTAAGTAGTTTATTATTCCGAGAGTAAACAAATGTTTTGGAGTGTGGAAGTTCTAAATGAAAACGGATAATTGAAATGTTACCTTGAACATTTTTAATGTGGCAAAAATGTTTACATTATTTCAATTTACAATTTATTCAAAGACGAAATCAACAAATTATACAATACACTTCTGACAAAGCATCCGTTCTTCAGTAATTGAAAAATAATTAATTTAATAGATTGATAGGGTAAGATGGGGGAATTTGGTGGTAAAATTTTTAACTATTTTTATTTATTATACTTGTTAATAATTTGTCATTTTAAGGACATGTATGCAAAGCCAAACTCTTTAAGGACAAACTATAATTATTTCAGGTTTGTAGCATTAAACATTTAGAGGGGGGAAAAACTGTTGTCATTTCATGATCCAGAAAGTACTCTCTAAACTTTGCCGAACTTTCTTTAAAAACGCATTATAATTTCTAGCCATGTGAACCATGAAATGAAAGTACGTGCTTTATACTTCATTTCATAAGAAAAATAGCTCCAAACAATTTTATGGTGGTGGAAGGAAAATGTACCACCCCATTACCAATTAAAATTGGGAAATTGGGTGGTAAGTTTTCAAATTGATTTACAACAATTTCCTTTGCTTATTGGAATTAAAAAACTTATTAATAGGAATGTTTTATGAATATGAAATATCTCTAGTAAGCATGGAAGTGAAATTGTTTAAATCAGATAGCATTTTTATCGTATATTGTACAAAATGCGCCAAACTCGTTCATAATTTTTCAAAGTTTTGTGGTCATTCTTTATCATGTTGCCTTAATAGAAAAAAATCATTACTTATTTTTCTATTAATACTGGTAATGAATTCTTCATGGTATGATTTTGAAACCTGTAGATCAAAAATTTATTTTTAGTTAAACTTTTAAAAATTACGCAAGATTTAAAAAAACAAATTTTTGTCAGCACGAACAGTAAACAGTAAAAAAAAAAGTAAAACTTGTAAAAAGATTATTCTCTGTACTATAAAATTAATTAAGTAGAGATATAACGAAATTAACAAGAAAAGTGTCTCAGACAGATAAATTTGTAAAACATACCTCCCAAATCCCCCATCTTACCCTATGTATATATTTTAAGAACTATGTACAATTTGTTTCTAAAACAAGAGTCTTATAGTTATAGCCAGAATTTACATTACATTCATCTATATTATTATTGAGTGGTCTAGAAGAAAAGTTAGGTAACTGAGCAAATATTTTGCAAACAAAAAATGTAAGATTTCGGTGAAAAATTATTTTATTAAAAACCCAGTGAAATAATTAATTTAAACTACAAAATGAATATTCAAAATTATATTCCCCGTTTCAAAAAGCAAATGCTTTTAATCAGTACTAAAACGGATCTTAAAAGTGACAGTGTTTGCTAATTTGCAAATCCAGTGCATTCACACATTTTACACATGGAAGAGTGATGCAAACCACAAAGGTGCGTGCAACAGTTACGTGTCTGTAGTTTAACAAATTTTAAGTGCACTAACTCGCAGCTTGCACTTATATCGAATAAGGTCGTTGTTTAACAAAATATCGCGACCAGTATATATTGCTCCCTTTTTCCAACTATTTGAACAAACGCTAATCAACAAAATTTATGTGCCTACACAGAAAATTATTTACTAAATTTGGAACTAAAACAAAAAACACGTCGTAAACAATTACGCTTTCAAACAAAAATATTAAATCAAGAAAATGAAACAAATCAAAGCTTAAAACAAGTGATTCTTACTGATATTCAAAATTTAAGTTTGACGTGATGCTTTTTAAAATCATTTGGTCCTGATTTTAAATAATGATCGTTTTCATCAAATTTTGTGCAATTGCTGTTGCACATGTGAAACACTATTTCGTTTGTAGGGGGGGAAAACTAACTCTGGTCGTACACTTTTCTTTTTGGTGTAGGCTTAGTTTTGGTTTTCCTTTGAGACAAACGAGTCAACAAAACCTCACTGCATAAAAACAAAACCGTTAATAACAGTATACTGGTATTATTGTACATTGAAATATCTGATGATGAACTATCCTTTCGTACTTCGTTTATTCTATACGATATAATCTATAACAATATAGGTTAAGGAGTCTTAGGTTCACTTGAAGCAATCATATAAGGTGATGCATGCGCTGCATGCTTTATAAGACATCAAATTAACGCATGTTTTTTTGTGAATAACCTTTTATTGAAATATATTATTTATTTGTAATTTCAATTGTGTAATATTATTTTTAATTTGATTTTAATAATTCGATTTTCTCCCCGAAAAAGACAATTCAAGATCTTTATTTTTCTTTCTATTGCAGAAAATGTATTCAGCTTCAGTGGCTCCAGTGTGGACGTCAGTAAGGACATGTCGAGAGACTAATTGTCCAGAGTGCAGGTAAGTGATCAAATCATTACCGGTGTTAAAATTCTTGTTCGGCGTTTTACTGCACTCCAATTAGAGTTCGATTGTCTTAGGATGATTCTATTTCTATTATATTATATAATAGAATAAATATTTAGCCTTTTCTGTTCAAGGATGTTTCTGTACGCGTTCGCTTATCGCTACGTCGTGGTTGCGAAGGAATGCTCTGCTATCCGCTCCAAAGCTGAAGTCTATTTTTATTAAGAAAAGAATGGTTTTCCTTGGCAACACAAAACGGAAATTTCGCCTTAGAAAGATGAATTTTAAAGGCTAATATAATCAAATTATTTTTTCCGTAACACTAAAATTGAATTGCTCTTTTTGCTGAGCGAAAAAAAAAAACATAAATAGAGGAACTCGCACTGGCTTTCCATACTGTTTCAAGCGTTGTGATCTAGCCTCAACTTGAAGCCTTGAAGGGAAGAGGGATGGAAATGATCGGCTTGAGACATGAGCACCAGGCGAGTAGAAGAATTCAAGTTCAGAAAGAGTTTAAGTTTAATGATCAAAACCATCAAAATGCATTTCTCTGGTTCTGTCCACTACAACGACAGAACTCACAACTACAGGTTTGATTTTTTTTAAATTATTTATTGTATTGTGTTATTTGTTTTTTTTTTTTTTTTTTTTTATCATTAGAGTTCCAAATGGTATTTTCGGGTTAATTAGGCATCGATTGTGGACACAGCAAGTACCATTAGTGGATAATTAGTTCGATAGTATATTTTCACGGATGTCATATTTAAATTTAATATTTTATGTAATATGTCATTCCCACAATTACGACGAATCTAATGACACCTCCTATATTAAAAACCGTTAAACCGTTTACACTATAGTCACTACAGAATAGTGTGCCAAACAAATAGACATACATGCATGCAAACGTTCGACAAACATTACGATTCTGCGGCAGTCGGATAAAGAGACAAATCATCAAATAAACCCCTTACAATTTTTTCCTCAAGCCTTATTAAAGATAAGACATTGGCTTCCATTATAAATCGAATGGAATCAGTTATGGAATTTAAAAATCAGCATAAAGGAAAGTTTAACTTGCTCGCATTAATTATGAATTATGAATAGGGTATTTAATGAACAACAATTAAATCAACAATGTATTACACGTTGTTGTTGACAATTTCTTCCCAACGTTCAAGCTATTCAAAGCCTCGACCAACGGGAGAAATCATCTGGTTTCAACTCGACGAATTCATCCAACCAAGCCTTCATTTCCACGTCATTGTTGAACGAAACGCCACACAATGTATTCGAGAGGAATCGGTACAGATGGAAATCCGAATCCCACCCAGGAAAATGCGAAGGATCATGAAAATGGTAAAAGCATAGTGTCGAAAATGCTCAGTTTTGTCGACTTGACACTTCATTTTAATGATCTGAAAAGAACTAAAAGTATATCACCATAAAAGAAACTAAACACACTATTCTGTAGAACACATAATTCTCTATCAAATAATATAAAACGCATTGCTAAAACATTTTATTTTGCACGCGAAATTTTCACTTAAAAAACGCTAATGGGTCAACCTAATAGTATTCCAAATTATTTTAACTTACGAAGCTCTACGGAAAAATATTTAAGTGTCCATAAAAAAACAAAAAAAAAACAAATGCAAATATTGTTAAATATAATTCTAACATATAAGTCTAATTACATACAAGTTTATGAGGTTTTTACAAAAATTTTCTTCAAGAAAAGTTCAGATAAGAAATGCTTAACAATAAATAATGAATAATATTTTTTTATTAACCTTTATTACGTTTGTAATATTGTTGAAACACATTTTTCCTACTCGACAATCCTGAACATCTTCGATGATTTAACAATTTTTGGACAAGAAAAGGTCTGAGCCAAAACACCGCATATATGAGAGAGTTCACTTTGAACTTTCGGTGTTCTTAACGAACATTCTTATAAAGTGATAAAAAATTCATCACTTCACCCTCTTGTTCGTGGATCTTGGTCGAACAATACACAAGTGCGAAGTGAGTACACTGTAATAAGAAAATCTCCTTTTATTATATCAAAAGATCAATGACCCTAATAAGGTCACGGGTAGAAAGTGCACAGATTTCCAGTATCTACAATCCTTATGAGAGACACTAATCCATTAAATAAAACTAAAACTCTTGACCCATCGGAAAACAGCGATTCACAATTCAAAAAACGAATATTGTAAAAAAAGAGTTTGTATTCGAAAAATCAGTATGCTAGCAATTCGCGATGCGAGGACTAGTTCCTCATGCAGGACACTAAAAAGAAAAGAAATTTTATAAAAAAATTCAAAATTTGAACATTTAAAAAGAAATTTATTGTCAAATGCAGAAGACATTATAACGATTTAATAAAATTAATACTGAATATGAATATTGTGACCAAACTTAAGAGTTGCATGACGTTACAATGCTATCGAAATAGAAATATGTAGAAGTAATCTGAGAACAGATTGCCAAGTCCACTGTAGTAGCCAATGTCGACAATGATGCCTCGAGTACGATGTTCAAACCATTTTATAGTAATTAGTAGTAATAAAAAAAAAATTGTTATTTCTCGTACAAAATATAGTTTACATCCATCTCGTTCTCAAATTTCAATTAGCATGTTACGTTTCAAAATCCTGCGGAACGTCATCAGCAACTTCCTTCGTGGTCGTATGTCTTGAATTCGGGTATTTTTCGGTTGGTTGCAAAGCGAGTCCCGAATCAGGGAAATCGTTTGCCGGGAAAAATAACCAATTTACCCACAAGTAAACAATCAAAGCAGATATTATAAAGAACAACAAATACTTGAGCACAGTTTTTAATTTCTCAAGATCACTTTGGGTAGTTCCTTTAGCTCGGTTCCTCTGCCGTCGTCTTATTATTTTGGCGATCTCTTCCTTTGGCATCTTCTTATTAGGCGATAATCTTCGCAGCTTTTCAAGACCTTTACTTTGCGAAGTTCTGAAAATTTGCTGATGAATCACAAATGGTTGACGATTTCGACTATTTCTAGTATCCATTTCCTGTAAATAATCTTACACTAACAAAATCACAAACAAATAATTATTTACCGTTTATTGACAGTTTGACCAAATTAACAGCAAAATTTCGATTCTAATTTCGATGAATTACTCACCACCTAATGCATGTTCGATGATTTATGTGCAACATAAGAATATTCTATTTTTCCACGCACACTGCTTTTAAATCATTTGTTATTTGCCACAGTCAGCAGTTGTCAGCACTGAATCGAATGATTGGCATCAAGAGCGCGTTCGAAAACTCAACTATAGTTAACTATAGTCAACTATAGTAAATTTTGATCGTTCAAAAATTCCGTGGTTTACTACAACATAACTACGAGAATAACTATTTTGCGACAGAAAGAAAGAAGGAACTACTTGAAAACTCAATTTAAGACAAAGAACAGCTGTAAAAGGATAAACCGAGATATAAAACTGAAAAATACATTTTGTTAAACAAATTTAAGTTATTTTTTGAATAACGCTAATCAAATTAAATATTTTTCGTGAAAAATTTAACCAACACTGAGTTGCGGGAAAGAGACAAGTAATGAGTCCTATTTCTGTTTCTTGACATGCATGCTAAAGCGAATATCGCGTCTTCATAAAATTTTGTGCAATTTCTGTTGAACATGTGAAACACTATTTCGTTTGTAGGCGGGGGAAAACTAACACTGGCCGCACACGTTTCTTTTTGGTGTTCGGCGCGTTTTAGTTTTCCTTTGAGACAAACACATCCAACGAATTCACAATACAGAAAAGGAAAATCGCTAATAACCTTATCAACATGTGAAGTAACTGCAAAAGCATCCTGGAGGATTCAGGAGAAAAGTATAAAACAAACGAACAAACACAACAATCGAAACATTGATAACATTCAACGATGAAATGCGAAAAGCTGGGGAAACGATTATGACGAATTCCATATTGTAAAATGTACGATTGAGCAGAAACATTGTTGAACTCATCTTGAACGCTAAACATGTAATACTACTTAATTTATGTTGAAGTCATTGCAGCATTGCAGCATTCAAGGATCTCAAGGAACAACTAGAACACAATAAAGAACCTTTGGAAAAATTTAAATACAGAATGTGCAGCTCAAAACACAAAAGGAACAGGATACACGGCGAACAAAATTAAGTCTCGACTGACTCAACCCTTTTATTGTAAATAACAAATGTTTACTTTAAAAACTTTCTCCATCTTTCCACTACAAAATACTGAAAGGTTTATTTCGATTTTTAGAGAGCCCAACGGAGAAAAGGATGCAACTATAATCAATTGCAGTCGGTGTCAACTCTAGTAACAAGAAATCGACTCCTTCTAGGGAGGATCTGTCATATGTTCACGCGATCGACGACCGACGAAATGATGGCGGTAAATGTACAAAGAACCAGAAAACAGAAATAAAAACAATTCTTCATTGCAGAGTACATCATCAATAAATCAATAAAGTCTACCTGAGATCATTCAATGAAGAAGATTGTTGCCAAATCCTATTCTTATGCATTTTCCAATTGTGTATTACGGCAAAACTTTGGAACGTAGTAAGTACATCCTATTTGCATTATTGGTGAGGAGGTTCCCCAAGCAGCTTTTTTCGTAGAAGTTACTATTGCTTTGGTAACAAGAATTATTATGCGTTAGATTTACGTATTTTTAAGATTTTTACTTAGGTACTTTCTTATAACTGTGATAAGTATGATAAAATTTATGATAAAGTTACGTATTTATAACTAAAAGGCAACCTTAATTTCAAAACTATTGATTCTACATTTCTACGTAACATTAACAGAAATGTCACGCTTGTAAAATCATTTTTCAGTAACTTGTGCAATCGTAGTGTTATTGCCACCTTTGTTACTTTGACATTACGTTACGTAAAAGTTACTTCTATAATATAAGATATACGTAAAGTTGAAATAAAATTTGGAAGAAGAATCTGAACGGGGCATAATGGCGTCGAAAACGAAAAGAATATATTGCATTATTTGTGTTATTAATATTGTGTGAAGTTTTTGGTTTGGCCAAGAAACCCTATAGCAATTTAAGAAAATATTTTTTACGAAAATTAAAAAATTTAGTTTTCTCTCAAAATAGATAATTCGAAAATATTTTGTAATTATTTTAATTTTGGGAGAGGGGCATACATTTTTAAGAATTATTTCCATTACTTTTGTCGGGAAAGTCGACCCAGTTTTAATTTCAAGCTTTGAAATAGTTAATAAATGCATTGATGAATTTTATTAATTTGAAAAGAATATGAGGTCATCCATACATAATGCAAATTGCTCTGCAAATGGAGTCGTCTTACCACTCTATGGCTGAAGGCTATGGCTATGACTATGACTGAAGGCTACCTTGGATACAATTAAAATTTGTATGTTCAATGCAAGCACTGTCAAAGGAAAGTCAAGTGAAGATATCCATAAACCGCTGGTAGAGCACCGGGAAAATGCTGACCCGATTCGGAATCCCGGCTCAATTGTCCAGTTTGCTGTGGAGCTTTCTGTCGGGTGCGGAGTAGCTTTGACATTGACCTAGACTTTGAGGCAGGTCGTGGACGGCTCTAGTGACGTTTGACGTGTATCGCTTAGTCGAACGCAATTCAAGCGCCGCGCTGCGCCGCCGCCATCAGCCCAGCAGATTGCCGCGAGGCTTTCCGCTCAAATTGCCGGCCGGGTCTCCAGAGTTCATTCATTCAGGAGCTTATGAGGCTGTATCTTAAGCTTGTACTTTAGGAAGTTCCGGTGGGGTTTAGCAGGCGCGTCACGACACCCCCACCTATTCTGGAACGAATTTTCGTGAGCTCAACGATGTGACGCAACTGCGATGGCATGCGGTCTAGTGAGTCTTTCTTTTCGTCATATGGTTCGCTCAACGCAAAGACGATGAACGGCGCGTGCGCCATTGCACGTACCCGGATTTAAACATACTTTTCACCAAAATGCATAGCTTTAAGCGATTGCACATTCCACAAGCCTCTCACGAGTTCCTTAACTTCAAATGACATCTGTGAAGGCTTTCACTATCCTTGATCCTGCATGATGATAATGAATATAGCAACATTTCATTATATGAATATTAGTGTAATTTACTATTGGTCTTGGGAGGATGAACTAATTTTATTTGATCCTCTGCAGTGAGCTTCTTTTGAATCCGTGCTAAATGATACTTTTTTATTGAATGCATTGAAAACATTCTTTGGCCGAAAGAAAAAGGGAAAGTTAATTGGGTCAAGGTCATTTCAATTAGTGGAGTTTTGAGTTTGACGCGATCAAGCACGGCCCCAAATCCAAGGCCAGATAAGTTTTCCTTACAGATGGAACCCGGAAGAGACCCATCGACTAAGTGAGGGGTGCGGCGGCGGCGCGGTGTCGATCTCGTAGGGTTTCAATGAACGAATGGCGCACGCAAGTTGTCGGTGGTGTCATTGTTGACATGCCAAGGAAAATGTGTGGGCTTGGCTTGACGCCGTTTTCCTTCCGAATAATACGAATGTTCGATCACCGTTTTTCGCGAGTATAGAATAAAACGGGACATTCGAATAATTGCTGGTTCGGTTTGATCTGGATCCCGCAGAAAGTTTCCAATTTCAAATCGAATTGCCTAATTGAAGTTTTATCTTTCTCGCGAAGAATGAGTGAACGAAATTCCGGGTACCAAGTGGAACAGTCATGGATGTTGCAGTGTTAGGCGAACTCCGGAAATAACAAACAATCGCTAATTGAACAAAAACTAATTGCTTGAAAATGTGTGCCTCAAAGGCTTGTGCTGTAATGGGTATTTCTGGGTTCTTGTGACGCAAATTCGCACGATTATTACCGCTTTGTTTACCTCTTTACATAATGGCGATTCAATCTTATTTTTGGAATGCTTGTAATTTCGATTTGTTTGGACAGATGTAATATTTGGAATAAAATACGACGAAGACGCTTTTCATATGAGAGCAGCCGCATTTTATGTTTTGATTGGTTTATAAAACAAAGGGTATCAGGTGCCATCCACGACATAACGACGCACACAAAACGCTTTTACCAATTAAATAATTGTGATACTTTTGTAACTGTCTGAAAGTATTAAAAATGTACTACTCATTATAGCAAACAAAGAACTACACCTGCCTGCCTAAACAATGCATTCGGAAAACGTTTCAACTGAGTGATAATTTTCTGATTTAATTTATCGGTAAGCAAAAATACAGTGTCTGTTAAAAAACAATGTGGAGTGAATAATGTAATGAAATTTTGAATGAACTTGCACGAACATATAGCGAAAAAAATAGGTAGGGGAGTGGCGTACAATGTGCCTATAGTTTTGAATTTAGAGCTCTTAAGGGTATTTAAAGGAGGTTTAGATCAAGAGTGAAGACATGAGCCGAAAGGAAATTTACTAAGCTTTGTTATTACTGAAGAAACCATTATTCAGTTGTACATACTTTCGGATATATAACCAGAAAAACTGCAGGGACCTCCTTGTGCCCCTTGGCGCACTATTAAAAGTGTAATATCTCCGTGGGAAAATCAAGTAAATGCAATAGATATTCGATACTTTACAAAAACTAATTAGAATAGTAGGTTAAGTATGTGAAAAATTTTAAAAATTCTTGACCGGCTTAATCATCATAATCGAAATCGCAGTGAATGCAAATATAGAAACCAGTGGATATATTAGCACATTTCAATTTTCAAGTGCTTTTTCAGATTTCCTCGGCACTAGAAGGAAGTACAAAATATGTCGCAGCTAAAGGGCCAATAAAACATTTAAAAACCATAACAACTTTGTCATTGAACAAAGCTAATTAATGCGCCACTTTGTACGAACCGCGTGCGCCACATTGAAATTTTTCTGTTAATTTGAAAAATGATTGACTTTATAAGAAAAATTGAAGATAAGGCAAAATCAATTATGATGCCTAAAAGAGGATATCAAAATGAGTCTTTGCATATAAAGTTTTCACTAATGCCTTAAAAATACTAGATGTTGTGAGGGAATGAAACAAATTAACAAAAAATATCAAGTTGGTTTTTTTTGATTTTTTTCACAAGACTTATTAATTGCGCGCTTGATTGCACCTGTTACTTAGGGTTACTAACTAACACACTTATGACACCGGACAGATTTTGTCTACCAATTGCTATAATACCCAAAAAAGCTCTGCGCCACAATGTACGCCGCGCCGCTCCCCTACTATTTCGGAATAAAACAGAAAATAAAATAATATTAAAAGCATTATTAACAAATAAGAAGAATAAGTAAAAAAGTAAATAAGTTAAAGATCTTATTGTAGAACAAGCGATTCTTTCTGATATTCAAAATTGAGGTCCAACATGATATTTCTTGAAATCAAATGGACTCAATTTTGAATAATGAGCGAAAATCGTCTTCATCAAAATTCTGCGCAATTATTGATATTTATATGGAAAACTTCTTTGTTTGTAAGCGGGGGAAAGCTAACTCTCGCCGCACACTTTTCTTTTTGGTGTGTGGTGTGGGTTAGTTTTCTTTCGAGACAAACATACCAACAAATTTTCACTGCAGAATGTTCAAGATATTGTTCAACAGAAAATCCAGAGAACAGAGATAAGAACAATTTCTCATTACAGATTACGTGATCAAAAATTGAAGCAAATCCATCTCAAGAGTCTGCTTAAGATCATCATTAACAATTTCGGAACACAGGATAACGTATGCTAATATTAAAAACATTTTCAACAATTAAGGAGAATAAGTGAATAAGTTAAAGATCTTATTGTAGAACAAGCGATCCTTTCTGATATTCAAAATTGATGTCCAACATGATATTTTTTGAAATCAAATGGACTCAATTTTGAATAATGTGCGAAAATCGTCTTCATCAAAATTCTGCGCAATTATTGATATTTATATGGAAAACTTCTTTGTTTGTAAGCGGGGGAAAGCTAACTCTCGCCGCACACTTTTCTTTTTGGTGTGTGGTGTGGGTTAGTTTTCTTTCGAGACAAACATACCAACAAATTTTCACTGCAGAATGTTCAAGATATTGTTCAACAGAAAATCCAGAGAACAGAGATAAGAACAATTTCTCATTACAGATTACGTGATCAAAAATTGAAGCAAATCCATCTCAAGAGTCTGCTTAAGATCATCATTAACAATTTCGGAACACAGGATAACGTATGCTAATATTAAAAACATTTTCAACAATTAAGGAGAATAAGTGAATAAGTTAAAGATCTTATTGTAGAACAAGCGATCCTTTCTGATATTCAAAATTGATGTCCAACATGATATTTTTTGAAATCAAATGGACTCAATTTTGAATAATGAGCGAAAATCGTCTTCATCAAAATTCTGCGCAATTATTGATATTTATATGGAAAACTTCTTTGTTTGTAAGCGGGGGAAAACTAACTCTGGCCGCACACTTTTCTTTTTGGTGTTTGGCGGGGGTTAGTTTTCTTTCGAGACAAACATACCAACAAATTTTCACTGCAGAATGTTCAAGATATTGTTCAACAGAAAATCCAGAGAACAGAGATAAGAACAATTTCTCATTACAGATTACGTGATCAAAAATTGAAGCAAATCCATCTCAAGCGTCTGCTTAAGATCATCATTAACAATTTCGGAACACAGGATAACGTATGCCAATATTAAAACAATTTTCAACAATTAAGGAGAGTAAGTGAATAAGTTAAAGATCTTATTGTAGAACAAGCGATCCTTTCTGATATTCAAAATTGATGTCCAACATGATATTTTTTGAAATCAAATGGACTCAATTTTGAATAATGTGCGAAAATCGTCTTCATCAAAATTCTGCCCAATTATTGATATTTATATGGAAAACTTCTTTGTTTGTAAGCGGGGGAAAACTAACTCTGGCCGCACACTTTTCTTTTTGGTGTTTGGCGGGGGTTAGTTTTCTTTCGAGACAAACATACCAACAAATTTTCACTGCAGAATGTTCAAGATATTGTTCAACAGAAAATCCAGAGAACAGAGATAAGAACAATTTCTCATTACAGATTACGTGATCAAAAATTGAAGCAAATCCATCTCAAGAGTCTGCTTAAGATCATCATTAACAATTTCGGAACACAGGATAACGTATGCTAATATTAAAAACATTTTCAACAATTAAGGAGAATAAGTGAATAAGTTAAAGATCTTATTGTAGAACAAGCGATCCTTTCTGATATTCAAAATTGATGTCCAACATGATATTTTTTGAAATCAAATGGACTCAATTTTGAATAATGTGCGAAAATCGTCTTCATCAAAATTCTGCGCAATTATTGATATTTATATGGAAAACTTCTTTGTTTGTAAGCGGGGGAAAACTAACTCTGGCCGCACACTTTTCTTTTTGGTGTTTGGCGGGGGTTAGTTTTCTTTCGAGACAAACATACCAACAAATTTTCACTGCAGAATGTTCAAGATATTGTTCAACAGAAAATCCAGAGAACAGAGATAAGAACAATTTCTCATTACAGATTACGTGATCAAAAATTGAAGCAAATCCATCTCAAGAGTCTGCTTAAGATCATCATTAACAATTTCGGAACACAGGATAACGTATGCTAATATTAAAAACATTTTCAACAATTAAGGAGAATAAGTGAATAAGTTAAAGATCTTATTGTAGAACAAGCGATCCTTTCTGATATTCAAAATTGATGTCCAACATGATATTTTTTGAAATCAAATGGACTCAATTTTGAATAATGTGCGAAAATCGTCTTCATCAAAATTCTGCCCAATTATTGATATTTATATGGAAAACTTCTTTGTTTGTAAGCGGGGGAAAACTAACTCTGGCCGCACACTTTTCTTTTTGGTGTTTGGCGGGGGTTAGTTTTCTTTCGAGACAAACATACCAACAAATTTTCACTGCAGAATGTTCAAGATATTGTTCAACAGAAAATCCAGAGAACAGATATAAGAACAATTTCTCATTACAGATTACGTGATCAAAAATTGAAGCAAATCCATCTCAAGCGTCTGCTTAAGATCATCATTAACAATTTCGGAACACAGGATAACGTATGCTAATATTAAAACGATTTTCAACAATTAAGGAGAGTAAGTGAATAAGTTAAAGATCTTATTGTAGAACAAGCGATCCTTTCTGATATTCAAAATTGATGTCCAACATGATATTTTTTGAAATCAAATGGACTCAATTTTGAATAATGTGCGAAAATCGTCTTCATCAAAATTCTGCGCAATTATTGATATTTATATGGAAAACTTCTTTGTTTGTAAGCGGGGGAAAACTAACTCTGGCCGCACACTTTTCTTTTTGGTGTTTGGCGGGGGTTAGTTTTCTTTCGAGACAAATACACCAACAAAATCACTGTGGAGAAATAGAAAATCATTAATAACAATATGTGAAATAGCTGCAATAGTTTTTAAAATGAATAGTTTAGAGGGATATGCAATATGCTTGCTCTTGAAATTTCAAAACGTCGATGTTTTTTTTTATTTCATTATATTATTTATTTTCATTTTAATTTAACGATTATATTGAGAGCGCGCGTGAGAAGTGAGAGTGCTGCGGTTTTTGGTTTATTATCCTCTGATTAATACACTTTTGTAATTGGTTCCTTTCGGAAATTTTTTTTTAACAACCCCTCAAATTTTTTTTATTTTACGTTTCAAGATGCGTAGAGTCCAAAAATGGAATGTCCGCCCGTCGTTTCAGCGATATCTACGTTAATTTGATAGATAAATTAACAATAATTAAAATTAATTAAAAGAAATTAGAAACGTTAAAATAGTGGCATCTAGTGGCGAGTAGGAAGAATATTGATCAAGCAGAAACAACAATGAAAGTTGCACTGTATTTGGTCATTTGTGGTGTTGGTGAAGTGGGAGTGCGATCAAAATCAAAAACACTGGAAACTGGGAAGCTTTTGGGGTGAATGATCATCGTGGACTTGTGGTGATTTCACGTGGCTAGTTTCGTGTTAGTTTCTGTCGCTAATAGCTCGAGCGACCTTGTACTTGGATTGCCGGCAAGTGAGTGTGATACAGTCGGTGATCAAAAGGAGTGGGAGGACGCAAGCTCCTTATGTTGTCGCTGGCTCCGCACTTGGACCAAACGAGGAACTGCCAGCTGTTATCGAATATGTTGATGCCGGCTATGTAAATACGATCGCAAAACTTGTCTTTTTCAAAATTTTGAATGTGTTTATGTATTCAAGCAGTTTTGCATGTGGAAAATCATTAAAATTACATTTAAAAAGTCTTTAATCCTTTTGCAGTAGTTATAATAGATAAAAATGAAAAGTAAATCTTATTTTTTTGGTCTAGCAAAACGCAAAACCAGCTGATCTGACGAAAATATAGTTTATAAAAAAAAAAAGAAATTGTTGCAGAAAAATATTGAATTTCTCATAATTGTAAGCTTAATCATTGACACAAAATTCATTTGCATATTACAGGTTCAATGTACTTTTAAATTATAATTGTGTACAATCGAAATCAACAATATAAAAGATAAAAAACTTTTTAACAAAAAATTAAACCGACAAAAAAAGAAGCTGAAAAGTGAAAAGTAAAAATGAACCAACTCAAAATTAGTTCTGCGTACATATTACAACAAGTTTCAACGGAATCGGTTAATGGGTGAAAAATAACTCATTCCCTATTTTTCTACCCTCAGGGGTGGAATTTTTTTTTCAAATTTAAATGGAATCAACGTCTACGTATACTTTATGCAATAAAAAAAGAATTATCAAAATCAGAAAACCCAATACAAAGTTGTACGTGGTAATACCTCGTAACATCTAGTACAGTCGGTGAAATTTCTATCACCCCATTTTTTATACCCTTGGTGATGGAATTTTTTTTCAAATTTTTATTAGATACTCTACGAGGTATACCCTATGCAATAAGAAAAATAATCATCGAAATCGGATAACTCAGTACAAAGTTGTACGTGGTAACATCTCGTAATAGGTAAAAATACAGTTGGTAAAAAATCAGTTATCCCCTTTTTAGTACCCTTTGTGGCGGATTTTTTTTTTCAAATTTACATGAGACCCAATTCGCAGCTAACACTATGTAATAAAAAAAGAATAATCAAAATCGAACTACTCAGTAAAAAGTTAGGGGCGGTCATACATAAAAAAAAGCCACTTATTGACTTGAAAACTTCCTCCGTTTTTCATCGGTTAATAAAACGCAGTACACAAAGGGTTAATTGTTAATATGACGCTTTCTACGGTAGTAGGCTACTTTCCGGTGAGTAGTGACCCTATTGCTATCATATGCTCCTCGAAATGTTTCTGTCATCGACATACAGTTGGACTTCTCAAACAAGTGAACATGTACTCTGAGTTATTTACTTATTTATTAGAATTTCCAGGATTTGTTGACTCTGATTTTCATGTGAGTTTATTTATAATTTTCTCCTGGGGCTGATGCTGAGCTGCCGCCTTCGGCCTTTGACGTAGGCGTCGATTTATTAACAAAACTCGCTCATGAAAGAAGATCACAGCAAATTGATTCTATTATTTTCCACACCTGACTGCACTGATGTGAGAAAAGTTAATTATGTTCTGTTGACCTATGTACAAAAATTCGTTCTCATTAGGATTTTAATTCGCATTAGATACAGTCCGTGCTTCAATTAATTGGAATTGATATTGATACAACGCACAAATTTTCGCTTTCTTCATTAAAAGGTTTGTGCTCAATAATAATTTTGTTTCATTCTTTACCGAATTTTATTTTTAGTATATTACAGAATATAATTGAAGGAATTGAAACAATTGGAATTTTTTTTGGGTATTTCCAGTAAAATGTTTAAGTGTTTATGGCTTTAATTAATGGTACATTCAAAGTAAATTTATTTATTATTGTATAATTGAATGATTTTCTAAATCTGTTTTTGTATTATTGATTTTTGTATATTAATATAAGATAAAACTGTAAAACATTTACCCCCGTTGAACATACAACGAAGATTAAGGTTTCTGCACGTGATTTAAATAGAAAATTAAAAAATAATGTATTCAATTTCTGCATATTAGATTTTTTTAAGAATTGAGTGAGTCCTTGCACAATAGAATGCAATCAAGTACTTAACAAATGTTATTTGTTTACTTTTAAAATTCTTCATTGCTTTTCTCCCTTATTTCCAGTTTGATATTTGTATATATAAGAATATTTGTATGGAAAATTCTAATCAATTTATATGCTTATTCTTTATTTAATTATTTATTTAACTTTATAATCAAAGTAGCCACATAAATCGATGCTCAAACTTTTTGGAAAACAAACAGTAAAAATATTTAAGAAGATGCTAAATGCGATTTTTACGGATTAATTTGTTCGTTTTTAAAAAACTGGGTTTCGGCTTGCTTTATTTTATTTATTAAATAAGATTTCACATAATACAGTTTTTGAAAATACAGAATCTCTTCTATTGTACTATTCAAATTTATCTATTTTAAATTTATTATGACAAAAATATTTCACTTAAAATTCATAAACACTCAAATTGTTTTGTAAAAATTTTATAATCACTTTTGGACTTAGATATTCAATCATAACAAGTGAAATGATTTTATTTGCGAAATCATCTTGTTGACTCACTTAACACTACAATTACATCAATCAGAAGACAGGAAATTTGATTAATTTTAAATAAAAAAAGCATTAATGCGTACTTCGAAGTAGTTTTTGTAATAGAGGTCGGAATACTATTTTGTGAGCTTCTAAATATTGTTTTTGTTAGATAGTTGTTTTTTAAATACGACAAAATATACTCGAAAATATACGTTTTCCATGTAATGGATAACATTGAATCAGTTGGAAGTATTTGAATTACCTAAATTTTTATATTAAAGTTTTCTATGTAGAAGTAAATTTGTTGTTAATCCGTGTAAGCGAATTTAATATCCCTAATTAAACAATAATGCAAATGTAATGTTAGAATGGACTTTGTAAAATGTTATCTTTATTCAATTTGCAATGTTTAAAATTAACACATTTTGTGGAATGTAGAAATCAAACATTTGCGCGGGAAAATTTGCTCTCATCGCGATCGGTTCAAAAGTGCCGCATCACGAAAGTGTTAAATAACAAACACAACAAGCGGCGGTGAGAACAGAAATAATGACGACCTTGGACTTGATAATTATCAACTAGCAATAATTAAGATGCTTATTAAGTAATCTTCAATACTCCACTAATCTTTTACGCAAGCCCAGAAGCGTCGAGCCGAGTCGCGCTGCGACGCCGCATGCAAATCGTCGGCGAATGTTTCGAGGGTCCACGAAACGTGGGCGAAGATGAAACTTACCTGAAATTCGGGAGATGAATCAAATGTGATGCGCCGGATGATCTCACAGTCGTAACGGTGTGTTGTTCGGCTGTTCCTTGATCACTAGATGGACTCACGTGATCACGTCACAAATCACAACACAATCACCAGAGGAATTAATGCTGCACTAACAGCGCGGCACACAGCACTTTTAAGATCGCGAACTGTTATTGAGATTGGAATCCGTTTCAATTGATCTTTTGCAATGTGATTAGTGCAATTTTGTGCTAACTTCCGAGTGATACTCGAGTAGACGCGAAACGCACGGACTTCGGATTGTTACTTTCGAATTAGCACTGATACGGCGCGCGGCGGAGAGAATTTCTGGCTAGTTAAACGGCGGCTGTGCGCTCTGTACCAGCGGCGATCTGTGTGCGACGGCTCAGCGACGATCGAAACCTGTTCAACAATTTCAGAGACGTCGCTGGGTTTTCTTCTCGCAAATTTAAATAGTTGCGGCACCTGACTGCCTCCTTCATCATGCGGGACTCCCGAGATTTCGGACAAGTCTTGGGGTGATTTCCGAAATATTTCCCATGTGCCTTTCTTCAGCGTTGAAACGTGCAAATTGCTTCGAAATTTGAGATTCTAATTTGGAAAACTCTGAGACGTTATAAATAACATTAGAAAACGTGGGCTAAACTGATTTTTCGTACTCCAACGTCCCCAACACACAACAAATTATTCGACGCATTGTGCAAGGTTGAACAAACTTCTAAAATCACTAAACATTGTTAGTGGTCATTGTTAGATTTTATTTCTACATCTGTTCAATTCATTCAGACACTAGTTTTGCTCTTTGTTGTAAAATGAGTAAATAACATATTTAAACAAATATATAACAACAATTCATTATACTAAATTTTTCTGCAAAAATTCAGAGCTGTGCTGTATAGAAAAACCATTTTCCAACGCATGAGAAGAACCATTAAGGCAAATTAAACAATAAACAAAGTATTAAATATAATGTTAGCTTCATAATTTTAAAAATAAAAATAATTGTATTCATAAAAATAAAGAAAATCAGTTTTAAGAAGTCGTGCTTGAGCAAGTTGTGTGTCTGAAAATATTTGCATGGCTAATTATTAATTAATAATTATTATTAGATAAGTTAACTAATTTATATATTTACTAATTTCAAACGTAATTTAAGAAATTTCAATCGAAAATTAGAATAAACTTAGTAACTATTTTACAGTAGTTCGACTTAAAATGCCTTTTAAAGTAAATTTGTATTTATGAAAACGATTATTAAAATTCATAGCTTCAACATATTATCTAAGTACACTTTAGAATATCATAATGAAGATGGAGGAAAAAGCATTCAAATTGAACTAAATACTCAAATAACTGTTTTTCATTCAAGAATATTTTGTGCTTTTATAATCATCGAAAACAAAACGCTTACTAATCAAAGCTGCAATCTAAAGTTTATTATACGTGCTATAAAAAAAAGCTTCTGGTTTGAAACTAGAATAGAAAATGGTTTGTGTTCCGTTTAACAATATTTTTCCGGTGACTTGAATAACAAAAAGTATTTGATAAGAATCTTATCATCTCTTGTTATCTTTTCCTGTTAAAGCTTCTTAATTACATCAATGTAATTCAATAAGTCCTGAACACTGTGGAATCCGAAAACTGACATGTCTTTTTGCTTATGTTTATTAGTTCAGACCCCTGAAAGACTAATTACGTAATTAAAATAACATCATTTTTACAAGGAGAACGAAACTGATTTTTTATTTGATATGCAATATTTAGTCTGGATCCGCAATGAGAACTTCATGGTCCACTTCCAGGGAGGGCAAACATTTTTTAACAGTGCCTCCACGTACGAAAATCAAATCAAATTTTTGCGTTGCAATGACAAACATTGTTCGGTATTTCCTTGTTGAAGATCTATTTTTTTTTTATGTATTTGCTGAAGTGACCCAACGTCAAAAGCAAAGTCATCTACAGAAGAAAAAATTTCAAGAGGAATTGGCATAAATCTTCTGTTCGTCGGTGCAGCCGAAATCATCAACAGGTTGGCGAATATCCTCGTAATAGCTCATATTTTCCCATTGCCAATGGAATCTATAGATGTCCACTAAACTACACAACTAGATAATGTTCTTCCCAACACTCCAGAACCGCAAATAGCACCTGGTTGCGAAGAACCCTTTTCTTTTGTATTTCTCCGTCCACCACATCCAAAAATAAAAACTAATTGTCCAAGAAATTTTGAATTGTAGCCGAGCTGTAGAACAAATATTGAACACTGAATTCAGCGCTGCAATCAATATTTTTTATTTGATATCATCCACAGAATTTACAGTACACAAAAATAACAACAAAATAAGTAAAAGAAAAAATACTAACAAATTCAAACCCCCCACCAGGTTGAGTTTTTCTTATATCGTTGATGAAAGGGTGGCGACAAAATGTGACGAATATAAAAAAAAAATTAAGTTCCGAGTATTCAGCAAATTCAACTTTCCTGGAAAATATGTGAAAAGTGTTTTAGGCTATGCAAAGCACTTTCTTTGTGCAAACATGATCAGAATAAGGGATTTTTTAAATAAAATGAAAATATACATACACTACACATATTATGCAAATTTTTTGACTTTTATGTTGCTTAAAGGATTGCGCATTGTACTGCAGAATATTTAAGTTCACTCAGAAGTAATTTTTTTCCACCTTATAAGTGTTGATAATGCGTTAAAAATATATTATTTTTGCAGCTATTCCGAATTCCAATTGTTATACCTTAAATGAAGACAGAAAAAACGGAACTATTATATATATATTCATGATTGGGAAAATTTGTTAACAAACGTTTCTTCTGTATTAAAACTCTGCCGCTCCACATCATAATTGACCTACACCAATTATACTTTCCGACTTCCGTACTCGTTTCTTTTGAAGAAGAGTTTGAGTTTGACGTTAGGTGACCTCAGTAAGTTTCAACATGCTGTTAGGGGATGTGGAGAAAAAATTAATCGATTTTCAACAAGCAAATACCGAACAATGTTTTGTCATCGCAATGGGAAAATTTGATTTGATTTTCGTACGTGGAGGCGCTGTTAAAATGTTTGCTCTCTCTGGAAGTGGACCATGAAGTTCTCATTGAAATAAAAATGACAGAAAAAAGAACTATTACACATCAATAGATAGACAGTTACGAGTACACCACAGAATATTAATCTTTTAATATAATTTTTTTTGTAAAATTTGTACTTCAGAGGTTTAATATTTAATTTTGAGATAAAGAAAAACATTCAAGCGTCTTGTTATCAGGGTTTTCCTGCCTAAATGAACATGAGATTAAAGTATTCCATGTGAAGTTCATTTTGAATGGACTTATATTTTAAACTTAACTATTATTATTATCTTTGTATTAAAAATTGAGCTACATTAAACATTGACTACTCAACTACTTCTTAGTCTGCAATCGTGCATAAGATATTGAAAAGCATTTTCCCAAGCAATTTTCGAGGAGGTTTTTGCTTTAAAAAACCAGACAACAAAAAAGAAAAGAAGCTCAAACTATTTTCTGTGTTTTTCATGTATTTATAAAAAACTGACGAGTAATGCGGAATATAAATTTCTTTGACAACTTGATAAGAACGGGAAACTTTCCGCGATGGAGTTTCTTTCAACCCAATAAGTGCAATTTTCTAGCGGTACAAATCATAAGGAAATTTTTGGTATTCCCAGTTGTCACAGTCGAGGAAGTTCAAAAGTCGAGCATACTTTTCTCATTACTGAAACATCCGCAAACATTTCAGCAAAATATTCGTACTATTTTATTTTAGAAAGCCGGAAATGAAGGAGAAACTCAACGGATAGAAGGAAGTGAATTAGTCCTGGTCTGGTGTCGAACCCAGTAAATGCAAGGAATCGCCCCCAAAGGAATCACTTATCAACTTGACTTTTTTTATGCTTCGAGTGCTTCCTCGATGGTATCAAGGACTTTCAACTAATCTTATTATGACTCAGCGGAACTTTTATCCTTGTGGAAGCTTGAAAAAAGGGTTTTAGTTACATTGGAACAGTTTTCTCTAGTCCTACGGAAACATTAATCCATTTTAAGTGCACTTGGGTATTTGGACTTCTGGAAACTGGATTGTGATGCTGGAGAGTGAAGAGTGGAGCCACGCTACTGTGATTGGTTCCCTGAAAGCAATTACTTACACATTAACTCCTCTTAATTGCTATATGTATTAAATAAGAATGATTGAACATCAATTAAGAGGATTTTAATTTGCCGAAAATAAAGTTTTTTTTTTTAAAATGTTTCGATTAATAAAAAGAGAAAATCACAATATATCACATAAATATAAAATATTGAAAAAGAAAGCAATTTTCAAAAACAAGTAACAGCTAGGTAACTATTAAACATCTTACAATAACTTTGCAAAGTTACAAATTTGGAATTTTATTTTTTTGTAAGCAGACCTAGTTTTTAGTTCAGATTATGTAATATATTTTTAAAATGATGAAAGTGAGAACGCCTTAATATGATATTGCGAAAAACTTCCGTAACTATGTTTATTACAAATTGCGTGCAACCGTTGTCATCCAAAATACACTTACATCAATCAAATCGTCAAGCATTTTGAAAATTCATTTCCGTCTGGTGAAAATAAATAAAGGTGACAAAGGTAAGTTTCCCTCATTGTATAGTTTCCGGTTAGACGGGTGGAAGTGTTGAAGAGTTACGACCAGGAAGCAAGGCAGCTGGAAACATCTGCGATATATTCGAAAAATATATAATACCACACCCTGTTTGGTTGTAACCTGCACAGGAACAAGTAACCAGCTTCCGTTGGGGATGTTTTTTATTTTTTTCAATTTTTCCGAAAGGGATGTAGATGTTTACCGGACACAGCAATTTGTAAATCCCCACGCAAAAAGAAATCGAGCGTATTTGAGTTATTTCTTCCTGCTCAGGACAAGCGAAGAAAATATATTGGACGAAGTTTTTGCGATTTTACAAAACGCAAATGATTTTGATATTGCTATTATATTAAATACTATTTTTTTGTCTGTTTTTGGTATTCGGAACAAACTTAAACTGATGTGGATGCTTGAGTTTAAATTGTTTTCAAACATTTCTTACTTTAATACAAGTAAACTCTCATCGAGGAGGGTTGATAGGGTCCTAGAAAGTTCAGAGTTGTGCAAAAGTATTTTGAAAGGTATGAAAATAATTTTTTAAAATAATTGTTTTTTATATTCATTGAGTGAAAAAATAAAAAATATATACATATAAAAATATTTTTAGTTCAACAAGCGTAATATAATAAATTATATCTGTATCTTGGTCCGGTACAAGGATCTGGCGAACGCATTGCAAAAGCGTTTGCGCAAAATTCTCATCGTGTAAGATTGGAAATAAGCTTCAAGAAGGATGGCTTCTCAAGCCGCAGTGTCATGAGCTAAATCACCTAAAAAAATTTTGATTAATTTGAATAAAACATTTAGCTTCACAAATAGATCCAAAAACACAAAATGTAAGTGAAATTGAGAAATTCCATAAAAATGAGTTTTTATGCAGGATGTATGGCGCATGGACCGACACAATTTTTTGCGTGGTTGTGGGGGTCGATTGTTGGTTTTCGCCCATAGATCCTATGTCCTAAAAGTGTCACCAATAATAGCCATAAAAAGTTATTGTCGTTTTTTTTTTTTTTTTTTTTTTTTTAAATTTATCTCAAATCTCACTTTCAGGTTGTTATAATTTTTTGTTTGTGGTTGAAATAGCACAAACTAACCTTTGTTGCATTTTGGAAAAAATATAAATATAATTATTTGATACAATTGGTTTAAAAAAAGAGGGTAATAGATTTCCAAAGTCTTAAAAACAAAATAAGAAAAAGTTAAAAATTAAAAATATACCGTGACACTTATGATACAAAGTCTATGTACTAGCAAGCGACCCCAATAACCCCCCAAAAAATCGTTTTGGTCCAAGCGCCAAGCACCCTTTATATTGTCGCATTTTAATTTGTAATTTGTTTAAAATAAAAACCAAAGCGAAATACTATGGAAAAATAAATTGATTTCATGTTTTTAAATTTCATTTAAATCTACTACAAATTTTAAATTAAATAACAAGTCAAGGACTGTTAAATTTTTGCTTTGTTTTATAAATTCTTCATAATTTTTCAAGAGACACCTCGAAAAATTTGAATTTCTGGTATTTTGTGACTCAAAATATTAATTTCACAAAATTTCCGCTAACACAATTCACTCAAAATTAATTTGAAGCTGTTGTAATTTTTTTACACTGTCGGAGCAAGGACTTGTTTCCGTGAAAAGTGTTCTATGCTGCGTATGGCTACAGGATTTGTGTCTTACAAAAAAGGCTGACATATTGCCAGGATTTCTATTTGGGTTCTTTAATTTCTTGTTGTTGGCGTTGGTTGTTGTTGTTGCTGTCCTTTCGTTTTTTCCAGTGCTGAAAATTTCTCGAGTTTAATAAGAGGCGACACTTTGCACTTTGCTACTGTTTCACAGTTAAAAAAAAACTAATAACAGCAACAACAAAACATTTTGACATTCCCAAATGCTTGGCAGTAATTAAAACTTTCACCTTTCTGGCAGATTCCTGAGGGGTGGTAAAACTGTAAAAGGAACAGGTAGCAAAGGAAACTCGGGAATTACGCGATAGAATTACCGGATTACTCGATGTCGAGGACTTCTTATATCGGAGTTCTTCGGTAAATTAATTTGTAAGAAATTACTCACCTTCATCATGTTCAGTTCTACTTGAGAAAAGTTTGTGTAAACTGTTGAAAGGATACTAAGAAAATTCTGTAAGCCGATACTAAATTCCCGGAGCGGAGCTTAAAAACATATTTGCGGACAATGATGAGCTAGAATTAGAAAATGTAGATTGTCGCCAGTGGTATAACATTTATGAGGTGATTATGCAATTAATTACGAGGATTTCGTTAAAACGATTTTTTCTTGGCATTTATTTTGCAAGATGCTAAAAATATCTAAATTTAATTGAGTATCGCATGATTAATCTTATTATTATCTTTACCAACCTATGAACATAAACATCGTTCAAAAGTCCTTCATGCCAGTTGACGTTCATCCTTGCGGCTTCACAAACAAAACTCAAAATGTATTCAATCAATTTCATGATGCCATCCTGAAGGTGTTTTAAGATTTGCATATAGACACTACAGCCAAACATTGGGTATCCACAATTTCAGGACATTTGCATTAATTCTGCCCAAATAAATATTCATTGACCGTTATTAACGTCTGAAAGGAGAATTCGCATCACAATATAAATAAATGTGGTTGAAGCAATTCAAAATGAAAACTTTATTATTTGCAGCTACTTAAAATTAAATGTTATTTTGCAGTATTTAAACAACAGAAAACGTATTGTAATTAGCATAGTACATGCAATTGTTCATATGTTTTCAAATTATTGTAAATTTGATATTGGTTCTGCTTAAATAAATATAATTAATTTTATTCATATCAATAAAAAATTAACCTGGCTTTTGGTGTTTCCAAAATCGAATTAAGTTATTTGTTAACCCTTTGAAAGTTCCATGAAGTATTTTGTAAGTAATTTACATTTGTTATTTGTTTTTCATTCTGTAATTGAGTTCGTTAAATTTGCATACCTGCAAAGTAGTCAAAAGATTGGAAATTATATACTTTTGTGTATTTGGAAACACTGTCGCTGCACAGTTCGCATGTAAACGAGCTGCAGAAGATGTTTTTCATTAACACGCACAGTAATTGAATGTAAATTTACTGCCCTGATGTTTCTTAATGAGTTTTGTGGCAAAGCAAAATTAATTAGTTTGAGGCTGCAGGCACAAACAAGTTAATGTTTAACGAAGGGAAATTATTTGATGTAAATTTTTTAAAAATATAGGTGGACACAATTTTTTGTCTCTTCCGTTGATTCGGCTATGACGCTATGTGCGGGGAATTCAGCAACAAATTATATAACTATGCGTAAATTAAACTCAAATTGTTTATATTAAATTATTTAAATTCATAAAAAAAACTTATTACTACATATTATATATTAAAACAAGTGTCAACGTTGAAATTAAAAATCGATCCTCAAGAAAGCTGACAATTGTCACCGAGTATCCTTAAATGTGGAATTCCATTGGGTGCTATTAGCTGGTTGCCCCCACTCCACCACTGTGGCTTTTACATATTTCTGGGCATGACTCCTAAATAGGATAACATAAAAAAATTTCAATAATTAATAACCAAACTCTCTATTTCATTCGTTACAAGACGTCCCTACGTCGGGTTTAAAAAGACTTGGGTCTCATTGAACCATGAAGAGGGATGACTTGCGGCCAGGTGGGGAGACACCCACTTTCCTATTTGCTAACCTTGCAAATATAATTAACTATGAATGGCCAATCACTAATACCAGTTCAATATGTATTGGTATTTAGTTCCACATTCAATACTTTCCGCATGCTAAGTACGTTCCTTCGATGCGCTGATCCGTTTTGTTTTTCATTTCACTCTATTTCTCTGACATTTATCGATCCCATTTTGTAGAATCTGGTAAATAAAAAAATGTTTTTTATATTAGACAAATTAAATTAAATCTTATCGAAAGAAACAATAAAGACAAACTACAGAATATTTAAGTTAAGATTGAGAAAATTTTCTTGGTGTTGAAAATACTTCTTCTGAATATTAGTTATAGTTTCAATGTTAAGCATCTCCAAAAATGTTTCATTTTGCTAAAATTACAGGAACAAAGACCCTTACATGCGCCAGATAATTTGAGAATTTAATCATGCTCAATTAAACTGCCATAATTTCAAATAACATTCTTACATCATCCCGGGGATAAACTTCCAATAAAGCATAACTAAACACTTCAAATTGACAATAACGAAACATCCTTGCAACTCCAATTTAGCTTCCAAGTCTAGAACCATTCTCACGGTAGTACGTCATAACAGGAACTAATAGCGCAATCCTTTTATTAGACCACATCCCAATATAATGTTGAATGTCCACAAAAGGACGTCAAATTTGCTTTAATATTAAACCGCATCGCACGACCAACAAATATGCGATTAAGGGTTACGTCCTGTGGAGTGTCAGTACCATTTCCTAAAACTAATTAAATTGGTTGAAATTTGCCTGGCCCCAATGTAAAGTACACAATATGACTGGAAGCTTGGAAGCTTTTCACTTATCTTCGCCTTTTCCCAGCCAGAATGAAGAAATCCAACTGAAAATAGTTTTAATCAAGGATATTGGATCTCGGATTATACCCTTTTTTTTCCACCCCCTCATTGTGTACCTGTGCACACAGAACTGCAATCCTGATGGAGGATAAATTTCGTATGGAATTCCATTCTATAGCTGGGAACGGATTTCCACTCCCTTAATTCATTTTTACGTAAATTTATTCTTACATGCGTGGAAAAACGAATGATTTCTATTTCCTCTATACTGTAATACGTTTTTCTTTGAATTTGTGTTTTTGGATTTGTCGAAGAACGTGACTTTTCTTTTTAAATAAAAGAATATATATTCTATTTTAATAAAGGTAAATAATATACAAAACGTGAAACGGATTTGTTATTGTTTGTATATATTAACAAATTAACAATACAAAATTTTTGGTTTTGTTCTCATATTCACATAAAGTTTTAATTAGTCCCTTAACTAACGAACAATTATGTGGTCAAGTGGTCACAAGGACCAGAGCAAATTATAATTCATGGCAAAATGAAGGCACTGACACAAAGTACATGGAAAATATATCGTGAATTTTAAGCAGGGGATTCGAATGCATTAAACAAAGCTCTGTATACTTAATGAATGCGAATGACGAGCTTATAAAAAAGCACACAAAACAAAGGGTTAATTTAATATACATTAGGCTTGTGGTGAAGGTACACCGTCTGGCAAAAAAAAAAAAAAAATATTTTACGAGTACAATTAAATTAATTTTTCATTAATAATATCCTGTTCGGACCAAAATACAATCTTTCGTACTTTTGTGCAATGTCCTGTTTTGTATAAAACAATTTTTTTTTGTGTTTCTTATAAAACACATTAGGTGGCCAATTAAGGACAAAAGAATGGAATGTGGATGTGGGAAAGTGACAGGTTTTGTCAGGCGTATTTCTTAATTACTTTATATGAGCAAAAAAGGATGTTAATAGGGAAGAATTGCATTTTGAAAGGGTAAAAGGATTTTTAATTTGTTTGTAAACGATGAGAACAATTATTCTACGGTGGAATTCAGGAAATATTTTCAAAGGAACAAACTATTGAAAGTCAAAGTGCATATATTTTATTTTAATAATTATTATTAATTAATAATCATTTTTAGTTGATTTCTGTGAGAAAATTTGAAATATTATATTGTAGGTATAATTTAAAAAAGGCCAATAAAACATACAAAATATAATTTTTATTTATTGGTTTTTTCATCTTTTTTTCCCAAGCTTTTTTCTACTGTGTTTTGTAGAAACTGTTTTATTAATTCATCTATATTAATTTCGAAAAAAAACTTGCTTGTTTTAAAGCTTGAAGGCTCATCTTTCGAAAGCTTTAACCCGTTTACCGTATCCTTTTCTCCACTTTTCAAATAGACCCCTGACCCGGACAATGTATTCAATAGAATATTTATCTCGTTATCACATAATTAATTCATGGAATCATTAATAACAAAAACAAAACTTCACTGTATTAAGTGTATAAAAAAAAATATCATAATTGAATTATCTTTGATGATTTGTGTAAATTAATTTAAAATGCCGATAGGTCAACAACGTCTAGCAAAAACTTTGGTTTTACCGATTGGTTTTGTTACTGTTTTGTACGACATTTCTTACGTGATATTTTAAAATACCTATATCAATTATTTAGCAGTGTCTTTCAAAGAACATCTCGAAGCTTTTCTACTGATTTTCTACGGCATAAATTCAAGCTCTTGTTTTACCGATTTACATTCTCTTTTTGCCTTGAAAAAAATATGTGTTGCTATATTGTTTCTTTGTCACTGCAGTTTGAATATCATATTGCAAACAAGCTGCTTGAAGTCACTTACCCGAAAGATCTCTCCAAAATGACACTAAATTGGGAAAAGTCACAAAGGACAAAATAATTGGGTTTTTGCTCCTACTGGATTTCTAGGGAATCCTAATTGCCCATGCAAAGTGTTCTTGGATCAGATTAACACCAGTTCTATGCTTTCAGCGGCTGGATATATGAATCTCCAAAAGTCTCCAGAAAAACATTTTGTTCCTAACAAACGTGAATATTTTTATTAAACAAATTTTGAGAACAAAGAACTAAATATTTTATTGCTTACAATTTGAACATTTCAATTTATTATCATTACAAAAGTTTGCATTTTAAAGGGCTATGGGGATTATCCTATTTCATATTTTGTTTATTCACCGCTTCCTGCCGTGCTCGTCAATTTTCAATTTTCATAAACAATTTCAACGATTTTGCAAACATAATTTGAAATTGTTTAATTGTTTTAACATACAACAAAACTATTGGTAATGTCATGAAACATTTGTCAACCAGTTGTGAAAACTTTTGCAACATGAAAAGGGAACATTCATCTAATAATTGTTATGTCGGGGTATTTTATAAAAAAGACTTTTACTTACTACCACTAACTCTTTATTTAGTTCATCCTACTCCTGAGGTGGCTGTCGGGCAAGAGACCTCAACTAATTTCAGCTCTTACAATTTAGCTCAGTTTACTATAAATTAACGCCATAATTATAGCAATAACCTATATAACTTTATAACATCTTTCCGGGCTTTATTTAACAAATTTTCTTGGACTTCAACTTTAATTTTCATTAATTAACAAATTTTCTTTGACTTCAACTTTCATTTTGATTAATTAACAAATTTCTTCCAACTTAAACTTTAAACTTAATTAACTACATATGTATGTTACTGATTACCAGTCGATCAGTCTTTTTAACTGTTCTTTTCGATTTCCTTAACGGGGGAGGTTGTTCCAAACTTTCCTGTGACTCCTTCGGGGGCTTACTTTCCACCTTACTTTCTACACTGTCTTTATTGTTATCTATATAATAGTATTTATCCTCTAAGCTTGAGTGCCTAATTTGGTTTCTATGCACAAATCTTACAGTATTATTTACATTAATTAAATAAGTAAGTGGGCTAATAATTTTCATTATACTTGCAGGGATCCATTTAACTAATTCTTTAAAATGGTTTCTATACATGATCTTATCTCCCGGTTTAAACTTTTCCTGTTTTATGTATTTTGTACAATAATTTTTCTTTATCTTTGGACTGGTTAGAGTATCTTTATGTTCTTTTTTTGCACAACTTTTCTTTAATGAATTTATTATAGTTCGAGGTGTGTATGCAAAAATCAATTCTGCAGGTGTTTTCTTCGTTACTGTGGACGGTGTATGATTGTAAGACGATAGAATTGAATCCAGTTGGTCCTGTATACTTTGATTTTGTAACCGATTGTCAATGAGATATTTTTGAAGAGTCGTTTTTACAGTTTGGACTCCTCTTTCTGCTAGACCATTACTTTGAGCGTGGTATGGAGGTGAATGACTTAGTTTAATATTTAAGGACTTAGTAAACGCAGAAAATTGTAGCGAGTTAAAGGGTGGACCGTTGTCTGATACTATTTCCGAGGGTAGACCAAAAATTTTAAACACTTTTTTTAAGCTCTTGCAGACTGCATCTGCGTCTGTTTTTGACATAATATGTACTTCTATAAACTTTGAAAAGGCATCAACTACTATAAAGACTACTTTTCCGTCATGATGAAAGAAATCAATATGAATTCTTTCGAAGGGGTAATTACATGGAGGCCATCTAGTGTGTACGATTTCTTTTGGTACTTTTTGAGTGCATTGACAACTTGGACATTTCTTGACAAAATCTTCTACACTTCTATCAAACCCTAACCACCATACAGAACTTCTACCAACCATTTTCATCCTTACTATACCATCGTGGTTACTATGTAATACTTTTAACACATTATGTACAAGTGTTTTGGGAATAACTAAACGGTCTCGGTAATAAAGACAGCCCTCATCAGTGGAAAGATCGTTTCTAATTTTATAAAATGGTTGCCACATGGGGTCTATTTTTTTTGGCCACTGCTTTTGTAGAAAGCTTATAACTTGTGATAACATAACATCTTGAGCCACGTGATCTTTAACTATCCCTTTATCCACAAAGTTTTCCACACTACTTCCTAATAACTTAATTTCTTCTATTTCCGTTGGGTTTGGTAACGGAAGACGAGACATTGCGTCCGCAGGAAAATTACTTTTAGACGGCTTGTACTGTATATCATAGTTATAAATTGATAATTCGACTGCCCACCGTTGTAATCGTGACACCGATATACTTGACGTTCCTTTTCGAGGATTAAAGATTTCTTTAAGGGCTTGACTATCTGTGCATAGAGTAAATTTATGACCATAAATATATTTAAAAAATTTTCTTACCCCAAATATAATTGCCAATGCTTCTCTGTGAAGCTGCGAATAATTTTTTTCTGCTGACGAAAGTGTACTGGACGCAAACAGTACCGGTTTTTCTGCTCCATTTATCCTGTGTGAAAGCACGGCTCCCACACCATAAGGGCTAGCATCGCACGATAAGAATATTGGTTTGTCTGGGTCATAAATTTCAAGGACATTGTGTTTAAGTAGAAGGTGCTTAGACTTTTCAAAACAGGCTTGTTCTGTTTCCCCCCATTTAAACTTAACATGTTTTTGCAAAAGGTTATACAATGGCGTTAATTCACTAGACAAATTGGGTATAAAATTACCATAATAGTTAAGTAGTCCCAAATATGATTGCACTTCTGTCAAATTTGATGGACTTGGGGCCTCTGTTATAGATTTTACCTTATTGGCATTGGGACGTATTCCTGTCTCACTAATAGTATGACCTAGATAGTCAATGGATTTTTCAAAAAATTTACACTTTTCTAAATTAACTTTCACGTTGTGGGAATTTAACCTTTCCAACACTTCTAACAGTGAATTTTTGCATTGCTCATAACTTGATCCTCCTATTAAAATATCATCTAAATAGCAGCATACATTCGAAAGATTGACTAGGATTTGATCCATTACAGACTGGAATATTGAGGGAGCACTGGATACTCCAAACGGTAGACGGGTGTATTGATATAACCCTTTTTGGGTATTAATAGTGACATATTCCCTTGATTTTTCTGATAACTTTAGTTGTTGGTATGCACCGGATAAGTCTAGTACACAAAAAACTTGACATTTCGACAAACTAGCAAATATGTCATCTGGTCTCGGAAGGGGATAATACTCATTTTCAATTATTTTGTTTATTGTGACCTTGCAGTCAATACAGATTCTTATTTGCTTCCCACACGCTTTTGGAACCACTACTATAGGTGAAGCAAATCTACTATACCGAACAGGCATTAATATACCTTGATCGCACAACTTATCTATCTCCTTTTCAACTTGCTCGCGTAATTTAAATGGAACCGTATATGCTCGATGGAAAATTGGTTGACACTCTGATTTTAAAACAATTTCGGCTTCAAAATTTTCAATGCTCTGATCTTTTGCAGAGTTAAAAACACGCGGGAATTTCATTTTTATGTCATTCAAAAAAGTTGAGTTTTCACTTATTGTCAACGAATTGACAATAGCTGGATTCAAGAAAAACTTACGCCATTCCGGATAAAATGCATCTAACCAATTTCTTCCAATAAGTGGCTTTATTCCTGTTATTGTTTTGATTACTGCCAATTTCAGTTGACTTTTTTCTGTTTTATCCGCACGACACACTGCAACCTTGATTTCTCCAACACACTCGATTTGTTTTCCTGTTACTGACAAAAAAATTTGATTAGGAGGAGTTAACTTTAAATTTTTAAAATTTTTCTTATAAATATACTCAGAAATTACGGATGAGAAAGCACCCGTATCCACTTCCATCTCCAGTGGTGTTCCTTCCACGATCATTTCAATAGTCGCTGGACTGCTGACGGCATTAATATTCTCGGACCCTGGTTGCACCATATTTAATTGTTCGACTCCTTCTGCTAATTCTGTTATCCACTTCAACTGATTATTGCTTGTGGGTGATCGGCATCTGGTTGATATATGCCCCGTTCGATGACATTTGAAGCATTCCCAGCTTTTAGCTGGACATACTGTTGGATTGTGGTATTTACCGCAACGATAACATTCACTGCTACGCGCTGACGATTGATTTTTAACTTTATTTGACTGACTACCTCGATCGTTTTGCTTTATGTGACTACCATGTGCTTTTGACTTGTCCTTGCCTGGGCGAATTGCGTATGACGTAACTGCACTAGTGACTACCATTTCTTTGTTTTGACTTTCGGCCATTTCCCAATTAACAGCAATTTCACAGGCACTTTTGAATGTGAGATCTTTGTCTTTTAAAAATTTTGCTCGCAACTGCTTATCTCTTACCCCGCACACAAATTTATCTCTTAGAGCGCGATTTAGAAAAGTATCGAACGCGCAATTTTGAGCCAGTGATTTTAACTGTATTATATACTCATTTATTGATAAGTTACCTTGCTCTGCCTTGTAAAATTTATACGATTCTGATATTTCGTTAATAGCTGGTTCGAAGTGTGTTTTTAACAATTTAATCACTTCCTCGTATGATTTGTTGGCCGGCTCTACAGGTGCACATAATTTGCATAACACTGAATAAGCGTCCGCTCCCATATACGTTATTAAAAGCGGTACTTTTTTTTCATTAGCAATATCATTCACGATAAAAAATTGTCTTAATCTTTGTTCGTACTCGACAAAGTTATTACCGATTACAAATGGGTCCATGTGACCTAACGTAGCCGCCATTTTTACCGTACCACTCGCACCAGGTTTAGAATCCACCATGACTTTCTTTCTTTTCTTTTTTTTTTCACATTTATTTCACTTTTTATTGTTTAACCATTTACTCGTCGCCAATGTTATGTCGGGGTATTTTATAAAAAAGACTTTTACTTACTACCACTAACTCTTTATTTAGTTCATCCTACTCCTGAGGTGGCTGTCGGGCAAGAGACCTCAACTAATTTCAGCTCTTACAATTTAGCTCAGTTTACTATAAATTAACGCCATAATTATAGCAATAACCTATATAACTTTATAACAATAATAACCGTCAGAATGGTTTAAAAACAATTTGTTTGTTTTTTCAACAGAAAAAAAAACAATGTTTTTGAATATTTCATAATTTTTGGAAATAAAATCGTTTTGTTTTACTGCGAAGGATTATTTTGAATTGCAACATTTTGAACATAAGAAACGGTTTTGGGGCATTGTTGTTGTTTAGCTCGAGCTCACAGTGCCCAAAATAACAGTTTGTTTTTTGAACTTTCTTAGATAAATTTATATGCTCAAAAGTTGCATGGAGAACTGAGCTGAAATTACAGTACGCAGGTCTTTTTGAAAGCTTCAATAAAATTTCCCTTTGAATAAATGGGAAATTTTTCATTAGTTCGTTTTAAACCATCAACGCCGAAACATGCGGAATTGAATTCGAGCGAATTTTCATTATTCGAAACTTAAAGTTTTGGGAAACGCGTATTTATTATGGTACTTCTTAATAATTTAGTTTACGCATACATTATTTAAACAAATGATATATGCAACTATTCATTTAGACTTTAGAGCCATCATGAATACCTGTTGTGAGAAAATCAACTCATAATTTATGGGGTGCCGTAGAAATTGAAATCGCAAAACCCAAATGTACCTACTATATTTTTTTGTTTTTTTGGCATATAATGAAAAATATTCAGAACGAGGTGCTGGGACATAATCTTATCCAGTCTCGCAATGGTATGTTCGTCTTACAAAAAATATTCAAAGGAAAAGTAGAAAACTTTGACCCATTTTATCTTTTACCACTCTCAAGAAGTAAATTCATCTATAATTTCCAAGTGGAAAAAACGCTGTAGGGATGTAGGGCTGCAAACAATGGCAAACCCGAACCGAACCTTTTGAAAATACTTGCAACATAAAGACATGAATAGGTGCCCTCATCTTCTCCCCCACCCAAAAGTCCAACACTTCATCCATGTGGATGTTTACCGGTACCACAAGAAAATCTACCCCCTACAGATTCCTTTGGGGTTAGAACTAGAGCTGTTTATTATAGTGGTTCTAATATGAAAGGGCTGGGACTATTGTTTTATATTAAGAAAGTAACCCAGCTTAATGTCGTGTTTTGGCCGGAGGACCTCTTATAACGGCGAGATAGGATATGGGAGGTGTGAAGCATATCCTCAACATTGGCATAGATTTGGCTTTTGTGGGAGTTATTAAATGGATTTTCAGTCCGTGAGTATATTTTTTATATTACAAGAAAAATGTTGCAAAAAACAAAACGAAAAGAAGTTTAAAGACAAAAGAATCGGGGAACAGGACGAAAAAGTTTAAGACAATATAAAGCCGAAATGAAACAGAGAAAAGTTGATTTAAGAAACGCTCATCACTTTTTAAGTACGAATTTCTCGCAAATACATGATTTTTCAAAATTGAACTTATTCTTCAGAAATGTTGATTATGTCTAAAAATAGAAAATAAAATACATCTTAGAGGCTTTGAGTTTCCATTCACCTACCGACTACCGTATTCCAAAATGATGAATTGTTTATAGTAATTAAATTGTCAGAGATGATAAAGAGCAAACTGTGTTTAGTTTGGCTTAAGGACATTTCAATGGGGACAACAAGGATAAGGGGGAAATTGGAATATTTATCATGTAACAGACAAACTGAAACTCTAATTGCAATCATGGCTTCAGACGTTTCAAAAGTAGATTTTGGTATTCGATATTATTGATGTTTGACTGCAACAATTTCTCGTTACTTTTTATTAGCAGCTATAAATGCACTTATCGGATAGTTGCTATATTGTATATTTATTTATTGAATTGCGAATCATTTAATAAGTTGCGATGGCGATTGTTCTAAAGTTAATCCACAGTTTTCCGGTGCTGACATATGCGAGCGCTAGCCGCTAATAGTTGTGAATACCTATTAGCCACATACTTTTCAAATTATTCGTAATTCTTTAACTTTGTATTCAGAATATCCAATTTCACATTTCGCATTTAAGTTTTTAAACATTTTAGATACAAAATTATTTTTGAACTTCCGCATTTCCTATCATGACTTGTAACATTGATTTTTGCATTCATTTTATCCTAAATCAAAACTTAAACGGAACTTTTCGTCTATTATTATATTTAGCACGTGGAAACGATTTCCATGTACCAACAATCAACATATTAACTTTTCCGAGAATATTCATAGTTTGAACATATTTCACAGAGCGATCCTGAAACAGAAAGGATAGCTGTGTAAGCTTTCAGTATTTTCCATTGCCATTTCGATTCGAGTCCGCTCCTTTGGTTCGGGATTCGTACATCATTTAGCTGGAACTACAATGGAACTAATCCAAAAAAAAAAGAAAAAAAAAAGAGACAAAAACATAAAACTGCCCTGGGAAACTAGATGAAAAGTGTGAATGTCCACTGAAAGGGTTTGGGCATAAACCTTGAATAGATTAAGAAAAGTTTGCCCTTTGCCATGTCCTTCTTGTCAATTCGAATATACCCGATTTATTGCTGTTGGCAGGCTCACATAAACTAGAGAGCAACCATTGGGGCGTTACTCGACAGTTACCCAGTGAAGGGTTTTTTCTCGCCGTACATTCTCTATGAACACACACACACACACCCATATAGATTATAGCTATGGACGCACACACTGGCACCGAATAAAATGATTCGATTTTCTAATAATTTATTTCAGTTTTGTACCTATGGTGTAAGTGGAGCTAGAAACTGTTAACCCTTTCACGAATCCCCGAAAAGGATTAATTAATTGAATGGGCTTGTGGTCAAGTTAGGCATGCAACCCCTTTTCGTCTCGATGACACTCTCCACTAATTTAAGTGCCTCCACACGAATGACCATTTATGCCTTCCAAGGGTTTACACTGAAAAGTATGTCGAGATTAGTCAACTGGGGTGGTTTTCCAAATCGATCATTCGGGGAAGCTAAAATTTACGTAGTTTCCCCCTATGATTTACCTAATACATAGGGGACACCAATAACGCTAATAGTAAGCCATTACAGCAAAAAAAAAAAAAAAGAAAAAAAAAATGAAAATAGACAAAAGGAAAAACTTTTTCAGACCCAAATGGAAAATATAGTTTAACATTGTGAAAAGCTTATTCAAGGGAGTCTACTATGTGGGCATGTTAACCACATTCACACGTGCGGCGTTCAAGTTGAGTAGTTTAAAGGCGTCACGGGTCGTGGGTGGCAGAAAAGTGTCGAAGATTTTCCGAGAAAAAATTACCAAGTGGTACGAAGCTTATAACTCAATTGAAATTGGCTGGAAACACGGCCTAACGAAGCAATATTTATGTCACCCCTTCCCCACGTCCAGATTTTGTTTAAGGCTTGAGCATTGGAAAGGTCCTGTAAACGGGGGAGTTGTGCCAACTTCTGATGTATATACGAATTCAAATGTTGTTTACATCATTTCGAAAAAAAAAACAAATATTGAAAATGCTTTTGTCCAACTTTTCCTTTGAAATCACGAAACTTAACTAACCTTTTGAGAAAACCATTCCATTTTATTTATTAATGCTTGCAGTATTTTTCAGGACGTATTGTTGTTACTAACTTATGAAAAATATTTTTAAACCTGAACAGAATTTTTAATATCTAAAAAACATATAAAAAAAGATTCCTTAATAAGAGTGCCTTTAAGGAATATTTCAAAAATGCTTTTTCAACAACATATTTCTATAAATTCTATGAAGAAAATATTGAAATGAAATTAGAATTTCTAGTTTGTTAACTAAAAACAACCCCGCAGCAGTGAAATTAGATTTCCGTTCTCTATATTGCAAGCATTTTAAGAATTCTCTCGAGAATCTCTAGAAGAACATCCTTCCACTAATTTAATCATATTTCATAATTATATTATTCAGGGATTTTGAAATATTTTCCCCACAGTACCCATACAACCGAATCAACACAAAATGTTGCTGAATGCAAAGGGGCCCGGCCAGCGATCATCCCCCAAACATCCACTCACTCAACTCGTAAGCTGATGGTAATACGTAAGATTCGCAAGGGTTAAGCTAAAATAGCAGAAGTGAAAATATTCCAAAAATGTATTATCAAGTTTGGGGTAAGGTTATGCCCTTAAAACAGGAAGTCATTAACGCTGCTTCGACACTGCAGCCTCAAAATACTTATGTTCCTGAATTTCTCGGCAATGTCAGTCGAGCAGCTTTGAATTCAATGAATGAATTTTCCAAGTTTCCAGGATGACAAAAGCGACCACAGGGACTAAGTTATGGAGTGCAACTACTTGAATTGTGTGTCCCACCATGAAATGCATAGTCCGATTATGCAAATAGTTCAAATGACACTTTGAGTTTGCCCCATGAATTTTCCGAAAGGATACTAAGTCACTGTGAAGGGGGAGGGGGATGTGCTGCTTGAGCAAAATATGTACTTATTTATTAACCTGACTGAATTCAAGTAGCATGTAATTGCAGTGCTGGAATTGTTGAGAGTTAGTGATGGACAGATTGAGGGTTGGGTATGTGCAATTGTTTTTACGAAAAGAAAGTGATTTTTCCCTACAGCTACCCCTATTGATAATACAACCACTACGATTGATACTACTATTATTTTTAATTGCAATATTCCGGTTGACAACATTCGATAGAAGGGGAAACGAATCCGTCTTAAATCCAAAAATGATATTAATTATTTATCAATTAGTAATATAATTATTTTAATTTACGATTTTAATTATAGATTTTCGTAGAAGCTTAAGATATAGTTTAGTTAAGTTAAAAAATTCACAGTTATTGCAGTATTTTTATACAAAATTCCGTTCGGTTTCAAGTAGTGAATATCTTCAGTCGTTTTTAAGGATTTTGAATTCGGAATTTGAGTCGTTTTTAATAGAAGGAAATATTCAAAATGGAACCGTTTTTAAAAGCGTGGCGGGAAGTAATATCCAGTGGCAGTATACTGCTCAAGTTCAATTTTATCCTGCAGGGGGAATTGTTAAATAGGATATGTTATAACATCGAATTATTGTGTTATCTTCCATTTCTAAAAACAAAGTGCAAACTACTCGCACTCAATTCACTACACTGAAATCATAATTAGTTCTTCGTGTTCCTTTACAAATTGTTCCTTCCAAGTTGGAGTCCAGGAACCTATTTTAGAGAGCTCAGGGGTGAGTACCCAGCCCAGGTAAATTTTTTGTTTTTATATTAGAATATTTATTTTTATAATAACTTATAATATAAATTTATTAAATATTTGTCAACTGATAAAAGGGTGTCCTCGTTCTCTTCTCTTTTATTCTCTTCTCTTCTTTTCACTAAGCGACCGCGATCTGAAGAGGAATGAAAATTTTCGGTGATCCTCAGACAATATTGTCTGTGCTCAAAGGATTTGAAACCATGAAGTTGATATGCTCACAAGGTGGACATTTTTTGGGTTCAAACGATTTCCTGGAACTGCTGTTCTTTCGCAGATATAAAAACATAGAGTATATAAGGCGGAAGATTGTGTCACTAAATATATAAATTCTCCTTTATTGAAAAATAGAAACTTAATTTCATTTGATGTAACAAATAACATAATAACTGCTACATTCGAATGTTGCTAATAAACTGTTTAATTAGGACACAAAGCTGGCTATTGGACATTGGTGATATTTGTAAAAATCACTCCCATATTTTGTAGCAAAACGAAATAAAATACAAGAAGAGGCGAGAAATTAATTCTGTCAATATAATGAAAACTTATCCAACTTTTCCCACATTCGCAGGACACAGCTTTTTCCTGTCAAGGGAGGAAAAAAGTTTGTAGCGTTTCGTGAAAGGTTTATAGATGAAATTGAGTTAGTGTTAATTAATATGATAAACTACAAAGCGTGATACTCTAATTGAAAGAAAGAACTTCCTCTTTGGTCGAAACTTCACCCTTTCGTGAATTGAGTAATTTCAACTTTGGTACAACAGATGCCTATAATGCTGCTGCCCTGCCCTGCCCTGCGCTTGTTTGCCAACATTTTCAGTTTGAACCATACAAGGGTAGCTCAATGAGACCAGATTACATCCCCGTTGCAATAAGTTGTGCCTACTAGGAACGCATTTAAGCCCTTGAAAACGACGAATGGATGAAGTGCGTAAATGTCAGTTTTTTCAATTGAATTGAGATTCAGAGAACTCGTCCTCCTCATTAAATATTTAAAATTTTGTGTAACAGGATATCCATAATGTCGGTTACATAACGTCTTCATTCCTGCAATATTTGCTCTGATGGAGCAGAACTGAATTCTCAAATATTGCAAACAGAACGGGGGTAAAATCAACATAGCACAAGGCTTGATTCAATGCCGGACAGAATAAATTTTGTAATAGTAGTCAACATTAGATTGCAGCATAAACAAACGCTCGGCGCAAACAACACAAGAGACACAAACAATCGAACATTTTAATTCGGTTCCCAAGATTCTCTTTGTGCATGACCCGAAACTCGGACAAACTTCAAGTGTTGTACATCACTCTGGATTCTTTACGACACGCATCCTTGATTAATTACAATTCAATTGTCGGATCACACCAGGAAATGGAGATCTTATTCGGGAATTCATCCTTAATTGTATTTAATGCGTCATAGGTTCTATTAAGTTACACCGAGAATTTCGCAGGCATTCCAAGGACTTAGTGATGGCTGCATTACAGAATAGCGAAACTTCTCAAGTCCTCACTGCCTAAGCCTTCACTTTCCAGTTAAACTTTGGCACACAAAAAGGGATCGTCCTGCTCAATTCAACAAATGGAAAATTAGTAAGAGGGAAGGAGTTCGGTAATTTTGTTCCTGCTGCTTTCTGACGGAAATTTATCGTTTCAAGTTGGAAAGATTTTTCATTTTTTTCTGAGAAAATCCTTTTATCGACGGATTGAGGAATTTCTTTTGTGACAATGAAATTGCTAATTTCCTTATTTCATAAATCCAGGTGAAATTATTTTTATGTTGAGAATTTGAGATGAATTTCTATTACGAATTCTGTGATGGCATTAAGATTAACTTTATTCCAGTCTCTGCGTTTTCATTGGTGATCATTTTTCGTGGTTTATTTGGCTGAAATTATTTAATATTCAACACACAAAATTTCGGTGTTGGTCATGGATTTTGGAAAATTAATCCAGCTCATTTTTCTGATATTAAAAATAATTTTTCGCACGTTTAATGAAATTTTTTCATTATGGTTTTCTACAAAAGAAAACAAATTAGTTGGACAAATCAATTGTTTTGAATTTGAAAATTACATATTTCGTTATTTGTTGGTGCTCGGCAATAATTAATTTATCATTTCCCAATTGCGTTAGAATTCCGCAATTATTGGAATTTATTACAATGAAATAAGTTTCACACAAATCTTCCGATTGGCCATAAATTTCACTAGACCGAGCAATCCCTGAATTGCTACACATCCCTGGAGGACAATTTGCAACGACTTAATGTGTAGGTGACACAACATAGAAGTAATCATTACCTGCGTTTTCTGTTTCGAATCAGGTTAATGTCTTCATTAATGTGAAACACATTCTGCCGAGGTGATAGAAATTAAGGATTGTTATTGATGTTTTCAGCTTATGTTTATAACAATTCTATTCAATTGAGTGCCTAGTTCTAATTTGTTATAGTTTTACACGTATCTAAGTAATTCTGTGAATGTAATCCATTTTGCAATTACATTTAATTATTCTGAAATCTTTCCGTAATTCACTACTTTGTAAAATCTGTGCACATAAACTCCACCTTCAACTCATGAATTCAACTTGGAATGATGAAACAAAATTAACATTCGAAAGTCGTATTGAATTTTTCCACCATTGGGAAATTAGATTTTCGTTCTCAATAATGAGAAATTATTAAGGAAGCCAATAAACATTTCACAGCTGTTTTATAAATTAAAAATTAATTAGAGATTACGTAAAAATCTGTGGTGTCATTCCAATTTATATATCAAATCACGTAAACTTAATAAATTTCTCGGAAAATGCTAAATCGAATCGGGGTCCGCACTCAGGCCGAATGACGTGTTAATGAATGTTACCGAATAATTCAATATTTCAATTGGTGTAATCCACTGAATTAAAAACTCCCATCGATTTAAATTTATATAAGCGAGGGCAACCTATTCCAGTGAATTATTTATATTCGGGATCCTCAAGGGCATGCAGTAGAATTTGAGTTTACCATGCCAGATATTGCTCCAGAAAAAAAAATATATTTTATTTATGTCCATGTTTACGAAATATTTCAGTCAGCAACTAAAGAGATGAGTAGTTTGAAGATGTTCAGGGTTTATGGAACTCGGTTACATTCGCCAAGATCAATGTCCTCAGAATTCAAAATTTGATTATAAAGGATGTTGTTTATTGTATTCGGACCATTAGCATTAGGTGAATGAAATGCATCGTTGAGCTTCAATTACTATATTTAAAATTCATCTTGATTTTTATTTAAATAAAATATCATTTGTTAGCATTAATTTTTTCATTAATTTTTTTCACAAAAGTGAAATAAAATAAAAAAAACTTATTTCTAGAACTGAAACAAAAATTTGATGAGCATTTTTACAAAATTACACAAGTGTGAAAAACGTTTTTGGTAAATTTTAAGATTTTAAGATTTGTGATTCTGAATTTTTAATAATTATGAAAACACTTGTAAGACTTAAAACGCAAATCTTGGGGCAAATGCAAATATCTAATTATATAAGGAAAGTTGGACGATATGATAAGGAATAAGCTATTAAATAAGTATTTAATCTTTAACTAACACTTCTGTGTTCTCGTCCGGGTCCGATAAAGGAAAGTAGAATCCCCGTTTCTTTTTCAATAATATAAACATTAAACAGTCGCAGTTTTAAGAGGCTCGAAAGCTTCTTTATTCGATCACTGTTGTTGCTAATTGTTTACAGGCTCAGTCTGTGTAGCATTAGGTACTCCTCCAGAAATATTTCTTTAATCAATCAAATACAACAGATATTTAATTAGTCATTTAATGATTAATGATTTGCAAAAAGTGGACTGTGAAATGAAGCAATTGTTGTTTCAAGTGCTCATTATTTTGTCGTTAAAAATCACCTTTATTTATCTTTATATTAAAATTTGTTTTATACATAAACTCCTCTAAATCTCTATATTTTGTCGCTTAAAAATCCAACGGAAGAGTCAGAAATCATTTGTGTATTCCATATTGTATTTTGATAGAGCAGGGAAATCTAAATCTATATTTTGTTTTACGTCTTATAAGTTTCAAATTCATTTTGCATAAAATTGTTTGAAGCAATTTGGAAATCCTTTGCCGTTTGTCGATTGTAAACCAATGTTAATTATTTAAGCATTTTTGAACATTTCCGATTCTCCTATACCTACCTACTTTTGAAAAGTGTAAAATGTATTTCTAAGCCGAATGTTATTTATGGTCCAAATGAAAGCGATGCATAAATCTCACGAATTTTGTTAGTTTAGAAAATTACTTTTTTGTTTCAATTGAATCCCGGAAATGTAGAAACTTCAAGAAAATAAACGATTACATTTAGTGGGATTGGCAATTTCATGCCAAATGGGTGGAAATATGTCTGTTATCAAAGAAAAACTGTCACATTTTCTCAGGTGAAGGAAACTGAAAAAAGCTAACAATTTTTCTTTTGGTTGTAAGCAATTTTCAAAAGGACTTTTCTTGCACACTGTTAAGTGTCTTAGGCACCATTCATCACCCAGTGAAAAACAAAAATATTAAAAAAAACCAAAAAAAAAAAATTAGAAAAACAACTTGGTTCTCCTACAGCAACCAGCAGGAAGTGGAGCTGCTTACTAGTCAAAAAGTGACAAACTATTGTATCCTGGGGTTTGATTTATGTTACCTCAGAACATAAGCTTTGTACATGTCCTTAATTTTCTAACTGTGGACCGACTGTTTATGAATATTCCCCGGGACCATAAAACATTTGGACACAGTCAGCATTTATCATTTAATGTAAATCTATTCCAATTGTGCATGACAAAGCCTGTTGTTCAAGCTAAACGGTCACTAAGCCCACTTTAAAGTTCTCAGGCACTTCCCAAGCGAACAGTGAGATATATTGTTATTGTATTACCAGAAATCTCTACTTTCACAGTTCCGCCCCTGGGGACGAAATTAGCTCAACTACAGAAAAATAAAAATTAGATTCCATGTGACAAATTGAAAGCTTACAAGTGATCTTCTGACCTGTCTCAAAACAGTCGAAATGCATTAACAATCCTGAGAGGCCATTCTCGCAAATCCCGTAAATAAAAGCATGATTTCTTTAACAAGGATAAGTATCCCAGAGAAAGTTCCTGGCATGAGTCCAATTTCGATTTTCTTATACGAGAAATCTGCAACGACCGCATTTATTGTATTTTGTACGTAAATTTCAGCAATACATCTAAAATGACATACCAAAAAAAAATTCCAGTTAACAGGTTCTGAGGCTCTTCTAGCCGGTGAAGAGGAAAATTTAATCCCCCTCTCTACGGAAAAAATAATAAAAGAAAATGTGCTCATGTGACATAAAAGTTTAAGTTGGTATGTAACACGTGACGTGGTTAGCAAGTGGCTTAAACTTCAACTTTCAACTGTCAGCTCTATTCTAATCTAATTCCTAGTTGCTCCTGCTCATTAGGGCAAAAACAAAATAAACACATAATTTAATACGGAGTTAAAGTTTTATAACTTTTTAATTGGAAACTTGGAAGTGCATGAATTCGTGAATTATTGTAAATTGTCCGATCATCTTTGTTGATTCGCATTTCAAAATTTCAAAACACTTTCTGGAAGCCATATTTCTTACAGTTATTTGCAAGAAAAGTTTTTTCCTTAATTTCATGGTTAGTGGCTTTCGGAAGTCGCATCCGAAATTCGACAAGGATTGGTTGCCAAAAGTCAACCAAGATATTATGCATTTCTATCAGGATGCAAAAAAAAAAAAACTAATCTACTAATTAAATTTTAGAAATTCGATATTTTCCAAAAAAAATTCAATTTGAATCTTACAAATCTTATAGGATTTTCCATATCAAGATTAAATTGGAAGTCGTCTTTGAATCCTCTGCGCTCCAAATAATTTTATTGAAAGTCTAAAAGGGAACTTTTGTTGTTTAAAGTGTTGCCAAATCGGTAATGCAATCATTTGCAGTTTCGTATGTACAGTTCTTGACAAAATTAATACTGAAAATCAATGTAGATGATACAAATTGAAACCAGTACATGAATTTGATGATTCTCTGTAAGATAAATAATTTCGTTAATTAGGATTGAATTAACATTTGATATCTGGTAAATAGAACTTTAGCTTTTGCTGTTGTTTCTCTTTCTACTCTAGCGATTACCAAACTTCAACATTTGAAGTTGGAATTAAGTTCTTCAATCGTTTTGTTTTCCGAAGTGAAAGTTTTCCCAGTTTACAGGAAGAGGATTTCAATTCCATTACAATGTTTAATAAAGAACACGTTTAAAATTTTCAGTAGGGAAAAATTATAATAGAAGAGAATGGAGTACTTAGAGATATTTTCCACCCATAATATTGTGGAATAAAATTTTTAACAAAAAAAAAAAAAAAATAATTTCGAGTTTTTCAAAATTCCTAGAGTATTTTTAAGGGGCTAAAGGTAAATAAAATAAAATTAAATATTTGCATCGACATCTACATGTGTGTGGGACTGTGGGAGTGTATTCAATGAATTAATAACACAACCAACTAGCCTGGGAATGCTATAAAAAAATGTGTTTTCAAAAAAAGTTTCTAATTCTAATTAAGTTCTATTTGAACTGTTCTCTGCTGACCTTTGGACCCTGGTCCTTACTCTTACATGTGTTAGTATCCGGAGACCCAACGGCAAAGTGTTGAGCTAGAGTTTCGAAATTAAACTGCACGCCCGCAGGACATTTTGCAACAACTTGACCTGATTTTATCAAGTAATTAACATGGAAGTCAAGATATGGTGTATACAGTATACCAGTTGAGCCCGGAAGAGGAATTCCTGTCACAAAGTGCCTTTATCACCTTTTTAATTAATGGCTTCATCTGTTTGCATGAATTGATCCATTAATAAACCTTTTGCCAGAATACAACCTTCCAGATGCGGGAATCCTATGCTTTAATTAAATTGCTTCCATTAAGTATCAATGAGGCGGAATCAGGCGGAAATTGTACTGTAGCTAATTCGATTAAGCTTCCAAAAGCATCAGTTAGAAGTCGAGCTGGTGCGATAAGTTCTGCATGGCCAGCCACAAATGCCCAATCACTGTCCAGAATCCTTCAAATTCCATAAAAATCTTTTGGTAATGGATATTCGGTTCCATTTAAACGCTACTAATTTTTTTTTTTATATCTTTCGAATATGTTCAATAATGCGGACATCAATAATTTTCTTAACAATTTTCAGAAAAGTGCGAAAGAGCAGGTAATTATCCGTTCAACAATCTTTCGTAGAACTTGAAACTTCATCGTTTCCATTACTGTAATAACAGAAGTTTCTTAGTTGCTATTTTTATGATATAACTAATTAAAGTTCATGCAAATTTGAAAAGTTTGACAAACGTTGAACGAGTCATCTCGCGAGAGTGTTTGATCAACGATAAGGATTCGTTAAGTTTCTTTAATCAAAATAACTTTCCAAGGTAATTTAAATTTATTCCAGTATACTATCTTCAAAAATTGATCGATAGAAAATTCATTTTGAACCTGATTTTTTTATGTTATAAACTTTTAGATTTCAAGTTGTTGAGAGTAATTAAAAATGTCTGCAGTTGAGGTGAAAATGCAGAGAACAGTTTTAAACTATTATTTTCGTAGTTTGTATGCAAAGGACGGTTCTGCCCTTGGGCAGGGAAGGAAATTAAACCTACAGATTTACAAGAGATAAGTATCTCTTTCATAAAGGATGTTTTTTAAAATAAATTAGGTATGGATCCTCCATCGGTTTCAAAAACAGCATCCTAGAACCAGCATTGTTCGCATGTATTGAAAAAAGAACAACATCACAATCACAGTTGCAGCTTATCTATATCTATCGGCTTTGTCCTGATTGACAGACTGACTGATTGACAGAGAAGACAGACGTAGTCTAAACTATAATAGGTAGAGACTTGGACTTTTGACAGTACCTGCCTTTTGTAATGTAAGTGCACCGTAAAAGCCGTTTTTGAAATTCAACTCTTAACGAAGTGAAAAGGGGTGAAGATTCTCAAAATGGAGGGTGGTAAAGAAAAGAGGTAGTTCTAGTGAAGTCAACTGTCAATATATATGGTGTGTGGTATCAAGTGAAAGGTAATTAAAAGCTTATTGCATTTGTGAAATTTTAAATCTATGAATAATGCACTTACTATATTATAAAAATCAAAAAATAAAATTTTTCGTCGCCCCAAAACCAACTTTGGGAATTTGGCAAAGAAGTCAAGGACAGTACTAACAACCTACAAAAAAAATTATTTGATTTCACAATCACCTTGAAATTTAAATTAAAAGTCACCTTCCTTTCTTAATTCAGTAATTTGTATAAATGTGTATGGTATATACCTAAAATAGCAATAGCGAAACATTGTCGGGTCTGCTGGTTCAGTATGTAAGAAAAAAAACTTATATATAAAAGTGAATATTTTTTTGAAAAAATTTAAAATTGAATAGTGGAGATTTTTTTTGTACGCCTAAACTAAATAATTGCCAAATGAGTTCACTTGATTTATCGTTCAGGTTTAGTGTACCGATTTCTTATTTCAGTTGTTCGACGCTTTTTACGAAATTGCTATGATTATTTTGTTGTACCTATAGTACACTACACTCACGAAACCGTAAGTTAGTATAAATGGTTCTATTTCATCCCCATGAACATGTTTATTTGTTTGCCGTGGGTTGATTGTGATCTAACCACATGACTGAATTGATAACTACCCGCGCTTGAGGCAAACCCTCGAAGTGGTGCACTTCAGGAAATAACAGTGATGGAATTACTGGACCATGAACATCAACACGCTTCCATTGCTGTGGTCGACAACGACTCCGCCATAAACTCTTCATTATTTTGGGGTAAACATACTACTCACGAGCCATAAAATTCACTTTTGAACTAAGTAACCATTTGTTACATGGGATTCCTGTAACATAGAATCGCATGGTCTCGGAAGGGATGATGGCAATACGCTCACAACTGCGAATAAACGGGGTTGGGGTCCATTGTTGGAAAGAACATACTGACCGGAAATGGCATGGGACGTCAGCTCCGAAGACCGCATCAATACTGTGGAAATTACCTCGTAAGGGATCCAATCCTCCACAGCACTTGATGTTTTATTGGCCTCGGTTAAACTGCTATTTGGACCACACTACTTCGGGCCTACTCGTAAAAGTCCGTGCCACAAGGCGACTCCATCAGCTTGACCATCTTAAGGATATACTCAACTGATGAACTACTGACTAGAACTTCATTTCTCACAAATTTTATGTTTAGGAATCCATTAGTATCACATTTCCATGAGCGGAATTCCGGAATCGGAATTAACAGGATGATGCACTGTAGTCGCCATAACAAAATTGTCATGCAGAAAACTTTTACCTTTCGCAAGTTGTGGATTTTTCAAATCACGTCTCTGTAATAAAATACAGTGGCAGGGTTTCTTGTGAATTTGTCAAGAATTCACCCGATATTGTTTCCTTCACATTGGCAAAGGACATTCAGCAGCGAGTGCTTAGTCTCAGGAGCCTAACAGAATGAACCACGTAATTTTTAGTGGCACACTTGAAACCAGAACGTGACTCTGGGGAAGTTACTTCCATAGTTTGCAGTATTTCAGCGGAAGTGGCTAAAAACTTTATCAATTCGAAGTGATTTTGTGCAGTTTGTGCACATTTAATTAAAGCAAAAAAATCTTAAGTAATCATTTTCCTTTACAACAAGTTTTTTTCAAATGAGTTTCAACTTCAGCGGATGGAAGAATTCTTCTAATAGAACTTCTCATTGTGAATTGTATAAAATAATTATGTAACTTTCGCATTTATACCTTTAAATTAAAGAGAATATTCTTAAAGCTTCTTTAATTTTTGTAATTCGAGCAATATTGTTCTTTACACGTTCCGAACAATGCCAGAGAAAAAGGATACTAGACCCAATTGTTTCCTCATTTCCGAATTGCTTTCTCATTTTGCGTTTCATATTGGGCAAAAACTCTGAGCCTAGTGGGCATAGAAAACAAAAACAACACACAGACCGAAAATTATCCACAAATGAGAGAAAAAAAAGGACGGGATCCATTTCAAAAGTTACTGCCCCAGGATGGTGTCTCGTTAAACGAATATTGCACCTTTCCAAAATTATCAAATGGGATATGTAGCACATTGTAGCCATCCTAATTACTTTGCTTGCTTAACAAACGACTCAACAAAACTGGAAAACTGGAACAATTTGACATTTAAGCCGCCACAGAACTTGCGCCCGCCACCCATTAACATTTGCACCATCATCATCAGGTGACAGGAAGTGTAAAACACACCCCATATCGGATGAGTTTACGTTTTCGACTCAACAAGCGGGCTAAATTTCGCCGTAATGAAGCACTTATTGCGGATTCGGAGATTCCCACCCGCGCTCATTTAATGTTTGAATTTTTAAAAACCTATAGTTCTGGCATTCAAGGATTTGCATAATTTCCTGACGGAAACGTAAAAAATGAGCCAGCCACAAAAGTTATTTCCCCTGCCGCCATTAATGTTGATAATCTCTTTGCGCTCTTAAGGTGGTTAGGTCCTGGCGAGCGGGGAAAACCTTCACACAATTTTTTTTTTTTAATGAGATGCAAAACGATTTAGCTGCACCACTTATTGGTCGGAGGAGCTGCTGCCACAAGGATCACAATGGAACCGACGCCATCCTTTGGGGGATTCGAGATGGAGACCGAGACCAGATGGAATTCTTAGCAATTCAACTTTTGATTGATAGTGGTACGTTGGGGATGCTCATAAAAAGTATGAATAAATTAGGCAAACTACGTGGGGCCATCATCATCATTTTTACATGTCCAATAGGACTAAATGAAACAAAAAAATTTAGGTACCCAGAAATTTATTCAAAGACCCTTGGTTTCTGGTTTATATGACAAGCTCGGTTACTTAGTTATGCGCATACATAAGGACTTCATTGAAGATCCTATATTTCACTTTTTGCGTAGTTTTTGTTCAGGATTTTTTTGATATTATTATATATGCGTGGTAAAATATGTTGTTAGCATCACCTAAAAGTTGATTTCTTTTGAAGTTGATTTGTGTTTAATATACAAATCTACATAAACTTTGAATTATTGTAGCAAATTTATTTTTATATATTTCGTTAACTATACTATTCGATCATTTCCCTTTCTTTCCCTCGAAATTGATATATGTACTTCCAGACTTATTGTCATATTGACCATCATTATTTGTTATATTGGATCGATATATTCATCCTTTTCTGATACGCCTTCATGTTTCCAAAGAACATGAACATGTTCAACATCCTTCAGAAAGGATGTTACTTGAAACCGGAAAATGGTTCGTTGACTTTTGTTACGTATTGAAGTGTTCTGTATTCTTTATTAGTAATGCAGAGCTCAACAGAAGTCAACAAATACGTGACTTATTACAATTTCAGGGCAGAACATCCTGAAACTTTCCGCCTTCTTAGTTTATCCAAAAAACTTTAACCCAGTTTCTCCTGTCAAAAATTAAAGTCGACCATCCCTTTTACGTTCCATTTTGTTTTCTTTTTTTTTTGGAAATAATTAATGTTCCACTTGAGCATACTGTAAATGTTTTGATGAGCTTGCAGAATGCAAATTTGTACAATGACAAGAACAAACTTAGGTTTTCTTGTGCAATGTTCAGTAGGAAGTCAGTGATTTTGCGCGTCACTGTCATCGCTTCAGTTGTATTAAAAAACGCTTAACGTTCTCGTCCTTAGCCATCTCATAATCGAATGATGGAACTTGTGAATTCAGCACTGTGGCCTGGAAGTAATTTGATTTCGCATGATGCTTGTCACGTTTACTACTCAAGTAGATTACATCATATTGTAAAAACACAACTAGAGAGAGAGCAAAATGGCCACTGGGATCGTCACATTCCGAGGTGGACTAAGGCAAATAATAACTGATTTCAGAAAGGTGCACTTTGGATGATTGGTTTCGAGTTATATACAAAATGCTAAAAGCCATAATACCACCCTGAATCCTGACCAACTATCATGGAATTCAATTTTTCGGTATGAATAGTAATGGGTTATCATTTTGAGCGATTTGCTGATAGGCGCCAATTTAGGGATATGTAAAGCTCCTTAGGACTGTGCGACATCCTTTTTGAGGGATATAAACTGGTATTCTACATGTTCTTATTGATTTTTGTTCGTCCTTTCGTCAACTGGTTGTAGGAGTTTAAATTTAAATTTTTTCTTGATTCGTGATTCTTGATACAATTTTGTATATAGTAAAAAGCATTAATTTTTTTTATAACTTCTAATTCCCCAAAAATATAAATAAATAAATAAAATAAATTTGGTTCGGAACATGAAAACTTTTGACTTGTCAAAAATTTATTGTTTTATATTTCAATTATAATTAGAAAATTAAGTTTGTCTTTCACGGGACTGACGAGTTAAAAGAATTTATGGACCACTAAAGTACTGTAAGGAGCCTTTATCGATTTCGTGTATTGAGCGACTGTGTGTAGTACCTCTTTAGCAACGTCTCGTACATTTCCTTCACTTGTCCAAAATATTTTTCACCTATGTGTTTTTGCCATCTTGATCCCTGGAGCTTTTCAACTCAGCGAATTCAGCACGACTTTTCAAAAACTCATTTCACTTTACTTCGCATTTCACATAATTTATGTGATATTTTTGAGGTTTAGACAGATCTGGAAAATATCACTTGTTCCAAAATAGAAACAAATTCCTCTTCAATTTATTTTTCTATTAAACAAAACTAATCTAATTGATATTCGTTCAGTTTTTTTAAACAAGACATTTTGAATGCAACTTTTATTCGAAATAAATTATAAATCCAGTAAGTGGAAAGACATTTTTCAATGAAGAAATTCTAACAACAAATATTTGTATACTCTTTAAGTGTTTAAATATTTTTCCAAGTTGCTAGCAATGAATTATGTTGCATGAAATAACAGTTTATAAATAACCGTACGGTATTTTGAAAGGAGATTTTTATTACCGAGCTGCTTTTAATAAATTTAAAGAGTGGTGAACAAATCTAAAAAACAAATCTTTAGTAAAGAAGGAAACGGAAAACACCCCAACGTAATGGAAATGATAATAGAAAAGATAAATATAGAATCATATCTGCGAGATATTCTGCATGCACGTCAGCATAACAATGTAACAATTGAAAAGGATCTTACAATAGCCCGCAGCAAAGTATCGGTGTACCTTCGACGCATATATATTATATATCAATGATGTGTGCTGGCATTTGAGGTTCAGGTTAATTAATTTGTACGGGCACAGGATTCACATCAGTAAGTGTATTTAATATTTATGTAATAAGCGTACAAATATATTAAAAATGGCACGAGATTCCGATGTACAAATGTCCTTTTGGTATTAGAAATTAAGCTTATTTTTCAAGGTTACGTATTTATGTAATACTAATTATTTTCTTAATTAAATCTAAATTATCCTATAGCGCGGTGTTCAAACGGCCGAGTGAAAACAAATACAATGTCGAATATTGCAATCAATGAAATCGGATCTCAAAAAAAAAAAATTTTCCCTTGTCTTATCAAATGAAATCACAGCATAAATTTGGTCTGGGATACGCTTGCATAGCAATAAAAAGGTAACTTTTAACAGGATGGCCTCAATAAACCCTAACCGTAAGGTTCGTGGACAAGGGTCGGCTATCCTGAGTCAGGGTAGAATCGGCTGTAATGTAACGAATCCGCCAGACCATGTAATGTTTTCGAAGGATAATTAAGCCATTAATCACGGCTGTTATCTGATACTCCAAAATATGACAAAATTAGCTGAATCCTTGAAATAAATTTAGGCTCGATAAAATAAACGCTCCGGCAGATATCTCCATTTAACACCTAAGAAATGTTGTACATCTAAAACAAAAAACAACAAAAAAATGTTTAGGCCTGAAGGATACGACAGCGTTTGCCTGTTATCTACGAAATATAAAAACATTATCACGAGAGCTCATTAAACAGTTTTCTATCTGAATTATTTTTCCTGAGAAACAATAACGACAAATGATTCTTCACCCCTGCCCTCCATCGACAAGAGTTAACTGCGTGTGAATGCAAGGCCGAAGATAATTTCCTACTCGAGTAAGGACTTTATCTGTAAGGGCTAATACCAGCCATCGCTAGTCTTTCTATATTCTGTTTGGATGGAAAAATGTAATCGACGATGATACTTAGTTGCTCCCCACCACCTTTTCATTGAAATTGCTCCATTTTATGGGCTTATGGCACAATAATTACATAAGCTCCCCACGCATACAGACAAACACTTAGGAAGGATTTGCTTGCAGAGCAGCCAGAAAAAACTGAACAAGAGCCAGTCCAAAAGGAATTCAGAATTCGCGAACTTCACTCAAATCATGTTGAAAACCGTCTTAAAATTTATGTTTTAAAGTTAATTGGGTTGCGAGCATTTCCTCAGGAATTTTTCATATTTTCCAGTTTTTAGCAATTTATTATAATATTCTTTCAAGGAGCATAACTGAATAAGGTTGCGTCGTCAGAAGAACGATGTAAAAGAGATCATTTTATGGTCAGCTGTATGCTAAAACAGCCATTTCCACGCTATAAATTTTTTATGAAATAAAAGAGAAACATTTCCACGATTGAGGACTCCAAATAGGAGTGGGTCTTGTTAGGAAATGTGACTCATCTTGAAAACCCCTTAAAGCTATTCCAAACAACAGTTAGCTTAAGATTAAACTTATAAAATAATTCAATAACAATAATTCAATAAAATATAAAAGAACATAACACAACCGTGAACCATAAAGAGATGAATGCGAAAATAGTTGTAAATAATAAGCTAATAAAATAAGAAACGACTTTATTCTCCGCAATTTTCACATATTTTGACAACAGTAAAAAAAAACATAAAAAACATTATAAGTTTGATCATAAATTTTATTTAACATTAATTTCTGAAATAAATTTGTTTTCCATAAAATAACAATTTTATTTATTTCATATATTAAACATTTGCCATATTTTTTTTTATTTAAAATTCAAAAGGAAACATTTAAGTGCCATTTAATAAATTTTAAACAAATAAAATAAAAATTATGTTTCATTTTTATCATTTAATTTTTCTTTTATTGGATTTTTATGATTGTTTTTCAAAGGCAATATTTGTTCAATAATGTTATTAAATCGCAACTTTTTTTCAAAATATTTTATGATTCATCAACATCAGATCTTTAACAACAAATCAATTTGCAAAATGACTTTATCTTTTAAAAATCAATATTCTCGATTATCCAAATGTTTTGGCATTGACTACAGAATGTTTTTTTTGTTTTGAATTGATTAATTTTATAATTGGAATGTTTTTTTATAAATAAAGATAAGAACTTTTAATAATAAATTGTTGCTCCTTGATGTCACTGAAAAAGTTAAACTATATCAAACAATGGAAAGACATTTACATAAGAATTTTAAAATCAACAACAATTAAAGTTAAACGCAATTTAAATGTTCAAAAAATTTCTAAAATAATTGCTGTTTTAGATTTAGTAGAAATTAATTCGTCGAATTTCCTAAAACGAAGGATTTATTTGATAATAATTAAAGATAATTATTAAAAGCAACACATGGAACCCAAATTGAATTGTCCTAAAAAGTGCACGTTTCTGCAATTGAAACTCACTGTTTGTATTTTTTTCCTTTTTGGTAAAAGCGATCTTCAAGAATGCAAAACGAGTAATTTGTATGCGAAACTCAAATAATTTTTAATTGCGAAATGGTTTCGATGCTATAAATTTCATTTTATTTTTCGGTTGTAAACTTGATTTTTTCATTTTTACGAGTAATGTTTTATTTTTGTTTTATTTTAAAAGCCTACAAGAAATCTCACTAGACTTCACAAAGAGGGAAATTTCATCCGACATAAATGACATCTTCTAGGATATTTATCATCATTGAAATAGAATCATCCCGAATCACGTACCAGCAAGGATTTTAATAAATGTTTCGGAATTCTCTCCAATACCCATTTACAAAAATTAAAATTCCGTTCGCTCCTCAAGGATAAATCCCTTCACCGTGTGATATGATATCTGATTTACGCCTACGTCATGTCACTCTCACGTTCTGCACTTTAGGACAACACATGCCTTCCACGTGATTAGGTAGAAAAAGTTTTCTTTACCCATAATACACCGGATGTACGCCATTTACGGAGCTCCTTTTCACCAGCTCCTGTTCAATATGCCCGGAATTTAAAATGCACGTGAATAATAGAATTAGCTGGCATGAGACAGCACGGAATTTCATGCTTTTATAATCTACTCTCGTCGTAACCTTATTAAATTTTCCCATCCGCCCAGTTGCACTGAATTTCCCAGAGCCGCTGGGGGCCACGGAAGCAGATTCCTTTCCTGCTCCTTGTAATCTCACCTGCTATTGCAACTGGATGCAGTATCTTAACCCAGGTTCTATCTGAAGGAAACATTCACCTATTGAGATCCCCACACAATGGGAGATTGGAAAGGGGGTTAAGGAACCATCTGGCAGGTTAATGTATGTTTACGGATATCGAAATGTTGACAACGGCATTACATCTGAAATCGGGTGAGGGGAACGGTGCGGTGATTCATTGCCCATAGTTCATGAATTTATAGTTTTTCTTTGGCAACATCTAACGGGTGATAATATTCACCGCAACATTGAAAGGGGATAAATAGATTTACGGAGTTATTAACTTTGATTTCCAAGTCATGCTGAGGACAGCCGCAGGATGCTCTTTGCATTTGCAATGTAGATTTTGGGCGAGATGAGATCGGGTTAGTTTGTGGGCGATGGGGTTTTAAGCATTTATGAGGGACTGCGGGATCCTGGTTATTTGTTTAGCATTGATGCTGTGTTCCGGAGCAGGTCGCATTGACAAATACACAATTTTATATACTATAAATATTCTTGAAAATATATCGAAAATAACTTTGAGAACCAATGAAATTACAAAAATATTTATTTCCTTACGTATAAGAAATTAAGAAAATTTCTATTTCGAGTGAATAGTGAATAACAAGGAACTAAATAATTTTGCAAACATCTCCTTATATTCGTACTTAATTTTAAGTTTATTAAATTTCCTCTATTTTTTTCAGCACAGATCTGCTACTCGTCATCAGCCTTGCACCACGAACCGCTCTACTGTGGCTAATCCACTTTGAACATAAAAAAAAATGATGAGCTGTAAATGCAATAAATTTTTTACTCATTCACATTTTCATTTAGTGACCTACAAGAAGAACACCATCAACATTTTAAAAGTTTCTGGTTAAATGGCTTCCTTTATGCAACGTTGAACTCAAATCCTTTTACGCATCAAACGCAAAATAAAATGTTTCCCAGTGAAAAGTGTGCTTTTAAATTTTACTCATTCCTTGCAATAAAAATACTCGTCCCTTTTCACATATAAACTCCTGTTCGTGTGTTTGTTTTTCATTTATTTATCTTTTGTCCATGATTTTCTTTTGTGAGTCTTTTAGTAGAAAGCAAAGAAGGGTGTCCTGAATACTATGAATGATATCGGTTGCTTCCGTGTTCTTAATTCTGTGACGTTTTCCTGGTACTTCGATCGAGTTGCGTCACTTGCATAAATCAGGTAATATTAATAAAAGCAAAACACAGTTGCAATCGATAAAGAAGTCATTAAAAGTTTTCTGCCATGAGGATCGCAGGTAGGTGAAGATTTAATAAACAGGAGTAGAAGAGATCTTCACAGGACGATGGTTTGAAGTAAATGGAAAATCCGCTTAAAATTCTCGTCTCGTGAATTAAACTGGATTTTGGATGGCTGCCTTTTTTCGGGTCCTGTAGATAAATGTCAGTGGTCTACCATCCTCAAATCCTGGACCACCGTCAAAGGATGCGTCACCATACAGAGGTAACCGGGAATAACCAGTGTTTCCTTTCTCAAAAGTCAAATCCCCTTTGGTTGGTAATTAAGGTGATTTTATTAACCTAATGGAGTTTTGTGGTTTTCCCTCTTTCTCTTATTTAATTTAATTAAAATTTTGCATCCGAAACCGGAAGCAGAAAGTCCGGCGGCTCTGCAGCTCAGCCTGCAACTAAATCGCAGCCGTGACCTGGCCCAGTGGTCGCGTTGCAGTTCTCGGGATCCTTGACCATGAACAGGCTCAATTAGGTGTCCTCATTTGGTCAACGCAAACACTCGCCCAGCGCATTTGGGGAGCGCCCGATCACCAGGATATGGTTCTGAGCAAGCCATTCGGTCGGGTTAATCGCAGGAGAATTCGTAGAGCCGTTGCTCACGTACCAACTGTAAGTGGTCGTGTGGGAAAATTGAGCTTTTACGAAATAAGTTGCTTCCTCACGAGCCGTACGTGTGCAAACGGACAATGGGTGGAATAATTATATTTGCTTTTTCGTGCTATTTCGACCTTCATGTCGGTGGAGTTATGTCCTTTCAGGACCCACCTGCCTCATTGATGTGCTCGGATATTGAGAAAACATAAGGTCGTGCCATATACCGTTAAGGACACTGAAGTTTCTTCATGAAATTCTGATGTCGCGTTTATAATCAGTGATAATTTTTCATAGTTATTATGTCAAAATACTATATTATGTCGAAATACTACGGTGGGCATAATTTCACGACCGTCCACTGTCGATACTATCAACCCTTTTTTGAGATTGATCATAAAGCTACTTCTATGACCCCCTCCCCTCCCCCCTCCAATTGGGCTTGGTTTTGTAAATCAAACCCCATGGAACTAATCAAGAATTTTCCGTAGGAATTAGCCTCAGCATTTTCCAGTTAATTAAAAGTAATTTGTTGCTGAATAATGTGAAGGAATTTTGAATATTACGATACAATGACATTGAAACTGACGCCATATTTTCTTTTAATTTAATTTATAAATTATTATATTTGATATCATTTTATACATCTGCAATATAAGAATTATTTTTGGGGGGAAACAAAGGGATAGAAAAAAAAATACTATTCAAATATTGAAAATTAATTATTCAAAATATAAGGGGTACAATTAGGGGATGAAAGTGTGTATGAAAACTCGCCATGAATAAGGACAGAGGTCGGTATTCCTCTTTGAGCTTTATGTAAAATCCAAGAACATTTAGTCAAAGATAAGGCCCTAAAGTTATAAATTTTTGAAAATAGGTATGGGGCGGGTTTTATTGGTTCCAACAATATTTACGCATATGTGTCGTATAGAACTGTTTCCCATAGTTCGCGCTACAAAAGAAATTGGTTAATTTTTTTGATGATTCTATCATAGTCGAAAGGTTTTCCTTAAAACGTCACAAATACACAAATCCCCAAACAAGCAAGTTTTCGCGAAGTTAATGTAGATGAATAAATAATATAATTTTAAATAGAAAGCGTTGCATAGTAGGCGGGGATGGGCGGAACAACGCACGCAGGGTACTTCTAAGTCTACAATAAAAATTCTTTTTGGGAGAGAAAATGGTAGATAAACAAAAAATACTACTGCAATTTTGAAAATATGTTAAAGCGGTAAATTTTACATAAAATGAAAATCTACGTTTGTGTGTTGCCTAATTTTAAATTCAAAGCATGTGACTATTTTGGAAAAATTATAAAAATTAACATCACTTAACATCGTGGATCTCAAATAAATTATTTTATCTCCTCAACCAAGTAATTAAGTGATGAAAATGTGTGAAAATGTTAAAATTATTTTTGTCTTCTATTCTCATAATCACCCACATTTAAAACATAATTCCAAGTGTTTTATGAGCTTTGAATCTGATAATTAACAATTTTATTGGTTTAAAAAGTTCCCGTAATATTTTGTTATTTATTTAACTCAAAATGGGTTTAATGGCTTGCTCGCTGAGATTTTCCTCCACATTAAAAACGAAAGTTGTATGTATTTCTCAGTTTCTGTAGCCTTACGAATTTCATCCATCCTCAAGTTAACAAATTTGTTTAAGCAATAAATATTAATTCACATCGTTGAATCTTAGTCACTTCCCGAGAATATTGTATTCTATCGAAAGAAGAGAGGAATTAACGTCCGCCTACAAGTATCTGGGTTGCTAGGCACCCCTAGAGAACACATTTGACGAATATTTTCATAAAATAATGGAACAAAACGCTTCCACAGATTTTCCACACAATCGTCAGATCAGTTTTGAAAAAATCCCGGCATCGTGCTAAACATCGCGTCGTTCCCACTGTTTACGAATAAAATTCGATTTTGAAACGCACAAAACGACGCGTATTTATTTTTCCATCGGCTTCTGTCGTATCGGTTACGAGGGTGATTGATAGCTGTCTAAACGTTTAGCATCTAAGGTTGGACTTTTCGTGACGCCGGATCTGATTGGCCGGGTGGTGTAAGTAATGTCTCACTATAACGAATACAACAACAACATCAAAACAACAGAAAAAAATATATGTATTTCAAAATCTATGCATTCCATTGTAGTACAACAACGCTCAGTGTTCCGCGGTAGCGATCATCTCGGATCTTGTAAAAATAGATTTTTCACTACTTTCTCCACGCAGGGAGATTATTGGCCCAGAATAGTGGAGTACTGCGGGACGCTGGCGCGATGGTGGAATACTTTGATAATTGTCCCATGGTCATGTGCTCCGAAAAGTATTATAATCAGTTAGTCGCGTTTGTATGCCGCTGTGACGTCGGTGCATCGCCAGTTGCACTTGATTTATTACCCGATATTACTTCGAGTAGGGTTAGTGGAACACAGTTTCGATTATAGTGTGTTTGGTTTCTCTGGTGAATCTATTTTTGTACGCGAAGAAAACAATTTTACACGAAATGAATACCGAAATGCAAGAGACAAGTGAGTATGGCAATTCAGCATACACGGTTCCGGTCCTTGTTCGTCGATATCAATCGGGCCCAGAGATCTCTGTCCTGCATCAACAGGATTTTGATGTGGTGCAGTGAATCATTTGCATGCTTCGATATTTTGCTGATAGCTGTTGCACGCCTGTCCACAATTTCACGGAAATTCATCATTTTTCGTAAACAAAACAAACACACTGTGTCTACCTCACTGGTGCTACATCCTCTGTGCTGTGATTAATAATTACACGATGCATTAAAGGTGCAATAAATTGCATGCTGTTCTCATTGGCTGCAAGCCAATTACACACCGATGGATTTGTGGAAGATCAGGAGTGAACGTGACGTGCAAGAAATCAATAAACCATCACTCCACCCTTCATTTGTTAATTATTAAACAAATTAAGGAAACATTGTATTGTTTTTGTAAACAATTCGGATAATCCATTGAGCCACTAAATATGTGGTATGTCAAAATGAAGCGCTCAAAATTACTAAGTTATCATCAATTTATAAATCTGGCTATTCGTGCTGAGCTTCGATTTCCAAAACCAAAATTCCGAACATATATTTTCAATGATTGTTTGCTGTTTGAAAAACGTAAACAGATTATTTCGCTTATACATGCAAAACAGTTCTGTTAGTTAACATTACTGAAAGTTTGTTCGGATTTACGGTTATCCTCTGCAATACAACATAATTTTACCTAATTGTAAACAAATATTTGGGGAGATTGTAAACTACATTTTGTAAAATTCTTTCAAAATTATGCTTTGTGAATATTTTACAGTTATAAACATTTGTGTTTTGAAATCACAGAAAAACCGCACAGAAAAGAAGAAGACACAGAAAAACTCACAAATTTATGTATATTACAATATATTTAAATCTCTTTATTTATTTCGTTTACATTCCACAAAAACAAATAAAGTATTTAAATAGCTGAAAGAAACTCGTTGATGATTTACTAAGATAAAATGTGATATTTCTTACACTCAAAACAAACAAACAAACAAACGAACACGTATCCTCATTCACAAATCCATGGACGCCAGTAATTCCCCGTTTGACACTATCGATAATTGGCGGGAACTTTTATCCAATGGCTGACTGCAGTTATCAAATGATTGCTGTATTGAACGTCAGTTAAAACCTTTCAAATAATTACACAATTACAGTTGCTATCATTTGCGTTTTGCTGAACTTTTGCTACAGAAAAATGAAAGATTATTTATTGTGATAGGAATTCTCTTTTGTAAACGTTTTCTTCTCTTTATTTTTTCATTGACTCATAGACTCAATTTGATATTCTGTATTCCATCAACAAAAGCATGCAACTGAACAAATAAATATCAGTGCTTTTGTAGTGACCATGTTTACACTTTAATGAAGTCTGGTACTTTAAACTAAGTGTTTTGAAAACACATCAGATTTAAAAAGTAAAGATCAAAATTGTGAATGCTGTAAAATTTTAATTACTCTTTAGTGTTACATTCGTGGATGTTTTTTGACGGTAATTTCATGCTTGATTTTGACTTTGTTTTAAGTATCAGAAAATTACACAAAATTTTCACTATTTCACGAACCACATTGTTCTATTTTTAACTTTCAAAGAACTTTTCAATGACCGACAATTGTTCAAACAAATTGGCGGTCACAAAACAACATCGTGTAAACTGTATATTTGTTTTTTAAAAATTATAATTTTTGAAAAATTTTTGAATTGAAAGACGTCAAAAGTTTTAAATAAGTTTGTCAGAGATTGTTCTGTGTTATGTAAATTCCATGTTGAATGCACTTTTGCATTAAAATGATATACAATTATAACTGCAAGTCAATTTGTTATTGCATTTTGATGTTCTAGAACTGTCCGTCAGTGCTTCTGGAATAGCAGTAGAAGTTGAACCGTGCTGCAGTAGACGTGCTGCTCGACGCGTTACGTTTGGCGACCAAAACCAATCCTGGTGTCCATGTCCAATTAAACTTGGAACTTGCTTTAGAAAAGGTAAACAATTTCTCCATTCCCCAATAATTCACAATTGCTAACTTTGTTCATTGTAGTCTGGTTGAAAATGCGAGGAAGCGAGGGCAGCGAAACGAGTGAAGGTCAGAACTACGACTATTATGAATGTAAGTCATTTTCAAAACAGTCGATAGTTTCTGTGACTATGTTTTGTTTAACAAAATAACATTTGAACAATTTACCTGTGAATTAATTAACAATATGACAAAATTTAAATGACAGTAAAACTATTAATTTTCTTATTATAGTTGAAACAACATTTTATAGATAAGAATTAATTAGACTTTGTCTTTAACCGTTTTATATCATCCTGCCATTGAATAAATGTGAAAGACAATTAACAATATTAATGATCATGAGTTTACAAATATATGTATTACTTAATGCAAACACGATAAAGTTATAAAAAATAAGGGTCTACTTTAGGGAGTCGTTTCCCAAAATTCAATATGCTTTTTGATAATGGAAACTTTGTAGGATAAACATTTATGGACCAACAAAGACAGCAACACAAGCCACTTGGGGATTAATACATTCATTGCTATCTTCGAAACATTTTGCTGTACAGATTTGCTTCTTCCATATGTTTTCGTTTAACCCTTTCCCGATTTCATTTAGTGCATATTCAACTACATATTTGACCAGAATTTCACTTCAAAGTGACCAGAAGATATACCGGAATTAATGTCGTTTGTAACTGTCAAGATATCAGATAACACAATTCCGTAATACAATTTATTCATATTTCGTTTTCCGCAAAACGAATTTCCTAAAAAAGAATTTGATTAGAAACTCTGTTTCCATATTGTTGCTTCAACTTAGTAGAACGACACAGATAAGGGGTGCGTGCTTTGATCATGAAAGGGTGGTATTTAGTTAGTTTTCCAAATTGAATTTAAATGTTTATGTTTATCCAACGGCATTTACTTTTCAACTTTTAATTAACTCCTTTGATGCACTCCCCCAAAAATTTCGTTCAACCGAACCATAGAATTCATAAAACCACTAATCTATTTGCTCCTTCTCAAAATAACGCGAAATTAGAGGACATGTACGCAAATAAATGACACCACCACAAAAACCGTTTCGTATTTCACAAGGATATAATCCATGATAAAATTCCGGAAACTCGATATTCTCTTCGGATTAAGTTTTTTATTAATTAGTTGACCACTTCTTCTATTTGCCTTGAACAATTTCAATTTTCACCATCCATTTTTCTACTATACTATTTTTCCGAGAATTTTTCCTCAAGGCTTAATTCACTGGTGACTGAAAAATTTCCCACATCTGTTGCTTGGCAACCCTCGGTGGGAGAACTGAGCCACTCTCCGTTTATCATTCGGTTTAACTAGAAAAGCTTTTTGCCGAAAAGGATCAAATTCCCGAGTGGAATATTCGCGAGAATAGAACATATCCGACAAGTGTTCACAAGCTTTTGAGCTGCCAGATGAAAGTGCCTACCGCAACATTCTGGACTGAAATTCCTGCGGGAATATACAACGGGAATGCAGACTTCTTTTTGGTATAGAAGATGGTTTGAAGAACTTCGACAAGGATGCTTTTTTTATCGCCGTTTTTAAAAGTCGTCATGCCCAATCCCAATGCCAATGCCCATTGTATGTTTTCTATCAACAAAACTGTAAACGCTTTCAATCACATTTGTTGTGCCTACGTGAATTATATTTTTCATAAATTCTTCTCTTTGTACCTATATAAAAACACGTAAAAAAATCCGAAGTAAAATCGTAAATGCTAAGCTGCTTTTCAACAAATTCTGATGGTATTATTCTTGCAATAATTTTAAAAAATGTTTTTCAACAGCGATTTACAGATACAAAAAGCTTCAACAACGTTGTTCGAAACAAGTATTATGAAAAATGATAACTTTTCGTGGAAGATAATTGAGGGATTTTTGAATAAAAATACAGTAATAGCTCCCCAATCCATATCCGCTTTATTCCGCATGTGGCGCTAATCTGATACGCTCCTTTTATCCATTATCCACTCGACAATCCGATTGGCAGTAAAGCAATCCGACAATCCGGATTTCGTCGCAATTTCGAACTTTTTCATACTTTAAATTCCGTTTAATGGCATTTTTTAGTGTGTTCTTTTTATTTTGAATATAATTCTAAGTGCCGTTATACAATATTCAGGGAAAATATAGAATTCCACGGAATACATCACATGAAAATGTCGATTCCACTTTTTATTGGTTTATTGGTTTTCGTTAATATAGTTTTTTATGAAATTTATAACATATGTACATATAACAAGAAATAAGTTGTATTGTATTATCAGTTGGCCGTTGGGTCAATCCATAATAAGTGGTCCAGAGTTGGTAACTCGACCATTTTAGAAAAACATCATATTTTCCCTATTGTTTCTATCGTATGTAAGACATTGAGAACACTTTTTAAAAAATATCCATCGTAAACCGTTTTAGTGTGGCGCTGGCGGTAATTTCTGTTTGGGAACCGATTCCATTCCAAATTCCCGATTCATTTCCAGTTGGAAATATTGAATTATGAAGAGCCCTTATTGGTCTATAAATACCTAAACAAATTAGCACTTTATTATTTTAAACACATTCACTTTAGATTTAAAGGAATAAAAGCAAAAATAGCAAAAATGTGGACTAGTTGCAAACACAAAAATCAGAGTGACTAGAAAAACAAAAACGGCCGCCACCCTTAAACGGTCTAAGATAGAATTTTTATGAAACGTGTTCTCAATACAATACATACCTACAATAGAAGCAATAGGGGTAATATGAATTTATCCTGAAATGATCATTTATTTTTTTTTTTTGGAATTTGGACCACTTCATATAAATTTTCCCGGTTATCTCTATTGTACTCGGTAATCCGAAATGATCCATTAATTAGTTGACAAGGATTTGGAAAAATTACAGGATTTTAAAAGTATTTCAATTACAACACTTAGAAAAATAAATAACAATTCTTCAATAATGGAAATTTGAAGTTTCCAAATATTTTCTGGAAGCTTATGTTAATTTATAAAATAATTTTGTTCAGCATAATAAAACATTAAATGCATCCTTTCTGAATGTAATATCTAAGCCAGATTACTTTTATGAAGCGACTTTTAAAGCTATTGCCACTAACAATAAGTTAACTAAGTTTTAAAAACTCAGTTTCATTAAGTTTTCATTGAACTACTTTACGACAATTCTGTGTTCCAATAAAAATGGAAATTCATTTCCACTTTCACCACAATCGTCCTGTAACAATCAGATTTGAAAATTAATTATTTTTCATTGGCAATGGCGACTTGAAGCTGTTGAATGTCTGTTAAAAGTTTATTCTGTTTTTGTCTAATGTGGATCAAGTGAAACAAATGATTGGCAAAAAGGGGAATAATTGGCGAAACGCCCACATAGAATCCTATTAGCGTTCAAAATGGCTTAATATAAAACCCTTAGAGTGTGCAGGTGCACTGAAAAGGACTATAGTCTACCAGCATGTCGACATTTCAAATACATTCTGCCGTATAAGAGGAAAAGATTAAAATAGTTAAGAGGATTACAAACGTTTACCAAACTCTTATTGACATTAAAACGATTTCACGTTTCGTTTTATCACAAAACGAACCCAATGAAATTCTAATGGAAGTGGGAACAGTGAACACTCTTGTGAAATTGCATTCAAACATGGGCGTCATTCTGATAAAATAGAAAACAATTTTCGCTATTTAATAAATGGTTTTGCACGCAGTTTATCTGTACTGTAGCAAGCGATTAAAATGTAATCATCAATTGGTGACAATAAGGCATAAATGCATTATTCGATGAATGTACATTGTACATGGGCTGGGGCCTTGGGGGTGAAATTCCATCGCGGCAACACGAATTAATTGGGATGCATTTTGCCCAGAGGATGGTTCCTCCTGGAATACATTCAATTTAATAATCCCCATACACTTAGGATTATCATCAATTAGATGGGATTGAAATCAAAATTCGATATTTGCTGAAGTCTTCATTGTGCAGTACTCCCCCATCACTGTGCACATATGCAATAAATATTTATGGAATTCAATGCACGGCAAAACCGTTTTATTCTTGAAACGATGTTGAACTGAATTTAAAATACAAGATCAACGTATTTGGAGCATTTCGTTATTTAGATGGAAGCAATTATGAACCAACGAATCCATTCACAAATTCCATTTAATTGTACTGAATTTGAATATTCCTCACTATGCAGGATTTTTTAAATTGCCTACGTGATTTCCGGCATGGAAGAATTGCGCAATTTTTAATACGCTAGTTATGGAAAATATCAATCGAAAAAAATAAAAATATTAATTAAAATTTTTGAAGCATATCATTAATCGAGATTTATGATTTTTTATTTTCAAGATAATTGAACTAATTTAAAGTAATTTTCCGAATACAAAATAATCGAAAATACAATTTTTTACAACCATGAATACCCCCGAGACACGAGAGTTCTTAATTGAGTTACTGACGTCAAAATGATGTAACCCTTGTAAATTTCCTATACCAAACTCGACTTACAAATCTACATGCTACAACTCGATTAGATTCGATCTACTGCTGTCAGCGTCATTTTGTTATATTTCGTGTTTTTGGAAGAAATACTTCGTTACAGCAAATTATAAACATATTATATTTTATTTTTTTCGTTCTTGCAAGAAATTAAACAGACCGCTCTTTCGGAAATGGTTATTTTTACTTTACGTCAAATGTCAACTGATATGTCAACAACTAATTCTGGTCGGTGACGGTGGCAGACGACAAACCGAACCAAATATCAATTCCAACCGAAATAACTAAAAAATGACTTTGATTTGATTATAACTTAAGAGTCCACTTTTAAATAATCAAAAAACTTCTGCATCATCAAATTGTGCATGGAACTTCGGCGTATATTTCTAAAAATATAACAAATTTTCTGTTTCGGTTACACTCAACTGTTCATTACTTATTGTTTTATTAATTAAAAAACTTAATTAGCTTCGCGTGATCAGGTTCCAACTCCATATGAAACCAGATTTATTTTTAAATTTCCTTCACTGCACTGATCGGTGGAAAATTAACAATTCATCAATGCAACGGTGAACTTTATTCGATTTTTAAAATAATTAAATAATCGGAAAAATTTTTGAAAGTTCAACTTGAAACAAGACGGAGATAAATTACAGTTCAATGTTAATTAACACTAAAAATAATATTCCCGTGGCGTTAATTTTAAAAATTTTATATTCGAAAATAAAATGAAGATTGATATGTTTTGACGTTGGGAAAATAATGATCGATTGGAAATCATTGCAATGTGTTGATGAATTTCACGTTTCGATATAAATAGTTGTTGAGAGTTCACGTGGGACGTGACCATGATTTTGTGTGATTCATATATCAAGAGCAAATATTGAACGACACACTGCATCAGGACAGTTGTCCTTATTTAGCATTTCCCATCGGGTTTTCCAGAATTTGAATTATGTTTGGCAGAATGGCGAATTTCAAATCAACACATCAATTCGCATTCGGTCATAGACGATGTTCAGTTCCACTTGCGACATCTACGCGAACACTCCATAGCTGGGGGCTATTAAAAATTAAATTGCAATATCAGACGCAAAATAGAACTGAAGGGTATCTAAATGAAAGTGGTTATTTGCTCGAAAAAGAGTTCAGCGATGGACCTCGAGGTACAGACCAATGAGCATTTCGTCCGGATGTTTGTGCTGTTGCTCTGGAGGGAGGGGGAAGGGGAGCAGGGCATGATGCTCGTTTTGCATTCGAAATGTTCAGTTGCCTGCATAAATGGAATGGTTTTTATTTTTACTAAAATAAAACGTTTAAATTGTCGCAATTTTAACATGCGGCATACAATGATTCTTCACACTTGTGTCACTGTGTGAATGCAGGTGATGTCTTCCAAGCCCGATCTTCGCGCTCCAGTTTCTCGGTTGCCTTTTCAATAAGTAGTATCATCATATCCTTGATTAAATGAAACTCAGCATATTCTGCTACTTTATATTTATTGCGAGTATTGCTCCATTGCCAAGGATTCGATTAGGATGGTAACAAGAACTTGAAAACCAAAACGAAAGGACTTTAATAGGGCGCGGAAAAATGAATAACAATAAAAAAAGTTCACAAATGTAATTGCATTAAAAAAAAAAAAAACAAAGAGATAAAATATATAATTTTTAATTATAAAAACACTTGATTAAGTTCCAAAATTATTTATTTAATTACATGAGGCGTTTCGCCTTCTCAGGGCATCATCAGATTTGTGACTGGTTATAAAATTTCTAAAATACATCGTGGAAGAGTCTAGGTTCAAGAAGAGGACTGGTATAACTGTAATCAATAATATCGTTTACAATATTCTTTCCCTGAAACTTTGCTTGTTTAATTTCTAAAATTTCGAACCTATCCATTACCCTACCTCCCTCCAGTCCATGCATTATTCTAACGTTATCTTCCGAAACTGTGTGTCCTGTCTCTTTTAAGTGTTTTGAAATGGCCGACTGTGGTACAGCACTTCTTACTCCTGTTATATGTTCTTTAAGACGCTTTTTAACCGATCTTTTAGTTTTTCCTATGTAGATCCCAGAGCATTCCCCACAACTACTCCCATATACCCCCACTCTTTTCTAAATTATTCTCCTTTTTTTCCAATTTGTTATTAGTTAAAATATTTTTTAGAGATTTTTTATTAAAGAATGCAGGCTCTAAATTGTATTTTTTAAATATGATTTTAATTTCTTCTGCTGTCTCTTCTACATACGGGATCTTTTTCCAAACTTTACACGGTTTCTCTATAGGGAAAATTGATTTTTTAGCAATATACTGAGCTTTTTTCTTTACTAAATTATACATGTCTTTTTGCTATACCCATTATTCTTGGCAATTTGTATGATTTTTTTAAATTCTTTATCAAAGTTTACTTGTTTCATGGGGACTCTCATTAGACGATCTACCATAGCATGGAAGGCTGAAAGCTTTACATTCCATGGATGATCGGAATGGGCTGGGATAAGCACGTCCGTAAATGTATCTTTCCTAAAATTTTCAAAATTGAATTTATTGTTTTCTATGTTTATTTTCACGTCCAGAAAATTTATGTTATTATAACTAATTTCTACCGTAAAGTGGATATCGTCATTTAATCTATTTAAAATATTGTTAAAATAAAATAAAATAAAATAAAATATTGTTAAGATAAAATATAGTTTTTTTTTGTAGTTATACTGCAATGAAATGGAAGAGAAGAACATCAAGAAAAGTGGAATAGTTTTTCCAACAAAATGTATTTACATTCAAATATACCTAATTAAAAAAAAAATTGGATTCAGAGGAGTACACATAAAACAGAACAATTCAATAACTTTACTTTAATGTTTGCTTTAAATTTACTGAAGGTTATTAAAAATGCATTTTATTTTTACCTTGAAAGTAATTTTTCTTATGAAAAAAATATTGTTAAGAAGTTTACTAAAAGATAGTAAATTATGGACATCGTAATCCCAAGCTTTTTGTACACTAAATTGTGTGCGTATATTTAAAGCCTTACTGCAGGACTTTGAGATTAATCCCAGGATTTTGAGGGCAGGATTTCTGTAGCAGATTTCACGTTTAGCAATTTGTTAAAATAAACATTCTGACTAAATTTCTAATTAAAAAAAATAATTGTTTTGTAACTAGAGAAAATAATGAAGACATTAAGAATAAATTCATAGGTTTGCTTTTATACTTATTTCAAAAAAATATTCGAAAAAGTCGATGATGTTCAGTACAGGAATCCAAGAACTTGCGTAATCTATATTTACGGGAAATTCGAGTTACTCGGAAACCTAACGTTTCGAATTACATACGTATGTCGGGGGATTCCTTTCCTCTATATGAATTCCAGTCAACTTTAAAATTACTGATATTTGGCAAAACTTGAGATAAGTGTGCGAATCTTTCTTAAGTTTAAAACCAAGTTTTATTAACAAACAAAATTGCTGTTGTTGAATTCGTTGAATGAATTTCATACTTTTTGAAGCAAGTGCAACGATTGAGATTACCATAAGGCTTTAGTTTGTAAGACACATAAATGCAGTTTTATTATTGTTCTCATATTTGTATATTTTTTCTAAAACGAACTTTTCATTTAACAAGGAGCAGATACAGAATGGAAGGTATCGGTGCAAGCAAAGGATGACTATAAATTTTAAAAAATTTTTTCAAACATTGATAAAAGATATTTTATAATATCAATTTCTTTAACTTAAATTTCCTCAAAATATTTATAAAACAAAGTTGGACGAATGTAAAAGGATAATTACTTATATTTTCAGTAATTTTAAGTAGTGTAATGTTTTAATGTTGAGTTATACCGCGGACAGACGAGAGCACTTAATCGAGTTAGTGAAATTACGTAATCTAGTCTAGTCTGCCACCGAGGGATTAGTTATTGACACAACAGTTGACACTTGGCGTAAAGTAAATGTATAATGGATTGGCGACAGAGCCGTCAGAGAAAAGAAAATGTGTTTATATACTTACGTCATTGTGCATTAAATTTGATGTAACACCAAAATGACATTTCACAGCTGATAACTTTTTAGTGCAACTATTCACTAGTACGTAGCCAGTACGGCGCTGCCAGCAGTTGATCGAGTCTAACCCAGTTGTAGCAGGTAGATTTGTCAGTCCGGTTTGGTATAAGAAATTTGCCTCATTTTGACGTCAGTAACTCGATTAAATACTCTTGTCTGTCGGGGGTATTACCTCGTCTTTGCTAATTGGTGCCGCTCCTCCTTGCACTAAAGTTTTCGATCGCATCACAAAAACTGAAAATAAATACTGTCATTTAAAAACCCATATAATATACTCGGACAATATTCTTTATTCCTGCAGATCTTGTTGGCTCCTCTTCAGTCCGTTTCACTGACAATAACATCTCCTTAGTTCAAGGCAACGGAAAATAAAATTTGTTTAAAACGTGTCCTTTCAGTATTATATTATTTATATCTTTTAAAATTGATTCATATTTGGGAACTTTGCTTTATTTTTCTGAATAATGATAAAAAAAAATATCTTATTATGAAAGCTGAATATCAATTGAGAGCCAGTTTCCATCGGTTGATCCTATCGGTCGCGCTTCACTCAAGATATTTTTTTTTCAGTTCCCTCCCTTCAAATATGTTTATGTCCCGTCAATTTTAATGTAAATTCTATTTCAAAATCCAGGATAACGTGCGGGGATAAAAAAAATCTCCCTTCATACTTGAAATCTGAATAATTTTTTCGATGATTTCAATTTTTATGCATAAAAACGAGAATTCGTAACAAACAGATGATTTCGAGTGGTACAAAAAAGCTTACAGTCTTTCAAGCCACGTTGGTTTTTTTCCCTGTTCCCCCCTTTGTTTTCTTTTTTTTCCATTCGATTTTTACTAGGACGACATTCCACTTGAAGACATTGAGCGTTTTCAGTTTCTTAATAAGTCAGATTAATTTCTGTGATACAGAAACAGAGAGGAGAACGAGATGGTGTGAATTGTCCTTAAGTCTGACAGAAGCGAACCCATTCATAGGCGATTTCCGGGACAAGGATTTCATTGTTGAAGGAGATTCTCGGTCTCTGATCTGGACCCTGTGAATATTCATTTTCGCCGCGACAATGCGCCCGACACCACTTAGTTTCTATCGCGATAAAACTAGCGGCTGTAGGTGAAGAATAAATTACGCTGGGACACGGACATCTAGGATCAAGGAAGGGGAATGGGAATGGGAATGGGAAATTCTGCACCGTGGAAAAATCGTCTTCGCGTAGTTTTTCTCTATCCTGAATGGTTGAGATGGAAAGCTGTAAACGCCGGGTCTAAAGCCGGCAAGTCCTGCTCGAGTGAGTTTCCATCAGGCAATAATTAGGCAACCGGAAAGCTTTTCCTCAAAAAATTTCCCAAACTTGCTCAATTGCGGTGCGATTCGGGGTATACTTGGGAAATTCTCTGGCGAGTGAAATTCGTTTTGTATCTGAGGAGGAAACGGAAAGCAGACGGTCGTCGTCTATTCATGGGATTTTCACACAGTTTTCGGGAAACTCTCATCTCGGTATGACGCGCGCCAGCTTCGTGGAGCATCATCAGTTGTTGATAGCGTGAAGGATCAGTTTGCAATCAGTTTAAACTTGAGCGCAGTTGTTTGGTGTCCAGGGATTCGAGCGGACGAACATTCGAGTGTGACTATCAAAACACGAATAATCGTGATGCTAGTGATTGAAGATTTGTTTGCGGAGGATTGAATATTTTTGATAAAATAAGAAAAAAAACAGAAGAAGTAAATATTATAAGATTGTGCTCGTTTTTGACGAGGGTTCAACTTCAAACATCGCATTTTTAACGACTTGTTCAGGCGACCGTTGAGATCTCCAGGGTTCAATCTGGACTTTGAATTCAATTGTCCTGCCAGTAAATCCTTCTAATTTTGACCCAGCGGTTGCGGTTTTAAAGCGCTCATTTCTCATTGTTAAAGTTCATTATTTTGTTCGTTTAAATGAAATTTCCTCGCTGTGTGTAAAATTTCATTAACCCCAGGCGAAAGTCCATTAACGGTTTGTAATTAAACATCACTTGGCGCAAGTTAGTTGCAAATTAACACTACAGATTCTCTGGTTAAAAAGGTTAATTATTTAAAAAAAAAAAATCAAAACAAACAGAACATAGCGAAAGAGGAAAATATCAGTAAAACGTTGAGAGCTTGAAAAAAAATCACAAAATAGAAGAACAGCTGAGGACTTACAAAGAGCCTGTAAGGAGTTGAGGACAGGACTACGGAAGGTAATTGCAACATTGCACAAACATGAAAATTCAGACACTCAGCTAAAAGATCCTTTTCAAAAGTAAGGTTCCTTGTACAAAAATCTGTTTTAGTGGAAACTGTCGTCGTCTGCTCCCTCTTCAAATTGTATACCATTAAGTGTAAAAGAAAGAAGCGAAAAATTAATAGAAAAAAATCTAAGATACACAAAGGAGGAGGAAAGTTTTTTGTTGTTGTTGTTTGAAAAAATTTATATATATATATAATATATATATAATAAAAAAAGAAGAAAATCGTGCTGTGTTAATCAGAAGTTTTGTGAATTTCCAGCAAAGAGGCTTTTCGTGCACATAATACACTTGCATAAATAGTATACGTAAGCACTACCTTAATTAAGAAAAGTGTGCTCGAAAGCATCCCGAGGGGATGGTTGGTTCCAGTGGAGAGGATACCATCAGGTCCCCCGAGTAGATTGTTGGCGTGGATGATTTCATCCGACAGCAGCTGAATCAACATATGTTGACATCTAATTAGGTGAGAGCTCTAATTAAACAACCAAATTTTGTTTGTATTTCCTCCTGCCGTTGCAAAACATTCCTGTCTTTATATTATTCGTAATATTAAAATATAATAATATCAACCAAGTTCGAAATAAAGAAAACCAATAAAACGTAATTTGCCTAACAAATCACATTAAGTTTCCATTTTTCTTTGCTCGGACATTTTCAACGACGATTTGGCGCCGCAATGTCCTGTTTCTTACTCCTTATTTATCCTTTCATTGTAAATGGGAAATTCAAAAAAATCATATATGTTTACTCTTTTCAACAAAATATTTCGCGGTCAATTAACATTATTGAAAGATGATTTAACTCCTGTTTTCGCTTAAAATTGCTAAACATTATAATTTTGTTGGTTTTTGTTTTCTGTTTTGGAATGGAATTGAAATGGAAATTAATCAGTTCCATTATTCTTAATCTGACTAAATTTTCCAAATTCATTTGTCTTTGTCAATAATCACACGAAACGATTTCAGTGAAAAATGTATCTAATAATCCTGCAATTGATGTTCTTGATGGTCCTTTTAAGGGATCTTAAAGCACACCTGAATTATTCAATTTGTTGTTTGACGTACAAAATAAAAGCAAAATAAAACCAAAATAGGAGCATTTGCCTTTTTGCAGGACTTAAAAATGAACATCATAAAAAAAATCACACAGTTAAGTAAAATCGAAAATTAAAATCAGAAAAATAATAAATTTACGAATATTTGTTTAAAATCTTTTAAATTACCTAATTTTTTGTTTTTTTTTTTTTTTGGTTTGTTAGAATTTAAGAACCGTTTGTAAGCAAAAATTTGATTTGCAAATATTGCATTGGTGGCTTGCAAAACTAATTCAAATTATGTGTCTAATGTAATTATTTTGATTGTCAATTAAACTTGGTTGAATTTAAAAGTATGGTTTCCATAATTAATAATTATAAACAAGAGTGTGTTGTTTGTCCTGGTAGACGACGAGGAAATTATTTCTGAGAACTTTTGAAACGACCTGTAATTAACGTTAGGACGTAAGGATGGATCTTTTGATCAATTTTATGGTGATGTCTATCGGCGTGTTTGAATAATAAAATAATTGAAATGGAATAACTGATAATGATGGAAGCTCACGTGGGAGTCCTTTGCAGTGAATTTTCCGCAAATTGTGGAGTGTCTTTCAGTATGAAGTGAAATTTCTTGCAATTCAAACGTGAATGTGAAACTCTGTGATTGAAGACGAACTTTTTATTTTCTTGGTGATGAAAATATTTTCAACAAATTCAAACTTTGTAATTGTATATTTGTGCAGGTAAAATATAAATGATAATTATACCCAAGCAAAAACTGTTTTCACAGTCATTTTTTGCTCATTGAAATTTCTTTTCTAACGCTACCGTTTTAAAATACATTAATTGAGTTACTTCAAAATTGTTCAAGTCATATTTGCTAATTTTATCTTCTTTTACATAATTTGTTTATGAACAAATGCATATTTAATAATTCTAATTTCATTTCTTATTTATCGAAAAACTATAAATTGTGAAATATTTTTGCAATTTACAAATATGTACAAGTGAAATAAGTGAATTTAGAAACACAGCTTTGTTTTATTTACTAATTGCTTAATTTTAATTTTAATTTAATAATGTTCATGCAAAATTGTTTCATTACATAACAAATTCAATAACGAATATAACAATAAATATATACTTATTTAATTCTAAAACATTTGTTTCCAACAAAACAAAATCAAGTCGCGTCACCAATTCAGTTTGACAAAACTTTTGCGTCCTTTGTTGTACCTACATTTAATTGTTTATATTTATTTCGTGGATGTAAATATTTTTTGCATAATGCGTTTTTTATTCAGCCAAGCTTTATACCATTGCTTGCTGAAATGTATTTCGGATCGTTGTTTTGTAAAAAACTAGTAACAATGGCATTTTATTTCCCGCATGGGAAGCATCGTTTCTCCTATTATTTCTATATATTGTACAGCAGCGTGCATTTTCTGATCGATTTCAGAATAATTGGTTCAACGCAATTGCCAGAAAGCATCCCCTGACCTCCACCACTAATTCTAACAGCTTTATTGACGTATCGGGGATTTAGTTTATATTTTATCCATTGGTTAATTTCTGTGACGGTTAGCCATCTGGTTCCTTGAAATTAAATTTTCTTTCGTCCTTGCGAATTTAGTTTAAATTGCCTTTTAGCAAAATCTCATTTGGCTTGTGTTACAATTTCGGATAATGTTCTTTAATTTAATTGTCCATACATTTTCACCACTTTCAATGCTTAATTGTGATAATTATTCTAGAATAAGAAAATATTGTTTTATATCGATTTTCAAAACGATTGCGATTGTTTTAATACAACTAAAAGGGGAACCCTTCAATATCTGAAATTAGCAATTGAAACCATTTAAAAAAAGAAAAACAAAAAAGCGTTCATTAAAATTATTAATTTTGGAAAAACAAAAAATCTTTATTATTGTTTATAAACAATTGTAAAGTAGTGCATAAAGTTTGTTAGGTGTCGAATAGTTCTGCTTTAAAGGACTTTCCAGTAACTTGTCCTCAATTAGGAATATTCAATTATAATTGCCAGCTGCAAACGAATCTCACAATTAAAACAAATCGATTCTACAGTATTGATTTACCTTTTCGAAACATGTTTTTAATGATCAAATCAGTCTTAATGGTTACATTTCTTGTGAAAAACGTAACAAGAAATTTCATAATTGGTAGTTCGAAACTTATTAAATTGTCCCTTGATTATATCCTTTACAGCTAATGTTACTACGGTCATTTATAATTGCTGGCTTAACAACATGTTGTCATTTGCATTTACAATATAGAAGAATGGATCGATTTTGAAATTGATAAAAGTTTTCAATAATTGTCATAATTATCCTAATTATTATAACAGCAATTGTGAAATATTTGCGATATTAAATCCTTTTCTTCTTCTTACTTTTGTTATATTGGTTAATTAACTGAACTGCGAAGACAATTATTAATTTTTTCCTGATGCTCTATGTAAATATTTTTCAAATTCAATTCAATATATATTTTCCAAGAATGTTCTTAAAGAATTTTTTATAAACAAAAACAAGAATCGCTGTGAAGGAATCCTTGTAAAAGCTCAGATCCTTCCAAGATAAGTTCCCAAAAAATCATTGAAACATAAAACAGCGATTTACAGAAAATATGAAAACGTTTGAAATTTAAATAGAAAAAAAAATACAGAGTAATAAGTTCAAAATTAGATTCAAGAAAAAGCTAAGGAACTTTTTCTGTTTTTGAATCGAAGCAGGATAAAAAGAAACCAACAAAAAATAGAGCAAAACTCAATTAAAATAAATCTTCTTGTTTTTAGGTAAAATTATTTTGAATAACTTCTTGTTGCATCTTGAAAATCTTCTAAGCATTGAGTTAACAAATAAAATAAGGAGAAATTAATTAAATATTATTGAGAACAATGAAAATTAATAACATTCAGCAGTTTTGTGCTTTGTGGAAGAGATGAAAGCGAGTGTACAGCCTTGAATTGAAAACAACAATTAGAGGTAAATTCTGCTTAAACAAATACCTTAATTTTACACAAAGAAATTTGCCGTGTGCTTCAACTGGGTAGAATTTAATTAGAAATTCCCGAGGGAAGCTTCTTTCGGAATTATTTGCTACAAACAACAAATAAATCTTTAGTGAATTTTTTCTAAGAAATTTCAATGGAAACGTGTAAAGTTTATGTTGTAAAATTCGAGTGTGGTGAAAACCGAACAAACTTCTGTTAAAATCTAGTCTTTTTTGCTGCATTTTACATCTGGAAATGTTGAACAGGAATGCAAAATTTCATATTACAAATTTCTGGAATTTCACATGTAAAATATGTGCTAGAAAAATATGCGGATATGTGTTATTCAGATATGCTTTACATTTGTAAAATATTATTCTCTTGCTGGTCTTCATTTCATTCCATAATCTTGAAATACAAATTAATGTAAAAACAATATCCATATTTTTGGTAAATTACTGCAATACGAAATTCATTATAAACTTTAAAGTACTTCATTAAAATTTTAATTTAATTTTTAATTAAAACTTTGAACTATACCAACAAACAAAAACAAGTGCATTAATTGAAACTCTGAACTTTAATCAAAGTTTTATAATAAACAACGACAACGATAACTCCATAGTTCATTAAAAAACAAGAAAACAGCTGTTTTAAAATAATTCTCAGGGCTTAATTTATACATTTTTCGGTTTTAATAATGAACTTATAAAACCAAGAATTTAATTGATTTTTGGTGATATGCCATTAGTTGATTGAAATTAAACATTGAGAAGTCCTCGAAAATAATATCAACGATTGCGTTCAAATTAAACATTAACAAATCGTTCCATATCAGTGCATGATCTCAAATTATGATTTAATTTACCAATTAAGCAATTATAAACCCATTTGGTTTATTACAGTAAAAAAAAGGAATTTTCAAGTCATGCTATGGTTAAATACTGAGCACTGTGACTGCGCAACTAGTGTCCTCTAAATATTTAAATATTATAGATTGCAGAATCCGGAAGCCCAAGTCATCAATGTTTCCTGTGTACCTGATGTTTGAGCTTTATGACTTCATGCGCAAACACAGCAATTGATTATCCACTCCACCTACCTTGTGGATTACGTAATTACATAATGAGTGTATAATTTTGTCAGGGTCCTTCGAGTGCGTCTGTTCTACTCGTATTTTGGGAGACATTGTACCAAAGTGGCATTATTATTGTCTGAAGTGAGTCAATCGTTTCGTACCGATCATTAATAGTGAACTGAATGTCCATGGTCTGCGGTCCTACAAAAATAATGGACAAAAAAAGGAAATTGGATACCTAATTTGCAGAAAGTATTGCCCAGTAGAAGTGACCCCTCCCCTCCCTCCGCCCCCGACATTATACCTTTGACCGAAAATAACTCTGATGCTCGTATATCTTGTTCCACTGAATGTTTATGTAATGTAATGAGGTATATACATTATACAATACATTAAGCTTTCTATTTATTAAACCCAGCCTGAAATCCCCAACGCAGAAGATATTCCTATTTATTTATTTTTTTTTTCTCCTTTTAGGTGGGTAAGATATCCAACAAGACTGCGAATTAAAGTTATTGATAGAACAGGGACAACGTATATAAATATGCGTATACTTGACACTTGAGGTTTCTTTTCAAGGAATCAATTGGCGGTTAGGCTTAAGGATTACGCTCGACAAGTCCTTACAATCGTCTTTTCATGTAAAAAGTTTGATTTTTTTTTCGTTAAACGTGTTTCAGTTTTTGGCAATCTCGCGCGGCTTTAGTTCACATTAAAAGGATAATAGGATTTTTTTTTAGAATAATGTAAAGCCTCAGACTTTAAAATGCGATAGTCTCAGATTTTTTTCTTTCTCCTTTTGGATTTAAAAAGATTGTATATTCCGATTATAAGAGGATCTTGTAGAAAAAATGTGGTGCAGGAGAATTTTTTTTTCCGCCGGATATCACCCAATAATCAGAGACTTATATTCTTCTTCTGCTTTTACTTTTAATTTAACGAATATTAAATACTTGCGACATTTAAATTTTTGTATAATCAGTTTCTGCAGTCCTTTAACAAAAGGACATCAACCGCGTGTCATACGTTTTTGGTCCAAATGTGAAAGTGCCGGCCAAAAATAAAAGTGCTTTATTCTGATAGTACTTGTCCCCCTGAGCATTTCTTATTAGGTCACCAAAGCTGTAGCACCGCTGTAATTAATTTTATTTGAGTTCAAAAAGTCTGTATTTTCATACATTTCTTTGGTACCGAAGGCAACGCCGCCGTCTACGTTTGTGTGATTTTCGCTAACTAATTCATTTAATCAAAAATGTATGATAATACAGACTTTTTGAACTCAGATGAAACCAAGTACAGCGGTGCTACAGCTTTGGTGATCTAATAAGAAATGCTTAGGTGCACAAATTCTATCAGAATAAAGCAATTATTTTTTTCCGGCACTTTCACATTTAGACCAAAATGGCAGATGTCCTTTATGATATTTTGCATTCTTATTAGTTATTACATACTTTCCGGGGGTCACCCGTTATCCCTTGAAGGTGTTTTAACAATATTATGAAACTAGGAGTGCCCGCGGCTCCGCTTGCAGAGACTACAAAATTATTGTTTAGGTTGTTTTTAAAAATAAAGTTGGAATTTACTACCCCAAAATGCGACGTATATTCGCTGATTCCCGTAGGTCGGGTTACAATAATAATAGGTTATAGTTTTTTTTCATTCAAGGGTCATTTTGGAGGGTGGATAGAAGCTGGTAGTTCTCATTGAGTTTTATCTAAAGGTGCATGAATTGTCGGTTTAAGTTAAAACTCCTATATACAAGATAAAAAGTAGGGATAGCCTGTTATCGCCTATTTTCCCCCTTTAGGGTTGAAATTTTAAAAAATCCTTTTACACTTTCCTTTTCTCAATTTCTAACCAAAATGCTAAATACAAATTTTTATGAATTTTTTTACTTCTATAATGGCGGAATTTTACACAGATTTTCATACAAACTTTCATCCCCTATCTTACGTCCCTTATTGTTAGAGGTGAGATTTTGAAAAATCCGCCCTTATTCCTTGTCTAAATCATAAAGGCATCCTCCGTGCAATATTTCAGCTTTCTAGGTTCACGGGTTTAGGTTGGTCGTTGATGAGTCAGGACTAGCCTTTTTATATATTACACCACAACATAGTGATTAATAACTTTTCTAAAAAAAAAAATTTTTTGGGCTTTAAGATGTATTGAGTCACCATTAGGACTACCTGTGTGCGAAATTTTACGCCACAAAGTGCAATAGATTCGTCTGGACATCGAACACAAACACACACACACACGCACAAACACACACACACACACACACACACACACAAATACATTCTTTTATAGGAATATAAACACTTTCTTTTATAATTTTATATGTATAGATTCAGCTTAAATAAACGTAGTAAATACTTATGGTGGAATGAATATTATTTTTAAAAAATCCAAAGCCAACAATTGTTTAATTAGTTACTGGGAAACTGCAATAAAAGTATTTCAATCTTGATAATCTTTGTTGCATAATATTGATACAAACGCAAATCTATATCAAAAAAACTCGTGTGTAAATTATATTTTTTGATCTATATCCTCAAAGAAAGGAGAGAGATTATATTAAAAACTGAAATGGCAACTTGCCAATGTCCATGGATCAATTTTTTATATTCAAAAATTTATTACGGTTTTGAAGATAGCCAAGAGTATTTTTATCTGAATCCTTTCAGTAAAAGTGGCTTGTGAATAGGACACCAAAACATTGTTACTTTTGTTTTAATATTATCATCTGAGAAGGAACAAAATTCAAGAATCCTCGACGAGGAACAAAAGTGCAACCGTGGGGAAACCACCCTCGTGATTGTCGACAATTTAGCATTCCCTTTGTTTGGACAAAACGCCTTAAGTTGTGAGTTGTATTTGCGTACTTGTGCAAGGAAAACCCCTCGAAGACATCACCTTACTGTTGTGGTCTATTGTGGTGTGGAATCTGGCACTCCTCACCTTCTTGAATGCACATATATAATAATTCCAGGATTGCAGGACTCGTGTGGAATAAATCAGGTTAGACGTGTCACTGAGCATGCATGGGAATGCGGTTGAGTCAATGACAAATTGATTTCGGATCGTGTATACTGTGACAATATCTCGACTCCTCAAAAAAAGGATAAAACGATATAAAAACTGAAACGAAATAAAATTCATGTACATATAGGGTGGTGTACTTCCGTCCTTGCCCTCATTGATTCGATGTTACTTCTTGTAGTTCTCGTGGACACAGAAAATTGATTCCTGCACGAGTTTACCGACTGCCAAAGAAATCCATTTTGAGTTTTGAGCGATTTCCTTTACAGTTTGCACAGCTTGCTCCAAACTTTGGTGAATTTTTCATACGAAATTATTATTGAGGTACAGCCACTAAGAAAAGCTCTGTGCAAACGTATTTGAAGTAATAAAAGAGTTTTCTCTAGTCCTTGGTGCACGATCCGCAACGAATATTAAATTTAAAGTGAAAAAGTTTTTTTTTATTTTCGTCTCACTCAATTTATATGCAATTGAAAAGTTAGTGTAAAACTTTGTCCTGTTGTTGAATTTTGTCGAAATTTATTTGTATGCTAACGAAATCAAATTTGAGGAAGCAAGCGTAAGAAAACTTCGCTGACCAGAATTAATAATTTAGAAGTGGCCATTTGTGCAATTGTAACACACTATCACACCATTTTTCGAGCGGAAAGAATGTTGATGGGCTTATCAAAAAATTCTCAAAACAAAATTCAGAAATTAATATAATGTGAGAAAACAAATGATTACATTTGTTACTTTTTTTTAATCACAAATAAAATGGGACCAAAAAATATCGTTTTATAGTTGCCTCTTTCTTTCTCTGTCCGTCCGTCTAAATTTTTGGATAAAATTTCAAGAACACGGATGCATTAAAAAAATTTAAATGAAAGTTAGCAAAATCGTGAATAGTCGTCGCCAGAGCCGGGGGGAGGGGGTTATGTTGGCTGTTTGGGTTAGGTTATGTTGGTTTCATACTCTTCATGTCTTCAAAGAACTTTAATTGAAATACTACACCCACCAACAACTCCATGGTTTCTCACCCAACCCCTTCATGTATCAATTCTAATACGCTTATGACATCGAGTATTTCTGCCTGAAGCGTTATCATATAAATCCTAATTCGTAATATTTGTCAGTATCAACAATATAGGTAATTGCTATAAAAACTCTTGTTTACAAAACACTTAAATATAACACAACAAAGACAAGAAATATAACAAGATTTTCATTGAAGTCTAGTAAATTGTTGCCGAAAATAAAAATCGAGAATATGTGTGGGAAAGAAAAATGAGAACAACAATATTATGTTCGGTGTTCCCAAATAATTCTAAAGAAAGAAAAAGAAACCAAGCACTGGAAAATTATGGCACATAATTTATTATTTGACTTATTCGATATTATTTTTTGAAACACATCAACGATTTATTCGTTGTTGGAATAATTTTCATAATAATCGAAGTCAATGCAATCAATCCTCTCAATTTCACCATTCAAGTTGCTTCGAGGCAAGTTTTCCATTAATTTTCCGTCGTACAACAACAGAGAGTTTTCAAAGAAAAAAAAAAAACATTTTCTCCATGCTTCGAATCAATAACATTCGCTTCTCAACACGATCGAAGTGGAAAGAGGGATGGAAGTTGTAACAACACTTATACCAACTTCTCACCTATAGTACCTGACCTGTTTGGCTAAAGAGGAAATGTTTACAAAAACAAACAAACAAAAAAACCCAAGGAAATCTTGTCAGTATTTTGCACAGCAAAAAGAATGTGTGCCTCGAATTGAAAAATGTTCACAAAGCTCATTTTTGAACGCCAATATTTGTATTTAATTTGATTGAAATCAATACCTGTAATGAAGTTGTGCATTCAGACGTCAAACATCATCTCGCCCTTGCCCCCTCTGGTCTTTGCTGATTTGAGAAAACCCCTTTACATTAGCGGAATGGTCTCTCGGTTTGTTTGGATTGTCATTACGTAATTAACCTCTTAACATCACTCTACCTCGCTCATCGCTGTTTCCGGGATGCTTGTGGTTAAGCCGGGTTCGTGTTTTGCAGCTGTACCCAAAATATGGGAGATTGATTTCAGCCTTTCAGCTTATGAAATATTGACCACCATCAACATATTACTCGGGAAAAAATGTCGGAGGAACAGGTGCGTTCCGAAACATGAAAATAATTCAGTATCGATTATTGTTCCGACTTCAACTTTCGTTCGACTTATCAACTAACAGGCAAAAGTTGTACGGCCAAATTAGGGTTGTGTTTTTATTGGCAAAGTAATCAAGAACGTATTCAAATCTAAAAGTAGAGCATTTCAAATTTTGTGAAGATCTCGGAAACATCAGAAAATTATTTTTTGCAACTACAAAATTTATTATTACCAAATGTCAGCCCTTTGTCAATGTAGTGAATCTGTGTAACTAATAAACTAATTGGGTTGGGGCGCAAGCCAAACACACTGAACTGATGAGGAGGGGATTCGTGCTTGTTTCACTTGAGTCGATATTCGAACTGAGCAACAAAAAATTTCATGCAAATAATTAATTTTAAGTGTATTTATTTCAATATTTAAAGGAATGAATATCAAAATTATTGTTTAAAAATGATTCAGTCCTATATGATAACACTAAGCAGGTGTTGCCTGATTTTGTCCATCTTCGAAAGTTCGAACTTCATCTTTCGATTTAAACAAAGTATTATTGTACCAAATTGCCATCATTTAAGGACGTCAAACACTCACACGTCAGTTTTCTCTTGCATTATATTCAAAAATGTAATTTTTAAATAAAATTTAGGATTGATCAGAATTAATTTAAAATACCTACACAGAATTTTACAGAATTATCTATTCAAAAACAACTGAAAAAAATGAACAAACACTAAAACTTACACTCGCATACACTCATACACTCGATGGTGCGATTGGTGCGAAATTCCTTTTAATTGAACTGTCAGATTGGAAAATGACGGCGGGGCGGTCTTAAAATCTTATTGCATTTTATTCGAAGAGTTTTAACTGCAGAGTTTGACACCGACATTCAGATTTCGCCATCCAGATGGGGATTTATTTCAATATTTGAGCTGTATAGTGCGTAGGTCTCAAGACAAATCTAAACGTGTATGAGGCCCTTTAGGAGGCTTGGAAAATGAAGGCTTTTGTTGTTCTGTGCGTGAGTGATTTTCAAAAATGTAGCTTTGAAAGAAAGTACTAAATTCGGAATTAAATAGTTTTTTTAGTTTTGAATTGTTGTTTTGAGATTGAACTTCAATCGAAACTGTTCAAGTGCAGGCATTTTTTGGAAATGTTCAGTCTTCTCAAATAATTTAAACAATAAGTTTTAATTTTTTTGATTTTTTATAATAATGCTTCGTTAAAATTATAAGATCTAGTTCGAAATGAACGAAATCATGCTCCCATGCATATAAAGTTCCATACATATATATGTCAACATTAAGAAAAAGTTGCTCAATTTTGCGCACAACCAAACCAGGCCCAAGCAGAAGTGATTAGGCGGCCGGCATTTGGCATGCTCTGCTTGGTTGCATGTGTAATATCTAAGAACTGAGAAGGCTTTTTTTCTGATTCGACGTTTGGTACTAGAAATTCGCATCGCATTGATCCTGTACTATATTTATGTGCGTGTAGTGTTTGTGAGAGAAATTCTGCTGAAAATTACGAGAAAAGTACTTTTCGAAAGAACGATTTTGTGAATGATGGACGAAAAATATTCAGAACCGAATTTCATGGGGCTCGAACAGCAGAGTTCGGCTTTGAGTGATATTCGGTCATCGGTGGAACCTGTAAGTGTAACACCAGTTGGCGAAACAACTGTTCCCGATACCCCGCCAATTGGAACTGTTCCTCTGCAAACTATTCCAGGAAGCATAATTACTACTCAGCAGGGTTTCTTGGAAATGCAACGTGCTAATATTTCGGATGAGTACGATGCTTCAAGCGAGTTTAGTGACGCCGACATGGAATTCAACGCATGTCAAGAGAGAAAGAAAAGGAGCCGGCTACAATTACTTGGAAAAAAACTTGTAAAATTGAAAGTAGAAAAGCAGAAAATTAGGGAGAATGAATCTGAAACGGAATCTAGTTTGGATGGTGATAGTAAGAGAAATGATATACTAGAGGAACTTGTAAAATATTTTTCTAATGCACACGAAAAGAGTGAGGACGAGGAGACATCGAGCTCATATGAAGATATAAGTGCTAGTAGGGCAGTTACTAGAAAGAAAAAGGGTGGTAAAGTTAATGTCCAACCGATGTTCTATCATGAACAAAAGCAGCTGCTGCGTAATATTATGAAATTACCAGAAGTTAAATTGGATGGCGTTTTACATATAATACTCAATAAGGATCCACCTCAAAGAAATCCCAACGCATCTAAGACATGTATTAATTTCACCAAGCTGAAAGCGTCAACTTTGAGAGAATTGGAGAGCTATGTTAAATCATGCAACAATAACAACATTGTAACAGTACAGCTCATCAGCAGCGACGAGTAAACAATAAAATAGCAATCCTTTAATATAATTTTTTTTGTATTATTTCTACTTCAGAGGTTTAATATATTCAATCGAATTTTCAGAAAGGACGGCACTGGTTTGAATTTTTCTAGCCTCTTCAGAAAAAACATTTATAAACTTTTAGCGATAATTTCTTTATTAAGTAATTAGTTGTAGTTTTTAAAATTTGACCAAACGTAAAATATCGTCGACCTTATGAGCAAATTACAAAATTTGAAATTTCACAAAGGGAGAAAAAAAACTGGTTCCATCCCAAGAATTATGATTATTATGAATTATTATGATATTATGATTGTTATGAATAAATATGACAAATAGTTATGAAATGTACTATATTATGAATTGTAATAGTTTATTTTCTGTAAGAGGCTTAAACATGTAAAATAGGTTACAAATAGCTATGGAAAAATGCAATTTTAAATAATTATATTAAATTATTCTATGTAATTTACTATATTATTTTTTATAAATTGTTTTTGAATAAAGCTATTTGTCTATATTCGACTTATATTAAATAAAACAAAACGGTAAACGGCGACTTCTGGTATGAAATTCGTCTAATAAAGCCCACTGCACACTGCAGTGAAAGATCTCTGCACATATACGAGTTTGTCTTCGTACTTGGACGATCATTTTCTTACTCCTGTATTTTTTTTAAATTAGATGAAGATTGAGGATCCAATATTGCCCATAGAGATTATTCACTCTAGTATATCCATAAAGCAATTCTTGGAAGTCTATTACTCGTCCCCATTGTCTGGACAAAATTATTAATATTCTTCCTCATTTCAGTAATAGTGTCGTCGAAGCCTTCCCGTGTCGCAGAATAAATCTTACGTTTTGCGTTTTCTTACGTAAATGTCCATTCGAGCAGATCTGATATCCTTGATAAAGTTTATTTTTTCAATTCGGAATTGATGCCTATGACAAAATTCTTTAAAACAGAAAGAAGAAATCCGATTGATACTCACCTAAAACAGAGTGATCTTTTAAGTGATGTTCTCCTTCATTCGTAGTTGGAAATAATGTTTTTTCTCGGTTAGGGAAATTGTCTTTCTCAGGAATGTGAAGAAATTTCGCCATTCGTAAAATATCCCTATGTAAAACAAAACTTTCCTGACGTAACTCATCCGCCTTCAAACCCTGCTAAATCAGAAAATTTGTTTAGTTTCAACCAATTATACTTTTAAATTTATTTTCATTTACTTGTATGTACGGATGAAGTCGGTACATCAACGGTCCTTGCTTCACAGGATGCAGAGAAATGGCATTGGCCCATTGGGAACTTCCTTCCTCTAAATATTTTTTTGCAACTTGAATTATGCCGAAGAATATATTGCATCTGGAAATTAATTCTAAGTACTGCAAATTATGAAATAAAAAAGAAGAATTTACCTCGTAGTTCCACGTACAGGGAATTCCAGCAAATTTCTGTGCACATCGGCCAACCTCAACATCTTCATGCGTAGTGCGTACTGTATAAATTTTGTAAGCAAGCAGGAATGTGTGGTGCAATTGTTGAAGTAAAAACTTAGTAATAAGGATCGTTGCAAGTGCAGTCCACCTCAACGAAGTGTCTCTCTGGTCATGATAACTCCTTGTCCTCCCATGCAAAAGTTTTCGTCGAATTCCAGAATCAAAAGGCCAAATTCCTCACTGCTTCCGTTTTCCCGCTTGACCTGAAATATTTGTCGTGTTTAGTTTTTAACTATAAAAGCAATTATGCTTACGATAATATTTAACAATATTATTGTATATGAGTCGCGTCACCTACATGCTGATTAATAATTTAAATTACTTCTATCCATGTACTAAATAGTAAAAAACATTGTGTGCGAGAGTCAAAGATTTCAATTTGGGGAAGCATTGTAGTAAATGTAGGGTAGTAAGTGTGGTGTTTTTGGATTTAAAGTGAGTGAATGGGGACCTTTCCGGTAGGGTAAACATTTTTTACGTTTGCGGGGATTGCACCACCCCTTGGAATTGCCCAATTTGTGTGATATCAAATTAAAGCTCTTGATGAGTACTATTAAATGGCATTTTTTTTCTGTAAGAATCTTTACAACAGACTTCATACCAATCGGCAGTCCTAAATGACTGCCTGCGATTGTTTTTGGAAAAATTTTTAAGATTTGTTCTGTGCAAAAAATAAAGTTTCATTTCACAGGAGAGAAATTACGGCGAAAAAAGAGCAAAAAATAATACAGTTTTCATCCGAGTTTGATATACTCCTATAGATTTAGTCATTCCCGTGGGTACCTTTAGTCAAAATATTCACCACATCCTCTTCAACATATACTGCACAGCACATCCTCTTCGCGTACGATGCTCGAAATTACTCTCGCCACCATAAGATACTTGCCTCGTTCAATGTAGTTCGAACTTGTTAAAAATGCAAATGCAATACCTGGAGGGTGATCCAGGTGCTCCCGGTTATTTATACGCTCCACTCAGTGGTTATCTATTTTGGCTCCATACCTAACAAAGGCGTGGAAAAACGTAACTGATGAATTCAAAATAAAATTCTACTTTAAATTTTACCCCACAACCTTAGTTACGTCACACAACCCCCAACTGAGAGAATTCATTAACCAGATCCTAATTGTTATTTATTAACGTTCTTCCAACCCCACAACGAGAAACAGTAATTCATTTTGAGGTCACCTTTTTTACCCGGTGTTATCTAAATGTGACAGTGCTCAACTCCATTGCCTCAAGGTGTTAGGGTCAAAACTTTTTTCGTAAAGAAAATATATATATAACAAAATAGGAAAAAAACAACAGCAACAAAATTCAAAACCCATAATTTTTCGAATTTTTCTGCTTTGGCGATTGTAGATAAGACGAATCTTAATTTGCTCCGTTTAAAATTTTCAAGGATATTTCAAGCTCAATTTCTTATCTATCCAAACGAGAGCTGAAGCTTTTAAGTGGACGTTTTTTTTTTTTTTAATTTTCAGTAATTAGGTGAAGATTAATGACCCAGAAAAGTTAAATTGAAACAAGAGCACCACTTTAAATTAAACAACATTACTATCTGCAGCCCATTAAGACTTATGCACAATTTCTTTTTAATCCGATATTGAAATTTTCCTATAAATCACAGAAATATTCTTGTTACGAAAATTCAAGAAAACGTATTTTCACCTCTTTAACGCAGCATTAAGCAACACAGTTTACTGCTTGTAATGAGAAAAGAAACGAATTTAATATCGTAACGGAACGTCTTTGTTCGCGCCCCCCTTCTGGACCCGATTTGCTGGAAACAAAAGTGTAACACTCTGCAGTCATCGATTTTTTCTCAGCGTCGCAAATGACTTGATGGAAGATGATGTTAACGGTCCATTGTTGTCGCAGGGAATTCAGGAGAACTACTTGGTGATCTCATTTCGACACTGATAAATTCCGGCATAAGTACTTTAAGACTTGCGAGAAGTTAATGAAGTTTCCGCTTTCGGCATCACACACATAATGTGCTGTCGTGAACTGTAGACTGTAGAGGAAGGAATACGCATGTTTGGAACGCTATTCAGGAGTTTCAATAGACAAAAAAATTATGACTGTTCAAACCTATTTTTATCATTCTGGCAATGTGCAAAGATTTCAATGGACTATCTTAATAAAAAAGTTACAGTAAGTAATTCAATGAGTCCTGTGTCCTGAACGCGCAAACCGAAAACTGACTCGTTCTTTTACTTTTTTTTATCACTTTATCACTTCGAACCCGTGAGGCGTGAAAGGCTAATTACGTAATTAAAGTAACACGATTGCTACATTTACCACTTATTGTTATCAATTGAAATGGCAACAAAACTGATTTTTTCTTTGATATGCAATATTTAGTCTGGATCCGCAAAGAGAACTTCATAGTTCATGGTCCACTTCCAGGGAGGGCAAATATTTGAACAACGCCTCCCTGTACGAAAATCAAATCAAATTTTCCCATTGCGATGACAAAACATTGTTCGGTATTTGCTTGTTGAAAATCGATTAATTTTTTCTCCTACATCCCCTAACAGCATGTTCAAACTTACTAAGGCGACCTAACGTCAAACAAACTAGTACGGAAAGTATAATTGGTTTAGGTCAATTATGAAATACACAAGAAACGTTTGTTAAGAAATCGTGTAAAAAACCGTGCAGAAACAGTTTTCCTATCGTAAAAAGAGAAATTTGTTCTAAGCTACTGAAAAAGCATACATATAAAAGGAATGGTTTTGGTATCTGTAAAATTTCAAATACATTTAACAAAGTAACCATGTAAAGCAGTTTCGTGAAAATAATTGTAATACATATTATTTATAACAATATTTACGAAAAGAAAGTTAATATGTAAATATTCAGTAAACAAAATCAACAATTTTGTATAAAAACGATTCAGGCTTATTACGGCAACACTATAAGGAGTTGCCCGATCTTGCTCATCTTCGCACTTGACTAGCAACCTTACCATTATAACGACGTTTTATTATATTAAATTTTTAAGGCTGTATCAATAAGCGTTCTCAATTTATCGTGTGGACAGACAACAGACAGACAGATAAACAAACGGTTTCTTTTCAGTTCCCAGTCCTGAATATATATGATATCTATTTTTTCTGGCATCATTTAAGGTATAACAATTGGAATGGTGGCATAAATAACATATTTTTAACGCATTATCAACACTTATAAGGTGGAAAAACATCATTTCTGAGTGAACTTAAATATTCTGTGCAATGCGCAATCCTTTAAGCAACATAAAAGTCAAAAAATTTGCATAATATGTGTAGTGTATGTATATTTTCATTTTATTTAAAAAATCCCTTATTCTGATCATGTTTGCACAAAGAAAGTGCTTTGCATAGCCTAAAACACTTTTCACATATTTTCCAGGAAAGTTGAATTTGCTGAGTGCTCGGAACTTAATTTTTTTATATTCGTCACGTTTTGTCGCCACCCTTTCATCAACGATATAAGAAAAACTCAACCTGCTTGGGGTCTGGAATTTGTTATTCTTATTTCTTTTATTTATTTTGTTGTTATTTTTGTGTATTGTGAATTCTTTGGATGATATCAAATAAAAGTTATTGATTACAGCGCTGAATTCAGTGTTCAATATTTGTTCTACAGCTCGGCTACAATTTCAAATTTCTTGGACAAATAGTTTTTATTTTTGGATGTGGTGGACGGAGAAATACAAAAGAAAAAGACTCTTTGCGACCTGGTGCTATTTGCGGTTCTGGGGTGTTAGGAAGAACATTATCTAGTTGTGTAGTTTATTGGACATCTATAGATTCTATTGGCAATGGGAAAATATGAGCTATTACGAGGATATTCGCCAACCTGTTGATGATTTTGTCTGCACCGATGAACGAAAGATTTATCTCAGTTCGTCATGAAGTTTTTATACTTAGATGTAATCATGTAGGGTATATTTAATTTGCAACGCCAAGAAATAATGAGGGCGGAAATAAGGACTATAATATTATGATATATATAACATATTATGTTCAATGTTCATGATTGGGAAGTGAAGAGAAACCGATATCGAACTTTTTTTTTTCAAAAACTTGAAATTTTATGAATAACAAAAAGTTTTAGCTTTTACATGCTTTTTCATAAACGAAAACGAAAAACGTTTTTTGCACGGTTTTTTATTTGATTTCTAAGCAAAAATTTCTTCTGTGTTAAAATTTTTCCGTTTTACATCTAGAGTATTCATATTCATAATTGGCGTAAACCAATTATACTTTCCGTAGTAGTTCTTCCGCATTGTTTAAACTTATTGTGTTCCGGTATGTACTTAGTTCGTCACAATAATAAAATTTATATTTTTTTGGCGTCCCAACTTTGATACTTCGCTATGACTATTCCTTTTTCCTCTCACTTATACTAGTTGCCATTTAAAATTACAATATCATGTTTAATGCATTTCTGGGGCAAAATACCCGCCTGCATTTAGGATCCATTTCACTATAGAATTTTGTTATTAATATAGTACACACGTCGCACATAGAAGGATTAATAATATGAAAATATGATTAATATAAATTCAAAAGGAATTTGATGGATCTCCTGCAATTATATTTCCTGTTGATCTTCGTGCCGCATTTACTGCTTGTTATTGTCTAAATTCCTGTGTATGCAATATAATTTGTGAATTTTGTTGTTCATCAAATGAATGCGGTATTGTTCATTTTCAACAGCGTATGAAAACAGAAATTCAGCGACTAAAACGGAAGCATACAATGCTTAAATTTATGCTGAATCATGCGTCATTAGCAGTGGCGGAATTTCGGTATGTTGAAAAGAATGCAATTCCACTTTACGAGAACTCATAAAATAAACAAATGCCATCTATTCACAAAAGTTCTAATCCATAAAAAAAGCAGAAAACATTTTATGGTTCAGTTAAAATTCCTTGGAAAATGCACACGCTTTCGACAATATCGCTTAAATGCCATGCAGTTGGGAATTTGTTATTAGAATTCAAATGCCACTAGTTCGATTAGATGATAAAAGTATTAGTGTTGAATGACAGGAAATGTGTCGTGTTTTGTCCCTTTTCTTTGTGCAATGTAAACCTTAATCATGGTTTTACTCAAAATGAGAAAAAAAAACCTGAAATAAAATGAATTTGGAACTTTTCTGTTATATCCTGTGGGAATGTTACATGACTATAGCAATGGTAAGCTGCTGAGACACGCGATAAGGATATTCCGAATAAATAACAAATATCGGTCAAACTAAATTCAACGTCAGTCCATTTATGTTCCCCTCCACTTGAAATCCATCTCAACGAAATGCAAAGGAAAATCAGTTTTTGTTTGAAGGAGGAAAACTACATTTAGAGGCCAGAGAATCCTTAAAGCAAATGTCATAGAAATTGCATTTGCCAGGGCGAAGGAAATAAATCCAATTAAGGTAGTGAAGAGGTGCAGAACAGATTGAAGAAGAGACTGTACACTTAAGCTCGATGTCCTTAAGTTGAATTTCCTTTAAGTAACGGTCCGAGTCGGTGTTTGTTCCTTGGTAACAATAGTAATAACAGTTTGGGAAGAATTTCCAAATTATTGTGAGCAACTGAAGAAGAAATTTGACTTTTTGTTGTATCTGACTTAAACTTCAAAAATAATACCAATTTATTTTGTTTCAATCTTTTTTTTTGTTTTACATAACACCCTTCTGGGAAAATGATCGTCTTTTAAGGGTTCCAATTAAAGGACGTCACAAATTGGTATTAGAGTTTTCAACTTTCTTTCGATTCCAACATCTCAAGCAATAATGGAAAAATACATTGAACAGTTTTCTTCGATTTCTCACTGGATTAAAGAAAATCGTGACAAATAGCAGATTTAAAAAATCTGTGTGATAATAAGGATTTCAGCTCAATAGACGTACAGTAAGAGTTCTGTGAACACATCTGCAGTTCTTATACGTCGAACGAAATGTATCGATTAGAATTGCTGAACGAATTGTTTCAACAAAAGGATACTTTCAGATTGCAAGAAAATTGGTGAACGGAAAGCGATGGTTTAAGAGCGTTGTACATCAATCAGATTGAAGAACCAATTGTGATAAAATACCACATCGTGTCGTAGAGATTTTATTAAAATTCAGAATAATTGTAATAATGAATTTGCTTTAATTTTGATTTATGTTCATGCTCCTAAAAAATGGAAGAGTTATGGATATCACGTAAAATCTCTTCTTATTACACTTCAATAGTGTAATATTCGAACAAAATTTCTGAATCGGAGCCTTTAAGTAATGTTGCTTAATAATTGCAAACAAAGCAGGAAACACTCAACATAAAAGAGGAAACTGATGGAGCAACATAACGTACCCCCTGTATGCATGGAAAACTCTGTTCAACCATGCGATAATAAAAGAAAAATGAATTCCACATAATGTTTGCAATTCATTTTGAAAAATCTTCTCTCAACATAATTACAACAATGAACATCAGCAGAAAACAAATGAATCCTTTGTGACACGTCTTAATTTAGCCGACATTACATTGTTCTATAATTTATCCACTTAGTAGGTACAATACGCTGCACATGCCGCAAGGATTTCAAAATGGTAATGGCAGCTACTATGATGGTTTATTGTAATTACTACCACAAATTCACATGTTGGCGCGTTGGTGTTGAAGCGCAAAATCACATTTTCATCAGTTTCAGGTAAAACAAGCTAACGTAAGTGTCGCCATTAAGAGGATTTCACTGGATTGCTATGCCGTGAAGGAACGCACTGTAACCAACCTGAAGTCTTTAGTCAAGTGGCTCCAAACCATCAAGGACCTTATGGCATCCCTTTGCCAGGAACTCATTGTTTTTAATGAGAAAGAATAATTGCTTTTGACACTAGTTCTCGAGGATGCTAATGTTCAACGATAGAAGGTTTCGTCAGGATATTTGCGAGAACTCGTTCAACATTTTCATTGTGTATTCAGATAGTTTGGCACGACATTCAGCATTGGATCTATATTGTGTTGATCCTTTGACGTGACATTGGTCTGGTTTCCTAACATCATTGAAGCAATTGATTAGACTTCGTAAGGTAGGAATCTTCTTCTGTACTTTACATATATCTGTGTCTGTTTTATGGAAAGGACTCTCAATCACCCGACACTTTCCATGTCCTTCATCAATCCATGAAATAACAAATAAATAATGTTAAACTGAAAAACGAGATAAAAAGATTTTTGGAAAGGATAGCTATGGCATAAACATTGGTTTAAGGAAATCACGGCTCCCTCTGAAACTCCCACTCATATATTAATCAAACCGCCCAAGTATCTTTACTTTTGCATTTCATTACGAGTTTTTGAACATCCATCTAATCAATTTAATTTTTTATTATCTCAATCAAACGTGCCTTTATATCCGTGATGTCTTGGCATTATCCCATTCGGGAAGTTAACTAGTCGCATTTGTGATGAGCATTTAAGATAGTGAGTATAAGCAAAGGATTCTGGAATATTCTAATCGGACTCAGTTCCATTAACTTGGCCACGAATCCTTTTGCTGTCCTTACATTCCAAATATGGAAAAAATTATATGAGAAACCAGGTCATGGACAGTATGAGGAAGAGGCAAAATTTTAGAAATGTTTTGTAAGAATGAAGTAACACTTTTTCATCCTCTGAACTCGTATACAGATTCTGGAGATGTACTTTGGGGCGATTCCTTTAGATTCTTCAATTCAAACATTGATTTTTATATACATTCAGTAGAAAAACGTTGCGAATTGTATAGAGTGTTTTTTTTGCAATTTGACTAAGTGATGTTGTTTACAATGCCCAGGCACCGTTTTTCTAATAAGACAACATATTTTCCTTTTTGAATTCGAAAGAGAATTCGTTTTCGTTATCGTTAATGTTTCCAAAATAAATTGCAAGGCACGAATATCCTGATATCATTATTTTTAATAAAAGAATATTTAAAATGTTTCCGTTTAAAAATAAGTTATTAAAATGATCAATTCTATACTTACAACTTTTGGAAGCCGTCAATTGTTAGTAAATACTTCATTTCCGAATTATTTTAGGGACAAAAGCCATTCATAATAGTATTCGTGAAAATCCTTACAGCAACCAAATCAAGTCCTCTTCTTTGTTCTTAAGAAGCTGACGCTGCTAAGAATCGGATACAAAGTATAATTTTGCGTTTTCATAGCGGATTTTAAAGACCTTAGTAGAATTTCTTTGCTCACAAAAACAACAATTCTATGCAGTTTTGTCGTATTGTTAAGATCTGTATTTTACCGCAAACATTCTCATTAAATAGGTCATATTATTTTACACTTTTCCCCAAGAAGAATAAGCCATTTCAACAAAGCACCAAGAGCAATAAAGCCGCAGCATAACGCGCTTGTGGTGATGCAACCCAGTTTCTCAGGAGTGAAAAACAAAGTTATTAAAAGTAATAAAAGTTGTGTGAATGGAAAATCTTATGAAAATTCCTTCTGTATAATTATGCTTGTGTGTCTAATTCGAAAAAACCAATTAATTTTGATTGGTTACTGAAATTGAATAGATTTTTGGCGAATCTTAAATGTATGTTGAACAAATTGGCCAAGAAATTTTCATTATTGTTTAACACTTTAAGAGCAATGCTCAATTGAAAATTATTGTTTAAAGTGAAAAGGTTGTTATTTTTGGTGTCCGGAATTATTATTTATGGTTATTCAGATATTTTATGCTGAACTTTCAACAAAACTTTTTTCCTTTTATTTTCCATTCTAAGAATAATTTATTGTTATTTTCAAGAAGGCCAACAATTGTGATTGCCCTTTTTCATTTAAGTATAATCAATTCAATTTAACTTGTATCGAGGATTTATTTCCTTTTGACAATAGCTTCCCAAACAATTCCTTCCTAAATAACGTTCAATAATTACTTCAGTATTTGTTCCCGTAATCTATTTTTATGTTTCTCTGAAGAATTTCCCAAATTCATCCGAGCAAGTTTTAAATATTTAATGTCCTTGCTGATTACTGGAAGTACTTAATGTGCCTGTCATGTACCCCTGAAGAAATTCTTAATTGACGTTTTAAAATATATTTTTTTGCTGTTGCTCTCTACGTTCACTTGTTTTTTGTTTTGGCTTTGCGTGAGAAGAATCCAATTTCCATATTCTGTACGCATTTTAAAATATCAGTGTCAACTTTGCGCTTAACCAAAATGACGGATTTCCCCGTAGTAGGTCCCAGGAAGCAACCAACCTAAAACACTTCAAGTTCTCCCTCATTTTTGTAAAAGGACTTCTCAACTTGAAGATGGCGTCTCAAAAAGAAGGTGTAAATTAATTAAGACAGCGTCCTAATTGAATATTAATCCTTCTTACAGGCTCAAAATTCGAAATGCGCGCCTCTAACGAATTCCTGGAGTCAAGCAAACATTTTCTCTCGCGATGGCCGCTTTTTTCTTTTCTTTTTTTTATATTTTTGAAGTGAAAGCATCATGAAAGTATCTCGGTTTGTGTTGCTAAATTTAATTGGGTATTTTAAGACGAAGCATAACATTTTAATTAAAAACACATTTGTTCGTTTGGGGTTTGTGTTCTTTTATTGAGAGTGATGCATTCAGGATGCCTATGGAAATCACCTTCGCATTAATCAATGAACTCTCTTATTGGTTTCAGGGTGAAGTTTGGATAGGATAATTGCAAGTTTTGAAGTAATGCTCTTCAGTTAAATCAATAGCATATCTATCTTCATTTATTTTAAGGAGTTGCCTCTTACACCTAATTAAAAACGTCGAGATTTTTTTTATAGATTAATGTTATCCGTCGGAAACTAATTTTCCATTTCAGATAAAAAGGAGTAATTTCATCGGATAAGACTCTTGAAGATGTTTCAAAGTACTTATATGGAAAACTTTTTTTTCTTCTTGCCACAGTTGAAAGTACTTTAAAAAGCCCCACTGAATCACATTCGAGGAGCAAGCAATCTGCGAAAATGATAGAAATAACATTTCGTATATCCTCCAAATTTCGTTAGCGAAAGTGTCAGATCCCTTTAGCTTCATATATACGTATGTATTTCACAAAAGCCCCTTTTTTTCCTTTGGTAAATATGAAAAATTCACAGAAACGGACTTGATAACACAAAAAAGCTCTCACGTCGGAGTTCAGCTCAGTTCGCATTGGATTCCATCGATGAGGAAAGTTAAATGTTTGCTAAATTTGTCACGTTCTGAGATTTATCGGAAAGTTTTTATATTGCCAAAAAAAAAAAAAATTTTTTATGGGAAATTGCTGCTGTAATTGTGGAATTTTATTATATTTATTTATATTTTTTCAGTACCCAGAAATGTCATTTTGTTTGGAGGCAATTTTAATGTGGTTCGTCCTTGCATTATTCAACGCACACATGTGAAGGCATCAGTTTGGTTCGATTGCTACTTTTGTATGTTCATTTTAAATTCCTTGTTCAGAATCTTGCCGGAAGGACTTTACCCAGTAAAAAAAAAAAAACAAAAACAACCTTGTAATTACCTGAAATAAATTGCGGTCCCATGCATAAACATTAACTTTTTAAATTTTAATGAAACCTCGATTGGATGTAATACCATAAAAGGACTTTTTAGGTATTGGTTTTCAACAAAAATAAATATCACTTATGTGAGCCGATGAATTCACTGACTGTATATTTTTGAAAAGGTTTCATTTTATGCCATTTTAATTTTTTTGTAATTAAAATGAGAACCAAATCAACATGAACAGAGATTTGTTGTTCAACAGCTTCTCTAATATTAAGCAATACACATAAACATCTCATATCACATCTCAATTATGTAGAATACGTCTGAAAGTTAATTTTAAGATTTCGAATTGCAACTTGAGTTATTTAATTAAATGTTTGAACAATATTTTTTATCACCATAAATTTCAGGGGGCAACCTTCGAATCCTTTTTGTGACATAAAGCAAGAAAATATATTCAGCAATTCACAACGAGAATAATTTGGTTTTATGAAAAAACTCCTTTTCAAATTCGAGATTATTGTTTTTTAAGAAACAAGTCGACAAAACTCATTCAGTTTCCCTTCGATTTTATGTCCCAACAAAAAGATTTCAAGAACGGAAAGGAAGTCTTCTGTTTCTTTTATTGCACATTAAAACAATCTCTAAGGAGCGCCTAAGCTCTGCGAAATAAGCTTTAATCCAGTAACACATATAAGAATCTGTACAGTCGTTGACTCTTGTATGAGTGTATAAAAATCCTTTAACGTGTAGAACATAATCAAAACGTATAAAAAGACCTGAGTATACAATTTAAGGTGATACTTTGCAAGGACATTGTTTTGTATACATAAGCACTATATAACAAGAGTTTTTCCCTCAAGTTTTTTGCCTAAATATCTTCATGTTATTACAGCTTTACGGCCGAGCCCACTTTTCACTATCACCCGCAAATCCTGCGCCCTCTAATCCTTATCTATAATTTATTGCGTGTCACAGTTCCCACAGAGTACAACACATAAAAGTTGAACACAAAAAAAAAAAAAATATAAGGCAAAATGAAAAATTCGAAAGGACAAAGTGAAAAACTCTCGTTTGTGTTTTGCTGTCGAGGACAACCGCGGAAGTTGAAGATTTGGTTTTGTCGGTCAAATATAGGAAGGAAGAACTCTTTCTTTCGTTATTATTTTCTTTTTCATTCGGTTTACTCGTTTTTTTTTTATTGAAGTTACGAAAGGATAGAACACCAACTGTGAGCCCAAAAAGTATTAGTCGGCTTGTATCAAGTGTGGTGGATATATTATCCGATCGGTTTGGATTTTAATTCCTCAAACTTTCACCATTGTTGACATATAAGCCAAAACTTTAAGGCGAATATTTTACCGCACCTCCAGATTATGCTTTGGTCACAATTTAAGAAGTTTGAATTGCTTTATGGCTCAAGGATAACCATCTCGAGCATGAAAATAATTATTAAATATGTACAAGGAAAATTCTTTTATTTTGGGTAAATAAAAACGTTAATCGACTGTTTAGCTTTTCTGATAAAGGAGAAAAGTTGGAAACATTTTTTTGTATTAAGTCAAATATTTGAAAATATGAGACCAAAGCTTAAAGTTCGAAGTTAAAATATATAACTTATAAAAAAAAAATCAAAATGATCAGTTCCGATGGTTTACATTTTTAAGTAACCTATGATTTCTTTTTTGGTTGTTGTACCTATTTAACAAATTAGAATATATGAATTAATATTAAGGGCATAACTAGTCATGGGAAGTTTTTTCACAGAAAATATTCATTTACAATTATAGTATAACATAGAATCTTACTTTCAAATTCAAAATTTTTGAAAAAATCACAAAACCCGCTACGATCGTTCCTCTGCAATCAAAATTTCGTCTGCAATTAAAATTTTCAAAGAGATTAGTTTAGTAAAATGAAAATAACCCTCTATTTTTTTACTTTTTTAATTTTTTACATAAAAATTTTAGTTTTTAATGAGATCGTGGTCACCGAAAAATGGTTTTCTAGGAAAAATAGTACCTAAGGTCACTTCCTGTAAACAGCTATTACTTCGTCATTTAATGACCGAATCTATTGAATCTTTCGGAAAATATTCTTTAGACATCATACTAAACGATCAATGTGAGAAATTCAAAAAGCAATTTTATTTTACCAGATAGATAAAGAGATACAATGAAATTGAAAAAATTTTGATACTCGAAAGTTTTCAAAGTACTAATCCGAAATTTTTCAATAGTTGTAGAAAAGTGTAACAACAAATTGTTCGAACTTTCAGATTATAATTCCGAAAAACGATCGCATAACAGATCCAAGTGCTCAATTAGGACTAAAAAGGACTGTTTATGGTACTCCATATTTCATATAAAACGATGAAAACTTGTGATGAAGTGCTTTATAAGCGTAACTACTGGGGAATTCTCCCCGCTTAATAGTCCCAAGTGAACCAACAGACTAAAGGACATTAATAGTGTGTCAGTGTGTAGTAATGGAGGAAAATAAAAAATAAAACTCAAAATGATTTGTATCTCGTCGAAAGTTTCCATTTCGATGCATTGTATGAACGGTTTGCAAAGCGCACGGAAACATTTTTGCATTCCCACCTTAATTGAGATAGTCAAAAACAATAATTTCTTCGGGCAAACAAGCAGAAATAATATTTGTACGGTTCGTTAAAATCGAGTGGAAAAACGCGGATTTAACCGTGGAAAACGTTTTAGATCTATGACCGAGATTCTAATTTTCATGGAAAGATTTGCGCTGCAACCGGCACAGAATCAATTTATGCTACATTCTGTTGCGCCACCGGACAGTTTTATGTCCTTTATGAGTGCTTGTGGGCGGGCATACAATATATCCTTGCAAAGGACCCAAGTTCATTTCAGTTTATATTTTACCAAAGAGATGTATGATCACTGTTGGGAAATTCTGTTTGTGGAAATGTGAACAGATTTATTAAAACGATTTTATTTTTGTAGAAAAAGTTTCCTTCGCAATCAACTGTATACATTTTGAAATGGTTGTTTTTACGACTGTAAAAATTTTTTTAGTTTGTTAGCTCATCGCTTGCAGGAAATTTATTAGATAGTTTTTTTTTTTGTTCTGGTTTTGAATGAGTTCGCAAATATGCTTCCTCTAGAATCAAGCAAATTATACCATTTCCTTTGTACACTCCACTAGGAATCTATGCACTCATGATAAAATGCTCTGGGCACTTTTATTTTCTAGTAGCTTTCGCATGAGGAAAGGGTTGAAGTTAGTCGATTCACGTAATGCAGGACACGAAATACATGAAGTGTACATTTTACATACACACTCAATCCAAATATTCTTGTTAACATTTCCGTTTCGGTGAGAAACGCTTCTAAATATTTCAAAAATCCATTCAAAATTCCAGAATTACTAGAAAATTCTGAGAAACATTTTAATCTCGTTCAAAGTAAAACAAAAACTGAGAACAACGAAAAATAAAAAAATGAAGAACTGTTTTAAATTTTAAAATGTTGCTTTCATTATATGAACAATTTTAGTAAATAACAATTTTTTAATTTTATTCAACATTTGTTAAACAAATCTTTGGATGCTTAAACTACCAGAAAATAATTTAAAAATTGAAAAATTAATGTAATGCAAATTATAAAAAAATGGTATTAATAAATTATTATTCTGAAATAAAATCCAGAATACCTACTGAAAATAAAATTATATGAAAGCACCTAAAATTCTAAAAAACAATCATTTTTCTTTAATCCATATATGAAAATCTTCTCTTTGGAATTATATTGTTAATATATTTTCCAGAATTAAGTTGTCAGTCACGAAAATCTACCAGACGCTCGTTCAACATTCTTTAAATTACCAGTTTTTACATTTTAATAAACAAAGTAACTCTTAAAGAATATTTTGTTTAAATTAAGGACTCGTTGTCATCCCATTAAAGATCTCCCACTTAGCAATTTCATTGTGCTTATTTTTGTTATAAGTAAGGACAAGGTCTGGGTTTTAATAAACTGAAAGAAGCAGCTATTGTTTACTGTCAGCTATTTTTAAAGGTGGTTAGAAGTAGCTTTAGAATTTTCAAGGATGCGTTTATTATAAGGCAATATTATGTAAACTATTTATTATAACAACAAACTGTTCTACTTTAATTGAAAATGAAGACTTTTATTATTTTTGCAATTTAAATGTAGAGAATATTTGCAAAAGACTAATAATGCATTAAAGTTTAAAAAACTCTTGGTTTGAGGTAAAACTATAAAACAAAATTAGATCTACGCCATATTTACAAGAACAATTTTCATTGTTATTTATTAAGATTTAACCTCACAGAATAACAATTCGATTAATATTGTTTATACTTTTTGTTGATAACATTAATAACTTTGTTTATTTTCTCTTTCAGGTAAGTTAAAACACACAAATAATAGTAAGTAAAAATTTCCTCCCTTCTTTATGCAACCACATTCGCTGGCACCAGTTTTTACAAACATTTGATAGGCATCTTCATAAATTCCCCATTCGCATATGTATGTGTGTGTTTTCAAACATCCCCTCAAGTGAAATTTAAGAAAGAAATCCTCAGATCCAACTAACGGTGCGGTTTGAATAGCTTTTTTATTTACTGGAAAACACACTCAAACCCGATAAAAAAAAAACCAAGATTTTCTTTACATTTTTAAAATTTAACACGATTTCAGCGGAAGAGTTCTTATCCTTTTCAGCTTGTATCGTGATGGGGATGAGTAAAATCAGATCATTGAAAAGGAGAAAAGTTCCGTTGCAAAGATCCTGAATAAGTCAAACGAGACACAAAATGGAGAAATTCTGCTCCATCTACCATCGGCCATGGACATATTCGGAGGCTTTCAGAATGAAGGATGAACTCGCACTTGCTTGTACCTGTACACAGGAATGTAGTTTGTTCTGCATTATTCAGATAAACAAACAAAAACGACAGGGTTGCGTTCGTTAAGCTGGCTCCAGTTGAGATCCTTGCGACAAATTTCCGTGCCTTACTTTGCCACACCAAAAGGATCCTATCCCACATTACGTGAGTGAATACAAGATGGCTAGTGAAAACGATTCAGCGAAAAAGCCGTGGGGTGTGGTGCGTTAATTTAATGACATAAACCCTCTTTGGGGGATACCAATTTCCGCATTCGCCTGTTGATATCACCCCTCGTATGTGTGTCATGCAACCTCGCTTGATATTTATGAGAGGTGAACGGCTCAAGTTGTCCCTGCTGGTAATGAAATATTCTAGTATCCTTATTGCATGCAATTGAGATTGCCGAACATTACACATTTGGTTTTAGACAATATCCCGATACAGGTGGCATCCATGCGACCACCAATTATAGGATAAAGTTGGTGGTGCGAAAACCTTAATTCAGGAGGGCGGATAAACTTTCAAAGAGTGCTCAATACCACTCTGCGGCTATAAGCCCTTTGTGCAAAGTATGCGGGAGTTTCGACTAATCTCGTAAGCGTCTTAAGTAAACCAACAAATTCCATGGTTTATTATGCGGTGGGAATTTCCCGTATCCTTCTGATAAAACGTTCCCAGTTTTTAGTTATATCATGCATGAGATTGTTTAAAGTCGAACTCGCAATTCAGAAAAAATAAATTAAGGCAAAAAAATTCTGCATTTTGAATGAGCACCCCATTAAAGTTGCCCCACGAATCTATTTAATATATATTGCGCTCGAACTGAAGCATTTCACGACAGCAAGGAAAATTTTGGCCCCTTCGTTTTCCTTGACAAAGGTAGAAAGGACGACTTTCGTGTACTATATATTGCTCAATAAGGAACTCAACTACAATAGATTTCCTATGGCAGTACCAAAAGAAATAAGAGAAGGAATTTCGCAATGGAAAAATATATATTTACAAAAATATATACCGAACCTCCAGAAATAAATAATTTAAGTACTTTAAGGTTGCGCAGGGCATCCACGTACCGCAGAGCAATAATTTCAGACAATATTCGTCCATAACTTCTAGAGGCCTATCCTGAACCTTTTGGAGAAACGAGGAATTTATGCAAACAATCCATTGGCTACTTATCCCAGCCCGCCTAAATATTCTCCTTGTTCTCCTCTTTTTTTGTTAATGTAGCTGTTGTATGCTAATAACTGAATATCGTAGCCTCCTGCAACAGGTTGGCCGGGGAGCATCAGCAAATAATAGCCCCATAACGCCACGCTTTAATGGTTCTTGCCCCTAGGGTGTTAAATAACGTAGAAAAAACGGAAGGGTCATGTCCTGTGCGAATATTTAATTTGCAAAAAGGAGATAAATACATATAATTGTATATATACCTAATATATATATAAAAAACAAAAAGTAAATTAATTTAAAACTTCTGCCTAGCAGAAAATTAAGCGCATATTTAGTTTAGTCTCCGCTGCACTCCTGCTGAGCAAATTAATTATGAACACGTTTTAGGTACAATGAATGTAAAATGCAAATTAGCAGAGAGGTGCAGGGGAATGCAATTGAATATAATTGAATGTAACTACACAACAGTTAGCGACAGAAGTTTAAACGGCCACAAGGCAAAGCCAGGAAGAATAAATCCATTGCAGCATCCCGAAAGGTCCTTGTTTTAGTGGTGCTCTTGTGTAGTTTTGTTATGTGATTATAAAGAAAACAACATCAAATGCTTGGGGGTTTTATATTAGTTAATAAATGTAGATGAATTAGACATAACATAGAAAGTAATGCACTGAAAGTAATTCCAAGTTCCCGCAAAATTAATTACCAACGCCGAATTAACATCGGAGGATGACGAAAAATCTGCTCGTGAACAGTTGTCGAAATTCTGTTTTTCCTTTTAAAAACATAAATTATTGTTATTATTTGCTTCAATTTTTAGTGCAAGTTATTTTCAATTTACTTTTATTTTAACTAATTTACAAGGGGTTACATCTGTTTGACTTGTCGTAATATGAAGCATTTTTTGGGGATTTTTATATCCTGTCCTAATAAAACCACAAATATACGGTTTGGAGACTTACAAAATAATTTTTTAAAAATGCCACCGCATTTCTCCGCATTTCTACCGCAGCGGTAGATAGACCGAAAGCGGTTTTTTTGGGGGGCCATAAACATAAGTCATGAACATCAGCATCTATGACTAGGACTATACAACAATTTATTTTACTAGAATACATAAATTAGATTATTAAAAAATATTAATTTTTCACAAAAGGACAGCAGTTTTATTTCGAAAAAGAAAACGTTTTTTCGCTCTACCCTAAATTACAAAGACTGGAACCAACATCAGGAATTCTTCTTTTTTTTTTTCATAATGCACCTAACATCATCCCATATTTATATTTTGCTATGTGATTTACAACAGTACTAAGTATTTCTGGAAATATTTTTAAACCTATAAATTATGTAGGTGTACTTTTTTGAAAAAACAAAGAACTATAAATCAAAATTTTTATTTGTATTTTCACAAACATTTTTTTATTATTACCCATATTAAGTTATATCACTGGAAAGCGCATGAAAAACTCTACAAGATGACTTTTCTCGCAACCTTCTAATTTAATTATAACAGCTCTTAGAGCGATTTCAAAAACGTCCGTTTGCGTTTTTTGGGTTATAGTTTTTGAAAATTTTACATAGTCATATTTCGGAAACGGTTTGAGATAAAAATTTAAAAGTTAGTAGTTTTCTTATTATAATATTAGTAACTGAGGTGGTGAGGTAAATTGAGTGTGTTGGATTAACATGGAATGGATGACTCTTCAAAGTTTCAAAACTGTTCTAATATTCACTGGAGGAGTTTCAGAAATTGATCTCAGAGAAGCATTAAAAAAAATATTTTTCTGTTCATCACTTTTGGAAATCATTCTTAAGATGTTTGTACATGGGTTAAGTCAATAAAAAATCGATGTTTCCAAAAATTCAAACAGATGTAACCTCATAATTAAATTAAATTATTGATGACAAGAACTCTAGAAACAATCCTTATGAATTAATTTCTCAACTCAATATTATTACTTATTTACAATAAAATCATTTCTTCTGAATAGAAACACTTAATTACGATTTTGTTTTGTTCTTGTAATTGTCGCTGCTTGCTTTTTGACAAGAACTTCAAATTCCAATTCCAAACATTTTCTGCAATTTTGTGTACCTTTCAAAAGCTAATTAAATTTCAAAACTTTGCTTTTGTTTTTAAAATTTGATCCATTTAATATTTTATTCATAATTGTTTTTCTTACAAAAATGTTTCTCCTGCCATTTGAGTTAAAATTTGAGGAAATTTTTAGATCAGTATAATATCAAAATGAAAAGAAAAAAACTACCATTCATTATATTTCCTGGAGCACTTCCTTTTCTCTACTTTTACAAAATCCAACAGCATCGAATTACTAAAATAGCAACATTTTCTTTATGCGCATTTGTTAGCAAAATTAAATAAACATTTCTTAGTTGAAAATTTTCAGCGACGATGGATATCCTGAATGGCATTTGCTTTGGTATATTTTCAGTTCAATGACATGATTCTACAGACTCTGCTCGGGGCGCTACACAAAAATGTCGACAATCGTTGTGCCGGATAAGTTAAGTTCATGGAAAAAATATATATCTAAATTTGCTATAGTAAGCATGATCTCTTCATAAAACTCTTTCAAAGGAAGAAAAAAACATACATACACACGTACACACGCACACAGCAACGAGATGAAGAGTGACTGCTGGTAGCATTTCTTTTTGCCAGATGGGGTAACTTTCAATAGAATAACAATGACATGAAGTCTCTTCCCTGTCGAAAATTCCATAGACAATCGTATTTTGCACATTTGTGAATAGATAACGAATTTTGACTGAAAATCATCTATTTCAATCCAGGCATATTTTCCTTTATTACTTTCAACGTTTGTTTGTCAATTGAAGATTCCGATATTATAGACATAGGCAAAATCAATAAAACCACTGTTTTATTACATTCCATATTCATCCCATAACGATGAACATAGGGCCACGCAGGCCCCCCTCCACCTCTTTGCCCGATTCTCAAGTCGAACTCCATGACAACTTGGCTAAACTTTTCTATATTCCGTACTGAGGAAAAATTGATTTTCATCTCCTGCGTCACAAAGTGTTTGGTATTTTTGGATATTTGGGAATAAGGTAGGCAAAAGGGACTTCCTTATGTTTAGACGATTAAATTAATTTGAACTCCCATCCGAAAATAGAGTGCGGATCTGCCTATAAATAGCCCTTCACGAGGACGAAAATAGCATTGCGAATACATGGAAACTGGGACACAATTATCTCGACCTCAGTGCTTGGCATACATTTTCCCTTCTGCAAGTGTAATGAGGAACTGCTCCATTTGCTGAAAGCAGAAGCATAGGGCTCGTTTAATTCGCGAATCGCGTATCCCTTATCACCCCCCACCATCAGATGACACAAGTGGCATACGTTGCTTTTCTTTTCATGCACACGATACTCCACCTGAGTTATCCTACTGGGATCTAAGGACATACATGTCTCGTCCCCTGCTTTCAGTGCATTCTGCACCTCCGTTTAGTTTTTCGTGCACTTTCAAATGATGCAATTGTGTTTTTTTTTTTTTTTTTTTGTATTTTCATTAAGCTATTTTTCGTGGTCCTGTCAAGTATAATTAGAATAGGAGTACCTCTTTGGCACACTCATTATACTGCTTTGCACCATTAAAAAACATTTTCTCGCAATTTCACTCAACATTGTTACTGAAGGAGCAGTTTGCGGAAAACCAATAAAATTGCAAGGCCAATGAGAAGGAAGCCATATCTATTTTATCTGCTTCCTTCGCAGTTAATCATTTTTCGACAACAAAATGTGATTGTTGCATTTTACCAAAATTAAACTGAAACGGGTAAAATCCTGAGGGACTAGAAATTACTGTACATATAAAATCAGAATTTATTGCCAATAAATTTCTATTGTTCAACCATTTTTGTTTAGGTATCTAAAGTTTGTAAAACTTTTTTTTTTTTTTGGAAGAAAAGAAAGTACTTACTCCTTTGTCTGATTAAGCACTATTCTTATCTAAATACGATCTTGCATTTTTGCAACTTAAATTTAAAATTATAATTTTTATCAGTTTCAAATAAAAAACCATCAAACGTCATTCCACGAAATTTCGACGAGTTTTAGACCATTATAATGTAAAACACTCGAAATTTTAGAACAAAATACCAAAAAAAAAAAAGATGCTACGTAAAATAAAAGAAAGGGATAAATTACTGACCGTGGTTTTTGAATATTGTAAAAACCTAACATTTTAATTTCAAGTTGTGATAAAAATTAGTTCAGCAGAAAGAATTTTGTATTTTCGAAAAACCGAAAATTTTGAATCGACCTAATGTTTCCAAAAGCTATACCTCATAAACTATTTTACCTACAAAGCTCAAATTGAAATCATTTTCTTCAGTTTTTAAGCACCTTTATTTCGATATACAAGATGATAATATTGTAATAACATAATGTTGCAAACGAGGGCCATTTTCGACGAACTCTATGAAAAAAAAATTACAACAATCGGAGAACTTGACGTCACAGTCACTAGCCAGAATTTCGTGGAGTGACCCCAAAACAGAAGTTTTAATCAGCTTACAATTTAAATAAAATAATAAAATAAAGTTCTCTTAAGTTTGTTGTTAACTTGATATTTTTTTATTTTGTTACTTTTTCACTGTATTTGGATTCCAATGCAAAACCTTCAAACAAATTAAAAGATAAATGAAAACCAAATTTGAAAACGTCAGCAAAATGTGAATCCTTTATTTACTGTATTCAATAATAAATCATTCAACTGTCAATTTTTCAAAACGAACATCTAAAAGCAAGATATGAATTTCAATTTGTATTGTTTGTGAGTTTTGCCGGATTAATTTTACCTTGCAATCAGTTCTCCATTTTCAAAAATTATCATGTAATACGAAACGAACTAATTTAGCAAAGTCAAAACTTTCAACAGCAATGCAACAGGATAATAACTGTACGCTTCCTGTGAAACTTTGTTGGAAATTTCTTTGACAAGAACAATTTCAATCGAATAGTTTTCATATTTGAATTTCCAAAAAGCTATACAGCGTCAAATTAAGTATCTAACAGAATAAACTTCATTCGAAGTTCCCACTTCAAGAGAACTATCGATTGCCATGCGAAGTAACACATGCCTAAATGAAATTAGATCACAAATGGAAAAACTTGCTTTTGTTATATACAAATTAAGTACGAAGTTCGGGAGTTCTGTGTTGTTGGTAAAGTTTTTGGGGGATTTCTTGATTTGTTATTAAAGTTTTATCGTTGGTGGAGGAAGTGGAAAAAGGGACAAATGAATTTTGTACTACAACAAAACTAATAAATAATTGTGTAAATGTATTCATATATTTATACTGTATATGAAAATTATTTGTTTTACGGAAGTGACAAGTTCCTCCAACTTTTCCAATGTCTTGCCATGTCAATGAACATAGATTTTGGTTACAAACCTGAGCTTATGACGAGATCCTTTTCAATTATTTATATTTTATATATCGATCCTGACTTCACATATAGCAATGTTCAATTATATCCTAGATTTCTTGAGCACTATCATTATACTTTGATGTACTTCGTATTTCTCTATTTTTATATGAAATACAGAATTTTTAAAGTTTAATATTTTAATGAAGTAAAACGTAATACAATTTCCCCTCTTCTCCCCCCCCCCCCCCCCCTCCCAACCACACCGGCAAGCCACCTCGACTGTAATTCAAAAGGATCATATTCGTGTAAAACGAGAAATATTTTTACTTTTTTAACTATGCGTTTAAATTTATTCAAAAGGATATAGTATAAATATTACAGATGAAAATAGTTTTAACTAAATATAAATAATAATTCTGCCGTAAGAATAATTGAAATGTTTGTGTGGATATTCCATATTTTCCATATCTATATTATGTTGCAATTTTCCAAAAAAATAAAACAGAATAAACAATTTTTTTTATATTTGAAAAAAAAACGGAAAAAAAGTCCAAACAAATAAAATCTTTTTTACTATTCCGGAAAAAATATATGGAAGTTGTATTGCATAACTGCAATTAAGCCGAAATGCATTGCCAGGCAAAGTGAATATTTCTTTCAAATTATATTTCATAGAGACTGACGAGCACTGGCTCACTAAAATGCACAATTTCCCTCATTTAACCTTCCTGCGTCCTTTTTGTACCAATTGAGAATCTCGATTTCACTAGATCCTACGACTAATTGGAAAGATAAAAATTGTGCATTTCATGCATTTTTCTCTCTCGCCTCTCTCTCTCTCTCTCCCCTCTGTACATGCTTGTTATAATTATTATCACATGCAGTCTTGCGGAAAACTGCATTTCGGTTTTGCTCATTTTGTGCTAAGGAAACCATTTAAAACTCTGATGTCCCAATCTGTAGAAAAAGGGATGCAGGATGAAATTGCCGGAGAGTTATAATGTTATATGAGGTGTGCATAATTATATCAGAATAAACACCACAGTTACTCATCTGTAGTCCTCGTTAAAAAAGCGATGTAAATTTGAACTTTCAGGCAGTGTTTAGGGCCAAATTTGAATTTTATCTTGGAATTTTATCAGTTGCATTTGAAAGTCAGTTTTAGGGCATGAAACGAATGAAAAATGAAAGTCAAAAGAAACGTTTCTGAAGTTTAGAAAAACTTTTAAAAATTATATAATTTAATTCTTTTACAATGTCTCACAAAAATTTTCGTACAAATTTATGAACTGTGTTCACCATCTTTTATAGTAGATTTTCCAGTAAAGTTTTAAATTATATTTGTATTTATTGTAGACCAACACATTCGTTGTCTACCAAAGGATAAACTAAGTATTTTAATTAATTTTTATGCACAAATTTGAGTACAGATGTTTGCTTTGATAACATATTAAAATTACAAACAAGGATATATGCTAATGAAACGTGCATGCACGCATCTTCCATTAATTATCCTGAGCTGTTGTCATAAGAATGTTTATACACAGTTCATTTTCTTGTGCAACGTTTTGTTCAAATATGCTTTTTTCATGAAGCTACAGAATTCAATTATATAATGCAATTTATTAATTTTCATAAAATTTGCATTTTTTATTCTTTCAATAAATTCCAGTAATTAATATTAATTGATAAAAACAACATTAATAAATAAAAATTCATATTTATATTATACTAAAATTTAATGTCGCCTTCTGGTTTATTTGTTGCCAAAATATTTTCAATATGTTCAAACAAAATCGTTAAAAATGGACTAAATCCATATTAATTTTCGGACATTCACTGTATAATAGTTTTTGTTTTCACAATCTGCATTTAATCAAGCTTAAAATGTTATTTATAGTGACCTAAAATTTATATGGGACACAGAATATTTGTAATTCAATTAATTGCACTTTTTCGAATATTAAAAAAAAATTAACGATTCGTAAAATGTATAAGTTTTTTAATCCATTTGGTGTTTATGACAAACAATAAAATCGTAAACTAAAAACAGTTAAACACTATTAAATTTTTTATTTTATTTTATTTCCAAAGGATGAAGGCAATCAAAAACAAAATCTATAATATAAAAAACATATGCTGGTTTTATTTCGCACTTTACAGTCCTTCTGGCGATGAAACGACAATGGCCATTTTGTTTTCTGCTTTCTTTTTTAAATTTTATCACATCCCATTTGATTATTTAAAACAGCGAATGTTGTGCAAATTAAAATTTTACGGCCAGAAAACGATCTGTGTTTTAAATGTCCTGTAAAGGTACGACATTTTTGGTAGTCTTATCCAACTTCGAACTTGTTAAACACGAATGTATGTATAATTTCAAATAAACTGAAAGTGTTTCAAACAGTCTAGAACTTATTTGATGACAATAGCATTTGCTTTTGACAATGGTTATACGGTATTTGCCCGTAAACCCAGTACGCAGTCATTGCAGTCAATTACGTGCAACTCAGTGCACTATACAGCTGCAATTTAAGCCTTTGAGTTGATTAATGCTCTTCGTGTCCTCTATTTGCTCCAAGACGATTGTCAGGAGCCAGCTTTGTAATTTCAGTTTAACATGAGACATATAACCCTTTAGGGGATGAATTCCAAAACGTGTGTAATGATTCCGTCATTCCATCATCCCAGCGCCGGCATCATGAGGAAAGTAATGCATCTAAGCAAAGGAATCAGTCCATGATAAGTAATTAGAGACATTACACGGCATCTCGGTTATACACTGGAGACCCACTTTTACGACCATGGGACACAGTTGACGATGTCATGTAGGATATTGTCTACGCACTTGTAAGTGCATGCATACTACAAAAGGGTTGCTTGTTATAAAGACACTGGAACTCTAAAGTTTCATATAATTAGTTAATGCCAGCCTTGATTGAATTGCTTTAAAGTGCTCAGTCTCAATTTAAGTAAAAGCAACCTGAATGTTATGCAACAAAATCGGAAGATCAGGCACATTTTAATTATAATTTCGGCAGCACACTTCAGATTATGACATTTAGTACTTAAGAAAAATTGTTTCCATCAAAATTCTCTAAAGGTGTCAAATAAATTGAGTAATATTCTTACCAACCGTATTATTATATATATTTTATGGTGCACAAAGTGTAACGAGAAAGGGCTGCAATATTAAAAGTGCTTCAGAAGGACAAGACAGACGGAACGGCTAGACCAGAGGGTAGCGGATGGAAGCATAGTTTAAAAACACCACCAAGACCTCGTTTATTTAAGATATGCGCAACACTGAGACTTGACACTCACTCGAGAAGAAATTCATCCAGAAATTTCATTTCTTTTTAAAACGAATTCTGCACTCTGTTTTAAGCTTTTTGCAATTCCTTGAATAACTGAAATTCATTCAGAAGGATGTAATCAAATTTCCCATTGCAGTCAAGTCCTGGAATTTAAATTTAAATATTCCGATGTTTTGTAATCTCAATAAAATATCCTACACTTATTGAGAAGGAAGTTAGTACTTATACCCTCTTTCCACACTTCAACCCCTTTTCAAACCAGCTCTCCCATAGTTTTTCATTTATTTTTTATTACCTAAACTCATCTGATGGGAATAAATTTGCTGGAAGACAACAAAACAAAAGACAGTTTGAAAAACGTTTTCACATGCTCACACACACATATACATTTATGTTCCTAGCCACACATAGGTGTTAAAGTCAAGTTTACAACGTTTGAATAATGCCTGACGATTGTGAATTCTTGCCTTGAGTTTTTCCCCCATATTCCCCCAAAATGAAATTGTGTTTACCCTGGGGAAAAATTACTTGCAAACATTTCAAGTAGTTCCACCACTTTCAGACCCTGTGATGGAAAGTGAATGTTTATGTTTCGAGGAAATAGTCCATTTAAGTCCATTTCACTTAATCTTTTATTTTCCTGTTGAGTCGTTCCTACTCCTTATTTACTTAATGGACTCGAGTGCAGCGTATTTTCCGGATGACCTTCTCCAAACAATTTTCGAATAATCCACGATTACTTTTGGATCTCATCCATCAAGAGATAAATTGAAAAAAAAAGCACACCAAAAATATTATTATTTAATATTTATGTACTTCATAGTAATTTTCAATTTTAAAAAATAATAATAACGGTTTTCTTCACTTCACTGCATCGGAAAATATTTGTATTTACTATTTTTCAAGTTCAAATAAAATACAGCAAAACAATTTCAAGAAGTTTTCATAAATGTGTTGAAGCATTGTCGTGCAGGCAAAATGGCAGCAAATTTTCTAAATAATTTTCAAAATTATAGGTATTATGTTGAATCTTGTTGGAAAATAAATAATTACTTTCCGCTTTTTGCATAATGAATGTTGATTTACATTTCAATTGTTATTTGAAGCATTTTATGAATGAAAAATCTATTTAAAGATGCAATTTTATGTGATTGCAAACATAAAAGTTTTCCTTAAGGAATATTGAAAGTCATTTAATTTTATAGAAAACAAAGCAATTTTGAAGGTAAAGAATTTATTTATATTTATTTAAAATATTTAAAATATTAGTATTATGAGTTAATAATAAGCAGTAACAACATCCCATACAACAATTACTGTCAACTGACTTTAATTGAAATGAAGAAGGTTGTTAACAATCAAATTGGAATACATAAAACTTCTTTCGAATGTTGTAATAAATCTATTATCACCAAAGGAGGTTGTTAAGGTAAAACTCATGATTTTTAAAATGTTGCAGCAGAGCTATTACTGAGCAACTTGCCTATTCCGCCATAGAAGTATTTATGATTTTTTTTTTTTTTTTTTTTTTTGGTTTATTTTGAAGGCCTATTTTTTCCCATAATACTACATAATTTGCTCATGTATTCAAGTGAAGGAAATAATGGTACATGAAAATCTTCATTCATAAATTGAATTCAAAGCCAAGCGCAATGATCCTAATTTCAAAAAAGAATCTCTGTGTGTAAAACATAAGAGAAACATTTACCACTACCACAAAAAGGGAATAGCAATCTATGCAAATGCACTTCTTTACATATTTATGCCATAGATACATTGTTAGCTGCTTATATATTCAATTATGGAATTTTGATTGAATGCGATTCGATGCAAGTACTTTCTTTCGATTCCAAGTAAGTATTGCAGTTGTAAGTATCGAGTACATAATAATACTAGGAATTGAGTACATACTCAAAGGTACTAGTACTAGCATTGGCCTAGTAGCGAAAAGAGTCAGTCATAAGTGTTTGAAGAGGTTTCATAGAGAGTGAACGAATTTGTGCAAAACAGTGAAGTGGCTCGGTATTTCCTAATTTGCGCATTATAATTATTGTAACAAAACCGCTTAAGCTTTCATTAATTAATTAATTAAAATAAACATTTAAACTAATATCTATAACAAACGAAATCAACATTTAATTTTAATTCACGGGAATTTTTCCTACACTATTAATTATATCCTTTCATATCTCTAATGATCCAACATTTTTCTGGTGGAATGTTAATAAATCCTCTTTTTCCAACCCTTTCTAAACATTTTCCATTTCTTTTATAATCGTCCTTTTCTTATCTTTTTCCCGGCAGTGATTAAGCATTACAGGATATTTCTTGAGCCGTTCTCGTAGCCATTAAAAAAAATCCTATTCATTTTCATAACACTAAGAAATTCTATTGGAAAGTTCCTTTTGAGAAAATAACTGTTTAATGCACCCTCAAGCCCAGCGTATAATCCTTTCTCCTTATACCACAGTTTTAGTGAATAAATCACTTATTTCGCACGGTCGCCTTTTGCAGTTTCATTAAGACCCAGGGCCTATTCTAGACTTTTATGTTTTATTGCGATCCGGGGGAGGCAAAGGTCTTAAGGTTCCGTAATGCGCCCCTGTTGGTTCTTTGAGGTACTTTAAGTTCATTGGAATGTAGTGCTATTTCGTTGGTCTTAGGATTAGAACTGAAATCTGTGCAAGCACCTACGAACACTTAAATCAACCCTGAATATTGTTGCTTTTAATTTCGTTGCGATTTTCGCTGTTGGCCACCCCTGAAAATCTCCTCTAAACTGATCAACAAAACAAACATAATATGAATGCATAAAATCACACGATGGCAATCGCCACCTTAATTACACTAATTTATAGAAAAACTGATGCATGCTTTTGTTTTGGATTGTTTTGCTTCTTTAACTAAAAATAACAAAGCTGAGGCCCAACGGCTGGTCTAGAGTCTGTCTACCCTCCCCGCGGGATGGTTTAATAAAATTCCTTCATGTGCGCTCACGAAATGCTCCCAACAATTAAACATAATGTTACAAACAAAAGTAAACAAATACTAACCATCGCTTTTTCTTATTATTTTGCAGATTTGAAAAGCTGCACGGAACACGAGGCTAACTATCACAACTACTACTACTACTAAACAAAAATTATAACCGAAACTACTACTAGCACTACTTTATCACGATCACCACCTAATGCTCATTTCAGCCACATACTTTGCATAGTCTCACAGTTTTGACTTTTTAAAGACGCTACTAAGCTTTCTCGAACAAAAGTATCGCGCTGTTCATCCGGCTGAGTTTCGTACCAAAAAACCAACAACAAATGCAAAACTTTTGAATTACAACAAAATATCCAAAATAGTTTTGTATGCAGAAAAAACTGCAACGTGCCGTGAAAAATTTTACTGGATGCAGCAATATAAAAACGATATAAAAAGATAACCCAAAAAGATCAACAACAAATAAAAATCGTTTCGGCCCACCAACCGCCCGGCCAATTTGACGAAGCTCGATTTCACTTAGTTAATCAAGTGCCAAAATAATTTCGGATTACTAGAGAGAAATATTTGTGATTGAAATTCATTTTATTGCCGCAGCACCGCGAAGTGAAACTATCCAGTCTGTGGCAACAAAGGATCGCAATTCGGTGCAATTGCATTTGGATTCTGCAATATTTTCAAACCATTGGTTTTGATTGCGGGCAAATTTTATTGATGCAGCTGGAACAACAGAGCTCGCCTGAATCGCATCTATTTTGAATAATTACTGCTTTACGGGGAAAGAGTTTATTACCAAATAAACTTTTCGCGGAGAACCGAATTAGTTAAGTATTGTTGCAACGCCATGACGTCTAGTTACTTGACGGAGTGCAGACAGGACACAATGGATCAGCGATTGGAATGAATCACAGCATTTCGGATATTTGAGTTTTGTTAATAGAGCAAAGAAATCATGGCTGGGCCGCAAGTGCAGAGACAAGTTACGTACACCGAGACATCAATTCGGGGAGTTCGCCAGACTGAGCAGCACGAGGCCTATCGTACAAGTAGTTCCGGTACTGGGGGCGGAAGTAGCAGCCAACAAGGGAGTAATATTAGTGGACGGTCGACTTGCCGCGCTGGTGCTAGTAGTAGTGATGCACTTATTGTTCCTGGTCCCCATGTTGAAATCATTGTAGACTCGACCAAGTGCAGCAAATCAAAAGACGTTGAACAGGGCAGCAAGCGTGTCCGGCACAAAAATCGACCGTTTTTTAGAAGATTCCTTAACTACGTACGGAGTGCGTTCTCTGGAGTCAATTTCTCCTCCTCGCATGGTAAGTGATGCAAATTTTGTTTTGTAAATGTTATTAGATTTTTTCTGTAACATTTCATGACCAGTAATTTACCATGATTGAGATTTTTTTTCTAATGTTAATGGAGGACGAATAATTTACATAGTTTATATTCAAAAATGATTTTCTATCCGCACAAACAATAATAATATGCAATGTTTTTCTTCTTCGTGTGATTGGGATAAGCAAGGCCGTAGTCAGGTAAAAATTGGGTTGGTGGACGGGACCATTTCGAGGGTGGCGGAGGGGGTCAAACCCTCTGATCGCCCATGGCTTTAGTGATGAGATATAACAATTTTAAATGTTTTATGCACATCACAATTTTCACATGAAGGTCTTAACAGTTTTGTGTACATTCAACTAAAAATCGTTATTAAACAAAAAATTTAGTTATGAATTGATGTTTGTTTATAATTTTGAGTCGCCCAAACTTTATCAAACTCTTTTCATGAATAAATTTAAGTTTTTTTATGTGTAAAAAATCTAACAATAAAATGGAGCTAAGCAATTTGGGTAGAGCAACATATGCTAACATTGAATTTTTTTATTAAATTTTTCTATTTTGAATTGCAAAATAATATCAATTTTCATTTGGCAAAAATTTTTGAAAATAGTTTTTGTAAACTCTTGCAAATCGAATGTTGGTCATTAGGGATTCTATCCACCCAAAGGAGAATAGCAACAATAGAAACACAAAGCGAGAAAAACGCTTGTAATTGAATAAAAAACCATAAAAATTTAAACCGTGAATATAATTACGGGAATTCTATACATTCACCCCAAGAGTCACTGAAAACTGTTAAATTTCGTTTTTTCCACTAAAATATTAATTCCTCTGGAAATGGAAATTTATTTTTCATTTTACGAAACGAAATGAAAATTATTTTTGGAAATAGAGGAACCCTCTGTTCGTATAGTCCACCTTGTGAAACGGCGGGTTAATCTGAAATCTGCATAACGAAAAACACACATGAAGAACCACTTTACGTAATGCGGCAAACCATGCAGCAGCATAAACTAAATGACCATTAATAAAATACAGTATCTGTCAATTTTGATTATTTTCGGATTTTTTCTTGCATGATTGTTTACAAAAATTATAACGCACCAAGTCTATCAAAAACTGTCTGGAATCAACGAAGAGTTAATAGTGAAAATTAATTTTTTCGAATTACCAATTGTTTATTGAAACTGTCAGTGGAGCGGTAATAAAATGTCTCCTCAAAGAAGCGGCCATAAATTTCTATTTTAATTTCGATTCGTTGAATTTTCAATACTAAATATAACATGGCAGTGTTTTTTGATCAATAATAGCGGCAGAAGGAATCTGTGCAGGTGCACTTCCTTTTGTCGAAAGGCTTGCTTTTTACGTCACATCCCACAATAACAGGTTACAGGATGCTCCTGAGCTATGTCGGGGAAAATTGAAACGTGCTTTATGTGAAATGGAAGGGGGTGGTACTATGGCGTTAAAGGCTGGTATTTACCACCAGCCATGCGATACGTTAGTTTCTGTTACTGCTTGTTGACACGGATGCAACTATTTTAGTGCAGTTTAAAATATCAGGAAATTTCGATTTTCTTCAATCAAATCAACTTAACTCCTTAACTCAACTTAAACCTGAAGAATATTGCAAAATTACGTGTATTCATTTTTTTAGTAACATTATTATTTAATATTTATGCGAAGGATTTCAAACAAAAGTGGCGACGCCGCATTCGCATCAAAAGTCTTTTTGCAAATGTTGCACTTTTTTCAAATAAATTGAAATTTTTTAAACCACAATTCCAAAGAAACGTTTCTACAACAAAATAGTTTTATTGCATCAACAAACATATGTAACAATAAATTGTCAATTGAGTTATGATAGAAACGCAAACTTTTCCATTTAATCTGTTACTTCCTCCTCAATTTCTGATTTCTGTAAATTTTTAAACAATAAAGAATTTTCTCTCTTCCTTCACTTTTATTATATATATTTTTTTTGAATAAAACTAAGAGAACAGCTAAATAAAAAATAATTTTATTAAGATTTAATTCAATGAGAAATACTTTCGCTTGTCTGAAATGAAATTTACTTTTTAATTTGTTAAAAGTTTTATTAAGTTTTTTTTTTTACAAGATTACGAAGAAAAAGAAATTCCTTCCGGGCTTGGGCTGCCAAAGTAGGGCTTTGTAATCCTGTGTCACCACACTTCTGACGTCAAGTCAAATAAATATTGTATTTTGTGTAGTAAGAAGGATACGAAAACTTTTGGGAAACTTTTCGATTTTCCTTTCGAATATTTGAAATTGTTGTCAATCACATATTACTGAATGCTGACGTCACTTTTCCTACAATTTTATGTGCAGCTCCTTGCTACAAGATTTGTTTGATGATTTATTCGATTTTAAATATCATCCCCTCTTGGTGGATATGCAAGCATCCGGGAACAACAGCCGAAAGTCCCGGAATCCCGTAAGCAATCGTAAAAGTTTTCATAGCACCACGGTTGAATAGTTTACATTGGAGACTTCACCTGTCATATTTAAATGAAAGACTGTAAAATTTTTAAGCTGCCATTTACAGTCCGTCCGACCTCTACTTTGTAAACAATCAAGCCGACAAGTTGATACACCCCCACCCGAAGTTCTCTAAATGAATACGTTGTTGATCGGTGGTGCGGGGCAGAGAGGCGATGGTTTTCGCGGCACATTTTACATAAACAAGACTGGGATAAATCAAACAAGCGCGGCAATTTGACATCGACGGAAGCCAGCACCGACAGCTTGTAAATTCTTAATGAGCGGAGCACACCTTAATCCACTTTTCTTGTACGAAACTTTTTTAAGACTTGGCGCGAAACTAAACAGGATGTGTTTCAAAAACTTCCGTGTAATCACTGCAGGTCCTCTCTGCTGCTGTTAATTGAAACTGACGTCAGAGCGGAGGTGCAAAATTTTTTCCTTGGTTTTTGTTTGGTTTTATATTGTGTATGTATTATTGTGGTATTTCTTTGTTGTTTCTCCTTTTCTTATTGAATGCCAGCACCAAACTTTCCCGTTCGAAAACTTTCGGTGAACATTCAATTCTAGGATTTCTAGAAACACTTCTCCTTGAAAAATAAAAAGTTTAAAAAAAACCCGAAAATTAAATATAGTCGAACTTTATCAGCGCAAATTTATGAAGTGATGCATGCTTCACTGAATTTGCCCATGCAAGTGGAAATTAATGCAAAGTTATGGCCAAATGCAGTTTTTAGTGCGGGCATCGTGTGCTGTTAGTACTGCCAGGAACAGTCATTCATACTGCAAAGAAACACCACTCTGGCACAGCAGATGTCCTGCACAGGGTGTACCTCCCGCAGGGAGGGAATGTGGCAAGCGCCATCATAATTTTTCGTAAAATTTCCACCAGAAAAATATGGTGAACTCAGGTGAATTATGAAATTTGATTGAAACTGCCCGAAAAAGGTTGCGGCAAGCGAAAAGTCAAGATGGAACACTATGGTGATGACGGGGGAGACGGTGGGGGTTAAGAGCAGTTAACAAATTATTTTCTTTCAATTTCAATATGAGGATTGATGAAGTTCAGCAGTGAGAGGCGGTGAGAAGCGTTTTGAACCCATTTTATATTTTTATCTGAAAATGCAAGTTGATTTTTCCGTTGGTTTTCCATTTATTTTCGTTCAATTTTTCCCCCATTTATTTTTTGCACAAAATTTTTGCAACCAAGGTATCTTAGCTAAAACTATTATAAAAGAAAAAAAAATACTGGGGAAAAAACTCACGATTTAGATCTTCTGGGAAATCATGTGGCTGCAAAAGCGGAACGTGCTCAAATGCTGCATCATTTTGTGGAGGAACTTTTACAACCAATTGTAAGCCAATCAATATTCGCTTCCTCTTGGCTACTGAACAAACTCAATGTTTGCCACCAAAGTTCTGCAAACATTAATGCTCCTTTGTGCCAGATCTTCGACAATTACAGAATTTGAAAGGAGCAAACTCTTGTGGATCCTTTTATTGAGCTACTATAGCGAACATTTTGTACACTTTTAAGTACCTTTTGTGCATAATAGCGAAAATTCTATTTGTAATGTTACACCTCACTTATTGTTTCATTAGAATTTCATTGTGTTTGTTCCATCACAGACAACAAAAGAGATTTAAAAGTGCATTATTCAGGAATACAATGGAATTGTTGTAAAGCATAAAAGCTGTTTGTTTATATGAGGATATGCAGTTTGGGGTTAAAATTAGTTAACGATTTCTAACAAGTGGATGTATAATTTGTTTCTCTGCATTATGATAATTTTTTTTTTTTTTTAATTCGGGCACAATTTATTCAGCAATTTGCATTGACTGAAAATATTGCTGGAGTGTGAGGAAAATTCTGAACTAAACGTGAACCTTGCAGACACATTCAATTATGCAATATTTCTTAAAAAATTATAAATCTTGGGGGTAATGTTGCTGAAGCTATTCGTAATAAAATTCTCATTCCAATTCAATTGTAATGATTTATTATATTACTCAAGAGCCATTTTGGAAGGTCATCGCGCATCAATTGCACCAAAAGGCACGTTTTTCTTGTGTTAGGAAAACTGACTTCATTCGGCCATAATTCAAATTTTATGCTCATTTAATTGCGAAGGCATGTTGTTAAGAAAATATCACCGCTTGTGCCGGGTCCTGGCCGCCATGCAGACGATTCCGTTGCTGTTCACTTTATTGTAAAGTAATTGCTCCAATAAATCCCGGCACTAATTAAAACGCCTTCCGGATCCAAATTGAACGAAGCTCTGCTCCACCTCCGTTCCTTCGGTGTGCTCCTTTAGTGCATCCATTCACTTAACGGCGAACTAATTTGATTGCTCTATGGTGTTCCTTTTGCAGCATCGTCGCGAGACGCTAAGCAGACCCTTCAGCCTGAAAAGGCTGAAGCGCTAAATGTTTGGCTTTTTGTTATGTTTACTTAACGTACACCGGAAGCAATGGCTAATATCAAGGTTGCTTCTGGATAATAATGTTCGACGGCTGGGGGGGTTGGTGGGGTCATGGTTTGCATCTGTTTTAATTTTGCTTTAGATCATTTTTTTTTTAAATAAATTCGTTAGCATCTTATGAGCAATTTCTGCAGTTGAGCCACAAGAAGAAGCGCATCCTTTAAGTTTGCTCCCCATCGGTAAAGAAAATTTGACACTCGTTAATTGGATAAAATTTGAAAGAAAGTTAAAATTGTTGCTCAGCCACAGATCGGAAAACTTCGCACCGAATTAACGTCAATTAAAACTAAATGTGAATATTCATAATTAATCATGCAACGATGGAGAGGACGCTCGAAATTAATCGGGTCGGTGACTGGAACGATGGCGAAAATTTCATCAGAAGGCAACATCGAAATAATGGCGATCGTTTAAGGCTTGAATGCCCACCGAAAATTAAGGGCAAATGAGTCCTTTATGGCCAGTCGAAATGCAAAAAAAAAAAAACGTAAAAACAAATTTAAAATGGAAAAGCGTCACTGTTCTTTTCAACCTTGACGCTTGAGTTCCCATTTGGTAACGTAATATGCTCTCTTCGGGTTAATGACGAAATATGAAAAGCCTTTTAACATTAAAGGATTTTGTAAGAGGTACTTTAAACCATTGTTTTAATATTTGTGGGGTTTCAATCACCACTGGAACAAACTAACAATAAAATGATTTACTTTTTTTTTCTTTATTTTGCAGCAATAGAAAAATTGAAACGTGTACGTGGGGAAAAACTTAGCGATACTAGAATTGCAATGAGTTTGCATTTTATTTATTTTACTTTTTATTGAAGAATTTTCTAGAAAATTAATTTTGTGTATTTAATTAGAGGGAAACAGGAACTAATTTAGGAAAAATATAAATTAATTTCAGTATATTCATGGAGTGTGTGTTCTGAACTTCTGGCATTAGTTCACTACAAGTGCAAAGTGACAATGCCCATTTCCATCAGGGTGAGGGATATGAAAGTCCAGGAAATCTTAAATGAAAACTCCTGCAGGTATTTTTTCGATGGTTTGGAAAATTGTGATTTTTATTTAATTACTTATTTTATTATTTTGTTATCTGAGATCCTTTTTTATGAACATGTAATCCGCGCTGTTTATATATTTTACCTTTTTTCATTTTCCTATTTGTGATATTTTTACAGGATTTTAAAGATTAGCACATACAAACATTTGTTCAATTAAATTAGAAGGTAACAACTTTCATTACAAATTAAGAAAGATTTAATGAAATAAAATGGCATCAGAAAAAAGTTTGCATCCCCCTCGAGTAGTTTTCGCATTTGTTTTCAGGCATTTGTTGTTTGCTTAGAATAAATTTTGAATTGAAATACGTTTTTCCACTTACTTTTTGCAAAAACATCAGATTTGTATTCAGACGTTGTTAGCTGTAAATCAAAAATGTGTTTCTAAAGGTGTTTTTGAGACAATTTCCTGGTTTATATGTTTCCTGCCAGAAACAAATAAGCTTGAAGGAGCACACATTTGGGTCATAACGAGGATAAATATCAGCAAACAATGCTTGCATTTCGAATGAACTTTAGTACGGTGCTCACGTGACACTTTCTGGCATCCCCATGAAAATGGAAAATCTTTGTGCGACACCTCGACACCCCTTTCTATAATTCAAGTGACTAAAAGCGAGCCTCCTTAGCTGCTCGGAAAAGTTGTCATAAGTGTTGAGAGCACAACTTCAGTACCAACAAAATGTGGTTAAACTCTAAACTTTGCACATGCTGTCAGGATTCTATTCACGAAGCTTTTATCCTTCACCATAAGGACACTAGGAGCAGATACATTGCGTCAACACAGAAATTTTGCTGAAATTTTGTCTATAGTAAAAAAAAATTAATATACATGTATATGCGGTCTATTATAAGAATATGGCATCTGCAGGAATGAGCCTGCAATGTGAGTCCTTCAATGAAAGCCTTAGTATCTGCTGAAAGATGATTCCGGAACTGCAACGTGTTTTACTTAAACAGCACCATATTTTTTTTTCCGCTTTTATTTTGCACATAAAACTTGATTAAGGACGAACAGAATTGGTGCCACCTTACATCCATTCTCGTTAAGACTCACTATCAAATGACGCCTGAATAAATTCCTAGACGAGGGAAATTCTCACTTTCCCACTTTTGCGATCGAAATTCATCTCTGCAAGGACTAACAAGTTGATAAAGGCCGAGTCGCTTGAGGAAGATAAATACGGAAATGACGACACTGACAAATTTCCATTAAACAAACAATGGGACAGCGATTTGTTTATCAGCTAAACTTCCACTTTCGGGAATTATTTGGGGCTCCCCCCACTCTGAGTCGAATTTCTTCTTGCGCTAGAAAAGTTGTTATCTTTTATATTTTCCGTTATTTTTTTGTTTTCAATTTTTTTTTTCGTTCGCCTCGTTGCAATTCACCAGATCCACTAATTACGGCTTACGGAAAGAACCTGTCCGAGGGGAGGTGAATTGAATTGGGGCTTGGCTAATGCTGCAGCACAACTGCCAGGGGCTGATTTGTTTACTAACTGGGTGTTTATTGGGGGGGGGGGGGGGGGGGGGGGGTAAAAATGACAAAACACCAGCCGAATATTGGGAGCACATGGCGCAAACAGAGCCGCGGCTCTGGGGACTAAAAGGGAAAATGGGTCACCGAATGACTTTGACATTTTTGAGATGGCGGGCGAGAGGCGCGACATATTATCCCATTCGAGGAGAACTTTTTTCTAATTATCTGCCGCATCGGATATGATATCAGACATTTTAAATTATCGCTAATTTTTCTTTGATTTTCAAAATGAATTTCAGACAATTTTTACATTATTTTTAGGTCTTCGCAGACGATATTTTATTGATTTTTTGTCTGTTTTCTTAAAATATACCTTTCGACGTGTTGGAAGCAAGGGATTTTTTGATGCGCTCATTTAAATTAGTCTAATTATAAATATATATTGAATTTCTAATATTATATCAGTTGTCACAATTTTATAATTTTAATGAGACGTAAACTTCATATATAAGTAATTAATCTTACTTAAAACTTTACCAGGAATTCGAAAACACTTTTATTTAAATAGATACTTTTCATTAACAACGATATGAATAAATAAACCTATAATTAATACTCGTACGCATTGAATCATAACATGCTTTCGGCAATATAAATTTTTTTTTTCTTTATGGTATTTTCAAGTAATTTTTACAGCGATTAAATAAATTGAAATTTGAGGAACGTTTTTTTCGTGGATGTTACACAAAAAAAAGGAATATTACAGTTTTCGAAGAATAAATGTAATTATATTTGTGAAACACAAAAAACGTCACTCACAAGATAATGGAAAATAGAAAAGTTTTTGAAAGAATTTTAGCATTTCATATTTATTATGTTTTTATATTATAAAACAATTATGAAATTTTTTGAAGTGTTAACGAACGATTTTTACTAAAAATTAAAAGTTTTCCTTTGACTTTCGAATTTCATTTTTCTTTCTATTTAAACTTTTAAGTTTTCAAAACAGCTCAATTGAACGCTAATTGGTTCTTGAAATTTTAAAAAAAGGGTATGATGAATAATGAATATGCAAATTTCATGATCACAGCGCAAATAGCAGTTTGCACAACAAACAAATTTTTTGTAGTTTAGTTTCTTATTTAAATAAGGCAAGGGAGATGATAAGATGGTTTGCATTTTGAAATACCCTATAAATAAAGTATGAAACATTTGCTTTAAGCATGTAATAAATCTATTTAAATTTAATACATTAAAAAATGAAAAGTGTTTTTGCGTCTTGATAATTATTGCAACATCGTGTAAAAAAAAGTTAATTGTGTATAATTAATGGTAATACACAGTGCGACAATTATGTATTAAGACTCGAACCATATCTCAGCACCCCAGCAGCGCATGGATGTGTGAGCATATGCGTTTTGAAGCTTGAACCTTCCTTTACTAACTGAGAAAATTTCATGACATTTTGTTGATATTTAATATTTATTAAAATTCATTTTGCAAAACACGTGTTCGTTTGATGTTGAAATTGAACTAAAAATTAATGAGAGTCAGTCATTTTAGAGACATCGTTGCAGCCGCAGAAAATGCTCTAAACTTCCTGAAAACAATTGTTACGGGTGATGAAACATGGTGTTTCTAATACGATCCATAAACAAAGCGAGAAAGTGCGGAATGGAAATAAAATAACTCACCACAAGCCAAAGAAACACGAAAAGTTCCATCAAAAATCAAAATGCTCATCACATTCTTCGATAGCAAAGGAATTATCCACAAATAATTTGTGCGAACTGGTCAAACAGTTACTTCCGCATATTACCTCGAAGTTTTGAAGCGTTTGATGGCCAGAATCCGTCGTATTCGACCAGAATACCGCGATCCAAAAGGTTGGTCTCTGTTGCACGATAATGCACCGAGTTACACAGCACTCATTGTTCGTCAATTTTTGGCTCAGAATCAGGTCTGGGTGTTGAATCATCCGCCGTATTCACCTGATTTGGCACCGTGCGACTTCTCCTTGTTCTCGAAACTGAAATTGAAGTTGAAAGGATGCTTTTTTGATGACATTCAGCCCATACAACGGGCTTCGACGAGGGCACTGGAGGAAATTCGGAAAAATGAGCTGGAACACGCGTTTGAATCACTATTAAATCGATGTAACAAGTGTATTGAATCAGGAGGAGAATATTTCAAATAAGTACACCGAAAAATTAGCAGATATCGTGTTTTAATTGTGTTTTCTAGAGGCAGTCTTAATACATAATTGTCGCACTGTGTATGTGTTCATTATAATGTTTAAAAAAAGAAAGTTGAAGTTAAAGGAGAAAGCAAACATTTGTGCATTAAAATGTTTGGTATTATATGGCAATACAATGAAAGTGTTGCCTGATTTTGCTCATCTTCGAACTTGACCTTACAATTTTAACAAAGTATTATTGTATCAAATTGCAATCCTTTAGTTAAAACCGTTCTCGAATTATCCTCTGGATACAGACGGACACCAATGAAATGGTTTCTTGTGGATAAATAATTTTTACTTTTTCAAGAAACGTTGCAAATATTCGCTCTAAATTGATTTACCTACAAAAAGAACGAAGACAAGAAACAGTAGCTAAAAGACATTAGTTACAGAAATCGAAGTTCGAAAACAAACAAGGACGATCCTTCTGAAGGCAGAGATCGATCACCGATTGGAGACCAACGTGAATTTTAATCTGCTGTAAGTGCAGGAACATTTTACTGTCAGGACTTTTTCGATTTCACGTGCACTTTTGTGAACTTCCCGCAGTCCCTTCGCATAACTTTGTTGGGGATGTGCAAGCTTGTCAAGTGGCAATATTCTCCAAAAGTGCTATTCGGAGTTCGGGCACAAAACTGGGCCGCAGTCCTGCATTCATAAATGGGCAGACGTGAACCGGCATCCTGCAATTCAATGGTATCACTATATGCATTGGCTCAGTCCTCCATCCACTCAAAATTGTCCTTAGGACTATGTAAACACGATCCTCGATAATAATGCCACTATTTTGTCTGCATTCTCTCATTTTAGGATTTCTTTCATTTACTTTGTATTTTTACATCCTCCCCAGGATAATAGTTCACCTTTGGCTTTGGCATTCGTCTATACCTTCCCATCCACTGGACGGAGAAGACATTAATGCACTCCATGACGATTTCGTTGTAGCTTTCGCAAGTCACACGAAAACCTGACTACCCTTCACTTGAAACAATTTGTGCCACCTCCTCGAATATTGTTGAGCAACAATGAAAGCACGTACAAGAGGGTGTCCCCGTTCCAACCCCAGTCATTGTTTCATGAGCATTTCTACCGATGTAAGTGCACTGAATGTGATCTCATCGTAACTTTTGTGGCTCATGACTTAATAATACTCTTGGCACGGCATGGCGTGGCCATTGTTCATTAAAGTGACTCAGAGTTCCACACTTTATAAATGGCAGTTTTTTTTAAATTTCATCTTTTTTCTTAACTTGTGCTTCCGTTCTTGCTAAAGTTCACCACAAGTGTTCGACCACTTGTCATTTAAATGGTTTCAAAATAACATGTTCTGCCCGAAAATATCTAAAATTGAGTTATGAAAAACACAAATTTTCAAGAAAAACAATACTTGGTATAAAAGAATTTTTCGAATATTTTCGTATGATCGATAATTCTTGTTTAAAAAAATTAGATAGATATGAATAAAAAGCTTGAAGACTTAAGGCTCTTTTTTTGAATTTAGAAGTCATCATTATTTGTCGTAAATGTCGAAACTGTCAAGTAACAATGGAAAAAATATCCTTAAGGAGAATTATACGCTGCTTTTTTGTAGCATATTGAAAATTTTATGTACGTATATGGATGTGTGTACATTTGTAAAGTATTTGAAAAAACGAAATTTTTATGCTTGGATTGTTTTTTAATCGTATTAGTCTTTCGTAACTTTTGTTAATACATCACTCAATCAGTAGATTACATTCCTGGCATACTTAACGTTCGCTTCAGACAATTATTAACAACAAATAAATTGCTTCTATTGATTTTTAGAATTTCGAATTTTAATAACGTTGTCACTATTTCCTAAACACGTGAAATGAACTGTTGATAATTTCCCACATAAGAATGAAAACCCAAAAGTAGGAATGAAATACCTGCCTCGTTCTCTACTTCGCCCTTCACAGAAAATCATTTTTCTCCACATGTGCAAAGTGCTATTGAAATTGTCATGGATATAAATTCACAAATCACAACAACACCAATACAAGGCCACCAAAAAATAAATATTTTTTGTGTGCCCATGAAGCTAGAAAGTAGTGCGCAGGCAGAGTGCGATTTAGATAAAAAAAAAAACTTTTCAAATTAGAGTATTTAAAATAATTCTAATTTGCGAAGATTTGAAGGCATATTAAGGCATTTCAAAACTGTATACAAAACATTCCAAATAAAATAATACATACCCTTCACTGTTAATTTTTTAAATATCTTTTGTAGTCATCAGCTGAACAAAACTAGAACACTAAAGCCGTCACTGCAGTCTTCAGTGCTTTGTGATTGGAAAAATGTACAACAACTTCAGGCAATGTTAATTGTATTTAACGAAAATAGCTTAACGAAACTATTAAACATTTTTCATAAGAATTAATATATATGTCAAAACATGTAAACTTAAAAAAAATAGAATATTTCAAATTGGGTAACGAAAAATTTTTATTTTGAAACTATAACTATGTATTTTTTTTTTTTTTTTTTTTTTATTAAATATCCTAATGGCGAAGATCTTAAGACAAAACTGCAGGTGCTATGGGGCTTAGGAGGCTTAGGAAATCAAGTCGATTTTGAAAGATATGTATTATTAATTAATTCGATATTAATTAATAGTTTTGACATGTGGTTTTGATCTTACGATTGATCTGTAAGAGTGTAGTATATTTTTCGAACTTTTCAGTATTCCCAATTAGTTTAAACAATATAGTTAGGTTTTTCGATTTAGTACAATAATACCTCGTTAAAATTATAAGATCAATTTCGAACTGAGCACAATCAGGCTAGTATACATATAAGATACATTATATACATCTGGCAACACTAAAAAGAGATGGCGGATTTTGCTCATTTTCGAACTGTAGTATTGAGCTATCACAATGAAGTGTTATAGTCGACCATTTTTGATGCTCTGCTTCTTTGGCCGTATTGTATGTATGAACACAGAACGGAGAAAGCATAAATGTTATTTCTGAGAATGTGTTTATTCTGACTCGACGATTGGTAGTACTATAACGCTCGTCGCCATTACTGAATATCTTTCATTTTATAATCGAAATTACAGTTTTTGGTTTAAAAACTATTATTCCATAATTTATTTAGTTAAGTCACAAAAAGTTTGCGAAATTTTCCGGGATATTATTCAAAGGGTGGTCTCATTTATGTGATAAGACAATCGTAATCTTGAATATTTTCTTTTTCTAGTAATAAATTTTAGTTACATATAAATTCTGTTTGCCTTAAATTGGTTTACTTTTAACTCCTCTTTTGGAATAATTTGCGGATGAACACATTTCTAAACATCCCTTGTGAATGCTTAGCGTAAATTAAAAGTGAATGCTCACAGTTTTCGATCAACCTTGGCAAACAACAACAACACACAATCGTTTAAGATTTTCAGATGATCCCGGGATATGCCGAACTGCAATTCATTATATGTTCTCATTCCTCTAGAAACCTTTCATTATGGTATTAAAAGATGATTACAACGTGGACGTCATTAATGGAAAAATCTTATAATTCCGATGTAATATCATTAGTAAGACAAAATAAGAGTATCTTTCCCGTCCTTTGGAGGTATCTCATGAATCACCTGCGTCAAAATTAATATATTGTGAAAGAAACATTTTTGGCCCTGAGGGTCCTTAAAATATCATTATCAGAGATTCCGGAGATAGTATGTGAAAATGTATTCGCAAATATATCCCTCATCAGGCATTTTCCTTTTCGTTAAGGTTTTCACTTTGATGAGCCTTTCGTATCCTGTTTGCCTCAAGATGTGAAAGTCCAAAGAAATTTAATCACAATTTACCCTCCAGTAAAAACTTCTCAAGAATAGATTTGATGAGTCAGAAAACATCTTAAAAAAACTGTTTTGATATAAATTGCTAGTTTGGAAAATTATGTTGCGACAGTTAACAAAATCTTATTGGGAAAGCAACAAACTTTGGATATCTTATTTGATTTTAATTTGAAATAATTTTGCTGATTTATTTTAAGTGAATCTTCCAAACCTTTAAGCATTAGAAATTTCAATGTTCTTTAATCGGATTAATTAAATGATGTGAAAATAATGGCATAATGTTATGAATTTCATTTACAGCATAATATAATAATAAGCAATTCTGCCTTACATAACTTTAACGAGAGAATATTACCAAGAATTGATTACATTTGTATAAAATAATTAATCTGAAATTAGTCTAACATCAACTTAAACTATTTTATATTAATATTTTCCGTTCTGCTACAATGAAATTTAATTTTCCTGGTGTTAATGAGATTCGAATTTTCCAGAGGCCTTCAATTCATGTAATTTTCCTTGAATAGTTCTCGAAATTAGAAGCCCTAAAATTGGAGTTGAAACACTAACATAAATTATATAATGTTTTATTCAAGCGCACAAAAGATTAATGGCGCTTGCATGCTGTAATTTCACGTGGAAAATTGTGCTGTGTTTAAAATGGTGCTGCACGAAACGCTCAATACTCATCCTGGGGCATAGTTGCGAATCCTCCGATTAAGTGCACTGCGGATGAAATCTTTATGAATGGGTCCAGTCCTTCAGATCAATATATTCATAGTCATCCTGTGAAACTTTATTGAATCAAATGTGTTAAAACCGAATTCCCGTACTAAAAGTACTATAGGGATAATATCAATCAATCCCCGCCATTACCCCGAAAAAACTGACAACGGTCACAGTAGATTGCTTCCATAGAACTGGAAACACCAGAGTCCAGAGCGCTTAGAACTCCTCGTGGGGATTGCCACCTCCATCAGGATTATTAACTTAGCTGCAAATCTCCGTAATGAAAACTGTAATCGCTATGCAAATAAATGAGCCATGAAGTGCGAACGATCTTTGGTTAAAGGGTTGACGGCAGTTTCCTGGTGCACGGTGAATAATTCCGCATGGAATACCTCATAAAATATACATCTGAATGCGATGTACTAAGGATGATGCATGCAGCTATATGCAGCTTATCAGAAAAATATGTTTATGATAGATACAATTCGGCATCGGATAGCTTTATCATGCTATTCGGAATGTCACAAAGACGTGCTATGAATAGCAAGTCTAGGGAATGTAACACACAGGAAAGAGGGCTCCGGAATATGTAAGCTACCCCAGCAATGGCATCCGTCGCCTACATGAGAACGATATAAATGAATCTTCAATGCGTGTATGCAAAAAGGACGATTTGCAATTTATTGAAGAGAATTCTCACTACACTTCTTTAGTTTATCATTTGAATTGAAGTCGTTTTTGTTTCGCGTTTAATGACGCTTCAAATCACAACAAACTTTACCAGGTTCCCTTGAAATTTATGCACTCGTCGCACTTAACTGTTTCTAAAAACTAAATTTCTAAAATAACAATATTCTCTTCACCTGTAAACGTGATATATAAAGATGTTATATTTAGTGCCCACATTTCGATTCCAATAACAATGGGAAAATATTTTAAAAATATTCTGTTCCCGTTGATCATATACGTTTATTCTACTGAAAATTGGCAAGCTCGTACAAAACAATTTAATGTAATACACAACATTGAAATGCAATAAGATCACGGAAAACTATTTCAAATAAATTTTCAGTAGTTTTTATATGATCGCTTACGGATCAGTTACAAGAGTGACATCATCGTCTCCCTTCTGCAACTCGGAGACTTTAGATGCGTCAATATCCCTGTAGTACATGCCGCGGACGATGATACACTCGTCCTCCAGAAGCTCAATGTCCGGATACTCGGTTGACTGTGACTCGTAATCGACCTTAACCGGAACCTTTTCCTCCCATTGGAGGAACCCTGTCATTGCACCGCCATCTTGAACGTCATACTGCAGCCTCCCATATGACTGTGCAAGTAAGCACAACATAATCGCAAATCCGAAAATAATTGCGGCGATGAATAAACACTTGCCCCATGATGCACAAAAGCCCAATGGTTTACGGACCTTCGGCTCCGGTGGAATTTCATTCAATCCATACCAGCGGAGTACCCAGTTTGTAGGAAAGCAAATCAGCAGGAAATAAAGCCAGGCACTCAATCTTAAAACTCCCACTCTGGCCAGGGCTCCTTCTTCTGATGGCAGCAGATCGGCTAGATCGCATTCAAGTTCAAAATCCCAGTCGTTTGGGTCCCCATCATAGCGGCAAAGGACAGAATTTTCATCGGTAATCTAAATTTCGAAATACCCAATAAAATCACAGATATCTTACAAAAACGCTACTCACCCAAAGCCGGTGAATATCCAGGAGCATCCGTTCGTCATCACTCGTTTCAGAATTGTCTTCATCATCTACATATATAGGAGCAGCCATTTTACAACCACTCAACTTTATTTTCCACAAAAAACTACTCAAAATAAATTTAAGTTAGAAAATTAAGAAAACGCGAATCAATGCTTCCACTCTCCAAGAAGGCAAAAATCCAAATGGCCGATTCATCGTGTTCCGAATTCCAAAATCGGCGTATGTGGATTGTATTGCAAGTAATACCAACTTAACATGGGATTACCCAATAGCATGCGCATGTGGATCGTAAATACTGTGTCTTTCAGATTGACATGAAAATGTCTAAATTCAACAATATTAATATATTTTTTTTAATTACAGATTCCGAACTGGAAGAACTGGAACAACCTCCACGCTATCGCCCGGACTCACTCAGTGCCCTATGTAGAGCAACTAGGTTTTCAGAGGCGGAAATCAAACGAATTTATCGTGGCTTTAAGGCTGAGTGTCCGACAGGTGTTGTCCGGGAGGATACATTCAAAGTGATTTACTCACAATTTTTCCCTCAGGGAGGTTCGTGCGGTACAGTATAAAAGACCTTTATACAAAAACAAAAACATAAAATAATGTTATCAATAATCACCAAATATCTCTCTTAAAATTTTACAATCAATCTGTCGGTGTCCCCTTTCATGTTGTCAGTTGTGTGCCCTCACAAGACTCGTCCGGCGAATTCTTCAAAGGCAAGCATTATTCTAAGAAAATGGAACAAGGCATGGAACGATTGTGCAGCTGCACAACTCGGCTGCCTTATTCGGTCCAGACTTTGTTGCTCACAATAAAAAACCAGACGTTTTATAACGGGCGGGTACACAACGCAGCAACGAAAGTAAAGAATAGTGGTCACAGAAGGAAGACACGCGAATGCGCGTGTAGGCGCTGACATCACATGGCCGCTTTTTATATTCTTTGATGGAAAATGCGCAAATATGATACAAGAATATATTGTGTGCATTTACAATATATCGACGACTTTTTCCAGTGATCTTGCTTTCATGATTTCAGGGGTCAATGTCAAGTCAACTGATGGTCGGAACCGTTCGCGTCATCTCTGTGATTTCGACAGTTTCGTTGCGCTTAGAGCAGAAGTCCCTAGCAAGAACATTTAGGTTTTAGAATATGCTATTTCAGATATTTTGGACTTTTACGGTTTTTGTTTTGTTGAATTGACATTGAAATTGAAATTCTCGTCTAATCCGAAAATTTAGACCATGCGAAACTGGAGCAGCTCAACTCCTAGGGAGGGTTCTGTTCTTTATTTTAAACACTACCTTAAACAGCATAACAAAAGAATGTTTTTATTAGTACGAAATTAAACAAAAATATCAATTGAAGACAAATAAATATTGAACAATTTTCAGTTACTTCAAGTTCCAATTATGAATATTCTGAATAAATATTACAGAACCTTTTTCATTTAAATATTATATTACATTCGAAATCGTTCAGAGCCAAAGTTTTCGGTTATATTAAAGGCGATAATAAACCACCATGTTGTATCACTCTAATATGCAACATTTTCTAAATTTGGGGCGAGTGAATGATCCACTGGTGATTTCAAGCCTCTGAAATTTAATTATTTGCAAAAGATGAATACAACTGTAATTCATTTAAATTTCTATTGCTTTTATTATCTAATAACTGAGTTGAAATGGTTCAAAATTATCCTTATAACAGCAAACGATCCATTAGCCTTTCTTGGACAGAATATTGGACAGCACACCCTTCCCGAACTATTAGTACCTCAAAACGAAAAGGCAAGCTTGTTAAAAGAAGTATTTTACTTCTGTCGGCTAGTTCCTCGACTGCTCACATTTTTCTATCTACTCCCTTTTTCAAGAGCTTGATTTGTTTAAATAAAATAATTTTTATTCGATATTAAAATAATTTCCCATGGGATCAAGTACAAAATTGCAATTTGATACAAACTTGAATAAGAAACTGATTAGATTTGCATACTTATAGAATTTTATTTAGTGCAATATCTTGTGTTTTAAACACAATAAAAAAGTTAACGCTCTAAACATTAATTAGATTAAGAAATATTGCAAAAATGTATGCACACAAACACAAAATACGATCTATTCTGCCCTTTCCATTTGGTTTACTGTTTACAATTAAATCTTAGTAGTTACTACATAATAAATTAAATAATGCCACTTCCTTCACTAGCCATTCAATTACTGAAGTTTATTATCCGAAGTGCGAGACTTTATTGACTTTCATTTAAAATTTGAAACTGATGGAATTTACAGTGGTGAAACATCCCTATAAAATATATAATTCAACAATTTGATCACGTTAGGACTGTTTCGTGGTCATTTGCAGCACATAAATACCTAAGCATCGTTCCTAAATCTTCGGCAATATTCATCAAGTCCCTGGACATCGTCCTATCGCAAGCCTCGTGGCCAAAGATTGGGGGGCAAATGGGGGTAAGTTATGACTCTCCTATGTTCAGTAATCGTCTTAACAACTTTGTCGGAAAGCTGAAATAGCGAATTTTAACCAAGAGGGCACCAAAATGTTGCAATTGAGTTGGTTTATCTGATGAAAATAATTGCCCTAAAAAAAGGATAGGTGATTTGCCCCCCCCCCCCCCCCCCCCACTCCTTCGCTGACCTCTCATCTGGTTAATTTCCATTCAGGATCGTTCGTGTATGAAAACGTCCCCATTGGGCTGGTGATGATAAAATCAGCTGTGAAAGTTTTTTTTATTGTTATTAATATGCATTTATATATATACAATATATATATAACCTTCATAACGTCAGGGGCTTGCGTGTAACCCTGCGGTATTTATTCATGTTTCCAAATTCTGGGAACAATCAGGAAGCAACAATACAAAATTCAGATCTTGTCATATGACGAGAAGCCTATCGTGCTGCCACTGATAGGCCCTGACGTTTGATTTCCCGAGGGACTTTCACACTTCTGGATGAAGTTATAAATAGTTCAAATCAAATCGATATACATACATATGCTGAAGTTTGATTTACCTTGGACACATTGGGAGCAATGGATGACATGCTAGAAAGACGAAAGGAAAATACCTGATGTCAGTTACATATCTAACAAGAATTTTACGGATATCACGTATTTATTTAGCACAACTTGTACTCTATCGATATAAAGTATATTAGGATGGTTGCCACGTAGAATTTGAAAGATCTCTAACGATATTGAATCGTTTTTCTAGTGAAAACAAAAATTGGTTTTAATTAGAACATCGATAGTTAATTTTTGGGAAAAATTTTCTCTATCATCCAGGATAATTGAATTATTCCGTTCTGGATAGATTGTCATTCCATAAGTCTTCTAATTGATTAGTTCTCTGCACGTTCATTATTAATTTATTGTCAAAAGTTTATCGTCCTTTTTTAACAGAAAGGGTTTTGTCGGCTATAGAAGAAAAATAATATTAATATTTTATAAATCGTATTCATCATTGATAAAATTTACATTTACATTTAATCCAAAGAAGCAAGCTTCAACCACCAATTAACTATGTAAATAAGATCTTATATCCCATTGAACGTCCTGTTGAGTGTTGGTATATGTACCTATGATTAACCAAATTAATATAATGAAAATTATGGACATTATATTTTTTTTTATAACAGAAATAGTATATTGTTACACAAATTGAACAATTACGGAGATTCAATTAATTATTAAAAAAAATTACAAAATGTTTTAAGATTTCTTGATATCTGCAGGAACCGTACAATACGTCAGTTTTGTATTGCAAGTCCAATTTTTATTCGAAAGGGCCATAATCGTCTTGTGCTCTTTCCAGTGTTCAAACTTGTTGTCTATATAATATACAATACACATCCCGAAGGTAATTGAAGAGCAGCTCATTTCGGAACAGCAATGAAACTTTATGTCTTCATATAAATACTCTGACCCATCCTTTTACAATTTGAAAAATGGGGACCAGTCAGTTACTTTTTTGGGAAGTGTGCAATTTCGTATGGGGTTAAGAATTACACAAGCACACTAAAAGTAAGGGACAGTTGAGTACAGGTCGTACTTTAAAGGTTTTTCGCTTATTTGTTGAAGGGACTTGAAAAAAAAAAACAAAGCAAAACGATTTATTTTTGGAGCTGAGGAACTCATTGCATCCACACACACACATGAAGGGAAACTTTAAATATAAGGAGTACAGCGAAAAAGATACTCCTTAAGCTTGCGCTAAAACCAAAAGAAATTTTGACGAAATACTAAGTTGCCCAACATTTATGAGAACTCTCTTAGTGGCATAACTAAAACAGTTGCTAATTTAGCATTCATGGGGTCCTGAAGACATTCTCTCTAAGGAAGACTTTGTACTCATTTGTTTTCTCTATTCGCACAAACTTTAATCGTCCATTTGATGTTTATATTTTTTTGCTACTTTTAAGTAACAAAGCTCCACCGGTTCAGCAAAAATTGCTTCGTTGATGTGCTTTCGAATTGCTTTGATGTCGTTTTTTAGACCTAAGACTTGGGTTAGTTCCCTGGCGGAATGGCAATCATGATTCATGCGTTGATGGAAAAATATTATAACAGTACTCACCAATGTCAACTTTGAACAACGGTGCAGCCAGAGATTCTGCAACAATGGTACTTAGTTCTTAGCAGTTCCGTATTGTACGTGTCCTTCTAACGTTTTACATTCATCTATGCTCTATGTTCGGAATGTCTGTTGGTCCAACAATGGGATCCTGTTCACTTCCAGAAAGTGAAGAACACATTAGAATTGCAACTAATACAACCAGGTGCTCAAATGTGAAACGGTTAAGGAAAAACAGACACAAAAATCACTTAACAATTTGTCTCCCGCTGGTACTCTGGTATTTCATGAAAATTAAAAAAAAGTACTCAATCTCAGCTACGCACTCCTTTAAATTGCCATAAACTAAGAGATTTTAATTTATTAAGCTAGAAGAATACGAATGAGTTCTATTAAAATGCTACTATAGAAATAAATATACTTTCCTATGTTGGAAGACGTGCAAGTTGTATCATGCGTAAGAATATTCTATCCGCGCTTTATATGTTCTTCATTCGAAGTAGATATTAGGCCTGACTATAAAGGTCTTAAGACAACGAAATTGCGTTATAAGTTTCTATATGAGATGCTATGTTGACAACAATAATGGTTTTAAGTCAATTTTCGTTAAGTTTAAAAAGGTTCGTCAAGAATTGAGTGTACACTCTCGACCGTACAAATCTTAAGCAACTTAAGCAAAGTGACAGCTGTAAAAGCAAATTTAAACAAAACATGAATAGTTGTCGACGTGATGTGAAACGATTGGAATGAATGCACGTTAAAAGTTCTGTCGAAAGTGAATTTTGGTAACAAAATTGAAAAAATTCACACCTCAAACAATGACACTTTGTTTGCCTTTACAGCTGTCACTACTCACTTTTTTTAAGTTGACTTAAGATCAGTATAGTTGAACTCAAGATGTGACAGCTACTTAATCAAAATTAAGCTAAATTAAACAAACATTAAGATGTCTTAAGATCATTATTTCTATTCTTCTTGATTGTGACTATAGACAAGTTAAAGCTAAAGCGTGTGCAACTCTAACTTTCCCATCTTACGTGAAATGTTCAATTATATTCTGCTCTGGACTATTCCAAAGAAACCTTGAAAAAGGTTTTCACTTTCATAGTTTTGAGGTGACATATCGCTACCAATTTTTGAAAAAACAAATATGAAAGCGGAATCTTGTTTCATTAGTGGATGCAATCGGAAAATCACACACCCACATTTGCGCAAGAAATTACTCAATCCAAGTTGGATGTGGATCAAAAACTTTGTTTCAATGACCTCAACGAATTTTTCTGAGAATTGTTCTCGACTACCATTGAAAAAATCTTTTGCAACTGTGATGTTTAGTTGCATATGTTTTAGGGCCTTCAGTATATCGAGTCTAATCAAGTTACAGCAGACAGATTTATGTAGGAAATTTACCTAGAATACGTTAATTTTACGTCATTAACGTGCTGTCATCTGTCCAGGGTATAAGTGAAGTACTAAGCTGTCAAACATGTTTAAGAAATATTGCTATATAAAATTACACCTACTTTATAAATGTGCACAAAACATAGATTAAGATGCATACGAACCCTTTAATTGATTTTACAGAAAAGTGGAATTTAATGGTATTTGTTTTCTTTTCCAATTACACAGCAAACACTGGCCTCTATGCACACTATGTTTTCAACACCTTGGACCAGGACCACAGTGGGATAGTGAGTTTTGAGGTAAGTCAACTCACTGCAATTAATTGTACTGATCACAAAATGCACTCAATTCATCGCACTAGAGCTAAGCCGGAATGAAACTGGGTGCGCGTTAAAACAAAAACCTATCAATTTAGTAAAATGTTCCTTTTTCGAAGTAGATATTCTCATTGATTGCATTATATCATAAGGAAAAAATGCAAACATTAAATTATATATATACAAGACTGCAATGAATTGGATTGCAAATTTTCATGGATTTAAATATTACATAGGGGTTGTCGTCTTTTCAATTTTGCAGTTCGTAAGTATCAACATTAATTCTAATCTTAACTATTTTACAAAATCCACAAAGTTTTGTAGACTTTTCGTAGGTACTGAAAATTCCAATTAAATGAAATCTAAAATAAGTGTTTAATTTTTTAATTTTGTAGAAATGTTTTCACAGCAGATACTCCCACAGTTGCTTTTCCATTACCCGCATCCAATAAACCATTTTTCCCTAGTAATTTTATCCATCCTACTGGATTGCCACAGAAACCAAGATACATAACAACTATTCTTGGCCGAAATAGATTTTCTTAAAAGGACTCCTCTGCAGTCTCTGCGGCTTTGCCTCCCATGCTAGAGTTCGGTTCACAATGCACAGCGGTTTCCATTGGCAGCATCAACAGGTATCTGTGAACTAATTCCATTGTGCCCCTAATCGTCCTTGCCCATGCGAAGTGCACGGAGCGGTGCTTTTAACTTATTCAACATTTATTAGGACATTTTTCATTGAATCAGTAGTTAAGGAGGCGCTGTTGTAAGACATCTCTATTTACTTTAACTTATCTACAGTCATTGTGTGGTCGCCCTTAAGTGTCTGTGAAATTTGTGCAACAACATATTGCCAATCTACGAAACGGTATTTTTGTAGGATACCTACTGGACTCGGTTTCCACGTTACTGATTTTTTTTTTCAATACATTTTCGCCATTTATTGTGGGGGTGGCAAGAGGGAGGAAAAGTAAGCTTTTGTTTCTTAATTTTTTTGCAAAGTTAAATTATCCTTGAAGTTACGCTCACATATATACTTGATTGTTGAAAGTCATTTCAGTTTTGTTTTCCTTACAGGAATTTGTGCAAGGACTTTCGGTTTTATCAAGAGGATCTGTTGAAGAGAAACTCCGGTGGACTTTTTCATTGTACGACATTAATGGGGACGGATACATCACAAAGGAGGAAATGACTGATATCGTAACTGCCATATATGAGCTAGTGGGGCGTCTTCCCGACGCATGTCCTGATGAGGAGAAAATCAAGGAGAAGGTAGAGAAGATTTTTCAGGTAAGTTAAACATTATTTAAGTCCCATTTGGGTATTATTATGTAGAGGAAGACCCTTGTCAAATCATCATTACCCATCGTTTTATTCATTTCGTATACAATCTACGTCTGAGCTCTGAAGTTTTCCAATTTCAGACAATATTTCATCCTGAAATTTAAACTGACAGAATTACTCTGAACTAACAAAAGGATTATATGGTATCTGCTTTGAACAGGTATATACTATATAGTATATACTATATTGAGAAGTTTTTGCAAAACTAAACCATTCAGATAAAATGGAGCTATTGATGATTGCCTTGAGACGTTCCTGGAAAATCTTTAAGAACTTTAAAAGTAGATACAATAAGAAGTGTTTTTAGGAAGAGGAAAACTTTTGTGATTCGTTTTTAATATATAAATTTCATGGATGTTGTCTTTTTTTCTGTCTCTGAATGAGAATTAAAGTAGGCGGAATAAGCGTTACTGATTGTGAGTTCATATTCCAAATAGTTATGCAACTTTATTAATATTATATCTTTCAAATTGAAATTTTTGGGAAATATTACGTTATATTACAGATAGCAAAGCACGCTTAACTTCACAAACTTGTTATATATTATACAAGTATAAACAAAATTCATGTTATGTAGCTTATCGACGGGGAAAATAGAGACGGCAAGTTACTGGCTACTAGTTACACTTTCTGCATACTTACCTTGGGCTATAGGCGTACTTGCCCTGTATGTATTTACTGGCGCAACGTGGTGAGTTGCGATTACCCAAAGCTTACGTTTCAGTAGGAATCGCACTATTGATCCCTTTACACAATCTCACCAAAAAAATTGTAACTATAATTTTTTGATTTTTGTCCACGTTTTTCTGAATCTAGCCCTCTGTGTGGCGGCAAGAAAACTCAAACATGTTTGATTTTACTTGCCGACAGCTACTTGTCGTCTCTACTTTCCCCGTCTATAAGTTGCTTTACTGAATGAAAAGTTAGTGAATATGCGTATGCTAGTAGTAAGTAGTTGTTGATACGAGAGACCACTTTGACAGCTGTCAAATTGTGGTGGCGTCATGCAGTGCCGCGAAATTTCAAATTTTTATGTAAAAACCTTAACAACAATTTGAATTTAACTGAAATGTAGAAAATGAATTGATTCCAAATATCGGCCAATCAGACAGTATCAGGAGCACAAAATGATCAGGTGCATATTTGGTTGTCATTCATGAGACAAGTTTGTCAGAATTCTGTGACATCCGGGTCACCGTTGAAAAACACACACACACTCGGCAATGGTTAAAACATGAGTTCCAAAAGTGCAATCCTTTAGCCCACCACTACCCCATTGTGTTTCTATTTTCCAGCAAATTTGATGCAGGATCTTTCATCATCCACAATATTGTTGGGCCAGGATGGACCAGGATAGTATATTGCTCTTAAAATGATGCCTCACATCCCCATGTGAGGTTGAAGTGCCGTAAGTTTCCATTAAGAGCAGAATGAATTATAAAGGAATATGATTCCAACTGCAGCCTTTTACTGTACTTGTAGTCCTTTGGGAGGATTTTAAAGTGAGTGATTTATAAGCAGCTACACACCCTAAGCATGTTCCAAGATAAAAGAGTTGGATACCCATCTGCTGGCCGCACAATGGACGTGATTTAGTTGAAGTAATAATGCTATAGAAATGATTTATTAGTTATAACTGACTTTAAATGTAATAAAGAGTCAAAAATTGGAAAACTTTTATCGCGAATTGCTAAATTGAATATTTTCATCGTAAATGTGATTTGTTGCGATCCGTTTCATGATTGCTTTGGAAATTTATCGATTCGTTGTAAATTGTAATCAATAACACCTTACTGGAATGAAATGAAGCACTAGATTTGTTCTTTGACCCGCATTAAAAATGGAAATCATGCAAGAAATTGTTTTTATCCGAATCCAATTCATCACAAGTTGCCATCATAGTGACCTTTCATCAAACTGTCGACAACAGCTTTTAATTTTGTTCGAACGACAAAAAACGAGGTGAATGGCTGAGCAAGGCAGAAAATAATGTCCACACAACAGGAGATGGCCTTGTGAAGGAGTCCAAATAGGCGTTAGGTGCTTTCGGGTGGTTCTTGCATTCTTCTCGGTATTTAGCTCACGTATAATTCAAGAGGAAGACACTATTGGCCAACATAAATAGAATATTGAAGGAGTGTCTGGTTCTGCTGCAAATAGATTCTGTTCCCACAGTCGCGCAAATATAACGCCAAGGACCCTGAAGAACGTTTGTGTAAAATTTTCGTGCTGTTAATATAAATTCATCCCGCGTTCCGAGTAGGTTTTTACTAGATATTCCAAATATCCTATCTCATGCGATTTTAATACATTATGTCCTATTGAGGAATGCTAATTGAATACTAATATCCTTGTATTTGTAGACAGATCCTTTTGGTACAGAAATAAAACATAAAAGACACAGCAACTGCTTAATACCTATTTTTGGATCCACCCAGTCTTTGGAGTCTGATTTGAAGAACAACTTTTATATACTATATAAAAAAATACAAAGTTGCTGTGGTTTTCTTTATTCATGTAAAACTTTATAAACTCAAAAGTCAAAACTCTTCATTTGATCTCCCTGCGATTACCCCAACGTACAGTGGATGCCCCGAGGATGCTTGTCGCTACTTCATTCTGCAACATAGGGCACGTATGCTAATGTGGAGCACCAAGAAAATTTTTAAGTTAAAGGACGCTTAACTTCCGATAAAAATGCAAGGTGGAGCACTGATGAGGCTCCTTCGAAGGATTCAAACTTTCCATATTTACCGAGGTTATCACGGGCCAAATTATCCTTGAAAAACAATTACTTGACGGGTAAGCGAATTTTAATAAAATGAATTGCTTAACGATGACAGTTCTGAATCTCCTTTGTATTATGTGTGAATGGATTATGTAAGGTAATTAGGATGCACTTAGTATCTCTTTATACATTACACTATTATACCCCTGCAAACTGTATCGTTCCTGGTTGCTATGGCCATTTAAATATACCACACAGAGCTAAGCTTTGAACTTTCTAAACCGACCTTTTACTTTTCGGAATAAATTAATTTTGTGTTGGTTCACAATTATTCGAAGTGTGGCAATATTAATGGAAATTGAAATTAGATATTAAAAGGTATGCCTATTTGCAGAGACGTACTCAAGGTTTATTACCACTCATACATACAGCAAGTGAAATCCCTCAAATGTTAACTGGAATACTCCTTGATGCTGCTACATGCACTCCAATATTCAGGCTTAAATATTGCATTACCATTCGAAGCAGCCGAGCTAGTCAAATTAGCATGGTAATTGCACAGGACCACAATCCCCACTCTACTGTCCTTGGCTATGTTAAGTACACAGGTGAAAGGAGGGAGGAGGGGAAGGCAACATTTCAGTCGTCTTATATTTTTCTATGGAATTTTTTTTTAAAGGCACGTTTCCTTTTTCACTTTGATTTGTTCCCTAGTCACACTAATTTCATCTGATTAACTGCACATATATTATATTTATTGAAAAAATAAATTGACTTTTGAGTGCTTAATACCAGGAATGTCTAATTGAAATGAGAAAAAAAATTGTAATAATTGCTTAATCTTCATTAGGCGTTAAGTGGACTGTAATTAGGGAAATTATCATGTCATATATATGTCAAAATATATTAATGACTAATTTATCGAGCAAATCCTTGGAGAAAAACCCAGAAATGCTTTAATCGCCTTTCGAATGTTGGGACGCCATTAATCCCAAGACTTCAACGGCGCGAGCTCCTGTGCCAGCAATGGTGATTAATTAAGATTTATTTGAATCGAGTGCACTTATAGCACATTGTCATCGATTTTTATGACCACTTTCGGTGTTAGTGGGGAATTATGATTGGACAAGTCATGGGAAATCTTAATTGAACACGACTTCGCAAGGTGCTTTAATAACCAGTAATTAAGGACAACCAGGAACAAAATATATTTTATCTTATGTGACATTTCATAAGAAAACACTTGGTTTGTGATTGAAGAACAACAGGAATGAATTATACTACGAACACACGAGTTAATGATGACAATGATGTCAAGTAATGTACTTAATCGAGTTTGCTATGTGCCACCGAACCAAATTAGTTGTTGACATATCTGCTGACATCTGGTGGAAAATCAACATAAAATGGTTTTCGCGACAGCGAGCGTTTATACTTACGAGTGTTTATACTTACGTTATTTTGAATTAAATTTGCTGTAAAGAAGTAACACGAAACACAAGAAAATGACTTTTCATAGCGGATTAATTTTTAGTACAACTATTCACTACGACGTAGCCAGTACGACGCTGACAACTGTATATCAAGCCTAAAAGTAGAAAATTGGAGGTAATTTTGTAAGTCGAGTTCATGTAGGCTACGTCGTTATAACGTACCAACTCGATTAATTGCTCGAGTCTCTCTAAGGTATTTGTGATGCCATTTTTCTCAAAAACAGTTTATTGGAATAGAAAATATCCAAGTACATATGCCCACAAATTATTGATATTCTGTTATCAATTTAAAAAAGTTAAAAATTCACATGTATTAACATAAAACAGCATTTCAAAATGAGAACACATTTTCTCTCAAAAATGTTAATTCGGTTGTATGTCAAAGTTGTGAAAATGCAGTGGATCCCGTTATACTGGAAGGTATTAATATGCATATAAATGTCAAACAAATATTCGAAGCCAAATTATCATTCTTAAATTGCATTTTGTATGCCCCGAAAATTTATTTACAATTTATTTTCGTATATTAAAGTGCTGCCTCAACAGATGACCCTTTAAGCTAAAAGACCATCTTATTTAAGCCTCGCAGAGATGATTCGTCCCTTATATATTATTCACCATCTTTCTTAAAATTTTGATGTCCCATCTGGCCTATCAATCGATATGTGTACCTGCGGTCCCTCTTAAACAAATAATTCATTTCTCATAATGATCCCTTCTTGCATTTGACATTGAGGAGGTGTTCAGGTCAAAAATCTTCAGGCTGCTCCTTCCAATTTGTCTGCGTGGCTTACAAATTAATCCGCATTTTGTTCAATTCAAAATTCATTTCGTTAAAGAGTAAAACAATTTTCCTTGTATTTCACAAAAATCACGGAGATGTTACAAATTTTAAAAATTCATAAGCTCCTTTCGCCATGGACAACATTTAAAACCTCTCCAAATATTTATTGAAAGCTTAAATTTAATGGTGCTTGGCACTATACTCTCTCCATCCCCTTCATCGGAGTTCAGAACCACATTTAGCTTAATGTTTAATCTTTTTGCAATCAGAATAAAAACGCCGTGGATATGTGTGTGGCTGGGTGTATGTGTATGTGTGTTAATATGTATAAATGATATGCAGGAGACTTAATTGAATTCAACTTAGCCTTTGATCTCGTCTCACCCTTTATTGCATTCGGTATCTGCTTACAAAGAGCGCTTCTGCAGCCTGATCGGCTCTACTGAATTAAAAACTGCAAAACTGGAAACACCACTTACCTACAGCGGACCGCCACACCCACATGCCGAATGCCCATCTGATCCTGTTGTCCTATCCATAGTTAAGGACCGCTATTTAGACGTGGGCTACGTCGACCTGCTGGGAATGACTGTTCTATAGTTTCGTTGTTCCCCACAGAATTAATTCTATTTTCAAAGGATCTCAAAATCCATTATCTATTTGAATTTCACCTGCACCTGCGAACCGTGTAAATTGAATTCTCCTTCTTTCAGGAGCTACAAAAATAGAACTAAAAAATAAAAAATTCCGACATTCGCTTGGATTTTACTTTCAGACCAAATCCAAATAATTAAATATTGTATATAAACACTTTGGAATATCGCAAACGTGTATATTGTATAATCCTTATGTTTAATACAGAGTAATCCGATTCCTGTCTTTGTATAAATCTGTTTGTCAATCCTTTGATCCATATGAATTGATTTTATGCGTGATTTTTATCGTTTTTGAGGCTTAACACAAGTTTCCATGAAAACCAATAAAATTTATTTATTCTGAATGTTATGTATTGAAATGAGAGGTTTTATTTATTTAGTACTTTGTTTTATTTAAAATAATAACACGATTAATTTTGAAAATAATTATTTGCGGAAAAAATTTATGATAAAGAGTTGTTTTAAGAGTTGTTTAATATAATACGTTATTTTTTACTGCTGTCACAACAAAAGGATAAAAATCATTAATTAATATGCTCTAAAAATTTAATATTTATTCATGAATAAAATCAAAAATAATGCAACCATGTAATATTTTCATTCGCATTGACACAGCAAATAAGTTTTAAATAAATCATTTTTCAATGTTGTGTTACTGTACACAAAGGATTACGAAGTTCAGTTTTTAATCAGCATTGAAAAATGTTATTATTTTTTTTTTAAATGATATTTGAAAAAAAAAAGCAAATTTTATTATGGAAGTGGAAATACTAGACAATGAGATTTAAATATTGTTTTACCTTTTTAATGTTTATTCATCGAAGTTGACAATCCTTTATATTATTGTCAAAAATATTTATATAATACGATACGTTTGACTTGGTGAATCCCTCTAAAAACCATTTTTTCTAAATTAAATTTAAGCTTCATTTTTAATTCTTCCTCTATAGAAATACATTTCTAGATGGGAAATTGGATTTTTTTTAATATAGATAATAGATATAGTAAAATATGCATTAATTATTAAATATTTTTTCGGATTTTTTTTTAAATAAGCACATCAAAAAATCTAGTGCAGATTACATTTTTGTGTTTTGTCGTCCTTCAAACGTTTATTTGAAAATATAGAATAATTAAACTTTCACAGCATAAATTCATTAATATTTTTTTTTTATAAAACTATACATTAGGTATACTATAAAAGTTCATTTTACTTTAAGGTGACCTGAAAATATTGTATTTAATAGCAGAAGTTTTTTAATTGGTAAAATTAATTACCTGTATTAATAGTATTCTTTGTAAACGGAAAAATTATTTTAACATAAAAATAAAGCTATGATTTTTTTATTTAATTATAATTTGTCTATTTCTAGAAAATGGATGTAAATCGAGATGGTGTTGTGACTTTAGACGAATTTTTAGAATGTTGTAGAAATGATGAGGCTATATCGAGATCCATGTCTGTATTTGACACAGCATTCTGACCGTATCCACACGATGCAGGCGATCGTGAACATTGTACCAATGAACAGCATCATCCATCATATTATCAACATGGCAGTCAACAAAGGAACCAAAATTGTGAGTTAAAAAATTGTTATAGCTGCCAGGAATCATCGCCTGCATTATGTAGACATTGTGCACGACCCAGACGACAAATTGGCATCCGTTGTCGAAATAAAAACATAATTAGTTGCCGGAATAGATTAGGTACATCAAATAGCAAGCGGATGAAGACTTTTCCATGTGAAGTCAAATCTAGTGATAACAGAGACGATAAAACAGTTAATAAACAGAGAAATCAAAATTTAAATGCTAACAACAATAATGTACCAATTAGCTCTAGAAATGTATCAAACGATCAGCTCCAAGTTCCGGACTCGCCATCACTGGTTCGAGTCCGTACTTGGTACACAGTAGCCAAACAGGGTGTGTCTTGTTAGCATCAGCAGTAAATTTTAAGTTAATTATATATTTTTGTTTAATTCTCTCAAAGCTTATTATATTTTATAATTGTTATTTACAGTACGTTATTTGATATTGATCCATTTTGTTCACTCTAACTCGCCAGTATCGGGAAATACGATTCACAAATCCTGTCAATGCTTCTAAAAATTCCGAGGTCGTGAGGTTCTGACGGTGAAACGTAAGGTCATTCGTTACTGTTCTTGATGAGCTTAGGGTCTATGCCCAAAATAAGTGTCGTCGGAAAGTGTCGAATTTCGGAATTTTCGGATTGACGGTGTATAGAGTAGCATTACTAAACCTGTTTTAGTCTTATATGTAAGTTTATAGCCAACAATAATTCAAGATTCAGTGATTGAATGAGCTCCCACAATTTGATGCGATTACAGAAATGATAGAGTCAAACTTTTTAGATGGGGAGTCTCATATTTTGGGGAAATATATATGAAAAAAAAAACACACACACATAATGTTCTAAATAGAAATATATACTGTTTATAAATGTTAGATGTTTAAGATAAGAAATACTATCGGTCAACATATTCTCTCCATCGCAAGTGGTTGTGAAACTCATTTCACTGTTTGGTTTCATGTTAATATTTGTTTATCGTGGTATGGTTTACTGGAAAGAATAACAATCAATACGGTTTGATAATGAAAAAATTTTCAAGTTCGACTGAATCCTTTTCAATTTGATTATATTTTGGAATTTGTTTTATTGAATTTTCAAAATCGATTGATTGCGTAGTAGTTGTGACTTTTTTTTGGAATTTTAGCTCTCTGGTAACTTTATATGTACAGTAATCTCTATTCTCCTAAAGATAGAAAATGTAAATTACACTATCAAACAAAAATTCCTACAATAATTGATTTTGAAATTAAAACAGTGACTTCACACTAAAAACTAATTGCTTTGTGAAATACTTTGTAAACAAAAGTAAAAAAAAACTAAAATAAAAATAACACAATTGACCAGACATTTTGTCCCCCATGACTGTTTGGTAATGCTAACTCAATTCGTAATAATAATATTTCAACGTAAGGCTTTACAATATCTAAAACTAGATGTAAAATTCTAATTGTTTTGTACTTAGGTTGTTTTCGTACTGTAGATATCAACAAAGAAATCAGAAAAATTAAATGCATTTCCCGTAAATTCCTATTAAATGAAACTTATCAAAAACAAAGAAAATGGAAGCAAAAACACTTAATCCAAAATTTTGTCATAATGCATTATTATTGTTGTTGTTGTTGTATAAAGAAATATCTCTAGTTTGTATAATAAATGAAATAAATAAATGGGGGAAAACAAAATACAATTTTAAATAAATTAAATGTGTATTGCGAAACATTACTAAAAAAAAAAATAGTAATTTTCATTTACATTGTATAAGAAAATAGAAATGAATGTTATAAAAACTCAAAGATATCACAATATTGTGACTAAAATCAACATATGCAAACCGTGAACTTATGACTGTAGATAGATTTCTATAAACAAAAACAAAATAAGCAAAAACCAAAAATGAAAAAATAAAATAAAACAATATTAAATGGTAATTTTTAAATTTGTTTATATTTTATTACATTTTCTACTTATTTCTGTAATGCTCTTGTGTATATCAAAACAAAGTTAACGAACATATTTCATGGTGTCCAAAATGGAAAGAAATTTAATGTGATTTTCGTAGAGATATTTGGGAAATAGTGTCTATTCTTGTTGCTGCCACTATTACTTAAACTACATTTTCCGAATCCTTTGATTGTGTAGTAGTAGTACGCCTACAAAATGAACTGTTGCAATGATATGTAAATGACAATCCCCTTCAATCAAATTTTCAAGTTTTGTTAATTATTTCAACCAAAATTTTTAATTATTTTTTCCAAAACTTTTACTAAAGAATCTTTTAAATTTACAGTTTTCAATGAAATCGAGTTTTTCCTTTCGTTTAATATAATACAAATTTTGTACATGCGAAAACAAAGACTTTCAGTATAAAGTTACTTGAAAACCGATTCTTCCGCTAAAATCGGATAATAACAAAACTTCTCGTTTATAAATAACAAAACATTTAATTCAAAAAATGCGAGAATGTTAAACTATTGAAAGTCATTTCAGGATTATTCAAATTGAAGTTCCTATGCATTTTATTGAAATTGCAAAAAATGAAACAAAAGAAATAGTTTCACAGAAAAATATTAACAAAACTTTGTTGTTTTTATTCAATCAAATTCTCTGAAAGCATTTTGAAATTCAATGTAAATTTGTAGAAAAAAAAAAAACCTTTCAAAATATGTACTTCAAGTTAGAAAAATATCTTGCAATTTGTAAATAGTTTGAGCATTCATTGTTTCACCAGTTTCAGTCTCATGTTCATAACACACAACACAATTGATTACAAATCTGAAACAGGTGTCAACAGCACTCCTTTGGCAGATTTTTCTCGTCGAAAATAATCACAATTTAAGCGTACATTTTTGATGTCAAATTGTCAACTGACACCACAAATGAAGCAACATTTTTGGAACAATAGATATTGTATTTTCCTAGAAACAAGTATTGAGAAATATACTATTTTGTATAGTACCATAAAAAAAATAAATAAATATATATATTCCTATACGCCACGATATTTGCCAAAAAAAAAAAAATATATATAGTGAAAACAATACTTTGAATCAATAGTGTCAGAAACTAATGACCACATTTCTATGGAATAAAACTTTAAGTAAATGTGAACAGATGATATAAATGTATATTTTAGATAAAAATAAAATTATTGCCGTGTAACCAGGTTTAAGAGGAAAACGAATATTTTTCAATAAGGATGAGCAAATTTTAGGGTATCCCAAAGAAAAGAGTAAGATAGAGAGAGAGAGAGAGAGAGAGAGAGAGAAAGAGAAAGAAATTAAAGGGAACAAGTGAAGGCGAAAAATCTCGTTTTAGAAGATTTTTTTAGCATTTGTTGAGATGACGGTGAATAAATTCAAATTCTGTAGACAAATACTTGTATCAAGATGAGAAATATTGTTGTTAAAAATATTCTTTGTGTAAAATACAATTCCAATTAAATGGAATATAGAAACAATGATGGCGCCAGAATTTCTTTACAAATCGATTGCCTCCAATCCCATCCATTAATCCATCGTTTTCCGTTAATCACTAATTTACAAATACTGACACAGCCCATCAATATTCTCCCTGCCGTGGTTTAATTTTCCATCAATCCATATCCCTCCACCCCCTACAGTTTTGTGCTTCAGAATTGTGCATTAATTCCGCTTTGATGGGCCGACAACGGAAACAATATGCCACCCCCCAATCATCACATTATTCGTCAACAAAACAGAAAAAGGAAGAAAAAAAATAAATCCTGATATTTGTGCATCGTCTATAATTACTACCATTTACTAATGAAGCAGTTGGAGTCAATTGAGGACGATTGTCAGTTACCTTGAAGGATTTTATTGCTCCCTCCTTCCGTTAAGCGGAAATATCGATTCACAGATGGTCATTATCCAGTGTCTTTAAACAAAAGATTAATAATTCAAAATTTCCATAAACAAAATCTGTAGTAGATACTTACAGTGGTTTTTACGGATCATTAAAATAATAATAATTAAACGGAAAATTTTGTATAATTAAGTGTGTGCAGAATTGATATTTTAATACAGTGTAAAACAACGGGATATGTTTTTTCATTTCCAGGTAATTGATTTATTTAAACAATCAAATTACAATTCAATATTTATTTATTTGCTCGAATGAATAAATACAAAGCAAACCTGAATCAAATTTTAATGTGATCGGGTAACAGGGTAAGTATTTATTTAATACAATATTACAAATAAAATAAGGGTATTTGTATTTGGATCCACCAATAAAGTTGGCTGCTAATAAAAACAAAAGGGATGAAGTTTGATTTTTTAATTGTTTTTATATCTGTTTTTGATGAAATTCTCGATAGCAAATTATTATTCACCGATGTGAAAATTAAATAACTGCTTCAAATTAATTTTTAAATAAACATAACTTAATGCTTGGTTTTTAAACAACAATATTGTTTTTATATTTGGACGTGATTGGAGCAAAATTACAGGTATGAGTAGATTAAAAAAAAAATTGGGTGAGGGTGAAGGATAACGATTGCCTGATCCTGGCTATCGCAAGAACAGCAGCCATTTCCATCGGCTTAATGTTGGCGAAATTGTGACAGCTCATTATAGCAATGTTATTTTCTGATTATTGTTGTCAGGTATTTTAATTCAGAAAAATGGCTTAAATGATCGGATTAAAAGTATTGCAGCTCATGTCATAGCCCAGAGTGCACTTAACCTTTTAAAACACTCGACAGCTTTCCGAATAATCCTTCCTAGTGGAGACACTGAACTGAATTTGTTCCATAAGAAGTGCTCTCAGGGAAATCCGGTAAAACTGTCCTGCAAAAGCTCCACTTTCTTCCATGTTATGTATTTGAAGTAGTTGTTTTTTTTTAACAAGAGTATTAGTGCTAATTTTTAAAAATTCGTCCGTGTATGGACATAACAAATTCTGAGTGCAAGATTATAAAGGACAAGTCGATTTTTTCTAACAGAGAAAAAAACGAATTTCCTTGCAGAAGATTTTTAAATATTTCACCATTCAACTGTTGCCAATAAGAGGAAACAACATCAATATGAAAAACAATTTCCCCCCACAAGCAAATGTTATAAATAATTATATAACAACTGAAATCAATGAACTGCAAATTGTACAGAAGAATTGTCTGAAAAACTTGAAAACAAACAAAAAAACCAAACCGGAAAAACATCGCTTCTGGATTTGTTCAACAAAGTTCATGCGGTTGAGCGACAGTTTCTCACATTTGATCCTTAATGTCCTGGCTATAATTCATGTCAGAAGTTATGAAATCTGAAAAGAACAGTGAATCCTCAATCCGACAAAACTTCAACGTTCGAGTTATTAATTATGTTATCAAGAGATGAATTGTTTCTATCTGCTTTTGCCGAGAAGTGAAATGTTCATGTGGCTCTGAACTATTGGAAAATTAATGATGGAGCTCTATAAATTAAATTGCTTCTGGCACTTCGTAATATTTTTTGTTTTTTTATTATTTTTTTGCAATTTGAAATACATACTTGAAGTGACAAAGTTATGAGGATAAATTCGGTTCATATATTTTTATCATCAAGCGAAATTGTTTTTACGTTGGGAAATTTATCTTTGGAGAAGAAATTTGATTGCAAATGCGATGTGTTGTAGGATTCTCCAGAGGATCATCAAACAGGGAAAAGTTTTGATTCTATTTGATGTGTTTTAAGTTCCCATTGGGGTTCAAGGACTCAAAAGTTTCAGAGTGTAACAATTTTATTGTTACTAGGCGAAATCTCGCCTATACATATTACAATCAAATATAAAATATATAATACAAAAAAAAACCGGTAAAATTAACGAAATTTTGTCAGCAAAGTCTTTCAGGACATTTACTGTATTTTGTTTTTTAAGGATTATAGGGACGATCCAACGCGGTTGCACACTGCAATATGAAATATGTTGGGGCGGATCATTTCTCCGTGGCAGAGAAGGGCGTTGCGGTATCAGTATAAGATTACGCCAGGGGTTGGAAATCGGTTGTTATAATTCTGACGATATATAACCTACATCGTAAAAACAATATTTTTTGAGTGTATTATAAAAATTATACATGCAGTAACTTAATTGTAAAACATTTTAGAAAATGAAAAAAAAGGAAGACAAAAGAATAACATGCAAAACTGTTTGTTTTCACCGCTGTTTTCTTTTAACATGTCAGCAAAAATATTTTCCATCGCTTATTGTCGGTTGTTGTATATAAAATAAATTGTACATCATCAATTGTAATCCTGTCTTACGGATGACAGGTCCCATATGCCCGCAACAGGAGCAATCCCGGGCTGTTGTTTCTCGTAATTCAATAAGAGCCTATTCACTATTCAGCCTCATCCTAGTTGCAGAAGTAATAAACTAGAAAACTCTTTCGTATCCTGTAATTGTAAGTTTCCGACCGCCATAGAAACAACTCCGCCGTTGAAGATAAACTTTACTGCAAGGACCTTCAAATGATCCAACTGTTTCCTGCTTCACGATGGAGTCACATAACTTGAGTATGTCAATTCCGTGCATCCTTCCTTGTTTATTGGAATCGTGTTCATTTTTCAACAGCATCCAAGTAGCATTTGCTCTTTAGGAATCTTCTAACAACACTCACAGCTTATAATTAGATTTTATGGTATTTGGAAATCTAATGACGGTATTAAGTGCTGCTGCAGTTCACTTTGGTTAATAACAAAAGGGTTGAACATTTGGAATTGCTTTGGTGAATGCTGAAGAAGTATTTAAGCAAGTTAATAACACCAGAAGTTTGATTGTCTTGGCTGGGTGTGAAGGTACCCCTTAAGAAGTTGTCGTGAAAATCATGATCCCTTTCAGTGGCACGTTTAGAGTTCAAAGGATTTGTTAGTGTTTCATTTCGATTGCTGCATCATTAGGTACTATAGGGAGAATGTTATTGTTTCTGAAGAGCGGTAATATAATTAAACTCTGATTGGTGCAGAAAAGCACTTTCCACTTTGTCGTTTATTGTTGCACGTCCTTACATACCTATTTAGAGTCCTTATTGTACATACTTAAAGAAATATTTAAATTGCAATCAGGATAAAATTAAAATTGGAGGTTCTTTGATTACTAATTTTTTGATTACTATTTTTTCTTCCATAACTTCATCATTGTAACAAAAGGATAGAATTGTGGGAGGGATATAAACAATTTATGATAAACAGAAGTGCCACAACAATTTCAACCACTTCAATTTTCTTGAGAAAAGAACTGACCTCCTTTCTACATTTCTATTGTAAATACAATTACGGTTCTCTTCAGAATCAGATAAATTCAGGATAACGTCCTTTGATGCAAACTGTAATACCAATTTTCAAAAAACTAGAGTACAAAGGGATTCTGATAAAATGAGTTTCACAATTGCAGTTTACATTTCAAATATTTCCATTGTTTCCTCGAAATTGTTAACAATGTAGCTTACCTTCAATATGACGATATTGTGACTGTGCATTGTTCCTACCAAAGGATTGAGATGGCAGTGATTCAACTCTTACAGGATCCTTCTAATATAATCCATTACAGGAATCGGTTCTCAATTTTCATGCAGTTCCTTTTTGAAATATAAGAAGCATCGACTTCAATTATTTTGTAAACTTATTTCAGAAAGAAGAAAATCGATGTAAAAAAATATTAATAACTCGACCTAAAGCACTTCAAACTAGTAAAAAAATGGGAAGAAATTTTCTCTCGAAAACGAGGTTCTGGCAATAATATCCGCCATTCAGTGAAAATCAGAGAGTTTATAACTATGTACTTGATATGATTTAAGCTGAAAGGCTTAATAGCTTTCTAAAGTGCCCTCATGCCCCCTGTTTTCGGGCTCCTGAACTATTCTTCGAAAATAAAATTGAAGAACCATCGAAAAATATATTCAAGAGTTCCTCTGAATTGAAAGCAATAAGGATGCTGAATTACAGCGGTAAACTATGCAATCAGGTCAATTACACCAATCGATTACCTTTGAAGATTTTATTGTCTAAAGTTTTTGTGAAACTTTTCTCATTAGGATATGTAAATGCATTTGGCTCGCAGGTGCTTAGCCACAAGAGAGAAGTAGAAGAAAAATAGTTGCTTTTACAAGAGTCCCTATTGTTTTCGGATTTTAATTTTAAAAGGTGCAACCAGATTGACTTGAGAGTAATGTTCTTAAAATTCCTTTTTACCAAAACTAACACCTGGAAAAGGAGTTGGTATCATCCTGCTGAACCGTAATCTCCTGATTAAGGTTGTCCGATGCACACACATGCTTACAATTCTTGTAAGCCGCTTACGAGAGCTCCATTCACTGCGGACGTGTACTTTCCCCAAAGAGAATGATAAAACAACCCGAACGAAACGAACAACCTGCAAAGGACATAAAGGCCCGACCTTATATACCAAATCATGCAAAGTCGTCCTCCAGCAACGGTTCTACGATCCATTCAACATATAGAGAAGTCCTTCCTGGAACGTGTTCTACTTCTGCAAACTACTTCCAGATTTGCACAATTGCAAAGTTTTATGCAAAACACAAAGTCGTTAATAGTAGACCAACTGCTGGAGCTCGACATCACTGCCATTTGATTAACTGCTATATTGTTGGAGCCGTGAGGACTTAAGGAGGTTATCAAATTAGACCCAAAGAAGTTATAACTGCAGGAAGTTCGGGCATGAGGCTTGCTGAGTTTGGGAATTCTGGTTCTTGATTACGTTTGCGCTTAAATAGCTTCATTGTGAGAGGAAGCATTTATTATTTGCATGCAAAATAATCAACTTGCTCGAACAACAGATCTTTGTGGGTAGTCAATTGTTTATAAGCTGCGCACAGTTCACGTTCTTAGTTTATTCTGAAACAAAAGTTTAATAAAATTCTCCAATGAATTCAATAAAAATTCATAACTTTTCTGGAAAAAACATTCAACAAGATCCTTATACCTACTTTAAAAAAATAAACATTTTAGTCAACACTAATTCAAAAACATAAAATATTAACATTTCAAAATTTTTTTCATTAATTATACCGATTATATTTAGAAAAAATGTCTCTTTCGTTTAATGTAACCATTTGTTGAAAACTTTATCAAAAATAGGAAAATTACTGTTGGACATGTCCTCATCACCGTTTTGTCCAAGTCGAATGCGGATTCGGAACCTCCTTTTTGCATAAAATAAAAAAAATAAAAAAAATAAAACCATTTAAATTGAATTACAATTGTTGTTGCTTCGAAAAAAAAATTCAGCTATACAGTCAAATTCAGCTAAATTCAGCTATAGAAGTAAGCACTGAATCAGAGCCTGAAACCACTATTTATCGCGATTTAGGTTCTGTCTGTCTAGGGTATTAGAGTGTGATCCGAATAGGTAAAAAAAAATTAAGTAGGTATTAATGTGACTACTGACGAGAGTGCAAGACAAAATTCGACTAGTCGCGAAAACAAAGCCAGGATTTATTTTCCCGACTTGAAGAACAAAACTAAATTTGTACAAAGAAATAACGACAAAATCGAAATTTTAAAATTCGATATTCAGCAAAAGCTATCTATGCATACAATTTGGAGTTTGGGAAGTTCTCCGACCAAACATGGACTTTAACTAGTTGCATCCGATCTGGTAAAACACCCTCCGCTCACATCTGTCGTTATGACGAAACTATTGCATTGTTACCCGGAAATTATCCAATGAATTAGTATCTTTTGTCCTCTGTTTTGTAATCGAGAATAAATCGTTTTACTGATCGAGAACACTGCCATTTAATTGAATAGATATTATTTGACACTGCAGTTCGATTGGGGTCTCGATACTTGGAGAATTTAATTACTTTAAATTCTCCTTTTGGTAGCCACATTTACGCACTTCCCCTATAAATCAAGTTCATGCTCTCGCGATCGACATTCACTGCCATTCCCCAATCGAATTTATTTTTCTCGTGTTGTGAATTCACTCTCATTCAAACCACGATTCATGTGTTCCCCACCCGAATGAATTTTCTCTCGATTCAAGTTCATCCACACCATGTTCTCGCGTTCCACAACCGAATTCATTTTCCCCTCGATAGTTGATCATCCGGCTGCAAACCAAGTTATCGCGTTCCCCAACCATATTGCAATTAGAGAGCAAGTTCATTCATTAATCATTTGACAACCCAGAGAAATAAACAATTTCACTACAAAAGGTATTTGCAGATGTTTTTTTTTAAATAATTACCAGTTTATTAAAATCACAGTACATATTAAGTAACTGGTTAGATTCTTGTTGAAATTATTTTGGCATATATTGTGGACAAAGTTTTGTTGTTTTTTGGGCAGTGCTAGTTTCCGCCAGACGCAGAAGCTGCGTAATCTTCTCCGTCAGACAAGGTACCTTATTTTTTCTACCTCCAAAAGTCCAAACTCAAAGATTTTGACTCCTTTAAATCATGATCATTTAGTCGGCGTAATAAATAACTGTTACACCTCTAGTAATTAATATAGATATTATAATTATAACTGTAAAGTTACCACTACTGTAGGAAAACAATTTACTACTTTTGATTTCATGCTACCTCGTTCCATTTGTTGTTATTTTAAACGTAATATGTAAGTAAAAGTATTTAATTTTCATAAGAATGAATGTTCAGTATAAATACAGTAAAAGGGAATATTAAATTTTTATTACTTTACTGCGCACAGTAAAACAGTAAAGCGGCTTACCTCGGATTTATTAAACAAGCGTACAAAGGCGTTAAAGTTGTGTTCGTTGATCAAAGGATAATTCATGCTATTTACTAATGCACATCGAAAAAGGCATGGGAGTAAGAGATTAAACACTTCTCAACCCCTCATCTTTAATTTAGCTAACATCCCTGATACTATTGTGTTTTTAAGCTCTTTTTTTATGAGACATTTCGACTACCATGTATCAGTTCAGGCTTTAGTCCCACTGTCCCAGGCCCAACCTATCTCCTCCTCCTCCTCTTCCTGCAGCTCCTATGCCACTGCAAAATGACGTGATGCAGTTAGCCACAAACTTCGTTGCACATAACAAGCAGGACTTTTATAAGGCTTTGAAATGTGTTGTAGTTGAAGGATGAGAATATTTCTGCGGAGGAAGACGACAACCAGGATGAAAATTGGATCTATTTCAACATGCCCAAAAGTACATGATTCAATTAATATTTTTGAATTGTAAATTGTTAATTATTGTTAATAGGAAACAGCGAACATTTTGACACTGTTGTAAGCAAAGGGAACCTGCAAATAAAGAAAATTTATGTAACCAACCAATATAAAATTAATCATTCTAATAATACTAAAGTAATATAATAATTTTATAATCAAGTTTCTTAATTCGTCAAAAATCGTTAAAAGTGAATCTGCATGCTGCACCCCTTCTGCTGCGCCCTTGGAAGATATCCATTTTTATGGTGTCGATATGGACTGCATTATGGAGTCGATAAATTCCTTTTCTGAAAAAATAGGATCATAATTTCAATTAAAATATTTCAATTAATATTAATCGAGGGATACATTCTAGTAATCTAGGCAATAGGGGACATATCCTGGCGAGTTATTCAGATAAAAAAAAGTGTTTCCTGTTTTGTTGCAGGGCTCCGCCGGGAAAAATACTGCGGTATCCGGATTCCGGATTACCGGAAGGAGTCTGAATTCACTAACTCTCCTCTAATTATTACTTTCCGGACACCGAATTCAAGAGACTTTTCTACTTCAATATTTTCTGAAAACTTTCTGCATGCTTTAAATTAAAAAAGAAGATGAAATTATGGAGTAAACTCCGAAAATAGGTACTTACTTGAAATCAATAATAAAAACATATCCTATAAAAAATAATATCTATTAAAGTCGACAGGAGATAAAATACCCGACAACTCCTAAGCCGGATATATTTAAAAACGGAAGTTCAATCACTTCCCTGTGCCATTTTTAGATTCGGTTAAATCGCGGATATTTGTGTATCTTCCCTCTTAATCATCGAATCCATTTCAATGTAAAGCTGTTCGACACTGCCAGGACGTTCGAGAAAAATTAGTTCCTTAAAAGTGTCTCTCTATTGAATTGTCAGGTACATAATGCAGAATAGCAGCTCAGGTGGAAGATTTTCCGAAAATTGATTTGTCAAATATTGACACATAACAAATTTATCGACAAATGTCAACCTGAAGTTCTCCGGATAGCACGAAAGGTTGCATATATATAGAAGTATAGTGTATACCCTGTACAGGCGTACGTACACCTGGTCGTGCATCATCCTTGAATGCTAACGTTGGAGCTTAGGAATTCTTTTCAAAGGATTTCAGAAATTTCGAAAATGTTACGTAATAGGTGTGTTACCGGAAATAACTAAATGTGACTTAGTTGATAAATTGTATGCGAATGCGAGATAAAAGTGCTGAGTAACTGCATGCATTATGCATGTCGGGATAACGTTTAACAGAGTCGTAACTCTTTGTCTGGGGAATGCGAAAAGGAACTGCAATAAAACAATTGTAACCAAAAGAAATAAATTTATCGCCTTAAGGGATAAGATCGTAATTAAAACTTGTAAAACTTCCCCAGAGTATTTATGTGCATTGTTTTAAGAAAGAATCACGAAACTTGTAATCAGGAATATTTCAAAGTTTATGGGAAACGAAAGGATTCCTTGCCAAAGGATGTGCTACAAAGGCAGAGTGTTGTGCTCTTCCTGGACGCTTTCAAGTGGAACAGAAATCTCTGACAATTCATAGAAATGAAATTAGTTTCCGCAATGTGTTGAGATAATTTGATTTCAAATCTCTGCTGGTTCCAATGTTTATCACTGTCCATATCCTGTTCTATCCTGTCCTGGATTCCAAATGCGATTTTCCTTCCTGGAAATGTAATTTTCGCACTTGTGACTACAGAGGCGCTTATCGTGTAATTACAAGCGAAACGAATGTGACAATTTTCATAGTTCTCAGTTCATTTCTCATCACCCAGGTGTCGCTGTTCTTTGTTTTACTGCATAGAAGTGGTAATCACCTCCATATCCAGGAATTACTTTACAGGAAGATCCCGCTGGTTTCTGCCTCAAATTCTGCTGATATTCTTCTAAGCTCCTTGTTTGCGGAGCTAATAAAGTTTTTCGTGCATTAAAAATAAGAGAGACGACGTTGCACATGCACAAGTTTGCAAAATTGCACAGCTAAAGAATATTAAATGGATGTACGTTTCCTGAATCAAGGACACGACTGCACAATACCAGAATTGTTTCCTTGAAATCACACAAAAAAGAACCAGCAATTATAGTAATTTTCACAAGAGAGAAAAAAAAAACAGAAATATTTTGATAAGTTGAGCGAAGGAGGCTGGAAAGTCCTGGGCCCAACAACTGTCTGCAGCCAAAACCCATTTTTCTTCCTCGGGGACCACAATCTGGGAAACAAATAAAGAACCCCCCAGAACAACCTTCAGCTAGAACGAACTTTCATGGCTGGGCATTGTTCCTGGAATGCTCACTGCGGAAATTGCTAATTCTTGGGATTCCTTCGTTGCTGACTGTCAACACTACAACACCTTCCCCAGGAGATGATAAATATTTTTTCTTGCTTGGATTGTTGTAATTAAGGATCACAGCATCATTGCTGCCAAGTGGAATGGTTTTTATTCATAACTATTGGAGAAAATCACTTTACGTGAAAACTGATAAGAAATTCTACTGATTTTATTTGCATTTTTTCAGGAAAGAGTCTCTTTTTGTTAATTGATTTCTCAAGGATCTCTTCAAGCTTCTTATGAATAATGTTGACAAGCGTCTTTGAGAATCAATTAGCAATTTTACTGTTTTAAATATTAATATTTTCTCAGTGAACGTTGGCTTGGAAAAGACCGATTTTTAGAGACAGATTTTTTAATCAAAAACAAACAAATACAGTTTGTGAATATTCATCTCCATTCTCCATTATAATTAAATTTGTGTTTTAATTATACATATACATTATACATCCACACTTATTATTTTATATACGCGATGACATTCTTGTTCTTCGGGAATATTTACAAAAAGAAATTAGTTTTGTTGTTTTCTCTTTCCGTTCATTTATAAATCTTAAATACGTTGCAAATTTTTCACAAAGGTTTATCACTTTAAAAAAAAATTTTTTTCCTCAATATATTTGATCGTTATACGAAATTGAAAATTTCATTAATAAAAACTAATTTAGCTAAAGTCATACAGAAAAAAATATTCTATTGAGTAACAATTGAACATTGCATATGCATTATGCATATCCCCCCTTCCCTCTGAAAATTCTTCGATCGGACCATCGAGCTGTTAGGACCGTTGTCAGATGGTACTTGATTTTTGCACCGAATTTCATTGATTTATCTCTAGTAATTTCCGATAAAAAGCCTGGATGGTGGACGGGAGTCAGCGGAAGTGGGACGGACGGTGTTTTTATTCGTTTATTGAAATTTACATGTCTCTAAACGAAAACTTAAAATTTGGTTTAAGTAATAAAACAATATTCTATTTTTTACAGGTCTTCATTTTGTGACAAACATCCAAAATCAGAATCATAAATTTACCAATTGTCCCCACCAAAGTCTGCATCTAATTTATAGAAATATCGAAACTGTTTGATGACGCTACAAACCGAATGGAAAATTGTATATTGCATATTACCTGCCTAGGCATATAACAAACTAGTTTTCCTGGAAAATTTCCCTTAAATTCTTCCCTCATAATGAGTTAAATTGTGAAAAATTAGTTGGTTACTGTACAGACATATATTAATCACGTGGTGTAAACACACGCACTATTTGACCTGCTTTGCGCTAACGACATCAATTTCAGGTCACATAACAAATGACTTTCTCACACCCCTCCAACCACCCCTGACTACAATATTCCATTCATTGTGTAAACAACAGTCTTCCAACCACCAAATTATGTAACGTTTCTGGAAATCTGTACGTTTTCTTTGTGTTGCGATTAATTATTGAAAAGTCCTGGCCCACCTTGAAACCGAATTTTCTTGAAACCTCGTTAATTATACTTCAATATGCATTGTTTTTGTTTATAAACAAATGTCTCAAAAATCTCATGGTTTTTTTGAAAATGATACGAAAATTCAAAATTTTTAAACGACTTTAATTACTTTCACACAGTGTACGAAACAATCAAATCTTGTAACCTTATTTACACCCTTTTTACGTTAACCGATTAAGTTGAAATTTTGCACACACATTTGGTTCCGATGACAATACATTCAGTATACTCAAAATTGAATGATGGACATTGGACACCTCAAGATGGCGGATTACAATTTAATTTCTAACAACCACTTTGACATGGGTATATTAAATGAAAAAAATTGTAGTAACAGTTGATTATATTTGAAAATATTTTAAATTGAATTGACATATTGAATGTAAAAAATTAAACTTCTGAAAAATTAATTAGTAGTAGAAAATTAAAACAAAATCATAAAAAAAACTGTAACACAACGAAACAGAAAACTTGAACTTGAAAAAGCAAGACGAAAACACTATAGGAAAAACGTGCAAAAAAATTTGGAATGACTTCGAATAGAGGACCTGGACTGTACAAAATTAACCGAAAAGGGGCCCTGTAATAATTAAGCTTAATACATCTATAAATTAATCTCTTTTCAATATACAAACTGAAACACATATAATTAATTCATGAATTTTACTTTAAATTTTGTCCATGAAAATGAGTGCGGATTTCTTTAATATCTTCACTAAGCTCTTGAAACATCTCATTTAAAAAGATTTTTATGTAATATGTTGATACTGGTAATAATTATTATTGTGTATTTTGGGTTATATCCATGGAATGAGTATTGATGACAAAAATAAATAAATAAAACTTGAGTACAAAAGATGAGGAGAGGACCTGATTTCTTTAAGTGAAAGAGGGTGGGGAAAGGTCAAAGTTGGGATAAGTCTGGCAAAGAATAACCTGCGACCTCTTAGGATGTCTTCGGCAGTATGCGATATTGCGATCCGAATGTAAAATGGAACTTATATGCCCAAGTGGTTCAGAACCTGCATTGAATACCAGCCACCAGCACCAGAACCCGCTTATCCTATATCTGCTAATAGTACTATAAAGTATATAGTAAATTAAATTAAGTAAATAGATGAAATGGATAAAGTACTGACCGTTATTTTTGAATAGCTCAAGCACTTAATTTTAATTGTTTTATGCTATGAATAATAATGTTAGAACATACATATTTAAATTTCAAATTAGGATAAAAATTATTATATTTAGGCATGTAGAATTTTTTTAATGCAAATAATTTAAAAAAATTTTCATGGACACAAAATAACCAGAAATTTTCAAAAAGCTACTCATATCTCAGAAATTAATTTACCTAGAATGCTCTAACTGGAACAATTTTCTTTCACCTTTATTGCAGCCATCATATACATATTTTTCCCTCCACCCCGCGTTTTTTGGCATTTTCCAGTTCGGCCTACTGTACAATCCAAAACAGATGAGTGGTCTATTAGTGTATTGTTATATTATTAATAAAAACCCTATTTTAAACAGAAACTATTCGTTTATTACTTTTAGAAATACTAAAAAATTATAATTAGTTCAGAAGGAAGCTGCAAGGATAAGAGAGGTCCTTGCTCCTGAAATTCAAGAAAAACAAAACCATTCCATTCACTCACTAAACATAAGAAGTTGCACAAAATACATATAGACACATCCTTTTAACGTCAAAGGAACATTCCAGCTAAGCAAACATCCTACGAACTCCGAAGGCGTGATAAGCTGAATGTGCCACAAACAAAGTTGATAAGTGCTCCGAGCGTACGTAAAACATGAATTCCTATCATTTGACAGGGTATCATCCCTGATAAACAGTCAAGTAATTGTGGGGCTTTTGTTGTCTAAAGAACGCTTATCATTATTGTCGTGTGGCCACCGGTGTGTCCTTGTAATTGTGGTCTGTCTTGTAGATCATTTGATATTCCCTGAATGTACATTTGCTGTCCACTGATTGCAATTCTAATTGTTTACATTTATTTTCGTTTAAAATTGGCCTTGCTGAATTATCCACCTCGCACCCTCCCCCACACCCCTTCTGCAGGTAGAGGAAATGCAAACTTACATCTGCATTAATATAGGGCTTAATACAAAATAGTAAATGTTAGAATAGTTGAAAAGATAACAAACGCTATCTATGCCTTTCTTTTTCTTTCACACAGAATAGACCGAATCTCTTAGTCCTTGCAATTTGCATTTGTTCATTAGTAAGTGTGCTGCAAATAATTTCGTGTTAAACAAATAAACAATCGTAACTGTATATCCATTACACAGGAAATCTGCATGCGAATTAATCTAAAGCAAAGGCATTAACACGTTATAATTTATACACAGAGTAATACTCTTTGAACGGGCCTAGTGCCCCCGGAATTATCTCCAGCACTGCAATTAATTAAATTACGGACATTCAATGTGGAACCACCCCGTCGGACAGATATAACCCCCACTGGAAATTTGAACAATTTTTATGGTCCAATTTACCATTTTGGTGTCGTTAGATTTAATGTCCTATAAACTATTCAAAATAAACATCATTTGAATATTGGTTATCGAAATACAGTACAAGTACCAAATAATTACGCCCCGAAAACAAATCATATATTTAATGATCATTACATTATGCAATTGCAGGAACGTGCCCAAGTAAAATTTGGTTTCAAATTCATGTTCCGAGTGAATTGTTTCATTATTCAAACCGTTCAACAATATTATAAAATTTGCATTTACATCGGCTTTTCACAATATCATGTCAACTAATTAATTAGAGGCGAACAATATAAATGTTTAATTGTAAACAACATATTTGGTTTGTGGCATCTTTTGGGGGAGTTATTATATTTGGTGGAACAATTATTGTAATGTTTGCTGGTTAAAATCATTAATTAAGAACCAATTATGAATTAAATGTGAATTTTTAATTAAAATTACAATATTTTATTTCTTATGATTTCTTTGTGTTTCAGTTTTGCATTTTTTTTTTTTTTTTGTTTTGTTTTAAATTCAATGTCCTTGCAATTGTAAACCTCGATTTGCCGAAAATGGATTACATATTTACACGAAATTAATTTCAACACTGTTAACTCTAATCAAATGTTTCTTAAACGACTCACAGAATTTAAGCACACTTATCCTTCGATTTTCACGGTACCTTGTTTACATCGTTTCGCTTTTACATGGTTTTCAAAACAAAAATTGTGGTATTTTTTTTTGTATTATATACTTATACTATGCATTATAAAGAAGGAAGTCCTAATCAGGAGACTGACTGACTCATCAAAGCAGATCCGAAACCACTGAAGTCAAATATACATGAAATTTTGAAGGAAGTGTATTTTTGAAATTCATCCTCTAAGGATGCTAAATAGGGTCTCAAAGTTGGTATAGGGAATTTTTTTCTATTTTGTTGATTACCTTGAAATGTAGCATTAATATAATCTAAAATACAAATAATGAAACACGTCTTCCAGTATTTCTACAAATTCATCTTCTAAAAGGATGAAATAAGGAATGACAGCAGTTATCAACACTGATAGGAGTTGACACTTTTATGGGTTGCTATAGTGCCAATTGTCATAAAATTAATAACAAAGCCTATCCACTTGAAATCGTCTTTTATTTGGAACTCTTGAAATAGTAGCTTTTAGAACAAATATAAGATCTTATTTAGGAGGTGACGAAAATTGTTTTCCAAGTCGGTTATTCAGGAATTTCTTAATTCCATTGATCTATCAGATCTTTCATCTAAAAATAAAATTTTAAAAAAATTGGTATACCGAATATTTTAATTTTTAATGCGTAACTTTAGTCCATCCAATTTGGACATTGGGACGAGATAGCAAGTTAAAATATTCAGAAACAATTTGATTGACACTATCATCCTCATAGGACCAGGAGATGGGGAATGGCCCACATTCCACCCATTCCCATAAGACGAACCATCTTATTATTCCAGTTTCAGAGACTACAATTATCTGTTAAAATATCATTTGCAATCACCTTCAAAAAATCTAAGGTTCAAATATAAAAATATGTTGGGATTCACCTCCGGAAAGGATGCTCTTCTCATTGGCGATTGTATGTTGGCTTATCATTATCAGAGAATGCAGTAAATCAATACATTTTTAACCCGTTAAGAATTAGCACGAAAAATGTAATATAGGTACTTAGAAATATTAAATAAATTAGTCTCAGTAAAGCTAAATAGAACAATTTCATTTATCGAATTTGATACAACTAAGTAACAACCCTAGTCTACATTGTAATTTAATTACGACATTGTCTACCCATGCTAAAAAAAAAAGGAAAATAAATAAGAATCATATTGATTAACAAATTCTTTTAAAAGCTTAAGTAAAATTTACTTAATGCGCCATTCTTAAGAACTGCAATCGCACCTAATCCCAATTCGAAATTTATGCTTGAATGATGTTTTTGTTTTTATTTATACAGAATATTGTTAGCTAATGTTTATATTTTCCATTTTCCCAAATAAATTCGCTCTGCGGTTTTTTAAAACTAAAATTAATTACACATTTTCAATACATAATATGTATACTATCTGTAAATTAATAAAAAAAAAATTAACAACAATTTACAAAGATACTGAAACAAGAAGCTTAAGAAATAAATGAAATTTTAATAAGATCAATTTTTTGATTACGAATAATTGAATCATTGACAATTGGCGTTAAGACTATCGTGATTTTTCCCATCACTCCTCCTTCCATGTAAACAATTCAAAATTGTCTCTAGAAGAAACCCTTTGAAAAGTCCGTTATGAAAAATCCAAAATATTTACACTCGTTTGAAATAGAACGGAAGTATCCTCATGCTCAGCGACCTTTTTCCTGCAGATCTTCCCTTTTTGCCATTTAACATTATAAGCTCCAAATTCCCTTAAATGATTGCTTCTATGAATTTTATCTCCAAAAAAATATTTAAATTTTATGTTGTACAGTGGAACACCCAAGTGAGTATCAAATACACCTTTTTTCCATCCTGTGAAGAAGGATAATTGGCAGGACTCGACACATCTCCGTTTACTTGCGGAAATTGGAGATGAAGTCCTTTAAGTGGGGCTCTTCTCTGGAATTTTCTCTGAAACGTTGTATTTTGCCTTCAGTAATTTTCAAGTGAACGTTGAAATGCTAATCGCATTTTTTTTTTTTTTTTTTCAAAATTCTGATTTAACAAAACATCACATATAACCGTTAAGTAAAAGTAACACAAGCCAATTCGGCGATTTCAGATTTGCATGCATGAATAAATTTTACCTGATGTCCCAGGAGCAAACAAGGATCAAATGGGTACCCGATTGCAATGTTTTCGCAACCATTTCATGTTGTGCTCTCTCACGCTTATATTTCTACTTGCATAAATTTCCATACCCAAAAAATCAAAAGCAAATAACAAACCATTTAAAAATTTCACATGCCTTTAGGCTCTGCCAAAAACAATTCAATTCAAGAACAGTGGGTGCAGCTTATTATTTTTCCCAGTCATTGATACTAAAATAACTGCTAACGGTGTTTCATTTCATTTCAGAAATCATATCCACGAAATTATTCTCCACAATTTGTTGGTAATTTAAAATCGCTTTCAAAATTTTTTGTCGCAGCGAACTCACTCCACGTCAACGAAATGGGATGATTTTAAAGTAGCTTAGATAGAGGGGGCGGGGAATGGAGTCCCGAAAATATCACACAAATTCGTTCATATGAATTAAACATGATCTTGAAATCGAAAAACAAAAGGTAAGTACGAGGGTTGCTCATCATAGCAAAGATTAATGAGATGCGGACGTTCTGAAAATGGTGAACACAAATCCAATGAGCAAGCAATTTCATTTTGAAACTTTGGTCGGTATTGAACTACAACCAATTTCAGGATCAACAAATTCAAGTTTGAATCGTGCAATTAGCAATTAATGGTATTACTCCAGATCGAATTTTCCCTGTTGGATGCACTTTGTGTTGGTTTTATATGCTAACTATTCCGAATGTCGGAGTAATGAACAACACTGAGGAAGACTAATTTTCTTAGCATCATTTATGGTTGAAGATATAAACTTAAGTGCAACTTTTGGCCTTACTTCATGAAAGCGGAACAGTTAATTTATTCATTTCTATATAGGAACTCTACGAAAGGCAAGTCCTAAGGACTAATACCGTGAGCACGGAAGTAAATTTTGGGAATTTGAAATGTATGCACAGCACACAAAAATATTTCTGCTAGCAAAGCTGCAATCTGTAGAAATCCAATGAAAGTGATTTCAAAGTGGAAGAAATTTTACAGAATTTGTGAATGAATATTATGAAATAACAGACTTAACTGATTCACAGAATAAAAAACCGAATTAGGAAAATGTTCGCGTTACAATATTTTTGCATTCATCACATTGACATCAATACCGAAATCCAATGATGTAATTTTCAAATATTTGCGACAAATATTCATACCAAAGTATTTTAAAGGTAGCCAAAATCTAGGGCAGAAAATTTTTAGAATCATTTACGGGTGAAAATTTAGATTAAAAAAACTAAAATTAAACATGGCCACTCGCTTGGTTGAGGTCGAGTTCACTATTGACCGAAAGTGCGTAGTTTGTATATCTGTTTTCCAAAAAACAACAATTTTTATTAATTTCAAATTATCCTTAGTGCTTCAATAATTTCTACCTCATTTAATTACGCTTTTCAAAACATTTTATATTTTAGAAATTTTGCACAAATAGTTCCGATTTTAATTTGTAGATGTTTCAATGTTTGTTTAAAAAGAAATGTTTATTTTTGAAAAATAAAGACAATATGCTGAAATAATAAAAGCAATCTCGTATTGATTAAATAGTCCACAAAAAGAAAACGAAACAAGAAACATATAGCATAACTCAAGAAGATGCTAAATAGATACACCAAGTTTTAAAATTCTTGAAATTAGTTTTTGAATTTTTGATCATGATCATAATAAAACGAAATATTATTTTTGTAAAGTTTCTGCAAGCATGGTTTTAGAATATGCCCAATTTCAATGTAATCAATCAGTTTAAATTGAAATTTATTTTCCACATTTTTCTATCCGTGGTCAAAATATTACTGAGGATATTTAAAGACACAACGCACCATCCACCTTATCACAGAAGTTACTTTGAGGTCATTTTTCAAATTTTCCAATAAGAAAAATCTGACTGTTCATAAATTAGTGGGAAACTCTCAACAGATAGCATCATTTCTTATTTATTCCCCAATAACTGGCATTCAACCGCAGATTTGTGGTAGGGAAGAATCAACACCCCAACACCATCGAGGAGATTGAATTTATGGGATTCCTGTAAATCCTAAATCATGAAACTGTCAAGTTAGTTGGAATTCAATGAGTTGCGGGGGACAACCATCAAACTATCCCCGAATCGAGTTCGCACTTGGGTAAATCTCGCAGAGGACTCAACTAGTCCCGATTTACGACGGTGATCCCCTGATTTTAAGGGTTGGCTTTCTGAAAATCAATGTTGTGTATTTATTATACACAGCTATGTTCATCATTATAGTTTGTACAGTGCACAGAGACTTAAGGAGTTCATTAAACATTAAAAAGTTTTAAAATACCTAACAGCTGAAAAAAATAGACTGCACAGTTTCTAGAAAGCGAAAATTAGTAAAAAAAAAAAATCAAAAGAATGCAGTCACTAAATCCAATAGGTCAAAAACGGTAAACTCGCCTAGATTAAAACAATTTATCATCCGATATGTGTTTTCAGTGCCCTGCATAATTTCTCTTCTTTTATTTTAAGATAAAAGTTTTTTAATTAGATAAAAGTCACAATATTAACTTTCGCCTGCTACGGTTTGCAAACAAGGGTGAATCTCCAAAGCTCTTTAAACAAAATTCAACATAAAACCAAGGAGGTATCCACAAGTCGGTTGTGGGCAGAGTAACAGAAGACAAAGTTTAATTTGGCACCGAAAAGTTTTACCAAAAGTCGGTAACAGCCGGTACAACAGAGGAAAACCACGAAGAAGATGAAAACTATCCTTCGGAAGAGGAAAATTGAGGACCGCATCGCGCCTATGGAAAATTTTCTATTTGCACAAAATTCGGCTGTCATACCATCTCGAAAATTATCTTCCTCTTATGTTTTCAATAAGGACAGAATTTCTGTTGTATGACTCCAGAGAGGAACCCAACAGGATACCGCGAAGAAAATGGCAAAAAATTATTTTAACAATAAATCTTTATATTTATGCAGTGTTCCATTTTCGCGAAAGCTTTTACTTAAATCGCTGGAACAATTATTTAAAAGGTAGACTGAATAGTTTTCAAAGTTTGTTTGTTTTTAGCTTTTCAACCTGTACTTGAACTTTTTCTCAAAGCTAATAAACACGGTTTTTAAGTCTTAAAAAACAGCATTTGTTTTCCAAGAATGAGGAACTTTTGTTAAATATTCACCGCGACACTTACTAACATTTGTACCAATTTGTACTCAGTACTGTAAGGGAAACCCTGCGGCACATTGTCAAACTCCATTTTATTTCTCGAAACAAAATTCGAAAAATTTGGATCACATAATATGAGTAGGTATTAATATTGAAATAACAAAAACTTTTTTTATTACATACAATGACAATTTGGAATTGACTATAAGAGTATTCCATAAACACATCCCAAATATGCTTCATATGTATGGAAAAAATGAACAAACATATATTACAATAAGTTCATTTAGAACAACCTTCTCAAAAGAACCAACCGAACCAGCACTGTATTGTACAACTAGAGCATTGGGTATTAAACACAGAACACAGAATCCTGCGCTGGCAGAAATTTGTTACTTTGTAACATCTCATATCAACAATCAACACGAACCCAAACTCCGAAATCCTGCAATGGTTAGAATTAGAGCTTCCTTTCCTCCGCAAAACAGAGCTGCAAACGAAATCGAGCCAACTCTAATGAAAACTAAAACAATGTACAAAAAAACTATATTACGATTTAATTTATTTAAATTACTTATGTAATTACTTGTACTAAACTGTAAACAAGGGAAGTGTTCATAATAGTTTGTGTCGAATTATACCACAAATTGTTTGATTGTTTTAACGTGCAGGATCTGCAGAAATGTACAAATACGTAAACATAAAATAAATAAATAAAGCTTTAAAAATATTACAATCTTGGGAAATTGTTGTTGCTATAAGCACTTTATAGTACAGCTCATTTTATTCAAATACAATACAAGAAATCATCGGTAAAAATTTTAGCGCAAACAAACTAAGTTGAACACTTTTAACAGTTATGTTTAAATAAATAAAATTTATTATCATTTCTCAAAAAAGGAAATTGTTGTCACTTACAATATTTTGCAGCGCTTGAAATAAGAAACACTCGTCAAGAACTTAATAGAAATTCTGTTGACATATTAAAAGGGAATTTTCGAAATGTTTCTCGCTTTTAAGTTTTGTGTCCTTCCAATGGCAGCCTTTTGACTTAATCAAATCTGAAAATCTGGCGTCAAAAGAGCAACTTTAAATGTTGTTCGAAACGAAACAAAAGCATCGCGGCAGGAATCGCTTTTAACACTTTTTTTTAATGTATTATACAATAAATATTTATATTTTTCAGAAATTTTTAGTTACATTCACGATTTATATTGCCAATTGCTACTGTAAAAACGATACAAAATAACTAGTTTGATTAAAAGTTTCAGGGAGAGTAGTCCACTCAATTACGTGGCGACATTCTCTCCTTCTCAAAACGCTTGAATGCCTTCAATACTCTTCCTTATCAAGTTTACTGCAATTCAATAAAATTATCACAAAATTTACCTTTCCGAGCAAACTACCCCCTGAGATTACATTTGGGCTCCTTCGATTTTTCGCAGGACCACAGGAGTCAAGAGCATTCCCCAAGAAAGTGAATCGCTCCTTCAGATTCAACTTCCGCAAACATTTATCTTAGCGGTGGAAAGGAGAATAAAGGATAAAGAATTCGGTTTCAAGGACAGCGTGACTCGGAATTATGTCCGTGCTCTTTCAACTGGCACGTTGCTTCGAGTGGCTCAAACAAGCTGGCATTTGACTGTTCCTAAATCCTGGCTACCATATTCCAGTCAACTATCGACCCTGTATTCCATAGAAAGGACACGATGTGAAATGCACTTTTAAATAACTTTAAGAGAAAATTCATATTTTCTGCATTCAGATGGCGTGCACCACAAGGGTGGAAGGCAATTCTCCATCGTCGTTTTCTTTTATATTTTCATTTCATTTCCATACAAAGGATTTAATGGAGTCGGGTTATGGCAGCCTTCATGTGTCCAGCGCCTTTGTGTGGAAGACAATGGCCGACGATAGACCAATTGTTATAATTTCCAAAGTACAATTCCCCTCGTTAGCGGGTCAGAAATGGTCCGTTAGACCATTACTTTCACTGACGATCAGAGTGCAACATTTCGACTGACCTACCTAAACCGAATCTTTTATGGTCGTTGCAATTTCTCTTTTGGCAAATTGTCAGAATTTTGTATCTTACTGGGCACGAACAGAACATTTTCTGTCGGTTAATAATCATAATTGTCAGGAAACATGTAATACAAAAAATATATAATTCGAATAACATTGAAAAAATGATCAAAAATATTTTGACCAATTCGATTTCGTTCGCAGGACATGACAGTTTTAATAGACGTTCGAAGTGGATTGGGCATCCTTTTTAGTAAATCTTTCCACTACCCATAAATTTCACGTGTAAAATTGAAGGATTGATTAATAAAGGAAGGATTCCAGATGATCAAACTTTTGGGAAACTGAAAAAAACTTTATAGTTTCTAAACTATAATTCTGATGGTAAAACTTACTATAACAAAGTTGTTCCTGACAACATCAAGTATTACATCTGCCTATGTATTTAGTTTTTTGTTTTATTAATAAGACTTGTATACAAATTCAAAGTTGAAGAAATCCATACCAAAAACGTGGAATTTTTCCCTTCTTAATCTCACCCGTTCAATTATATTTTTAATTATCTCCATTTATTCTGATGACATCGTAATAACCTCAACAAAACAAAATTGAATGCGATATAAAATTACAAAAAAATGTTTCTCGTCTGGAATTAACACTGAAACCTCAAAATGTCCCTTGACAATTTTATTTTTATTTTTTATTATCATGAAATCGTTTCTGAAAAATTTAATGAACTTTCCGAGATTTCATAATTGGTATATTTTTTTACATATTTCAGCGAAATTGCTTCTGTATAATATGTTTTTATATAAAGCCGATAGTTCGTCTGTTTGTGGTTTCAGCACGTTCACGCCTAAACACTTGCTTTGATTTTATTAATTTTTTGGCTGAAGGTCATACCATAGACATGAAATACTTCATTTGTCTATGGTCATACAAATTCTAACTTAACATATAGATAGGTTTTATATTCGCCTAAAACATACGGTTTCAAAATGGCGAATGAAAGATAGCAACCGTCAAATTAAAGCGGGCTGATGACCCGACGTCTTAACTCGGCAACCATTTGCTGGGGCATTTTGCAGGATTCCTGCAGATTGCCCCGTGAATGGGCACGTTGGGAGTGCAACTATCTATATCGCAACTACCTATATTATATATATATATATAAAATTCAAAATACCAAATTCAATATGATAACCTTAATTTTTCAAAATTTAATTTTTCAAAATTTGAAAAATTTAAGTAAATTTTAGTATTAAAGCTATTTTAAGGTAACTCAAAAAATATTAAACTTTATAAATTCAAAATGGTAGACAGGAGATGGTAACATAGTTTTCCTTAAAATCAAGGAATTTTTAATGAAATTAGTTTTAAGGTAATACCACAATTATTAAAATTAAAACTCACGGATCTGTAATGGTGTCAAATATTTACTATTCAAGTAAGTTTCATGAATATTCTCATATGCACAAGTTTTAATGGTCACAATTTGTAACAAACAATAGTGACAGAATTTTCAAAATCCGTTTGCAGTGCAGTGGTTCCCGAAAAAACATTTCGTTATCAAGGTTGGTAATATATCGATGTTTTTTTAAACAATACCTCGATCATATCGATATAGGCACACATATACATGTACGATGTATTTACGTTATATTAAAGTTTGTCTTACTTATTTTAATTTTCCAATAACTAAAATAGTTTATACATATTTAATAAACGTATATTTTAAAAGCAACTTATTATATATCCACAAAAACAGCGTTGTTCATTTGTTCAACCACCGTGAGCTCACACAATAAATGTATATAAATTAAAAATATCAAATAAAATAAACCGCAGCGTTCTGGTAATAAGCATCATAGTGAAGTGAAAATGGAACTCGCTTCACATAAAAGCTTTGTTCTAGAAATTTGCAGAACATTGTTGAAAGTTCTTTAAAGTTTAATTAAATAAAAACAAACAGTAACGCTAAGTTGTGTATCCAAAAAAAAGGCGATTTTCGTGCAGTTGTGCAAGTTGAATTTACCGAAAAGTTTCCAAATACGCTTTTGCGCTCCAAAACTTTAGTTTGACATTGAAACACGGCACAGGATTACATACGACCGGGAAGGACTCGGGCATGGAGCCCGGAATTAATGCAGGGAGAGCAAGTTTAGACGTTCGCAGCAACTCCCGGGGATAATTGTGTGTGCAAGTGCATACATCTCTCGTTTATTTGTGCACAAAAATTACACAAATTTCCGCCTTCCGAACTGTTTTTGGGAAGCCAATGGCCAACTTCCGTAAGAAGGATGCTCGTATGCTGATGGCGGAGGACCGACTTTTTGGAGATTTCAAATTCTTGCTTTTGCAATCGTCAAGGTAATGTGCAGATGATGGATGAGAAATTTCATAAATTCTACTCAAAAGCGAATTGTGCATATCCGAGAAAATCGTTTTTAAGTGGCACTTTGCAAATTCAACGTTCCACTCGTCCTTTTATTCATTTCGAAGTTGTTAAATCATTCCATTTTGGTTAGAACATAAACAAGAATTAACGAAGCGAAGTTTCCTCTCGAATTAGTTGCAGTGAAGAGATTTCGTTTAAGATAAAATTTGGTTGAATTAGGTGAAGCAATTGTGGGACTTTAAACTGAGCTGAAGAAGAAGATGCTTTAAAAAAAACACCACATTTACTTTGTGCATTGATTTTCCATGTTAATTACTTTTGGTGAAGTTCGTGGTTATTCTTTTAAAAATTTCAACTGGAAAAACCATTTTATTTTCGGCTTTAAAAGACCTTGATTACAAAGAACATTATAAGAATGAAAAGAGCAGAACTTTAAGAAATTTAAATAATATATATTAAATCTGTCAGTGCTCTTCATATGAACATATAATTACATATTGTATTTAAATCTTAAAAAAGATTCCGATTAATTCAAGCAAGTATTTTCTTTTTTCAGATGAATGTGCTAAAAAAATCTTAAACACACTTTTTAAATTGGTTTGCTTTAAGAAATCAATAACTGAATTCTCGGATATATATCCCAGATATAGAAGAAAGTTTGTTGCGTATGTCCTTTTAACGAAAAACCCCACAGCGTCTTCAGGAAAAGAAAATTCTTCACAGAATCCTGGAAACTGAAAGATAGAAATAATTTAATTAGTCTTATCGGAGAATTAATAGAGACTTTCAAAAACTATCGAATGTGAAGGAAAAGGACTATTATATCTGTTTAATTACCAGCCCCACTGATGGCCCAGTTCGCATTGATGGAGCTCTCTCCCAGATCGGCTTCGTCGTCGTCTTGATAAAATGTTCAAAGTATAGAAAATCAGATGACGATAGGACCTTCTGGTTAAACTTCCACAAATTTCAATGTTTGACTTTGGCGGAATTTTCAAGAGACATTTCCTTCCATCGCAATTTCCGCAAATATTTGTTTCTGAAAATTATCACTTTGACGAAGGTGATTAAATCATTAAATGTTTCAATGTCAGCTGCGCACGGAATTGCTGTGCACATTGGCGTTGAGCAATGCGATTTTATTTTTAGAAAAGTACTATACAATCACGTCAGAGTGCTTCATTAAACTAATATTATTTCAATTGTGTTACACTTCAAAACAATGTTGTTAGTTTTAAATTCAATTTAGTTTTTAATTCAATTTCAAAGTAAAATCCTACTTTTTTTAGTTATTCGCTTAATTAACGTCATTGAGCAGTGTTTATTTCTTTAATTTAAGGATCTCAAATGCTGCTCAAACACTGTTCCAATTTACATACGAAAAGGGTCGAGTTTCGCTATTAAAAATCTTGTCTTATTCTTCGCATTTTGTAAGTATTGAGTCAACACAAGCCAACGAACTCCTGGCGTGGTCACGTTAATTGAGGGCTGTGAATATAAGTAGGCGCAGGACAGGATGAGGGTGAATTGTTTGTGAGATTGTTTGGTTCCCCTATCCCAAAACCAGGAACTTCTACTATTTCACCCTGTTCCTTAATTGAATTACGATCCCCTTCTAGAGAAAAGAGTTCCTAATGAATCGATCGATATGTCGGTTCGTTTGACTGATTGAGGATTGATTGGGTTTCCAAAATTATTGAGAAAAATATATTAAAAAGATTTTGTTATCCAAAACAATTTATTTCTTTTAAAATATTCTGATATCAAATAAAAACGGTCTCGTGACTTTTTGCGTTTGTTTACTTTTAGATTCAACAATTTTTGTTTTAAATTAACTTGTTTTCGATAATGCTAGAATTCAGAAAAAAAATTAAAATAATTACAATTACATAGTTACATAAATTGATCCAGAGAGGTATAATAAGAATGATATAAGCATAAATGAATCTTCTTAACTATACCCACTTTAGAGATAATTTCAAACTAAATAAATCGCTAATTATTTAATTTCTTAACAAACAAAACTGAAAATTAAGTTAAAAGAAATATTAATTTCAAAATGAAATGATTGAAGGTTTAGGAGCACTGCGAGGAGAGGAAAATGAGTTGAAGCACCACCCTCCCTACATCCCTATATCCCGACATCCCCCAGAACTTGATGAACAGCTTTGGGTTAAGCCACCCGCACAGTCCCCGATCTGGTCCAGTAAACTAACGTTTCTAAGATCCGCCAGGATTACACCATCCTTAAATCAGGATTCTCACACTATCAACATCGGTAATAAAAAAAAGAAAACACAGTGGAAGGTTGTCATTTCTAACGATTTCGTCGCGACAACTTTACACAAAGCCCTTACAACAATTTAGTACTATTGTTTCTAGGAATGAGCAGACCACCAACAAATACCAGGGTTTTGCGGTTATTGAGATTTTCGCGGGACATTTTTTTCAATATGTTCTTACGTATAATAATATTAAAAACAATTTCTGTTTGTTCTATTTTTTTTTTAAATATGTAATAAAGTTGTTAAAAAATAAATGTAAACCAAAACTTAACTTTTGTACTTTTTTTTTTGGAACAAATGAATGATTTGAAACTGGAAATTATGAAATCAAAAGCAATAATTAACGAATAATATTAAAGGAATTTCTTTGAAGTCGTATTATATTAAAGTAAAAAAGTTGAGAATATTTATAATATAATAAAATAAGTACTTATTGTTTCCATCGAAGTCGATTACACCAAATTTTTTTGTCACATCGTAGATATATACCAGGAATAACCGTGTAAATAAATAATTGTGTGTTTTTCAAAACCATTCAAAAAAATTCAAAATTCTTGTATATTTCATCCCTCAACCAAACATAGCTCGGTCCAACTTTAGAACAGATTACATCCGGATTTCAAAGAGTTAAAAAGAATATCTAGCATATTCTGTATCCAATACCAAAGTCCTTCCCCATACTACCACTTTACATCCTCCTCCCAGCTCCTTTTGAAGTACCACAAAGTCACGAAAAATTTTCTATTTGTTTTTTTATTTTCAAATGAGTGCATATTCAAGACATGGGAACACACGGAAACCACCCACCTGAACTCCAAAAAAACTCACTTTTCCACGATATATTGTGATAATCGCTCTCCTCCTCGTCTCACTTCGATCGTCCGTGCTGTTTAATAAAATGAACTTCATCCTGAACTTCGCTCTTTCACTGAGCAATGTTTATGGAAGATGTGCAAACTTTTCCCCTAAAATTATTAGAAGCCTTTTTAGTGCTTTATTATTGCCTGCAATGTTTCATATTCTCTCCTTAATATAACTGGAAAAATGATGAACTGTGTAATAACGTTTGTATGTTGTATACTCTGTTTTGAATCCTATATTTGTGTATAACAAAATGCGTTGTATGTAATTTATTTAATGTTGTAAGTCAATTACGATTTTAGAATTTTTTTCCAATTGATTTTCTTAATCCCGTTTAAATGGAATTTTATATTAAACTAGCAGATCTGCGATGCTTCGCCATTAATATTGTTTTTTTGTAATATAATGAGTTTTTGATGTTATGTCCTTAAGCCAGTGACCAATCTTAGGTTTTAGAAGGGGAATTGACAAAACCGGTTTTTAGTGTGCATCTAATAAGTTTGGGAAACCTCTGTACCAGTTTGGAGCTCTTAAGGGGCTTTCCCGGTTTCAAAAAATTCGTCTTTTACAGAAATCGATGAGTTATATTCTTGAAAATATGCTCCAAAAATGCGTTGATTAGCTTTGCAATTTTACGAAATCCGAAATTCTAATTTGAAAGTTCCCTCAAATCGTAACGGGAAATTTTATTTTTTTAATCCTACTTCATGCGAGAGGTAGAAGTGTATAATTTATAAAAGAAACATGTCAACTTTTATTTCAAATAGCACATGCAGCCTGGAGGATATCAACTCTTAGGAGTGAGGCTGAGAACGTATTAGTCCAGTAAAAAAAAAAATTTATTTTACTACAAATAATCCTTTTTTTTTATTTCAACATTTGCATTTTATAATAAAATACAAAAAGCTTAATCGAAATTCTTTCACTCATTTTGTTCCAAAAAAAATTTCCGAAAAATAAGAACCGAAAATCCGGAAAGTCTTAGATCCTGAGAAACAGTAACTGTAACATAAGTGTGTTTTGGCTTTTATATACACAGTACAGATACAAATGTTTTTATTTGCATGGAGATATATGTATGAAGAAGTACATTAAAAAGTATGGCTGAAATAAATAACAGGACCATACAAATTTTGCATGTTTAACATTTACGAAAGGTAAAAATACAAAATTATCTGCTTCATTTTAGTAAAATCCATATATGTAGGTACCTTTTTTTAAGAGAATATCGAACTCCACAGAAAATCAATAAATAATTTCGTTTCCGATAAAAATAATAATGCATCATTCTCAATAATGTTGATCGCATCTTTTAACGAACTCAGTCAGAAAATGGCTCTTCATCAACCCCATGGCAATAATTAATCAATTAACATAAATTGGACAGCTAATGGAGTACCGCACTTGAAGCGTGGCTAAGAAAGCACTCCCTAATCTAATTAGGCGCAAGATTGACTCCAATCCAGTGATTCGTCGAGGCCTAGTGAAGCAGAAATTGAACTTAGCTCAAAGTAGGACATGAGCTCGGCATGTCATTAAGGCACATCTTCATGTTACTAAAATGAAATGCGAGAACAATTATTCACTGATTCGATTTTTAAGGAGCTGCAGTTACACGACATCCTCTCGAGACTTAAAGCGGAAACTTTCCATGGTGGAAATTCAATGCGAGATAATCAATAGGAAAATCCGGGAAACGTGTCTAGATTATATGCATTTTGTAAAGAGATGTAAGGCCTTTTATTATTTGCAAACTATTTCCCTTGGACGATGCTTTCAATTTCATCACAAAAGACCTCAGAGCTCGTGAGAATCCCGAAAGCGGAATCAACATTACAAAATAATCCGTTCAGAATCACCGTTGAGCAAATGTAAAAATCCAAATAGCAATCTTTTGCGACGACTACATCTTTAGAAATGATTCTACAACCAGATCTCACGAGCCAAGAATGACACAGATTTTGCAATAAATACAATATTTTGTGATGGCAAACGTAAATTGCTATCGTCAACTGGCAGCTCACTAAAAAAATTATAACGACCTCATTTTCTGCACTGCTCTCAATAAGTCGCCGTCATTTATCGAAAAAGTCTTGGTAAAACCCATTAAGGCACATTTTTATATAATAACGGGACGGTCTTCAGTCCTTTCTGTGTTTAGGTTAGTTTACTCTAATTGCTGTCAGACAATTTCTCCTTGAATTGTTGAAAAAACTCGCTTTATTAAATCCAGAGGAAAGCTGAACTTAATAAAGCAATTACTCAGAATTTCAAAACTTAATAAAGTATAAAACGACATTTTGAAAAGGATTTGATGAACACCATGAAAATCATTTATACAAACGAGACTATGTCCCGGATTAAGGATTAGAGGCTAATGAAAGAAATCCCGTTCACCTTGGCAACTGTAAGCGAAATAAAATATATATTATATATATATTGTAGTAAGCCACCACCGAAGTGGACCAATGAAATTTACGATGCCTTCATAAACTTTAGTGCCGCATTATCTTTTACTAGAATGTTTCCAGATAATTTTCACATATAACTTCTGCATCACTAATCAATTGGGAAGACAATCAACTCCTTCATCTGAAATACTTCTTATTGTTGAATAAACGAGGGTTCATGCTGGAGTGTTAGTTGAAGGTTCTTTTGCTGTTCAAACATTGTTGAAATTTTCTAACCTGCACAAAATGGAACACAAACGGCTGTACGTAATCAAACAATTGCAATAAATTTGTTCAGTATTCTTATCTTGCGGATCTGTATTAAGTTATCTTAACGGAGTTGAACCTTTGAACATTCTTGAAAGTATTTAAAATAATTCGGCTTTCCACTTTCATGTGCCGGTGGAAAATGGAGAGAATTTTCATACACGAGGAGGAAAGTTGTCGTGCTTTAACATACCAGTTTTAATTTCACGCATAAAATAAATTTATTGAATGTATGAAAGTTGTTGTTGTTGCAATATACCGACATAAAAAAGGTAATGGAAATGTTTGCATTTGGTAAAAGGGTTTCAAACGACCAAAACTTTTCTGTAGAATGCTTGGAAAATATGTTGTGAAGCTTCCTTTAATTAAGTTTTTGGCACTTTTGTATATAGTCTTGATGTAATAATTTTCAAAAATATTTTTATTCATAATAATTGCTAAGAATTATTAATAAGAGTGATTAATATGGTTATTGATTAACCACTTAACGTGAACAATTAATTTCGAAAACAGAACATTTTATAACGTGAACAATTAAGAAAATGAAGACTCGGCAATGTGAACAAAATTTTAAAAAATATTAAAAGAACTGCACTGATTGCCTACAACGTTTACAGCTATATTCCAGTGAAGGATTTTTGTGAAGCGGCCATTTTTGTTTTCCGTTTTCCATGTTTTGTTTGGAAACCGATTCCATTCCCAATTCCCGGTTCATATACAATTGAAATTATTAAATTATAAAGAACCCTTATTACTCGATAAATATCTAGAAAAATGAGCACTATATATTACCTATATTACATACCACCAACGGAAGCCAAAAGAATAACAGCCATTCAACCATGAATCATACAGAATTTACTGTGGTCCCATGGTCTTTTTTCTTGATTTTGTAATAACATAACTTTTGTACTGGCCCAATATACAAGATGATTTTGTATTTTAATAAATTAAGTACAAAACCACTAAAAGCTGTGAAAATTTCAGAATTTTATTCTCAGCCCCATCAAACCCCAAAGAGGCTTGAACTTGCTCAATTTGAAAAAAAAAAATCAATTTTCAAAAATTTATAAAAATTTCATAATTGAAATTTTTTTGGTAATAGAACTTATATACAACTATTGTCCAAGTTGTATATAACACTCCTTCGATGAGAAACTAATGTTTGCATGGTAGATTTTGCTTAATTTTGATCTCCGATTTTTCTGGAAAAATGGTGGAGGGAGAATCGGTAAAAGATACACTTAACAAAATTTAAAGAGGAGATAAATACCTTTACAATGATTTTTATTTCAACCTTTTTGGATAAATAGTTCCTGAATTATGTGCATTGACGTTAAAGGCTACAAACACAAAAACCAGCGTGACTAGGAAAACAGAAAATAGCCGCCACACTTAAGCGGTTTAAGAATTTTTTTATAAAGCGTTCTCAATATCTTACATACATATATTATATAGGTATATATTTTTTAAAATATTGCCACGAAAAATAAAATTATACATACGTTGATTAATTATATTTATAATAAATTAATTTTTAACAAAACTAAAATCTATTAACCTGAATCTAGTCTGATGATTTATTATTGAACGATTTCATAATATAAAGTAATTTTCAAGTTCAAAATTAAACGCAAATTGTCGCACATTTAAATAATGATTTTGGCAAAGACTGGTAAAAGGTGGGCATCCCTGATCTCATATATTATACATGACCGCAATAACTCCCCTTTCCGTTAGATGATATTCTAAATCCCAAATATGCAACAATTTTGCTGAAATACTTATGATATTAAGTGAATTTATTACTGAAATAATCCAATTGCGAAAGAAAAATATTTTCAGTGAGTAAAGGTGAATGAAATTGGATTTTGAAAAATTTCGGAAGTTATTTTAAATAATTTTTCCATTGCAAAAATCTCTTTCAAGTACAGTTAACAATAAATTTTCCTTTAAAAAAAGTAATAATTTTAAAATTGTTACTAAAATTTCGATTTATGACTTTAAAACGTTTTTTTTTCCAACCAATTTTCACATTCTCTGAACTACATGGACTGCAAGAGAATATTTAAAAAAATTGGGCAAATGTAAAAGTGGAAAATTGGACATAACTTTTTTTCAATTTCCAGTAAAAGCATTGTAATGATGTAATAGGATAAAATGCAACAAGCTATTTCATTTCATTCGCGAAATACACACACATTCGAGTCCGCTTCTCTTTGAACACCATCTTGCGAAGATGAATAGCTAGACTCAGTTCTTTTGCCAAGCATAAATTTTAACGGTAGAAATTGCGCAAAGAAAATTTATGACCTTTTCCAGCTGAGTCACCTATAAGAAAATATAATTATTTAAATAATAATGACGGCGGACCTTATTCATCTGAAATTGCCACAGCTGCCAGAAGAGATATTTCGAGGAAATTTTAGTGCCCGTAAAGGAATGCAGTTCATCCTTTAAACATGTCGCATAAATTACAACAAACTAATCCAAGATAAAATTACCATAAAATAATAAATAGTAAAATAATAATTATCCAAATGCAGAGTCCTTACTTGAAAGATAAGGATTGCACAAATAAAAGAATTTCGGAATTTCCACTCTCCAATCCGTTTTGGCAAGAAAATTAAATATCCCCCAATTGAAGTAGACAGGATATGCTCCATCAGTCAGGATGCTCCATCCGGTAGTCTTGCTTCCTACAATATTAATAAGGATCCGTGTTTGACTGTAGGAAACTTTTATCCAAAAGAGAAATCGCTGAGTTCCAATGCGGCAACAGCCCAAAATTCAACTTAATTAAAGCGACATTATAATTTCGTTAATTTAATGGTGCAATTGTTGTTTTTTGTACTGTAAAATTCAACAATAACCTAAATAAAAGATAATTTATATTTAATGTTGGCAAAATATCTGAACTTTACTCCAGTCAAATTGCGGACAACAAGGATTCTTGTGTGAGGAACAGATTTCAATGGAGCGCAGATCCGTCAGCATTTCAGGAAGTGTGATCGTCGGTTGTCACCTCAATTTACAACTGTTTTAAAAGGTTCCATTACCGAAAACCGTCAAGGGAATATCAATTCATCACTCAAGATGTTGTCGACAAATGGGGTTTCAATTATACACATCAATCAATATGAAAATATAGATACAATGGAGTGTTATGATGAAATTCAAAAATATCACATTTTGCAAATACTTTCAAATCAAAAACGAAATTTTCTTAATTTATTTTACGTAGAAATAATTAATAAATGATAATAATGATAATAAATGATAAATATAAAACACTAATAAAAATAAAATTAATAAATTAATAAAAAATCACGAAAATTAACAAGACAACATCTGGTGAAAAGTTTTGTGAATATTTGCAAATTATTTTATTGTATTATTTTAAATTTTATTAATATTATTTTTAAATGAATTAAAACTACTTCCAAAACAATTTTCGTTGAATTCATTTGTAAAAACAAACAAGATTTCTTATTCGAATAGTCCAAAATCGACACTCACAATACCTTCGAATGGAAAGCATTAAACAAAAAAATTAATGGAATAAAAGCAAATGCGTATAATATTCTCAAAAGACAAAAAACACTTAAAACTAATTGCAAAACGTAATAAACATCCTTCCACGAAATAAATTGGTTTCAAGTTCCATATGCAGTTCGCCTTCTTCTCCCACTACAGTTTTTACATGTGGTCTTCAGATGAAATAAAATAAACTTATCGCCAATGATTCGCCATTAAATCAATTACAGTTCTAGTACTCATTTGGTTCTATATTTAAAGTTTACAGCAGGAACGTTGAACAGAAATGGATTTTGGGTCATGAGTAATTTCGTCTTTGTCTTAATTAGTTGCCAGGCGGATTTTAGTGCCAATAAAATCCAGCTGGGAATCAAGGATACCCTAGGTTGATCCTGGATACAGGAATCAACTTGCGCATCTGAAGGAAGTTTTAATGGAGAATTGCACAGCAAATGAATATTGTTTGGTGCATTGCAACGAATAGCAAATACTACAGCATCAAACTCAAAATTTGGTACTCGTAGTTGGTGTTAATTAAATGAGTTCTTCTAACGCCCTTCAATTAAATAAGAATTAATGACGAGACCATAAAACGGTAAACACTTTCTGACAATTACATTAAAAACGATAGAGACAACGCAAAGGACCTTGATGACAAGGTGTGGTCATAAAAGCACTCCGTGTTGGCGTTAACACTAAATTCCATTACTGCATCTTGTTTTTCAACAAAACAAAAACAATTACTTAGCTTTACATTTATCTCACATCCTACATAAATTTACAAGGAAATTGCGATTTATAATCATATTAGGAATGCACAACGCCTTTTGGGCAGGACTCGGTGCTTTTATTGAATGCAACTCACTGTCCAACGAATGAACAACTGTTTGGGCTATCAAAATCGTTTACATATGCTAGATGTATTTTCCAGCACGTAAAACAGTTTTTCTTAAGGATAACCGTGTGGGCAAAGACTTTCAGTGGGTTCTCCGAGCGCCACGATCATTTATCAAAGCAGCCTTGGCTATTTGCAATCCTTCGCCGTATATAGTATGTACAATATCCGGTTTGTAAGACTGTGCCTTAGAGGGATGGTTGTTTCATGGAGATTAATGAGAACATCCTGTTAAAAAGGAATTTTTAAAATTGCTTCAAGCACGGGCAGAATCACGTACATCTATCAGTATAATCAGGTAAGTTTAATATTCTCATTTTCACACGGGCATGGATAAATTTGAATTTTAAAATCAAACAACTGCAATTCCCATTGGTTGGCTTTGCATGCGGTTCATGTTCATGATTGGTTTCGAAACATTGCATGTTGCATACTGAAATATTAAAAGCTGTTTACTTACGTTCCGTTACTTGAATAGCAATTGACATTTGACAGATATGTCAAAGAGAAGTCCTAAGTGCTTCTATTTCTGATGTATTGCATCCTCAAAAATTGCGACAAGTTTTATGATCCATATAAACTGCCAGCGCAGCAAACACTGAAATTTATTGTTGCTTTTGAACCATTAAACATGAAATGATAGCAAAACCATTTACAATTCCAACAAAAATTTTTGAACAAGTTTTATCCATTAGAGTTAATGGACTGAGAGACTTTTACCAAAAAGGAAATTATTCAGTCGTGAATGCTGTTACACCTTTAACATTGCACAGGATTCATTTCAAATAAAATTCAATACACTCATGTGACTGAACAAGTTTTTTTTATATATGGAGATGTATATAATTTATCATCCTTGCACCATTAAGCGAAATATCTCGTAGAAGTCAACAAGTATCTTATTATGACGTGACAGTTTATTTAAATGCTGATGCTGCAAAAGGAAAGTAGATTTTTCATGCATGAATAATTCAAGTTCAAAGAAATTTAAATTTTTAAATATCTTTTGATGATTTTAGGTTAGTTTAGATTTTAGTTTTTTTTCAGATATTGAATTAGTTTGCGAAAAGTATTTTTGAAAGATACTTAGGAATTTTAAACAAAATTGTATTCACATTTAACGTTATTTGTATGGATACAATGTACAAAGACATGATTTCATGTATTCAAAAATAAATACCAATAAAAATTGTAATAAAATTTCGCTAAATTTGCTACACTATTGTTACTATTCTAAAAATATTTTTTTAAATCTTATTTTTTAATCTCCATGTTGCACTATAATTGTCTATAAAACAAAACTACTTGCAAGTTTGCAGGCTTAATAGTTTCGAAGTTATAAGCACTCAAACAGGCGTCATTTTTTAGGGTTCCGTACCCAAAGGGTAAAAACGGGACCCTGTTACTAAGACTTCGCTGTCTGTCCGTCTGTCTGTCACCAGGCTGTATCTCAAGAACCGCGATAGCTAGATAGTTTAAATTTTCACAAATTATGTATTTCTGGTGCCGCTACAACAACAAATACTAAAAACAAAATAATATAAATATTTAAGGGGGGCTCCCATACAAAAAACGCCATTTTTGGCTTATTTTTGAGGTACGGAACCCTTCGTGCGCGAGTCCGACTCACACTTGCCGAACCCAGCTGTCAACTTTGATGGCTAGACGTCAAAAAAGTCCTAAAACTAGTTTATTTCATTCTTTCCGAATTTTTGAAACATAAAAGAAGTCAAACAAGCATTGGTTGATGAAGAACATAGTTCAACTGGAGTTCATTCCAGTTATCATCTTATCATCTTATCATTTTGATGTGTTTCAAATATGACAATCCGTCTGTATGTCTTTCTGGCACGTGTTAATTTACTTTTCAATTAAAAGATTTTTAGATCATCATGCTTGTACATTTGTTAACGTAGCTATTTTACTACTAAATAGCCAATGTGACATAAACAGTAGCAGTAACATTTCACCATCTTCAAAAGTTCAACATGTTCAACAGCTACTCTCATGGGCTACTAAGTAGCCAAGTGTGACAAAGCCATAAGGGAGCATATTTTTAAAGCCACCTTTTATACAATTTGTAAGTGCTTTAGTGTTTTGGACGAACAATACTGAAGAACTATCGCCTTCCAAATATGCCATCAAACATATTCAATTTTGATGCTGTATGACTTTTTCGATAAGTTTTATTACCTATTTTCTGATATTTTACTACATAATTTATCTATTCGTGCAGGAGTTAGTACAATCTCTGTTCCCCTCGGCTTAACATAAATTTATTGTTCACTAAATATAAATGGGTTTTCACATCATTTATCTCTCTTGCCTTGGAAAATCATAAAGATTCCTGGGGCAATTTAACGAAGGAAACAACTAAGGTTACTAATCCCCGACAGTGGAGTTATAATGTCCCCCATAAAAAACGCAACCATTGAAAGAGTATCCCGATGTTCAACACCCCCCCCCCCCCCCCCACCGCCCTCTCACCAACCTCACAAGTCTAACCATGCCATTGAATCCTGTTGCAATCCAAGACAATTTTCGTTCTAGATGCAATTTAATGCATATCCCTGGGATTGTCCTGGAAAGGAATTTACCCTGTCTGAAGTAAGTCGTGATTCAAAGTTATGCATTTTCCGTAAGCATGGCTTGCACAAGGCAATGTCGACACTGAACCAGGTATCCTTGCTTTCGAAACAATGTAATTCATGGCATTCTCAACGTTATTTGATGTATGTAGATTTGTTGTCCTCGGACATAACTGTCAAGTTAGCCCGTTTCGAATATCCTACACAATTTCCTAAATGACTTTTTGACGGGACGCCTGTCGGAGTGTCGGGACGGCAAGAAATGGACGAGAATGGAAGGAGGTAATTATTTATATACCAGAGCACAAGATAGTTGGAAACAGCATCGGTAATGAAGGACTTGAGATTTTTGGATATTTGTTGAAGTGAAACTTTTGGTTTTTATTGTGTGACGACAAAATACCAACAACAAAACACGAAAGAATCTATAATCATGATGTGTTCAGCTTTCACCAACCAAGTAATTCGAATGGTGATTGCAAATCCTGAATGACCACGAGGCTATCTTGTCAGTTTTAAACAAAGGGAAATTGATAGGAAATTCTCCATCACACCCTCATTCACCACTCCCCTGTATAAGGGATATGGCTTTTTTACTGAACTTTTAAAATTCGATGCTGTTTTTCTGGTATCGAAATTCGGACCAAAATCTCACCCCGGAAGGTAAGTGGTTATCCCGGAAATTGGCGCAATGAATCGTCTGCTCCTGTAACTGAAAAAAACTGTTTCCGGTTGACCGGAAGTTAGTTCAGTCGACAGGAGCTTTACCGTAAAAGTAATTGCAAATCCATTACTAGACATAGAGGTAAAACGACACTCGATCCAATTGAGGTTTGTTTGTAACCTGAATCGTGCGGTCCTGGCGCACGGACAATCGCCTTGAAATAGTATAAATGAATTGAGGTTGACAATTTTTTTTCATTAATGTCACTCAATAAGTTCGAAACTCAGGATGTTGACGGTATACCAGAATTTATGAGAAGGATATAAATTGATTGTATGTGAAATGGATCAGCTAAGCTTACACCAAATGTCCTTGTCGTACACTCGCCGGAATATCCTCGGAGGTGTTGTGCACTATCTGGCTATCGTGGAAATTGTATTTGCTCACATCTTTGCCCAAAGTGCTAAGAGCTGGTATTTGCACATGACACCCTAATTAATTTGATTTAATGCCCAGGAAGTTAGGTTTGCACCCAGGAGATGACATGCGATTGCGGCAGCCATCACGCCATCATTAAGCTCAATTACGCAGTCTGAGGACCAGTCCATTGGAACTAGTTCGAGCAAACCTCATTTCCTCCAGATCTGATGTATTTCACAGGTCCTGCATTTGAAATACGATTAATTTTGCTCAGAAGTTTGTGGAAATTTGCAGGGATTCAAAGGGTTCATGATCTTCGAAACGGTGTTAAGGAAGGATTTTAGTTGCATTTTTAAATCACTTTCAATATATTATGTTATTTTTAAGAATTGTATTTCTTCAATGACAAAAGGATTAAATTTTTACTGATCTGTCCTTATCCTTGATATGGCTTAATCGTTTTATATGATTTTATGAGATTCCAGGATTAATTTTGAAACTATTAACGAATTTTCTATATGTATACGTAAACTTTTTATATTTTTTAGGTTTATTAAAAATCTGTTGAGCTTAAAAACGCATAAACTTCCACGTAAACCGATGTGAAAAAGATTTTCTACTTCTAGTTTATCTTAAATTCCTTTGCGTCGTCAAACGGTGACCATTAAAGGATGTACACTCTTCCTGCAACCTCGATGCTTGATACCAGCCGCCCTGCACCAATTATGTGAACGGATTTTCGGAAGTTCCACGTTTAATCACGTTTCTGAGCTTTGTATGACCCATATGAGAAAATCAATTAATATTACAGAAATGTTGACCAAAGTGATAAAAACACCCATTTTGATATGGCGGTAATCCTCTCCCGTCCTTCCACAATCTTCCAACTTTTTCTCTGGTGACTTTTGATATAGAATTACGTGCAAAATTCAATGAAATATGGCGACGGAATAATAAGTAAGGTTGATGTACGCAATCCTTTGCCTGTAGCTGTAGTTTGCAGTGAATTCGTGGAATGCCCTTAATCAACCTAACGACAAAGAGGTTTTTGTTGTTTGTATTTTTTCCGTAATGGTTTCATTGCCGATACTTTGAAAAGAAAAATTCCGAGTACAAATAAAACGCAATATACGCTTATATACGGTTACATTTGAAATTTTTGTTCACAGAACTTTTTCAAGAATCTCAATTCCTCAAACACTATTTAAGCTCTTCCGTAATGAAAAGTTCTCTTAATGCAACAGCTTTTGTCTCTACAAAAGACAAATATGAAAGGAAAAAGTTTTTCCCATTTCAACTCGTTTTTCAAATGTTTCCTTGATTTTTAACAATCACACTCCAGAGGTGCAGAAAAACTTCAGAGAAACTTAAAACTTAAAATGTATATGCATTTTTTTTTATCTATTTCATTAAATTGTTTCTCTCAAAAGGATGAACAGAAATAGAATCATTGCTTCTGTACGCTAATTAGCAATGAATTGTGAAAAGACGGGCAGCCATTGCAAAAAGAGACAAGAGTGCTTATCCCTTCAACATATTATTTTCTTTTTGTTTCTTTTTGTAAAAGTACTTGAAATCCGTTTCAATTTAGACTTGTGTGTTTGTTGCCAATACAACATATTCTGTTGTTCTTTGATCTCTAGCTAAATTCCATTTTTTTGTCAAAACATGAGCAAAGTCTTAAGGTTCTTCTATTATATTTTCTGTAAAAACAATTTAATCTGAATTTTGAAGAACATGAATATTAATCCTTTATGTTTCTTATAGCAATGATAAAAAATTCCCAGAATTTTCTCTTACCTATTCCCTGAGTTGAATTTGTCAAATTTCAGAAGCTGTTTTACTTTTATTTGCAATATCGCAATGTTTAGTGAATTGCCATTGTTATATTCTAAAATAACTGTCGTCGCAGATATTCACAATTTGACATGTGCGTGTTTCACTTGGCTTGGCTTATATCCTTTATACAAATTCTTAGAAATATGTCAACAATAAAATCACTGTGCTGAGTACCTCAATGAAAAATTAATATCAGCTTAAGTGCTTATGAAAACCATTGAATCTCTTATAATTATGCCCATTTAAGTATATACCCCCTTAACGACTAATTTACCTTAATTTAATTAACACTTTTATGTAATGACATGTAATAATTGAAATATTTCAATTCAACCAATGGAGAAGAAATTTGCACTAATACGGATATTTTTCAAGATGAACCATCATATATAAAAATCCTTTATGCAATCATTAAATGCAAAATATAGTTTGTGATAATTTTATATTGTAGGCACATCCACATATTTTTTTATGCAATCTGTGGTTTTTATGCTTGTTTCTTAATCACCGGAATTTTCAATTCACATAAAGTCCTCAATTTATGTGCAAATGAAATTGATTACCAATGAAAATATTCACTTATTGAGGAGCTGGCATCGGTGCGTGGTTTACGTCCTGAGTCCACTTACGACCACCATTTTATATCTCCAGTGAAGCTTTTACATCACCGAATTCACCTAATTTAAAAAAAAAAAAAAATAACCATAAAATATAGAAAATTTACTCAGTTTGCACAAAAATTGGGGAAGATAAATTTTCCTTTACTTTAGAATTTTTACGTGGAGTTTCTGATGTGATCCTTTTATGAGAGAATCAAGACTCGGAAAGTATTCCAGAATGTCGCAACTAATCTCGAACGATAAAATTAAGATAAAAATAGTAATCAAATCACAAAGTGTATTATAAAAATATATTGATAGAAAAATGTTAACGAGTATTTTAATAAAATGCATAATGGTTAAATGGTCAAGAATAAAATTCGTCAGTAGTTTCATGAAGTGGAATTTTGAAAAGGCGTCCGAAGTTCCACTAATAAACTAAGCCATACTAAGTTTTTTACTTACAAATTTGGTTATTTTGCTTTTTAAATAAATAAGTTGTTTGTAACAGCAACAAAAAACGCACGACCACAGATGGATGAAGTTATTATTGTAATGGGAAATCGCAGATAGGAACTTAACATAATTTTGGGAATCCCCAAGATTTTTCTTCTTTCATACTGGTAAATTGTCCATAGTCGGGTTTTAGTTTTTCAAACGTATTTTTTCAATGTTTTGGTAGTCAAATGTGCCATTTTCATTTTAATATTTTTCGGAAATATTAAAATTTGTTTTGTTGTACAATGATGGAGTTCAACAAAAGCTTCATTCCTTTGAAAAACATGTCAGTCTATTTTCATAATACGAACATTGAACAAGTATCAAACAGTGCTGAATTTTCAAAACTAAACTTAGCACCTCCAAATATATGGGAAAACAAGTGTTTTCGGGTCGACGTAAACGGGCTATTAAATTTTTTAATGGCGACAATTGTCGACTTAACCGTTTTTATTTGCTGATGATGCATTTTGGTTGATGTATCTAAGTCAAAATATTCTCATTGCTGTAATCACACAAATTCTTTTGTACACTTTCATTTGAGAGGAATGTTTGACTTTTCACGTCTATTTTAAAAACATATCCGCCACCCCCTCACCAAAGGATCTGTTTAGGCACTTACGTCTAAATATGCACATCCGAAAAATGAGACAATCTAAACGATGAAGATTGAATCATCTTCACTGAAATTGTCACATCTTAATTTCATCCTGAAAGCAAAATCTTGTCTATGTGAATCAAGGAGTGCACTCTGGAGGATGTTGCGGAGGAACGGGATCCAGGGCCACATGTAAAATCGTCTTCAATTAAAATCGGCGGCAAAGTTCCACGTACCTTCTGAAATGATTGTCGTTTGTTTATCTTTCTCGTTACTGTAAGACTCTGCCATTTACAAACACTATACATATTTGCCGTTGAATTTACTTCCATGAAATTTATGAGTTTGCCGATTACACTAAAATGATTTTAATGTGGGGAATTTTGAAAATTTTATAAGGTTATTTACTTGTTTGACTTGCAACTTTAATGTAGAAACAGTGAAACTTTTTAAGTTTTGTGAAAAGTTTTTAGAAAGTTTTTAGATGAAAACACACGAAAAATAAAACCTGGAGATTCAGATATTGGTGTAATTGGTCTCGTTAGCTTGTATACAATTTTTGTTAATTGAAGTAAGTTAATTAGTCGACATTGTTCAAAAATCCTCACAAACATTTGAAAAAATTGAAAATATTTGTTCAATAAATGAAAAGCGAGTGTTATTGACTCGCCATATTCAATTTGCGAACTTCATATATTCGGAAAAATACAGAATTGATGTGTTAAAATTTGATTACCATTTTAAATTTCCAACCCCGCAGCTGGATGTAATGCAATTAACTTTGACCGTGCACCATATGCGTGGAATGAATTTCATTTTCAGGACTATACTCAAATTTGATTGAAATGTTCACTTTAAAAATATCGCTTCGAATGTATTTTTATGGCACTCCTTTGCGATCCACTTTATGCTATTACCTCCAGAGTATATCATTTGTCAAGCTGGATTCACAATCCTCGGGGGAACAGAATCATCAATTCTTGCGCAATGTTGTTTCTGAGGCATTTCAGAAAATCTGAAATATTGCCACACTTGAATTTCGTTCACAACTTAAAGTTGAATATGAAGGCTGTTGTAGTGATGATATAGATTATAGACTTTAGCACATTCTATTAAGTCCTTTAGGCAGTTCTTTATGTTCTCCACGGGCACAAAACTTCTTTCTGCTTGAAAAAATGTCTAGTATTTCTTAACTTTCTAACTTAAGAATTTTTGGTGACAGCACATCGGGGAATGGAATTCAAATTAGAAGCGAGAATGAAAGGTCCTTAGAAGGAAATAATCAAGGGATCATTCTCAGAAGTCACACTCTCCCATTTTCACTTCCTTTCGTCTCGATTAAATGATTGCTTCTGGAAATACTTTTGTAGCGCGAAATTTTGAAACAAAGTTTTATGAGTAAGTCATAACTTTGATGGCCTTCCTGAGTGCCTTCGCAGTTCGCAGTCATGCGTCGAAAGTGTAAACATGTGAATTTGATTTTGGTCAGGCGAAAAACTTATTATATCAGAAGTTGAAAAAAAAACTTGTAAAGGAGTTCAACTTAACTTTCTTGGCACATTTGCTGTGGAAGAAAGACATTGTTGTTTGTTGTTAATTATAACAATAGTGATAAAAAAAAAGTTTGATGAAATTTCGGAAAATAAAAAGGTTTATATTTTTGGGTTAAAAACCAATTTATATTGCGCCAAAAACTTCTGTAGAAGGAAATAAATGTTTGTGCTATTTTATGCAGATCTATTCTATTCAAAAAAAAAAAAAAAAATAATAATAAAATAATAAAGTTTTTGAGCGCATCCGTTGAGATTTATTGAAAATATTTTTAAGAGGCTGAACCGATGCGATTTCAATAAGCCTTTTTTACGAAGATCTGCAATATGTATGTTTAAACTTTTGTGAAAGATGGCGTTTCATTAATTTATTAAATTATTAGTTATTATTACTATAGTTATTAAATTTCAAATTTTCTGAATGGCCGTTTTTTTATGGCATTATATAAAATGGTTAATTAGGGAAATTTCAACTTTTTTTCTGTCTGGTTTCTACATATAAGTAGGTGGGTTAAACTAATTCTGGAGTGCTGAATTCACTAGTAAAATCAGTTTTTGTCTGTCACATAACATTCCTACCTACATACATATAACATATTAACAACAGTACTCGGTCAATCCTTATCAAGCATGCAAGCATGGTTACTAAACAATTTTAACTTCCTGAAATTTTTATCATGGATTCCCTACGTCATAATCATAATAACTAAATGCCATAAAATAAATTAAAAAAATTTTCTCGTCCCTTTCTTTTGGTAACAATTTTTTTGCAAATTACTCGTTTTTCACAAAAAACGATTTGTGCGAATTTTTTTAAAACAATTTACTTAGAATGATATTAAAGCAAATCAAAACCCGAAATTTTCAGAATGAGTAATTAAGCAATTAAATATAAGTAATTAAAACTTAAAAAAAAATAAAAACTAGTCATAATTGTTTTCGTACAAAAAAGACACTTACTTTCCTTGCTTTTGCCCCTCAAAACTGTCATATAAAACTATTTAAAACTCAAGGTTCATCCATATAGCTTATGTACTCTTTTTTTAAACAGGTGTTGAAAGATGACGGATTTGATGGTTTCAGACATTTTCAAGACTTTATATCACAAAAGGGACTCAATACCACTCATTCTGTATACCTAAGTTTCATCACTGACACTACATTAGTTTAGAAGTTATGGAGCACCAAAGTTGGCCGAAATGGGAAATTTCTATATATTCAGATTTTCAAAGTGATTTTTTTTCAATTTTTATTTTTTTCATAGAAAGAAATTAGTTATCTTTATTTATTTATCTTTGAAAGTACATACAAGTTTTTGTGGATTTTGAGAGCGCCATTTTTAACCATAAAACAAATTCAACACTTTTATGTAAATATGATACAGGCCCATATGGCAACACTAAGAAAGCGTTGCCCGACTTTAATCATCTTCGAACTTGACCTTAAAATTTAAACAAAGTATTATTGTACTTTAATCCTCCAACTATAAGCGTTGTCGAGTTATTGTCTGTTCCCTCCATACTATAAGATACCCGAAATCTATAGGCTATAAAAACTGTTGAAAACTCAAAAATCTTACGTTCTTGAACATTTTCAAATGTATATGTATTTGGATTCTGCACACCAATATACGTACTAATTGATATATCATATCTCAGAAGAAAAAAGTCTGTTCCGTAATGTTATGGTAGAATGAAATTAACAATTTTATACAAATAATGTACATCCATTTTTCAATAATGAATGCTCTAACTCAAATTTTTAAAAATTATCCTTGAAAGCAGCAAAGACTTTGAGAAACGGTGGAGAGAAGTAAGATGAAAATAAATCTCTTGATACTGTGCACTGCTGAATCCGCGCTGATAGAAATATATGAATACTAATAATTCCTGTTTGTGAGTAGCAAAAGTTAAATCCTTCATAATGCCACACAAAGATAAAGATGGGAAGTCCTTGTCAGCATGGCAACACAGACGATGTTCTCTGTTAACAATTTCTGACTCAGTCTGTCAGCAAAAAACTTTTCCTAATGAATATTTTAAATTTACGAAAGATTTCATTGGAAAATCCTATTTTTGAATTAAAGATTTGATGTGAAAAAAACTGAATGAAACTTTCCACAATTCGAATTTGTTTAATTATGCTTTAGTAGCGTACAGTCGAACACATCGATGTTGACAAAATGATAGCATATCGTTTGACTTCTCCGTTAATTAATTCGGCTATAAATCAGGAACACGTGTGTCCTTCTGCCGGTCACACAGATAGATTCTGTTCCAAGAGTATCACAATTGCGATATACTGAGATAAATTATCCACACACTCTGAATGTACAATCAATCAAGTTAATGAATTCCCCAGACATCATGGAAGGAGGATCGAGATGCACTTCTGCATGGCTTAATTCAATTCTTATTGACCTTCTATCAGTTTCCCAAGCTTACAACTGATGCAAAAGGGTTCTTAGTTAAAATAAAAAATTGTTTAAATATAGAGATTTTAAATTTTATTTTCAACAGTCAACAATGCTTATGACAAAAATGTCAGTATCATTGACAGTGATATGCAAAAAAGTTTTGAAATTAATTGCAATTTCTGAATCACAGGAAACTTGTGTTTTATTAATTGAAAGTGTGTGTGTTGATTTTTCAGGTGGCAGAAGAACCTTCAACAGTTGATTATTTTAATTAAGAGTCAGGATCCAAAATACGAATTTATTTTTAAAAATAATTAATTGGAAAAATGAAAAGGTTAATGATTTTTCAATGAATGAAATAAATAACACCTGTTTTAATTACAATTTGCCATGGAAAACAATCAAATGATTGTGAGTGGTTTTAATTGAAAATATCGAAAACTGAAAGCAAATTAACGAGAGTCATGCAAACTCAAAGACTGGTGTATGCCGATTATTTTTGCCATCTGTTTCTGAAATTCATTTAATTGTCCTGCAATTAGTTTCTCATTAAACTTGCAATATGGTTTTAGAATCGTGCTGCAATAGTGAATCGGAGTTTTCGATCAATCCTGAATTTATATTGAATTCGGTGAAATTCCCAGCAGGAATCCCACTTGAAGTTTGCGGCTTTTCAGTTTTCTACCTGGTGAAAATTCAACATCAGGTCTTGTGAACGTGTCCAAACTTATGGCAAATCAAACGAAAACCAATAACAAAATGCAATTATTATTATTTACGTGTCTTAATTTAATTTAAATAATGTGCATACTGCATATTATGCATTAGGCGAAATATTTGATCCCTCGAATTACTGGCAATAGTGAGAAATTGTGACAAGTTCTGAAACCGATTGAATTGGAACCACTGAACCAATGACGAAAGGATTCCGTGTCGAATACAATTCGAATAGATGCAAATGAGTTCTTGAACTAAAATTACATGCAAAGACAAATGGCCGTGAAAGCGGGAAAACCGCGAAAGACATATTTCGCTATTTGAATATTCGCCAACGGAGGGAAATTTTGCCTTCGAGCAATTTCCGAATAGCAAACATGAAACAATGCCGGAAGGTCCTGATGGACATACATGCGTAACTTTGGCCATTTTAATATTTTCAAATAATGGAATACGGATCAAAGAAATACTTATGTATTCCTTGTTGGAAAAACTCCAATAAAATAAATTTCATTCCACGAAAATCAATCAATGGCATTTCATTGGGAATTCGAATCCATTGCGTTCTACTTTACCCAAAATTAAAATCGAACGTTACAGGAAATACTCCTCTTCTTTTACCATTAAACATAATACCCATAGTAACTGAATTATTTTTCTGTACTTGGACTCTGTAAAATATTTCCAATTAAATTCAGCCATTTTCCGTTCGCTATCAAAGGATTGAGCGGCAGATTGTGGTCTTGATATGGGGGCGATGCACGCACGTCACAGAACTGAACATGATTCCATTCGAAACAATTGCTATTCAATGGTTTTGTTGTCGTCCTTTCGTCACGATTTCATTCTATGCGTTTTTGTTAAAATAATTAAATACACACTGGCATTTCATGTACAAATAAAACAATTCAGTTCGGAGTCGTTCTAGAAATCTCAACAAACTGATGCCAGGAATATACATTCACCGAATCTAGTGCAATTTCTTTTGATGGTTGTGAAATGATTTTACAATACATTTAAACACAACGCTTGCGATTTTTTTGTGGTTAAAATGAAAAATAAACATTTAAAACATTTAACAGATCACAAAATTTTAAATTGCACTCAATTTGGGAACTATTTCAAAAATTAACTAATCGTTATTTGAAAAATAAAAGTTTTCTTAAATGATTGGCAGATTTAATTGTAATATTAAATTAAAATTGGTATTTTAGATTGTTTGTTAAATTCTCCTGGACGAATTATTGACAGAATTAATATTCATAGTTGGTGAAGAATAATATTTTTCGATTCCATTCCATTAAATGTTATGGAATGCGAACAGTGAAATTGTGCAGATGAAATGAATCCATATAAATGTTGTTGTTTTCTGAACGGACATTGTTCATTAGAGATAAAAATCTCATAAAATCTTGTTGTTCTACATTTGCCTATTACAAAAATAAAAAGTAAAAAAGCAAATATAGAATGTGTATCAGTGATGTAAAATTACAAAATATGTTCAATTGCGATATATAGTAAATTTGAAAAACATAAATATTAACTGATACGAGATCCATAAAACATTAATTCACATTTCGCCACAGCATTTTTCGAATGTAGAAAGCAATTTAAACTTTTACAGGAATGGTATGTTAAAATTACATATTTGAATTCTCACCGAGTTTCAAGTATCCATTTCAATAAATCACTAAAGAACAAATGGTGCTGGAATTTGCACTTAGATTGTGCAATTATCCTACAAAACTCTAAATGCTGAAAAACGGCTATTGTTTGTGGAGGTGGAGGGAGATTGCAAATTTAAATGGACACGAGCAAAAAAGGCTAGAATTCTGCGGAATTAGTATTACTAATACGAAGTTTTATGAACAGTGGCTTCCATTGCGCAAACTTTCAAAGTACTTAGGAAAGGTGAATGTGACTCGTTCACGTGAGCCGCCTTCAAATATTGGACTCATGATTTGTGTAAGGATGTAGAAAGGGGGAGCGGAAGTATCGAATTTTGTAAGGTCGTGTTGCGGACAACATTGCCATTCCGAACGGAAACGACTGAAGATGTTTTAATCGTTTGAACTTGTGACCCAATGATTTATTTACAATCCTTACAATGTGCTTCTTCAGGCGAATTGGAATGTCATTTGTTTTCAGCGGCAGATAAATTTGAAATTGTCGTTTCTGTTTTTGTTTTCCTTTTTACATATTATAAAATAAGCTCTATTCGACGTATGCCGAGGAGATGTTCTGTATTGCACAGATTCCGATCTAGGCACAAATAAGGATTTTATGAACCGTAAACTCATGAATGGAACATTAGGTTTAATGGAGAAAAAAGTGCTCCTCTTCAGCCTCGACTCCTTTTGTACGTTGGTTTTACTTGTTCGCTTGACATGCGAACAGCAAATCTTAAAGTGGCTATTTTAGAACAACTGAAGTCAGATTAAACTATACGATACATATGATCATGGGTTTAAAAAAAAAAAGAATGAAATGGTGTTATGGTTTGCCCTTTGCCAAGTTAATTTAATAGAAATCTAACCAGACGTGGGAGCCTTACAGTCAACCCTTTGCTGACCGCTCATAACTTTATGTTTGCTTTATTCAGAACACGGATTTTCCCTGGTCGATCGTACATCATTCCGGTTCATCCTTTCTTCACTGCACCAATTACAACTGCTGTTGGTTTTTGATTCTATTTCGTTAATCAACAACAGCTCCCCAACGCCGATCTGAATTATTCATGTTTTAGCCGGCTTCAATCGCTAAGCAAATTAACTACTCGTGGGCACTTTTGCACGTTTTTCCCTGAACATAATCTGCATTACATAATCGTATAATATGCTACCCTTATTGCAATGGCATTGGTGGAATATTGTTGGTTCACAATTCGTATAGAGGAAGTAGTTGAGTATTCTCCACACATAATGCCATATTACATCCTTTTTCAATCGTCTGTTACGAGGTAACGCGAATGCTATAAAAATCCTGCGTGCTTGGATGAATTTGTAATATAAATGTGGATGATTTTATGGGGAGGTGGGCATGTGCACATTCAGTGGCAATTGCACATATTATATTTTGTATTTTAATATTACGCAGAAGGATAGTGCATTTGGCAAATATTCAATTGTACACATGGGAACACATTTTTTACAGATATACATAACCGGAAAAAGTAATTTCAATTTATGATATTTGAAGAGCGGAAATCCATGTGAGGAAATGTGGAATCCCCTTGGATTATTTTCCAGATTTCAGGGTCACTGAAATGTTTACATTCACATCTACAATGACAAATGTGTTGTTTGATGTTACTTGCTTTTGTACAATCTTCTGCCAAAACAAATGAATTGATTTTTTGCCATTGATATATTTCATGATATGTCTTGAACTTCTCTCTTACAGGTTATCAATACAAAGTTATTTATCATTGACGTAAAATTTATGCTATAAAAATACAGAAAAAAGGGGAAAATTCCTGTATTATTATGTTTGTCCTCGAGAAACTAATGTTGATTGCCGATGAATATGTGAAATCTAAACATGAAATATTTTTAAATCAATTTAAGTCTTAAGAAACATAAAAGAATTTTAGTAAAAAGGACCTCACGACTGAAGTAAGGTTGATGGAACTTACATAGTGTGAGCAACCCTTATTGTAAGAAATATATTCGTGCCTTGGAATTTATTACATTGGCAAACAATTTCCTTATCTGCTCTCTAAAAGGAGTGCAGTGTGTATATGTGTGTATCTGAAGGAGCAAAAATCGCAAATGCAAATATGGGAAAATGTAGATCTAAAATGAAGGGTGGATAATTGCATATATTTTCATATGCCCCAAAACAAACGAAGCCAGTTGCAATAAAATGTTTTCAGCATTCAATAAAAGAGTAAAGTACTAAACAATGCTTGAATGCACTTTCAGGGTATCTGTATTTTTGAGCAAATTATTTTTGGAATTGTAGTTTCATCCACCTACTTTAGTCATTAATTGCAGTTAGTTGCATTCCTTCGTTTCTCAAACATTGATACGTTAGGATCACAAAAGGATTCAATGAAAACATCAGATAGCGCCATCAAAACGCTTTGTGAATAAAGATGTCAACCCTAGTTATCCCCAGAGCGGCTTATGGAGGTCTTTGAGGATATGGAATCCTCCTGGAACCTTCCCTAGACGTGTGCACCATATACCTATACAGCAAAAAAGGTATCATAGCTTACCTCATTTACTTCTCATTTCCGTAAAGAATTGAACGTTCACCTGATGTTCTAATTTATGAATAAGTGTTTCAAAACCTGAGCTTAAACTAAACTCTAACTTTAAGAATATTCTGGAAGAAACTAATCTGTTATGGCAACAAGTTAAAAGTTGCACCTCAGGGTGAAACATTATAAGAAAACAACAAGTTGAAGGAGAAAGAAAACGATCATCCGGGGTGGTGTTTTAATTTTCAAAACTAAATTTCAGAAAGTGAACATCAAAAAGCTTCGAAAGAAGAGAGAAACTTTCCAGAGATTTTTAAATAATTCATGTTCAGGGTTGCGAACTTTTCCCCAGCACACTTCATTGAGGAAATTTCTCAGATTTCCGAGAAACCCAGAAAACCAATAGCAAACTTGAAACAGATTCGGAGAAATATTTTCCAAAAATTCGATAAATTTACATTTAGAAATTTCATTGCAATAGAATAGAAGAATAAGTATTAAGTATAGATATCTACTATTTTTTACGTAGAACTACGCCTATCCATCACGAATGGTATAGCTCTGTCCGGCACAAGGACAAATTATGACGGTTTTTCCACTCACTTGGAGCGCTTATAACTTCGAAACTAATAAACCTACAAACTTGCAATTTTTGACAGAATCGGTCTACTCAGGTAAGGAAAAAATTAATTTTAGTATTTATTTCTTTATTCCAAGTTACTGAACAGGGTGCAAAAAAATCAGGATATTCAATTTTCAAAAGTGATATCCTCAGCTTTCCAATTCGAGTCCCATTGAAAATCTTAAATATAAATCTTGCTCCAAATTTTTCCCCTCGAAATAAAGAAGAAAAATTTCCACGTTTGGTAACAAAAAGTTGAAATAAAATATAATAATTCCCAGATTCAAGCTACGACGAGTCCTTGTGGTTAGCGAATGATGGCATACAGAATGTCGTTCACATGTTTTCCCTCAACTTGTACGAGAAAAATTGAAAATGTAGAACAAAAAGGGAGGCCAAGTCGCTGTTTGTTATCCTTGAACATTAAATGAGAAGCTCAAAATATCAGTTATAGTTCGGGTTGCCTTGTCAGAACTGTTTTTTTAACATCGCACTGTCCCTAACAGAGAAATGACTTTATTGATCATTCCAATATTGTATTTTTCAATACAAGTATCATATATTTTTATCTCTTAGATGTATTTCGACTTCCTTTTTTATCTTTTTAACGCATTTCAGTTGTGCTAAACAGGAAAATGAAGTTGCCAACGGGCTCAGATCTGTTCGTTTGTCATTTCAAATATTTCAAAACGATAAATTAGTTAAGGAAATTGTTTCTCTCGGATAAATTCCCCTCGTCTTGATTTGTGGCTATCGGTTCCATATTTTCCAACTTAAATTTCAGTACCAATTCCTCAGCATAGTATTGTTCATAAATCGTTAACGACAGTCCTCCATTTCCTGGATGTTGGACGAGAATTCTCTTATTTATGCTAATCGGATGCAAAATGGAATAATCTCAGTATTTCGAGGGGCCGAGTCAAGTTGCCCGAAACGATTAATCCTTAATTTGTAATTACTGTGTGCAAACAGGATTGCCCGAGTAATTTTGCGGTCCGCCGTAAATTGCTGAACTCCAAGCGTTTAATAAGATTTTTGATGTTGGAATGAGACCGGAAGTAATGAAGCTACATTACGTAATACACAACAGTGATGCAGAGTAGCATAAATGCAACTAAAAGCGCGCTCGAATGCCATTTAAATTTAATTTAATTTTTGCCTTCGGTTAAAGAGCGCAATAGGGATCGCTTGGGGAGTGGGGAAAAGGACGAAATATACTATCCGAAGGTTTTCTGAATTGTCTGTTAACTGAAATTATTTGCGCGGCTTTTAATTAATTTCAGCAGTGTTTACCTTCTCCCAGAATAATAATTTGCAGATTGGTTTTGCACTAAGATGCTTTGAACGCCTTCTTCAACTCCGCGGCAATATTGACGTGGTTCCACAACACTGGTGAACTAAGTCTCACGGTTTATCGGCTACGAACTCGATTTCATGACAAAACAAAAGACATTTTCGTTGCTAATGGTGAGAACGATTGTCCTTTTCCGACCTCCCGAAATGGGGGTGCAAAATCGCTTGCATTAGAATACATCATTTGAATTTTGTCTCTACATCCTCGACTGACGCATTTCGTTTTACGCCAGGAACACAGATACACAAAATGGTACATAACTCCTTAACATTCTGAAAGGACTAAGTAATTATCTCGAGAAGCGTACATCAACAGACAACTGAGGAGGGGGACAGTTCTTGGGTTTAAATTAATTGATTCTATTTAGATAACTATGGAATATTTAATTAATGCTTTTATCAACAAAATGTTCAATGCTTTCTGGTTGTGATATTTTACAATATATCCTCGATGTGGTTGCTCAACAAAAAAAGCGTTTGTTAAGGATCTGAATGAAATTGCTTAAATTTGTATATATTTATTGCATTAAATATATCAAATCAATTATGTTAAAATTCAAACTGAGAAAACGTGCTTTAGACTAATTAATTATCTTTTGCAGTCGCTTTCTCGTGTTCTTTAATAAATATTTTCTCAAAAATATTTATTCCTTTTTCAATCCTCGAATTACAGCGTAGTCTTGTGTTTGGATGCCTCAATTGGTTGTTTTAATTAAACTAATTTTATTTTATTTAAATAACACTTTAGATTTGCTTAACAACTAACTTCTAATTCTGCATAGTTACTTCTAATTAATTAATTATTTTTCATGTGTGTTTTGACTTTCTCTTCTTCCCTTGGAGGTCAAATCCTGAATAATATTCACGCTCTCGCGAACTAACAGTGTTTTTGCGATCAATCGCTAATGTTGCTAATGTTTTAACATGTTGGCACTTTGTTGTTTTTTGAAATTATTGATTACACTTTATACATTTTCCAACATTAAACAAACTGAGTAATTATAATGCGCTTGGACGGTAATTATTATATATAAAGTTATAAACACAAATTATTCTACCAAAATAAATAGCTCATTTAATCCCTTTATTTATTTAATGATCAATTAAAAACATTATCACATACAACACAAATACCGTTTTATTATATTCGATTAGAATAATTGCTTTTGTTGTGTCGTAATTCCAAATTACATCCTAATATCCAACATAAATTTAATATTCATCTCCGGGCAAATATAAACACATGCCAAACTAATTTCCAATTGTTATCGAGATAAATGTGAATTTAACTTTAGGCTATTTACAGTTAATTTCTGCCTATGACGATTTCCATATCATCTTGAGTCCCGAACCTATGAATGTATGAGTCGAGCATTGGCAAGGACGGTATCCATTCCCAGTAGACTTCCGATATCAATCTGGAGGACTTTGAATATGCAATATGTGACAAAATATTCAAGAGTAAATTATCTTTCAAGTTTTCAGTATAAATCAACCCAAATTCTAATATGTATAGTAATAAAATTATGAAATTCAGCTCAATTTTCAAATAAAAGAAGACATTTTCCACACCCTTTGTTCTTCTGCATGTAATCACGTACACTCGACTTCTCCAGCCAGGACATAAAAAGTCAGTCATAATTCCGAATACCCGAAATATTATAGAGTAGAAGTTCGTGGTGCGTTCACTGGGGCCAGCTACTAATTTCCTTATTCTTGGCGACATCCACACCAACGCACACACAACCAACAGTAATCATCTCCTGTACTCGGAAGTGGAAAAGTGGAGGACACCGGTTATTGCAGCTATCCCAGACCAGTGAAATATCCTTTGTAGTATTTGAGTTCTATGATATTTTACGGTACGCGATGTCACACACATCCTAACTATCGGCTCTTGACTTTACAATTCTTCCTTTTGCCAAACGATTATGGTATGCTCATTTCACAAAATATTTCAAATTCAGATGTCCTTTGGTAGATTGAGAAATACACAGCGTATATGATTCTAGGATATTTTCTACTCCTCTCGCAGCCATTTCACACTGCCAGTGGAAAGGAAACGATGAATTTTAGGCAATCACCTGACAGCAATTTTGATAATAGATAATTCCTGACAGAAATATTCCACGCGGAAGCGAATATGAATTCGAGTGCGTCTCTTTTATGCTAATGACTTCCCCCGGGATAAATTACACGTATGCAAAAATAAATTCGTTTACATTTCAATGGCGACAATTGAATCATTTCGTTCATTTCTTTGAAGAACTTTTCTCTTCATATAAAATGCAATCGAGAAAACACTTCGGAATCATAATAAACCCAATCGATTGGATAAAAACTGCCTGGAATTTGATTTTCGAAAGGATAATTTCTGTAGCATTTATCATTCATAAATGAATGTGATTACACAGAAATGCGAAGGGTGTGATTGATTTGATTCACACCTCAAAAGGCAAATTAGTAATTTTTAAAGGTATATTATTGCTACAAATTTAGTGTTCATGAAATTCATCTGCTACTTTATACCCTGCGGAGCGACGACAGTACTTAAACGAGGTTATGGCGTCACGTAATCTACGAGTAGTCGGGTTTGCCGTCTGCCAGCGAACTGGACTAGTTGTTGACATATCTATTAACATTTGGCGTAAAGTAAGCATAAAATGGATTCGCAACAGCAATCAGTTTATTTGCTTGTAAAAAAGAAAGAAAAAGAAAATGTGTTTTGCATTAAATTTGCTGTAAAGAAGGGTTTCGTCCAAAAACATGAAAAACAAGAAAATTACATTTTACAGCTGATTAATTTTTAGTACAACTATGCGCTACTACGTAACCAGTACAGCGCGCTGGAAGCAGTGTATCGATTATAATCGAGTTTTAGAAAGTAGATTTGTGTTTCGAGTTCATATAGGAAATTTACAAACTCATTTGCTGGACGGATCCTGCAGAAGTTCAATTTCAAAGGACTACAGAATACAGAAGTTTTCCTCTCATTATAATTAAACATGGTCGATGACCTCGTGTAGCCACAAAGACAATTAAAACCCAACCCTTTTTTCTCTACTTTTTTTCAACAAGTGCGCCATCTCAAGAAGCTATCAACTGTTGTGCAAGGAATTGACTCTAATTACAAAACACCCTGTATCGAATGTTCCCATCCGGTGAAGTTCGCAAAAAGCCTAAATAAATCTTCTGGCACAGAAGCCTCCTGTCTTGGTTCCATTCTACACAAAGTCACGTTCCAGATTTGGATGAAAAACCCAGCTCTGGATTCATCAATCACTGCTCCTTCCGATATCACAGTTGAATTATCAATTAATTATCTAATGTGTACTGAGTTCGGTTGTCGGGGGCCAGAAGGTCTCTAACGGAGGCAATGAGGCGTCGAGGATGTGCCTGAAAGCCGACCGAATCCACTGAGCTGAGGTCAATGCATGGTGGGCAATGGGCGATTAATTAGAATGATAGACATTCCTTTATTCCTTTATGGGACTCCCACGCTCTGTGATGATTCGAGCAATGAAAAGCGAAAGAAAAACGCCGTCTGTCACAAAGTTTAATGAGTTTTTCCCGACAAGGCACAGTCTCTTTCGTTAATCCTGATTCGTTCTATTTCCCTGTTTCCCTCCTCAGGAGACATCTTCGCATCGTGGACAACTTGAAGCCAGAGGAGATGGCACGTCTACCGAAAGGCGTACAAGTGGAATTTTTTATTCCACCTCATTCATCTCGTGGACTTATTTGCGAAGCTTGCAATTGTCAACGCTCACTTGAAGCTTTTACTTATCACGGCAACGGCGAGTGGAACTGAAGGAGTCCCGAAGTCGAACCTAGTTCCTGTCTGCTTCGAGAGGAAAATTTGCTAAAAGGCCATTGTGGAATGGTTGTGCCCGACATGCCATTTGTGACTGTATACTACCCCCACCCATCCCTCTCAAGAGCTATTTCTTTGGGTATGCTGTGGCTTTTTTACGACAAATATACAAAGACTGCCGACAAAATTGAGAAATTTTGTGGACTTTCAATTTTTTTAAACTCAGCCGATTGTGAACAAACAGTCGATTTATTTTGGTCTTGAAAGTTGTTTTAATCAACTTGAGGAGGCCAGAATAAAGGAAATAAAACCGCATTTTGAATTGCTCTTTAGAAAATGGAGTACAAGAGCCTCTTGATGGTTTCAAAAATCCCAGACTTATACGGCAAATGTCATGATCCATTTCACAATTTGTTATTGTAAATTGAACGAAATTAATCTAAATTCAAGGCTTGTTAAGGATTTTGGGGTATAATTCTTAATTTAATTGCTATATTAAGTGGAAAGTCATGGCAGAAAATGAAAACAGGACATACTAGCATTTATTAGAGTTTACAATAACAAATATGACACCTAAGATTGTAATCTATATATATAAAAATCAATTGCATTACGTTAGTCTCGCAAAAACTCGAGAACGGCTCGACCGATTTGAATGATTCTTTTTTAGTTTGCTTTGTCTCAATATAGGGGTGGTTTAGGAAAAAAGAAAATTTAGAAAAACTCAAAGGGAAAGCCGGAAAATCGAAAAAATCGTGGTTTGCATTTTGTATGAGAATGCACTTTTCACAACCAGATGGTGTTAGTGGCGGGCCTGTCGTTTGACAGCTCGATTCGATTCGATGATTCGATTATTCACACTCAATTCAATGATTCGATTTTTCACAGTGTACGGTTGTGCCCAAACAGTGAAATCTAATAAATTTAAAATTGTTTTTTTTTTCGTAAAAAAAGGTAGTACCTTTTGAGAATAGATTTTTTTAAAGCGAATTTAATTACATTTTGCGAACAATCATTTTCATCACCCATTCCATTAATGTAAATTGACTTTGCAGTCTTAGACATAAGCACGAATTTGAACCACAGCACCGATTTCCATGAAATTTGGAATATTTCTACAACTTTCCTAATAGGTGATCGCAGAGAATCAGAGAAATTCAACTTTTAAGGGGTGAAAACGGGCTAAAACTGCAAAATAGAGGTGGACAATAACCGGAAATGATGGTTTATATAGAAGTATTCTGCACAAAAAAAAATGAAAACATTCAAGAGACAACGTTAAATAAGATCAAATGACTGGCTACGTCTACCTCATAAGCCTATATACCATTACCCGAGGGACGTGGTGGGAACAAAGGGTTTTTGTCCATATATGTATATTGTAAATGACGGTTTGATTGACAATAAATGTGCAGAATAATGTTTTACGTTTTGCAAATTTTTAATCCACCTTATTAAATATACCCAATATTTTTACTTTGTGGAACACCGTAGCAAAGCACGGATATTGAATAGTGATGATAAAGCATTCCCGTGTAAAGTCGGGTAGATCAACTATACCTACACTAACAATTCCCATAACTGACTGACAGACAACGCACGGACTAAATCGTTGGACCTAAAAAACTGAAATTTTTGCAACACTAAGGCCTAACAAGCACTAAGGCTGAATTTTTTGAAATTCCACACCTAAAGGGGTAAAATAGGGGATGAAAGTTTGGTTAGAAATCCGCCATATTTGATGTAAACAATTCAAAAAAATTGGTATTTGTCCTTTTGTTAGAAATAAAGAAATACCTGTATCACAATTTTTTGAAATTCAACCCTTAAGGGGGTAAACTGCGGGTTGAAAGTTTCTATGAATATTCCCCATTTTTGAAGTAAGAAAATCATAAAAACTGGTATAGCTTTTTGGTTCGAAACAAAGTTAAATAAGAACTACCGACTTTTATCCTAATTCAACTCCCCAAAACCACCCTTGACCGAAGAAAACTAAACAACTATTTTTTTGACCGTCCTACGGGAAACGGCTCTATGTAAAATGTGTCGCGTTTGGGAGCAGTTGTAAATTCAAAAAGTACTATGATGTACATTATATTATGATTTTCATCGTCCCGGGTGAAAACGGGTAGACCTGCTAGTATTATATAAAAATTTGTTTTGGTTGTTGCAAAACAGAAATTCAAGTAGGGGGTTCCCCCAATGCTTAATGACTTTAATGGAAACAGTTAATGAGCGATGCTTCCTTTCTTCTTATCCAAGAGTTCAGTTTCATTTAATATTCTGTTTTCGTTAAAAAGTTATTGTGGTAGACATTTTCATGACGCAAGTTTCCTAAAAATGAGACTTCACATTAAAATGTTTAATTCAAATAATTTTCCATTAACTGTGTGTCTAACTTTACGTTCACCTCCTCTCCTCTGGGTCAACTCTTTAGTGATTGATGAGTAATTTTTAACCCACATATTAGTCGGTTTCGCGATTAATAACTCACACAGATGAAAAGAGGTCATCGCTGTAGTATTTCGTTTTTTAAACTTTGAACACAATTTTGCTTTTGAAAATAAACAATATTAGAAAATATATTATTTTTCTTGAATGTATTACACAAAATTTTTTATTGACGCTTTCCGTTCATTTATTGAACAAACCCTATGTTGACGAATTTATTTATTATATAATAAGTAATTTCAAATACTATTTCTGTAATAGCAAATTGTTATTATCGTTTATTTCTTCCAAATCAATAACATAATGTTGCTATTTCGTTGCCAGTTAATATAATTTTCTTTTGCGATTTAGACGTAAAAAAATGATACTAGGTATACAGACGTTCTAATTCCTTCATAACCAGAAAATCTACGGCTATTTGCAAGAATATTTTGTGTAATATTTTATCCTTGACAACTCACACAAAACAATACGCGGAATAATATTTTGAAATTATTGTTTCGTTACATTCTCAATGCCACCTTATACTCTACACTTCCCGTCAAAGGTGAGTGATTGTCCATCCCGAAGTGGCCATCAATCAACAAGGACGAAAATGAAAGACCTACGGATATTGCAAGAGAACTCAAAACCATTTCAATAAATTCCACTCGAATTTGGAGCTTAGTCAGGCGCTATCACATTGCTTTGGACGTGTGGGTGTATGTTTTGCGTGCTCGGAACGTGGCCAGAGTTATGCCGAAAATTAAATCACTCCCAAAAACATTAGGAAATCACACATCGTCGCAGTTGCTTGACCAGCAAAATTTGTCGCCAGAAGTAACGAGCTAAATTGACTCTAATTCGATAAATGGGCTCCGTAAGCCATTTGCGATGATAGGAAGTCACACGAAATTGAGTTGCCTGCCACAAGGAGAATTGGGCGTGAAAAATTGTATCCCGTTCCCCCTCCGTCCGGATATTAGACGAGAGGACAACATGGCCTAAAGCCTTTCATTTTAGGTTTTCATGTTTTAAGATGTTGATCGAAGAGTGAGCCAACACCAGGAACATCATCCATCGGGTTTCGTTCAGCTTTTCCCGGAACAACTGATGCTCTCAGTTTCAAAGCATTGCTGCAACAAAAGCCATCCATCACCGGCAGACGGACAAGGGTACTTCATTTCTCCCGAAATAATTGCTGCAACTGCCAGGAGATAATTACAAATCGATTTGGGAGCTGGTCATGTATCAAATCTTTCTACAGCATACTTTTTTCCAAATGAACGCACCTTTCGGTTCATATTTTAGCATTATCATTTTGAAGCCATCTTTTTGGAAAGTACAGCATGTCGGAATGTATGATATAAAAGAATAATCTTCTTTTCGGAAATATTCATGCCAGAATTATCGTAGGAGCTTAATTCAATTTACGCTGCTGACTGGACCAAAAAAATGATAAAATATATTATCGATATTATGAACGGATTACGCCTCACTTTACGATTGTACTTCTCCCAGTGGGAATTGAGGTCGGCCAAGGCGAACCACTTGTAGTATTCGCAATGGGAAATGCTCAGGAAAATGGAGACAGATATTGTATAACTGCCTGAAACAATTGTTCCTTCAGCCAGTAACACCTTTAAACCAACCAATATTATTTGTTCAATTGCCAGAACATTAAAGATTAAACTGAGAATATACTTTGTTTGTACACAACGTGACTGAAACCTCAACTAAAAATTCGAATCTGGTAACTTTGTTGCTTTTCGTGTTTTTGGACGAAATACTGCATTACATCAAATTTAATACAAAATAACGTAAGAATAAATACATTTTCTTTTCTTTTGCAATTAATAGTTACATTCATAATTCATAATGTTTATTACAAAAATAATTGATATATCTTCATAACGTTTAGCAAGGCGGTTACTTTTTATAATACACAACACATTATAAAGTAAATTTTTGAGTTTGCATTGTTTTACATATTACCTCCACTCCCAAAATTTCTAGCAGCAATTTGATGAAACTCGTAAAATTTTCAAATATAATCAATTATCGCGGTCTCTGGTAAAAATAGATAGGCTGGATGAGTTCCTAAAATCACTGGAGTCAAACATTTATCTCTGCCTAATCCTGCGACAGTGACAAATTTAATAATCCATGAACGACGTCATTATGATAATTTTGTAATTTTATCGAAAAACGAATCCGAATATTTTCTTGGTTGTTAGAATGATTTGTGAAAAGTGAAATATATCAGAATGATTGTAAAAACAAAATTTAAATCATATCATTTTATTCTATCTTTTCGGATTTCTGCTCTTCCTGAATTTTATGGAAACCAATAAAAAAAACATTGCAGGAAGACTAATTAATTCAGCGCCGTCTTAATTTCATGCACTACAATTGAAATGTGCTCAAAATTTTTTTTGACGAAATGATTTTGAAATTTTTTTATCCAAACTGATGTAGAACTCGAACTTGACTGATAGAGATGGATGATCGAAATTGGGAATCCAATGGACCCTTCTTCACTCAAGTTGTGTACTATAAATAAATGTTTACGTTAATTCAATGTCGGCAGAACTCCAGAACAGTGAATTGCTATTTCGCGTAAATCCAACGCCTTTAAAGGAAATGTCGCAGTAATCGGAATTAAGAACTAGACTTCTGGATCGCTGATGTTGATGTATCCATTGTTCGCCTCTTTCGGTTCTCATCCCCCTTGTGATGACATTTACCAGGAATGACACCAACTCACCGAGTATTTCCAATAATGGGGAAAATGGCTTTGACGTAGATGAAACCGTTCGCCCAAGCTGTATGTAAAAACCGATAAACACAAAAATAGAAGCTTTAATTCAAGGTCCGGTTTCCTGTCACCCTTCCCGATCCTACTTAGTGAAAGCTTATCTCCTCTTGAACAGGAGAAAATCGGAACTCAAGGACTCCAGTTAACGTGGTCAGCTCAACATCCCAACAATTCATCGTGTTCGCATTGAACTGGAAACGATGCGCCACCCCCGAGCATGGAACCCTTTTTGGAAACTGTTTTCCTTAGCGAAATGAAAGCACTTCTTTGCCCATTGATCAGTGCAAATATTTGTGCTGCATTTGCCTAACGTGGTCCTTTTTGTAGTAATCGAGACCCTTTTGTCAGGTGAAATTCTACTCCATTCAACAGCTCGCTGCCTGGGGGTAAGCTTCCAGCCATTTGCAGTCACACATCCCTTCACAAATCGTCACTTTCGATCGCGAGACTCCAACATTCAAACTCGACGAAGGTTTCAGAAATACATATTTTAGTATTCTATCTGTGAAATCAATATCCTTTTGGCTTTCATAAACAAATTGCATTTCTCAGGTTATTGCCAACGAAACAGCTCCAGGAGCATTCATTATAAATTTATATAAGTTCTGGTCTTTCCTATTATCGAAAAGTAATTCAGGAAAATATATCTGATTTACTGGCGAAAAAAATTGAGGAAGTAGTTATTGCCATCGGCCAGATTTAGTTCGGAACCGGAAGAAATGAGAAAAACTTTTCAGTTGCATCGCATCCTGCGGATAGGAGAAAGGGACATGATAAAGGATATTTGCGCATTTCACTTTCAATTAAGATTAGGGTGGATCGCCACAACGAAAGTCTCAAATTCAAACCGCATGAGTGCGAAGAACTAGCGAATCAAAAGTGAATGTTTTTGGAATTTTTTATGCCACTCAATTTGTACATAATAATTTAAAAGCTAAAATCGCAAAGCGTGTAGTTCTGATTTCTTGATATGTTGTTAGGACCAGCTAGGATAGTGTAGTTACTTGCTTGCTTTTAGCGAAATAAATAAATGTAAATGTAACCCCAAGTTTGCAGCTTGTAAAATTTCAACCAGTGACCTCATGTGCACTAAATTTTGAAATTTTTTTTATATAAAGTACTCTTAGATAAAAATAAAGATTCTAAAAAATCGTCAGTTATAGTATGTAGATAGAAATTTTTGACTATAAAAAATTCTACCTGTCAAACTAATTTTTATCCCAACATGAAATTGAAATATGAGTTTTCTAACATAATTATGCATAACATAAAAAAAATTAAAAATGATATTTTTGAGATAGTCAAAATTTACAGTCAGTAATTTCTCTCTTTCGCCCATTTTACATAACATATTTTTATTGGTACTTTTTCCTAAAAGTTCAAGTGTTTTTCTTCAAAATGAGATAAATCATTAGAAAACAAAAATTGCGAAAGTGATTTTTTTAAAAATGCACGGTAGCCAAACTTGTAGTTATCAAGTCCCGTTCATCCGGTAATTTTATTCATACCGGTACTTTTTCTCTTGTTCTCTTGTTACCACCCTTCTGGGGGGTTGAATCAGGATATTGTTGCTAGTTCTCATTGTGCTTTATCTGAACGTGAAAGAATGGTCTCTCTTGGAAAACTCCTAGAAGTTAAAAAAAAGTAGGCATAGCGTTTCATCCTCTATTTTTCCTCCTTTGGGGGTGTAATTTTCAAAAATTCTGACACACGTGTCTTTATTTCTCACCAAAACGCCAATTACCAATTTTTATGAATTTTTTACTTCAAGAATAGCGAATTTTCATAGAAACTTTCATCCCCTGTTTTACCTCCTTATGGATTGAATTTCCAAAAATCCTCATACACGTGTTCCTTTATTTCTAACAAAAAGCCAAATACCAATTTTTTGGATTTTTTTTTTCAAAAAATGGCGGTTTTTCATAGAAACTTTCATCCCCTTTTTTACCCCCGTGTGGGTATCAATCTCCACCGAAATTCACGCGATCCATCCCCAGACTATGATACATTATCCCTGAAAATTTCATTAAATTCGGTTAAGTGTTTTAGGAGTCTATAGGGAACAAAAAAACCACATCCGGAAGTGTGGTTCTGTATTGATTCCGCTTTCGTATTTGTTTTTCCAAAATTAGTGGGGATGTCACATTCGAATATCACATCAAAACCATGAAAGAAAAAAACCGTTTTTTAGGTTTCTTTGAAATAGTCCAGAGCAGAAAGAGTTGAACTTTTCGCGTCAGATGGGGAAGTTTAAGTTGCAGACGTTTTTGCTTTAGCTTGACTACAGCCACAATCAAGAAGAATATTTACTTCGAAAAATGAACATTTTACAAAGCGGATAGAACATTCTTACGCATGATACAAATATACAAAGGACCTAAAAGTATGCTGATGATTTCGCATCCGCGCCATGTTGTGCGTCATCTAACATAGAAGGTATTATTTCTATCGTAGCACTTTAATAGAACTCATTCGTATTCTTCTAGCTGAACAAAGTAAAATCTTTTAGTTTACAGCAATTTAAAAGAGTGCGTTCCTGAGATTGAGTATTTTACTCTTTTAATTTTCGTGAAATACCAGAGTACCATCGGGTGACAAAGGGTTAAGTGATGTTTGTTTCGTTTCACATTTGAGCACCTGGTTGTATTAGCAGCAATTCTAATGTGTCCTTCAAGTGCTTCAGTTAAAATAAAGTGAAAAAGGTCGCGGTAAAACAAAGCGTACATGTTTATTTATGTAGTACTAGAGATAGGGGCAATGAAAAAGAATGCAACGCAGCGCCGCGGAACTTTTGGGAACGACAAATGACGGATGGATACCTAGGGCTAGATTACGTACTAGTTAGTCCCTTTTGGGTCTACAAATGCCTTAAGCACACCAAATGCCTGCAACGCCCACAGAATCTATGCATTTTTCTTATTTTCTCTAATTGGAGCTGCTCTTTTCTTTTCTACAAAGCAGTATTTACATCTTATTTCATAATTTAAAAATTCATAAAGGTACAAACGCCAGTTTTCATCACTCTAAAAAGTAAATTATAAGCAATATAAAAAAGGAAATTGATGAGGCATTATTAGTTCCAAAAATTTTACGCACGTTCAGTTTATCCAGATCCAGTAGATTCTTGTACTAGAATTAGACTGAATAATTTCCTATCATTTGTACGAAACTAATATTTTATACACAGATTTTATTTTGTTTCTTTTAGTTGCATCGAAACATGAAATCCTGATTTTGGTTGTTGGAGTTTTTAGTGTGTTTGAAGTTTCAAAACGGTATTTTTATGAAAAATTTTATTGAACAATTAAACATAATGTTTGAAAAATTCAGAATCAATTTACAATTTAGCTTAAATTAATTCGGCAGTGTTTCAAACAGTCTGTTTGCTTTAAATTCATTTCATGTACAAGGTCCCATTTCATAAGTATAAACCAAAACCGGCATCTAAATATAAAACACTGTAGGAATTAACAAGGCAGCCTTAAAACAGGGTTCAATCTTACCTTGCCAATCATATAAACCTTCCATGTCGCTAGAAAAGCTAAGTTCATCTAAAGTAGTCTCAAGTTGTAAAAACCAGAATAGGAGTCGTCAAGCAACTAGCAATCATCATGATTTATTTCAAATGATACTGAAACAAATGGTCTATACTTCAAGAACTCTGTGCCCTGTTAACAAGAAAATTTAAAATAAAACTCTCATCTTTCTTCATTTTCAAACCTCCATAACGTCCTTGGTTACGTTGGTCCTTCCTGCGTAGATAGTGCAGTGTGATTTAGTCCCCCTTTCCTTAACTATTTCTGCTATCACCAAAATGAAATAATTTGTAATTCTCTGATTTCCCGTAACATCGAGCTTTTTAATTTCTCTTAATTCCTCGAACAGTCTTACTATAGCTGGAAGCTTAATCCTGGGGCAATAAGCTAAACCCAAGAACTTCAAGTGTTTTAAGGTGTTGAGTCTTAGGACGAATCCATCACATATATGACTATCGGACATAATGTAAAGTTTTTTTAAATTTTTTAATTCATAAATGCTCTCTCGTGATTCGACGCTTAAATTGAGCATGCTAACTTTCAGAGTTTCCAATTTCCCTGATTTATTCCGAATTAACTCTTTGAAAAAATTCGCATTCAAATACTTTACATTCTTAATAGTTAACGACTTTAGATTCTCCAGCTGAGTCATTTGTGCTGCACTATTGCTATTATAGTATACGAAAGCATTAAATGAAAGCTCTTCCAATTGATTCAATTTTAAGAGTGCATCTAAGAAACCATCATCGTTTAAAGGACACCAGTTTATTTTCAACGACTTCAGTAATCCATTTTCGCAAATACAACTGAGAAAATATGGTGAAACGGACAGGCAGCCGTTTAAGTCTAAATGCATTAATTTGGGGAATTCGTCTAAGTATCTTCCAGTTATATCAAAGTTACGCGATAAGTTAATGTACTCCAAGTTCTGCAAGCGTACCAAATGTTTGCAAACGTAGTCATCAATTTTGCAATGTGGTAGTTCAATTTTAGTCAAATTACGCAACTGTAAGCCGATATCCCCGAACACGGTCCGATCCGGACTCAGGAACGGACAGTTTGATATTCGAAGCTGTCGCAAATTTCGGCAGAATTGTGATATAAATTCCAAAGTTGGCGTCGGGTTTTGTTTGTCGATGAGTTTGATCTGGTGAAGGTGACGTCCACCTTTAAGGAAGATTTGTCTGAGCTGCATCGACGATATTTGATCCTCTTCAATTATAGTTAGTGTTTTTTCGTACTGACACATTACTTGTGCAACTCCAGTAAAACGCGACGAGGTCTCCGATAGACTAATTTTATCACGAAGAGACAGAAAAGAGCACAAATGAAAAAGGCAGTCGTCATTAAGACTGAGAATCGATCTTCCAGCACCACGATATATCTGGTCTGAGCCAGGCTGCATCGAGTTATCCGCTGGTTTTGCAGTGATTTTGCGCTTGCAGATCAAGTGCACTCTCTCCCGCAAGGCCCTGAAAAATAAAAAATACACTAACAATTTGAAACGAAACAACCAAAAATCCCTTTCGGCAGGCCTACAGGCTGAGGTAGATTTCGAAGTGTTTTTGATTGAATTTGTTGAGGTGAATTATTTCAAAATCGAGAAACTAGATATTGATTTATAAAGTACTCATACCCCACAAAACGGTGTTTTAAAATTTTCGAATTTCCAGCCAAATTTCCTACCCCCACAACTCCCTGAATCGTTGGTGTCACCGTAAACGGTAAACGAATTTCGTACTCAGGGAGCCTAGGGAGGCATGAAACGAAAAACTATGAAACATTTTTTCGAAAGTCATGTAATGGTACCGATCTCAATATTATTCGAAATCTACCTAAAAATCAATTAAATAAATACAAACACCTGTATTATATCTTGACTATGCAATCAATACTTACGCCCCAGCCGATGCTGCATCTTTGAAATTCACTAAACCGTATTTATATACACAGTTCGATCCTTTCTTGTGAATTTCAACAGATTTCAAGTCTCCGTAACGGATAAAATAATCGCGAAGATCCGTTTCTGTAATCTGAAATTATTTCGAAATTACTAAATACACTCTTTATGGAATTAGCACAATTCTTACCAAATGAGGTAAATTTCTCAGGTACAAGTTGACTGCGGGTCTTCCAGCTTCTGTGTACACAATACAATCTTCTAAAACTGTAAATATTATTTACTAATTACAGCAAAGAAATATTGAAAGTTAAAGTTGCTTAATAAGAGTGGCCCAAATAGGAGGGGTGTCCGGGGGATGACAGATTAACATATACGATTTTTACACATTTTCATTTCACGTTCAATTTCAACAGTTTCGAAAGTTGGTTACAAGTAAAAACTAACCTTTTTAATATAAGAAACAAAATGTATAAGTATGAAAAGTTTTCAACTTTATTTTACACAAAAGCAGATTTTTATGTATCGAATTTTTAGAGGGCACTTTTTTAAATTTTCCATCTTTCGGATTGAAACACTTGTAAGCTTTAACAATAATTTATTTAACTTTATCTACCAAAATTTTTCGACTGCAATGCGTTTTCTCCTATCGAGGCATCATCAGGCTATCGACTAACTACTCAATAACGGCTAACATTAATAGCCCGAAGAACTTGTTAGCCCCTTTTGAGTAGTTAGTCGATAGCCTGATGATGCATGCAAAACGTATTGTAGTTGTATTGTAGTATGCAGCGAGAACCAGCGAACCGAGCTAAGCTATTAAAAAACTAAGAAAATTTAACACATGGTTTATGTGTATCTGTATAGCGGACCTAAAAGAATATTGGAAGTCAAAATATTTGTATGCCCTGGATGTAAGGTATATTAGTTTTGAGCGAACGTTTGCAACGCCAAGAAATAATGGTGATAAAAAAAAAAGAATTATATATTCATGATTGGGAAGTGAAAATAAACTGTTTTATGCATATCCGTTTGCCTGTCTATCCAGACGATAACGGTAAAATGATACTTCGTTAAATTGTTATGGTTCAAAGATGACCAAAATCCGAAAACGGGAAACTCCTTCTTAGTGTTGCCATATAAGTCTGAATCGTTTTTATACAAAAATGTTGATTTTTTTACTGAATACTTACATTTTGAATTAATTTCGTTAAATATTCTTATAAATGCGGATTACAATTAATTATTTGGCAGAAAATTTTTCAATAATAAATAATTTAATAATTAACCAAAAGTAAACTGAAAGTCTGAAAGATAAAATTGCAGAAAAAGGGAAGTCAAAAAGCCGCTAGCGACTTTGGCACGAGTTTGTATTTAGGTTAAGAATTTGAGATTCCTTGTTTCTGTGATAAGAGTTGAATGAAAATGGATCTTTCGGACAATGAACATAAATGAGATGTTATACTTAGGTTTTAGTTTTGTCTGGGCGGGGATTATTTATACCCCTGGTTCCAACCCCCCTTAATTCTAGCTTTGATTACCAAATGAGATGTGTGATTTTGATTTATTCTTGAATTCTCTTTTCTTTGATTTTGCCCTCGTCCTTGTTGGATTATCGGAGTCCATTTCGCTAGAATTGTTGATCACTAAGATTGTTGAGTGCCAAAAGCCACCAAATTTTGATTCCACAATAATTTACGAACTGGAAACTTCAAACTTTATTAACTTCAGATGTCAGACGATACAAGGAAGATAAGGTATTCCAATGATTTCGCATCCGCGCCATTTTTCGCGTCATTGGGTTCACCCAAAAAGTATTAAATGGTTTGACAGCTTTTTGTTTATAAATTCGTGTGCAATTTTAAAAGTTTTTAAAAGTTTTTAAAGATTTTAAATAGTTTTTAACATTATTTGATACCATTTTGCATTTAAAATGGTTAAGTGAGAATAAAGAACTGCAAATATATCATTAAAAGGAAATGTGGTGAAGAATCATTGAAATATTTTGCTTTTCCGAAAGACCCTTGAAATACTATTAATTAACCTAAAGGATGTAAATTTAGAAGTTATTTTTTAGATGTAGAATGTATTTTAAGATAAGTTATTTAAATAGACATTATGCTAATGTTGTCAGCAAACAAAAATTAAGAAAAAAGTAAAAACTATGACATAAAATTTAGTGTTTTATTTTTCGTCTATATTACACATTTCATTTGATAATGATTATATTTTTATGATGGATTGTTCAGTTGTTATTAATTGAAAAATATTTGCATTAGACAGTAAAATATATGACAGTCAGTTTTACACAAATCATTATTAATTAAAAAATTAGAACTTTTAGGAATTTTAAATAATTTTTCAGATGAATTGCCGAGGGAAATGCTTTCAGTAACAAGTGAAAAGTGCGACTAAAAATTACGCATTAGAGAATACGTGTAGTGACGTCACGCCAGATGTCAAAAAAATCTTTGGCATACCTTATATTTCTTGTATCATGGTCACACTCACAAGGCATATTGACATAACCTCAATTCGCAATTCGTACGTCGTTTGTTTTGACACATCACTTGGTGATAAATAAGTTTTTAATCATCTTGCATACGAACTGAATAAGAGTTTTTTGATGAAAAAACCAAGAAAATACCGAGAAGAATCTTCTGGACTGGGAGAATCTCACCCGCCAATAAGTAAAAGCAATTCAAAAAGCAACACGGAGTCAGACGAGTACGCAAAATGCACCAAAAAATTACCAAGTAAGAGAAAGGCAAAAAAGTCCAGTAAGAAGCATGACAGAAAACGCCACAAAAAGGATAGGTCACCGTCCAGTTCGAGTTCTGCATCAGATTCCAGCACCAGCTCCAGTTCTACTAGCTCTAGCTCAGAAAGCTCAAGTCATTCAGAGGACAGTGAAAATATCAGTAAACGCCAGAAAAAGTCTGATAAAAATTCAGACAGTGGCGGGAGTTTTCATGAGCGATCGTCACAAAACAAACTAAATTCAGTTTCTAGTGAAGTTTCTGGGAATAAACAATCTAAAGTTGATGGACAAAATTCGAAAAGAGATCATTCAGATACGCATAATCGTTCAAAGTGGGACAGCCCCAATCAGGAAGTAGACCGAATCAAGCGGGAAAGGAGCAGACGGCACGATCGCGAGGATGACAACAACAGAAGAAGAAGTAACGAAAGGCGACCCTATAAATCCGAGAACTCTTCCAGCGACCGGTATTCGCGACAGAGGAACGACTACCGTGACCGGAATGACAGAGGTCACAACCGCGGCTACAACGACGGAAGAGACAGCAGAGTTTACCGCAAGGAAGGCTACAACGACAGGACGCGGCTCAACGATGGAAATGATAGGTAACATTATCCTATAGCAATTTGAAAATTAATTGTTTCCTAAAATTGTAATATCAGGCAAAATCGAAGTCCACGACGACGACGTGACTACCCCAGAAGATCAGACGACGATGGCAGATATGAGTGGGGTAAAAGGGGAGAAAATGATAAACCTGCACAAGCCGCCGTCGAGAAGGAGAAACCCAATTTCGGGCTGAGTGGCAAATTGGCTGAAGACACCAACAAAGTTAACGGCATTTTGATAAAATATTCGGAGCCCCCAGAAAGTCGAAAACCAAAACGCCGTTGGCGTTTGTACCCCTTCAAGGGCGAGAAGGTTCTGCCGACGTTGTACATTCACCGGCAGAGTTGCTATCTCGTGGGCAGGGATCGGCATGTCTGCGATTTGCCAGTAGATCATCCTTCCTGCTCCAAACAGCATGCAGCATTACAATATCGACTGGTACCGTTCGAGCGACCAGACGGCACAACAGGGAAACGTGTTCGTCCGTACATTATCGATTTAGAGTCGGCCAATGGAACCTTCCTCAACAACAAGAAAATCGAACCGAAAAAATATATTGAACTCCTGGAAAAAGATGTTATTAAATTTGGATTCAGCACGAGGGAATACGTCATGCTGCATGAGAATAGCAAAGAGGATCAAATGGATGACGATATTAAGGAAGAAATCCAGATAAAAAAGGAGAAAATTGAGTGAATTTTCAATAAGTGTATTTGATAATCTGAAATAAGATACTTTTAAGCAGAATTTTAAAGAGCAAATGGAGTTCACATACATAGAGTAAGTTTCAAGGAGTAAAGTTGTATATTTATAATATATAGTTGTTAGTTTTAAATCTGATCTGAATTCTGAATACGTAAAACTAAAATTGAAAGTTTTTCAAAGCAATTAAGCATTTTTTTTCCATCAGTCCTGGAATAAGTTCCTCGGATTTTTTTACAGTTTATCTTAATTTTTACTTCGTCCTTCCTGTGAAAGTTATTAAAAAATAAAAACCATCCACAATCCTTTCGAAATTTGAAGAAATGTTAAAGTAGGGATAACACTACTAAATGTGGTGCTTAAAAATCGATTACAAACTAATGAAATCGTTGTAGGGATGGACGAACGAAAAAAACATAACTAAGACTTTTTATTAATATAAAATACCTAAAAGGCCTTTAAAGCAGTGTCCATCAGTTTAATTAATCGAACTTGTCTAGAGTTAAAACACAAAAATAATTCAGATCTTTAAAAAAAAATTGCTCTTGACGAATTCAGTTTGGGGTTACTAAATCCTTGATTGTGTCTACTTAAATATTGTTTATCACTTCATCTTCTAACAAGGCAAATTTTAATGAAATTGCATTCTTATAATTCACTGGGACTGGGAGAATTAATCGATCTTATTGTTATGCAATATCCAATGGTTCAATTTAAATGATCATCCTGATGTAAGACACTTCTTGCGCCATAAGAGACGCCACATAATTTTTGATTATCATTATTTTATCAAAAAACAAAAATCTTCGCTGGTATCTGAGCGATGTTTGTAGTTCATGGTTCGCCAACCGACCGGAAATCGTCTTCGAGCATCTCTAGACAAGTAATTTCTCCATAAGACGATCACCTTGCGTTCATTCATCGTCAAAGCGGCACCGCGAATCGAGTGATGGAGGTGTTGTCTGTGATTTTGTTTATACTCTTGTATCGTGTCTAAAACAACAACAAAACAATAGGAGAACTTAGTACAATCGTTAAAATATATCTAGGACAATTTTGAATGGTCTTCCGGTGATGAAACGCGATCAAACTACGCTGGACGAATTGTGAATACATTGCGGTGAATTGTGCATCAATGGCTGGATTTTTGCAATACAAATTATTCAAGTGGAATATTATTTGCATGCTGCTTATTGTGGACATCTCAAGCAGAAATACAGTGCAATCTATTGTCACCAAATATCGTCTGGATTCTGCAGAACTTGTGGATCTCTACTATCCGACGGAAGAGCAGGACTTTGTTGCAGAGTCACACACGGACGATTTGTTGCTGGATGCGACCAACACCCAGAGCAACGTAAGTGAATATTTTAAATTCTCTATTCAAACAAATTCCAGTATAATTTATGCATAAAATCAGTGGAAATGATTCGCACATTTCTCGCGATCTACGTTCGCATTAGATGCAACCGTCGTTCGAGATTTCGAAAAACTTTCGTCTGCTCTGCACTGTAAGATTCTGGAATCTGGTCCCAAATGTTTAATCGCGACAATCTGGGTTAGAAATGGGTTTGATCACGTTAACCAGAATCGTGATGAAGTCAATTTAACGCGATCAATTCGCACATTATTTTTTTCATATGGTGATTTCTTCGCTTCATTTCCATACGAGATGATTTACCGTAAAAAGGTCTGCCCCGGAAGAGCAGAAAACCACGAGAATTGTTAGTTAACTTTCACTTTCAACAAAAGTGCGTTCAAAACAATTTTTTTTCTAATAACAACAGTGGGCGGTCAGTCTAGCAGAAACAAAATTTAATTGTTATATTTCATTTCCAGTAATGTGATTTTATGCGTTTTGTGTAATATACACTGTATAGCCACAGAAATGTTTCCTCATGGTCAGGAGGAGGTACTGGATACAACTAACGTGATCAGACGCCTCAAAAGAACTAAACCACATGAACTAGTCTTTTAAGGTTTATTATTTATGTCGGGAGCGGAATGTTGATTCTTGCCAACCCTCACTCGTCTTGCCTAATTCTGAAAATTGGGTCCTCCAACATAACTAGTAATTAATTATCGTACGATAAGATTGTACTAAGCATATTAAATTATAAAAAAAAAAAAAAAAAAAAAAAAAAAATAGGAGGATTCACGAACTTTTATAATTGTGGGTGAATTTTGCCGAATGGAAAGTCTTTTATGATTATAAGCAAATGAATAAAAAGTTCTGACGAAACAAATGTTAAAAACTTTTCAAATATTTTAAAACAAATTGTCTTAATCAGGAGACTGATGTAATCCTTTCAAACGACACGGAAATCTTAGTCCCTGAAAAACTCCAAGCAACAAATGGTAACATCACAATTAATTCTCGTAAGTCTGGAAATTATTTTGTAATTATTCCATTTCAGCGATTCCCATTTTACTTTTGCGATTTTTGTACAAAAGAGTTTTCAAATTTAAGTCAACAAATCAAGTCCCAAAGTATTTGTGGGACTCAACTACCAGAAGCGGACTGGACATTGAGCTGAAGATTCCGAAGAACGAGCTTAAGGGTGCAAGGACTAAAATTCACTCAGTTTATCCAGGTTGAATGATTTTCTATTGAAAATCAAAACAGAAACACAATTTAAAAATAATTCTGATTTTTAGGTACAATGTGGTGTGGACCTGGAAACGTAGCCGATCACGATTTCTCTGTTGGATTCTTTCACGAAACAGACAAATGCTGTCGTCAGCACGACAAGTGTTTCGATTCGATTCCCGGAGGAACCCATAGACATGGTCTCAATAATCCAGGACAGTTCACAAGATCACATTGTGATTGCGATCGAAAGTTCTATCGGTGTCTGAAGAGGGCTGATTCGTTTGTGTCGCACAAAATTGGTGTTACTTATTTCAACATCCTGCGACCGCAATGCTTCCGGAGGGAGTTCCCCATTATCACCTGCATTCCATGGTTTGGCAATTTAGTTGATTTGTTTCGCAAGAAATTGCCAATTATTATTTTCAGGTACGACGGAAGGTGTTCAACTTACATCGTGGATGAAAAGAGGAGCCCGATTTGGCAGTGGTTCGACAACAAGGAATTTTGAAAACATTTCTTCGAAGTCATTCAGTTGCATGTTTTGCGATGTTTTGAGATTTATGATTAGATATTTATTTGAAATATATTCTATAGTTTGTTTCGAAGGTGTTTTCTTGTTTACGGATGGAATTTAGTGCAACCTGGATCGCAGAACTGCGACAACTTGGTGTCGAATCGTAATTTTTCCAATCGTCTTCCTGCCCAACTATCAAAGAACGCAAGATAAATACCTGTAATTTACTAAATGTATATATTCGTTTATAAAACTAGTTTCGTATGTCCTAGATATAATACATTCTTTATTATACATTTGAATTATAGTTTCAGTTGGTTTAAAACTGTTCAAAAATTGTGCAGGCAAATCGAAGCCGAAAACTTAATTAGGAAGTTGGCATGCGCGGACGGCCACGAGCTGCAAAAGGACAAATATTGGTGAAAATACTTCGCTGTATTCCAGTCCAGTTTGTCCCGACAACTTAAGGCATAAAAGATACTTGAAAATCGCCGTCAATACTAGGAAATATGTACTCCACATAAATCTGTGCAGTGCTTTGCGTTTGTTATCGTTGTGTAAATATGTTCGTACACCGACAATTACGCAAAAATATGAATTGCAAACATCACCACAGAATAATGGTGTGAATACACCGAACCAATCAATGTGCTCTTTTAAGTGGCCTGCAATTTTCAGGGATAGCACAATTGTGAATACCAAAAACGCAACCAAATTCGTTAATATCTCGAATTCGGTCAATCCAAGCCAACGCACAATTTCTGAAAGTTTGAACATTATCAATTTATGGATTCGTTGTTTATCGTTTTGTGTCTTTTATTTTATGCTTGCTTCCACTTTGTACAAACGGATATGTAGACAGGAAATCATTCTCCTTTGGGTGATAAAGTCATCCTCATCCGTGAGGGGATAAATATCATCTGAAAATAAAATGCTTTTGTCAATGAGAATTAGTTTTTGTTTAGTAGGGACAGTGTCCCTAAAATTTAAGCAGCTTTAACTCATCGTCTTTGGTTTCAGCTACATTTAACTCTATAACGCTAACTGAATCTTCCTTGAGAGTTGGGATCAAGCCCAAACACTTACACAACAACAGTTTGCGTTATAGAACCAAATCTTCAACCGAAGAACTCTAAACAACTGAAGCCAGTTCTACTCTGAGATACTCTGACTCTGAGCGAGATCATTGCAAGCTTCCACTTTAGTTTTATGTACTCTGCGATATGCTAATTGAAATTCAGTAATTCCTCGAGAATTTGGTGTGATAGAAGTAAGTTCTTTTATCCTTGATTGTCCCTACCCTGAACCTTATAGCAGTGCGGTCTAAAAAACCTTGTCTCCGCCCTTGCTATGAAGAACTTTAATAACGTCTAATATTTTTACCTGTAACTTTCCTGGTTGAGGTGTGTACATCCAGGGACAGCTGACCAAGGGAATTCTCCGTCAGTTTCAATGCTAGAGTGATTCCTTTGCTTGCAGTGCGACCAAAACAGTGGATAAATATTTCGGATTCGTCTTTCAAAACATTCTCACAAGTATTAATAAGTTCCTGCAAAAATATAATTTAACTACTGGCAACTACTGGCAATTGTTTTGAATTATTGTAAAACCTTCAATGCGATTTTTGTGGACACAAAGATATCCTTGCGGGATTGGCGAAATTGCACTTCACTTCGTTTTACTCCTATACGACGTGATTTTTTCGGTCTTGCTCTTGGGTTCTGTTTGTGGTTAGACTCAATTTCCATTTTTTTTTAGACAGCAAATCAATTGATTTGATTTTTGGATGCCATAAATATTTGCTTTTAAATTAACAACAAAATCAATTTACTCTTTTATTGAAATTTGCAAAAAACCTGCATTTTCCGATATGATGAAATGTCAAACTCCAGTGCTGCCATATTCGTTAGATAAGTTGGTTCAAATCCTAGGAAATATCCACAGTCCACACCAAGCAACAAACACAAAAACAAAAATACTGTGAATTTTGATATAATTGCTTTTTTAATATTTACGTTCATGTAAGACCTGTTGTGCATAATGAATTATTGGAATTTCGCTTTGCCTTCGTTCAATGAAATGAGAAAAATGTATTTTCAAAAATTGTATTAAAATTATATGCACGCTTGACATATTCACTCTATTCAAAATCAGAACACGCCCTTAAGCCAGCACGTTTTGCTTTTATTTACGTGAGTTCAGAACTAGCGGTGGCGGCTTCTTATGTCTGGAAATGGACGAGCGTGATATGTTTTACAAATTAACTAGAGGAGCCCACTTCGTAAAGAAAAAACACAGGAGCAAGGTAAATAATTTTATTGCTTGTGGTTCGCTTTTATGACAGGTTTTTCAGATTACAGAGAATGCGGAAGTAGAAATACAAGACGGGAAAATTGAGGAGACCTTTGCAAACAATCTCAAAGAACCATCTAAGCAACAGGATGACAAACCGTTTTGTATACTAAACTATGATGATCCAATTCAGGAAAATGTAAAAAAGAAGAAAGCTACAAACGCCAAACCGAAGAAACCAAATTCTGAAGAAGAAGCGGTGAGTTTCTTTCTCAAATTTAGTTGAATCAAATTAATGAAGGATTTTTAGGTTAATGAATTGCGGAACGAGAACAAAATAAAAGTTATTGGGAAGAATGTTCCACCACCGGTGCAAGCATTTGAGGAGTTGCAGCAAAAGTACAGCATACCACCCAAGTCCTTGGAGCAACTAGGAGAGTGCGGATATTCTCTGCCCACTCCCATTCAGATGCAAGCTCTTCCCATTATGCTGGAGGTGAGTGGATTGAAAAACTTAGCACACAAGAGGAATTGAAAGATAATTGCCTTTTCTCTCTAGGGAAGACCCTTGATGGCTTGTGCACCGACTGGTTCGGGAAAAACGGTTGCTTTCTTGGCGCCGATTATTTGGAACTTGAAGGGCCCGCAGAAGAAAGGATTCCGTGCGCTTATCCTCTGTCCCACAAGAGAGTTGGCCAAGCAGACTTTGAAGGAAACCATTCGACTAACCGAACACACTGGTCTGCGATCGCATGTTCTGAGCAAGTCCTCGCAAATCGAGCAGAAATTCGGACCGAACAGCAACAAGAAATTTGACATCTTGATATCGACACCAAACAGGATTCGTAATCTCTTATCACAAGAAACAACAATCCTTGACTTAACCAAGTAAGTGTGAAAATATTTTTGTAGTTTTATGTATTCATTTGCCCGCTCTTTTCCAGCATTGAATGGGTTGTGATAGATGAAGCAGACAAGTTGATGGAGGAAGGACAACACAGTTTCAAGGAACAACTTGACGACGTACTCAAGGCCTGCTCGAATCCCAACAAAAAGGTGGCATTGTTTAGTGCCACTTCCACAGTTCCAGTTACTAAATGGGCATTGAAAAACCTTAAGAACTTGATACGTGTAATCATCGGGGAGGAGAATAGCGCAACTGATCTGGTAGATCAGGAATTCTGTTTCGTTGGGTCAGAGGCTGGAAAATTAGTAGCGTTTAAAAATTTGCTTCGCAAAGGATTTAAACCGCCGGTTCTCATCTTTGTACAAACCAAGGTAAGAATGATTTGGATAAAGACGTTCTCAAATTTGAGTTCATCGATCAATGTGTTATTTTCAGGAAAGAGCCGAACAACTGTACGAGGAATTAATTTTCGAGTGTATCAGCGTGGATGTGATACACGCGAACAGGACGCAGAGTCAGCGCGACAACATTGTGCGGGCGTTCAGGGAGGGTTCATTATGGGTGCTGATTTGTACTGAGTTGATGGGCAGAGGCATTGACTTCAAGGGAGTCAATTTAGTTATAAATTTTGATATGCCACCGACTGCTGTATCGTACATACATCGGATCGGTCGCACTGGACGTGCAGGACGTCCAGGAAAAGCGATAACTTACTTCACCTGCGAAGATTCAACCAATTTAAGAAGGTAATTAAAGTGTCTAGAAAATATATCTGGAATAACTAAATTCTCTTACAGTATTGCGAATGTAATTAGAAACTCTGGGGGAACTGTCCCAGATTATATGTTTTCGCTTAAAAAACCAAAGAAATCTGATAAGAAGCAATTGGAAAAGAAAGCGCCCAAAAGAGAGACGATTTCCACAGTTCCGCAGTGGATGCGTAAGGATCTACATTTGAAGAAGATCAAAAAGAAGTATCGTCATTATAATTCGGCCGTTAACGAGTTGATTGGAAATAAAACAAATCAAATTTCAACAAAACTCAAAAGGAAATTGGAACCAGAATCAATTGTTAGTAGCAAGGGAGAAAACTCAATCAAAAAGAAAACTGTCCAGGTGAAAGATTAAATAAGTAAGTAAGAAATAAGTAGATTTAATAAGTGAAAAAATTAAATAAGTAGTCAAACAAAATCAAAACGAAACAAACTGCCAAGCAATCAGAGAAATCATTGGAATGAAAATTAAGAGAATCTAACAATTTTAAAAGTTCCCATTTTGATTACGATGAATATTTTTAAAATGGATTTTTCTATAATTAATATACAGTACGATAATTTACAATTTTACCCTTTTTTTTTGTTATATTGATTGTCTTTACATTTTATATCCGAATTTAATTCGTATCACGCCGAAATTACAATTAGAGAGGTTTTGTTTTTTAAACTTTTGTATATCATGAAAAAGATAAAATGTGCGTTAATTCTATAGTTTTAAAATTTCGCCAACTAAAAAACAAATTCTAAAAATTTATGGTAAATAGAACAGTTCGACAGGCTGTAGTTTTGTTTTGGGGACGGTGGGGCTCACTTTGACTCGTTTGAAAAGCGGTTTACTGAAATTCTGTGAGGAAAAAGATAAAAAAAATTGCAAATAAGATTTCTTGATACGGATAATTATGAATTACTTTATACGATCGTCTTCCGTGGATTTGTTTTGCATTCCAGGCTTTCTTAGTGGGAACAAAATACTGAAATGGTTGCGCTTTCTCAACAAATTTGATTGGATTCAATCGATTCGCGACTCGGACACTTTTCCTTCTCCTTTCCCGAATTGGTCCCAAAGACATGTCGAGTCGAGGCGGTGGTTTCTTTCGAATTTCCTCTTCAATAGCGTATAATTCTTCCTGCGTTTAAAATATAATCATTATAAAATTAAGAACTATGTTCAAGAAGTTCTAATTTTGAATTCAAAAAATATAAATCCCAAGGAAACTTATTGCAAACTAAAAAATGAAAGTTTAAAATTCAGTCCGTTTAAGAGATACCAGAAAGTAAAATTTAAAAAAAATGTAGCCGTCAAGGGACGCCCGGCAGATGTGAAACATCTATTGGTGCTCCTTGGGAGTAAGACCGGCTAAAGCCTGAGACAAAGAGAGTTTCTCGTATTCGAGCGGCGAAAACAATTACGATTATCGAATGCAAGAACTCCATGCGATTCTCGCCTGCGACTGTACACTAGGATAAAATCTTGTAATTTTCAAGCAATATTCGAATGCGAGTGTCGTAGGCGAAACTGCGGAATTCAAATTTGAGCTCCGTTTCCAGTCTGCCGCTATCGAAGCGCTCCAGCAAGTAGTGAAGCCTTCAAAGCATGCTTGATTCATTTAATCAAAAAATGTTTGAAAATACAGACTTTTTGAAATCAAATAAAACCAAGTACAGCGGTGCTACAGCTTTGGTGATCTAATAAGAAATGCTCAGGGGGACAAGTACTATCAGAATAAAGCACTTTGTTTTTTTGGCCGCCACTTTCACATTTGGGCCAAAATGGCTGATGTCCTTTAACTAATTTTTTTAATAACGCTAATCAAATTAAACATTTTTCTTGAAAAATTTACCCAACACTGACGTGAGGGAAAGAGACAAGTAATGATTGCTGTTTCTATTTTTGGACAGAAATCTCCAAGTTAATTACGGGTCGTTCAAAAACTCCCGTGGTAAAGCATAATTTCTGTAGTAAAGTGACGTTCTGCAGCGTAACTACGGCTTACTACGTAGTTGACTATAGTAAAGTTTTTGAACGCGCTTTTGGTTAGTCTCTTTGAGGATGCCAATTTGTGCGTGAAACACTCCAATCGGCAAACCATTAAGCAGGAAGCACACTACAAGGCCCTTACTAAATATCACTAACATTCTGAGTTATACCCTGTTTCTGTTCGCTCTGGGTTTTTTTAGCATTTCCTTTGTTATTTGTATTAAAGTTGTTTATGTTACTTTTATTTATTTTTTTTAAGTTAAGATTTTTGTAACATTTAATTTTTTTTTCTTTTTTGTAAATCAGAATAAAGCTAATGAATTATATTGCATGTGAGAAACATGTATAAAATCAGGCTTTACACAGACCGGTGACCAAGGCGAGTTTCGAGATCGAAAATTGTTTTCGAGAGCTGAAATTCGCACGCTCTGCCTTACACTGGGCGATCATTTTCTCGAATACGAATTTTCGGCGATCGCATCCCAGAAACTCTCTTTGTGTAAATCAGGCTTAATCGATTAGTGACAATGCAACCTGGTTTTTCAATATTCAAAAATGACTTTTTTCTTATATGAGTTTGATGCTGCAATTGATCGCTTTGGGTTCCTCATGTTTACTCACCCTGTTCTTGTACAACATACAACATGCTCGCATTGTAAAATAATAAACAATTTCGACACCAGATAATAATGAAAATCCGAGAAAGAGTCCAGCGATTCCTCCAAATGACACCAACAAATCAACCCATCCGAACAGGACTTCTCGTTTGTATCGTATTAGCGGCCACGTGAGGAATTCAACGTTGATTCCTTTATCTGAGGCTTTTTCAAATCTAAAACAGGATAAATTAGTTATTCGGGATCGGATATCCAGATCGTTCTTCCTATGCTTACACTTTGTTCAGCTTCTCCACGTCGTACACTGTCTTCGAACAGCTCAGCTCGCACCTTAAACACTCTCTAATATTTGTTATGTTCTGTTTGTATTTGATCAGACACGGGAAATCCTTGAAGTGACAAACTTGTATTGATGCTGTAGAAATAGCATTTTTTAGAATTTCAAAATTAGAAAAGTCTTCTTAAAATTCCACTACTTTTTTCAAAACACATGCAGAAACGGAGAAACCAAACTTTAGAATGAAGAAAATGAACTTTAGCATAAACATAAACAATTAAACAAATTATGAGAGCAAAGCAATGATACTAAAATGTGCAAGAATCCAAAAAAGGGTTCTTATAAATTACTTTCGACTGTTTTTTATTTTGTTTGAAAGCATAAGCAACTTTCATATGCTGATGCTGCTTGAACTTTTCAGTTTTCTGTAGCATCAGTAAGCATCAGCATATTTTTCTGTACTTTGCTTGCTACATGCTTCTGATTCATTTTTCTCATTGTTAGTAACATCTTGTACTGCAGCTTGTGTCTATTTTTTGATGCTCATCACTTATAAGAAGAAAACGCTGCAATGTCTTTACACATGGGTTCATTATTTCTGACAGAATACAATAACATTGGCAATAATTTTCTTTTTAAAAAAAATTTTTCAATTTTTTTTTAAAAATTTAAAAATTTTTTTAATTTTTTTTTAATTCTTCACTCTTTCGTCAAAATCGACTTCATATTCGATATCCTCACCCTAAAAAACACAAAAAACGATACCCCACATGCCCCAAGTTCACAAAAACTTTAAAAATGCGTAATTTTACCCCCCTTTTTTATCCCTAAAACCCCAGGGTGTATTCCGATCAAGCTGCCGAGCTTCGGGACACAACTAGGTTCCAAATGTAGCCTATATGCCAAAGAACGATTTTTTTCAACCCTTATTTAAGGTAGATATCGCTGACACGGCGGACGGCGGACAGACATTGCAGTTTTGGACTCTACGCATCTTGAAACGCAAAAGAAGAAAATTTGAGGGGGTGTTATAAAAAATTTTTCCGAACCGATTACAAAGGTGTATTATTCAAAGAATAATAAACCAAAAGCAAAGAAAGTTGTGGATGATTTCTTTTGCATTTTTCGCTCTTAATTCATTTCTTTTTTTTAAAAAAAGAAATTTTTTTTTATAAAATAAAATAAATGCTGCTTGGGAGGATTACCAATGTTATTGTATTCAGTCAGTAATAATAAACCCATGTGTAAAGACATTGCAGCGTCTTGAATTCAAACATCAAAAAGTACTGTTTTGTAATTCATATTATTATAATTCAAAGATCACTGAAGTTAAAAAAAAAATCATGAAGGAAGAGCGAAAAATGCAAAAGGAATCATCAAAAACTTTTTTTCTGATGAGTGTTTATCGCGCAATACTTCTTACTTTGTCTATGGTATTGTGTAGTTATATAAACCTATCGAAAACATTTAAACACTTGTTCAAATAATTAGTTTCATTAAATATTGTTTTTACTTTAGTTTAAAAGTTGTAATTTAGAAACAAAATCAAATGAAACTAAGTATTTAAACAACAAGTAGTTAAATGTTGTCGTCACCTCCAATATAATATCTGGTACATAGCTACATATACATTTGAAATTACTTCTACTATCTTTATCGCTTTTTTGTTTGTTTTGTTTTGATCAATGTGTTATAGGAATTTCATTTAGGGATTTTCTTAATTACTTAGGTGGCATTTAAAATGTGAACTACAACCTACATACAAGTTATTTTAACCTGAATTTTTTATATTTAATTATGGAAATAAAATTATATTATATATCAAAAAAATTTTTTAGTATGCCAACATCCTAGAATTCATTTGGTTTCATAATCAAACGTTTTCTATATATTTTTCAAACTTACGCACAATTGTGTAGAATGACGGTAGACATTTGCAGAGATTTATTACTATTCTCATTCGGCATTCCTTCATGCAGGATGTAAACGTGTATTTACCCTTGAAAAAGCTTAGTTCCACCTCATCGGGGAAAATGCACTTCCGTTGGCTGCAATAAGTCGTTCATGATTTCAGGATTGTTCATTTCTCAGTTACTTACGTGATGGACAATTGCCTAGCATCAGGAGTCGTGTAGGTGCTCTTTTTGGATATTAGGATTTCAGCGTTTTGTTGTTCGTCATTCAGGCGCAGTTGAGGGGTAAAATCTTGTCCGAATCCCTCCTCATGGGAAAATATGTATATCTGAGAAGATGTGGAAATCAATGTATAATGCTTTTATGAATATGGCTTAAAGAAACTCACTTTTGCAGATCCATTCAGCATGAAATACAAGGACCATTTTTTGTCGGTTTCATACAAATCATGGGCGACTTCAATACTCGTACTGGAAAGACAAATTCAAAAAGTATTGATAAGTCCCTTTTTTTAAGACAAACAATTTACTCTGCATTCTCTGTAGATTTAAATTTGCTGTTAAAAGCATAACAAAATCCGTGTGCAGTTAAAATCGATTGAAATTCATTGGTGCAATTGAGGTAATCGTCACGGTATGTGCAGGATGAAAAGATATCCGTGCTGCTTAGGTGCACCTGAGAAGCAATTGATTGAAAAGTAATTGATTAATTGAAATAGCAATAACGGCGAAGGACGCACGTTGAAAACCCAACTCCTTAGGGACTTCTTCGTCAGAGCTTCCTGCGTTGGTCGCGTCAAATTCTGTCTAATTGACCACACTGTCTCGATGTTTTTGAAGGAGAGTTGCGTCAGCGATTTAAGGAGTCTTTCAACTTGTCCCCCCTCTTCCGGATCAGAGTTCCTGAAAATTTATCAATTTTAAAACACGGTGTGGAAATTTTATCAGTTGGAAATAACACGTGACATTTCAAGTTTCGTCAGTTTGCCATTTTCAATACATAAAAGAACATATCTAAAAAATTATTTACCTATATTCAACTTATGGTTTTCTTTTTCAACAAAAATGATGAATTAAAAAAAATACAGTAAAAACAAAACAAATTCGAAGGACACAACGAGAAATACACATAAATAAATTTGTGAATACATTATGAACTATTAAACAAATCCAAATATTTGCTTTTATTTCATAGACAAATAGTATATCTATGGTTAGAATGCGTTTGCATTTATTAATAATAAAATTTTTTGTAATGTTATAATCACCTTAAGACTTTAATTGTTTATAACTTACGTAATCATTTCCGCACTTGTTGCCACCTTTTCTTCATCGTAGGGGTTATTAGGACAAACAACTGTTGTTGGAAACATAACTTGTTGATTGTGAAAGTCGGTGTCCAATCCTGTTTAAACAAATAGCATTCACACCAACACCAACAAATTATATTTTCAATACCAGTAATAGTTGGATTAGTTTGAAATTTTTCCCACAAGCTCATTATTATAATCAGGGCCGTCACAGTGCCGATGGCGGTGAAACAGAACCACATGAACCTTAAAGTTCAAGGGAAATTTTAAATCAATAACAATAGCAACAGTTATAGCACAATTATACTTTTCGCCTATTGGTCGACCGCTTTCTGCGATGTATCGAACGCCATGAAGTGTTGAATTCTGAAAATACTCCTTTGTTTGATAAATTAGGCTTCTTCTAAAAAGCCTCAAGGATTCACCAGCTCTGGTGTTTTTTGCCAACATTTTTCGTTTCACTCTTTGATTGCTCCATTGAATTGACACCGTTTATTTAGACATTAATATTCTTTATTTCTATAAAATTCCATTATTCACGGTATATTGAATTTATTTATTCACTTTAAATTGACGAGTTTCTTCGAGCTACACAACCGAACGTACGACGTTAAAGTGAGCTTGTAAAAAACTGGCCACAAATTAATCAAATTGGAATCATGGAACGAAAAAAATGCAATTGACACGTTTTACGTCTATTAAATAATCGATAGAACCGATGAAAAAGGGAGATTAGCAATGAATAACACAAAAGTAGATGTCGTACATTGATTACCACAGTTCGTTGCGCGTTTTTGTACAACAAATACCGTGATTTCACGAAAAACATAATCCACAAATCACCGGCCTTGTTAATTATTTATTACAATACATGCACTGAATGATTGCATTACGGATTTTTTTATCTTTTTGTTTAGTTTTCAAACCATCCATGTTTTGTCCCTGAATTCCAGGACAAACAAAATCAAATACACGTTTTTGGGCTACAAAAAGAAATTTTGTTGCAATTAAATTTTCTGGGTAATTTTTTAGTAAAATATTTTTTTAATAATAATATTATAGTTATGAGAATTTTTGTAATTCTAAGGTAATATAAGATTGAATTTTTACAAAATCAAATAATTATTTTAAGGATAGATTTTATTAATTAATAACTAGCGGGACCCACTGTGCGTTGCTACGCCCTTCCGCGCCTACGTTCCTACCCATTCAATTTGAAAATATATTACTCTTGGTATTTACTTAGTGTTGCATTTAAAAATGGTAATATTATTCCCTGCAGTTTTCTTGTGTAAGGGTAGACTGTTGTATAGTTTGCAGAGCACCACCCTTGACTGAAAAAACTACCCGCAAACACGACGTAGGTATATTACATAGAACCGTGTCCCGTAAATCGGGTTAAAATAATAGTGTGTTAGTTTGTTTTCAGTTAAGGGTAGTTCTGGGGGTTTGAATAAGGATAGTGTTGCTAGTTCAGTAGTTCTCATTGTGCTTTATCTGAAGGTGTAAGAATGCTCACTCCTAGAAGTTAAAAAAAGTAGGTATAGCGTTGCATCCCCTGTTTTGGGGGTGCAATTTTCAAAAATTCCGACATACGTGTTTTTTATTTCTAACAAAAACCAAAAACCATTTTTTTTTATTGTTTTACTTCAAAAATGGCGGCTTTTCATAGAAACTTTCATCCCTTTTTTTATCCCCTTGGGGGTAATAGGGAATAAAAAAACCACATCCTCATTTATATATTAAGATACCAAAAAACTTTGTGCTGCTAAATGAATACATTTGTTTAATTACCTTCTGTTCAAATTCGATTTTACATTAATTAAAATTAATCATAATTATTAAAACCTAAATATAATATTTCATAAAAGTATTTTTGTATTTTAAATAGCAAGAGATGTGAAAACTTTATTTATGATTAAGATTCAGTAAAATTAAAAACGATATCTTCAAGGAATATTTGCGTAATGAGGACGTATTTTATATTGATTGTAAAATTTTTATAAGTAATTAACAATAGTTGTATATTTTTGTACTGTATAATTGCATTTAAACAATGTTCGAAATATGATTCAGAACTATTAATAAAATACTTCTTAAATAATTTATTACTGCTGAATTGCGATGAAATGTTGAAACAAATAAATCCGAAAATTCCCTGCCACGTCATATCCTTTTGAAAATTTCTACATTCAACTGTGCAGTGTGCACACCTGTGGAACTCACCTCCCCCTGCACCCAGAAGTAATCATCGTCAAACATTTACGCTTCACAAGTAATTCAAAAATACAAAATCCACAAATAAAAATTGTTGGTTTCAGTATTCCCCAGCAGCGGAAAGCGTCAATGCCATCTCGATATTACGACCATGTTAAATTGCAGTCAATCATCCGTGAAACATTGTTTGCCTCTTTAAAGTCAGTTTATGGGGCTGAGTGACAATCTTAAAGTTTCCGGACGAGTACACTCGTGTCGACGAGCCTCTTGGCTGGGAATTGATTATTCTCCACGCTAGACATGTCTGTCTTTACAGTCTGCATTCGAATCAATAGTGAACCAACAAAAAGGAGAACAAAAATTACAATATGTATAGAGAATTTGGCAAACATTCCTATCTAGATCTAGAAATCCAGAGCATCCTCTTCCGTTGATATCTCCTTCAATATCGTCCTTGTGGAATGTTGTACGGCAGTTTGGCACCATGAACGACACACGCGATTTTCCCAATACTCCAATTTGCATAGAGAGCTGCTTGCTTATATTGCAAAAAAACGATTAAGTAAAAATAAATGGAAAACATCCTGTGGAACATTGGAGAGGATACCGTTATTTCTTCGATTAATGAGTTTCAATGTTGTTAGTTAATTAAATCCATTTCCAAATAAAATCAAGGAGGCATATAAACTTAATGAAAGAGATTTTGGTGTGTCTATCATGTGCATCTTCCCGTTCGATCTCCTCTCACCCTCTACTTTATCAAATTTTGAACTGTTTTGGGTCTTTGGAACAACAATCAACCGACGTTGTGAGAAGGAGTTGCTCAAATTTCCTGTTTGCTGATAATGAGTTTTCCACTTCTGACTCAGCTGTTCGGGTGATGTTAGACTTTTGGCCCTTTTTTTCATCCCAAACATCAGCCATCCCCTTACACCTTCGCTCTGCTCCTTATCGACACAATCAACATTCCGTTATTCCGCGAGTGGGTGGCCCTTCGGTATGTGAAACTATCCGGACGGGAACGTCCCCAATGGATTCGCCACAGACACTCAAATTTATTAGCCGATTGTTAAGTGCGCCTTGTGATGAAAAGTCACGGAAAATACAAGATGAACCACGGGCGCCCTGCGAGTACCACAATTCCGTCCCCCAAATGTTTTCCTCCGATGAAAATGCTGTTGAAGCACTCGTGTGCCCGCACCCCTCTGCACTCTGGTCATGTGTATCTTCTTGGACCGTTGCTGTTGTGAGTACATTTGCTCCCAGATTTTCCGTCAGTTGAAGTCTTAAGATCTCGTTGGATTCATCTTGAGTTGCAGGCTAGAGGTTTTTGAGCACGAGGTGGCAGTTAAGGAAAAAGGGCGGTTAAAGTAGTAACCCCAAAGTGTTAAGTGCTCATCGCGGCACACTTAGAATGATTCGATGAGATTAGTTAAGATACGTGTACTGGATCGCGATTTTGGGGACGGTTCGGCGGGATGCACCGGGACACAAAATTTTAATAGATTTTCCGTGAGATTTCAGTTAAGTTCTCGTGAGAACGGTGAGTGGCCATAGCCTATGAGTACGGTTGGATTTTCAGCAATATTCTGATTTTGTGTATATTCAAACCGCCCCAGAGTACGATAGCCCCGCCGCGGTCACTGTGTGATTCAGTTTGAACACGTAAAGACGGATGCTCGCAAATGTGCTCAAAATAGATAACTCGAAAATCGTCTTGAAGTGTCGTGGATTCACAGTCGGAATTTAATGAATTTTCAAAAAAAGAATTTCACATTTTGTTGCCTGTTGCGGTTATTGTTTATTTTTTATATATTTGAAATTTGGCATCTGTGCGACCGTGTTGATAAAATATAAATAAGAAAATTATTGAAAGTTATCCGAAAATTTTGTTTGTTTTTAATGTGGACCAAATTGGCAAAAACAGATGCCTCAAATAAATTACCTTTCTGTTTCTGATATGAAACGAGGAATATGTGAAAATCTAGATGTTCAGCTTGTGTGATTTGTCAAGTGCCTATCTTTGTTGAGCCTTCAATTTACGAAGAAAATGAAGCTGTGGAAGTCAAAGAAGCCAACAAGCTGTGTGCCCTTGGTGAATTTAGCAAAAAATGAGGATAAAACGGACAACTCGAATGCAGCGCCATCTATAGTTGCTGGTAAGTACTAATGTCAGTTTTAAGGATATTTTTCATTAAACTTGAGATTATTGCCCCAAAATGAGTCCTAGTGAATCACTGATATCGGGTCATTTAGGAATTCAAAAATGTTTTTAAAAAACAAAGAGTTGCTGTCAAGTATTTTTAATATTTTAACAAAATTTGATTTTAAACTAACAAACAGATATTTTAAAATTCGCATGGTTGCCATCTTTATGATATTCACTAATTGTTACTAATTTTCACGCCAACAAAACAAGTAAATATTGCAACATATTACAAAAAGACTTACTTAAAAGCATCCTGAAGTGAATAATATAATATAATAAAATAATTGTAACTTTTCTTATTTACTAAATTCGATTGTTGTTTTATTCTTCCGGATCTTTGAAAAAGAGAATTCTTAATTTAAATTAACATTGTTTGTTCAGCAATGTTGAAGATATACATTTAAAATTGTTCAACAAACATATTATATAAAATCAAGATTACAGAATATTTTTGAGTTTTCTTTTTATTTTACTAAAACACTAAAAAACTAAAATATCATAAATCGAAATTGATAAAGAACACTGAAAATAATTTTATTATTTAAACAATGAAGATTTCATAAAAGTGATAAACTCTAGTTGGCATCGTATAATTGGATCAAAACTACTCCAGTATACAAAAGGATGAAAAAGGCTATTGTAAATGTGGCAACGTATTTTAATAATATGTAAATAGAATTTTCATCGTATAAAAAATATAAAATTTAAGTTTAAGTTTATATATATGCTCTGTTCTTCTACTTTGGCCTCGATCTGAATTTCGTCCTTCTTGCTTGTATAAAAAGATATTAATAAAAAAAAACTCTGGCAATAATTATGTTATTATACATTTGTTAAACGAATAAACGAATATTAATTAAAAGTGCAATGATCAGTAAAATTGCGGTCGCTAGCCGAGAAAATCCTGCACGAAGATTGCAAAAAATTATGAAATTCAGCGATCTCAATTAAATTTCGCAGAAAATGCCAGAGTAATTTTATAACTTATGAATGATAATAAATCTCAGAAATGCATCCTGGCTGATGTGGTCTCTCCACGTTCAGCGCAGACGAATTCTGCATAACACCAATGCGAGTAGATTTGCTGTGAAATTGCACCAAGTGATTTGGAGATCGTAAATTTTCACTTAATTGGGTATCGTAAATTGCGAAGCGGGGGAACGCTGCCATTGAGCGGTATCACAGCCGCAGTTGTCTTTCAATTGAATTCCTAGAATTTGATAAAGGATCCCGTGAGATGCCCACTCATCACATTCAGTGCACCAGTTATAGGGAAGATCTCAACATGTTTTATCCGCGAATCGCGACAGAAAAAGTCTTTTGCTTGGAACAACCAAATGGAGTCATGTTGAGGGCTTGAGGCTCGCTCAAAGATCTTCTAATTGCGGTATAAGCAATATTATTTTTTTTTAATCTTTGTGGCGGCAACACTTGAACTGCTTTCGATAACTAAAAAAAAAATTAATTATCTGAATGATGGTAATTAGTTGCAAAGCAAAATAGATTTAGCCATAAAAGTGAAACCATCAAATCCAAGGGTATCGCTTTCATTGACCATGTGTGCTCAATATTTGCGCTTTTCGGAAAGATACTAAAAATGCTAATCGAAAATGGAAGCACAAAAATAATAATGAATGATGTCGTTCTTAAAATTGGGCTTGAAACGCTGTCGTTTTATGTTTTTCGTTATTGTTTATTTTATTTTTACGAAACAATTTACAATACCAAATGAAAATGCTTTTGTGTAAAATGGATATTATACTAGAATCTACACTATAGAAATTTAACATATAATCAACAATTATTATACAAAGAGACAGTTGTGTTTTTCTTTAAGCAATGTTTAACATGTCCTTGTGCTATTTAAATATTTATTATTTTACAATTTCGAATGAAAAAATTTTGATGAAAATAAATTACGTTTTTTCAAACTTCTGAAGATTCGATCTTAAAACATAATCTGCAAATAACCGTAATATTTGAAGTATATGAATAAAATGCGATATTTTAAAATTGTATGATAAGTTGCAATTTGTCAGAAATAATGAATCCCAACAACAATTTTGAAATTCAACTGACAATTAGGTGAAAAAAAATCGCTAACAAGTTCAAAAAATCTGATTAATGGTTTTTCCCCTCGGATGAATCACGAGTAATTTCGTTTCGTGAAATCGTGAGAACTTTTTTTCCACGAATTCGATGAATTAACACAGAAGTTTGAAGACAATACACGCGTGCGTACTTAATCCTTTGAGAGTCAATTCTCAATTCTGTAACTGAAGAGTGGGATTTCCAAATTACTAACATTTTCACGAAAATTGTTTTCGTAACTTCAAACACAATTAGACATTTTTTTCTGCCGCTGTAATTTCGCTCATCTTTAAAAAATGCATATACTTCAACAAAGGTCGTCAACTCCTTGCTCTGGCTAGAATTTTTTGATTTGTTCATTTTTGAACAAATGATATTTATGTAGTGATTTAAAAAAAAATTCTGTCGTAATTTGTAAGATTTTGCTTAATTTACTAAAAGTAATTACGAAGGAATAGAAAAAATGGATGGTTCTTTATATTCTAAGCTAAGTAAGTGATTACCAACAGGTGGGACCACCAGGACTTTTACCAAGCGGTCCGGGTGTTGTAATAAAAAATGACTTTTTACTGAAACTATCTTCCTGCTACCTAGAAAAAATTATCTTAATATTAAAAAAGTTCATCAATCTGTACCTCTTATAGTAATAATGGCAACCCCGTTCAACATTTTCATGAGACACAAGTCGTCCAAAGCATACATCTGTCTATCCACAACTCGTATTACTATGTATTGTATCTTTAGGGTTTAGGGTGTAGGAGGTATCTTCATTATAGTGTTAGTATGACCTATGGGAAGGTCCTCAAAAAAAAATTTTCTAAACTGAATTGTTCTAAATGATCACACGTGTTTTAGAGGGAATAAGAAAACGAAAAGGAGCACTTTTTGTATTAGCCTAAAAAATTTAAAACAAATCGATTTTAAATAATGATTTTGCGTTGAACTTTGTGCATTGTGATATTATGAAAATAAAAATTAGCATTACATAGCAAATCGGCTTATGTCAATTCAAGAACAACAAACAACCCCCTCGCAAAACTATTTTCAGTGTTATTTTAGTTTATTTTATTCTTTTACAATATTTATATATAAGATTCTAATAGATGACTGCTTGTGTTTTCAGCTGAACTGTCGGTTTTTACCTTCACGTTTCAGCAGTTTTTCCGTGAATCGGAATTCAAAAATGAAAAAAAAAAAAAATTGGTTTTTCGAATATGCACTCGTCAAGTAGGTACACTTATTGCTTTCAATATCAAGAAATACAAAAAGCAGTAGGTCACCAAATGTTATTCTTGAATTAACAAGTAGTTTTTTACACTTGACGATTTGCTTTGTTCCTTACCAACAAATGTTTTCCCAAATTGAAACTTACAGCTGGAGTTTGAGGTGCAAATGGGGTGTCAAATAAATTTTCCGCGAATCAATTCACAAGACGGTGGTCAGTTGGTAAAAGTAGATCCACGATCAGTGATCAACAATGGTCTTCTGCAATAAAATATGATGTAAGTACGTTGTCGGAAACAATATAGATCAAGCCGTGATGTACCATCTGCACCCGACCTAAGTGGACCACAGCGCCGCCCAAAGTCCCTTTTGTGAACTGACCTCGTGTTTTTCGCCCACGCACATCCGATATCAGCCATTAATTGATAGGAATTGGATTTTATAAGCTTAATCGATTAATTCACGAAGAACTCTCCAAGATCGGCTTTCCACATAAGTTCGCCAGTTCGTGAGCAATCTTCTCTCAAGACCTCTTCGACCTCTGGTAATTAAATGAATTGCGCGGTATATTTTTTTAAATGTTTTTTTCTTTTTTGGAAAATTACTCCCGGGGTGAAGGCAATCAATGAGTTTGGCTGGCGCATTTTATACTTCAATTAATTGGATTGTTAATTGTGCCGATGATAATTAGTCTTTGGTTTTACTCTATTTTAGGGCCTCACCAACATTTTCTGAAGGGAAAACAAATAGGGGTCTTTAGGTTTATATCTTATTGGAATAATTTAATTTAAATTGATTGCTATTCTTGTTTAGGGTTTAGTAATTTATGTACGTTATACAGACAATTTGGAACAGTAAACCAGAAATTTAGGTTAAACTATTTGAAAACTTTCAAAGATTTTTCAAATTAAGGCAGTGTTTAATGTCGTCGGTTAAAGTTTTACTGAACTGGATCACAATACTTAAAAATTGACGTTGTGCAATCGATGTCGCCACAGTGGCGACATTTGAAATTTGTGTTCGACTTCACAGCGGTGGCACTACCTTTGACAGGATCTTCTTTTTTGAGTGAATATGATTTGCTCGTGAGATGTCTTGTAAATATTGATCTCTATTCTCTATTGATCTCTATTTATTTGAAATAGTACAATTTGCCTTTTACCAATAATGTAATTGTTTTATTGTAGTTGTGGCGTAATCAGTACCTACAGTTTAGTAAGTACCAAAAATTATTTCAAATGTGCCGATTCCCAAGGGTTAATGATGAATACAAAACAAGAACAATGTTTCAAACAAACAAAATTCAGAACGAAAGATGAATGGAACGGAACCTTGTGGCATCCCATTTAGAAGATTAAATTAGCGCATCCTTGCTTGATTTCCACCAACACTCGAAGATAATTTAATCTCGGGAGCCATCTCCATTCATTTCATATTGATCTCATTGTACTTCTTTACGAAATTATTGTCTCTATTGCTTTATGCTCTGGCTCCTTGAGTTCTCTAAAATCAGCCAAAAATAGCACTTGATGCAGGAGCCATAACAAGCCATGAAAATATTTTTAATTTGCCGAGAATATATGTTGAAGAAGATCTTGTCGCCATCACAAATCTAGTGTGATCTTGTAGTAAATCGTGCCAATACATCAACTTTAGCACAGTCCCACGTATGACAAATTGAATCAGTCAAGGCTCCCATGGGTACAGGCTCAAGTAAGATCCACGGACCACGGGGGTCAATTGGTTTCAAGCAATTTAACGTCTTCTTTTAGATAAATCTAAACTACATCTAGCTAAAATGAATCACGGCAGATATACATCAAGGCGAGTCCACGTTAATTTCCTGTACAAAATCTGAAATGAACACGATTGAGAAGAACCAAGTCACATCAAAAGATTTCACCCTAAAAGCCTCGGCCATTAAATTCAGGGCAAAAAGTTCAGACTGGATGCTACGCCTTCTTGAAATTTAGTGACGGTGTTTCATCGCATCTCGGTTGATATTTTTGCTTTTCAAATGACGAATTTCCCCCTTCAACCCTCAAACGAGTTTTCAATGCTTATGATGGAACCTAGAGCATCAAAGTAATATAGCATTGCATCCACTCTAAAAACCGAAAATAGTATCAAACGGGATATCGTAAATTAAAGTTTTGCTTATCTCTTTCTCTTCACACAACATTTGTAGATTAATTTTCAGAATTTGTTACCGTGGAATGGAAATGAAAAAAAATTTAATAATTTTTCTTTTGCGACAGATGTTGCGTTAAGTGATAAATGTGCATCGGTAACATATAATTTGTCTCTGCAATCAAAAATTTTGGCAGAACATAACAAAACAAGACACTTTTTTGTTATGTTAATTGAATAATATCATAAATATAATAATGATGAGGGAAGGAGAAGGAGAATGCAACAAAAACCAAATAATTATTTGCTATTGGTTGAAAAAGTTGATGATATAATATAATATAAATAAAAAACATGCGAGAGTTGCGTTGATGCTACAAAACATTGAAAAAACGAAAGAAAATAAATATTACAAAATTTAATTACCCTCAAAATACAACCAATATTGAAATCATAGAAATAAAATATTTTTGTCGGGCGAAGTTTTGTAATTTGAAAAAATAAAAATGAAAAAAAAAAAAAGTGTAAACGGAAATGGTTCCACGGCTTTTCGGTCTATTAAACTGAATATATGCAAATTTGATATATTTAAACAGCGTTGAAAAACAACCAGGACCGAATATTCAGTTTCATTACTCTCATTTGCTCTGCAAAATGTTTTTATGTTTTCAGTATATTAAATCAGGCCAATGTGAACTTTTAGCAGTGGAGCTTTTAAAGAAAACACGGTTTAATAAAAAATACAGCATACAAAAACTAAAGGAAGTAAAAGAATTCATTTTTTTTAGTTTACCATCCAAATTCCACAATCCACATGCATCTAAAGAATTGCAAAAACGTCACATTGAATTTAATCAATTTGTACATCAAGGATCTGCTTAAAAAAGCCGCCATGCATGGTGCCGTTATTTCCAGCAACGATTCAATCTCAACTCGATGGAAAGTATTCAAGTGATTTCCACGGTTCATAAAAACAAATTTTAGCAGCGTAAATCCGGCATGTGTTGATTTAACTAATGCCACCGATACCAATCCCGTGGGGTCCTCCTTTCCAAATCCAAAAGTGCTCCGGTGCTTGGTCTTAAAATGCCTTTTAATTAGTTCATAAAGAAAATCTTCCTGTCGTCTCTTGATTTGTATTTTTTTTTTTCACATTTTAATTTTTTTTTCTTCACTTTTTGTTTTTAACTACAGACAGATCAGAGTTCTGCGGTTACGAAACCAGACCATTCTCAATACAGAATTTTCTTGGCAGTGTGGAAGATCTCAAGCGCACTTCTTATAAAAGTGAAAAATATGAAAATAAACGAAAAAAATATACTTATATTATTTTTGCGTGGCTGCTGATGGCTGCGGTGAAGCACTCTGTAAACAGCCCAACTTTTGTGCGTAGTGCTGGCCGAAGTCGCGTCTGATGCCTTTCAAGACACCGACAGCGTTTTTAATTAGAGTGTTGACGGAAATATTTCCCTGCGATTTTTACTAAGCAGTTCAATCGTCTGCGCTTGTTATTTGAGACAACAGACGTGCTTGGTCCCATACTCCATTAATTTGAGATGATCTGATTCCGTCGATGAAGTTTAGCTCAAGGCGAGGGTAATTTAATTCGCAAGTGCTCTAAATAGTCTAAATCACGCACATAAGTGCGAAGTATCGTACTCAGAATACAAAACATATAGTGGGACTGGTTTCCTATGATGAAAGAGAGTCCTTTACCGAATGTTGTATCAATCCAAAATTAACTAATCAACAATAATAATAAAAGTAATAAGAATAATAAAGAATAATAAAAAACAAACGTTTAGTAAATCAAACAAAATATATAATATATTGACAACAATTCATCATTGTTAATCCATCATAGTTCATAAAAAGGACAATTTTTTTTTATTATTATGAAAATGTTTCTCTCACACGAACTAATCATTTCGTTCGTTTCGTGTTCAACAATTCGGCTTTTATTAATGTTTATTGATTTGTTTAACGATTGTTTATTTTATAGTACTCTTTTTTTTTTTGCTCTGTTGCACTTAAAATGTATACATGGACACAATATGAATAAAATTTGAAATAAAAATAAATTAAAAATATTTATGACATTTGATTTATGTAGAAATGTAGATATAATACATTTGCATCACAAATGTGCGCTGAGTGTTGTGAAAGATCTTTGATGTAAAGTTTTTAGACTTTGTTGTAAGCTGCCAAAAATAAATTAATTTGAAATTCGAACACATCTTCCAGAAAATTAATAATTAATAAATAATTCAATATATTCTCTTCGTCAGTCATTCATACAAATTTTTCTGACTTACACAAGTACATTTCTACACTACTCGGATACACTAGGCTTTGTTGATGTGAAATTATTGTAGATCAAGAGCAGTTGTCAATCTGACAATGACAATATGCAGTGTTTTAATTCTACAGCTTTTACATAAATACAATACATCAAGGTTTGCGTATCCTTATGGTCTTTGCTAAAACTGAAAGCTTTGTATTCATATATGTAGATTATTTCAATTGAATCTAGTATTAAATAATTTGGATTAGCGAAACATTACTGAAATTTTGTAAAAATTTAAATAAACTAATAAAACAGTAGTATTGTCATAGCTAGAATCTAGATACTTTTTGGTTTTCTTTCGCTCAATTTGTTTCTAATTATTACACTTTGTTGCGAGTATTTGAACTTTAATTTTGATTGGTGTAACATGTAAGTAAGTAAGGACCGAAATCGGAACGGCATTACACTTAAAGAAACATAGCATGAAATATTTTAAAAAAGGAACTGCATTCCTGCTTGTAATCGTTTTCATGTTCCAATGAAATTCGTAACGCACATAAATTTCTCGCAAAGCAGATCTGATCGAGTTCAGTAATCATCTCAGAAGATGTAAATGTTGCAGGCATAATTCTAGTAGGCTTGATCTGATTGTCGGCGTGGAAATGAGCTCATTTCAGAAATCCGACATTTCGCTGTGAGACCGACGCAGCCAGGGGAGGCCGCAATTGTCTAGATATCCACGATATGCAATTAAGGGCCGGGCACGCTTCATTAAGCAAAACAAACTCATAAGTGCACGTCATACAGCGAAACTCATTCAATCGTAGCATGTTTTCATTAAAATTTACCCCGTCCGCCATTCCTCAAACATAAATAGTTGCATACGCAACCGTGCACTCTAGAAGAGTCGCGCCTTGGACGTGCGTGCATCGCGGCGAAATTGCAGCGTCATGTCGCAGTTTGTTTGGGATGAAAATTTCGAAATTTCGCTCGAGCCAAACACCCAAAAATAAAGCAACACGATGATTTTGGCACCCAGTCAAATCAATACCAAAGAATTTGTTACAATTTTTTTCGGTAAGGTCAGCACGTCGAGGGCGGCGTCGGTGTGCGTCCTCAACCCTCTGCATCCCCCCGCTTAAGAGGATATGGCAGCGTGTGCAGCCGAAACAAAGCGCCTTTGTCGCCTACATACAATAACTCTCAATTCACGTTTATTGATGAAAATTGATTCGAACACACTTTCAGCAGTTTACGTAATTCGTCTGATATTTTTCTATGTCTGTCGCGTTTTCCCACAGCCATAAATCACAACGGTCGCCGAAAGTGGATCACGGCAGTGGGAGGCTCTGAAGCGCCCCTTGTCAAATTGTAGTCGTTCCGCAAAGTTGCCCCAGGAAGTGGAACGGCGAAGATCAAGTTTTCGTGCTCTTAATGCACGACGCCATCGGCTCAGAAAGTAATTTAATTTATAGCAATACTTCTAGATAACTTGGGACTAGCAGGAATCCCATTAATATCGCTTCCTTCACAGTATTAATTATAACAATTCCGATGACATGGACATGCAAATAAATCTGATTCTCCTTTTAGAACTGTCGTCCACCCAGTGTCGGCATGTGTCGCCGGAACACCTCACATGTTTTATTTATTGAGAAGTATTTTCGCATTCATTTCCGTTTTCCTATTGGTTGTGATATTTAAATAAGAAACCGGACAGTTTATTAATATATTAGCGTACATTTTTTTATACAACTTGTCTAGGGAACATTCAAATTTAACATAAACAATTGAAATTTATTAATATTTTTCATTCGCTTTTCTGTTGTAAAATCAATGTTTGGGGTGTCTAACAAACGAGTAAGTTTTGTGAAAGGATTTTTTATAATAAATCTGCAAAATTGTGCGGTAATTTATGTTTGATGATTGGTCCTTAATGCACACAATTCAACTTCAGATACGGTTGCGTGACCTCGTCAGCAAAGGATATTCGACACTACCAAACTACGAAATTTGTACATCATCCGACAGTAATTAAACGCTATTTTTTAAATATATAAACGATCTTAAAGAAATTCCATAATTATGAAAACTGAACGCAGTCCCTCCACCCTCAATAATCTGAGTAATCCTAAAAATTGGGAATTTTAAGCTTTCAAAATACCTTAGTTGGGAAAAGTTATTCATAAAGAAAAACAATATTTTAAGCAAATGAAAGGAAAACACTAAGGTTCTGTAAGGAAAATAGATATTGACAAACTTTTTCCAACTCGTAAAGGACATTTCAAAAGATAAGGCATTTGACTCAACAACAAGAAAAAAATCATTATTGCGCTTCAAGAAAATAAAAAGTTTTGACTTCACGGTGACCTCCTCTTTCATGAAAAACATTTTGGAGAAATTCAAAAGCCTAACACTCTAACTTTAGAATCACCCAGTTTGCAGTAATCCAAAGCACTGCTAGAACGCTAGTAGAAATTAGCAATGACTCTAATGGTATGAATGATATAATTGAAAGTGCAACCACGTTTTCAATTTGAAGACCTTTTACAGAACGGAGTTTAAATAAATTTTGGGTATTTTAGCAACGACATTACTTGACATCGCTTCTGTGATGAAAAAAATTTTTGGACCACAAAATGAGGTGTTTTCTTTCACACTGCAAAAGAGCACTCGAACTGTGGAAAATATATGGAAAACAATAGCTATGCTTCCTCCTGGATCGACTAGAGAAAAACCTGATGTGTTCTCTTTTAAAACACAAATGGAAATATTGTTTGACATTGGCAACTTAGAGCATTCCTCTGCAGAGGACAACGAAAATCATCCAGCAAAATCACTACAGGAAGTTCTTCGTCAAGCAACAAAAGTGGAATCCTTCTTAAAGCAAGTTCATAGCTTATGTCTCTTTATCATCACTGCAGCATATGGAGTGGCGTCTAATGAAAGGGCGTTCAATCAGCCCAAACTTGTCAAATCCGTCCTTAGAACAACAATTTTTGATGAACGATTGGACAGTTTGAAGTTGCTTCGATGTGAAAAGGAAGTGAATGAAAAGCTAACAGGTGAAAGCTTAATTCAACAATGGGGAAGCCTAAAAAAACGCATTAAATTTAAGTAAGGTTTTGAAAGTTGTTTTGATTCCAAAGTTTTGACTTATATTTTATAATATAAAAATTCCTTTCGGAAGGCCTACCCTGCCTACAGGCTAAGGTAGATTTCGAAGTGTTTTGGTTGCATTTATTGGGGTTTACAATTTATTTCAAAATCGAGAAACTAGGTATAAATTTATAAACTCAAGAGTTTTTCAACGATACCCCACAAGACGTTGTTTAGAAAAATTCGAATTTCCACCCCCACCCCCACCCCCATTCGTACCCCACCAACCCCTAATTCGGTGGTATCACCGTTAATCTCATAGAGAGTACCCTAATTTATGCAAATAAATCTTCTCTCTAAACTTCATAGGGACCGAGATATAATTTTTTGAAAATTTCGACCCCCGTCCCGGCCGACCTCCTTGGAGCGATTATGCTCATTAACGAACTTAACCGAGCTATTAACCCCAGAAATAACATTAAAATTTGGTGCCAATATCTTCAACTACCTAACAATATTAATTAACTGAATCTTACCTACCTATGGTCCTATATTAAAATCATTTTTTCACCATAGTGCAAAACTATTTTCAATTATGTTGTTTCTTTCCAATTCAATTCAATTATGTTCTTAAGTTGGTAATTGTAAATATATAAGTTGGAAAAATTTTGATTTCGTCCTTCCCAAAATTTTCTTGGGCTTGTGCTTCGTGATAAGTTTCTATTGTCGTAGCCTTATCTATTCGCCGTTTAGTTTCAATAAATTTGATAATTTCAAATTGGTTCGTTTTGACTTTCGGGTTTGTGTTGCTTCTGCAAAGGTTCCTGATCCCTAAAAAAAAATCCCATATTGTTCCACCCATATCTAATAATACCAAGGAATTAAAATCTGTCGATTCGCATCTGTGACGAAATGTCTCAAAGTGCTCACCTTCGGCATAATTAGGGACGGCAAGAAAATTTATGGTGCACCCCTTCTACAGTTTCTTCAGTCTCTTGCGGTTAATTTCCCACAAGCGGACTAAAAATTCCTGGAAATCTTCAGACACTGTAATTATATCAACGCTTTTCCAATTTCAGTCACACGAAAAAAAAGGTGTTAAGAATTACATTTTCGAGAATGACACGATTTTTCATTATTTTTTTCAATTGAAATTTCAACAGTCCACGAAAATCCTTGTTTGGGATGATTTAAAATAGCACTGTGACCCTACTTAAAGAAGACTTCTTGCCTTTTACACCGTCACACTTCGTTTCCCCTGGCCGTACATGGACGTTTTGGATTTTCACATCTGGGCTTACTGGTGGGATAATCTGTGTGATTCATAGATCCAGAATCCCAAAAAAATTTTTAAAAAAAATCTAAGTGCAGACAAGTCAAGGTCCCTGGGTGAAAAGGACTTAGCTGTTGATAGCTGTGTGAGTACCTTGTTTGCACTAAGTGGATCCGTAGACAATACAGAAGAGCAACCTAAAAGGGATTACTAGTACTGAAAATTAAATTGGTGGACCGAAAATTGCGTAGGGTCGTCAAGGGCTGACTTTGGGACTGCTCCGAGAATTGCACGATGGTAAAACGCATCAAGTGCTTGCAGTGCGCGCCCGTGTAATTGTGTTTGATTAAGTTTAGCTCTTAATTAGACGCAGTTAAGAAATTTGCATGCAAGGAATGACATTAATTATACGTGCTGATGTGTGTCTCCCCCTGCCGCGGCCAGCATCGTCATCAGGAATCGAATGTTATTAGTAAAGACAACCGTTCTTCTAATGCCGTTGCAAAGCGCATCCAATTTTCAGTAAATTCAAAACAAAGTTGGCCTCGCGAGGGATCTAGACGCCTTCAGTACTCCTTTCCTCAATTTGTTTTTGGTTGAGTGACATAAAATACATTTTATCTGATGTACAAATTAATTAATCGCGTAATTTCGCCCTGTGTCTGTGCCCGGTCCCTTCTGACGGCTGCTTCCTTGCTAGAATACCGCTCGCTCCCAACAATCTATCGTTCGTTTTGGGGTTAGATGTCGGCTATTCCATGCAAACTTTCAGTAGAATATTATTAGACGTGTAGCGTCGGTTAGAGTTCGTCGGCGTCCTTTATTTACTGCTTTCGCGAAAAGAATTATAGTATACAGATACGATGGAACGGAATGTTCTAAGAAAAGATCCAACGCTTAACGGCGAGACATAATCAATCGTACCCACCTCCGGCAAACATATTTTATAGGCCGAGCCTCGGCTTGTGTAAATCATTAGATATGTTGTCCTCTCTGACTTGCCAAATGTTTCTGTACACGTTTTATGAGGGACTTTTGTAATAAACACACTTCCTCCGTCAAATGAATCTTTCGAATCATCTCAATATTGGTCGTCATGGTTGGAAGGTTTCCCATTATGTGTTTGATTTGGGCCCATTATGTGACTTTTCTAAATTAATTAAGAGGAAAGATTTCAATTATTTAAGAATTACATCGCCATTCGGTTGCCCTCGGAGGATAATCATCCGTGTCTCCACAAATTTATTTGCACATTTGTTTGTCATGCACAAGAATTGTTTCTAAGGATAAAGTAATATTTTTTGTTTAATCCAGTTTACATTTCCATCGAAGTTATAACAGTAATAAACGTTTTAGCGAATTCAGCAAAATGCTACTGACAATAGTATAAATTCTCGCGCATTATATAAGCTTTTCTTTTTAATTAATATACCTTAAAACTGTTTCATTAATTTGCACTAAGCTATATGAAGAAGATATAATTACTGTACACTTTGTTTTTGTGCTTTTGAAAATATTGTTAAACTTAATTAATTTATGGTGAAGAGGAGCACATTTTCATTATTAAGAAAAATCTGCCATGCAGTATAATAATATGTATTATGCAATTTATAATAACAATAAATAAATTAAATTCCCTATGTTTTGTATGGCTCAATTTCAAAATTTCACAAATGATTTTGCAACTTATTTGAAAAATAATTACATATTATTTAATATTTTTAGTAGCTACTTTATACAAAGTTAATAAAGATAAGCCATGTGTTTATTTCCGAAAATATATGATGCATTAATTTGAGAATTTTCATACCTAAAAAAGAACTGTTTTATGAGCAATAAAAAACGTTATTGTTAATGTCTATTGTATTTGTATATTAGTATAAAATACAGATTCAGATAAAATTTCACCAAGAACTGATTTTGCAACTTAAACCCCGCAAACGAGAGCTTCTTAATCGAGTTAATGACGTTACGTAATCTATCGAGTTTGTTGTCTGCCATCGAACGGAATTAGTTATTGGCATATCTGTAGACATTTGACGTAAAATAAACAGCAAAAGAATTCGCGAAGGCGGTCAGCTTATTTTCTTGCAAGAAAGCAAAGAAAAAAAAATGTGTTTGTACTTAGTTACATTATTTTTCATGTAATTCATGTTGTAAAGCAGTATTTCGTCCAAAAACACGACAAACAACAAAATAACATTTCACAGATGATTACTTTTTAGTACAACTATTCACTACTACATAGCCAGTATGGCCCTGACAGTAGTATATCGAGTCTAATCGAATTGTAGCAGATAGATTTGTAAATCGAGTTCGGTGAAGGAAATTTACATGGACTACGTTATTTTAACGTCATTAACTCTATTAAGTGCTCTTGTCTGTCCGGGGTATTAGACTTGCACCCGAGCTAAGCCTTAAATCGATTCGGACTAAGTCCGCCAAATATGAAATTTGTAATGTTAATATTAATATTATTTTCAGGGGACAGGGCCATGAGTCCTGCACAATCGGAAGACAGCGGATTAGCACCAGATCGTGGAACAACATACGCAACAATATCATTGCCTCGAGAAAATGCCCAAACGATGGGAATTGTGTTCACAGGTGAGTCCTTACCCCTTCAGTATTCGTTGTTCAATATAAAATGTTGACATATTCTGTTCCTGTTTTTGGAATTGTTACTATATATTTTCAAATTGGTAAAAATAGATCATCGACAAAGTTTATTTTTTGTTTTAATTTCGGCATTTTTCAACGTTGAGTGCCCGCTTGATGTGTTCTCGTTAATCATTCCGTTCGGAGGCGTGTAAACAAACTGAAACAGATATTTTTGCTTGTTGTCGTAGAAAATAGAAGGATTTCTTTTAAATGAATTGCTTAGACTAGTCTAAAAACATAAGTCTGTCATTGCTTGGTTTCTAATGTTTGTTGTGCGCGGAGTTCTTCCGGTGACCCAGTCGTATAGTTATGATACTGATGAATAATGACTGTCACGATTCGTAGAGCGGCCAGACATCTCCTATCCGCCGGTGATCGGATCCTTGAACGCCCTTGGCCCGGCAGCGGACTTCCTGGCCCCAGGCGATCGAATCCACCAAGTGGACGGGATATCAACGATAGGCCTGACCAATCAACACATCATGAGCATTCTATGCCACGGCGAGGGGCCAGCTGTCGTGGAAATCGAGTATTCCCTACCGGAGTACAGTAAGTTTTCTTGTAGTGATCCACAGGATCAACATATTTGTTATCTTTTTACTTTGTATATTTTCAGTATCCGAGAACAGTTTGTGTGTCACATCCAAGTTGGCTCAGATCACAGTGGAACGTGAAAATGGTTGTCTAGGATTAACACTCCGCGGAGGAGGAGATTTTCCATTGATCGTGACTCATGTTCGACCACATGGACCAGTGTTTAAGACAGGACGGATAAAGCCTGGAGATCGTTTACTTAGAGTTGACAATGTAAGTGATCGCTTGCATCTGTTAAGACATGCTTTATGCATCCTTAGATATTTTTAGTGCACTTTTTAACATATTACTTTATCTGTCTTTGAAAATAGATATCATTGATCAACAAGAGCTTGTCGGATGCACAACAAATTTTGAAATGTGGTCACGTTTCTGGATATACAAATTTGACGATTGAGTACGACGTGTCCGTTATGCAAAGCGTGGAATTCTCCATGGGACCATTGCTCATAGAAATTGAACGTCCTATGAACGATAAATTGGGTCTTGTGCTCAGCAATTACTCACCTTTACTTCAAAATGATCATACAAAGATAGACGAAGTGGCTCCAGCTGGTGTTTATATTGCAAGCATTTTACCTGCTACAATTGCTGACAGGTGGGTAAAATTATAAATGCATTTGTAGATGCGTATAGGTCTAACTGTAATGGACTTAAGCACGTCATAAGTTTCTATACAGTTATATGAGATGCTATTTTGACAACTATAATGAACTTAAGTCAATTTTCGTTAAGTTTTAAAAATGTTCGTTAAGACTTAATGTACGCTCTCGACCGTTGTTGATCACTTAAATCAACTTAAGCAAAGTGACAGCTGACAAGACAAATGTAAACAAAGTCCGATGTGGATGAGCCTAAATAGTTAATTCATTATAATTGAATTTAAGTTTGCCAAAGTTTTGGCAGCTACTTAACAAACTTAAGCAAAATTCCACGAAAGACGTTAAGTTGATTTATGTCCATTATAGTTAGAGCGTATGCAACATTAATTTGACAAACTGTTCCTATTGTGATGATCATAATATTTTCTTCATCATTTTGAATGTCAAATGAGTTTTATTAAAGGTATTCATTTATTAGTATAAATTTGGATTGACGTAATCAGTGTCTCCAGGCTCTAGAATTGCCACCTATTTTTACATAATTTGTTTTTCTTTCAGATGCGGTGCTCTCTCCGTTGGAGATGAGATCTTATCCGTGGACGAAACCGTCATTGAGAACACTGCTTTTACACCAGATGATGTGATGGCTCTGTTGGATGCGAACACATTGCGGGGATTCACTCAGATCCAGATTATGCCGGCGCATGCATTAGTCCGACGAGGTAATCCGCTAACGAGAACTTTTAAACTTCCTCAGGCGGGATGAGATATTTATAATATGCAGGATCTCGCAGAAAGAGCTCCTCGAGTCGCACTTGGCAATCATTTACCACTGGGCGCCGAATGTTGAAAAAACGCATTTATTGCGATGACAGGGTGAATCTCGATGTCACAAAACAGCACAGAATATCTAGACACTCATTATGAATCCACTGCGTCTTCTAGAATTAATATGTACTTTACAAATAAAATAAATAAAAAAATAATTCAGGCGAAATATTGGTTCGTTGTGTGCTAAAATTAGTAAATCTCAGTCGGGCACTCACAGCTGCTGCTTGTTAGTTGAGCTGCCGCCGCCGCCGCAACTTTTTAAAGCGGATGTTGCGAGTTTTGTTGGTTCCTTTGCGGGCGGGCAGCTTCCATTCATGCCAGCAAATTTGTGATACACTCATAAAAACCGAAAGCGAAAGTTAGCCAATGGAATCGGTGCATTTGAGAACATTTAATGTCATTTCAATTCACAGCTTTTGATTTAACAGCGTCCACTCGAATTTATGTGTTTTTGAATATTATCAGAATTATTTGAAGTTGTGAAGGATATCAAATCCAAAATTTTTTTTCGATAATCGGTATATTTTTTTTTTGGTATTTGATTTTCGTTTTTGTTTTGGAAATTCCATTTTTGACATTGCCTCCATTGCATGCTCTTGCAAGGGTCTAGATATGAGTGCTTAAAGACTTATGATTTCCGTTTATTTTTGGATCGGATAACTTTAAGAAAAACCTGGATGCCAAGAAGTTGGCAGTTGCTGTCTTAATACTCTCGAGGCATTGCATTTTGCTCCTTTATGTCTTCCCTACATTTTCCGGCTGTCACATTCCATTAATGAGGAATTCCGTCTCTCCTCCTCGGTTTGAAGAAGACGATTGGATCCATGCTCCCCGCAACCCCTGCACCCGTTCTATGAAGATGTGAAATGTGGAATACATCAATTGAAAATTTCACTCATTTGAACTTGCGTTTTTACTATCAAACAAAACAAGCGATTTCCATTAAAATGTTATTCCTTTCAATAAATGTTTTTGTCGTATTTTCTTAGATAGTATTTTAAAGTCTTGATTTAAGTTCAACATTGGAATTTTCTCTTCAATTGAATTTCATATTTTAAATATTACACTTGGAAGGTCACTTTTAATTGAATCTTAAATGTGCTCTAATGGTGTAAAAAGTACTTTTATTGGCGTTGAGGAGCTCGATGGCGTAATTATGCGCGATCAAGTACTTTGAGAACTACTAAATCTGGGGGACTTTTGATGAAAAACAAATGTCATGTGGTATTTTATTACGTGTCGACCGAAACACCACAGATAAAATTACTCAATAAACTTTTGAATTTCAAAAAAGCCCTCAATTCTGTCCAGCCCTGGTAAATTTACGAGCTTGAAACAAAAATAGTGATTAGTGATTTTTACTGTTCATTAGCACATTTTAACGGAACATAAAAACTTCATTTTAAAGTAAAATGTTTAAAAATACTTCAATAATCTTATTCTGTTTCAGGACATGCGATAGGGAGTCCCAAGTACGGATTTAGCACTTTGGAATCAAGGAAGACTCGACATCGTAAATTAGTGCGGAAGAGTTCTCTACCTCTGGAGACTGGAACCCTCCATCCTAATTTGGGAATATGTCGATCGGAAACCGTTCAAGTTGTCCTGGATTGTTCACATGGATCTGGAATTATATTGGGATCACAAACAGCCTGTGGCCGGGGAATAACCATTGCGCAGATAGTCAATGATTCGGTGGCTGACCGTTCGGGGTGCATCCAGAAGGGGGACAGGATAATTGCCGTCAACAAAATGTTCAACTTGGACATCAATACGGTTCGTCAATTGCTGGGTGATATCGGACCCCGGCCTATTAATATCACTTACCAGGGTGCAAACTGGGTGGAGTTGGAGGTCGAATTCGATTTGGCAGACAGTGTTATACCATCCAGTGGGGTTTTTAGTGTTAAATTGGCGAAAACTGGAAAGGGTGGACTTGGTATCACGGTGAATGGATCTAGTCACGGTTCGTTTTTTATATCGGAAGTAAAACAGGGCAGTCCTGCACATCGGACTGGATCCCTTCGTGCTGGCGATATTTTGCTCGCTGTTGATAATCATCCTCTCCAACATTTCAATGTTGATGCACTTCTAAAGGATAATAAAAGTGACTTCACGACATTGACAATAAAACGAAACTCGCTGCCAGATTTTCTATTCGATGCGCAACAACGTATTAATCCTATTTACAGCAACTGCACCAGCAATGAGCAGGACATTTACGGCTACGCCAAGAAGTATGGGGAAGTTCGATACGGCGACACTGCATCCTTTAAGTCAACCACTCCCCAGCCGGACTATTTTCGCGTAGACGATATACAACATGTTGCTAATCCGATTGTTCAAATTCGACGACCATTCGCCCTGAAGCCGGGTGAAAAGCCACCAATTGGACGCGCGATCGGAGGAGAAAATACTCACAGCTTGACGACCGAAGTGCCAGAGGACTCCTATCACGATTTGAGTCCCTACGAGTTGGATTATCCTTCAAGCAGGTTTATGACGTAAGACAATATAAAAAATATATACATATATATTTTGCTAATTTGATTTCCATACAGAATCGACTCCTCCATTTTACCTCCGCCTATGGAAACCAAGTCTTACAGCACTCACCAAATTGTCTCGACTGTTCGATTGGAGCCAAATGGAGGACCTTTGGGCATCACTCTGGCTGGCAGCGAGGATATGCAAAAACCTATTATTATCAGCGGATTGGCGGAAGGTGCAATCATTTTTACCTTAACTAGGATTGTTAGGATAACGTCTTGGTTTTTGTCGCACTTTTTCCTTCTCCCTATCAAAAAATCTTCATTGATTCCAAGTTTTATTTTTAAAAGTAATTTTACTAAATGCATGATTTTATTTTTTCTTGTAATGAAAAGCAAAATTAAACACAGCCTTACCGCGTATTTTAAATGCGTATTTTCTTTTAATATCATTTGATGTTTTATCATACTATTATAACAACAAATAAAATCTGAATGCACGTAAACCCTTCCTAGTATCGGTTCTGCTTGCGCAATCAACAATTTATTGAATCACAGTTTCGACGTCACAGTGATGTTGACGATTCAATTAAACTTGTAATTGATAAGCTAAAAAAATTTAGTGGAGTAGCGATTTGCGTAAAACGCTTCCGCATTAATTTTAATGACAACGAATCCAATCTTCCGGAACTCTTGCACACGATCCTTATCATCCTTGTTTCATGAGCCTATATGTTCGCCTGAAACTGATTAGTTTATTGCGCTGATCAACATGAAAGTGATAAGAACTTTCAAACATGTTTTTTTTTTTGTGCTACAAAATGAAAACTAATTGTTGAAGGATAATTTTGCTTATACCAACCAAAAATATTTTATGGAAAATAAATTCGATGGTAAGAGGTCAACGGTTTTAATTTATCAAATGAATGGAATTAATGGTTAAAGAATAATTATAGTGTTTCCTTAACACAAAAATATTTGATGTAGATAATACAAAAGTATGTACAAACATTTCGTGCAATCGAAACCATCTAAATATTCGAATTTGTTTGCAATTATTTGTAGGTGGAATCGCCCACAATACAGGAAAACTGAAATTAGGGGATTGTTTGCTGGCCATCAATGGCGATTCCGTTCAGGGGATGCCCCTGTCGCACGCAACGAAACTTTTACAGAATTTGGATAATATAGTAGACCTGAAAATCCTTAGAAACACAGGTTAGTGTCATATTGTACAGTAGCTCTACAATGTACAATGTTGTGTTGTTCCAGGTGATGGCGACATGTCGCTTTCGAGCGAAGCTATTGGAAGTATGCCGCAGCCGCAAGCAGTTTACGCGAAAGTTCAACGCCGTCCCCGGAGTCCATCCTTCACGGATGCATTGTCCAATACTAGCAAGGACAGCAAACACCGAGTCCTGCAGGTGACCTTGTACAAAGACAAGGTGTACGATGACTATGGATTCTCGGTGTCCGATGGGCTCTACGAACGCGGTGTCTACATCAATCGAATACGATCAGGTGGACCAGCCGATCTCAGTGGTCTATTGAAGCCATTTGATCGTATCATGCAGGTACATCAACTTTCGATAGAAACAGAAGAACAAATCAAATGATATTAATTATTAGGTTAATGGCACTAAAACACAGGAATTTGACTGTTGCCTAACAGTTCCGCTCATCGCTGCTGCCGGAGATAAAATTGATCTAATTATACAGCGAACACTCGCAGAATGATGAACTCTTTATTGACAATCATTTCTATGACATATTTTTTATGATAAATGAATTATACAACTGTAGCAGATTTTGCAACTTTAAGCATTTTGCATAATAATTTCGATAGTAAAAAGTTTACAAAAAATTCCAAATGAAAATGACGCATTAATTTCTTCATATGTTTGTACCATAGGTGAAAGCTATTTATTTACTGATATAACACGAAAATAAAAATAAAAATCAAGAACAATTTTTATTATAACAAGTAGACGTAAGGATAGTTTAGAGAATTTTTACATTTACGTATTGTGTTAAGGGATTTGTTTAATAAAGTGTTTGATTTTTTGAAACATCGCAAGTATTAAATAAAATTTAAAAACGGTTACCGAAACATATTTTTTGAAATAATAAAGTTTTTGTTTATGTAGTATAAAATGTTAAAATTACTGAACAAGTTTTTGACAATATAAATTGAAGAAATTAAAATTATTTTTGAATTATAATAAAATTAAACAATTACAAAAACACCAGTCAAGTTCAAGCTTAACTTGTCGTTTTAAAGAAAAAAGTATTTAAACAGTCTTATTAGTTTAAAAATTTCTAATAACTGCTTTGATAAAACATTATGAAATTTGAAAAAAAAAAACAACCATTTCAGGATTAAATTGCATCAGCATGACAATGCCAGAAGTAGACGAGCAGTCCTTGTGCTATTTATTTGTTGATAGATTCTTAGAGGTCAATAATATTCAGAGATTTTCGCAAAAACGAATATTTACAGTTTATTCAGACTAGATTAAATGCTATTTTAAGATGTACTCTTCTCCCCCTTCCTTCGTTCCTTTCGCATTTTTCCAGTCATAATAAATGTTCGAGTTGTGCGGTTTTCAATTCCGCTAAGATGTTTCCCTCGGCTCGTAAAACAAGGTCATAATCTACATTACTTCAGACTTTGATCTGGTACTCTTGAAAAATTTCGTCGTACTTGACACTCCCATGACGTCAATGATCAGGGTCAAGAGGACTCCAATTCGATTGTCTATCTCCACCTGGGACTACTGAACTTTATTGTGTTTTCCGTATCGAGCTTGTCTGACGAGCCCAGCACCAGATCCTCCAAATCAATGACCTCCGTATAAAACAGCAGACTGGACAATTCAGTCCTTGCAAAAAACAATGTTGGAAAATCAAAATGAAAAAAAAAAAAAAACAAAAACAAAAAAAACAGCAAGACAAAAACGACGTAACGAGTCTACCATTCCGACATACTGATGAGTTTAGAAGACTGATAAAAAGCTAACCCCAAGGGTTACAGATGCCGATAATGGCGCAGATCTCCAAGAAAGCCGGCAATGTATTTTTTGCTAGCTATCAAATTAAGATTCTACTTAAGTCTTGTGCGCCAACTAGAGCAAGTAAAAAGAGGCGCTTCCTTTCAGTGATCATTAGTCGCTCTGAACAGTTCGAACAGAACGCGGTCTACACCCATGAAAAGGCACCAGTAACCTTAATTACCACTTAATGTTTCATTAATTAATTAATTGGCCAGTCCTAACTTGATATTGTTGTTTTCGCGGAGGGAATTTGTTCTTGTGGAAATTTCATTTTAGTGGCAGTGAGAAAAGTCGTTGCAAGGAACAGGAGCAGTGTGTACTTGAAATGTGACAGTTTGCTTTGTGGAAGTATTTTGAACAATTAAAATTACTTTACCGTTGTTAGTTTACTTAAAATCAAATTCAAAATGTATATGAGCAATTTTACTGGTTCGCTCATATTGCAAACTATGATTTATTTGGCCAACTACTCCAGTAAGTTGCCGGAAAATACGGAGCCATTAGCTGGTGAGTACAATTCAGAGAGAGATCCTTAAGCACATATGCTGAGGAATGCTGATCAGCAAATGTTGAAAACTAACCACGAGTTTAGAGAAAAAAAAAACTTTACGCGCAGGGTCCTTGCGTTTAAAATGTGGCCTCTGAATGTGGTAGGTACATTGAAATGTGACGCTTGCAGCTGCGTCACAGATTACATAATCTGCAGTTCGTCTTCAACCATATGCAATTCGATTGTGCGGCAATCTGGCGGTTTCAAAGAAAAATCTCATTTTAATTTCGAGTGAAAATTTCATCATGTGAAGAGAATATAGGAAAAATTATATTATTGCCTTATGTCTAAAGTGTATTTTTTATCATTTTGCGTGTATTCAGCATGATAGCCTATAGTAACTTTGTAATATTATGCAAATTTTTTTAAACCCATACCGTGAATAATAAAAATGAAGTGATATTAATACGACAAAGTTCTTCAAATACCTTCAGAATCGATTTAGTGTCACACCCCCTTGTGGTTTCTGAAAATCGTAAAACTTCCAAAATGTTCAGAAAAACAAAAAAAAAGTAAGATAGTTCCTCAATTTCACATAAAAACAATCTCGTAAAACGTTGTTTCATAATCAAATAATTCGCGTGTGTCTCATTAAAAAAACACGCGCGTTATCAGCTCCCTAAAACGCTCCCCTTTTTCATTGGAAAACTGTTGGAGATTGACGTCAGTAGACGGTCAGTTCATGCCGACTGACCTTTAAAACTCCGATTAGTTTTTTTTAATAACTTTTATCTCCAAGTAAACATAATTGTTTATTTATGCATAATAAACAATTGGATTCTGTGGAGCTATTTTTGTCTATTGATTTGTATGTTTTATTTATTTTTAGGTGTTAAAGATATTAAATCAGTTTAAAGTTGTCTCTGATCGCAAACATTTAAAAATATTGTATAAAATACAAACAGACATAAATAACACTATTGATTAAAAAATGCATTCTATATCAAATACATTCCCAACAACTACATAATAATTATTTAATATTTTGATTCGCTAAGAATTCAGCTTGTTGCACTTTAAATTATTCCAACACATAAGAACGATATTTTAACCTAATATTATAATGTTTTCTTCGTGATAAAATTAAAGGATAATGGTTCATGTCTCTGATAAAAGTTCAAACAAATTCTATGTTCCAAGTCTGACGAATTTTTTTTTTTTGCTAAACCATTCTGAATCTTACAATTGTCCACTGATTATATCATTACTTCTTTTGGGATATTTTAGACGGCTCCTTTCAAAATTATGCTTGTGAAGCAATTTTGGAGTTAGCACTAATACCAAAACTACACCCATCTAAGTACATGTCCTTTGATATAAACTGTTTTGATTTTAAAAAAACAAAAGCTCGAAAGCAGATTTCAAGTTTTATAAAAGGGCAAAAAGTTTGTTAGCAAAGACAGACACCACACAGTCCACTTTGAAAACAATGGCCATAAAGCAAAACGATTTCTGCTTTTGAAAATGATTTTTGGTTTATTATTCTCTGAATAATACACCTTTGTAATCGGTTCGGAATATTTTTTTTTAACACAAACACAAATTTTTTTTATTCAGTCAGAAATAATAAACCCATATGTAAAGATATTGCAGCGTTTTTTACTAAGAAATTTCTAAATAACCCCAACTATAAAAGTGCTTAATGGTATTATTTTATTTAATAATTTATTTAAACGAATCATCGATGGTGATTTGTTGTTAAAATTATGTTGCTCAAAAGTATAAGAAGGGGAAACCAGTTATTTTGTACATATTTTTTAACACAAAAACTATTTAACTTTTGTTTAATTAAAAAAATACCAAGTTATGTAGAATGTGGTTCCAGGTACAAGCCGGTCGTGTATCTAGGGACATATGCCATTGGCGTCGGCTGGGGAGGGGGCCGTAGCAGTGACCGTGATCCATACTTTACTTTGTGATTTTATGGAATTTCATATTGCAAATTTAATAATTCACAACTTTTTGTTTGTTTATCCCTGGAAAAATGTTTATCCCTCTCTGTATTTTTTCCTGTTGTCGTCAATTTTCATATCTCGTTGTACCTATTAGTACATTAGTATGTGTTGATAGCAATAAGATTCCCTACCAACTGAGTAATATAAAGCTAAATATCCCTAAATTTTTCACCTAAACTAATATGTATAGGTTCGAAAAAAATTAAAACATAATATTTATTTTTCATACTAAATTTGCAAAATTATATAAAACTATAATGAATACACTATCAAACTATAATGTTTAAGAAATACAATTTCTAAAAACTCTATTTAAATGAAGTCTATTTTTTATTTTGTGTTTATACTATATAGTATTTGTCAAGCATGATCAATCGATTCCGCATTTCTATACACATGAATGTCCTTGCAACTGAAAATACATATTTGTTTCTAGATCCAAACGCAGTTCGATGTTATGGAGTCTATGGTTGTTTCCCACTGACTGGAGTGTGGGTATCGAAGACCCGACAATTTAACGTCCATCCAGAAAGTCCTTCAAAAATTCAGCCCCGATATCCGTTATTCACAAGCCGAGATGTGGATAATCCAAGCTTTATAGACATTAACGATCCTGAGGGTGTTCGTAATTTGGGAATAAATCCGAATGGCAAGATTTTTCTAATATCACACGGTTATCTCGAGGCTGGCGATAGACCCTGGGTGAGTATTTTATTGAAGGTCATTAACGTTATTTTTCATACCAACAAAAATATCGAATTGTTTTCGAATGTATTTTTAAAATAATTTACTGTATTTGGTGTCTGTAGTTGCGGGAAATGGCAAAAACTTTACTGAATAGAGAACCAGAAGGTAGTGCAAGTGTCATCATCGTGGATTGGGGTGGTGGATCAAGTCCCCCTTACGTCCAAGCGGTTGCAAACATTAGATTAGTTGGCGCCATAACGGGACACATAATAAATCTCGTTTATGTAAGTTAATCTCGAAGTAAGTTAATTATACAATTGAATAAGTTCGCAAATTTAACAGGAAGAATTGCGCATGGCAAATTTAGACAAAGTCCACTTTATTGGCCACTCATTGGGGTCACATGTTGCAGGATACGCAGGACATACGCTACAAAAAGATTTTGGATTGAAACTTGGTCGCATAACCGGTTTAGATCCCGCTGAACCGTTGTTTGGCGAAACAGATCCTATTGTCCGTTTAGACAGATCTGATGCTCATTTCGTTGACATTATCCATACCGATGCAGTGCCAGGCGGTAAGGATCAACCATTTTGCTATTCAAGGAGTTAATATCCAACAAAACCGTGAAATTTCAGGTTTGGGTATGATCAAGCCCATTGGACATTTGGATTTCTATCCCAACGGAGGTCTGGACAATCCAGGTTGCACAATGTCCCTTAAAGAGCACATGAACAATGCGGATAAATCAATTTTTTGGAGTTTACAACAATTTTTAGGATGCAATCACGTTAGAAGCTACCAATTTTTCACCGAAAGTCTTTATTCAAAATGTCCTTTTACAGCAATTTCCTGCGACTCTTATGAGGTTTGAAAGATTCACAAAACCGATTGACCAATAATTTTTGCAACTGATTTTTAGGATTTCAAAGCTGGAGAATGCTACAAATGTGACGATGAGGAAGGACACTACTGTTTTCGGTTTGGATATGACAGCATCAAGGACTACAACCAATTGAAGTCTGAAGGACTAACAGACGAGGACGATTCAATAACCGCATTTCTAATGACTGCTGAGAAAAAACCATTTTGCAGTAATTATATTATTTAGTTCCCTTCAAGATTGCATTATTCACAACAATTTTGCAGGAGTTCACTACAGATTGACAGTGAAGATGTCGACATCAGATGAGAGTGCAATGCATGGAGGAGAAGTTGGAAGCTTGTCACTAAAGCTTCATTCGCACCGGAAAAAGGAAACCGAAAAGATCTCATTTTATCCAGAGCCATTGTAAGGCATCCATTTCATTTTTTATTGAACTGAATTCAAACCGAACTATATTTAGTTTCTTTGAGCCCGGATTGATATACACTTCGGTGGTTGCCGGTTCAGATATTGGGGAAGCTCTGTACGCCACAGCATCCTGGGACTACCAAACGAATTTGCTTAATCCCCTCACCTGGAGAATCCTAGTTACACCTCGGATTTTCATTGATTACCTAATCATTGAGTCCATTGAATATAAAACCGTTGTGAAGTTGTGCCCAGTTTATCAAAGTCCAATTATTACCGGAACGCCGGCAATGCTGCAAGCGAAATATTGCAATCACGAGTAATTATTTGCGAATGAGATCTGACCGAAGTAACACATGTGATCTTAATCTTAATTTTTTCACATTTTATACTGTAAATTGTAATGTTTTACCTAGAGTAGTTGAACAATGCAAAAACATCCCTGTAATATTTATATCTGCATAAGTAATTTAGTCTAGGTACTCTAAAAGTGAATAATATTAATAATATATATTATTACATTTAATTTAAGATGTAATGTAGGTTGAATTATACAATATTTAATTAATTGAGTGACTTTTGCTTTTCAACATTCTCCGCAATCTGGAGATACTAATTGGAATTTAAAAATAAGTTGAACGTTTTATTAAAAAATGATTCTCATAATATTTTATTAAATTCATCTTAATTTATTTTTTTATTATTATCTTAAAAAATATTCACAGTGGAATTTTTTTATCAGCTGAAATTTAATCAATTTGGAATAATTACGAAACGCTGTCGGAATTTTTGTTTTGTTTTTTATGATTGACTGAGTTACTCCGAATGTAAACATGACCAATGTTCAATTCCGCGCACTTCCTGAATGATGTCTGTCGTTGATAGGAAGCAAAAGAGGATAACACCTACGGTGCTTGTTTGTTTTTTTTTTTTTAAATGATAGCTATGAAACATCTTCATTATAATTTAATGAGCGGTCATGCATTGTTGCTGGTTTCTAGGTGAACCGAAAACCTCCCTCAAATTCGTTTCGTGTTCAATTTAATTAAAGTTTTGACCGCAAAAACTGCGTTATGTCATAATTTCTGTATCATGTCCCAAGACAAATGGCCAGTGGCCAGAGCTCTGACATGTCCAAAATGCGTTCTAGACAATTATCACGCCGAAAGGAGAACACCTCGGGTCCTCGGGTTCGTTTTCAGTTTAACTTCAATTGATCTTTTTTTGACGCCCTGCAGCGCAAAGTGGTTAAGTCAGAAACACCCCTGCGGTGTATGCTCCGAAGTACCCTATACCTGTCGCTTTTTTCTGCATTTCACATTTTTGTCTTTGAGTAATGAGATGGTGATAATCGCAATTGAATAAATTACGCCAGCATCGCGATGTAGGGCGAAGGAACTTCCTGCGCGATGGTGTGGTGCTTTAGTTTGACGCGTTTTCATTTCGGAAGAGTGGGCTGTAGCAATTTTCGCTTAGGCCAATTACTTAAATTAATAAACATTACTTCTTTAATTGAGATGCACAAATTACTGACATTCTGTAGAAGTTGACGCTTTTTGCAATTCCAATTCAAAACAACTTCATTACAATACCTATATTTTTTAAAAAAAATCACTCTTTAAGAATCAATGTGGGATTCCAAAAATAATTAAAACAAAACACTATTAGTAAAGATAATGTTAATAACAAATTACAATTAATGTTAGATTTTTACAAATTTTATAAATGTTGAACTTACAATAGTTTCTATAAAAAATTAAAATTTTATTCTTTCATTTTAAAAATATGTCTATAAAAGATTGTTTGGTAACAAGGGATTGTTATTGTCTTAAGAATTTAGCAACAAATTGGGCTTTAATCAGTCACTTCTGAATAGAAAAATGTAGATAAAATTATCTATATTTAGTCCTTAATCAAAGTTTCATTATTTATTTGATTTAGTTGATTGCTTAACATTGTCATGGAAAAATAAGAATTTCAATTCTAAAGATTAGTAAATGCAGATAAAAGTAGTAAATTTTCGTGTAAAAATCTTTAAAAAAAATTACATAAAGTTCTGATAAATTAAACCTAAAATCGGGTAGAGTCAGATTTTTGATAAAATATGTTTGATTTCAATTAAACATGCAACCGAAAAAATAAATTTTTTAAATTATCAAAAACAAGAAAATAAGACAACAGCAATCAAAGCTTGTTATACAAGCTATAGTATAGTTTTAAAACTTGTTTAGGAAATTTACTTAATTTCCAAACAAAATTTCAACAGAGATATTTTTCTGGAATTATATAATTCTTATAAATTAACTACACAGGAAATATATAATTGATTGAGGACAATTCAGAAATATGTACCTTAGATGTAGTATACAGAATTGTTTTTAAGCGTATAATACATTCAAGTTTGGTTTTTACACAGAAAAAAAACTGTTAATGGAAACACTTTGCAAACAGTTGTTCAATCGTAAAATGGCAATTCGTTCTAGGAGGATCAGTCAACAGGATTTTCTTCAACATCATCTACAAAAGTTTGGTGTATAGGTACATATAATAAATTGTTATTATGTATTTATTACTATATTTAAGTAAAGTCAATGTCTACGTGTTTATGAAGAACATCAACAGTTAATCATAAAAATGATTCTTTCTTGTATGGCAACACTAAAGAGGTGTTGCCCGATTTCGATCATCTTTGAAGTTAAATCAGAATTTTTACGAAATATCATCGTATGATATCTACCTCAATCATCTAGTTAAAAGTGTTCCCGAGTTACCGTCTGGTCCTCGACAGACCTCCCATTAATGATGTCTAATTATTTTTTTATACCAACTCTTTCAAGGCGTCGCAAATGTTTGTTCAAACTTAATACACTCTACATCTAGGGTATAGTATAGAATATTCCAATGTTTGGATGTTTTGCATAATTAGAAATACTTTCCTATTGGATGAAAATTTATCAACTGCAAAAAGCAATATGCTAAAGAACTTTAGTAAATCGCTGCTGTACTTGAGCCGAACTTGTTGCCCATCCACCGCTAGTTCGAAGGCAAATTCCAAGCCTGAAGCTTGCGGCACGGTTTTCTGTTTTCTATGTTATTAATTGCAAGTCAAATATGCGAGAAAACGTTGGCAATGCAGTAAGATAATAAGTAAAATAAAATAAATTAAATAAAATTAATTAATTAAAACAGCACGAAACAAGCGACACGATCGTTGGCAAGGGTTGCGTGGGCATGCCAGTGGTTTTCGCCATTCCCGCGAATTGTGAAACCTGGTCGTGTTCCAGCAGCGTACACCGGACCGTGTCAAGTTGATTCTCTTAAAACGAATAATCATCGAAATAATTTTTGTGTCGTAGCTCTTTATTTAAATTTGAAATTTTTCGAACATTTTATCCCACACAGCGATATCTTTAGATATAGTAATTGCCCCTAAAAGGTGTCTTCAGCTTCTTTTCTTTCGGCCCTTGAGGAAATCGATGCCCCGACCTGTACCACCACCCCCTGCCATCTCCAGGGTACCGATCACCAACTGACTTTTATTTTAGCAATAACATGTAAGACGTTGTATTTAGTTAATTAGTGACCCCTTACTGAGGCAATCCGGTATTTGAGCTATCAGGTAAAATCGGAATAAACATGCAAACGGTTTGAGTGATAAAAGAAGAAATTGAACGGCATCGCATGTGTTTATTTAAGCAAATTTATATGCACGCGCTGTGATGAAACTGAAAATTATTGCTACTTTTTGTGCTAAATTACTGCAAGCGGAATTGCTTACAAGTTAAATCGCGGCCATAGCTTTGGTAATTATCGTGATACCCCAAGGTATTTGGCCAATCACAGATCTGGTAACTGCCGTCAAGGCAATAAGGAGGCGCTGTAACAACTGAGGGTACAACTTGCGTAAATTGGCAACATTCCTGTCGTACCATAAAATTGGAAACGATTTCCTGCATTGGCCTCCGAGAGGCACACGTAGAGCAAAAATATTTGCAGCTTGCATCTTAGTGTCTACGTTTTATGCAAACCTATCGCCATTATCGTTGGTGTCCTGTTCAACGTTTACTGTAACAAATGCAAGAGTATTACATTTTAAACATTCACGTAAATATTTCACGGTTGTGTTTTTGATTAAATACTCCAGTTCTGTATACTACGAAAATTCAGCTCCTCCTCCATCACCTTCGGAAAATAGTTTACAAGAGGGAAAGGATTACGAGTGTATGCTAGAAAAGGAAGTCAATGATTCCGAAGCGTAATACTGTATATGCACACGTCGTGTATTATGAAATTCGAATACTATACTATATATACTAGCTGTGTATGCTGTAGCTGAAATTTCTAGTGCGCCCTGTACGAACATAGTATTGAAATTCGCTAATTTTTATAAATCAGTAAAGCAGGTACTTATGTAAAAATAAATAAAGAAAAGTATTGCATTTTTTAATAAGCCCTAGTAAACAAGTGTGAGTACTTTATAATTTTCTTTTCGAATTTTTTTGATCCGCAGAACTGCTTGAATTCCGTGGAACACAATATGAAAATCAATACGCAAAGCTAGTGTTGAACAAAATGAAAATAATGTCAGCAACGGAAACGGCAAATTTGGCAAGTGTGGCGGGGTAAATTATAGAATTGAGAGTTGGAAGGAAAAATAATCATGTTTTACTGGAAATGGAAATGGTGAAAGAGTTAAATGATAATTACGGCATTATTCTGCATTTCTGTCCGTGCAAGAAAGAAAGACCAAAATAAACAATTCGATTAAAAGATTTTAAAATACTTTTTTCCTGTATTAATTCCTGTACTTTTCCTTCACTAATTTTTTATCTATTAAATTTAAATTATATAAGTAGCACAACATTAAATCTTTTGGAAACATTTTCACAATTTTTTTATTTTCAATTTCACAAACGTTTACGTCGAATTATACCTCGAACGCATATGTGTTAGGGGCACGGGGGAGCGTATACGAAGTATTGAAATAAGATAGTATCGATATATCATGGTATCAAATATCAATACTACATGAGTGTCTACTTTCTAGTTTCTACACTCTACGTCTACAGTATAAATGAAGCACTCAAAACAAAGATCTTAAGAACGAATGAAACCTTCGTAATTTGAATGTCAGAGTTCTAAAAATGGTTAACCAAAAAACTCTAATCTTTGGCTTGTGCAATGCTTTTACCGGTTTCAGAATAATAACCAATATAAAATATGTGAGTATTTTCAAATTAAATGGACTATGTTTTACAGTTTCAGATTGAATTCTTCAGAATTCTTTAATGTTTTCACTAAAGCGCAAAGATGTTACCGCATTAATCAATTCCATTTCTGATAAGAACTCATAATCTCTGGTAATCAATTCTTTTCATGTCCTTATCGCTGATGCAGTGATATTTAGCAGCTCTCTCAAATGCGATCCACAAACAAAATGAAATCCATTGAATTACAATACTGTGTACTTATCTTAATTCACCAATCCTTAGCGTACCACGACTGCTCACATTCAGAGTCCTCAGCATTCGCTAAATTGCTGTTGCATAAATTTCGCGCCGTTATCATCACTTAAGACCCATCAGCAGACACTTAAAGAGCATTAAAAAACCGAAACGAATTAAGTATTCCAAAGTTATGGCGTCCCCTGATTCGGTTATCTGAATTATGTCGTTTGGATAGTTTAGTGCCTTGCAGAATGCATTTCTTAAGTTCGGTCTCCCCAAACGGCCAAGTTCGCACTTAAGATGCTGGATTGCCCTCCAACATCCCGGTCCATTCGCGATCCCATACGCCATGCGACCTCTCCGATGCTTTTGGCATCTGCCTTTATGCCATCGGTAACTGCGTCTGCCGCCACCTACCCCCGGAACGATTGGGGACACGATGCTGCTTATCCTTTCAGTTGGTCTCGGCTAAATGGCCATTGCATGTATTTCGTTATCTTAACTGGACCAGGATGATGTACGCAATTTAAAACGTTCTTTGCGGCATTAACATGATCCTAATGAGTTTGGGAATTTCTTCATTATCCATTAAGCGATGTCCATCGACTGAACATTTTCTGGAGAAAGCTGTACAGCGAAATTGAAATTTCTTCATTCGCCCGAGAATTCATCCAAACTTTTGAAAGTGCCATAATATATTTTGGTTGTTTGAACGGACATTTATTGGGCAGGGATTTTACAACATACATTTTTCAATTGATAATAATTATAAATAAAAAATGTTTTTTTTTGCTTTTTCTCCTCCAAGAAAGGCAAAGAGATGGGACTATGTTCATCAACAATATGATAAAAAAAGCAACAATAAACAGAAAATTCACCTAGTTTAATTATTACTTTTTATAATTGTAAATTGCTTAAAGTACTTCTAGAATTTGGTAAAATTTCTTGATAAAAATATTCAATTAATATTTCCAACTTTGATTGATTATAAAAATTAAATCCTAGGATTTGATAAACATTATTATTTTTTGATGCATTATGCATGATGTAATTTTTTGTTAAACCAAAAGTCTCTTTGAATGATATGGGAAAAGGTACGTAGGATATAGATCCTTGTACAGCATGTTACCAAAAATGTCCTGTTCCAGAACCAGAATCACGACATGGTCCATTTCTGATAATCTGGATCCGTTGTGTAAAAATTTAATGTTCTATCTTCAATTTCGAAAAGGATATCGATTTCATTGATTATCTTGGGAGGAGGGTTCAGCAAAAACTGTTCGAAAATATTTAAAAGATCTCAATGGATAACACTCCGAAACAGAAATATTACATTTTTACGAGAGGCGACCTGCCGTGGTATCAAAATTTCCTTCTGTTGTGTTTATCTGCCAATCCAATCAGCTCCTCGTCCACGAGAGATGTTTAAAACAAAACAGAAAAATGTCACTGATGTGGGACTCGGCTCGTCCTGCGCTGATAACCAAATGCCACCATCTTCGGCGGGCACACTGTAATAGAATCCATTCCGTCTGTTCGATAAACATCTCAGTTGACAACGGTCTATGGGACCATCAAAATTATTTATTGACGGTAAATCGATATATTATCGTTTTCACTTTTTCTCGATGTCCTGTCTAGTCGATGCGACTCTGCGGTCTCGTCTGGCGCCTCGTGGCATCCCTGGCAGACAAAGCATGCCTCCCAACCACCTGATCTGACTCATTTTGAATGCTTAAGAGGAGTACTTAATCCATCGCCTGAACAAAAATGGCTTCGTACCAATGAGCATGGTTTCTTACTTTCTGGGGGGGAGCAAGGAGAGTACCTGGAGCACTTAACTTCGACGAATTCATTACTCAAATCAAAGATTGCCGATAGCTTGTCAATGGCGGTCTTTAAAGGCGACCTCAAGGGCACCGGACTCAGACTGGCTATAGTATCGGTGACTGTGACGTGTTAATTAATTCAAAACATTACGATCATTCTTCAGGTTTTTGTCGTTTAATTGGCAGTTTTTCATCTTAATCGTCTTCGGTCCAACATACCTTTGTGGTTGCCATCTGCAGACCCCGACCATACCAATGCATCTCGTTAATTGCAGATAAATTAAGTATTTTGAGATCTGTTTGCTTAGATTACATTCTCAATTACAGCTTTATTGATTGATCCCCATTCACAATCCAGAGATTGGTCAAAAGGGTTGAGTACGGGAATGTCAATAGCGAATTTTATATCTGATGCATAAAACTGAAGGTAACTAGATACCGACATAAAAGTCTAGTCCAGGGTGACAAGAACCAGTGAAAACCACTTAAAATTATTAAAAAACATATTTCTTGTATAACAGCAAGAAGTCTAATCAAAAGCATTAAACAAATGCTAAAACAGATTACACATTTCAAAATGATTTTACTTTATTGAACATAATAACATAAAAAAAACTGTGAATGACCACATTTTGGAACATAATTGATACAGTCGACGTTGAGGACCATCAAAAGCGATTGCATAAAATCAACTGCAACTCCGGGACTTCCCTTCTATTAGGGTTCCACAATTGCCGATAGCCAAACATTTGTTTGACATGAAAGTAATTGAGCTGCTCCTTGTGCCCTCGCGTTCTTCAGCGAACCAAGAGATCTCCGGGCGAGAGCTAATAAAAGGTGAAGCAGACAAAACAAAGGTATCAATGGGCGCAAATGAGCCTTTTAACAGGTTCCCTCTTTTGTTTGTTTTGTGTAAAGACCCGTCAGCATGCAACACCCTTCAGCTGTTATTAATTACGAATACTCAGGCTGTGTATCAATTTGAAAAGGAGTCGACTCCGGCCGGGAACCAGTTAAAGCGGCAACTGATCGATGCCGTCTGCCGGGTGCACACTTATATTGGGAATTTTTTCAACCAAACAATATATGAGCAGCTCAATGGAGAGCGGATCTAAGCAAATTGCATGTCAGCAGGTATTTAAGGCTCACCTGTTTCAGTCGCATGAAAACGCCGCACGCTATATTCTCAAATGTGGATCACGTCGGCTCGCGAAACGGAATGCAAAAGCTGTGCGTGATTTATTCCTGGTCAAAAGTGTCTCATGGATCACTGTAGTTGGCTGCGTACTGTTCTAGTTCCGAAACTTGTTAATCGATATGGAAATGTTATAATTAAACCGAAAACCAGAACCAGCTTCAACATTGACGTTAACGAATTTATTAGAGAAATCAATGTCGCAAATGTTTTCATTGGATTCTAACACAAATCGAAATTCGTTAAATTTAGTGTGTTACGAAAATAACGCAAATCTATTGTTTATCTGTAATCTGTATCTACATGATAGAAATTCTAATTCACTAGTAATCAATACATTTTACACGAAAACAATTCGACTTATTTAATCGATATGCAAAAAATCACGTGATAATTTTGAAAAGTTAAAACACATTTACATAGGGTGGCCAGAAAAAACGGTCAGTGTTTTTTTAACTGAAAATGGGGAAATTAAAGAAAATACTTCCTAATTTCCATTTTTAGTATAGCATATCTACATCTGGCAACACACTCATAAGAACGATTTTAACAATTCATATGCTGCAAGTTGGTTTAAAACGATTATAACTGTTTTCCAAACGATACGTCAAAGAGTCAAAACGCACTAAAAAACGATGTCAAGCAAATGTAGCGGATTTTATCTCGACTAAGGAATGTCCCGCAGCATCGCCGGACTTCAACAGTTCAACCCCTTAGACTTTTGTGTCTGGGGCTATATGTTAAGTAAAATTGGAAGTACAAAAGGTGTAATAATTCAAACTGCGCTTGATACAAATTTGGGATGAAATGGAACAGAACATCATGCGTTCCGCAGTCCGCTTGCAAACCGTTTTTTAAATGTTTACGTCTCACAATTTAAGTGAAAAAGGAGCGATTTGTGCTCTTTTAGAAATTTCATAATTTTTATGTTTTTATTGAAAAATAAAACATACCTACAGTGAATTCCATCCGTTATTTTGGTTTTTATTGCAATATACTTTACTGACAGTTATTTCTGGCCACGCTGTATAAGTGTATACTATGTAACTACTAAATTACCATCGCTGGCTGGAATATCTGAATGTAGTAGAAAAATAAAATTTATGTTGATGCATTTATGAATATAATTCTTTTTTTTGAAGAAGAAGAACTAATGTCACATTGTAGACCAGGACATTTCTTATTTTAATCAAATTCGGTGATCAATTATTCCGGCGGCGGTGGCGAGGTACAAATGTTGCATATGTGTGCATAGTAAATAAAACCAGGGTACGGAAACGCACACTCGCGTGCGCACTCCAAAGTCTCACAACTCATTTCCGACTCACGACTCATGTGCGTTTCCGAAAAACTCGTGGGTGTGAGCGTGAGTCGTTCCGATGTTGAAAACGCACACGCACGTGAGTGTGTAATTAAAAAGTAAGCCACCGCACACTCACGTGCGTGAGTAATATTGACAAGAAAAACGCACACGGCTCATGAGTAGTGCGTTTCAAGCGCACGCGAGTCTATACCGCTGCTCATGAGCAGCAGTATAGACTCGCGTGCGCTTGAAACGCACATACTCATGAGCCGTGTGCGCTTTCCTTGTCAATTTTACTCACGCACGTGAGTGTGCGGTGGCTTACTTTGAATTACTCACTCACGTGCGTGAGTAATATGGGTAAGAAAAGCGCACACGGCTCATGAGTATGTGCGTTTCAAGAACTCACGCATTTATTGCACGTGAGTAAGTGCGCACGCGAGTGTGCGTTTCCGAACCCTGAATAAAACCGCGGTCTGAGGCGCCTTCATAAACAACAGACTTAATACCAGCCACAATCGCAATTTGCACAGCCTCTAAATCTTGCCCACTCCGATTTCAATGCGAGGCCCTTAAATGAGAACAATGAAAACCTTCGCTAACTATTCAATTACCGACATCATAAAATTTTAATAGTATTTCTCAGGGCATAAAGATTTCGAGAGCCATTACCTGCGATCTATCCTCACGTTTGCAACCTGGCCACGTCGCGTATTCTGCTGAATTTATGCGTGCCATAAAACCAATAACCTCCTCACTTCCAGTCTGGATCTTCATAAATCAGCTCCGTTTCGAGGTTATTATTAAAAATCAACAACCCAAAGGAAATGCCCCAATCGTTGTTGGAAGTAGGGTGGGGCAAGGGAACGTGAAGACATTGAGGATCCGTAGAAGAAAAGGATTGTAAAAAGCCGTAGGACGGTAATCGGGGCCAGAGCGCGGCCAATGTCGAGAACCCTGAACGGCACCACGCATCACCTAATCGAGTGCCGCGGAAACACTGCAATTAGCCGCTCATTAAAGGGGTGGTCTGGTCTTGTATCTGCTTGTAACAGTAATAAATGCGCGTTTTTATTAGCATCCAGGTACCGATAATGAAATGTTAAACAAATAGCCATATTTAATAATTACGGGCTCACGTTAGGGGCGGACAGTTACCCCGCAGACCTGCGCCACCACTAACACCCGTCCGCTCACGATCTCATTTGAGGCATGTTTTACACAATTTTCGCCTCGGGCCGCCCAGAGGAATTTCGTTAAATTGATTCCGAATTCTTTTTTTCAAATATGCAAATAATAATTAAAAAGTAATCAGGAATTCTGTCGACAGAGCCGGTGGTCAGTTTGGGTCCAATTCATCTGGGGCCCGCCCACCGCCGTACAGCGCCGCAGTCCGATGTAATTGAACGCGTTACACCACTCTCGGAGGTTTTGTTATCAGATACCTGCCTTCCGCGGCGGTAATCAGCATTAGTTACGTGTGACGAGTTGACCACCCGAAAAGTCGTGTTGTCTCGATGCAGATACCTCTTATCCCGAATGATCCCGAATGGATCCATTTTTGGCAATTTCCTTGGAAAAGCGAGCGAACGTGAGATGCGTGGATATCCAGGGTTTTCCATGTGTGTTTCTTTGCTTGATATCTTGTTGTTGTTTCCACGGAAATTGATCATAATACAAAAACAAATAATCCAAGCACAACATCTTGTCTTATAAAATATGACTTACGTGACAGCTGGGCGTTTCGAGCTGTCCCTATCGATTTCTTCGCTCGTTAAATATGAGCCCCTTGGCTTGATAGTCAAATGAAGGAATGTGGCGATTTGGTCGCGTGGCCTGTTCCTTCTGGACCCGATCTCACCAGTAATCGATTGCATCGAGTGTTTAAACAAACACAAAACATTAAAAAACTAGTCTCAAAGTCTGAGTAATTTGCTTTTGAGTGATTTATAATTAAATAACATGCATTCATGTGAGATTCCAATATTGCCCAATGAAATCAGAATTTCGATAAATTTTGTCTACAATTATTTTAAACATATACTCATTGTTGTCGGTTGCTGTAAGTTGTTTATGTAGAGCATATTCTAACTGCAATTTCGTTGAAGTTAAAAAAAAAAAATCAATAATAATGAAGTAAAACAGAGAGAAACAATTTCCCCACCCTTTACTACCTTCCAACTGTTCCGTTTCTAGGAAATGAAAACAAAGGACAATGGAATGAGATATTCCTGAACAGTCCTTGAATGCAAGAAGGAATGAATTTGCGATTGCTGCCGCAAATGCTTTATGTTCACGCTATCAGCTCCCTCAAGAAAATTCCACTCAACTACCTACGCCGAAGCTGATGGAAGCGGAGCCGCATCAAATTTGGATTGGGATCAAGGAACTGAGAGAACGGCCGTCGTTTGTATCAATTTATGTCAATTATAAGTAAAATATGATCCAAAACGAACTCGGTCGATGGCATTTGGGACAAGTTGCGTCATTCACCGTCAAATTGTCGATTTAAAAAACCGCGCCACTTGCCGGAGACAGCGTGTGAGACAGCGACTGGACAAAAACGACTTCTGTTGATCCTTGAGCCATGCTAGCGAGCGTAACAGAGTTGTCAGGACTCTTTTTATTGTTCACTTCAGCGCATCTAATTTTATTATTTCCATGTTCTGCACCCATGGACATCTCGCGTCCTCCTCACCACCATCTAGGCGTCCTGCTAACGTCCAACTGACCAATGTTATCCATACTTGTTAGTTTGACTCAAAACACTGTTGTTAGTCAACCTCACAGCGTGAGCCACCAATGACAAATGTGTCGCGGGGAAGTACCGCATGGTAATCTGGAAACCTTGTCTTAAGTTGATGTTAGTCAAATTGTTTAGTCGTAATTCGTGCATATTCGAATGGAAATGATTTCATATCCAGGAGCTGGCGGTGTGGGTTGGTTTCCAGCAAGCAACAGTGCGGAATCCATTAAATCACATTACTTGTCTATTTGGCCACCCTCGCTCTTCAAATGCACTGAATAACAACTTCAGCACAACAGAAAACAACATCATCAAGTGTCTCTGAATTTCTTCTGTGATTACAACCATAAAACTTCAGGAAGCCCTCTCCCGATTGTAGTGGCACCCTGCACTCCATCGACATCCATTTGATTCAAATTTGATTATGGACATGACGCAGAAAGGGGCGACTGCGATTACTGGACCGCATCCGAAACCCTCTGATCTGTTTGCCAGCCGATTCAGGGACAACCGTTGTATCTCACCCGGCACCAGATCCAGAACTGGTACATGCACTTAACAAATTATACAGCTGGGAAAGTTCATCCCTGTTGTTACGGGGTTGGTACATGCACTTAACAAATTATACAGCTGGGAAAGTTCATCCCTGTTGTTACGGGGTGATTTATGGAACAGCAATCGCACTCGGGGTGAAAAATGAAAACACTCGGGGGTGCTCAGCATCCGAAACGGAAGCTCCTCGAGTGTTTTATGAAATTGCACTTTTCCTGGGGTGACTGACTGAAAATGCTCAAATTACATTCAGTTCATGATTTTGGTGCTGTTAACCAACAGGGTTTGCTGATTAAAACCCCAAAAAGGGTTGTTTATTGATATGAATGGGACCATGCAGCAGATTAAGCACTAACAAGGGATGCAGAAATCGCGTAAACAAATTAGCCTGATGGAATTTTTGACACAGGATTTCGCCGCTTACGGGGTTAAATTACGTCAGTGTTGATGGATTGGGCCGTGATTACAGGAACATTTCAAAAGGGTTCAATTTTGATTGTCTTGTGAAAATCAGCTGCTGAAATTATTCACCTGCTAATTAGTCCTTGGAATGTATTGTAAAAGTTTTGAAATTTGAATTGAAAATTTCGAATGTGAAAAAACAAATTTCGATCATTTCGAGCTTGAAAACATAAAATTGAGAATATTTTTCATCATTTTGAACGCAAATAAAGTTATGCAAAATATTAGCAACAAAAACTGAATACAAATAAAAAAAAAAAAAAAATAATTAATGGAAAATGTGCAGTCGCAATGGCAATATTATGAAAAGGAAGTTATACATACAAGGAATGCGGATATTAAGATTGGAATTGTTTAATCGATAAATAATAATTGTAATTGCAGTTTCATTTTATTTTTAGAGAATTTCAAACACAGTCAACTACTACAATAATTATATCAAAAAACTCTCCCTTTGCTACAGTAATATGTTGAATATGTTGTTACAGGGTGTAACACTAACAATCGATTCAAGCCGCGGTTGCTACAATTTCGGGATGAAATGGAACAGAAACAGAACATCATGCGTGCTTGCGAATCATTTTTTAAATTTTATAATCCACAATTAAACTGAAAAGGAAGCGATTTGAGCTAACTTTGAAATTTGAAAATGTTTATATGTTTTTATTTCTGGCCAGCCTGTACAATTTGAAAATTTACTGAACCTGCTCCATTTTTCATAATATGAAACAAAAATTCTTGATTCATCTAATAGGGGATGTTCTTTTTATTGGTGTCCTGCTTGTTGACAAATATCCAACGAACCCCATTGATTATGGAAAAATGTCTATTAGTAAATAAAGGTTTAGTAATTAACTTAATTGTTCAAATGGTATTTCAAGCACAGCTTCAGGTCTAAAGTTTAATATATCATCTCTTCTTTTATTTATTTCGAAATATGTTTTCTTTTAACAAAACAAGAACCGTGTTAATATCTGTCTCCAAAATAAAAAACAATATTTATTTCTTGATGAATGGTCATCAGACTTAATATTTTTGTTTGCATTCCAGAAAAATGCTGTTTATTTATTTCTGTTAGTCCTGTTCGACGGATTTTTGTTAATTTGCATTCAATGGAATGACGAAGCAGGCGTGGGAAACGCAACGAAAACGGAAGTATTTTATCACAGCCTGTACATTAGAAATGCTATTATTAAATATTCCAGCAATTTTCATGTGTGTTTTTTTGTTAATTGCAACATCTGTCCCAAGACAGTTTGTTTCGCGGTGATCAGCTAATAAGATATCAAAGCTCTGTCGTAAAATAAGGGAAGACAAATGAAAATAGAAATAAATTGACCAAATTAGAAAAATCTCAACGCGACCGATCAGAAATTTGCATAAACGTAATGTTGTTGCCGAGGGGTAGAACAGCTCAACATGTAATCTGATCGCGGCTCTTCGCGAGTTTTGTTTTTCATCGTTTTTACCTGACAAATAATTCGCATATTGCCTGTTATTAATGATTATTTACATTCGGTCAGGCTAGTAGGTTGGTATCATATCGCCTCTGGCACCCACCGCTTCATTTTTTACAGTTTCAGTTCCCTCCGCCAGATAATTCCGCGTATCACTTTCCATGGACCAAAAGACGAACAAACTGAATTTCATCTGCACAGTTGCTTTGGTCTCATTTTGCATTGGATGGAAAATGAAGCAGATCTGGAATTTGATACTTTTTGAGCTGGTCCATGAATACAGGTAAGAGATGGATTACGTTAATCATAACTCCTTCAGTCGAGGTTAATGCATCAGTCGCGAAAAACCCCTGCCGCTCGTATTCGCCGTCGCGTCGCTCCAGGCGATCATGAGGATGACGTTTGTTTGAGTTAGGTTCGCAAGACACCTAATTAGATCGGAAATTATGATTAAACACTTTCCATATGTCTAGTGTCAGACATTTCAGCAAATATTTAGGATTCCTTTGAAAAATATTCAATTAGATCGTCGGACAGCGATGTGATGGATGAACAACCGGGAACGAACGGCTATGGGCACTTCTGCGGTTGTCCTTGCAGGGCTACTGCCCAGCGCCGTGGAGAAATGAGTTATGTTCAATATTCGGGATAATTAAAGATGCCTCACTGCACGAACGGAATTTGAAAAACGATGTGGTGGCGCTCTTAAGCATAATTAGGAAAGCAAAAAAACAAAACGAGTTGCTTGAAGCAATGCTAAATAAAATAATGAGTATTTAAAAAACAAAGTAAACGTATGTATAGAAAAACAAATATTCTGTTAAGTAACATTTGCTATGAAATATCGATAGCCCTAACTATATAATTGACTTAAGTCAACCTAACATCTTTCGTGGAATTTGGCTTGAGTATGGTTAAGTACGAGTAGCTGTCAAAATTTTGCCAAACTTAAGTTCAACTATAATGAACTTAGGCTCAACCACATCTGACTTTTTTACATTTTTGCTTTGTCAGCTGTCACCTTGCTTATAAGTTGACTTAAGTTATGTACGGTCGAGAGCGTTTTGACGAACATTTTTAAAACTTTACGAACATTTACTTAAGTTGATTATAGTTGTAATATGTATATCTTGTCATATAATAAGAGTATAAAAAGTTATAACGCACTTAAATTGTCTGAAATCCATTCTAGTTAGACCTAATAAGAGTGATTGGTTTGCTGAGCAAACAAAGGTACCTGAAAGTACTTTCCATTTTAAACTATAAAACGTATTTGGTGGCCTGAATGGACACACCTAGTGAAAGTGAGATCCTGTTACCTTCTCATTTCACGATCTGTACCATAAATTGGTCGAAAGGTATTGATCGCCGGCAAAGACAGATTGAAAGATAAAGATACGAAGGCACAAAAAGTAGCTGCCAGATCAGGCTTCACCACAAGGAGCAGCCTCTAAAATTGAACTCCCCAAGAGATGGGTTAAATGTCCGCTAACCAGTGCGGACAGGTTTTATTTGAAGGCACACAAAAGCAATCATGAAATTAATGGCCAGAGATCATAATGATTTAAGGATCAATTAATCATAACAAGCGATCATTACAATTGGATGCGATCAATAAATCAATTCGAGTCACCAAGCGGTACGTCAAGTGGGAAAGGGCATGTTGTGGCAGGGAGTCCAATATTGGCCTATCCAGAACAAACAGATCGTAGTAGGATACCGGATGAAGTGGCTGGTAGCAGAGTGCGGGCCGAGGTGATCACCCTCAGTGACTTAAATGGTTACTTAAAAGATTGCTCTTCCCGTGCGCCACATTTGCTGCCAGAGATTGGTAGGATCGCAGCAGGCAATCTCTCTGATCGTGGCATGTCGACATGAAATTTCGTTTTTCATCGTCTGCATCTCTCGGGTGATCATTCTCGATCAACTCTGCTTTACGTAAGAGTAGTGACAGGTAATCCACGAATTAAAGTAATTTTTTTTTATTGTTTTTGTGTTCTCTAACCCTTCCTCAATGTTGAATTGTTTCATAAAACGTCAATCAACGATTTATTTGGTTATTTTTCCCACAGTATCTGTTTCAGTTCAATGCCCCAAAAAAAATGGAAAAATAATATGCTTTCTCTCTTTCTTTCTGCGGAATGAAAAAAACCACAGAATAAACAAGTCAATGGTCGGTTTTAATTATTCCACAACAAGGTCGCAATATTTATTGCACAGGAAAAAGCAGACAAACATTTTCGGAAAGAAATGTAATCGACAAATGTTCAAATCCACAACAAAATATCACCGATTTCTGTCACCCATTTGCCATTTTCTGGGTAAATAAAACAATCAATTGTGGTAATAAAATCTGCCGTAAAATGTATCGTATCGGACATAAGTTTGCATAGTGCAGTTTACCTGCCAGTAAATTGGCCACAAATAAAAATTATATCATCCTCCGCTTCGAGTGGCTTGCCAAGATCTCTGCTGGACCGAATGTGTTCCCGTCAATCTGCATACTAAGCGAGGAAACAGCGTTTCTCGGATCATTAAGGCAGGTAGAGCATCACATCTCGTTTGTGGAGTTGAATGAAATTCGTCCAGAAATAAGATACAGATCAGAATGTAGGCAGATCAACAAGCGATCGAGATGCTGTGGATGAAACCGGCGCGGTATGGGTGAGGGGTGAGTGTGCTGATCTTCACACAACAGAAGAATTACGAAAATTGGCGGAGAAATTACAAAATTATAGAGTTGCATCGATGTGTGGACAGGTAAGTAATGTATGACGACCTACAGCGCATTAGTGGTCTTTTTATGATGAGATCCTGAATATTGTTAGTCCGTGGCCAGGAGAAAAGGCTAACGCATTATCAACGATGCGTAACGATCACTTTGCAAACGAGCTCTTGTTTTTTTTTTTTAATCCGTTCAGCAAAAGTTAGCCATGAAGATGGGTTTTAAAAGATCTGAAATGGGATTCTTAATGCTAGTATGAAGACTCACAAAACTGTTGTTTCTATCTGACTAGGTTAGAATTGAAATAGTATGTATTGTATAATATGATACATATTAGCTGAAGCTGTGTGTTTTTAAATGATCCGTTGATCCGATCATTAAAAAAACGGTATGAGAACTTTATGAAATATCAAATTGAAGCTATGTTCGTTGTTCAGTGCTCTCAAATGTCAGACTACGAAGTGTCAAATAATATTATAATTAATAAAAATGGAATCTCAACTAAATTAATTTGTCTACGCTTTCGAAGAAACGATTGCTAATAGATCTGGACAAAGAATCAAAAATAGTCAAATATGAAAATATTGTCAACAGAGTTCACTGCAACAATGACAGTTTCTTGAACCAGCTCTGAAATTTCATATAATCTAGATAGATAGCTGGATCAAGGCTTTGTATGGAGAAAATCTTTATAGGTCATTAAAAAACCACACCAATTTTTTAATATTACATTAGAAAAACCGTCAGTTCTTTTGAATGGCTTTTATAGATTTGTCATTATTGTTAGTGTTTGCATTCTGTTTTTGAATGTTAGATATGTTATAAATTTTGCCGGCAGGACTTTTATAAAGTAATTCCCAAGCACCACAATACAACATGATGCTGAAATGTTAAAAGATGGAAATGGCAGAACCTCGATGTAGAATACTAGTTTGAAATCCGTAAACTATCTACAGCCAATTATCCTCGAGCTGACCACCTTCGTCCCTCGCAGGCGCACTCACCAGTTCCTTCCCACTTAGCACAAAATACGGAATCAATTTGAAATTGTTGTCGGCGAGACTGTGTAATCTGCAGCACGCAAAGTAGTTCACATGCGGAGCTGTATGCCTTGATGCTGCCGCTGATTTTCAATTGCAAATTCCAACTGTGAGATTTATGCTTCAATCTGAACCAGATAAAATAATAACGGCCAGGGCTCATGGGTAAAATCAATTGAAGAAAACCCCTTTCGGCCATCATCGCAACACAGCGGACCAGTCACTGTGACCAGGGCTCTCCTGCATCGTTTCGCGTACAGGGACGATGGGCTGAAATTGTTTTATGATACCGTCCGGCCAACATCAGCGAACGGAAGAAATACGACCATTCGGCCAGGTAACTGACTCCATTAGGGTTTATTTATTTTCCGCCGTTGAATAAATTTATTGAAAATCTTTCTCCAATGCTTATTTGGTCTTTTCAGCTCAAGGCTCGGCTCGAAATGCGCACCTTTAATGTGCTCTTGGTATTCTAAGATAAAGCAGCTTGATCCTTTTAGTGCACGGAACTAGAAACATCGAAAACAACGAGAGGAAGAAGAGGTTTGATCCCTGCTCAACCTCTAACCATTCCCTGTTTGTCGGCGCACCTCTGAAGTGTAGTCATGCGAACTTATTTTGGTGTCTCCTTAAGCCGCTGAGTGCTGCTCCAAACCGACTTGTTGTTAACCGACAGCAAATGCATCCGAGTTGTTGTATAGCAAGAAACCCTTATCATGGAGCACCGTTCAAGGATGCTCAATTATCACGAGCTTTGGCCAAAAATAACTTTCCGAAGAACAAACTATGGATGGATTTTTGTGGCCAGATGTGTGCACGTGTCTCGCGAATATTCGGACATGGTGGAAAAATATCCCGACGCCATTGCACCAAGGACAGCAAGGACGCCTGATTGGCTGCTAACGCCAGATTTGTGGCGACATTATCGGACGATCTTCTCTTGCCATGGGAAATTGTCGGCATTCGCCCCAAGCACTCCAAACCAAAAACCCAAAAAAAAACCAGGGGAGAAAAAGTTCCAGGAATTCAAATAAAATTAACACATCCCTTCATCGAGTGGCAACACAGAAATACCATCGACGATTTCTGCAGGAGCCAAAACCAAAAAAATTGCAACAAAAACTGACTGCATACTTGCATTGGTCCCGGCGGCCGGTGAAATTCGAGCTGAAATTCATTCAAAAGTTAATTGATGAACCAACTGAAGCCCAACGAAATCGCGAGTCTGAATGGGAGAAGGAATGCCAATCCCATCTGGCAGGGCGAAACGTTTTTCCCGCACATCAATGCATTATTTCTGGAGGGCTCCGCTAATTGTCTTGTAATGCAAGACAACTTAATTAGTGCACAATGCACTTTCGCTTCAGGTCGCCTAATTAAATCGACAACTCCAAGTGCTGACGCTTGGTTCCGAAGCGATCTTTTGGCAGCAAATACGCAATTGTTGTCGGTGTGTCCCTCATTAATCTTATCGCCACCAGAATAGAACTATTTAGCGAGGATCCTTTTGCCAACCACGAAAACAAGACAGGTGTCAAATTTTGGCTTTCGTACATGTTTTGTTTAAGAAGTGGGAAGATTATGCTCAAAGGAATGGTATTTTAGGAGCTGACATCGACATGATCTTTTTGTGGAATCCTTAAGAGTTGGTCATTTATCAATGGTTAATGTTAAGTGGATGAGTATTCATGTTGCACTCGTTAATTTGGCTTAAATATTCAAGATAATGGTGGAAAAATTATTCTCTTTTACTAATTTTGAATATTCGATTTTTGTTCTATTTGCATTTTACGTAAATTGTGGATTCATGACACAGTCCAAAATTTGAAACATAAAGGAGAATGGGCAAAATTGTATGGAGCGTGGGCTATTTGCGGCCAAGATTAATTTTGATATTTCTTGATATAGTTTAGTCCTACTATTAATGTGCAGAAGTTTTATCGCCGCCATGTACTTCTAAAAGGGATAAAATACATTTTTGTTTTGAATAGATTTACTATGTATCCTGGCTTATGTTCAGTGCAAAAATGAAAAATAAAAGTGTAATAAATAATCTAGAAGTATATTTCCTAAATGAAATACAATGTAACGCCCATACCAAAAGTTGTTACTAAGTGACAGTACTTTCATTTGACACTAATTTTATAGGTGGCCGCCGATAGCCCAAAAACGCCCATACTCCTTTCCTATATTTCATTATAAATTTACATTACAAATTTAGGAAAGGTATTATTTAATACCCTGGACTGGCCTGGACAAACAAGATCACTTAAACGAGTTAATGACGTCAAAATGGCCCATGTGAAATTCCTATATGAACTCGACTCACAAATCTACTTGCTACAACTCGATTAGACACGACGTACTGCTGTCAGCGCCATCTGGCTAGGTAGTAGTGAATAATTGTACTAAAAAATAATCAGCTCTGACACGTGATTTTGTTGAGGCAATTTACTTGTGACTCGTGGTTTTGAACGAAATACTTTTTTACAGCAAATTTAATGCAAACTAACGTAACTACATATAAACACTTTTTCTTTTTCTTTACTTCCTTCCAAGAAAATAAACTGATCGTTTTATCTAGCGAACCGATTTTATGTTCACTTTACGCCAAATGTCAACAGATATGTCAACAACTAGTTCAGTTCGGTGGCCGATCACAAACCGGACTAGATTACGTGACGTTATTAACTCGATTAAGTACTGTCGTCTGTCCAGGGTATTGAAATATTTGATAAATCAACAAAACTATAGTTTCAGAATATTAGCGAAAAAAATCATCTTAACAATAAAAGTGTTTTATTAATTTTTTTTTTTAGAAATAAAAAAGCGATAAGTCATTAGTGTCAGTGTCAGATGACACAAATTATTGTATTTATGATGTAAGAGTTCTAATATTCCTGCAAGGATTGATTCCTTGAATCTGAACAAATCTATGGCGAATTGTCGTTAGAGTAAAAATCAAAAATCGACTTTTACTTTTCAGTTTAAAATACCAATGTCAACTGCATTTGATAAAATTTATGGGTTCCGGTGATCTCATGTTGTTTGGCCCTTGTGACTTGTCTTCGAAAAATTTTAAAGTATCCAAAACATAGAAATTTTTCCCAAAATATTGCATGCCCCAGGGACCACCGCTGCCCGCCACAAGGATCAGCGTCAGCTGCCATCCTTATCACTTTGACGTGGCGGACGCATTCGGAAATCAAAGGCGATAACCGCGTATCATTAACGCGAAGAGGAATTGCCATTGCCGCGGCAAGTGAAGGCAGCCTAAATTACGGCAAACAAACCGAAAAAAAAAAATGAGCGATCGGAGCGTTTTGGTCCTCGAACAGATTAACAAATGAGCTTCCGTTGAACGCCGCCGGGACGCGACCCAACTTCCCAGTCCTCGGGTCCTCGGTGGTGAGAAGTGCGTGCGGATGGCACTTAAGTGATTTCCCAGTGGGCGAATAAAAAAGACAACAACCGGGTGCAGCGGCTGTTAAGTGCGTTTTCATTTCAAGCGGGGGTGGGTGGCCGTTAAGTGAATTTGAACCGTTTCCATGGAACGAGGAGAGGGGAAAGGAAAACAGCATATTGACTGCAGAACATTACTATTAGTGGAAGTACTTCTTGAGTGTGACTGCTTTGCCCGCGACAAATGTCCCGATGACATCATTATTTTTTCTAGTAGAACATGACATCCTTGTCGAGCACACATTGAATAGTATCAATCTTTTAGGAAGAAGGAACATCTCTGAATGTGCATTTAATAGATCGTTTACATTTAAGGCTGATATGACTGTTGTGACACGATATTTTAAACGTTGCACAAGAAATCAGGAAAAGCAAAGCACCCTGAAACCCTTCACTCCTCTCAATTCCAAAGTAGGTACTCATAATGTAAAATTAAAAAAAAAAAAAAAAAAGAGTTTACCAAACGCAATGCAGAGAGCCTCCCCAGATTCCGATAAAATCTCAAATAATTTTGCCTGAAATTTGACGCAACCCATCAACTGGTCGTCATCCTTGCCAACATCTCAACGCGGGTAGCACAAAGGGCGGATTAAGTACATTTTCTGTCATCCCGTTACAAAGTGAAGTGGATCAAGGGCTGCAAAAGTACATACCAAAAATGGGAGTGAGCGTAAAATTGCCAAGGGGTGCACTAATGCATTCCGCAGCCAACAACAATAACAACAACAACCACTTGAAACTGACGGTATTGTTCGGTCGCACATTGTTCATGTCCTTTCAGGTCTGATTACGGGGATGATAGCAACAATTACGTTTACTCTCGGAACAAGATAATCATTTGCCGGGAAAGGTGCATGTGTCCTGTAGAGGACGGTATCATCTGGAGATGTTTTGGCAACCTAAATGAAACATATGTCAGGATAATGCTAACAACAAGGAACAATTGTTATTGTAGATAATTTTGCTGTCCTTGCACCTTTGCGCTTTTTGTGATCGAGTTTTGTAAAGGAATAATATTTGCAATTATCTTCACAAATTTGCAGTTGCACTGGAAGAGAACTATGCACAAAATTTAACATCTAATAATAATATAAGATTTTTTTTTTGTGTTTTCGTGAAAAATATCTGATTTTAGAATTTCGTTTTATCTTTTTTCCAGCTGTAAGTACCCGAATTAAAAAACTAACGTAACTTCTCGCATGAGATCGAATTGACCCCAATTTTAAATTGTGAATATAACTAGTAAGGAAGCAATTGGTCACACCAATTACGTAATACCCTAGATGTAGAAAAATATAATCATTCTTATATGAACATTTTTGTATAAAAACGACTCATGCTTATATGGCAACACTAAGAAGGAGTTGCCCGATTTTGCTCATCTTCGAACTTGACCTTGCAATTTTAATCAAATATTATTGTACCAAATTACAAGTCCCTAGCTACAAGCGTTCTCGAGTTATCGTCTGGACAGACAGACAGACAGCCAGACGGACATGCATAAAACGGTTTCTTTTCACTTCCCAATCATGAATATATAGTTCTTTCTTTTCTGTGACGATTATTTCTTGGCGTTGCAAACGTTCGCTCAAAACTAATATACCCTACATCTAGGGTATAATAAGAAACATATATAAAATCAAACTTTTTTTAATAACACCTATTATTTTAAACCAAAAACTCTATTATTTACTCGGTATTTTTCTCCAAACAATGCTATACATCACACTTACCTACATACTCATTACAAACATATTTTAAACTATTATAAATCATTAAATCTTGGGTACACATGATACGACACCGGGCATTAATTGGGCGTTCGTTGTTGTGGGGGAGTGAGGGGGAGAATGGTATTGCTACTATCTTGCTCATTTTCCTCGAGGAAGGTTTTTTATTTCGGCCGGAATTAATTGCAATAAATAACTAAATAATAATAACGGTGGCGGGGATTGGGAACTATAATTGGGGGAGGGTCAAAAAATAACGTTACACAACAAAAAGTATTGGGGCGACAGGGGTATGTATTCAGACAACGAGATTCTAGATATTACGTACCTACAAAAGGGTTTGTACAATTTGTTGTTTTACGATTTTTATTTTTAGGGGGCTAAAATGGAATGAAAATGTAGTTTTTTGTTAAAAAAAACTTGGCCCTCCTAAACGCCACCACCGCGGTGTCTGGGAGTCAAATATATTTGTTACCTGAGGGTGCAATTCTTTTACTCACCATTCCGCAAAGATCCAAGTCCAAATATGGCTAGTCTTTTCTTGTTGGCGGCAGTACTTACCTGAAATTCGTACCACGTATGCACCCCCACGTTTGAGACCAAATGCACCCTTCCACCAAAATCAGAAGAGATAGGTAGGAGACTTTGAAGAAAACTGATGCGGTATATAATATATACTAAATAAATATTTTAACTGATTTACTTGTGATTCATGTTGGGGACAAAATTGATCATGGCTTCCATCGATCGATCAATGCGTCTGAGAATGCGATCTGGCTAAAATAGTTGATTTGAAAATGGTTCTTTTTTTCAAATGTCAAAACAGAAATTGGAGACACTTTTGAGACCGTAAAGTTAATTTCTGTTCGTTCATTTTCTTTTTGGATTTGAATAGAACTATGATTGAGAGGGTCCCTTCGCCATGCCCATCCAGAGATGTCACCACATTAAATTCAATATTCAATTCACATCTGTTTGATGTTATCGATAAAACCGGTCCACACATAAAGGACTCTGATCCGAGCAGAAAAGAGTTTCAATTTTCATCCCAACTCAACTTTTGCATAGTGGTGCTACCAAGCCTTCTTACATTTCAAATAAAAAAAAAAAAAAAAAAAATTGCATCGCGGATCACTTGATACTGATCTCGGCTGGATCGGAAAGATTTCTGGGGTCTTCCTCCATACAGGATGGACTCTCGTACACCTGAGATTGTGTTCCTCTTGCCCTTGTGTCCTGCTAGTATAAGGTATGTGTACGAAAACTGCATAAATTTTCTCTCAAGATGATCATCCGCCTCCGGTTTCCTCCAGACCTGCGACGTCTGTTTGTTTTGGACGCGAATAGCACAGCGGGTGACCTTTTGTTGGCATGTTATCGCTGGATTCTTATCCTTATACCTTTTGTGTAGAGCCAGGTTTTATGGCCTTTGTTCCGTGCCAGAGTTCGATATATATTATTTGGCTACGGGCCATTCTTACGGCCCATGAAAACGCTCTGATTTTCTGGTAGCCTCCACGATTTCATTGATTTCTCATTCCACGATCAAAGTTGCGTTTGGATAGGGTTGATGAATTTTATTCGTTTCGGGTCATAATTACCGGCAGACAATGAGGATCTGCGAACATGTGCAATCATTTCATGCAAACAGGAACAGGCTCTCGAGTCTCGAATCCTAAGAAATCAATATTTCCACGATTCTGTGCGCATCCCATTGTGGACCCCGGTCCCCGGTGAAAAGGAGCCGCTCGGAAAATATATTCCGAATTGATTACTTTGTGCAGCCAAGTGAAAAAGTGAAATCCCCGTGTCTGATGGATTTTTGATCCCCAACGTAACACTAGAGCCAGCAAGGGTGTCACAGGTTTGCCTGCTTCGGTGGCACACTCGAGGGATTCCGAATCGGCACTGGAGAATTCTTAATCTACCAACAGGCAACAGCCAAGGAAATTCAATCCTGATTCCTTGTTATTCCGTCAGAGGTTTTACTCTATTTTCCGTTGATGTACATTCTTCTGGGATTAATGGAAGTACGTTAGATCAGCCTTTTTACTATCGGTACATTATTAAAAATTATTTGGGCGGGAATTACATTCCGATGGCAGTGCATAAAATCGTAGTAAGCTGTTCTTGTGACCCTCTTTTATGAAGACATCATTGAGTTGGATCAGCTGTGATTTATAGGGACATTTATCCAACCACAACAGGGGGCAAACGGACCGTGTAATTGAATTGTATTTCAAGAATCATGAAAGTACAAATGTATCGAAACAGAAGACACCCAGGATTCTACTTGCTGGTCATCATATTCTGTTGCTAAGGTCATCCACCCCTTGAAAGCAATGATTTTCATAAATGTTAAGCTAAAGTTTTTAATTTAATATAATATACCGAAAATGTTTAGGAAAGAAATATTCTCATTTTTGCTTGTGATGTTACTCGTGGTGAATTAGATAGAGGTTGGTAGTTCTTATTAAATTTTATTTAGAGGTGAAAGAACGGTTGCTCTTACTCTAAGTTAAAGCCCCTAGAAGTTAAAAAAGTAGGGATAGTCTTTCATCGTCTATTTCCGCCTTTGGAGGTGAAATTTAAAAAAAAATCCTGGTACACATGTTTCTTTATTTGTAAACCAAAAGCCAAATACAAGTTTTTATGAATTTTTTTATTTCAAAAATGGCGGATACAAATTTTCATACAAACTTTCGTCCCCTATTAGGCTATTTTACTTCTTATGGTCAGGAATGGAATTTCGCAAAAATCCGATCTTAACTTCTGTGCCAAATTTCTTTATAGGTCTAAGGACATAGACGTTTGGTTTATGAGACAGTCACTCAGGACTTTTCTTGCTATTGAGACATTAGTGCAAAAAATCCCCAAAAACAACATTACAAAAATGAATAAAAATTGTTCTAGAAAAAAATTTAATATTTGGGCTTCGGGGTGCATTGGGTCACCATTAAGGACTACCTATGTGCCAAATTTTAATGACTGTAAGTAACTATAGATTCGTCTGGATATCGCACAGACAGACATACACATACAAACACGCAGCCAAACACTTCCTTTTATAAGTATTATAGGTAGGAACCCAGCAAACATAACGATTCGATATCGATGCGAAAACGATTCGTAAAAGCGAAGTAAAACTTCGATCTCGAAATCGTTCTCGAACCGTTATCGGTCTGAATGCGAACCGAATGGAACGCTAGATCGGAAGCCAATCTCGCTTCGATATCGGACAAATTTATCGAATCAATCTCGAATGATTTAGTGGTGTGCAATTAGTACATAAAGATCTATATATTAGAAATTTTTACGAAAAAGTAAATTGATATCGCATCATCTCTGCGAAGTAGAAGCGAAGAAATTCAATGACTGAAGTTATTCAATGAAAACACTCATTTTTTTTTAAAATTTATATATTATTCAATAAAAAATAAAAGAAACAGCACAAAATAACACAAGGAATTTCAAAATTCATTTTAAGTAAAATAAAAAATAATACACTCACTAAAATAACAAAAATAAGGTATAACAAACTACAACTTTTATTTTAAAAAACACTACTTTTTCACAATTGTGTCAGTACCACGTAAAATATAACTGAACTGAAGAAATAGTTCGCAAGAAGCTGAATAAAAAATCAATTTTACTCGAAGGACTGTTAGAACTTCGAGATTACTTCGCTGAAACGAAGAAGTATCTACAAATCAAGAAAACCACGAATTCTTCTCGTTATTTCGATAAATAATCGAATGATAGATTTGTTGTCGTCTTCTAAACTAAACCTCTCCTGCTCTTTAAGTCTTCGAGAATTTTTCGCTTGGACATAACATCGAGAAAATGTTTGCTGGGAAGATGTACTCTCTCAAGATTAACATTCTTAAACCACGAAATTAAATAAATTAATATTCAGTGGAAAAAAACTGATTTCTTAAGAACATCTCATAATCTGCGTAGCAATTGGAAAAGATTAAAGTAATGAAAAACTAAATAATCTAATCATACCTTGAAATTAATTTTAAACATTTGTTTGTCCATTTAAAGACAACAAAAAAGAAACCCCTCGAATGGCTACTGGTTCAGAAGTTTATTTCAATTTCTCTGTTCTGAGGCAAGCACTGCAATTATCCGTGGTAAAAGACAAAAAAAAATTATTGATACCATCAGAAATACAGGTAGCACGCATAACAGTTATTCGGCAACCATCCTCGGATTTCGTGTAAAAAAGGCCTAAAACAACTCATAATCAATAAAATTGAAATATTGCTCTAGGACCACCTGCCGGATACCGTATAAGCCGTTCTGGTTTCGGTTCAAATACAATAAATAAAAAAAGCACAGCAACGCATAGTTGTCTAACTCTGGAGGAGCCGAGGGCATTTATCAATTAATTCCTGGTACAAATAGGCCATAAAGAGCCACTAACAGCGCTAGTCTCTCTGCTAACGACTAACGAGCTGCGAGACTGAAAAATTTGTGAGAAGATTCTTCCTGGCAAATATCGGCCTGAATGTCTCCAGCGCAACAAGAGGCGTCTGATTAAAATCAACACGGGGCACAGGAAAGGTGATCTCGGGATATTTATGGGCAACGTGGATTTGAGCATTTTATCAATTAAAATGGGACACCCTGCTGGGTCCTGGACTGTCCAGGGATAATTGACCCCGAGTTCGATTGTGGATGGCCAACATCGGCAAAAGACAATGTTATGCGATCGCATAACAAACTCTCTGGTTGCGGATTCAACTTACGCGCTCTGAGAATTTCCATCTCGAAGAGCACAACTGCAGGAAAATTACATATAATATGCGAGAAGAAAATTCAATTTTTCATTTCCACAGGAGGTTTAAACTAGATTATCGGTCGGTGAAAAATTCGCCACTGGACACCGATGTTGAATTAGAATTTCGCAACATGAAATCTCTAGATCTTTTGAATTGATTTAAGTATGTAAATGAATAATGTTTTTTTTTCGGTAAGTTGGTTCTAAAAAACGACAGGCTCAGGGAGCTGAAAAGCTCGTGTTCATTTGCATTCGTGTCCATCGACCAAAAGAAAAACGCAATTCGCGCGTTACACCGACCATCGTTGAATAATGAATTCCATTTCCATGTTGGACCAATCAGAGTAATTAATGGACGCCTGGACGGAACAGCAAACTCTCATTTGGCGTGAAGGAAATTCCGGCCGAAATACACACTGCTGTACTCCACCGAGTCCCGTCGTCCCCGCCCCCACTTCACTCGGGGTTTAATGTCTTTTCAATGTTGCGCATAATTACGATTGCCAGCTGAAATTTTTCTTATGCTCATCCGAATCGTGAATGGAAAGCGAAGAAAACTTCATTTTCACAAATGTTCCTCGTTAGTCACGCGGCACTGGCGAGACCGAGCTCGGTGCTCCAGAAGACGTTGCCTGCCATTGGAGCAGTCCTCGCGGTCCCCTATTTTTACAATGCAAGGCAAGAACTTGACGAATGGTGGAGTCACATCCCAAGACACTTCTCGTAGATCAAAATGGCTCGAGAATTCATCAACTCCGGGAGTTTTTGTGGAAACGCGTCTCCAAGTCACCGAATCATGCGCTCCAAACAAAATAGAGAAGTTGCCGTGAAAGTGCGCAGGATACGCGCAGCCATTGCGCATATTTATTTATATTTCTTCTATTTTGGCAATTTGTAAGTTTGTTCTTAATTATTCGAACGATTTCCAGAGTAATAGCCACGTCTGTTTAGCATGTTGACACACGGTGCAGCCTCGTAAATTCTGCAAAAGAACCAGCAACGAAGGCATGTTGGGCATGTAATTGCCCTGACAATTTACGACATTCTGCGCTCAAGTCGCTCTTTTTCCCTTGCCTCGATCAGACGGCGATATTTTAAGGTGAATTTGTTCCCAGATATAAAACGGCCACGGATTTACGGTGACTGGCAACATCTACATTCTACATAGAACCAAAAAACTTGCGCCTTCGATTTTAGATAATTTTAGTTTCCATTCAGATGTTTTGGGGATCATCAACGCCGTTAAATATATCTTCACACCACAAAATAATCAATAAATTCTAATGAAATTTTATAGAGCTATTTTCATAATGCGAGAGAACACAGCCGGAAAGGATCTGTTCCCCTTGTTGCTTCTGGTAATTTGTCACAACTTGACATTTGGTTTTTTACGGAATTTCGATGATATTATCTGTTTGTCTACAATGTTATAATTGGTTTGTTGTTATCATTGACAATGGTATAAAATAAAAACCGAAGCGAGACAGCTGCACTTTATCATGTTTTCATTAGGAGGACAATGATTTAAAATGAAAATAAATTTTTATAGATTCATTAACGAATGTAACAAGGATAATGTAATAAAATGTCGGAGCAGAATTATTTAAGTAAAATTTTTCAGAGACAGAAGTGATAATTTCCAATAAAGGGACATCAAGTCCGGTTAAAGTTCACATGAGCTAGAGGCTAGAGCGGTCACTAGGGCCTAGTAGTTTGTATAGGGATCATTAGATGAATTTAGTTCCATTTACCTAGACTTTAATAAGGATGTTATGTTTTTGTTATTAACATTAATTTTGAATTAAATAAATGCTTTTGAAAAAATAATGGAACACGATTGTTTCGTTGTCGATTCTAGAAAACGGCCAGCTACCTGGAACAAGGAAAAAACCCACAAAGAACTAAAGGACAATGCGTTCAATACGGACGAGACATTTGTCATTAGATATCTATTATAATGTACTTCAATAACTAATATGGCGGGCTATTTCAATTCGCTGGGCGAAAAAGTTATGGCTGAATTTCTCCTGTGATTGGCTATTACAGGTACGAAACCGATAACTGCGGAGATTTGATTCACTTTATTGATAATTTCCGAAGGATTTTGGGGCGCTTATCACGGGTAAAATAACGAAAAAATTCTAAACCGTACCGTTTACGAGATATCCTTTGTATAAAAGAATCGGTTCATTCATATCACAAATTCGTTCGGATGTATGCAATTATGTCCGTTGATACTGATCAGTTTTCATGAACATTCTAGAATCTAGAAGAATCGAGGAATGTTCTAGAAGTATGGTATCACGGCCAGTGGCTCGTTTTGTTTCCGTGAACAATTAATTTTTGTAGTCGACTTGGCGATCTTGGAAAAAGGATCGAAATCTGTTGTGACATTTTTACTTGAACTCTAAAACGTCCCGTCGGTATGGAACTCATATTATAATCGTTTGTAAATCGAATCCTCAATCAAAAATAGAAAGCATCAAGTTTTCCTGAACTCTTTTAATAATTTGCAACCTAAGTTCCTCACTTTACGATTTAGTGATCTTACTCGTATAGCTAACCTGAATGATTGTCCGATTTATTTGAAGTAGAAATAAATTTGTTAATTAATAAATTGCCTCTAATCACTATAATTTTTAATTCATATTTTTCCTTCTGTGTTCCTTTCATCTCGAACGTGATTAGCTCCTTCTACGTGAGTGCAATCGCGATTATTGTAACTCTGTTGACAGCCAAAGCAAACAAGAATGAATCAATTCCCTGGATCCAGTGATTTATTCAAACTCATTCGGGACCTGTGGGTTATGGTAACTGGTGAGGTGAAAGTACATAAATTGTTTACGAAATATTCCGAATGTGACATCAAGTTGAATTAAACAGAAATTAAATTCCCTCCGAAACGTGTCATTATTTATTCCCGCCCATAACCATCACGGGATTATACTGTCTAGAATGGGATTTCAAATGCTCTAAACATTCTCACCAAATGCAATTAAGAATTTCATCTTTCTCCCGATAGTAGAATAACATTTTGGAGTGCCCCAGCGTCCGAATGAGCATCCGATATCATCCGTTCCCGATCAGACAATTCACCACGGGATACAGGCGCCACAACTACAGGCAGGGTGCACATGTTTTCACGTTCCTCGGTTCAAGTACAGGTGATCACTCACAATATCCAACCGGTCAACTACGCGCTTGACAAAATCCCATAAACGTTGAGAACACCTCGATCGCATGTCATTTGAAATATATAGTCAGAAGACCCATCGGCATTCGATCCTCCCGCCTGGACTAGGGCCGGTATGCATAGGAGATTCGAATGTTTTGTTTTCATGTGTTTGCTTTTGTTTATTCGTATTTTATTTTAATTTGTTTTTTATTTACATTTTTCTTCAGCCTCATCATTGTCTTATCGGGCAATGTGAACAGCCTTAAATCAAAATTACTGAAACAATACAACTGAATGCGAACGTTTGTCTACTCTGCTTACATTCAGCAGAGTCCCTGTGGTATATTGTAATGAAATGAAATTAACGATCGTGCAATGGTTCTTAAGTGTCGCGTACACGAGGATTTTTGCTGGATCGTGAACACAAAAAACAGTTGCCACTACTAACTGCGGAGTGTAATGAATTTGTCCACTTGAAATGCTAAATTCGTGCCCACAGTCAAAACACTTACAGCCAAATGGGGCCGCAAGATCAATATCAAATTGTTTCTGCAATTAAGAGTGCAACCGCGAACATTTCCTTGGCTCAAATTGCGTGATCGATCTGCTGCGCATGATAATGGCGTCGAATGAAGATGTTACAATTGCGATCAATTAGTGAAGTTGAGTAGGAGGAGTCGCGACAATTTCACTTGATTGGGCTAACTTGAAAGGCATTATTAGCGCAGTGGATGATTATTATCATTGGCTGCAAGTGTACTTGAGAATTTATTCTGTCGGAACCAATTAAAGTAGAGCGGGGATTTTTTTCAGTGGCAAGTAAGCATGATTGACAGGGTTCAACAGATTGTACCGATTTAATTGCTTAGTTGACTAGATAAACAGACATGAACAAATGAAAGGAATTTCAGAATAGAAAAACATTTCAAAATAATTTGAGATGATCAGTCAATTTAATGGTGTTTAATTTAAAATCTGTAGTACTCATTACTATTATAACTTATTTCGAAACAAGACGAAATCCAAATATCCAACGTATCGTCGGATTCTATAATGATCTTCCAAATTGGGACAACAAACCATTCATCGCGCTGTTGTTCCGCCTACCGGCTTTTAATTAAGACCAGAAATAATGCACCAATAAGTCGGTAAATATGGAAGCTACCAGGATGCTAATGACACGCTGATCAACGAAAACTAATTAAATGCATCCCACCTGCCAACAACTCTATTTTGACACAAATCGGGCATTGTTCCCCGCCCGAGCTCGTTAGAGGGGACCGCGTTGGCCAACGCAGCTAATTTATTCACCTGCGCCTAAATGGCCGTGCTATCGGCGCGATAATGCGCCGGATCCCAGGTCCGAACATCTATTGGCCGCGGATATCGACTGACCGGCGCGGCGACGAGGAGACTCTCCTGGAACGGCGACACCGCATAAAACTAGAGACGATTTAGTGACATCGTCCATGTAAGTCCGGCCATAAAGCTACTTCTAACGAGATAAGACGGCCATCAAATTTTCATACCGGACCTGGACGCGGCCCGAGGCAATTTATTCACTGGGAAATTGATTCTGATAGAAAAGCGTTTTGCTAACATGATTTTTCATTGAACGCTGTATTTAGCCGTGTGAACGATTAGGGGAAGGGGAATTTCCTTAAAGCCGAGTATATCTGGCAGTTTCCTGACTTAGATTTTTGTAAATAATTTAATGATTTAATTTCACCTGTTCTTAATTTTTAATCATAACATGAACTTTAACTATTTGATTAGAAGACGTCAGTATAGTGTAAACTGAACAGCCTTGATTATAGGTGCGTTTTTTTAATGACCTGTAGATCCCGATTAATAAAAAAACGACAGTGGAAATTTACGAAATATCAAATCGAAGCTGTGTTCAGTGTGTTCAAAAAAATAATTTATAATAATTGAATGTTTTATAAAAATGGATTGCCAATGAAAATTTATTGAAATATTATTCTTGTAGGAATATTTTGAAGACGATTTTCAACACAGTTCACAAAACTGACAGTTTATTAAATCTGCTCTGACATTGCCCACATTCTCATCGATGGGAATTTATGAAATTTCCCATGATCATTATACAGATCTTGGTATAAAGCAGGATCAGAGATTTGTATGGAAAAAAAAAATGCTTATATTGCTCGCCGCCATTTTTGAAAAGATTCTGGACCGTACTAAAAAATTATTTTTGCAAGGTTTCATTTTATGGTATTCAGATCTGCAGATTATACTAAAGCCGTTCGTCAGATTTTATTTGTTATTTACAAAAGGTAGGGATGAAATCGATTATCTTAAGTATCGATGGTGACGAGCACGATAGTATTGTATACGTCAATAGTCACTATTCGCATAGGCGGTTTTGAGTTGATCATCGATGGCTTCATTCGATGTTCTATTCCTACTAGTTAGTTACTAGAGTTAGTGACGTCATAATGACGTGGTCCATGTAAAATTTTCTATATGAACTCGCCTTACAAATTTACCCGTTACAGCTCGATTAGAGTCGATATACTGCTGTCAGCGTCGCTACATAGTAGTGAACAGTTGTACTAAAAAGTAATCAGCTGTGGAATGTCATTTTGTTGTTTTTCGCGCTTTTAGACGAAATATTTCTTTACATTATTTCTTTAAATTTTCTTTCTACTACAAAACTGTTAACAAAAATACACGAATGTAGTTGCTGAAAGAAAAATTGGCAATTGCTCAAAAAGTTACTCATTGCAGTTAGCTGCACCAAACAATGCGGTAAAATATCGGATTGTTCAAAGTGCCCCGAAAGTAGTAACTAGAATATTAAATTATGTTGGGTTTTTTTGGCGCGAAATTCATTTGATTTCGCATTGAAAACACGTTCTTATAAAGTAATTGATTTCTAAACATTTATTGTTTCCATTTATCACGATTCATAAAATATCAAAGGAAAAATTATTATGACATTTTACATTTGTGTAGAGCTCATCGAATTAATAAATTTTGTGGGTATTGTTTGTTATGGCTTTTCCAATGATAATGAACAACACTTTTAAAATATGTTGAATATTAAAAAAGATGAAGTTTGAAACTGCTGTAACTTCGCATTTCCATATAAATTGTTGTTGTTCTATGTTACAAGAGAACGAAGGGAATGTGTAATTTTTTTTTTTGATGATTTCAAACTCAGGGAATGTCTTTTGTTATTTTTATTCCAATATGACGTGAATCTCTACTAAATCAAGATTGAGACACAAAAATATAAATAATCAATCGCCGCCGTTGGTAATCATTTTGCATCAGTAGATATATTTTGAATAGTCGAAATATTATCTGGCTTTGTATAGTTATGCTACCCGGAATTGAAATTGGATTTTGTTAACTGTTTTTAGGTAGTTTGCAATAAAATTATTCCAATGAAGACATACAATTAAATTTCACACACAAAAGCTTATTAAGAATTTAATCGTGTACGGAAAAATAATAAAAAGGATAACAATTTAAATATCCCAAACTGTGTATATTGATCCGAAGAAAAGCGAATTTTAAAGTTTTTAAGTATTTAATTTAATTTTTAGTATTTTGAGTTAGATGCTGAGAAAAACCATTCGTAAATGAGAAAACTTCCGAACACAGTTATGTTCATTGTTCATGCCGGAAAATGGCAAAATACAAAAGCAATTTTTGTAACCGCTATTTCGTGTGTCCTGCGAATTTCTTTTTAGTCATCCAGTGTTCCAATTAAATGAAACCGAAAATTTCGGACTCCTATTCCCGGAAATCCAGATGTTCTCCGGACCAAGGCATGCACGAGTTACGGCATTTCGTTCGTCGCGCTCCTTCATTTACTTGACCCCTCATTAATGCCCTAATGGCACTCAGCCGCGGCGCTCCACCATTCATCATCTTCCGGGTCTGCTGCTGCAAAGGGGCGCGACGGCAATTCGCCGCATAAAGACCGAATAATGCGGGGTGGGTCCGAACAAATGGCGGGAGGAGACCGCAACCAGATTCCCATCGCGGGCTACTGTTTTCCGGTCTGTGTTCGCACACCATCGCAGTCAAAAGCGTGCTCTCCCCGGCAGGCGACCGAGCCGTCCCAATGGGCGGGGCCAGCACTACTTAGACCCATCATGAATTTATGAATGGGACCGTTGCTTCAATTACGATGTGTATATACAATAAATGCGCAGAATCGCACACACACTGAAGCATTGTGATGCGGTGGTATTCGTATGTTGGCCTAGCGGTTTCCTGGCAACGTGCACAGGCCACAGGCCGGGGGCATTGCGGGTGCATCGAGCAGCAGTGAGGGAAGAATCGGACTCCAGCGGAGTTGGTTTGGTATTGCTGCGGTGGGGCGCCGCTGATTCGGACTCCTTGAGTCAGTGGCCTCTCGAACGCGGAGCACTGTGCAAGTTTGGTTGATCTCGAATCGAATATCTCGATCAGCGCGCGCGTGGCATCCAACAATCGCGGCGTAGAAGTTTGAGTGCAACGGAACTGAGTTTTACAATGAGCTAAGACACCCGCCCGGAAGGGTTTAATCAGTTCTGTGGCTGAAGGAACTGATTAAATAGATATAGTGGTGTAGTTGCTTGTGCTCGCGTGCTAACTAAGAGTGTGAATAAAAGTGTTTCGTTGCCGATCCCAAGATGTTGGTCCCGTCCGACATGATCGCGGCCCAATCGAAAATGGTTTACCAAATGAACAAGTACTGTGCGGACCGGGTGCAGACGCGGAAGGCGCAGATTCACAAAACTATCCAGGAAGTGTGCCGAATTGTGCAGGACGTTCTCAAGGAGGTCGAGGTCCAGGAGCCTCGATTCATATCATCGCTGAACGATTATAACGGTCGCTACGAGGGCCTGGAGGTGATCTCCCCAACCGAATTCGAAATAATCATCTACCTAAACCAAATGGGAGTCCTGAATTTTGTGGACGACGGCACCCTGCCGGGATGCGCCGTTCTCAAGCTCAGCGACGGCCGGAAACGGTCTATGTCCCTCTGGGTGGAGTTCATCACCGCTTCCGGGTATCTGTCCGCGCGGAAGATCCGATCGCGGTTCCAAACTTTGGTCGCGCAGGCCTGTGATAAGTGCGCTTATCGCGATATCGTTAAAATGATCGCGGACACAACCGAGGTGAAGCTGCGTATTCGCGAGCGGATCATAGTACAAATCACGCCCGCCTTCAAATGTGCGGGCTTATGGCCCAGATCCGCGTCCCACTGGCCTTTGCCTGGCATCCCCTGGCCACATCCCAACATTGTGGCCGAAGTCAAGACTGAAGGGTTCGACATGCTCTCCAAGGAGTGCATCGCACTGCAGGGCAAGAACTCGGCCATGGAGGGCGACGCCTGGGTGCTGAGTTTCACGGATGCGGAAAATCGACTGCTGCAAGGTGATTTTCTGTTTTAAGTAGATAACGAATGTCTTCTTTGTGCGAATGTCTCGTCCCGCGCATATTTCCACCATCGCTGTAAACTCTGTGCCACAGTGAAGCCGATTTCATTTTCCACGGCTTTTTATATATTCTATCACTCAATTTTCCTAATTTTGGTAAAAAACTAAACAAAATTTCTAACGGATGGAATCGAAGGGAACGAGTCTGAATTGGCCAATGCCCGGAATCCCGTCGGAACGGGATTTGTTTCCAGTGCACTTTGAATGTGGGAAATGGGAACACTGTTTAGTTAAGCTTAAAGGCAGACTAACTGGAATTGGAATTGATAATTGCAAGAGTGGTATGAATAATTTTCTGTAGCTACCGCTTGCATCCTTTTCCGATGGTGTCTGTGAATTTGTTTGAGAATTTATCATGAATTGTTGTTTTCTTTTGGGTGAATTTCAGTGCACAGATGAATTTAGTGTCAAGAAAATGTTTTTAAATCTCCAAATTGTAAGATGAATTCGGTTTCCACCGAATTGCATTTAGCAGCAACATTTTGAGGACATAGTTAACTATACCATGACGAAATTCTATTGATGTAGTAAATTATACAATAGAATTCCACGAAAATTGAGAGTGAATTTCTAATTTCCAAATTGATTTTTAAGATTTATCTTTTAATCTTAAACACATTGTTTAAAACGTATTTTAAAAAGCGGCCAAGTGCGAGTCGGACTCGCGCACAAAGGATTCCGTACCTCAAAAATAGGTAAAAAATGGCGTTTTTTGGGAACAAGTTTACAATACGGAACACCCAGAAGGAAGTCGCAGATTTTAATGAAATTTTGTATGGACATGTATTTTGGCCTAAAAGTGACGAATTCGGAGGAATTTCTAAGGAATTCCGTTTAGTTTTGGAAATATTTAACCTCAAAAATGTTAAAATGTCATGTCACTTCAACCCGTTTTACAACATTTTACCACATTTGTTTCATACAAAATTTACACTAAAATAATTAAAAAACATTTTTACACTTATTAATCCTATTTTAATTCTTTTCTAATCTGAAAAAGAAGGATAAAATCATTAATTAAAAATTTGTTTACTTACTTGAGAAGTTTGACAGTTTTTCGCTCTCAGTTATCGCAATTGCAACATCGTGCTGATTTGAGTTCGTTCGTCACAAATGTAAGTTATCGACAAGCACGCATAATGATGAATATAAATTCTCTAACTTAAATAGCAAAATTTGTATAAAAGTTACATTCTTGGCGAACGCAATCAAATCAGCACGATGTGCCAACAGACAGCGCAAAACTGTCAACCTTCTCAAGTAAGTAAACAAATTTTTCATTAATGATTTTATCCTTCTTTTTCAGATTAGAAAAGAATTAAAATAGGATTAATAAGTGTAGAAACGTTTTTTAGTTATTTTAGTGTAAATTTTGTGTGAGACAAATGTGTTAAAATGTTGTAAAACAGGTTGAAGTGACATGACATTTTAACATTTTTGAGGTCAAATATTTCTAAAACTAAACGGAATTCCTAAAAAATTCCTCCGGATTCGTCACTTTTAGGCCAAAATACATGTCCATACAAAATTTCATTAAAATTGGCAGCTTCCTTCTGGGTTTTCCGTATTGTAAACTTAAGCCGTTTTTTGTATGGGAGCTCCCCTTAAATATTTATTTTATTTTAATTTTATTATTTATTATTAAAGTAAAAATACAACTGAGTATTTTGTGAATATTTCAAGTGCCTACCTGTTGCCATTATTGATATCGAGCAAAAAACGGCAAAAAAATCGTGTTTGTTGTATGGGAGCCCGCCTTAAATATTTATTTTATTTTGTTTTTAGTATTTGTTGTTTTAGCGGCAACAGAAATACATAATTTGTGAAAATTTCAACTGTCTACCTATCGCAGTTCTTGAGATACAGCTTGGTGACAGAGAGACGGACGGATGGACAGACAGCGAAGTCTTAGTAATAGGGTCCAGTTTTTACCCTTTGGGTACCGAACCCTAAAAACGAAGCAAACATTGATTTATAGAAAGTTTTTCTTTTAAGTTATAAAAATATTTAAAAGCGGTTCGCTTCTTTTGCTCCACCCTGTAATACGATTAAAAGAAGCCATTACTTGATGAATCGATATTTTCGTGGAAAACGTGGAATAAATTAAAAAAATTAAAATAGGTAAAACAACAAGGAATTTGCAATCGTATAAAGAATGCTTTAAGTTCATAGAATTAATTAACGTCGCCGGTCAATTGTTCAGCCGGAGGAGGTTCGTGTAGGTACTTAAGCAACCCTTTTACCGAAGCATATTAGTTTAATCACCGTATTAAGTGCGCATTGTTCTTCGCTGTTGCTGGAATTTGTGCCAGAATAATTTAACGCGAAACGCAATCAAAAAGGGTTCTGCAGTAAATCATTCCTATACTCTTAAATTTGCAGAAACAATTAGCAATAATGGTAGAGCAATGTTTTAATGCTGCTTTACTTATTAAACATTCATAATTTTCGTTGTCAAATTTATTTATAAGGTATAATGGTGTTTGATTCTACTGTGATCGCGCATTAATTTTCAATTGTACAACTGAATGCATATCGCTGTTAATTTCCACTGCGTATTTAATAGAGATGTCAAAAAACATTTAATAATCCATTATTCATTCTAGTCGCAATAAGTATATCGCAATTAAATTGATGCAAAATAATCGATTAATCAGTCATTTTTTTCATATTTTACTAGAACACGTAATTGTTTTTTTAAGTTCTATTATACGATTTCTAGAACAAAAGTTATCTAAACTTAGAAACAAGGAAGGTACGATTGTACCTATAGGTATACTTGATGACGAGGGTTACTGGACTGTGCATACTGCATAAGTTGTATTAGAAGGAACATTCCCATTGCGAAATAAAGTAATCGATTAGAATGTTTTCATGTACTTTTAACGGGAAAAATGTAACCTAATATAAAAGGAGAAATGAAAATGCGAAACGGAAGGAACAACAGACGAAAGTTTGAGGTAGAAAGTAGCTCATGTCGCTTACCGCCCTTTAGCCTTGACAACGCAATATAAAATTAATCGATATTGCATTACAAAAGGATCCATTTCACGTATTATTCTGCATCGACTGCGAATTACAGAGAAAAGGAATTATCTCATAACATTGGATGACCAAATTTATGATCGCAAAACAGTCGATTAATCGTCGATTAATCAAAACGAAAGTTATCAAATGATTAATCGATTAATTTAAATCATATTAATCGATTATTTCAGGTTTTCGATTAATTTTATAAAATTTAAAATTTTCGTCATTCTTGACGGGTCATCACCTAATATCGTTCATCATGCTTCATTTGCTTCCGGCGTTCGCGATTGCTTCGAGCAAGCATCGGACCACTTGGGAGTCGCAAGGGCGACGCACTTGACTTTTTATGCTTTTTTTTTTTGGAGCAATAATCGTGATTATCACAATACAGATATATATATATATATATATAAAAAACTATTCAAATGTTTCTAACATTTTTATCGAAATTCCTAAATTCCTGCACTGTTTAAAGGAGTAAAAATAGATGAACATTAATTTTTGTTATAACTTTACATTTTTGATTCTTTATTATTATATGTTCTTTTTGTAATTTGCACTTTCTTCCTTTTTTAGAGACAATTTTTAAAAGTAGAACGCAAATAAAGTAAACGGAAATAACTTTTTAAAACATTTAATTTTCAAAGGTCACGGAGCACTTGAGTATGGAAATCATACGCACCAAGGACATGATCGAAATATAGCAAAATGTGTTGACATATATCTATTTAGTTTAGTCTTAGTCGCATTATAGTGGGTAACGGGAATCTTGTAAAAATTTAAAAAGTACTTTTCCTAAGACCATTTGTGACCCTCGGATTTTGTACCTTTCGTGTCAGAAAACAACTTTTAGAAGCACTATTATTAATTTTAAATTGTTGTAGGGACGATATATAAAAGGACCATAAGTACATAACCCCATATTATTTTTTATCGCAACTACAGATGACGAAGGAAATTAATTAAAAAAGATCAAAGATGACTTGATTTTATGATAATTTTTGTTGTATGCACAGTGCCGAACGCTATCATTTTTGCGTTATTATTAAAGATTTTATCCATTCCTTCTGTGATAAAAACTTCATAGACATTGTCATCGACAACGAGTCTATCTGTTAAGCTTTAGCCCGATTGGATGACGGGAAGTGTGTTAATTAGACGTCGAAAAATTTGCCTAAACAGCACAAGTTTTTGCGAAATTAAAATAGATGAATTAAAAAAGAAAACGTTCATAACTTTTTTTCCCAATCGATTTAAAAAATAATAATTAAATATCATGAAAGGTTATATTATTTTGTTTGATTTAAAATGTCCACCACTTTTCGTAAAGCGGGTCATATTTGCCCAATGATCTTTAAAAAAAAATATGTTGAGAAAATTTATATTTTAATATTAAAATAATTAAAGTCCTGTTCAAAATTGCATTTCGTTATTCTGTGAAGTAAATTCGATATTTCCATTATAACAATTCAATTAAAGTTTTCTCTCCGTTTCAAAGTTTATGAACAATTATTGTATGCATAGTTTGTCGGACAATAACCGCCAACTATACCAAAAGTTCATGCGCGAAGAACTGAAATTCAAAATTTCAACTCAGTCGGTCGAATGCAGTTCGAGAGAACTTTTAAACCGTTTTTAAAAACAGCTTTTTAAACTTTAATATTGAACAACATTCAAATTTCAAAGTCATGATGTCGTTCAAGCAAACGTTGAATACAAAGTGATATTCATGCAAAAGAGATCTGCGATAATATATCTTCTGAATCACTGTTATTAATTATGTTTTGAAGATTTCCAAAGTAATCGAAGAATTTCGGGAAAGCCTTATACAAGGACATTTGTACTTATTGTGCTTATATTGTAATCTATAACAGATAGTACAAATTTAAATAGAAAAATTAAAATTCCAAAGTTTTTGTCTTTCTTTAATTTTATTAGGTATATGAACAATTTTGACAATTTTTGATTGATATAGATACAAAAACAAAACAAATTTCCTTTTCATATACGTATTTTTAATAAATTGGAGTGAATTTTTAATTTACCACGAAGGCACATTTATGACAGATTTTGTATTTTAAAATATTTAGAATCAACTTTTAAATTTCAAAGAAATTATTGAAAAATGCTTTTGCATAGAATCATCACACCAGGCAACGCGATTTACCAATACATAGAATGGAAGTCCAATTGAGTTGTGCTAATTGTTATTTGGTGTTTTAAATTCATCTAAAGAAATGTATAAATGCTACTTTGATGTAGAGTTCGTGTTTGCAGCACTTTTAAACAACATTTGTCAGTTAAGACAGCAAACAAAATTAAAAAACAATTTTCATAAAATGTGATTGTTGTAATTAGTATTGAAAATTTTTCTTGTTACTTCAGTCGGAATGAATTTTTGGTTTATTTATTAAACAACTGCAAGAGTACATCGCATTTAAGAATTCGCTCATTCACAACATTAATTTTTTAAGCGATTTCTTTTGATGTTATATCTTTGAAATGGTTTTTTCGTAGTTACAATTAATTTTTGAGTTTCGCATTTTGCATGTTAAAAGTTGAAGGAATATATTTATGAATACCTCAAGACAGTTGTCTTCTTCTATTACGTTCTTCATAATTGCTTGCAAGTCTCTTATTTACTCAAAATCCTCGAATTTAGACAAGACCGAGAAATAAAAACATGTCGTCGAAGCAATAAACGCGTGCGAACCTCCTCGAGGACTACAGCCCTCTTCATCCGAGAAACAACAGTGCTAATGAGTGCAATGAGAAGTGGAAGTTAATTGCATTTTTATGGGATCATCAAAAAACCACTTCAACTCTTTTAACTGCATAAACAAACATCTTTAATGTTTATATTCTGCGCATATGTATATTATGTATCCTGTAAACATTAAACTCGGCTCATTCGGATCAGTATTTTTGGGGAATGTCACCAAATTTAAAGTTCGGGATTTCGTTTTAATTAGAGAATTTCCATCTTCATGCATTTAATGACATCCAGTAAAATGGTGGTTAGTGGCTATGATCATTATAACTTCTTCGACGAGTGACGTGATTTTGAAAATTTAAAATGTGCGTAAACAACGGAAATCAATGAATTCGATCACAATCCCGCCTCCTCGTTCTGCATTCACGTTTAAAATCCGGCGACACAAATGCAATCAGTTTAATTAATGAATAAATAAATTGCAGAAAATTATTACATTTAAACAAAATTCCAACTTATTTGAACCGGATCGACGCTGCAGGGTGGCGAAGTTGCGTTGCAAATCAAAATCAATATTGAAACAAAATTGGACATCGAAGTGTAAAATTAGTGAACATGTTGCGACTCGTAGGCTCAGATTTCCGAAGGATGTGATGTTGTTTTTTATTGAATTGGCAAACAAACAAGATCCAAAACGATTGCACCTGGCGATTTGTTGAGTAGTGCTGGATCAATATTAGTCAATAACGTGAGTTTAGTGCTTACTTCTCTCATGAGTCACAGCGGTTAATTACTGCACTTTTCATTTTCTAATCTATAGATACCAATTGAAACACACAAACAAACACATGTATTGACTTTGCCGAAGAGAAATTGTTGTAACATTTAGTGTTTCTTGCTATAAACTGGAAGATTAATTACACTTAAATACCTATTTTAATGTTACTCATGAAAATTTCGCAATTAAAACGATCATTTAACAAAAAAGTGCATATTTGTTCTTGCTTAAATTTCACAAATATAATGAATGACTTTTTCTCACTATTCATTCTCAATTCTCACAAGTTTTTAGTCTTCAACATTTCGTTTTGTTGTAAATTAAAATTGTGATGTAATCAAATCCTTTGTATGTCGAATGTCGCCATACAGGCGACTGGCTCTTACATCTCCAATGTCGCTTCTAACGCGGCAATTGTCATTTCTTTCTTTATTACCATTTTAAAAGTTATTAATCGGAAAAGGTTAATAAGAAAGCTAAATTGCTTACAAATATAGCGACTTGGAGACTATTCTAACTGAATTGGTTACATTTAGTAAAAATATAATTGCAATTGTGTTGTCAGGAATCCTAAATTCGTTAAATAAATTGTGAACATATCTAAGGTATTTTGCAAAAATATTACACAATCAATAGCAAAGAAACAGTTCAAAATTACTACAACATTTTCAGTATAAACAAAGCTTTTTTATGTTTTTAGAACAATGTAGTTTTAAAGCAGCAGATCCAATAAAAAATAATTTTCCTTAAATATTGTAAATTTTTAATTATTTAAAAGTGTTAATTAAGCATTTTTTAAATGATTATATTTTCCAAATTCTCCTTCGAATTTTTATTAATTCTTCAACATTATCAACATTTCTTTGTTCCTTGTTTTATTATTGTAATTAGAAACGCACATATACAATTTTCACTAAAGAAATGTCTTAAAGATTCCATAAACTAACAAAATGAACTATTTTTCTTATTATTTCAAAAATAATCGAGTTGTCTTACAAAAATAATTTTTATCAAAGTTACAGCAAACGAATTCTAATTTTGAACATATTTCGGCCTATTTGCAATTTGAAAAAAAAAAAAATTTATATGTAGGTAATTTATATTTTTTACTTACTTTTTTTAATTTTTCTATTTTATGTTGCAATTAAAAATACACAAAAGCATAAAGATTATCGAATTTGCTTATATAGAGCTAAAGCTGTTTCTTGCATTTGATACCTTCAGTAATATTAAATTGCAATAGAGCAAATAATAAAAATTGTTTGCTGTTGCCATAAAAAGAAATTAATCACATAAAATAAAAACAATTTGATGCTATTAATCAAATAAATATCGTTAAAAAAATGTGTTAATATTAAGAACGTATGTATTTCATAATGTATGGCATTGTTTCAAAGTTCTTTTAATTTTAATCATATAAGCATATAAGAAGTAATTGAAGGATTTGTTCTTCCTTTCAGGCGCAAGTCGACGGCGTTGCCTGAGCATTTTGAAAACCCTGCGTGATCGGCACCTAGATTTACCTGGGAATCCAGTCACCTCTTATCACCTGAAAACTCTTCTGCTGTACGAATGCGAGAAGCATCCACGGGAAATGGAATGGGAGGAGAATTGCATTGCGGATCGCATCAACGGAATCTTCCTGCAATTGATATCATGCCTGCAGTGCAGGCGATGTCCGCACTACTTCTTGCCAAACATGGACCTCTTCAAAGGGAAATCACCGGGTGCTCTGGAAAATGCTGCCAAACAGGTCTGGAGGCTAACTAGGATTATGCTAACGAATGCCCGATGTCTGGAGGAGTTGTAATGGAATCTGCGAGAAACTGGAGCGTGGTCAGTGGTTCCACTAATTAGGGCCAATTATTTATTTGTTTACCTATGTTTATTGTCTGAGACGCGCGTATTAATGTTTAAGGGTAGCCTGCAATTGGCTAAGACACAAGCAAAGATTTAACAATTTATTGTTTTTTGTTACAATTCAAAATACAAATCCATTTGTGACATCAGTTCAAAGATCAATGGAGTGTACCTGTTCGGTGTCTGTGTCAAGCTGCCGGAAATCCGATTGAAACTGATTATAATTAAATGCAATTGCATTGGGACCATTACTGGGCTCTGAAAAAACCACATGCGTTGCCAGGCTCCACTCGTGGTAGCTAATTGAAAATGTTCTGGGCATCAAAACATGCATGGATCACCTGCTAAAAGAGCACATTTAAAATCACTAAACGTTCAATCGATACCGTGGAGGTCTCCTCGGGGGCCCACGGAGTCTACCCACTCGCCCTTGCCGCGCTCCGACGACTCTCACATAAATTTATTAAAAATTCAAATCGAATCGTAAGACAACAGCTGAAAAGGTAGACAAGCTCATTTCTGTTCACGTCATTAACATTAGCAATAAAATGCCAGCGACAATCAATTTATCACAAAAACAAACAATTTGGATAGCTCTAGAATGACAATGGGGCCGGGTATGGGACACGTTGGATTCACCGTGGGTCGCCGCCCCCCTGTTCCCTGCTACTTTGTCCCTCTACCGCACGAATATCAATCAAAGCTGCGTGCTTCGAATGCTGAGCTGTAGCGCTGCCACCGCCGCCGCCGCGCCATAAGCCCCCGAGCGATCGTGAGTGTTGTTTCCATCTCGGACCGTTCCAATAAATTCGTCTTGAAGCCATTCGGGGCATTATTTCGCTTTTGTTAAATTAATATTTGCTTTTTTGGGCAAAACACTGTAATCAACTTCATGCGATGACGAGATAACAGCGGATAATTGCACCTTGTTGGGGCCCACACACCGTCCACAATGGCGTTCCTCCAGTTGCTCTTCTGGTTATTAATCAAAACGAATTGCTGACGCCACGGATGAGTCTTGAGATGGCAATTTCCTTGCTTTAAATAATCACTACGGGCTTTCGGTTGGTGAACTTCTCCAAAAACACTTCCCTACCACAATCCAACTTTATCGCGTCCTTCTTTGTATCGCAATTACTGCGGAATGTTATCAGTAGCCCAATCAACACTTTTGTCTGCCAACAGGTGCGCAAATCCGCCCCAAATCCAATCCAAACTAAAATTAATAGGAGCTGTTTTGAATCATCCGGTTTGTCACCCAACATCGCGGACCGAGGTTAATTGAATTTTTTTTCGTTAATTATTTTTAGTATAATAGTTAACAAATTTTTCTTTTTCTGATGCTTTCACAAACATAAACTTAATATAACATCAAAAAATCAAAAAAATTGTAAAAGAGTTGGTTAAAAATCGTTTGCCTAGTTATTTAACCTTTTGACAACAAGGACATGAACTCTTTAGGACGTCGATAAATTATTCTAAGTCGGACAATTTCTGAGTAGTCAGGTTACTAAACTATAGTAAGGAAGTAATCGGTCACACCAATTATGAGGTACCCTAGAAGTAGAAAAATATACTCATTCTATGCAAAAATCTAGACCTATATTTTCTTATGTAACTAAGGCTAGTTGTCAGTGCCTGCTTGTTTTGTATTCGCAGTTAACCTGCAACAGTGCAGGTCATTCCTTTATCCGCAACCCCAGGACGCGCCCTGTAGCGCAACACCAATGCCCAGGAAAAAGTTTATGTTTTTATAAATAATATGTAAATTGTATTATTTATAAAAACATTTTTCATTTATTGAACAATATTTAAAGAAAGAAATTCAAAATGTAAATATGTAGTAAACAAAATCAACATTTTGGTGTAAAAAGGATTCAGGTTTATATTAAGGCTTACAATAAGGCCAATTTGCTTATTCTCGAACTCAACCTTACAATTTTAATGAAATATTATTGTACCAAATTTCAGGTCTCTAGCTACAAGCGTTCTCGAGTTATCGTTTGGACAGACAGACAAACAATGTTTGTAACTAATTTATTAATCGAAATTTTATCAAAGACATTATTCACTGATCAGTGATCGTGATTAGAAAGTAAATTTTTTGAAAGATGACTCCGAAGTTGCATAAATAAAAATACCATTTATATTTTATATATAAGATAAAAAGTAGACTTTCCTCCATTGTAGAAGACGGTTGAAATGAACACTCATTGTCAGACTTTCCAAAAAGTTCATCCAAGTTTTGACGTTCTCCTTTCGCCACAATCTCATGGTGTCTCGTTACAAGCCATTCAAAGCGGAGAGAATTATTGCAGCGCGACCATTCCGTGGTCCACAAATCTGCTAGAAAAGAAGACTGCTCGCCACAGTTGTATCTTTAAGTTCAACGTACACCAATTAGCGAGTAATTTACGATTATGCCCAAAGCCCGCTATAGTTGTCGCCATAAAAGGATCCGCAAAGTGCCACCAAGTGAAGTCATTATTGGTTGATTCGTTGTCTCAGATCGAAAAGTTTATGGCGATCGTTCTCGAACGATGATTCTATAGTAAGCTGCGCGGTCTCTATGCGGCTCTGTCGGTTCGAGCATCACCGATAAAAACTGGATTTCCGAGATAAACCAATTAATAATAATCTCACGAGATCTTGTAGTTCGGGATGAACACATGTCATGCGTCTTGTCAGCAGTTTTTCACGATCGCTACGAATTCAGATCGCGATTTGTGGCTTACGTTCGCGGCTCGGAGCCGAAGTGTTCGGAATGGAAATTTTGTGAAAATTCAAAGAAATCTTCTTAAGTGGGAATTACTGCTTTTTTGGATTAACTTTAAACTGATTGTGAGAATCCTGAAGTAAACTGAGATCGAATTTAGATTTGCGTTGCGCATTTATTGATAACTAAACGTTCAAAATGACCATTCAAATTTTCTTAATTTTCAAATTAAAATACGAGAAAAAAAAATATGTTACAAAATTTACCTGCCGTCAGTCTCACACTTTCTCTGTAAATGGATTCGGAAATGGAATTTGTTATGCCTTAGAAAAAACGAGCATACGTGTATAGCTACAATAAATGTAGTACATGAGTCAGGAAAATCCGCTGACTCAGCTTACTTAAGAAGCAGGCCTCGCTGGCCTGGGTCACCATAAAACCAGGACCCCCCAAACACACACACTATCCACACACTAGCCTCAACAACAGGGCCCGGGCCCTAAAAATATATGTTTAGTTTTTAAGATTGGGGCTCGTCCCTATTTCTGGCAATTGGGACCGAATAAAGATGTAGGGGCCCTGCCTTACCTCACCTAACTAAACCAAACTAATCTTTAAGCTAACCTAACCTTACTAACTATCCTAAACCTAACTAACCAACCTAATCTAACGCATGTCTAACCTAACCTACCTTATCTAACTCTAAACCTTACTAACCTAAACCAACCGAACTAACAAGTTCAAGTTAATATAATTCACGGAATTTTTGCTTATCAGTGCACCATTACGTCATATTACATTAGTCCACATTTTTATACCATAGAATCTAAATTGTAGTGTTCCTATATATTACAATAGTTTTGAGCGAACGTTTGCAATGCAATGAAATAGTAGTGATAGAAAAAAAACTATATATTTCGAAGTGAAAAGAAACCGTGTTATGGATGTCTGTCTGTCTGATGTTTTTCTGTCTTCGGTTCTCCTGATTGGATTGAGATTTCTCCTTTACAAGTATGATGCAAATGGATCTGCTCCTGGTAACGAGAAAGGAGTCCTGTACATTTTTTATACTCCTTTCAAAATTTTTAGAGTTGCATTTCTTTAAATTTTCGACTTGTCCATTTCGGAAAAATGACTAGGTATTGCATGGACGATCATAGTCTTTTAATTTTCCAAAGTCTCCCTTTATAACATTTAAGTTTTGTTAGTTTTATATTTGTCGATTGTTATATCTTCCATAATTATGGTCTTCAACAATTCTAAATAACTGTTTAATCTTTTATTCTGAAACGTGACTGTGTGATTTGATGCTCAGATATACATTTTTACTGAAATACAAAAAAGGAATTTAGTTGATAAGGATACTACGGTCCAAGAGACTCGTAAACCAAAAGTCGGGAAAAATGCAATTCCCGTCGGAGTATGCAAAATACTCCAGAATAATATTGTAAATATACTTAAAATTAGTATGTAAGAAATATTCCTGCTCTGTGATTAGTAATAAATTTAAAATTTAATCAACTATCGAAGACACAACCAAATGGGGAGCCCGAGGCGATGAAAATAAACAAATTGGTTAAAATACTTAATATAAAAATGTAATTAACTTGTAATTTAGACAGAATTTAAGCGCAGCCCGCCAGGGAACAGGAGCATAAGCGATTAATTTGATTATCAATTGCTCCTGCTCTCGCGCGGGGAAAAAACTCAATTCCAGTGAATTAATTAGTATTAGAAAGTTTCTCAGTAGCATTACATTGTATTATATTTGATTTTGTTTTTTGTAATTAATTAGCTTTAATTAGCAACTCGACTAATGTTGTTAGGCAGTTAATTAAGTTATGTTTAGGTTGAGTTTTTTTTTTATCTGTAGCAGAACCTTTTGAACTTTTGTAAAATTTGATTGTTTTTTTTTTTTGTAAATAAAATTCACTTAATTATTGATTTAATAATAGGTTTTCTTTGGAAATGGCTGAAGTCAGCGAGGGCGGGGGTGGTGGTGTGAATTTTGAACTTCTTCTGAAGTTATGAGAATAAGGCAAAACTGTACAAAATGTTGCAAAATAGCGGTGTGGAATAAAAGTGATTTAATCCAAGTTATTTCACCAGTTGCATAAGTCCTTGTTTTTAATTTTATAGTGATTACGACTCAACGAAAAGGTACAATCAAATACAATTTCACTTTAAGAAAAAAAAAAACAACAAGCCAAAAAGCACTCCAGTAGTAAAACAGAGAAGTCAGTGTTCTTTCGTAAATGTCCTTGAGATGGGAAAGCTATCCCTAAATATAATAATTGCAATAATATCCTAAAGTGTCATTATTTCTAAACGTACTTTTCAAGACGCTCTGAAGTATTCCAGTTTCGCATCGCCTTTAGTTTACATAGCATCGGTTCAGGTAAATATGATAAAATTTGGTTCCACTCTTGGTCTGTGCACAATAAATTTTGCTCGCCCTATTTCTGGCTGTACTTTTCGAATGCGGCTCAAAGTGGAGCTTTCTTATTTGCGACATGAGTATTTTGTACAAAACGTGTCCTGGTGTATAATGCTGTTTATTTCACTATACCTACATAATTTATTTTATTTCTGCTGTAGGAACTATACAAAAAGGAAATAAATTGTCCTTTCTAGTACATAATTTTCGGCAATACATTATACCTGCAGAAACAACTCCTAATATACTGCAACCGTTACTTCTACAGCATTTCTATTTGCATGACCGTACCGTGGTAGGATCACCCCTAACCAGAAACGTTCTTATCTTGTATCAACTTGCATGGCATGCTATTTTTAAATTCAACAAAAACGTAGACTCATCCCTCACAGCCACAGCAATTTTATTATTGATGTTCTGTTATGAACTCCTGTCGCAAAATGCTCAATTTTTCCAAAATTTTTAAGGGATGACAGAACTTCAACGTTTTACTTGTTGCACAAGTTTTCCTTCATTGTTAGATAAAAAAAAAATACAATATACAATAGGACTGAATTATCTTCCATTCACCATCGAAATCTACAATTTAATCAAACAGAATTATTCTTTTATAAATAAATATTTTCCACATGGTTATTCAAAATAATTGTCTACAAATTCATTCTGTTTCAATATACGTACTTTGATAATATTATAGGAATATGTTTTTTTATCTCCGAAAGAAAAAATGAAACATTTATTACTCTTTATCTAAACAAATATAATTAATTGGTACGAACGTTTGGAAAAATGAAAATATCAGCTAGTAACTATTAAGTGAGCGTATAACTGTATCAAAATATATATTAAACTTTGTTTGCTTTGGTAAGTTATTTTTTTTCCTTAGGAACAGCTTTGGTTTCATTTCTGGCATTATTTTTATTGATTACAATTTCGGATAGTATTCAATTATCGTGTGAAAAAATACGAAGTCAACTGAAAAACATTTCCTATGTACTATATGTATCATATACTGTCCGTTTATTTCTTAGTTGGAAATGAAAAAAGCAATGTGTTCACTTTTTGCAATAGTTTGTTTGCTACACTAGAATTATGGAAAATGTTGAATTGCACAATTCTGCATCAAAAAAATTTTATTTGCAAAACAGAAATTGTTTTCCACTACATACCTACATAAATAAATCAAAAAATATACATACATTGTTAATATTCCAAATCAGAAAATTAGAAAATTATTTAAATACAATTCTGAAATAATAAAAAAAAACATCCGCCTTCAAGCACAGTCTCAAACAATTGATTCATCATTACAGGAGGTCAAAAAACCCGAAACCTAAGTAAGTACGATTGCTGGTTTATATTCAATGCACATTTGTTAATAAACAAGAATTAAGTAAATATCGCTTTTTGATAGTTCGTAAAATGGCAGACATGGTAATTTGAATTACGCAACAAAAAAAAAAAAATGCACATTGAAATACAGACGTATTTCGTGGATGCTTCCTTTTGTAGTTCATACTTAAATTGGCAACGCTTTTTCAATTATTCATGCAAACAGTAACAATTTGTTTGTTTTTTAATTGATTACTTCTATTGCCGTCAAGAGTGAAGCGTTTTTGCCATACGAAATTGTTTATTTAATTGTTTTGATTTTCGTGTGTTTTCATACAATATGTTTTTGATTTATTCTTGGTTTCCAACGTTCGCAGAAAGGACTTTCCGTTTTGGAATTTTTTTTTCATGTTTTTACTGTTAAATGTTAATGTATATTAAAATTTGAATAATAAGCATACAAATCGTAATGCTAATAAATATTTTTATAGATTTCTAACTTCCAATTTGTTTTATGTTATAGTGCTGATATATGTTCATTTTGACGGCATAATTACTTTGTGGAGTGAGAAGTATTAAAATCAAATGCTCCTGACCAGTCAAATAAAATATAATATATGATTTTTCGTGTTTTCTCAGAATTTCACATGTTCCGTTTATTGCATTTTGATGTTCCACAGTCATAATTATTAATTTGTTTTGAAAACTGTCTAAGTTTTGTAAGCAATTTTCCAAAAATTTGGGCTGACTTCCAAGTGGTGTCCACTCCGGCAACACAGGGTGATAAATGTGCAATCCCATTAGGACTATTTCAAAAACCAAAAACCCTTTCGACGAGTGGCTGCGAACATCAATAAAATTGCTTGGCACAGGTACTTTGAATCCGATCTGATATCATAGCGCAATTGCCACTTCTCGTTCCGTCATTTAGACTCGAAGGAAATACGACTCATTAGCATACAACAAACGGAGTGTTCAATTATATGTAAATTATCTCGAAATAGACCGGTCCTGCGATCATGGAGCCGCTCTTGCAGGAGCTGCCGGTGAGTAATTCTTGGCAGCGTCTTCCGTTCCTGGGCGGCAGCAAAAAAAACGTGTAGCAGCCGTCGTCCACCACACCACGTAAATGTTTTTCCCCGCTGCAGCAGCATTCTCTGTTTGGTCGAAGTTTTGACATTTTTTTGTAAGTTCCTCTGTTGCTTAAATAAAATTCAATTTATGAGATTGTTTTCCCTTTCGGACGGATTTATGGCGTCGTCGCTGCCGCGATCCACCTATGGCAGCGGCGAAATAGCTGCCACTACCACCGCGACATCGCCGAGTTGATTCAAATGCGACGGAGTTTGACTGGTCACAGCAGAACTCCCATGCACTCCCCATCACAAAAGCAAAAAGACACATCCTTCAGCTTCCTGCAAATTTATGGTAAAAAGGGCTTTGTTAACTCTTTTGCGATCCAATCGTGGCATTGTTTTATTCTTGACCGGCGGCGTAAGAACCCCGAGAAAAGTGCTCATAAAAATTGGTTTTTGCATTTTGAGTTAGGAGCGGCGAATCTTTCAAAATATTGCAATGGAAACCGCTCGCTAAAGGGTTAATACATGTACAAAATTGATTTTTATCTACCAGAGTTGATGAGTTCTTTGTTGACTTTTTATCGTGAACAGTTAGAAAAACTTTGAACAGAACAAAAAGGGAGATGGTCATTTTTGTATGAGAGCTGGTCTAAGAACCAACAAGGACGAGACATATGTCATTCGATAGCTCTTATAATGTACTCCAATAGTTAATATGGCGGCTCATTTGAATTCGATGGGAAAAAAAAGTTATAGCGGCTCTAAGTGCTGAATTTCGCCTGTGATAGGCCACAATATAGGCACGATACCGATAACTGCGGAAATTCATTTTGTTGATGATTTTCGAATGTTTTTGGGGCGCTGATCACAGGAAAAATAATAAAAAGAATTCTAAACCATACCGTTTACGAGATTATAGTTAGTAAAAGGAGCGATTTTGTGAAATGAGTGAACCGAAGGATTAACTGGTACCGAAGTAAAGGGTAATTCAAAAGTGTGCTAGACGTTAGTAGTGATTGATTTCTGAACACGCCCTTTATTTTATGTCAGCGTTGACATTTGTGACATATCGACATATGAGTACGACCTCATTCAATCCATTCACCAACGATTGAGGACCTTAAGCAGAATATTGAAGATGCCATTGCTGACATAGAGCTGCAAACAATCGATAAAGTGCCGAAAATTTGGGTTGATAGATTGGGCTATTGCTTTTGTAAACATCTCAAATTTTTGCAAAGTAATGAATTTTAAATGAATGAATGAATTTTGAAAACATTGAATTTCTCATTCTTCGATTGCAAAACTCTTCTTACTGTTTTTAAGCGAATTTTCAAGTAACTTTTTTCTGTGTAAGTCTGTAAATATCAAAGTTGACTGTATGCGTCAAAAAAGATCTACTGTTCTACATCGAAGGTGTCTCTTAATTGGTTCAAACCAATTATACTTTCCTTTCCAGTTTATGTCTGTAAAATTTCAATGTTCAAGTTCAAGGATAGACAGACATGCATAAAACGATTTCCAATAACCTTTCAATCATTAATATATGTATACCTAGTTCTTCTTTCTGTCACCCTTAATTCACGGCGTTGCAAATGTTTGGTCTAAGCCTCTAGGGTATAAAAATGCCAATAAATATTGTTGAAATGAATTAGTTGACGATTTATTTGAATCATTCTGGAACTACTTCAACTACTTGACATCGCATCATTATTATTTGTCAAGCAACAGAAAATAAGTTTTATAAAACAAAGTAATAAATAAAAAAAAAATTTGACTTTTTCAGAACTGTCTTTTGAAACGAAATTATTCGATATCATTATATTATAATGATATATATATATATCTAGTAATAAAAAATACAACAAGCCAAAGACATTGCTACTAACTTATGTTAAATAAAATTTTTTACTCTTACTGACCACAAAATAAAACAAAATTAAAAGTGAAACCTGGCAAAATGTTTATCTTATTCATCGGAACCATTATTCAAAATGAACAATGAACCTGTTTATGCAAATTCAAAATCGTTTTTCGGGCAACAATTTATAATCTTTCTAGTAGCATTGTTTAAACATTTTAGTTTTTTTTATTATACAAATAACAATTTATTATAAATTTCGCATTCGAGCGTTCACATTCCTGAACTATTTCAGTATTTTCCGATGGTTTTCCAATTTTTGAAAGTACTTTAAGTTGAACCGTTTCTACTATCCCATTTTCAATTGAAATCCAGCTTAGAAGTTAGTTGTTTATACAATAATTGTTAATGCAATTCAATTTTCGAAAATATGTTATTTCAGTAAATGATTCTTTTTGGCATTTTGGGACTTGAGTTTATTGCACTTGTTGCACTTGTTTAATCGTGCATGGAAAGGAGACAAAAGTACAAATTGAACTTGCAAGTTTTTATGCCTTGATGGAATATTTTTGGTTCATTCCTTATTCAAATATCTACAAACAAAAGTGTGCAACAATGGTGAAGTAACAATAAATGTTCATACTTGACACAAAAACGGTGCATCGAAATGTTTTTGCGGATTTTCGGAATATGGTTTTATTTTTGGAGCGCTGGTTGAGCACAGCAACAAATCCATCCTCCATTCTGGAACATTTCAAGAAGCTGTCCAACTGCAAACGCTCTCTAAACTAGCGACCTGGGAAAGATGCTCACGAATGCCAACGTTCCGCGGGACCAGTGCTGATTACCGTCCGCAATGGCTCGTAATTTCTGCCCGCTTATGACAGGCCTCATGCCCGCTGATTGCAAAATAAGCGGAGCCGGTCCCATGATGGACATGTGTTCCCAGTGACCAGAGGAGAATATTAAAGAGGCGGCTGGAGCGCCGGCGAAATTCCCAACCGAACGTCCAGCCTGGACGCGGCGAGCACGTTCCGTCACCGGACCTTGATGCAAAAATAATGAAGGACATGAGCGCTCAAGAAAAACAAATCACGAATCCAGCGGAGCATAAGGACCTGAATGTCTTAATTTGATGAATCTTCAGCAGCGCGACATGAGCTGACTGCGCCTATTCCACGGTCCAATTTGCTTGCCGACATGCTGGACGGAGCAAGAAACGTGTCTCACTAATGTTCTGATTTAATTTGTTTTTAATTTGTTAAGTTTTTCCAACATTTTCATAATTTAATATAAATCGGGCATTTTGGGGAATGCTGGTCGCGAATACTGTGTCCGTGCAGAATTCTTAGCACTCGTAAAACCGATTATTCAATGTTGTTTAGGATTGTGCCAATCTTGTTGTTGCCACATAACTTTTAATTAGGAAACACGCTCTAGTGTCGTTATGGCGGAGGGGCAAATCTGCTGGGCACTATGTTTTAATAAGAGAAGAATTATGGCTACTGAAGATGTGATTTACATAAAAATTTCAATAAATTTACAGTGTAGTGGCGACGGACAGATACCTGAACACATAGTCATCTGTTAATTAGCATAGAAATTCCAGGTAACATAAAAATTAACAGGTGGTCAAATTCGGAATTGTTAACTGGCATGTCGAACTCCGAATGTCTCCCGATGGTAGACTAGATAGCGACATTATTACTGCTGGATGGAAGTTTCATAAATTACCGTTGGCTGCCTTCGCGAATATGTTTAGGAAATTTGTGAGCAGTTTTGAAGAAAATGAAGCAATTGATGATGAAGGAAATGCCGAAAAGGAATCAGAGAAAGAAAGAAAATTTAGAAAGAACTCAACTTTTAATAGAATTGTGGTTCATAGAAATTGTCTGTGAATAAATAAAAATGAAGTGCAAAAATAATAAAAACGGATTTGTTTTCAATTTTCAATGCTTTTTTTCAATTTTGTATTAAATTTGTTGGAATTCATTTTGAAGTTTTGATGTTCGAGCTATCTTCAAAACGTTTAATTTATATTCCGACATTTACGTACTAATTTTTACGTATTTCGATAATGCGAAGGGTTGTTAGTAATCTTACCAAATTTAAAATTTTATTACAATATAAATAGATAAATATATCACTGAAGAATTTTTCTCAATGAAACAAAGTTTTGTTATTCGGAAGACGAACGACATGTTCTAATTAAATTAATCTTAAACACCCAAATGATTTCCAAAACAACAATATAAAAAAAATAAGAAGAAACTATGAATCGGATACGAGTAAATCAAACGAGAAATACTAATAATTTTATGTAAATAAATTTATTCAAAAATTCTAACAGAATGAATTCAGAATTGGTAATTTAAAACGAAGAAGAACTTGTTGTTGTTCACAAATTGTTGAAAATGAAAAGTAAAAATAAATCAGCGATATTGTTTAATACTTTAATCAAAGGAAATTTGTTATCAACAATCGAACACAACGGTTTCCGAAATTATTATTTGATTTTAAAAAGCAATGCCCTTTTCAAACCTCAACCCTTCTGTTCGTAGAATGAGCTGTCAATTTTCACTCTTTTTACTTTTACAGAATTTATGTAGCATCAAAACCAAAAACTCAGAAAAATTTGTACATAATTTTAGCAGTCTTAGTTGACCCGCATGAACTAAATGTGCATTAAAAATTAATCAGAGTATTCCAGTAATTTTACTCTGGAATACAAAAAGGTGATTGTTAAACAAAAATTTGGCGCATGTCAAGAGAATTCAGGGATTCCCAGGCGAAGCAAAGAGACTGAAGCGAATCGATACACAATATACATAATGTCAATATGTATTATGTATATTATATACCAGTACCGGTACCCAACACTTTTCCAGTCTTAACAAATGACTAGACATTTTGTTCACGTTTTAAAATCCCCATTCCAATAATTGAGTTCAAAAAATTTACTGAATTTTCCAGACATTCCAGGAATTTTGAAGCAAGATAGAAAAAAGCGACCGTTAGAAAGTAGAGGATTGCACTCATTCACGATTGCTAGGAAACACGGTTGTCTTGTTATTCATTCGTATTTACTTCTCTTGGCCGTAGTAAACAAATCTGCAACACCAAAACCAATAAATCCTCGGTCAGGAGCGGTTTTAATGTACATGGAAACGGAAAAAATTCGCAAAAATGGCGTGAGCCTGAACAATAAATTCCCGTTGGGAGTCACAGGACATGGCAAAAGGCACCGACATGCTCATCAGTTACGGCCAAGGGCATAAATATGTACAAATGGCTCCGTGGTCTGGGGGCGCTGGCGGGTCCCTAGCGCTAGTTCTGGGCTCCCCGTTTGTTTGTGCAGTTCCAGAAATTAAACGGGACGCGGGGAGATTTCATCAAATTGATTACGGGACGAGATAAATCCCCCTGCACCCGCTTGCACCCACAGTCAGGGTATCGTGGGCGAGTGTTCCAGTATCGATTTTCATCATGTTTTGATATCGAGATAAACGAACTCTCCGCAACCAAACCGAGCCATCGAGTGGGCGGAGCCTAGAAATCGCGACGCCCAACCCAACCAGATAAAGCTGCCGTCGTACACGAACGCATTGCGATATGTTGACGCGCAAGTAAACTGAGCATGTGTGGCGGTGCACTTCGGTAGGATGCATCAGTGTGCGTGAGATGCATTTTGCTCGCTTTGGGCCCCAAAAGTGGGATGCAGTTGAGATAAAGACATCGGCTGGAGTTGGGTTTTCGATTGCTCACGACTCTGCACCGTGCGAACGGTGGTTAACTGCAACACATTCCGCAGGATTTTAGATAAGGATCGCGGCAGCGAGCTTGTAATGAAAGCAGCGAGCGTGGACCGGAGCAAGTGACAAGTGTGCCAGTGCATATAGTGTTGAAAGTGGAGCAAAATGTTGGTTCCTCCGGATATGATGGCCGCCCAGTCAAAGATGGTGTACCAAATGAACAAATTCTGCGCGGAACGCGTGCAATCACGGATGCTGAAAATTTCCACAACAATTCGAGAGATATGCAAAATCGTGCAGGACATCTTGAAGGAGGTGGAAGTGCAGGAGCCACGCTTCATCTCGAGTCTTGTCGAGTGCAATGGAAGGTAAATGTCGAGGTCGATGGTAAGAAGTGCACAAGTGCTAACTTTGTTGCTACTATTTTATTATTCTTCAGGTACGAGGGACTCGAGGTAATTTCCCCGCACGAGTTTGAGATTGTCTTGTATCTGAACCAGATGGGGGTGTTCAATTTCGTGGATGACGGCTCCCTGCCAGGATGCGCGGTATTGAAGCTAAGCGATGGTCGCAAGAGGTCCATGTCACTCTGGGTGGAATTCATCACAGCCTCTGGATACTTGTCGTCGCGGAAGATTCGATCCCGATTCCAGACGCTCGTTGCACAGGCATGCGACAAAAGCATTTACCGCGACATGGTCAAAATGATTGGCGACACCACAGAGGTCAAGTTGAGGATACGAGAGCGCTTCATCATCCAAATAACGCCGGCCTTCAAGTGCTCGGGCATCTGGCCGCGCTCCGCTGCCCACTGGCCGCTCCTGAACATACCGTGGCCACATCCCAGCCTCGTTGCGGAGGTCAAGACGGAAGGATTCGATCTTCTGTCAAAGGAGAGCATTGCGTTACAGGGCAAGAATTCGAGCATGGAGGGTGACGCCTGGATTCTGAGTTTCTTGGAGGCGGAAAATCGCCTCCTGCAAGGTACTCCACCACATTCAGGTGCATGACAATTTTTCAACAATTATTTCCATATTCAGGTGGTTGCCGCAGACGTTGCCTCAGCATCCTGAAAACTCTTCGTGACCGCCATCTAGATCTCCCGGGAAATCCCATAACAGCGGATCACCTGAAAACCCTTCTCCTGTACGAATGCGAAAAACATCCCCGTGAATTTGAGTGGGACGAATGTTGTATCGCTGATCGCATCAATGGCATTTTTTTGCAGTTGATATCCTGTCTACAGTACCGCCGATGCCCCCATTATTTTCTCCCCACCTTGGACCTGTTCAAAGGGAAATCCCCGAACACCCTTGAAAATGCTGCTAAACAAATATGGAGGCTCACCAGAGAGATGCTGACGAACTCCAACGCCTTCGAGAAGTTATAGAGAATTCCACAAGTGTTGAAGGAACTGCAAGTGTTGAGCATTCGCACAGCGGAAAATGCAAATTGCAAATGGCGGTGATATTAATTTTTAAGGTTGGTGCAATACTGAAAGGCAAACTGGAATTGAGTGCGTCCTTGACGGACCGTTTTTTATATGAAAATATTTTACTTACTTAAAGTTTATTGATTTGTTATGCTCCTTGAGTTTTTAATAAAAAATAAAAATAAATAAATAATTTTTCTATGTTGAAGACTTGGAAGTGCGTTTTAGGTAGATATACCCGTTTACCGTTAAACATTTTGCAGGGTATGACTGCCTTAACTACACTTTCCCCTACTGAAAAAGGGGAATTCGAAATCTGTTTGAGGTTGTTTGATACGGTTTGTCTCTTCCTCCTGCCAAATTTTACATGAAGCAACAAAGATACTAATTCAGTCTGAGTTATCTGGAAAGTCAATTAATAGTTTTCGAGTCAGAATTATTTCTTATTTCGATTTTAGAGTTGAACATGTAAATAAATAAAGTTTTCAATAATAGGCTTACTGAGATCGTTCAAATCTAATACAAAATGTCAACCCAAAATACAAATGTAAGTATGTTTTTTAAGTACCTATGTAAGGAAGTGTATTGTATAACTTCCTTGATATATAAAAATTTCGTTCCATTTATTTCGTGTTTTGTACCTGGCAATTGGATTTTCTTTGTAGTGGTTAAAAGTTCCTTAAATATTTATATCTGTTTTTATTTTTTAGGGGGTTAAACCCGAGGTTAATCCCCATATCCCTCCGACCCAGGTTACGACAATTTTATTAGGTGAAAGAAATTTCTAATGATCGTACAACGAAATGATATAATCCTAATTGAAGGTATAAATTATAATGTTAACAAGAACTATTCATAACGCAATTAAAATTAAAGCAGGACGCACACTAGTGAACCATTGCACCAGCACCAGAGTGCCTCTGGTTGCAAGAACCATGGTGTACGTTTTGCTTAACATGAAAACATATGGAGAGCCGCACACTATACACCTCATGGTGCTTGCACCGTGCACCATTGTGATTGCACCATGTTTGGTGTGCTCGAAAAAGCAAACCGTGGTGCATGGTTTATGAGAATGCATGATGAGGAATCATTTTTATGAAAAATAGAAAACAACTGCGGAGCAAAATTCTTTCGCAGGGTTCTGTAGTGTGCGGCAGACAATATTCGAGCATGGTTTGCATGGTGCAAGAGTTCGCCATGGTGCTGGTGCAATGGTTCACTAGTGTGCTTCCTGCTTAAGAACCAAGGATATTGCAAAGCAGGAAGTAATAATCAGTAATGTTGCTATTTACCTAGGAGACTACAAATCTAAGTCGACCTCAACTCTACCTGAATGTCCTTTCTTCAGATTGTCATTAAAGGATATTTAAAACCGCACTGAACACCAACAACAGCGGACGTCAACGTGTCACTCAAACTGCTCAAATGGTTGCCACGTCGTGTCTGCATCCCTCCTCCCACCCCACGAGCACTGAAAATGTAATCAAAACATTATACTTCTAATTTATGTACCTTATGGTCGCCGGAGCACCCCCCAGGACATTTCAGTTCGAGAAGAAAACACGCGTTGACATTCATTTGGCATAAATTTCAAAGTGTGTCTGCGAGGGTATGTGCGGTTCTGCCACCCCCGTGTTCCTGGCGGAATCCTTTCGATGCAGCCTCGAGGGATATTGCAAAGGTTTTGTTGGACTGTGGCATGTTTGTTGTGCACGATGTCTTCTGGCCCCCGATTTGGTACTTTCCTGCGAAAATATAAGTTCTCCAGGGGGACTGATACTTGGGGGAGGGAGCGGGGTTTTGTTGAAGCGATTGAATTCGTGCTTTATCTGAACGGAGTTGGAACATTCACGTGGGATTAGCTGAGGGAAGGACAAATTGCACCAGGACACGAGTTGCTTTACAAAAACTCGTTCTGCAAAATTCAGGGTACAGCTCCTCCACCGCTCTGTACTGGATGTCCTGCGTCCTGCCCCCGTCGTCCTGGTGCTTGGCACGTGAAATATGATCCGATGATATTTCGTTTTTGTGTTACGTGCCTCGGGACAATTTGTTATTCTCCAGATTCATCTCGTACGCTTTGTGCCCACATAATGCGGGAACTTAATACTTTGTTTGTCCATTATACCCTCTGATAATACGCGCGTTGGAGCCCCCGTCCCCGCGCATTCTACAGCGAGTTTCACGAATTCTTCTTCCGCATGGGAAGCTATCAGTTGGTCGAAAGTACCTTCGAGTATGCACCTCATTAATTATGGTACCAGAAACCATTTTTATTGAAGGTGAAATCCATTTGCGTCCAACGATAATGACGCGAACTCTACGCTGGCCTTCGGGGATGCATGCCCCAGCTCCAAACCGAATTAGATCGAAGCCAAGTAGAAACTGCAGTTGACTGTCGAGGAAGTTTTTAATGACCCAGATTAGAAGGGAATACTTAAAGTAATCCTCAGCGGATTAAGAAGACATTTGGCGCCCGCTCGCACGCCAATGCCACGAAACGCTGCCGAACACATGAACGATGTCAACTCGGCTGCTACCGCTGTCGGATCAGGACTGTCAACGCGCATTAAGCTGTGCCGGCATTTTCTGCTTTACATTCTGCTCCTGTGCCAGGTCGTAATTTAATTACAACGTCGCTTTATCCGATTATGGGAAACGTATTGAATTCACCCCCTCCTTCGGTAGCTAATTACAGGCAGCAGGAGCAAAGGAAGTGCACATTACTTGAGAGGCTTGAAGCGCGTCGCCGGAGCTGATCTCCAAAAGGAAGTGTCCCTCGGGGCCACGTGCTTCATCTACAGGCGCCCACACCCCAAAATGCTTCCTTTCAAGTCCTACAGCAAAACTGCTTTGATGATTACTTCAACTACAAAAACGTGTCCTTTTGCCCTAATCCTACGGAGAAATTAATATTGTTAATGTTATTGTCTCAAAAGTGGTATTGTCTGAAACCGTGTTGTTCAAAATTAATGGAAAATGGACAGAAAAAACGAACGAACTAGACCCTTAAATATATAAAAAAAAATTAATGACTTTTGTAAATTTCATACAGCAAATCGAATTGCGAATGCTAGTGTAAAACAAAGCACAATAAACGTTTAACCCGTTTTTGTTTTCTTATTTATTATTTTATTATTATAATACAATATTTTAGTGACAATATTTATATCTCCAAGATTATCCAAAAAATATTTGCGTTTACTGTGGAAGTATTTCTTAATATTTGTTTTGAACAATTGATTTAAATTTCAACACGAAACAGTCGAATATCGTCTATGTTAGTTTTTAAAAGCAGCACACGAAATTTTTTTAATCCTTGAACAAGAAGAATAAATTTTGTTTATCGAGAACAAAAACAAGCAATTGCGCTGCTTTGTTTGAAAAGGTTGCAGTTCGCATGGCTAGTCATTTTGCAAAATTTTATATAAAAGAAGTTTTAGACAACTTTTATGTTTGTTTTATGTATGTTATATGTTTCACTGCACGTTCTGTTTTATTTCTCCGAAATATTGATGCATTCGCTAAAAATTAGAAATATTTTTGAGTGAGTTCTCAAAATTTTCAAAATTCCTTTTTAATACCCTAGAATCGAGGGCCTAGATCTAGATGTAGGGTATATTAGTTTTGAGCGCTCACATATATATTTTCAACGCCAAGAAATAACGATGACAGAAAAAAAGAACTATATAGTGTATAGTATATTCATGATTAAGAAGTGATGGATGTCCGTCTGTCTGTCTGCCCAGACGATAACTCGAGAACGCTTGTAGCTAGAGACTTGAAATTTGAAAGAAAAAGACTTCGTTAAAATTGTAAGGTCAGGTTTGAAGATGAATAAAATCGGGTAACACCTTCTTAGTGTTGCAATATAAGGCAGAATTAGTTTTATATCAATATACTGATTCTATGTATTGAATATTTAGATATTAACTTTCTTTCGTTAAATGTTGTTATAAATACGTTTTACAATTACTAATTATTTGAACGAACAGAACTGATTTTACATGCTGGTTTCTTACACGATCCTGAAATTTTCCAGTTATGAAAAAATTTCCGTTTTTGCATGCGTTTGCAATAACTTAGAATAAATTTCTCGTTTTACGATAGGAAAACTGTTTTTGCACGGTTTTTTACACGCTTTATTAACAAACGTTTCTTCTGTATAAAAACTGTGCCGTTCTGCATCTAGGGTATTTCATAATTGGTCTAAACCAATTATACATACTTCCGTACTAGTTTAGAATTTTGTTTTTCGTTTTCTTTTCTGTTTAAATTTGTCATTGCTTTAACGAATTCACTTGACGATATATCAGGAAGTGTTCGTTGCACCGCATGAATCTATTAGTCATTTTTCAAAATAAATAAATTATATTAATTAATTTGTTCAATTTGCTGAAAGGAATGAGTGTTTTGTTTAGCTTTGTATAGGGATAAAAAATTAAATCGACATCTTTGGAAAAATTCACAGAAACTTAATTTCCCAAAACTGAATATTTTTGTGAAGATTTCTTCTTGAATCAAAGGAAAATAATGTCAACGTAAAAACACTTGTGAGCTTTTCGCTTCCGACAAAAGTTAAAAATGTTTCTCAAGTCTTTTAATAAAATTGTATTTATTATCATAATAAATAAATACAAGTTTTAATTAGTTTGAAAGGGAAGAGTTTCATCTCGAGTTTCATCATGCAGTTGTTATATGTGCGCTTAGAACTCATCCGATCCTCTACTAAAGACCATCCCCAACCCCCTTGAAGAGTAGATTTTTATTTCAAATTTAATTGTTGGCATTAAATCATCTCTGGTGAAGATTTTTGTAATTTGTGGCATAAGTTATTTCTGAGAAATGACATCATAAACTTTGTCATCAACAAAGTCATGCTAGACGATTGTACCTGAAAGATTTACGGAATTTCGTTGACCGAATCTTGCCATCGTGTAAAGTGAAAAACAATTTCGAGAGAAATATGCAAATCGTGACAATGCAGTGGAACTCCACTGCATTTCCTCAAAGTGTTTTCCAAATAGAAGCATTAATCAGTACGTAGATAAATTGAATAACCAGGAGCTCCTTGTTAAGAACCGAAACGACTTCCAAGAACCGCCTCCTGTTGTCCTTGTTAGAAAAGCAGCTCTAATTAGGCATATTTAGTTTTCGGGTAAAAACAAAACAAAAAAAAATACCTCGCTGTCAACTCTGAATAAAATTAGAAAAACGTGAACAGAAGTAGGGGACAGCGTGAGATCACGAATTCGGTCATATGTGAAATGACCACAGGTACATGGCCCTCCGGACTCTCGTCCAAGTCAACGAAAAATATTCGATTTTTATCTGCAACCTGCAAACTCCATCTGGGTACCTCTCCCCTCGATTAAGAATGATATCTTGTCTTCAGATCTCTTTAGTATCTTATTCAAAACAATTTTTCAGGAATTTTTTATTCCATGCATTCTCGCATTTTCCCTTTCAGTCGGACCTCAGTTTTATAGTGGATATATTTTTTTGTCTCCCGGATCCGCTGGGTGAAGGTTCAGCTATCCTATGATCTTGGAAACAGGCCGCTGTTATTGTTATTTATTATTAAAGTAGAAAAGTTGTCAACAGCTTTTTTTTATTCTCCAGAATACTGTTCCCAGACCGAGAGTTATTCTTTCGCTGGATTTCGCAGAATTATCTGAGTAAATTCGAATTTATTGTTTTAGATGTTTATCGAAACGAATATTAATGGACTCAAGAGTTGTCAAGAAAATGCTGGAACTGTGGAAAATGCTTCCATCTTCAGTGTTGCTTCTGCTGCAGAAAGGAAACAAATTGTCAGTGGAGCTTTTGAGCTGAAAAGAATTTTCACGGTACACGCAAAACTTTAAAGTCATTACTACACTTTGTGCACCCTATTTGCATACTGTCAACTCTGGTTATTCGTGGAAAAGCTTATAAATATTCTGATTCAATGCAAAATGCATCATAAGAAGGTAGATACGCAGGACTGTGAGTGCGGCGGAATCAAAAGACACGTTTTTAAATATTCTGCGATGGAAGTCATTTCACACTGTCACTAAAAGAAGTTGTAGACAGTGACAAATGTATTTAACAAATTTATAAAATGCAAATATCAGCGTCGTTTTTGAATAACATTTAACGAAAGAGCAAAGTTTAATGCTGACCACAAATTATGGAGCATCTTCGATTTGTGCAACAGTAGCGAACAATTATTATTTATATTTTGTCCAAAAACCGCATTGATTTATAGTATAAATTTATCGGAGCTGATAGTGAGTGAAATGTTCATGCTCAATGTTCATTGCCATTTGCCACCCTACAACGAAAAAAAATACTTCCTACAAATTGCTTAAAAATAATGGAAAAAAAATCAACATTTTAAAAAATTTGTTAAAAAATATGAAATTTTACAAGAATAAAATTTCCTTAGACACAATTTTTATACAATATTGTGAAAATCTGTTTTGAATCGCTGTCACTCATGTTTCTCAAGGAATGCGCACTGAAGCATTAGGGCTCCTTGGTCATGGTCTCGGATAGTGGTGTCACACTTATGTCCTAAAAATATCGCAGAGGCGAGGATAAAGTTGAACACGTTGAGCCAATTATCCAATTAAATCGGGACGGGAAGTGTCACTTTAATTCACCCCGCGCATCTCTCAATGTTATGACAACTGTGCAACAATCAAAGAGGGCGAATTAAATTGATGCATCCGAAAACACTGACTGAAGAAAATCAAAGTCGAATGCTGCTCAACATTCTATAAGATCTAATTAACTCATTACGAGCAAAGATTTATAGCAATTGTTTTAAAGAACATTAAATAAAATTCCAATATAATTCGTGATCTCAAGTGAAAAAATAAATTTCATTGAGACTTTCGATCTTCAATTTATGCATAAATTTTTAAATGTTTTGCTATCCGAAAGTAAAATTGTTTTCTTTTTCGAATATAAAAGTAATTCAATGTATTTTTGACTTCACATTCCTGGCTTCATTATAACATTAATGAGGAATTTTCATTAAAAAACATTTGTTCCCGACAATATTGTCTACGCATTTAATTACTCCAACATCCCACGAGACAAACGAAAAATTAATTTCATAACGCATGCGCACTCATTAAATTAGGAAAACTCTCAGTTGGGTAACGGTAAAATGTCCCTTCTAGACCATATTAATCAAAGGGGTGTGCTCTGGGTGCATGAAACTAATTATTTTGAGGAGTAATTGAGTCATCAACATAAATACCGATAGCAGTCATCCAGATATCCCGGCAATTAATTAGATGCACGTAATCTGGTTATGAGTATAGGGACAATTCTTCAAAAAATCGAAAAACAAAATGCTCGACAAATAAACGTTATTACAGTATGCACCCATTTTTACCATTGATATAGGGGAAATTAGTTTCTAGATACTACGGCCTGAAAGGATTGACTAAAAATAATCGGGAAGAAAGAATATATTTTTGCCCTGCGCTTTGACTAATTTCGAGCACGGTCCACGTGTTTCTGATAATGAAGAACTAATTAACCGCGCCACCAGCTGGCGTTTGCTGCTCAATTCACGAACAGCCGAATGCTGCCGAGAGGGCGCCCGTCTACGGTGGTGCACTATCGATGGATGCCCCTGACTACTCCCGGTGGTTTCCCCGGTACGTGAAGAGAAATGGAATTAGAATTTCATCTTCAAACGGGAGCCAATTTATTATAATTAAAATGTGCGCCGCTTTTTGTGTAATGCGCTCGAAGATGACTGGAAGATGCCCAGATGAATTGTGATTTAATGCGCTTTCACGTTTGGCAGAAGGGTTCTGCGCGACTGGAAGAACAGAGGACATATTTTGGGGCTTCATAACTTTCGATTCTATTTTCAGATACGTCAGCGAAGTAAGCTTCTACTTTGTTTGATTGCAACTATTTAACCCTTTCAGTTAGAGTCGAGTGAATTATATTGAATGAAATATTTAAATGGAAAATAACGGTGAACAATTTGTTGGATATCTAGTACTTATTAAAAAAATATTTTTGGTATATTTTGGGACTCATATTTTTTTCTAAACTTCTGGTGTTCTCGTAAAAATCGTGTGTAGGTACTTTTCTAGGGAATCTATTTAAAAAGTTACCGGTAAAATTTCAAGTAAATTGCATGAAAATTGAAGAAGTTCGGTTTCCGTTCGATCTTGAAGACATGGTTACGAGAAAAACGCGTTCAAAGTTTTGAAAGTCTTCTAAAATGCATGGGAGGCGTTTCAGAAACTGATCTCGGAGAAGGATTTAACAAAAAAAAAAAAATTCTATTTGTTACTTTTAGTTTTGGATACCATTCTTTAGATGTTTATATATGATTTAAGCCACAAAAAAATCGATTTTTCAAAAAATTCAAACAGATTTAACCGACAAGAGCCATGAAGTGGAACTGTTGCTAGCCTCATTCAGTCAATCGAACGATATATCTCCACATAATTTATCTTTTATCGTTGTTGACAACATAACGGTTTTAAATCAAGTTCAATCATATCTGTATCCTGTGGTTATATTAAAATATTCATGATCGAGGCAATGATCATTCATCGTGTTCATTTTGCCGATCACGATAAATAGTCAGTTATTTTTTTGTAATCATCATATTAAAGTGCTCTTTTGTTTGGCTTAGCGAAAGTGTGTAATTTATTTTGACCTCCTCCTGTAACGGTCTATAGATTGTGCAATACTAAACTACAAACATTGAAACAACAAAAACACTTTACAATATTTAGCACAAATATATATTTGCTCGCCAAGTAGCAATAATTTACTTAAACATAATTAAAGCAGTAAATAGTCGTTTAAACTAAATATTCCTTTCAAATACAACACGCCATCAAAAATAGTCAGTTTTATCGCAATAATAATAATAAGTTTTAGTGTTACCAGAGTGAGCTTACAATACTTTCCGATATCATTATTTACTGTAGTTTTGATTCGAGCTAAATTTGTTAACATTAGATTCGAGTTGTTAGAGCAAGAAAATAAAAGGAACAAGATACAAGAGTTAGGCAAATCTTAGCTTAAAATTGGTTGACTTTGAGCTCATTGCCTTGCAATTGGACCAATCGGAATGCTTCCCGGATCGTTGGTGTCATGAGCAATCTCAAGTTTTCCTCGGCCTCTTCGGGCAAGGACCGTAGCAGTTCCATTGATGCAACAACAAGCTGGGCCAATGAGGCGCGCTTGTAATTTGAATCCTTGAGGATACTTGTCGCACGCTGCTGCTCAATTTCCGGTGATATATGTTCCGATTCCGGTTTTTGTGGACGATTTGTATCGAAGGGATTCGTACGAGATTTCGGCTGGAATTCACTGATCAGTGTTGTCATTGTTATATTCTCTTCATCGCCACATTTTACTGGTGAATTTTGATAAGTGTTATCAGGACTCGAATTACTCTTATCAATTTCCGCTGATAGATTAGGATCACTAGATTTTGATCCAAGCAGAGGTTTTAATTTTTTGTCCTCCTTCAATATTCCATTCTCGACATCATGCATGGCCGAGTTATTCAAATATAATTCGCAAACCAAATTCCAAGCATCTTGCAAGCAAAATAAATATCGAACGAAATTCTCCTTCTTTTTGACTGTGGTGGTGTTCAATCTGGAGCAGGATTCCAATATATAGTTGAGGTCCTCGGTTCCAAGATTGTAGACAACAATGTCGTTTAAATACGAGTCAACGAGAGCGATGAAGTAAATCATCCATGACGAAGTCATTTGTTTGTAAAGATTGGCGGCATACTCAATATTCGAAACTTTTTGCATCAGAAATTTTAATCCAGGACGAGAATCGAATTCCAAAGAACTTGTCAAATATTGCTTAACACACCGCAGGAGGATCTCCTTTGACCGGAAGTCGAGCTCATATTCGGCTGAAGTGTTGGTCGGTGAGTTGTTGTCGAAGATGCAAGTGTGCACAATTGACGGCACACACTTCAATCGGGATAAGAGGAGTTTTGCGACCAACTGAAGCAGCATCTGATTGGCCAATAGCCCGACAACTAGATTCTTGTATGGAATACGAATGACAAAATTGTCCAAGTTCGAACTGAAACCGTTATTCAATGGATAAAGTAAAAATGAATAACTTCGATCGTCCGTTGGATGCTTGTTATCGATATGATTGCCATTCTTCACATTCGCTTCCCGTTGTCCATCCAGAAGGAAAACCTGCTGAGCCAATGCATTTATTCTAGCCAATTCCTCCAGTGTGCTGTCCCTCCTTGCTGCCACCTTCACATTGGAACAGTCACCGTAGAAACTGTTTGATTTTTCATTGAATGCAAAAGACAATTGTCGTAATGGTGCAATTGTAACTGTGCAAGCTCTGTGTATAGCCGAACAAACAATCATCCATTGGGACTCATTGAACAAATGTCCTGTCGATAGAACAACATGCTTCAGACATGACACCCCAACTCTAGCGATAGTCTCCTGCGCCTGTGCGGAGCACTCTATTAAAACAAGTAGAAGCTGTTTCAGTGCCAAAGTGGCTGCAGCCGGAATTTTTGTTGGTGACTCTATAAAATTGTCGTCATTTGATGAACTATCTATCGTGTTGATGGTGCTATGCCTACTAACGCCGAAACCATCTCCATCGGAGTTACCGTTTATTAATTTTATTCTCGAATACTTTAGGTTATCTACTGGCCTAACTATTGTAGTTAACTTAGTTTTCATACCAGGATTCTTTTTGCTTTCAATGCTCATCTTCTTGTTGGATCTTTCAATGAAATCCACAACCAAATCAGTTGTCATACAACAACAGTGCTTAAAGTTTTTCTCGATAGCCAACCAATTGGTTCCTGTTTTATTGATGTATCTTAACCAGTCTTGAATCATTGGTATTAGCAAATGATTAATACAGTAGAATCCGAAATCGATTCCTGGACTAGATGCTAAATTCTTAAATAGTTTAAAAATAGTTTGTAGTATGGGTGCCTGATGAGAGATTGGACAAACAATAAGTGAATTTGTCAATCCATCCAACAGTAAGAACCATACTTTGAGCACTCCACTTGGCTTGTCCATTTCATCAATCTTCGTTATTGTATCCTTATCAATGTGCAACGATCGATATGATATCATATGCTGTTCGTTTCTATTTTGTAAGTAATCATTACCGAAATATGTAAAATTCTCCATTGAATTTGGTATATTAGCATCAATGATATGCGTGTAGGTGATACCTTTAATCTTATAAGTCGAATGAAAATTGGGACATTTGGGCATGCTGTACATAAAACTTAAGATAGATGAGCATCGTTCTAAGAAACGAAGTGTTTCGTGCAAAAATTCAATTGGTCGAAAACTATTCTCCTCCTCACCGGAATTTCCACCCGAAATCTCTAAGTACGATAGAAGGCATAAAATGCAGTCGAGACCAGCATTCGCGAACACTAAAGTATTGTCACTGTCGAGAAACACTCGGAATATATCAATAATATTGCTGACATTCAGCATGCGACTGCGTGCATTCCTAAGTGTTCCAAATAAGGGGCGCCATCCAGAACGGATTTCTGTGCGATGAGCTTCAACTATTTCATAGAGACAGGCGACTATTTGATCCTACGATTAATGTTTTTTAATAAAATGATCTTCTTATATTTAAAATGATCTTTAGGGTTAACTCACCTGCACATCAACATCGCATGAATCCATGCTCAAAAGGTTCTCGAAGGGCTTAAGAAGAGCTTCATTGAAGTGAAAATGCGGAAGTTCGGATTGTTCTACTAACAAAGCCGTGATAATATCGTGGATATACTCAATAGCTCGCTTTGATATTGCCCTATCCTTATGGCATGCAGCCTAAAGCCAAAGCAAAATGTTGAGATTATGGGTTCAATTATTTAGTGCATAACATAAACTCACGTCCATTAAATGTGGTCCAGTGATTGCCCACACTTTAAGTATGTGCAAAAGTGGTCGAGAGCTTCGAAATACTTTTAACGTAACATCACCAACACGATGTAGAAGCAGTGATAAAGGAAGGGAGTCTGCTTTTTTCCATCCTCGACTTGGCCACCAAATTCGACTACCTTTCTTTGTTGTTGTGCTCCGATAAAGCTGCTCTCTGGAAGCCCGGCAAAGACTCTTCAAGAATTGACACAACGATGGCAAGCTGAGCCTTTCTGCGGCGTCATTGAAGAGATTTTCTGCCTGGTGCGAAAGTGCACAAAGTACCTTAGAAGTGTCTGATTGGCTGAGGAGCACTGTTTCATTAGTTCCGGAATATATTTTCAAAATCGATGACACATTGGTGTTGGGACTTTGCAGAGGCGCTTGCAGGAAACTGTAAACATCCACGCTAGAAATTAAGCACATGAAATATAATATTTTCTTTAGATATTTTTTTGCAAGAGTCTACCAAGTTTCATCGTCATCGATTGATATTGCAGACAAGTTTAATTTGTCGTTTCCTTTTCCTGGCGATGGATTGATTTTCTCCCCGGAGTCTATTACTCGCCGATTGCTGGAAGGGGATGTTGTTATCGAAGGATTTTGAAGACTGAATATATCATGCTCCAACTGGGTAACATGTCTGCAAACTGAAAATACTGAATGCCAACAATCTGGACTGTATGAGCCCAAATTCAGGCCACCGTTGAGGACAACGTCCATCGACATCGCTTGACTAGCGGTGACGCGTGGTCCTGATGTGTGACAGACATTGGTCGAGAGCAAGTTGAGGATTTTCCCAGCCAAATGTTGAAGATTCAAGGAGTTGCTAAGAGTGGCAGCCTTGAGGATATAATTGGATAATGTAATTACCATAAAATAAATGGGCTTCAGTCTTACCGAATGCAGTCCGTCGAGACACATTGCATAAAGCGCCTCTCCGCTATTTTTATTGTTCTTCATTTTCACTCGCAATGTTCGTTTCGAAAGGGCGACCAATCTGCTTGTTCCAGTATTGGAGAAGTCGCCCAAGCCAGTGCTCAACACCGTCACCATGGAATCCCAGCAGCAAGTCAACAGTCTTCGGCAAAGCTTCTTAGCTGCTTCTCTCCTTTCATTCTGCTGCCCATTATATCGAACCACCGACTGCAATCTCTGCCATTCAGACAACATCTGCGTTGAGGCCAGTCCTCCAGCATCGCAGAGCATATCAACCAGTGCACACCGACTTGCATCGCATTCCTCCTTCGTCAATTGTTCCAGCGGATTTGCAGCTATAATGGATTGGTAAAGCTCACACAACCAAGGGGTGGACAGGTACACCAGGACACCGGTATTTTGTACTGAAGTTACGAACTGTTGCTCGGACATTGGGATCAGGATGGTTTGCTCGGTTTCCTCATAGTGTCCAGCTCGCATCAGTTGCAAACTAAGCAACAAGGCAGAATAAATTGCCAAGTAAATGCCATCCGCGTTCAGAGCAGTCAGATAGCAATCGAAGTCCGAGTAGTTCATACTGTTCTCGTGGCACACGGACGAAGCGAACTCCTGCATGGCTTCATCCACTTCAACACATGATCTCAGTCTAAACAGTTTTGGAACTAGTTCGATTTTTAATGCCTTCGCGAATTCCCGGGCATGCTGTCGATCATTGTCCGTGTCCGTGCGTGTTGGGATCACCGGAGCTTCCAAATGTGAGTATGGCCAAACGTTTTCAACTTTAGATGAACCTTCATCGCTGGACGATTGCATCTCATCTTCTGGGCCTTCAGTGTCGCCCGAACCGTTTGACGCCATATCTGGCTCCTGGGGCGGCTCTCCATCACTTTCCGATCCCGATGATGTCTCAAAACCATTTTGACGGAGCTCGGCAACTGCATCTCTGTACGGAGCAGGTAATCTTGTCATTGATTGATAGGTCAATGGGCCCGTATAGTCGGCGTCTCGAAGATTCGGGTAACGGAAATTAATCACTTCCACAATCTGAAATTATTATGTATAATTGAAGTTGATTCCTAATTTTCAATGCCTAAATGTAACCTGATCATTGATGATGTTCTCATTGATTTCCCCAGAGCAAAGGGTTTGCAGACTCTCCAAAATTGCTACTATGCATTCAACACTGGCCTGAAGTGAAGACTCATTTCCGCTTCCAGACTGTGCGGCGACTGCGCACTCTTCCATTGCATCAATCAATCTATGAAGTAGAAACAATTCTAAAAAACTGAGTTACTAAAAATTACACTGGCATACAGTCGGAACATAGCCATATCGTCACTGCATCCTTGACTTGAGTTTTTGTCCAAATAGAGGATGACGGACAAATCGACAAGTCTCTCAGGACTTCTGAAAATTTCTCGTACGCACTTTAGCGGTTCAGTTCTGTTTGGTGGAGTCGGCAAAAGCAACATTCTATGGAAAAGCGCTTCTAGCATTGGCCTTAAGGATCCTTGAGCACCTGCTATACGTAGAAGTTGCATGGCTGTCAAGTAAACACATCTAGCCTGTGGTCCTTCGAGACCAGGGCACGTAAAAAATCCCCTTGCTTCATTTTCAATAATGTGCAATGCATCTCTAAAATGAATCAAATAATAAATACAACTCTTTTATTGTTTTAAGTTTTTAACTAATCATACTTATAAGTAAACTTCTTGTCGAGATTAACTCTTCCTGGCGATCCTAGCGCCGCAGCCAACGTCGGGCAGAATTTTTGCCACAAAAACGATGTAAAATGCAGATTTGTGTGCACATTTCTCGGGAGAGCCGTTGCCAATGTCAAAATGCATTCGGCAAGAAACAAGGAACCGCATGCTTCCGGTTTTTTCGGACTTCCGACTCTCGGCTCAATTAGTCGACTGCAGAGCCACTGCATGACTGGAATAACTTCATTGTACACGGCCGACGCCTGTGCCGCGGTTATTAATCCTGCGGGTGCAGTTTTCTGAACTTCCTCAGCTTCGTCCTTCAGGAAAGCGCAAAACGTTCGCAGACACTGACTTGCAGCTGCTAAGGATGCAGCTCGAACAGCACGTGATCCCGTTTCCCAGCATTCGCCGCATCTGCATAGAATCTCGATTAGAAGTCTGCCATTCAAGGTGCACGTTTGGGAGCAAGCCATCGCCAAAAATAAGCGAAGGACATTCACAACGGTATCCTCGCCGCTTATGTTCGGCAAAACGGATGTTGTTGCACGCAAAAGTTGAGCTGGCAGCCACAAGGAATCATCCTCTGGCTCCAATCCAATGTAGAATCGTTCGTCTCTGATTATTCGCTGTAACGAAAGGATCAGTTTTGTTTTAAAATAGTTCAACTTTAAGATAATTATTGCTGACTTACATGCAACCCGTTCAACCCCATTGCAACAAATTTCGGTCTTTTCGTCTCCAGGGCCATTTGCAGTGCCGTCAAGCACACAGAACGAAGCTCATGCGAAGGATCTCTGTGGATTCCATGTTGACGATAGAGTTTGTCTATTTTGTGAAATTTTCATTGGATTAAATTAAACTAAGTCAAGGATTTGCTACAACTACCATATGCAATTTGACCCGCCTGCTTCAACGTCGACTGCTTGGAGCTGGTCGCCTCCTTGATTATTTGCAAAAGTAAATCTTCCATAATTGTTCCTTAGCCAGTTCCTGTCTTTTTCATATTTAGTTCATACTATTCAACAAGCGCTGCCTAGGGAAAACAAATCTAAATTACAATGAAGATTGAAGCAAGTTAACAATAGTAGTAATGAAAAACAAATTTACATTTTGCATGTTTGTGCGAATGAATCTCAAATAGCATTGGAAGAGCAAATTTTAGATTTATCATAATAGGATCTAATCACGTTTAAATTGGCAGACAAATTACATAGAAGCCTAATCCCACAATTGTACGAATACGAATTGTAATTAGACCTTGCAAAAATATATAACAACTGCTCCTTGTTTCCATCTGGAGTTTTGGAAAAACATCACTAAACCATATTAAAGAGTGTAACAGTTATACTATATCAGTATAACAGTTATAGCATATTATCAGGGTTATCAAAATCAACACTAGAATTATTATTTTATTAAACTCAAAAAGCCACTTAAACACGAAATGAATCGATTACCAAATGATCTCGCATGAAACTAAATTTGCATGGATTATTTTTTCCTTTCCTTGTAACTCTCACATTTAATTTGATGCGAATTATAATTAATTTTAGTCCCCTAGTCTTAAAAAGGAAAAGGGGAATCACATTTCAATTGATGAGGTTGATTAAATCAGCTTTCTGAGATGTTCAGATTGTTTTACATTGCAATTGATTGTACATTTTTATTGCAATAATGTCAATGATATTACCGACGACGAAAATAACTATAAATCAAGTAATATCAATTATGAATATCTGGCAAATAATTGTTTACACATGATTTTTTACTGCAATAAATATTCGAAATGTTCAAAGCTGCTCAGGTACCATGGATTCGTGCTTTGCCCTTGCAGCATATGGTGATTGGTGAATGCCAATCGAAACTCGCTTTAAAACTGTTAAAATTTGTTTATAATAAATATATATATATATAAAAAGAAATTCAGTAGCCATTTGTCAAATTTAAGCCGATTTTATTTCGATTTACGTATCGATAAATGCAAAAATGTTTCCCAAATTACTCTCACATACAATATTCCTTTGTTTTTAATATAAAATAATTTATGCAGATTATTTGCAATTTAAAAATAAAAATTTAAGATAAAATACCGAAATGACAAAGTCAACTGTCGAAAAATAAATTACCGATATTTGTCTTCTGGCGAAAAACACACCAAATGTGGGGGTAGAAAGCAAAAAACAGATGGTGGAGGAACTCCTCCAGGAAGGGCGTTGTACCGCCAAGGAGAAAATGTTGGCTTTAATACACAAAGGGAGAAAAAAAGTAACTTCAAACACAATGAGCCAAATGGGGTTCTCCTTCAAACTTGGCTCATGGCTGCGAATCAAACTATCCTGGTAAACTTTGCAGAGTTCCTTCCAACCGTTAAGTAGCTTTTGTTTTGCAGCACTAAGACGAGTTGGAAACTGAAGCATATGTCGAACACTATTGTTCGGTGAGAGGAAAAAAACCAAAAAACACTTTTCCGTTCATGGCTCTAAAATAAATTCGGGAAAACAAATTGAAACGTATTAAAAAAAAAAAAATTTTTTTTTTATTTAGTGTGCATAAACCGCAAATCAATATCGCCATAAACAAGGAATGCTGGGAGGGTTGTATTCAAGACTCAAGTAACAACGAATGACGCATCGCACACAGGACTCAAATCAATTTGCACACTTGCAAAAGAGGACACTAATAAAAAAAAAATATTTTTCTTAAGAAAAAAACTTCAATTTGTATCTCCTTCACAAATCAAGTAATGCTTAATTGTTTTATGGAAGAAACTTACAAAAACTGCAGCTGCAGTTAACGGAATCCTTAAACAGCACAAACACCAGTGAATATGTCCTTTAACATTAATTATTTTAAGAAAATTTTACACTTCACGGTGCTCCCTTTTGTCTTCAAGCGCACAAATCACTTCACCAAATGCATATTGCTAACTCGAGGAAGCCAGAGCTCTCCAGCAAATGTCACGGCCATATTGTAACAGGAGTTTTCCAAGCAACCGGAAATGTGCGCAAGTGCCTGAAAAATCGATATATGTGCAGAACGCCATCTGCAAACGATATTGTAATAAGTGACCACGTGTAATCGATTTATAGCCAGAGACCTGTTGACTATATGTATTTGTCAACAAGGATCCAATAGGCGTACTTTCACGTGAATTCCATTCACTCGAGCTACTCTAACTTCCTGCACGTGCTTCAAGCAAGGTTTATCATCAACAGGTTGTTGTTGTAAATCGATTTGTCAACGATGATAAAAAAAAGTTAAAGAATATGAAATGCAATGGAAAAATTTTACGTTCTGCGGAACACTTAGTAAACTAATTAAAAATGTCAACGTGGACTGGAAATAAGATGCTGCAGGGACATGAAAGAATTTTGTAAGCCACTTTGAACTCTAAAGTTTACAGTTTGTTCATTGCAGTTACGTTTTATGATTACTTGTTATCTTAATTTTTTCAGTATCCTTTTTGGTTTCCTATGTTTCGGTTATTTCAGAAGAAATCTGTTAATTACCTGCTTGATATTGAACAAGTTGAAAGATGTAATTGTTTATCATCTTTTAGTTATTTGGTATCCAGTGATGGACATACAAAATCATTTCCATTCAATAATTGTACCAACTTCGACAGAAATGCTATAAATCAATACTGTTTCTGACTGGAAGCTTTACAGGAGAATGTCCTTCTCCACAGTTCCTTTTGTCACTTTGATTGAATGCTGTGAAAACAGCCAATCAAAAGTATTTGTTGTGCTTGTGCATATGAATATGATGAATGTACCGAAACTATTTCCAGTGAGTTTCAAACTCCACGAAATTAGGAAAAATTCAAAGATAGGATAGATTGAGCGATCTGCGAATACGTTCTGTATTTTTGAATGAAAGTAGTCACGATTATTGTTGCAGTGAGGATCACGTCTTCGTACGTTGAAGATCGCTTAACTGAATGGAATGATTAGTGAAAACAGCGATTGATTTACTAATTAAGTCTCAACTAGTAAGGAAGTAATTGGTCACATCGATTTGAGGTACCCTAGATGTAGAAAAATATACTAATTCTATGTAACAATCTAGTTGGCTGCGACTGTTGATTTTGTATGCGCAATTAACCTGCAACTTCCTATGTAGACAAATTTAAAAATCACGCTTTTTAACGATATTCGAATGAAAAAAGTATGTTGTAATGTTTCTTACAGAAGAAAACAAAGCAATTGTAAATAGTACTCACCAAGAACATTAATTCGATATCACACACGTCCCAAATTGGACAACCCCCAAAGGAGATGGTTACCACCCCCACCTAAACAACCCCCTCAGTCATCAGTCATCACTAAATTAAAAAACTCATGCAAATCCATCTACGTTTACTACCCTAGAACTCCAAAATTTTCTACCATATCGTGTAAAAAAAGACTGTGTAACAATAATTTCTGACAAATAATTAATATTTCTACGTATTTAATATAACAATATTTAATTAAAAAAATTCAAAATGTATATACTCAGTAAACAAAATTAATATTTTTGCATAAAACCTATTCAGGCTTATATGGCAACACTAAGAATGAGTTGCCCTATTTTGCTCATCTTCGAAATTGACCTTGCGATTTCAATGAAATATTATTGTACCAAATTTCAAGTCTCTAGCTACAAGGGTGCTCGATTTATTGTTGACAGACAACAGACAAACACACCCCAATCATGAATATACAATATACATATAATCTTTTTTTCGCATCAACATTATTTCTTGCCGTTGCAAACGTTCAAAACTAATATATCTAGGGTATATACAAATGTAAGGAAAAGTATTTTGCTTTAACATTTTCCACTTACTGGAACTTAAATAATATATTATAATATAAATATAATCGTACACCCTAATCCATTTCCTTCTCTCGAAAACGATCGCTACGTCAACACCCCCCCCCCCCCCCCCACATCCTTGGGCCATTGGGGGTCCAAATCCCGTCCGTCTCCTGACTGCAGGACTTAGGCGTCATTAAGCGAATTAAATTTTCATTCCCACATCGATCGCATCGTTGCCAAAGCAAGTTCAACGCTTGGATTTGTGAAACGGTGGTTCCGCGAATTTTTCAATCCATAACTTTCCAACGGCCTTTTCGTATCGCTGGTCCGGCCCATCCTTGAGTACGCCTGCCAGTTTTGGTCCCTTTCTCAATCTAATCATATAAACAAGATTGAGTTGGTTCAGCGCAATTGCTTTGCTCTGCGCGAGCTCCCCTGATCTGATCCTTCCTCTCTCCCCCTTATACTGACCGGTTACGCTTCATCGATTTGCATCCATTATATCAGAGACGTGATTCCGCTGACGCCCTTTTCCTTCACTAACTTCTATCCGGGGTTATCAATTGCCCATCGTTATTACATTCGACATACTTCAATACCGATCCTCGTAAACTTCGATCGGTTCCTTTATTTCGTCCTTTCTCTCACAGAACCAATTATGGCCTTAAGAATGGATCACAACGTCAACTCTCTCCCTGAGTTTGATCCCCACCTCTCTAAGTCATGCATGAAAAATCTGCTCTCCCGTTCTCTTTAGCCTTACAGTTGGACTTGTTAGTTCCCTCCTACGTGTTACGTCCTTTGTTTTTATTTGTTAAGTTTTTGTTATTGTTATAGCTTGTATTAGGCTCACTAAATAAAGTTGAAATGGGGGGTTAAAACTAAAAGTACTCAACTACTTTACAATGGTATTGAAACATTGTTTCTAAATGCTCTCGACGCTGTCAGTGTCACCTCTAGCAACGTGCTGGTAGCATTCTAGACTAGGTAGACTAGCCGTTGCAACTAGCAGCTAAATGGAGTTAAGTTTTCAGACAAAACTAGAAAATCTGAAAGCTTTACGATCTACGGCGATCAGTAAAAATCTGTAATTCCTCACATACTAAGAACTTGGGCTATTTTGATTTTTCCTAGTTCCACAATAAAACTAACTGCCTTAAAACGTAAAAATTTTTATAAATTGAGGATGGACATGGAAGTAACAAGTAAGAAGCATCAAATTCATTCGATTAGCGTAGTTTATTTACACAATAAGATCGAAATTAACAAAAAATATGTCAATGATCACAATATCAAGATTAGTATTCTACTTAACGACCTTCATCTGCCACAGTCCGTCGTTGAGGTAATGGAAATTCTCGACACCAACTCCTTTGTTCACTTTAGCTCTGTGAACATAAAAATATTTTAGAGCAATTATGAAAAGTGAGATTTTTAAACGCAAATCAAAACTTAAAAAAAAAAAACCATTTCGATGATAAGCGAATGTTTTTACGGACAAATTCTTTTCAAACAAAATATAAAACAAAAGGCATAAGCCAAATATTCGAACGGAAGCCAAAATATATTTTTCGGAGCCATGTCAAACTGAAATTTTGTATACCATGATGCAAAGAAAAAAGTTTAGTAAAATGAAATTAAAGCAGGAGTCAGACGACAGCAAAAAATCCTACATTTATAAGCAAATTTGAAAATTTTCTATCGTGTAACTCGACAATTTGCAAAGGGGCACATTGCTTATATAAATCTGCCAAGAATCGCGGAACATTCATTCGGCAGATCAAACAAATTTGATTTGAGAAAAGTAGAGATTTGCTTATCGTGTGAGTCGATGTCACAAAAATATGCCCTCGCAAATATTAGCTTATAAAGTGAATTTTTCTATCGTCTGACTCCGCTGTAAGCATGTTTGATGAGAACATAGAATTTTAACAAATACAATTTATATGAAATGCATTTTACTGGTTAGTGGTTAAACAAACATATGGATTTGATTGAACAAATCATACAATGAAAACATGAGAAGCACCAGAAACGCATACGATTTAATTATAAATGCATTCAAAGTGAATTACAAGAAAAGAAGGTGATTGCACACTCAGTTTTGTTGCAACAATTTGAACACGTAAAAATTTCAAACATTCGTAAATAATATTCTTTGATATCTGTTGGTGTTAGTACAGGGTGCAAGTGCTTTACTAATCTCTCAACTAACTAAATTTGAACTATGATTATTAGGCGAGATTTTTCGCTCGGTGCGCTCCACCGAAGTTTGAGTGCTATTCTTTACACATATTAGTAAGCAGAAATATGCAAAATTGTGCCTTACATTTCATCTGTCGACAGCGTAGTCACTCCAATAGCTAGGGCATGCTGTTTACCTTCAGCCATGATTGCGACAACAGTGTCTTCCTTCACGGGCGTCATACGAGCGCCTGGCGAAGTCAGTCCTGGACACATTATGTTCGCTCCGCTCAATACGAATCTTATGGCACCCTTGTCTACTTGTTCCATCGGCAAAAAAAAGGGATACTTGTGCAGTAGCCGCAGAGTGGGCATCCAAATACCTTCACGCTGTCGGAAAAACAAATGCTCCCCGCTGCCGTTCATTAGAATCTCAATGTGGTCATGGCTAAAATTGTGGAAGAAAATATTGTTTAAATATTCTCGAATGAAGTTCAAGCGTGCGGCTACCATTTCACTATTCGAAAAGCATCCTTTTTTGGAAGAATTGTGTCGATGTACTTTTCTAGATAAGGATACCTATCCAAAAGTTTTGTACGTATACCCTTCTGGACAGATGATTTGAGCTGCTGAACACCAGAAATGTTCTCCTTTTCATCGAACCTAGCACGTACATGGATTAGTGTAATTATATTTAGTTATTTTCAACTGAATTACTTTTTGAACATTTTTAATTAGTTATAAATCACTGAGTTCAATTATTAACAATAAACGGAACTTTTACATAAAAAACTCCACTGCGAATGCCGCTGTGTAAAATGACGTGAAATGTATTTAATGACAGCCGACTTCTAAATGTCAAAACGCGAGCAGTAATAGAGCGATGATATTCAGCAATTATGGATATTAACAAAGGCGTAATATATCAAATCGGTATATCGAATTTGTTTACGAAATACTTTTATAATTTTAACCGCTCTTGCTCAATTTTCACATGGATAATTTTCAAATTGATTTGAATAGTGAAAACTTTTTTATAATATTCGAATTCGCGTTCACTTCATTTTTAGTGGTTAATTTCCATTGCATTTTTTGCTAAATATGTTTTTTAAAATGTTTTGAATTTCCTTTTATAAATTTTGACATAAAAACAAATTGAAGCCAACGTTTAAAAAATTCGTGGTTTTTAATAAAAATATCAATGAGGGAAAAAGGTGTTCTGCACTGTGGAGTGTGGAATTTCCAAAATGTATGGTTTAAACCTTAAATAAACTGTTTTATTGCTACACATATTCAGCTACAGAAATCGACTGCTGAAAACCCCTGAATTCTCCTGGATTTGTAGCCATTTCACATTCCAAAAAAAGGTGCATGTTATAAATGAAACACAACTTTTATGCCAAGTTTAAAACCTCTTCTGAAAATTCATCTCTACTCCATAGTAACGCTTCGTTTAACTTTAAAATTTTTAACTTCGTAAATTGTACGTTGTCGGTTGTCCATCAATATTACCTGACTGCTAGGCGTACACCATATTTTTCAATTGTTAATGAAATTGTTCACACTCGGAATCTTCGACAATGCCATCGAGCACAAATCATATTGTCCGTTATTCGAAATTTCGAACTGGATTATAATTAATTTAATGCATTTAATGGAAAGTGCATAAAATGTATTGCATGCAAAAAATTTCAATTTTGTAAGAAGAAAAGAGTTCGAGAATGATTTTATCTTTAAATCATATATTTATACTTGCGCTTGCCAGTAATAAAAGTGGGTTTACACGAATGACAAATTTGTAGTATTTTACGTAATGACAAAGTCATTCGTGTGAACCCGACATAAGTTTTATCTTAAAAACCGACGAGACCGATTTATCAAGGTTTTACTTAATATCCCAGCATATTATTGAAGGTTAAGATGAACAATATATTAACTAAATACAATCAACAATGATTTTTTTCAAATTTTTATTTCATTTATTTATATATAGTTCACATCTTTACATAATAACATAAGGCCATTCCACTAATTCTACTTAAGAAAGTGCTCCCCGGGGAAAATTTAAATTTGTTTTTTGGTATAATTTTTTGTTTGCCCTGCTTATAGTTATATAGGTGACAAATGTAAAGATTAGTAATAAGTTAAATATCAAAAGTGCTGCACTCTGCATTTATTCTAATTGAAATAATATTAAAATAATTAAAAAAACTTGCAAGGGTTGTAGTTAGTGCATATTATGCGTAGTGCATTCATGCTTAAAGTCTTTAAAATTATAATAAATCTTGTCAATGAACGCGTGCGTGAGCGGAGTAAAGGGTTAATAAGGAAGTAAGTAAGAAAATAAAACTCGTATCTCTAATAGACTTTTATTTTTAAGATCTCTCCATGTAATCACTTCTTCCATTTGATTTTAACACTTTAGGTAGATTATAAACAGTTTACATTATTTTTGGTTTTAATATAATACAAAACGAAAACGAGTAACGAAGACTCATACAAAAATCATTTAACTTTAATCTTAATTTGTACAAAAATCTGTAGATGGAATAATTCAATAGTTTCTAGTTTTCATTTTTCCTAAGCCTATGGAATTTACCTTAACGCAACAACATTAATGAGAAGGGTAAAAAACAGTTCAATTAGTTTTCATTTGTTATCTTACTTTTTAACATTTAGTTTCATAAGAAGGCTCATTGGTATTTCATCGAGTGGATCTTCTTTCATAGGTTGTGTTGGACTACATGGATGCCACCTTTCTCTTTACATTAACTACCCTAGCTAGGATTTCGGATTTCCGACTGTTCTGTGCACAAATTTGTGACGCAATTCCAGCAATTGTTACAGTAGGGCTGTTGTCTAACACTTACTTAGATATGATAATCGTTATGTACAGTTCCTTGCTTAGGAAATAATACTTGTTTGGTTTCCAAAAATATAATCAGGTAAAAATATTTCTGTTGACAAAATTCTTCTGTTTGAAAAGGTACGCAATTTCGTTCATCTTAAAAATTAGGTACAAGTTCATTTGTAATATAAGGATTCTAGCTCTATTCTTTATAAAAACACAAGCATCTGCATATAGCCACGTAGCCAGGTTTTATGATCATTAATTATGTTTTCTGCTTGTTCTTGTGCGGCCGATGCACTGAAAGTTAATTAACACCTACGACTGAGCTCGACGCTTAGAACGCTGAATGTGTGATGGGTTGTGGATTCCTTCGTGCTGGAAGTGTTGAGGTTCCTCAGTTAACTAACTTAGCAACGTCGTTATAAGCAAATCCTGTCAGTCAAATTGAATTAATTAGTTTCCGTTGCGCGAGGGAGTTCAAGGAATGCAATCGATAGGATGTGGTATTGTGGGTGGGGATCACCTAACGCGTTTCTTGTTACTACATCCACAAACATCCAAGCGACCTTGTTTCACATTTCAATTCAAATTTCATTTGCCATTGAACACCTTTAATTCTATTTCAGAAAGGTTAATTCAACCGTATTTCTCTGGTTAAATTTATGCGCAACCATGTTGTGCAGCATTTACAGAAAACAACTTTAAAAGGACGAACTATTTCACTGCAATTAAGCTAAGTGGAAGGCAATCGATTGCTCTTCCCTGTTGAAAGTTATCTAGTTTGCATCAATGGAAAAAGCGTCCGAACTTTTAATCGTAATTTATGTGATTGTATAAAATATATAATTAAAGTATCAGTGGTTGATAGTACGAAATTAGTACTTCAATTGGGGCGGTTCGTCTTTGGCAGCAAAGGAAGTATTGACTGTTGATTTTTCTCGAAATATTAAAGATAAAATTTTTGAAAGTTATTCAGACTAAAAAAAAAAAATCCTCGTATATTTTCTCCTGTATGCCCAAATTTTCTTGTGGGAAATGCATATTTTCATTGTTAACAAACAGTAGGAAATATACGGCTGCGACTACTGCTGTAGTCTTTTCTGTCCAAAGTCGTAGCCCTAGTAGGGGTGCGGAAAATTTGTAGCTTCTCTATTACAAAAAACCAACGCGAAGAGTCAAACACATTCAAATCAATTGAACATAGAATATAGATTCAATATGGAAATACTGTTATACGGGAAACTGAATAATATCAGGGTAAGAAGAATGCTCGAAATACATTCATTCTGGAAAAGAACATTCGACGCAAAATTCTAAATTTTGATACATTCGGAGAGTGAAAAAATTTCGGCTCACTCAGGAGCGAATGGAATTCATGTGAGCTGAATTTTTAAATCACTTGTGAACCAAATTTTTCTATCCATGAACTTAAAAATAAAACTCGTGAAGGGATTCGAAAATTCTGAGAGTTGAAAATTTGATTCACTCGGGAGCAGAGCCGAAAAGAACGATTCATGAGTTAAATAACCGTCAAACCGGTTTTCGTGCCAGGACTATAAAAACCTTTCGGCGTCAATTTTATCCTTGTACCAAGTCACTGCAAGCACAGTGCATAAAGAGCCGAAATGAATGATTCTTTTCTGCTCTTTTTCACTCACGAGCCGTAATTGTTGAACGAAATTGTGTTCCGCTCGCCTCAAAAGTGATACAAATTAAAAACAAAGAATGATAAGTTTAAAGGTCGACATAGCCACACGAATGGATAAACATATTTTAGAAATTAATGTACAATATATAAAAGACTATAAAATATGTATAAATACGTTAGGTATGATCCAAATAAAAAAGAGGCACACAGGAGAATTCTTACGACAAGAAATTTTAAATTGTCTTCGCGATTACAAAGTTGATATCAATCAATTGTATTCCAGTACAACCGACAATGGAGCAAATGTGATTAAAGCGTCAAAATTATTAAAAGAGCTTCAGGATGAAATACATGTGAGATTCAAGCATCATACATGAAAGATCATAATTAATTTTATTATTAAACTTATTAATATTTTTTCAGGTACTCGGCGAAAACAATAACGATGACCAAATTTCAGTTGAAAGTGATGACGATTTCGAAGAGATTCACACACGACTTACATCAGTTCTATTACTACGTTTACATGCAGAGTCGAAAGATCGAGTCGAAAACAGGTTTTGAACTCGAAACCGCGTTTTTCAGCACTCTGGGTTGACGGATCGAGTCGAAATCGAGTCCAAACGTAGTCGAAGTGACACCTTATTGCACTAATTTGATCTATTATATTAACAATTTTTTCAATTTTTTCGATTTTTATTTATATTTTATAGATATTTTAAGGAATTTGATTTCGAATAAAATCTTATATTTTGGACAATTAGTCAGAAAACCTGAAAAAACTGTCGAACTGTCATCTCGACTACTTAACCCGCGTTTACATGCATTTTAACTCGACTCCTCGACTCAACCCAGGTAGCAAAGCTGGGTCGAGTCGAGTTCAACCCGTTTTGGACTCGACTCGCGTTTACATGGAGTCGAACCTGGGTTCAACCCAGGTTCAACCCTGCATGTAAACGTAGTAAATACAATCCAACTTGCCGCACACGATGTCATGAAAAAAGTTCAAATACAATTGCAGGAATGTAGAAAAATTTCAAAAGCACTTCGTGCAATTATTCGTGGAAATGAATATATTGAAAATATTCCAATGCCATGGCCATCAATAGACAACTTGACGAGGTGGAATTCTACATACGAAATGCTGAATTCTTTAGTAAAAGTAAAAACCTTCGCAGAAGAAAATGATAAAGTTCCAGAAATCGAATGGGAGTTCATTCGAAATTTCATTGAAGCCTTTAAACCCTTATGCATTTGTACTGCAAAGTTGCAAAGAGAACAGTACGTCATGGGTGACTTCTTTCGTGACTGGCTATCGTGCGAGATCGAACTAGAAGAACTATCAAAAAAACCAAACTGTTATGCCGAGCGATTGTTTTTAGCCTTGAAATTACGGAAAGAAATCCTTTTAAAAAAATGAAGCCTTTATTGCTGCCATTTACTTTGATCCGCGCTTTAATTTTTTAAGTACACCATTTTTAAATGAGGAGCAAAAGCAAATAGCTATAGTAAGTAGTATTTTAAAATATTTTTAATTTAAATTTATATTGAAATATTTTTAGCGCCATTTACTGAATATTGGAATATTGGAAAAATATGCACCAAAAAGATCCAGGCCTGGGAAAAATAGTTCAAACTGCGTTAGCAGTACCATCTACTCAAGTTTCTGTTGAGCGTGCGTTCAGAGCTTTGTCAACAATTATTACAAAACAACGCACAAAACTATCTAAAGAAACGATTAATAATATTTTGTTAGTTAAATTAAACGCTGATTTTTTAAACCAACTATGTTTAGAATGAGCAAAGATGTAATTTAGTAAATAAAAAAATTTTCAACATACATTCAAATCTGTATTTATGTAGTCCTGTTATCTTTATTTTTATTATTATGCTGAAATTTATTTTATGCGAAGGTAATTAAAAAAAAAATCTGAAAATTCAAAATGATAGTAACTTTGCAAATATTCTTAACACTATCAATAATAAAATAGAAACCCAGAACCTGTAATCTCAAAGTTATTTTTATATTTAACCGAATGAGTAAGTTTTAATCAGTTATCCACAATTTGTATCCTCCTGATAATTGCTAGTTGTAATAACAGTTATTTGTAATAAGATATGTACATTTAAGATAACTCATTTGTTGTTTTTATCCGAAAATTTATTATGTTTTGAAACTATAAATCTTTGCCCAATATGTCTGATCAACGACAATGGCGTTCAAACTCTAGGCGTGGAGCACCACCCAGTGATGAGTATTTTGGAGGAAATCGCCAGGGAGGAAATCCCCCTAATAGAATACGTCCACGGAATTTCCATCGAATGAGGAGATTCAATGATGAACGAGCTATGGCTCAAGCAGTACCTGGACGAAATTCGTGGTCTACAGAGATGAATCAATCTGAAGCTCAAAATCGAGCTCTTCAATCTGTGGAACCAGAAAGGAGACGGCAAATTATTAATGCTAAACCGAGAGGACGTCTCCCCGAACCAAGAGCCCACAGGAGTGAAACTGAGTCTGCCCCCAGAGATGAAGCTCTATACGACGGTTCGGCCAAGGGATCATCGGCAATGATCCAAACATATTCACATAACATGGAATTTTCAACATTTCCTATTTTATGTAAAGTTATATATGATAAACTTTACTTTCTTGATTCAAGGGTAATGCGAGCATTACCATTTTGTAATTTCCAACATGTTATGAATCTGAATCTTTACCTATTTGAAGTTGTAAAGTATCAGAATGCCGACAACCGAGAGTGGCGTGATTATGCTGATGCTCTCAAAACATTAAGAGCTCCTGCCTCTCTTTTGCCCAAGCCAATCTATGATTATATAGCTGGTATTGGTAAACAGGCCACATCAGAGGGACAATTAGTCCATTTTAACTTTCCTGCAGCTGGAGTTCCGCGCGGAGAGGTTACGGTTGGTAACCAGACTATTCCTTCTGGCTCTTTTGGTGTATGTAACGCTCAAAGCCACAATGCATATGAGTGTTATGTGAGTCCATATATAAAAAGTGCTTTAGTTGAAAGGACTCTCTTTGCTTATGATCATCCAAACGATCCTGATCGTTTTGAACCATGGCAACCTTTACCTGAAGGTTTTAGGCCAGCCAATTGTGTTCCCAATCCAAATTTGTTGGGATACGAAATACCTGAGCGTATACATCCAGAAGGTGCTACTACTTTAAGTAAATGCACTTTCGAAGACTCAAATACCCTATATGGATGGAACTTTTTTGCACTTTGAATAATATGCAACTTTTTCCCAGCCCCATATCGTTAGTGTCACACGGCAACACCGCCTGAGCGACCACCGGACAGCGACCGGCGAGAACTTGCCGAGGAATCGCCAAGCGAAAGAGAAGCAGTCGGAAAATTTCTACCACCGCGAATGGATATAAGGCGAGAGTGCTTCGCAGGGTTAACGGTTAACGTGTAACGGACAACTGTTTAGATAATTAATATTCTACAATAAATTAAATATATCTAGTAAAATTGTGTTTGAGTTTTATTCAATTAATTCGGTCATCCTATGACATTAGATATAAACACATTTTCTGCAATTACTGCAGACTCCTTATAAAAAAGAAATAGTCTTATCACTAGTCAGAAATAGACTAGTATCACGCCTGATTTCAAAATAATACATAAAGGAGTTAGTTAGAATAACGAACTCAAAGGCAAATTTCATTAGAACGGACCATTTTCATTAGAATTTTGAAAATAACGGCCGATCAATGTGCAAAAGAGACTAATATTAAAAAAAATTAAGCGTTAATCAAATAAAAACACCCGGAAGTTTTGGAGAAGCTCTTTTTCCACAAAGTAAATGCTGTAAACATAATCATTACCTTATTTATTTAGATATTTCAGATATTTCATTAAAAAACAAAACGAGACAATAATGGAGGTATTTGCAACATAACAATATTAATAAAGCAATTACACTCGCAATTACCAGTTTGATGAGCTATGTGCAATTGTTGATCGTGCAGCAGCGGTTCGAAAGGAGAACAACATTGCAAAGCTATCGGCTTATGCAACTTAAATGTTTGAAAGGATATTGCAGGCGGGGACAAGCTAATAGTCCAAGTGGTATAGTCTTGGTTGTTTTGAATTTATTTAGTTGTCCCCTACTGCAACATCCTTTCCAACATTTAAGTTTTATTTATATAATACATAGTCTATATTTTATTATTTGCTCAAGAGGTATCGAACACATAAACATTTCATATTGTGTTATACATTGCTTTTACAAATTTCTATAGATTATATATAACTTGTTTTTCGCTTTTCAGTTGATACTTCTTAATGCAGTCGGGTTTTTTGTTTTTTTAAATAATTTATTTTTATTTCATACTTTTTAGTTGTTGTTTAAAAACAGTTGTTCAGTTAAATATTGCTAAGTAAGTAAATAAGCCGTACGATAAAGTTAGATTAACAAGATAGAGGTCGAATAAAAGAAGAAATTGATGTTGTAGCTACATAGATTAAACTTTGGGCAAGTTTTATCAGTCTAGTTAATTGTACGAGTATTTCGATATATTAGTTTGTAGTGTTCATATCCCGTAGACGTTGAAGCTCTTTTAAAGAATTCTCATCGTATGGCCGATGTAACAGTTTTTTGGAATCAAAGATACTTATAGCCAACCTATCTAATGTTTTTACTCGACTAAGAACTACGTAAGCTTGACCCTTAGCAAAGACATGTGAGATAAGATCTACATCGGCCCTATCGAGAGTGGTGCCTTGTAGTTTATGGACAGTTACAGCCCAGCAAAGTATTAAAGGCAACATCCTTCGTTCAATTTTTCCTTGCCTCCGAAGAGCATCAAAGTCGACAGTGCAAGGCTCGATCCGTACATCCTCTCCTGGTTGATTACCTTTGATTGTAGGGTCATTAAATTTAATAAATACTGCTTGCGGTAGCTCTCTTGTTTCTAATTGTTCTCTCCTAAGAGCAGGCCATTCAATCCGCCGGATAACACCCATAGCGCCGTTCACTAGACTATGGTTAACGTTGATGTTGCGGCGTAACATTACTCGCAATCCAAGCCCAATACATAATGTGCTGAGAATGCCCCCCGTTTCGTTCGGGCCGTCAGGTATGAACTCTTTGCGTGGGCACTGGCCCACAATGTGGACGCTCTAAAGCCCTGTCCAGTCGCTCAGATTTGCACAATGATTTGTCTGCGCAGTTTTATGATCGAATGAAATCGTTACGATTTTTATAGCGTCCACACGGCAACGACATATCTGCGTATTTTGCTCAGTTTTGTGTGATATGCGTTCAAAGTTCATGGAAGTACGCACAGATCACGGATATCTATGCTCTTTAGCTCAGATATCGTTACAACTCCGCAGACTTCGCGCCAAATTAAAATCTGCGCAGATTTCCAGTCCACACGCAACGATTTGTCTGCAACGATTTGATCTGCGCAGACAAATCATTGTGCAAAACTGAGCGTCTGGACCGCGCTTAAAAATTGCAACGATTTCATTCGGTCTTAAAACTGTGCAGATAAATCGTTGTGCAAAACTGAGCGTCTGGACCGGCCTTAACATGCACGCTGGCGGAACAGATTGACTTTCACGACTTGTGCCGGATGTCAATGACATTTTGTGGAGACGTGTATTTCAGTTAACAACGCAAGAATGTGCAAAAAAATTTTGTCAGACTAATATAGTTTTTGAGAAAATTTTGAAATAATATACCCTATGTCACTCCTACAATGTATACGAATATAATAACACCTCATTTATTAAAATCCGTCGAGCCGTTTAGGTTGCAGAGCGTCTGGTAGAAATTACATACATATACTCGAAAAACATAACCCTTCCTCGGCAGTCGGGTAAAAAGAGCGTTTCTTGGCAAACTGGCGACTTCAGACCGATTACTATACCGTCGGTCCTAGTTAGACAACTGCATGCCATTCTAGATAGGAGAATCCGTTTGGCCCGCGTTTAGTACGTCGCAGATAAATACAACATTACAAAGTTAATAGAACACATTAATAAATATTTTTAAAAAAATATTACGTCCCAGAATGTTTGGTTTTTTTTTGCAGTTATCAATTTTATACAGAAACGAAATCATAATGAAAAAATGTCGAGTTAATAGAAATTTCAATAGTATTAAAAGATAAAAGTTTTCTGGAAACAGATTTGTCGGACATTGAGAGTTTCATCGCCGACCAGGATGAATTGAACATTTCTGAGATTGATTTATTTAAAGCACTCGTACGCTATGACAACGCAAGAAAAAATGATAGCGGTGATGCAAAAAGTGTATGTACACAAAATCAATCTCCACCATTGAATTATCAATGATATATCTTGCATCTATCATGATAGATACAAGTCCAATTGTAAGAGAGAAATCTTCTACATTTTCAATGAGGCCAAAGAAAATGATCAGAAGTACATTCGCCTCTTTACGAAGTCGCTTGAGGTGGCATTTTGACTAACAAAACAATGGTAAAGCAATTCCATTTTTTACTATTGAAAACCAGTGCGTACTGGGTGCTCAATTTGTGTAGAGTAGAAAGATATCAACAGAGTTAATTATGAAGCAGGAAAAGGTCTCAAATCAACGCAATTTTTTGGATTTGAAAGTAGGTACAGATTGCATATTTCTCGTGGGGGCCGACTATGTGGATATGGAGCAAAAAGGTCCGGCAATAAAGAAATATTTGCGAATGCCTCTCCTGTTTTTAAATACAAGTATTTTGGGAAAAACCCGAAGAAGGAGAAATTAAAATTCCAGATATCCATCCGGATCAATTTCGCACAATGATGCAATGAAGAAAAAGTGAATTAGGTATAGTAAAAGGAAATTGTAATTTCTAGAGGAAAGAACCATTAAAAATTTCATTCAAGGAAATGATGAGTATACTTGCATATAAATGTTTATTGTATTTCTGAATTAGTAGTGACAATTAGCTGACGGTTTTTTCATGTTGCACTATCTGCTGCATGTAATCACATTTTCGCTGTTAGTTGAACAACAGTATTTTGTTATTTGAGACCACTCAAAAGTCAAAGGATCAACATACAGAGACATCGCGGACAAATCTTATTTGAGAAAGGAAAGTTGTCGGATCAAAATTGTGGGCACGTTTAAGGTTATTTGGGAAGTATTTCAGCCACGGCATTTGCCAGATCCGACAGTAGAGATCTGGATGGCCGTGGCTGATGAAAATTGGGTCAGGTACAAAATCCCAAATTGCAGGGGTGCTCATATTACTCGGTACTCGACTCTTATTAATATTACGAAACCCGCGGGCGAAAGGTATGCATTTTTAAACTATAAATCACGTCATTCGGTTGTGCTGCAATACGTAGCAGCGCCGGATTGGCGATTCGTCGCGATGGAAGTGGGTTCCCCGGGATCCCACAGCGATGGTGATGTATTCGCGGTTTCTTCTCTTCGTTCGCTTCTGGAAGCTGGGAAATCCTCGCTTCTTCGCGAGTACCCAGATGCGAACTTTAGTTTGCCATTGTACATGGTAGCGGATGCAGCATATCCGTTAGATTCGTATATAGTAAAGCCGCATCCGGGCTCAAATCTAAGTAAGCGCGATTTTAATTTTAACGTAATTGTAAGCGGAGCGCGCGCGTCCGTAAAATGTGCATTTAGTTATTTGAAAGGGAAATGTCCGATCTTCGATACATCGATCTCGGTGAATCTGCATCATTTGCTGTACAGGAAGAGGTTTCATTCGTTTCCGAATATCATGCAGTTGGCGTTTGGTACGCCGCAGATAAATACGATATTACAAAGTTAATAGAACACACTACTAAATACTTTATAAAAAAATACCACTTATCACGTACCAGAATATTTGGTATTGTTTAATGCCCAACTAGGTGAGCGGAAGAAGTGTAGTGGGTAAGAAGAAAAAAAAGCACTTTAGATATTTTAACTAATTTAAGCGGTTTATTGTGTCTACCGCATTCTACAGAGTTCTCGACTAGACTGAAATTACAATTTAAATTTAGAGAGAAGTACCCAAAGACGGTACAGTTATAGGCTAGATATATTTGGTTTACATACGGTACTTAGTTCAATAATCACTGCTAACAACATGGTGATTCTAAATTTGATCAGCAAAGACAAGTTAAATATTTAATTAAATTGAAAAGAATTGTAAAACTAAAATGCATATTAAACAGGTATGTTTTGCAGTTATCAATTTTATACAGAAACGAAATCATAATGAAAGAATCTCGAGAGATAATGAAAGCAGAAATTTCAACAGTATTGAAAGATAAAAGTTTTCTGGAAACAGATTTTTGTGTCGGACATTGAGAGTTTCATCGCCGACCAGGATGAATTGAACATTTCTGAGATTGATTTATTTAAAGCACTCGTACGCTATGACAACGCAAGAAAAAATAGTAGCGGTGATGCAAAATCCGTGCAAAGAAGCGGACCAATATATGAATCAAATAAACGTAGCACATGAGTCAGGAAAACCCGCTGACTCAGCTCACTTAGGAAACAAGACCGAAAACATCTGTTACGAACGTCTTCTCCCTAACCTGGGTGACTATAAAACTCACTGAAAGGACGCCCTCGAATAGGTTTGAAGAAAACGATTCCGAAGGCGTAATGAGGCGTATATTGATAATGCGTATTACCATTTGCGTTGGGCCGAGGCACTTTCAAAGAAAAAATATAGAATTAGACTGGAGCAAGTGCAGGGTAGAGGAGCACTTAGAATAGCTTCCGCCTATCGTACGGTTGCGGGACCGGTGCGCCTGGTCATAGCCGGAGTAATAACTATCGATCTGCTCGAGAGAGAACGCAGGTTAGTCTTCCTCAGGAGAGGGGAAGAGAATAGAGAGGTAGTGCACCAAGAGGAGAGACAACGCACAATGGTACTTTGGCAGGAATCATGGGACCGAGAGACCAGAGGCAGATGGACGGCACGCCTGATCGTTGAGATAAGACACTGGTGGCAGAGGAAACATGGAGAAGTTGATTTTTATTTGACACAACTCCTGAGTGGACACTGGTATTTTCGATTTTATCTGCATAGGATGGGTAAATCGGAGTCGGACGAGTGTTTGTACTGCCCGGGTACAAAATATGACGCGGAGCACACTTTCTTCCAGTGTGCCAAGTGGGGTGGATGGTGGGAGAGTGTTCCGACGAGTTCCGAGTTAGAAAGATGGTTCTTTCCACCTCCACACACATTTTAAAATTCCTCCACAACGTATATATTGGATTGAACAAACAGTAACATTAGAAGTTCCAGTGAATGACACGTATAGGGTCAATGTGACCCATCATTGTAAAATTGATAGGCCCAAATGAATACTTGTCTGATATTGTACCATTTTATCCCACCTCAAAAGCTGCACATAAAATCAATACTTGGTTATCGTTTTCTGATAGTTTTTATGAGAAACGTTCTCGATAGTCAGTACCTATTTCAGCTGATCCCAAAATGACAATCAAAGATTATGACCTACCAGTATATCAAAATCCTATCATTCCAGCTACATCGGATGATGTGATAACTGTTAATGTCAATGTCACTGGACAGATTCAAAATATGAGTCCCCATTCAGAGGAGCATCGACCAACTAACGACAGCTCTTCCATCCTTTGAACCGGATGTACATTTAAGAAATGTCAGAAATTTCCAAGAGCGGAATAAAAGAAATTTGGTTAAAGTACAAAAAAGAGATACAGAATCTAAGTACACATCGAAGACTTGAATTCGATTGTTGCGGCGATTGGTCAGTACAATGTTCTCCCAACAGTCCAAGTCCAGTCCACACAAATGCGTCATGGCCACCAAACCTGAACACAGTTTTGGTCTTCCGTTCCAAAAGATATCAGAATCTGAGGCTTAAACGAAGAATGCTCAAATGCCCATTCGAAGGAGCATCGACCAACTAACGACAGCTCCTTCATCCTTTGAACCGGGTGTACATTTAAGTAATGACAGAAATTTACAAGAGCGGAATAAAAGAAAACCCCAAGGAAGAGTTCGTCCAAGAAACTTTCACCGAATGCGACGATATAATGACGAACAAACTATGGCTAATTCTATTGAAGGACAGAATTCATGGTCTGCTGAGGTTTTGCAAGTAGATGCTTAATCTAGAGCTTTACAAAGTGTTGCTCCTGTACGTAGGCAACAACAAATTCTGATAATAGAGAATGGCGCGATATTGATGATGCTTTAAAAACCATCCGCGCATTAAATTGCTTAATTCCAAAGCCCATATACGACTATATTGTAGGTATTGGTATGCAAGCCACTGCGAATGGTTCAAGCATACGCTATAACTTTCCAGCAGCTGCAGTTCCTCAAGCACCATTAGTTTTTAATGGTGTTGACATTGGATCAAGTTCATTCGGACCTTGTAATGCACAAACACATAATGCCTATGAGTGTTATGTTAGTCCCTACGTCACAATGAAATTAGTCCGATCTTCGATACATAGATCTCGGTGAATCTGCATGATTTGATCTACATTTGCTCTACAGGGAGAGGTTTCATTCGATTACGAATATCATGCAGTTGGCGTTTGGTTCGCCGCAAATAAATACGATATTACAAAGTTAATAGAACACACTACTAAATTCTTTATAAAAAATACCACTTATCACGTACCAGAATATTTGGTATTGTTTAATGCCCAACTAGGTGAGCGGAAGAAGTGTAGTGCGTAAGATGAAAAAGAAGCACTTTAGATATTTTAACTAATTTAAGCGGTTTATTGTGTCTATCGCATTCTACAGAGTTCTCGACTAGACTGAAATTACAATTTAAATTTAGAGAGAAGTACCCAAAGACGGTACAGTTATAGGCTAGATATATCTGGTTTACATACGGTACTTAGTTCAATAATCACTGCTAACAACATGGTGATTCTAAATTTGATCAGCAAAGACAAGTTAAATATTTAATTAAATTGAAAAGAATTGTAAAACTAAAATGCATATTAAACAGGTATGTTTTGCAGTTATCAATTTTATACAGAAACGAAATCATAATGAAAGAATCTCGAGAGATAATGAAAGCAGAAATTTCAACAGTATTGAAAGATAAAAGTTTTCTGGAAACAGATTTTTGTGTCGGACATTGAGAGTTTCATCGCCGACCAGGATGAATTGAACATTTCTGAGATTGATTTATTTAAAGCACTCGTACGCTATGACAACGCAAGAAAAAATAGTAGCGGTGATGCAAAATCCGTGCAAAGAAGCGGACCAATATATGAATCAAATAAACGTAGCACATGAGTCAGGAAAACCCGCTGACTCAGCTCACTTAGGAAACAAGACCGAAAACATCTGTTACGAACGTCTTCTCCCTAGCCTGGGTGACTATAAAACTCACTGAAAGGACGCCCTCGAATAGGTTTGAAGAAAACGATTCCGAAGGCGTAATGAGGCGTATATTGATAATGCGTATTACCATTTGCGTTGGGCCGAGGCACTTTCAAAGAAAAAATATAGAATTAGACTGGAGCAAGTGCAGGGTAGAGGAGCACTTAGAATAGCTTCCGCCTATCGTACGGTTGCGGGACCGGTGCTCCTGGTCATAGCCGGAGTAATAACTATCGATCTGCTCGAGAGAGAACGCAGGTTAGTCTTCCTCAGGAGAGGGGAAGAGAATAGAGAGGTAGTGCACCAAGAGGAGAGACAACGCACAATGGTACTTTGGCAGGAATCATGGGACCGAGAGACCAGAGGCAGATGGACGGCACGCCTGATCGTTGAGATAAGACACTGGTGGCAGAGGAAACATGGAGAAGTTGATTTTTATTTGACACAACTCCTGAGTGGACACTGGTATTTTCGATTTTATCTGCATAGGATGGGTAAATCGGAGTCGGACGAGTGTTTGTACTGCCCGGGTACAAAATATGACGCGGAGCACACTTTCTTCCAGTGTGCCAAGTGGGGTGGATGGTGGGAGAGTGTTCCGACGAGTTCCGAGTTAGAAAGATGGTTCTTTCCACCTCCACACACATTTTAAAATTCCTCCACAACGTATATATTGGATTGAACAAACAGTAACATTAGAAGTTCCAGTGAATGACACGTATAGGGTCAATGTGACCCATCATTGTAAAATTGATAGGCCCAAATGAATACTTGTCTGATATTGTACCATTTTATCCCACCTCAAAAGCTGCACATAAAATCAATACTTGGTTATCGTTTTCTGATAGTTTTTATGAGAAACGTTCTCGATAGTCAGTACCTATTTCAGCTGATCCCAAAATGACAATCAAAGATTATGACCTACCAGTATATCAAAATCCTATCATTCCAGCTACATCGGATGATGTGATAACTGTTAATGTCAATGTCACTGGACAGATTCAAAATATGAGTCCCCATTCAGAGGAGCATCGACCAACTAACGACAGCTCTTCCATCCTTTGAACCGGATGTACATTTAAGAAATGTCAGAAATTTCCAAGAGCGGAATAAAAGAAATTTGGTTAAAGTACAAAAAAGAGATACAGAATCTAAGTACACATCGAAGACTTGAATTCGATTGTTGCGGCGATTGGTCAGTACAATGTTCTCCCAACAGTCCAAGTCCAGTCCACACAAATGCGTCATGGCCACCAAACCTGAACACAGTTTTGGTCTTCCGTTCCAAAAGATATCAGAATCTGAGGCTTAAACGAAGAATGCTCAAATGCCCATTCGAAGGAGCATCGACCAACTAACGACAGCTCCTTCATCCTTTGAACCGGGTGTACATTTAAGTAATGACAGAAATTTACAAGAGCGGAATAAAAGAAAACCCCAAGGAAGAGTTCGTCCAAGAAACTTTCACCGAATGCGACGATATAATGACGAACAAACTATGGCTAATTCTATTGAAGGACAGAATTCATGGTCTGCTGAGGTTTTGCAAGTAGATGCTTAATCTAGAGCTTTACAAAGTGTTGCTCCTGTACGTAGGCAACAACAAATTCTGATAATAGAGAATGGCGCGATATTGATGATGCTTTAAAAACCATCCGCGCATTAAATTGCTTAATTCCAAAGCCCATATACGACTATATTGTAGGTATTGGTATGCAAGCCACTGCGAATGGTTCAAGCATACGCTATAACTTTCCAGCAGCTGCAGTTCCTCAAGCACCATTAGTTTTTAATGGTGTTGACATTGGATCAAGTTCATTCGGACCTTGTAATGCACAAACACATAATGCCTATGAGTGTTATGTTAGTCCCTACGTCACAATGAAATTAGTCCGATCTTCGATACATAGATCTCGGTGAATCTGCATGATTTGATCTACATTTGCTCTACAGGGAGAGGTTTCATTCGATTACGAATATCATGCAGTTGGCGTTTGGTTCGCCGCAAATAAATACGATATTACAAAGTTAATAGAACACACTACTAAATTCTTTATAAAAAATACCACTTATCACGTACCAGAATATTTGGTATTGTTTAATGCCCAACTAGGTGAGCGGAAGAAGTGTAGTGCGTAAGATGAAAAAGAAGCACTTTAGATATTTTAACTAATTTAAGCGGTTTATTGTGTCTATCGCATTCTACAGAGTTCTCGACTAGACTGAAATTACAATTTAAATTTAGAGAGAAGTACCCAAAGACGGTACAGTTATAGGCTAGATATATCTGGTTTACATACGGTACTTAGTTCAATAATCACTGCTAACAACATGGTGATTCTAAATTTGATCAGCAAAGACAAGTTAAATATTTAATTAAATTGAAAAGAATTGTAAAACTAAAATGCATATTAAACAGGTATGTTTTGCAGTTATCAATTTTATACAGAAACGAAATCATAATGAAAGAATCTCGAGAGATAATGAAAGCAGAAATTTCAACAGTATTGAAAGATAAAAGTTTTCTGGAAACAGATTTTTGTGTCGGACATTGAGAGTTTCATCGCCGACCAGGATGAATTGAACATTTCTGAGATTGATTTATTTAAAGCACTCGTACGCTATGACAACGCAAGAAAAAATAGTAGCGGTGATGCAAAATCCGTGCAAAGAAGCGGACCAATATATGAATCAAATAAACGTAGCACATGAGTCAGGAAAACCCGCTGACTCAGCTCACTTAGGAAACAAGACCGAAAACATCTGTTACGAACGTCTTCTCCCTAGCCTGGGTGACTATAAAACTCACTGAAAGGACGCCCTCGAATAGGTTTGAAGAAAACGATTCCGAAGGCGTAATGAGGCGTATATTGATAATGCGTATTACCATTTGCGTTGGGCCGAGGCACTTTCAAAGAAAAAATATAGAATTAGACTGGAGCAAGTGCAGGGTAGAGGAGCACTTAGAATAGCTTCCGCCTATCGTACGGTTGCGGGACCGGTGCTCCTGGTCATAGCCGGAGTAATAACTATCGATCTGCTCGAGAGAGAACGCAGGTTAGTCTTCCTCAGGAGAGGGGAAGAGAATAGAGAGGTAGTGCACCAAGAGGAGAGACAACGCACAATGGTACTTTGGCAGGAATCATGGGACCGAGAGACCAGAGGCAGATGGACGGCACGCCTGATCGTTGAGATAAGACACTGGTGGCAGAGGAAACATGGAGAAGTTGATTTTTATTTGACACAACTCCTGAGTGGACACTGGTATTTTCGATTTTATCTGCATAGGATGGGTAAATCGGAGTCGGACGAGTGTTTGTACTGCCCGGGTACAAAATATGACGCGGAGCACACTTTCTTCCAGTGTGCCAAGTGGGGTGGATGGTGGGAGAGTGTTCCGACGAGTTCCGAGTTAGAAAGATGGTTCTTTCCACCTCCACACACATTTTAAAATTCCTCCACAACGTATATATTGGATTGAACAAACAGTAACATTAGAAGTTCCAGTGAATGACACGTATAGGGTCAATGTGACCCATCATTGTAAAATTGATAGGCCCAAATGAATACTTGTCTGATATTGTACCATTTTATCCCACCTCAAAAGCTGCACATAAAATCAATACTTGGTTATCGTTTTCTGATAGTTTTTATGAGAAACGTTCTCGATAGTCAGTACCTATTTCAGCTGATCCCAAAATGACAATCAAAGATTATGACCTACCAGTATATCAAAATCCTATCATTCCAGCTACATCGGATGATGTGATAACTGTTAATGTCAATGTCACTGGACAGATTCAAAATATGAGTCCCCATTCAGAGGAGCATCGACCAACTAACGACAGCTCTTCCATCCTTTGAACCGGATGTACATTTAAGAAATGTCAGAAATTTCCAAGAGCGGAATAAAAGAAATTTGGTTAAAGTACAAAAAAGAGATACAGAATCTAAGTACACATCGAAGACTTGAATTCGATTGTTGCGGCGATTGGTCAGTACAATGTTCTCCCAACAGTCCAAGTCCAGTCCACACAAATGCGTCATGGCCACCAAACCTGAACACAGTTTTGGTCTTCCGTTCCAAAAGATATCAGAATCTGAGGCTTAAACGAAGAATGCTCAAATGCCCATTCGAAGGAGCATCGACCAACTAACGACAGCTCCTTCATCCTTTGAACCGGGTGTACATTTAAGTAATGACAGAAATTTACAAGAGCGGAATAAAAGAAAACCCCAAGGAAGAGTTCGTCCAAGAAACTTACACCGAATGCGACGATATAATGACGAACAAACTATGGCTAATTCTATTGAAGGACAGAATTCATGGTCTGCTGAGGTTTTGCAAGTAGATGCTTAATCTAGAGCTTTACAAAGTGTTGCTCCTGTACGTAGGCAACAACAAATTCTGATAATAGAGAATGGCGCGATATTGATGATGCTTTAAAAACCATCCGCGCATTAAATTGCTTAATTCCAAAGCCCATATACGACTATATTGTAGGTATTGGTATGCAAGCCACTGCGAATGGTTCAAGCATACGCTATAACTTTCCAGCAGCTGCAGTTCCTCAAGCACCATTAGTTTTTAATGGTGTTGACATTGGATCAAGTTCATTCGGACCTTGTAATGCACAAACACATAATGCCTATGAGTGTTATGTTAGTCCCTACGTCACAATGAAATTAGTCCGATCTTCGATACATAGATCTCGGTGAATCTGCATGATTTGATCTACATTTGCTCTACAGGGAGAGGTTCCATTCGTTTACGAATATCATGCAGTCGGCGTTTGGTACGCCGCAGATAAATACGATATTACAAAATTAATAGAACACACTACTAAATACTTTATAAAAAATACCACTTATCACGTACCAGAATATTTGGTATTGTTTAATGCCCAACTAGGTGAGCGGAAGAAGTGTAGTGCGTAAGATGAAAAAGAAGCACTTTAGATATTTTAACTAATTTAAGCGGTTTATTGTGTCTATCGCATTCTACAGAGTTCTCGACTAGACTGAAATTACAATTTAAATTTAGAGAGAAGTACCCAAAGACGGTACAGTTATAGGCTAGATATATCTGGTTTACATACGGTACTTAGTTCAATAATCACTGCTAACAACATGGTGATTCTAAATTTGATCAGCAAAGACAAGTTAAATATTTAATTAAATTGAAAAGAATTGTAAAACTAAAATGCATATTAAACAGGTATGTTTTGCAGTTATCAATTTTATACAGAAACGAAATCATAATGAAAGAATCTCGAGAGATAATGAAAGCAGAAATTTCAACAGTATTGAAAGATAAAAGTTTTCTGGAAACAGATTTTTGTGTCGGACATTGAGAGTTTCATCGCCGACCAGGATGAATTGAACATTTCTGAGATTGATTTATTTAAAGCACTCGTACGCTATGACAACGCAAGAAAAAATAGTAGCGGTGATGCAAAATCCGTGCAAAGAAGCGGACCAATATATGAATCAAATAAACGTAGCACATGAGTCAGGAAAACCCGCTGACTCAGCTCACTTAGGAAACAAGACCGAAAACATCTGTTACGAACGTCTTCTCCCTAGCCTGGGTGACTATAAAACTCACTGAAAGGACGCCCTCGAATAGGTTTGAAGAAAACGATTCCGAAGGCGTAATGAGGCGTATATTGATAATGCGTATTACCATTTGCGTTGGGCCGAGGCACTTTCAAAGAAAAAATATAGAATTAGACTGGAGCAAGTGCAGGGTAGAGGAGCACTTAGAATAGCTTCCGCCTATCGTACGGTTGCGGGACCGGTGCTCCTGGTCATAGCCGGAGTAATAACTATCGATCTGCTCGAGAGAGAACGCAGGTTAGTCTTCCTCAGGAGAGGGGAAGAGAATAGAGAGGTAGTGCACCAAGAGGAGAGACAACGCACAATGGTACTTTGGCAGGAATCATGGGACCGAGAGACCAGAGGCAGATGGACGGCACGCCTGATCGTTGAGATAAGACACTGGTGGCAGAGGAAACATGGAGAAGTTGATTTTTATTTGACACAACTCCTGAGTGGACACTGGTATTTCCGATCTTATCTGCATAGGATGGGTAAATCGGAGTCGGACGAGTGTTTGTACTGCCCGGGTACAAAATATGACGCGGAGCACACTTTCTTCCAGTGTGCCAAGTGGGGTGGATGGTGGGAGAGTGTTCCGACGAGTTCCGAGTTAGAAAGATGGTTCTTTCCACCTCCACACACATTTTAAAATTCCTCCACAACGTATATATTGGATTGAACAAACAGTAACATTAGAAGTTCCAGTGAATGACACGTATAGGGTCAATGTGACCCATCATTGTAAAATTGATAGGCCCAAATGAATACTTGTCTGATATTGTACCATTTTATCCCACCTCAAAAGCTGCACATAAAATCAATACTTGGTTATCGTTTTCTGATAGTTTTTATGAGAAACGTTCTCGATAGTCAGTACCTATTTCAGCTGATCCCAAAATGACAATCAAAGATTATGACCTACCAGTATATCAAAATCCTATCATTCCAGCTACATCGGATGATGTGATAACTGTTAATGTCAATGTCACTGGACAGATTCAAAATATGAGTCCCCATTCAGAGGAGCATCGACCAACTAACGACAGCTCTTCCATCCTTTGAACCGGATGTACATTTAAGAAATGTCAGAAATTTCCAAGAGCGGAATAAAAGAAATTTGGTTAAAGTACAAAAAAGAGATACAGAATCTAAGTACACATCGAAGACTTGAATTCGATTGTTGCGGCGATTGGTCAGTACAATGTTCTCCCAACAGTCCAAGTCCAGTCCACACAAATGCGTCATGGCCACCAAACCTGAACACAGTTTTGGTCTTCCGTTCCAAAAGATATCAGAATCTGAGGCTTAAACGAAGAATGCTCAAATGCCCATTCGAAGGAGCATCGACCAACTAACGACAGCTCCTTCATCCTTTGAACCGGGTGTACATTTAAGTAATGACAGAAATTTACAAGAGCGGAATAAAAGAAAACCCCAAGGAAGAGTTCGTCCAAGAAACTGTCACCGAATGCGACGATATAATGACGAACAAACTATGGCTAATTCTATTGAAGGACAGAATTCATGGTCTGCTGAGGTTTTGCAAGTAGATGCTCAATCTAGAGCTTTACAAAGTGTTGCTCCTGTACGTAGGCAACAGCAAATTCTGATAATAGAGAATGGCGCGATATTGATGATGCTTTAAAAACCATCCGCGCATTAAATTGCTTAATTCCAAAGCCCATATACGACTATATTGTAGGTATTGGTATGCAAGCCACTGCGAATGGTTCAAGCATACGCTATAACTTTCCAGCAGCTGCAGTTCCTCAAGCACCATTAGTTTTTAATGGTGTTGACATTGGATCAAGTTCATTCGGACCTTGTAATGCACAAACACATAATGCCTATGAGTGTTATGTTAGTCCCTACGTCACAATGAAATTAGTCCGATCTTCGATACATAGATCTCGGTGAATCTGCATGATTTGATCTACATTTGCTCTACAGGGAGAGGTTTCATTCGATTACGAATATCATGCAGTTGGCGTTTGGTTCGCCGCAAATAAATACGATATTACAAAGTTAATAGAACACACTACTAAATTCTTTATAAAAAATACCACTTATCACGTACCAGAATATTTGGTATTGTTTAATGCCCAACTAGGTGAGCGGAAGAAGTGTAGTGCGTAAGATGAAAAAGAAGCACTTTAGATATTTTAACTAATTTAAGCGGTTTATTGTGTCTATCGCATTCTACAGAGTTCTCGACTAGACTGAAATTACAATTTAAATTTAGAGAGAAGTACCCAAAGACGGTACAGTTATAGGCTAGATATATCTGGTTTACATACGGTACTTAGTTCAATAATCACTGCTAACAACATGGTGATTCTAAATTTGATCAGCAAAGACAAGTTAAATATTTAATTAAATTGAAAAGAATTGTAAAACTAAAATGCATATTAAACAGGTATGTTTTGCAGTTATCAATTTTATACAGAAACGAAATCATAATGAAAGAATCTCGAGAGATAATGAAAGCAGAAATTTCAACAGTATTGAAAGATAAAAGTTTTCTGGAAACAGATTTTTGTGTCGGACATTGAGAGTTTCATCGCCGACCAGGATGAATTGAACATTTCTGAGATTGATTTATTTAAAGCACTCGTACGCTATGACAACGCAAGAAAAAATGATAGCGGTGATGCAAAAAGTGTATGTACACAAAATCTCCATCATTGCATTATCAATGCATGATAGATACAAATCCAATTGTAAGAGAGAAATCTTCTACATTTTCAATGAGGCCAAAGAAAATGATCAGAAGTACATTCGCCTCTTTACGAAGTCGCTTGAGGTGGCATTTTGACTAACAAAACAATGGTAAAGCAATTCCATTTTTTACTATTGAAAACCAGTGCGTACTGGGTGCTCAATTTGTGTAGAGTAGAAAGATATCAACAGAGTTAATTATGAAGCAGGAAAAGGTCTCAAATCAACGCAATTTTTTGGATTTGAAAGTAGGTACAGATTGCATATTTCTCGTGGGGGCCGACTATGTGGATATGGAGCAAAAAGGTCCGGCGATAAAGAAATATTTGCGAATGCCTCTCCTGTTTTTAAATACAAGTATTTTGGGAAAAACCCGAAGAAGGAGAAATTAAAATTCCAGATATGTTGTATTTCTGAATTAGTAGTGACAATTATCTTAAGGTTTTTTCATGTTCCACTATCTGCTGCATGTAATCACATTTTCGCTGTTAGTTGAACAACGGTATTTTGTTATTTCAGACGACTCAAAAGTCAAAGGATCAACATACAGAGACATCGCGGACAAATCTTATTTGAGAAAGGAAAGTTGTCGGATCAAAATTGTGGGCACGTTTAAGGTTATTTGGGAAGTATTTCAGCCACGGCATTTGCCAGATCCGACAGTAGAGATCTGGATGGCCGTGGCTGATGAAAATTGGGTCAGGTACAAAATCCCAAATTGCAGGGGTGCTCATATTACTCGGTACTCGACTCTTATTAATATTACGAAACCCGCGGGCGAAAGGTATGCATTTTTAAACTATAAATCACGTCATTCGGTTGTGCTGCAATCCGTAGCAGCGCCGGATTGGCGATTCGTCGCGATGGAAGTGGGTTCCCCGGGATCCCACAGAGATGGTGATGTATTCGCGGTTTCTTCTCTTCGTTCGCTTCTGGAAGCTGGGAAATCCTCGCTTCTTCGCGAGTACCCAGATGCGAACTTTAGTTTGCCATTGTACATGGTAGCGGATGCAGCATATCCGTTAGATTCGTATATAGTAAAGCCGCATACGGGCTCAAATCTAAGTAAGCGCGATTTTAATTTTAACGTAATTGTAAGCGGAGCGCGCGCGTCCGTAGAATGTGCATTTAGTTGTTTGAAAGGGAAATGTCCGATCTTCGATACATCGATCTCAGTGAATCTGCATGATTTGCTATACAGGGAGAGGTTCCATTCGTTTACGAATATCATGCAGTCGGCGTTTGGTACGCCGCAGATAAATACGATATTACAAAATTAATAGAACACACTACTAAATACTTTATAAAAAATACCACTTATCACGTACCAGAATATTTGGTATTGTTTAATGCCCAACTAGGTGAGCGGAAGAAGTGTAGTGCGTAAGATGAAAAAGAAGCACTTTAGATATTTTAACTAATTTAAGCGGTTTATTGTGTCTACCGCATTCTACAGAGTTCTCGACTAGACTGAAATTACAATTTAAATTTAGAGAGAAGTACCCAAAGACGGTACAGTTATAGGCTAGATATATCTGGTTTACATACGGTACTTAGTTCAATAATCACTGCTAACAACATGGTGATTCTAAATTTGATCAGCAAAGACAAGTTAAATATTTAATTAAATTGAAAAGAATTGTAAAACTAAAATGCATATTAAACAGGTATGTTTTGCAGTTATCAATTTTATACAGAAACGAGGAGAGGAGCACTTAGAATAGCTTCCGCCTATCGTACCGTTGCGGGAACGGCGCTCATGGTCATAGTCGGAGTAATAACTATCGATCTGCTCGCGAGAGAACGCAGGTTAGTGTTCCTCTGGAGAGGGGAAGCGAATAGAGAGGTAGTGCACCAAGAGGAGAGACAACGCACAATGGTACTTTGGCAGGAATCATGGGACCGAGAGACCAGAGGCAGATGGACGGCACGCCTGATCAGTGTGATAAGACACTGGTGGCAGAGGAAACATGGAGATGTTGATTTTTATTGGACACAACTCCTGAGTGGACTCAGGAGTACAAAAAAGAGATTCAGAATCTAAGTTCACATCGAAGACTTGAATTCGATTGTTGCGTCGATAAGTCACTACAATGTTCTCCCAACAGTCCAGTCCACACAAATGCGTCATGGCCACCAAACCTGAACACAGTTTTGGTCTTCCGTTCCAAAAGATATCAGAATCTGAGGCTTAAACGAAAAATGCTCATTGCTGCTGTGGTAAAAATTTTTCCACAGAACCTTGATCTCCAAACAATTTTAATCATCGTTCGGACTTGTTCGACTGCGTTTCAAATCTCGATTTCGTTTAGATTCACGATGCATTTTTGGGTCATTGTTTGGTTTTGATGCTTCATTAGACATCATCGTTCGCCCTGGTGTAGTCTCTAAATTCGGAATTATGTTGTGGTTTCCAGATTCACTTTTCCTCCTTCGCACAGGAGATGATGGATTCTTCGCTGGTTCTACAATCTACATTTCCGTTTTCTGATACAATTTGTCCGAGTTCTGGCATTCTGATTTTGAGTATTTGGAAAATCCGAAGCTGGGTTATAGATGTGAACCGCTGGCTCCTTTCTTTGTCAGAAAGGTAAAACTTCGTCGATCAATATTCAACTCATATTCACTTAGTAAGTAACTTAAAAGGTCAGCGATGTTGGATTTTACTTCCTCACAAAAGACATCACCAATTAAAGTTTGACTCCATATTGGTAGCCGAAGGAATATGGACCACTTCTTCAGATCAATTCGTCTATATTGCTCTCCCGGTTTTTATTGGTATTGCAAAAAGCTTTTAGTTATCAAGATTAAATCCATGTGGGTTGCATTATTCGCCAATGTTTCCAAATTGACACAAATACCACAAAAGGCCGTGTAGATTGAATCTAATCTTTCTATTTGGGCGTAAATCGTTTCGAATCTTTCACATTTCAATGTCTGGATTATTCCCATTTAGAAATGAAATATGATTCTGGGAATAGCTCCTGTCTGGAATAAGCTTTCCTCTATACTTTGTATTAATTGTATGATTTTTTTGATCTCAATAAGTCCGTTGCTCAAATTTATTTTAATCCAATCAACACAACACATGGCGAATTTGGGTATCCTTATGTATTATATAAGCGTGGTTTCTATGATCAGTTGAAACGCAAACTGTACAAATGAACACTTGACGAAATTAACGAAATATATTAAAAGTCTCACAAAATATATTAAAAATACGCATCAGTATCCATTTTCCTTAATTGCAAAACAATTTCAACAAAATTCAAGAAACTTTTCAAAGAAATAGTATACACGTCTGCTTTGCACAAAACCAAGGGTTGGAACGAAATTTTTATGAAAAAACAAATGCTATTGCAAACCGTTACTGTTCATGACAGCTGTCTACTACGATTGCGAAGGCCCTCTTCAGTTTTTTTTAAAGGATTAAGTAAGAAAAAACCTGTGTGGGTCTACGCGAGGGACCATGATTTTTGTGTCACTTTACTTTTCTTAGTGTCCCTAATTTAAATCTGAGCTCATGCTCTTTTTGGATTTACCATTCTATTTAGAAAAATAATTCAATTGCGTGATTTAATTTATATTTGATAATAATCTATCAAAAGCATGTCTAGCTTTGGAATCACCGAATGGATACATATATCCAGAGAGAACGCGTCTTTAGCATTGTTTTAGATTTTCAACAAAGAGCGGCGATTTTTCGGTCTAATCTAGCGATTTCCGTGAAATAACATTTCAAATGTTATTATACGGTGAGCAGGTAGCTACTGATTTCCTCATTTTTTGTTAAACGACAATGAAACCTTTCATTGAACTATCATATAATATAGTTCTGTAAATTAATGATATTATCACAAAAATGATAACAAATAATATTAATTACATTATTCCATTAAATAGGAGTAGATATTTAAAAGTGACTCAATCAATAAATACTCACTAAAACGTAAGTTCATTAAATAATAAGTTTGTGCTAATTAACATTTGGTAGTTAATTTGATACTTAACTTCAAATTATTTGTTGGGGACTTAATATAATAAAAAATAAATAAAGTTTTATATACCTAAAAAATATTAATCAAAAATCTTTTATGATTTTAAGTCGAGAAGGAACCCACAACACAGCACAAATTCGCGTTCCAATGCAATGCAGTCGTTTTGGAATACAGAATTTTAGGCTATTTGATAAACATTAAAAATTGTACAACAATTTGGAAACAATACTCAACTAATACTGTAAAACAAACAAAAATACCTTCATTACGTCAATACCTTGCCTTAGAATAACACTGTTTTTGCAGTTGTTTCACACGGCTGTCTCGTGATCGGTTTCATCTATCCTTCCCAATCGCCATGCATTAGGATCACCTGCTATAAACAAAATTTCATTAAATACAATTGGAAATTTAATTGGATAAATATTAGGCTACTTCGTTACGCGCCTCTAGCATGCTAATTAACAATAAAATATTTAAAAAAAATATTGTAATCCTCTACATTAATGTAATCATTTATAGCAACTCCAACAATTTTTACTTCGTAACTGTATAAACAATAAACAAAATAAAAACAATTTGATATTACCTTTAAAGCAAAATGGATAACTTAAAGGACGCACTTAACAAAAAAACCACACCTCGAGGACTCGACTATCAACTAAAACTTACCGCAATAATAATATTTGGATATCCTAGGCAGGGCTAGGTAAAAGAAAATTTAATTTGGATATTTTCAAAAATCATTTTGAGCGAAATAAATGTATGGTGAACGAAACTTGGGAAGAGATGAAAATAAATTTTAGGATAGTAAGACAATGGCCAAGATTGGGGAGTTGCATTCTAACAATAAGAGCTCTAGCCGCTACATGGAGCAACCGCATGCATTAGCAACTACATAAAAATCGATAGTATTAACAGGACAATGGTGCTGATGATGGTGGTGATGACATGACAAGATGCTGGTCTCCTAAAAGTGAAATGATTTTTTAATGCATTGAAACAAATGAGATGATTTGAACCTTTTTTCTTCAGATCACGACGCCGATGGGTAAATATTGGGAACTTCCTGTGGTTAAATGGATGCTGTGATCCTTGCCGAGAGTTTCTTGAACTCTGTGTAATTAGTAGAATCCATACAAAATACAATGAGATTGTAAATAATAATAATAAAAATTAATAAAAAAAAAAAATAGAATAGAATTAATAAAATAACCGCAATAGAACTTAACTACACTCTTCTCTCATGAATCAAGAATGTTCATGTTTTCATATATGGAGTCAAATGTTCTTTAAATAATTAATATTTGTGATAGTATAAAGTTAATCGACATAAACTGCTGTTATTTCCAACATACTGAGAATATTAATCATAGTAGAATGAGAAAAGGAAATAATAATTTGTATATAAAGTATTTTCTATTCAACATGTTCCATTTCAATTTACGTAATTAAGTTCCTTCGATTGCCTTAATTAAAAAAGAAGTAAGATTAATTCAAATTAAAATTAACATTTGCAGATAACCTTAACCCTTTTTCCATAACTCCATAGAAAATTCTTAAAATTCTTTTGTGTTTGAGAATGAATTTCGTATATTGGGAAGTTATGAAATAAAAAATCTTTACTTAGTTTGCATAAATTAATATTATTACGGAAAACAACTTAAAAATGAAATAACAGAAAAAATATATACGTAAATATATTAATTTCGTTGCAGTTAAATTATGAGTTAGAGTAAAAACTATCTTCTTAGCATGATGATGTTTCATGTAAGGTTCTGTAAGAGGCTGCAGGAGGAGCCGGATACGGGACCAATCGAATTCGTTTGGGCTGTGGACGCTCAAGCAGGGGCGCATGCTCCTCTAAAAAAAAGACAGACGAAAACATGTAGAACTTAAAGAAATCATTTACAAGAAAATTTGGACGATTGTGATAAATGAAACAGAAAGAATCTTTGTTTTTGACTCGATAAAGTCTCATTGAAAATTGATTGAAATGATATTTTGTGTTTATTGCAGCTACACAAAATGCACTTACCATGAAAATATAGAAAGCGTTTACATAATTAGCATGTGTGATTGATTTGATATAAAGCGGTTTTGGTTCCACCAACCGAAAGTGCGACAGTAAATTAGACAATTCTAATCATTTTAGGATTTGTGTTGTGCTAAACACCAAAAACTGATGTGGCAAATATTTAAGGAGAGCTCAATTCAGAAATATGACAACAACTAAGAGACTTTTTTGGATTAATTTTGGAATGGGCCGAAGATGTAGACTAAACACACACGAAAATATAAGTCAATAAAAGAAGGGCATTGGCTTAACCCTTTGCGATAGGCTTATTTTTAGGATGATACTATCAGTAAATAAGGCTATTGCATTGTCCTGCAGAGTAATGACCGTAAACATATGTTTTGCTGCAAAAATATGAAAGAGTTGTTCGATAATACTGATCATTGAACTTGACCTTACTAATTTAACGAGAAATGTTTGTACTGCATTTTCAAGCTTTAGTTCAGAGGGTTTCGAACGAAACTAAACAAAATGAAAATGAAACGTTTAGGAACGAAAAATCGAACCACTTCATTTTGTTCTGACGAATCAAACACATTCTTTAAAATTTGTGTTTTTTTTTCTTCATAATGAAAAGAATTTCATTCTGTGATAGAATCAAATTTTCAACTCGATTGATTTTTTTTTTGGCTGGCTTGGTAATTTTTTTGATTAGGAACATTTTGAATTGTTACATTGTTATATTGGTTTCTGATTTGAACTTCATTATTTAAGCAATTTTCGTTTCCATTAAATGTCCAATTTTGTATTAAATATTGAAAACATTATATATGATTTTTAAAAATGTCCCATTTTTTTTCCATTATATAGCAATTATGAATGTCCCTTAACTTCCCACTAAATTCATATGCATACACAAAATTTCCCAACATACAACTACGATTTTCCCAGAAATGCAAAATAAAATTTTTGTTCTCATTTCTTACTTATTTATTCTTTTTTGGAACAAAAATTTTACCGAAAAGCTGAATGAAATTCGGAAAAATTGATTTGTTGACATTTTCTCAGATTTTATATCAAAAAATGACAAGAAAAAGTCCTTTTTCGTTCCTTTCGGAAACTTTGCTTTAGTTCTCGAATAAGATCAGACAAAAAAAAGACGATTTACTTTCATTCTCAATAAGTGATATATCGTAAACTTAATTTTTTATATCGCTTATTTAATCTTTAAAAATATTGGATTGAATGCGGTGTTCTCTACATCTACGGTAAAAAGAAATTCATAGTCTACAAAACACATATTTCTAATATATGTACTCGTGAACACGAAGAAAATGGCTACACTTCAATCGTGAACACTTTTGGGATTGTATCTACTTAAACTAGAAAACATGTATCAGTAGATACTAAATGAAAAATTACCATGCCTTTACAGATTCAATAGAAAATTCTATTTTCTTATACATAAGAAGTATATTGAAATTTTAAGGGGAACAAAATCGATACAACTAATGATTACAATATTTCCGACTGTAAATCTCCTCATGGCTGCAATACATCAATCACACATGCTGGTACTGGAAAATGATATTGCAACATTGAGGTACGTACCTCCAAGGAGTGCAGTTTCTGGATAAAGAATCGCAATGGACTTACCTTGAAGTTGTCTATTTATTAGCGCAGTAAGGCCGTGCCCTTCACCCTTCTTCATCATTAACATTGGCTTGTCCTCGGCGTCATCGTATCCTCCAGTTGGTAGAAAACCGTTGCTGGCCATTGTTTCGCTAACCTACTCAATATAAATGTCAATTTTGAAAAATTTAAAAAAAAAAAAGAATAGAATTCAATTATTTACAACTGAGTAAGAAACGTGTTCGAATTTGGAAAATATTTTAATAATTATTTTGCGTTTAAATAAAAAATTAGAAACGTCTATTTAATGAAATGAAGTCAAACCATGTCTTAGCAATAGCAATAACAATACTAACATGAAATCGCACGTTGGAACCATTTGGAGAAGATAGAGTCAGTGATAAGAGAACTTCGTCTTATGTTTAATTGAGTTTTAATAAGAGCAAACTTTTAAAATGAATTTGTGCTACTTTGTTAATCCGGCACTTTCAAAAGATGTAATTTAGGTGTGCCAAAATTGCAGTATGTATCGTTTTTGCTTCTTACTCGAGAAGTCCTCAACACTTACCTGCGTCACTTGCATCAGCTTCTTAACGACATCCCGACCCAAAATGTGATCGAAAACTGCTTGCAGAAATGGTTCAGCCATTATAGATAGTTTAAGCTTGTCCCGATGCCAAATGAGTACCCGAGATTCTTCCATGGCCATGATTGATACCTGACGATGGATGACAAAATGAGTCTCATTTAACTTGGTTTATTGTGCATTGAGATAAAAAAAATATACCTGGAAGTAGTCGTCCGTTGACACCCCAAACCACTCCGGCGAATCTAGGAACTGATGAGAAAATACTATGTGCAGAGCTCTTTGATTTTGTGACACGACTAATCTAGGAAACGGAAGAAAGCAAACGGGTATTACATAAGAAGGACCAGAGGAAGAAGACGATAACGGTGATTTTGTCCTAGTTTCGGATATTATATTGATCTTTGAAGGTTTTGCTCGGAATTTATGGTGGTTATCAGACTCGGACGGGTTCTGGTCATTATTTCTTGTTGAGCTAGAAAACTCAACATAAACCCATCCCTTTGGCCTGCCTGGCCTCGAATATAATCAGTTCGTTTACTTGAATCGAGTTGAAAGTTATTTTCTTACGCAAAATTCAAAGGGTTAATTTGAGTCTTGCCAACAAGCCACGGATGAGAATCTAAAAATATTGCTCAATTGAAAGTTCTCCTCATTAAAAACATTTTTGTTTTTTTGGTTCATGTTTTTTGTGTGCACTCAATGGAATTCTTTTAGAAAATCAGCATTCAGGACTTGCAGTGATTCTGAAATTCTGAAAATTGAATCCCATTCATGGAAATGTAGTGAGATCTGTTTGCAAATAGATTCCAAATATGTTTATGCAAAATCGTATGTAGACGGCACGGAATTATGTTGATTTTGCGGTGATTTGATGAGCATGTAACTTGAAATTTCAAAAGTGCAAGGAATGAACTATTGGAAGTTCTGCGTTTATAATTCGAAACTTAGCAGATCACAAATCAAATAAATCGACGTAGAAATTCCATTTTTCTTGCAGTAATATTAATAAAACCTTTTGTATTTTTGTGAAACAGATTTTTGGATGCTAAAAATTTAAGTTAATTTAAACTATGAAAATGCAATGAAAATAATTGTACAATGTTTTGGGATGCTTGATTTAATTGTACCGAAAGAAAGTAAAAACTTGTTAACTTTTTGTTTTGAAAACTGGAAATTTTCATAAATTTCACTAAGAAAACAGCGGTTTCATTATAAAAATTGTTTTTTTTTTTATATATAATAATCGAAACAGTGCAAGTTGTAATCATTTCGAAAATTCCTGATAACAAATGCGTATTGCCATTTTGTTTTGAATATTAAACTTTGATTAACAATTCCAAAGGGTTAACCAATGTTTGTAAACATTGTGCAATTGTAATTGATACTAAATAATATACTTACTTTCCTGATAATACTAATGACAAACTATCCACTTTTGTGACTTTCTCTTGTGCATACACTTCTTGGTACTTTAGCGACCTTATCAGCTTCATGCAATCTAAAACCTTTTTGAATTGGGGCCGTGATACCCTAAGAGGCTTGAAAAGTGATTCGTACACCTGAAAAGGAAAAAGGAAAACAATTAAACAATTTGCTCGGTAATTGAGTTATCCGCAACAAAGATTGCGAGATTTTGTTTTATTTGTTAATGTCGGTATTGAAAACTGGAGCAGTCAAAGTGAATGGTGTTAGTCCCTCTAGGGCAGACGATTCTGCTCCTTGAGATCATTTATGCTGGAATAATATTTCAGCACTATTGGACATGACATAAAGTTGAACGATAAAGTTTGACTGGATCAATCTTTTCTTGATCAAGTCAAAAGATGATCAACTCTATTGAATGCAAGGTTCTCACGGGGTTTTTCGTTCAAGTTTTGTTGATCAACTTTAATCGGTCAACTAAACTTGAATCGTGAGAACGCGCCTTTAATGATTAAAATCGCCCCAAGAGGGTGGGCGGGGGAGGGGATTGAAATTTTGATAAAATTATATCTCGACCCCTATGGAGCTTAGAAAGAAACTTTATTTCTATTAATTAGAGTACTCTCTATGAAGTTATCCGTGACACCCCCGATTAAGGAGTTGTGGAGTGAAATTCGAAAATTGTAAAACCACGTCTTGTGAGGTATCGTTGAAAAGCTCTTGATGAGTAGTTTATAAATCAATAATTAGTTTGATCTTGCAATTTTCCGTTTTTACATGCGTTTTCAATAATTTAGAACAAATCTCTCTTTTTATGATGGGAACTGTTGTTCCATGGTTTTTTACACGATTTTTTTACAAACGTTGCTTCAGTGTTAGAACTGTGCCTTTTACATCTAGAGTATTTCATAATTGATTTAAACCAATTATCCTTCCATACTAGTTAACTACAAAGTAAATAAAAAATTTCCCTTCTGAGTGATTGAATTTATCATAATTCATCTGCATTATTAAATAGCGATTTTTGCACCCTGAAACTTAACAGCAACATGCGAATGAGGGGAACTTTATGGTCGTACCCGTCTGCATAATGAATCATAATGAATGCTTATCTGATAATTTACTTGGATTTGTTTCGTGTTTACATTTTTCTGAACAAATTATAATTGAAACAAATGAAGTGTAATAAACGTAATTTAAGCATGACTAAAGAAACAATTGTCCTGGAATCAACAAGTGTGACGCAATTGCTGAAAAGTAATTCGAAAGCGACAAGCCCCCACGAAAGATCGTGTAACATTCGTTTTTCGCGTGTTATGTAATAAATTAGAAGTAATTCGCGGTTCTAATTATAGTCGCAGGGTTATTGTCTCGCTACTCGATTACTCTCCGCTGGACAGAGACGCCTCCTGGGCCAAGCCCACTGAGTCAATCGCTTGTGTTAATTAGATAAATATGCAAATGAGGCTTCATGTCGCTACGGTTTTTATGATGGTGTCCATCAATTGATGTCTGTCGTCACAGTTTCACAGTCACGAGGTCGGGTTTCCGGGCGTGCACCCTTTGATAGACGGGGTGCTACGGCCAAGAGACGTGGAGGAGGTTAACCTGTTGATCAACGAACGCACGCAATCGTTACGCTTATCAGAATAAGTGAAATCCTAGAAAGCTGTAGGCTTACTTAATCACGGGTACGAAAATTCGCATAATACCCAAAATACAGCACGAGATATTTTCTCGTTTCACCCGCCCCGGCGCTAATTGCGGCACCCCTCGGACAGTACTTCATCCGTGGAGTGTTTGCTTGGGAATGAGCGCGATTTCGCGGGTCCACAATCACGCGGTCGGCAACAAGGTGGGATCTAGGCATCTAGCCGACTTGGGACGCAAACGCAAGTCACCTGTAATCTGATGGGGCGGAGGAGCAGGAGTCGGGCGGCATGAACGCATCACGGAATAGCTTTCTGTGAGCAGATCGCGGACGCCACTAGGGCAACTTCGGTCGCTGGGCATCGAACCCGGCTGATTGGGAGATAGCCGAGCATTTAATCGCTTTATTGAGGGAGATTATGCATGGCGCCCCTTCGTCCCCTGTTATTGCACTTAACAACGTCTGAGTGTCGTTTGCCAATTGCAATGTTTTCATTTGGATTTGCAAAAGTGACACCGACATGCAACCTAGAAATGAAGCGAATAATAACGGGCACACAGAGGCATGGATGGCGGCATTCGTTTAGTCACGTAGGCCACTCTGGCTCTTGGGAAAGTGCAGCGAGGAGCACAGGGGAACAGGTGAGCTGCATTTTGTCGGACCGAGAGTATCAGCTCCTCGGCAAGAGTCCACAAGAGAGGCGCTCTCAGTAGTGCTCCAAAGCGATCAACTCTTAGTAGGAGGGGGTATGGCCATAATTGGAGCATTTGCAATATTGGAGATCGTGGGAATGCTCCCCTTCCTCTCTTTTCTCCTGTTCCTCCGATGGGCGAATGAAGTCCTGAGTTTAAAGCACTTGCAATTTCGCCGGTGCTTCCATTTCGAGTAAAGTGTTGCCACAACTCACCGGAATATGCAAATGAGCGGAAGTGAATTGCTCACCCAATTTCCTGTCCAGGTGCAGTACATTTTTCAGATATATAGGTGGAGTACCATCATTGCAGAAAGTGCACCTGCAGTTTATGTGACCACCGATTACCCCAACGGTTGGGGCTATTTTCATAGGTCACAGGAAAGACGAACGATCGAAAAACGACAGGAAACTGGGCTTGGGTAATTTGCGTCAAGCGGCGACCCCCATCAATTTACTGTCCCCTGAACTAAAGGGGTTGAGGTGGATAAAGGAATGAAGAACCGAGTTTGTCAACATCATTCGCACTTCCTAGTTTAAATAATACAGAATTCGTTTAATGCAGATCGACGACTGCAGTAGCACAGTTGCTCCGCTGCCTACTCGTCTTCTTTGTTCTAAATGCATCATCAAAGTGGTGCTAATGCAACATTAGCACCTTTAAGAGTGCAAAAAGCAATTCTTTTCGTGTTTGCCCATAGGTAAAAATATGCACTTGAAATAAATCACGAATGCTCCCGACTATATTAAAAACTACACGTTGAAAAACAGAAGTTGCTATTATAAGTAAAATAAAAAACAAATTTTAAAGCAAAATATTTCTTGGCAGAACTGAATGAGATATTTGTTCAAGAAGTTCCACAAAATGACCGCAATTGGCAGTGGTTTTTATGGGCCATTCCACATAAGTCCCTCCAGTGAGGGGCTATAGGAAGATACCAGCAGAGGAAACATCCGCTATTTGCGAAGTTCAAATGGACCAACGCCATCACTTTTTTGAAACGGCATTCCTCCGATTTGCTGCGTTGCGTTGCATGGGCGTTTTTCGATCCTAAAATGGTGCAACACAAAAGCGCATAAAAGGAAAAAGAGAAACGAGTTGCTACCTGCAGTTCAGCGACGGATTTGTGAATGAAGATAAAAGAAATGTGCACTTTGGGTGCAATTGAACAATAGCGTAATAACTGCGAAATTAATTGTAATTAATCAATTTGTTTCGGTTATTTATTGTCAATACTATGGGGTGTAAGAGATATGAAGAGGATCGAAAATGAGGATGACGTTACCCTTCGTTAATAACAAACAAAAAAATCAACGAGTTTAATTTGAAATATTGCAGTGAAAAATAAGGAATAAACATGTATGTAATGAAATTAAATTAAATATGCCTTTAAGCAAATTCAATACCTTCTGGACTTAAATATTAACATTTGTTTCCAGCATTTCTGATTTCTTCTCACCTTATTCCCTATACGGTGGAAGACATACTCAGAATGAGAGATCAATTAAAAGTTCTTAATACAAAAAACAAAAAAAAACAAAAAGAAGAAAGAAACGAGAAAAAATGATTGGGAAATGCTATCACGACCTGAAACAATATCATCAGTAATTTTCCTCACTCGAGTTCCACCTTGGTCTGAATAAAAACAATGCTCTGGGATTAGAGTGAAATTATCGGGATTAGTGCAACCATAAAAAAGCTCGTTCGCCAATTGATTAAGTTCGTCAATATTTGCTCATAATTATCTTTGGCAGCTAGGAGCAACGCGAGAGCTGCTCTCGAATGCCCTTAGCGTCAACAGTGTGTCTAGAAAATAATTGAACCAATTAGAAGAATACAAATACCATTCTTGGTAAATAAATTGTTGAATGTTTAAAGTGAGGTGGAGTTTAATTTAAACCAATAACAATGTATTGAAATACGTAAATAAAAATAAAATAAAAATCATGAATAATCATTTTCGCTTCAAATAATGAAATTTCGAAACTTGTCATAGAAATTAAGATCAAGTTTGACGAAATTATGATCAAGTTTGACAATCAAACGAAATTGAAAGAGTAAAGATCAGAATTAGCACTTAGCCTGATTACAACATCCAGAAGTGAAGTGTTCTTCTGTTACTAAGCGAGCATGTTTTAAAATCCGATGTAATAAAATTGATTTGTTTTTTCCGTAATGGAAATTTTTATTTTGCATAAATTGAGCTTCATAAAACTACAAATGTTTTTTTTGTATAACTTTAGTTTATGTAAACTAAGCGCATTTATCTGTTGAAGATATTTAGTTCAGTTCAGTTCTAATCAATTCAAAGTCCAGAGATAGATCACCTGCAAGATTTTCCTCTTACATTGCCAAGTTTGAAATTGCACTAAAATCAATATTTATAGCCATCGATTTCAACTAAGCTTAGTTTTTCTAATGATGGAAAAGTTGCTATCATGGTACATTTTAAGTGCCAATAAACTTGACGTAAATGATTTTTCCATTTGGAAGTCAACCAAGAGAAAACTGCAGATAATATTTTACGGGGGAGAAGGCGCCCTTTTGTTCATCCCCACTAGTCGATGTTAATCACAGACTGGATTTGGAGATGCACTCATGGGAATTACGTGTAAGTTGCACAAGGTTTTTTTTCACTTATACTAGAAGTGAGTCAACGGCGAAGGTGACAACGAATCTGTCTAAAGTGGAGTTACTGTTGATTAGGGGACTATACCAGCCAATTCGGGAGGAGCGTCTTCTGACGTCACAAGTGTTATTCTATCTAATCTGAAATTCGAGTTATAGGTAAACATTCGTCTCGCCACAGTCCACAAAATTATGGACTCAACTGGTGATATTTAGCGCTTCCCCTTCCGGTGGTCACCGATTGGGGTTGAACGTGGTGTTCGTCTCGCATTCTGTCATTAGAATTGGATTAATTGGGTCCTTCTCGTGTCCAGCAAAATTTCTGGATGAAAGAGCAGATTGCGAATCATGGATTGACTATGATCTTTGGATTACCCAGACTGAAGAGATTTTCCCATAAGTGGTGCAGAAATTCTGCGATTTAATTATTTGGCTCACGTAATTTAGAATTAAGTCGTAGGAATCTGGACTTGTTGCTAATTCACAAGAACAAATTCCCCGATTAATTTGAAATATGCTGTGGAGAGTAAATTAAACGAATTTTGTGTTATTTATAGCAAAATGCTGTATAAAAAGCTATTTGGACATTCTAAGGTTGTTAAAACAATTTGCAAGTAATGAGAACCACTATCTTAAGATTTGGGAGACAACTTATAAAATCGCAACTATTATTGTCGGAAGCAAATTTGCAATTACGTAACTCCAGTTCATTGTAATGAAGCTTAAAGACTCCAGTGAAATTTTCAATTAACCCTTTAAAATTTCGAAGGTTCTAAAATCCAAATCAGGTAACTCTCTTGAGTTTATGTACTTCAATCTGGTCGGTTTGCAATTTACTTGGTAAGAAGATATTAATTAGATGCCTTCCAAACATTTTGCCTGTTGATTAGCTGTAATTACATCATAATTTCGTTTAAACAATTTCAACTTGAGAAAAAGGGATTAGGGTTTTACTTTATGACGACTTTTTGCAGGAAATATATTAAATTAATAATTAGTTATTGATTAAACTTCACCTTAAAAATCCAAGACGGATACCAGTCAAGATGAAGCAGCAGTTCAAAACAAATTTCATTGAGAAGTATCTTTTAATTATTTCAACTTTTTGACGTTTAATAAATCCTTGAGAAGTTTGCTGGCGTCTTAATTTCTGTGGATATTTCTTATTTCTATTTTCAAACACTTCCTTGAGTAATCAAAAAACAAAAACTTTTTATTTGATTAAGGGAACTTTTAACAAGGACTTTTTAACTGTTTTCAGCAAGCTCAAAGTAATGAAAAGGATTAACGTTGATTTTTGAAAAGTTCTGATTGGAAATCAATTTTATATTCAGTTCTATTTTCTATTTTCCAAATTGAATCGTATTAAACAGGATTTTCGGAAGTTTTACTAAGTGCTTTTCATTATTCTATTGATGTTTCGTCGTCTTTTGAACGAAAGCACCCTTTTCTAAAAATAATCTCAGATTGGATTAAATATATAAAGAATATTCGCAATTTGAATGAAGTCGTGAAAAATTAAATGAAATTCACGTTTGCTTGGTGACAGGTGTCGCGGCGGGGATGTCAGAATTTATAAAGCAGGGTTTTTTTTAGCATGCAAATAAAAAACCTTTTTCACATGACTTACTGTGGAATAGAGCAATAAGGTAATTACAATAATAGGTTTACCCAAAAATCATCTCTTGCGGTTCCAGGGAAAACCGCCTCGTCTGGAAAGTTAAGTCTAGCTCCATGTCAATTCGAACTCCCGAGAATGTTGCACGTCACAGTTCCAGAGTTTCCGGAGGCTTTTCGTTCTTTTGTCAAAAGCGTAAATAATAATATATTTAAAGGGAAAATTTGCAATCTGTTTACGATGAAGTATAAATACAAAAAACAAATTTAATTCCCAGTACAGCTTTGAAAATTCAAATTTCCACCGCGTTTGATTTAACTGCAGGGAAAATAAAAATTATTCCTGCGTTTCCGTGAATTTGAATTGAATCGCACGGAATTGCATTAACGACGGTGAACATGCAGCGAGCCTACAACTGGCAAGTCCGCTCAAATAAAAATAATAATACATTTAACAATCGTTGTAAAAACAGTACAACAAGAAAAAAGTCAAAAAAAAAGCAATAAATTAGTGACGACCTCAAACACACCGCGACAGCGAGACGGACGAGCATCGATCTTTGGTTTTTGGTGCATTTGAATGAATCACGGTTTCTACGAAATCATCAGAAAAATATTCCGCGGTCCTCTTCCGTCTGCGCGATGCGTGTGAAAGCGGGCACGTACTGCTCGAGGTTAAAATTAGACACTTCGTTTGGCTGGACGCTGGACAGTAAGCTCAGTCAATAGAAGCCCAAATTACATCAGAAAACCGAATAATAATTGATGTGGTCCAGACCGAAGGCCAATGCCCGATTGGTTGATGGGCAGTCTCCGCCAGGATGACTCTGGATTTGTTGAAATTTGATAATAACATTTTAATTACGAAACCTTAAATTAAATGTGTTCTCCAAGACGTTTAATAACAAGGCATTTGTTTGCTTGCCGAAATACACCGTCAGAGTCGACCGCTCTGGTGGATGCGGCTCCACGAGAACCAGAACTGACCTCGGGGTGTCCAGTAATTAATTTTGCTGCAACATATCGTGAACACCCCCAACAAAAATGATCAAGAAGTGATCCGAGTGCTGCCATCTCTGAATCTGATAACTCCACATTTTCTTTTCTCATGTTTCCAGTGTTTTTTATTTATGAAATCATCGTGTATCATTTTTAATTGTTTGTATGTTTCATATATCGTTTCTGTTTCTGCAGACTGTCGATTTTGCAAAATGAGCGATCATTTTTCTTTTTATCAATTTAACTGAAACGATCACGTACGCCAGTCGTTTTCAAATTTAGCGCGAACGCGAAGCAAAAATTTCATATCATTAATTGGCGTATCATTGATTGACAGTGGTTGATTTGCGTACTCAGAGGGGAAAACCAATTAAAGATGTAATTCTTGGAGGATCTCTTCCCAACAGTGTTCAGATCCATTTGAACCCGAATCTGCAAAGTGGGGCCATCTTGAAGACTCTTTCGCGCAGCTCTTTCGCGGGCACGCGAATACTTTGAAGTGTATGACGGCCAGTTCAAACTGGACTCAAAAGTGCAATGGCTCAGCGGCAGTGTTTGGGGGAGCGGCTATGTTGAGAGCGCTTTTTGCTCAGGAACCCTTCACAAGCTTCTCCTACCCGGCTCAATATAAAACTGCAATGAACTCTCGACGACAGCATTTTGAAAAAGATACGCGTCCGTCGAAGACTTTTGACGTAAGATCGCGATCGTGTGACTTGAGGTGACTTGAGTGCTTGATCAGTATAATTTGTGGGTTTATTTATTTATTTTTTTTTGTTTTAATTGAATTGAACAAGAAGAGGCGCGTGCCGGATTTTGTAATCGCAAAATTGTGTTACGAATTTTATAAGCGATATGTGCCAACAAAGTGATATGGGGCTGCAGATAGAGGAGCTGTATCAAGAGGGTATGCCGCGAAAGATCGGTAAAAGTGTTGAGTATGTGCTGCTGAAGAAGCGCGGTTGCGTAACGTGCTCGAAAGAGGATTCTGGGGATATTTCGGGTAGAGATAAAGGATCATGCAATTGCAATAAAAAATTAACCGGGAACCCTAAATGTGATAAGGGTGATATTCTGGCAGTGAGTACACAGTGGACCAAGAGATTTCTTACAAAGGTGGTAGATTTGGTCGACATCATTCAGAAATCAGACACCTACAAGTGAGTACTCAAACACTAATCTAACCGTACGTTGTATATTGTTACATCTGCTGAGAGAATTGGGGCTTCCTTTGCGTTGAGTAATGCTCACCTCGTTATCCATTTAACTTCAGACGACCGCAAAATGCTAACTCTTCTCTGGACATTTTTGCAGCAGAAACAAATTATTTCATTTTCCAATTAATTATAAGAAAATGTAACAATATTACAAACGCTCTGATTGCATTCAATAGTTATATAGAAAACTATTAAAATAGCCAGACAAACTCTTTTAGAATTTTCATATGCATATTTTCTAATAGCTTGATCAAGGTCCACTGGAAATTATTAACAAAGGCAGTAAATTTTATATGTTTTCCTCTTAAAGCACAGTTATTGTTAGCATTAAATTAAAAGCGTGATTGGGGTGAGTTAGGAACATTTCATATTTGTTCAACTTAATTAACTGAAACAAGCCTGGAGTTCAGATTTTAAGTGCTTTTTAAAGCGATAGTTTGGAACAATTTAAAAGTTGAGTGACGCAAAGTATTTTAAACGAATTTTGGGTACAGCAACCCACGCAGAGCTATCATTAAGACATGGTAATGGAGGGGTTGGTTCCCTACAGATAAAATCACATACTTCAGAAAGGAATTTTTCTTACAAAATATTTTAAAGAAACGTTCCTTTTAATAATCTCTTGATAAAAATTTCAAATTATTATAAAATGTTTCACGTCATGAAAATAAAATGTAATACTTAATTGAATTAGCCTTCAGCCCCGTGAGACGTTCATCCACGAGCGCACCCTCCTCGTTGCGACCAACCTTCACCCAATTCGCGGAAAGTTTAATTGTCTCCATGTGACTCTTGATTTGCCCGGGTCATTATCGTGTGATTCGATTGGAGCATGACCCTTTTACAACAAACTGACTTGTGTCAATTTATATGTAGTATGAAAAGTTATGGACCAAATGAAAACAGAATATTTTACAATTGTACTGAACTGAATTTTCTATTTCTAAAGAAATTAAATCAAATCGTGTTTTCTACTCGATTCAAAAACGTTCTTAACAATTTTTAAATTTGATAAGTTCTAGTTTTTTCCCAGCAACAAGCCAACTAAACAGAAAAAGTTGTGTAATTTTTTTTAAAATGAAATTCCCGGACTAATAAATCGTGCATGAGAAACGAGATGATTTGCAGAAAAAGGCAGCCAAGTAACCTTAAGTATGCAAATCAAGTAAAACAAAAACATTTTATTATAGTTAACAAAGTGCTAAAGTATATACCAGAAAATATTCACGTCATAATATTTAATGAAATTTTAAACGTTTCTGAAAAACTTTTGTCGATTTTCATTTTTCTTCCCTAATTTACATCAAACACGTCAAAAAGTTGCATTTAAATCACCAAACATTGCAAGGATATTCCAAGAAAAATTCCCCATGAAATCTATGAGATCTATCAAAGCAAATCATACACAGAACTTTAATCAAACAGAAGCCTACGATCGTTTACAAACACTTCCGGGAAGTAAAGTAAACTTTTATGTTCATTACTGGTTAAAGTAAAAAATTAATAAATACAACAATTACAGTGCAATGCATTCCTTTTCACACGAACCCTGCAATCAATTTTTAAACTCGTCCTTAAATTATGTATACCCGAAAATTGAGTGTCATAAATGCATAACCAGCAACGCGGCATCATTACAGTATTTTTTTCCGAATTGCCTGGGGCAAATGCTTGGTGGCCATAAATTATCGAATGTTTCTTATATATTCTCGCAGCAAATTGCACATTGCACTGCCTTTTACTGGACCATCTGTAATATATCTTGGATCCCATTTGGGATTTACATTCCTCGCGGAATTAAGAAATAAAAATCTTTCTCATGGATGGATTCTGGTCACGTGAGTTGCGTGTCATTTCATTTTTTAATGTTGTTTTGTTTTGCTTTTCTTTAAATAAGAATATTTATTTTTATTATATTCGATTCGAATATTTCATCATGCTCTCATTTTGCTGCTTGAAGGGCAAAGAAGCTGAGGTTGGGCGAGATATGCTTTTTATTATCCACGAAATGTCGAAAATTAAATAATTTTAATGAAAAAAATAATATGAAGTTGCTTCTGATTTGATTTCGTTAATTCATAAATATTTTTTAAATCTGCTTGAGTGGAAAAAACAAAGATATAGATTCAACTTTAAATCTTTGAAAATTGATGGAAATGAAAATAGAAAATGACGAGAATGGCAAAGAATTAAAAATTTATCTTTATTCAAACATAAGTCGTAAAGAATCCAGGATGAAAAAAAAAACAAATTAATTAGTTTGAAAATAAAAATGCAATAAAAAATTATCATAAATGATGAAAAAAACAAGCAAACGACAGTGAAAATCACTTGGTTTTGTGGAGTATAAAAAAAACTCAGATAACACCAAAACAAAAAAACGAATGTTTCCAATCCGGTGAATTTGTTCAATCCGGAAACAGATGAATAAGAAATAGTTAAATAAAATGACTAATTACAATGCCATAAGTTTACGTAATTTCAGTTGCAATTTTCGATAATCAATATCTATTAAATCAATTCAGGAAGCCAAAAAAATTAAACTTATCATTTTTTGAAGTACATACATACAAATGTTATCTTAATTTATTTTGTTAATCCTAAATATGAATAGTTTTATTCTCAACAACCTTCGCACGTATGCAATCCAACACAAAGCCGTGGATACTCCTATACCTATTGTATTTTTTGCATTTCTCCATTTTTTAGTATGTGTATTAAAATAAATTTGTTTGTATTGTTCATGAGATCGAATTGCACGTTCTTCTCTACGTGAAGTAAAATGAAAATTGATTATGAATATAAACAAACCATAAACAAATTGGCGCACCAGTCACTGGACATGTAGACAAATGACAAAAATGAATGCTTGTAGTTATTGTGTAATATGAAAAAATAATGAGCCGACCACAAAAATATTTATCAAAAGCATTACGAAATATTGGATGATCAGTTTTATGTGACTTGTCGCATGAGCAATGAACATTTATGTTTTAGACCAACAGAAAACTCTTTAAACAAATTTCGAAGTACACTTATTTTTTACTTCAATTAATGTTTCTTTATAATATTAGCAAAAGTTGTTGAAATAAGTTAAATCTCGAAAAATAACTTCATTCAGATTGAAAAATAAAAGTGAAGTTCAACTGAAGACAAGTCGCATCTTTTTTCGCCAAGTCATACAAAAACCTTCTGGAGATCAAAGGGTTGTAATTGCAATGAGTAAATGTAAAGATAAAAATATGCTTAAATTTATAAATGCTTCAAGTTGATTTCTCCAATAGAATGCGATTTTCGCCTATATGTGTATCCGCAATTACCGCAATTATTTGCACCTTTGGTAGTTTCGTCACATTTTCAATTATGCTCGGTTTTTTTCTACTTTTGTGGAAAAATACTTTCACTAAGCCAACTGTAAAGTGTAAATTGAGAATATTCTTATCATCTTTGACGCCTCTCCGACGTTTATCGAAGCAAGAAAAGTTGATTTCTGCACAGAGCAAAGTAGCAACTAAATCATACATCAATTAAATTTTGTTGTCGACCAGATTCAAACGTATTGTATTATCAAATTGTTATTGTAGTACGGAGAGGACGACGTCATAACATTTTGAAGCATTTCCCGTAATCACGTGCTCAGCAACTCCCTGGAGATAAGACAGTGAGTCGCACGTCTTGCCACATTTCGTTGATTCATGAACTGAATAAAATGTCGTCCTAAAAATCCTCCCCTTCGCCTCATTGAACCCCAAAATAGGGCACTAATTTAAAAAAAAAAAAACATGTAAGGGATTTTGATGGAAATTTCATACGTAGAGTTGACGACAAAACTAATCACTCTTCTGGAAGTGAATTTATATTTTGTCTTATCACTTTCATTCGACGTCACAGTTTTATTAATTCGTTACTTCATCGCATTAATTGTTTATTTAATTGTTTCAGGGTGATTTGAAAAAAGTATCTTGCCTAAACAAAGCAAAACATAAACACACATTCTGTTATCCGTTTAAACTGCTTCAATCATATCACCAAATTAATATAGATTCTTAGCGTTCAAAGCACAATATCTGATTTAAAAGTTAACGTAATTAATTAATTTAATCATGCTTTTAAACTAATTAGTTCAACTCTGAAGTGTGCTCATGTTCTAATTGAAATTTGAACCAAGTTCAAATGTTCATCTTTTTTTATATTTTTATGTTTGCAATAATTTTACTATCGATACTTTCAAGCAAATCAGTATTTGGCTTTTGAGAATTTTTTTAGTTTTTTACGCATATTTGAAATGCAAAAAAATAAAAAATAAAGCGCTAGTGGATTAAATATTTCAACAGATATTGGGTGCAATTTTGTCTCAAGATGTAAAAACCATGAAATGATGAAAGTTCAATGAAAGTCGAAACCAACCAAAAATAGTCTGGCGATTTTTCATTTTAATGTTAACAGTTATTGATTTATGTACTTCCAAAAATTTCCCGACATTATTATATTCGTTTTTATAAGGAGAAAAAAAAATAGAAATAATTTCTTGCAACTGTAGATATTGAATAATCTAAAGTTAAAGTATATTTCGCCATTTATGTTTATTTTGTTTTATTTATTTTTTTAGAGTTCTAACGGGAACAACACAACCTGCGCATATAATTGCCCTAGCGACATTGTCCTTCGTCTTGGTTTCGATTTGGCCGAATTTGCTAGAAAGCGGAGAAAAGGATGTTGAAATCATCAGATCCAGGGAGAAACGAAGCGGACTGGCACTGCTGACGTATTTGGGTGCGTTTGCAACGCATTTCGGGGCACAAATTTGGATGACATTTGTTTCAGGTAAGCAACAAATGCTAGAAATTCCTTGTTAAATGTTTCCACTAATGCTCGTCACTATTTTTAGGACTGTCACTTTACTTCGCCCTGCCCCGACACACATTTGGCCTATGTCAGCAAGTGCTGTTTCCAAAATATTTCGCAATGAATTCGATGCTGAGCATCTGCACCCTAATAATGTTCGTCAAAGTGATTGGGGGTAGATGGGAGTTTTCATCTTACGTTCAAGTCATAGCACTCACAATTTGCGCTGTCATTGAAGTTGCTGTCCGTTTATATTTGGCACCGCCGCTATTAAAGTTGATGCGCGAAAAGCAAAAATTTGAAGTGAGTGTTGGCAGCGGAAAGGAAGTTGGCCGATTGGATCAGGGTGACTTGATTAACTGTCCACACTATCAGAAAATACATAAGGCTTTTCGAAGGATACATATGACAGTGGCTATGGGAAACATGACTACACTTGTCTGCACGTTCCTGCATTTGCATTATTTAGCATCAAAGATAACTGTCAGTTAAGGATTCATTTAAGACTTTGTTATTATTATTAATATTGATATTTACGAAATTATAATATGATTTTCTACATCTCTTCTTAGCGGTAAGATTGTATTTTGTCGTCTTTTTTTAAGACTGTGATATTTATAAAACGAATATCACCTTAATGGTGTCAAATATCCTCGCTACATTTTCATTTTCACATTATTTCCACACTAAAATTGTGTCAAACATTTTGAGTATATTATTCTTATAGTATTTATTTAGGAATAGAATTTTATTATACATTTACACGAATAAGAACATATGACAGAACAAATAGAAATTGTGCATGAATATAAAACACAAAACAATTTAATTTTTGAAAATCTAAATTTCAGAGTTTTATAGTTAGTGTGGTGTTTTTTCTAACGACACATTTAATTTAAAGAACAATTTTTTTAATAATTAGTGAAAGAGTTTTCGTATGTTAAAAAGGATTTGAATTTATTTATAATAATGTTTTCTTTTTATCACATTCTGAAAATTCCCTGTATAAAGATGCCAAACTACAATATAATATGTGAAGTATTTCTCTTTAAGCTGTCCCTGCTACAATTTTATGCATTTTTGATCATTTTCTGTAAAAAATATTCTGACCACGAAACACCAGCCGACAACGATTTATATTATTAATTTATTGTCCGGCTAAAATTGTCAATTTTTAAATACACAACCGGAAAATTCTGTTTTTGGCATAATTTTCAGAAATTGTCTCAGCTGTGGTCGAAGAAAATTAAACTGCCGTTTTCAGTGTCAGAATCGTTAAAAATTAACGAGGTTAGTGCGGTTTGGGGCACAACATCACCCAAAAGTGAGCCGAACACATTTCCCCGAGCGATATTTGTGGGTTATCTTAAAATTTAAAATGAGCTTTATTTAGGGCGCAATATAATCAGATTGCGGATTTGCTTAATTTCCAGTCCCAAGAACTGCAGTCAAATGGGCAGAAGGGGCATCCTATTTATTGGGACGATAACAGTGGCATGGGGTGGGTTGCTAAGCCTTCCTGGGGGCGGCAGAACGAGGTGGTAAAGTTTACACATGAACTAAAAGTTTATTTTATGTGGCAACTAGTCATTACAATGACTCATGGGGGCATGGCGCACGTCATAATGAACGCAGGAAGACGTGTAGGTGAATTTTAAATATGCTCAGAATCCCATCAGCTGTTGTCGACTTTAAAAAAAGAACGAATAAGAGTAAAGCTCATTTCTGAGAAGCCTTGAATTCCTTTGAATAATGTGAAAGCAACTTCTGCAATCTTCTGTTGTATTCGGCATGATGAATCTGCCATAGAACCATGATGAGGACTAAATCGGCGCCAGCAAGACTGAGCATTTGCTGAGGAGGAATGGCGTTAGTAGTCATCGCCCATCGGTCCCGCCTAGCTGTATGCTGATGAAACACTTCCAGAGGTCAATTACGAGGAGAATCAATAAAAGAATTTCTTTTACAGTCTACCGATGCTTTAAACCTTGGATTATATTCGTCCTGTTTGCGGCGCTACAAGCACAGCTAACATTTAATTGTGTGATAATTGCAAACATTATGTGATCTCGCATACTAGCTTTTGTCTACCAGAATAATGGGTTATGCGCCATATTTATGCCATTGTATAAAAGTGGGGTCTGAACGTACCCAGGAAGTTCTGAAATTGCTGGGGAAAATGACTTTAGCTATTTGCACACAAAGCAGTAAAATACCGATAAATCTTTGTGATTCTCATTAAATATTCTCTTTAACAAAACTATGACCATGAAAATATATTTAAAATTGCTTATGTGTTTTGTTTCATTTAACACGTATTTGGATTTCTCCTAAAGAATGAAATAAGAGTAATATGTATGTGTATAAATTTATTAAAATTAGTTTATACGTGCATAAAATGAATACAATTTTATGGCTTTGAAAATCAAACAAAATTAAATTTTTACGTTTTTTTGAGCAATAGTTTGCTGTAGAAATGTTTAACTCTAGAAATAAATAATATATTTCAAAAAATTTTACATTATTTTCTCATTCGAATTTTAGTCAATCTCTGAAAGAAAACTAAATGCGATTTGAAGTACATAAACAATAAATAATTGATAAATTAGAATTGTCCTATACCTCTATGCGGTTATATTCATCAATTAACTTAAGCAACTAAAATCTGAGACCGACAAGAAAGGAATTGTTGACCTTCCGAGTGATGATTATTTCTTGAAATGTTTTCAGGACAAACAAAATCAATATGAAATGAAAAATTCAACAGGACCTGTACGCTTAAGGAATTTCTCTCGTACTCGACCATCATTGAAAGTGACAGAAAGTGCTCCTGAGAGCGGTGAAACATGAATAATGACGCAATTGAGTTTTACTTTTAAGATTTTCACAAGACGAAGGCTAAGGAAACTCGTGAAAACACCCCAACAAGTTTGTATCGCGGTTTCTGTTTAGTTTCCTCATGCGGGTGTTATGAGTGTCCATAAGTACATCCTCTTAATGGTGGAGCTTTCATAAACTAGGATGATAACTAAAAATTTCTTGGTATTTACATAAAAAATCCGATTGTGGAGTTTCCGTTAAGAAGTCATTAATATTTATAGTGCTTCCGTAGTCCCGGTATATTGATCGAATTTATCAGATGGATAAGAAAATTACAAGTAGTTAAACATTATTTTTAGCTACGAAATTGAGCTGCTCTGATTCACTTCCTCAAGGAGGCTTGTTATGGCTTTGAGTCGATGAAATCCATTTCAAAGGAAGATAATTGGAGACTATAACGATTCTGGATGTCATAAATCAATGACTTCACATTCGTATTTTCACCTGATACACATTTAACTCTGCCAAATTATGTCTGATACATCGAAATTTCAAATAATAAAAAGTAAGTACCTCCATGTTTCTGGTAATTGTTACTAGCAGAGGCTGTTGAAACCATAACCACCCGTATAGTATAATGTTCTCAAACTTTAGTGTGCTCAAAGTGTTAATCAACTTAATAAACGAAAAAGAAATCAATTCGAATCTAGAAAATAGTTATTTCCTTTAATGCACTAAAATATTTCAATTGAATCCTTGTTACTACAGTATACTGAAAAAACCGATTGCTACATGATCGATTGATCGCGACGAACGTCCACGTCAAAACCTCTGCAGCATACACTTAGGCGCTAAAATAAATGATGTCAGATTCGAAAACAAGTACATATTATTTTGTTCTATTACTTGAGCTTATAGTATATTGGGGGGCATGAAAAAATGGTTCAAAAAACCGTGTAAAAGCGGTTTTCCCATCGTAAAACGCGAATTTTTTTTCTAAATTTTTAAAAAAGCATGTAGAGAAGGAAATTGTTTTGTATTTGTAAAAATTCAAGATCGTGTCAGAAAAGTTCCGTGCAATAATTAATTTAATATGTATTTTTAACTATTTTCAGGAGATTTCAATCCTCTAGCGGCTAGCGAATTTATTGAAGATAAAATCAGAAAAATATAAAATTTTTACAAGAAATGAAACAAAAAATTATTATCGACGTCTTTCAATGTAACAAAGAAATTGCAAAACAACAAAAACATTTTGGTTATCTAAAAAATTATTAAAAATGTAAACACAGAATTCTTTGGTCTAGACCATATTTACTTGGCAAGAGACTGATAATTGGTGACGAGACTTTCATTTCCACCCCATAGAATGAGCACCCTACCGTGCGACTCAAGCCACACACTCCAAAACTCATGTTTGCGAGCTCTACAGAGATCCTTTCATCTGCAGTGTTTCGAACGTTGTCATATACACATTCAGGATGCGATCCTATTTATAGTAAAAAAAAGTCTTGCGAGTTCTCAGATGATGGCAGTTGGGAAAATTTAAAAGTATACAGTTAAAGTTTACAAAACAATTTTTCTATACCGAAGTTCCATTACGAATTGTTTTGCTTGTTTTCGGCACTTTAGTGGTTAAATAAAAAAAAAAACACCAACAAAACCACTAAAGTTTTATTGAAAAATGAAAAAGGACTCTGAACAAATTTGACACTAACATAAATTGTGACAAGAAAACCAGATTTTATATTAAGAAATAATGGAGTTGTATAAAAAGTCTTGAAAATCAATTATAACAGTTTGAGAAAGATGATTTCACTGATTTTGTTCGCGATGAACTCATTACTAGCATTTCGCATCAAAACATTCCCTGAAATAATGAACAAGAAAACAGTGAAAAGATAAAAGCAGAGATTTCCACAATTTGTGTATTTCACCAGCAGAATGTGAGTAAAAATGTTGTTTCACTTTTTAGACAGAAACTGTTCACTGTGATTGCTATTCATGCCACTGATTACTAGTTGTTGCGGAAATTCGGAAGTGAAAGGATATGCAAATTCCAACTGTTCACGGGAAGTTGGAAGTAATAATCACACACTCTATGCTGTATCAATAGTTTGTTCTTACAAAAATCATGTACAATGTACATAGAGACGTGTTTCATTTTTTGTTAATTTTTTAAAGTGAACCATAGCGAAAAGTACTCTGGGAGATGAAAGTCTGATCAGATTCTCATGATGCATGACAAAAAAGCTGAGCAAAATTGAGTTGTGCATCTTTTGATTCGACCCGCGGCAGTCATTAATCAAAAACGAAGTAAAATTTCGCGCCAGAGAGCAGTGTTGCGTGAAACGTGAAACGTAACACCTTGTCACGTGCCTGCTTGCTGGTCGCGCTCCCCAGTTGAGACTTGTCGCTGCTGCTTCCCGGCATGATTATACTAAAATCGAAATGTAGCCCGGGGATCATTGAAGCGTTCATTTATTTAGTCTCGTCGATGGAATGGGGGAGTGGTCACAAGTTCCAGCTATCCGAAAATGACTTGCTCCAGTTCTTTTTAAAATTCTACTGTGAAGACAAAGAATAGGGGCGGAGGGGCATCATTGCAGGAAGTGAAAGTTAGAATCTCAGAACTCATCAATTTATATTTTTTACAACTAAAATCGACGTTTTCCCTTTTGCTTTCCTTCATCCCTAGCGAGCATTAAGGAAGTGTATCGATCGTGTTGGGTTCAGTAACCTCCTGAAATGCTTCCATTGACTATAAGAAGTGAGTAGATTTGTAATTGTTCCTTTTAAGAGTTGTAACCAACCAAATCACAAAACTGACCTTGAAATTGATTTTAACTTATTGATGAAGCAACTTAAAATCGCCAGCTAGTGAGAGTATCGATCTTGGGGTTTAAGGCGTTGCCTTCTAAAGATATACAATTGATGGACAAGTTTCGAAGTGTGTTTGTTTCGGAAACCAAAATGTACACCTAGAAAAAGAAACCATAGGCGTCTGATTATAATTTATCAACATTTGGAAAAATCTGAGTTACGATAATTGATTGGAGCTTTCAGTTACTTTGATTTCCTCAGCCTTGTTTATGTTGTTTATTGATAAAAAAAAAAGTCACATTTGGAACATTATTTGTCGAGTCGTACTGTGGACTTATCCTGCACAAAGAGCTTTTGATATTCCTCCTGCAGTATCCACAGTTTCAATAAGAATTGTATTTTTCGCAACTAAGTCCACGTGAATCTTTTCTGTGATTATTACGTAATCCTTTTACGCTTTTTAGGTTGCTTTTTTAATCAACAGTTATTTGTTTCTTTCTCTGAATACAAAACCGTTTTCAATTTTCAAAATAAAAACATCCTTCCAGATTCCTCAAAGTTTTCTGAATCAGTCAACGAAATAAGTATTTCAAGGTTTCGAGGACATTTTGCCATTAAAATTACAAATAAATACAATTTTGTCGGTATTTTTAGAATCTAAGCAACTAAAAACAGTATTCAATTGCTTCAAAAGGAACAGAATTTGAATAGGAATTGAAAAACAGATTAAACCAGCTCTGATTACATAAACTGGTCCAGAAGCCGTCTACCCTCCCCCTGTATTCCAGAAATCTGAAAGAAAAAGAGCAGTAAAACTTACAGTCATCAAAAACCTTTTAATTAGGGAACAAGTCGAGTTAGCAACTTATGCGCGGGCAACATGTCACAGAATCGTGTGCAATCGTAAATGTGCATCCTCCAAACTCGAATGAGATCTGTGCATGTCCTTGCTGCAACATTTCATTGCACTTGAACATAATTCATCATATGAATCTCATGTAATCATCATTTTCTGTTCTCATTTTGTTTTTCGCGAAATTGCCGACAACCGGAGAATTTCCATGTGGTATAAATTGGGTAATTATGTAATATTATTCTCCGTGCTGGCTGCGTTCACCCACACAGCTGTAACTTCAGGTGGGTGCATGCTCAGAGCCTTGCAATTCTTGATGCATTTTCACCCAGGCCAATTCACACTACGGCTAGATTTCCAGGCACAAGAGAAACTCTCTCAATTTTTACGAAGTTGCGAAAATTTGAATTTTCGTTGTTAGGTTTTTTCAATTTTTTTTTTCCTTTTTCCTCTCTCTATGGCAACTCAAGTGCCCCAATTGCATGCGGCGCCCTATCATTTCAGTGCACTAGACTGCGTCTACCTCCTGCGGTCGCCGCTCGTGCACCAAGCAACGAAAAATTTTCTTGAATTTATGGAAAACGAAATGCGAAGCGGAGGGGCAGGGAGCAGGTTTTTTTTGTACAGTAAGCCGTATCAATCGGTTTTGAGGAAAACTGTTATTAAGTCAGGAAACACTTTCAAATGGAGGTGAAAATGCAACGAATTCAATGCATACTGCAGGTGACGGATCCATTCAAATTCTCGCTTAATTTGTTCAAATCGACCTCTTCGCAGAAGAGGAAATCGCGGGAAATCGACTTTTTAGATCCCATCGATGCTGCAATCAATTTAAAATTACTAGAATAGGAAGAAAAAAACATGTAAACGAGAGATTGCACCTTTTTCATATGGTATATTCAGAATATGGTTTTTATTTGTTATATTCGGAATTTAAAGAATTTTTTGTGAAATTTTAGTGAAACTGAAAAGCCTACTTGCGATGCCCCAAAGCACGGATATTCCCACAAACGTAGATGAGCTTTGACTTGTAAAAAACAGCCATACGGAGCCTGTCTGGACGCATAAATACGGTCAAAGCATGGAAAAAGTTTTTTTCTCTTCCTATTTTTTGTGGTATTTTCATTGGAAAAAATCGATTTTTTCCTGAACCTATAATCTCTCCAGTGAGCCATACAATTAATTTAATTAATTTCCAATATGTTTTCCATGAATGCATCATCCTAACGTCTGTGACATCATCACAAATTTGAATTCCTGATAATATTTTCTCATTTTCGGGGCGAAATTTTGTCTTATAAACAGAAGTTCGAAGCAAATTATTGCCTCGATTGAAAATCAATGCGTGAACTTTTCTCTTTTAAGATTTCAATTGTAAAAGAATTTCGAGGTTACATTAAAAAAAAAAAAAAATTCGGAGACGATCGATTTTTTTTTCGAATCCAATGGAAAATTGCAGATTTCATTTCCATTACTTTAAGTTTGACAAATAGCAATTTTAAAATGGAAGCGAGTTAAAAGTTATGAAGATGTTGAATTCTAGTGCAATAGATCTGAATGACGTCAATTCTCAAACAAAAAGAACGGAGATTAGGATTGTAAAGGAACTAAAAACAACATCAATGAAAGTACGCATCGAAAAAAATACACAATACAGAGGATCTCCGTTTCTAAAAGAATAAAGGAAAGTTTTGTGATTACAGACAAAACATTTCAAGAAATTTCCATGTAAACTCGAACTTTATAAAGAAATATTGAAAAGTTTTTCACATTCTCAAAATATAAAAATATTTTGTAGCACTTTTGCTTACATTTAATTTAATTGGATCTTTAATGTTATCCCTTTAACAATACCTTGGAGCACAAAGGTCAGAAAAATGAGCCAACAAATTAAAGAAAATTCTCATATTATGTTCAAGGGTTTTTTTTTTTTTGTTGAAAGTTGATGCGCTTCCGACAGACATTCATCAATGAAATGATATTGAAATGTGCACTGTACATGCAAACGGATCTGGATCTACATACATACGTTTGAATGCGGAATGAAAGTAGCGGAAAACATCATTTTTTGAATCATAATCTAGAAAATTTACTTGAGAAAATTTAAAAAGATCACTCCATGCGCATAAATCGATGCAAGAAAAATTACTTGGGCATAAATAAGTCATGAGAACAAGGACAAACATATCCGTGCCGGAGAAGGGTGCAATTTTCTTGTTGCATGGACGGTTATAATCTTTATAAATTATTTCTTCAGCAGCTGCACTTTAGTTAAATAGTAGGTCTTGCATACGATGGATTGCTCTGTACGTATTTTGGCGCAGTTTTATTATGCATTATTAATTAAAAACGCAAATGTCAGCTCTGCAAGTAATTGACTCTTCAAAAATATGAAAACCCTCTCATTACTAAGTTTACTACAAAAGTTATAGCAAATAAATTTATTGTGGTACTTAATTAAATTCTGCATGACTTCTGCAATTTCGTGTATTCCACTTCAATAATTTATAAGCGCCGAAACGCTCGAGTCCTGCAGAGAATGAAAACTACATAAATTTAGTCTGCGGGAAATTGAAATGAAAGGGGTTTAGTTTTGAACACCTTCTTCGGTTCTATTTTCGAGATGCCAAATTTTACTAAGGACGAGTTTGGATAAAATTCACCCTAGTCACATTTTTCGCAGTGGAAATGAAAGCGAAACGAGAATTTTCCTATGTTTGGGAAAATTTTTTGGTAGCTAAATGCATACATTATTTTCGAGCACCCCCAAATATACCAGGAAGTTTGCTGGATGTAGTCAATATATTGATGGAGTTTCAAATTTAAGAAGCAATCTGCATGGAGTTCAGTTTGTTCTGCAGAAATGTCACAGAAGTGAAAATGTTTTGAAGGTTGTTGTTTTATAAATTCGAGTTCAGAGAAAATTCAGGAAAGTAAATTGATTGTGATGTTTTATTACCGAAATATGATATTCCAGAAATGAAAGAGAGAGAAAATAATATCTCAATTTTTATATTACACAATAATTTCAGTACCCACAGAAAAAGGATTGATCAATGTGACTTTTTCATATTAACATACCTAATTTTTATTTGTTCACTGCTTTTAATACCTCGGACAGATGAGATCACTTAATCGAGTTAATGACGTCAGTAATTTAGTCGGGTTTGTCGTCTGCTATGGAACTGAATGAGTTGTTGACATGTCTGCTGACATTTGGTGTAAAGTAAACATAAAATGGATTCGCGACAGAGCGTTCAGTTTATTTTCATACAAGCAAACAACGAAAAAGAAAATGCGTTTATACTTAGTTATTTTGCATTAAATTTGCTGTAAAGAAGTATTTCCTCCAAAAACATGAAAACAACAAAATGACATTTCGACATCGTCATTTTGATATCATTTACTCGATTAAGCGCTCTCGTCTGTCCTTGGATAAGATTGTTGAATATAATTTTAATATTAGTGCATATCTTTAAAAGCCCATTAAGCCAATTAGAAATGTTTTCGATTTCTGAGAGTTGATGACCTAAATATAGAGAACAAACTTTGATAATTTTTCATCTTTTTTCTTAAAAACATTCTTGTTTAAAAAGTGTTTTCTTGACAAAAATCACTTTAAATTAGTAGCATATTTAATTATTTATAATTTCGTTGTAAATGGCATCTGGCGATTCTAATAGACCAAGGACAGTGCAGAGAGAGGAAGAAAAATGAAATATAAAATGGCAACGTCATGCAGCCAAAAAATTAGAAACTTTTCCATTCTCCAGAGTCCCATAAATGAAGAAACTAAATTAAATGTGCAGGCGTATTGGAGCCGCACTGGATTCGAATTAAGGAAAAAACTTCAATACTTACCGCTTCAATTTCCTTATCGAAGCGAATCGGTCGCAATCGGCACAGAAGGATGATGAGATAAATTACGTTTACACCTAAGAAGAGTCCCGACCACAGCACAACATCTGGGGTGCACTCGATGAGCCAGCCCCACATGGCCATCAGGACACAGCCGACAACCATGATGGACCGCAGCCAGAGCATCCCGTAAGGTCCGTGGGGCGCCATGAATCCCAGAAAGAAGAATGCATTGCCCAGTTGAAAATATAGATGGTGCGGCCTCTGCCAAATCAGGCAGTGTTCGATGGACCAATCTCCGGGACCGGCCGACTTGAAGGTACCATTGTTGTCCCACGAGAGGGATCCGCCGCCCCCATTGTGCGTTATTGAGGTTCCACTGGATTGTCCTGGCGGTATCACAGCTATCACCGAGTCACTGTTGCTGGCCACACTGTAGCCCAAATTGACACCGACATTGGCGCTTGTCGCTTCCACCAAGCCGACCGCCAGAGCACTTATCAGCAGCATTGTTTCAACTTGAATCGATTGTTTACCGAACGTCACTAGTTCGCTCACGTACAGGAGTTCTTCGCGCGGTGACGATTTCTACTTGACGGATGCCTGAATCCGGTAACTAGGAACACATTGTCCTGAGTGGACATAACTGAAAACGTGTTAAACGCTCCTGCACTCAGAAACTGAAGTGTCCGCGGCACATGTCTTAGTCACTTACGGTGAGATGGCAATGCATTTTAGATGGCGTTCGGGAGCTTCCGATGCACACCATGCTGCAGGCCAAGGATGAATTTGAAATTACTCAGGTTATGAATGTCCCACGAGTGTACCAGTAATGGAGTTACATTTGACGTGCGATCCTAGAAAAGATAAAAATTTCAAAAAGTTAATAAACTTGTTGTGGAAACGAAAACTTGAAAGGTGCAGCCAAAGCTAGTGGAACAAGTGTCCTTTATAGTGCAGTCAGGTCACGAAAACAAAAAATAACATTAAAACATAGGAAATTTCAACCAGGAACCGGAATCAATTTCCGTTTTCATGCAGTTAAAGAGGATCCGAGTATTGTAAGGCTTGTTAAATAGTTTCGAAAGGGGTGCATGCTTTTCTTGCGCCCTCAACAAAACTTTCCGAGACGAATATTGAGGTTGGATTGGAAGACAGCCAAAGAAATCCGACAGACCGGATACTTGAAATGAATTTTAAATTGCCTTGTGGTGGGGATAAGTGTGGTTTTGTTAAACTATAAACAGGTGAAATGGATATATAAATTTGATTGACCCTAAACATTGCCAAAATTTTTCACAACAATGGCCGTTTTCATTGTGCAACGGATTAGCGGCAGGATATTATCTTTCCGCCTGGAATGCAATAACAGCTTTTGTTTTCAGTTCAGGATATTTGAGTGAGTTACGAGATCGTGACGTGAAATGATAAATAAATCACGATAAAATGTTTGGTTTAACCCTTCTCTGTAGCACAGCAAAGGTTTCTGCAGGCTAGAATCTCATTTCTCCATTTGAGATTTTCAGGGGGCTGCCCATTGACGTACATTTGTTTATAGGGGATGTAAAGGTTTAATGTATTTGGTAAATATAAAATTATGCCTGGAGGCAACATGAATGTGCAGAAGTTATGATACTGGGGAACGTGATTTTGTAAAAATGATTTTCGGGAAAATTGTAATTACATCTATTAAATGGAGCAGTTTTTTGTTTAGTTTTAAAGTTTTGTCATTGTATTTCAATCGGGTTTATTCAGTATTTTTATTTGGATATGAACTGATTCTCGTTATTATTATAAACACCATTTTTCTACTTTAAATGTACTCCTAATACAAAAGAAAAAGCTTCAGAAAGTTTAAAATTTTAAACCTTTGTGGAAAGAAAGTTTTCCATTTTAATTTCTCTCTGAGAATAGAACGAAATTTTTTACCGAAAATACTACTATTTTGACCTTTCTTTATTGTTTATAAATATTCATACAAGATTTGAATTCTTTTGAAGTACAACAATTTTTTTCTGAAATATTAAATGAAATTATTTTCGCCGCCCTAAATGCAATGTACATCTATATTCCATAAACATTCAATTTTTGTTGTAGCAATATAACTTTTAAGGAAATGTCAAAAGAATGGAAGGACAATTAAGTTTTTAAACAATTAAGTAATTGTTCCGATTTTTATGAAGTACACTTTGAAACTTGAAATTGTTGCCGTTGTTTTTAATTGAAGCGCAAACTTCTGAATGTTGTTTTTTGTCTTAAGAACACATGAATAATTAGTTTTGATTATGTTCATTAAGGTCAGGAAAAATTATCCTACCCACAAGGGTGCAAGCTACCCGAAGCAATGGCGTAGAAGAAAATATTAATAGTAGTTTATAATTAAAATTATAATTATTGTCGAAATTGTTTGTTGCAAAGAAAAGTAATAAAAACGAAAATGAATTTTGCATCGTTTTCGTAAGCAGTAAAGTATAAACAATTTTATTATTGGTCATGCAAAAGTTTTTGTATTAAAATTGTGGAAGAAAGCAGGGCACGAGCAAAAGTGTCTTTTATTGCCCACGTCTGGGAAGTTGGCTGGAGGACAAGCGTCATAATTCAGGATATTTAATTCCCGAGTGCAGTGAGTCATATTTCGTGTCCTTCCTGATATTTAATTCATTTTCAACTCTTCACGTAAGAAGCCTGACGACTTGTAGCACTTCAGCAATGAACCTGAATATTTTCATCAAACCATGATTTAACAAAGCTTGAGATGTAAGGACTCTGTCAGAAATTCGGTCTCCTCCACTGTCGAAAATGGGTTGTTAAAATGATTCCCTCATCAAGACAGCCATAAACTCCTAATGTCTTGACATGACAAAATTATAATGGCGAGATACTCTGAAGCCATTTGTTTGTGCTGCTTCTGGAACCCTTTTTTGCGTGGTAAACGTGTCCGAGAAAAACCACCCTCTGAATATTAATGAAATTCAATTGTGTAAACACCAAACCCCACTACTTGTTAATACCCTTGGCAAGACGCAAGCACAGCCAAGTGTAAACTGATTCTCTTTTGAATTTGTAAGACAACCCTTGCACAGTATACAATATTACGCCAACGATCCGAACTGATTGGAAGGGGTTAATGACATGTTTGGGTTACTGCATGCGGGCAAGGGTTCTTTACCCTCTTGCACAATTGCCTGGTAACGGGATTTTACAAAGAACCGTTGTTACATTATTTATCTTGTAGTTATTTTAAGATATTTTCCGATCAGGGAATAATCAGAAGCCATCTGCGGTTCCTCCAAAGCCAGGAAATTCTCGCCGGGTTGCATTGTTGCATTCTGCTTTTACGCGGGACAAAAACACATGCCCGAAACAAATCAATTGCGGAAATTGTCGTTTGTACAGTAACATAAACAAATGTTCGACATCTGGAATCGGGAGTACTGGCGAGGGGGACGGAGGGGGTGCACACTGCACAGCAGTAGCTGACACATGGCATGCTTGCAACAAGACAAGGCTAAATGAGAAACAACTCATGGGGAACAACTCCACTTGCCGGAAATCACGGAATTTATTCTGGAACCATCCTGTACAATGCTTAACGAGTCCGCCAGAAAGCGCGATCCTCGAGCGACGTAAGTCATTGCATCGATCGTGGGTGGAAAACAATTCTTATTAATATACCACCGTAATTTGCGAACAATTGCCGCCGCTCACGTCAGCCCCAAGAAATGGTTACGCACAAAATCGAGAACCGCACAATTTGTAGCAAATTTATGCATCCTTATTCGTGCGTGCATATTACGAAGTTGTTTCAGCTGCAGCGGAAACGGGAATGCAGCTAGCAAAATGCACTTTTGACTAATTTTAGTGCTGCATTAGTCGAACACACTTACAGTGTTTTTAATGCAAAAGAACTATTGAAAGAATGTAATGCTTTGTTATTCAAATATTTCACACCTTTTTAGTAATCACATAAATCATAAATTATGTTAACCCTTTGAAAATGGCACATTTTGGCGTGGAATTACTAAGTGAGTGCGTGGAAGTATGTATATTTGTATGCACGGGAAACTTGTGGGAGAGAAATTCTGCCCACGAGAAAATCCATTTTCACTTCGGGAGATTATTCAAGTGAGTGTTTTCGAAAGTTGAATATAATTAAAAACCGAATTTTCATTACCTTTAATTTTCGATAAGTCATTAATTCCGAGAATAAAAACCTGCTGTTGTTGAATTTTACGTTCAGTAATTTTAGAAAGCCCGAACCCTTTTAAGAAGAAGAACAACTTAACTTTTGCTTTTTTTAATTCTCCAAATGCGAATTAAAAAAATAATTTGTTTGTGTGAAGAAGAAGTCATTCATTTCTGTTGAAAGAAAGGTGCAATCGCAATACCTAATGTTATTGATTTTTTTTTTCACTTTGAACGTTTTTATTTTCATATGACCAATATAATATAAACATTTCTTAAATCACGTATAATAAGTATAAGTCTTATTTTTGAGGGAAACACAGAATTTTAGGGCTGAAAAACTTCTAAAAATTTCTGCGAAATTTCTGCGAAGAGGGAATAAAACTCACTTCAGAAATTGCTCGAGAGTGTTTTCAATGAAATTAAAGAAGGGTTACTACAATTTAAAAGATTAGCCTAAAATTTAATATATTATATTTTTAAATAAATTTTATAGGGAGGTTGGTTTTCCAGTTTATATTTTCGAAAAACTGTTTCTTCGCAAATGGGATTATTTTCTTTTTTGTATTTTCATTTTAAAGAACTTTTTTTTAGATTGATTTTCTCTACTCGGATGATTTTTTATGTCAATCTGTTTAGTTCTCAAATCTTAATTTTAATTGACTTTCCTCACCATCAGAATAATTAAATTAATAAATCAAAAAATTGATCTGTAGGTTTGAAGAGTTTCAATCTAGTTGAAAACACAATAGTTATACATATGTTTGAACTGATTATTTTTAAAAAAACAAATAAAATTATAAACATTGAAAGAGATAATATCATCTTTTTGAAAATGAAGATTTTCCTTTCACATCTGGCAAAATAGAATTCAATCAGAGAAAAGTGGAAAAACGTTTCCTCCGGAAAGCATAACCAAAAATAAAACGCATCGACTGGGAAACGGAACTTTACAAATCCATTGAAACACACACATCCAAACGAAAAAATATAATCGATTATGAGCGCAATTCTAAAGGGCTAAAGAATTGATTTTGTTGTTAACATTAATGCCAGTAAATTCAAATTAAATTATCCACTCATACTTTCAGCAGGCTCTTCTCTTTCTTTTTGAGTGGTTCAGATAATAGCGAAGAGGACAACAATTGTACAGATTAGCTGAGTGCTTTCCAAAACCTAATTTCCGGAATATGACATCAAAAAGGGAAAAACGAAATATTTGTGGAAGTGGATTTATGACAAAGAACAACATTGATGTACAAGAACCGTTCTCGAACTCTGAGCGGCATGAAGTACTAGTTTTTTTTTCCAGGTGACTCTTTCTGAGAACAGCGATGAGTCAATTTACCTTGTTTCGTGAATTTCGTGTTAAAGGTTGCCATTTTTTACCAGCGAAATGGACAAGCCGCAACCGAATTGGGCAACGGAAAAAAGACAACAGTTATCAAAAGTCATGAAAATTAATGCGGAAAGTGAGTGAACAAGTTACGCGGAGGCCAAACACGTGATTAATTTTAAGACACCTAAGCAGAATTTTGAGTGATTACACCGCAAAATGGAATTTATACAATTTTGCTTAAATTTTTAGGAATTTCTTTGAATGGATTTTGGAAAAATGTTTTATGGTTTCGTTGATAATAAATCTGTAAATCAAGTAAATCAATATAATTTACCTATGGGCAAAATTTTTTCACAGAATTCATACAAAATACTGAGTAAACGCTAAAAGTCTTGCAGCACGTGGGCATAAAAATGCATTTGCTCTTGAGCAATTTTTCAAGCGCGACACCCCCAGCTAATTTGATTATTACACCTCGGGGGCGAATTACGTAAAGTCCAATGTATTGAGGCATTTTGTTAGCACAAAGCCAACTCTCCTTGGCTCCAGATGACGAAATTTCGTAGGTGCAAGAAAGCGTTTTTGAAATTCAGTGCAAAATGATCGCCAAATTGCGACGGAGTCCAGTAGCGTCGACCGTGAATGGGGGCGACAATGGTGAGTCTCACTTTCACGGTCTTCTGGACCGCAGCAGCAGACAACAACAGCACTAGCTAAATTGGATAACTTTTTTATGACCGCTTTAACCTTAAACGTTTCGTGTGAGCAGCAAAATGAGGCGAATGTGTCATAGCCCCAGAGTCGGGAAGCTACGCAAAGCATCTTCCAAATTCTCAGTCATTTTGTTGTTGATCTTGTGATTGTGATTTTGTTGCGGCAAAAACACAATGAATAATTATTGTCACTAATTTTTTTCTTGATTACAAGAGACAACAAACCACCTTCTGTACGCGTTTGACTCTGCCCGGCTCTAAGCAGATGCTCCGGCGTCCAATTCGCCCAGTCTTGTGCGCCAGAACTAGCGATCGTCATCCGAGCTGATCTCGGAATTGCCGGGGCGTAGGAAATGATATCGTAATGAACAATTATTCCGACAATTATCGGAGCCCGCGAACCGTTTGCACCTCTCGCGTGGTGGTGTGGGAGCAGAATGGATCTTGCCTTGTATGGAAGCCTGTTATCTGGACTGCGGCAGGCGGCGACTGCCTTAGTAAGTGCCATGCCGAGACCCAAAAAGTTCTCAGTAAAAAAAAAATAACAAATACTAAATAATTAAAAGAAATGCAAGGAGAAAACGTTGCAACCATTTTTTTATCTGAAAATTGCTTACATATATTTTTAAGTCAAAAACAATGACTGATTTTTTATTCTGATTTTTAGGTAAATTGACATTATTAATCTTTATGTTTTGCCAACTTTGAAATATTCGTGAATTTTTTTTTAAAAATATCAATAATTGGAAGGGGGAATTTTTCAGATTCATTTCACAGATTCTACTGGAGAAGAGAGATTAAAAAAATAAATAAATAAGTGTTTCTAATGAATAAATAAAATTAGTTTTTTATTTGTAGAAACATTCAAAAATCAAATTATTGTATAAACATATGTTTTATAAAGCTTTAAAAACTCTGCACACAATAACCAATTTAATTAGATGCAATTACGATTTGATTTAAAAAGCAATTTGCAGTTTTCGGTTTTATAATATAGGCTTAGGCACGGTTACTGAAAATTGTAAGTTGTCTGATGTATTTTGAAAACACAAGGTCCTTAAAACAAACTATTGATCAGGACTGAAAAACGGGATAAATTTATTCGTTTCTAAGAGTCCTTGCCATTTACGACTAAACCTCAAATGTGCAGGAAGTAGCAAGGAAGACAACGGACATGTTTGAGCTTGAGGCAATGCAAAGATGCCATCGACAACGTCTTCACTTGACGATTATTACTCTACTACGTTTGCATGGAGGGTTGAACCTGGATTGAACTTCATGTAAACGTAGGTCGAATCTAAACCGGGTTGAATTCGACTCGACCTGCGTTAAGTCGAGGAGTCAAGATAAAATGCAGGTAAACGCGGGTTGAGCAGTCGAGCTGACAATTCGCTAGTTTGGCCAAAATATGTGATTTTATTCGAAATCAAATTCCTTCAAATGTCTATAAAATATAAATGAAACTCGAAAAAGTTGTTAATATAATAGATCAAATTAGTGCAATAAACTATCCCTTCGACTACGTCCCGATTTGGACTCGATCCCTCAAGGCCACAACCTGGACTCCGAACTGCTAAAAAAAAAACTCAGGTCGAGTTCAAAACCTGTTTTGGACTCGATCTTTCGACTCTGCATATAAACGTAGTAATTAGGGTAGTGCCAGATATATGGTCCGTAAAAAGCAAATAGACATTGAATTACAAAGAAAAACCTTCGCATAAAAAACTCGAAGCTAAAATAAATTAAAAATGTTCTGACCACACTGAACCCGCTAAAATCATTCTAGATGCGAATCGTCCGTCATAACGGATCAATTTCACTGACAAGTGACAACCGCCAGCATATACAATTTTATGCAGCTCGTGAAAACGATGCGCTATGCTCCATAGTTGTGCAATATTCAAATACGGAATAATGCAGCCCAAAACGATACTGTTATCTGCATCACTTTTATTATATGTACAATAAAATTTAAAACTTCGTATTTGTGAAACTGTAAATACTTTAAAGATATTAAAAAACCATTTTCGTTTTACAATTTAATAAATTGACTAAGCTTGTATTTTTGAAAATCATAAATATCGGAAGCAAATAACTATGTTTAACTTGTGTAAAAGTTTATAACTAATGACACAGTTCACGGAGAGCGTACCGCAGATGTATCGCGAAGAGTTGTGCTCCCTGAAAGTGGGTCATACAGCATACACCATCGCATGACGACGATGTTTTAGTGTAGGACCATTTTGAGTATCATTTCGTTCAATTCCAGAACAAGGAGAAAGAAGCAGCTGTAAGGAATTCGTTCCAAACATTTTTCAAATGATATTTAACATTTCAAGTGTGTCATGATTTTTTATTCAAAAGACAAAATGTTCAGAGGAAATTATAAAAATAATGTATTATGAAGTTTTTGTTTAAAAATAGAAGATCAAAATAAAATTTTGAAAAATTGAAGTTATTAATTTTAAATTTGATTTTTTTTTCTTAACTAATATTTCATGAATTCTGACTATGAGTAGTAAAAAATTAAAAAAATCATGTTTTCGAAAAATAATGGGACAAAATAATTGTTAATAAAAAAAATTTTTGCATAAACACGAAACAAATTATTTTTAACTTTTTCACAGTAAATACAGCTGTATCAATAAATTTCAATAAATATCGCATGACCCGTCTCTAGAACGAAGGAGGAACGGACGTGGACAATTCAGAATTTAGCGTATAAGCGTTCAACGGCAGGCATGACTTTTTTGATCCTTGAATGAATTCTTCCGGCGATTCGCACCGTTTGCCGGTCACTGTCGTGCGACTCTGCAAGTGCAGCGTCCGGCACCGAGAAGTTGCAATGACACATATATTTTCATATAATGCGGAGATTGATGATCTCTGGAAAAGAAGCAATTTGCGATTTCGTGGGAATTCGAGAAATCGGGCGAGGGGCGCTTACAACAGGGGCTGTCACCGCCAGCAATTCCTTTCGGAAGGAAATGGAAAAGCAAACGCCTCCGGGTACCGAGACCCGTTATACCGACTTTCTTGGGAACCCGAGCAGAATTAACTCTTTTTGAGGGAAAGGATATCCGAAACATCGATAAGATGAAATTAAAATTAGGTTGAAAAGTCCAGAACTTACCGCATTTAGGACCAGACGCGCCTGTCCCACATCCTGCCTGGTAAGGAATCCAGGGGAAGGTAATGCAAAAATACGATCACCAATGCTTTTGTGCGCACTGCCCGATTATTTGCAATCTGTACATACTTCCTTTGCCATCAAATTTATTCAAATTGCACAAGAAAAATATGAAGCGCACGGAAATTTTAAACGCACTTTGAAACTCACAAGGCACAGGCAGAGGATGATGCTATTAACCAACTTCTCACCCGTATTCCCTTCCCCCACGCTGCATTGGCGGCACTTTAGCCAGAATATTTCGACGCGGATGCCCCAAACTTGGAGCTTATCTTCGCTTCTTGTTCGCGACTCAGCTGACGGCTACCGTACCAAGCACACAAATGAAAAACGGGAAGTGAACGGCGTTCTTCACGCCATGTGGTTGGCGCCCGTTTGAAACATTCTGAGATACTTAGCAACACTAATTCAGCAGCAGTTATAATTCCTGTTCCCGAGATCTGCAACTCCGCACGTCAAACTGTGCAAATTCTTGAAATTTCCTACACACTCAGAAAAATTTCCTCACATTTCGGAAAATTGGAGCGACCCGAAAATGCTACTTTAATAATGGACATGAAAATTAAATGTGTTTTGTAATGCAACAAAAGTTTTCAAAGCATTTTTGGGGTGTCGTATAAATATCGATGTTCTGGAATTGCTCGAAACCTGATTTTTCTGATTCACTTACTGATGAAAATTCTTAGAACAATAATTTCCATGCTAATATTTATTGCCTTATTTTTGATAGAAACTTTCTCTAGCAACATTTCTCTGTTGCAGATACTTTTATAGTAATTCAATAAACTTAACAAGGATCCCAACCGATTCCGAAATAAGTTTCCGTCTATTACTCCTTTCAGTTCGACACTATAAATGTGCTGAATACAACATTTATCAAAATCCTATGTGCAGAATTAAATGATACAAGCGCTGCGCTGTAAAGAACTATATTTAATCAGCCTCAGCAAGTTAATTCTCAAGGATGTAAACTTCAATTTATGACAATACGCATCGCAGTCGGCGCGGCGTTTAAATAGCTGAATACAGAATTGTACTAGTTTTCAAGTAAAATATTTTTATTGAAGGTTTAGAAATGTTGTGATAATTATTTTTAAAAACTTATGACATATTAAGTTTTTCATCTCGGATGGGATGATGATAGAAAAAATAATGAATATTTTTTGGATGAATTCATTCACAAATCTACTTAATTTTTCCACAAAATTCGGACTAAATTTATCCGTGTAGACTTTCCTATTGTTGTCAGTTGTAGATAAATTTAGCCGCGGCGGTGTAGAGATAATATGACAGGTCTATCAGTTTATTTGTTTCACTTGCCAAACTAGAATATTTGCGTGAAACTTTCCAAAAGGTATTCATCAATTATAAAATAACCAGGTATTATAATTTTTTTAACAAATAAATATCAAAAAATTGCTGATTATTCAATAAAAATGACAGCAAAAATGTGTTAAACTTTTCAAGTAAGTAAACAAATCTTTAATTAATGATTTATCCTTTTCTCCAGATCTGTGAAATGTAAAAACGAGATAAATATGGTAAAAAACCTTCTTAAGGATTTTAATATAAATTTTGTATGGAATATATGTGTTAAAATGTCGAAAAATGAGTTGAATGTAATATTTATAACTAAACTTAAATATTTCGAAAACAGCATGCAATTCCCAAGGAATTCTTGCATATTCGTAACTTTTAGACCGAAATACATGTCCCTACAAAATTTCATTGAAATCCGCCGCTGCTCGCTCCGTGGGTAATTCGAGTTCTTGATGATTTAGACCCTAATAATTTCATATGCGAACAAATTAAGTACATTTATAAATTGAAGAATATGACTAGTTCATAACTGCATCATTCTATTTAGTGAGTTAAAACAGTTAAACCACTTGGGCATAGGTCACTGCATGGAAATAGACTTTATAAGCAACCGGCAAACTCAAATTAAGAAGCTGGATATTTGTTGTAATTTTCACAATAGCAGAAAAAATTAAGGCCAGGAGGACTGAGTCGGACTGCACTATCTACTTACGAGAGACGGAAATATCAAAAGAAACTTAAGGTTAACAACAAAGTAAAATGAAACTTTAGTTTTAACTTTTCTTGTTTACAGGACAAAAGGTACATGGAGTGCGCACTAGTAGCGGATACTCAGTTGTATGACGAACGCGAAAGTTCACACGCAGTTGATTGTGCAGACTAGAATCTTAGAATCAGAATTAGAATCTGCTGTTTCGTCTTATGTAAGCAGAATCAGATCCATGAATGGCCGACCTTAACTATTTTCACACCCCAACAGAGACGCCTTTGATTTTTAACATTCTTTTCTTGAAGAGTCCTAAATTTTTATGTCTGCTATAAATATATTATAGAAAATTATTAAACAATGAAAATTGTGTTTTACTTTTATAATGTTTTTAAATACTAACTATAGAAGAATAACCCTTTTCTAATTAGAATCGCACGTAATTTCTTCTAACCATTTGCTCGCAGGGAAAATACATCACACATCAGAAATGATCTTCAATTCTCCATATTAAATTAAACAAACGTAAACATTTATATCATGTTTATTTCTGTGTACGGACATTTAAATATAACACTGAATTTGCTAAAATATAATTGATTACAACATTTATATATAGCTCTTAACGAAGAAAAGGCACTTAAAATTGTAAAAAAATAAATTCATTTACTGTACCCGAAGGATAGGTACAAATAAAATTCAAAAACTAAAAACATAACTTAAACTAAATAAATATGAGTTTATGTACAACATATTATACGTAATATTTAAATCTAATAAAAATTTAAAACAATCTTAACAAGTGTAATATGTTCTGTGTTTTCAAAATCAAAATAAAAACGTACACATTTCTGAGCCAGTTTTTCAGTAGAGTAGAGATAGAAAAGTAGTAAAGTTTGACAGTCATTAGTATGCATGTTTTGTTAATACATTTATTTAAATAGGGTAGACACCATGCATCTATTTAATCCCAAAATATGAACAATTATATGTTTACAAAAATTGGACCATTGAGTTACATAAAAATTCAGCTGATTTATTTTTCTGTTTAAATATATTGTGTATATCTTTATTTTTTATTTTTTCAAATTAAGAAAGGACTTTTGGTTAATTTTGATTACTAAAAACGAAAAAAGAAGAAACAAGTTTTTACCTCTGTGGCCTTTGATCAACTAATGATAGCTGCAAAAATGAATTTTCTTTTACTATATTCTTTTGTCACGTTACTCTATTTGTTTAACATACTATATTCCATATTTTTGATAACAAAATTGTTAATAAAAAAGTAAATTGCTAATAACGGTATTTTGTGATCTAAATATTGCTAATATTGAAATTTACTTTTTTTCTAATGTAATGGAAGAATATACAAAAATCAGTGAAGTTTCTTTTCATAAACTTTCAGAAATATTTCAAATTTAATTTTTAAAAAACCGTTCAGTTTTGATTATTTTTAAAAATTAGTTAGGCTCATCTTTTCAAAAATCACTTTCTGGGAAAACGAAAGTATCTAGTGGAGTTTGATAAACATCATTGGAAAGGATACAATTTAAGGATGTTTTTAAATTATTTGAAGGGTGATACACTGGGTAGTTTCTTTGTTACAGATAACGGAACTTACAACACTGATGTGAAAAACTACATTCCTTGGTAGTAGTTTGTCTTTATTTTTTTATTTTGTACCTTGTAGTTTGTACGCTGCGATAACATTTTTTTTCGGTGGACTATTTCATAGCAAAACAAAAAAATACAAATGAGTCCGACAAAAAACTCTAATTAGATGCATTATTAGGTGTTAATTACTACGACATCCCTGTTTAGCAGAAAATCGGAATTTTGCGAATATCTCAAAAACTATGCGACTTTGGACTATAACATATGTGGCTTAAAATATTGACAATGACCTCCCCTATCCATAGCAAAATATCTGCAACCCACCTCAAAACACCCTGTATAATGTTTCCATTGTTTTTGTTTTTGTTAAAGAGAAGATTTTAAGTTTCTGTCTTTATATTACATTTTGTAAAGAAATAAATGAGCTGAAAAATAAATTTATGTCTCTGAATATGTTATGAACAATTAGATCATCCTCTTCTTGACCAATCGAAATGTTTCTAGTCAATATTTTTGTCTCATTTTACACGGTTCAGTTGTTTTAAACATGTCTACGAATTTTCTTTATATTCTTTGTTTTGATGTAAACATTAAACTGCTTAAAAATGAATTCCAATCTCAGAGTAAGGAGTAATCAGGAGAAGGCATGAGCCAGAAAAAGTGAAGCATTTCTTTATATGTGGATGTGTCTCGTTGCACATGTCGTAGTCACCAGGCCCAGGCACTACCAATGGCAACCATTTGACAGCTCGTTATACAGAAATTATTCATGTAAACAAAATTTTTAAAATTGAGAATTACATAATTTTATACATAACAATTAACATTTTTTCACAAAACCTTTCACTTTCCTTTAAAAAAATTTGATAAAAAGCAACTTCATCACAAGTTCACAAAGTAAACTGTCTTGACCATATGATCATTTGACAGCTCGTTATACAAGAAAAAGTGCTTCATTCACGTACACGATTTTTATACGGAATGCCTTCTCCTGATTACTCCTTACTCTGAGATTCCAATTCTAGTTTTTATATGTAAACTTTGTCTCGTTTTGCACGGTTTCAATTTTGTGTGGAACACATCAACCGTGCAGTTCGAGGGATAGGTGTATTTTAATTTTGCATTAGAACAGCTGTCTTTTTGTTATTTGTTTTTTGATTATAGGTTTCTTTGGCGTTATCATTAGTTGACCACAGTTTTAATTTTCATTGAGCTAAATGAAGTAATAGGTACAGACATTTACACAATTATTATTAGAATTTATTATTTTTTCAACAGTCAAAGTTGTTATAATTACGCTTGAGCATCCTTAAGGATTTCATATTTTTGCTTCGGCGTATGCGATGTGGTATTTTTAATGAGCCTTAAAATACTCTGTCCTGTTCTGTAGGACTTTAAGTTACAGAAAAATATCAATTAAGTGGTTCCATATATTAAAGACAATCAATATGTATTTATTTTCTGTTTGCAGTTATCCTAAAAAACATCAAAACACACAAAAATACTAGATTTTGTTTAACATTCAACACAGATGAACAAAGTTAGATTACTTGTTCTGATTGAGTAATTATTTTATTTTATACGAATATAACGGTGTCAATTGTTTGAGTCTAGCTCAACAGATTAACAACCTTCATTCAATTGGAGTACAACTTACTGGTGAGAGATCCTTAGTACCTTAATACATAAAAGATCATAAAACATCAATTTTAATTGTTGTTAACATCTATATAATTATTCTGGAAAAATTTTGAGGAACCTTTTTGTATTCAAATATTCATCAAGAGACTGTATAGTGTAAATGATAAAAAAAAAAACATATTTAATAGTTGGAACCAATTTAACGATTTTAATGATAAATTTTTTAAATACAAATTTTAAGAAGAGAGTTAATTTAATAGTACCTATAAATGAATTAATTTTTTCGGATAATTGATAAACAGGATCATAGCCAAAATTAAAGGTTCCGAAGTTCAAATCGATTTCTTAAAATATACTTGATTATATTTTTTGTTATATTTCTTTACTATATATGTATGTATTTATGTAGGTATGTATATTGTACATAAATTACACAAAAGCGACATTTTATGCCATGCAATTTTTATCTGTTTCAAATCTAACACTATTTTAATTATAATTTTACCATTTATATGAGTTGGAATTAAGACCAATTGGATGCGTTAAGAAACGCTTTTTTTCTTCAGTACAATCTATAGTAAAATGCTGAACATCAATTTGAAATAGAGTTTTTTATTAATTTTTCTACAAAAAAAAAAACAACACTTGAGTAAAATTAAACAAATTAGTCAAATATACATAGGCGGTAAAGAAAATTAGTGGCAGTACAAACAAAAAACACGAAAATCAACACCACATCGCATATCAATTGTTTACAACAATAGCAAACACGCTTAAAATAATTACAAGAAACAAAATATATTAATAGTAATAATAATAATAATAATGGTTAAGACTTAAATATCACAATGAGAAGGAAATTATGTATTAACTGACTTAACTTAAATGTAGAAAAGTTAAAAAATCCACCGTACAGCTATGGAAAGGTTGCGTTTTCGTCGTTAGATAGACGTTAAAAATATCCTATCAAAATTAATACTAAAGAATGCCCGTATGCAGGCGTAGTACACTTTTACATCAATGAGATTATATATTATATGATTTTATCTAACAAACTCATTAATACCAAAGGCAAGTCTGCAGCTTCAAGTGCTCAGGTTTCTGGATAAAATCCCGTCGCTAGTTGCGACATTCATACAAATTTAATTTTCATTTAATTTCATTAGTTAATTTTGAATACAAATTTTCTTGAGCTGTCAAATAACTGTCTAAAATCATCTTAAAAGACTTGGAACTAGATCCACGACACTAAAATCGTGTTTTCATACAAAAATACCGGCTCCAGCCTATCTATATCACACACCGTTTTCTGATAAAAATCTTTAACTAACTGTAGGTACCTAAATATCTTCAATCTTCTAAATCCATAGCATCGATTATCTTGCTTTTGAACAAGAACACTTCCATGTGATCCTTCCCCTTTACATACACTTTGCCACGTGGCTCGAATTCATACTTTTCTTCTAAGTACGGTAAGCAGTCTTTTCCTACCTGAATATGTCCAGCGACTCCAGTTGAGTCCATTCGGCTGGCAACATTTACAGCATCACCCCAAATGTCGTAATGTAGTTTACTAGTGCCTATAACTCCTGCTGTTACATCACCAATATTGAAACCAATTCTCAGTATTAAATTAAATTCCAGGAGATCCTTGTTGAATGCATCCACAACTGATTGCATGGCCAATGAGAATTCCATGAGGGCGTGAATATGATGATAACCCTCACCTCGACTAGAAGGATCCAAGCCGCTTGCGGCCATGAAAGTGCTTCCGATAGTCTTGATTTTTTCCACACACCGGAATTCTGGTCTAGAAAGAAGTTCATCGAAATCCCCGATCAATTCATTCAGGACACGCAGATACTCCTTCCCACCCAAGTAACTTTCGTCGTACATTTCGTTAAAATTGACAATACTAGCGAATATAATCGCAATGTCATGATGATTCTCTGAATATTTGGCGGTGTTCTTCAACTGTTCAGCCACATGCTTGGGAATGATATTATGGAGGAGCATGTCGGCTTGGTTCTTCATGTTCTGAACCCGAATTTTGTCCTGATTGGCCACAGCATTTCCATAAAATGTCAACCTGTATCCAATCTCAAATTCCCTGTTAAGGAACCAAACCAAAATCAGTAAAAGCAACAAATCCAAGTAAATCTCAACCAGATAATCTTTGAACCATTTTATATCATCGTACAACAATTGTTTGTTCAAAGTCTCGTTACCGCCATTTGCATTCCATGTCTTTGGTTTCTCCAAATTCGCAACTAATTGCCCAACGGCAATTACCACAAAACAAAGTCCAGCCAAAAGTGCCAGAATATTTCTCATCCAGCAGTTCAATTGCGTAAAATTACAAAAATGCACAATGCACACAAAAATCAGAAATCCATAATGGTACTCAAACGTTTCCACCTGATGGATCTCCTGAAGCGTGAAGTTGATGATGATCAACATCACCGGCAATGACATGAGGACAGCGAGGCAAATGTGCCAAGGGTACCAGCTGGAGATTGCCTCAAAAATTCTATCTGCACAGGACTCATTCTTGTTCTCTTGGGATTTAGCCTTCATCGAATGGCGACGGCACATTTGCCTAGTGAACAAGAACAAGGCGAAAAACTGGATGGTGGTGAAAATTGTGAATAAGGATACCCAAACCCGGAATGATGAGCTAACAACGGACGCTGTCATTAGGAAAAGCGATCCGGAAATAGCCAAGTAGATGACGATCCCCACGAAAATGTCAATGTACGTATTGTACCTGGGGGTGGCCAGCGTTGGAGGGCCTTCTGTTTCGTTCTCGCTCCCAAATCTATGGGCCTTGGAACGAAACTCACGCTCCATTTGTTCAGACTTAAAAAACAAATTGAAATTGTTCAAGGGCGGCTTAACTAAGTAACTTCTTTGTGATTTGGCATTGTCGCGCACGCAGCGGATCAGCTGAAGATCGGATTGTTTCCGGAGTTGCTGTAGACAAGCAGCAAGTGGATCAGGGATTGGTTGGTTGGGCTGAAGGGTTGGGGGCATTGGTGCGGGTAGTTGGGGGTCATTCACATTAGTCAGACTGGATGTCGAACTGGTGAAGTAGCCAGAGACACGATGCTGCGATATGGCGGATTGATTGAGAGCATAGATCTGTTGCTGAATGCTAGATCGGCGGCTGTTACTCTTAATACCAGAATCCTTTCGGCTAGTTGCAGAAGGACAAATGCTTAATCCATCTGGCCAATTACCGGAATTGTTGCGCGTTGGCCCATCTACAGCACGAATAGCAAGAGTTGAACTTCTGGGCCGTCCCACTGGGGATGATTCCGAGTTCGCAGCGGAGCGTCCACACTGCGACTTGTAGCTGCCGGACCTACCAAAGGGTGAGATATCACTTCTTGATTGAGAGATGTAAGAACGGATATCAATGATATCATCAAACATGGAATGCTGACCCGGGGAACAGCAACTTCCCTCAGGTGATCTGGAGTTGCTAGGAAAACTGCTTGTAGGCGGATTTAAATTCGGTAATTTTTGTGGTATTTCCAGCATGTGGCAACTTGGCCTAGGTGTTTCAATAACCACTGGAAGCTGCTGATATCCATTCTGGTCAACAGCTGGGCCTTCTTCAGGTGGCTTCCCCTTTACTGTGGAAACCTCCGCCTTCTTCAGATCTTCAATTTTGCGCAGGAATTTCGGTACTTTCCAGTTGCGAAGCTTAACCGTATACTTGAACGGCTTTGCGTCATCTTCAGGGGGAACTTTGCCATTAGTGGCACCCCCATTATTTCCACGGCAGCAACCTTCGTCCTCATGATCAGAATCAAGACTTCCAGGTAGCGATTTTGTAGTTATAACGATCTTGGGGTGATTTTTGTTGGAGAGATTTTTTACATTGATAATCCCTTTTTCCACATCCTGTGGTATAGGTTTCTTTCGAATTTTCATGCTGAGAGAAGTGAGTCGTGGACGCATTGACAGAACCGGTGAAGGATTCAAAGATGTCGATATTGGTCCAACAGGAGATGCTGGAGGAACTGTCGGCTGAATTGATGATATATTTGTTGCACTCTGTGAGAGTGTAACGCCGTTTGTGAAACCGTCTTGGGGCGAAATAGACAATCGCATACAACATTCTGGTTTTGGTATTGGATTCAAACTGCCACTCTGAGAATTCGTCATATCCTTACGGCGACCAACCACGAAGAATGTACGATGGCCTGAAAAAGCAATTTGGAACATTAGTGATTCTTGAATTCAGTCCGCATTGTGCAAAGGAAAATGATGGCTGAAGAAACACAAGTGGAAAAAGCGCAAGAAAGAAAATTTTGTCCTGTTCTTGCTCAAAAGATTATTCTGATCCTCAAAAAAGACTTACCGAAAACTTCTTCACCTTCTTCCAAAAAGTAAGCGTCTCCCAAGAAACTACAAGTTTCTTCTGAAATGTGTACCTGTTCCGGTCGGCCAGTTGACTCCATTCTAGAAAAAAAAAACACATGCATGGATTCACATTACCTTAATATAAATATTCTCAATTTACCTATTTGCAAGAGTAACATCATTGCTCCAAACATCAAACTTAACTCGGCGAGTTCCAACAATGCCACATAAAACTGTTCCAGTGTGCACACCAACCCTCATCTTGACTCCCTCATGTCTCTGGGCGTCGAAGGCCCTCATTGCAGCTATCATTCCCAAACCCATTTCAACGCAACAAAGAGCATGATCTGGTCTCGGTTCCGGACATCCTGACACACAATAGTAACAGTCGCCTAAAGTGGAAATTTTCTCGCAGCCATTCAAAGCGCAAAGCCCATCGAATCGCTCGAAGAGATCATTCAATATCTCCACCAATTGTTCAGCAGTCTTAGTCGAAGACATTTTCGTGAATCCGACGATATCGGCAAAGAGGATGCTGACATTGTTCATGCTGTGCATATGGAATGGTCTGAAAAGGGATTTGACATCGTTCGAAGGACGTGGTCGCATATTCTGCTCTGAGGTGATCGCATCCAACTCAACACCACCCTCATTGAGGAGCATGGTTGCCACTTTGGGGGGCATCACCGAATGGATCATTTTCTCCTTTAGTTGCTTCTCCATCTCCAACTGTCGACGTACAAGTAAATTTTGGCCGACTTTCATAAAGGTTCCTCGCATCCTGACGATGTTCATGATCAGAACATGCAGACCGACCATATGGACACTTATCTGAAGGAAAATTCTCATGATCAAAATCTTGTAGCAGAAACCGTTTCCAGGTCCGTAAGCTGCACTCCTTTCCGCCAAATGTGATAGTGTTTCAAATAGGATGGAATATGTTACAGCAATGCTGAGACTGATCCATAACTTCATTGGGAGTGCTGTGTAGATCAAGAGGATCACCTCGAGACAAATAGCAAAATGGCCGAGTGGACTAAATGCATTTTCAGTGAGACCCAAAAAGGTGAGAGCTGCCGCACAAACTGTTAATGCAACGCATGTTGATACCACGTTTGTGTGAGTTCTGTAAAATTCGGATTGGGTGAAGCACAATCCAACCAAGGAGGTCACCAACAGTGCAGCAAAGGACGACGCTATGGGCTTCCAATATTCATCCGAAGTGCCGTCAATCATGAAGTATAAGAACCACACGAAACAGCAGAGCAGCGTGTATAGCAGTGCGAACCTGTCGGCAATCACAAAAACTAATTAATAAAATTCAATTTCATAAATAAATATAATAATATTCTAATAGGATTGCAAAACAACATCGGGCAGTTAAAATTACTTTGTAAAATTAAAAGTCAATTCCTTTGATTTTCATTGAACTCTTATTGGTAAAAATGTTAACTATTGAATAAATTGTTTGCTGAGATTTCTGAAAAAATTTCCACGTTTGGCATTTAAAATTACGAATATAGTAATCGATAAAAGGCTTTTTCTAAACGGGGGGAAAAATAATCCGAAAATGTCATTCATAAAAGGAAAGTTGCTTTTAAGTAAATTTACAAAAAACTCGCAAGGAATATTGGCAGTACTTATGGCAAAAGGACGTCAGTCATCTCCTTCTCCAGTGATGTTCCCTGCTTGAATTAGTGTGATTCCTTTCAGCAATCAAAAAATTCGATTGTGAATAAATATCATGAATCAAAATATCTTGAGATCACAAAAATTGTTTTTGCTGATGATGGACAGAGCAAATAATCCAAATTTCCAAATAATTTCGATTCGTGAAATTTTCTTAATTGCTCAAAAATAAACAAAGCGAAATTCGGGAAATTTGGAAAATGGATATTTTAAATTTAGTAAGAGCCAAAATGTTGATTAATGTATTCAAAGTTAACAAGTGAGTTTATTTGTTGTAATGGATTTGAATACATGAAAACACAGCTCGTCCTCTCATTTGGTAAAACAAGTGAGTGCAAGTTGAAAAACTTGTAAATAATCGTAGCCCTCCACTCTTGACTTTTCATTCAAAAATGTAAAAAATTTATATTTTTTAATAATATTGTATACTTCTCTACCAAACTTAATGTAATCAATAAAAAAATATATGTATCATAGATGCTGATGCCGTGATTTAGTTCTTTGCGTCTATCTACCGTTGGGCCGCCATTTTGTTTAAAAAAAAAATTCTTTTGTAGACCTCATGATATGTGTTATTAAACCATCGAAACCGTATAATTATGGCTTTATTAGGAGAGCCTACAAAAATTCCCAAAAAATGTTTCATATTACAGGTCAAACAGATGTAACACCTTAATAGAAATCACAAGAGAAGCTTTTGCAAAATTCTTTACTTAGATGTGAGAACATTTTTAAATTTAATTACGTATAAAAAACTATTCTTAACGCAAGTCAGCTGAAAGTAAATCTACATTGAGTTAACTTTTTAATTTATGTTTATTATTTTGTTTCAAAGTATAACTATAGGCACAACCCTTTTCTTGCAACATGTTGCTAAAGTAATTCATATTATAGGCTGTGCCATTCGTTTGTTTATTTTTAGTTGCGAATCTACTGAAAATGAAAAATCAATTAAAGATCTAGTTGCTGGTCACTTCGATGAGTGATTTGAAACAAAGGACATTGACTGAGTTCAAACGCAATCAGACAATAAAGAAGTCTAGATCATGTTCAGGATTGCGGTTAATTTCCACTGAAGGACGAAGTGCGATAATTGAATTATCTCTTGAATTGTTCATGCCGTGTTGCACCCTGCCAAAGTGTAATCGTTTAGAAGCGGTCGACAATTCACCCCAGCAGAAATCATTCGCGGGAGATTAAAACAAGTGGTGCTGTCATAACTGCAGCAAGTGCATTTTGGCAACGGATGCATTTTCCGGCTGCAACCGAAAACTTCCGTGGCGTGTGCGGAATTGTTTGTTTTTTCTGGATACATTTAGCATTCGGTGGGGAGGGGGGGGGGGGGGGGGGCTGGTAATCAATGAACGGTCAACAGGGATTTTTGCTTTCGATCCACTTTGACTAAACCGCGGAGCTGTAAATTCTTCCGTAACGAGACAGCGGAATAAATATCAGTGGAGATTACGTTTGCGTGTGAACGACACTCCGACCTTGATCGGAAAATCCAAACGTGCTCCAGAAGCGGGAATCAGCTGAAAGGAATTTCGGATGTTGCGTTTTGAAATTGTTCACAAATTGATTGATTACAATTATTTCGGCAACGATGGGGGGTTACAATAAGGCAATAAGGAACACTTCAAAGGATGTTAAAGGGATTAAATATATAGGTGACTTTAGTTGTTCTAATTAGAACTTGCGAAAGTACAGAAACTCTTTCTGTTGGAAAATTTGTTCGGCTCTAAGAACCGGAATGCGTGGAATCTTCAGGAAAAAGGATCCGGGGTGAATCGATAAGGCAAAGCCCGAAAGGGTAGCAAGTTCAGAAATGCTTTAAAAGATGGTAAAAAGATGGAGGATCTTTGTTCTCTAAAACAATAATACCTAAAATAAATACAAGTGCTGGTTCTTCTTTTTACTTTGGTATCCTTACCGGACAGTTTGAAAGTGGTAATTAAGGATTATTGCGATAAAAGAGAAAAGAGCAATCTGACTAATTGCGTCGTTGGTGTTTAAGGTCTTGAAATTCTTCAGCGTTTCAGTTTTCTATTCACGTACAAAAAACAAAAAGTTGTAGCAACACAAATGCAAATCTGTCGGCAGATTATGTTCAATTCAAAATGTGCGGTGACAGAAAAAATATTTTTCCAGATGAAAAAAGTTTGCTTTCCGTAATTCCTCAAGAGTGAGTAATAGCAGAAACCGAATTTGATGTTGTTTCATGTGCCTTCTTTAATTGTTATAGCATGAATTTGAATATACAACCAAACAATCTGCTTTCGCAATTGATAAATAAATGCGTATTTACTTGAATGTTTAACGACAGATAATGGACAATTACCAGAATCATGTTGAAGTGGTTAATTACTTATTAAAGAGCACAAAAAATAAATGTTTGTAAACATAAATTCAACTTGTTTTTTTTTTCACCTGAAAAGCTAAAAGCTTTTTCATAAGACATAGATTTGCTAAAATTAGAATTTATTACAAAAAGAAAACCATGGATAGCAACAAAAACATTAAGTTAAATGTTTGGTATGAAATCAATCGAACCAGCTCCCGCTAATTTGTTATTTATATTAAATAAATTTTACACATGTTTCGTATTCTTTTCTATTAATGACAATTCGTTGATGGAGGAGAAAATAATTAAAATCCTAAAATTGAGAAAATGAAATTTTTTTGAATTGTTTTCACGAAAATCATAACCAAATAAATATTTGTGGTTCCATCCAAACATAAGTGAAATGTTTTTTTTTTTGTTTTTTGAGAAATTACACAGTTTCCGCTTCACTATAAAATCGAACAGTTTTCTGAATTGAGTAAGAAAAACCAAAACCATTCCGTCTTAATTAAACTTTTCTCAGTCGATATTTCTTCCAGTAAGCTTAATTACATTTCTCGCAAAATTTTAATTGCATTTCTTTGGGTGCAGTTTGACAAGACTCGCACGGGAACATGTTCACTTAATGAGATTTTCCTCAAAAACAGTTCCGCGCACAGAACTCATAACAACTGTAAAATATATATTTACTTATTTTAATTCAGGAACATTAACCGTGAGGTTTGTGCCTTTCAGTTGGTGAACTAAATAATTTTTAGAAATATGGAACAATTTAAGGCGAACCAATTGGGATGATGCAGTTGAAACGCTGGAAAGGAAATTGTAGGTACATGATTTGTTGAACAGTTCAATTAGAATTTTTCACATGTAGTGAACTTTGGACTGTGAAAATTTAAGCAAAATTTGTATAAAGGAAAATAAATTTGAGGTAATTAAGACAAGAAATTTAGCCAATTTTGCACGTTAATATTATAGAATTTAATGCCAAAATACATCATACCATATCAAGTGGTTAAAAAAAAGAAATTTTTAATTGTTTTTTATATTGTTTATGCTAATTCCTGTATGTGTCTAGAAATAAAAAAATGTTAAGAAATTTTTTTACCGTTCATAAAAGATGTACGTGTTGTTTATAGCACATTAGTTCTCTTTATCACAGAAAAAATTAACGAAAGTCCTCGTGTTATTGATCGAGGGACTTCAGCGCATTTTTGTGTTAGCGATCAGTATTTGATTATTAAATTAGTACGTTATAAAAATTTTAGATTTAATGTTGAAATTATAGAGGTAAAACAAAATTTTGGCAGGTTACACTGTACTGAAATTAAAAAATCATTAATTATAGTATTTAGCAATGGTTTTGAGCTTTCAAACTATTCGATACGCCAATAACTCGATGTAACTGAGCTAATGCAAAAAACTAGAGCTCTCTACGATGTCTGGTTGCTTCTATCTCGTAACACAGCCGAACAGCCGAACAGCCAGCCAGACAAAGTGCATTATTAAGCTACCTTTTTAAAACAAGTTTCAAAAATGCGCTAAAAACGGTTTGAAAACGAAAATTTTTGAAATTTCAACGTTAAATTTTAGGTTAATTTTTATCATATAAGGAGTAGGAATGAATTAAATATACCACTAATAAGTTTTTTAGCTTTAAACATTACCATTAAATAGTGTATGGTTGATCTTTCTAGGTTGTATAATTTTTGAACTATCGACAAAAAGACAAATGCTTAGATTGACCTGAATCGACCTGCAGACCTGAAGAAAAATGGCTGCAACTTATAAACGGTCAAAAAGTAAAAAAAATTCCTTAATATTGCATGCAGCAATCAGCATAAAAAATATAAAAAAATTAACAATTGTCGAGCGATCACTTCTGGACCATTTCATCTTAGTTCACCTTGATACAGTATAAGTGAAAATTTCCTCTCTATTATCCTAAAACTCGCAGGAGACCGATTTCTCCATGATTAAAGTTTAAAAACAAATGTAACATTAAGTCTACTGTATATTGAAGTCGTTTAAAGTGTGCACCTTTTGTGCATACATACTTAACTAATTAAAACAAAATACATTCTCTGACAATCAATTAATTACATTATTCTGCAAAAATTAATTTATCACAAGTGTTTTACGTTGAAATTGTCTTTAGAAATTGTTAATTAACGACCCAGTTATCGATATATAATTTATCAAAGGTTGTTCTAGAGTTGAAAAGGAATAAGAAATTAAATGTTCAAATTTCCACATGGTCCAGCCCGCTCGTCTCTGGTCATAATTTATCGAGTTAATTTCCCTTGAAACTGCAACAACTTCTCATTAAAAGGACTTCACACCTTCAGGAATACCTCGAAATGTTTTGCACCATTAATTGTGATGAAGTTCAACTTCTAAAAGTCCGAAACAATTTCTGCCAACTGAAATTCTTTCACCATAACCTTATGTAAACTTATGCCCTTATGGAACCTTGTGACTCTTAATTTTTTTTTTGGGATTAACCCCGATTTGTCATCTCCTCTCGCCCCCTTTTGTACGGTGTGACTATCATACAACTTGCTAAGCAGTAGGAGAAAAATAATTAAAGCACAATGTCTCCATTTTGTTATAAAAAAAAAAGTTTGGTCTAATAACCTTAGTAATAATCGTTGACAATCAGAAGTTTGGATTTTGGATGTTCTGCAATCAATTTTGCATTATAGATGAACTGCTCAAAATTTGGAGACATTTTTTTTGTTTATTTGCGAGGTTTGACTCGAAGGGACTGACTTGTTTTAATGAAATTATTAATTATGTTTTGAAACATGTAAATTCAAAAGTCACTAAATCGATTTCTAATTGCCTCGAAATTAATACGAGAGCAGAACCTTTTACCAAAATCAATTTCACTACTCCATCCCTAAGTTTGCGACTTTTTGGGTTGTTATAATTTGCCCAGAGGTCTTTAGTTGCGATTGTGTTTATTCGTAGAAACATCATTCTGTTGGAAACCGTCTCCCATTACCAGTAATTATAAATGAATAATTGCTTGTTTCCTGCATCCGATTGTTATAATTACGAGAAGGTGGTAATTGGAACTAGATACTGCAGAAGGTCCATTACGAGTAAATTTCTGGTAATGTTAAACAAAAACAAGAAACTAAATACATATCAATAATTACATCTGTTTCTGACTGTTCCTTGGAAAATGGTTTTCCCTTTAGTCAAATTAAATTCAGTAATTGGAGTATTTGATTTTGGTATATGAATTTTCAATAATGCGATATCAAAATAGAAACCATTTCGATAGATTTATTTATTAATTGCAACGATTTTTTTTATGGTATTGGACTCTTTTGATAATTCAACAAGTATTTTGAAATTTTGAGAGCCACTAGAGAGGCTTAAGGTCTTCCACATATTTGTAATTTAAGGTTAACTTTTATTTTCCAAGAGAAGTGGATGTTTGTCTGTTTATTGCTTCATCACGCCTAAACGCTTGCTTTCATTTTATTTATTCTTTTGGCACTGTATGTTCTAACTTAATCTGGGGGCACGGCAGTGCCCCCGCCAAGTCGAGCAAAACAAAAAAGCGGCACGGCCGTACCATCCTTTTCTCGAAACAGTTCAGGCCATTTTCGACCCCCTATAACTTCGTTGTGGATAAAACTAGAAGCCTGAATTTTTAGTAACCAAGCACGCATTGTATAAACACGGTATATTTCAATTTTCATTCAATTTGAACCAGTAGTTTACGAATTATAACTAGTCAAAGTTTCTTAATTTTGTCACTCACTCACTGACTGACCGATCATCAAAACTCTAGGGCACTTCTAGCAGACATAGAAGTTTCAAATTTAGAATGCAATTAGTGTTTAGTGTATAAATCATGGAAAAACTAAAATATTTTGCAATTTCAGTCCAGTCAAAGAAAGTATAACATAAAGAACTTGTACCCAGTACAAGTTCGCGTTTGACAAAAATTTGTGCCTGGGGTCGCCGCGCCAGAACCCCATGACGTCATTCAGCATTTTGTGAGCCGACCCCGTATTTCCCCAGGCACATTCAGCTAGCTTTCTGTGCCAAGCATGGTAGAGTCGTGTGTAAGGCAAGGGGAGAGCGCAAATCGCGTCGCGACGTCCGACACAACGGCATACACAGCCAAATGAACTAACTCAAGTAGCTTGCTGCTAGAGCGATGCGTACGCCGACCATCGAGCTCATGCACACTGCAGAGTGGGTGGCTGGGCGTATTTTCTATTCTTCTCATACGGCCGCGATTGAGTAGTTCAGCAAATCTGAGTATTCAGCTGAAGTGAAAATTCCCCTTCAGAAGTCTCTTTACCTCGCCCGCACAGGTCCACAACCGGCAAGAATTTCGTCAAACGCGAACTTGTACTAGGTGCAAGTTCTTTATGTTATACTTTCTTTGGTCCAGTTTTCTAGATACACCAACTGCCAATAGGATTACAAAGTTATATTTGCAGTGAATGAATCAGTGTACCTGTATAATTTGTATAATAAAAAGAAAAACGTAGGACTATCTACAAAAAGAAATGAGATGCCATCAAAAACATAACTTGTAAAAAAACCAAGTCTCGCAACTCAATTCTTCTACCGTAAAAAGTTGTGAGATCCATGTAATACCAAGTCCGTTAATTCATTCTTCAGTCCCTACTTAAGGGACGTTCTGTCTTACGTTATTACGTAATTAGCTAACCTAAAAACATCTTATAGTGACCATATTTATATTAAAAATCTTTTTGTTTTAAATAAAAATGATTGACTTGGCAATCGCACTAGACAATCTAATTTAATATAGGATGTATTACTTGTGAGATATATTGTGTTTTTATGCGATTGCCAAGTCAATCATTTTTATTTAAAACAAAAAGATTTTTAATATAAATATGGTCACTATAAGATGTTTTTAGGTTAGCTAATTACGTAATAACGTAAGACAGAACGTCCCTTAAGTAGGGACTGAAGAATGAATTAACGGACTTGGTATTACATGGATCTCACAACTTTTTACGGTAGAAGAATTGAGTTGCGAGACTTGGTTTTTTTACAAGTTATGTTTTTGATGGCATATATAGAATATTTTGTATTCACCTAAAAAATTTGGTTTCAAAATGGCGGGCGAAAATGCTATAAAAATTTGTGCCTGGGGGTTTGATGATTGCGAATACAATTTCGAAATTTTAAAATTCAAAATCACGGCAACCAATTCAATATAACGACCGAAAATGATCAAAATTCAAAGAATTTAAGGAAATTTTTGTAGATGCCTACTAAACTTATTTTGAGGCTATTGATTTCGAATCTACGGCCAATCAATTAATTCAAATCTGGAAATTTAAAATAGCAGATCCAATTGACGATTGATTTTTTGTGAATGAAAGAGAAAGTTGGTGTACATTAATGTAAAATAAATTTGCTGACACTAATTTCGAGCCTACTATAAAAATTTGTAAATTTAGGATGACGGATCGAATATAGCGACAATTTCAGCAATTCGACAAATGGAAATGAAATTTTGTATTAATGGTATTTTTAGGGCACTGATTTCAAATCTATTATTGAACTTTGGAAACTCAAAATGACAGACAGAATATGATAACCGAGTGTTCCTTAAAGTAAAGGAATTTTAATGAAATTAGCGTAAATGTAATTCGATGAATAATGTCGAATCTAATATCACAATATTATTAAATCTCGGATATTATTAAATTATATGGTGAAAAGTTTTTCTATTTGAAATAGTTCTTATCTTAGATTTTTATTTACCTATACCTATATTTTGTGTACATAAATTATTTCACCATGCGCAACTGTCTATTATCCCATTCCCAGATAAACAATTATGGTATACTATTATGATGATGCGTCTGGTAAAATTTGTTTACATTTTTCTTTTTAAGTTCTCAGCTTTTTGTTTCTATATTTGCTTTTTTCACTATGCGCGTATTTTAAATAAAATATATTAAAATATGTTTTGTAAATAAAAAATCACCATGACTGACGAGGTAAAATAGCGGATGAAAGTTTCAATGAAAATCCGCCATTTTTTAAGTAAAAAATTCAATAAAATTGATATTTCACCTTTTTGGTTAGAAAAAAAGCTCAATGAGAGCTACCAACCTTTATCCTGATTCAACCGCCAAAACTACCCTCCATTGAAAAAATTAACCAACTATTATTGAAACCCGACCTACGGGATTTTCAACGCCCCGGGAGAAACCGGGTAGACACCGGCTAGTACAATATAAATTACCATATTGAATTATGAAATAAATATATGTAAAGAGAGATCAATTTTGGGTCCTCTTTTATAAGCCCCAGCAAAAAGAATCAAGAAAAAAGCATTTTAGATAGGGAACACAAAACAGAAAAGTATTTAGTATATTACATTTCCATACTTTCTACTTTAGACTCTTACGATGAATCCTACAATCTAAGTACCAGAATTCTCAATTGTCCGTTTTCCCAAAGGAATGAAGTTTTGCAGAAGTAAATTGGAGCTATTGTAATGCTGAAGCCTGAAAGTCATGCGAAATCCGACACTGAAGAGAGTCCTTGAAAACTATAAAAGACTAAACCAATTAAAGTTTCCTCCTCAATTATATCAAAACATTCCGTTAACAAGGAAACTATAAATGTTATTTGGTTATGTTGCATGAACCAAATTATATCCAAATAATTCATATTTAAATTTATAGCACTGTAGGCTTTTTGAATTAAACAAATTTATGTGGATATGAAAATAGAAACGATATCCTTGGTATTTATTAAGTAATTTCAAGGAAAATTATAAATTTGTACTAAAATATCACATTAAAAGGACATGGCAATTTCCAGGAAATTTTGATTACATGTGGAAAATTATGTTCCACATTGTTAATTTTACAACAGTTCATATTACAGGAAAATATGAATATTTAATTGATTAAGGGTATCTGCTGACAAAGATATCAAACTCAGTTTGATGTAAGGACTATTATCCATCATTTCCGTGTACCTGGTGGTAAATATAATGTCCTTCGAAAATGATATCTGTAGAACGCACAAAAGCAGCTCCTCTTACTTACAGAAATATAAGTGATGCAAAGCTAATGAATTCTGTTTTGACAGCCCAATATATGAGTCAAACATCCTTTCATGTGGCAGATTGGTGTCCTTTGATAATTCCGTTCTATGCGATTAGAAGAGAATTGTTCTAAAGAGCCTTTGATGAATGAAGGTAACTACTGTTGTTTAGCTTGTGACAAGTTTTTGATATCAAAACTGTTGTCATATTCCGTGATCGACACTTGAACAAATCACCACAATGATGTTCGTTAGAGCTTCGAAACATATTCCACAAACCCTTCAAACGTAATGGAATACATAAGATGTAAAATATATGTAGTATATGCAGTATATTAGGTATATAGAAGAAAAAATGATGATGAATTTTTAAATCGTTAAAAATTTTTTTGTAAAAATAATAAAATAATTTGCATAAAAAATATTTAAATTAAATCTGTGTTGCGTTGTAATTAAATATTTTCTCTCAATATTCTGTGGCATTTGAAGCAAATATAACAATATGGAACTAATTATATGTACATTAAAATTCAAGCAAATCAATTATTTTCGTTCAACATAATTATCACACTTGTTCAATGAAGGGAAACAAACAATGAAAAAATTTTCCGCGTACTTTTCAATTTTCATATATTATAGTTCCAAAAATAATATTTGATCATTGAAACCTAATTGATTTTTTCTCTGATATGAAAAAAGGCTCAGAAAAACCTCCAAAACCAATTTTCTCTATTAAAATGTATTGCAATTTTTGCGGCGCGACCATAAGTGACATAATGGATTTGAATTTAATTACAGTACGTTAATTAACTCTGGAAAATGAAAATATTATATGGAGAGAATTTGTATCCACCCACGATGATGAGAATGTTAACAAATGCGTTATCACGAACATTTAAATAATATAATGTATAATATTTTCATTGCTGGGTCAATTCATCTGAAGTGGTCCAGAGGTGGTCGCGACCACATTTTTAATATTTTTTATTTTTTTACCATAAAAAGCACCACCTGTTGAGAGTACAAAAATGCACTTAATTTATTTTTAGAATTTTTTTTTTGGTAATGGCGGCCATGTTTACGCCAGAGGAATGGCGATTTTGAGTGATTGGAGGACTCAGCAGAATAGCAAATATCTCCACTTCTATTAATCCTAGAGTATTCAACCAAAAACGAATATTTTCACAAAGATGTGAACTCAAATAAAAACCGAGAAACATACATCTAAACTTTGGTCTAACGGTGAAAAAATTTATTTGAAATTTACCATTTTTTCCTTACAAAACTCGATTTAAAAAAAAAAAAAAAAAAAAAATAAATTAGAAGGCACGTTATGACACATTAAAATTTTTTCTATATAGGTAGGTTCTGTAAATCTACAAAATTTCAAGTTGTAGACTTTGATAGTTTTTTATTATTTTTTTTTTTTTAATATCTCGATTTTTCAAAATTTTTCAAATTTTAACGAACTATATCTTTTTTGGGACTGAACGAAAAAAATTTTAATTTGGTCAAATTTTAGTACTTCATTAGGGGAACAAACAGTCCAAACTTGGTTTTGTAAACAAAATTATTTACAGAGATATGTAGCATTGTGAAATCCAAAAATTTGTATCAAATCACTATTGACGTAGAAACAATTAACTATCTCTAAGTAATTTTTTATGACTTTGGAATGTTATAATTATGACTAAAATAAATCAGCATCTTAGTTAGACATCCCGCCTGGTAATAAACAAATTTTCTTTTTCTTTACTTTCTTCCAAGAAAATAAACTAATCGCTCGATGTCGCGAATCCATTTTATGTTTACTTTACGCCAAATGTTAACAGATATGTTGACAACTAATTCAGTTCGGTGGCAAACGACAAACTCAATTAATTTCTGTCATCTGTTCAGTATATAAAATAATTTTCCATCGCGGATCCTGCATAATGCATTCATTGCTTGAAGTGATTAATTCAATGCAATAGAACACAATGTTTCCTATTGGTGAAAGAATATTTAGATTATGATAGCTCTAGGCTTCTAAGCATATAACGTAGGTACACTAAATGACTAAATTAGGTATATAAACTTCAAAAATAAGTATATAAAAAAATAAGAAATATCGATGAATTCATTTGTGCGTGATTGAAAGAGACAAAACCATACAAAGAAATTTTCAATTTTATATAGTATTATATATCCATACTTCATATTATTTGCGTTCTGAATCGATGATGACGTCACATACCCAGTATCCTCTAAATTTCATTAAAATTGGTTCAATAGTTAAGCCACAAAAACGTAACAAGAAAACCAACTTTCCCATATAATATCAGTATTATATTAGTATTATATTAGTATATATTACCATTTATGTAATACTGTACATTTCAATTTGAAAATTGTTTGCATATATTGTTACGAAACGTATATCCTGAACATATAAATTTTATTTGATAGTTTAAAGGATATCTACCGTCACGTACAATCGAGCAGCAGCTGCACAATTAGATATTTTAGATAAGAGACCCACTAAAACGAATTTAGCCGGACTAATATGAATTTTTGGAACGAAAACTTTATGTCCTCTATGAAAGTAATGGTATTTTTAATGAGTTTTCAACTACTTCATAGCCGAATTTTAGATATCTCTAAAAATCATCCGGGAATCGTGAATAAAGAATTAACAGTATTACTAGCACTTCGAGTCCTTTTATTGCTCCAGTTTATGCTACACTGCAAATCGTAAAGTTAAAGAAGTGAAGATTTTTTATATTTATATGATAAATTAAATCACCACAGAACTACATTTTAAAAGGTAATTCTCATATATTTTACAGTGTACCATTGTTTAACATTTTATTTTTGTGGATATTTCATTAAAATTTTATTTTGCAAATTACTTTAAATTAAAATCATTAAAACTTTAGTTTTATGAATTATTTGTATAAAGTCATTTAATAAGTTTTTACGAGAACACAGATTACATTTAAAAAAAATCATTTCCAAAATGGGATGATTTTGAAATGGCACATCCAAACTCCTTCTAACAAAACGAATCCTTTATTCAAAATTACCTCACGACTTTGACGTTACGTATTTTGCAATTATTTTGTGAATTAAAAACGGTCAGAAATAAAACCAACGACCTTGCAAAGGTTACTATCAATTTACATGCCAAAGACCCACAGAAAAAATGCTGTCTCCGGTTTGTCCAATTTGCGGACTCAGCTTAACACTTGCTAGTGAATTTTTGCTCCGCAATATTCTGCCTGTTAAACAATTGGTATTTTTTTATTGTTCGTTTTTCGATAGAACTCGGGGCCCCCGAATGATTAAATGAAATAATTTATCTTGAACTAACAAAATTAACCCCCCGGTCTCGTCTCGTTTTCCAAAAGTAGCCCCAAATTGCTTCACGCTGAATATTAATACGAAAGGAAATCACTTGAACGAATGAATTTGCGTTTCAACAAAATTTCTTTGTTATTCTTCGAATATAATCAAAGCAACCATTCTGGGCGTCCGAAACCAGAAGACGTTTGCCACAAAGGTGTAATGTACGAGATGGTGTGCGAAAAAGGACGATTTTCACAGAAACCAGATTTAATATTTTTGAAGAAAAAAAAAACTAAAACCATTTCATCAAAATGGAAAAGTTTTATTCGATTTGCATTGTGATTTTCTGCCTAAAGAATCCTCATCGGAATGGCGTAAGTGCCATGCCTTAAGGAAGGTTTCAGGATTCGACGACTTTTGAGAGACTAATCCGACTTGATAATTCATTTGTTTCGTAAAACGCGAACTTGTCCCAAAGAAATAACGATTTTAAAAATTGTTTTGGGTTTTCAAAAATGTTTACCAAGCATCAAGCAGTTGAGTTTGAATTACATTTTCGAAAATTGTTGGGAAAGTTTACAAGATTTTCCCCTTCGATTTAATTATTCAATGAACTTTGCTAATTGCATTTTAATAACAACCAGCTGCATTTTGAATGTCTGCCCATTATGAGGGAAGTGAGAGAAACTTGGAAAACTTACGGAAAATTTACACAGTTAAATCTAAGTATTATTTTATTTTTACAAACAGTTTTGCAATTACAAAAACATTTAATTGGCTGCGCATGTTGTATGTTGTTTTTACAGTTGAAGGAGTTGACAACCAGAGAAACTTTCATAGTTTTATTTTCAAAAAGAATTCATCCAATTATTTTATCAGTTCTAGTACTGATATTGGGCCTTAAAAAAGCAGAGAAAACGCTTTTATTATGAAGATGCTTTCACCTGAATTGCTTCATCAAAAATACATTTGAACGAATAATATTCTTGGAAAAAGAAAATACATTACAAAGGAACATTGAAAAGTGGCACAGAAGGAAAGTTCAAAAAGAAGCTTGCCTTGAAAATGATTTGAATCATTCGATAAAACTGATACTATTGACACACTATATCATCATCATGACGAAAACTGTCATTAAGACGAAGATGCAAATGACGGTGTGACACATTACCTTTTCATCATTCCTGCTATGGACAGTTTTTAACAGTGAATTCCGTGACTAGGGAAGTGGAGTTGAAGTGAAAGTGAAACCACATTTCCATTTTAGTAACATTGTGTGTCATTGCACTGATCAAATAATCAATTCGGATGTAAAATACAACATTGGATGATTGCTGAATGCAATTTGTTTATATTTGCTGACTAAAAAAGTTTCAAATGTTTATTTTTCAATAGATGGCAAATATTCGTCATTTTGCGATTGACACCCATTTTTCGTAATTATTTTTATTATTTCATTTTTCGTCATAATGACAGTTTTCGTCATAATGATTCTACAATGTGTCAATGGTATAAATTGATCAGTTTTCTTTCATTAACTTGCGCTGGGAGTAATTGCGGCAGGAACGGAAGTGGAATCAAGCTGCATTCACGGAAGTTATAAATCTTAGCTCATGTGGAGTAGCTAACCTACATTTCACGTTGAACCTTCAATAGACGACAAAAAAAAAAGAAGCGAAATATCACAACTTTCATTCTGAAAGTCTGGAACGTGCGACCCTTAACCTTTCTCGTGGCCTGCAGATAAGGACTTGATGGAACATTGAACTCATCTGCAGATGCCGTAAAACACCCGCTGTTTAATACTTTATTGCCAATTTCCACTCAAGATGACGTTTTAGTGGTTAGACATAGGAAAGCACGACGAGGAACTTGAGATGCTTTCCTAAGCGACTTGCCACCTTTTCAAATTGACGACATCAATTAAATCGGGGGATGAAATCATTTTTGTTTTCTTGGCTTCCATGCGGCCCCATTTTAAGTGGTCGAACTCATTCTACAGGTGAATGAAGAATATTCGTCCGACATCCTTTCAACCCATTTTAAATACGCTGAACGTCAAAAAAATCGGTAGTGAGAATGCACTTTTACCGCAGAACAAGCTTCGTCCTTCTACCAAGCAAACCTATTATGAAAAAATGGACAAACTTGCATTATCCTGGATTCTGGAGAAGAACTTGGTACTAGTGAAAATGGGCGTTGAAATGTTTATAGAATGTTCATTCTTTCAGAGTCCAGGATTGTTGGGTGTTCGCAGGGAACAGTGCTGGACAAAGTGGCACCGAGGCAGATAAACTGTAATAATCTCTGAGAAGTAATCGTTCTCTAACGCAATAAAAGCACCTCTTAAAATCACCTCACCAGGTGCAGACCAAAACAAAGTGTTTTGCCTTTGGCAAGTCCTCAACTGGCGTTTGCTTTGGCGGGGGGAGGCAGGCAATTAGTCGACCTTATCCCTAAAATTACTCCCGACGGCGGCTAAGTGGGGCGCCAAACTTTTAACGATTCTATTTACAGAGATGGATGGAGCTACTAATCTCTCTATCTGAAGCATACAATAAAAATTATCTGGTGGTATATATATGTTGCAATTTAAGTGTCCAGTGAGATAGTCCTGCAGTATCTCAATAGCAGTATTTTTCTGTTTGTTTTAATAGCATTCGAATCAATCAATATCCTCGACCATTTGGGGGTAGCAGGATGCTATTTTGAAATGGCTTAAGCTTTCTGACCCAGTTTAGCCACACCATCATCCACATGTGGCAACTGTAGAGGGTGGAAGAAATGTGCACACCTGCTGCTCCTGCTGGAGTGAGCTTCCTGCTTCAAGTTTATTTTGTCTGAAGACAATTTTATAGCATCGTTTCCTAAAATAGCAACTGAAAAAGGCATCCATAATTCAGAGGGTTGAGCTGTCGAATAAGTGCGTTGCGTAAAATGTCCTTGCAGAACGATTAATTGATTTCGCGAAATATCGCATCTAAAAGCGCTATTTTTTCTTAAATCACATTTTCCAAAAAAAACAAAAAAATAAGAATTGTATTATGATCTAAATTTAGTATTTACTAAAAGTATTTTCGTAAGCTAAAAGGTTTGCAATCGCTATTAATGTCATGTAAAAACGATGAAATGTCAGAAATGTTTAGAACTCCATTGAATAATTTTCCTAAAAGATAACTCCTTCGTTGAGGATTGCAAGAAAATGAAGGAAAAAAAAGTATGTTCAATATTGTTGCAAAATGCTGTGAAACTTCATCGAAATCCTCTCTACGATATGATGATATCAATAAATCATTCGTGTCAACACTGCATGAATATAAATGGGTAAACATTTTGTACGATGTCGAACACAATCCAGAATCCTGTGAATTTTCTCTGTTCGATGGTTTTCCTGATTCTGTAAATATCAAAAATTATGGCAAGTTCATGGCTTTCACAGCAAACACTGGAAAATTTTGCATTCATTTCTCGACGTTCAGCGTTCAAAAATAAAATGTTCGAACCAGAATGGCATTACAATTCCTTGATGTTCTTCTCAACGTCATACCGAAATGTGACCTTTTATTATTGTTATTGCATTCATTATTAATATAAACAAATTTACCAGATTGTCTTCAACTAATATGACTCGATTATCAGGAGCTGAAAAATCTCCAAGTTGATTATTCTGGACGTTAATTAATATACATAAGATAATTAATTAATATACAATTAATATACACAAGATTTTTATTGGTTCCGTCTCCTTAACCCCTCTCCCTCCCTGAAAGTGACCACCGATAAATGCTCATTTCAATTAGAAAATTAATGGTTGCAGATATATGCCAAATTAAAATGTTCATTGATTCCGATATCGGATTCGGTGGCAGCATTTCAACGAATGTGACCTGCAAATTGATGTCAAATTATCAGGTGTTGAGACAACAAATCGTTTACTATAATAAAACTAACTTCAGTGGAGTTCAAAGGGATCATCACACCAACATTTTGAATGCAATTGAACATTTTCATTATGCACTTGCAGTTGCATTATTATTGCAAGAGTAGAGGAAGAATAGGTTAATGCTCTGTCATTCCTTCAGGCATCCACCAGAACAACAAAACGAAATAAAAAAAAACAAATAAAAAAAAACAGTCTGTGAACACTGCTGACATTTTCTGCAGTAACATTAGGATTTCACGACTTAAGAAGTCTTGATATATATCCTTGCGATAAATGACCACTTAAATATTGTAAATTGCATTTGCATGTTGAAAAATAGCAACAAAGCAGTTAGAGTAGCAAAGCGTAAGTCGTGAATATCAATTTTCACCAATATTTTTATCTTGTTATTAAGACAACCGAAATATTGGGTGTTTAATTTTCCGTTGCTGTTTTAAACTTTAGTTGTGAAATGAATGGAATTCGCTCAGCAGAAAACACCATTAACAGAACCTGAAATCATTGAGAATTGTCAGTAAGTAATTTTCAGTAATTGTCAGTAATTGTAATTGAGCTTGTCAGTAAGTTGTCAAAACGGCATGTATAGGCATTATTTTTTTTATAATCAACAAGCAAAAAATGCAAAATGTTTCAAAGTTGACGGTTGCATGTGATTCTTTCAATTTTATTGAACAACCCTTGTTCAATGTTCATTTAAATTTTTTTTGAAAAATTTTGGAAGAATCAAAAAAGAATTTCTTTTCCTTAAATGATGCCTTAATATGTTAAAATTTATATTTCAAGATATTATGGGCGAGAAATATCTCTATAAGTCCTTGAATTTTGAGTTCTATCATTGCGATCGCCTTCTATGATTACGAGTATTTTTTACTACTGCAAACTTTAAACGCGTTCTTCATAAAACCACCTTTTTCAAATTAGGGATAATCATAACTCAAACAAATCTTCGGCGATCAAGTTGAAAATTTTACTGGGTTTTTTAATTATATTGCATAATTTTTTGTTATAAATAATTTTCTGGTGTTTTTTTCATGAAATTTACACCTTTTCTTTTAACAAACTTTTACCAAATATCAATATATCGAGACTTCTCTAATTGTTTTCGTCTATAAAAAAAACTTTCTAATTTTTTTTATCCTAAGTTGAAAATTGCAGTCGACAAGATCTTACGTTCGTATGCCACTAAGAAAAGAGACGTCATCGGAGAAATGCTGTGGAGCGGTTATTTTGAATTTAATCATCATCCAAAAAAGTTCTTATTAAAGTTTATAAAATGTATAATATAATAAAGACTTCTTTACAGAATTTTGAGTTATTTCATATTTTTGCTTTAAAAATATCCCAAAATAAGCTTCTTTTTGTTTACTCTAGAGTGGCTTAACGTTACCCCTTCATTAAAAAACCAAATTGAAAGCGATTCACCTTCCAAAATGCTTTACGGGTGATATTTTGCAATGGGAGCATTCAACGTGTGTAAACTACAGATAGAGTCTCCGAGAGCGTTGACCCAGCGCAATCTCCAGAAAGTGTTATGACATTTCGATATTTGCTGATGTTGTTAATATTTTCACACTTCGTTTCCTGTCAACGCGATTTCAGTTGTAAAAATTATCATTAAATTAAACGCGGCAGCTCACTTGAGTTACAGTGACTCGGCTCTGAATCTGATAAGATAATCTCCGGGAGCTGTGTTGGCGGACGCGGATCTCACGGAGGCCAGGTGGCCAGAGTTAATACTGAATGGAATGGAAACTTACCTGAATCGCTTCCGGATCTGCGGAAATACACTGGACTGATACTGGCCCTCCAGGACGGGGGAGTCGAAATGCGGATCCAGCCAGGATTTGGCTGCAGCCCTTTCGAATGCCACCGGCAGCATTACACTGCAACAGGAATGTCTCCTTCCCGTTTGGCTTAGATACGACTGGATGTGGGGAGCCAGGGCGATCTGGATGTCGTCCGTTGAGTTGGATAGACTGTCGTTTGCTAACATGCTCTGCGGCATTGTGGCGAAATTCACTGATGTTCGACGAGTCTGGAAAACAAAGCACACGAGATTCACCCATTAAGTCCAGGAGACAAGATAAAAAGTGCAATTGGGTGGTTCTTAATCAACTACCAGCAGACAATTGCCATTAAATGTTTATGTGATTCGCGTGTACCGGGCGACTATTAGTATGGAGCAAGTTGAAGAGCAACTGTACTGCAATTCAAAACTTTTTAACATTGTCTAAAGTGGTCGTAAAATAGTTATGAATGTGGAAAATTCACATTAGAAAACTTGTGTCGAAAATTTTGAAACTTCTGCAATTGTTGAGCAGCCAAAATCACTAAACAGTAATGTGAAGTCAGGGAACATGTAATGTGTCTATCAAACTTCAGCAGTTAATAGGGGAACACAAAGTTTAAATTCTCAAAGAAGGACGAAACTTTTTGATTTAATCCTGATTTAGGATTCTTGTTTTGTGACTGCTTATATTGTTAATTTTGTTACTGGTTTGAATTAAAGTAATAATTAACCCTCTGAAGGACAATTACAAATTTAGAAAATAAAAAGGGTTTACAATATGTAACAAACAGCTTTAAAAAATAAAAATAAATATATAATTTTCTGTATTCAATTAATTTTTTCCATAAATCACCCTGCAATAAAGTAATGCTGCAAATGTTTTTTTGATGTAGTAATAATTAATGGATTTTCAATAAAATCATTTTAAAACACGAAGGAAGTAAATTCGAAACTAAAATGTTATAATCTATATATAATCGAACGTTCTTTGAAGATAATACATGTTTTAACTTAACATAGGCTATTTTATATAGGGTTGCAAAATAGCGGACAAAAGATGGTGACCAGCAAATTAAAATCTCAAAGGATTGCCGTGAAAATTCGTCTCTGAGGGTTGTCGTAGATGCTGATTGCTAAACCAATTCTGACAATTTTTAAATTCAATATGGCGACCTTAATTTTCCAAAATTAAAAGAATTTAGGTAAATTTTCAGGCCATTTATTGCGAATCTATGGTCTATCAATATATTCAAATTTGGAAATTCAAAATTGCGGAACTAATATGGCGAACGATTGGTCTGTGAGTCATAGAGCTTATAGTTACTGTAAATTAGTGTAAAAATATTTAGTTGACACTAATTTCGGATCTAACAATATTATCAACATTTGTAAATTCGAGATGGCAGATCAAATATGGCCGATCGAATATGGCGACAATTTTACTAATTCGGCAAATGGAAGTGAAATTTTGTATTAATGGTATTTTGAGGCCACTGATTTCAGATCTACTATTGAACTTTGGATATTCAAAATGGCAGACAGAATATGGAATTTTAGTGAAAATACATAGGCACATTGAAGTTTTAATAGTCCCGATTTGTAGGAAACAATACTATCAGAATTTTCAAAATCCGTTCAGCAGTTCCCGAAAAACATGTTACGGTTATCAGTATTTGTAATATATTGATGTTTTTTAAATCAATACATCGCGCTGGGCGAAACCAGGCAACGCAGCTATTATTAGAATAAATCAAAATCATTTCTGAATAAATTTTTTTAAGTAGTTTACTGTTACGACAAAAGAAACGACAAATCAATCATAAAATAATTGAAACAAGTTCAGATTAAATTTTGTCTGGTCCTTTCAATTCCTGTCATTTTGCTGAAAGGATTTACTGCAGTTGATGAACGTTGGATTGATGGCATTGACCACATTTCAAGAGAGTGACAACACCTCTGGGGTATTAGATGTCACTGATTGAAGTTTTTACAGGATACTTTAGGATTCAGGGATGAAACTGTTCACCTGTTCAAAGTTTGAAAGTTCTGTTCTGTTGCAAGTGAGCAATCATCCCATCGCCGTAGTAATGTTAACAGATGCATTTGCATTAAATATTTGCAACTGGCATTCAACGAGAAGTTCTTCTAATTGGATGAGCTCAATTTTAGTATTGTAAAATTCTCTGGTGAATACGATTTGAAATTTTCTCCTGTTCGCCGGATTTTCCATGAGCGACGGTAGACATTTTCTGTGAATTTTTCGACATCTGCGGATAAGGCATCTGGAACAAACTTCACAGTACTATGAACAATGCTCAAATAGAAGTTTCGTAACCGGCAGTGCCTTAACGACTCTTATATGGTTTGCTTAAAAATAAACTTGCAAAGTAAACGAGTGCAAGTTCGCCGGCAAATACGTTGTTGTAGCGCATTTGTTCGGTTTTTTCTTCAAGGACACGATAAAGTTGTCCTACCTGAGAGGAAAATAAGAACCTTCAGCCGGATAATGCCATATAATGAAAAATTCATGCCTTGCCGGTCTCGTCGTTATATTCGAATTGCGGAGGCTTTGAGAACTGGAAATGAAGCAGGAAATGTGATTTCATGGAGGTTGTAATAAAATCCAAAAAAACAGCTTGATAAAATAAAATTGCATTCCTTGGTGTTAAGGATCGGTATTTGTCTCGTTAAATAACCTTGAAGCGTTAATTGGTCGGCTGCGTCTCCGTCATCTTTCGTTTCAAGCATGAAAAGGCTCGGCTAACGGCTCATCATCGTCCTTGGATGTCAGATGAATATATTCTTAACCCATCCGCAGACACCGCCCAGAAGGAGTGATTTTGCGCAAATCCACGCGAATTTTCAGAATTCGATAAGGATCGGATGTGCAGGCGTCAGGTGCTCATCAAAGGCATCTGAGGAATCAGTTTACTGCGTTAGGGCTCCTCCATTCAATAGAACTTAATTAGGTTTTCCAGTGCCTGTAAGAAGATTCTGCCATAATTTGCCTGTCCTGTTCGTTTAGCAGATTTATTTTTCAGCTCACCAAGGAATCAATTATTAAAATGTTTTTGCAAAATTCAGTTCGTCTAGCAGTCATGCCAAAAATGTTTCCCAACTCGTGGTGGCAAACTTTTTGGTGAATACTCTCAGAGCATTCCTATTTGAAGGTTCCTAAAAGGCATCGTGGATAACCGACCAGAATCTTAATGGGCTTCTCAGAGACGGATCCTTTTTGTTTTAGTGCATGATCAAATTTTAATTACTCAAAATGTTTTCCCAGTTAAATATAATTTTACTTACATAATCTTGTCAGAAGATGGTAATTGTATGAAAACTTTAAAGGGAGGCAACATAGAATGAATGTTCAACAATAGTTTCATTAAGTATCATGTTTCTGAACCTTTCCAAACTAATGTTGTTGCTTTATGCGATTATTAATAATGAACTAACATTTCACTAACCCTTGAGAATACAATTTTCGAGTTAGGTTGACAAAACTTAAGTGATATTGTGTTAAACAAAGGAATTTAAAAATTAAATAATGCCACTCACGATATAAGTTTAGATTTTTTTCCTTTTAGGATCACATTTTTAACTTCTATTCAATTCTTCCATTATAAAAAAATATACATATAGGCGAATTTGCAAAAAAGGTTTTACTCAACTTCGTTTGCGAAAATCTTGGATTCCCATGTAAAACACATTCACTTCAATTTAAAGGAAAATTTGTAATAATGCGAGGTTGAAACCTTTCTGGACTCTCAAAGAATTTTAAGAATATTCTCCACCCACGCCGCCTGCGGTTTCAAATCGCATACTCCTGTGCAAAGAACAAAAGGATACCTAACGTTCACGAGTTTCAGCATTAGACAGATGTTTTTCTCTTCCCTTGTTTGAGTGGTACAAATTCAGGGGAGTGGCGACCATTTAAGGTTAAAGCGTGCATAGCACAAGAGTGGGGATAAGGAAAATTGGAATTTAAGAAAGGTGAAGATTAAGTGACGCTTTTTATTGGCAAATTTGAGTAAATAAAAATTTATTCACAAATAATGTGGAGCATTTTATTTCGCCTTTTAAATTTGTTAGAAGAAATTATGTTTTAATTTTGTGATTACAGTACGATTACAATTGAAATTAAATTATCCTTTCAGATGGTTAAGCTCAATCCGAATTTAACTACCATTTGAATTGGTCCAGTCAGGGAAATATTTTTGCTTTGTTGTGCTGGATTTACACGAATTACAAACTTGTCCTTTTATGTCATTAATTGTTATTATTGTGTAAACGGTCTTGTTTTTTGTCATTTTTTGGATCATTCAAAATGACGAAAATTGTCATTAAGAGTTTTCAATATAAGGACATCATGTAAATGCCGTGTAAACGAGATTTGTACATAGTGACTGAATAATATCAATGTCAAGAATCAACGTCCTAATTATTTTCTTCATGTAGTATCTAGTATTTAAAATGGTCAAGTGTGCAGTTAAGGATGCAATAATTATGTAGGTACCTAATATTTTAGGGTAATATAAATTTGAAAGCATATTATATTTCGGCACACTTAATTTTTTTCACTGGTCATTATCTGTCATTCGTGTAAATCCATATTTTGGTGCTCTTGTCATTCTTAAAATGACAGCTTGTTATAAAATATTGAAACTTGCTGACAAAGCTCACCACAAGTCATCATATGCGTCGTGTAAATGGCAAAGTCATTATCAAATGCCAAGATCAAATAACTATTGTCATTTTGTTTCATTCGTGTTAATCCGGCATTCTAGTTGAATTTGTGAAACAACAAAACGAACAGTGTAAAAACAAAAGTTAAAGGACATATTACGTTAGTATGCATTCTCATTCTCGCCAATTCAGTTGAATCGAAAGAAATACACGCGCTCTCAAAATTGAAAAACATGATGAAATCCTTTGTTTTCTTAATCTTCCATTAATGTTTTATTTTGGATTAAACTTCATTGTACATTTCTGTAATGAAATATTTACAAACTTGAATTTCACCAAAGAGCACAAAAGCGGAATGCGAAATTTATTTCTTTGACAATGTCGTGAGCATTACACAGTAAGGAGATCTTTTTGGTTTTACTTACAACATAACCCAGATGCCAGGTTGACTTGGGATTTGGGAAATAAATATTTCTCGATTTTGTTAGTGTACAATGAAAAGAAAATACAACGTAAAAAGTTAAAATTTAAATGATAAACATTTCGGGTAGTGGCTTGATGTTAAAAATTTAATTCATTTTCGGATGAGAGTCGAAAGGTGAAAATAATATCCTTGCAACCAAGAAAATAATGGTGTAACTATGGAAACAATCTACCCACATTATTTAATATGAATGAAAATAATACAATCCATTTAAAGTAACAATTCAAGTTTCTAATCCTTTCGTTAATCTTCTCTCAGATGAAAACAAATTAAGTAATCTAAATATAACATAGTTGAATTTCTAAAGGAATAAATTGAATTTATTTTCATTAATCAGATCTGCTAAAATTAGTCTTATTATGGTCCTTGCTTTTCATAGTTTCTGGATGAATAATCATGAAAATCAGGCCAGACTCAACAGGACCATCAATAGAAATGAATGGCAAACAAATCATTAAGATTCTGGGTAGGATCGGAAAGAGATGAGATGAGGTGGGATTTTACCCACGCCGCACCGGATTGATTCTTTGGTACATATTCAAAATGGATGAGTAAAGGAACGCCTACAATCTCTGGAAGTGACGAGGAAATCCCAAAAATCCTTTCAACTTAGCATCCATTTAGACATTGAATTTAAATCCATTCGATCCCAAACAACGATCATTAAGAGGAAAATAGTTTTGTAGAATATCTAAAAGGTAAAGTAAAGCCACTGTTTGTTGGAACTGATAATGCAATGTCATAATCCGGATAAATGATATAATCATCCTCCAGGATATTCATGTACAAGGAACATTTTCCGTCGAATCAACAGTGCGATCAACACAGCTCCTGTTCGGTAATTGTTCTTTGTTCCGGTTGTGCGACGGTGTGACGCATCAATTTTAATTTAATCCACTTCCTGAGACAAACTGGTCGATGGTCATCGTCTTCATACACTTTAGACGGAGTTATCCTCTTTCGTTATTAAAATTGGCGTCGCGGTGCTGTGCAAAGAAAAAAACTCGAAAGGAGGTAGATTGACGTCAAAAAGAAAAAACAATCCTCTCACTCGTTTCGGGGCACGTTTTGCAGTTACTCATCACACAGATGGAAAAATTTTCCATTCAGATTCTTTATAGTATTGGTAGAGTTCGAGTTGTCGCCCAACTACTTAACCTGAAAATAACTCCCTTGAGACAGTTGGATACTCTTGAAAGTAATTCCGCTAACAGCTCGATTGCGAAATCGCCATCGTAAAAGGACGTATTCAGGAACTGTAAATAGCTTCCTTTTGGCAACAAATTATCGCGCAGTAACTAAATATCTATTTAGGTAGTTTTGCCATAACCATGAGGAAATTACATAAACGGATATCCTTTAGGTGAAAGGATATAAATTATACAATCGATTTTTGTTGTAAAATGAAATACGCACAAATTATTGTGGTGAGGTCGTAAACTGAGCTGAGACGATACCATAAGCAAGTCATTACAATAATTACGCCGAATTACTATACATCAATATTTGAGGTTGATGGATCCAGTTACAGAAATTGTTTCCTGAATTTCTCCACAATAACCTCAAGGGAAATTTTATTAGGGAAATTTAAATGAAATTGATTAAACTGTGAAAATACAAAAGACACAATTTGGTAGAAGGAAATATGGTAGATATTAAAAATTAAAATGAAATAAAAAAGCTTAATCGATTTTTTAATGCGGAAAACTTTGTGGCACGAAAACTTTGTGTGGCAATGTTTTTCAATTACCCTTTTCGAACTTTTTGCAAGTACCTATCTATCTATCTACGTAAATCTATGGAAAAACAATGAATAATGGTGAAAACTTAGTTAAGAAACAGGAAAACTGTTTCAAGGTTGTTCCTTTGTCGTTAAGTGAAAGTAAAATTGTTGGGTGTTCATCGGAAATCTAGGAAATTAATTTTAAATGAACCGTTTACAAGGCGAAGTAAATAAAAAAAATCAGCGATGAGATAAACAAAAAAAAAAACGAAGTGAATTAGTCACGACATAATAATTTCATTGCTCAAGTGAAGTTTCATGTTTTCTAAAGCAGCAGGGTATGTTTCTGTTTTTGGTTGTATTTTTTTTCCTTATAACCCCCGTCCATGGTCCATGGTCCATAATCCATCAGATTGAGTACAGTGAAGTGAAGACTAAAAGTAACTCATCATAAGGTGCCAACGCGGCGGTATTAAATTCAAGATCCTGGGGCAAATTAAGGCTTATTGTCATTTCAAAATGAGGTGACAGATTAATTACGCCATTAGCGTCCTTGCCAAATCCAGTACATTACGTTTAGCTGTTGCGAATATTCTTGCAGTATGCTGTTTCTCAATGACAAAAACATCATTCAGGAAGTTGGTAAATGACGTGACCTCCATCTGCATTTTCACTAACGTTTCAAATTCATGGTATACAACTGGAGCGATCTTTGTCAGTGGAACGCGACTTGGAAATTTTATTTTGCACAACTCAATTTGCATATAAAAATGTGATAACATACCCACATTTGTGTCAAGAAAATTTTGTATCGATTTTGTATCCATCACAAAGGACTCGAATCCTGATAGATGAGATTTTCATAGACTTCTATTTGAGGAGGAGTGTGTGAAAAACGACACTAGCAAAGGTGTTCCATAAGCAATATGTTATATAAAAAAAATACGTCTGCATTCACAATGGGATATTTAGTTGTACTTTTTAGTAACGATTTCTGTTTTAATATGCAAATGTGAAATGGTGGGACAGGTCGCTACTACAAATAGTAATACATACTTTATTTGCAACTGAATTTACAGGAGCATCTATTGTTTATTTCAATTTCACCATAGAACCATATTGTAGAAGATTGATGATTCATTGCTTTTATATCAAAAACTAAAATCAATTGTATTTAAATTGAAAAATACATTTGTAACTATCAATTGTAGTTTGTGTAAAGTGAATTCGATGAAATAAATGAGGAACTTTAAATTGTTGTACTCTTTTATGTACATATTTCGGAATGTCAATCTTTAAAAATAGTAAGGAATTCACATTTCTTCTTATGGTAAATTTGGCAAATATTGTTTTGTTACACCATGGACAGTGGGCAAACAACAGTACCTACTTAATTAGCACTTAATCGAGTTCATGACGTCACGAAATCTGGTCAGGTTTGCCGTTTGCTGGATTAGTTATTGACATTTCTGGCGTAAAGTAAGTCAGTTTATTTTCTTGCAAGCAAGCAAAGAAAATGAAAATGCAAAGAAGAATTTCGTCCAAAAACAGAAGAAACAACAAAATGACATTTCACAGCTTTCACAGATTATTTATTTCATTTTGACGTCATTAACTCGATTAACTGCTTTCGTATGTCCGGGGTATTAGTTGGAGAAAAAAATAACAGTAATTAATTTTCTTCAAATTGTTACGACGTAATATATAGTTATGATTTTATTTTTCTATTCTTATTGCAAATATTACATTAATTATAATTTATTTAAAAATGAAGTTAATGAAATTTGTTAATGAATATTACAAGAAAACGGGTTGCAAAGAAATCATTAACACTGGAATTGTGATTGATTTTCTTTCAAAAATATTGTAGATCATTTTTGCGATCATAATAAGACATTCGCATCGCATTAACTATTTTAAAATGTATACAAGCAATATTTCAGTTAATTTAATGCTTGTGAAAAATATGACAACAATTTTCCCGATTGCCTTCTAGCGTTTTATAAACAAATTAACACTCGAATAATAACCGCTTTTGGTCGTAAATCTACAAAAAACGTTCACTAAATTAATTATCATGAACTAGAAAAACAGAAGTATTTGTCGGACCAGCAAATAATTACCAATATTACGTGAATTTACGAGCACATGATTTGCACTTGTGTTTCATTGTCGCTCCAATTAAATTGTCCTAGAAAAATTTTAATCTCGAGTAAACCAGCAAAAAACCATGAAAAATGTAAATTGTTTTCTTTTGCGAAAAGTTACGTAAATAAATATTACGAGAAATGTTTAACTTTAACAGTAGTATGTTATAATTGAATTTTCGTTAAATTGATCCCTGAACGGATTTAATGTAATTTGTGAAAAGTTTGTCTAGAATATATCAAGTACCTAGTTAATTATTAAATGTAATCTTTTCAATGTCAATGTCTTATCAATGATAGTGTTAATTCTTTAAACAGTTCACTTTATATTAAAAATCAATAGCAATGCTGGTTACAACAGTCGTATGAGGGTTCTGCATATTTGGTTTTGTTTTTGTTGTTCAATCAGAAATGTGGATGGGTTCCAAAAATGATGGGTTACAAAGCGATGTAAAAGAAATTCATGGCCTTGTATAAACTCCATTTAAAAAAAATATTTTACCTCAATAAAGCAACAAGATTAGGAAAATTAAACCCAAGAAATGTTTACGAAAAATAAAACGGAAGTATAATTGGTGTCCGCATAGCATCACAAATTTTTCCCAATTTTTATTGTCTTTTTTCTATATATAACCTCAAAATACAGGTGAATGGAATTCAGTGTTAAAAAAAGAATTTTTTTTTATTTGGTACAAACGTACATTAGTAAATCCATGGATATCCAGAATCCTTTCTGCACCATTTGTCAAAATTCATTCGGTCGCTTCAGTAGGGTTCGTTTTTTACGGCACCTTCCAACGACTGTCATAACAATGACAGCATTCCTTTCGGTGTATCACATCTAATTTCATTTTAAGGGTTCTCAACTGATCTGACTTACAATCATCACTTGGAAGGAGCATTGACATAATACCGATTTGAACATTAAATTGCAGTATTCTTTAAGTTGAAACATTTTTATATTTTTATCTTTAAAAACTTTTTAAATTGCTCAACAAAATTTTGGTATGATATTTTTGAATTTGCGGGACAAATTGAAAATAATATTAAGGATATAAAAAAATAAATATGTTATATTGTCATGACTGAAACGATGTTGAACTGTCATATGGTCAGGAAAATAAAAAATTCTTGTTAATTTAAGTGGATGTGTATTGTATAGAGCTTTGAAAACAAGGTAGATTTTGAGGAGGGTGTGTCCTCCACAATTCCAAGCGATTCTAGATGAAGAACTGAAGGAGAGTAATTACCACGGATCATAAAGTGTGGTTTGAATGCAATTTTATGTACCGAACTGGATGTGATCATTTCGCAGATCCGGAAAATTTTCCAGATGTCTTCTGAATCGCCACCAGTGTCCCTCGAATGTGTAATAAACTAACCATCACCAGGATCCTTCGGTTGCAATCCAAATAAGCAATCAACCCCGAGCAAATGTGCGTGAATATGAGCCATATTCAAGGAGACTACGCGCCTGCACCAATTTTATGGTATCAAAATTTATAGATCTAACTAAACAAATTACAAAAACACCCAAAGGGCATCCGTGTAGAACATCCGTGTTTAACGACTCCGAAAGGTTTCTGGTTTCGAGACTGACAAATCTGGATGTAAATTGGTTTATTCCAGAATATTAATAAATGGAAGATTGTTAAAATTCAAATTTAACTTCCACCTATTTTCAGACTGTTGAATACAAATGTCGGAAAATAGTCGAAGTGATTTAAATGTTAACCAAATTTTGTGATTGTTGTAACAGTTTTCTTCCGCACTAAAAATTCGAAATTCGAATTTTGGCTGCGAGTTAGAATTTTGTAAGTCGATGCTGATAACCCTCTGTGACACATCATCCCTTATCACAACTCGGAAATGTTTGGCATATTTACGAATTTAAGAAAGCTTCATCTCTTACGCTTTACTACTTTAGTTTGGCAGTGTCTTCCAACCCCTCCCCTCCCATGGGCGCCGATATGCTCTAATTTACATTAGCATATGGAGAAAAATAAGTAAACAACAAAACGGTTATTCCAGGAATATTCTCATATTTACTACAACTACAGAAGGTAGTAATTAAGTTTGCTTTTGAATTTTATGGAAATTTCCATACATTTAAATCTGTGTTAGAATTGTAGACAAACTTTGTTTGGTGGAGAAACTAATTACAATACAAAAATAGAAAAAGAATTAATTCAATGATCCTTAAAAAACAGGATCTAATTTTTGAAAATCTGTTTAAATTCCGAAGTATTTTGATTTGTGCTGAATCGATATAAAACCATTAAGCACCTCCTCCTCCAAGTTGAGTTGATAATAACTATTACAATTTACGTAAATTGAAAATTTTCAGTAGAATTATATAAAAAAAAAATCATTGCTTGGAATTTGTTCATTACTACTAAAGGTTCTTTATGTTATAATAATGTTATCATGCGGTTTATCACCCATTCCACTTATGCTTTTCAAACTTACCATGTCAAAGGACATATTTTCGTATTTATTTATAATTAATTTTCAATATTGTAATCACTATCATCGAAATTATTACAATCTTTTTATAATACAACATGATGCTATTTGCCATTAATTAGTTTATTTTTGACACTGCCTCCGCCATTTTTATTTTTTACATAGTAAAAACACCTTTTAACAATTTCTTGTAATTAAAATACTAGAATTATGCCATGATACTTTTTCAAATGTTGTTTCCTAATTCATAATTGTATTGTAAAAGTGAATAAACACTTCAATTTAATGATTTTAAATCGTTATTTTCCACAAATGAAATTCTTTACAATATATTTTTTTATTACAAAATAATTTCTATATCGGTCCCAATTAATTATAATCCCGTGTTTTGTTGCAGGTCAGTAATAATTAATAATCGTCTTTGCCCGAAAACGAAAATCGAAACTCGAATAATATAATTTAAAGGAAACCGTTGAAAGTAAAATTTGTTATTATTTCATGATTTATTATTAATAAAATGTTCAATAGTAATACAATTAATTTTTGATTTTAATAACATAACCGATACAGTTTTCAATAATAATGGAAATCGCAACAGGGGATTTAACTGCGAAAGGGTTCATTAATGTAAAGTTCAAGGGAAATTCCAATTTCAACACTCTCAGGCGCATTGGAAAAACAAAACGTTTCGCTGATTAATAGCTTTAAAATAACAATAAAAAAAATGAAACTTTAAGATAATTTATCTCCCATTTCAGCAAGCAATTACAAAATGAAGTTAATTTTTCTGTGAAGTACTTGTTGAAGTTTTCGAAAACTCCCATTAATCACGAACGAAGTGCGTTATAATAAATTGGATTCTTTTAAGTGTCCTCATCTCAAAACCCATAAAGCTTGTGTTTTCTTCTAGTTTTAATAACTAGATTTGAATAAAAGTGGAAGATTGTTGAATATTTAAACTTTATTTGAACACTTTTGCACGATGCAATCACGGATAAAATCTACACTTAAGTTGTGCACTTAATTCGGTGTTTAAGTAGGAAAACCTCATTCATTGAAGGGGGAGCCTCTTTGAGTGCACCAATTACTTCTAACATGGAAAATTGAAACTAATTAGGATAATCTGGCTTCGGAATTCCTAGGTGTTCTTCCAGCCTGCAAACGAATCCTTCCCGCAAGTGAACAACTTATTATGAAGTGCCGTGGAAAGGGGAACGAAAGCATGCCTTTAGTTTTTCAATTATTTGGTTTTATTTTGTTGGGCTCCTTGCAAATGAAATGATTCTTATTGAAGCAGCTTAAAAGTTTGCCAGTTTATCGCTGAAGCTCCTGGAAACATTTCGTAAACTACACTTAAGATGAATAAGCAACAAACAGTTTCAAGCGTTAAGGACCAACAAGGAGCAATTGCAGATGAGAGTACGTGGGGCTTTTCTGATGAAGGGCTTAAGAATTTTTTTATTCTACGGTAAATTGATAATGAAGTACAATAAATTATTAGTGAAAAACTGAAGCAACGACACCTGGCGGAGTACTAAAATTGGGAATGTGCACATATATAGGTTATATAAAAATCAGAGAAGTACTTTACTGAGGTTATCAAAATGAATCTTCGTAGTCAAGTTCTGAATAGTAACTACAGAATACTTAACGGAAATCATTTCCATTTGCACTTCTGTGTGTGCTGAAAATAGGAATCGTAAAATTTTGCCAGCAACTTCCTTCCTAGTTCCTACATGATTGGAATATGGAGTAATTCCTTTTTCCGGTCACGATTTTCGGAATACCATTACCGAATTGTTGTCTCTTAATTGCTCTCCACAAGGCACCTACAGCAGGAAGCACACTACAAGGCCCTTGGTCCAAGACCATCACGACCCTTGAGCCAAGACCCAGCGTCTAAGGTTTGCTTTACATGAAAATGTATGGAGCTCTGCACACTACAAGGCCCTTGGGCCAAGACCATGGTAGTCCCTTCGACTATGGCCCGATGGCTTTCTCCAGCAAGCAAACCATGGTCCAATGGCCCTGTATGGTCGATGATGAATCATCATTTGTTACTGTAGAGACATAGTAATAAAGCAATAAACAACCATTTTCAGTGAAAAACAGAAAACAACTGCGAAGAAAAATGCCTTCGGAGGGTCGTGTAGTGTGTGGCAGAGAACTTGGACCATAGTCGACGTGGTCAAAGGGACCGTGGGTCCAAAGGCCCAAGGGCCTTGTAGTGTGCTTCCTGCTTAACAGTTCTACCCATCTGCATTGGATGAACACTTGAAATGTACTCGCACCGATCACTTTAAGAACTTCCCCTCTTCCAGAGAACAAAATGCGTATAACTTTCATACGCCCTTTCGGAGACAGTCAGAGCATTACATTTCTTCATCCCCCTCCTTGTGTCGGCCTTACGAAACTAACCACGTCTCGCCACCCCTAATTGAAGACCATAAACATTTTCCGTGGGAAGCCGCTGCATGTCGAAAAAGTTAATCGTAGTCTTCTCAAGGTGTTCTGTGTTTGCGGACTAAAGTAGTTCGAGGTGACTGGAATTACGCCACACCGCCACCCCCGCCGTCGCCGCCATCAGCTGAGGCTCGTAGGCTTTGCGAAATTCAGCGTCTCTTGGACGTGGCTGCTGATGCTCCACCTCCACCTGCGGATCTTATCTCTGTGACTTGCGGCTATCTTCGGTGATTCCTTCGGCTATTTTTAGCTCTCGACATCTTTCCATTATAATAGAACCGGAGTTTTAACGAATTTTTTTCTCTATTTCTTTTTTCCATTCACTGTTCCAATCCGGCGCTTCATATTGATAAATTAGTAAAGTTTTTTCTTGGTTTTGTCCGAAAAGTTATTGCTAAATAAATTTAGTTGGACAATCAGAGAAATTGGACCAGACAGTATAATATCAGAGAAAAATGCTTCAGAAATGATTTCGTTACAAATTGAGAAAACTATGTGAAATTTGTTTTAATTTTTTTGTTTCAGGTTGAAAATGTGAATGTTCATTGTATGTATTTTCGAGATATTTTCAAACTCATGTGAGTCGTTTTACAAAACTCACTAGGAAAGATAGAACAAAGTAACAATAACGTAAAGCGATTTTGTTAGAAACACACGTAAAAACTAAAAAAGTAATTGAGGGAAATACCGATAACTGCGGCAATTGAGTAACAACCGGTTTCCGAAGGATTTTGTGATATGAATGAACCGATTTCTACGAAGGATATCTCGTAAACGGTACGCTTTAGAATTTTTTTATTATTTTTCCCGTGATCAATGTCCCAAAATCTTTAAAAGAATATGAACACAAACTATTACTATGGTATGTACACGGAAACATTTGGTTGTTATCAACTGAGTTTATTTTAATTCAATTAAATCGTAAAAGTGCAAAGTGTATAAATTTACATGAATTGGAAATGTGAGATATTTCCTTAGAAGCCAACTTTGCCCAGTTTAGTATCAGTTTTTGGGTCTGCAGTTAAATTCTGAACAGCAACAATAGTCTCATTGACTTTCGTTTGTAATTTGCGAAGTTTTTCAATTTGAAGTAATCGTAAAATTCTGGCAGCCTTGTCTAAGTCTGGATCATCGCACATGACATCGCTGCCGCTCATAAATGGAAACGGTTCACCCTCAACTGCTGCATTTTTGGATGCTGTTGGACTGAGCCTTTCGTGAACGATTATTTTCACAGCTTCCAGTTGCTTTAGATGATCCGGATGATATGCTATTCCCAATTGGGATGCCAGAGTCCGCACTCCGCTAACGAAATCTGGATGGTTGACTGAAATTGAATAGGTGTTACGATTTGTAATTGTATTCATTTAAGCTTTTTACAGTCCATGTTGTCAAAAGGATTCTGAGCCTTAATGCTGGGCTCATTTGATTTCGCAGCCTTTTTTAGTACTTCTTGCGGCTTTATGGAATTAAACTCTTCAGGTGCATCTAGATATTGCAACCGTACCGCATGTCCAAGGAGGAAACACATATCCTCGGTAGCAGTTTCAAATTTTGGCATATTTATGTCTTGTTTGTATTTACAGTACGCCATTTCCCATTCTGGTAAATTATCCACTTTTCGCAATGCTTCTCTATCTTCAATGCGATATAAGCGAATTTTTCGATCCTCCAACCAGAGAACCATGCTTGCAAATTGTTTGCGATCTAAAATTGAACCTTGTAAACTTTGTCGGAAAATATCATCGGATTTTTTATACCATTGACATCAAAGTCGTCTGGAGTAGAATGTTGAAGTACCCTCAACTTGAATTTCAACATTTCGTTACTTAAATAAATGTTACTTTTGACTGGAACTTATATGGACAAAATTACCGGTACCACAAAAGAGGCGAAGCGAACAAAATTTCCTTGACAATTCAGTGTCTTCTTCTTCCCGATGAAAAGAAAACCACTGAACTGCAATTGCAAATTGAAAACTGACACTTCGGGCACGTGTGGCTGTGAATATGGATTCTTTAGAAAAAAAACAACAGTGGTAAATTGTTTATAAAAATAAAAACACATGAAGGACGTACAAGGTATAGAAAATACTAATTATAATTAATTATAATAAATTATAATAAATTATTATAAATATAATTGATATTGTTCTGCATTGCAAATGGCGTGCAGTGATGAACAACCGGTTTCCGAAGAAGTTTGTGATATGATTGAGTGTGAACCGATCTTTTACGAAGAATATCTCGTAAACGGTACGGTTTAGAATTTTTTAAATTATTTTTCCCGTAATCAGCGTCACAAAATCGTTCGGAAAATGTCGAAAATTTGATTTGTCGCAGTTATTGGTATCGTAATTTGGCAACAAGAGGAAAACATTTTCAATATAAAAACCAAGAACCAACCCAAACCTTTGAAATCAGATCACACAACAGAATGGAACTCACGTTCTGTGGAACATTTTTCATTGCAATATCTTTCGACTATAAATCAATTAAAAAAATTATCAATCACTCTAATAAAAGGATCAAGCGTAGGAGGAACAATTCCTGAATCATAAGAAAATACGACTTTTTTTAATGCAAACATTTTTACGTGTTGCGAAAACCAAAGTTAACAAAATAATTCCATAAAGGGTGTTCTTCATTTATTGAAGTTTAGTTACAATAATAAACGTTCAATAACTATTCCAATTTCAATGCCAGAAAATAATAAATCGATGAATTTTAACTTTTAATTAATGCAAATACACATTTTACGATTGCATTTACAGCGGAAAACTAAACTTTTAGCGATATATCCTTTTGAGTATTTTGCACACGTCATTAATTCCTCAATAACGGCAGGCTTGAAATTAAATTCTTAATGTACATCCGTCAGGAAAAAACCATAAAACATAAAAATATTTTCACGTTAATGAGTTACAAAGTATCGTTTTATAACTCTGTTTATCGCAGTTCAACAGTCGATTCAGTTTTTACTGCACTTTCTCCTTGAAGCGGTATTGACATTAACATTAAACAAAAGGGAAGGGAAGGGGTTGAAAGAATAAAGTATAAAACAATAAAGTATAAAATATAAAGCACAAAACACAAAATAATAAATTTCTTTAGAATAGTTTTACGTTTGTTAATATTTCGGCAATCGGGCAATGATAAACCGAATTTGCCAAAAATTAATAACAATTTTTTTATATTCTGAAGATTGTCATTTCCCATAAGAAATAAAATTTCATTTTTGATTAATTGCGATCCCAAATAAATGAATGAACGTGAGAACTGCTCAAGAATCGTATTCATCATTTTTCCACCCTTATATCAATAAAATTTTGAAAAAGAGTTCCCAGTCCTTGAGGAATAGATGGGGATGTGCCCCATAAGTTGTGCATTTTTTTGTCAATTCAATTTCACCCCAAACATTATCCGTTGAGGTACGTGACATGCAGAAGGCATTTGGTCACGTGAACAAAAGTCATTCGCCCAAGGACTTAAACTAATTTGTTGAGTCCCTCGATCACGCCCATCATTATCGAGATACAATTCAAATTTTCCACCTGACGTGACGCGATGACGAGGCAAAGAACCTGAAACACAGATAAGACAATCTTGTCCGTGGCTATTTTTAGAATTTTCAACGTTTGTAATTTGGTTAAATTTACCAAGTAAACATTAAAGTCTTCTTCTTTGTGCGATATTACGGCATTACGCCAATAGAGCGTGACCAGTTGGGGCAATTGCCGTGGATACTGACCGCATGCGGATCACTGCAAAATCAATTGTTGTTGTAGTTTGACTGCTATTTTGTAAACAACCTTTTACAGGCAAACTGATTGAGTTAGCGGCTGCTTGACCACAGCGATTAGCTGACAAAAGTCAATATTTTCTCAAATTGAAGCCAACACTTAGCAGTGCTCGTCTCGGTTGTTGACAGCCTTCTACTCCGGAGGGTGGCAACCGGCCGTAAAGACCAAATCCGAAAAATATATACTTTTATATATAAATAAATAAAAACAAAATTCAATTATTGCAGCTCTTGGGAAATCTTCAGCTCCATGCAGAAGTCTCTAACAACCGAAGCGAAAGCAGTTAATTGCAGGTCGAATTATGCAACAATAATTCGGATGATGAACGTTTTGCAAGAAACTTTAATTGATTTTTCGTGCTCACAATTGAAAATGAAACTTTGGAAAAACATTTTGCATTGCAAGAAATATTATTCGAATATGTAATTGTTTGCAAGTTTTCTAATTAATTTTGATATTAATGTACATATTGCACATCTCATTAAGATTTAGTCCCATAACTTCTACAACTATTCCAAATGATTTTTGGTAACACTTTCGACTCCAATTACATTCTAAAGTCTTAACATGTTGACTACAGACAATTTTAATGATGATTGTCTACAACATTTTTAAAACCAGAGAGAAAAGATTTGTTTTCTAAAATATCATTATATCATACGAAGTTCATTTTCAAAATTAAATGTTTACTCGACAAACCAAATTCGACACCTACACCGATTTTTTAAAAAAAGCAATCAACAATATCAAGTTTTTCATACTTGATATTTCCATTGAATATACAAATTATTTTAGAGTATATTGAATATATTAAATTGTTCCTAGTATTTTTTACCTATAGGTATAAAATTCAAATTTATTTTTAGAGAAACAAAAATTCAAGAAAATATTTTTCTGTGCTTCTTTTGAGCAATCTGAGTTAATTGATACATATATTTTTTTTAAAGATTTTGCGATTTTGTATTAAAGCTGTAAAGAAGTATTTCGTCCTAAAACACAAGAAACAACAAAATCACATGTCGATGTCATAGCTGATTATTTTTTAGTACAACTATTCACTACTACGTAACCAGTACAGCGCTAACAGCAGTACTTCGAGTCTAATCGTGTTACAGCAGATAGATTTGTAAGTCGAGTTCATATACGAAATTTACATGGGCTACGTGTCAATTTGACGTCAGTAACTCGATTAAGTGATCTCATCTCTCCAGGGTTTTAGTAACCTTGATTTCATTTCGTGTACATTGAACGTTACTCGTTAGACATTAACAGGGCCCGTCACTAATATTAGTGTTATTCTTTTGCGATTTTATTCCCAATGACTTTATTCCCACTGCAGATAGTTTATAATAGTAATACCTTGTACGTTTGCGACCTGAATAATAATTATTATTGATAATCTTCGTAATATTTCCCTCTTGCCGTGGATTCATTTCCGCAGTATTAATTAAAAATTCAATCAAAATGCAGTCGAAAGTAAAACACTCACTCGTGACATACTTTCCTAACGTTATATGCCAGCCGGTGAACCCTTTGCTTGTCTAGGACCCTCGACCCTCGTCCTGGTGGTTGGTGCACAGCTAACAAACGACCATCGCAGTATTGGAATACATTCCAGCACATATTCCAGGTACAAGGATCACCAAGGATGGTGATTACCATTAATTAACAGCAGTACATGGTTATCATTCCTAATAAAATTTGCAACAAAGGTAATATTTGTGGGCAATCTTCATCCTATAGTTCTCTTGAATGGATCATTAAGGGAGGGGTTGAATGGTTTTTGTCGACTGCACATTGACAACACCAAGCAATTGGTTGAGTGAACCAGACAAATTAGTCAAATGTCAATTAATTTCCTATTGAAGATGGTCAATTATTAATTCAAATCCCAATAAGAAGTTGGTCATAGATGGATGCGGCACACAATGGATGTACATCGCCATTTTATCTTCACACGCTCCACTGAACCTGGATGGCTTGTGCATTGAATTTCAATCGGGGACTCCCCGAGTTGCTTCAATTCACACCCGAATGCCACTATATGAAGTTATAATTAACAAAATCTTTTTTTCTTCTTGCTGATGCAGTTTGACTTTTGAATTCCACTTAATTAATTTAGACTTATTAGCTTTAATTACCGACAAAATGGTGCTTCAAAATGAAATTTGATCTCCGTTTGTGTACACAAACTGTCTCAGGTAGATATTTTTTCCATTTCTGGCATCTCTATACCGACTTAATTGAATACTGTTCATATTTAAAGTACACAAATCTGGTGGTAGTGAATTAAGTATTCAACAAAACGTGGCCAATGTTGAACCGGTTCCCACAATCATGCCACATTTGTTTCATACGAAGATTCTTGATGTTGAACACACATTTTAAGGATTTCATTTTGAATAAATGCGGTCATAAACGTTGAATTACAGTTAATGGTGAACTGAACGTTCAGAGTGGTGTAATAATTTTGACGCACTGAAGTCAGATCACACAACACCATAAAGGATACGGAAAATGGCGAACGTTTGGAAATTATTTAATTTTGATCACATGAAAAAAAAACGAGTTAAAATCGTGCATACCTATATATTTAAAATTAGTTGCGTCTCGTTCAGGGCGAATGACACAAACTTGAAACTTCACGCAATGCACTACACAAATTAGCAACATTAACTGGAACTGTGCAAAACTAATTTCATTCATGAATTTTAATCTGACATTTTGAGCTTCTGAACGCACTCTTATTTCATAATTTAACAAACTGTTCAAACTTAGAAAATATTAAGAAATAAAATCGATAAATTACTTTCAGTTTCGAGAACTGCAATGACGACTGTTCTTTGTAAACGGTGAAGTTAAATTGCAAACTGAGGAGATAGCAAGAAATAATACATTTTGTATTATGGAAAATAATGAGACAACGGGAAATATAATTGAAAGAATCAAAAGAACAATATTATCAAAGGAAACAAACAATTGATTATCTTATAATGTAGTTCTTTGATAACTTGGAAAGTTTTCGAGCAAAAATATCTTTTCAAAATAAAATCAGATACTAGTTTTAATAAGTATTGCAAAATTCAATAGAAAAGGACGAAAATAAAGCAATTGTATTTATTTTGTAAGGATCACGTAAAGATATTTTCCTCAGAAGCGATTCTATTTAATGATTTCCGTAAAAATCTGGAGACCTTCTCTAAAAAAGGCTCACTACATTATACAACACAATGGCATGTTCAAAAGGATAAATCTCTTCTTGTTCACAATATCCTGACCCACCACCTCCCCCCTTCCCCCACCGCGGGTATGCTTCTAGAACGTAATCATTTCACGGTGTAACTTTTAAAGTAGTCCTACTCACGACTGTCGAAATTTCTGAGTCATTAAAAAGAAATCGGAAAAGGAATCAGGACACGCAAATGCAAACCCCCAAAACGCAGAATGGAAGTGAGAGTGTACAATGTACAATGTATATTGTACAAATCCCGGTGAACGTATCGCAATTGCCCACAAAAGAGTCCTTAATGGCTCAACAGCAGCAATTTCCCCAGGTTTAATACTTTTAATTACGTTATCCAAGCTGGTAAGTAAAACGGGTGCAGATCATCCCTAAACAACCACAACCTATACCAGGGTGACTTCTTATATGGACACCTGCATGCTGCATCAGGTGCGGGGGAGCGACACATTGAAATGAGGACACAACCTGGGCGGAGGATGTTTTCCTATGTCAAAGGAAATTGCATTGTAACTTAATAAGCTGAAGGCTCTGCAGCCCTACTTTAAAATTAATCGAAAGAAAACTGTTACACCAGGGTAATTAATTGCTAGTGGCATTTTGTTTTTTCTCTGGTCGTAGATGCTTAGTGATGGGTCACTAGGGTCAGCACCCTTTCAAGTAATTTCCGGAAAGATTTAGTTTAAATCAACTAAAGAAGAACCGCAGATAAAATTAAAGATATGAAAACTTGTTCAATTTCACATAGGCTGTGTCAGGCATTGAACCAAGAGGAGAATAGGGAATGCACCCTCCTTCCAACCCCGTCCCACTATCCGGGCTAATGTAATTTTGTTTTAAATTATTAAAATCAGCAGTCGTTCTTCGACTCAGCTCCCAAATGAAAATCCTGGCTACATACTTGGCCTGTGTATTTGAGTACTACTCACCACAGGGACATCTTGTATAACATGTTTTTACTCATTAGTCATTACTCGGGGTCCGGTCACCAGTCATTTTGGTCACAAGTCATCTGATGAATTGCGACGCATTTTTTTGGTCACAAGTCACCCGAACAAAAGTGACACAAATCATCCGAAAAATTTGTATGGGATGACTTCTGACCGGATGGCTGGTAACCTCCAAAAGTCCAAACGCCAACATTCGGAGAATTGGCAGAAGGCAAACTAAACAATCACTATACAAAATTTTAACGTACATTTTGCATTGACTACAATTGACCGAGAAATTCGAACCATAATTTAATGTCAACAATTTTGCTAGATCAGGAAAATAATGCTATACAAAATTTCCATTTTATCCAGACATGTTTTACCGTTATATTCATATTTCTATTAGTGAGTTTGGTACATGAAATAATTTTGTATTTAGTTTAACGATCAACAAAGAGTTTTCCGGAAAAGTGAAATTATCCAACAAGGATTTACCAGATTAAAATAAAATCTACCAATAACAAGAACCTGAAAACTTTTACGGGAAATTGGAAAACAAACCATGAGCGGAAATTTCAAGGAATCCCAGAAACCAAATTCTTTGAAAAATACAAAACGTGAAAAAGTTGGGAAAAAAATATTCTGAGTTAAAAGTCATTCTACTTCTTCTTCCTGGTTTTTTTCAGTACAACGGAAATATGCCTTTAGCAGTTGGAGATTTGCATACAGAGGATATAGAGCGAGGTTTCTCTGTTATGAAGGACGCTGCAACTGAATTACACGCACAGGATCAAACTGCAATCACTTTGTGGCCCCTCAAACAACATGTGAATAGAAAATTTTTTATAGCGGTCCCTGTATTCTAAAATGTAAATGGGTTTTTTCTTCTCACAATTTCTGGGCAACCATTTTGTAATGCTTAGACTACTTTTATCATTTCAATTTTTGCATGTTTTTAAATAACTCACATGAAATATGTGAGGTAAACGTTTGAATTTTGTGTGCACAGCTGCGATAAAGTAAGCATGAAACATAGAAACGAGATGAAATTTAGCTCCATTGTTTTAGTGGTGGCCGTGAATATGTACTACACTTAGAAAAGAAATTTAACAAGTGGCAGTTTTTAGCATTTATAAAACCTTAAGGTGAATTTCGTTGCTAAACGATGCCGCTTGAATATGACTTCGAAAGGTGCGTGTGTAAAAAATTTCCATATCTCCCTAACTTTGATATTTTTCGTAGAGTTTTTCCAATTGAAGAATTTCAATTTTGTTACAGCAAACATTTAATTTATATTTAATTTAATTTATACAAGAACACAATTTAAACATGTGTTCTTTATTTTTTGCGTTTTTTACCTTTTTCTGAACCGGTGCAGTGGTGTGATCTTTAAAGGACAATTTCCGGAAGGTATTGCTGAAATTTTTACGGATATGGATAATTTGGAAGGTTGTCTATTTTCACTGTCCAGTGTCCACATACCAGAAGGATGTACCAGAAGGACTTCTATACCAGAAATAGATTTAACGAGGTCAACGCTATATTTAGTTTTAAATTTAAATGACAAGGACATTCTTTTACCAATAAAAAAAAATATACAAATTTAAACAATTACTTAATTGAGGCTTCCATTCTATCACAAGACGTTGCTTTTTTCGCAAGAAAACCTCAAGTAGAAATCAAATTGTACTTCGATAATATTTCTCAAAACAATAATAAAAATAATAATTGCAAACGAATACGAAAAATCCAACATAATAATGTTACAATTTCTAAAAATAACACAGACCGAGTTACTTTAATCTGTGGCAAACTTTTAAATCACATTCGCGAGGCGACCATTAGCAACGGGAGAATTCAGCGAGAATCAACTTCCATTAGCCTCGGAATCGCAGTGTCCATTTTCCTGGGAATTGTTCTCCGGGCTTTGGCAGTTCTTACAGACAAATCAAATTATGAACTTCCATTTTGATGCCTGGACAAATAATATCTATAGGCAGACTCAATTACATACGATTCAATGGACGGCAAGGATGTGGTCAATACAAGGCCGTTTCATAAGGCGTAAATGGCTGCCACCTTGACTCTTCGGTCCGAGTCCCCCTCGAGTGGGTTTTGGGGTGTAAAACCTCTTTAACACTTCCTAGCAATTGTGCAAACATTTATGTCAAAGAAATTTCCTTCGAAAGATCCTTTATTTTCCAGGAGCATGTGAATAGAGACTACATTGAAGCGGGCACGCGGATGACGTATTATTTACTCAATTGCGTAAACACAAAGTAAATGTTCCGCTTCCAGGAAAGGATAAAAAGAGATAAATGGACATTTTTTTTTTTAAGAAGTAATTTATAGTTAGAAATATACTTGTGTAGTTTGTTATTCGTAAACATCAGTTAATGTTGTTGAGACGTATAAGGAGTAATGTGCCTGTGATTTGCCGCCATGAACAGCTTGACAATTTTAAATCCTTTACAAAGCAATCCTTTTAACGTTTAAATATCCTTGGCAATAAATTGCACCTTGAAAACAGATGGATTTTGGATTTACTCAAAGGATTACATTCACTTTCAATGCCCTGTTTATTTTTTAAATTGAATCGAATTGAAGACAAAATCAAACGTTTCCTTACCGTCGAGGTAATAGGATTTTCTTTATTTTCTAAATAATCTGTCTGCTGCAGGATATGATTTTGTTTGAATTCAAACCTCTAGGAAGTTGATCCATTATGTGTTATTTTCGTCAAAGAGATTGTTTTATATCAAGCAACCGAACTGGATAGTATGAAGCCAAAGTTGGCGAAATCCTAGGGAAAGTAAAGGATTCTTACGAATATAAAATTGCACATTAATGCGGAATTTTGCTTTGTAACTTTTTAAGAAGTTATTGAGTTATAAAATCACCAATAAAAAGTTCCATTAAAAATTTTATGCCGTCAGTTTAACAGTGCTGTAGATGGAATTGGTCGTTGTAGTAGTGTTGCTTTAATTTACTTCTCCTCCGCAATCCGCATATATTAATATGTGGCCGCTCCTCCGTTCCTCTTTCTATTTACTACCAGAATGTCAGAGGGCTGCGTACCAAAACCCGTGATGTTCTCCAGAACTCCCTTTTACTCCCCTATGACATTTTTGCGCTTAGCGAGACTAACCTCTCTCCTAGCATTTTCAGTCAAGAGCTCTTCCCACCTTTTTTTAATACCTTCCGTGCTGACGGTTCGAACGACGACGGGTCTTCGTCCGGTCGTGGTGTGCTCCTTGCTGTGCACAGCCGCTTAGGTGCAACCCACCACAAATCCTCTTCCTCCCCCTTATGCGAGTTTGTTTGCGTCAAATTCAGTCTTAAGTCTCGCTTCGTATATATTTTCTGCTTTTATATTCGCCCCTCCCAGCCTTCTGATGCATACGAGTATGCCACTGATGTAGTTGACGCGCTTTTTAATACTCTAGAACCTACTGATGAATTAATTGTTTTGGGTGATTTTAATCTTCCTCGCATCCTTTGGTCCTTATCTGATGATGAATCCTACTTTACCCCCTGCAGCGTTCTTTCCGCTAAAGATTCATCATTTTTAGACAGTCTCTCTGATTCAAACCTCTACCAAGTCAGTGGTGTCAACAATTGCCTTGGTAGACAATTAGATCTTATCTTTACGTCCGATCCCATTAACTCTGTCGTCAGCGAGTGTAGGCATCTACTCTCCACGCTCGACCCATATCACCCTCCTCTCCTTCTAACTTTTTCTCTTGATAATATTTTTGATTGTCCGGCCATCGAGCCCTCTTTCACTTTCAATTTCCGAGCTGGTGATTTTAATAAACTTAATCTCCTACTTTCCAACTCGCCAATCGCTAACACTTCTGATGACCCCAACCTTCCGGTCGATGAAGCCCTCGCCTTTTTCACGGATGTTGTTTCGAATTGCATCTCTCAGTCCTTCCCCTTTCGACCTCGTAAACCCTCCACCTCCTCGCCTTCGTGGTATGACCGTGAGCTTCGGTATCTTCGTAATAAGAGGAATAAGCTTTGGAAGTCATATCTCCTTTCCAGATCGGATGAGGATTATGCTAGGTTCATATCGGTTTTTAACTGTTTTTCGGAACGCAGCCGCCTTTTGTACAATAACTATATCAATAAAATGAAGTCTGAAATTATCACCGATCCTAAACGTTTCTTTCAATTCGTTAACTCGAAAAGAAAATCTAACGGTTACCCTTCCCTCCTCAAGCTAGGTAGTTCTTCTTCTAACGATCCGGCCACTATCGCAAATTTATTTGCCAATCATTTTAGCCAGTCGTTTTGTGAGTCGTCCTCCGTAATCGACTGTGACTATTTTAAGTTTTTACGCACTTGTCCTCAGACCTCTCTTTCTTCTATCCGCATCGACCCTGCGATCGTTGCCACCGCAATTGCTTCTCTTGACGAGGATTTTAACCCTGGTCCTGATGGCATCCCCGCTGTGGTTCTCAAGAGATGCGCTCCTCATTTAATCGAACCACTGACCTTTCTTTTTCAACAATCTATTTCCCAAGGCGTGTTTCCCCTCCTTTGGAAAGCTTCCTTCATCATTCCTATTCATAAAAAGGGCTGCAAGTCTGATGTGGCAAATTATCGCCCGATTGCTAAGCTGTCCTGTATTCCCAAACTCTTCGAAAAAATCCTCTATGATTTGATCTTTTTTCATTGTAAATCACTGTTCTCTCCTGCCCAACATGGTTTTCTGAAAGGTAGATCTACTTCTACTAATCTCATTGACTTTGTGTCTAAAACTTTAGGCGCCTTGGAAGATGGCGATGAAGTTGATGTTGTGGCTACGGATTTTAGTAAAGCCTTTGATAGAATTTCTCACCAGGTTATTCTGTTTAAGCTCTACACCCTTGGTTTTCCCCCTTTTTTCCTTTCATGGGTGAAATCTTATCTTGAGGAAAGGGTATATATGGTCCTTTTTGGCACAGTCGTATCATCAGAATTTCGCTCTCCTTCTGGTGTCCCCCAGGGTAGCCACCTTGGTCCTCTGATCTTCATTCTAGCAATCAATGATGTCGAGCATGTATTGGCCCACTCGAGTGTATCTATATACGCCGATGACATGAAGATCTTTAAGAGAATCTCCTCCCCATCCGATTCTGTCTTCCTCCAAGCTGACCTAGACAGCTTCTGCACTTGGTGTAATAAGAATTTTCTCGACCTCAATGTGTCCAAATGCCAGTCCATCACCTACTCTCGCAAACGCCTCCCTCTTCCTCTTAGACCCTACACGCTATCAGGACATCGAATCCCGTCGGTTACCTCGCTTCGCGACTTGGGCGTGCTGTGCGACCGTGAGTTGAACTTTCGGTCCCACATTGATAATATTATTGGTAGAGCTAATGCCACATTAGGCTTTGTTAAACGCTGGTCTCGAGAATTCTCCGATCCCTATTTATCTAAAGCCCTCTTCGTTTCCTTCGTGCGACCCATCCTTGAGTACGCCTCTCCGGTCTGGTCTCCTTATCAATCGACTCATGTTAACAGAATCGAGTCTGTTCAACGTAGGTTCCTTCGCTTTGCCCTTCGTAACCTCCCTTGGTCCGACCCTTTGTCCCTTCCCCCTTATGAGCACCGGCTCCGTCTTATTGGCTTGCATCCACTTCACCTTAGGCGTGACGCAGCTGATATCCTGTTCTTACACCAACTTCTTTCCGGTTGCATCGATTGCCAGTCTCTGCTGCAATCGGTTTCTCTTAACACTAATCCCCGTAGTCTCCGATCAGTTTCTCTCTTCCGTCCCATCAACCACCGTACCAACTATGGCCTCAACGAGCCCCTCACTAGGATGCTTCGAATGGCCAATTCCCTCCCGTCCTTTGATTTCCATTGTAGCAGGGATTTCTTAAGGAATTTGATTTTCAATCCCGCCTACTTTATACTACCTCCCCCTCCTCCCCATAATCTGTTGCTGTTAATTGTATTTGTTCAGTTAGTAGTATTTTTAGTTATAGTATAGTGTAGGTTCTTGTGTGATATTTGTGTAGTCTTAGTCTTAAATTGCTTGTATTAAGCGTAAATAAATAAATAAATAAATGTTAACCTCATTAAACGGACCATAAAATAACTAAAGCGTATTTTTACATAGTTCTCTTTTACTGTGTCACTAAGTTTTGGTTCTTAATAAACATTCAAGATTTATTTAGCATATTGAACTAACAAGTTGATGAATCAACGCGGCGCATGTCGTCCACATTCGCTGGTGCTCTTTACGAAAATGTCAATCCTTGAATGCTTTAAGATATACATATAATCAACATGATTTAAGTACATTAACTATTTGTAAGGTATGCCATTGATAAATATTTGAAGCAATTCTAGCATTAAATTAATCCAAAGCCAATATCGGCGAAAAGACTTCTTAGAATTCCTTCGTGTAACCTTCACCTCTACCTGCAGCATTTTCTGGTGCAATATCGAAGTAGCTCTATTCAGGATAACGCCATATAATGCACGACTGCACTCAAAGGCATGCGGATAAATCTAAACGGCCTCCAGTGCTTGCAAGATGAAGAGATCAAAAGCTGAACATCATTGCGAAATAGTTTAGTTATTAAAAAAAAAAACATACCAATAGGAGCATTCCAGTCTCTCAGCAATTGTACATCCCTAAAGATAACCATAAGACTCTTTTAAGATTCAACATAAATTTCGTATAACACAAACAAAGCAAAAAAAAAAAATTTTTTCCTCGAAACACTCCAAAAGAGTATTCGCTATTTTATTTATATACTGTAATTAATTGTTTGTCATTTTCAATAGTCAATCAATTCTCGAAAAACTCAATTTACTCTTTATTGAGGGCAAATTTAAAGTTGTCAGTAAAAAGAAACATATTGTAGGTACATCAGCAAATTAAATTGTATTCGTTTTTTATGAAAATTAATTTACGATAAAAAGCAAATAAAGTATTGATTAAAAAATATAATAGAGTTGTCCATCAAAATTTTCAATTTTTACATTAAATCTTTCATTACTGAGTTTTTTCGTTCAAAAGTTAATAAAATTAAAATCCTTGCAGCTGCTTCTCTCTTTCTTTTTATTTTGTTTTTGGAAATAAAAAACCATTGAAATCGAGCACGATAAAAAATTATAAATCACCCTGAAATTTTGACAGTTTTCGTTTTGAAACATTTAGATTTCAAAAAACGAATAAAAAAACCGTCCGTCCGCTGACCGCTAAGGCTTTTTCTCGGATACTACTGCAGATAAATCAATGAAATTTTGTTCAAAAATCGAGTATACCATCCTCCCCGTAAGATCCTCCCAAAACTTTTCGAGGTATACCCACGAAACTTGGAATATGCAATGTTCCGATGTTACTCAATAAAATACTTTTTTCTGTATGGCTTTAGCTAAATTAGTTGCTGAGTAATGAAATTTTCAATTTTGTTGATTTTTTGATTTGTATCACGTCATCTATACGCATTCTTGGCACCTAAGAATAAGGCGAATTTAGCTGGGTGCTACTAAGAGCAGCATTACAGTTTTATGAATACAGTGTCAATACTTTCCGGTAGTACCTTTCGCGAAAATAAAAACATTCTTAATGTTTACCTTCACTGGGCGCCCTTAAGGGGGCCAGCAGTATGCATTTTTCCGAACTCAACACGGATATTGAACATTGGGGGAACACAGTGCATAAAGTAATAAAGGAATTTTTCATTTCTCAATACTTTAAAAATGTGACTTTGTATTTCTGTGCCGTTTTTACTCTTAACTTGGTTCGTATAGTACTAGTATTGTTATGAAATCAGTTTGACTTATTTCCTTCCTTACCATATATCGATGAGAAAGATGAGTGGGTGTTGGGGTTTATGAAATATCCCTAAGAAAACGGTTGTCCGCGTAAAAGTTTTTGACCATTACGTATGTGTTTTAAAACATTTTGTGAGTCATACCTAGAAGTTCTACAAATTAGAAAATATTAGAAACCCTATAAACCCTTTTTTTGATGTGTCAATTATATTAAAATTTTCTTTTTGGATACAAGAAAGAACATCTAAAAAGCAGTAAAAACTCCTATAACTCTATTTTTATCGCTAGCTCAAATAACGTCTATCTATTGTAGTTGTATTTTACTTCAAAAATAAACAAAGTAAAAATGACCCCTTTCTATTTGTCGCTGGTGATGCTATAAAAGAAATTACCAATATTTTTCTCCAATGCGGCAATATAAAACGATAGTGAAACGACCAATGCAATATTTTTAGTGCCTTTAAAAATTTCAATATCACCAGAATTGTTTCTGTATTCGAAACCACCACCTGAAGGAGTTTTCACACCTATATTTTTCTATAAAAACATTCACTGTGTAGCAGTTAAAAATTTTTTGACTCACAGGTATTGAATAACATGAGAACAACAATATTCAATATATTGCGGAAATATCGTTGGAAATAAATCAAAATAAAACTAAAAACAAAGTTATTGTGCTTCGAGGCAGACAGGAAACATATACCAAATGATTTTTTTTTAATGCATATTGCATATGTAGGTATGCACTTCGATATGTAGTATATACTGTACAGTGTGCATACGCTATCAAACTATACATGAAGTTTTTACAAATATGATTCAGTCAGCTATGGCAATACTAAAATGGAGTTGCCGAATATCGTTCATCTTTCAAATTAATCTTACACTGTTCGAAGTATTCCTACAGTACATGTTAAACCTTTGCTTATTTCGAAGGCTGTAAAGTAGACAAACAGAAAGGCATACAAACAGACAAAGAGACATAAAAGGGTTGGTGTTCACTTTTCAGAAATCTACATATAGTTCTTCCTTCGTGACTTCTCCGCCTACGATAAATTAAGTTCCACACATCTACGTCGAGATATGAACATCTTGCCATTTAAATTGTGGCTTTTTGATTAAGATTTCCATTGTCATTTTGCATAGCTTAATTAGCCTCAATTAATTGCTCCTAATCGTATACAGAGCTATGTGCGTTGAACATTAATGAACCATTGAAGATGTATTAGGCGCTCATTGCAAATTATTTGGCGTTGAAGTTCAGTTTGAACTGTAATATAGTTTCATGATCGATTATATGAAAATGAATTCAATTAAATTACAAGCAACTCCCGTTATAGCGAAATGGTGCATTACAGTGATTATGAATCAGGTTAAGTGCCTTCACTTGTTGGCTTGGCTGGTGATATTCAAAGGGTGAACAGAAAATTTCCCGCTAGGTAATCTCTTGAAGTGAGTGAATCGATTTTCCAATTCTTTGTCAACAAAACTGACAGTGGCAGAGGACTCTAAATCCTGCAGGATTTCAAGTATCTTCTGGCTGTCAATAGAATTGATATAATTCATTTTTCCGGATAAAATGATGCAAAATCTGAATATATTCAGCAGTTTCTTTTACAAACTAGAACGAAACACAACTGGCAATCAAAAGTAAAGTACACTTCCGTCGTACTTTGCGCAATACCTCTTGAACCTTTCGAATGATCAGATCACTTCACAACAAATTCCATAGAGGAAGTAATAAATCAGGAAATATATTTTATCTCTATATTAAATTGAACAGATTTTTCGATATACAGAAGAGAATCATGGCCTCCGACCTTATCCTGGACTGGATTGGTGGCTGTTCTATGCATGCAAGACGTGTAAGTGGGCCAAGGTCGTGGATCCTTGATTAAACTTGCCTCGGTGGATTAATTTGCAATAATGAATTCACAGAAACAGGAGCACGTACCGCGCATCAAACACACAGTCAGTTGCGAATGATATTCAAGGGACATTCAAAGATATTTGTATGTGAAGTCCACCCACCCGAAGAATGTCCACATTTTGTGTTCATGTTGGCTGTCTGAAGGTCTATGGAAAATAACATGTTATATGTACCTTGTACAGAAATTTGAGCCTTTTGAATTTTCCATATAAAGACACTTCATGTATCCTTACATGATTCTCACAATATCCCGTTAGAGTTATGAAGGATCTCTCTGCTCACAGTCAAGAATCGATTTAGAATCTTGCGAGGATAATATTTTCTAGTGAAAAATAGAAATTTTCTGTAAAGCACTTCACATAACACATTTGCAGAGTTGTACTTGTCAAGCGTTTAATGGATTGTGTAAATATCAAAACACAATTCCAAAAAAAAACAGAAAAACAACACAAAAGAAGCACGAGAACATGAGAATCTTAGAACCGTGGAGTAAATATTGCTTTTGTTAATTTTAGAATTATCAAGTTCACTTATTATTTATAGTTGCAAATTGCAATCCACTTTATGTAGATAAATAGCAAAGTAGTATTGATAATATTAAACAACGCTTTTTATACCCTAGATGTAGACCATAAGGTAGACTATATGTATATTAGATTTTGAGTGAACGTTTGCAACGCCAAGAAATAATGGTGATAGAAAAAAAAGAATTATATATTCATGATTGTGAATATGAAGTGAAAAAACAGTTATATGCATGTCCGTCTGTCTATCTGTTGTCTGTCCAGACGGGTAACTCGAGAACGCTTGCAGGTAGTGACTTTGGTACAATAATATTTCATTAAAATGGTCAGATCATGTTCGAAGATAAACAAAATTGGGCAACTGATTCTTAGGGTTGCCATATAAGCCCTAATCGCTTTTATACAAAAATACTGATTTTGCTTACTAAGTATTTATGTACTTATATTCTGAATTTCTTTCTTTAAATATTGCTCAATAAATGAAAAGTGTTTTTATAAATAATACAATTTACATATTATTTATAAAAATAAAAACTTTTTCCCTCGGTATTGGTGTTGTGCTACAGGGCGCGTCCTCGGGTTTCGGATATAGAGGAATAACCTGCACTGTTGCAGATTAACTACGAATACAAAATAACCAGTCGCGGACAACTAGCCTTAGTTACATAGAAATGTAACTAAATGAGTAAAATTTTCTACATCTAGGGTATCTCATAATTGGAGTGACCAATTACTTTCTTACTAGTTTACAGAACTTTTCAATAATTTGGAACGAATTTCTCTTTTTACGCTAGGAAAATTGTTTTTGCACAGTTTTTAAAATGTTGCTTCTGTGTTAAACTGTGTCGTTCTACATCTAGAGTATTTCACAATTGGCCTTAACGAACCAATTATACTTCCGCACTAGTCTTGTATTTTAAGCATAATGAATGAACAAATGGAATAAACAAAATGTTTTTAATAAAATACTGCAAAATATTTTCAAGCTCAACTAAAACAAATTTTATGTTTCTATTTCAAATGAGCACGGTTTCGCAGAAACTCACCTAAATAAATACAAACCTATAATTATAATCGAATCCTGATATTTGCAAAAAAGGAGAAAATTCCAGATTGTTCTAGAAATGTTTTTTCAAAAATTTAGCAAGATCATCACTGTACATCCGAATTGTAATCGAATCAAAGAAATTCGCTGACATTACTTTCAAAAATTTTGCGATACTTTCGTCAGCAAATAATTAAATGCGATCGAATTTCGATTGTTGCATGTTCAAAGTTTAGAAACAAAAACAAAACAAAAATAAAAACCCTCAAACAATTGCTGACTTGATATCAATGCGGATCACGAAAACAATTAGTTGAAATCACATGTAAATCAATGCAAATGGAAATTTTGTTTTTCTTATCAGTTAAAACACGACAGAAATATCAGAAATAAGTTGCTTATCACGGTTGAGGCAAAACGTGGTCGTTTCAATTAACTTTCCTTATTTTTCCATTAAAGTCTGATAATGTTAATATTAAATTTTCCAATCAATTCCAAATGCGTGAACGACTGAACGACGAACGTGCTTTTGTACAACATCAAGCAAATTTTCTCTCTACATGATGCGTCTTTAGAAATCGTCCGTTAATCTTAATTTTGTAATACAACATTGCAAGGACCTGGAATGTCTTTTATATGCTGAACAGGACTTTTCAGAAGCACGTTGGTCGACCAAGAGAACGGAAGTAACAATAGACTGTTCCATATTATGTAGATCAATTTTGATCAAATAAAGTCAAATTAAATTCGATTTGATTCCTGCAGGTATCCTGTTGATACAAATAGATGTCTCTCAAGACGAAGTCCCTTCATTTACCCTGTAATCCCCGATGTAATTCACTTCCCGGTCATCTACCTAAATTCGAAAAATTTAACCCTCATCTAGCTTATTTCTGGCCATTTCTTTGTTTCAGTTTTCTTTTGAACAATTGTTATACAAATTGGTAAGGATCTATTTAAATCTTGAAAAGTCTTCTAAGGAATCCGCATTTAGCCCTTTTCGTTATTGAACCCTTCTGGGATTAAGGATTAATCCACGAGCACTTGAGAAGGTCTTTAAGAAGAAAACAGAAAAATCTCAAAAGAACATTTAGATTTGGCTATAATTTTAATCCCAGTCACAAAATTAAGGTGAGTTCATTATATCAGACGGGAAAATCCATTCCCATTTGACAGAACTTCAAAGAAAGTCGACCGAAAAAGCTTCGAATGCAATTAAAGTCTAAAGTAATTATTTTTTGAAAAAAATGTACTTTTCTTTCTTGAATAGCAAATAACTTTGGTGCTTCCATAATGTAATTTATAGCTTTTTTGCATTATGTACACTGTACAGGGAACATAGTGCTCTAGAAGCGGAGCGAACGATGAAACAAGATTATCACCGTGTCTAGCAAAGAAACTCAATTTGGATTTTTATATGAATATATGGAGCAATAAATAAAAGCAGTTTCACAAAAACCTGTAATCGGTAATATTAGTGCTCAGGAAAGCAAGGAGTAGCTTGTCCCAGGAGCAACACACGGGGAAAACATGCTGGAACGGATAATGCAGATAAAATCAATAAAACTTTCAAACAATTTTAACTAGATAGAATATTTCAAGGGCGCATTTTAAATCATGTATACAATATACATTGATCCTCTAAGGAGAGGAATATTGCCCAGTATAGTGACGGCCCCCAGTGTACTGATGGTCATATTATCAAAACCAGAGTTGAGTAATCAAGATCAAGATTCCAATTCTGTCAAAGAAAAAGTTCTCCAGCAATCCAAAATTATTCAAATTTTATCAAAAATTTCTATTCAAATATTTTGACCACGGACAGTGAAGCTAAAATTTGAAATTCGAGCAAACTGTTTTTTTCAATGGTGCTTCAGTCCAGAATATATAATTATAGAACTTCATCAAGGATAATCAGTTTGCCTAAAGTGTAAGAATTTTGAACTGGACGGTGTTGCTCCATTGACCTAGACCGCGATGAGTATTGAAATCAGATTGAGGTTATGTTCTGCGGTTGAGGCACACACCAGAAACCCCCTGGCGTTAGTGAGGTACATAAAGTGAAATTGAATGCTGCAGCGTAGATTTTGCAGCTACTGTAAAACAGACGGGCACCATGTTGCCCCTTTTGAGATAGTAAAAAAAGCAAATAAATTACACAAAAAAAGAAATAAAATACCAGTCGGACATGATGCAACAAACAGTACTCTAAAAATAATTCATGACGCCGATGGCGGTGTAGACTTACCTCTGACATAATTTGCTTGAGCGTTGTCGGTTAATTACAAACTGTTGACTCTGCAGAAACCGCCTGCACAAGCGCACTTAATGTGCCGGAACGCCTATTTCAATTGGTTCCTCTTAGCGTGAGCAGCGACTATCGTGGTGGTCAGTGACACTAGTGAAGAAATCTTTCAGCTCTGGGACTATAATCTGAATAGCCTCTTGGGATGTAACTAAACTGATAACGTGGTTACGAATAATTTGATGTACATTATTATGACGAGACGAATAATAATTTAGGTCGATTCGATGATGCCTTTCAAAAGTTGTTACATAAGATCAGGAACTCTCCTCCAAGTCCACCACTTGTGCAGCTTTCAAGAATTTAGCAAATGTTGTCACTTGTCAGTTGTCAGTTGTTACTGATACCTGGCTTTGGGTAGATTCACTGGAGGACACCTGCAAACAATGAAAGTGGGAATAATTGTTTAATGGATAATAAAACAGTAATTGACGAGAATTGCTACAGTCTTTCAAATGACTGCCATTTGCATTTTAGTCCCGTGAAAGACATTCGAATTATGTTCAACAGATAAAAAAATGGAAGTGAAAATGAATTCTAGTTTGAAAATGAAAATATTCGTAATCACATACTTATTACTCAAAATATTTCGCATCTACTGTTCCGTGAAATCGCATGAAATAAAATTAAAAAGTGGACATACCAATGGATTTATATAGTGTAAAAAATTCGGAACGGTAAATTGGTTATTCCATTTCCAAAGCACAACCCTTCATTGTCAACGGTTAACATTGTAAAGTCCCAGGCCGCAACATAGTTACATGTTTGATTGACTTTGTTTTCCTGCAAACATCCGAGTTCACTGTTCGCTGACATCGGCCTCTATCTGATGTGCATTCATTAATTCAAACCAGGTGTAATCCATCTATATCAACTTAATGCCGTTGTAATTGACTGGAATACCTCAAGGTGTTCGATGATTTGCACAGGTTTGCTATTGCACAAGTGCGTTGGAGGCATGAATTCATTCCCATCGGGGATGCATTGTTATCTGGCATGGAAGTGTCCCGACATGGAATTGACATTATTCATCCAAAAATGGAGTTGGCCCAACATTGGGATATCTGAATAAATTCACAATCAAGATAAACGCTCAGAACTTTGTCCAAACTGAACGAACACTGTAGCTTTACATTACTGTCATGTCGTGTGCCTCCCCCCTTTTGCCCCACCGAATTTATCGTATGTCTTTCATTATTCAGAATCACCACGAGGGTCCGACGTTGAACAATGGCAAATCCTCGGAGCGATGGAGCACTATCCGTAAATGCTTTCTTTCGGGAATTGAATTTCAGATGCTATCGAATGCAGAACTAAAGCTGGAAGAGGGACGCTTTCGCTTTCACGGCAACACAAAGGAGCAAATTTCAAATTAGCCTCTGGCCATGTTTATTAGCAGCAGGCAATGCCCGTAAAAAATTATATACCTATATATATATTTTTTGTTTGGACAAATTCTAAAACGGTGGAGAGTTTGGTATTTTTCGTTTTGTTTTCTGTGTTTTTTTTTTATGTTTTGTCTTCTTGCCCCGGGGTTAAAGAATCGATCCACAAAGTAAGCGAATTAAATGCATTTTTTGCTTCACCAAGTGGAAAATGTTATTTTTACATTCACACCTTTGGGCGTGGGTTTCGCATTCGTCATTCAACGTCTGTCGCACTAGATCATCTTCATTTGTTAAATTAACTGCGGACTTGGGGATTTTCCAAATCTGGGATGCCTCCAACAACTCCTTTCATGGCTCAAGAGTACTACAACAGCCACCATGTCGGTTTCTTGGAATTCAAGTAATATGAATTTCTCATGTAGACAAATACGGGAGGCAAATAAAAGCAATCAGACAAGATGTGTCGTGGAACCGATCTGTTATGGGTTCACGCGGTCAAGAGCCGCCTACTCCCACGAGTCCCATCGACTCAGACGGTTGGGGTTCACCAACCGACCACCAAACGTCCAAATTGTTGTCGATGATCCCGCCGCAAATACAAGCCTAATATCCAATCTCCATACCCGGCGAATGGAAATCATCACGCGTCTTAGACTCCTGTAAATCTCGGATAATGTAAGACGGCACTAGACTCCTCGACTCACCCATTCGATGGGGACCATTCAGGAGGCGCAGGACCCCAGGCACTCAACTATTTATAGGCAGTGACTTTTTGGGTCGTCAATTCTCGTAGACTCTCGAATACCCTTCAGCCAAAGTTGACCAGCCCCAGCACTATTGTCTAGAATGTCCTTGAAGCATTCGCAAAAAACTTAGCAGGAGTACCTAGAATCAAACTTAATCAAGAATTCCCAAACGTCCTTGGCAATTCATTCTATGGTACACCAACAAATGACAACTTACATAGATAATATGTAATAGCGGGCGCAAAGGACGAATAGCATCAATTAAAGGGTAAGCGCACTAGTGTAAAGTCACTCCAAGATTTTGACAAAATCAAAAAAAAATTTTATTATGGCCGAGAAATATCTCTAAGTCCACGAATTTTGAAATCTAGCGCAGCGCCTCTTGGTAAGTTAGAAGCGTCTTCTCTGATAATTTTTTCTACTGCAAACTTTATACGCGTTTTTCTCAAAACCACATTTTTCAAACTGGACGTAATCATAAATCCAAGAAATCTTCGCCAATCGAGTTGAAAATTTTTACTGCAGACTCAAAATTTTATTTTCTAAACTCTAAGCCACTATGAAAGATTTTTAAATTATATTTCATACTTCTTTTCTTATAAATGACTAGCCGGTCTACCCGGTTTCACCCGGTCGGTTGGTGGAATGATTGTTATTAATTATCGTGCCATTGATTCATCATCGTTTTACATTCTTATTGTTGTTCGCCTCTTTATCTATATTCATTGCTTCTTCTGTGCATGAAAACAGGACAAACCTTTCGTATTATAACAACAATATGAAGTATAATGAAGTATAATGTAATTAGGTATAATGTAATACGAAGAAAAAATTTTAAAACAAATTAGTTACTTATTATTTAACTTCACATTTTTACAGAACTTAGTTGATATAAGTAGACAGCCTGAATTTTCTATTTTGTGTAATAATTTAATTTAATTATTGGTCTACCAAATTTCACCCACGATGCCAAAGTGAATAAATATTCAGAGGACTTCCTTATAAACAATGTTTTTTGTTTTTTTATTGGGCGGCACTAATATTACCAGCCTCGTGGGCGGACTTACTCGTGAGCAAGCAACATAAAACTGACTGTGGGAGAAACAATCTTCCCTTAAATCTACACCGGCATATTTTAAAGTTTGACCCTGAGACTTGTTAATCGTCAAGGCGAAACAAACTTTGATGGGAAATTGTAGTCTCTTAAAATTAAAGGAGTGGTCATTAGGTATTAAGGGAATACGTGGCACGACAGGAACGACAGTTTGAGGGACATATTCCCCGTCAACAAATAAAATTTCCTCAACCATTTTCTTACTGATTAGCACCAAGTCACTCACGCAAAGGATGCCAAATACGCGGCTGTCGCCCACTTTACCCCTAGTTATTAGGCAGACACCACAGTCACAGATATATCATTCCACCATGCACGCAGTTATGTTCGCCCGTTCGCCGTCAGCCGTGTGCATGCCGCTAGCCCGCATCTTCTCAGTGAGGGATCGTTCTCGCCTACGAAGATCCTCACAAAGAAGAGACGTGGAAAAGAATTTCTGTGACGTCATGTTAAAGGAATTTCCGTTATTCACCCCTTTAGGGGCGGAATTTCGAAAAATCCTTTCTTAGCGGATATCTAAGTCATTAAAGGAATGCACTGTAAAATTTTCAGCTCTTTAGGTCCAGCGGTTTGGCCTGTGCGTTGTCTGTCAGTCACGCACGGTTCTTACTGTTTTATAGGTAAAGATTTTTTAGCGATTCTTTCATGAAATTTCGAATATTTTTTCAAACAGGCGCCACTTTTGCAAATAAAGCCGGAGGTACACGATACGGAAAACGTCATATTTTTAAGGAAATATCTTTGTGGATGTCACTTTTGACACATCGAGTCACACGATAAGCAAAAATGAGTTTGCAACCTGTATTTTGCAATTCACAGATTACCGCGACGCCGTGCCGCCCGTAAGAGCAGTAATTTCAAAACTGTGTTCATAAAGTTTTGTATGGTGTGACTCGGGAAATTTGTACCCCGCAAATTGCTTGGATGTGCCGAAAATATTCCGAAATTTTTGGGATATTTATAAGCGATACACCATATTGCTTATCGTCGAGTCACACGATATGAAATACGGCGTATCGCTTATAAATACGACGTTTTCCGTATCGTGTACCTCCGGCTTAAGAATATATTGAAAAATCCTAAGTATTTCTCTATAGCTGTTCTCATCTACAATCAAAAACTTTTTGGTTTTTTATCCTAAATTAAAAATTGTGGAAGCTGCTCTTACGCCCGTATGGCATAAAAAAATAATACGTCATCGCAGAAATGCAGTAGAGACGCCATTTTGAATTTGATCATCATTCATAAAATTTTTTATTAAAATTTATTAGTTGTATAAAGTATAGTAAGGATCTGCTTACAGAATTTTGATTGATTCCATAGTTTTGCTTAAAAAACATCCTTACCCCTTAGTCCCCTTAATTCCCATGGAGACAAGATTCGAAGTCGCTGCAACTGCTGTAAACCACTCTAACTTTATACGTTGCCAGACTGAACTACTGAAATGGCTTCATTCAACACTGCAAACCGTGTCCCATGATAAGTTAGCCCCATTAACTCGAGCACTGCATTATCCTTCGCCCACATGGTTTTCTTGCAGACCTCAAAATTGCATTACAAGTTTTCTAACATCAAATTCAACTACCCAAAAACTTTTCATTAGTTTTATCTATAAAATAAAATAATAATGTCTGTCATGTTACTTATATTGTACAACGAAACGGCTTACATGTTTTCGAGTTGTCCTGTTTCTTTCCTACAGTATAAAAATTCAATTTGAGTAAAACTGTGACGTCAAAAACATTTGTCGGCAGTATTTACATTTTTAGACAAAATGTTTATCAGGTAAACGAAATTAAATGGTTTCTTCGGTCATAGCGGTTTTGTTTTTTGTTGTTGTTGGAAAAGTATGATTACCATTAACGTGTAACGAGAACAGAAAATTCTGATGTAGAAGTTTATTTTAGACAGCTGAATTTCAACATTAAGAGATTTAGAAATTTAAATTCAAGTCATTGTTTTGAAGTTAATTATGTATTCGATTTATAATCGAAACAAGCATTAATGATAGAAATTTGCGTGAATTTATTACATTTCAGTTCGCATTTGTACAGAATGATACTGTCAGGTGTACTAGACATAAGACATTCTTGTCGTTTTGACCTTCAACCTGGCTGACTTAAATCGATTTGTTGTCATTTAATGGAGATAATAAACATGTTAATTTCACAGTTGCAATATTGTTAACATCGTCACTGGCTTCGAAATGTGCTACACCAAAGCAAGAAGTTTCTTGTTTCTTAAAGTGATTTCTTCCAAAGTCGCTATCAATAAATTACCATTTCCATCTGATCCAATTTCCTACCGGTGGATTACGTCTCAAATACCCTTCAAGATTAGATCTTCATCGAGGGCGAAAATCTGTTGTTTTCTTTACTCTCGTGTTACATGTTATTTGTTGATTTGTTGCACGCGTGACTCAATGCGTCATTCGATAGAAATAAAAAAAGAAAAGAAACACGGAAGCCACCTTCTCGCCTGGATTGCTGCGAATCTTTTCTTATTCACCCACGGATCTCAGCTCGGCTGCCCATTTTCTTTCCCAAGCACAAATAAAATTGCCGGAAGTGGAAATTAAGACGCGAGCAGATGCAAATCAGTTTTATCCTTTCTTTGATTCGCTAACGCAGTACTTTTGACTTTTGAGTCTGGCGACCGGATGGTCGAGATTTTAAGCGGGTTGCCAGAGTACTACGGTGTACGGGGGGAGTCGGGGAGGACTGTCGGAAGATCCCGGAGATGGGAATTAGAAAAGCCGCGTGTAGCGAACAATGTAATTCGAATGTGTCGCGCCGGGCGGCGGATTTATTCGCGACACGCGTACGATACCGCGTCCATTTACGGCCAATGAATAATAAGAACCAGCAGTGGACCGGCAAGTCGCCCGCCACCGCCCACCGCAGGGAACCTTGGTCGCTTCTCTTGTTGCTCATTCTTGTCATCCTAATGCTCTCTAGACAATTAGATCACATTTCTTGGTAGATTAATTTTCAGTTCTGGGATGCAGTTCTCGTTTCCAGCACATTGCCGAAGAATCCGACGCGGCGGAGCGGAAGGACTAAGTCCGTCGGGAGTTTAATTAAAAATATAAATTAAATCATTGACAGGCATTTTCCCCACAAATAAAAGAAAACAAAACTCAAATGTCTGCTTTTATAAATACAAATTGTTGTTTTTTCTTTAGTTTTGATTAATTACCCAAAATCACTGTATTCCGGCGGGCATCAAGGACAATTCCGACCGCACGAAATTTGCAATCAGAAAGCAATCGTAAACACGAAGGATGCGCAATTTCAAATTGCAAATTTTATGTTCATACTATTGGAATATACATGACGCTATTAAATTTCAAAGGACTGTAGAGGATCTCGCTTGAGAAAGGAGATATAAATACAATTAGATTGACAATGTTTTCTGTAATTTTTCTTTTTCCATCAACATCGATGAAGAAATTAAACGTTACAAGAACTTAAAAGAATGAGTGCAATTGATGCACTTTTAAATAATTACACAATGCGCATCGAATAATTGCAGGCAATTAAGGTAATTTCATATTTTTCGAAAGAAGTAATTAAAGTTCGACGATTCAAATTAAACATTATTTTATTGCTGAAATATTTCATGCAATCAACTCAAATAACACTTTCAATTTTCTTTGGAAATAAAACGCAAGGAAAACCTCAAATTACCCTTATTGACACTTCCCAAATCAATCAAAGTCCTCTTCCCTTCTCTCTTGCGTATTTTCTCCAGACCATCAAAACCGAAGAAAGGAAATATATCAAGTGAGTTTTATGTAAAATATTCCACGGAGTCCTGGAAGTGTTACCTAACTTCCTTACAACATCTATACTTTGTGTTGAAAGAGCTGCAGACCGAAGACAATTGCCGAGATGATTTACCATTGATTGGATTCTTGATATGGTGGTTGAGGCTCCACGTCGAGGCCACATTTCCCCCATCTCTGCCACTCTTCCTACTCAAATATCTATCAAAGGAACTAATAAAACATCAAATCTTCACCCCAAAGAACACATTAACATGAAAGTGAATGTATCTTTCGTAGAAAATCGGAAGTTTTTGATTTCGTATCCTGTCAATAATCTCCAGGATACTATTGCAAGTTCGCTCACCCGAAAATCTGGTGAACGACACAAAAATTAAGAAGAAGTGAAAAGCCTCATCAATTAGGCTCTGGGCGAGGAGGAAGCGGGCGTCCTTTATCACTCAAGGATGATAGCACACACATAGTGAAATAATTCCGCAGACATTGTGGCGACACAAAAGGGATTTTCTTTTATTTTTTATTTTTATTTTTTTATAGTAGGGAAACAAGTTTATGAAGAGAAAGAACTTAGTGGTGAATGAACCTTTACAGGACTTTCTAGCCACAAGGGTGTATGGTGCGGTCACTTAGTTTCCTCAGCTTAAGCGGGCTGTGCTGGAACTGGTCCTCAAAATACTGTCGCATGTTCTCATGTTTTTAAGGATACATATGCCATCGAAATGCACGAAACGGTGTCCTCAAGGGAGCATTTGCGCTCTCCACCGCCAGCAATTGCGTGAATATAAAGTTTGTCTGGGAACTTGTCGCGGTTCAAATCTGTACGCAGAAAAATCCGACGCAGTAGAGTCCTTGCAATCACAAACCTTTGAGTCATTGTTCTCGACCAAATTCCGGCGCTAACCGCCAATTTTGAAAATTACTTGAGAGACAGTTATTTTGCATCAATGCCCAACATCATCAGTAAATATTAGGTAAGGACAATCAGATGATGAACTCCTTTGAGTGGAGGTTCAACTGTAGCAACGGACAATAAAAACACCAGAGATTTGCGTAAACGTTTGCTTCCAATTTAAAACATTCCAATAATATTTGGTGAGAAAACGTGAAACGGACGTCGGACGGCAGATACTATCGTTGACAGAGGAACGTTGGATATCGTCCCCATTACTATTGTTCGTAACGGATGAAGTACGAGGAATATCCTTCATTCTGATAGCCAACAGAAATTGCATGGCAGACCTTGCGGTCTGGTAGTGGCTGTTGCCAGGACATGACAAGGACATGCGACAATGAATAGCTTGCCTCAAAATTTAGCCGCACATGTTGCTTTAATTTCTGCACTCAACCAACACAACTGAGTATTGGACATTCGCAGTTTTCCGATGTCCTTGCAATTTGCTAGATCGTTCTTTATTGCTTGAAACATACTCCTCGAAATTTAACCAAGTCAACTGTTTGCTATCACCGCAATAACTATTTATATCATCCGTGTCGAAAGCAGAGAACTTTGAATGCAATTTATTAAGTATCCTGTTCTTGTTCCAAGAGCTTCCTTTAACCAATTCTGCAGAATGCCAAACAAACAAGTACATTAACCACAAACTGCTGTAGATTTTGGAGCAAGTGAAAAATCTTTGTAAGTACTTCAATTTTTATCTTTTGAAAATTTCCACGAATTTTCTTTACATGGATTTTTATGGAGATGTGAAAAAAAAATTAATCAACGAATATATTCCAACGTTTTTAGCATAATGTATAAGTTATTCATAATCCATAATGTAATAGTTCAATAAATTCCAGAAATAAAAACTTAAGGGAAAGGAGAATAAATTTTTGATAAGACTCGATTAACTTTTCCCATCTGTGAGAATTATTTTAAAAATTCTTTTTAGACTTTACGACAATATGCAATTGAAATTTTTCCGCTATTTTTGTCAAAATGTACACTTTTGTGTCATGTACATAATCCAAGAAAAATAATAAATAAATTCCTGACCTTTCAGCAGAGTAATGTGAAAGTTTGATCAGACAAGAACATTTTCCAGGTAATATAAAATATTTTTCTTCAACATTTCAAAACATGTTCAAATTGCAAATGGTTCCACAAATATTTCATAACTAAATGTAAAAATTGTGTTTTCATAAAATTTACTTCAGAAGTGTTTGCACAAGAAACCGAGACTAAATTCATAACACTCTTATCTCAATGTTTCTATTTGTGCTTTTAGTTGTTCTTTTATTTTGCTGTCATAAATTTTAATAGAAATAAGATTAACACTAATCCAAAATAATTTATAAAATATCCATTAAAAGTTCTCCTCAAACCCGGAAATATTATTATGTTTTTCCTAAAGTACTAAAAAACATATTTTAAATTGGATATAAACCCATTATTTATTGTAAAAGACATTTTTTTCCAAATCCATTAATTCAGATATTTTCCATTTTAAATTCAATGTCCAAAATCAGAAAAATTACATGCACAAACATGGGAAAGCAACAATTGCTTTGTTTGGATATGCTTTTATCTGCATTTAACATCTACGGACCTCATTTGGCAATGAATAATTGAATAGCCACGCCGATTTAACAAAATAACTTTGGTAATTACTTTGTCTTATTTGATCGACAAATCAAGTTCCAATTTGCACTAAAATATTGAGAATTGAACGGAAGTAAGTTGTATTTTGTGACTTTTTTTTAAAACACAACTCAATTTTTTTCAAAATATTAGTTTAAAAAGCAAGTAGCACAGGTTTAATTAATGTTTATTCAATAATTTATAAAAAGGAATCTGTGACGACTAAACAGTATAAACAGTGTAATTAGGTACAATCAAAGACAATTATAATCTATCCTAGTTTTTATTATAAAACATAATATGTAAATTAATTTTTTGACATAATCAACGGAAGTCAGTTGACAACTTTTGCTGCAGCTACAAATCGACATACAAAATCAATATTAATTTAAAAATTTAAGTTAATGACGAACAATAAATGAACGTTAAGAGGTGATTTTAGTGTCTCAAAGAAGTTTTTTTCTGATTTTATATAAACAATTCCATCAATCAACGTTTTCCTACTTCGTTGTGAATATGAAACTTTTTTAAAGTGCTCTAATTAAGTAATGTGACTGCAGCTTGCAAACATGACAAGTCAATTTGATCTGTCTCAGGCGACACGAAAAAAAAACTACATAACAAATCATCAGGAAATCTGAAAGTTTTCACGACTTACCAAGGATTTTTAGAAACGCCTGGATAGAGTTTCACCGCGATCCAGTTCTGTAATCTCGAGAAGATAACTGTCCAGACGCTACAACGACTTATTATGATATGATCTTTGCTGACCTCTGATCGCAGTCGAGGGGGTGATGAGATAGACACGATCACCAGCAGCAGTCCGGGACGCACAAACATCAGCTGATCTAACAGCAGCACTGTTAGCCTCGATAATTATATCAACTGAATGTCTACAGGGTTTGCAGCGTTATCAACCGCCAGAGAGCAAAAAATGAAAAAATTCGATGACTAGATTTTGGTTGATTTTAGTGAGAGATATTTTCACTTAACTTTTCACTTAACATTTCACTTAACTTTTCACTTTTAACTACTTCCACGGCTGGAGTCGCGCGGTTAACATTACGGGCACTTTCCAGCCGCCTCGATTGTGTTGCACTTACCTTTCGCGCACCCCGCTAATTGCACTTCGAATCTACTAAAAGCGTTCTTGTTTCCAGTTTTCACGTGCTGGACAAAGCTCTCGAACAAAATATAATACAGGAGTTATAACAATTTCAGACTGTTCGTCTCGAGGGAGCCAGAGAAGGTGGGCGACTCGCGATTTTGACAGCGGTGGAGCTACGAACGACAGCTCCAGTCTCGCGGAATTCGTCAATGATGTTTTTTCCTTCCAATTCGATTACCACATTTAGCGGCAGAATTCCTCGGACTCCGCTGAAAAGTTGTCACAGTTCACTTAACGACTGTTTACAAATACAGGTACGGACGCGACTCCGTCAGCGAAGCGCTACGATCGCGCCAACCACTCGCAGCAAGAAGGAGACAACTAGCCGAGCACCCGCGAAGTGGGTTGTGAGCGACTAACGAGAGACTCACTGCTTGGGAAATAAGATCTCGATCAGTGCTGGCAAGATGGACCAGAATTACTTAAGTTTGAGACAATTCGAATAATGAGAAGTCGGGAAGTGCGAACATCATCCGGTGAATGCCGAACGGTTGGGCGGGGGCGCACTGCACTGACGCTGCAGGGCAAAGCGATCGGCCTGAAATGACCGTATATCGATTGAGCTCCACTTCAGCAGGAGCCGAGGATCGTCGATCGAGCGATCGGTGTGGGGCCTCCGAAATTTTGATGCGCGATCGCAACAAACCACGTTTCGGGGACCGCTTTCGGCCGCCCTCGGACTGCGCAGAAATCGCCTTTGGGCCGCCAGCGGACACACCAGGATCGCAGAGGCCTCAGCCAGCAGACGATCGCGGCTAAAAATAAAGCTCCAATGTGTCCGGGAACAATGGGATTCGACGAGGTCATCGCCTATGCTTGGTGCCTTTTCACTTTGGGAGCTCATTTCGCAATTTATGCAAATCGCTGCGTATGGAAGAAGACCTCATCGGCGCGGATCGCGGGCGGACTGCTGCACACACGTGAGAGCCTTCGCGAAAAAAAACTGCGCTTCTAGTGCACTTCAGTCCAGAACCGCGGCATGCCGTGCAAATTAAGGTGAAGCCGATAATTTGCAAATTGATTATTTTCTTCTAGGCTGCGAACTGAATTCGCACAACACCGTCAACGTCTAAATGCTTTTGTGTACACCTATTCTAAGCCGTTGATCGCACAGAGATTGTTTATATGTAAATAACAAATTAATGCACAAATCATTCATGGAAGTGCAGAGTTTGAATACTGCAGAAGAAAGTGCTCGATGGGAAAAGAAAGTGTTCCCATTTGTCCTTTCTAAATCTTCGGGATTCCGAAACTGAAGAGTTGCTCTAAATTAACGAACCAAACGAAATAAATTACTGAAGTTTTTAAATTGTTACGTAAACTGATTTCTTCATATGGGAATGCACTAAACAACAATGATTTCTTCGTTCAATAAAAAAAAATAAATTTTGAAAATCGATTGCTTCATCAAATTGAGTAAATCCTTTTTATGGGGAAAGAATATTTTTCAATACATGAAATGATGAGGGATGTTTCCAAAATTCTAAGAATTCGCCACTTTTTGGTTTTGTTTTTATTGAATAACATTGTCACACTTAAATAATTCCATTGAAAATATTTAGCACATAAGGAGAAAATATTTTGTTACCTTATTTATGGTAAGTTCTGGAATCGAAGGATTTTTTTAAAATTTTATTACCCGATGTGGTAAACAGGTGCATATGGCAGTATTTTCCAGCAGAATGTATGTAAACTATCCCTAGATATGCATTATGCGGTTTCGTGGCAGGTAAAGAATGTTGCAACAAGTGTGTAAAGGGGGAACAGGTGTCTGCTGATAACGGTAGCTGTAATGTTTGAGTAATTAAATTCAAAATCTCCTTCTGCTTCTCCAAGGATCTCATAAGGAAATTCAACGTGTTTGATTTTTCTTTTGTTTCCCTTAATTAACAATGATCATTAATGAATAAACAAAAACAATACAATTTTGAAAGGAATAAATTATGGTTTTTATTTAAAAAATGCAATTTGAACTCAACAACTCTGTAAAAAATGGATGAATAAATTGTTTGAAAAATACGATTACAAAATGGCGGCGTTATAATAACATCACTGAAGCCCCAGATTTTAGGAGGTAGCAATAAAATCTCAGCCTTGAACAAAAAAGAAGAAGACTGACATTCATTTAAACACCAATAGATAGCATTATTGTTGAAAAAATGGCGAGTTTAAATGCTAGAATACTATTTTTAATTTAATTTTGTCCAATATTTGGATTGTAAACATTAAATAGTTTAGTGAATGGTTGAATTTTTATAACTGGAGGTGCAGTAAAATCCAAAAATATTAACTTTACTTTGTGTCGAAATGTGAAAATGTTGGAAATAGTTTGAAAAAAGTATTTTGATAAAAATGCATACAGTGTTTTTGTTAAAATTAAGTCGTATTTGAGTTTTGAGGCAGAAAACAGACTAAAATCCAAAAAAACGATGTTTTAAGACGAAAAATCTGAGCTCCTCTTAAATAGAGAAGTTGTTTTAATTATGAATTAATTTTTCAATATAATGTATTTTACTAAGTTTATTTAGAGAAATATGTGTTCATTAATTCTATATAAATACCGCAAGAAATTGGCTGAATAATTTTCCCCCAATCCCAAAAGAACTGACTCCAAGGATAACGCTTTTAGTGTTTCATTTTTTCGCATTCGTATAAACATGAAAAATTAGTTTTTCTTCTAAACACAATAACTCAATAAATTCGTTGAATTTTTAAATACAATCAATTATTTTCCATCCTAATTGGTCAAAATATTACGGAATATTGTTCATAGACATAGGTGCATATATGTACATACATTTTCAAAATAGAATAACATATTTCAGTTAAACATTATTGTTTAATTTTATATACTTTACTCTGTGGTTACAAATGTAAGAAAACGACATACTTTTCTCACTTAAACTATTATTAACTCATTTTTTTCAACAACTAAACTAATAGCACTTTCAAAGCCAACGCCTCAACAATCTTTGAAAAATGATTTGTTATCTCATCACTTTACACACACCTTCCATTTTTCATTTGAAACTAAAAGGATTGAAATATTTTATGAAGAAAGCAAATAAAGTTTATTTACTTAAAATTTACTACTTTTCGTAAGCAATGTATTTCGTGATTTGGAACATCTTATCAGCGAAAGTTTCTAAAAATATTAGATTATGATTAAATTCGCTTACATAATACTATGAAGTAACATAGTTAATATTTTAAATTTTTTATCGACACATTTCGAAATTAGGAACAGTCCATCAGAAATTGTTCTAAAACAATTTGCCGTATAAGAGCGAACATTTTGAAGGAAAAAATCAGCCCACATATTTCGCAAATATTATTACAATATTATTTTTTTTAGATTATTAAAAAAGGTCAAGATATTACACTTATTTGAAAATCGAGTTTATAAAGAATTTGAATTTCAATAATCAAATTCTCAATCGTTTAAATTTGAAATACGTATCATAAAAACAATTACGTTTACCAGCAAAAACGAAGGAATTTTGTGAGAATTCAAATTAAATTTGAATTCAAGAAAAACATTTCATATTTCAATACTGGCAAAACAGTTTAAATAATCATAACACAATTTACAGAGTTGTTTCGATTTCGTTATTCGAAAATTTGTAGGTATGTATCTTAAGTAAAAATGCAAAAAATTTAAGGTACTTTCACAAAGTTTTCATTGTTTTTAATTGAGTTTTTGGGAAATTTCCGAAAGTATTATTTCTGTCTTAAGTTTACGATTGAATTATTTCATTTGCCCGTTTCAAGTGCTCTGAAAAAATACCCAATGAAAATAAATTGGGCTTGTAAGGTGGTTTTTCCGCCCTTCGTCCAAATGAAATTTTACCAATTATTTAAACAGAGACGGACAGAAAGAAATACAGTCGCAGCTGATAATTTTCAAAAATTCATAGGTATAATGCAAACGAGCAATAAAATAATAGTTTTAAGGTTTGGATTATTTTTCGCAAGTACAAACGACATCACCAAATTCTCGGAAAGGGCAAATCAAGTTGTAAACTTTCCCACGACTTCTGTTTGGGTCGCAATGTCCTCGAAGGACACACAAGAACTCTTATCTGCAATCTGCCTCCGATAAAATTCCATCGCTTGAAGAGTGCAAGAAACTTACTAAGCGAAAAAACCCCAAATAAAATTTGATTGGAACATAATGATGTAAGAACATTGCGAAAAATGCAAAAGCGTTTCCGGCATCTGGACGCGATCGTGAAGGTCAATCACATGCAATATTTGGTGAGTTTCAATTATTAGTTTCATCAGAAAGGGTTAGCAGCAGTCGGCCCACCACTTGGACCGTGAAGTCTTTCGAATGTTTCCAAACTTTTCGTAAAACCAAACTACCACGAGACACAATGGACAACAAATCACTTTATTTACGATCTTTGTCTGATTGTAGTATTGAGAAAGCAAAACGCTCGTGGCTACGCCGTGGTCGCTGTTGTGCGACAGGTCACGCCGGAAGGCGGTGAAGAGTTCCTCACCTAGAGCCACGAGTAAATGTTTGCAATCAGGTAAACAGTCGAAAATATCATCGCACTGGAAGAATCCGGGTTTTGTTTACTTGACCTCATCCGAACTGCTCCACCGCCACCGGCGGAGCTCCCCAGCGGTGACCGCAGTTCAGCCATGAGCCAAGACCGGAGAGTGGCGATGATTTCTGGCCGTAGGGCCGTTTTGCAAAACCGCCAAATTTGAGGTCGCTCGTGCTGGTGTTTTATTGGGGAATTGATGGGGACAAAAGACATTTGAGCTTACCTTACGACTAAATTCCTACCTTTCTGCTGTGTTCAGTCCGTTGCACAAATTCAAATCTTTCTAGCCACAGCACTAAACAGTTTGGTTCCCGCGTTGCCACCGAAACAGCAGTGCGATGGGGACTCTGGCACACAGTCCGGAGAAATGAATGCCTCACATTCACTGCACTACCTTCGGACGCCACCGTCCGGAGGCAATATTGTCCAACTAACTTTTCACAAATCTTCTTGAATTAAATCACCACTAACTGGAATCGTACTAATAGACAAACTCGCATCAGTTAGGCTCCACGGAAGACGAGGTGATGTCCTTGCAACCGTCCAAATCAGAGCACTACATGGAATTGACTGATCCAGCGGCAATCGCCTCAACAGCAGCAGTAGCAGCAGCCAAGGATTTGGAGTCAGACGGTGGAGCTTTTCAGCGGGGAGGTTCCCGTGCAGTTGGGGCGCATGATCGTTATATCGCCTGTTGCTATGCAACGCTGTAAAATAACAACTGTGTTGAGAGAGCTAGTGTCTTCGGTTCCGTCTTGCGGTGTCTTCAAAACAGTTGTGGACGTTCATTTGAATTGGACCTTGTTAACGTATGTTGCAGCGATTCCTGCCGCAGAATAGTGATGGTCATTATAATTCCCTGTAGTTGTTTTTCTGGAATTAAAATTATATTTTTTTGCTTCCTTCTAATCGCTTTACTCAAGAGTATAACGGAAACATACATTTTTCATAAATCTGCATTCAGCATCTTATATTGTCTTATTTTCAATAAAATGCATCCTTTTAAGTATTATATGATAGTGAAAAATGCATATTCCTGCTGCCAGGTTATAACATTATATATTTTTCATTGTTTTCTAATCGTAACTGTCTTCTTTATGTATAAAATATTAATAGCCGCCGTGATAAAAACCAAGACTACAAATTGGAGTTCTTTTACGGAAGTTAATCACAAAACTTTAAAGTTAATCGAAAATTTAAGTTTAGCAACAATTCAGTGATAATTTTTCTTTAAAGTTTTCTACGTAAAAGTAAAATTCTTGGCAAGTTGATTTTAAATAATAATTTTAAAAAAAAGTAAATGCAAGATATAAATAAAAATTCTATTCTATGCTTTTGTCAAAAATTCCTTAAAATTTAAGCAATAATAATGAAAACTGCACACTGAAACAAGGAAGAAACAAAAATGAATATTTATCTCACATAATTTTCACGAAAATTGAGTTTTTGATTACAGTAAAAAAATCCTTCCTTTCATCGTGTGCAATTTTGCTGCTGGACGTTAACAAGGAACTTGAATCAGTATTTCCTGGCTTTTATGCATAAGTGCTTGCGATTAGATTGCTATGGACTATGGACGGTTGGGGACGCCATAGGCCATTGTGTAGTTTTAGTGTTGGTGCCAAGAGTTTTTCGTTTTTTACCTGCATTCAATTGAATGAGATGCTCACATTTGTTCAGTTTTCTTTAATGAAATTTTAAGGAATTTTATTAATTGTTGATGGCGTTGCATTCGAGTCTTCGAGAACTAAGGAAGGGATGTCGTTCCTTAAAAATATTTTGCAATTCAACAAAACATCTGGTTGCAATAAAAATTTATTAGAATAGGTACCGCATACTATTTCAGTTCCTTGCCGTAAAAAATAGTTCTCTTTGGTTACAGTGCCTACCACAAGGTTGGTTAACTAAAACAGATTATTATTATTAGAATCGTTTTAGTTTTATCCCCAGTTAACTACAATACAACAATATAATATCTTCTTTCATTTTACTTAGCTCGAAATTCTCGTGTATAATCAAAATTGTTTCAATTTTTACTACAATCAATAAACATTGCTTTCTTCATCATCTTTCATGTCTCTCTCAAGTCACGAGTCCTTTTTTTAAATGAAATCTAAAGGGATTTTAGTGTTTGTGCCTTCTAATTTTAATATTTATAATTTTAATGTTTATAAATCTGTATGCCTAAGAAAAATGCTTTCCTTTGTTGGACTAGAAACAAAATAACAATTTATTAACGTGTGTAAAATAGTCAATGAATGCTCAAAAGAGGGGTCTAGGCGGAAAATCTTTGAGCGCAAGAACTGGCTTCAGAAATTTGTTTGAACAATAGTTAGGAGGTAAGCATACTAAAAGTCCCCGGTCCAAGGACCTGAAATAGGGGGAGGGGGGCCTATGAAGGTATCGTTTTTTGGTTTTTCGCTAATAACTCTAAAACAATTATAAATAATAATTTAACTTTAAACAAACTCTTCCCTCCTCATGGTCAGTGTGATTCAACGCAGTCACTCAATTGTCTACAGAACCTTTTCGGGGATTTCCCGAAAAAAGGAATTTAGAAAATGAAAGAGATGGCAACAGTTTAAATTATAGTATGAATATTTGAACGAGTTTAGAATCAAATTTCCGAGGATCTATTTTTCGGAGTTGAAATTTACGAGTGCATATTGTACTTATTTGAGTTACATACACGTTTTGTTTATTATTAAGACATTTCAAAAATAAACTTGAAAGTACAATAGAACTCCAATATTCGTCTTTTTTAAAATTCGTTCTTTTTTGTTGAAATTAGTGATTGATATTCATCCGAAAAGTCAATGTTCGTCCCTCTCCCGACGTGACTCTTGTCATGGCACTAGAAAACGTCGCCTGTTTCCTGAAGGTGAATCCTCTTGAAACAATAAACAAATCCGTCGAAAATATTAAAAGCTTTTCTCAGTGTGAGCTTAAGCTTACACCTAGGCTTAAATGGTTTTTGCTCAACTATTAAACTTAAGCCTATGTATGAGTTTGATTATGAGCTTAAATAAGAAAAGGAACAAAAACGATATTTAAGTTTTCATAACTTTGAATTTTTTGTTTGTTTATATAATAACATATAATTTTGATTCAAATACGGTTTATCGAAGAAGTAAAAAATGTAAAATTAACCGGGGTGAACTATGGAATTCTGTTATAACTTTCACATTTACCAATATATTTTTATGAGTAAATAATATAATTAATCGTCGCAGTGCCTGATTGAGTAAATTTTAGTTTCGCACTACTCGAAATGGCAAGAAGTGTAAATTTAATTTTGAACTCACTGGTTGAATTCATCTTTAAACAATGTTTCGTTTATACATTTCTCAATGCTAAACTCTTAATCACTATATGTATAGCGAAATAAAAATTTCTAGCATGTAAAAATAAAATGGTAAGTATTTACTATTTAGTCATTAGTACCTGATCCTATTGTTTTATAATAATTACTACCGTCTATAATAAATATGGCAATGCTGGTAATATTATTTGTAGTTGAGGAATAGGCGCGAGTCGGAACTGAGAATTGATTGAACCATTTTCAGTTACATAATTCCCTTCCTTCCGGAACGGATTAATAATTAATATCGGAGTTCCACGGTAATTTGTATCTCAAAGAAATTAGTCCTATAAATCCACATCCCCCAATCAACAAATAACTGACTTTTGACTCCGGCCCGAGTCCCAACTAAGCTTTTTTGCATTTAACTTCGATCCCCAATTGCATTTATTTATAGATTCCAGACTTAAAGAATTTATCCAATGTAATTCTTACAACAAGGAAAATAAAAAAATAGAAAGGAAAAAAGGGAATAAGGGATGAGCAACATTTATTTTTCTATTATATTTTTAAGACCCAAGAAAAGCTAATAATATTTTTTGTATTTGACTAAAAAAGAATCAATTTTTTTATATGTTATGGTTAGTATTATCTGCCGCCTCCGCATTCTCGGTTTATTATAATTTTCGATTATTTTGACAATATTTGGATATTTTTGTTAAATGTTTTATTATTGTATCGGAATAGCCTTATTTTTTCTGAATTCAGGACTTAGAAATTTCACCCAAATTCCTACCCCAACCCCACATCACTGGTATGAAACGGTAAACACGGACATCTGATTCCATACCATACGCCCAGTCGCCCACACGGTCTTACAAAGATGAATTGTTTTCAAGCTTATTTATTAAGGAATACAAAACTTTGCTAATTAAAATATTACAAAGAATACTTCCACAATTCAAACGGCCACAATCAACCGAACACGATCAACTCATATTATCAATTCTGCGAATTAATGCCAAGAGGAGAAACAAAATTGCAATTAGCATTTTCTCCGACATTCGTCAATAGATTTGCGACAAGATTCGTTAATCAGTGCTTTATCAAGCCTGGTGGAAATCGTTAAGCTACCTCAGGTGCCACTGGCAATGAAATCCAAGCAGTCAACAAATCCGTGCTGTGTACTTGTTGCTCAAATCCAAAAATTCAATCATGTGTAAAAATTAGGATCTAATGTTCTCTAAAAACAAACACTGGAAACATAAAGCAGGACGCACACTAGTGAACCATTGCACCAGCACCAGAGTGCCTCTGGTTGCAAGAACCACGGTGTACGTTTTGCTTAACATGAAAACATATGAAGAACCGCACACTACACACCTCATGGTGCTTGCACCGTGCACCATTGTGATTGCACCATGTTTGGTGTGCTCGAAAAAGCAAACCGTGGTGCATGGTTTATGAGAATGCATGATGAGGAAACATTTTTATGAAAAATAAAAAACAACTGCGGAGCAAAATTCTCTCGGAGGGTTCTGTAGTGTGCGGCAGACAACATTCGAGCATGGTTTACATAGTACAAGAGTTCGCCATGGTGCTGGTGCAATGGTTCACTAGTGTGCTTCCTGCTTAAGAAGTATTTTCGCATTTGTCATTGCGGAATTTCCGTTTCTATGACACGAAACCGAACTGTCCTGCAGTTCCGTGCGTTGCTAGGCGACGCGAAACGCTAACAATAAAAATGTCACTTTGAATTTAGAAAAAGTCGAGATGTCTTTTAAGGACGTGCGAGGTAATTTCTAATTAACACGTTAATTAGAACGAGTTGCAGTCTTTTCGTTTAAGTAATTTGCAATTGGTTGATGAAACCAAAAATTTTACCATCGAGTTTGTTGAATGTTTTTTATAGTCTGCCTGTCTGCACTTTATAAAAGTTTTCATCAAACTGACAGGTTAAAATTTTCAAAACATTTCAGATCTTTCGGAGCACTTGAAATTACTTGGCTATCCGAAAAACTTGAGCTTGCAGTCTTTATACAGCAACTACGGAAGTTTGAATAGTTTCAAGGTTGTGGCGGATATCCTTCAATGGCTTACAAGTCGCTTGGAGCCGGGAGCAACTCTTCCCGGTGGAACTTTAACCGAACAGGACCGAATCTTGTTAATTCGTTCAGCAACAGAGTTTTTTGTTACTAAATCAGGGATTAAACTCAACCCCCGGAAACTTTATGCCAGTTCTTCATCGTCTGCGAAGGAGTTGCAAAAAATCACCAGCATTCTAATGTCTGCTCCGGTTGAAGAAGATAATGGCGAAGATGATAGCTACAAGAGTTTCGTTCACATTGACTTAGGGGATAAAATGGATGATTTAAAAAAGGCAAGGGAACTTTCGTCAGACCTAACAAATCGCGGAGCAACCCTTTATGACTTGCTGTCCAAGGAACTCATTAACAAGGTTAAAGTTTGCGTATATAATAATTGTTGTATAATTAAATGTATTATTATTGTTTTTTAGGAGACTAGAATAGCTCAATCCTCACGCACAATGGAATTGTCTTCCATTGAAAGAGCCTTAAAAAATGCAGTGAACTCATCTCAAGTTAAACTGCAATCTACAAAAAACGAACTGGAATCATCTCGTGTGGAAAAAAATGCCTTGCAGTCCAAATTGCAAAGGAAGAAGGGTGAACTGGAGCGATCCAAGCAGAGATTGGAAGCTCTATCGAAGATTCGTCCTGCTTACGTTGAAGAGTTCGAGCAACTAGAAAATGAGCTCCGGCAACTCTTCCACGAATATTTCATTCGAATTCAGTGCAGAGACGCGCTGAAGGTGCAGTTGACAGCCCGCACCAAGAATACAACTCCAATACCTACGCCAATGGTGAAGCCAGCCGATTCATCAATGCCCTTCATACCAGATGGGTTGATAGACGATGACGACGAAGATGATGCCGAAGTGGATTACAATGATGAGAGTCCAATGCCTGGATTACAGGACACCGATGCAATGGGCCGGGAAAAGGACGTTGTTGGACAAGTGAGGGAATCAACAAGAACTCGACCAACAACTGGACGCTTTAAGCCTCGGACAGGTACAACAATTGGTAGACATAAGGTCATCGGAAGTATGCTGGGAGATCCTGATGACGACCCTCTCGACAGCACTTTAGAGAGCGGTGACTCTGACAGCGAAGTGGACTTAGGTGGAGCCGAGTGTAGCGAAAATTTAGAAAGTAAGCAATGTTGTTCTTGATTGTTCTTTTTTTTTATAGATAATCTCAATTCGGATGATGACATCAGCTTATCTAAACTAACAGGAGACGTACCAAACAAATCAACAACGAAACACGACCACAGTGATGAGGACTTTTGAAGGATTCATTCATTCAGCAATCGAATTTTAAATGTTTTGGTCAATTTTTTTTTTTAATTTAGATAAAATTTATGTAGAGAAAATATAAATTCAAATTGCTGTTGAATACGTGATGTGCGTTTCTGGAATTGTTTCTTCTAATTTTCAAAATTGCATAAAATCATTTAGGGAAGTTTTAATTTTTTCTGTGTTTTCTTTTCCACATTCACCGTTCCTTTATCAAGGAGACTAAAGGCAATCACAGGAAAAGCTACATCTAGATATTATAGAGGCTGACGTACAAAAATAACAACTAATTTCTTTGTACAGATGATATCTGAAGTGGGAGTTACTGTTAGACAATACCAAAAATCCTACATTTAGAAGCAATTTTGAAAATTTTCAATCGTATGACTCGATGTCACCAAAATATTTTGCTTATAAATGTGTGAATTTTTCTATTTTCTGATTCCGGCTATATGCAAATATTCTTTTTCAGTACCTGAAAAATTCGGTATAAATTTTTTTTTAATAGCCCGTAAATGCATTGTTCCCGTTTTTGAGACTTAAGTATATTTCTCCCTACTTTTCTAAACTATTTCGCATTTTATATACTAGCACTATTTATTTGCTTAAACAAATTGTAATTTGGATTCGAATCCTTTTCGTTTGTTTATGATTGTTTAGCGATTTTCGACGTTTGTGTACGCATACAACCAAAGTTATAAGAATACCATACACACCCACCTTTGGTTCTATAACTTTGGTTGTATGTGTAAACAAACGTCGGAAATGGCTAAACAATCGTAAACAAACGAAAAGGATTCGAATTCACTATTGTTTATGATTGTTTAGCCATTTCCGACGTTTGTTTACGCATACAACCAAAGTTATAGGAATGCCATACACACCCACCGTTAGTCCTATAACTTTGGTTGTATGTGTAAACAAACGTCGGAAATACTTCGTCGGATGTACTTCCAATTTTACTTAAGAGGCAAATTTACCTAGAGCAGAAATCGTTTTCTTAGCATGGACAATTTACCGCAGTAGTGGAGACACTTTGCAAACAAGACAAAACAAAGAAGAAAATTCGGCAGCGCGACTTAAATATCGAGGGAGCGAACTGAAGTAAGAGAAGACGAATTGAATCACCGATGTTTACAGACTTGGTGCTCTGGTTCAATTACAACACATCGGGAACCGATTACACATTTATTTTATGAAAAAATACAAATCAACTAATCTAGACGAACTTTTTATAAACAAAACTAACTTAAACGAACTTGCTCATATTCGACAAATAAAACGGACTTGAACGAACCTTCACTTCGGGCAACGACACAAAAAAATTACTGGACCGGACAAGTACTTCGGTCAGTGGTCTAAAGCTCACTGACTTTTCTGATTTAATTCCTTTCTTAACTCTAGCTCTAATTTTGGCAAGGTAAGCATTCTTAAAGTTCCTGCAGAAGAAATTCCTCTGGTGAAAAACAAACTTGATATCTTAAGATATCTTAACTAGGGTGGCACTGATTAGTGCAGCGAGATTGCAAAGGAATTTGCAAACGAAAGCTTTTTTCTATTACTAAGCCATTGGCTTTGGTTTTCTGGGGATTTGATATGACTCTGGTAGCATAATGGTTTCATGTTTATGCTTACGTTGTGTCAGATATGTAACTCCTCCCCGCTTTAATTCAGAAGCCTCCGGCTTCAGATTAACTATATTTTTTACTTCTCTTGTTCTTTTTTTCAGACATATATATAAAACTGCAATCAGGATACATATAATGATTACTGTAAAAATGCTTATACCTGTCCCGTACATAATGTTTCTATGGTATTTAAGTTCTTTTATTTCTTCTATATTATTAAAAGTTTCAAAAGCAATTTTGGAAAAATTTATTGGCTTAGTAAAAGTCTGCTTTATTTGTCTTGATGGATAGTAATACTTATCTAGGAATGATATTTTTTTATTGTAGAATTCTTTGTTTAATACTCCTAAAGTACAATTACTAAAACTTATTAGAAAATTACCTGTTAACACAATTTTTCTGTTGTCACAATTTTGCAATAAGGGGACGTTATACATGTTTTTTAATAAAAGAGTTTCTTCATCTATTTCTTCTATACTGGTTATGTTATTAAATATCAAGTTACAATTTTCTTGGAATACACAATTTTCGCTTATTTTCAAATCTTTTAATAGAGTTTCTTCTCTGTATTTATATATTTTATCATTTATTTCTACTATTGCTTCATCTTTTTGGTTGATTTCTAATTTTTCTGAATTGGGTACTGACTTAATCATTGATATTTCTGTTAATACATAATTTTTAGGAATTTTAATTGCAAATACCAAGAGATTATTATATTTCATAACGCCTGCTTTTAGCAATTTTAATTTGTGGAAATCTATGTTATAAGCTTCTAATTCTTCCAAAGTTAACATACTAGGATGTATAATATTGTTTTTAGTAGCCATTATATTATCTAAGATTTGATTTAGTTTATTTTCAAAATATCGTAATTTTGTTTCTTGATCTAAAAATATAACTTTAAAATTTAATTCATTTATATTCCTGTTGGTTGCATTAAAAGAGTCTAAAATTTTATCTCTATCGTTTTCAATTAAAGTTTTTAAGTCAGTCAATGTTTTATTGAAATATTCATTTATTTTAATTTGTTTATTTAAATTTTGAATAGCATTATGATTGTTGTGTTCTATTACTTGTAAGTGTTCTGTTATGTCTTGTCTGTCTGCGTCGTCCATGGTTCCGAACAACCATTTGTTAACAGTTCCTACCATGTTAATAAGTCCTCGTTTTTGTCTGTTTGAAATCGGATTTTGTAGGGTTTTAAGTTTACTTCTAATTATTTTAACTTCTGTATAAAGTGTATCTCTGTCTTCCTCTAATAAATGTTGTATGTTATTTTCTAAGTAATCTAAAATTTTTCCCATCTGAGTTGGGTCTATTATGTGTAAAATAGTATCGGTTTCATTTGCTATTTCTACTTCCTTAATTTTTATTCTTAAATATCCGTTTTCTTCCTTGATTGGGTGTACCTGCAGTAGCCCTTGTGCTGTGGCTATCATCATTATCAGTAGTATTGTTGTCAACTGCAAATTTATACGGTCTTTTAATATTCGAAACATGCACATTTTTTAATGGATATTTTCTATAATACGGTTCATCTTTGTGCCTTAATCTTTTGTAGTTTCTAATAAACCCTTGTGTTCTGGTTTCTACATAACTATCCCTATTCTTGTTTTGTTTATTTATGTATCGTTCTTTTTCAGCTTTTACTTTATTTATTAAATTTGAAAGATCTGTTCTTGGTCTTTAGTTGGTTTGTACTGCATCTTCAATTTGGTTTTACATTCCAGCCAGTTTTGTGGGGGTGAAGTCTCCAAGTAACATTTTGCCAGTCCAGTAATTTTTTCGTTGTAGATGATGGTGAATACTTGTTGCCCATGTTGTTCGTACTCCGAGATTATTCTTTCCGCTGATGATATAAATGAAGGTAAAGTGCCTTCCTGTCCCTCAAAAGCTGGTATGTAGCGAATATCCTTCTCTATTTGACTTCGTATCGTGGGTAGTTGAGCCTGCCTGCTGACCAGTTCCGTCAGAACTACTAGACATCGTTCAATCATATTCTCCGGTTGTTGAGCCATTCTTCGATTTCTGTCTGCTATTTGATTTCGATGATTTCTTCTCTCCAGGTTGCTTTCTGCAGGAGCTGTGGTCGTTTCTCCGCAATATCACTTAACTGGATTGCTGCGTTTCACACTTTATTGTCCTGTTTTTAATCACTGGATCCTATTTCATTCGAACAGGATCCTACCGGCTGCGCCACTTAAATATCGAGGGAGCGAACTGAAGTAAGAGAAGACGAATTGAATCACCGATGTTTACAGACTTGGTGCTCTGGTTCAATTACAACACATCGGGAACCGATTACACATTTATTTTATGAAAAAATACAAATCAACTAATCTAGACGAACTTTTTATAAACAAAACTAACTTAAACGAACTTGCTCATATTCGACAAATAAAACGGACTTGAACGAACCTTCACTTCGGGCAACGACACAAAAAAATTACTGGACCGGACAAGTACTTCGGTCAGTGGTCTAAAGCTCACTGACTTTTCTGATTTAATTCCTTTCTTAACTCTAGCTCTAATTTTGGCAAGGTAAGCATTCTTAAAGTTCCTGCAGAAGAAATTCCTCTGGTGAAAAACAAACTTGATATCTTAAGATATCTTAACTAGGGTGGCACTGATTAGTGCAGCGAGATTGCAAAGGAATTTGCAAACGAAAGCTTTTTTCTATTACTAAGCCATTGGCTTTGGTTTTCTGGGGATTTGATATGACTCTGGTAGCATAATGGTTTCATGTTTATGCTTACGTTGTGTCAGATATGTAACTCGCGCGCGGAGTTATTCCAGCAGATCAGGAGCGTGGTTAGAGATACGTCACAGAGCTGCTTTCATTCAATGGCAGTGGATCGATATTCGATTTACACTTTACAGACACATACTTGCCTGCTATTGAAGCCCAAATTTTGCTTGTTTTCTGGGGTGATCTTTTTTATTATTCTTTTGCCACCACAGGCAACGTGAATATAACATATGGAAGGAACTTTTGCGGGGTATGCACTGCGGTGATGCGGAAGTCGAATTGATGTTCTTTCTGAGTATTTCTTTTTCATTTTATATTCTGATTTGGTTTTCGAAAACCAAGATCTGCCCAGGCAGCCGTCGCTTTCTGGCCAACATTTTCTTTTGAAAAAACAAGTGCGTTCGTTCTTCCGGCCTTGACAATTTTTTTTTGGATTTGTTTTTTATTTCAGGGTGACCGAATTATTGAGGAAGGTGCGGGTTTTTCATTTGTAAAAAAAATAGTCAATTTCAACAATATTGTAGGGAATTATTGTTATTAAACTTTTTTTCTAAAATATAGTTACCTAATTGTAATAATAATTAATAGGCCTAAAGAGATAAAATGTGGTATTTTTTCATAGCTATGCATAGATAAAAATTACAAAATCTCATCAAAATCTGAGATGATGGTTGAGTGTGACAAATCATATTTTTATTTGATGCGCGGAATGACCCAACTATCATTCAAATCAATAATACTTGAAATTGTTTGAAATTGCAATAAAATATTCATTACAAAATTTTTGTTGACATTGACTATTTATTTAGAACTGAAAAATTCACACCTTACTCAATAATACGTGCATCCTAAAAAACAAATCCAAACAAAATTTTCAAGACCAGAAAAACACTTGCTTTTTTATACGAAAATGTTGGCCAGAAAACGAAAAAGGAAAATAATCCTGCGACGACTGCTCAGAAAATCAAATCTAAATATAGAATGAAAAAAGTGTGCCGCAGCACAAAAGAAATTCATTTTCTTGTCGGCACTGAAATAATCAGGAAGAACTACAATTCGGCATCGGCATCACCGCGCACACCCGCAAAAGTTCCATCTACCTAAACTGGTTGTGGCGGCAAAAAACTAATAAATAACATCACCCCAGAAAACAAGCAAAAATTGCGCTTTCCTACACAATAGCAAGTGTAGCATGCTATTAAGATGTGTGTGTAAAAATATCCACTTACTGCATCGAAAGCAGCTGACGTATTTTCTACCAATTCTAGCAATTCTGGCCAATGGCCATCTACATTCAACTCTTTGAACCAAATTTGCGAGAATTTGGTTGTGGTCCCCGTTTTGCATAGGATAACTCAGGAAAAAGAGGCAAAAAAAGCACTTTAAATTTGTTAAATTTTTCCAATATTTTCCATGAAACATAATCAGATTTTTTACGGAATCCGTTACCAATCCCTTAATCTTCATAACATTATGAAAAACATTAGGTAATTTTATGGATAAATATGAAAAAGACAATAATAAACTGAGGAATATTTTCTGGAAAAACCAAACTCATTCGGGAAACTCTCGGGAAATTCCTAGGTTGAAAATAGAAAATGTGCTCCGCTTAAAGGAAATAAAACCCTTTAACGTACCTCTGGAAATAAAATTTACTATATTTGGTCAAATAGTTTTCGAGAAAATTGGTCATTAAGTGGGTCAAAAATTGGAGTTGGTCCTTACTTTCAAGGATCATAAAAAAAAAACTAAATACTTTTTCAAAAATGTGCTCCGCTTAAAGGAAATAAAACCCTTTGTCTTATCATTTAAAAAAAGTTTGATATAGATTCAACAAATAATAACGGAGAAAACAGGTCATTAAGTGGGCCTATTTTGCACGTTTTGGTAAATTTGCCTCTTAACATATAGGCCCAGATACAAAGGTCTAAGCGGTTTAAGTCCGGCGATGTTGCAGGACATTCCCTAGCCGAGATAAAGTCCATTACATTTGCTTGACTCTGCTCTTGAGTGCGTTTTAACTTATGTTGTGGTGCTCAATATTGTTGAAAATAGTAATAATCGTTTCCAAACAAAGATGCAGTAAGGCAGAAGGTTTTGCAAAACGTGTTCAATTTAGTAATCTACGGTAAATTTTACTGCAATTTTATTTTTTTAAAACAAATTTACAAGAAGCTCGCGCTTCGCGTCCATCGTATTAATGCATGTAACGGAATTTAAATGTAAAAACCATTCATATGAGTGTGTTGCCAGATGTATATATTATATATTAAACTAAATTCCTTTAATATTTCCCTAAAATTTTCAGTTAAAGAAACACTGACAGTTATTTCTGCACATACTGTGTGTTGTAGTTGGCTTTGTGTGTCAGAGTTTGAACAATATTCATGGAGGGAAGTGATGAATTTTATATCCTTTTATTTGTGGGGATTTTTTTGAATTTTCTTTTTCTTTTCTTTTTTAGAGAACAGAATTAATCAATCAGAGATCTTTATTTTACTCATGCCGCGACGCTGGTCAATTACAGCCTAATCCAACGCCTACAGAGGATTTCATAGGATTTCACAGTCGGTGGAAGTTGATTCTGCAAATACAATATATTATATTCAGTAAAAGAAAAACTCTGTGTTGAGTATTTGGTATTTATGATATAATACTAAACAAACATGGTATATACAGGTAATTTACAGAACAAAAGCGGTAAACCAAGCTTAAGGAGTTGAATATAAGACATCCAAAAGGCCAGGTTAGCACCATTACAGCTGTCTACATGGCGACATCAGGACATCCGTTTCTGCTGGAGCCGTTGGACAAGGAGCAGTCTGCATTGCTGCCGACGTGTGTTATTTCTTGACGTTCCAGGAAGCTGTCAGCGATAGCTCGATCGAGGCCGGTGTAAGTGAAGGCACGTGTATTCTCTGCGTCCGATTCCGACTTGCGTCTGAGCCGCCGAATATTGGCTTCAGTCTTCTTCGTCCTGTGGCGCTGATGTCGCTTGCTAATCTCGGAATTGGGACGATGTGACGTATACATTTTACGCATAATTTCCGATCGAATTGTTGCACCCGGAGGGATTTGTGGCATCAACATTGCCGGATATCGCATTCCAGACTGCTGTGACATCATAATCCTTGGTGGAAGTACTCCTGGCGGTAGCAACATCGGCATCGGTGGGCGATATCCTGGCGGTAACATTGGCGAAACCTAAAATCAAAAATAATTGGTATTAGTTTAAGCGAAAAGCTAAAACTTGAGAAATGCAACATGCAATGACTGAACGACTGTGTGCCACTTTTTGCAAGTGTTGTGTTAATTAATGCTGTGCAGTCGCATCCAGATTATGCGCAGCATCTTGCAGTTTCAGTTGATTAAGTCAAGTCACGCCGTTAATTAGCAAGTCTTATGAATGTTTGAAAGACTTTGAAAGCCAAAAGTCAATTGAGTGGTAATAAAAAGGCATCATACAAATGGAAATATTAATTTGAAACTGCATACGATGACCTTTACTTAGGATAAAACTTCAACGCTGAAGCCACAATTTAGCAGATACTTTTCGGATTTACCAATTCAATTTACCTGGGATTTGAATATCCAATTATTTCTATATTTTTATTTAGTAAAACCTGATTACAAGCTTAATAATAATAACAGCACCAACTCTCTGAACACAGGAAATTTGATATTTTTAAGTTATGCGAACTTTTGGTTGGGAAAATTTTGCAGTGGGCCAGTTTCAGTGCGGTGAACCTACAGATGTACCAGTTTCGACAAGAGCTCTAATTTTATCTCAGCAAATAATTTATTTAATTAAAAGAGAAACCAAAATATATGATTTAGGTATTAATTAAAAACAATATATTTTCCAATCGTTAAAAAAAAAAAAATCGGTAGAAGTAAATCAAAGAACTGGTGTGAAATTTATTTTTTCCACTATATCAACGTTTTGCAATCCATTTAACAATAACATTTTTCCTATGCAACGGAAAACCTTTCCAAATAATGTCGTTCCTTTTAAAAATGTTCCAGTGTTTTAAAAGAGTTGTCTCTCATTAATTGTATGAAAATTTCATTCGGAGAATCATAATCAAGTTATATAATTCGTTTGGTTTGTAAGTACGTAACTAGAAAACTCCGCTCATTTGAATAAAAACAGGTGTTGCTTTAATTGAATTTTAAGGTGCATGTTTTTAAAATTAATCACAATTTTTATAGTGCTTGTGAAATATTTGAACTGTGGCGTAAATATAAAAACGATACTCCCGCTGTTGGACCCTGCCAACCCATACCAAATACTATACATCTTAGAAAGGCTAAATATCATCCATGTCATATGACTTAACCACGGAAATAGGGAAAGAAAAAATAATAATAATAATAAAATAAAAAATATGCGCTAATACCCAGAGTGGCTAAGAGCGCTGTAAATACCAGGTACAGGACTGTGGACAACCATAGCCCTGTATCTAATAAATAAAATATAAATAAAAATATATAAAAAGAAAAACGAAAACAAAAGTAGCATACCAAAAGTATAGTGGAGAAATAATTTTAAAGTCACTTATATTTTTCTCAAAAATATTCTAATTTCTAAACATACGGATTTGATCATTTATTCAGTTTTCTTAATATCTATTTTGGTATTGAAATATCACAGTATTAATTATTCGAAATTATTTTGTACTTTTAGAATACTCGAACCCCCATACCCATATATTTTGTGAATACGATCCTCTCTGTGAGGATTTATGTTGTGGTGTGGGTTGCATCAACACCTTGGATCATTTTTTCAGTCCGGTTCGGTTTTAATAAGTTTTTGTAACAGCCGATTCACTATAGATATTTTCATATTGAAATTTATCAATAACTTATTTATTGGTGAATTAGTGGTATATAGATTTCTTCGTTCCCTTTAGATACCATCATGCACCTTCCTAAGGTGTGCAATCCGCCAAAAATGAGCAAATCGATAGAAGAACTTTTGATATAGACAGATGGACTCCATTTTCCTCGCAATATATCCAAACAAGTGCCATCAGGAGCACTGTTGCAGTGATATATTTTAGTTCTAAATATCACCTTTGGAAGCTTGAAAGTGTCGATGACATATCTCCTTTATATGTAGAGCATTTGAATCAACTCATGTTGCACAAGGGATGATCAAATGAAACCGAGAAGATAAATTGTCTGCCTTCCTACAATGTCGGAATTACCCTCAATAGTTGAAACACTTTAATCTGGCACTGCATTACGGCGGCGGATCACGCGTTAATTCCATCAACTCCTTCTTGATAATAGTTGCTGAAAAGGACCAACAATTTTTAAAGAATTTACAAACAACCTGATTTTGAAAAGTTTTCTACTGAAATTTGATTGTTAATGGCTTCTACAAATCCAAAAAATATGGCAGTTACTAAAAACCATCGACAGAACTTTGACCAGTTAAAATTGAAGCAAAGAGCTCGGGAATTTGAGAACGTGCGCGGTATCGTTGAGTGCGTCCAAAAAATAACTATCAATACGAACATTAAAAAACAAAAATGATAGTGACAAGGTTTGAGATTTTTTCAAAAATTTCACTTTGCTCTGCGACTCACACTTGCAGAACTTCTGAGTTAGATTTTGGGACAAAAAGAAGAAGAAACACAGGCAGTCATTGGGGTTGCCGACAGAAGTGAAAACTTCTAACATTTTACTCATCCAAAAACCGTCCAACGCGCCTAAAAAAGTTTTCACTTCAATAAAGCATGTTAATTCGCTACAATTGAATCTACGAAAGTAAAGGTTTCAACAAAACAAAGTCCCCAACCGTTAAAATCCAATTTGAATACACAAAACACAAAATTCACGTTATACCACGAAATGCATTTGGACAGGTTGAAATCTGCTGAGCTTCACTTGCATTTTCGTAGCGTCCTTTCAGCAAGCAGCTGACCTTGAGTTGAATGACCCACCGGCGCAGAAAGGACGAGGAACCAGGGCATGTCGGAATGATGAGCTCGAAATGCCCCAGTGGAACTGTTGCTTCCATACGTGCCAGGTAGACTTTCCGTCCCAGTGATTCTCGTCCACTCTAGTTAGCAATGGTCAGCAGAGGCCAAGACGCCGGTGGATGCAGCGGAGCGGTCCGGGAACGTGTCTGCAGATGCTGTCCCGCCGAACTGTTCCAAAGTCAACGCACTTTTCGCACTCGGTATCACTAATTTGGCGCACACGAGTGCACGCATCTAGCATTTCTCCCAGTGACGCCCATTCGGGCACTTTTTGCAATTACACTTCAAGTCAGGTGTCACCTTTCGCCACCACAGCCGTGTCGTTGCACAGTTGATCGGGCAATCTCACGCTCAGTTAACTTGCAATTTCTAAACTTTTCATTTTTATCCTAGTAATAGTCCTAGGATAGGTTGCGAGAGAGAGGGCTGCGCGTTTCACCAGTTGCAGTGGATGCAGTTGTAACGAAAACAATGAGCTTCTTCCAGGGAGAGCAAAATGCAATCAATTGAAACCCACTGCAATAAAAAGCGCAAAAATTATGTAATAATGTAAGGTGCAGAAATTTAACTGAAATTAATGTGTTGAGGGATGACCTCCCCGGTGCAGCATTCACCTAATTCTCCTTCTTGGTTTGATTGTCACACCCACCCGGGAAAAACGTATCCATTCCACCACCCCTCCCTAGCTAGAGCTTGCACGCGAGATCTAATGCCGGCCGTGAGGCCGCGTACATTAATTCTGCAATTAGCCTAAAGAAAGCGGCTAAAACCGGCATCTGGGACCGACTCGTGCGCTTGCTGCAAATCCAGTTAGTTCTGTGATCACAATGCGCGCCCAGAACCGTTCGGTGCCGCGTTATCGCCACAATCCATCTCCATCTCAGCATCAACGATGACGGGACTCGTTCATAAATTTCAAACTTTTGTCTTACATCGCATGCCAGAATATATTAAGACCAGGAAGAGAAGCGGCCACCTGCCTTCCGTGAAACTCTCCTTGAGTTGCCACGATGCAGCTAGATTCTGCTAATTATGAAATACAGCAATCACGATCGCTGAGATTTCCTGGCGATCAGGAATGCGATTGTGTAATTGATGCTGGCAAATTGAAGGCGGAACCAACTGTTACCATCGATGGATTTTTGTGACAGCGCACGAGCGTAAATCGACCAGAAAAACCAATGATTAGCGACAATTAAAGTCACTAAAAATCCCTCGTAATGATCGCGTCGCGTCGGGTGATAATGGCGCACGCAACAATCCCGTTAACCGTTAACTAATTGTTATGTAACGACACGGAGGATTTTATTCTATAACGGATTTGAAGTGAAAAATATTTTAAATTGTACTTTAAACGAGCAAGTTAATCGGTTTTTACCCGTCTGCTGATGCCGAAGAAGGGTATAATGTTTTTTGAGCGTTTGTATGTATGTTTGTTTCTTTGGCACGCTCTGTAGTCTAAACGGTTTGACGGATTTTAACGTATGAGGTGCCATTAGGTCCGTCTTAATTGTGGAAGTTACATAGGGTATAAAATTTAAATATGTCGTCCGCGAAAATAAAAACTGTCAAACTAAATATCAACTAATTGCGCTATTACTGTGCCCACTGTCGATGCCTACTTAACCTGCAAATAACAATTGGAATTATAATAAAACAAAAATACAATAAACTAAATTACGTATTTAAAAAAAAAAAAACCGATAAAAAAAATATCAAGTAAAAAGCGAAAAACAAACTTAAATGATGGATAATGCATTGCAGAACGGGGACAAAAGAATTACAAAACATATTTGTTGTCAAAATTTAAATATTGCCACTTAAAGGCCACCACTTCAGCTAAATTAGTTTGTCAATATCTTTTCTAATGCCAATATTTTAGAGTCGGAATTTTTGATTTTTTTCGATTATTTAGTGTTTTTTTATTAAATGGAAACTAAATAGAAAATGAGATTTATAATTGTCCTCTTTAATTGAATGTGGAATAATTGCACTAGAGAACTCATCACAAATGCAGTTCATTGCGACAGACAACTACAAAAGTTTCCTTACACTCCAACAATCAAAAATTACATAAATTATTATGAATTTCAGTTGATTCAGGTACAAAAAAAAAAATACAATTGCAACAAATAAAATATGTTTTGTGAATTTCAAAAACCCATTTTTCACTGAATAAGTTCCTGAAAAGATAACGCAGAGGATTTCATGTTTTTACAAAAATCAGTCACCGTATAAAGTAATTTAGTTTTCATTAATATATTTTCAAAATAACCATGAAAAATCAATGAAAATAAAATTACTAAATCATTCTGCACTTTTACAATAAACTTCTATTATCAATTAGATTCACTTGTAGTTCGTGCATTGGTTTTTCAATCACACCTACACTTTAAAAAAAAATTGTATTTTAGAAGACAATGACTTCAGGTTTCAAAATATTTCAAATTTAGCAACTGAATAGCCAATTGTTATGTAATATGTTCCATTCAAATTGTTCGGAATAAATTTGCACTGAAATAATCTGAATAAATTTCGCAGGAAGTACAAGTACAATTCGGTGAACTTTTCGTGTTAACCAATCATTGTTTAAGGTCAGTAAGGCGGCGATTGGAGGAGTCCATGATGCATGTCCGCACAAAAGAGCACAATAACCATCCTGGAAGCAAGTGTTCGGCTGCAAAAAGGAATTGCAATCTAATCAAGCAGATCAGCATGATGAGCTGCTTGTGGCTTGTGCCGTCTTCGGCTTTCGATCAAAATTGCGAAATGGCTCATCGCATCAGCATTGTTTGTCCATTTCGGGCACATAAAGGCTTCAAATGTCGAGAATTACGGCCATTCTGTCCATGCTCCACAATTCGGACATGTGTCCAATGGACTTTCGCTCCAAAATCACAGGTAAATTGTCTGGCACTCAAGCGACGCTTTCGTCATTGATTCGCGAAATTTGCAACGCACATGAGAGGATTTCAAGTGGTCAAGCTTCAATGGAAGCCAGTGGAACTTTTGTCGTGCTGTTTATTAATACAATTTTTTTTTTTCCAATTTAAAAGAAAGTTCAGGCGACAAGATTATCACGCACGAATAAATTACTGCTGATAAGAATTTTTTCTGGTTTGGAGAGACACATTCATTGAATCGAAAGTTGTTACATAAAAATTTATATTTCCCACTCCAAGGTCTGGGTCATTTAAATGTAATTTTCGTTCAATCAACTGTGTAATTGAATTCAATGGCAGGAGGGTGGACGCCAAGCGAAATGCACTTGCGCCTTTGCAATAGACGTTCACCTTCCACAGCGTGTATTGGTTGACAAGCTTCTAACGATCTGCAGGCGGCCACTGCAAAAATTCACTTTCACATTCTTCCATAATTATAACATCGTGCACCTTGGATTTGATCATCACAGTCCATATCTCAGATTCCAGCTTACCGAGCCCGCAGCATTTCAAGTCCATTTAATTGCACCCGACTGAACTTCTTCGGGCCGCGCACAATAATTGCCACCATTCGCCGTCAGCGGCGCGGCGCGGTGGCATCCTGAGAATGGAATTAGCGCGCAAAATAATTGCGGGGAAGTACAGGTATTGTAATGATCATGTTATCTACTATTAGTGATAAAACCTGTCCCAGTCGCTTTTGTAACGCCGACAGCTTAGTGGAAGCCATTCAATGAAAAACCGTAGGATGCGTTCGCACTTTCCTCACGAAAAATGCCTTTTGCAGCAGTTCATTGCGAAAATTTGTTTCTGAAGTGGAAGTAATAAAATTGAAGAAGAAAAAAACCGCCACTGAAAATGTTGAGCTGTTTCAATTAAACTCCAAAATGAGCAGTCTTTCTGAAAAGGACGTAATCACATCAATGCGGAGGCAAGAAATCACGTCCGATCAATTTAACTCGATCTTTTGTGGTATTTTCTTGCTGTTGCGTTGAATTTGCAGAAAATTTCGTTTCAATTGCAACATGCCGTGGCAAATAAGAGCAACCACAATCGAAACGATTTGGACCCTTCCCCTTATTTATTTTCACATTATCGGTGTATTTACTCTTTTAATGGAAATTTCCCGCTCGATATAACCTTCGAATTTGGCGCCATTCTAAATTATATAAGATTAAAGAGAACACAAAATAATTAATATCACGCGAATGGGAAAAACGCATGAAAGATAGCTTCACTTTTGAATCGATTCCAATTCAAATTCAATTTTATAATTTTTCCATAATATTGATAATGAATGCAGAAAATCTTAGAAAGTTAATAACATTTAAACAATTTCCTGCAGCAAATGTTACATGATTTTTGAATACCAAACAAAAAGAAGAAATTTGAATTTTTTCCGCATTTGTTTCTGCAGAAATTTCACCACAAGAAAATTATTTTTTTTATGAATTATTCCTAATTGTTTCTGCACACGTGAGAACGCCTCAAAAACCATTAGCACTTACCAGAGTGCACTGGTATATAGTAATTGCGAAAATCTCATTAGGCGCAATTTATTAACTTCAATCATCCCGGGGTATGCAGCTCAGGTGATGCCACTTTGTGGGCGTTCAACCACATTGCAATGCAAACCCGAAACAATTGGAAATAATTTGCTCAGTTCGCTTATCAGTGCAGGCACTGTGGGGCACTGGGCCGCAGTAGTTGGACTCGTGCCGAATACAAAACGAGTGCAATCGCGGCCATCCTGTCTAAATTGGATATTTGTAGTCCACGACTTTATTACGATCGATCTGAAAATTGATGAGTGCCACTGTCCCGTAGTGCAAGTGTAGCAACCCAAACGGATGTTAAGGTGAAGGAATCGCATGGACGATGTGCCAGGAAGGATCTTATTTAACGTTCATTTGCGACCCATTTGATCACAAGACGCAACAAGGATATCCTGTTCTACAGCCAAATTAAATTTTATCTAGTAAAATATAAGCTTACCCCAGTTCCTGTGGCGGCGGGCACCAACATCACCGACCTAGGCACTTGCTGGGGCAAGGGTATCACAGGACTGATTGCTGGAACTCCGCGCTTAGCTTGATACATCCATGTGGCCATGAGCTTGTCGCTGTTCTCCGATGACAGCATCTGTTGATTAAAGACAACGAATGTGAAGTGAATAATTAGTGAAATGCACTAATTGAGCCAGGAACGCGGTTTATTTCCGGGTTCTGACCCATTGACAAAATACCAACCTCTCCGCCCTTCGACTGGGACATGGACTTAATGTAATCCTCGACCTTCTGCTGACTGATTACAGTTGCGTTGTTAACTGTAATCACATTTTGCAACATTTGAGTTTTTGACGGTCTAAACGAAAAAAATATGATATAAATTAATTATACATAATATGATTTTTATACAAAATGGAAATGAACTGAATATTTAAGAAAGCAGACATCACAAAACAAAATAGGAAAAGTCGTTGCGGAATTGTTTTAGCAAATAATAATCATAAAAAATTGCACTTGTTTAATAGTATTATTTACTTATTAAATAATTATTATATAAGTTGCGCTGAGAAAGAGAAAGTGAATAACAATATTATTATTACCATGTTCATGATATTTCACCTTCAATTTAAAGGAGAAAGTTTTTGATTATTATTTTATTTTATAAAAGTCAAATAGTCATAGAAAATTCCCAAGCTTCAACTAAAATTCCCTATTTGGGAAATTCTACCGAATCGAGAACGGGCACGAAATAAATTCCCCGTATTCCGGCTCCGATCTGGTAATGACGATAAACAAAAACAGGAAAACCAGCAATGGCTTCTCTGTTTACGTCAACTTGACAGCGAATGTGAGCAGGAACTAGACGTGTTTTTTGGCCTTTTGGGAGTTTGCGAAGTGAAACGAAAGTGGCGGTCAGTGTTCGCAGTTTTGTTTCGAAATTAATTTACATAGATCTGAAATCAGTTTGTTGACAATTGCTGCAGTTTCGAGTTTCAACATTAAACTTCAAGTTAAAGCAGTTTGCTGTGATAAAATGTAGAAAATTTTATCAAACAGATGCACACAACGCTTGCAATTGTGTGAAGAAATCGATGAAGTGGCCTGCATCGGTGATTAATAGGAAAAAGACAAAGTGAAGACGTGGCTGCAATGCATGTTTTAGTCAATGTATACAATTACTAACTAAGCAAGTGAATTTTATTTTATTCGTAGCAAAAATATAATTAGTTTTTTGATCGAGAATAAACCGATCAAAATGTTTGCGAGGATAAAAAACAGAGTTATGACTGTGGTGGCACCAGACATTCCAGCCCTGCCGACAAACGTAGAAGTATCGCGACCGCTTAACAAAAATCTACCAGATAAATTTATATACTGCCGCCCAGATTTTCTCCAGCTGCTCACATACGATGAATTAAAGGCGTCAGCAGACCACAATGTGCGGCCAATTATAGTGCCACGGGACATTTCCATTTTGCCATGGGGCACGGGATATGCAGAATGCGTGAACTCGGGCAAATCAGAATGGAACGAGGACCAGGCGGCATTCTGTCAGCAGGTGTTGTCTCATCCACTTAAGCAGCATCCCGATCTTCCGTATATCTACTTCGGAATATTTGATGGGCATGCAGGTTACGGGGCAGCTCTGGCTGCTGCACATCAATTCCATTATATCCTCCATGAGAAATTGGTGGACGTCATTGACATGCTAATGCCGCGCAACGAGCCTTTCATCAACAAGAGCACCGACATTCCCCTGCAACCGATTATCTTCCAGAGAGCGGTGTCCAAGGACGAGCTTATCATTGGTGCACTGGAGAGTGCATTTATCGAAATGGATGCTTTACTGGCGGAGGATAGAAATAAATACAAGAATGCCGGAGGGTGCACTGCCCTTGTCACTCTCTTCATATGCGGTAAAATGTTTGTAGCAAACGCCGGCGATAGCAGAGCAGTGCTCTGCCAGCGAATGTCGAATGACGTACTTAAGAGTCACACCACGAACATTACGCCAGGAAGCAACTGTGGGGAAACGGACTCCAGCAGCACGACAAAATCCGATGACAAGAAGCATATGCACATATTTCCAATTCCATTCTCCCACGACCACACTCCTGACACAGAAAGACCTCGCCTGATGTCTATTGCCAAACTCAATCCCATACTGATGGGTGGAGAGTATGTGGCAATGGAATACGCAAAAAGACCGGTAATTAAGGACCTGGGACAACGCATATTGTACCGACAAGGCACAATGAAGGGTTGGGCATACAAGACCCTCACACATGACGACCTGAAGATGCCTATTGTGACCGGCGAGGGAAAGCGCAGCCGTCTCATGGGCACTATCGGAGTAACAAGAGGCTTTGGAGATCACGATCTGAGAGCATTGGGCAGTGGCTTGCCCATCAAACCCTTCTTATCACCGCATCCGGAAGTTAATTATCGAGACTTAACGAAAGTCATCTCTATTCCAGATGAGCACAACGAGGACGGGGACTATGGCATCCTTATAATGGCTACAGACGGACTCTGGGATGTCGCCGACACCGAGAGCGTCAGCATGACTGTATTCAACACACTTTCCAAGTACCCAACGGAAAAGCATCGGTACACAATGGTCGCCCAGGAATTAGTTGCAAAATCCCGAGGAAGAATCAACGAGTCTGGGCACTGGAGGCTGGCGGACAGCAAAGCAGCCGCAACGGTCGACGACATATCCGTCATTGTTATTCCAGTCTATCAGTATTACAACGAGTACATTGAATGGGAGAAGAAATGCCGAGAAGATGCAGACAAAAGTGATCGGGACAGCTTCCACACAAACGGGACGGCTAGTGGAGATTCAGCGGATTCATCCGAGGAGGCGGACGTTGTGACCTCATCGACCCCGGCCACAATAGAGACGAAGCCAATCACAAATGACACAAAGGAGCTTAGTCCAGCAAAGTTAGATGTTAGTTCTAAATCTTCTAGCACCTAATTCCAGTCTTTTCCAAACGCGATAAATAAAATTTTGTTATCAATTGAAAGCGGTTTTCTTGCTTCCTTTCACGTTCCTTATCGGCTAGACGCACCAGTGCGTGATGCGTTCTTGTTCATAATTGTTTTATTGATTGTTTTATCGCTTATTACGGACATTTAATTGAAAAGGGGGCGATAAGTCCAGTTGCTTCACTTGACTGCGAATGGGGTCACTACCGAAGCCATTCAGGGGCACACAATATTGTCGCCGCAACTTTCAGTTGGGATAGAAATTCAGGAAGGCAACGAAACTTTACGAAAAGGTAATTAAACAAAAGTTATCGGAACTTGCGAAAATTATTATAACCACATACAGAATGATAATTTACTGGTCTTTACGTGGGAAAACCTCAAAATATTTTTCTATATTAATAAATAACATTAATGAAAAACATTTTTCTTGTATGCAAACTGTTTCTATTAAAGTAAAATTTATGAATTTAAGAAACATTGCCACAAGAAAACTAATTTAAATTAAATGGCGAACATAAAAATTAACCCAAATTTAATTCAAAGGATTCAATAATCAATTTCGAATATTTTCGTATTTCATTTGCAATTTAACATATTGTATTAATATTTCAATTCACTATGTTGCATTTAATTTAACACATATGCAGCAGATTATAATTTCTTGGTAAATGTAAAATTTTTGAATGATGTTAATTATTTAAATTTAATTTTTAAGCTTCCATACTTTTTGTATTTGTGTTTAAAGTAATTTATTTTTGAAAAAATTGTTACATTGTTGTTGAGAATTTTTTTAGAATGCAAATTTAATATATGCAAATCAAATGAATTTTTCAAAAATGCCAAAACCGATGTAAAACTGTTCAGTTAAGTAAATGTAGAACCAATTTGAGAAATCAAAATCTAGTTCTTTGAAAATTTATGCAAAATCTTTCGAATTTATCCAAAGTGTGGCTTCGAAGTTGATGAAGAAAAAAATATCAAAGATATCCATTTCCATTGGAATTTCATTTCAGAACATGGTACAGACCCCAGCAAGGTGGGGGGTAAGAAAGGAGACGAAGAAATGCCAGTAATAAAAATCAAATTTATGAATAAAATCGAGTGTTGAGTGTTGAACCCATCACCTTGAATGTAGGGCGGTCAAATTAGCATTTTAAATTGGAAACCGAAACTAGGTAAGTAGGAGGCTGTGCACGGATTGCAACAATACAGATTTCAGCCCTCCCAATAGAAAGTTCTGTAAAATTTTCTTTTACTTGTTTCTATTATGCAATCGTGATAAACAAATGGTGTGGAAATTATGGAGAAAATTTAAAGAATATAAAAAAATATTTGTGTTATTCACTGTTTTGTGGGCAGCAGTTGCTCGAAAACAAAAATTCGTTGCGACATCCACGAGAAATCTTAGCAGAGAGGCAACATTTTGTAAGCGATTATTTACAGAAATTGGTGTATTTTTGGAGCAGAACGTAAACTATAAACATTTATTGTTTGATATTATTGTTGTTATTGCTCTAATTTTTTCACCTGAATCTCGTTTTGCGTTTATCGAACTGGAGAAATGATAATATATTTTTGCGAAACAAATTTATGAACTTAACTGCTATGTTTAATAACCTGCGGCTCAAGTTGCTTGACATTGATATCAAGCTCATGCGAACTGAACTGGTGATGTAATGAATATGTTATCAGTAATTACTGCAATTGGCTCGAGGTAGACGTTGATCTCGGCTTGGAAAATTGCGACTCGGTTCTAAGCAGCGCAGAAGACATGCGAGGTCAATTCGCGTTTACTTATTGTTAGTGTGCTATGGCATGCAAAAGGTTGTTCTTAAGTCTTAACATCCCTGAGAATTCTGCACCAGCTCGGGGGACCCATCAACAGTCACCTGACGGTCGTCCACAGTCCACACCCGGTGGGAATCAAACTGTAACTGGATGTTTTAAAGGTTTCTCACTGGCCCCGACATAAATACTTGTAATTAACTCTGTCCGTAATGAGATTTGAACTCATCAACCAATCGCCAAAAATTGTCTTGTTAACATTGGTAGACATTTTGATTATATCATGATATTATAAGTCATTTGGTTGGGGACAGCCACACAACCATAGATCATGTGTTTTCTCGATGGTTCCAGGTGAAGGTGGACCAGCAGTTTTTCATAGAAGACGGCTGCATCGAGGCCGGGGAGAGGGAATCAATCAGAAACGGGTTAATCGGTTACAATATAATTGGACTTCTGGTGAGGGGGACGGTGGGTGGCCTAAGAACGTTTTCCGTGAATGTGATTGACAAAACAAATCACATCAGTCGAATACAGCTCAACGAAATTCAAGATGTCGAAGAGGACAAGACTTCAGATTCATGTTGGGTTTTCTCGAGCGCAAAAAGAACAACAATAGAGATTATTTATTGGTTTGGAAACGTGCGTGACAGGTGCAATTAGGCCTCAGGAATCATTTGTAAATTAACTTACCTGGAACAGAGTTTGAGCGCTGAATGGTACACAGATGCGATGCTGATGGCGAAATGCAAGACCAACGCAAAAATCAATCCACTCCCAGCGGATATGGCTGCCTTAGCGTTTTGGATATTAACCTGGAAAGAAAAATGTTTTCGTTTCTAGGTTAGCAAATGGCTTACGGAGTATTTCTGGAAGGCGAGGTATGCAGGTGGATGTCTCATCTGCATTGGGTGGAATGTGGGAGTTCATACTATTTCTGAAAGGAATTTAAACGTAAAGGAGGACCAAAGTGGGATTTGTTATTTTAATGAAATTTTCTGGAATTTTTTTAAATTTGTATTGGACAATATCGAAATTAAATATTCTTTTGAAAAATTGAACTGATTAATTAATATAATTAACGTGAACAAGATAATGAACAAATTGTGTTATTAATAATTTAATGACTGAGAATGTATCTTTCGAAAATAATTAATTTTTATTCAAAATCCATATATAATATTTATTGCTTATTCTCAATGAACAGTTAATAATTATAGTAGAATTCCATCAGTATATTATTTTCTCTAAAAAACAAGCTCAAAACGTAAAAAGTTTTCTTTTAATATTCCGTTATAAAATAATTTTCCCTTAGTAAAAGGAGAACCTGGTTCTAAGTTAGTGAAAAGGCATGTGAAAAAGGAAATTTTTTGATATCTGCAAAATTTCAAGATCGTATTTAAAAAAAAAAAACATATAAAAGAGTTTCGTACAAATAATTAAACTATAATACGTATTAACAACAAAACGAAAGAAAATTAATACGTAACTATTCGGTAAACAAAATCTGAACTTGTGTATAAAAATTATTCAGCCTTATATGGTAACACTAAGAAGGAGTTGCCCAATTTTGCCCATCTTGACCATAAAATTTTAACGAAGTATTATATTACTGTATGGAAACTGCAATCCTCATAGCTACAAGTGTTCTCGAGTTATTGTCTGGACATACAGACGGACATTCATAAAACGGTTTCTTTTCTGTTCCCTATCACGTTTATATGGTTATTTTTTTCTGTCTGTTCGCTCAAAAATAATATAGTTACCCTACATCTAGGGCGTTGATCTTCAAACTGTGTTCGCGGAACCCTAAGGTTCTTGTCTTTACATAAGTACCAACTATAGATCTACTGATATGTATTAATTTAAAATACCTATATTCTTCTAAGGTCAGGGTGAGGCTCCTCAGAAAAATATTATAAATGTAAGGGTTTCGTGTCTCGACAAAGCTTGGAGACCACTGATCTAGGGTATAAGAAAAGTAAAATGAAGTCTACCAATTGAAACTCGCGATACTTCAAGTAAATTACGCTTTTAGAAGAATTGTTAAAAAAAGGAAATATTGTTGATTACAAAAAGAACCCTACATCCCCTGTTATGTGATAACAATTTTAGTTCTATTAGAAATAAAAGGATGAAAAGCTCTCGTCTATTGTACGAATGCACAGTCACGAATACGAACAACATTCAAACCGTTACAGTAACCCAAGGGCACTATTTGATTATTAAACTATCGTAATTTATTACAGCCTCAAGTAAATTCTCACGGCATCTGAGCCGTGATTGGTTTACAATTTCCATTATCGTCTTGCGGCAAATATTGCAACAACAATGAGTGCTGTACTTTTTCGCAAGTATGTGCGCACTTGTGATTCATTTTGCAATGCATAAGGTCAAACAATTTGGCTTTTTGCCACAGTGAGTCTTGTCCACGAATTGTTTCTTCTTAACAACTACTAATTCGAAGAGCACATACGAAAACGTAAAGAGTAATTAATAAAATTGTAAGCTGTGGAGGTGGATTGCGTTTAAATGCAGCCGGCCAATCCCTCTCGGCAACATGGTCTATATATACCAATTTGGGTGCTGTTGGTTTCTGAATGATTGCACAATTCCTTTAATTTTAATGGCTGATATTGCTCAGCGGCTGCCTTTCATTTTTGTCGCGAAATTCGAACAATTCGATTGTGGCTTATTGCAGAATATCCAACTGCACACCTTGCGTATGACACCAAATTTCGACAGGATTGCAACAATTTAATTGAATTCGATTCGCCATGAATAAAGTCAAGTTACACCAATCCATTGATCTCAAAGAAACCCTGTCAGGATAAGGGCGACCGCAAATTGCCTGTCGTTCAACCGTGTTTGCAGCTTTGTTGAAGACATTAAGTGAACAATACCCAACAAGGATTGATAAATATTTGCGCAAAAATTCAGTGGCGCTTGAACAAACGCAACGCCATACGACGCAGTCTCGACACGAAACGTGACAAGCACCGAGAGTTATATGAACGCAAATGACAGTCTGGAATGGGTGCGATTTGATAGCAAGATAAATCACAGCCGAAATGAGTTTGATGCCAATGTTGTATATTGTATAAGAACACTTACCTCCTGCTGTTCCAACTTATTAATATCGCGGACCAAGCCGATTCCCGTCAGGGCCACTGCCAGAGTGCTTGAAGCTACACAAATCAAACTAACTGCCAAGAAGCCTGTCTGAACTTTTCTTAAGTTGATGACACCTAAAGCACCAGCAATGGCGGATATTGCGCCTGCCCATAGGCCAGATCCAGTTGACGCCAAAGATGCGTTCCGTGCCAGAAGTAATCCTCCCAGAGCAGCAAGGACAACACTCAATACCAATTGTACAACACCCAATGCAATGTGCATGGGAAAAATATTCTTCTTCGTCGATGATCTTTCCGATCTTTGTTCAACCGATGCAATTTTCACTTCAGGTTTTTCATGTTCGGCCTTGAAATGTTGAACAGTTTTTGTTAATTTTTCGGGTGGTTTTGTTGTCAATAAATCTGGGCTCGTATAAATATGACTATCTTTTTGGTTATTTGATATCATCGAAATTTGGGAATTAGTGAGACTATTCTTATTGTTGTTATTTGTCATGTTGGTGCTATGTTCCATTGCAGCTGTTTGATTTTGTATCATTTGTTGATTACAATTAACAATCGTTTCTACACTAACTGATGTTGAGTCCCGGGAATCAATTGTTCTGGCTGGTGATTCAGACATTCGTCCAGTTTTGTTATCCATTTCCGCGGAAGTTCTGCAAGAAATAAACAGGAAAAAAATTTAAATTACTATAATTTTATAATAGGTATAGATAGTAAATTGTTTAAATGCTCGTTGAAATATAAAAACCATAACAATAGATCGGTACTTAAAACCAATATAAACAATTATATTACAATAAATTGCATTGCTGACTCTCCTCAGTCCTGCCTTCCTAATTACGGTAAATGTTATTAACCATTAGATGTCAAAACTGATCCAAAACCGACATTAACATCGCGGGTTCGGCACAACCATTGGATTGCTCAACTGCAGTCGGTGCCACCCATACCTGTCCGCAAACCCACAAGAAAATGCAATAAATAACCAAAGAACGGTTCGTCACGAAACTGCAGAAAACTGCAACTCAATCTGCAATGGTGCAGTATCGCCTTGCACCGATCGCTTTAAATGCGCTATCTACGGTAGTTAGCATCTCGCTAACCAGCTAACAGTAAACACCCATTGAGGAGTATTCACCACGTCGCGATGCCGGCAGAGTTACGTCTCCAGGTGAAGCTCGAATGGGTTTGGACAATTAGAGATGCACTCGCATAATTGTAGCCAGAGCCCAGCAGAAATATCACATCAAGTCAGCAAACAAAGTTAGAGACATCTCGACAAAGTCGCTTATATGAGTTACATTGATGACAACCGGAAGATGGATTCCTCGAAATTGTCACGTCATGCCTGACGCTTGCGAACTCCTCCAAATGAGATACTCGCTTGTGGAAGAAACTGGCGGCGACTGACGGCGATGGTTTCAGAGATTGCGCAGTCATTCAAGTAATGCTGGGAGAAGGTGTGGAAAACGTTAATGGAAATTAGGGAGCACTTAGGTCTTAAAGTAGTGTTACAAATGATCACAAATTATGGAGTGCCGTGTTTCAAATGACGGCAACGTTTTAAGTGCTCGTCACTCGCTTAAAACCTGCAACAGCTATTTTCGTGGCACACCATTAAACGCTATCAATTTTATCAAGATTGCTTAAAAACATGACTCTATTCTTTTACGGAATATAATTGAACAAATTTAGTCATTAAATATTTTATTAACTAAACCATATAACGATTATTGTATTTTTGGAAAATAACCTTGAAAGCGTTCCTTTGTTTTTTGATTCAAATGATTTGCGACAATTTCTACTTGTTGCTGCAATATCAACAACATTTCGCTGTTGACACATTTGAAGTGTTATAATTCCCTGAAAATGTATAATGGAGATATCCAATTTTGGACCGTAAAATAATGGACACTGGAGAGACTTCAAAAATAATACTGTACTGTCATTCCTGCTTTCAAAATGAAAAATCACGTCGTTTGCTCATGTTGCAGCAAATGGACATAATCATGTATTTGTTTGGAAATGTATTTCATTTCGTGCGCGGAACATAGCAACCTTTGATGTTCTAATTATTATATGTGTACTCTAGATTATCAGATGTCAAAAAGGTCATGATGTGCATTGCAGAGCAGCATATCTTATTTTGTGGTTAATTAAAACGTATACTGCCTCGATGTCAGGTCCGTTATTCCGCTGCCGTCATCCGATATTATTTGAGCCGACCTTTGAGCTGAAATTCAGGAGATCGAATGGGCTTGCCACCAACATATCTCAGTATCCAATTAATCGCAAATAGGGACTGATAAAATCCAATACTTTGATTTTCATTTGAAAAGAGTATGCTTCGGTAAGTCCTTGCATTGTGCAATATGAGGATGCAGAAAATCCGGAAAACACTATATCTGCTCATCAATCGGCAATTTCTATCACAACGTCATTGGCATTATATCGCAAACATTTTCACAGAAAATTCTCTGAAGGATACTCGGATACTCCTAATGGTGTTTGGAAACTTTTGAGGATTTTCCATGGATGTTCGAGTCCTTGAAAGCTTGATACAAATTGTGAAGGATTTAATTCCCAATTAAAAGCAAACGGGTTGAAATTCTGTATGCAGAGATGAGAGAGATTAAGGGATGTTTCAATGTCGATAGTTCTTGTTTAAGTCGAGTCAAAAGGATGAAATAAGGACATCCCACGTAACTTTCATTTTTCTAAAAACTACAAAATACAGTTTTCCACCTTCAGTTAAAACCAGATTCCTTATAATGGTTCTTTCACTCGATGCATCTTTTCAAACTTTTTTCAGGGTGAACTTTGGAAAGTTCGAATCCTACACTTTTTCATGAAAAACCACAGAGAAATTTTGTGGCATAAAATAGAGACCATTTTAAAATCATTTATCATTCCAAAAACATTTTTGTAGGTACTAAAAATGTTCAATTATAGCAATCGTGAAATATAAAATTTGAAAAAATCATCGATTTTAACAAAAGGTATTATAACAAAAAAAGATTAAGATTAATGAGTATTGACTTTTGAAAAAATGAGTGAAAATTTTATAAAGTTCCAGATTTTTAAGAAAAAATTATTAAAAAAAGGAATTAAATCCAATTGTTGTTTTTTTTCTTTGCTTTCTGTTTTTTTTTTGTTTTTTTTGAATCACTGGTTGTTACGAGCTTCAATTACTACAGCAATTATTTTGCGATTAAAGTTCAGAAACCTGGACAATGAACATGTCCATACAAATGAAATAATGCGCTCCAACAGCTGTCAAATGCATTACTTTACAATGTGATTTTAATTAATAACGATTTGTTGTTAATGAAAAATACCTTTATAGAAAAATACATTTTTCGAAAAAAATGTCTTTCCTGCAGACCTTCACGGCTGTTGGATTGATTTGATCCAACCACAAGAGGTGTACGTAATACGTTGGTTACAATTGAACATCGGAAACGATTAATGGGCATCGCAAGTACTTCTGGTACAATGGCTTCGAGTTAAGCTCGTATCAACGCATTAAAACATCCCAAGAGTTTTTTTGTTTTTTTAGTAAGATTTTAAAAGTTCAGCGCCGCCGCTCGTCTTCGCTTCTTGCTCCTATTTCCCAACTTTTTCCACATTAACCGGTTGTTTTGCTAAATTCAACTTTAAATGAAATGCGACAGTTGTTTCGGTAAATTATCTTATATTTTCAATACTTTTCCTTTGCTGACCAGAGCGTTTAAGTTACCTGAAAAAATACAACAATAACAACAACGACAATTTTAATATTCCGCTGGTGATTACGCGGTTTTTTTAAATTCATCTGGCATTTTCTTTGAGAAATCTCAGGCTATGCAAACCTGTCCGTACGTGCTCCACAAACTTGTCTAATAGCAATAATTACAGAAATTACAGCAGAAATCACGGAGCCAGTTTTCTGTCCATTTGCAGTTCTGTTGAGCGAACAAAACTAACTTGACTAAAACTAAACACTTTCACTTTCGTGCGGTTCCAGTTCCCTGTTGATAAGGTCTATCAAGTGGAAGCTGTGGAATGGACCACTGAAAATGATTTTATTACGAAATTTAATGATTTGGAAAATTACAAATTTCAAGTGAGAAATGAGCGCAAATTTTCACTAATTAAACTGAAAGTAGAAGACATTACCCAATTTTAGTTGAAAGAAGATCCAAATCAGATTGTTTCAGTTGCATGATGAAATTTACCATATAGTCGTATTATTGTGAATGCAATATTGTTATTGCAATTATTTTGTTTTACCATCAAAATTATGTTGGAAAAGTGGAAAATTGGGTTGCATTGAGTTATATGAGCTGTAAACAGAATTTCCGTTGGCCAATGGATAATTAATCCTTGAAAATTATCAAAAAGAATTACTTTTGTTGATAATAAAATTGATTCGACAAATCATCTAAAATTTATTTAAGCAATTTGATATAATATTATCTAATTATTTTCTTAGTTTGTTAAACATTTTGATATTGTTATTCAACTTTTCTTTTTTGGTTTTTTGCATTTTTAGTAAGTAGATCTCAAGGTAATGGAGTGCGACATTGAAGACGTAATGGCAATTACGGAAGTTCAATAATATTCAACTAATTATGATAAAATATGACGTGCACTCATCATAGCGAAGTAACCACTACTTTTTCAGTCATAAAATGACCTTTTCAACTAACCAAGTCCATATAGTATTTCAACATGCGTTGATACAACTGTCGTACCGTGAAGACCGTAGTGATTGGTAATGCAATGTGTCCCAATAAAAACAATGGACTGAGGAAATGTTTTTTCTTTTGTATTTTCATATATCTCAAGATCACAGTTTTTTCAAAACCAAAGCAAAAACAAAAACCGTTGTTTTTGGTGACATATAAAGAAAATCTGACAATGGAATATGACAAAAATCAAAGAAGATTATACAATAACATTATTCCTAAATCAAATAGGAACAAGAATTCTTCCATTATTTTGATTCCAATTAAATATGCTTATTTTAAATTCATCCGAGGCTTTCAAATCTTTAAATACAAAAAATCAAGTTTCTTATATTTTACATTGCATTGAAATTTTTTAATTTATTTTTTTAAAACATGTTTCTTCAATTCATGTTCAATGTTTTATGTTCATTCAAATATTTGTATTGTAAATGATATTTGAATGATGTTGACCAAAACTTTAACTTGTTCAACATTAATAATTTGTGTATTTCTCATCTCATCACTTGTTCAACAAATTTCGAGAAACATAAAAGGATAAATTGTGTGTCTCTGGCATATGTTCGACATTGTGTAAGCCTGCGGAACTTTTGTTTACGTTATTATGGAAATTAATTTCTATTAATGCGAATTTGAATTTGAAAACAAAATGGTCATCGGACGGGAGATTGCATCGTTTTGGTTGCGGTGACTGTTACAAAATTGTTGTTAGCTTAATTTGTTGGTTTTTTTTTCTGTTTTAAGGAATGGAAGATTTTCAAAACGAACTGAAATCTTATTATTAGTTATATGTTTATCGGTTATGAAATAGCCGAAGAGATAACAAATTTCCAAACAGATTGACCAATTCGATGTCATGTTAGGTTCGGTGCTTGCATTTGAAGGAGTGGATCCGAATAAATTTTCCGGGAAAAATTCAATAGTAATAAATTTTAAAAAATCTGACAGATGATTGCATCTCTGAATAAATTCAATGTTGAATTCTTTTTTGTATTTTTTTGTTTCGGATTTCTTTTAAATTACCTATTCAAATCTAGTTGGCACAAAATTAACACATCCACCTGGCTAATTACTAGCAATGACTTTTGACTTTCTCCAGTTATTCGTACTTCGTTGGCTGCGATTTATCGTTAGCCATGATTTCCGCGTCGAATAGATTGTAATTTTCACATATGAAGAAAAGTGGAAAACGAAAATGATTCGAATCGTGCAGGGCAATTATCTCATGCATTCGAAGACAATAAATCCGAAAGTATCAGGACAGAAGAAGAGTTGCAGGGGGGCTGGGGATACAGGAGATGGACAGTAATCGCATCCACAGAATCAAGAAATCGTTCATCTTGCGAGATGCTGCACAGGAATCGTGAGCATTCGGTTGCTTTTCTTGCTGCATTTGACACACATTTTGTCAGTGAATGTTTTTTTTTTATTTTGTTGAAACATTTAATTTTCTCCTTTTTTTCGCTGCACTCATCATCACATTTTCCAACAAGCAATCATGAAATTGTTTTTATGTCTTGTTTATAATTTGTGCATTGATTATTATCGTTCGATGTTGAATGATTGCAAGCACTGGACCGGTCCAGATATTTTTACTGACTTTAAGTAAATGGATGCGTAAAAAGAAAAAGTATTGTAAGGCTATTTGCGGGTACACTATTGGACAAAGACCTGAACCTTGAGGCATTCTTGAAAGAACATAAAGTAAAGTATTGAATGATACATTGCACATCCGTGATTGCAATTTCAAGGTATAACTAGTAAATTCAAAGTGATTTTTATTTGCTCTAAAAGCGTTCATAAAGTTCCATTTAATTATATTTTTAAAAAAAATATAGGTACTTTTAAAAAGTTCACAACGATTTCAGAGAAAGGAAATATGCAAAAGTGAATCGAATCTTATGTTGTAATATTTTTGACTGACAATAAAAAAATATACATACTTCGATTTTCTTATCTCATAATTATTACTTTCAATTGACATCTATGGATTTTTTTTATGGTTCAATTATGTAATGACTGGCAGTTTAGGAAGTATCAAACATAATCTCTTTTTTTTCCGAAATGTGCGTATACAGGAAATAGAAAGGTATCTGTTCATACGCAAAAAAGGGAACTACAATTATTAAGTCTGCAGTGAAATTTGTAACAGCTGGAATTTTTTTAATTTTTGATTGAGGCAAGAGAATTTAATATTTGGAAAATAAGACTTAAATAATGCAACGTATAGTAAATAACTTTATAACAACTCCTCTATTTTAAACTTTAAAATATTCAAACAGTAAAATGGAAATTTATATTAACGATGAAGTTTTTGATTGATGAACTTTAAATGGAATTTTATCTCGAAAATGTTGTTATAACAACTGAAAATTCAGTTGTTAATTGAAGGTTATTAAATTAGTGGTAATGAATGCCTTTCTTTGTGAATCTCTCACAAATTAAAGTCAATCATAAACATTTAATTAATACAGACCTTTGTGTGATTATTATTAAAATCTCGATAAATCCGAATTAAGTAATATTTTTATGTAAAATGATCATAACTTGTAAACGTTTTGATGTTCGAAGAAATATGCTTGAAAAACAGTGATAAAATATCTCAAGCATCAACATGAAAAAAACACAATGAATAAAAACGCGTGAATCAAATAGAAACAATTTGATTTATACACCTGATAAACAAAAGAGGAATCTCGAACGAATACAATGTGGAATAAAAGCATTGTGATGTAGAAAATTTTTAGATATTCACCTTTCAGACTTGAACTTGCGTCCACATCGATCTTATCATCAATCCGCAACATCAACATTAATTTACGCTCTCCTTAAAAGCAAAAAAAAAAAAAATTATAAAATAGCAACCTTCAGTGTTAGCAAAAAAGGTTCATGGCCTCTCAACTCCAAACAGAAACAAACCTTAATTTCTGCATTTTTCATATTCAAGCGAAAGAAAAACCAAATTGAGCTCAATCAAACAAAAACAAAAAAAAAACAGACTGTGATTTTTAATTTGAGTATTTTTTTGTTTTCCATTTGTCTTAACAATCAGTTATTTTTGGGCCGATCGCAGGCATCAGTTACGCATTTGAAGACATTCGAATTCGTATATGCTCCAAAACTATGGAAACCCATCGAACTTTCTTTTCCGTGTGGGTATCTTACATTTACTTGAAAAAACATCCATCAACAACAACAACGCTATAGATTTCCAGTCACTCACGAAATCAATTCAAAATACTCGAACAAGAAAACATTTGTTTCTGGCAAACCAGAGAAATTCAATTTCGTTTGAAATCGTAGAAATTCGATGATTTGTTAATTAATCAAATATCGCTGAAGTGGTGCTTGAAGGAAATGCATTCCTATAGGAAAAGCGCGGTTAGCAAAAATTATGTTCAAAAAAAATCAGTACCTGAATTCATGCAAAAACAAATTGAAATCAAATTACTGTGTCCAAAAACTTACCACTTTCACGCAATGTTCAATTGAATTCACGAGTGTAATCCATCTAAATCGGACAGAGCTCGGATAATTGATTTTTCCAGTCTTTTTGCTGGTCAACAAAAAATGTACTCGACACTCGCTGGAACGATGCTATCGACGGCACAATCACTTCTCGCACTGATCACTAAAAATTTATAGACACTGTGAATGCACCAAAATTTAAGGTTGCAACAAAAACAAAGGGACAAGAGCAACAAATCCCAGTCGGGGAGATCCTGCAGGGATCCAACTATATAGTATCCCTAGCGAAAACGGAGAAAGGTGATGAGTGCGCGCGCGAATTATTCAATCAATAAAAAGCAATCGAAGCGTCTGCGCCGATCTAGCTCCAAACTAAGAATGTAAGCAAAAGACTCGGCTGTATCTAAACAACCTGCTACACTTGCCTACCTGTAACCTACCACAATACCTGTCTGCATGCCGAGCTGATCTGGAGTTGGGGGAAAGGTAAGTGGCTTATGTCAAGCTCGAAAGCAGCGATGCCAGGTGCCCCAAGGAGTGAGCATTTCACAACAGAACCCGAACCCGTCGAGTGTGCGCACTTATGCTCATTTTCCGGAAGTTGGAGACTTCCATATGGAGACGACGCGCGGCTGACCGCAGCGGCCTGCAACAGTGAAAACGGATAACCACAAACGATGCAGTTCCCTAAGACTTTCATTACTTTCTATGCAGGAAGGCATATAGCAGTATCACAAGTGCTCAACGGATCGGCGGTGCATCGATGACAAGGCCATCATCATCATCGCCATTATCTTCGATTGTCCTCTGCGGTGTACCGAAGAGATGCTCCTGGCTCCGGCGTTCCCACAACCATTAGTTTTGATTTTTCGTTGCGGTATCCGGAGTTACGGCGGCGATGTCTTGCGGACCACCGGGAACCCGTTCGGACGCTTCTAATAAGTCATTGAGCTCCCGCGATAGTGGTCCAAAGTGGAGATTTATATTCCAGTTTGAATGGCAAAACTAGACTCGTGCAGACTTCGTCTATTACGGACGCATTTGAGTACATACACTGTAGCCATTTATGCACTTTATGCATTCCTTAATTGAAAGAGAAATTTTAATAAGCATGCTTTAGCAACTCTCGGTTTCGTCTTCCACAAAGTCTCCTATTGGTCTTAATATTGCGAAGGTAATTGAAATGCACCGCATACTGCAATTTGTCAATTTAGTTATTACCGTTGAATTATGAAAAAATTAGACTGCTGAGCAAATGTTGCGAAAATCAGCTAAAGCACTTTCTACTTGAATTGTTTAGTTGAATTTTTACTTGTTTTAAAACCAAGTTAAATTGTTGAATGATATTAAAAGATTCAAACTTTCCAGAATTTGAAATAATATAGAAATCATTTTTTGTTTTGCTAAATTCAATATTACAATGTAATTGAAATCAATTGAATTCATCGTCAATTTCACTTCATTTTTGTTCCAAACTTGCTTCGAATGATTAGAGAATTTGATTTTGAAAAATTGATCATTGTGTGTTCTTCAAGCATTTTCCCAACTAAAAGAATATTTCAACTGCCAAGACCCGTCAATTAATTCAACTCTTTTTTCTTCTTTAAAAAAAAACATTCTGCCATTCGCCATTCGTATTTAGACTGGAATCCAACGTTTCCCAGTGAGATATCAAATCTTGAACAATGATAGGAAATCGCAAATGAGCTCTATTGATTTTTCCTATTGATATGGGCTACTTTGTGGGATCGATGGGCCCATCAGAAATAAGCGAGGTCAGACACCCGTTGATGGATCCACTTGGGGCGAACAGATGTCGACGCCGAATCCAAGATGGACAAGGAAATGAAGAAAGAAACCGCGGACTGTGGAGACTGAAGGCCGCTTTCTATCTTCTCGCGATTGAGCGCAGTATTCGGGGCAGCGAGGGCAATGAGGCAATAATAACTGCCGAATGTGTCGATAGCTTTCACCGATCGAATACGCGGCCAGGTCGACGCGAACGGAGTCCGAATGGATCCCCGGTCGATTCGTCGCCGATCTCGCGGCTTTTGATGGGGGGCCTTGTTGGCCCCAGCAGCCTCCATCTCGAAAGTCATCTTGCTTGAATACCAACGATGAGTGAAATACTTTCGGGTTCGTGAGCAGAATTTTGCCAATTCACCCCGAGCAATTCGTCACTCTCTCTCAGCGCACTTCCGCGGCGCATTCGTCTTGCACTGTACCAGCGCGATAGTGCACCATTGATTGCACCGGGGGACATGTTAGCTCGATGCACTTTTATGGCCTTAGTACAGTCCCCGGAATTTGGGTAAAAGCAATCACATTGCATTCCAAAACGATTCTCTGCCATTCTAGTCCACGATAAATTTTCCTATTCTTTTATGGGCAAATAAATTTTAACAGTAGTTTCATGAAACAACACAAATATTTCATGAGCTCAAAGAATCCCCATGAACAACGATCGATCTGCGATGCCAATAAAAACCGCCGATCAATTACTCGCGGTTGCAATAAAAAAAATAATAGTCCCCAACGCTTGCATTCGAATTGCAAGCGGGAGATGCATTTAACCATAAACCTCAAAGAATGGCGCTGCTCGCCTCCGAAACAATTTCAACATTTTATGTGTTCAATTGATTTAATTCTGCTTCTGCTACAATTTCCAATTAATGACAATTAGAGTTTAAATGCGACACGAGTGCCACTGATTATTAACTGAAAGATTAATCAGCACCTAAATTAATTAACCGAAAAATTCTGTTAATCTTCTTTAATTGGTAAATATTCATAAAATTTTTATTGCTGCGATTATTCAATAATTGAGATGAAATGTTTAGTAATAACAATTGTATATTCAGATGCATTGTCGATAAAACTAAGTTCAGTTTTGTAACTCCTTGAAAATGGCTGCATAAGCCAAAATGCGCATAGGAAAAAATAAAAATAAAGATATTGTTGAAACGAGTATATAAAGTTTTTAAATTATTTAATACCTGATGCTTTTGTGAACATCATTTTGTACAGCTAAGATAAAATGTCAAGCAATGCATTATGTTGTCCTGTTGTGATCCAAATATAATTATTGAATTAATTCGAAATTGTATCACAAAAAAGTCCGTTATATGCGGGAAAAATCTCCACTTGCGAAACTCACTGCTACGAACGCGATCCAATTTCAATGTGTAAATATTAAATAATTTTTAATCCGTAATTTTCGTGCAACTGAAAATATCCAATTGCAAATACTACATTAAATTTTCCAATGACAAATATGTTTTATAAAGTATCAAATTAAACGATTAATGATTATTTTCAAATTAAGTTGCAAAAAAACCTAAACCAAAAAAACTTTGCGCCCGCACAGCTGCAATGCGTTGGATATTGCATGCGTGAGAAACTGAGAACTCTAAAATTGATGTCGATCTTGTCGCGATTTCGTGCTTTTGTAATTCATTTATGCAAATTACTCCAATGATATAATGCACTTTGTGCTTTGCCAGTGCAGTGGTGTAACTCACTGCAGGGAAAGCAACTTTGGGAGCAGTGCACTGTTCCCTCAGGAAGGTGCTTATTGCTTGGTTAGTAAATAAATCCATCACATTAATAAAATTACAAATCAAATTCATTTAAAATAAAACGATAACAGTTACTTCATTGGTTTATTATTTGCAGTGCTGCAGCAAGGTCTCAGGAGCCGCAATGTACTATTAACTTGCTTATGCGAAAATGCGTTGCATCTCGTGCAGTTTTGTATGCAATCCACCTCATCGACCAGACTTTAGCATTCAGGTAACAACATTTTCATATACGCGTATCACATTACTTATGCGATCATGTGTAATATTATATATATAAAGATTTTGCAATGTTTTTATTCGTTTGTAAGTTTACGAGGGCTTAAATGCATTCCGACTTTTGCAAAATATTTTAAACCTGATCGGATGATCAAATGAGTTGTTTGCAACCTTGAAACCTGTGTGAATATTTCTTCTTTTATCTATTCGCAAAGTCAACCATTTTTATGTCATTACAATAATTGTGCTCATTAGATTAATAGATTTACCTAAGATTAATTCAAAAATTGGGGAGATACCGCTAACTGCGACAATTTACTTTACCGATGATTTCCGAAGGATTTTGGGACACTTATTACGGGAAAAATAATGAAAAAATTCGAATTCTAAACCATACCGTTTACGAGATATCCTTCGTAAAAGAATCGGCTCATTGATACTAAAGAATCCTTCAGAAAATTGGTTGCTATACACCACTTCAAAGACCTAATATCTATTTAAGCCCCTTTTAACAATAAATAAATCACTTTGATTAATATTGGTTTGTGTTAAATCTACTAAATTCCAAAAAAAATGGCGCTAAAGAACTGTCAAATGAGTTCCATTTAAACTCCCAAACTGCTTAACCGAATTTAATGAAATTTTCAGGGATAATTTAGCATAGTCTCGGGATGAATCGTGTGAAGTTTGGTGCAGATCGATACCCCCAAGGGTGTAAAAAAAGGGATGAAATTTTCTATGAAAATTCGCCATTTTTGAAGTTGAAAATTCATAAAAGTTGGTAATTGACGTTTTTGTTGAAAATCAATATACGTGTACCAGAATTTTTGAAAATTTCACTCCCAAAGGGGAGAAAATAGGGGATGAAACGCTATCCCTACTTTTTTTTTTTTAACTTCTATGAATTTTTGTAGGAGTAACCACAACGATTCTTGCACCTTCAGATAAAGCACAATGAGAACTAGCAACACTATCCTGATTGAACCCCCAGAACCACCCTTAACTGAAAACAAACTAACACACTATTATTGTTACCCGACCTACGGGAAACGGTTCTATGTAATATATCTACGTCGTGTTTGCGGGTATTTTTTTTCAGTCAGGGGTGGCGCTCTGCAAACTATACAACTATGTACCCTTACATAAGAAAACAGAGAATAATTGCAAACGGCTATTTTTAGATACAACACTAAGTAAATACCAAGAATGATATGATTTCAAATAGAAAGCGTATGAACGTAGGCGCGGAAGGGCGTAGCAACGCATGCCGGGTCCCGCTAGTATTCATATATTATTTAGGACTTGCTTCCTTTTACGGAAGGAACTAAACGTACAACAATCAATTAATTGACATTGTTGTGCACTGAAAGTGGTGTTCAGTGCGTAAAAACCGATTTCCGAAGGATTTTGTGATATGAGTGAATGTGCACAGATCTTTTACGAAGGATATCTCAGAAACAGTACGGTTTAGAATTCGTTTTAATTATTTTTCCCGTGCTCAGTGTCCCAAGATCCTTCGGAAAATGTCGAAAATTTGAATTGTCGCAGTTATTTGTATCGTGCCCAAAAATTGCGCCCACCCCTCCTAGCTCCTCGTTCGGTGTTCCACTGCAGTTATGCCCAATTCACAATTGTTTAATAAATAAAATCTTCGTGCCAATTACTGATCGATTAGAAGGCAAATGAACAGCGATCGAGAGTGTGCCTCCGTCTAGCCTACCTGGGTGTGCCTTGAATAGCTTAAAAGTTAAAAGTCAGCTTATTACCTACTCATGCTCTCGTTATCCAGGTTGCTGCCCTCCCCTGTCCGCCCCTGAATTTTTGAAATTACAAACCTTCATCCGCTGAATGAATGCATTTTTGTGGGCATCTCACAACGACTTCTAGAACAATAGAATGTAATTTAAGTAACTTGCCCAACTAATTTTGCGATGCACAACAATTCCATCAGTGGGTTTTGGGGCACATTTGAAACCGAGAACTTGGGAAGTGAATGCTGGATTCGTTGCGAAGGTGTGCCGAGTTTCGCGGCTGCTAATTAATGTGCCCCATCCACAGGTGTGAGCCTCAACATATTGCTTAGATAAATGCCTGGAATATTTCCAAAATCCCACTCACATTCTCTTTTTTGGGTCACTTATTGCATTTATAAATAGTTCATTAATGCTTCTATTTGATTTTCAAACCAAACAAGAATCTTTAATTACTTTTATTTTAGGTAAAATATTAAAACATATTTTCGTGAATGAAATCCGTCAAGGATTTTTCTACTTTCTACATTTCAATTTTATTTGGAGAATTTACAGAAATCAATGAAAACAAAAAACTAAATAAAACTATTTTAATGCAATCATTTTGGGGAGAAATTGCATCCCATGCAGAAAAGTTTCAAGTGTTTCATTGCACAATTATTTGTGGCAAAGTGATTATCTGTTTGCTCTAGAAAACAATAATAACTAATCAGTGCATGTGGCTGTTATCGCTTGAATAAATTTCAAAACAATGCATCATTATAAGACAGTTTCTAAGTCCATTTCTTGACCTCTTAAAAAACAGCGATTTGAAATTGGTTTAATATTAGAAAATGTGTTTTTGTTTTTGATTTTGGTTTCTACGTTTTTGATGCTAAAAGTCAAAGTTTTGAATAAAACTATTTTAAGAATGCAGTGGGAGTTTCTATTCCATTCCATAATTAGGATTGCGACAGGGTTGTTTGGGTAAAATCTATTAAGGGAGACTTCTATCCTGGAGCACGATTTTTCAGAACTTCAAATTTTATTTTGTTTTGAGAGAACGAATAATTACAGACGATTGCGGTCTTTTATAGATATTATTAGGTATTTATTGCATGCAAACAATTCTTTTTTTTTAATAAAAAATCTCGAAAAGAGGTGTGCAAATTTCCGGGGCAAACGGCTCACATCGCTATCCCGTCCCCGTTCATTTCAAACAAAAGTTAAACGCAGGTTATTAATTAGAATGTACTGTAAAAAAAAAAAATGGCGGCGATTTGAAAAGAAATCAATATTTTCCGTTCTGTTTACTTATAAAAACTTTAATAAAAAATGCAAAATTCTTTTACTCAGTGTTTTCCGAGTATCCGGACCTATTTTCAAGGCAATCAACTCTATACAGTAGTCAGGAAAGTGTGAGCCATTTTCAAAAAACGCTTTTTGCAATATGTCTAGAACATGCTGATCGTGTAGAATTTAAATAGGTTTAAAATACCGAATATGATCGAATTTTCAAAAAAAAATTTTAAAGGATCAATTATACATATAGATCAAGAATCTGCAAAAAAAAAATTATTTTTTCAAATTTTTTAAGGTAGAAGTGTCCCTTAATTAAAATAGTTTTGGCAGTTATATTTTCTGTCCTTTTTTTTCTTGATTTCCATATTTTTCAACAAAAATGCACATCGCCAGTTTTGATTAAGAAAATGCAATTAAAAACTTTAATAATGTATATTTCATCTTGTAACTGAATAGTTTTGCTAAAATATGTAGTTTAAAGTGAGCAATATTTGACATTGTATGTTTAGTTTTGAATTTAAAAAAATCGATTTAGAATTGCCCAACTTTATAGTGTTAAACTAAGTTTAAAAAAATCTTAGGCTATGTAAATGCTTAACCAAGAACTATCGGAAATATCAACGGAGTGCAAGTACACAGCTCCTAAGTAGCCTCTTCCCAAATCCAGTAGATCAGATTTCCTGAATACAACTCCAATATCGTGGACAGTCATCGGTTTATTAAAATTCACGCCAAAGTACCGTACCGTCCATCCATTCCTCAGTTGAAAAGGAATCCGAAGTGGCACATGTTTGTGTTGCAATATTCTCGTCACTGTAGAGAAGTCTCCAGACGACATTGGAACCGGATGAATTCTTCCTTCTTCAATACGATGTTCATAATAATCACCGCAAACAACATAAATAGTCTTCTTCGTCTCATGGCTGGTCACTTTCAGTACACAGTCAATTTGATCTGTTCGTGATTCAACTTTATACGCAAATGCGAATATCAATGATGTTTCGACAGCAAAATTTGTTGCAAACAGTCGAAACAATTTATTGTGCCGAATTATTTGCAACGAAGATCCACCACTAACACCGCAATCATAGCATCGTTCGGCGAACTCGTAAATTGGGACTGATGGCTGCAATGATTGCCTGGATAAATTGAAGAACTTCATGTTAGTTTCCTTGCCGAACTCGAAAGTGTATCGTCCAGAACCCAAGCAAAAATCTGTGTAGAATGGAAGCTGGGAATACGTGTGAGTGGCCAAATTAGCCCACAATAAACTCCAAAATTTCTCATTTCGACCAAGAAATGCATCATTAACTCGTTGATCGCCTTCAAGGTTATCAATATTGTAATCATAGTTCCTTAATGTCTCAAAAGTCCAACCGGGGGCAAATATTCCAACCGAAAAGTTATGAGCAACGATTCGTCCCAATGTTTCGTGACTGCGAAATTTAGCGATTTGTCCCCGAGCAAAAACATCAATACCAAAAAAAACATCCCGCAATCTTCTGCCCTCCCTCTGCACTGCCTGCGCAGTTTTTATCAGAGACTTGTCTCCCCAGGAGTAATTGATCAGAATCCCATTGCAAGCCTTGAAGAAGTTTACATTCTTATCATTTATTTCATTCTGCCACTGCAAGTCGCCGGTTTCGATGATGCTATCGTACCAAATGACTACACCGTTGGGAATCTTCTGCATTACTTTTACTGTAAGTGTTCTTACAAAGTTCCTGTTGGAAAATACAATTGAATTCGCTTCTAAGGAAACGTAAATTTCTTACATTAATACGGAAATGTAATTAAGATCCAGTGCGCACTCGATGTTGATAAGCCACCCCTCGAAGCAGAAGAACTTGCACAGATGCACGAGTGCATCTGTAACTCTTTCCATCATATCACTGGAGTCAAGGATTCCCATCAGGTTCTTACGGCCCGTGTGACCCTCGGCTATGAATGTACCTGCAATAAAACCCAATAAAATAAATAAATTTCTTAAAATAATAATAAACATGGAATGTGTACCCAGCACCGGAACCCCATGGAGATGAGCGGCATTTATCCACCCGCTGGGCGGAATAGTGATGTAGTTGTGGCTAAAGTAGCAGAAGTAGTCTATGCCGGGCCAGTGATAAAACCGATATTCGTCCCATTTCATTGATGAGTTGTAATGCCTGTGAATAAAATAATACTTATTTTTCAGGGAATCACAATTTAAGGACATGACTGTACCTATCTTCACGATAATTCCCCATCATGTCATGACACACAAGGACTTCCCTTCGATTGGATTCCTCCACGGCGATTCCATCATCATCCAGCAGATTGAAGGAGCTCCCATAATGTCGAACTGGTCCTCGGGGCTGAATTGGTGACACGAAATTCGACCACAATATGTCCTTGCTTGCCACATCGAACATGAGAAGCTGATCGTTCAGGTAAATAGGATGAGCCTCAAGCTGATCCCCTAAGAAAGACATTTCCCACGTCAATGATCCTGATCACGCGACAAAACGTAAATAAACTGCATTGCAGGGAATGCACTCTCGTAGCGCCGGTGCATGCAGCTATTATCGAACAAGGAAATATGCCCTCAGCTTTATCACATGCGCGAGAGTGCAATGCTCAGTGCAGTTTGCTGACCAAGTAGAGGATGTGTTGGGAATGTCGCGTGAGAAGTACTCAATGGCTCGAATTGTGTTAGTGCATTGGTTGCATCGACTTGGAAAGTAAATCGCTGATAACGAGATCCTTAACAGGTGAGCTTTTTAACATATTTTTTCAACAAAAAAACATCCACAGCGTAGATTAATTTCGACAACAAATGCAGACACTCATCTCTCGGTTTACGCGAAGATAGATTTTTGAAAAAACTCGCGTAAACAGAAATTACGTGAACAAACAAAAAACATTACAGAAGATCTTTTAATAATAATCTTTACATCTAGAAGAGCCTAAGAAACATTATGAATGCTTGAAATTTCCTATTTAATTAGATGGATATGTATTTTGCTTTCGACGGCCAACGCGCGATTGCCATCTCTGTTATAAGACCGCCGATTTCACAAACTGAAACTCAAGGTAAGGACAAATGTTCGAAGGTGCCAGTTAGATCAATAGTCCCAGCTGGACACTTCCATGGAAGCCAGTGCCAAGCTGTTCCGAATGATGCTCAAAACCATCCAGCTTGAACTATCAATCTGGCGCATAGACGAAGATGGGAAGGCCATGCGATCCAGCCGTAGATCATCGAACATGTATGATTGTATGGCGTCTGTAGTTTTCGTCGATGATCTAACTGTCGTTTTCGAACATCGGTCCTGACTCCTGGAGTTCAACGGGCCGAACTGCGGAGGTATGTAAATGTAATACATACATAATATCAAAACAATCGATTCAGGAAGCTAAAAAATCTTCTTTAAATGATGATCACGTAAATGGAGGTCGTGTAAGTCGAAGAATAACTGTATAGTGTAGGTATATAATTGGTTTATGCATATAAGTTCCGTCAGGAACAAGAATAAAAGGGTTTCTCTTCCCTATTTTCCTTGGAATCTGTTTTATAGAAATTGTGAGCAATGCAACAATTTCGTAGGTAAATTTCGAGTAGAAAACTATTGAGATCGATACCAGGTCAACACTTTCAAAAAATTCTTACATAGTTTTTCGTTTAATCATTTCATGCCTCCCTGAGTACGAAGCTACCCTCCGTTCGAAAGTTATATGTATATTGTATATACATATTTACACGTATTTTTGAAGATATTGGAAATTTTATTATGTTATTTCTGGGGTTAATAGCTCGGTTAAGTTCATTATGAGTAAAATCGGCCCACGGGGGTGGCCCAGGGAGGGGGTTATAATTTTTAAAAAATTATATCTCGGCCCCTATGAAGTTTAGAAAGAAACCTTATTTGCATAAATTGGAGTACTCTCTATGAGGTTAAGGTTAATGGTACCACCACCGATTTAGTGGTTGGGGGGTTTCGAGTGGGGTGGGGGTGGAAATTTTAATTTTTCTAAATCACATCTTGTGGGGTATCGTTGAAAAGCTCTTGATGAGTAGTTTATAAATCCACAACTAGTTTCTCGATTTTGAAAAAAATTACCCCAATAAATCAATCAAAACACTTCGAAATCTAGCTCAGCCTGTAGGCTTGCCGAAAGGGAATTTTTTGGTCAAAGTCCGCTTGAAAAGTAGACTACATATTTACATATTCGCAATCACATATACATACCATTCTACATTAAAAACTTTTTAAAATATTTGTAGGATCGACAGAAATATACCTCTAGACGCGGAAGTCGGAACAGGGAAGGATATTGCTGTCGAATTTTGATTGAGGCTCATACAAAAGAGCAACTGTTTTTTTCCCTGTCACAGTGTTTTTTGAATGCTACCTCGGATTATCCAACTATAACTGGATATTGTTGTGAGCTTCTACTTAAATTGTTTTTCACTATTTTTATTTTTTGAATCTGACACTTTTTATTTCAAATATGATTTTCCCAATAAAAATACGTATATCGATATTTACACCATTCAATTTGTTTTGCTTAATTTTTTTTTTCGTATTGATTATGTTAAAAATGACAATGTATGCTTAATAATAAACAAATTAATAAATTACCTGATTTTTGGCGACAAGTTATCGTAATCTTTTTGTTCATATTTCGTTTAACCCTGTTCAATGGTCAAACAAAATAAATTCCCAGTATTTTCATTCGGCTCAAGTTTACGACAGAACTTTTCTGTTGGTAGTGGTCAGTGTTCCCGGTACAAATTGTTTCTTCCGGGGGGGTTGAGGTATCCGGAATTATTTCTCACGGGGGGCGATGGTGCGGAGGCGCACTGGTGTGAACGTCAAACTAAGTAGGTTGTCTCCGCAGAGATGATAAGAACTTCCACCATATGTTTAGCCAATTTCTGAATGAACGCTAAAGTTAAATCTAACATCACAACTGATTAGTGGTAACAACCTGATTAACACGTGATTCACTTCGCGAGCAATCAATTTAGTTGAACGCGGATTCTTCACAAGAGTTCAGTTGAAGTGGATATTTTCACGGTGCAAAAGCTGTTTAGGGATTTTCGTGCCCGTGATCGAACAAATTAATTTAATTAGAGATAGTGATTTTGTTTTGACGGAATTAATTTACGGTGATTTCCACAAAAATGTCACAAGAAGATGCGATTCCAGTAAATGCAGACAATTTAAGGGAGCTGAAGGATCGAATGAAATTGATCGCTGATGCCGACCCTAAACAGTATCACAATGAATATTCACTGAAAAGATATCTGAGAGCTTTCAAAACTGTTGACGCGTCATTTCAGGTAAATCATTGTCACTTGTTTTATTGGAAAATTATTATAGAAAAATGCGATAATCTTTCACCCGATACAAACTTCATATTCATATGTTTTCCTTTAATCAGGCAATACTAAAAACAAATAAATGGCGGGAAGAGTATGGAGTTAACGATTTGGCAGAGACAGAAGCTGTGAAGAACAACAGCAGCAAGGCGAGGGTGCTACGTCACCGGGACTGTATTGGACGTCCGGTAATATACATTCCAGCGAAGAATCACAATGCATCCGAAAGGGATATTGATGAGCTGACAAAATTCATTGTTTACTGTTTGGAAACAGCATGTCAAAGGTGCTTTGAGGAGGTAACAGACAATCTCTGCATTGTCTTTGATTTGGCTGGATTTAGCACGTCCTGCATGGACTATCAGCTGGTGAAGAATCTAATCTGGTTGCTGAGCAAACACTATCCAGAGCGATTGGGAGCATGTCTTATCATCAATTCTCCATCGATATTTTCAACAATTTGGCCAGTGATTCGTGCCTGGCTGGATGAGAACACTGCCAAGAAAGTCACATTTGTCGACTCAGAAAAGGAACTGTGCAGTTACCTTATACCAGACATTCTGCCCACTGATATGTAGAGTGAGAATCGTAACCAAACTGTGTGAATTCAGTTTTTTAATATTAGGAAAAGTATCAATGAAATTAATTTATTCCTCCAATCGATTGTTGTTAGGGCTCCTATTCACAATCTAGTTACTACCAGTTAGAATACTAGTTAATATTATTTATGAAGAACTTGTTGAAAGAACAAATTTATTTTCATAAACAGAGCAAAAGTTGAATTTTAAGAATATAATTCCATTAAATTAGTTAAATAATTAAAACTTGCTGCAAAAAACGTATTAAATTCCAGAAAATTGTGTTAAGACATGCGATGCGTGAAAACTAATATATGAATGTTGTCTTGTATCGTAATAAAATAACTCGTTATATATACGTATATATATAGATAATATATATTCAAAATGAATACTATATTTTTCGTTATGGGTGTGTAACAGCTCTGTAAATAAATACCAAGGACGAAGCGACTTTGTTGTAATTAAAAGAAAATTGTGCAAACCTTTAATCGTTATCATTAAATTTATTTAACGTACACTTTGGCTACAATAAACGTACAGATTAAAATAAAGGAAAAAAGCTTCCACTATTTAAAAAAAAAAAAAACGAACAAACGAAAACACAAAAGGATGGAATGATCTGTAATGGTTTAAAAGTACAACTCCTCCTCCCGATCTTCTACCGTTCTTTAAGAACGCATCACTACATATGAAATACTTAAAGGCTGCCAATATCGTTGAATCTCTTGAGCTTCTCTGGAAAGTTGTCTTTGTAAAGGACCGGATCTGCTCGAAATTCAACGGTTTTCAATGGCATTGTACCGTAAACTTTAGCGAAACGATCTATGCATGCAGATCGCTCCATCATATGATTCAAGTCGGCGGACAACATTTCTGTGTTTGTGCATTCCGGACATTTGAATTTTTTACGGGGCGCCACTTTAATTGGCGGCTTATTTGTTATGTTTGCTACAAGGAAATTCATTGCGATGTCTTCGCAGTTCATGTGCTCGTCCACCCAATTTTTAATGTTGCCGGGCATCGCGTTGGTGTACATATAACTCCAGTACTGTCAGGAATAAAACTAATTATAATTAAAAAGTCATTTTAGGGGAACTGAAAATTAAGCGTTACCTTGTGATGGAATGCGGCACCAGTGAGGACCATCGAAATGTGATTCGTCCATTCTGATTCATACTTCCAACGGTTAGTCACGTTATCCCAAATATGAGTTCGACTCGGAAATCCAACTATCCTGTCAGGGAATTCCCTCCAAACTTCATATCTACCGAAAAACGTTTCTGTTACAATATGGAATCAATGCTGCTTAGCATACCAGCAATGTCCATCATTAACTCACCCGAAATCAAGCTCATCGGCAGTGAGCATCACAATATCGTCATCGATAGTCAGAATCGCCTCTGTCTCTATCTCGTCATAAGGATAAAAACGATTGGACAATTTGTTTGCTCGCGTTTGAATCACCTTCAAATGCTTCGATATTTTAGGGAAAAACGAGACTGGAAACAGAAAAATGACATTCCCATCAAATTTCAAATATCATCAAAGTCAACTTACGATGTGGCGGAGCCTTCTTCTGATTGTTCCAAATAACCAAGATCTTCTGGAGTGAGGGCACAATCGAAAGCTTCTGGATCAGTGTGAAGAGGCTCTCGATGCGATCGTAAGTTAAGATTACGGCAGTAAATCCCTGCGACTTCGGCGCAATTAGCGGCAAGAACAACGGATTTTGGGTGGATTTCGGAGCTGGCCTCAAGTTCCACTGTCGTGAGGTTCTCGCCAGATGTGGGAATACGCGGTCATTGAGAACCTCCAGAAGAGTCATGGTAATCTTCTCCAGGCTGCCTAAATACTTCTCGTACAGCCAAGCTCCTTGAACTCGCAGATCTTCAATTTTCTCTGGAGAAACTGCTCTAAGAACACTCATTATGGAGTGCAAGTCTGCTTCCTTGATTCTCAGCGATGCCAAGTCCCAGTCAATTATATCTTCGAACGGGAGCACATAGTTGTCTATCATTACCACCGGAATGCACTTGTGAGCCAATGCTTCCAGGAAATCGGGCTGTCCCAGGCGCACACTGTTTCCAATCAGGCAAAACGTTGCCGTGCTCAATACGTCCGGATATTTGTACTCCTGTCCTTTCGGAAAGCTACATCGACTGTCTTTGAAGTCGTCCTGGCTGTTTTTGTTGTGATTGGAGTCGGGAGAAGGGGGACACGACTGCAAGAGCATAATGTCACTGTTATCGTGGGCCATTTCATGCAGCAAACGAACGTGTCTGGGGTACAAGTTAAGCTGACTGACGAGCAGTAAGAATGTTCGGTGAAGATTGTCACTAATGCTAGACGGGTTGAAATCTTTCAGTGCAGGACTCCACATTGGAATGGATATATCGAATCCATAGCGGTACGTCCAGGAGTCAAAACCTGCGCCAGCAATTAGGGCTTTATCGGTGTTTACATCCAAGATTCTGCTGAAGTCTGGATATGTTCCTGCCAACATGTTGAAAAGCAAGTGATTCTCCCCATTTTCCCAGTGGTCCAGAGAAGCTAGGGCTTTTCCGACAAGAGTGGTGTCTACGAGGTTCTCGTTAAGTGTGTCAATGTTTGTGACAAAAATACACGCCTCGTTGGGATTTGGAGTGTAGAAAGGACTATCGACAATAGTCTTCAATATTGTGTAGTACTCTCTAGTCAAGATGAACGCCTGCTTTTCGCTCGAGTCCACGTACTCTTTCAAGGGATACACATAAATAGCAATCCTGTCTTGTTCTCTTTGCCCGCATCGATATACATTGAAACAATCCCAAAATGTGCAATTTGGATTTCGTGCTATTGCCAATTCAGCATCTTTTTCTAACGTTATTTGTGTGATATGCGGTAATTCTAATGATATTTTCTTATTGGCAATTTCTGTTCTACTTGTTTTGTTGACAACATCCCACAAAAATAAAATACCCCCAAATATTAGTACACTAACAAGTGCATAAGTTAAAAAATTTAACACTTTATCATTTCTCTGTTTACTCAGAGATTTTATGGCACCGTTTTTGACTAAAATTGTCATTTTTACTTAATATTTTCAAATTATTTACATCTTGCAGATTAATGACATTCTCCTTTACTGAACTGTCAAAATTGACACCTATGGGTTGGGAAATTATAATTTCCAATCATCATAAATTGCCCATTATACAAACTTGTTTTTTAATATTCAAAAATTATCTAATTAATTATATAAAATTATTTCAATGAAAAGTAACTAAATATATGTTCAAATTGTAATTTAATGCTTATAATAATTTTAGTAGTTTTGAACGGCCATTGCTGGTCCTGCCCCACAAGTTTAAAGAGCTAACTGCTGAATAATAAATAAAAAGCGGAATAAATTACATCCTAGAGCGCTGTGGGGAAATAAGGTGAATTTGGTGATAAACTCATACTTCATAGCCTACTTGCAAGCGGTCGAGGTCTAAACAAATTGCCAATCCTTTCTCGAAGTTACACGGGAAAAGAAATAAAAAGATCAGAAAAATGGCAGAGTGTTTGGAAATAATCACAGATTCATTTGTGAAAGTGAATATATCGAATTCGCGCGACAACCACCTTGTTCTTGAGAAGAGACTGGATAAATCTATCATTTTATCAGTTTTGAAGGTAATGCCGGCAGCCAAATATTATTTTGCAAGTTATTTTTGCAGAAAGTATATAAATAATTCCAGTACTTTCCGCGGAAAATATAAAAAACAATTGAAATATACATTTTATATCGATTATTGAAATTCCGTGTTTTTGTAGTCATGTTTTTGAAGTAAGTAAATTGTGTTCCTTCCGCACATGTTTTTGTCATTATTATATGAAATGAAGCTTGTACTCTCGAATTTGCACTTGAATTTCCTTGGTTTACAAGTGTAGAGTAATACGGCGTAGATTTGATTAAACATCAGGATCACGTGCGCTTTACTCCACCTTGCGCCTGATGTTGGGTAGGTGAGTCTCGCTAAATCTGCAACCTGCAAGCACTTGTTGAAATGCGAGGCAGCGATCCTCTTGCTTCTGATATCCCTTAAACTCCGACTGTTAATGTCCACAATAAAAAAAGACTGAATTAATAAATTTATATTACCAATATTAATTTTGATTGATTCGGAAAAATCGTTTCATTCAGACCAAACTCGAAGTAATAACTGGCGGAAATGCGGATACAATGCAATTGGAACTCTACGACGGCGATAAGTTTATCTGCAAACTAGAAGACGACGGAAAACCTTTCGGATATTATCCAGTCGAAGACGGGATGAGGATTCACGTTATAGATAACTTCCAGTATGAAGCAGAAAATGTCGAAAAATTCGAATTGACCGAAGAAGAATACAATATGAAAGAAGACACTCTGAAAAGTTTCCTCATGAGAAACAAATTGGGAAAATACAACGAAGAAGAAATGAAAAAACTGGAAGAGAAAAAGAAAAAGGCTCTTGAGGAGGAAAAGGAAAAGGCAGAATCTCTCACAGTTGGATCCAGATGCCAAGTAAGTTTACCAGTGGTTTCAAACGCTGTTTCAATCATTTCTCACATTTAATTGGTTTTGTTAGGTCACAATGAAAGGACAGCCTCGCCGCATTGGAACCATCATGTACAACGGACCCTTGGATGGAAAGCCGAGCGCTTGCCCTTTCATTGGTGTGAAATTCGATTTGCCTTTGGGACGCAATGATGGCACGTGAGTTCACGAAAAGTACAATTTAAGAGCAATTACGGAATTTTGTTCAATTGCAGATTCGAAGGGAAACGATATTTCGAGTGTCCTCCCAAGTACGGAGCTTTCATTGTGCCTTCTGATGTTACAGTCGGGGACTTTCCACCGGATGACGAAATAGATGAAATTTAAATAATGTCACTATCTTTCGATTTACTTTTTAATTTTGGACCACGCACTAAATTTTAATCGCGAATTGAAAATCTTATACACCCTTCTAAATTTGTAATGGACTGACTATATCAATGAAATCAAAATTACGTAACATTGTTTGTCGCGACATGCGACAATAACAAACAAAGTAATGAAATGTGAATATAATCGAAAACATCGTTTCAAATAACAAAACATTCTTTTCATTCGTTGGTTTTATTTCGTTTCAAACAAAAAAAAAAACCACAGAATATTAAATGTAATTTTTAAAAAAGGCCTCTCAAAATTTAGTCGTGCTGATTGTTCAAACGCGCATTGGAAAGGCAAACGTTTGGTCCGAGTTTCAGGTGAAACGACCCACCTGACTTCCCAGATGTTCACCCCCCGTGAATTTCACGGTTGACCAACAAAGCAACCCTGTGGAACAATCAAAAGATTCGTCAGTTAGTGACGCGTTTTTAGCGAAACATGAACAGTTTCACAAATTCGTTCACGACTGCGAAATTGTTTAAATAAGAGACACAAAATGGTTGCTTTGCATTTTATTTGTTTGTTCACTGATTCGATTCGATTAAAATAGAATCGCGGATAATTTTCTTCGAGGTTGTTTTATAGAGTGTAGAATTTCCCGTAAAATATTAAATGTAATGGAAAACGAGTACGTAAATCTCGAGGATATTTCAAAATTGCAAGAATCTGAATTTAAAGAAAATTTTGAAGAATGGCTTGAAAACGACGGCGTCGCTAGGTCACTGCAGGCCAAACTCAGGAAGGATTTGTTCGATACATTCAACCGGACTCAGTTGGGTGAGTCTTAATTAATGTCTATTGATTATGTTTACTTAAAAACTGACCAGTTTCAGTGAACTATATTAAGAGTGTACGTGCTAGTAGGTGTTTTAAAGATACTATTTTGCAGGACGGAAGCTGCTGAGTCAACACCAAAAAACCACTAAAATAGTGTTGTCTCCGCTTGTGCTCGTTCTGGATACACTTGTGTCGGAGTTCTTGTACGCTCACGATTGCCATTTTGCACTGTCTGTATTCTGCACGGAGGCTCCGCATCCCAGTACAATACCGCATTTTGAAACACTACCCCAATTCCGATTTAACAGCGCCGATCTGGAGGACATCTTCGAAGCGATTTCACACGATATCAATCCGAATTTCAAGGAAGTCGTAAAAGAACAATATCTAAGCGATCCCGACAACAGTAAACCATCATTGTTGTATTTGATACTAAAGCATGCATTCAACACAAGCGACAAAATTGAACAGACAACAAAAGAACGAAATATTAAGGATGAAAATATTGAGAAAAATAGTAAGAGTGCATCAAGTAAATCAAGAAAATACAATTACTACGCTCTGTATAATGAACACTTTCGCTACTTGGATAAATACTTAATTATTCTATCACGGAAAGTGAGAAACATTTCACAAAATTTAGAACACGTTCAGCAAAAAAACATTGATTCGAGTAATGCAAAAAAAACTGTGCAAATGAGAAACTTGGAATGCTTAAATCGAAATCTTCACAAGATTTCTGATCATCTCAAGCAATTGTCGCTATCGAAACGAAAAACTCGTACTATTGCAACAATTATGACGGCAGTTGATAAAATATCATGCTATTTTGAAAAATGCACAGCTAATTATGAAATAATTGCAAAACATATAACGCAAAGGAAATTGGAAACAAATCAGAACGATTCAGAAAAATATTCAATTTGGTTTGAAAATTTGAAAGCCACAAAAAATGGAAGGAAATTATTATCAAAAGTATATTTTCAATTACAATATAATTTATTGTCTTTAAACAAAAATAAAACACATTTCAGGTCGAATCGACATTGAAGAAAACTGTTGAGAGGGAAAAACGGAAAATGCAAGAAGTTTTCGAGGCGCAGTTGAAGAATGAAAAGGAACTAATCAAAGTGAAGTACAAACAGAAAACCCTTGAAGTGAGTTCTGCTTACTGACTTCCACTCTGTGCTCTAAAGATACAGTTTTTCTAGATCCTAAGCAAGCAGTCTTCCAAAGAGGAGTGCAACCGAAAAAGTAAATCAAATGAACTCATCGAGGAAGAGATGAAAGTGCTGGCGGAAAAATCCGAACAAATTCTAAGTAAACTGTCTGAAAATGATCGGCAAATCAGAGCTCCTCCTGAATCCTTTTGTATACGAAATGTACGTTAAATCCAAATTGTTTTTATTACATATTTGCAATTTCTGATTTTCGTTACAAAATGATTTTGCGTTGATTTTTTATGGTCAGGAATTAACTTCTAATCCTGACGGCGAATATGGGAAAAGTTGCAAAGAAAGACTAAACGATGCTCCAGTTAGTGCAAAGGGCAGGTTTGTAATTGTTCTTTGCTCCAAATAAAACAAAAAACTGCTTTCCGTATTAATGAAATGAAATATTTGCAGAGCCAGAAACTATGAACAGGATATTATTAGATATGACGAGGTAATTGACAGGGTCAAGCCACAATTGGAGGAGATAACAAGAACAATAAGTCAGCATGAGTGCAGCATTTACAATATCGTTTCCGGTGCAAAGTAAACACCAATGATTTTATGCGACAAATTGTGTAACCGAATATTTTTAAAGGCTTCGAATGCAACAACTCGATGGTGATTGCAATCAGGTTGAGCAAAATTTCCAGAGCTTTTTAAAACGACAGACAAACGGAAAAACACATGCGGAGGGGAATGTGGATGCCAGTGTGGTACATTATAAACTGGACAAATCGATCCTGGATAGAAAGTGCAGCTTCATTGGATCCCCACGATATGTTACTAGTTTTCAGTGTACCGATGGACCTCAATCGAAGGATGTGGTTGTGAATATTCCAATTCAAAGACCTGCAGTAAAAACAGAAGAAATGGGACATGTTTTAGCTCGAGAAACTTTTGAAAATCCTTTTCGAAAAATTCAAAATGATACTTTGGTGTCAAATGGTGTCATTTTAAAAGATTCTAATCCCGAAATTGCCTCTTCGGAGGAGCGTAAGGACGACGTTTTGAGAACTATCGAATTGAACCTGCCAGAGCTGCAGTCTAAAACCCAGAATGCTGGAGATGATGAGCATCATGCACAGTCACTAGAGACTAAGCTTACGAACATAACTCTGGACAGTGTTGAAGTGAGTCCAACCAAGACAGCGTCTGAGAGCCGTGGAGTTGAAGACTTTTGAAAGTTGTTATATGCTCAATAAAGCTTATACCAAATATCAAATCTATTTGCTAAAACATATTTCCGACACGATGAATACATATTTCAACTGTCGTTTATTGGTCTTCCTTTATTCCTTTCAGATTAAAACAATTCGACATTACACTGTACATATAGTACATACTATTAACAAATAACAATACTTAGAACTCTTAAATGTGTCAACAAAAATTGGTCTTATTTCGGGATGAGATCAAATAGAATGTTCTTTAAAGTAAACAGTTTGAAAATCTTTTACTTGGAATGCAAAATATACAATACTTCAAAAATCAAACTAATCGATGTTATGAACAAAGCCATCCAATTTCAAAATTTAACACTTTATCATTTTTTTGTTTACTCGGAGATTTTATGGTACGGTTTTTGACTAAAATTGTCTTTTTATTTAATATTTTTAAAATTTTTACATCTTGCAAATTCAAATTCTTACTGTCAGTTGTCGAAATTGACAACTATGAATTGGGAAATTATAATTTAAAATCATCATAAATTGTCCATTATACAAACTTGTTTCTTAAGGTTAGTATTCAAAAATTATCTAAATATGTATGTGAAATTATTTTAATGAAAAGTATCTAAATATATGTTCAAAATGTAATTTAATAATGCTAATAATAATTTTAGTAGTTTTAAACGGCCATTGGTGGTCCTGCCTCACAAGTTTAAAGAGCTGACAGCTGAATAATAATAAATAAAAAGCTGAATAAGTTACATCCTAGAGCGCAGTGGGGAATCGTGAATTTGGTGACAATCTCATAGCAGTCATCTCATACTTCATAGCCTTCTTGCCAGCGTTCGAGGTGTAAACAAATTGCAAATCATTTCTCGAAGTTGCACGGAAAACGAAATAAGAACATCAGAAAAATGGCAGAAAGTTTGGAAATCATCACAGATGCATTTGTGAAAGTGAATATATCGAATTCGCGCGACAACCACCTTGTTCTTGAGAAGAGACTGGATAAATCTATCATTTTATCAGTTTTGAAGGTAATGCCGGCAGCCAAATGTTATTTTGCAAGTTATTTTTGCAGAAAGTATATAAATATTTCAGGTACTTTCCGCGGAAAATATAAAAGTCAATTGAAATATACCTTTTATATCGATTATCGAAATTCCGTGTTTTTGTAATCATGTTTTTGAAGTAAGTAAATTGTGTTCCTTCCGCACATGTTTTTGTCATTATTATATGAAATGAAGCTTGTACTCTCGAATTTGCACTTGAATTTCCTTGGTTTACAAGTGTAGAGTAATACGGCGTAGTTTTGATTAAACATCAGGATCTCGTGCGCTTTACTCCACCTTGCACCTGATGTTGGGTAGGCGAGTGCTCGCTAAATCTGCACCTGCAATCTGCAAGCACTTGTTGAAATGCGAGGCAGCGATGCTATTGCTTCTGATATCCCTTAAACTTCGACTGTTAATGTCCACAATAAGAAAAGACTGAATTAATAAATTTATATTACCAATATTAATTTTGATTGATTCGGAAAAATCGTTTCATTCAGACCAAACTCGAAGTAATAACTGGCGGAAATGCGGATACAATGCAATTGGAACTTTACGACGGCGATAAGTTTATCTGCAAACTAGAAGACAACGGAAAACCTTTAGGATATTATCCGGTCGAAGACGGGATGAGGATTCACGTTATAGATAACTTCCAGTATGAAGCAGAAAATGTCGAAAAATTCGAATTGACCGAAGAACAATACAATATGAAAGAAGACTCTCTGAAAAGTTTCCTCATGAGAAACAAATTGGGAAAATACAACGAAGAAGAAATGAAAAAACTGGAAGAGAAAAAGAAAAAGGCTCTTGAGGAGGAAAAGGAAAAGGCAGAATCTCTCACAGTTGGATCCAGATGCCAAGTAAGTTTACCAGTGGTTTCAAACGCTGTTTCAATCATTTCTCACATTTAATTGGTTTTGTTAGGTCACAATGAAAGGACAGCCTCGCCGCATTGGAACCATCATGTACAACGGACCCTTGGATGGAAAGCCGAGCGCTTGCCCTTTCATTGGTGTGAAATTCGATTTGCCTTTGGGACGCAATGATGGCACGTGAGTTCACGAAAAGTACAATTTAGGAGCAATTACGGAATTTTGTTCAATTGCAGATTCGAAGGGAAACGATATTTCGAGTGTCCTCCCAAGTACGGAGCTTTCGTTGTGCCTTCTGGTGTTACAGTCGGGGACTTTCCACCGGATGACGACATAGATGAAATTTAAATAATGTCACTATCTTTCGATTTACTTTTTAATTTTGGACCACGCACTAAATTTTAATTGCGAAATCAAAATCTTTTACACGCTTCTGAAGTGTAATGGACTGACTAAAACAATAAAACCATAATTACTAGTAATATTGTTTGCCTCAACATCAACTTCCGAAGCAATTGAGTCTATCGTAACTAAGAGTAGTCATCTCTCCACTCTTGACCAATTTCATCCTCTTGTCCTCTTTCTCTATAGAAAAGCTTGTTGACCCCCCGGACTTGAGTCCTCTTTTTCTCCCAATTTTCGTGTAGGGGATTTTGACAAACTAAATTTCCTGCTTAGTAACTCATCCATTTCTGATATTTCAAACGACCCTTGCCGTCCGGTTGACGTCGCCCTGTCATGTTTCACTGTTGTAGTTTTCTATTGCATGACGAAATTCTTTCCCTACCGTCCCCGCAAGACCTGCTCCGCCTTTCCGTCGTGGTAGACAGGGAGCTTGGGTCCCTCTGAATCCGATTATGCCAATTTTCTGTCTGGTTTCAACCGCTTTTCTGAGCGCAGTCACCTTTACTCTAAATATATTAACAGTATGCGGACGGATATCCTCTCCAATCCTAAGTAGTTCTATCAGTTTGTTAATTCAAAAAAGAAATCAAACGGTTATCTTTCCTTAAACTCGGAAGTTCCTCGTCTAACGATTCGTCGATTATTGCAAACTTCCTCGCCCAACATTTCAGTCAATCATTTAGTGGCACTACCTCCGAACCCGATAGTGTCCTCGTTGAACACTTGCACTCTGGTCCCCAAACTTCTTTTGTTTCTATTTGTATTGATTCCTCGCAAGTTGCCGCGTCAATAGTCCTCTTGATTAGGACTATAACCCTGGTCCTGATGGTATTCCTGCTTGCTTTATCTCCCCCACGCACGCCACTGGACTTAATAACCTTAGTCTAGTTAGAGCGAATTAGCTCCTTATAACTACAAACAATGCTGCAAAATCTCAAAAAAATCGGCTACAAGATATTTAAAATATTCTTAAAAAACAGATACTTTAAAAAAAAAGTTTAACACCCTGTATCTTGGAAACCATTCATTTCCGGACCAATGTTTATATGAATTTTTTTTCATAAAATGAACTGAGAAATCACACCCTTAAATATTGCCGCGTATTTTTTAAACACCCTGTAAAGTATATATTATTAACAACACTTAGAAAATTGCAATATGCCAACAAAAATTGTTCTTACTTCGGGATGAGTTCAAATAGAATGTTCGTTAAAGCAAACAGTTTGAAAATCGTTTATTTTGTGTATATGGAAGGAATGCAAAACATATAATACTTGAAAAATCAAACTAATCGATGTTATAAACAAAGACATTTCAATCCAAATTACATAAACTAATAGTACGGATGCCATAAAATAATCAAATGTTAAATTCCCGAGCGTTTCGAAACTCGTATCCACTTGTTCCCTCCTGCACACAGGGTACCTAAAGATAAATAAGGTTTGTAGACTATTGTTGATTCGCTGACTAATGAAGTTGGCTTATACCTGAACCACGTTGAAATACACAGTTGCCATGAGGAGGGCGGAGGATGTGTTCGTTTTCTTCAGACAGGTGAACAGCATGTCATCACAGATGCAGTGCGACCTGAAACAATCGTTTTGGTTTCGGTTGTTAGTTTTCTAGTTCATATGTGAAATCTTACTTCGTGTATAGCGAATCGTTATATAATTCATATCGTTTATTATAACTACGGACTTTGATCGGGCACAAATCGTGCATGCGACAACATCGATCCATTACTGATTCTGCTCCTAAATCATGGTAGGATTCAGCGATATCACCAGTTCCACACCATTTGGTTCCTATTGATTAATATAAATTGTACAAATTGCAGTTATAAAAAGTTTATAAATCCCTTACCTGGAATAATACCGCTAAGTAACGATATCGGATTTCGGGGGAAGTACCAATCCTGTTGAGATTTGTCTCCAGTATTTTGTCTTGATTGCCGTTCACCCGCCTCATTCAATTTGTCAACAATTTCACATTGTTTCATCAATTTTAACATCTCTCTAAAAGTAATCATCAGTGGACGGTTGATTTCGGAAAGTTGCTTCAGAAATATCTTTCCTTGTTCTTCATTGCTGCAAGTTACAAAAAATAACACATTAAATTTAGTTGATGTATTGTAACGAAGCTTCTATTAACAAAAAATTAAACCCAAACACATCATAAGTATGTTTAAGAGGAGCACCAAAATATGTCAATGAGATAAAATTTGCATACTTTGGATACTTAAATATTGTTTTGCTGACATAAATATTTTTAAAGGCAAACATAAACAAAACAAAAAACTGTTATTTAGATATTTTCTAGGTCATTCTAATTCAGTGAACTTAGATGAGGTCAGGACTTAAGAATTCTCGAACATCTCACATTAAAAATGATAAGCAATATTTAGTGGGAAAGTTTATGAAAAAAATGATTGTTTCTTCAGGTAAAATGTTGAAAATATTTTCAGTGACCAATTACAATGATCCAACAAGTGTTTCTGTTTGGTTCTTTTTCTTGGAATCGATTGCATTCTGGTTTGCAAGAACAGCTCTGGTCTCTGGGAATCATAGCAGGCTTACATTAATGCATGGATGCAATGTTCGCTCGAAGGTTATCACAGCAATCTTGATCTGAAGTAATTAGCTACATTCACCTTTTGAGCCGTTTATGTAAATCCCAGTCAAACATTTCCACCGGTATTTTAATGAGTAATTTTCGAAAATGATTGCAAAATTCAGTAACGGCGTGGTTTTTGGACAAACCTACATTGGCCCCAAAAAAAAGACACAATATTACAGTCATCTAAAGTTCATCGAGATGGAGCACACTTTCGTAGTAAAGAGAAACTATTGGTATACCCAAATTGTGTTTTTAGTGACACTTTTCGATCCCATTATTCGCACAATAACACGGCGCGAAAGGTTCACTTTCTTTCGACACTGGCAAGCGACATTTCTGCAATATAATATACGGTAAAAAAACGAGCCGATGTAATTTTTTAAAAAAATTTCTTGGCCACTTAGTTTTGTTTTGTTTGCGATGGTATCCAAGCAATGTGCTCTTTTGAAAACCAAATAACCACAATATCTACATCGTGGAATTAAACGCAAAAACACACTCACTTGATTTCTATTAGTTCACAGCTCAGTAAGAGTTTCTCTGGACCCAATTCCACAATAGCGACTGTTTGATCGTGATGATAGACCATGATAAGTGAATCATTGCTGACTCTCCTGCCGCTGCATATACAAAACTGCATAATAAAAAATTAAATAGTGGACTATAGCCAATTACTTACCTGTACGCCTTCATGGGGGTGGCTGTCCTCTTCCCAGCAAATTGCTGTGTGAGGGACGCGAATGTTGGAAATTTTTGTGATAATGAAAAATTCAAAGTTGGCTTCGCCCCCGCACTCGTTAGAAACGCCAACACTGCTCCAAACAGAATGCAGAAGAGTTGCAGGCGTCTTTTCAAGTATCCAGTCATTCTTAAAATTACTATTCAAGCATTTTACAAATAATATTCAATAATATATTCTAATTTTAGTCACTCAATGCAATCATCTGGCAGAAAGTTCACAGGAGTCAGGACCTCAAGTGTGTTCACCGTCAATCACTTTGGAATGTATTTTTTTTTATAAATGCGGCATTAAACAATCGCCGGCATATCAATCAATTTTTAATCGCTAAATATCGATTTCCATTTCCCTCGGTCCTTGTTAGTGAGTATATTTAACTAACTTCGAATACCGTCAGAATAAACGAATAATTAACTACAAGATGTGACGATAACCAAAGCAATTAAGTTGTTCGTGGAATGATACAATTACAGTTATTACTATTATATTGCGTTTTACGTTGCTACGAGAATCACAAAATAATTTAAATATTAAATGTAATATACAAAAAGGGTTTTTGATATTAAGATATGATTCAGATTAATTGAATACAAAACCATTTTGTAGATACATTCAAATATTTTTATAGTATTTTCTTTAATAAAAACTAGTGTTTGAATTTTAATAATTATTAATTATAAGAAGATCTACTCTACATTTTGAATTTACAAGTTTAAAACGCGATGGATATTTCATAGAACCGTTTCCTGTAGGTCAGATTACAATAATATTATTTGTTTAGTTTTTTTTTCAGTCAAGGGTGGTTTTGGGGTGTTGAATTAGGATAGTGGTTGGTAGTTTTCATTGTACTTTTTTCTAACGAAAAGGACAAATACCGATTTTTATAACATTAATTTTTTACTTCAAAAATGGCAGATTTCTATACAAACTTTCATCCCCTATTTTACCCTCCTAGGAATGGAATTTCATAAAATCCTGGTGTAAGTGTTTCTTTATTTCTAACAATAGGCCAAATACCAATATTTTTATTTATTAAGATTATATTTATATACATAGATAGATGCATTAACAAATATATTCTTAAGAGTGTGAATTTAAAAAAAAGTAAAATGATCATGAAAACTTTTTCTAAAACATAACATTTTGAAAGTGCATATAATGAATACTGTAAACATATAAACAATATACACAAAGAATGAACACTGATTGTTGATATAAGCAGAACTGAGGAGTTCCTTCTTCCATACTGAATGGAACTATTTGCAATTTGTATAAATCCTTGCAAACTTAATCTACATCAATTACACTGCATGCTGAAGGCAATGCAATTCCAAATTGCAAACAAGGTCATCAATGCACAAAAACCAAATTTCAAAATATATTATACGATCTCAGTTAACCTACGATTAGATGAAATGGAGTTCATGCGAAACAAGGTTGAGTGAAAATGGTTAAAAACTATTGGACTTTGACCAGAACTAGTGTTCGCGATTATATCTTGCAAATACTTATATAAATGAGCCAGTTGTACTAAGTAAAAGTTGCCTAACATACACGAGATAATTGACTAAAAAACACAGAAACATGTTTCTGAAATTCAAATGGTTTTTAATGAGGTCGGGCATGTTAATTGTTAAGTACCAACATTTGTTGCGGCGGGTGCTTTTCGCAACGGAAGAACTTCAACAGGACTTCGATGTTGCGTGCGCAACTCATTTCAAAAATTATTTATTTGCATGTTTAAATTTACATAAATTTTGTTCAGAAAGTCAATGCTATTAGGAAGTTTAATAACAGCATTTTTATTGTTGCTATTATAGTATTATCTAATTTATTACTGGTGTATTCAAAAATTTGAAATTCATAAGATTTTAAGTAAAGTTTGTTTTGATTATTTTTAAGATTAATTCAGTTAACGGAAATGTTTGTTAATATCACTGGAAATTGTTGTAAAAATTTGTAATTAACTGAAGAACAAAATTATGAAAAATTATAAAATGTTTAGAAACAATCATATCTGAATGTCATTTGTTTTAATTTACATAGCTTTGCGAATAATACAATAAAATACGAAAAACATTAAATAAATTGAGTATTAAATACTTTTACTTTTGAAATCAATGTTTAATAACAAATGCAAACGTAGAAGAAACATTTAAAATTGCACTGAATTTGTAAAAATATCTTTTGTAATTCAAATTGTTTTAATTTCAATAACGAGAACGCTTCATTTCGCTTTAATTCTCTAATTTAATATTAAAAATTTAATTATTGTATTTCCACGTAAAAAATACTTTCACCAAAAACCGATTTATATTTAACTCATCGTTAGATCTCTCCGCTCTTTCAGGTTATTCCATTTGTTTAAAAAAAAAAAAAATAAAAAAAAAAAAAATAAAAATGGGTAAAGCTCAAGTGAGTGAAACATATTTGCATGCAAATTGTTTTTTAGCACTTTTTTAAAAGAAATCTACGTGAGATGAAATCAAAAGTCGGGAGCGCGATTGTCAGGGACTGCAAATCACCATTTGGTATTTCTTCTGAGTTTAGCAACAATAGCTATGTTGATTTTAGAAACAATTTATCTAACCAGGAAACACCGACCTAACGGAAATTTGAAAAAATTTGGAATAAGCATCAAACGAAAGAGCATATTTTATCTTAATTTTAGTCATATAAATTGGGTGCTCTCGCCCCCCCCCCCCCTTTCTTGAGATATGTATGTTTAAAAATCCCGAAATACTACTAGAGGCGACCTAGGCGTTAAATATTAAACTTGCGAACACTTTGTCATTAATCATTACAATTCAATAATTTTCATTAAAGATAGTGCAACATAATGTGTTTTAAATAACTAAAGTTAATAAAAGTTGATTGAAATTAAAGTTAATTGTAGGGACTAATAATTGTTAAAATTTATTTCAGTAAATTTTCGTTGCCTAATAATAGGAGAAATGTTTTAGTGCAACGAGTATGAATTGAAATTAATTTTTAACGTAAATATCTCGAGAACAGGGGGACGAGGGCGGACAATTTATATATTTCAAATTAAGTTAATATGTAGACTTTAAATTTTTTTTTAATATCCGCTATTGTGAGTGTTTCCTGGTAAGAAGAGTTGAGGACATTCTAAAAGGGAAAGAACATTGATGGTTTACTCGAGTGAAGATTTAAAAACCCTCAAGCAAAGGGCTGACTGGGGAGGAGTTCGCCCTGGGCTACACTAAAAGGGGGATCACAAGGGGGCCAGCTGTGCCTCGACGTCCCGGGCCCGGAACCATTAGGATCCGCGGAAGATTCCACGAGTAAAACACACACAAAAACAAAGACGGACTTTTAATCCGCCAATGCTCTCAAGGTAAACGTTTTGCAGTAAAAACTTCGGAAAATTTTAACAATTAATTGTTTGGTACGTAAAGGTCATGCGAACACTATTGAGATTGGTCAGCGTAGCGAAATATTTGAACTTTAAGTTTAACTAATCCGGCCTCTCGGCATTTCCCACATATCAATATCAATTAATTTCAAAGATGTTGGAAGCATTATTTTTATTGAAATTCAAATGTGGACGCTGTTTTTAGAAAGTATTGAAATGATTTTAAATACTCGTTGTCTTTTCCAATGTTTGTAATAGAATCAATCAAAAATTCAGTGCTCATGTTGCAAGGGTGTGAATTTTTTATTTTTTTATTTACAATGAAAAAAAATTAAATAAAACCCTAACAATCCAAAAACAATGGAAATCAGTGGAAAATAGCTCATCGATCAGGAACAATTCAACTTTCATAAACAATACAATTTTAATAATACATAAAATAAAAATCGTAACCAGATAGAAAACAATAATACGATTCTTGCAAAAATTGTTACTAACCAAAAAGAAACAAATCAAAACATCTTAGTTGTTCTAAATAAAAAACAATTAATGGAGAATTTTCGCTTTCACTAGAAAAAAACGAGAAGTTTGGGTTCAAATGATGAAATTTTTTTTTTGTTGTAAAATAACGTCACTAAAAACCAATTAAAGTTTCTATGATGTTTTATGGTTACCAACCAAAATATTTTATGCGAAAGTTTTTTATGCGATTAGTGCTGAATCAACCGAAAATCTTGGTTTTTTAATATTTTGGATTTTCCCATTTTGTAAAAAGTTATTGAAACTTGAACGAAACCGTCAAATTAAGATTTCGAAATAAAAAGAAAGACTTCAATGCAAGCGGTTAAAATGTGCCGTGCTATTTACCATTATGATACTAATCATTGAAAATAATTCAAATTGTTATTGTGTTACGTTGTCATTAGACAGAAAATTGTTGTTTCGCCGCCACAATGTACATAAAGAGATTGTAATTTGACGAACGTAACAAAGGCGGAGGGAAATGCGGCGTATGATCTCTCGTTCATTTAACAGTTCAATTAAAAGTAATCGCACTATTGTTCATTAATCATTACCATTGCCAGTGGAGCAATAATCACGATGGAAGCTGGAGAACTCCTTGGGAGTGAAGATCACCAGAATATCGACTGTATCCTTGCGTTTAACCGGGGAGTCAGTTCATTGGATTGTTCCACTTTGCACTGCACTGGAATTGCACATCCAAATTGGCACTGGTGTGTTGCAACTGGCACGAAACTAACAACGGCGATGGTGTTGAAAACACAAAAATTGCATCAATTCGAAAACTTTCTTTTTGTAGAGCTCCTCCTGAACTCAAAAGCACGCAAACGACCACCACAGTGGTCTACAAGAGTGATCTTGCAGCACGAAGCGAATTGATAGCACCGGCCGTTGTGGAATCTCGGTCAGCGATGGAACACGGATTTCAGTCGCGACAACTAATTGCGAATATCCAGCGACGATCCTCTTCCAAACAATCTTCCGGGCGGCACTCGAACTGATCCACGATCAATGCAACTCTGTTAGTGTTTACCAACCAGCGAGCATCGCTAGCCTCAACCAAACAAAACTGGGACACTCCGATCACCTTAGTCGAGTGGCTAGCACGACTCTAGCTTCCCATACCGTCCCACCTGGCTGCAGGTGTTCCTCGTGTTCTCTGTGAGTCAAACGTATCAGCAGCGTCACAAGTATCCACCGACCGGCGTCACTACACCCCGGCTGCAGCCCTGTCATGTGCGATGTCGGGTACGAGTTCACAGTTCAGCAAATCGATATCCGTGCAAGACAAGGTGAAGATTAATCGGTGCAAGTCGAGTCTGGCCTCTGATCCAATTTGAAGGGCACAACGACGACTGCACAAATGCATGCGTTGCAACATATGACTGCACTGATGAAACTTCCGTTGACCAGCTCCCAAGCCGTTTTCAGTCATCGATTACAGGCTGATCGATGGACTCCATGTTCTGCAATTCTCAAGTGCACTGGTGCATGGCTTCCAGGTCTATTTTACTAAACAAGTGGTGCCGATGTTATGACTTTCTCCCAATTCAGATCTGCATGCAGTCGACGGTGACTTTCTCGATCACTCAGGTACAAACAAAGAAAGTATTTCAACAGCTGCGATCGATTTAGTTTACTACTAAATGTTGTATAATTTCTATTTGTGTACAACACTAATGGAGGATTACATCCTACTGACTGTAATAGCATTGTTACATTTATGAAAATTTATTTCAGTGAAGACGACATACATCCTTGTTTCGCATTCAATCGCATCTAATTTATTACTATAATCAAAAGTTCTTTTAAGCAAGGCTGCCAAAAACTAATATATAGGTACAAATTTGCGAAGAAAAGTAATCTATTAAAACAGTATAATATGACTCAAAATATCACGCTTCTGTTTATAACACATAAAATGGGTCCTAAGATTAAAATAAAAATACTGGCTCAACGCAACAGAAATGCATCCATATTAATCGGTTCGCATTCCCACAGCACTAGAGTTGCAGAACTTTTACAAATTCTTCCGCACTCTTCATATATTCCCCTGCACCCCCTGACCTAATTTTCTTATCCTTGAAACTTAGCGCATCCACGCACATTTACTTCTAATCTACCGCAAAGGACCAATTCTAAGTGACTCGTCGTTTCATCAGGAATCCAATAAAATCTGTCCATAACAAAACGGTTCAAAATGAAAACCGAAAGTACGGAAGGAATAAATCAAAGGATATTTACTTCATAAATAATATTCTTTGGCTAAATTGACTAACTGGTCAGTTTTAAATTATTTTGAATTTTACAGAGATTTACAATGACTATGACTCATGATCGATCCTAAATGGGAATCTCAAGTTCCATTTAGAAAAACGGAAACTAGATAGAAAAGCATGGCTACCGGTCAAAAGTCATCCCATACAAATTTTTCGGATGATTTGTGTCGGTTTTGCTCGGATGACTTATGACCAAAAAAATGCGTCACAATTCATCGGATGACTTCTGACCGAACCCCGAAAAGCATGTTTACTGCTGAAGCCGAAAATTAATTGTACGAAGTCTAAATGTTGAAAAAACTATACTTATTTTTTATAGGTAGATAAGTTTTACACTTACCCGCGTTTTCGTCCCAATATTCACTGTTCATCCTTCAATTAGAAAATCACTTTTAACTCACGCACAGCTTCTCTATTTCTTAATTATTTTTATGCGCGATTTGAACACTTTTAATGTCTGCTCGTGATCACTTCACTTTCGTCTACAGCTTTTTGATCCAGATCCATTCATTCTCGTTGAATGTTACTGTAAAAAACAAAATTTGAAATTATTTTAGAATAGGTTTCATATCTCACCCTGACTCGTACAGTTCCATATCAAGTCTCAGGAAAATCTCACTGGAATTATCTAGATCCTGGGAGCTACTATATGATCCGTTTGCTTCGATCAAAATTTTTGGGTATTCCGTGGCCTGGAAGCTATTTTCATGTTCGTCTCTTTATCTATTTTCCTGTTTAGCTTCCTGCTAATCACGTCTTGTTCAGGGCTATTGACTCCCTGAAATGGTATTAAACTAATGTTCTCCTCAAATACTTACTAATGTACTACTTAATAATGATAATCAAAAATATACAAAACCACAAATATTATGTAATATTGGTAATTGAAATTACTTACAAACCTGACGCTACAATAAAAATGTCTCGACATCTTTTAATTGTTGCTGATGATGGCAGCTAGAATGTGCAACTATATCATTATTGCAGTTACACATATTTCATAAAACAATTTGGTGATAAAGATAAATAATCTAAACTAGTAGAATCTGTTGCTCCACGTCAGTACAAATGCCTTGCACTTCATTCATCCATCTCTTTGAACTCCGTAACCTAAGTAAATTTGTTTCGAAATAGAATTGTCTAGTATTCTCCCAATAAAATGCGTCAATTGTTTATTCGTCATCTATAGAAAATGTTTATTGCACAACACTTTTGCCAATTAAATCAATGGAGAAAATAATTCAATTAATTTTTCGTCTGTATTTCAGAAAAAAATTTCATCAGAAACAGTTTATGGTTTTGTACAAAGGTTGATTCAATAAAACAAACTATATTTAAACTTCAGTTGTTTATTTGGCTCAATATCCGTAGCAGGTAATCTTAATACAAATTATAAAATTTGTTAAAATTCATTCATGCGTTAAAATATCGCGATATTGACATAGAAAATTAACTAAAAAAAAAATTAATATATTTCAGGTAATAAATTAAAGTTGTAAACAAAAAAGAAAATAAACAAAAAAAAACAAACAAAAATAGTACTTCATTTTTAAATGTAAGAGATTCTAAATCTAATAAGGGTAATTCATGTGAAAAACATTAGTGATTCAAAACCTGCGTAAACTATTATCAACTAACTGAAGTATTCAATGTATAAAGATGAAACTATAGTTTTCTTATATTTCCGAGTAACTTATATGGTTTTTTTTTCGATGTCCTTAATCGTTATAAAACTTTCTTCGTACGAGTAAAATTTTAAAAGTTTCATAAAAAGACTTTAAAACGAACACTACGCAACGCGTGTAAAAGCTGTTTAAGTCACACTGTTCGCGGACAACTTCTTCAATGTATGAAAAACCTAATGGATTATTAATGTATATTCGCCTTCAAAAAGCACTATTCTCTTACTTTGTAAAAAGTTTGTTACTATCTAACTTAATCTAATTCACAGTGGATCTTCTCACCTGAATAAATTTTACATCACGACTATATGACTGCTAAATACAAATAATACAAAAACAAAAATCTATAATCAAAACAAAACAAACAAAAAAATTGTGCGTTTCAGTTCATGTGGGCACAGAATGGTTTTTTTTTTATGATCAGCAATTTCAATTTCAAAAAATTGACGAAATACAAACTAGAGAAATATATAAAAATACGAATTCCAAAAATACTCAAAGGTGAGAGAAATATAAACTAATAATGTCGTTAAACGTTTTGCACAAAATCAATGAAAAAGCAAACCGTTTAAAAAAATCCGCAGATGGTTTGCATTGAGCTCCTATTCTTTGTCGTCCTCCTCACAAATGTGTGGTTTCGCTTCCATGTCATTGAACATTTTGATGAGGTCATCCATGGATTGGTTGCGGAACGACTCTGGCGAAAGAGCCCTCTGGAGAAGAACTGCTCCCTATTTAAAAAAAAAAACAAAAAAACCAGAAATTATAATTAACAATTGATTGGTTTGTCTATAGCGTGGGCGTAACAAATAATAATCATCTCTGTACTTACATGCATATTTTGCTCCGCACGCAGAACTTGCCAATTTTCTAGGATGCTAGCGTATTCTGCAAACTTATCGTGATTGCGAATAGTTTCATACACATGACAGAGTCCGAGATAATCATATTCCAGTCCTGAATAGCTTTTGCCGAATAGACGATGGCCTAAAATGTGGAGACAAAACATTAATACAAAACACTTTGCTGGTATTGTAGAACATACTGATTTTAATGCTTCTCAAGTAGAGGAGCTCCGCTTCCCGATACTTTTTCATATGATAGTTGTACAACGAAGCCAGATGACCCACTGATAAACCAACTTCATAGTCATATGGTCCTAAGAGATCAGATTTAATGGCAATTGCCTTCTTGTGCATCATTTCGGATTCCTAACAAAATTAAAATTTGTTTTTTAATTCCTTGTCAAATATCAACGATACACTTACAATATATCTGTTCATTGTTTGGTACAAACGACCAAGATTTCCATAATGTTTTGCAGTTTGGACATTTTCTTCTCCAAAGGTCGCCAGAGCTTGTTGCAACGCGGATTTATGAAGCGCCTCAGACTGCTTCAGTAATCCTTCTTCGTCCCCCGAATTATGCTGTAGTCTTCTATCAAGTGCTATTTCTTCCAGAAGCAGCGCTTTAACGCGTTTGGATGAAGCTAACATCATGTGATCCTTATTGATCAATGTTTGCATAATACCAATCGCCCTGTCGACGTGATCATGTGCCTTGTCGAAACTCCCAGAGGTGTACTCTTGTACGTAGTAAGCATAAGAAAGATCTTCGTGGGCAACTGCTACTTGGAAATTTTTGGTTCCAAAGATCTGTTGCTTTATATGGAGAGCTTCTTCGTAAACTTGAACACTTTGTGAAACCGCGTCTATATTCAAAAGAAAAAATCCATAGTCGAGGAGAGCATCGGCGTACTTCTGGTGGTCGTCTCCAAAGAACGACCTAAAGACGGAATAACATTATCACTTAAGTATTGCAATATATAAACAAAAGAGTGTATGTACTTTGCTCGTTTCAGCGCTTCAGCAATTAGTAAATTAGCCCTTTTGAACTCTCGTTTCACAGTGCAGGCTTTTGCAGTTTGCCGGAGAACATCTACAAAAATCCTAAAATAATGGAATAAAAAAATTCATTAGGTAGTACAATTAACGATTGCATATTGCATTACTTTGGTGGACTTGTGTCCTGGAGATGTTGTAGAGCCAAAGTACCATATTGCTGGCTCTGTGTGTATTCACTACGAGCAAAATAGAACGTGGACATTTGGGTGTACATCGTTGCCAGTAGGTCAGTTGGTATTTTTTCAGGTCCTAGGGTAGTCAAAATTTTCTCGAGTCCCTTGTAGTAACGATCGGCTGCATTGAAGTTGCACAAACATGATTCTGCCTGTAGTAATCTAAAAATACAACTCAATAACAAAAAGCAATCGAAAAAAAAACACCTAAAAAATATTTTATATGAAAATTTATGGAAGCAAATTAAAAACCTTTGGAAGCAATCTAAACGTAACAGCAGCGTTGAGTATTCCGGGGGGGAGTATTCAAGCCTAATCGAAACACACGATAGAACAGAAATGCTCTCCGTCCACCAGCCGGCATCGAACAGAAAAGTTCCCAAGATTAATCCAAATCGTACAGCTTCCATATCAAATTCTTCGGTAAAAACTTTCGATGGACTTCTTTGACCAGGTTTCGTCCAACCGATTACGTCCTTTAATTTTGGCATAACGGTGTATTGCATTATGAATCTAGCTTGTAAGTTGTTTGCTAGCATTTTTCCACCGTGTGGCAATGATGAAATGCATTGAAACAATTCTTGACGAATCGATGTGTGCAGCAGTAAACGTCCAAATAATTCCAGATCGCACAGATGTTCGTACACCAATGTTCCTAAATTTGGCGTCTTATTCATCTGAAAGAGTAGATACAATTAAATTAATCTAGTCTCTAGAGCGAACAGTCTAGCTAGAGCATTCGTTATTCCCCTTCCTAGAACAAAAGTATTTCGTATTGGGCAACAATATACTGAAACTGAATACAATGATAAACAGTCGTTCCTTTTCACTCCCTTAAAATGCGCATCTTTGCGCTTTGTCTACTAGATGTCGCAAATGTCGAGAATAGAGAATTAAACCGTTTGCGCACATTTTGCATCCCCATATATAAGTGGGTAAATAAGGGTTCCTTATTCACGGCGGTTCTACTTAGTATAAGCAAACCAGTCCGAAAAGTACGGGAATCATACAATCGTTTCCTTCAACTAACACCACCATATTTAGATATTCATCGTTACCTCCATTTGTTTAAGTCTCACAAAAACGTTGGCTACTTCCATAAATCTAATACTAATATAATCAAACAAATGTGTGTGATAAAAATTGGGCACACGATTTCTTCCTTTTTGGGCTTAAATCCAGGATATTGTCATTACAAAACCGGTAACCGGTACGTCATCATACTGAATACATCATTTCATTTTAATATTGTTGTCTGCCGGATTGTTTAAATTTCAAGTGTCTACCGAATAAATATAATTAATACAATAAATTTCGCTCGCAGCCATTTTGGCAACCGTACTTACCACCGCCAAGAATAAGGAACCCTTATTTACCCACTTATATATGGGGATATTTTTTTATATGTATGTGTTTAGAATATTAGATGTTCTACGAAATGAAAACCGCTAGAACGCTAGGAAACGTTACACCGTTAGGAAAATGTTTTAAAATAAATAGAATGATGTAATTTCATAAAAATTCTTCAATTTCAATGAAATTTTTGTTTTTGAAAACAGACGATAAAACAATGCAATTTCTGAGAATGAAAACATGAGATTGAATAATAAAATGATGCAATTTATAATTGTCCAGAACCAGAAACCAATGCGAATTGCTTTGACTAGCCAATATTGTTGTGAAACCATTTGGCGTCGATCACAATTTCGTAAATCGAATGTTCGTAATTACTGGAAAATGTAATTAGACACCGGCAACTGGCAAACACTCAACAGAACATATGCAGTGCGATTTGGAGTGGAAAATAAGAATTTTTCAGAATTCTTTGATCGATCTGGCATTAGCAGGTAGAACAGAGTTCAAAGAACAAATGCTTTTCCAATATGCAATTTGAACGATGAACAAGTGCAATGGGAGCTGCATTGAAAATGCAAATATCTCGTAATTTTCGTGTATGCACGAAGTACACTTTGATGGATTGATATCCAGATTTGTACGAGCGAAATTTTACGTGCCATGACAACATAGCGGTCCGTTTCAAAATTAATAATTTCTGCAAGAGATGACTACGAATTTTGTACAGAAGCAGATGCAGAGTCGTCATCTGATTTCTGTCAAAACAAAGAAAATTACTGTCGATGCTCCCAGATTCACTTGAGGGACAAGCGCGCGCAAAACTCCACTCCGTGCCGAATTAACAAAAATGTCTCGATATGATTGCAAATATTGTGGCATTAAAACAATTCGCCGACTATTGCCATGCAGAAGATCCCATGTGACATGCTTCCAAATTGCAACAAAAGAAATGCCTACTTACCTTAAGGTACACAGCAATTAACAATTTCGGTGGTAAAAAACGTGTTATATTAAAACGATCAATTGAGGGCACATTGTAACTTAGATTGTTAACGTAGGAGCTCAAACTTAAATTGAACAAACTGTCCGGATTTTTACGCTGTTCTTCATCTGGATTTTTACGCTGCTCCTCAGCCATTTTTAAGACCTCTCACCACACTGTACAATTATATACTGAACAAATCGCGGTCCACGCAACTCTTGTCTTCGCTGTACGATGCACAAATGACAAATTAACAAAACCCCGGGATCCTCACCACCACCACACCACACTCCACAACGGTTCACCGCAAAATTAGTTGGAATTTTTCGCACACATTCATTGATAATTCTTCAAGAAAAGGCGCGCGACCAAAAATTGACACATTAATCTGTCTTAATATACATATGAATATACTTTTGATTTGCAATTGGTATAAATTTTAGCACATTACTGATTACATAAAAACAAGAAAGAAGAAGCAACAACAAACTGAATAACAATAATTTACGAAAAATCAGTCATCTCACTTCTGTCAAATGAAAATGTAGATATCAGCGCTATCTATACGTCACATTATGGGACATCTTTAAAGTTTAAATGTCTGCAATATTATTATTATATTCATATCTAGATCAATATCCAGGAGATTAAAAATATTTATATTATAATAATTTGGTTAAAAATTTACACAATCAAAATAATATATGTCACTTTTGTCAGTAGTACTGTCGCCATTTTGAATTTTTACTTAAATGTCAGCTGGTGCACTTGTACGTTTTTGCTGATATTTGTGCTGTGATTTCGAGTATTTCCTGGAAAAAAACTTGTAATTAAATGAATTCAAAACAAAATATCTAAGCTAAAATATTTGCAAAAATTAATTAATAATGTACAGGGCACACAGAAGACAACTGAAGCACTTTTTAGTGCTAAGTCAATAAGTTATGCAGTGATTTCAGTTTTGTTGCTTACTTTTGATTTTTTTTTTTATGTTACGCTTGCTCCGCAACTTTGGGGAAGCGATTCCTCAACTTTTTCTAATTAATTTTGATTGAATTAAATTGTGAGAATTTGTGGGGTCGAAGTGTGTGCTGAATTTAAGTTAGTCGTCGGCTCTAAGTGGATGAAATGACCGCGACAAGCCATGCAGTGGTTGTTTGGGAATATGAATCGGGTGGCGGCAAGTGGTTGCCTTATAGTCCAGCAGTTTCACAACATTTGGAAAGAGCACATGCCAAAAAACTCACTAGAGTTTTGTTAAGCGATGCCGATCCTAATCTGGAACAATTCTATGTTAACATACGGACAATGACGCAAAGCTCAGAGGACATCGAGTTCCCTGTGATCAACGTGCGTCGGATGTTCTACACACCTAGTTCTCCTGCTGGCAAAGGTACCAAGTGGGAATGGGTTGGGTCGAATGGAAGCGATTGGCATCCATACAATATGCAGGTCCAGTGCATTGTCGAAGAAGCGTGGGCGAAGGTGAGAATTACTGTGCACTATGATTAGTTTGAGCGTTCATCATATATCTTGTTTTTTTAGGGTGAACAAACAATGGATCTGAGTAAAACAAATATCTCCCTACCGTACACAATAAACTTCTGTAATTTAACGCAAATTCGACAGCCAAACGGACCCATACGCAGTATTCGCCGCACCCAACAGGCCCCTTATCCGTTAGTAAAGCTCTCTCCGCAGCAGATTCTGCAACTGAATGGTAAGTTGGTTCAAGATGTTGACATACAGCTTAAATTTTACTTCCGTTTTTTACTGTGTTTGTTTTTCATGCTTTTCTGCTATTACAAGAAAATTGCATTCTGTTTCAGGTTGTGTTGAGAAAAAGCCTCAAATTGCCCCGAAGATTCCACCAAAACCTAATCCTAAGCCTAAAAATTTACAAGCTAGTCACCTACCGCCAACAATAACATCGAATTGCATCAGCCAAAAGAGGCAAATGAAGACCAAGAATGGCAGCAAGCAACAGACGGAAGTGACTGCATCGACAGCAGCCAACAATCTTGCACGAATTTTCAATAATTTGAACATCTTCAGCACGAAACAATCAACAATAACGCAACAAAATCATCATTTCTCACACTCAAACGTTTTTTCAGCATCAATGAACAGTCGCCATAGTCGAAGTTCAGAAGGCTCCCAGCGCAGCCGAATGGATTCGCATCGATCACGATCCAGAACTAGAGCATCAGACGTCGACAGTCACAGCTTAAAATCGAATCGACGTCCCAGCGTCGACACAGTATCAACTTATTTGAGTCACGAAAGTAAGGAGAGCTTGAGAAGCAGACATTTTACGGCGTCCGTGAACGATTTACTGGACGTATCGATTGGTAGTGATGATGTTTTCAATCAGCCACATTCACATTCATCTCCTACTCCACCGCCACCCCCTCCCCTGCCGCAACATCAGCATATCACAGGATTGATTGTGGGTGTTGATCCGGCCAGTGATATGATAAGTCGATTCGTTAAAGTTGTTGATCCACCGAAATGGCCAAACGCACAGCCATGTCCAATGTGCATGGAGGAATTGGTTCACAGTTCTCAAAATCCTGCGATATCCTTGAGCCGTTGCCAGCATTTAATGCATTTGCAATGCTTGAATAAGATGATATTGGAACAGCAGAAGGAAACGCGAAAGGTCTGTTACTGAACTTAAGTAATTTGTTCATCTCCTCTTCTAACAATTATCGTTGCGTTACAGTTGTGCCGCAGCTTATACATAGAATGTCCTGTCTGCGGAATTGTATACGGTGAGAAGATAGGTAACCAGCCTCCTGGCGCAATGTCTTGGGTTGTTATTGCAAAAAGCCTTCCCGGACATGAGGGACAAAATACAATTCAAATAGTTTATAAGTAAGATAATTTGAGCCAGCAATTGAAACTGTTTTGTATAAAGATTATTTTCATTTACTTGCAGCATTGCGTCCGGTATTCAAGGTGAAGATCATCCACATCCTGGTCGAGCATTTTTTGCAGTCGGATTCCCGAGAGTTTGTTATCTACCTGACTGTCCTCTCGGTCGAAAAGTTCTACGTTACTTGAAAATTGCTTTCGATAGAAGACTATTATTTTCGATTGGTCGATCTGAAACTACTGGTCGCGAAGACGTTGTCATTTGGAACAGCGTCGATCATAAAACTCAATTTAACAATTTTCCAGATCCTACATTCCTGCAACGAAGTATGCAACAACTAATCCACCTTGGTGTAACAGACTGATTCTCAGGAGTACCCTAAATAGTTTCATACGTGCAATTGTTACGTTTCGGGCATTTATATTGTGTCAGGAAGCACGATAGAGGGTAAATTTCAGTGCCGTATCGCACAATTAAGCAATACTACGTAAAGACGTTCTTCCAAATTCCTTTATTGTACAAATCCTTAGGCTAAGAACAAGCTTTAAAAGTGTCAGTAACTATTTCTATTGTTTTTTTTTTTTTTTTAAGCAAAAGTATACTTGGAATTTTCATTGAAATTATTTTCCTTTATTTTTGTATGTACATATATAATAGCTTTACATTTGTATATAAAGTCTCGAATTGTATTATACTCTTAGATTTCAATGTTCCAAACATGTACATTCAATGTGAGAATACAAAAGACTTATTGTTGTATTATTTTTACGATTCAATTTTTAGTAGAATTCACAAGTATTGCATTATTTTGTGTTCTTTTTTTTATAATTTTAATATAATTGATGTATCATTAGCCAGAAATGCAATTAGCTTGATTTTTTTTCGATATTCACATTAAAGTATATTTTATATAATATGTAAATAAAACTTATGTGTACCACATATAAAAACATCAACGAAAAATTGTGATTAGCTAGAAAATTTAGCACATATACAACTTGCAAAATGGATTTTTTCATTAAATTTATATTTTTATACTAGAATGCATTTAAGTCACGTTTAGTAGAATATATATATATATAATTATTTTACTTGGTGTTTTCATTTAGGGTTTTTTCTATTGAAGATCCAAGAGTTCATCATGACTGATAAATTTTGTGGTGCCTAATAAAAGTTATTTGTTGTTTGTTTAAAACAGTTTCCAAAGTGACTTTAAAATGTTTGTCGAAGTAAGTTTTGATTGCTTCCTACGCGATCAAAGTGTTACTGAAATTTTTATAAATAGAAGGTTTAACAGCTTCATTCAAATGGAAAAAAAAAAAGTAATCAACAACTTTAGACCGGGAGAAAAAGCAATGGAGCAATGGGAATTTTCTCACATATTTTGTGACATCACCGATCAATTTGGATTAAGCTGAGTTCGGTGTGGGTTTCGGTTCCATTATTTACCCTCCCACGTTTCACTTGGCAGACGCGAAGATTGCAATTTCTCTGTTGGAAAAGGTAAGTTGTACTAAGAATTGAATTTTCGAGAACGTTCATTCAAAAATAATATAGAAAGAAATGGAATTTTTGATTTTACGTGTAAATAATATTTTATGGACTGTATAAATAATTTTTGGAAGTTAAGAAATATAAATATTTAGAAAATGATCAAAAATGCGAAAAAGGTCATGAAGCAACATATTTGAATGTGGTTGTTTTTTTTTTCAATATTCTCTTTTTGCACTAGTATCTTTTGCATCCGTTTCACCTCAGGTTACAGTTTAAAAATACTTCGACATGATTTCACAGAAAGACAATCCAAAAATATCACTCACTTTTGAAATACAATATTCAAATAATGTACGGTGAAATTGTGAAATTAAAATCCATATTATGTAAATTCGGAAGGTACATAAGTATGAAAAAATTTAAACAAATTCACTTCAAATAAACATTCTCTTTATTAGATTTTCTCAAATTGAAATTTCTTTCAATTTCGTGCAACGTGTTTAATTGAAATCACACTTTTCAAATGTTATTCAATAAAAAATGTCCCCTGCAGAAAATGCAGTAATAATAATCAGTGACATCAGACAATCGGTTTCAATTGACAAGGTCAGAAAATGTTAAATATTATCCTAAAATCGACTAAAATGAAAATATAGCAGCGGGTGTTTATTTCGTCCCACTTGTTTAACAACACAGTTGCGTGCGTTCAGGATGACCTCCACAACACTTCAATATTTCTCTGGTTAATTAATATTGTTGTTTTGGTTGGAAAAAAAGTTAACAACAGATACTCTGCTTGTTGAAGATTATACAAAATACGACAAACATAAAAAATGAAAAAACTTCGATTGTTTGCTTAATTTTTCTGTGCAGAAATTAGTTCCGCGTAATTCCATTTGACCTGCTTGGGTTGCATTTGAACCTTTTAGTAAATCATTTTTATTGACTTTTTAAATGAATGTCAAACAACCAAAGAACAACAATTTAACAGCTGAACGATGCAAGCACTTTAATTATGCCTACACTTTCTTGCAGCACATGAAATTAATAAGCTTAAGACTCTTATCTGATGCATCTTAACATGGAAAGAATTCCTAAGATTTATATTTTACAAGAGAATTGCATAATGTGTTTTGTTTTTGTTATAGTTCTAGGATGTGGGAGACTCAATAACGTTAGGGTGCCGAATCATATTTCAAATTTTCAACTAGCCTGAAAGACTGACTATGCAAATTTTGTTCCACCTCCCCCGTAATCCTACGTGATTTATGAAGTCTTCTAGCCAAAGATTTGGCGCAAAGAAAATGAATTGCCAACTTGAGTAGATTAGTCATGCGCAACCGCCCATTAGCTGCATTGGGTGCATATGATTGGTGCGAACGGGACTTAAATGGAAGCTGATTTACTAAATCTGATGGCTTTCGTCCAGTTGCTCGCTGAAGTGTTTTGAATGTTTTTGTTTAAGCACTTCCAAGCGTGGATGCACATTGCGAACGTGTGTTTTCCATTGCTGGATCTCACTCATTATGCGACCTATATATCATCGTGTTTGGTCCGCGTTCGTGACTTTGTGAGATCACTCCGATGTGGTCAAAATAACTTATTCAAATCGGGAATTAAACTTTTTATGGTAGCGACTTTGTGAACGTTGCGGACAATCGGACGCCAGTTTCCAATAGTGGTTCAACAGCCTTCAGAAACACATAAATATTTGCTCAGAACATCTCAGGAAGCGTTAAAGCAAAATCGTAATTGTTTTTTAAAGGATAATTTATAAGTTATAACTAAATATATGTAAGGGATCTATACTTATAAAAGGAAGTGGTTGTATGGCTGCGTGCGATGTTCAGATTCTCAGCACTTACAGCCAAACAGGTAGTCCTAATGGGACACAATGCACCTCGAAGCCCAAATGATATTTCTTTTAAATTTAAAATTTTTATGCACTATATTGTGTTGTAATATATACAGAGACAAATCCCGAGTGACTGGCTCATTAATGCCCAGTCTCAACTCTTGGACCTAGAAAGCTGAAATTTTGAACAGAAGATGCAATTTTAATGAAATATTATTGTACCAAATTTCAAGTCCCTAGCTACAAGCGTTCTCGAGTTATCGTCTGGACAGACAGACAACAGGCAGACGGACATGCACTTTTCACTTCCCAATAACGAACATATAATTCTTTTTTTTCTATCAGTATTATTTCTTGGCGTTGCAAACGTTCGCTCAAAACTAATATATCCTATACATCTAACGTATAAAAAGCTCAATGAGAACTACCAACCTCTATCCTAATTCAACGCCCCAAAACCACCCTTGACTGAAAAAACTAATCAACTATTATTGCAATCCGACCTACGGGAAATTTTTCTATATATACGTCGCGGTTGGGGTAGTTATAAATTCAAATTATGTAATAATTAATATGATATATATTATATATTACACATACACATATTATGATTTTCACCGCCCCGGACGAAACCAGGAAATCCAGCTACTAGCTAATATTAGATAATATTGAAATAATTAATGTTTCATTGTTTATACGTATTTAATTTTAAAGCAGCATAAGAAAAAATCAATTACTTTGTCAATTCATTAATGTCCAACAATCGGATTTTCACAAAATTTTCTTTTTGTTTTAAGAACGATTCGTTTTTTTTTGGGAATTTATAAACGCCCTACAGAATGTGTATAGTATATCTAAAATATTCGAAAAACGTATCAGGAAAAAATTTATTATTTCTCCATAATTTTGTGTAGATTGTTAATGTTAAATTAAATTAAAAAATTAAATCAATTCCTTTCAGTGTGTTTTTAATTTGGTTCAGTTTTTTTTTAAAATCACCAAGAAGTAAATGTTTTTCCTTATAATTGTAAGGTAAAGTAAAAGTGAGCTTTTACCCAGAATTGGCTTCGCATGGCCTTCATTCCGACGGGAGCCCAAAATCTTTTATCATTCGATACTGAAAATTCAAAGGGAAGTTTTTAATTGATTCAACATTCACGGAACTTTTCAATGTCCACAATATATAATCATGTCATGCTTTTTTAATTCAATGAAAAAAACTCAAAAACAAAAACAAAACCAAAATTGCATTTTCGCTTTCGATAAATGTTAAATGCTATGTGAATACTGTCGACATGAATTGGTTTCATTTTTCAGGCTAGCAGGCTGCCGTACAAGGCATTTGAGCCTTACCTTTTGATTCCGAAAATGGGTAACTAGGGCTCGGATAGCGTCATTGAAGCAACTCTTCGATTTGAGATCGTGATCACTGATCGGGCAACGCATGCGCACAAGCATGAAAACGCATTCATCATTTAACACTTTTGTTTTGATGTTTTGCAATTCACACGAAAATTAATGTTTATCATTTACTTTTATTTATGCATTTGAATGCGAAATTGAATCTTACTTATGAATACGGTTAAATTTCATGGAACACTTGCACAGCGATGCGTTTGAACTGTAACAATTCTTTTAATTGTTATTTTGCAATTATATTTTTATCGTAAGCTTGTTATTAAATGTTCTTTTGACTAAATTGGCAGGATAAAATGCGTTGTGGAAGCAATTATAATTATACCCTTGATGTGATATTAGTTTTGAGGGGAAAAACCAAAACCCTTTATTGTCTGTTTGTCTACCTGTCCAGACGATAACTCGAGAACGCTTTGGTTCAAAAATACTTCGTTAAAATTGTAAGGTCAAATTCGAAGATGAGCGAAATCGGGCGATTCCTTATTAGTCTTGCCATATATAAACTGGATCATTTTTAGGCAAAAATGTTGATTTTGTTTATGAATATTTTCTACATATTCTTTCGTTAAATAAATTGTTATAAATAAGTATTACAATTTACAATTATTTATTTACACGAATTATTTTTACTTGAATTGAAATCTTACAGAGACGATAAAAAAGAAAGATTTCATAATAATAATTCAGAAGAAATTTCTTTTTTTACAATGAGAAAATTGTTTTTCAAATATATTTTACACAATTTCTTAATAAGTGTTTCTACTGTGTTAAAACTGTACCGTTCTTAATCTAGGTTATTAAAAAAAATAAAAACTACACCATTATACTTTACGTTTTCTTTTGCGTTTTACACAAAATCCAAATTATAATTTCGTTCTTATTTATTTCTTTTGTGTTTCTTAAGTATCAAAAAAGGAAATGAAAGTTTAAATTTATTCAGAAACCAATAACATGAAAAACGAGGTTATTTTTTCTTCGTCTTTATTTTGAGAGTAGAAATTTTTGGTATACCCTTTTGTGGTATGTTGCAGACAGAAAGTAATATTACCTTGTTTTCGAGGATTTATTGCGACTTCTCCGGCTTAATTTCCTTAATGAAGTCCGAGCTACAGATTATGCCACAGTTCAAGACGAACTTGCGACAATCGTGTAGACCTCCTTGATCCACAAATGGGTTTATCTTCAACTGTTCACAGCCCACATACCTATGCAACATCCACCAAGTGCAACCAAATTGAGTGTGTCGCCAACAAAATACTTGCAGCATTAGTTTGCTCTGCAATTGTCGTTTTCCATATATGATGCAATCATGAATCCAAAATTGAATTCTAATTGATAGAAATGTTCAGTTTGGCGACAATTGTGACTGGTTACTGTTGGTACCCATCGAGATTATGTGAAATGTGAAACGATCTGGTCGCCAGAAAGTTGCCAAATTTGTCAAACAACCTACCATATTTGAACACAAGTCAGTGAATGTTGGTTCTTCTCATCAGAGAGAATGGGGATTCACATCGTAAATAATTAATGAAAATCAAAAATGGAATTTTATCACAGCTGTTACCAGCACAGTTCGCAGAACTTAGATGAGTTTCGAATGTGTCATAATTTCTAGAAATTAGAGCTGAAATCTTTCATTGGCGTATTTTATATTACATTCGTTTCGTAGTTGTTTCTTAAAAAGCTTTGTAAATTTTAAGGGTGATAGAATTTTCATAATATGGTTTTAGTCAAACCATCACGTAAGTCAGTTTGAATAAATTTCGGAGTATTTTCATGACCCACCAGTTATTAGGCAAGAGGGTTGATATAATAATTTCTATGGACAATGTTGGGAGGTAAGAGCAGTTGACAACTGTGACTGACCACACAAAATCTGCAAAGACTGCAAGGATGGTTTTTGCAATGCATTGAAAAGTTGTCATTGACGGAGAACGTTGGCGGTTCATCCCACGTCAAAACCGTTCTCTCAATAAATTGTTTTTCTCCCGTAAAACTTTTTCTAGTTGATTTATGGAAGTAATTCACTATAATTCAGGAGCGCAATTTTGTTTCTTTATTGAACAAGGTTTTATTTGTTTAATCATTTCTAAAGTTTATTGTACCTTAATAGCAAGAATTCTGAACTATCACATAATGAAAGACAGGTGAAGGAACTGCGAAAATGTGCGAAGGTATACAAATTAGTTATAATTCCATAAATTTATTGATATTAACATTGTAACATTGAATTGGAATGCATCGACAGAAGTTACGACTTTAAAGATTGATTGAAACAATCTTTACACTAAAAACATCCACCTGATTGGAAGCCAGTTGTTTACACTGCTGGATTCAATTCGCCTTTTCCTTTAAATTGTCTTCGATTTTTTTCTTGAATTCGTTTTTGTTATAGGTGACGGCAATAGGAATATCATTGCGATATTGATGCATGGATGCATGTATTAAATTGCAAACATTCTCGTTGAGCGACATAACTTAAGAATGTTCACATGTGTTGCTCTGGATTCAATGTGGAGCAATTCACCATTTTTCAACGTAATAATTGTTTCTTATCTTCGATTCATTATTATCTGTAAATGGGAACATTTTTAAATATTACTGAATGATCTTTTGTAAAAGTACCAACCTCCATACTGAAACAATTGCTTACGGCTCAAATGGCAGACATTTAACGCTGTGAACTGAATTGCTCCAAATATTGGAACTGTAGAAGCGTGGGCCTGCGCATTGAGACCGTTGCAGAGTGAACAGACGCGACGCAACTTAAACTGTCCATATGGGGAAACTGATGACTAGTGCTAACAGTTCAACCGGCTACCAAAGCCTACGCTCGTCTTTGATGATCTGCAGTGACACGCGGTTTTTGGTCCCTTGCAATTCAACTCCGCTGGTCGTTCAGCCTTGACAGTAAATTATACTGGCAAGTGGCAAGGTGCGCGGGACGATGGTTAGTGATAAATCCTCGGCAACGGCTCGATGTCATGTGGTCGACTCCGGACTCAAGGTCCAAGGGTTTGCCAGATAGTAAGAGGTGGAGGAAAATCAGTTCCCTCACTGAAAAGAAGAATTCTTCTTAGTTTACATTAACTATGACAAAAAGTAAAATCAAATGAAATTACAAATTACAAAGTTTAACTTTTGCTTTTGATGCACAAATTTTTAAAATTGATTTTAAAACTTTTTCACGTATCCCGTCGACAGGGGGAGGGGAGACACTTTGAGAGGGGTCTGGTGTCAAAAAACATCTACTTGATACTACGCAAACACGGGCCTCCAGGAAACAATCCTTGAAGGACCTCAATATTCCCGTCTACTGTCTGCATAAAACAAACAATATGTAAAAAGAATTACAAAAACGTCGCATTCTTTATAAGAACGAATCCAAATTTAATTGATATACATAGATTTACCAAAAATAAAAAAATCAAATTAGTGTGTTTAAATATTTATTTTTCTTATTGTTCATTCAAAAAAATTTTTTTTTTAAATATTGAATTGAAATTGTAGGCTGATATAGTTCTTTTTTATAGCAACTAAATACATCTTTAAGTTATTAAAAATAAATCTTGTATGAAAACAATTTTAATTCAGTCAATATTGCCATCGATATATTATTATTGTGGTCGTCTGGTGAAATGCGATCCCATGTAATCTTATTAGCGGTGCTGTGATCAAATAATGTCTAATTATTAGAAAAATCACTGCGGTGCCATCAATCATATACTTATCTAAATTACAATATCGTTTTAACTTTTAAAACATATAATTGTCGGTAATTCATAAATTTCTTTATGAAGTGTCACCGGAGGAAATGACGCGATTCCCATTCAAGTATCCGACGGTACCACCTCAGCTTGCATCTGCAAGGTGTAGGCGTTGTCAAGTTCAGAATGTTGTTTTAGTTTTAACTTTTTGCCGGTTGTATAAACAAAAATTTAATTAGATGTATGCGATCATTTCTTTGATCAGAGAGTATGACACAACTTTAGATGGAATCGATCTGTCAAGCTGAAGGCACAGAGGTAACAATCGATTCCTTTGCACAATAAAGCTAGAGGAAAGGGAAGTTTTTAATTGATGTCAGCTCAGTAATATTGTTGACAATGGTACCCAAAGAGTTGTGAACACAGCATGACTCAATATAAGCCTCCATTCCAGTTCCATAATTGAGCCGAGCGAAGCTGGTGATCTTGAAAACGAACGAAACCACGCAATAAACCCAACACGACAAGGCGTCACAAATAAGCCAAGAAAATAACACGACGTTTTAAGAAACATACGAGAACTTTAGTGCTGTCGTGTTGTTGTATAATGGTATGGATCGTGTAAAACCACCTTGCATTTGAGGACATTCAGAACTTTGAAATGAGTGATCTTGCATCGGAGCCTACTGTTGCGGACTAGAAGTTGGGATCAGTAAGATTTTGGTGCTTGAGCAATTCATCCGTACAGCATCTTGCGATCGTTCACTTAATCCCACCTTTAGTGGCTGAACGAACTTTAAAGATTTTACTAAACGAGTTCTTTTGCGCTGGTTCATCCGGCTGCATCTTTGTGCTGATCTTCGAGTAAATTGATTTATTAACCAGTGACTGAGGTGGTTGGTTGCAAGTTCGCGTGTGATTTATGAGGAAGTTTTAAGTGCTTTGGCTGATTAGTAACTGATCTAAATGTGCTTTTACCGGCATTCTTTGAAAATTTAAAAAGTTGTGGTTAATTTAAATTTTAAATTTTCTCACAAACTGTTTTTTTTTTTTTTTGTTAGTTCTGTATTTATTTTTTAAATTCCGAACGAAAAGTTATGAACAGTTTTTAAATTGTGAAGTTTATAAGGATTTATCGGATTGCTGAAACCCTTTAATTAAAATTGGTAAGAATATTTTGTTAATTATATCTCTTTCTTTTATTTTGGGGTCGTGTAAATTTTTATTATAGAATATTAAAAGATAACTCAAAATTTAAAACATGAGTTGCAGTAATTGTATGATATAGTATGTACAGTAACTGGTGACCGAGCTTTGCTCGGAGATTCAGTTAAGCCAGCGCTCGAATGTTCTGCAACCGGGCTTTTTCTATAATCAAATAATTCCAATAACAGCTAAAATACAATTAACACGACCGTGGGCCATCAAACATCACTCAGGTTTCATTTTTGTTTCAGAATCCAAAAAATCCAGAAAATTTTAACAGGACTAATAGTACTACCCAAGTGCCCAACCAAGCAATACAGATGGGTATTATTTCGTCATGGGAAATGCTTTGCGCAATTGATCGATTAAAGCCGGAGGTACACGATACGAAAAACGTCATATTTATAAGGAAATATCTTTGTGGATGTCACTTTTGAGACATCGAGTCACACGATAAGCAAAAATGAGTTTGCAACCTGTATTTTGCAATTCACAGATTATCACGACGCCGCGCCGCCCGTAAGAGCAGTAATCTGAAAACTGTGTACATAAAGTTCTGTATGGTGTGACTCGGGAAATTTGTACCCCGCAAATTGCTTGGATGTGCCGAAAATATTCCGAAATTTTTGGGATATTTATAAGCGATACACCATATTGCTTATCGTCGAGTCACACGATATGAAATAAGGCGTATCGCTTATAAATATGACGTTTTCCGTATCGTGTACCTCCGGCTTAAGACTAAAAAGTAGAAAATAAAAGTAAATAAAAAATAAACTTTTTGGTTTTCTGAAATTTGTCTCCACTTCCTCCTTTTATACACTTGTGAAAATGGACTAAAAATCTATAGCAATAAGAAATTAATTTTTTTTTGTAGTCCGTTTTCACAATGATAGAAAAATTTCACATAACCAGAAAATACATATCTATAGTAGAACACGTTTTTAAAAAAAATCATTTGAGCGGTTTTTGAGATCCATTTTGCATGATCGTATTAAAATAATTGTTTACTGTTTAATTTTTCTTAAAAGTAAAAAACAAAGTGGGAGTCCACTTTAGGGCACTTTAAAAATGAAAAAAAGTCTGTTCACTCACTACGTGAGACCTATGCTCTATCAATATTGAGCTATTGAAACAGATACGAGGTGCTGCGAATTTGTCAATCCATTTCATGGGCAAGACAAGATTATGTTGCTTGGCTCGTGAAAACTCGCGGAAAACTAGTTTTCCCAGAGATGAGACCTAGCTAGATCCATCTTTTACCCCCAAAACCCCTATTCTGAAATTTTTGAATGCGATTACAGATATGTATACAAATATTGCTCGTTTAAACGTATAGGGGTATGAATTAACAATATTTAAAAAAATAATTATAAGTTTTGATGGAAATTGAATTTTGACGAAAATAAACCAAGTTAATATATAATATTATTATAATATTAACATAGCCAACAAAAACATGTTTACGTAATATGTACTATTTTAATAACTGTTCTTGCTGTCTACACCATATAATGCCATATTTTAAAAGCCTTTTCATCATTTGGTAATATGCGTAATGCACATTACGTACAATACAATATAAATTGTGTATACGTAATTAGAATTATGAACTATTGGATGGGGTAATTTTAATATTTATTCTGTGGGTGTTTTGCCCTTTTATACCACAGCGAAACGTTTGCAACGCCAAGACGTAATGGTGTCAGAAAAAAAAGAACTATATATTCATAATTGGGAAGTGAAAAGAAACCGTTTTATGCATGTCAGCCAGTCTGTCTGTTTGTTGTCTATCTGTCCACACGATAACTCGAGAACGTTTCTAGCTAAAGACTTGAATTTTGGTACAATAATATTCCCTTAAAATTGTAAGGACAAGTTCGAACATGAGCAAAGTCGGGCAACTCCTTCATAGTGTTGCCATATAAGGCTGAATAATTTTTATGCAAAAATGCTGATTTTGTTTACTAAATATATGTACATATTAATTTTCTTTCGTAAAATGTTATAAATACGTATTGATATTAATTATTTGCAAGACACTTTTTTACACGATCTTACAATTTTACAAATATCAAGAACGTTCCATCTTTACATGCGTTTTGAATAGTTTAGAACAAATTTCTTTTTTAAGATGGGGATAGATTGTTACTACACAGGTTTTTTACACGATTTCTTAACGAACGTTGCTTCAGCAGTGTTAAAACTGTACCGTTCCACTATCTACAGTATTTCATGATTGACCTAATCCAATCATACTTTCCGTACTCGTTTCTTCTATTTTCCTCCCAGGATATTACCACTTTATAAAAAGAAGTGTATTGTTAAAAATGTTGCTAAGAAATTCTCATTCTTCCAAGCTTAATAAACGTTTTACCAAAAATGTATTACGATGCCACAAGCACATTAATTTGGGCTTTCCGCCAAGCAACTGTTTCCTTTTTGTATAGAAGCGTACATAAATTATTCAACCCACTTTCAATCGAAAAAGTCTTACTTTCTTGTTTTACAATATTAACGATCAGTTTGAACATTAGATGTGTTTTTTCTTCATATATCTCATTCAATATCCGTTGTTCGCTAAAATCGGATTGGTTCATTCCAAAGATGGAGGATGAATAACTTCCCAAATCGTGGGAGAGTCAAATTCAATCAAGTCGTGGGTTGGTTACCCATCAATTTTACTAAAAAGCAAAAAAAAAGAAAAACGTTTTTTAAGATTTTAACCTCTTCTCTGAATGACAAAATGGTATGAACCTATTCAAATTTCAACTGCTCTTATTTCTTTATATTGCGATTGATAAATTTGTAGAAATTATTTGCAAAAGAGTTTATTCAAAGTAACAAGGATTTCAATCCAAAACAGCTTTTTTATAGTTCGACCTGTTAAATGCTTTATGCGTTTCCATCTTTTAGGAACAACATCCAAAATATAATATAACGAAATAACACTTTCTGGGTTCCCTCAGAATAAATTTTCATTTCCTTTTGAAATTTGGCGCTTTTAAATCAAAAAAATGATTCGTTTTGGTTTGATTTTTGATGCGCGAAATGTCGACATTGCTTGAGTGAATTTAATTATAAAATTTTGGCAATATAGATTTTGAAATTTATAAAAATATTGTTCAATGATATGATACATTCAGGGGCGTAATTTTCTTGTCTCTCTTCAATTAATTCTCCAAAAACATCTCAACCAGATATTCCGTTAGGGTGTAGTTCCTAATTTTTTACTTGTTATTTGTAATCATTTTTATACATATTTGTTACATAAAATCAGCCATAAACTTTTTGTTGTGACTACGAATTTCATTCAAGGCTGTAATTACTCACAGAATAATATTTAAAATTAAGTTGAATTCATACCAAATGCCAACAATAGCTTATTCGAAAATCAATAAACTTGTGTAAATTATTGTTTCGTGAATACTTTTTTTTTTCATTTATAAAATTAATACGTTATTTAGAGAATAGAAAACTTAGAACATCACACCTACTTGACTTATTTATAAAAGAAAAACGATTTTGTGGCTTGTATTTCTCATTAAAGTTGCGTTTTTCTATCATTACTTTTTGCAAGCTGTAAACGTCCACCTTGTGCTCAGAAAATTTAAAAGAAAACATCCACCTGCGCAATTTTTGTAGAGACCGGTGGTATTTTTTTTTTGCATAAACTATTAACTGGATACTGTCAACATTAGTATATAATTGAGAACGTCTAGTTCGCCTAATGCAATTTTATTTGCAACTATGACGTACTTTACGGTTCTTACCATAAAAGGTGGTTGTTTAATTGGTGGTGTAGGCTGATCTTTACGACACCCCGGCGAGGCCGGTAGAGGTTGACTAATCCGCCGGCCAGTATTATATGAAAAATAAACTGATCTTTTCACTTCTGTTCTTGCAGTGACACCGTCCACATAGTTTCTGTCGGACGTCGTATTTTAAATTTTCTGAAATCAAAACTGGTGGAGATTCTTCGTTGAAATGGAGTCCACCGGTTTGGGAAGGAAGAAAACTCCACTTGCCACTAGCCATGGAGATTCTCTTGCCGATCAGAGTTTTCAAAGTTTCAAATCTAAGGAAATTCGAGATTGTGAAAGTCCACCGCATGAATTGGGCTTTACACAGAGGCGTATTGCTGATCCAAATACTTCTGGATGGAATGTTGTAAGTTCTACTGAGGTCAGTCCCGATGGTAGAAACTACAAAACGGAGTCTTTAGCGACTACTGAAGGTTTGAACATTAACAATACTTCTCCTAATTGATATTCTTTTAAGCATATTTATTTCAAAAGGTACTCAGAAACTTCCAGATGGTCACTCAAAATTTGCTGGAATCAATGAGCAAATGCAAAAGAAATCACATCAAGGTGATGATAAAAATTATGTGAAAACAGCAGCAGAAAGCTCAAAAACTCAACTACAAGAGCAAACTGTAACTGGTGATGAAAACAATGGACGTGTCGAACAAAAAAGTAGTGTAGTTGTATCATCATCGCAAATGTCCACATCGAAGTATTCCTCATCCGGAACAGACCCAGCATTGGATCATCGCAAGGTTCTGAGTGAATTCGATCAAATGGTAGATTCTGCCATTCAAGAGGACAATATTACTGAAAAACAAAAATCATTGAGTGAACAACGAAAAACAACCAGTACTAAAACATCAGAAAAATGGCAGAGCCAGGAGCGCTTTGAAGAACAACAGGAACATAAACAAAAACACCAACAATCTCATTACAAGGAAAAACAAAATGAACGATTTGTGATGCAAAATAATGCCAACGAGGAACGTCAACATACTGACCAAAAACGAACGAGTGAAACGAACCGAAATGAACAAGGTACAAGGAAACTAATTCAAGAAGAGGTTGACCAATTGTCAGCAGCCCCAGGAAAAATTATATCAAGGAGCGTCGAATATCCTGATCCAAATACAAAAGTCATTACCGAAACGAAAACATTGCCCGATGGTACTACAGTGACCACTCGAAAATACGAGACGAAATCTAGTAAGTCACAATCTTGGTCTTCCTCTTCCAACCAGAGGATGAGTTCATCGTCACGTACCACGGTAGATGATCATGGAAGAGTTCAACGTGTTGAATATGCAAGAGACACAGACAATGTAGATGATAAACACCAACCGAAAAATCTTCAACAACGAAAAGTTCGTGACCGTGGTGATGAAGAAATTTATCGAAATGTGAGGAAGGATGAGGTACATGAACAAGAAGAAGCAAGCGTGGTGCATAGGGAGGCACAAAATAGACACAAAACCGACGTGTCCAATGCCACAAAAGCAACTCTACGAGAATTTAGGGAGCAAAAAACTGATGCAGGAAATCGTTCTGTTACTAACAAAACAGAAAATCTTAAGGATCAAGTGGAAACTTTCACTGTAGATAGCAGTCATAAAACTGTAAAAAAAGATTTAAATCAGGCTATACATAGCCAAGATTTTATTGAAAACGAAAAGGGTTGTACAATGATTGATCATTCTCAGAGAACTCCACAAAAATATCAAACTGAGCCCAGAACAGAGGCACCGATTTCACAAACACACACTTCATCTAAAAAACATCAAAGTGAACATAGTGAAAGTTCTCATGAGTTCATTCAGGAGGAGCGTTCTAAAGCTACAACGAAATCTGTTCAGGATTTCACGACTCATGGATTCCCATCAGTAAAATCTCAGAAGCCTGATGCAACTGGGAGGCCAAGCAAGGATACTACACCAAAAGGTTTTCCTGCAACTAGATCTACAAAAGAAGACTCGTACAGAAGGGAAAGCAAGGATTTTTCAACTGAAGACTTTCATTCGAAGAAAATACAAAAACATCAAGAAGATATCACTGTTCGAAACGATGATCGTTCAACTAGGTATGTTGAGGATCAGCAACAAGTACCCCGACGTTTTGAAAAGGACGACAAACATCATCCTGCAAATGTTCCAAAAAACTATAAAACAGATATCAAGGAAACTGCCTCCAGCAAACATGAAACATCTACAGAGCACGTCAAACAAAGTTCAGTAAGGGATCAACAGGAGACAAAAACCATCGAACAAAAAACCGTCGTAAGAGAGTCGGAGGACTTTACCACTCATGGATTTCCGTCGGTAAGGTCGGATCCATCTCCGCCAAATAAAATTTCTGAACGCCCTAAGGCTCGTCATTCAGTGGAAGATTTACAACAGCAAACAGATACCAAGCAGATATCAAAAGAACAACAAACCGTGACTAGTGTCAGAAATGAGAAAACCTTATTAACACAAGCTGCTTTGGACGAATCAGCTAAATATCGCGAGACACGTCTAATTGATAATTCAAGGCCAGCAGATTCCAGGCATCCTAGTCACTATACAGTTGATAACGATCAAACTACAAAAGATGTGCATGTTACTCAACGAAATGAAAATGCCAGAGCACAGGATGTCAAGATTCAGTACACTTCCTCTCGTAAACCAGAAGAAGTTGATACATCTTCACCAAGAGGAAGTGTAAGGGAGCCTAAGCAAGTGAAACCCCAACAAACATATTATCGAGATGATGAACGTCCAGAACCGGCAAGGCCCAGTGGAGGAAGACCTCACCAACCATACGAAAGTCACAAGCCACCTCAGCCAGATAACGACTTTAATGACGCAAGTTCAGTCACAACCGAACGCACTGATATCTCTGAGATAAGTGCTCGAAATCGAAATGAATTAACCACGACTCGAATCAGTGTGGAAGTGGATGCAGCGCATGAAGCATTCGTCCGATCCCTTCGATGTGTATCGCCAGTGGACCAAAATCGCGGCAGCATAAGATCCATTCGCACAAGTACTACTTCTGTACGGAGTTCATCAAGCCCAGACAAACCATCGCGACGAAGTCCTTCACGAGATTCTGATATTAGTAGAATCAGTTCTAGTACTATAACAAAGGCCAAGGATCAAACGGACATAACCAGGAGAACAGGGTCTGTTACAAAGCAAACAACAACACCGGAACGTACCAGACCAAAAGAAGGAACTCACAAAAAGGATATGCCGACATTGAGAAAAGCAACGGAATCCGCAGACTTGATTAAGTCAACTACTGAAAGGGAGGATTCCCGTAAAAAAACAACTAAGCAAGTAACTGAAAGTGTCCACCAAGTAGAAGACGTAAGGGGTGGAAAACGTGAGTATAAACTTTAATGAAATTCATTTAATATCAGCTTCTAGCTTTTGCAAAATTATGTTATTCAAATAAAAACTATGCAAACTACATCAAAAGTTCTATTGTCTTTGTGCAGAAAAAAATTCTAATAAAGGGTTATGTTTTAACTTAGTTAAACAAAGTGACATTTTTCTCAAATATCGTTTTCCCTCTTTGGAGAATCTTTCCTTCATTAAACTCTGTCCAAAATAATCGCAAAATAATCATTCGCTTAGTTCCGACCATGGAACGTTATTTACACTCTTGATATAATTATCAACAAAATTACAGAAACGAAAACCATCAAAAAATCTACTACAAATACGAAGCAACCACTTTCCAGAATTCCCATGGAATGTGTAGATTCCTCTAAAAGAACACCAGATAAGGTTGTACCAAGCACACGTTACTCTGTCACTAAACCCCAAACCCCAGTGACTTTGAGTAACATTTCCTCGAAGCATACAATTGCACAGGACAGAACAAACATAATAATTGAAAACAAACAGGATCAACAAAAGAAACACCACAGTTTAACAAAACCTTACACTATACACGGTTCCATTCCCAAAGAATATCCGTTCGGTTACGTCCCTAGAAAGCAGACGTTTGACTCCCCTGACCGTACTTATCCAGTTGTTCCCAAAGGTAAATTTTTCAGTTCTACCATTAATTTTAAATTAAGTGTTAAAAAAATATTGTTTTGACTGATAATACTCTAAGTAAATATGTTTTCAGCTTCAAAATTATCTACTTCAAACAATGAAGATAATAAGAGGCACGATCGTGGAACTCAGCCAAGCAAAGGAACGGATACGTTTTACAAATCGTCTGGAAGGTTTCCATTACATCAGCCTGAACCGAATGATGACACTGTACGATCCTACAAGAAGTCAACTACTAGAAATGCATCTGATACAGATCAGCGATCTACCGTCAATACAAGTAGAACATCCAAATTACCAAAACAATTACGAGATGAAAGTCCGGTTGGTGATAATGATGGACGTCCACGGAAATTGAAACCGTCTGAAGAAGATGAATCATCATCGCCGACATTGTCTTCACCATCTCATTTCAAAAGCCCATATCCCGAACCAACGACTGATCTCGACTCAACAGACATCACCATTGAAGTCAATCTAAAACGAATGGATGAGGATATGGACATGACAACATCTTCAAATACAACAATCCCAAGAAAAACGTATGTGAATGAAAAATTTATTGAAAATGAGAAAGAAGATCTTGAAATCAACCGAAGAACTCAAATTGATGATACTACGACACTGGAACGTCGAAAGGATGAGACTAAATCTCACAAAGAACGCCAACATCGCGATGATTCTACCAATTCAGTGATTAAGGAAACGCATTATCCCAATGAGACTGGAGAACCCTTTTATTTAATTCCCACTGAACCGCAAGAAAATGATGGAAATAAACCAACAGAACAAGTGAAAAAGATTAAACCCCCACTCAATCGCACCGAAACTTATGATGAGAGATGTCGACAAATTTTGGGTATTAATCGAAGTAATGCTACGATAACTGATAATCTAATAACATCAGAGCGGACTAGTAAGGAAAAAGATCAACCGTATAATCGTACACCATTGACAGTGTCAGCTGCTCCAAGAAAAACATCTGAAACAAATGGATCCCATTATCCAAAAACAACAGTTGATACTTTGTCGACCAGGGAAGAGACTCAAACTGAATCTTCTATTTATGGAACAACAAGAAAATCAAAAACGCCATCGAGAGATCAATCTCCAAATAAAGAACCCACTGGCGAAGCAAAGGAATTATACACACCGACAAGCAGTCCCTATTCAAGTTTATCGCGCAAAACGGCATCTAAACATGCGCCCTCTCAATCTCCAAGCGGACGTTCCTCGATTCCAACTTTCAAACCAGATGATGAATCACAAAAGAAGGCTCCACTTCCTCGTCCCAGATCAGAATCACCATCCAAACGGCCATCTGTCCATAAATCTATTGAAGAAAGTCAAACAAATCAGGATTATCGTCGACAGGATGACTCATTACCATCGTATGAATACAGTACCCCTAAAAGTGGTGGGACACCATCGCGTTCACCAACTAGACCTGCAACAGCGATTCAAACCGATCAACGATCTGTTAAAACCAAAACGACTGTCATCGAGGAGACGAAACGTAAAAATACAACATCAGACCACTCAACTGAAACTAGTCCACTGCGAAAGCCATACACAACTGAGGTGCGTTATGAGATTTCTAATCGTAAAACTGGCAAAGAATCACCGCGGCAATCATCTCCAAGTGCAAGATCACCAACTGTTCCTCATCATTCGCGCAGTCCAACAAGGAAAGCACCCTCAAGAGAAGTTAAACACACTAACGTGAAAACAACTAAGGAGAAAGTAGTGAAGGATACTACAACATATACTGAAGTAAAATCTCCGCAAAGAAGCCCTATAAGAGAATGCGCTAAAGGAAGTACACCAACAGCTAGTCCAACAAGGAAGCCCCAAGCGACACCAAGAACCAGTCCACATAGTCCTTCTCGCACATCGGCGTTTGGTATAACTAAGAAGACTATAAGAACAACTACGAAAGATTCTTTGGATGTTGACAAAAAACTGAAGTCGACTAAGCTTCGATCTACTGAAATTGTTCGATCTTCGGAAAAAAGTCCTATAACGACCAGAACACCAAGTGAGTTGGAGCCAGTCACTCGAAAATCTGGAGTAAGTCCTACTCGCAGAAGTCCTTCAAAAATTGAGCCTGGACGAGAGCAAAAATTACGCAAGGAAATTGATGAAGACAATTATGAAATATCTCGTAAAACAACTACTGAATACACTTCCAAAACAGGAAGATCTGAGGATGAAAGTAAATCTAGTCATATAACAACAGCTAGAATTCAATTATCACCAACACCAACTCGAAAATTAAGCAGTCCTGAGAGTACTGGAGAAACTACAGTCAAAACTGTAAAAAGCACACGATCAATCAGCACTCCTTCTCCTCGCCAAGTTTCCAAACAACAAAAACCATTATCACCTATAAGACAATCAAAACCTCCTGGAGAAATCATAATCACGAACGAATCTAGGACAAGTTCGCGTACAGTAATAACCAAGAAGATACCAGCTAAAAAGGTTCCGGTTATAGAAAGAAAAAAATCTGCACCAGTTTACAGCACTGTAAGGGAAACCTCTCAAAAGTTCAGTAGGTCGGCAAGTGATAATCTAATGAAAACTACGATAGTGAAGAGAGTAAAGCCGGATATAGAAACTACGCTAGTGGGATCTACGCAAAAGCAACCAAGAAAGTCTTCGACGGGGAAAGTCCCTGGAAAAACAGAGAGACGTCCAAGTAAGCATCTTGCGACAAAAACAATTAATTTAACAACTCCGAATCATTTAATTAATCGTGAGGAAATGGACAATATCATTATTGATATACAGCAGGCGAAGAGTTCCAGGGAACCGTCACCTAATAAAATTATCCCAACTCCTGTACCAGATGATGTAGACATAGGAAAAACACGGTATCCAGATACAGTTCAAGAACCTGATGAAGAGCCCCGTCGGAAGCCTAAAATCAACAATATACCAATATTAGAAGAAGGAACCAATGATTATATTGGCTGTCATATAACAGAGGTTGAAGAGTCCTTTGAGGAAGAGGAACAATCGACTAATGTCGACCGAACCAGTAGGACTACAACTACTTATAAAAATTATGACAAAGTCTCGGAGGAAGGTGTTGCAGATGATGAGTGTCTTATGAGTGTTCACGATAAAGTCACAAAGTTCATTAATACTGCAGAGGAGATAAAAAAACCACGAACTTCAACTCCTTTCACCCGTGAATTACCACAGGAGGATTTCCCAGAGGAAGATGATTGCTTGCTGAGTGTGAATGCGAAAGTCAGCAAATTTTTAACTACAGCAGAGAGTATAACAAAACCATTCAAGTCCAGTCCTACTAAGCTAGTGGAACGAAATGTCGTTGATGAAATCGATGATGAACTTAAAGAAGATGAGTGTTTACTGCGTGTGTCTGAGAAAGTTAATAAATTTGTTAGTACAGCCGAAAAACTTGTAGCATCTTCTCCACAGCGATCACCAGAATTGGTAGGTAAGATAAACCGTCAGTTTTCTCGTGAAAGTGAAGACATCGAACAAAAACCAACAACGAAATCCACAGGACGACCGGCTGTAGTTGAACGTTATACACCGAGAAGCCCTAAACACAGTGAAAAGCCGCTTTCGCCAAAGCCAGTTCTTAAGAGCAGTGAAGCAATTCGCAAGGCTAAACAAGTGTTCGAAAGTGGTACGACTACAAAACCGAAAGATGTTCTTTCTCGACCCTCTGTTTGGGAGGGTAAAAGGAAAGACACAGATGTACGTTTGCAAGATATTGGTGTCTATACAACGACAACAACTGGAACACACACTGAAGTAAACAGTGTAAAACATCCTAAAAATATGGATAACAAAAAAGCTAACGGTGCTACTACAACAAATTCTGTATCATCTAGAAAGAATTTGTATGAAACGAACATTTCTACAACTAAAGTTGATAGTTCTCAAGTAAGCAACATGAAATCTAAAAGAACAACAGATGAAAAGTCACGATCGAGAGTAACACCTCAACAGCAAGGCTCCTCTCGTTCCCCAGTTAGGGGCAGCGATAAGAATTCTGGCAAGCGACCATCCTTAGAAAAATCAGATATCCATATTGAAAAGATTTCACATCGTACAACAAACAAGCATAGTACAGAAAGTTCTACAACTCGAGATAAGCATGATTACAAGGAAGAAACATCTCAATCACGAGTGTCCAAGGATTCAGTTAGTGCTAAACGAAATATATTTGAGAGATCCGAGCACGATAGCCATATCGTTACATCAACTTCGCAAAGAACTCCGTCTTACATGGATCACACTGTCAGTTCATTGGAGCACCGACGTGACTCAGCGGAGACTAGCAGGAATCATTCACGGAAACCTTCTATCGACAGCAATTTCACTCACGAGACCGATGGGACGACCAGATCTGGGAAAAAATTCGGTGTCGAATTGAAACGTGTGGATTCGAAGCATGACAACAAAGTGCGTCGGAAGAGCAGCTCTTCTGAAGTTCCTCACATCGAAGAGATCTTCGATTTGGAATTGCTCGAACAAATGCTGCAAACTGTGGTGGGCTACGAGCAACGCCGAAGAATTCGATCTCAAATAAGAGTGGTGAAGAAACTGATCGAAACACAAACCAAGGATTTGGCACATGTTGAAATCCTGAAATATGTAAAACAGGAACGATCTCCGTCTCGAAGATCAACTCCAAGTCCCACTCGCTTTGAAAGTACCACGCGAACGGATACTTCTGCAAGATCCACGCAGTACTCCGAAAAGCAGTCGGAACACATTACTAGCAATTACGAAAGGGTTACCAAGGAACGTAGTTCAAGTCCCCGTTTCCACGAGGAGAAAGTCACTAATGTTCGTACAGAGAAAAACTTTGGGTCTAGAGGTGGTAAGGAAGACAAGCCAGTTTGGGTAACTTCAAATGTTTTGAGAAGAGCATCAGGCAACGAAGAAAATGAAAAAGTTGCAACGAAGAAGACAGCAACAACTAAAACAACAAGGACTCAAGTTCAGAAGTCTACTGTGATGTCGGATGAGGATTGTATCACCTCCAGCTATGGCATTGGTCCCACAGATGACGATGGAAAACCCTTGTTTGGAATTCGGGCTCTGAAAAAGAAATCCCAGCCTAGTGAAACTAAAAAGGGTGAGTTTAAATGTAGAATACAAACATTTTATTCATACATAATATTATTAACACATAACAAATTCATTTGTATTTTTTTTTTTTTATTAAATTCATACATTCAATCTTCCTGCTATGATTTCAGTTACTGGAACTATTATAACGGAGACATTTTATTCCGAAAATGGTGGTCAGCCGGTTGGTGAACGAAAAGTGACTATGTATTCGACAAATCCAGAGGATATCGACAAACTTGACTCCAGAAGCAGCCACGAAACAAGGAACCGGGAACGATTCACAAAGGATGGCATAACAACGGTAACCAGATTAGAAAAAATGTCAAAATACGGAAATACTGATGTGAGTTTTCACAAATACTTCGAGTAGTTTTGTAGTTGTTTTTTATATTATTCCTGTCCTGTTATGTATGTTATCTTTTATTTTCTTTTTTGAAATATTAATCAAACATATTAAAATATGTGAGTCATACTAAAAATACATGTGAATTACACTAAAATAGAGATTTGATATGCAATGTTAAAATATATTACAGACTTATTTAACACTTTGGAGTTGTATCACAGAAGGAAAATTTATATTGTAGAATTTGAAATTGAAGAAACCTTTCTACTATATAAAATACATATTTGTTTGTGCACACATATTTTGTTACTCCAAAACACGTTTATGATGTTTTAACACGAACCATAATAAATATTTTCTAACAACATTGTCTTCTCTGTTTTATTTGATCATCATGATATTAGGGGCAAGAAATTGAATCGAGTTTAGCTAACAAGCCAAGGACTCCTACGCCTAGACCAGGTAGAATGGTTCGCAAAGGTTCTGTGAAGGAAATCAGTGAAAAACTTATTAGAAAAAAATCAATATCTGAAATGCCTGAAAAATCGGGCACCAGTGCATATCCTAAAGCGGGTTTAATACTTCGAGCTCATACTCATACTAACCGAACAAATACAGGTATGATTTAGTGATCATTGTAGAATTGTTGAAGACGTTTTGTTACTTTTATTTTTATTGGTTTCTCTTCAGGTGGATCTAGTATTCCATCAGATACGGTTGAATACGATTCAGATGAAGAGGTCTCAATCAGCAGACAATTTTCAACGATTGACAATGAAGATGATCTGCCATCTGAAATTACTTGCAAAAGTTTAAACACTTCTACGAGATCCTTCTTGAATACTTCAGGAAGCAAAATTACAAATGTTACGGACATTTTAGATAGGATGAGAAACGCAGACAATGGTACTTACTTAAGGGATAAAGCGTTTTCATTGTTTAAAGTGATATTGATTTACAGTTGTTGAAGATGGTGACGCAACTGAGGACAGTGAAGCCAGAGCGTTGTTGAATAAATTCCTCGGTGCCAGCATTTTGTTAAGTGGAATGGATAAAATGGTGCCAAAGGAGGCTATGTCTGTAACAGATGCTCCCATTGAAGCCACACAGGAAGTGAGTAAAATAATTTTCCAAATCAAATAATACAATGCAATAATATAATATTGTAAGTTTATATTTACAAAGTCACTACTTATTTTAAAGGATTAGTGAAAGTTGAAAGATTTTATTTTTACTGTTAGAAACATTTTTCCAAATTATGTTAATTCTCGTAATTATTTCCGCAAAGGACAGATTATTTATATGTAACGATAAATCTTTTTTATGGGACTTTGATTTCAACTCATCGTTTTTAGTTTATTATTCTCTGAATAATACACATTTGTAATCGGTTCGGAAAAATTTTTAATAACACCCCCTCAAATTTTTTTATTTGCGTTTCAAGATGCGTAGAGTCCAAAACTGCAATGTCTGTTCGCCGTCCGCCGTGTCAGCGATATCTACCTTAAATAACGGTCGAAAAAAATTGTTCTTTCGCATAAAGGCTATATTTGGACCCTAGTTGCGTCCCGAAGCTCGGCAGGTTGATCGGAATACACCCTGGGATTTTAGGGGTGAAAAAGGGGGTAAAGTTATGCATTTTTAAAGTTTTTGTGAACTTGGGCATGTGAGGTATCGTTTTTTATGTTTTTTAGGGTGAGGATATCGATTATGAAGTATGTGAATATGAAAGAGTGAAGAATTAAAAAAAAAATGACAGAAATTTTTAAATTTTTTTTATAAAATAAAATAAAATTTGCTTTGGAGGATTACCAATGTTATTGTATTCTGTCAGAAATAATAAACCCATGTGTAAAGACATTGCAGCGTTTTTGTTTTAATTTTTAAAAAAATCTGTTTGAAATCACGGCACGCTTACCCTATTTTTGGACATGAAAACCTGCGGATATTGTGAAATATCGGCGCTACGAACAAAGCATTTTGATTTGATTTTAATGCTCAGGTGGACTTTCCGTGAAATGTTGCTATTTATAAATATATTTGTTACCACATAAATACTAACATTTCAGAAAGATTTGAAATTTCTTAAGTGAAAAAACAAAAATTATGCGTATTCGGACATATCATCCCCAAATACTGGTCCAATAAATCTAATTCGTAGAAATCACACTAGAACTTAGATCCCAATGTCCACTGCAAACTAAGTCTTTTATGGCCCCACGTGAAACTTGCTGACTGTTTTAAGTCTTTTCAACAATCTTTTCATGACGCAAATGAATTTAATTTTATCTTCATCAAATGTTTTTGCTTGCTCTTGGCTCGGCCACTTTGGTTAAAAATAAATTATGGGAAAAGCTATCTTAGGCTAATTGCATTATGTATGTGCTTTCGGTTCTGTATTAAGTTTTTTTTTTTGCGCTTCGATTCCAATCAACATTGGATAAATTAAGGCAGTTCTGTGTACGCAAGACGCAACTGATAAACGATCAAAACATTTTCCCAGATAACTTTTGGATTTCTTAAAATCATTTGGATTATTTTTATCGATGTAAATCAAAAATGTTTTGGATATTTGCCTGGATTTTGGTCGTTGAACGAAATATGTGTTTAATAATAGGGACTAATCGAAATGGTTCATTCTGAATGCAATTACCGTTTGTTCCCGTAAAACTGACTTTTATATTGGAAATAATATGTTAATGTTTTATGTTTTTAAAAACAATCAAAACTTAAACAAAAACATATTTTTAAAACAGACTGAAATTCAATAAAAAATACTATTTAAGTAATAAAATCAAAATACTAAATCGCGACAACATGAAGGTTTTTCGTGATTTTGTATTGTAAAATCAATAAAAAATTTTTCACAAAAAAAAAACGTTACAAAAATGTTTTCACCAGAAATTATTTTTTCCACATACGAATCTAAAAATATTTGAATATATTGTCGCACTTCAGACAGCACTGCATGCGGTTTTTTGAGCTCCTTTTTAACTAAAAGTAGTGTAAAACAATGCAATAGCTATAAATCGTTTGAAGAAGTGTTCGATGCAGGCATGCAGCGTGTAGATAAAAAGCTCGCGCATAAAAGAATATTTCTAATTACTTGGGTTTTTTTATTTTATTTTTTTATCGTACTTAAGACGGTTCACCGATGATGCGCAGTCTACCGTTGCGACAGCAAGAGCAAAGTTATCTCAAGAAAACTAAGAGAATTCGGAGAAAGCACCTCAGCTTCGGCTCTGGCTGCGTTCGGTTTTCGTCTGCGCGCGCACTAATCTTAAAATGTTCAACATCACAACTTAATTTTAGTACAGCAACGATCACGTCTTTAATTACAAGCGCACTCTTCACGCTCATCTAGTTAATTTCTAAGAACTTTAGTATATTTCTGGATTTGGGGAGATAACTGTGCATGCAAAATTGATCCATTTAAGAACTGAATCCGTTTTTTAATTGTTCAAATCTTTTGTTAAATCGCTTATGAATTATTTTCAAAATTTTCGAACGAAAGAAATAATTCAAAAATCAAATATTTCCAGTGAACATTTTTAATATACATATATGTGCAAAATAAAAATTGTTTAAAAAATAATATTTCAGTGAAATTTCGTTGAATTAATTTTTTGTTTTATTTTTAAAATATTGTGGTTTTTGTCTTCAAAAATAAGTGATTCGAATAAATTTCTTTTTTCGTAAATGCATAACACATTTTCACGTTGCGTTTGTGAGCAATTACGTCTCTTCGAAAGGAGATATATTAAGAAAATTTAACGTTCATCATTCGACATTTTCCATTGGAAAAGTGTATGAGTGCTGCCTTGGATGTTTCAAGGATTGCTAATAATAATTTGATTCGAACAGAAGCAATTTTAGCATTTTGGTGAGTATTTTAGGCTTTCACTTAACTTATCACAAAAAAGAAAATCACTTTAATTATTCTAAAACAAAGCTAAAATTCATAAATTTTGGAATTGTCAAAAATTCATTACTTGACATAATTAAGTTCCTTGAGAACAGTTATTTTCTGATAATAATTTTGGATATTTATTTCGGGTAATTGTCAGAGTAAAAATAAAAGTTTAAAATAAAGTTTTTAGGAAATTGCCGAAGTTCCAAAATTTCTGCAAATATCTTGAATGCTTTCCTATTTAAGAAATTAACTGAATTGAGGTATGTTTCACTTTAATTAAAGTGTTCTAAAAATTTCAAGGTCAAAAACCTGTAGTACAATTTAGGCTATAAATGAATAACGAAATAATTTTCAATTACGCTTTGATTTTGCCAAAAAACAATTGCGTCTAAACAGTTTAATAAATAACAAAACACACTAGTTCATTTATATTTCCGCAAAATTAACTCATCAACAGACTCTCTCTACTTAAGGTTTAGATTCTAGTGAGGCTTACCTTTCATATTCGGCACCGTACTTGCAGCAATTTGTGTAATGCGTCATTAATTTCTTGCACTTTGCCTTCGAAAGTTGAACAATTTGAAGAAATCCAACATACAGTGCTTTTGATGAGCCTCAGATTAACATTTTTTTGCGTTGAAGTGTGAAGATTGATCTGATTTACAATCTCACAAAATGCTGATATTTATTTAGCCGAGATGTTTTATTTATGGCTGAAAAATATTATCATTTAAATCATTTTGTACTATGAAAGTGTGGAATGATTTTTCGAAATTTTCATTAATTCAATTTATTAAATTTTATGTACGTATACCCAATTTATTGAATCTTAATAAATAAAATTACAAACTGTCTTCATAGAAGATATGTTAAGATTTCAGTTCATTGTTTTTGCGAAATGTTTACCTAAATATAAATAATATTAATTTAAAACTGTTTTTTATGTATAATAATTAAACCATTTAAACTTCCAATACGATTTGTTTCTATTTTTCAAAATTAAAATCACCTTTAATTAAATAGTCGGAGTTTTTTAAAAACGGGCTTTTAACGCAAAAGTCCATAGTTCGATTCTCTGTCGGGTAGTTCTTTGTGTTTTGGTTTTTTTTTTTTCCTTTTTTTGGGAGAAATAATAAATCTATGTGAAAGTATTCTGCAGTGGTTTATACTAATCTCGTAACTTAGATTCATAATTTCATCAAATTCATCCATGAGTTTTAAGATATTTTTTCCTAATCGTTTGTTGTCCGAATCCAGTTGATAGTTTGACTCTTTTAAAATGCTATTAATAATCGTTGTTCAGTACTTTGAAAAGTTATTTAATTCCAGTTGATATTTTGGTAACGAAACATCATTTACAACTTTTCGTTCCTTTTTGTCACGTAAAAAAATTCTTATATATATTAACACAAACTTATTTTATATTTACTTTTCAAAAGAATTTGTAAAAAGATAATTATGAAATAGGTAAAAATAAAATTACCCACCCGTATAATGTTGTTTGAAAACTTCAGGCAATTTATTACCAAATTTAATTTCAAAACAATAATTCAATAATACAAAAATGTTTCAACTTCTATTTTTGATTGACATACATTAATACTAAACTGACAAATTTGTCAACATATTTTTTTTATAAAACTCATCTAAATAAGTTATATCCCTCATTATTTTATTAATATAAACAATAATTTAGTTAAATACTAAAAACAAAATATATGATATTCCATGATTCCATGAAACTTAACATGGGTGTATTAAAAATTTATATAAAATAAAATTAAACGTATAAACATTTAGTGGAAAATAACGCAGCTTTAAAATTAATTCCAATTCATTTCAGAAACAATAGTGTTGATGAAATGGTAACTAAAAAATTCCACTGCGATCTTTGTTTATTTCGGTGCGCAAATTGACAAATTCAAAAATATGTTTTTGCTGCGCTGAACTATAAAATGAATTGTACAGTGAGAATGTTTACAAAAATAGTTTTCTTATTATTCAAAACGTTACATTTGGATATTTGCAATAATACCGTTTATTTATCTGATTAACACAATTCACCTTGAACCGTAATCAAAGTGTCATCAATTAAAAGTTCTTGTAATTAAAAGATGACTAAATTTTCTTTAGCTAAATTTGTAACAAAGAACACATTCGAAAAATTTGCCAAAGTTTTAAGAACGAGCAACGAAAAATTGCGTTGACGACATTTTGCTTACCTGATGATTGCAATTGATAAGAAGGTAGTTTCAATAGCACATTTTGAACCTGTTCATGGCAACCAATGACTATTGCAATTATAATTACTCAACTTTGTTGCTATTTAAATCGCCCAAGAAAGCTTTTCTATCTATATCAAATTTGGCGGTTGTCGAGACTTGAAAATAAATCCGAATGAGTTGGATAAATTAGTGCAAGCCGGTAAAGTGCACAGACAGGAACTCTGAAACTAGCTGAATGAGAGAAAAAGTCTTGAATATTTTTATAAACTTGAGTCATCTCTCGAAGTGCAGCCTCAATGCACCCTTGAACGAGCATTATTAACACTTTCAATGCTATTCAACTTGTGTACGTAATGCACCTGAAAATTAAATTCAACCAGCCAAAGAGTCGTCCTGACGTGAAAGCTTCCCTTAAACACTTTCCATCAATCATGAGCTTTGTTCATTGTAATCATCCCAAAATATTTCGGATCAAAGAACCGGGAAAAGAATCTTCTTGTAACCAAAATAGGATCGCTCTGTGACTCTGCATAATTCAAACAGAGACGTAAAAAGTTGGCACGGAATGCCGCCATGCGCACTGCGCTTTAGTGGCCACTATTGACAAAAAACCGTCCAATAAATCACTGGGAAATGCTTCACAAATTATACTTTTGCAAAATCATTTCAAGTTGTGTGTACTTTACTGGTACATAATGTTTATTTTGCAAAAAACAGAAACACCGTTTTGCCTAAAATAGAAATTCTGTGAAAATCGGAATCTCACCTATCTCCGATGTATTTCAATGCGCCTGCGCTAAATGATTTTTCTGCTTACGATTTCGTTTCTGTGGAATTTCTAAAAATAAAAAAAATCATTCCGAAATTATTTATGCACGTGAATTTTTCTTATTTAATTTTTTATTTGTTCATTTTACTTCCAGTTGTATTTTTTTTATGCAGTTTATAATTCCATGGTTCAATTCAACCAGATATAATTTTGTAGTCTATTTTAAGTAATTTTGAATTTTTTTTTGATTTTTGATTTTGATTTTATATTGGTAATATTTCAGGTGAAAAATACAACGCGAGTTACGAAAACGATTACAAAAAAGGACTCCTCAACATCGGTTCTGTCACAAAGAACTACTGATATTGAGAATATTTGGGACGAGGACATCCTAAAAGGATTGGTATGTTAGATTCATGTATTAAGTATAATATGTACCAACACTAATTTATTACCAAATTTTTTAAACACCATTCGAAATAAGTATCTGATATAATAATAAAATGTGGTGCCGGAAAGTGAATTAGACATTGTGGTCACGATAGAAGGCACCGATCCTCAAACTTTAATACAAGGACGTGAAATGGTCTTCAAATTTTTAACGAATTTTAATAATTTTCGAAAATGTTATAAACATAAAAATGTTTCTTGTAAAACATTTTCCCATATATTTCGAACATTCAAACATCGTCTTTTGTTTACAGCTCGAAAAATCAACAAATTACGAAGATCGTCGCAAGATTCGTAGTCGCTTAGGAAGTCTAATGGCTGAACGACAAGGTAAGTCCCTTAAAACTTGGACTATCAAAAGATAGTAGTGTAGAATAAATATAAATTCTTGAAAATTACTTAGGACAAAAAAGGCTAGATACTACGAAGGTGAAAGAGAGCTAAAGTAGATTAAAATTGGTGGTGGTGGTGATGATGATTGCCTAATCAAATAGACTATTTTCAATGAAATCTTTTAAATCGCAGGCAAGAATGTAAAGATTTTGTATTCGTTCGTTTTGCCACATCACGTAAAACAGGCATTCTAAAAAAAACTCGAAGATTATAAACATATCTTTCATAGTCCTTGTTAACATTGTTGTTTATTTCGATGTTTTTTTTAATATCAAGTATTGTCAAATAAACGGAAATTTCTGCACTTTGTGACTTGAGTGTATTGATGGTTTGTCAAAGTGCTTCGAAAACAAAAGCCATTATAATTATGGTGAATTATACGGAGTTGCTGTGTTTTTAATTCAATATATAATATTCTTGAAAAATTTTCTCATGCGGCAGTAAAATTTTTACAAAATAATAATTTTTTAATCACTCTCAGCACGGCTTTTTCAACTTACTAATTAAATTTGCTTAATTTTTGATGTTTACATCAAAACTTACATAATTTAAACTTGATTTTGATGTAATTTTGCTATATGCAAAAAATACTTTCATACTTCTCTATCTTTAACGCTATTCGAAAATCATAAATGATTACATAATTTCTATTCTTAGCAAAATAAATTGAGCGATATCGAATTTAAATCAGGATATTAAAATGCATTGAAAACTCCATTAAATGTCTAAATTTAGTTCGGAAAATTATAATGTTTTTCTTCGATTTACGCTTACGACTCTCTTGAAACTGGAAACAAAATCTTTGTTGCGCATCGATTACTTCTTCTTTCATTAAACAAAACGCACATTTATTTATTAATCTCACTCTGTGCATGGGTGCCGATGCATTGCAATGAGCAGATGTAAATTTCCTTCTTACTTCTTGCCCTTGCATTACGCTGAACACAATTACCCCTGTGCTTCTTCATGCGCTGTTATTACTTCTGTTTAAGTATTTTCTGATCACAGTTATTTAGCATATCTTTAACTGTTTAATTACTGACTTAGTTTATTCAGCGCTCGTAAAAACACTAATCATGCTGGTGAAATGATTTGCAAATATGGAAAATACTCCAAAACTAAAATAAATTTTACTTGATGATATTTTACAAATGCCTCGAAACTGAAAATAATCTTGGTACACTCAAGTCACAATTATCAATTAGCAGTGAGTGTATCAATAAATCTCACCACTCATCTGTTGTTTCACTGAATAAATGTTGATACAATAACGACATTATCACAAATAAACACACATATATTACCCATCATGTTTGTAGTGTAACATGTCTTGAAAGAATCATAACTTGAATTATGTCAATGTTAAATGGTCCTGTCAAGGCAATAATTAATTAAAACATTTTGTTTAATTACTTTTCATTTTCTTAATAAGATTTTATTTTTCGGTGTTTCTTTAAAATTTTAAGAAATAAATTTTTAAAAATCATAGCATGTGCAGATATTGTGGCGAGTGTTGAAACTGAGATACGTAAAAAACAGGATGCCAAAGTAAACACAGATAATAAGAATCTCAGCGTCGAAACGGAATCAGATGAAGAAAGCGGTAGTAGTGAATACGAAGAAGTCGAAGAAATAGTCGAGGAAGAAGTTGAAGAGGAAGAGGAAGAAGAACAAGTGGAAGAAGAAGAAGAAGAAGAAGGAGGAGAGAAAAAGAAAGTTATTGAGGAAGAGTGTGAAAAGAATGAAGAAGTGAAAAATATAGAAGAAAACAAGTGTAAGGAAACGCCAGTTGTTATGAGATCAAATTCTTCAAACAGCAAAAATCAAGAGAAAATTATTCCAGTTAAAGAGGAACCGTCTAAAACGAATAATCAAACACAGGGTGAGTCGCTTTTGTTACCATTATTACAGGGTTTATTGCATAAAAATACGCCACAAGCACGTCCACAAGCCTTAAATGAAATAAATAAGATAACAGTTAATGATAGTAAAAAGGGAAATAGTTTAAATAACATTAAAACTAATAACAAAGAGGGACCAGGAAAGAAAGTCGGTAGTGGAGAGAGTTCAGAGAATATGTACAGCACTTCACATCATATTGAAGATTCTGGTACTGAAAGTGGTGAAGATTTAAAATTTATCGCAGCGGGTCTTCGTAACTCAATGCAAATCCAGTCTATGAATGATCAGAGTGACGTCAGTATTATATCAGAAGTTACAGCTGCATTGAATCGACTGGAACAATCCTTGAAAGAAGGCAAAGATCTTAAATTAGAGCCTAGCAAAAAGGATGCATTATTAAGTTTAGTAGGTCGCTTGCAAACAGGCCTTATATCACCAGAGAAAATAACAGCACCCACCCCATTGCCAGGGCAAAATTCTAAAGATAACGATACTTCATCCCCCGAAGGCGATACTTGTCGAACTCCACGGCAGAGTCATCAACGTTTTGCAAAACGTCGTAATCGTGCCAATCGTCATACAGTGGGAGTTAGCTCAGAGGAATTGGCTGACGCTCGACGATACATCGAGGAGATGGTAATGATCGAGACTCTATCGAATTGCACCACTCCTGAAAGTAGCGCAGTAACTCCACCCGATTTTTCTGCGCACTTAGAAAAGAATAATCCGAGTAGTGAAGGTAATCCAAAAGTATCGACACTCGTTCGTCCAAATCAGTTCGTACCAAATCAATTGAAGCAAACATCAAGCAATCAGTGTACAACTTTGGGTGTTCAAATGCGCGAGAAGAAACCAAAGCATAGTCCTTTAAGACAGTCAGCGAATATGGATGAATCAAGTCCTTGGGAAATGGAAAATTCGTCAAGTAAAAGACCTCTTTCTGAATCATATGATTACAACACAAATCAATCAATGAAAGAATACAAAGAAGCGATGGAACCCATTGAGAATCCATACACCAATATTCATTCTAAACGTGAGTTACAGTCGACGGAAGAGTTTGGAAGGAATTCAACATTGGTATCAGGACATGGTTATGCACATCCCAGTGATACATCGGTCTTTAGTGGGCTTCGGCCAAGTGCGTATACCGCAGAAAATGCCGATTCTAATAAACACAGCCGATTTTCAAGCAAAAAACTGATGATGAAGCGAGCCAATACAATTGATATACCGAAGCCAATTAAGTATATGAACGACATGGAATCAGATTCAGAAGCTGAAGAACGAGGCATAAAATCGAACAAATCTATTGGACTGCGTGGCACTGTACAAGTAAGTGTAAAACAAAAGCCTCGACAGGTTGTACCAACATTTCAACCGAAAACTGATAACGATCATAAGTTCTTGGCGTTCATACAGAAACAAAGTCCTTCACATGGACTTGGTTGGAACAATCCAAATAAAAATCAAGTATCGGTTAGCAATTGGCGAAACAAGTTCGGAAACATTGTGAATGCTTTTGAAACAGGAGCAATGATGACAAGTGGAAAGCCTCCGGTGCCTTCATCAGTTAAAAATTACTCGAAGAGGATGGAGCAAGTACAATCAGATAGGGTCATGAAACCGGCGTGGATGGACAGAAATCACTCCAATGGTGGTGCTGTTTTATCTAAAACGAAGGGCTACGATGATCGCCAGCCTGAATACGTACCAAATCCGACACCCATTAATAAGTTTTCACATGCACCGATGTCTGCATTCAAACCTGTTGAGTCAGTACCATTGTTCCAAACACATTTTCAACCAATTCCAGCTGCGCACCAATACCCTGCAGAGTCACAGCCGGTGTCCTTTAGAAATCAAACCCAGTCATCTCCAACCAAGTTTGCATTCTCTGGGAGAGCAAGTAATTCACCAACATCCAGTCTTCCTTGGGCTTCTAAGCCGCAACTTGAGAAACGCGTTGTGAGTCTAGCTGCTGCCAAACTTGAAAGTAAGTCACCAACCTATGAGATGCCTTTGCACGAACCACTCCGACACGAAGACGAAAGATATCAGCAAAAACTGTGCCTTAGAAACAGTTCAAGATCTGACAAAAAGGGGAGATTCGTTCCCAGTTCTTTGCCATACAAAACTGATTCAAATTCACCGCAGATGGTTTACGGTTACCAAACAACAGGATCCATTAATGGTGACAATCTTCATCGACAGCAGGAGACAAATTTTCCACCTTTACCATATACTTGCACAGATTATACACAGCCATCGTGCGTGTCCACTTACGGCGCAGAACAGGTGAAATACAGAAAAGAATCACTGACCAATCCCAATTCGGAGCCTTTGGTGTTAACGTCGAATAGACCCGTAATCAATCCTAATGCATCAATGAAAGAACAGCAACCATTAAAAATTTTCGATTATCCGAGTTCGCCTGAAAGTGCCAATCAAACACTAAATGATATCACTGATGACGAACTCGATAGCAGTATTATAGAATATAAAGCTGAATCGAAATATATGAAAGGACCTATTAGTCAAGAGGCTGTAATTATCTCAAATAGAACGGCTCGTGTTGGCGATGATGAGAAATTTGGTGGGAATTCAAAAGCAGCACAAAAACTGCTGTCAGTGATGAAAAACATTGGGCATGGAAACCGAACTGACAAAAAACAAGATATAATTGATAACAAGCAAACGCCACAGAGCTGTGTCTCGCCTGACGGCAGTACTTATCAAGCGCCTGTTGTTGAGCCGAACTTTCCTGTATCTACCAACACTACTCCGGCACACAGATTGCCTGCCTACACCAATCCAAAAGCTCACAGTGGCGGTCAATACTATTCACAGAATTATGTGTCTCGTTCCCAACCAGCAACACCACCATTGGCAACGGCCGGCATACCATACCAAACCCAGACCTCGCTTCCATATGTTAGAGGATCTCCAACTCCTCACACACTGTCACATATTCCAGCTAACCAGAAACATCCACCTGCTCCTTATTCACCAAGTCAAACCCTAAACAATCCAATGCAAACGCATCCCTACCAAAAGCGATTGGATAATTTCAATCCCCAGCAGCCCATGACACACGAACACTCTGCGCCATACCAAAAACAAAGTCCGATCCCATACTCTCCCGGGGGCAATCAACAGCAGTCCATGCCTCCGCAAGTACAATATTACCCTAATGTGGCTCCAAAACCATCTAATATACCCGAAACCCATGTCAAATACTCAAATATTGCGAAGGATCAATCGGTCTGGTATCAACAGCAACGAGCACAAGAAATGGTTTACAATAAAAAACAAGGTAACGGTAATCAAGAAAGATCAGCAGTTGTAAGACAAAGTTCACTAAAATATACAAACTCTCAGCATCAATCATCCGTTCCTGAGCCACAACCGATTCAGAGGAGCATGTCACAGGATTTTGGAAATATTGCTCAACAAAGGAGCAAACAAAAGTCAGCCATTTTCATCAAAGAAGAGCAAAAAATGTTGAAGGCTTCAGACGACGTAATTAAATCTCGCCAACCATATTTGTTTGCTGAAGAACATTCGAAAAAAGTGAAAGAAGTTTCACAAAAAGTGTCAGTTGATGTCAAAAAATCTGTCAAAAGTACAGAGCACAAAGTAACACAAGAATCGGAGCAAGTGCAAAGAAAGAGCAGTCTTCAGGCAGTCTCCCAAAAGCAAATTCAAGCCAAGGCTTCTTACACAACGTCGACAGTCCAGAAATCTACAGAATCTACTGAAACGGAGATATACAAGTCTTCCCAACCTGCAGATACTCCGGATGTAGTTAAATCATCGCTATCAAAAGATGATTTCCCAATACTGAAGAAATTTGGTCCGTCCCGGCCGCATTTATACCAACCAAACGCTTATCAGTATCCCTTGGGTAAAAGTGAGTCTTCCAGCCAAATCCAGCCACGGACTTTTGATTCGTCCAGCCGGAAATTCTCGGAGCCTTCAGTTGTAACAAAATTCACAGCACCCCAAATTGTTGAAACCCCATCAACACCAGTTACAACAGATAAGGATGAAATTCCGGCTAATATTGTTTGTCGAAATATTGTCCAGTTCAGTCAGATGGCACGACGATCGATTGATTCTCAAATAGAGACAACCTCTACATCAAGATTTGGAGCCATTCAATCTGCCTTTAATGCGAACAAACCAGAAATGCTTGAACAGCAAAAAACAATGAAACGATCGTCACCAAGTGGATTTCCTCCATCTGAAGGCAATCAACTACGTCGAGTGAAGTCAGGACACTCGTTGGCTGTGCCGAAAATGTATGAAGCTGGATTCAATAAGTCGGAAGTGATTGAGAAGCAAAAAACTGTTGCAGCTTATTTCTCTGGACAAAAATCACCAAACTCATTGTCCCGAAATTCATCGCAAACCAACATTACAGAAATGGCAGAGATCAATAAATCTGTGTCAACTTCGGTTTCCACCAAAAGGTCTACCATTAATCGGATGAAGACCAGCGAGAAGACGTCAACTAGCAATGCACCAACAATGGGACTCTCCCGCAGCCAAACAATGCCGCACATCGGCAATCTCAACTTGCTTGACGAAAGCAATGTTGAAGATGCCTTCGAAGAGCTCCTGAACTCGTCCCAGATGTAATTGAAGCAGGCAGAATTCAATGAATTACAAAAGCATTCCATTTCGATATTGAACGCCCAGAAGAGATTCTACAAAAATCAAGCGATAATTTTGCGATAAAAAGGGCGTCAAGAATAGGAAGATTTATAATACTTAGAAAGACAATTTGATTTTAATGTCCACGATTTTCTCCGTTTTATGTTTGTTTGATAAAATGGAATAAGATACATTAATTTTAGTATCGAAATAACTGTTTCTTCATTTTCATGAAGAGATTTTTTGGATATTCAGCGATGAATTCGGCTTTGTTTGAACATACTTTAGTTGGTACTTATAATATTCTAGTTCTAGAATAGCAACTGTTGTAGGCTAGCATCAATTAGTCCAAGGCATACCTTTTTCGTGGAATATAAAATAAGAACACAATTTAAGTAGATACAAATGATTGTGTATTCTGAAAAATCATATCTGTGATTACATCGACCTACTGAAAATCTTGCAACGCGAGCATTTCCTTACAAAACAACATACAGTACTAATTCTAACTCTCTACACACTCTCGTCTTGCTTCATCTTCTTCAACTCCTATCAATTCAAAAAGTGCCTCGACTTCGCTTCCTCAATCGTCTTAAAAATATCCTCACAATCCGCCTCCGTCATGGGAGGTCTTATAGACAGCAACTTTCGTTTTTTAATATTGTGAGTTTACTTTCCGTTTCCGTAGAAGTTTGTTTGTTTCTGTTTCCGGTTTGTTACTGTGAAAAAAGCGTTTTATCAGCTTTATCCTTGCATGAAAATTACAATATTACAACACCACAATCTCAAAGAATATTTCTTACATGCTTTTCGCCGATGATTTTTATCATAATGCCCCCCTCCCCTCAATTTTTTGATATATTTTTGAATAATTTTTATATTGTATTATGCTGTGTTGTGTGCTTCTTTTGCTTTTGTTCTTCTTTGCATTTTAATTTATAAATCTTATTGTTAACTGATTTGGTGTGGGGTTTTATTAATATTTAACGATTTCAGTTAGAAATATTCCTCAACCACTTTTAAAATAATTGAAATTTACATTTAGATATTGTTTTGCTGAGGTTTGTTGAATTTATTAAACAAATTCAGAACGTTTGTAAATAATTTTATAATGTTGAATACAATGAATATCGAAAACAATCACCTAAAAAAGTGATCGAAAATAATTTCAAAAAATCATATTTCATGAAAGTAATTTCAACATTTCAAACTAGTTTTGCAATAAATTACAAGATTTTTAATTGCAAATAAATACAAATTTAGAATTGCTTTAAGAAATCCAATAATTTGCTTCTTTAACATTTTAAAAATTTGTCATTTTGGGAAATCTGCATTTTTTATTCCCCTTTTTGAATTGCATTTCTTAACAATAAACTCAACAAACTCAGCAAACAAATCTCTATTTTCTTGCTATAGTTGATATTTTTGTTATATTTTAATTAGAGGAAAACTTTTTGAAGTTTATTTTAATATATATATATATGAAAATTTGTTGTGAAGGAAAACAAGTTCATTAAATAAATAACGAACAACATTAAAATATAATATAATGTTGATATTCTTTACTTTAACTTACTTAATACTTTAATTTCAGATAAAGTTCATTGCCATTATTTTTTTTTTGTTTTTTTTCAATATGAAATATTATCAAAATTAAGATAATTAACTGCAGATAAGTCGTAATTAATTAATAATTTTATAGTCCTTAATTGATAATTTTTATTTAAAGTAATAACATTCAAATATCATAGCTCTTCCCTATAAAGAATATTATTATAAAAAATACAACTAGTAAAAATAAAGTTTTTTTTACTTATTCATTTAATATTTTAAAAATGGTGACAATTAAAATTATTTAAAAAACAGAAAATATGACTTGATTTTATGATAATTGGTTTTATACACAGTACAAAAAGATGTCATTTTTGCATTATTATTATTTATTAAAGATTTTGTCCGTTCCTTCTCTGATAACGGGGTTAAACTTTGATAGAATGCATTGTCGTCGAAAACGAGCCTATCTGTAAAGTATTAGCTCGATTGGATGACGGGGAGTATGATAATTAGCCGTCGAAAGGTTTTCCTTAAAACGGCACATATACACAAATCCACAAACAAGCAAATTTTCGCGAAATTAATATAGATGAATTAATAAATATGGCAATGGATTAAATAGATCGAAAAACCGATATATTTTAGTAAGAAAAAGTAATGTAGTTTTAATACATTTTACAAAATCATTTAGATTTAGTAATAATAGTGAATATTAAAATGAACTTGCATTCCACCACAAAATAATAACTACAATGAACAAATTTAAAGCAAACCATTTATTTTAGAATTGTCCGCAACCGAGACTACAGAAATTCAGATGAAAAATGAGGGAGCTCTTGTAACGTCCACAAGTAAAGGTTCTTTCTGCTCCAACTATAAATAAATAATATTACTGTAATCATTATTGTTTGCAGTTACAGCAAAAACAGTTACTGCCCAGCCAAAACAAATATCACCGTTTGCTAAATTTAAACAATTGGATAAGCAAAACTCTCTTCAAAGTTCAAGGTAAGTAACAATTCGAGAAGCAAAACATTTTCAATTTTAGGCAATTAGAATAAAAACAAATGATCTAAAAAATAATTATTAAAAAGTTTTGAAAATTAAATTTAAGTAGAAAAATTAAACAAACACTGTTTGTGATCGAATGAATGAATATGAATGAAATTATTCTCTAGATCATGCAAACACTAATAAAACAGTTTTTTTTTTTATCGAATCACATTATATGTTAATTGTGTCGTAAATTTGTAATCGATATAAAATATGGGGTAATCGGTAGCTTTTCAAAAAATTCAAAGTAGAACCAATAACTTTATGTTTCTAATTTGATAGCCACATAAGTGTACTACTCTATTGAAGTTATTTCTTTAGACAACTAAAATTATAAATAACTCTTGAAATCACACAATAATTGCTTAACATTCTCTATCCTCACATAATTCTCATCGATTTCATTATCACTGTCTCATTTGTCTTATTTTTTTTTTGTAAACATAAAAACAAAACGAAATAAAATAAAAACAAAAATGTGCAGCACCCCGAGAGCACCAGGGGGGCCAAATAGAGGGGCACCCATTTTTAAGTTTACCGATGCATCACTAAATACACGCGCAGCCACTGCCAAGGAGCAACTCCTTCATTGGTGCCAAATGAAAACTAAGGAATACGAGGTACCCTAAAAATGTGAAAGATTTTATGAAAAGCCCACAATGTTTTCTTTTAATATTCTTTTTCTCACAAAAAAGATTGTTTTTTATTTTTTTAGCTAATTAATGCTGTACTCACCTCACCCTGGCTTCAACTTTATGTTATTCTTTTTTACCTCACAAATTTTTGCGATTACTTTTTATTTTAGATCACTGCTCATTTTGTTGGACATTAAAATCGTTAACTGAGTTCAAATACTTTTTTCCTTTGATTTTAAGCGCACTACTGTAGCTTTTTCTCTGGTTTTTTGGGCTAAATAACTCGAGTACTTCACTTTTGTTTTCCGCTAACCAAATGAACGCATAATTATTTGTTTTTGTGTTCTTTGTAACGAACAGATTTGATTTGAATGTATTTCCTTCTTGTTTAGAACGTTCAAATAGTCAACTTTAGCGCTAGTTGGACAGATGGCTTAGCATTTTGTGCCCTGATCCATCATTTCTTGCCGAATGCTTTTGATTACTCTAAACTAACACCACAACAGCGGAGACATAATTTTGAGCTCGCTTTTCGAGTTGCTGAGTAAGTTACTTTTAAATATCAATTATTTACTTACATTTTAATGCCATTCGTATTTTCACAGTGAAGAAGCCGGCATTGCCCCACTACTGGACGTCGAGGATATGGTGGTGATGAAGAGACCCGACTGGAAGTGTGTTTTCACATATGTCCAAAGCATTTACCGCAGATTCCGCAACTCTGAATAAACGGTATTTGGGAGAGCCTTCGTAGTCAGCTATTATAATTAATTTAATGTACTTTATTATATGTATAAAATAACCGGCAGTCAAATCAGGGCATTTGAAGCACTATTTTTATTTTAAATTATCTCTATTGCAATTATGGTTCTAATGCCTTTCCAAACTATTACACAATAACTTTTACTGATATGATTTCTTTTTCATGAACAACATTATCATTTGTTTATAAAACTGTATTGAAACGTGTTATTCTAGCTTTTATGAATATTTGCTTGAAATTAAATTATACCCTAAATAGAAGCTAGATCGCGATAAATGCTATTTCGAGCACTGATTCAGCGCTTACTTGTATAGGTGAATACTGAATTTATAGCGATTTAGCTTCCTGTCTGTCTAGGCAGGGTATTAATTACTACAATTGCACAACTCAATTGTTTGGTACACAATTTCATACTGAAAAATTTATATATAAGAATGAATTCAATTTAAGAACATACATATATTAATGTTTTTGTATAATTATATAAAATTTGTTAATGTTTTAAATTATTACTAGATTTGTTACACATACTACGATAGAATTTTACAATGCTTGTGAAAGGATATTACATTACTAATGAAGGTTGAATGTATAGTAAATCCTTGTTCTTTTCTTAATTTGTTACCATTAACATTTGTTTCTATATTAAATATTTGATGTTTTTTATATTTTTTCACAAATAAACTTTGAACTTTTATGGAAAATATTCAATGTTTTTTAATATAAAAAAAGTGTTAGGGCTTTGAATGGAATTAGTAACGAATTTAATAAAAAAAATACTTACTACTTGTAATTGGAATGAAAGCAAGTAGGTACAATAGAATTTCCCTCCTGGTCAAGGGGATGCCGGGATGGTCGGGGTGGCAATCGCAACAGTTCTCTTGACACTATTGATATTAAAAATCGTGTCCTAAAGCCCCTTTAATTGCAATACTATGATATATTTTTTTGCTTTAATAAAGAAGCAGCTTATTGAATTATACTATTTAAAAAATAAAAATGCATCACTAAACTCTGCAATTGGAAATGATTGCAACGACATTGTAATTTTGTAGTCTTGCAGCACATAAGAACATGACGTCACTATTTTCGTTTTGACAGTGTTTTGACGTTATCAGAAACAGACGGAACTTCAGTCATCATGGAGATTAAAAATTTCAAAATTCCATTACTCAAAAATTAATTGAGATAAATTCATGCAATAAAATGTATTCTATTGAGTAATATTAGAGCATTGTATATTCCGAGTTTTATGAAAAAAGCTTGAACGGTTTCGGAAATATGATTTTTTCAACCACGAGCTGTTAGAACCCTTGTCAGATGTCACTTCATTTTTGAGCCAAATTTAATTAATTTATCTCCAGTAGTTTCCGAAAAAAGCCTGGACGGCGGACGGCGGACGGCGGACGGATTTTTTTTATTCGTTTTTTTGAAATCTCCATATCTCAAAACGTAAACTGACAAAATTTCAGGGGGGGGTTATATTTTTTTTTCGTGCTCGATTACATAGGTTTATTATTGAAAATAATAAACCAAAAATCAAACGAATAGATATATATACATTTTATTTTTAGTATATACATGATACAAAAGGTGTAATTATATAAAACATTAGAAATCATTAGAAAAACGTAGCAGAATCTGCTACATCTAGCAGTGTTTTAGAAGTGATTGACTAAATGTTATAAGTAGCATGTTTTGCTACATAGCGTAAACGTGGCTTTAACAAGCGTAACGTTTCTTCTTTGTTGAAATTGTGCCGTTCTACATCTAGGGTACTTCATTATATTGACCTAAACTACTTGCTACTGCAACTGCAACGTCAAAAAAAGAATTAGTTGGCCTTGACGCATAATAGCTGTTTCTACTCCCAATTATGAATACATAAGTTCTCTTTTTCTGTTAACATTATTTTTGGTCTTGGAAACGTTCGCTTAAAACTAATATACCCTACATCTAGGATAAACAACAAGCTGGCCACAGCAGTATATTGTAATGCCCAGCATTTCTTGTATGCACGAATTAATTAAAAATATGGAAATCCTTTAGAATTTTAAAAATCCACGCGAAGCAATTTCTTTATTTATCAACTATTTATTTAAATATTTCCACATTTAACACTATGTCAACTCATCCATTAAGAATAAAACTGTGTTCAGTAATTTACGTTTTTTCTATAATATTTTTGCTGGTTGAATTTTAATAATACATAATATTTTGAGAAACTCCAAAACAATTCTTCTGATAGGAGTAATGAAAAGAAATCCGCTGTGAAGAAATAAATCAAAGCATGCTGATTTTTAAATGCACTTTCCTACTTTGCTGTTTTTGATCGCTTTACCTTTGACTTTTGAAACAATTTGTTAATTGTTAAATAAGTTGAGCTGAACGATTTGCCGTGAGTGTTGCTAATCGTAAATTTCTATTCCAAATTAAATAAAAAACGAAACGGAAAATGAACAACCAAGGTGAAAGTCGTGAACAATATTTTAGAAGTATTGAAAATTTACCACCTGAGGAATTATTTAATATACTCAAAAATGTTCCTACTACGGAACTATTTCTGGAAGTTTGTTTCTATTCAATAACGCTACTGGATTTCATCTACTCGAGGATGGAGTTTCGCAGGGCAATTCTAATAAACGTAAGTCAGTCGTATTTGCGTAAAATTAAATAATTTCACAAATATTTATAGGAATTCATCGACCTTCCGCAAGTAAGGCGGGTGCTGAGCATAATGGGCCCTGAATTACAACATTTAGCTATTTTTGAGAGAAGGCATGATGTTAGAGACATTCTAGACTATGTAAGTTTTTTCTTTCGATAATGATTTTGTATTCATTTAATAGTTTCAGGCTTTTTACCATAATCCAAATGTGTCGTCGTTGCAAATGCATAACATAACAAATTGGTGTGCTGAAGAAAAAGTACTAACTGATGCGTGCTTCAGTGTTTGGACCAATTTAAGATATGTCGATATCACCGACGGTGTGGGGGCCCGACGATGTGCAGAGGTCGCACATGAAAACTAAACACGGTATTTACTGTTTCACTAATTAGTTAATTCGTTCAATGAAAAATGTTTAATTCATTTAGGTGCATCAACTATCAACTATTTATTAATGTATTGGCAATTTACAAATTTAACACTATCTAAACTCTGGTATTATAAATAAAATTGTGTTTATTAATTAACGTATTTTTGATTGGCAAAGTGAGAGCCTCTTCCGGATTTTTTTTGCACAGTGTTTATCAAAGGATTTTTTACGGAACGTATCTTAGGAGTATAAAACAACGAACATATTATTATATACCATAATCGCATTGAAATTATAGTTCCCTTATAGATTTTCTGGTTTGAAACTGCAATATTCCAAAAATACAAAATACGTTTACAAAGTATCTTCTTAAATGCAGTATAATTTAATGCGGCGGATTTCTAGTGTGACCAATAATTAAAACTAAAATTTACCTGTTGTAAAAAGGAGTCCGAATTCGAAATCAATATGGCAAATTGCCATTTTCAATTATGCGAAGATAACAATGGATTGCACGATATTTCAGGTTGGCATCATGTATCCATCGCCGCTGAAGCACTTCACAGAATCAGCATGCGTTTTACACGCACTTAATTACTTTTGTTAAATATTAATTACGCAGCCACCAGGAGAGGAATATTTTATTGGATATATCATTTGATATTCTTTTGATCTTTCAGGGAAAATTAATAAATACGATGTTATGTGGTTATCTTTTTGGGTTATCTATATGCCATGTCCATTTCGACATATCGTTGCTCTCAACTTTTTCAATTGTTTGATAAATATCTAAAGATTCCCCCTTTTTTATACCATACCCACCTTCGAGACCATGAGGATTTGACGGTGTTTTGCAATCTATAGATCCATCTTTTCGTAGACATGTATCTATATCGACAGATGAAAAAAATGCAACTGACATTGGTAAATCAGCTAGTCCAACTCGATGGGCACAAAACGAACGTGTTAACAGATTTGTTACATGCATTGCCAATGCAGTTTTATAAGCCAATTCATCTTTTACCATATATCGAACTTCATCATGAAAACTGAGGCAAAAACGTATATGAGCGCCCATCAACCATCTCATACAAACTAGCATTAAGTGAAGAAAATCAACTGCTCCACTTTGCACAACCCAATTCACCCTTGTAGGTAGAAAGCGATCATTGGTTTCCTTTTTAGGTTCAAGAGCTCGACTGAGGCGTCCATTTAGAAAAGGTGTTACAGGGTTTTCACATTCGGCTATATCTTCTAGGCGATTGAACATTGCGCTTTCCGTTCCTCCCTCCCAACGGCCACGTTCGAATACCTCCTGGACTGATTTTCCTTGAACGGCAGCAATTTTCAGCGCTTCATAGCTCGAGTAACTGGGAGCAATGAAAAATATATTTTTGTTTGAATTTACAATATAAGCAAAATATATACCCTCTATTAGGATAATCTTCTTGATACTCTGGCAATAAGTAATAGTACTTTTTGCCTTTTGTTAATGTAAACATCTTCATAGCTTTGGACCTTGCTTCGCCATCTGAAATTGTGGGATTAAATTGTTTGAGCAGGGTTTCTGCAAAGTTTTGGCCGGCTCCATATATTCTGGCATAATTAATAACTTTTGCATGTTCTCTTGATATACCAACAGCTTTAGCAGTGACAGAATGCATGTCACTCCCATCTGATTTATTTCCGATAAGCGTCATCCACCCAAACGGGGTTCCTCCATGTATTTTTGTTGCGCAGGCATCGCCCAATATAGAAGCTATCCACAACTCTTGAGAGTCAACATCAGCACCAACAAACTTGTATCCTTTTGGAGTTTGAACCATGGCTCTCAATTCGGATCCAATACGTTCTCTTTGGGTATTACTAGCAGTCAGCCATAAAGGCTCCATCGCTCTGCGAGTTAATGTCCCGCAAACAACTATCTGGGGAATTATTGCTCCATATTCTTTTTCCCAATTATGTAAAGTTTTTGGTAACGCAGCTTTCGGAAGCCAAACCACTAACTGATTGGTAATACGGTCGCGATTATTGCGCCAGTATGATAACATTCTAGCAATCTCTATTACTCGTTCTGCTGCAGCTCCTCCGTCACCGGACAAAACGTTTTCAGAGAATTTGTTTAAAAAGTCTTTTGCCAATGGGTTGCCTACTCGATAGGAAGGTCCGTTTTTATGCGGAAGTTTCACAAACCAACAACAGTCTTCTAAAATCACATTACACCACACTCCTGTTCCGGTATATTTTCCTGCAGTTTTGTCTTTTTTGGCTTTCCTATAGTAATCCTTTTTGCTAATGTTGGATTCAACATCTTTCCATAATGTATTAAGAGCTTCACTACTTTCTTCGTAACTGGCTTCTACATCAGTCTCCAGCACAGGACATTTCTTTACTAATTCTTCCAAAGGTATTTTGCTGTCTGTATCATCCGGACGGGTAGATCGGAAAGGAACTAGAAAGCCCCATCCATGTTCTTTCAAATAATGCAAAGGATAGCCCTCCCAGCATAAGGAAAGAAGTTTTGGAGTAATTTGCATTCCAGTTCCAATATTAACTGCTCCAGGAGACCAGTTCTTTTCTTGTGGCTTTAGGCACAACTTGCGATACCAAGCAGGATAGCCAGCTAACATTGGGCGTCTAACAGGCAATATATCTTTCGTACCCATTAAAGCTTGAAATTTGTCTTCCAAGGCATTTACGCCTGCATTTCCGTGATTGGTTTCAACACTAGATGTTTCTTCTGGAGTGGATTTCTTTCGTTTCGGTACACTTTTCTTAAGTTTTAATGTTTGTGTGCTCCAATCTTGGTCCCACATCCATAAATTTTTCTTGTACTTTTCGTCTTTCAGTAATTGGCACGCTTCATCCGCTTTCTTTGCTAAATGGTACCGCGACTCTACATCGAGATCTTCGTAAGCTAAGTTGCACTCTTCTATATATCTATTCCAGTTGGAGTTCACAGGAAGATAAGCCGAACCTAGATAAGCACAGTTAAAATTATATTTTTCAAGTACTAAACTTTACTGCAAGGCACATTAGAAGATTTTCCTTACCTATTTCAAGCATTCCAGCTAGAGTAGCAGGATGAGGAAATCTCTCTTGAAACATCGGATACACAATGCGTAAAACAGCATGAGTTGCGATTACATCACCCGCACAGTAAGTCATCAAGTGTTGGAAATTTTTGTTAACATCTTCTAAGCTGCCGGACACAAATATTTCCCTAGGTTCTTTTATAAGTTCTTTTTGACAATAAAGATGATAAACATCATGCAAACTATTCAGCGAACTTTTCGTTGACCATTCCAAGTCTTCCTCGTTTAATTCTTTTTTAGATTTCAACATTGCTCTCTGATAACTTGTAACGCCGCTTACGCACACGTGGAGCGACATTGTATCCAGGAACCTGACGCCTGTGTCTTCCAGGAGATACTGCTCCCGAATTCTGGCTCTGTCGAATGAAACATTATGTCCTACAACTAATTTCGGTTTGCGCGTGCCCAAAGAAATCAAATCCTCCAAAGCAAAACTTTGACTGTCCTTTGAATTACCATTCGGATTTGCTAGCTGCGAGCTTGTCCAGGAATACCAGTGGTTTCTACCGGCAGCACAGGCAATTGTTGGCGCACTTCCTGCTGACATGCATATTTCCACATCAAATATCAAAGCATCATCCTCTGGATATTCAACCAACTTGGGACCATTTTCGTAGTAACATGTCATTCCAGGTTCACAACTCCATTTTTCAGGAATGGGAGGAAGATCACAGAGGACTTGATGTATTAAAGCTTTATAAGGATCAACTTGATCGGCAGCAATAGAAGTAAAGTGTTCTTCTATATTTTTGCCTTTAATTTCAGGAATCCTTAAAATGACATCATCCATTCTTGCATTCTCTCCGATCTGCAAATATATATATTTTTATATCGACTTTTAATAGTGTAACTTAGTATTTTAACGATGAAACTTGCAATTTTCAAAGAAATTTTTCATATTCGAATAAATTTATGTAACATTGCTGTTATATTTGAACTTTTCGTTTCAAACAAGTATATAGAACATTTCGAACAACTGATATTCTTTGATATTAGTATACAAATAAAAATAAAGGAAGCAAGTAAAATGAGTCCTGTCCGCTAGCTATTTTTGAGGCCTTGTAAAGTTTAAAACCTCTAATAAAAGAATTGTCCTTTCCGCTGTCCTTTATCAAAATTTATAATTTTCGCTTTTCATGTTAATTGTTAGGTAGGCAGCATCTAGAAAAATAGGTAACGGGCAGAGCAGTTGATCTAGTTTTTGTAAAAAACCTGAGCAAACCCTTAAGACACAAATTTACTTAGCTAATAATCCTTCCATTGATTACCTTTATGCTATGTTTGTGAAGCTCTGAAAGGCACTTTTTTACTGTTTCTAGATTCGAGGTTTCAGTCTTGCAGGATCCAAAAATTTGTTTAAATAAATTCCGAGACAACATTTGAATTTTGACTTCATTTTCACGATATTCATTTTCTGCTGCAATAGGTGGTTCCTGTTTGACGTCATTTCTCCTATTTTCTTTATCACTTTTTTCTAATGGGTCATGTCTACTTCGTTTTAAGATTTTAACTGTGCTATGTGAATATATTTCCTGCCGAACGTTGGAACTGTACTTCCTAATAAGCCACCGCATTTCTAGCAACAATCACTCCACTACCTTTGTTTACATCTGCTTCGTTACTTTGTTCCACAATTCATTCATTATTACTGTCAGCTGTTCGTAATGATATCTCGTTTTGTGGTTATGTTCAAAAGTGAGAATCTGTAATTGTCAATTTTACTCGTTTTATATTTTTACTTACTTTGGAGAGTGACAAGTTTTAGTTATAAGATACTTTAAATACTTTTTCTTCTTAATTAAAGTAACTAAGAATGGCTCAAAGTAGATTAGAGAAAATTGGCACTATATTCACAAGGTATATTATTTAAGAATTTCACAAAAGGATTTCTGTGATGCTAAGATTTTCGTAGAGTACAAGGGCTTCTACGGTCGAAGGCAATGAAACTGGAGGATAAACCTATTTGGTACGATGTTTACGAAGCATTTCCTCCAAAAGAGGAACCACGCTTTGATAGACCAGCACCGAATATTCCCGTTAGAAAAATATTCTATGGTGAAGACATAGTTAGAGCGTAATTATAAATGTTAAGGCTATTTATTAAATGTATTTAAAACATTATCTCTATTTAGAAAATATCATCAGGATCACAAATTTCCAGAGACCATAACTTTGTTGGACACAAAATATAAAACTAATTGTCAACAATTTATAGGAATCTATAGTAACCTCAAGGATCAAGGAGCTCTCGACGATGAGCAAATTATTGATACTGCTAAACAAATGATGGTAGAAAAAAGAAAAACCCATGTGCAAGAAAACGAAGAAGGTAGAGGGAATTTGAGCTTAGTGAACGATTTTTCATCGGCCAAAGATAGCACTAATGTAAACATCAAGGATATTTTTAAAGAGTAAATGCAAATGCCTGCGGTGATGCATAATTATCATTCACAGTGCAATTGTCCAAAAATGGATCTTATTTTAAATAATGTGCTATAACATCTTACGAATAAATACGATCCCAAGAATGAAACTCAAAGTTTGAATTTCTTTTAGTTTCCCTGCATGCGACTATATATATTTCGCTTGAGTCAAACTCTAAGCCCACACCTTTTTTTTAAAACAAACAGAATATATAAATTGGTAATTAACTCATGCGCTATTTGGTATTTGGACAGGATGTCCTTCAATAATTCTTCAGTACAAAAGAAAGTTTTGTTCTGCATCTGTACACAAGAAATTAAATTGCACAATCAAATTGAAACTGCTTAAATTTCCGTTGAACTATTTTTGATAGATATAAGAAACCAAGGAATATCGAGGAATTGCATCAGAAGGAAAAGCATGGTTTTCATATTTCGTAAATTTTTTTTGTTGAACCGTAATTATTTTCTTCGTCTTTTTTGAGTGCCTGTAACGTTTGATAAATTACATTAAAATCAATTCAAGAAATTAATATCTTACATAATTTTCTCTTTTTAAACTATGAAATGCAACGCAAATTGTCGGTCATCGCTGATTTTAATGGTGAGAAACGAATGCCATTAATTAATTAATCAATCAAATCAAATCAACTTTTTATCAATTCAGCGAAATGGAAATCGGTCTTCAATATACATTTCATCTTAAATTTTGTACACTAAAAATGGAAATTAGTCAAATGTTTTACAAATATTTTCTTTATATTTCAAGAGTTTGATTCATTTACAAAATTAAGAGCTAATTATTTTCCATAAATAATTTGGTAAATCAGAAATGTGAATGGTTTCCGAAATGGTAGTATCTCTATTTCTCAGCTTCAGCAGCCCAGTTTTTAAACTCTCATCATCCAAGATTAAGCAATAAGGTACACCAATTTTATCGACTTTCAAAAGACACTCCCCTAGTATTTTTTCGTTACTTATTGAACCTGTATGCATGTTTAGAACTGAAAGACCTGCTTTGCACAAACTGGCAGTAAGATAAGCGGTCAGCTCCATAAGCTCTGCGGGACAACGTTCATCTTCAAAATACTTGGGTTATTGATATACTGTATACAGCAAGTAACACTTACTTTCAGAAAAAGGGAAGATACTGCACTGATAAGGAGATATTTTCCTGTGAATCGACATCCTTTTCCCGCCATTTTCCTCAATTGAATCAAGAGCAAGATCTGAAAATATTTGTTAGTAAAATCTATCCTAAGCATTTCTAAATTGTTCTACCGAATCCTGCAATTTCTAGACACAATTCTGAACGTATTACAGCATGAGTAGTTATTTTATTCGGAGGAAACTTTTCAGATACGTCGAATCCGATGCCATTAAACACAGCAATGTGAATATTTTCCACTGCCAAGGAACCAAAGGGAAATCTCGCCGCTATTGTAACTGTCATACAATTAGATGTTCCTTTTTCAAAATCCGTGAAGAAATATCGACTTGGATTCGATGACAACTTCATCCACCAAATCTTTCTTTCTCGCTGAAATTTATTGAAGAATTCGATTCCCATTGATTTATCTAAGAAGAAACTAGAGCATAAAACTCTTCCCTTCTGAATATTTAGCAGGGCGTTAGATAGTAAACGTGTCTGGGTATTTGTATTAAAACAAATTTCTTCTTTCAATCCGAATGGTAGCTGCTTTTTAAAATCTTTCTTTACGAGGGGAAATTTTGCTCTGAAGTGATCATAGTTGAAGTTTTTTGATAATGATTCGTCTGATTGTATACCATTGGCCGAATCGCTATGTATAATATATGTCTTGATCTTGTCCCTGTTTTGCAACCAATTGTTCTTAATATTACTAACAAACATACTACCTAGAGGCAGCAGATGAACATCTCTGACGATATTTTCTAAAATCTCCACATTCATATATCCTGCCTTTTTTACTATATCCACGAACTCCATGAGGGTTTTCATTCTGCAATGATCATAACCTTTGTGTACTAATTAATAATGAAACTAATCAAATTTCTTCTCTTCCTGTTCGAGGGGTATGTTCCCAGGTGGGGCAACAAAATAATCCTCCTCAACAACCTTAGCGTTTCTCAAAACATCATCTTTGATATTCCCATCTGCCACATTATCGTCCCTCAGTTCTAGAGGTGTGTTTTCTAGAACGGTGTACAGTGGCTCTATTCCATTAGTGTCGATATTAGTGATTCTGTCTGCGAATTGAATACTCGCTTCTAAAATTTTAACTGCCTCTTTGCTGTCAATGTCAACTAGAGATAACCGCTCCAGTAGCTGAATAGATTTGGAATCAATTTCAATTTTCTGTGAAATTTCCGGAAATTTGGTAGAAATGGGCTTAAGCGGAACTTTTGTCTGATTCTTCAGTTGGTTGGGTAGGTTTATGTTCTCTGCGGTCTCTGAACAACTCGAGTTTTGTCTAACGCCAATATTATAGTACGCACGCCAGTAAAGATTGTGAAAGCGTTTACCCTGCGCCAACATCTTTACTTCCAGGCAAAAGAGCACATTGAAAACATTCACTTCGCCGAAATTCTGAAACCGCTCATTGATGTTATGACATAATTTAGAAATGTCAAATAGTGGAATTCATTGGCCATGTCATGTCCTTACAAATGAACTTTAGGTGCTTTGGGATTTGCAATCCACAGCTTCAAGTTTATACTTTATAATGACAAAGTTATAATTGGAATTTATTTTATTAAAGATGCCCTAAGCAAATCTGTCAGATTTCACACTTTCCCCTTTTTCGGGACATTTTAATTTTTCTAATTTAATTTTAAGAGGAAGGAAAGGAATTTAACTTTGTTCAAATTCTTCTATGAGACACAATTCATTATACGAGTTTCATGGTTAATTCAGTTTGGACGCCGGAGACACATTATACGAGTTTCATGGTTAATTCAGTTCAGGGAAATTTTACGGGAAATTTAGTTTTACAGGATTTTCGCGTCTGGCAATTATAGAAGTTGTCAAAAAAGCATAAAATATTTTCATGACATCGCTTGGCTGATCTGAGGAAAATTACAAAGTGAAAATGGCCGGTGGTGGCACAACAGCCACCACAAAAGTGGTACAAATAACAAATATAGCCCCGCAAGCAACCAAAGATCAAATGCAAAGCTTATTTGGGAACATCGGAAAAATTGACGAAATTCGCCTTTATCCTACAGTTCGTGATGTTTCATGTCCTGTTCAGTCCAGAATCTGCTATGTGAAGTATTTTGAGACAAATTGTGTTCCTGTGGCACAGCACTTGACCAACACTGTATTCATTGATCGGGCGTTAATAGTGATTCCCGTGCAAACGATTCCGGATGAGTATCGAGCCCTGGAAATGTCCAAGAATGGAACAATTGTTCCAGGATTGCATAAGCCAGATTCAAAATTGCCCCTTGAAGTTGTGAATCGTTTGGAAGGTGCTCCACCACAGCAGGTAATTCTTGAATGGTGTAGTGTAATTGATTCTGAATACGAAGAAATATCCTTGCAGGTAATAAAAACTTCCGATCCAAAGCTGGAGGAAAACGGGCTGCCTGAGTACCCCGCATTGCCGGCGCATTTAGACGCCAGGAAAATTGAGGAGATCCGCAGGACCATAATTGTATGCGATGTTAAAAGCGAATGGCGTTTGGATGACCTTATGGATCACTTTGCGAAAGCTGGAGAAGTGAAATACGCCCGGTGGTCTGAGAAGGATGGGAAAACGTACGCGATGATAGAATTCTGTGAGCAGAAGAGCGTCGTTGCGGCCCTTAAAATGCATGGAAGCGACTTCAAAGGAACTCCGCTGAGTGTGTATCACTCGACGGATGCAATCGTGAAACCAGAAGCCAAGAGCAACGAAGCAGCACAGAGGGAAATCGAGGAGGCCATGTCCATCGTAAAAGAAGCCCAGAGCATGATCTCAGCGGCAATTGATCCTGTAATTGGAATGCTGGCAAAGGACAAAAGGCGCAGGACTCGTTCTAGATCGCGTTCTCGAGAACGAAGGCGTTCCAGATCTCGTTCAAGGAGACGCTCTAGATCTCGACGACGATCGCGATCCAGGACACGCTCCAAACGATCCAGCAGAAGCAAGTCCAAGCGTCGATCACGATCCAGGTCAAGGCGATCTCCATCGCGCCCGAAGAGATCGCGCTCCAGATCGAAGCGCTCCCGCAGTAAGAAGCATTCCCGCTCTCGTTCCCGATCGAAACACTCCAGATCCAGACGCAGATCCAGATCCCGTCGTCGCAGCAACTCAAGAACTTCTCGAAATTCTCGCACCAGACGCTCCAGGTCACGCGGAAAAAGATCGCGATCCAAGGACAAAAAAAGATCTCATCGAAAGGAGGAAAAGGTTCGTCGTTCCCGATCGCGAAGCAAGGGTCGTTCAGCATCCCGCAATCACTCGAGTCGAAAGGACGCCAAACTAAGCAGCTCTAAACGGCGTTCGCGTTCCACCGAGTCGAAGAGGCCTAAAAAGCTCCCTGAGGAGCCTATTGTCAGGGACTACGATGCTGAGGAGAAAATTGGACAGTCTGGGGACGATAGGAAGAAGTCGAAGTCCCCCAGCATGGAAAAATCGGACAACATGGACATTTCGAATTCTCCGTGAAGAATATTTTCCTTACACAAATTCATTTAACTCAGCTTATTGTATTTTCTTTTTAATTCCAGATGATTGGCTAATAATTTTGCTCTAGACTTTGTGTAATCGCTGTCAAAATTTATCAATAAATCATTAATCGTAAATAATGTTTTTTCTCTTATTTCTTTCCATAAACTCAGGACCATTTCTATTCTAAGTAGTTTATGAGAGTCGAAAAGCTGAATCTGTAGAGTTAAGGGCTAAGGGTGAAGACACTTTTTCTTCAGGTTTCAGTTCATGTTCATCAAAATTGCGTCTCAAAAGAAAGCAACACTGAAGAATCGTTGGCAAAACGGAGGAAAATACAATAAACGATTCTCAAAACTAATGGATTTCTCAATTGTTTGAATCGAAGATGCAACGTTTATAAAGTAGAAACATTTTTTATTAGTCATTATTTGTTTATTTATAAGTACAAGTAACATTACAGTTTCATGAACACATTCTAATACCTTCTGTTTTTTATGAACAATTATTAAAAAATTAAGATCGGCTATTTGAATGATGTTTGTCTGTTTGTCGTTTTGAGGATTGTTCTCCTTTGCATTTTCATTTTCTGCGATACAAGCTCCGAATTATTTTTGTCTTTGCGAACGCAGTCTTCCTGCAGTGTTTTGAATGTAATACAAAACCTTAATTGTTTTTTGTAAAATACAAATGCAAAAATGCTATTTTTATATACAAATTTCACCAAACCAACTTTTCTTATTATTACACCACAAACAAAATGTGAACGTGACGTCAGAGAGGTTTGACTTTGACATTTGTTCTTGCGGCCGATTCTGCGAAACAAAACAAAAAGTCAACTCCCTTTTTTGGATTTTCTCAAGGGTTCTGTTCTGAGGGTTCTGACTTTTTAGGTTGTGGTCTGCGGTACTAGTACGCAGAAGATTGGAATTTGGAAGTGTTGACTCACAGAGGACGCTTTGAACTCAGACATAGTTTTAATTACTTGAAATGTATTCAAATTTTATAGAAATAACTGCTTGAAAACTGCCAATATCAACCATTTTTACTTGAATTTACATGATATTTGCTTTATTTTTGCCAAAAGAAATGAAACTTCAGAATTAATTTTTCCTTTCAAAAGTAGTTCGGAAATTTGAACTGTATATATATAAAATTCCGAATAAGTAACACTTTCGAAAATTTTCCAATCAATAATCACAATTCACATACCTACCAACTGTTAAACACTTTTCTTTCTGACTTCTAGATGTCACCATCGTTGTTTTGAATAAAGTGCGTAAAATCAGCAGGATAAGAACATTTTCAAGATGCGGAATACTTTCAATGTTTGTTTATTTATAATTATCATTGTTTTATGCCATTTCAAAGGGATTGCAACCGAAAAATATTCTTCGATTTGTGGTGTACCAAAAGAAAAGAACAAAATGCGAACCCTATTTGTGAATGTTCCAATCAAAGTTCTTCCCAAGAAGGATTGCTTGTGGTTCGAATTGACTGCAACTTAAAAACACAGTATGTTAACTGCCTTTCAGACAGTTAGTTAAGCAAGTCAATATTTTGTCGTTTCATGCCATCTATTTTTCAAGTACGACATCAGAATCACGCCTTGTTTTCACCACTGCCAACACTATTTATTGTTCTGTCAGTCTCAGTTCAGAGTTCAGTGGTGAGTTGACTGAAGTCGGCGAGAGTGCGCTTAATTTCACAATGTCAGTAGTTAAACATTTTTCTGATAAATCGCATGAACAAAATAATATTAATAAAAAAATACGTATTCGGATATCGAAGTAAAAAAAACCTTACGTGTGAATAAAATGATGCAATAAATATTGCGATTGTGATTTTGCAGGTTAAAATTTAGTGTGTGACGTTATATCGTATGATGTAAATTCTGATCGTTGATTGGCTGATGATTTGTCACTTTTCTTGACCTTATAAATCTGTTTTGAGTTGAAGCGATTTTCACGAATTTTATGATATTGAGTAGTAAACAGTGATTGGAAAAGTATTACGTGATGGAAGAAACGGTGAATTGGGGAAATTTTCCCTCTGCCGACGTGGACTTAGAGCCAATGGATATTTTTAAAGACGAAGATGCAATTTCGTTGATAAAGGACATGATTCCACCCGGTAGAGAAATTTCTCATTCCCAAAAACTTAATTTATTTTTATTTGTTTTCAGATATGTTGAACAATTTTTTTGAAGATATCGATAAAATGCAAATGGAAGATGATATAATAACTATTCCTGTTTCACCACGTCCGGATGTTAAGGTTGAAGAGGAACTAGCTCTACTAAATGAGATGCACAACTTCAATGGAATAAGATCTGATCCAATGATGGGTCCTAGTGTGAGTCCTATTCATTCCAAGCCTACGACAACGACTTCCCACACCCTTGTTAATCAAACACCGCCCTTATCAACGCCTCCAAAGGCAACTCAAGAGCCGCAAATTGTGTATACATCACATCCACAAATGATTGCAAACAATTCTCCACCGCAAACCTTCGTTCTTCAGAATGCTATTAAAGCCTCAATATCCCAAGCGAACATACAGGGTGTTACCGGCATTTCGAATACGTCGCACAAGCCAATTCAGCCTGCGGTGCAACAAGTGCCCCAAGTACTCACCTTGCAGAGCGTCGGAAGTGATAAGCCTGTTTTATTACAGGCAAATCCCGCTGTTATGTATACAACAGCTGCACCAACTGGCACCACACAGGTGAATTCCAAGAATGGAATCTGCTGGCATAATATTATATCATACGATTTTATTTTTCACAGAATATTCATGCACTTGTAAATGGTACTATTCTAACAACAACAAGCATTCCAGTTGTACTTGATGCAGAAAAAATTTCTTTTTCTAGTGCAACCCCAAAGGTAAGCATTTAAAATTGAGACATTACCTGGAAATAATAATTTGCAAAGCGATTGTATAGATTTTCTGGAATTCATTAATTATCAAAATAATTTACATTTCTTTTTTGTACATGTGTTGTACTTTCATTTTTTTATTCCAAATCGCAATACCCTTGCTACTTTTATGCATAATTCAATAAGATAGGCACACCACAGAGATATTAAACTGTTGCCTGTGCGGGTGCAAACTGCAAAGGAAGGATCTCAGATTGCTATGAATAAACTTAGTTTTAAAAAATGTGTAGCAAAAAATAACGCAACCTAAGCTAAATTTGTTTCAAGTAACTGCACTTCTGTATCATTAATTCGCCTTTTTGGACAAAAAGATCAAACTTCATTACTTTCCAAATTATTATAAAAAGTACTCTATTTCTCACAAAATAAAAGTGTTTAAATATTTAATTATATTCAATTATACTTGTTTTAGGTTAAGGAAGTGAAGAGATCTGCACATAATGCTATTGAACGCCGTTATAGAACTTCAATTAATGACAAGATCAACGAATTGAAAAACATGGTAGTCGGTGAAAGCGCTAAACTCAATAAATCCGCTGTGTTACGAAAATCAGTGGACAAAATCAGGGAATTGCAGAAACAAAATTATACGCTGAAATTAGAAGTGCAACGATTGCAACGAGAACTAATAGCTAAAGATGGCTCAAAAGTCAAAGATCTTCTGGTTAATGGACAAAACAACGTGGCAGAAGATTCTTTGTACGGTAAACAGATTTCTCCTGCAATATCGCCCATGACACCACCACGGAGTGATGAATCGAATCCATCTTTGTCGCCCTCCCACTCAGATGTGTCGTCACCACCATCTCCTTACGACAGCTTAACAATTGTCAAGGAGGAAACTGAATTAATACCCTCTGTTTGCGGCATGACATCCCATTCCAGGCTGGCTCTGTGCATGTTTATGTTCGTTATAATCGCGATAAACCCATTTAAAGCACTTTTAAGGTCTTCATCGCTCATAGAAGAGTCGACTGATTTCTTCACATCTCGAAGAAGCATCTTGAGCTTCAACGATGACTGTAAGTTTTCTATAATTAACAAATTAGATATAAAGTTTCACTCATTGGTTTTTTCAGATGCAGCGAATTTTTTCTCTTGGGAACATTTCAGCACATCATTGATTTTGTGGACAATTAATCTAATAGCACTTTTTTGCTGTTTGATCAAACTGCTCGTTTACGGGGATCCACTTTTAAGTTCTCAAACACCAGCGTATGAAGAATTTTGGAAGCATAAGAAAAAGGCCGAGCTAGAGTTCTCAGAGGTGAGTGAGACTATCCGAGTGAGAGGACAAACAGAATAAAACTTTACATACTGTTATTGCAGGGAAAATCTTCAAGTGCATATGCTGAGTACCTTCTTTGTCTTAAAATATTTGGAATTTCACTACCGTCTTCCCGTTTTGAGATATTTACTGCAACAAGTTGGCAATTCGTTCGTTTGTTTTTCCACAGAATATGGATTGGACGGTGGCTATCTAGAAAAGCTGGAGGTTTATTTTGTACAGATAATCTACGGACGGAAGCATTAAATTCGGCACGTGAATTATCACTGGTGTTTCATCGATTGAATCAACTGCACTTGTCTACACAAATGAACGATTCCCATGGTTTAATGATGTCCTTGTTTGCAGTTAATATGGCTGAAGCGTCTGCTTCAGTAATGAATCCTTCAGACTTCATAGATATCTACATGATGGCTGCATTACGTGTAAAAAGGAGTTATCCTTCTTATTTACAATTTTTTGGAAGATACTATGTCAGCAAAGCTAAACAAGAGAGTTCCAAAATGTGCGGTCATATCAAAAAATTTCAGTGGGCGTTTACTCCATATGGGTACAGATTTTTTGTGACTCACAAATTTCAATTTGATATGAACGCGGATGAATTGTTGTATTCAAAATTAAACAATAAGGCCGATCCTATGTCATATGTGATGAAAGTAAGCAATTTCTATTTATATACTTGTACATGTTATATATAATCTATTATTTCAGGAATATCGTGAACATTTGCTGAACAAGGCTATCGCATGTCTTGTTGGTGCTGGTCGGAGGCAAGAATCTAATATCGATCAAGAAAACCAGCAGAAAAATGAAGGCATTCCTTCAGCACCTAATTTACGGTCTGGTTCGTTGATAAGTGATGTTTTAAACTACACTATTCTTCTCAATGATACCATGTCGGGAGCAGAAAGCTTAACAGACAAAGATGAGCTCGTTGAGTGGTGGTCAAGTTTACTAAGTGTTGCAGCCTATTGGATTCTGGGGGAGGATCAACAAGCAAAGGAATTATTTAAAACCGTGGATAAGTTTCCCATGCAACTGCTTCAAGCTAGTGAGCCTTTTCCAAAGGCTTTGTACGGTGCTTATCACGCTAAGAAAAGATTATTGTATGTGAACTTTTAAATTCGAGATAATTTTAAACTAAACTGATTTTTTAGCAGCGACTTGGTGATGCGATCTGATATCTATGAATTGTGTGATTTGTCCAGTCAATATTTGCGGGATAGTCTGAGTTGCAACAAAATTAAAGTACCTAAAAGCATGAAACTGGTAAGAGTTGACAATTAGTTTAATGTTCTATAAGCAGGAAAACTTTGGATACCCCAACCCCTAATTTTCGGGGTCTGATTCGATTCTCCGATTCTAGAGGTGCATTGTAGTCGCATTGTCCGTTCAATAAATTCGCACAGTACTTCTGCAGTGCAAACTCTGTGGTTGGAAAAATCTACAAATTTTGGTTTACTCTTGTTTCATTTAAGATTTCTGCTACCGACGTAAATTTCACAAAATTTAATTAAACGCTGCGTTTGCATTTTTAGCTGTTTCAATTGTTGACTTGCGATTGGATTTTGGAGATAAGAACCGCTCTTTGGGACATGGAATACGTACTAACGGAGGATGATGGATATTATCAAGCACCTGAATGGATTCTCGAGAAATTCCAATCGGATCTTAATTCTTTGCGTAATATAGTGGAAAATATACCGGTAAGTTCTGTAAGTGTTGCCTCATCACTATTAAGGTATTTATATTAATGATTTCCAATTAGAGCGGACAATCTCGTATTTACTTATATGAGGCCGTCTGTCGTCTGATGGCTGGAGCTGCCCCAGGTCCAACGCAACAGCTGCTAGACAGGAGTCTACGTCATCGTCATTCTCGAACATCTATAATTTGCGGAAAAGACAAAAATCAAAATTTTGAGGCTGGTGAAAGGGAGCGTGCTGCTGCAATGTACGTTGCCTGCAAGTATTTACCTTCTGTGCTACTATCTTCTCCAGGTGAACGCGCTGGCATGCTGGCAGAAGCCGCCAAAACCCTTGAAAAGATTGGCGATAAAAGAAAGTTGAAAGATTGTTATCAATTGATGAAATCTTTAGGCAGTGGAACAGTTACTAATTAATATAGACTTGTAGTAGCTGGATAATTCCGTTCAAAATGAACAAATTTTCGGAAAATTTCTGAACCGACCATAAAATTTTGCACAATGGTACTATGAACTACTATTTTATCATCATAAATTAATGAAAACACTTTTAAAAGAAATAATAATAATGATTTTATCAATAAATAACAATTTAAAAGATTCTAGTTACATAAATTAAAATAAAATAATTTCAAACATTGACAGTCAGGATAATCCCAAGAACGAACACTTTTTGCAAACTGAGAGTAGTGAATGTCATAAAAATTACGATTGAGGCTTCTCCATTTCAATTCAACATAGGAAATACCCGGCGTGCGTTGCTACGCCCTTTCGCGCCTACGATCTATTCGCTTTCTATTTGAAATTATATTATTCTTGGTATTTACTTAGTGTTGCATCTAAAAATGGCCGTTCTCTGTTTTCTTGTAACCGCCTGCCTGGCGGTTTTTCATAGAAATTTTCATCTCTTTTTTTACTGCCTTGGTGGTATCAATCTCCAGCAAACTTCACGTAGTCTATCCCGAGACTATGCTACATTATCCCTGAAAATTTCATTGAATTCGGTTAAGTGGTTTAGGAGTTTATAGGGAACCAAAAAACCACATCCTCTTTTATATATTAAGATTAAGATGAAACTTCAATATGTCGTCGGCCGCCGACAGAATTTGTGAATTTGTGTGATCGGCGGGGAAAACGAAAAAGAATTTCTCTGCTCTATAAAATAACAAAGAGCTTTTACTAAAAATAGACGGGACCATAAATCTGCACGAAGGCTTTATCTCAGTCTACTAGTTAAGGGAATTGGGCGACCTACCTTAACTTACCATACTGCAAAATTTTATTGAAATCGGTGATGGTTTGTTCCGTTTTCGTGGAATTACTGGCTGCATTTATTGAATTTGTCTTTGACAATTGAAAAGTATCGTTCAATGGCTCAAAGTGTTATTGTTTGCAGCTCCTGAAATCGTGTACCTATATTAAGAAATTCTCCTCCAACCGCATATTTATTTCCTTAACTCAAATTAGGGTGTTTCATTAAGGGCCACACCATAAAACTGTACTCAAAATATAGAGTGGAATATCGTAGTGCCGAGTTGATCTCAAATTCGAAATTTAGGTATTGTAAATTTTTATGTACAAAAGATGAACTTTTTACCACGGTGATGTCAGAACTGTTCATCAAACACAGAAGTTACAGTTCAGAGTAAATTGAAGTATTTTCGCGCAGTTATCAAATGTGTTAGAGGACTTCAGAATATAATGGAACTTTTGATGCAGGTTGCTATAATAAAAAAAGCCTATCTTCGGTACACTACTTCATTCTAGTCTACTCTGCGATTAAATTTTTTCATATCTAGCTTAATTTAAAGTTTTTTTTTACTACTATGTAATTATATTCATATCCATATCCATAGGTGACTCATAAAAATGTAAATAAAATTTAGTACAAAGGAAAACATTTTTAAAACATTTAAAACATTTAAAATTTATGTGGAGCTTCTTTATTAGGTAGCAAAGTTGTTAATAGTTTTAAATGCATAATTAGATATTAAGTTGAACTATTGTATTGATTCATTTGCATCTATTATCCTCCGGAATAATTGACGTTCGATCGTCTATCACGAGAAAGTTCATCAGACGCATGTTCATAGTAATTAAGGTCGAAGTTTCGGTATCTTGCAATTGCTTTCCCGATTAGTTGCGTTCAATCGCAAATTATTTCACTTCTGAGTGTTCAATGCAAACCATTCAAAATTGATTGTGATGGTTTGATAAAGATTCATGTCCATCCAAAACAGATCTTCATTTGTTAATTGTGCTTAAAATAATCTAGTAAATATTACAATCAGTAAATGGGATTATACTGATATAGAGAAGAAAGTAGCTATTTAAGTACTGTTTCAACTTTCAACACAAAATTCTACATAGAACAATATCAGAGAAAATAGTTTTGAACAAATTTAGTTAATCGTAATTTTATAATGGCAACAATCATATACTGTATAAATTGCTTTATTGAAATTATTTACATATATATATATATATATATATATATATATATACATTTTTATTATGCTTGGAAGCTACATTTTCCAATAGCCAAAAAGAACAAAACACACGATCACCGGTTGAAGCACTTCGAAGTACGATTGGAGATCCCGGCGAATAATGTCGGTAATGTAATCCAAATAAAGTAATATCGGCAGCATTGTCGCTGCGCAGTACGACAATTTGTAAAACACGCGGTGTTTCCGAAATTATTGATACAAATTTGCATTGTTTCAACTTTCTTACGCATAAATCTGATCACTACTAAAAATAGCACAAAATGTTTAAGGGTTAAATACACAATAAAAATAATGTAAAGCAAATTTCAATGTTTTTCTTAGTTCTTCCATTTAGTATTTTTGTTAAATATTTCAATAATTTTAAATTTATAATACTGTGTTTATTTTTTACGCAAATTACAAGTTCAAATGTTTTAACACAGATTGAATTACAGCAGGAATGATACCAATCGTCTGAAGATCGACGATGTCTTGTTTTATATCCGTGTTCTTGTTCTTCTCCACCATCTAAATAAAAAAGAAAAATTAAACAAATTCCCACGATGAGGTCAATATTTTACTACCTTTACAATCGCATTCCTTTGCTTATCGTCGCCAAAGGCTGTTAGTATAGCTGCCATATGTACTCTATTTATTTTTATGCAATCTGCAGCTATTTCCACCAAATTAATTTTGTTGACTAAGGGACAACTCTAAAAGTGTAAGTAAATATAAGTTTTATTCACCTACTTAACTGTATGATAAAAGATTAAAGAATACCTGGAGACGGCACAGATTTTTATAGAGAACATTTTCTTGTTTATCGGATTTTGTGCTACTGGCGTTTTTGAATGGGGCCTTCAAAACGAATTCCCAAGCCTTTTCCAGTCCTTCGGTATGCAATATACGTGAATCGCACGAAAGCAAGTCAACGGCTGCGTCCAGTTGTTGAACCTGAACGAAATTTCTTCGATTGACATAAAAACGACACAAGTAAATTTTCTCACCATATTCAATTTAACCATTTGTAATAAAATTCCATTCCATATTTGTGGTATGGAGATGTTGAATGCTAAGCAAATGTGTGCCATTGTGATCAATGCATTGTTGTTGTTATAGTGTTTCTGAAAGATGTTCTTCAAAATACTCAACTTATCACGTATCAAAAATTCGTCCACGGATAAATTAAATCCCAGTTGTTTCAGACCATTAGTGCACTTCATTGCTATGTACATTTTTTGGTTTATACCACTTTCCGTTGACAGAGTTGATGCGTTATTCAATCTTGCAATGCATTCAATTATTTGCAGTTGCTGATCGGTATTTGCTTTGCTGAAAAGTGAAAAGTTTGCCTTATCAATTTTTAAATAAACATATTATTACATTAGTGTATTAGGGAAATAGAAAAGTAATGCTGCTTTTCTGGTTTGATATTTTTAACTACAATTTTAAAATTTTCCTTATATATATATAAAAATGAAATGTCGTTCGTGTGTCCTTTAGGTTCTCGCGAACCGCTCTACGGATTTTTATGAAATTTTGTGGGTATGCTCCCTATGGACCGGAGGTTTTTTTAACATTTTGCGGTAGATGACACTGTACGGAATTTACTAAATCAACGCCCAGCCTAAACCCTTGGACCTAGAAAAATAAAATCATAGGTTCCACCTATGATGTATACAAGGAATAAGGCGGGATATTTTGAATTTCCGCCCATAAAGGGGTAAAATACGGGATGAAAGTTTCTATTAAAATCAGTCATTTTTTAATTAAAAAATTCATAAAAATTGGTATTATGTCTTTTGTTAGAAATAAAGAAAAGTGTGGCAAAATTTTTGAAATTTTCACTTCCAAAGGGGGCAAAATAGGGGATAAAAGGGCCTCCCTACTTTTTAACTTCTAGGAGGGGTCTTAACTGAGAACGACCATTTCTGGATCTTTAGATAAAGATCAATGAGAACTATCCCATTTCAACCCCCCAAAACCATCCTTGAGTGAAAAAAACTAACCGACTCTATCAAGCCATTGATAATTGAAGTTCATAATACGAGTAGTAATGAAATAGCAAACAATAGCGATAAAAGTTAAAAAATTAACCTATGAGTTAATACTCTGTGTTGCAAAGCTTTTCGTTTCAATCTACAACAGCTGAATGAGCTAACTTAATCCAAAAACTCAAAAGTATGCGTTAAACAAAAACCAACACTTACTTTTTTAGTGGAATCATATAGCCCAGCAAAAATTTGACAGCTTCCCTTGATTCCCAACTGTTGAGAATGTACTGGGCCCTTTAAAAATCAAAATTTAGTTTAATGTTTTTAACGTGAGCGCAAATGCATGAACCTGACTATATTTTCTTCATTGGAACCTCCAGAGGAAGACATAGTCACATTGGGATCTCCATAGTATGTTTCTTCAAAATCTGCTGCGGATGATGAAGGACTAAGCCAGTTTTGTAATAAGTTCGATTGAATCTCAGAAAAATCTAAGCCATGAAGTTCTGCTATTTTAGCAGCTAATTTGTTGATATCTGGCTTAATAGGCTTCAAAATCAAATCTAGATGATACAATTCACTGATTAGCTGTTGTGGATGGTCTAATAATTGACAAAAGTTGTCGTTAAAAACGTTAAAAAGGTGCAACAAATGCTGTGTTTGAACGATATAATATTTTTGTTGAATTTTGCAAGCAATTTCTTTTGCCTTTTCATGTGATTCAAAATCTTTTTCATGCTTCCGAGCAAAAGTGTAGCATGCCTGCACTGCTTCAACTTGATCAGCACCATGAGGAGCTTGATTTGACCAGAAGTACATAGTAAAGAGTATATTGCACGGATCGCTCATATGGTTCGTCAATTCTACAATCTAAAAGTAGAGCACAACTGTATTGTTTATTCTCTAGAATTAATTGTTATCAGATCTTACCGACTGCAAAAGCGCGTTGCATTGCGGTTGCAAATGCCATTCATCAATGCCAGTGTTCTTTTTTTTATAATTGTGCTCATAAATCGAATTTTTTGCTGCTAACATATATAAGTTGTCCTTTTGTTCGGCGATTTTTTTTTCCGTAGGACATTCATACAACTCCATGTGAAGCTTGACCAAAGGAAACCAATTGATGTAATTAGCGAGATTGATTTCTTTTCCTGCACAAACAAATTAATAATTAAGTCGCATTTCACATGTATCCCTTCTCACCTAGCAAGACCGCCAGTGGATTTTGTATGACATATTGGAAGGGAAACCTATATTTTGCTATTTTTGGCAGTATTCCAAGTTCGCTATGCGATTCGCGCCACCACTCTGCCTCCACTTGACCTACCGCGTAATATCGTTTGTTCACCATTTTACCTCTCAGAAACATTAATATACTCTTCCACGTTTCCATTATTTTGGGCAGAGCTCGTAAGGAAGTGAGAATATCTATTACACTCAGATATAACTCATAGAAATAAGGGTTTATCTGCAATAAACGAATGTACATAATATTATTAACTTACAATTATGAGAGTTGTACGCTTACCTCGTTGGAAAAATTTATGAGTTTAGTTACTAATAAATCAGTATTTTTAAGTTCAACTATATAAGGATAACAAATACGAATAATTTCTTCGGTTGTAACTTTCATTGAAAGTTCTTCCTGACCTCTGCAATCATATATTACTTCATAAATAGGTTTTTGCTGTTTCAAAGCGCACATAATCTAAAGATTAAAAACTCGGTTCATATTACTAAATTTCAAAATGAAATTTATCTTACTTGAGTAATTAATACTTCTTCATAATCCCAACCAAAGTCTTGGCTTAAGTTTTTTAGTAAGTTGACATCAATAATTTTGTTTTGAACTTCAGCAAGAAGTTCAGATACAGAAACAATATTTATTTCAGATTGATTTTTTAGGTGTGCATCTTGTTTGCATAACTCCGTAAAATAATAATATTTCATGCGACTAGAAATAGTTTTATGTAACAAAATTGTTGCATGAATTATTACATAAAAAATAAATCTCACCTCTGTTTATATACTAAAGCTTGATCAATATTCCCCTTGCGTGTATGATATATTTCAGACAGTGTCAAAAAGTTAATGCGTTGCTGGCCTTTGTTAAGTTTTGTTGATAGATATTCTAAGCAATCATCGGGACAGTCCTCCGCGTCAAGCATATCAAATATATCTGTTGATCAATCACATTAAGTTCTATAATTTGAGTAATTTGAATTATCACATGGAAATTACCATTGAAGTCAACTTCTTTTTGACTTAAAAGATAATAAAGATATTTCCGCATTTGCATTGCTACAAAAATTTCGGAAATGATAGTTTTCTGATTTGTTAAATTTTGATATGTAAGAACTCGTTTAACAATAGCAACCCAGCTGGGATTTTTCAATTTGATTAATTGTGACAAATAATCCAAAAACTTTGTTTTTAACCTGAAACAATTTCATTTTTAAACTCTTCATTTAGAATAATAATTTTACTTACTCTTCAGCAGGAATTTTTACTCGGATTTCTATAACTGGTAAAATCCGTAAAAGAACATTATCTTTGAGGTTCAAGTCAAATAATATTGATAACAAGCAGAAGGAGAGACATTTTAATACAATTGGATTATCTAGTTTCATTTTCTGTATTAAAAGTCACGTTATTAATTAACTTTAAAAAAAAAAACAAAAATCACCTTTGTAGAATCGTAAATCGTCGACACTTCCTCAAATATTGTAATTGTTTCCCGCTTTTTCTTGTTTTTTATTTCTTGTAATCTCTTCAGACTTTTACTGACCTAAGTGTGAAAATAATTCAAATGAACACTGTGTCAATTTTTAACAAATGAAGATCTATAATCATTGATCAAATTATAATAAAAAAAAGTGATAATAGTAACATAGGTTTTCTATGGAAAGTTATCAATTTTTAGTTTATCATTAGTTGAACAATGGTCATCGAAATATTTCATACATTCTTTTTGGCTTCATCGGTTTCGTAATAGTCTTCAATTACAGTAACATGGTATATGTTCTTGCCGATTTCCGTCCAACGCATGAATTCCAGTAGCTCTAATCGATACATAATCTTAGATTCCGATTCCACTAAAATTCTGTGAGCCAGTGCATAGGCTAATGGATCAAAATCTTTCTCCTTGTCTATATAATCATATAAAATAAATAAATACATTTTTAGTCTGTTTTTTTACTAGATTTATAAAGAGAAGATTCTTACTGTAGTTTGATGTAGTTTTCATTACTTTATTTTGATATACAGTATACCTGTATACATTATACACATACCTTCCAAGTCGCTCAAGATGTGCTGGGCAATTAGCAGAATGGCTATATCAAGTACATGTTTGCACTTTAAATCCGAAATATTTGTTAACATTAAGATATTGTACACAAGTGCACAGGAGAATTCAATGCATTGCATTTGCTTCATTAGTTCGATAACACCCACAATTCTTTCCACACCAAGAGTTGCTGTTAAGTCTCTGATGTCGTGCCAAGCTAAGTCAATAACATTTCCTTCGCATGTTCTTAATTTTTCCTCTAATTTCTCACAACCTTTACGCAAATAGGTTAATTTATGTTCTTCGCTGTGTAAGCGATTCCTCGTAACATTAAGACCAAAGCATTGTTTGAGCTTTATCACTTTCAAGTAATTTTTAAAATTTTCCTCTATTTTGGAGTTGGAGGATATATATTTCAGAAATTCTATAAAATCCTTTGGATTCTCAATTAAATTCCCATCTTCAAGCATGTTCTATAAAATAACAAAATTTTATTTTTGATTCTTAAAAACAATAATATATAAACCTACCACAATAACTGAAAAGAAATGCCCATAGCATTTGATACGGTCTTCTTTTTTCAAGTTGTTGTAGAAATCAATCGCTTCCTGAGTTCTCCCTTTTTTTAATATCTCGTACAATATGTAAACATATGCCTCGTCCTTGATTTCTGGACGAATTTGAAGAAGTTTTGTAATATCTTCTAGCATCTCTGGGAGGTCAACCTTAAGCATTCTGCGCACCAGTATAATGTTATTTTCTTTGCAATTTGGAGACCAACCGTACTTATTTTGCAATATTTTTATTTTCTGATTCTCACATTCACGTTCTATTTCAGTTGCTAGTGGATTACTCGAATAACGGAGCTGTATCAGTGGGTCTACAACGTCGCTCCATGGAATTGGAGTTAGCTGGTAAAATTACATGTTAGTAGTCGAACGTAATGATTTGCTATACAATACCTTTAAAATCGAAACAGCGTAACGGAGTTTCTTTTCTTCGTTATGCAGCAAAAAAATTGATGCGACTGCTCGATTCAGCCAATCACACTTACTTCTTCCGTTCTCTAGCATATTGTCTAAATGTTTCTCTATGATGAGCATTACGTCTATTCCTTTCTCGCTGCACATTGGAAGGAGGAACTTATTTACCACATCATGTAAATGAACAAGAGGAATCATATGAAGAATACACAGAGCTGCACTCTCCATTGAATTCTAAAGATTTCATTTCGTTAACATACAAAAAACAGAAAAAAAAAATCAAAATTTATACTTTGTTGTAAGTATCCAAGGTTAGTTTTAAATTGTAGGATCTTTTAAGATTGTCTATATCATGAAGGGAGTATAACACATTTCTTAATTTTTCCATAGTGATGTCATACTGATCGTTGATATGCCTGCAAAATATATTAGAAAAAGTCATTATTTTACTAGAAGAAAGTGCCTTCTATCAAATAAAGAATACATATAATTATAATTGTTTTGGATGATTACATAAAACAATACTTACAAATAAATTACATTTATATTTTCAAAAATGTTCACAATATTTGTTACGAATTGAATTCCGATGTCTGGCCACTGATTTGAATACTGCAAATTGCACGTTTTTTGTATGCACCAATCCGCTAGACTTGCAGTCATTTGTTGATGTGTTTGTACAATGGTAGGGATGAAGTGATTCAGCCATTGAACAACGTTGACCAGCTTAGCCACTGTTAGAAAGTTATCCAATATGCCCATTATAATACTCTCATCCAGCATAGGAATGATCGCCGCGGTGTGCCTCTTCCAGATCAAGGAGGCAGCGGGAATATCCTAAGATTTTTATATGAGCTTCTATGGAATACCATTATGGATTTCTTTATACTCACTTTATCTAGTAACGACGTACAGACTTGCAACAAATTAGGATGGTACACAAATTTCTGCCAGTTTAAATTTTCTTCAAACGAACTTCCTAAAATATCTAGTGTCTCAAGCCGATGTTGTTGCTCTTTGATTTCCAGAACTTCTTTCTCATGTTTCTAATTAATATGATATAATTAAGTATAAAACTCTTGGAATATTCGTTTGACTGCATATGGTCATTATTAATGTGAACAAAAATCTTTCGAACAAGAAAGTATTAACAAATAATGTTTTCATTACACAGTTTATGGAAGTTAAGACAAATTTCATTCGTTCAGTAAATTTTGCAACAAAAAAATTGATGCGACAATTTTGTTTGAATTGAAAAAAAGAAAAACAAGATAGCTCCGAATTCAAAACTCAATAAAATTTGCGAGTACTGTGACAAACACAGATTAAGTACAAAAATGATTCAGTGAAATACTTACCGAGTAATCTAAGCGATTCAGAACTTCTTTCAAAAATTGCGACGACAGTTTAGTATTAGGCATTTTAGCACATCGTACTTCTACAAAGAAATTATCTTCTTGAATCAATTTGAAATTTTCCAAAAGCTCTTTAAATTTTTCTGCAATTAAGCCCTCATTAGTCTAAAAAAGAATTTAACATTAAATCGTAATAAATGTGCTGTATATTTTTCTTTACTTGGTCTGATGAATTAATTTCTGAAATAAGTTGCAATACTTTTGCTTCGTATACCGTTTGCAAGGTATATCCCGAGCTTCTTCCAAAGTTCTGAAATTATAATTTTTTTAGCAATGACTACTTAACGCTCCTTTTTTTAATTTTTATGCATTTATCAATAGTGCTGATTATCAAACTTAATCAAATCACATATACCTCTGCCTCATCCCATTTTTTCTTTGCAATAAGTTGCTTCATACGTTCTTTGGGTGACATTTCGATTATTGAATTCATTACGATTTTTTGTGGGATGCCATCTCGCGGGCAGTCCTCAGCTGCCATATAATACAAATTGGATAAGTCTTTGGATTGAAATACCAACCAAGTATGACATGATACCGGCAATTTATATATAACTTTAACGGCTGAAATAATAAATATGTAATAAAAAAAACTTAAGCTTTAGATGAAAATGTTTTACATGGAAAATTTATCAAGAGAATGTTGGAGTCATTTTTGGTTAAAATCAAGAAGTCGATTGTATTGTTAGTGTTGTTTATTAAGATCAGATCATCTATTAGAAAATCGCATTCTTCCATCCAAAGAGCGAATTGCTTGGTGTGTGGACAAATTTCAAACAAGTGACCACTGTTACTCAAAGCAATTCTAAAAGAACGGAATAAAAAATGGAATTAGATAAGTAAGTATAGCACCATAGACTAAGAAGTCTCTGTGGTTGCACTTACATATTCTGATCTGGGGTGTAAAATTTCTTCACTCCCTTGTAACATTCAGGAAAGCAGAGCTCCACAACAGATGATCCTTTTGTAAGATAAATCACATTTTTCGATGCAAAAATTATTTGAACCAAAGTAAAAGCAGATGACGCTTTTAATTGCTGTGCTAGAAATGCATATGCTAAGATATTGTGTTCAGTCTTTCCGTGATAAATTCGTTTCAGATGCTTATCTTCAAAAGTGTTTAATATTTTTGTTTTTTTGGTGTTTCCATCATCTTTTGTTTCATATAAAAGGCGGACTTCTTTTGATTTGATTAAATTTTCTATATCCAACCTAGAAAGCAAGAAAATTTGTGTTAGAGTTCTTGAAAGTTTTTCCTTAAAATGTCCAATAAAATAATGCAGTTCATTTAAGCCAATCAAAAATCAATGATAGAAAGGAAGCATGAAAACACAATAACATTTCCGATTTTACTGAAAGACCTTACGCGGATGACCTTTCATCCGAATTGTTCAGATAAAGTATGTTCAAGTCATGTTTGATGGGGATATTTTTTTCTGCGCTTGAATAATTAATTAATTAATCGACGGAGCAGCTCGCGAACACCGCAAAATTATTTATTATTGTATTAAAACGTAACCCGCCAAAATAATGCATTTAAATATATTAATATTGATTGATGCGCGAAGTTTTTATTCACCTGTACACAGAACCTGCACTGCAACCCAGGTAAATTTTGTTTCCATATCTCTGCAATGAAACAAAGGACCTCCCCTTTGATACATCTTCATTCACGATCTTCCTAAAAATACATTGAAATATTGATTTAAAGTAAAATAGCAATTCAAGAACGTACCAATGGAATATGGGGGATCCTTCAATCGATACAGCATGTATGCTTCCATCAGAGAGGCAACAGAATATTATATTCCCCGTTTCCAGCACGATAAAGCAATCAATTGGTGAATTGAAGGAAATAAAACTGCACTTGGAAAGAGCATCATTTTTCAAAAGAAGGAGTTGGGTATCAATGGATACTATGGTTTGTTGGTTTTCAACACAAGCTTGAACTTTCGGATAAAAAAGGACCTATAAGGAAACGAAAAATATTATTTAAAACAAATGTCTGTTAACACAAGTATGTACAATGACAATAGAATAGTACATTCAATTATACTTATACTGCTTGCACATAGCTTCCACCCGTGCCCAATTTTGCAGTTACCCTTACCGTAGTTCTGCTGTAGTCTAAGGTGAGTCGTTAGCCGTAAACGCTCGAACCCATTTGATTTTAGTCTGACCGTTGTTGGTGAGGCTAAAAATTTTGGTAAGCGCACCGGCGCATAGACTGCCACCATCAGCTCGAATTTGATTTTTGAACTACGTCTGTGATTTTTGAACTACGTCTGCTCTGACCATGCTCGAGCGTTTACAGCCCACTTAACGGTAGCGCATTACAAAAAACCAAGTGAGAAACAGATAACTATATCAAAACTGCTATAAACTTTAAAACCGCGCAGGAAACCGAGAGAGTGAATGGGACCATTTGGGAATGTGGGATCTATCCTTTCGACTCACACTTCTTAATCAGGATAAAAAGCAAAAACAATCTTTATTTTAGCCATGCACAATAGACCTTTTCGATTGCAGTGCTTCACATAAGGGTTGTTCAACTTATTATTAATTCGTGAAAAATTGTAAAAAACTCTTACCTCTTCTGTTCCAAAGATTTTAAACATTTGCATCAAAGTAAATCTTTCTTGAATTACTTTACTATTTTCTGGATAAGGCAAATAATTATTCCACATATTTGATGTTTGTTATTTACTCTGAGTTGATGCAACCTAAAGTCAAATTTCAAATGTCGAACTGTCTTTTTCCCGCTACGATTGAGAACGAAACAAAATATTGAGCACATCGAAAGTGCTCGGTTGTTAGTTAAGTTGGAGTTGGTTAAAAGTAACAATACTTGTTGTTTATATTTTTGTTTGAATTCTTGTTTTATTAGAGCAAGTTTAAGATAACACGCAATTTTAAGTGAATTCAACTATTTTCATATAATTCAAGATAATTTTCAATTATTTCGACGTTTCTCGAAAATGCAAATGCCGAAAAGATTGACATTTATCGGAAAGAACAAGATATAGTGAAGACGATTCAGGTACGTCGTCGTTTTGCTATTCGTATTATTGGAAATTGCCCGGAAGAATTATTGAAATCGTGCGAATATATAGTTTCATGCATAAAGGGATATCATGGAAAGTATTCCACGGACCCATGAAGGTAAAACAAAAGTCTAATGTTCGAGTTGTAAAATCGAGCTCGCATGGGGCTTGTTGGCATGGTTCCCAATGGCAGGAGCTCCATGCCGCCATTTTAACAAGTTTCTGTGTACTAAAATTTTGTGTTTTTGCAGATATTGAAGCTCAAATAAAAGAACTACAAAACATAAAGAAAGATGTTATTAATCATAAAGAAGGAGTGGGGCTACTTGATGCCGGACTTTTTTTCGAAAGTGATTTGTACGAAATCAAATCTTCAGCCCGCTTTGAGGGCTATAATTCTTCGATAGCGCCAGACGATGCCGATGAGGATGAAGATGAGGGCATACCAGTCACCCAAAAACGTACAACTTATACAGCTCCGAAGGGTGTTCTGAAAGATGTCATAAAGGTGGGCATAACTTGCAATTATAAGTTCTCTAGTAATCATTATCTATTCCAGGGCAAAGAGGATTTTGATCCACTTGCAGACAAGAAACGCCCAACAATAGCAGATCGCGAAGATGAATATCGCCAGAAAAGACGTCGTCTTGCCATATCACCAGAACGTGCTGATATGTTTGCTGATGGTGGGTATTTATTTTCAATATAGATATAATTTTGAGCCGTAAGATTTAATTCGCTTAGTAACTCTGCCAAATTATATAATTACTTCGAATTACACACTGGAATTGAGTGATTTTTACATATAAAAAGTAATGCAAAATATAAAATTAATTGCAAAAAGAAAAAAGGGAATAACAATTTTCTCTGAAAATTGCTTGCTTTCCATTAATGTGCGTGCACTTTGTTGTGTACTTGCCTTGTACAGTTTTCTTTAGACTTAACAACAATACGTTCCCGCTTTATTTTTGTTGGGCATTCGTTTCGTGTAGGAAACAAAGATTTCGTTTTTAACTATGTGCCGCCTAATTAGTTGAAATATTCGAATTATGTAAAATGTTTGCAATTAAGTTGGAATACTTAAAGGTCATACAAAAATTATTAAGCAAGTGAACAAGTTACAGTGATAGTCGTGCGAACAAAGCGGAAACGGATTGTTTATGCTTCAGTCTTGAGTTGGAGCAATCCGAGATATTGATACATCTAATTCTGTTTTTACGCGACATTGATTTAACGCAATTAAAAAAATGATTGCATTCCTTATTGATTCAAAGCGGTTCAAAAAAATATTCCAGGAGAGCGATTGTCGCAGAATCGTGTTCGTCTCGAGCGCTTTCGTCTATCATTTTCCTCTATAACTTATTCTACAAACTAGAATAGGTGCACGTTCGCACTTTACTTCTACGTGTAGCTTCTTTCTTATGGCTGTGCCACACTTGCTACTTTATTGGCAGCTAGCGAAGTGGCGGGTACTAAGTAGCCAATGGGACATAGGCAGTAGAGAAATCTCCCAAACGTCACCTCGAGTGATGGTGGCTACCGGACTTAAATTCCATATTTTGTCAACGTTCAAACAGGTGAAAGTGCTTGAGACAGAGACTAGCAAATTTTATCTAACATTTAAAATAAAATTTCATTAAAAACGATGAAATCGCATACTATATCACATTATTTTAGCTGATTCTTCAAATGTGAAACGTGAATGGATAACGTATCTTTTTTACTCGGATTTTTTGTGAACCAATCTTTCGAATAAAAACAGAAATAAATGTAAAGCAAACCATTCCCCAACTAACTTTTTTCCACTAATTTATAGCGGGCAAAAGTATCGGGTGTATTTTCATTTACGTTGCAACTAATAGAAACATTGGCCATTTATACAAGTGCAAATCACACCAATATATCTTGCAACCATTATAGAATTCCACATTTAAACCGAAGAATCTGTTGCACTAAAGCAGCTAAATATGTAAAAATCACTCAGTCACTAGGAGTAAGGGTCCAAGCACAATGTATCCGTCGTCCGTTGAGCTCTTTCGTCAAATGAAAATTATAATCCAGCATTATTACTTAAAGCATCCCTAATTGCAAATGCTACTGCTGGAGCGTTCTTGTCTTGTATTGCATCGTCATCAGAGGGTATTTTTTCACTGGAAGAATTTTAAATACCTTTCATACAAAACAAAAATTGGGCTTAACCCAAGTACCCAACGAAAAAATATTTCACCTTAAAAACATTCGTTAATATATAATATAAGAAAAAAGGTACCCTTTCGATGATCGCGACGGACAGAACGATTTTCTCTTGTGTCTCACCCGTCTGTCGATTTTAGTCTTGGAGTTTTGTTGTCCATGTAAAATACAGGATTTTTGAGCCCGAAGGCCGAAGAGGTACGCGAGTGGGCATGAACGGGTCGACGGACAACTGATACCTTGTGATTCGTCCCTAAGTCATATGGTGTGAAAGAGGTGTGCGTGAGTGTGAATGTGTGGAATCATATTATTAATAAAACAATTTACAACAGGTCGTCGTTTCGCTTTAATAAACCCAGGATCCCCAGTTTGAGAAACGTCAGAATGATCGCTTGAAGTATAACTGACGAATTTTTCAATGATTAAAATTGGTCCCGGGTCTTTAAGTAACGTCAGTGCTATAAAGATAAATATCCTGATTAGCATTAATAGCACTATTGTTACAGTATGAATGTCTAGAATGGTTGCTGTATACAGAAATGTATTAATCGCAAGAGCATTATTTCAGGCTTGTTCCAACCTACAAGAACATTTTTAAGAATCTTTACAAAATGTTAGTGGAGTTATCGATGGACACGTACGTATATTATATGAAAATATGAAATTTGAATATAATTTAATTTGGCAGAGAATTCGAACCACAATGTATACTAAACTAATTTCAAATTTCATGTTCTCATGTCGATTTATTTATTGGCCAAGACAGTAATGGTACCATTTTAGCTGTTTTTGCCAATATCAAATCTAGAATATGACATTAAAAACATGGTCTATAAGTGATCTAAGTCACACGATATCTTTGTTTTAATTACAGGTGGAAAAACTCCAGATATCGGTACACGTACTTACACTGATATTATGCGGGAGCAAATTCTGAAGGGGGAGGAAAATGACGTAAGTTTACAAATGTTAATTTCGCTTCTTTGTAAACGTACTTTATATTTCTTTTCTTAGATTCGTCGGAAAATATTGGAGAAGGCTAAAGACGGAAGTTTAAAACCATTATTAAATGGTGAAATTCTAAAATCTACAGAGTTCAGAAAACGCGGTCGCTGGGATCAGACTACAGAAGGATCTATTGTGTCTGTAAAGATTGTAATACCAGGTGCAGCAACGCCAACATGGGATGATGTAAGTAAAATTATTAGAATTTCGAATAAATCTCAATGAAATACTTTTACAGAGAACACCAGCAGATCATAGGTGGGATGAGACTCCTGGTCATAAGGGTAGTGAAACTCCAGGTGCAACACCTGGATTAGGAACCAGAATGTGGGATGCTACACCAGCACATCCCACAACCCCTGGACGTGAAACTCCAGCTCACGAGAAGTCGACAAGGCGCAACAGATGGGATGAGACACCAAAAACAGAACGGGAAACACCAGGTCACAGTGGTTGGGCCGAAACTCCGAAAGCTGATAGAGGAACCAGTGATAATGTGGTGGTAGAAAGTGCTACACCAGGCACAACGAAGCGACGAAGCCGTTGGGATGAAACTCCGTCAAATGCAACTCCTTCACTAACACCAAGCAACACAATGACGCCCAGTATGACACCCAGTATGACGCCGCATGCTACTCCTGGTCATGCCACCCCACTTCTAACACCAGGTGGTACAACTCCTGTGGGCGCTAAAGCTATGGCAATGGCCACTCCTACACCAGGGCACCTAGCAGCCATGACTCCGGAGCAGTTGCAGGCGTACCGCTGGGAAAAAGAAATTGATGAACGAAACAGACCATTTTCCGATGATGAACTCGATGCGATGTTCCCTCCTGGATACAAGGTTCTTCCGCCACCTGCTGGTTACATACCGCTGCGCACTCCCGGCAGAAAGCTTACTGCGACACCAACACCCATTGCCGGTACGCCCGCCGGTTTCTTCATCCAAGTGGAAGATAAAGCTGCGAAATTCGTGGAAAACCAACCGAAAGGACAGAATTTGCCATTCATGAAGCCGGAAGATGCCCAGTACTTTGATAAGCTCTTGGTTGATGTAGACGAGGATGCACTGAGTCCAGAAGAGCACAAAGAAAGAAAAATCATGAAACTTTTGCTGATTATCAAAAACGGCACTCCCCCAATGAGGAAGTCTGCTTTGCGACAGATCACGGACAAGGCTCGCGAGTTCGGGGCAGGTCCGTTGTTCAACCAAATTCTCCCGCTCTTAATGAGTCCTACTCTTGAGGACCAGGAGCGACACTTGTTGGTCAAGGTGATCGACAGAATTCTGTACAAACTGGATGACTTGGTTCGGCCATATGTCCACAAGATATTGGTCGTTATTGAACCCCTATTGATCGACGAAGACTATTACGCTCGCGTTGAGGGTCGTGAAATCATTTCGAATCTGGCGAAAGCAGCGGGATTGGCTACAATGATTTCCACCATGAGGCCCGATATAGACAACATCGACGAATACGTCCGAAATACAACTGCCAGAGCTTTTGCAGTGGTTGCATCCGCGTTGGGCATTCCATCTCTCTTGCCTTTCTTAAAAGCGGTGTGCAAAAGCAAGAAGTCGTGGCAAGCTCGGCATACAGGTATCAAGATCGTTCAACAGATAGCAATCTTGATGGGCTGCGCAATTCTTCCCCATCTGAAAGCGTTAGTGGAAATTATAGAGCACGGACTGGTCGACGAACAGCAAAAAGTGAGAACAATCACTGCTTTGGCGATAGCAGCTTTAGCGGAAGCAGCCACACCTTACGGTATCGAGTCCTTCGATTCAGTTTTGAAGCCGCTCTGGAAGGGTATTCGAACGCACCGCGGCAAAGGTCTAGCTGCATTCTTGAAAGCAATTGGTTATTTGATTCCGCTCATGGACGCAGAATACGCAAATTACTACACGAGGGAGGTGATGTTGATTTTAATAAGAGAGTTTCAATCGCCCGACGAGGAGATGAAGAAAATCGTACTGAAAGTAGTGAAGCAATGTTGCGCTACCGATGGCGTGGAAGCGCAATACATTAAAGAGGAAATCTTACCACACTTTTTCAAGTTCTTTTGGAATCATCGAATGGCCTTGGATAGGAGAAATTATCGGCAACTTGTGGATACCACTGTGGAAATAGCAAACAAAGTTGGAGCATCGGAGATAATCAATCGTGTTGTCGATGACCTCAAAGATGAGAATGAACAGTACAGGAAAATGGTTATGGAAACTATTGAGAAAATTATGGGGAACCTGGGTGCAGCTGACATTGACTCGCGGCTGGAAGAACAACTAATTGATGGCATTCTGTATGCATTCCAAGAGCAAACCACAGAAGACGTTGTCATGCTGAACGGGTTCGGGACGATTGTCAATCAGTTGGGAAAACGAGTCAAACCATATTTACCACAGATCTGCGGAACAATCCTATGGCGCTTGAACAACAAATCCGCAAAGGTACGACAACAAGCAGCGGATCTGATATCACGCATCGCAGTAGTCATGAAGACATGCCAGGAAGAAAAATTGATGGGTCATTTGGGTGTTGTGTTGTATGAATACTTGGGTGAAGAGTACCCAGAAGTATTGGGATCCATATTGGGCGCATTGAAGGCGATCGTGAATGTAATTGGCATGACGAAGATGACTCCCCCAATTAAAGATTTGCTACCAAGGCTAACCCCAATCTTGAAAAATCGTCATGAGAAAGTTCAGGAGAATTGTATAGACTTAGTTGGACGTATTGCCGATCGAGGTCCTGAATATGTTTCCGCACGTGAATGGATGAGAATATGTTTCGAACTACTGGAATTGCTGAAGGCTCACAAAAAAGCAATTCGTCGCGCCACTGTCAATACATTTGGTTACATAGCGAAGGCGATTGGTCCCCATGACGTGCTGGCCACTTTGCTGAATAACTTGAAGGTCCAAGAACGGCAAAATCGTGTATGCACCACTGTAGCTATAGCTATTGTAGCAGAGACCTGCAGACCATTCACAGTCCTGCCAGCGCTAATGAACGAGTATAGAGTTCCTGAATTGAACGTGCAGAATGGAGTACTTAAATCACTCTCCTTCTTATTTGAGTACATCGGGGAAATGGGAAAGGACTACATATATGCTGTGTGCCCCTTGCTCGAAGACGCGCTTATGGACAGGGACCTAGTTCACCGGCAAACAGCTTGCGCCGCGATCAAGCACATGGCATTGGGTGTTTTTGGATTTGGATGCGAAGATGCTCTTGTACATTTGCTGAACTACGTTTGGCCGAATATTTTCGAAACATCTCCTCATTTAGTGCAGGCATTTATGGACGCTGTTGAGGGTCTTAGAGTTTCTTTAGGACCTATTAAAATTCTTCAGTACACTCTGCAAGGTTTGTTTCATCCCGCAAGAAAAGTTCGTGATGTCTACTGGAAGATTTACAATTCCTTGTACATTGGGGGACAGGATGCGCTCATTGCTGGTTACCCAAGAATTTCTAATGATCCAAAAAATCAATATTCGCGATATGAATTAGATTATACTTTGTAAAGAATTATGACTATCTTTATTTTAAAATTAAGCAAAATTTAACACGATCGTGCGTACATAACTAAGAATACAACAAAAACGTAATTTTAAGAACAATATGTTATCCATAAAATTAAGCGTCATTGTTCTTGAAGAGAAAATAAAGTTTGCAGTAACAAGTTTCAAATGTTTTGACAAATTTTGTAATCTAGTGTTCGCAGAGTATCATCATAAAATAATTATTATTATTTTATTCAAATTAAATTTCCTTAGTAATTATCAATACATTTTAAGCACAACATATCTCAATCAGTGCGGAAAATAAAACTTAACACATATTCTAAGTGTTTTTAATATTTTCAGGATCACGTCAATGGTTTGAAAGAATTGATTTCTCTTTCTTTGCTGTTCAATCTACAGCAGAGCAAATTAACAAGGGTCAATAATAATTATTGAAATATTCGTTAGCAGTCCTCGACAACTTGATTGTAACATTAAAAACGGCTGAATTAAAAATATTTTGTGATGATTATTCTATTTATAAAAAAACATCCTCTATAGTGTACACACAGGGGAGTATTCGTTGAAAAATGTAGGTACTACATAATCCATCCAGCAGTTAATGGTGCGTACTTTTTAAGATAAGTTGATAGAAATAATATAATTTCAGAAAAAATATATTGTGAAATGAGATTAAGTCACTGCAAGTATAGTCTGGATAGGTGAATTGGTTTCGTCTTGCACTGTGCCCACACTCACCCAATATTCCAATTTTAGTGGAAATTGTATTAAATCTACAAATTTTCCTTAATTGCCATTGCAAGCTGACTATTGTGATGTTAGGGGCATTCATGATAATGATCTATCTAATATCTATCTCGATCTCGACGATCACCAAAGATGGTTTACGACAGATTATGAATATACACATGAACATAATCATAAGAGATTTTCAGCTCACACCTTGACAGTTTGTTGGCAAATTTAATAGTAGTAATGTAGCAAATGTAATTTTAAAGGTTTTTAAGAGTTTTTAGCAGAAATATATACCATTTTGTATTTAAAATGGTGAAGTGTGGCATAAAGAACTGTAAAAACTTCACTGGAATGAAAATATTTAATATTCATTGCACGAAAACCCGGGTAATTTCAATTTGAAAAATTTGTACAATAGAAATATACCTTGCCACTATTTACATATATTATTATTTACAAAAAAAATAGAATTTTAAGTCATGTTAGATAATTCTGTAAAATTGTGTGTACATTGCATATATTGTTATATGTATTTATAATAATAGAAATAATAATCTTTTCCGCCAAAAATTGCCACATGTTGGGTTAATTCGACACAATTAATTAAGTTTAGGAAAATTTGAAAATCATGATTGCAAATGATTCACAAAACAAAACAAATTCAAAAATTACATTTTATTAGGAATAGATTATAATTTTTTTATATTGTTTTGAGCAATACAATTTTTGGTCATCATGAATAGAAATATTTAATGTAAAATAAACTTGTATTAATAATAATAATAATAATGTTTATATTATTTTAAATTGTATATAATGATAAATTAATGATATAATGATAAATTAGGTAAAATGTGTTTACAAAAATTTCAACCCAAATTTTATACCAATTATTGTAAATTTTAAATAAGCAAACTTATCGAATGCAATTAAAGTAGGAATGGGCTAAAGTGGCGCAGTTTAGTCATTTAACAAATTTAACGAAGATCTGCCAAGAATCCCATTTCTTTTCGACATTCAAAATTCTTCCTGTGAAGCTGTGATGTCGAGTTGCGTGATACAACTAATCAGAGTAAATCTCGGCAGTAGTTGAAAAGTTTTGAGTTTATTAAACTGGAATTTAGTTTTTGACCATTCAGCGGAAGTTGGTGTTTGCCGTAACAATCATTGTTGACATATTTGTGCATAGAAATGGCTCTGGCTCTGAATCCGCAGTATGAGCAAATTGGCAAAGGATTTGTTCATCAGTACTATGCATTGTTCGACGATCCAGCTCAGCGCCCCAATTTAGTGAATTTGTATAGTGTAAGTACAAAGAAAATAATTAACCCTTCACGAAATTGCTTCAAGCAGCTTGTTAAGTAAATTTGTTCAACATAACCTAAAAATATGGATTTGCCGACTTCGTCCAGTAATTCGCGGGGGTCATTACTTTCAAGAATTTCTTTTTTAAATTTTGGAATTCAGGAAATTTCCCGTCGAAGTAGATAGTTTTCAATACCTACACAGACATTTGCCCTAAAGAATCTGGAGTTAAGTTTGAGTACTCCCATGTCCCATGCAATTTAGCACCAACTGTTTCCACAGTAACATTATATCACCGTCATCAAGTTGTGTTTAACTGGAAAATGCATAGCTACCCTATATGTTCATTATAGCCACTGTAAAATAAAAAACTACATAAAAATTTTCTATTGCTTAAGTAATTGGCATTCTTCAAGCATTCACTAAGCCTCACCAGGAAATCGTACTATTTCAACAACTTAGATATTGAGCTAAGTAATTTGAATGTACGCAAAGCGAAAGTCAACTTTATTTCAACAATTGAGTAAGGTGATTGTCGCCATGTACCTCTTATTGCAGTTTCCCAATTTCATACGTTTCTTTCTAGTGCTAGTTTCGAGACATTCTTTCAAGAACTTCGATAACCTCTCATGAAGCATGGAATTAAATTTAATGTAAATTTAGGGAAATCTTTGTAATTTCTATGCATTAAAAACGAATGTTAAAGAAGTAACTCATGAATTGCTTTGATGCTTCTCTTTATGGTAAGCATTGGTCGTTTATATCTGACCGATTTTGGTTGCAGAATAATTAATCGCTTTGTCTCTGTACATAAGTCTTCACATCTTCGTCTGAAAACGATTGTGAAGAAATTTTAACTAGTTAAAACCAGAAGTTTTATTAAAACTTAAAAACAACAAAACTATTCAAATATTGATATGAATAAATGAGGTCAGAAAATTGAAATTCCTTCTTGATGACGTGCTAATAATACACTCCGCTAAATAATTGTACAGGCACACGTATTTTTTAAATTCTTGAAATAAATATATTACTGTGCATACGACATGCTTTACTGTAGGAGGCGATGAATAAACTGTTAGACGTACATATACCATTTTCCATTCCTTACTTTAAACGGTAACAAGAAAACTCCATTATTTGTTGCGAAATAAGTAGAAAGACGAGCGTGCCACAGAAGGAGGCCCACTAGACTCCTTCCTTGCTGGTTCCGCAATGTAGTAGGCACCGTCACCGGTCCGGTCCGGCACTGGACTGTCCGACAGTGACATCATCCGATGCAGGTGCGGGTCCGACGACATTTGGGTTGGAGGGAGTTTAGGAGGAGGAAGTCCCAATCGTTCCTCTTCCCTTTGAACTTCTCCCATCAGATTGGCCCACAGGGCGCGGCTGGCCGGAGTCCCTGATGATCAACTTCATCTGGCCAAATCTGTAGGCAATTTGGCCATTGACATATCGTCAACAGCCAACAGCAACTGAAGCAGCTGACCGATATCAGTCTCTGCATGACCTTCCACTTCTTTGCCGAAAGGTCGTTTTGGGGTTAAGCAGTTTCCAATATTTTGGAGTTGGACAATGAGAGAACGTTTGCAACGCCAAGAAATAATGGTGATAAATATTGAGTCATATTTTCCTGGTTCTTTCAAAATCAGCGGCCCTGAGCTGTAAATATCGATTTACTTGGTGCAGCAACTGCTCACTGTGCCATGCAGGTTGAAGCCAGAAAGCAATTTCTAATATGCTCCCACCCGCGACCACCCAAACATGACCCAAAAACATGGCTAAAAATAAACGAGTTACTTAATTGAGGTGCAATTTTTTACTCGACGGTTTTTGGAGTTGCTGATTAAAAATCCGTTATCAGAATTCCAAAATTCAAGATGGCGGACCAAATATGGCGGACATTTTTTTTCAAATTTCGTCCGTTTCGGTTGTAACTCAGTTTATCAGGTCGTTGACTATAAATTCACCACCTTTTTTGTTTATTTGCAACAAGTTTTGAATGTCAATTTGTTTTATGAAAGAGTTTGGTGAAAAAATCGGTAAAACGGTGTAAATTTTGTAGTCTTCATATACAAAAACTGTGTTTATGTTTTTAAATATTTGAATGTTTTTTTTTTCACATTGATTCGTAAAACACCAAGCAATATAATGAGATACATTGTATAGCTGAACATAGCTAAACACACTTTATAAAGCTTACGCTTTACATGATTTCATCAAAATTTGTGACCTAAAAAAAAATTTTATTTTGTTAATTATTTTTACTGGGCTTTATGGTAACTTATTAGAACTATTATGAATGTGTTAGAATATGTACGAAATTTCGTATCAATCGGCCGAACCAAAAAGTAAACTCCCAAAAAATAGACCTACATCTAATCGCGACCTAAAGCTTCAACTACAAAAAACCACGAAATATTATGAAGCCCAGATTTCAACATAATAGTAGTAGTAGTAGCCGCATATACTTCATGCTACCCAAATAGACGTTTTCCGTGGCACTTATACGAAAGTTACTTTTTATTGCTTTAAACCTAATTTGAAATTTCGATTTTTGACCAGGTTTTTGGGTCGAATACTCCGCTGTGCGCCGATGCCTATTGGGCCAGAAAATTTCTGAGTTGTTTGTTCGTGATTTGACCTTTTGGTATCTTCATTATCTTCGCTAATATTGAATAACTGCAATATTTACTGATGCTCACAAGTTTCGCATTAGTGTAAAATTTGATATACATTTTTTTTTTACAATATTTCAGGCTAATGATTCATTTATGACATTCGAGGGGCAACAAATTCAGGGTGCTCCGAAGATAATGGAAAAATTAACGGTAAATTCTCGTATAACATATAATTACACAATTTTGATTTTTATATTTTTCAGAGCTTAACCTTCCAAAAGATAACTAGAGTAATAACAGCTGTAGATTCGCAGCCAACTTTCGATGGCGGAGTACTAATTAGCGTTTTAGGAAGATTAAGAGTAAGTGCACCAGAACCATGTCTGTTATATTAAGTTACTGATTGGCATTTTGAAAAATTCTATTAAACTTGTGTCTGAAACATAATTTGCTAACACAACCATTAAAATTGTTTATCTGCAAAGTAAATGGAATAAAATAAACATAGATCATCCTGATGTTAGACAGATAATGATGAGCCACATGCCTATACGCAGACTTTTGTGTTGAAGCCGATAGGGATAAGCTTCTTTGTTCAACACGATATCTTCAGGCTGTCTCTTCATGATCTGTAGCCTTCTTTTAGAAGCTCGTATGTATTTCGTTAGTTAGTGTGTAATATCTTGATTGTATGAATGCTTGATTCGCTTGTTAAAAAGCTGTTTTTGAGTCAATCTACTTGTTTTCCTGAAGCCCCAAAAATACTTAGAAAGTTTGAGTGAAGTACATCTTAACAATAATTGGAACAAATCTTTATTTATAATATATTTCACTTCAAAATTCTACTATATGGCAATTGGCAACCTCTTCGAAGATATCTGTCCTTTGCAAACTACATGCATGTGTTTCTTCCATGCACTGTAACACCATCAAAACAATGCATTTTATTTTAACATATAATAATAAATTCTTGTTTTTTCTGTTTTCTTATAGTGTGATGCTGATCCTCCACATGCCTTTTCGCAAGTGTTCGTTCTAAAACCATTAGGAGGAACTTTCTTTTGTGCGCATGACATCTTCCGTTTAGTGCTTCACGATTCGGATTGATTTACTCACTGAATTCAAAATATTTATTTTTTTTTTGTGTTCCGTTAAGACTAAGTGAAAATATACTTTTTCCAATTGTTAACTATATCAGTTTGAATATTTCCATCATGTTTTTTGATCATGTTCAATTGTTGCATTTTTGAGTAATGTTAGCAAACTGGAACAGTTGCTTCACAATAAATCATTTTTAAAATATGAAAATTTGTTTGAACCTTGAACATAACTTAATTGTTTTTCCAATTTATTGAAGCCATTGAAATTTGTCAGACATGTGGACTCGATAATTGACTATTAGACGGGCGAGCATGTCATTAAACTAGCAGTTTAGTTCTAAACATTAACTGTTAGTCGAAATGGCAATGTTGTCAGATGTTTCAGGCTTTAATGTTTGATGCTTTAGTACGGAAATATGAAAAAAAGTTATATGAAAAACATTCCTAAAATTATCTGAACAGAAAAGGGTTTAAAAATATTGGTTTTCAAATAAAATTTTTAACAAAATTACAATATGATTGGATTTATTTAAGCTTAATATAAGCTATATCACAAAAAACAACAACAAACCAACAAATAAAAATAGCAGAAGCAAATTAATAATCATATTATAAATAATTTACAAAAAGGGGGCGGCTGGGAGAGGCAGGGCAATCACCCAGGGAGGAAGATTTTATTTTTTTAAGGACGATTTGCTAAGGTGAAAATCAAAGGTTGAGAGGGAATTGATCTTACAAAGCATCCTCGATAAGGGTTCATTAAGGCCATAATTAGTACGGTGGGAGGCGGGACGAAAAAGGAGGACTGATCGAAGATTACGCGGATTAGAACTAAAATATATTGATTGCAACAAAGAGGAACGATTGATATCGCCGGAAAGAAGTTGATGGAGGAAAAGGATGTCAGCTGCATCTCGTCTTAGATGAAGTGCTTCCAAGCCGATGAGCCGCAACCGGTGCTCATAAGGGGGAAGGGGCAAGGGATCTGACCAAAGAAGGTACGGATTCGATTCTATGGATGTGGATAGATTGAGAAGCGGACCAGACTGGAGAGGCTTACTCTAGTAGAATCACTATCGCACATATTATTTGCAAAATAGTACCGTTCGCCTTTCAGGAATAGTTCATCAAACAGTGAAGTGTAGAAAAATTGAGAGCAGCTATAATTAGGAACTCGGTTTTGAATATTTGCAGCTGAAGTCTTCCGATGTTACTGTTCAAAGATGATTAGGTCACTGGAAAGTTAGAAATGAGATACTTTATCATTGCAAATATTTCACAACTTGTTTCCAAATTTTGTTTAAAAATTGAAATTAAATAAACAAAAAGGCGAATTCATGCTGCCCAAAATGCATTTATTTTTATAACGTGAACAGAAATTTCAAAAGTAAGTAGAGCTCGTAATCAGAAGGTGATTATGCTCCGAATACTCTTGCCTTCATGCATCAATTCGAATGCATCGTTGATCTTCTCCAAACCCATGGTATGTGTAATAAATTCGTCAATCATTATTTCTTTGTGCAAATACTCGTCTACGAGACGTGGGACTGATTCGACCGATTTCCATCCACCAAAAGCAGTCCCCTTCCATGTTCGACCAGTCACCAACTGAAACGGACGAGTTGAGATTTCGTGTCCTCCGGGAGCAACTCCAATTATAACTGAAGTTCCCCAGCCTTTGTGACAAGCCTCCAATGCAGTCCGCATTGTATTAACATTTCCAATGCATTCAAAGGTATAATCAAATCCGCCATCTGTTAACTCCACCAAGGCGCTCACAAGCGATTTTTCTTCATAATCTTTGAGGTTGATGAAATCAGTGCATCCAAAGGTTCGTGCCATCTCGAATTTTCCGGGGTTTATATCAATGCCATAGATTTTCGAAGCTCCAGCTTTTCGGCATCCCATCACAGTTGCGAGACCAACAGCACCGAGACCCCAAACGGCACAAACGCTTCCTGGTTCAACCTACGGAGAGGGAATCAGATCAGAACCCAGAGAAGAAAGATTAAGGAGATACAGTGGATGATTATTCGCTGATCATTGAAATTGATTTAGGTGGATTTTTGGAAATTAAAGTTTATACAGCGTAGTTTCACGCCTGTTAAAAATTGTTGCTTGTTTTTCGATTCATGAATAGGTATGCTCACTTTTGCAGTGTTAAGCGCTGCTCCATAGCCAGTCGGAATTCCACACCCGAGAAGGCAAACTTTGCTCAATGGGGCTTTGTCGTTAATCTAAAAGTTAAATCAGTTTAGGCATGCGGTAGAAGAATAATTATATATCACCTTGCACAAGGAAATTTCAGCTACAACAGTGTACTCAGAAAATGTGGAAGTTCCCATAAAGTGATAAATCACTTTACCTTTGCATGAAAAGCGAGGAGTTCCATCCGGCATCACACCCTTTCCCTGGGTGGTTCGAATCTTCTGGCAAAGGTTAGTTTTGCTACTCTTGCAGTATTTGCAATCGCCACATTGCGGAATGTACAGTGGAATCACATGATCACCAACATTAAATTTCGTGACACCTGCTCCTACACTTTCCACTATCCCGGCACCTTCATGACCCAAAACAACTGGGAAAATTCCTTCGGAATCAAATCCACCCAAAGTGTACGCATCAGTGTGGCACACACCAGTTGCAGTGACCTTAATTCGCACTTCATTGGCCTTCGGTGGAGCCACTTCAATGGTCTCAATAGATAGGGGTTCCTTCGGCGACCAGGCAACAGCCGCTTGACACTTGATAACCTGATGAAGATCGTTATAGTGATAATTCTAACAGCTTGGAAATTTACCTTTCCAACGTGAGACATTACAATGAATTCGTTCTATATTTGTCAATTTAGAAATTGCAAGTAACTACACCAAATCAAATTTTATTGCTGACTTCAGTAATATTGTGGCCGTTTTCTTAAACACTGTCTACAAGTATACCAAACACAAAAGCAACATGTTACTAGCAACATTCAGTTCCAGATCATACACATTTCTAGATCTAGAATTTAGATCTGCTCTCTGAGCTTGGTCGTTGGTCAACTACAAATGCGAACGACCCAGCCACGCCACATTTATAATGAGCATGAAAATAACACCTTCATTCTAATGTAAAACCAAAGGGGCTTCTAGTAAATAAACTAAATTTTCTGAATCGCTTAAAATCTGGTTTTCAGGTGCATTATCCTCCAAATGGTTCTTGTCATTGCTAAATTAATTGTAATGCATATTAAGTCAGTTTTCCAATTACTAAAGTTTTCATAATAAACTAAAATAAGATAATAATAGGTATGCAAAAAAATTTTAAATTTGTTGCAGGAAAAAACCGAAGTAATCTTCTTGATTTTTATTGAAAATATTATACCTTGGGTTTTAATTTTTATGCATGTGCATTGTGCATGTTCCAGTTCCAACGCGTTTCGATGTTCTGTCACTGTCAAACTTAGACGCGAAAAATTTGCCGACTGATTCGGACTTTCTAGGGGTATTTTTTAAAAGAACTGATCAAATAAAGTGATATAAATATTAAAATGGGAGAGACTGAAGAATTAAAGGACGATGATCGTCCATCCAATACCTTGGAGCATTTTTCCGAGAAAGAGCAAGTCATGGATATGATTGAAAATTTGAAGAAATGCTACTCTGAAAATTTTGAAAAGGAGTATGAAAAATTTACAGAACTCCTTTCTCGGTAAGTATTAAAACTTATTTAAGAATATCATTACATAGGTCAATTTTTCGAAATGTTAATGCTAATGTCAATAAATTATGACACTTCTTAGTCCGCTCCTCTGGTCTTGTACAAGGGGCTCCCACTTAGGTCGGTTGTATGGAAGCTGTCTAGTTTTTTATATTTTAGGCCTTGATCTAAGTCGGTCTTGAACTCAAAATGTAAATTTATCGTGCCCCAAAACTACAAACTACTTCTTACGAACGGTGAAATTTCTACGAATTTAGGTTGCTCCTTATTCCTACTTCGCTAAATGCACATCTGTTTAGTAACACGGGTGTGAAAAGTGATTCCGCCCGAAATTCCTTAATCACAATGCCTGGAATTTGTATGTGGACAGGAACCCGATTGCATTATGCTTTTCCGGTCAAAAAACTACCTCAAACAGATGCAGAATAGATACAACATTTACACTTTCATTTCTATCTTTGTGAATTTGAAATTTGCATTTTTTCAGTAAATTGAAATTATTGACTACGATTTGGCTTATAAAATTACATCCTTATACTAACCTATTTCTTTATATAGTTACCAAGAGCAGCCCCATTTGCTGGATGCCCATCTAGACGTCTTAGTGGCCAAGCTTATAGAATTGATTCGAGATCCGGAAAACGAAGTGTTATTGACTCATGCTACCTTTAAGTATTTGTACACTATTGCAAAAGTCCGTACTTACAAGGCGTTGGTAAAGTTTCTACCGCATGAATTGAGTGATTTGGATTTCGTGCTGGATTCCCTGGAGGCTCAAGATGCGAAGAACCCCCAGCACTGGGAGACTAGGTATGGGCTCCTCTTGTGGCTGTCTATACTTGTCTTGAATCCTTTTCACATGGCCCGCTTGGATGCTTTTGACTCGGAAAATGATTCCAATGAAACAGGCGATGTTCGAAAGAAGCCAAAAATGGAGAGGATTTTTGACATTTGCAAGAAGTATTCCGAGAACAATGATACTTGCTCAAATGTGGCCGCATTCCTCTCCGCTAAATATTTCATTAGAGCGGATATTAAGGATATTTATCTGCGTGAATTTCTGCAATATGTTATGGATCAAAACACTGCTGAAGCTGTCGACGCAAAATTTGGCCAGTTGGCTGCAGTTGCGGCAATTTTAAAACATGGAAAACGAGACGATCTGTATTCATATGCTGACACACTGCTTAAGTGGATCCTCTCATGTAATTACAAAACTGGATCGGACTTTTTAAAGTACAAGTACTACATAAAGATTATCCAGAGAATCGGTCTCATATACCTGAAGCCCCGAATAGCCGCTTGGAGGTACAAACGCGGTTCTAGATCTTTGGTGACGAATTTAGCACAAGCTGAAACTTGCGAAGTGAAGGTTGAGGAGAAAACAGACAATGAAGACGGTATTTGGTGGAATAAGTTTGGTTTTGAATTGATCAAAGAATTTATTTTAGGCGAAGAAGGGGATGAAATGACGGTACCAGATGCTATTGAGGATGTCATAGAGGAACTGCTTCAAGGCCTTCGTAGTTCTAGCAGTGGAGTCAGGTAAGCAACGCTTCTTTTAATAGACACAATTTCAACAACTTTTCGATCAGGTGGACTGCAGCAAAAGGCGTTGGAAGGGTGACAAATCGCCTTCCAAAGTCTTTGGGAGATGAGGTTGTGGGATCTGTCATCGATATTCTGAATCCATTGGAACCTCATGAAGCTTGGCACGGGGCATCTTTGGCAATTGCTGAACTGGCAAAACGCGGACTTCTTCTACCATATCGATTGGTAGTGATGGTGCCTCTCTTGAGACAAGCCCTTTTTTATGATGAGATGAAGGGGTACATGTCAGTTGGAATGCACATCAGAGACGCAGCTTGCTACATGTGTTGGGCGTTCGCTAGAGCATTCGATCCTAAGGACTTGGAGCCTTTTGTAAACGATATTTCTACGGGTTTGCTTACTGTGGCGGCTTTTGACAGAGAGATCAATTGCCGTCGTGCTGCCTCTGCCGCTTTCCAGGAAAGTGTGGGACGCCTCGGAAATTTTCCCCATGGCATCGATATATCCATAAACACGGACTTTTATTCCGTTGGATTGAGAACTAATTCATATTTAAATATCAGCAACTATATCGCGCAGTATGACGAATACAAGAAACCATTGATTGACCACTTAGTCGAGAAAAAACTTGGACATTGGGATACGGCCGTCAGAGAATTGTCCGCTAAAGCGATGCACAACTTAACAAAAAGGGTAATGGAGATGATAAACTTATCGCATCCGCGTTCTCTATCTGTTTTTTTTACAGCATCCATATTACGTATGCAATGAAATTTTACCGACACTTTTTAAGAAAGTGGATTTAATTGATATCGCAATCAGACATGGATCCGTTTTGGCAATCGGTGAAATTTGCTTAGCCCTTCACCATTTAGAAGACCAGCAATCTATGAAATTGTTTACAAATCAAATCACCAGTGAACTGAACGAGTTAGTGCCAAAATTCGTTCAGCGAGATCAGTTCAGAGGTAATCCGTAATAGGCACCACAAACCTTCTCTAACGATAGTTTTGCAGGTTTGAGTGGGGACATCATGAGACAGTGCTGCTCTGACTTTATAAGGAACTGCAGTTTGGCTAAAATTGAGGCGACTAAAGATTGTCTTGGTAAGTTTTACAGATTATGCATTCACCTTTGTTGTTATTTTGCAAAGACAAATTATAATTAAATCTCATTGATATATTTTCAAAATTCTAAAAATATTTTATAGCTACTTGGGAGAAAATACTTGACAAGTGTCTTATAAATAAAAACTCAGCCATAAGAGAGTCTGCAACAAGTGCCCTTACAGCGTTGTGCATTTCCTATTACGACTGTGATGAAAGGAAGATGGAAAATGCCGCACTGCTAGGTTCCTATTTAAAAGGAGCAGAAAACGATTTGGAAGAGCACAGTCGTATGGGCTATACGAGTGCAATCGGCTGCTTACCGAAGTTCATGATAATAGACAACTTGAGCCAAGTTATAACTTGTTTAATAGAAAACGCGCTCACTCCTATATGTGCTTCGAAATTTTCCATGGTTGGCGACATGAGCCCAAAGTCCAAATCTGAGATGTCGAAGACTAATAACTGGTCGGAATCAAGACGTGATAGTGTTAAAGCTTTGGCGAATGTGGTCCAAACAATTGGATTTAACACAGCAGGAGACGGCTCAGGTAGTAAGCGAACAAGGAGAATAACGATAATTTCAGTAATTTATGTGTATTTTAAACCTTTTTAGATTCTATTGCAAACCCAGTGTATTTCAAAAAAATATGCGATTGCTACTTGCTGGCACTGGGCGAATACACTTTGGATAATCGAGGCGATATCGGAGCTTGGGTCAGGGAAGCTGCCATGTGCGGTAAGTTTCGCAAAGAAGCACTCGCTATCAGGAATTTATTTCATCTATTTTTAGCCCTCTATGCCCTGCTTACGACTTGTCCTCACGAGCTTCTGGAGCCGGAGTTTGTCCATGAGGTTATGCTTGGCCTAGCTCAGCAAGCTGTTGAGAAGATTGACCGGACCAGAGGCTTAGCTGGGCGATTGTTCTGTAACTTGGTTAATGCGAAACCGACAATTCCACACATTCGCCGGCACGAGGCCTTAATGAGTATTTTCCCTGAAGATAGTTTGACTGTCCTTTGGTTATTTGCCGATCGCACATTTCCGCTCTTCTGCGCAATGCTTGAATTGGAGGAATACTCGGAGAGAGTTCTGCTAGGACTGATTGCGAGCATAGGGCAACTAACCGAATCATTGGTAAGTTGCCAGAATACTAACTTAAAAATGACTAACGTTTACCAATTCGTTCACTGTTTTCAGATCAAATATTCCTCTACTTCCTTGTATACATTCCTGCGGGCGCATCCTAAAGACATTCCCCGATTATGCTCGGAAATCATTTCGCTATTCGCACAAAATTTGTTGAATGAAAGGGTTACGTACCCCATGCTAAACTTTTTGGATAGCTTATTGAGTTCAGGTATGTGTTTTGATCTTTTTTACGTAGCAATTTTTTAAAATAGTTTTTAAAACTTTGCGTGTAAAACTATGTTGATTGAGTCAAAATAGTATGTTTAAGAATTCTATGTTTTTCAGGAACTGTGACTCAAATTTTATTGGATGAAAACTCAAATTTTGCTGATGAAATATTTCGTTTGACCAATTTGGAAATCAAAGGACACAAAAAACTGTATAAACTAGTCTCCAGCATAAATGTGTTCTGCCAACTGATTCAAGTGCCTCGATTGTGCTTGAAAATTTTCTCGAAAATGTCAGTATTTCTGGGGTTAACTCATGTACACATTAGAAAATCAGCAGCTACGAAGTTGTATGAGGCTTTGGCAATATACGGTGACTCCTGTGGAATAGATGCCACAAAAGTAGATGATGCACTGGAGATTTTGGCAGAAACCGATTGGAGCGCACCCTTGTCTGAAGTTCGCCCTGTCCGTAACCAACTTTGTGAGTTACTGGGGGTAAATACCCCAGTTAGCACTGCACCAGCCCCGGTTAACTAGAATTGGGTGCATGTTCTCAACCTACTAATTATAGTCCTTTGCTTTACTTAACCTTTATTTTGTTTAAATTATTTGTACAATAATATGAAAACGCAATTTGAGTTTAAAATATATATTTTTTAACATGTTTTTCAAAATGTTTAAGTTGGATCAGCAAGAAAACTTTGCGGCACCAATCGGAACCCCGATACCAACCACTTGCTCCCCTGAAAACATCCATAATTGAATTGCATTTTTTTACTCTCGAAATTAGTATTTTCTTTTACAAGGACTTTATGTATTTTTTGCAGGGCTAATTTAATTATGTGCACATTATTTATTCCGCAATACATTACATTATTGTAAATTGTTTTGGGCATAAAGACAATTTAACTGAAGACCATTTTGTACGATTCGTTAAATTTCCTGTAAATTGCTGGAAAACGAGATGGAAAAGAAATTGTCATTTAAATGATTAGATATGATGAATTGTTAATGTATATATCTATATTGCAATATTAATTCAATTTGAAAATTTGTAAATGAAATTCTTTGGAGAATCCAGGGATTGTGTAATTTCTTCCCAGTTAAAGGATTTCTGTTTCGATTGCAAAATAACTATCTGCTGCTGAAGGAATCAGCAGGAATTGTTGAGCCTATGTTCTTGTTAAATATAGGCACCGTCCGAAGGACAAGCAGGACTTACCATATTTCAACAGCAGATATCGTCGAAATAACGAATAGACGTATCTCCAGCTGTTTGTACATTTATGCACAAACATGCTGTCAACAGGTACATCCGCTTCCCTCTGCAGTAGTTTATGAAATGCCCTAATGAAATTATACAATATTAGTTGCATATTCAGTTTCGCTCCTTTTGCTTCGTTTTTGGTGAGTTCGGAACTCATAGAATAGAAATCAGCTTGACGGTGGCTATGCGGTAGCTTCATTCACTTCACTTGCAGACCAGTATTTACTTGGGCAATAAATTTGTGGGTAACCGTAACACTTGTTGCACCTGCTGACTGCCCATTCAACATTGGGCTTTTCTCACAAGTGCCATTTCCGAAATGTTTGACCACACAATATTATTTGTTCGACGCACTGCTCATGTAATAATGACCATGTTACTAACAAACATAACATTTTTATTTGATCCGATTCTTAACTGGTATTTGGATATATCTGCAGAGCATCATGAGCATATAAACATTATGTGCTGAAGTTGGGAAGGAACTTCGTTGTGATCCGGCAGCTGTCGAGGGGGAGATATGGGGCAAGGGATTGTACAAATATCGCCAATTTATTAATTTCTGCCACTTTCGGATTTTAGTTGAAGTTCGCATTTCTACATGTATGTATGTGGGATTGAGAATACTCACCGAAGTCACTGAACCCATTTGATCATAGTTGGCAGTATTTACCGTGGACGTGGAAATATCGAAGCTATCCAGCTATCAACGTTTTTGTTTTGAGAAAATCATTCATTACGAATGTATTGTGGTATTGAGTTGTATTCTGTAGTATATGAATAAATTATAGTCTTGTTCGAATATTTGCGATTCCTACATTTGGGGGCTCAACCGGGATATCACGTGAAATCGAACTGGACTTAATTTGAATGCAAGTCTCGTTTAAAAGTGGAGATGTAATTTTATTAATTGGAAAAAGACGAAGGAACAAAAGTTTTTCAATTGGGTAATTGTGGAAAACGATGAGCAAAGGAAATAATACCAGGGATTGCTGAACGTGGATGAAAGCAAAGTTGAAACTTTTGAAATATTAGATAGCGAAAATTGAAACAAAAAAGAAGAAAAGAATAAAAGGACCGTGGCGACGTATTACTCTCATATCGAAAAATCACTTCAAGTGCGAGTAAACATTTAGATAGAACGAAAGTGAAGAAATAAATTAACTATTTCATTGGTAAGTTTAAACTTTAAACTTTACATCAATAACAATGAGCAGACGAAAACGGCAAAATACACGAAACAATAATTCAATAATCGATTTTGAGATCGATGGTGATGTGTCTTCTACCCATTTTAACAATATGGACTTAAAAGAACCACCGGTGAAATTTAATTTTTCGGACTTTGAAACTATTGTACGAAAGTTTTCGGGTGATAATACCATTAGTGTCAAAAAATGGTTATCAGAATTTGAGCAGTATGCGAATACGTTTAATTGGAATAGTTTGCAAAGATATATTTTCTGTAAACGTTCTTTAAAAGGAGCTGCAAAACTTTTCGCGGAGTGTGACGCTAAATCACTAACGTATCGTGAATTGAAAGATGCCTTGATCGAAGAATTCGAACCTAAAGTAACTAGTGCTGATGTACACAATAACTTAAGAGAAAGGAAAAAGAGAAACGATGAAACATTGCGCGAATACTTGTACCAAATGATTGACATAGCATCACAAGCAAATTTAGACGAATTATCCATAATCTCATACGTTATTGAAGGAATAAAAGATTATCCTAGTAATAAAAGCATTCTCTATGGTGCGAAAACTATCAAAGAATTAAAAGAAAAGCTAGAAAAATAACAAAAAATTTAAAAAGGAAAATAGTAGACAACCAAACGATAGGAGTAATGGGAAAGACGGGTTACCCAAAAAGGAGACATTGAAAAAGCACGAACATCCTAAGACAAAGCGTTTTTGTTTCAATTGTGGGTCAAATGAGCATGAGTTTCATGCGTGTCCACAGAAGGAGAAGGGTCCCAAATGTTTCGGTTGCAATCAGTTTGGACATAAAAAACCAGATTGTCCTGATAGAACGACAACAAGGTCGTCTCACGTTATTGTGAAAAGCGGTATGTACATTCCATGTCAAGTAAACGGTTATCCATTGGAAAGTTTAGTAGATACAGGAAGCGATATTACAATAATTAAAGAGTATCATCTAAACTCGATCAATCCGGAGTATTTCAGCAAGAATTCCCGCCTTTCAGTCACAGGATTAGGAGCGAAAGTTACAACAGAAAGTTCCTGCATTGTAAATATAAATATTCAAAGCGAAACTTTCGAAAATGTGGAAGTACACGTCGTTCGAAATAATTTTATGAAACCCGACTTAATAATAGGAATGAATCTTCTTCAGCAAGCGATTGTTAAAATTGATGAAGGTAAAACAAATATTACTAAGAAAAAGTTATTAGAAGAGAAAGAAAATGAAACCGAAGCACCTATCCAGACATGTTTCTTAGTAGATATAGCAGATGACATCAATAATAACACGGATTTTCTCGATTTGTCTCATCTACAAGAAAGAAAAATTAAAAATAATGTACTGCATTTAATAAATAACTACATCCCCGGAACTCCAGAAGACTCACCCATTCAGATGAAGATCGTTACTATGGATGATGTGCCGGAGTATAGATCACCCAGAAGATTTCCTCCTGGAGAACAGAAAATTATCGAGGACCAAATCAAAGATTGGCTGCACAAAGGTATCATCCGAGAAAGCAGTTCAGACTATGCCAGCCAAGTTGTGTTAGTTAAGAAGAAAGATGGAAGTTACAGACTGTGCATAGACTACAGGAATATAAACAAAAAGATTCATAAAGATAGATACCCCTTACCCCACATTGAGGATCAAGTAGACAAACTCCAGAAATCAAAATATTTCTCAACTCTGGATTTAGAAAACGGATTTTTTCATGTGGTAGTAGAAGAAAACAGCCGAAAATATACGTCATTCGTGACCAGTAGCGGACAATATGAATTTGTTAGAGTTCCTTTCGGGTTATGCAACTCTCCATCAGTTTTTCAAAAATACATCAACTACGTTATGAGAAGTTTGATTAACGAAGGTCTAGTAATTGTTTACATGGACGACATTGTCATTCCATCGGAAACTATTGAGGAAGGATTGGAACGACTTAAGCGAGTACTACAAGTAGCGGCCCAAAATGGATTAAAAATTAAATGGCGCAAGTGTCAAATTCTGCAGGAAGAGATTGAATATCTCGGCTATCACGTTAAAAATGGTCAAATATCTCCGTCGTTAGCGAAAACCAAAGCCATTATAAACTTTCCGGTTCCAAAGACCATAAAACAATTGCAAAGTTTTCTGGGATTAGCTAGCTATTTTCGTAAGTTTATTTATAACTTCGCAGTTAAAGCCAAGCCCTTAAGTGATCTTTTGAAGAAAGAGCACAATTTTCACATGCAAGAAAAACAACTAGAAGCCATTAAGGATATAAAGGAAACGCTAGCAGGCCGACCAGTTCTGAGAATCTTTGAGTATGGAACTGAAACCGAACTACATACTGATGCGTCTAAAGAAGGTTATGGAGCGATTTTGTTACAAAGGAGTAGAGATGATAACGCCCTTCATCCTGTACACTATATGAGTAAGAAAACCTCAGACGCCGAAAAACGATATTCCAGTTACGAGTTAGAAGTGTTGGCAGTAGTAGAGGCAGTAAAACGGTTTAGAGTATACTTGTTGGGACAACGATTTAAACTCGTTACAGACTGCAAAGCCTTCGAGTGCACCCTCAAGAAAAAGGATCTAGCAACACGCGTTGCAAGATGGGCTCTACTGATGGAAGAATTTGATTATACCGTTGAACATAGGTCCGCTGTTCAGATGAAACATGTCGACGCTCTCAGCCGTAACCCCGTCAGCATGTGTATAAGCAGTAGCAACAGTCATTTTTTAAAAAGAATTCAAGAGGCCCAGCGGAAAGACGACCGTCTACAAGCTATAATTAAAATACTCCGAACTGAGCCGTATCAGGATTATATTATGCAGAATGATATACTTTATAGAAACATAAATAATAAAATGTTATTCGTGGTTCCCGACGTAATGATCCCCGGAGTTATCAGAGAGGTCCATGAAAAAGGTCACTTTCACGTTAAAAAAATGAGGGAAATCCTTGAAAAGGAATATTTCATCCGAAATTTACAGAAAAGAATAGAAGCGCATATCAGAGGTTGTGTCAGATGTATTTTGGCTGAAAGGAAAAGAGGAAAACCTGAATCGTACTTGCAGCCTATTCCTAAAGGCGACCTACCGTTACAGATGTTCCATATAGATCATCTTGGCCCCATGAAAAGTACGAAGAAAGGATACCGATACGTTTTGGATGTCGTGGATGGTTTCACAAAATACAATTGGTTATTCCCCACAAAAACACTGAATACCGAGGAAGCTATACAGAAGATGGAAAATATAGCAGAGATGTTTGGATATCCTAGAAAGATAGTAGCTGATCACGGAGGGGCATTCACGTCCAATAATTTCCGAGAATATTGTAAAGATCATAATATCCAACTCATTTTTACCACAGTAGGAGTAGCAAGAGGCAATGGCCAAGTCGAGCGGCTACATTCTACCGTGATCTCCGCATTAACGAAGCTGTCATTGGACGAACCTGACAAATGGTATCGATTTGTAAAACCACTGCAACAAGCTTTAAATACGACGTTTCAAAGAGCGATTCAGACTACACCCTTTCATCTAATGGTTGGAATAGAAATGAGAACCGCTCAAGATATCAGACTAAAAGAGATAATCGAGGAAGAATGGCTCAACTACTTCCAAGAAGAAAGACAAGAAATAAGAGAACAAGCGAGAAAAGATATAGTTGTATTACAGAACGAGAATAAGAAATATTATGATAAAAAAAGAAAAGCAGCGAGAAAATACGAAATTGGAGATCTAGTTGCGATCGAGAGGACACAATTTGGAACTGGCTTGAAAATTCGTCCAAAATTCCTAGGTCCTTATAGAATCATAGCGGTAAAGGCATTTGACAGATATAATGTAGAAAAGGAAGGAAACCATGAAGGTCCAAACATCACAGAGTCGAGTGCCGATAAGATGAAATCTTGGTCAGGAGAATATGAAGACATCATATTATTCGACGAAGAAACCGAGGATGAAGCCGTCGAACATTCATCAGGGTCTGATGAATAATCAGGAAAGGCCGAATGTGGGATTGAGAATACTCACCGAAGTCACTGAACCCATTTGATCATAGTTGGCAGTATTTACCGTGGACGTGGAAATATCGAAGCTATCCAGCTATCAACGTTTTTGTTTTGAGAAAATCATTCATTACGAATGTATTGTGGTATTGAGTTGTATTCTGTAGTATATGAATAAATTATAGTCTTGTTCGAATATTTGCGATTCCTACATGTATGTATTCAATTTGAAACCGTTCCACGTTAGAACCTAGAAAACAAAGAATATCTTGTGGTAGGTCATTTTGTCTGCATTAATCACTAATATGTTAGAATAACGAAATTGGAACGAAAATGTAAGACATAATACTAATAGTACCGGGAAATAGTGCGTGATTTGTAAGAGTTTAGGTAGTGGAACGAACGCCTCTCCTCCGGGGGTCTGGGATGAATAACTTTTTAAAGATCAAACACTAAAAAATATCTATTTGAAAGAACCAAACCTTTCGAAAAAGTAAAAAAAGATTTTGGAAATTCTTTATTTTTTGGTTTTAGCTATACAGAAGTAAGGAAATGTTTCCCCATAAATGAAGCCCGGTCGAGTAAACTCCAAGTTAGTTTCTTTTGGGTTATATGCCAAATGGTGAGTAAAAAAATTTCGCCCTTCATTGATGACTTGATTTCAGACGTCCTGTAATTCTCGAATTTCCAAATGAGAGACTTGGAGCAGTGCAATAAGAAATAATATAATATGGTTGCAGGTAGAAAGGAAATGAGAAACTTTTGTTTCATGCCGCTTGACCAATGGAACATTATAAACATGTTTTATAAAATTACAATTTTCTTCATAATGTAATAAAAAGAAAAAAGATGTCCGTTTTAAATTTAATTTTTACCATAAGATTAAAAAAAAAGAATAATAAATTCACAGCTTCATATTTTCATTTTTTCTTAAGGAGTCCGTTTTTCCCGAATTTTTGTTAGATAGATTTTATTTATTTATTTTTATTTATTTATTTATTTATTGTAGCTAAAGATCTATATAAAGATTTATGATTTAAGGTATATTATAAAATTTTTTTGATGTCGAAAAATTTTAAAATAGCGGCTCAGCAGCTGCTTTGAATTCGGCTCTTTGGACTTCCACTTGTGACTTGCACCGTACAATGCTCTGCTCCGGGTGCTCTAATTAATTGAAATAACAAAAAAAGTTTGTAGAAATTTTTGCTACTGTACAACATCAAAAAAACAATTAGTTAGCCTTGATGCATAAAGGCTGTTTCTACTCCCAATCATGAATACATAAGTTCTCTTTTTCTGTTCCCATTATTTTTGGTCTTGGAAATGTTCGCTTAAAACTAATATACCATACATCTAGGATAAACAACAAGCTGGCCAAAGCGGTATATTGTAATGCCCAGCATTTCTTGTATCCACGAATTAATTAAAAATATTGAAATCCTTTAGAATTTTAAAAATCAACTATTTATTTAAATATTTCCACATTTAACACAATGTCAACTCCTTCATTAAAAATAAAACTGTGTTCATTAATTTACGTTTTTTCTATAATATTATTGCTGGTTGATTTTAATAATACATAATATTTTGAGAAACTCCAAAACCGAGTCCAAAACAGTTCTTCTGATAGGAGTACTGAAATGAAATCCTCTGTAAACAAATAAATCAAAGCATGCTGATTTTTAAATGCACTTTCTTACTTTGCTGTTTTTGATCGCTTTACCTTTGACTTTTGAAACAATTTGTTAATTGTTAAATAAGTTGAGCTGAAATGTTTGTCGTGAGTGTTGCTAATCGTAAATTTCTATTCCAAACTAAACAAGAAAATAAATGCAAAATGAACAACAAAACTAAAAGTCATGCACAATTTTTTAAAAATAATGAAAATTTACCACCTGAGGAATTATTTAATATACTCAAAAATGTTCCAACTGTGGAACTATTTTTGGAAGTGTGTGAAGTTTCAGAAAAGCTACGAGCTTTCATTTATTCGAGGAAGGAATTTCGGAGGACGATTAATATAAACGTAAGTCAGTCATATTTGCGTAAAATTAAATAATTTTACAAATATTTATAGAAAAACATTGGATTTACCGAAGTGATGTGGCTGCTTGCAATAATGGGCCCAGAATTAAGGAATATGTTCATTGATGAGTACCCTACAGCGGCCGATATTCTAGGTTATGTAAGTTTGTTCATTCGAAAATAAGTTCTGCGTTCATTTGATTGTTTCAGGCTGTTCAACTTAATCCGAATTTATTGGGGTTGCACATTCATAACTCAACAACGCTGTATGAGAATGAAGCAGAACTCTCAGCAGTTTGCTTTGGATACTGGCCCCATTTGCAAGAGGTTAATATCACAAGCGCCTTCGAATTCATTTCTATAAAGCAGGCGGAAGAAAATTTGAATTGAAAATAATATAATTAATGTTTCAATACTTGAATCTACCATTTAAAAGTATCAAATTCGTTCAGGTGCATGCAGAAAGCATTTACTGTATTATTATTTATTAACTAGTTATTAAATTTTTTCAAATTTAACACTGCTCCTGCATTAAAAATAAAACAGTGTTCATTAATGACCGCATTTTGACTAATTTTTTTCTGGTTGGAATTTCTGGTTGGACATATTATATTTCTGCTGTTTTGTTGCATATTGTTGCTGTTTCTACGTTCATATTTTAAAACTGGTTCTGTGCTCATTAATTGATTGTTAATAGGTAGGGGAGAGTGGGGCAAAGCGAGACACTCTTTTTAAAGTCGATGATATATATTCTAGAAAATGCCTCAAAATTGACAAAGTGTAGATATCATATGACAGGTGAATGGTAAACGCAACTTTTCTAGAATAAAATTGTTTTCCATTTCCTTTTTATTTCCCAGATTTGACGATTTTCCCACAATACAACTTCGGGGGCAATGTGAGACACCGGCTATAAAACCATATCTTCTTCTTCTATATATATAAAAAAATTGCATTACGTTGGTCTCGCAAAAACTCGAGAACGGCTCGACCGATTTGAATGATTCTTTTTTAGTTTGCTTTGTCTCAATATAGGGATGGTTTAGGAAAAAAGAAAATTCGGAAAATCTCAAAGGGAAAGCCGGAAAATCGAAAAAATCGTGGTTTGCATTTTGTATGAGAATGCACTTTTCACAACCAGATGGTGTTGGTGGCGGGCCTGTCGTTTGACAGCTCGATTCGATCATGATACACGGAACATAAGGTATGCCAAAGATTTTTTTGACAGCTGCCGTGACGTCACTACGTGCACATATTTTCAAATGCGTAATTTTTAGCCGCACTTTTAAAATGTCACCGAAAACATTTCCCTCGGCACTTCATCTGAGAAATTATTTAAAATGATATTTTTCAATTAATAACAACTGAAACTTTATATTATAATCCATATAAAAATATAATCAACATCAAATTAAAAGTGTAATATAGACGAAGCAATAAAACAGTAAATTTTATGTCATGGCGCGGGTGCGAAATCATTGGCATACCTTATGTTCCTTGTATCATGGATTCGATTCGATGATTCGATTATTCACACCGTGCGGTTGTGCCCAAACAGTGAAATCTAATAAATTTATAATTGTTTTTTTTTTCGTAAAAAAGGTAGTGCATTTTTGAGAATAGATTTTTTTAAAGCGAATTTCGATCACCCATTCCATTAAGGTAAATTGACTTTGTGGTCTAAAGCCGGAGGTACACGATACGGAAAACGTCATATTTATAAGCGATACGCCATATTTCATATCGTGTGACTCGACGATATCCCAAAAATTTCGGAATATTTTCGGCACATCCAAGGAATTTGCGGGGTACAAATTTCCCGAGTCTCACCAAACAAAATTTTATGTACTTTATGCCTAAAGCCGGAGGTACACGATACGGGAAACGTCATATTTATAAGGAAATATCTTTGTGGATGTCACTTTTGTGACATCGAGTCACACGATAAGCAAAAATGAGTTTGCAACCTGTATTTTGCAATTCACAGATTACCGCGACGCCGCGCCGCTCGTAAGAGCAGTAATCACAAAACTGTGTACATAAAATTTTGTATTACTGTATTATAAGTAAAATAAATTTTGAAAGACAAGCTTTTATTCAATAAAAAAATTAATTAAAAAAATTAATTTATTTAGATTTGTGACGTGTGATATTCTGCGGATAACGAATTCAAAAGCTTGTCGCGTAAGAATACCTACTTATTTTTTGAAAGCTTAAAATAGGTTTATTCTATAACTAGGAAATACCCGGCGTGCGTTGCTATGCCCTTCCCCGCGTACGTTCCTACGCTTTCTGTTTGGAATTATATTATTCTTAGTATTTATTTAGTGTTGCACCTAAAATTGCCCGTTTTCAATTATTCTGTTTTCTTGTGTAAGGGTACGTACATAGTTGTATAGTTTTGCTGAGCACCAACCCTGACTGAAAAAAACTACCTGCAAATACGACGTAGGTATATTACATAGAATCGTTTCCCGTAGGTCGGGTAACAATAACAGTGTATTAGTTTGTTTTCAGTTAAGTGGTTCTGGGGGGTTGAATTAGGATAGTGTTGCTAGTTCTCATGAGAACAATGCATTGTGCTTTATCTGAAGGCGCAAAAATGGTTATTCCTACAAAAACTCATAGAAGTTAAAAAAAAAGCAGGGATAGCGTTTCATTCCCTATTTGTCACTCTTTGAGGGTGAAATTTTCAAAAATTCTGGTACACGTGTCTTTATTTCCAACCAAAATGCCAATCACTATTTTTTATGAATTTTTTACTTAAAAAATGGCGGATTTTCATAGAAACTTTCTTCCCTTTTTTACTCCCTTGGGGGTATCAATCTCCACTAAAGTTCACAAGATCCATCCCGAGACTATGCTACATTATCCCTGAAAATTTCATTAAATTAGGTGGAGCAGTTTAGGAGTCTGTGACCAAAAAAAAAAACAACAGCCTCTTTTATATATTACGACAGTATTGTATTAGACATATTGTAATTGTAGTATGTTGTATAATTATTATTCTTATTATTATTTAAGGGTCAGACTTGTGTATGTCTCGGGTTATCCCGGTGGTGGTAGAATTCCTACTGTCGGGCGCAGCGCCAAGACCGTAGGACCTTGTGTGTATGTGTGCGTGTGCGTATGTGTGTGTTTATTGTATCGTATTAATGTTGTGATTCGTCCGTTGGGTGTGTAGCATGATCAGTATATGTGTTATTATTATTATTATTGTTACTATTATTATTATTATTATGTTTATGAATTTTATATTATTATTTATTTTAATTGTTTACAAGCTTACAATAGGTATTCTTGCGTAACAAGCTTTTGAATTTGTTACCCACAGAATACCCTACATCACGCATCTAAATAAATAATATTTTCCATTTCAGTGCATTTGGATAGAAGCTTGTCTTTACACATTATTTTACGTATAATTTAATTTTTTCTGTTTTATTGGTAAATATTCATATGACTTCTTATTCATATGACTAAATATTCAATGAATGTAGGATTTGATATGGATTCACCCTTCACACAGTCATTTTATTTAATTACTCCTCAGTATTTTTGAGATTAGTCGCCGAAATCAACTTAATACAAAAACTGGTAAATTTTTACGAGTTGCATTTTTTCAGTAGAAGTGTTATTCTTAGAAATTTGTCCGAGTCAATATAGTTAGTAAAGAAATAGTTAAATTATGCAAGAAATATTTTGTTTTAGGTGTTAATTTCAGAAAAACGTCATTTATAAAAGTTGAAATGTAAAAAGTGTATCAATTAGACTAGGTCTTCCCTGTTTACTCTTTCTGCACACATGCATTTCAATAAAAATCGAAGTCTTGCCACCGCTTTTACTGAATTTCGCCTCTATTTAGTCGTGCATCGGTTTTGTATTTGAAATGATAAATATTTTCGGGTCATATTATGGCCGGAAGTTTTTGCAGAACAGAGCTTGGAGAGGTTCGCCTTGCGGAGACGACGACGGACGCCTACGGTAATGGCGATATCTACATAGTATCACCATGATGAATAAGCAACTTCCTGAAACGATTCGCGACATGTATAATTCATGTTGAATAATATGCTGCTACACAAATGCCATATTCTCATTCGGTCCACAACAGCCCCATAATTCGGGAGCCTATTGGAGCGTGTGTGCTCTTCGATGAAAGAAAGACGAGGCACTTCTATCCAGTCCATTTATCCTAAATCTGACGAATGAATTCCCCACTGCAGGCAAGGATCCCTCTGGTAGGTGTGTGCGAGAAGGAATCTCATTCAAAAGAAATTGATTTATATTTACATTTTCTACAAGTGGGATGCCTAGGAGACCCCAAGCTCTCCCTGCGCGCGCCTGAACCCCGCTTTTTGCAGGGCTCCGGCAACCTAGGTGCAGTTTATACGTGCCCCTGCCCCATGTTTGGTAGTTTGCTAACAAATCGCTGAATTTATACAGGAACTACTTCAGTTGTACAGCGATAGAACAAAAAGATGGTGAAGTTCTTTGCCAGAAGGATCTCTTGCTGCTAAAAAAAAAAAAACGTTAACGGAAAATTAAGGAAGCTTTTCAATGAATTTAAAAGGGTTTGAGTAATTCAAACAGAACACAACAATGAGTTTAAAAGGACATTTCGCAATCATCACTCACCGACAATGTTATTAAGAGCATCGGTTTGGCACGCCCATCGCAACAACTGTCGCGGTCGTGTCTATGCATATTGTAGCTGCAGTCCTGCTCCAATGCAATCAAGGAGGACTGTGCTTCGCACTCAATCCTTTATGCCGGAACACTATCAATTAAAATTTCAAATATACTATGTTTCAGGACGATTATTGATGCAATGTAATCTATCTGTAAAAGGGTTGTTAAGGTAGAATAATAGTATTAATATTTGCGTACACAATCTTTATCAAACAACTATAGTAAAATAATTTCCCTGACTAAAAGGGTTGATATGATGCATAAATTCCTGGTATTAAAATGCTATTTAGGTCCAGCTGCCCCAGGATAAAAGCAAAGGACTAAAATAGGAAACAGTTACAAAGAGTGTTTAGGGTATTTACAAACGTGTTATTGTAACATGAAGGAGATGCTTCTGTTTATCTTTTAATTACCAAAATCATCTGTAACATTCGTAACTGAAAATTCAAAATTTCGTATTAAAATAACAATTCATTATCAAACCTAATTTTCTAGTTGTCCTTGTCAGACATCACAACAAATTGGCTGAGATTGATGGAATCTTATATATTCAATTGTGATTGAAAATTACAAAACAAGTGACAAAAAGTTAATCCTTGGACTTCCCTTTCATGGAGTTTTTCGACATTTTTAGTTTTATATGTACAACAGAAGTATGTCGTTCAAAACGAATGAGAAAATATGTTATAATTAAGGAATTGTCAGTAATTACTATAGAGGATTCACGGAGTGCGCTTTAATGTGGTTTTATAGATTTCTAATAAAGATTTTAAAATATTGAGCAGTTTCAAAAGTACGAGTAAGATTGAATAATTGAAAAAAATCGGCCAAGTGCGAGTCGGACTCGCGCACGAAGGGTTCCGTACCATTGACTAGGTAAACAACAGTAGGTACAAAAATTTCATCTTTTTTTTTGTATTTGTAATTAAGTATTTTGTGAATATTTCAAGTGCCTACCTGTTGCCATTATTGATATCGAGCAAAAAAGGGCAAAAAAAAATCGCATTTGTTGTATGGGAGCCCCCCTTAAATATTTATTTTATTTTGTTTTTCGTATTTGTTGTTATAGCGGCAACAGAAATACATAATTTGTGAAAATTTCAACTGCCTAGCTATAGCGGTTCTTGAGATACAGCCTGGTGACAGACAGACGGACGGACGGACAGACACCGAAGTCTTAGTAATAGGGTCCCGTTTTTACCCTTTGGGTACGGAACCCTAAAAACGAAAATATGGCTCTGGGTCTGGTTCTGCTATATGACTGACTACTTGAGGATAGAAACAAGGAATGGAGCAAAGCCTTAATGGCTTGAAGAAGCAGCAGCAGAGTGGGAATCTCGCTTAAAATTTTTGTCACCAATTGTGCTTACCATGCAATTGTGAATTTAGCAGAATGACATTAAATGATAATGAGAATTAATTCACGTCTTTTGAGAACGAGATGCCTAATTACAATACAATACTCAAAAAAATTGGAAAGATGATAGTCACTGATTTCAAGTAACCAAATCTATCATTAAAATTTGGAAATTTAAAATGACAGAAATAATTGACAGAAATGACAGAAAGAATGGTAACTGCAGTTTTCCTTAAATTCTATGGATTTTACTGAAATTACGAGTATGTATTCGGTGAAACTAATTTCGAATCTAATATCACAATCATTATTACTTTGAAGTTGACGGATCTATTATGGTGTCAACAATTTATTATTTAAGAAATATTTGTGAAAATATACACGCACATTGAAGTTTTAATGGTCAAAATTTGTAATAAGAGCAAATTGTGACAGAATTTTCAAAATCGCGGAGAAAAATTTCTTTATCAAGAGTTGCCTGTTTTGTCAGTATTACATTTTCAAATACGGCAATGTTCCTCTTATATTTTTCCTAATTATATAAGTAATTAATACCGTTGCTTCCGCTGACCTGATCTAACCCTCTGTCCCAGAAACCCTCTGATGCAGAAACTATACATGTCTGAAATCTAAAACAAAACTTTCAAAATTAATCATTAACCGATTAATAATATTATCTTATTTTATGTTATATTACATTAACAATGGTCAATGAATTATGTTATTAGGTATTTCATTATGTGAGCCATGATTGTATTGTTAACTTAAAGTATAAGATAATAGTTTTTGTGTCTCCTGAAAAATGTGGGAATTGTGACTATCTAAGCTCATGGTTTCTGATCTCATCGATTCAATTGTGGGCTATGTTGCTAATGGACCTTAAACAGTATTGAGCATAGTTTTCTTAGTTGTTTCAGTTTTCCCGATTCCAACTAGATGCATATCTTAAAAATCTGCTGAGGGCAAGTGTACGAGGCTCACAGATTCACGCCGAAAAACTTTCAAATAATGTGCTAATTGAGGCTGTTTTATGTTATTACTAAGGGCGATGCAACAAGCATCCTCCTGTGGTAATGTGTAAAACGTCTTTCCACGCTAGCAAATCCTTCATGTAATTTTCACCTAGTAATGAGATTGTGGGGAAATGCAGATGTTGCCCAACAACAACAATGTGTAGGAGCAGGGCTAACGCACAAGTGCGCCTACGTGCGGAACTGGGTCGGAAGAACGCTCCCCAAAACACTTCGCATTTGAACCTGTCGCAAGGCAAATCGAGCGACGCCAAGGAAACCGAAAACTGTGTGTTGTACATCTCTTCATGGCTGTGCAACCTGTCTGCAGCCCAGTTAATTGCATCTTGTTGAGTTTCATTGGGCCCTTCAACGGGGGACTTAATTAGGTTCTGAAAACGCTCACAATGAGTGACGGTGCTGCGAGACCAGAAGCGTCGGCTGTATTAGTTTCGGATCGTTGAGTTCGTCTTAATAGACAAAATTTCATATTCATGATAATCCTTGACTACTGAATGGATCTGCCTAAATGTGCAAATCCTGGGCGCCTGCAGTAAGTGCATACATGCCTCCGGGACAGGCTCGTTAATATTTAATATTTGGCTCCATTATCTCGACGTGTACAGCTTCTAAGCGTTGTTAATTACGTCCTTGTGTGCATAATAAAAACCGGAGGGGGTTTGGTAATGTGCAGTTTCCAAGTCAATGAGAACCACAGGAATAATTAGCCATTCAAAGTCAACATGACCCGGTGAACGTAACTTTGCTCCAGTCGAAGATGTTTTTAAGATTTTTTTTTGAAAAGGAATACGTTGTTAAAATGGAAGCGCTGCAACGTTTTCAGTTTTCCCTTCAAGATGTACATCTCGCGCCCTAACTGGTCCCTGCAACTACCAACAATTTTCGTGTAATCACAGCCAGTAATGAGCGGAACGATGCAAGATAATGAGCTTTCTCTGAATAATCGAGATGGGGGCAGGTAATTTTAAACGAACTCGATTTAGCCTTAAATCGGTCGAGGCTCTTCGCATTGAATGGAACATTGGAACAAGCACCGGGAACTTCTGCGAATACTGCACAAAATTGAATAGTTGCTCCAGTAGTTTTCCGTCCGAGCTTGAATTTTGGGCTAATTTTAAAATCTAGAGTCCGCAAATAAGTTCAATTATTGTTTGATATCAGAAATTATTTCATTCTTAAGAACTCCTTTTTTGTGCAGAGTTCTCAAATATTCGGGATTGAATTTCTTGTAGAAGTGCAAATCTCAGCTTAGAAATATTTTACGTTTTTGTGGAAATGAAAAGCACCTTTTCTGTTGCTGGGTGAATCATCTTTTCAAGTAAATGGTAGAAGTAATTGAAAATTTCTGTTCAAATAAAAATACAATTTTCTGTGAACTCATGTTTTTATTTGTGTTAAATGAAATTGGCTTAGGTGATAGCTTCAGCTTGAGACAAAATGTATCCTCTCTCCTGCACCCACTTGTGGTGATTCTACATTCGCAGCTTGATTTTGGAATTGAATGTAAGAAAAAATTTTAGATTTTCTTAAAACAAAACAAAAAAGAGGTTGCTAAGATTTGAGGGTCGAGAAACACTTTGAGTCATTCCACGAAATTTCGAAGAATTTTAGGACATTTTGTGACCTCATGGGCTCCGAATTTTTTTTCTTCTTAAAGTGCTCGTAGATAAAACGAAACAGGTTCAGTAGTTTCTCAGAAATCGCCTTCTTTTAGTATAGATAAGAGGACTTAAAAATTACAAATTTTAGCAAACCTGCATTTTTCAAAAAATCACTGCTTTCGCAAATATTATTGTATATCAATAAATCATACCTCACTTTGAAGAAAAATACTTGAAATTTTATAAAAAAATAACAAAAATATGTTGTGTAAAATGGACGAAAAGGGACAAATTACATTCCGTTGTAATCCCATTCTAAAATTTGGTATGCAGTTAATAGACTAGTGTGCAAATAATGTAGGTATCATTTTTCACAAAAATTAAAGTAGATACCCTTGGGATTTTTCAAAACACAAAATTTGGTGACTTTGGGAAATCACAAAATATACCTACTTAATATTATATCATATTGTATATCAAAATAAGGGTGCTTCAAAACTGAAGAAAATAATACCAATTTGAGCGTTCTAAGTAAAATAGTTTCTGAGATATAGCTGTAAAATGTAATGCTATAATGTAAAAAGGTTGAGAACTTATGGAGTCTTCTTCTGCAATGTACTTCTTTTCCCCTTTATCCTCCAATCACCATGGCTGTCAAGTAAACAGTTCAACTATTTAAAAAAACAAATCTATTTCTTAAACATGTACAAATTAAAAGTTTAAAGACTTTGTTCGAACAAACTGTAACTTAACCTTAAAAACATGCATAAAATCGTAATCAAGGACTTCACAACAAGAATCTCATAAAGTTGAGCATGTGCCACGGTCACAAATTAACGTGCCGCAAGCGGACATAAAAAGGGGACCGGAAACTTATTCAAGACACACCAGCAGACGAAGTCGATAATTTCAATTTCTATTTCCTCCTTTCCGGATCCTGTTGAGCTGATCCAGTGTAAATGTAATTGTCCCGACCGGAAATTCCCGTACCTTCGGCGTCCCCCAGCCAGGGATATTGATTGGGGCATTCACGGCAGGTCTCCATGTATCTGGTGTCACTGACGTTGGTCTCGGGAACTTTGAAGGCGAGCGCGCATTTGTTAGAGTTGTTGCAGGGCTTCGGTGCAGATGGCACCCGTTTCTTGCAGTCCCAGGCGTCGACGTTGTTGAGATGGCGGGTTTCCTTGGGGTCCGTTATCCAGGTGAGAGCCTGGGTTATTGTGACAAACCACACATCTGGCCTGGAAAATTGATGGAAAATTAATTTTAGCGTTGTGAAAGGACAGTCTGTCGCAGACCACCATTTTCAATGGGGCTCTGCGTCTTTACGTCAACATGTCAAGAAAGGTGTCAGTCCGGAAATAGAAATGGTCGGGTGTAGTTGCATAACGGCGGGCGTTTCGGAGCGCAGACAAGTTCACTGGGTAATTGGATTGGTTCACGATGCACTCACATAAAAGATCCTTTTTTGAAGAACTTCTGCTTCTTGGGATACATAAAAGCAGTTTTAAAATTGACTATTGAAAGCTGAAAAAGTCATTAACGGCAAGACGGATGAACATGAGGATGATATATTGACATAAGTAGTTAAATAACATTTTATCAACACCTTGAATATGGTTGATTGGCAATTCTTAAAAAGGCAATGATTCCAAAAAAATGAAAATAGCAGAAGCACGATATATGTATACACATACATATCTGTAGAAGAGAAGGGAATAATCCATATAGTGTTTTCTTACTTGGAATCTTTTGAGGCTGTTGTTACCAACAGCTGAATGAAATAACTTCAAAGGATTGAAAAATCCAGAAATGTTTCTCGATTACCCTGTAAGTGTTCTTATCCTGCTCAAAATATTCACCATTTCGCAGTTTTGCAACTCTTTTATCCTTTTTCCTGGCAAAAAGCATGCTCTCGGGTTTCTTGTTCTTTTTTACTTAGAAAACACCAAGAATCATTTTTTTTTGGACTACTTTAGGCAACATAAAAGAGACGTGAATCTAAAGAGGCCACATGAAATCCTTAGAACAATTTCCAGGGGAAGGGAACAGATCGCACAATTCGACCTATCAGCTTTCTCTGGGGAGTTATGGCGAGTAAAATTGTGAAAACATTCACCGAATAATTTCAAATCCAAGGAGATACTTAGGGAATAACGAGAAATAAGCTAATACGACGAAAGAGGATCTGCTCAGGTTGGAGCAGGCAGCTCGAATAGCTTTGAAAGCAAATACGCGGTATGCCATCCAGGCGATTGTTTTTCCATTCAATGGACAACGTTTTGTGGTTTACGAGAAAAATATGTTCGTCAAATAAATCATCAATTTTCGAGGCCTTGGAGCCAAATTCCTTTCATGCTTCAGAGTGCAGTAAATATTCTGTTTAACTTTTCTTGTAGATCCTTAAATTCGCTGAAAGTATTAAAAAGTTGAGCGTCGAGAACTCTAGAAACTGGAGTAAGTGTTAATTCTCTTCGGACGTACGAAGTTAACCCGGGAACAACCACAATTATTCTGTTCCTATTTTCCTCCGCTGTACTCAATGAATCAATTGATTCCAGATAACTTAACATTTTGAAGTTTGGTTTTTGAGGTTCGGGGTATTCCCGGGCGATAGCTGATTCATTGTGGCCTGTGGGCAACGACTTGCAACAATTTCAAGATATATTAAGTCGCAGAGTAAGCGTTATCAGTTATATTTGAAGGGTTTGATATTCGTTAGAAATGGACTACTTCGCAGAATAGCTCAATACTCGACATCCTTTCTGATGATTTGATGGCAAAATATCACAGACGTTGGCAAGGCTTTACTCCTGCCTGGGATCATTCAGCAGCAAACTAATGGACTGGAATATCTTCAGAGTGAATTATAAACTAAATGGCTTATCTCAAGTGATTGCAGATCGTCGACAGAGTTTTGCTTGTTAAATAATTGGAATCGAATCGATACTTTATGGTTAAATTAATCGCTTCTCTTCGATTCGTCAATTAGTTTGCAAAGAGTCTTTCGGCTCAAATTTAACGGGAAAACTTTAATTACGTCGATAACATTTGGGAAGAGGGTTAGATTTCGGGGAGATGGAGAATATGAGACATTGAGACATGCATTTTTTCCTAGTGTACAGTCACTCCAGTACAATTAATGCATTAATGAGTTATGAGGAAATATGAATTTTCATTAACATCTTGCGTTAGGTACAAAAACGTTGTTACCTATTGCTATGCTTTGGTCAACAATTTAATAATAAGTTTTACATCGAAACTTTCATTTGAGTCGTTAAATGAAAAATATATTCTTGCGCCTTTATCGTGTAAAATAAGATCGTGTAAAAAAGCTAACGAGATATATGTGTATTGTGTATATATTGCATTGTTAGCGAGGCAAAGGTGGATATACGAAGAAAGTATTAGACATTCCAGAAAAGCGTTTGTTGTATTTCAATATTTCAGGAAAGACAGTTAATATGTAAATATTCAGTAAATAAATCAATATTACTATATAAAAAGAATTTATGCTTATATGGCAACACTAAGAAGGAGTTGCCCCATTTTAATCATCTTCGAATTTGACTTCACAAACTATAACGAAATATTATTTTACTAAATCTCAATCCTGAAATTATAAGCTTTCTTGAGTTGTCATAGCGACAGATCGATGGACAGACAGACGGACATCCACATCTATAAAAGAGTTTCTTTTTCAATAATTGATACATGTCATTTTTTCTATCACCACGTCTTTAAGTTGTTACATAATGTGTATACTAAACCCTACATTTAGCTTTTAGGGTATAATAACATGAATGTAATATCTACATATTTGAAAAATTACGCTAAGCAAATTACTAAAATATTTTCAATTAACGCTGGTTCAGTGATTCCTTTTATATTCTTAGAAGAGAGGAGCCAAGAGATACGACATTGTTTGTAAAAATATTTCGAATTTTCAATTGTTAAAATGCAGTTCATTTTTTAAAACAAAAGAAGTCCAGAAAACAAAAACGGCTCTTCGCTATTGTAGTGCGAAAAACTCTAATTAACTTGTCTTCGAAGTTTGGTCGTCACTCGTGTTCGAGTTGTAATTAGAAGCACACCTTGCCCGTATAAATTCGTTCCCGCATTTCAATGCAAATTTTTGGGATAAATATTTAAGCATAGAACGGAGAACGCCCTTGCTGATCCTTGCCAAGAAAAATTCATTGTTAATACCTGTTAAATATCCGTCTCCTGAGATTTGAGAAATATCAATGGGAAAAGTTTTTGTAGTAAGCGTAGTCCGTAGATAATGGACACCGGGGAATATCGTTAACATTTGGTAAATAAGTAATGGAATCGAAGTTTGCGCGCTCCTTGACAAATCCTTTACAGTCAGGAGCTGAATCATCTCAAAAGGTGGGTGTGAATTCCATCCGTCAAAAGTAACATATTCATCCCTGACTTAAGTGACTTAATATTCCTTTTCATAGCTTCGTAAGCAGTTAGCGAAGAAGCTACAATGTTTTTCTACCTCACTACGGGACTGTAGCCACCACATCTGCCATCATCCGACATCATTATCATCCCTTTAGTTCGTCCTTTCTTTGGGAGATTGTGTCATTATTAAGGAACTTGTCCTTGCCATAATTAAAGTCCTTGGGAGGTGCCCCACGTGCGTCCAACCTGTAGCCTTTTCCCAGAGGGCGACCAGGTGTTTCTAATCTGCATCAGTGTTAATTATAGTTGTTAATTTTTTACGATCCCATGAGAGTTTTATTTAAATTGTTAAAGGGGGGTACAGGGCCGAGCCAAAAACAACGGGACATAGGCGTTGGGGCATACTGAAATGTTGGGTGCCGCAGTCAGGCTCATTCAAATGGGTCAGTATTTCCCGTATTTGTTCTTCCTCGCCTCTGATTATCTTTTGCCTTGCGATTGCCACGGAAAGTCCGATCTATTTGTTACCTGAGAGAACAACATTTAAGTTTTTAATGAATATTTCGATGCACGTTTGTCGCGTTGGTCATTTCCAAAAATTCATGTAAAATTAAAATTTAATTTTTAACGTTAAAGCGCATGGAGCGTTCATTACTGTTGTTTGACGGCGATACCGGAGAATTCTTGTGGATATTTCTGTTGTACTGGAAGCATTAATCTATCACAAATACAATTGATTTTTTTGGTTCCATTACTTAATTGCTCTTCTGATAGCTATAAAAAGTATTTCTGGGAAAGCATTTTTACATCGTTTGTCAAAAATAAAACAAGAACTAAAGTCAAACATGCTTCAAATCACATTGTGATGCTATGAGAAAAAGTTAAAAGTAGTTTTCTAGCGCAACACAAAATCTAGAAGGAGTACAAGCTTTCAGCGTAGACATATGGCTAAAACTTCAGCACTTATGACAATTTATAAAAAAAATAAAAGAATATAAAAGAGACGATAAATTGCTGTTTGTGCAAATACTTACAAAGTAGCAGCCCAATCCAGGAACTTATGTAGTCCTTGCTCGAGTTCTTTTATTTGGAACCAGTTGGTGTGGAAGGGCATCATGTACGGAGCTTTGTTTTGCTCATAGTGCCGGGCGAAGTCTTCCTGCAACCATTCGAGTACCTCATCTGCATCCAAATTATGAAGGACACATTGATCCAAGTAAGGGCAGTGGCCACCTTCATATCCTTCTACATAGTGAGCGTTGAGGGGCACCTCCCAAACACCCTGAAAGATTCTTGATGGACATGTACCACTTTTGCACTCGTGGGAGATTTTGTAGTCCAGTGTGTACGGCCAGACGGGCACGTTTGCCGGAGGCACCGTTACCGAGCTGTCGTAAATGTAAGCAAAGTCCTCAATGACCTAATGGTCACGACCGCATCAGCCAATGAGGAGTTTCTTAATGAGCGCTCAATTAGCAGCCAGTTTGTTTGCTTACCTTGTACTGCGTGTTGCGACCCGGCTTCAGGAATGGGGCCCTCATGCCAACGACGTCATTAGTGGAGATGTTCGCGAAGTGTTTGAGGATCTCCCTCATGCCAATCATTTCGCCCACCCACTCCTCGTAGCCCTTGTCCTGGAGTCCGGACTGCAGCGATATTGTTTCCGTCGCTATTTCGTTTCCTTCGTACGCGAGTGTCTGGATCTGCTGATAATTGCTGGAAGAGAGAATTGGACCTTGTAATGCTTTTAATTATAAGAACCGGAAATCTGGGTCTGTGGGTGAGTGGGTGGCGAATGTCTGCTGCGAGCAAACAAAAGGTAACCACTGTATATTCCAGGCTTCCGCACAAAACGATCTGCTGGAGTGCCGCAACGTAGCAGTCGCGTTTCTCTCATTAGAATAACCCCACTAACCGGCAGGATGTAATATCCTTTTTGTTTCTCACCAGTGTCTGTGCGCGAATATCCCACGGGATCAGCGCCGCCGCTCCAGCCGCTGTTCATCTGCTGGCCGTGGCATTTAGCTACAATCTGCATGTTCTCCAATGTTAACAATATTTGCTAGCAGCTAACATAGCCAGTTGCTGTCAAAAGGACTCTACAGTTTTTGCTGCCCAGTTCGCAATGGAAAACTTTAATTGAAGCAGTGCTGCCCTCCCCTCGGACCGTGGCGTCCTGCTCAACATCTTCCGGGGGTGTGCATTTCGGTTTCTTTGGAAATTGTTTTCGTGTCGACAAGGTGCTGCTTTTTGACCGCATCGTCTACTCCCGAGTTGGCCTTACAGGACCGAAAGTGTTCTTAAATCGAATAATGTCGTTAATGAAATTATTCCATTAGGTCATGCGGTGTGCTAGCAGTTAGAAGTTTTAATTAACACTAAAGACAACGAGGGTGAGAACAAAAGGCAATTTAACTTTAAAAAGGGGTTAAAACTTCTGGGTGGATTCATGGAATGGGGTAACTAATGTTTGTCTTGCACCACCAACCCCGGGCGAGCTCGGATCGGTTTGAGAAGTTCTTTTGTGAAGCTATCCCGGATAAAGCTATTCGACACGCTAGCAGACCAATGCTCTGGGCTGTGCACGACTTCCGTGGAATATATATATTTAACCGTTAGACGGCTCTTACACCAATTTGATCGACATACGCCATTTGGCAGAACCTGTAAAAATTCATTCTTTCAACTCGGTCGTGGTGCCTTATATATAGTATACTGTACACCTACATATAGTTAGAGTTTGCAAGATGTTCGCGAAGTGGTATTCAGCTATTTATTTTCACGTTATTTCTGGTGGTAACCAAATTTGGAAATGTGCAAATAGTGGCAAAATATTTTAAGAGTGCTGGGTTGCTAGCTAGAGCCTAACTTACCTAATATAGTACAGGAGCACCCGCACCGCACCCGCCCGCAGGGAAATGTGACAAGTTGACAGGGATCGTAGGCTTTTAGGTGCTGTGCTCTTTTCAATTTTGCAATGAGACATTTCCTCTAGTCGCCCAAAACTTTTACCGCACACCTCCCTTACGTTGGCTTGTTTTCCTCATGCGAGTAAATTAATCTCGCCCTCGTAAAGTTTACACGTACATCCGTCGGTAATTAATCCTTCAAAGCTCCGAAATTATAAGAAAGTTGAGCCGTTACAGGAAGGCGCTATGAGCACATTTTCCAAAGTATTAATTAACTTCTAATGCAATAAGGACGTACGCAGAAAGACTAATGAATATATTCATAACAGCGGCATGCTTTGGGGCTGGCACTGGCTCAAAAGTTGTTATGTCGGTGGAGGTGCAGAACGAGTCTCGGGCTGCTGGTGGGTGGGCTATACGGGGCTAAAGTTTACCATTTGAGCAGGACGTGTTTGACAGTACACTCTTTCCGAAAGTTAAAAGGCTTCGCACTTCGACAGTTGTCACTTGGATATCGCTAGTTACAGGGCTCCACTGCCATTGCCACTTCTGTTTAGCAGTCAGGTTCCTGTACTACATACAGACAGACGCTTGAGGTTGGCTTGCGGGTCTCTGTCCCGGCAGAGTCTTCGGCCTCCACGTATCATTAGCGCGGCAGGGTCACGTTCGAATGACAGCTGTTCGACTAGAGCTTGGGCTATTACAAAGTTTGGTCATCAAAAAGCAGTCCACAATGTGCTGCAACCCTCGGAATAGTTCGGGTCGTTAGCATAAGAACAATAATTCCCATACTGAGTTTTGCCCCTTTCCGCCCTTATAGTTGTACCTTTCCGGATCGGTCACATACTTCTGGAACTAATTTTAATAAATTTTGTTTCTCGACAAGTATTTTTCGCTAAAACTTTTGCTTCAACTTCTATTATAGTACTTTTTACTGTAGAGTCATTAAGTATAAACACTTTTGCCCACTGCGAAGGTCGCATCAAACACCCTACCCTACTGCTATTTCCGGGGTCTAAATCGCCACATCCCCGCTTCAATGTTGAAATTCTCACCTGTACTCATGGGAAATGAAAAATGTTCCTTTTATCTCGCATCCGTTGGGGTTCTTTCGCTTGCCATTGAACACCCTTTTGTAGTGGTCGTAATTATTCAGGTTTATGGCGCCGTCAAACGTAAGCATCACAATCTGTGGGATCTGCAAGAATACAAATAATGTAAAAATATGCTGAATTTGAAAACAAATCTTCATTTAATTCTCGACACCCTGCTCCCCTTTCCTGCTCCCCGTTCGATGCTGGGGAGACTGGGGCCGCGGGGATAACTGTCACAATATTGTAAAGTCAGTGAAACTATTTCAATTTAATGGAACATTTTAAAAATTGAATGGCGATGTGGTTAGCATGTGTGCGAAACCCTGCGAACGGGAGTCCTTTTGCTATTCACGGCGACTAACTGGAAGGATATGCATACTTTAAATGTGGGGGTACTTCAGAAGTAGGGGGAGTAATCGAAAGTTTCTACAAATAGCTATAATATACTTGTTGCGAGTTCAGCCGGCGTAATTATTGTAAAGGAGATTTTCTCTTGTTGGGTTTTTAAATATTTCAAATCGAGTATTATTGAACTGTAAATAAGAAAATTTCGAAAAAAGACAATATCATTTGCAATGTTTACTATTTAAACCCATTGCTAGTATCAGATCGCATTTTAAAATTATGAAAAACGGACTACGTGCTTGATTATTGTTCAATTGTTCTAAAGTTGCATGTTTATTTGAAATTAAACCAAAGACAAAGCAACAAAGAAAATAGAATTATGCAAGTGCCATAAAATTTTTGGGATAATTTCTATATTAATTCTGTTTTATCGACAGTAATTTTCTAAACTAAAGTACCTAGTTCAAATAGTTCATATAAATACTGTATAAAAAAGTATATTATTATAAACCGACCTACGGGAGGTTCTATATAATATGCGTCGCATTTGGGGGTTGTTTTATTAGGATAGAAGTTGGTAGTGTTAATTGAGTTTATGTAAGGGTTCAAGAACAGTCAAAGATAAAACGCCCTAAGTGTTACAAATTTTTAAAAATTGGGGATGGGGTGGGTTTTATAGGTTCCAAAAATATTTACGATTATGTGTCGTGTAAAACCTTTTTCCATAGGTCAAGTTACAATAATAGTTGGTTAGTTTTTTGCGGGTAGTTTTTTCAGTCATGGGTGGTGTTTTGCACAATCTGCAGACAGCGTATCCCCTTGCACAAGAAAACAGAATAAGTACAAACTGTCCGTTTTAGAAGCAACTCAAAATAAATACTAAAATTAATATAATTTCAAATAGAAAGCGTAAGAACGTAGCCAGGGTATTTGCTAGTTATATATAATTTACTTAATATTCCAAATAATAATTATTATTTATTTAATACGCGGCAATATGCAGTACGTACAAATGCTTGAGTTTTAATAAAAGAAGTCTTATGTTCCAGACGCATGCCAATAGTTAAAGCGAATTACTACAAACACATAAATTATAGTGGCACAATTCTACAATTCAAGACAACAAATTATACTATTTCCTCTGGAAAAATAAATTTTTTTTCCATCAATGTGTGCATAGTTTATAGAAATATGTAATAAAATATAAAACAAAAGACATTTTTCAATGAAACTCTATCAAAAGAAAATTTATAACGAGATTGTGTAGCACAAACGACGATGGATCGTTTTGTTTTACATTTTTCCTGTAATTACGTTTGCTTGAGATAAAACATTGTTTCAATTTCATATTTCTTTTTAGTTAAAGTATCTGCTTTTTGCTAGGAAAATAAGTACACATTTAACATTTTTAAAGTTCAAGGAAAAATGAGGTCTTAAGCTAGTTAAAGCAACCAAATATTCATCACGTAAAATGTATTCGGAATGCTGACGAAATTGCATTCATACTCGAGAAATACGTCTGGGTCGTTTGGCCAGTGGAATATCCAAAATGGTTACTTGCATTTGTTCAAACTTTCGAGACAATAAAAATCATTTGCAATTGTTATTTCATTACCTTTTTTCTATAAATCGTTTTGATATTGATTGGGGAAAAGGTTCCAGAGGAAGGCCAAAAATCCCAAAGATTTATGTATATTTTTGCGACCTGTTTTTATACCCCAGAATAGATGTATTGAGAGTTTAAATCATCTGGAATACACTTGTTTTTGATAAGTTTCGTGTTTTCCAGTCAAAGCAGGTCTAACATCACAACACTTATTTTTCCATATATTCTGAAAGCATCTCGGAACGAACCTGATTTTGATAAAAACGAGTACGAAAAACATGTGCTGATGCTGAATTTATTCTTGACAATTCAGCACTGTTTGACAGTTATCAGTAGTTTGAAAATAGCGGGTTTACGAAAGCTGTCGTAGGAATTTTTGTATACCTATATGTTTTTGAAGTACGACCAAGGTTTTGCCGCATAAAAAAAAATGAAAAATTTATAAAAATGTTCCGCAAAATTGGAAAAGTGAAAGTGATTTTTTGTCGTTAGACTATACATGATTGTAAAATTTTGAAACAGGCAAAATACATATAAACAAAATTATTTACACGATTTCTTAACAAACGTTGCTTCTGTGTTAAAACTGTGCCGCTATATGTCTAGGGCATTTCATATTTTGCCTAAACCAATTATAGGTACTTTTTATTTTCCGTACTATAGTTTGTTCTGGTTATTCCACAATCAAGGGATATTTTAAAATAGATTTTAACGACTTGCAATTTTCAACTAAACCAATAATCCAAAATAATCTTTGTTGTTTAGGTAACCAATAGAAAACTAATTGCAAAACTGTAAATTTGCTTTGAACAATCGTAAAGGGTTAAAAATCGCAACAAGTTTATTACTTACTGAGTGTCCGGTTCCGGTAACTGACCTTAATGCATTCGGCATCAAGTCATGCTAGACACGAATCTGCATTAGTTCCACCTGGAAGATGGACAGGAAGTTTGTTTGCAAGACACAAGGGCGAATTCTAATTTTAGCAGGACTCACTTAATAGCCGCTTTTGTATAACAGTTGTCACGCCACTGCAAACAACAGACCATAATAACAGAATAAGGACTTCCCCTTGTTAGTGGGAGGTTCGCGGCTCATTGTTGTTAACGGAACGTGAATGCATGATTTATTGGATTGGAACGAAATCCTTTGTAAATTGTTGAACATTTGAATTGGTAGTATATAGATCTCGCCGGACGTGATTTGTTGTGCAATACCAATTTGAAAATTCTCGTCAATGAGTTTTCATTAACCGCAAAACTTTAATCTTCATCGTTTGCAGTGACAGGGAACCGTCCACTCATTTCTTTAAATAATGCCTCGACGGAGTGAGCAGCGGCAGAAAATGAGGAGATGAACTTCAGGAAGCTCTTTGAAGAGGCCGAACAGGAGCCATATCCAAGAACAGCTCGAATCCGGCTTGAGGAACTAGCAATACTCAAATACATAGTAGTTTCTGGTTTTTCCATAGCCGTGGTATTGAGAGCTGCTGGCACGGATAAAATCGAAGGGAGGAAAAACTTTTCATTTTCTTTCTCCGTGTTCGATGAGGTTGATAAAATCTAAATATCGCCAAGCATTCAAAGGTGGTTTTCGAAAGTCCTGCGAATCAGAACTGGAAATTTCATTAAGTTCTCCTACTTCTAATTAGGTTGTTCCCCCAATCTGATTACTTTTTTCCCTGGTCTTTCATCGGAGTTTTTACTTTAGTTCAGTGTTTTTTTTTGTGCAATATCGATGTAATCGATTTAAGTCGTCCCAGCCGGAATTTTCCTGCTGGTCCAACTAAAACTGTGGATTTCCTAGGGGTTCAACGTATGCTCCAGTGAAACTATCGGGTATAAAATCTGTGCAAGTGGCGCCAATACTCATTTGGAGGAGGGTGAAAGGTGGAAAAATTCAGAATTCGGTGAGGTGGAAATGAAAGTTTTCATACATCTCTAAAATTTTGATTAGTTTCCTGGCAACACTTTTGTTCGCCTTGGGTGATGGCCATTGGGTAAATAATTGAACGCGTTGAATTGGTTGTTGGGGAAGATCGCGGTTGGCGTTGCTGTACGCTGAAAAGTTACACGACTAAAGTGGATTGCTTTTTTGGGCCGTTAAAGATCGAAAAAAGCAGCACTTGTAACTCTTATCTACAACTTACAAGTATTTATAGAACAACAGAATCTTCCTATATAGTAAAAGCTTGCCACGTCAAATTTTATTTATAAAGTACTTTAAAATGTAAAAAACGAAACGCACTCGTTTAAAATATAAATATGATATACAATATGTTTGAAAAAGATGGATTATCATTATGATTTTAATAGGCACTGTAAAATTACAAATTTTTGTACATATGACATTATATTGTGAAACTACAAATTAATTCGACTATGGCAGTCAATCAGCCATAGACAGTCTAAATATGATATTTCTGTCTATAAGCTATATAAGCTTTCTTCACCACTGAGCTTCTGGTTCTTGATTAATATAATTAATAAATGATAATTTTAATAGATCATTTTAAAGCACGAATTATGCAAAATATTGTGCTAAATTTTGTCCAATTACTTATACCCTGGACAGTGGACAGGCAAGAACACTTAATCGAGTTAATGACATCACGTAATTTAGTCGGGTGTGTCGTATGCCAGCGAACAGAATTAGTTGTTGACATATCTGTCGACATTTGGCGTAAAGTAAACTTAAAATTGATTCGCGACGCAGCGGTCAGTTTATTTTCTTGCAAGCAAGCAAGGAAAAAGAGAATATGTCTACAATTACGTCATTTAGCATTAAATTTGCTGTAAAGAAGTATTTCGTCCAAAAACACAAAAACAATAAAATGACAATTCACAGCTGATTACTTTTTAGTACAACTATTCACTACAATGCGGCACCGTCAACCTTGACACGTATGGCGCTGGCAGCAGTATATCGAATCTAATCGAGTTATAGCAGATAGATTTGTAAGTCGAGTAGGATATTTACATGGACTACGACACTACGTCATTGAGTCGATTATGTTCTCTTGTCTATCCGGGGTATTAGATTAGATTTTTGTAAATCAGCAGTCTGCAATAAATTGTACATTTAAGGAACGTATTGGTCTTTGCATGAATAAATATTAAAATTTCCGTTTTTTATGCACTTTTTAAAATTAACCACATTTCGGTCTACACCTGTGAATCTGTGCTTGAGTTTTGCTGTGGTGGTACCGTTTTGGCGTTGCGATCGCCTTGAACTACCGAATCCTTCTAGCTCCAATACAGTCAGGGAATTGCGGGAGCCTGTGGCGATCGCACGCCTAGAAACTGCCCATCATAATTGTATAAGTGGCAAAAGGTGACATCCCAAATCGTTTTCCTACAGAACTCTTTTGAAATTTCCTATGCAAATTGGGGCGGATTCCCGCAGTCTTAAGGCATGATTGAATGTGGAACTTACATTTTCTGGGTCCAGGCCACCCGGGATGCCGGTGCCGTCCTTCGAACAGAAGCAGTATGGAAGTTCACATTCGGCTGGATTACATTTGGTTGCCAAATCAAGGGGGGCATCTGTCACAGGTGCGGGAGCTGTGAATAGATGATACAAAAAGGAGCCATAAATAAGTGAAACAAAAAAAGTTTTGGAAAACTGAATTCAAAAAGAATAGAAAAATTGCGGGAGTTTTTTTTTCGATATTCAGTGCCTTGCAATGGATTTATGACAATTTCTGAGTAAAAGTATTGATATGGGATTTTGAATTATGGCGGCCGTCGGCCTTCCGTTCGCCACACTTACTTGTTGCGATAGGTCCACAGCGCGCTTCATTCTTGAAGGTGCAGAATTTGTTGATGTCGTCGAAATAAAGGCCCGAAGGGCATCTGTTCATGTATGGGTAGCCGTCCACACACTGCAACAAGTAAACGGTTGATTATGTTTTGATGTTTGTAATTAATTCCTCCAGGAAAATTAGTTAAGTGTGCTTAATTGATTCATAACAAGGATTGCTGTCAGGAGGGATTTTGCAATGCTGACAGGAGCGACCTGACAGGCAAATCCAGGAGCAGTTACAATTTGTCCTAATTAATATGGGTGTTGGAATACTTACTTGATAAAATCGCCTACAAGTTGTGGGATCTGCGTAATTTCCATTTCCCACTGTTGTTGGGCAGGAGAATTCCTTCTCATCCTTCTGGCCTGCAAGATGAATTAAAGTGTCATTATTAAAGTCAACTGACCAAGAGGTTGAATACCCCCCCATTCTCTGCACGAATAGGTAATTTTGTATAGGAATGCATCGGTTAAAACATAATGCACTCAGCATGAGCAAATGTTTTGCCAAAGTTGAATTTATGTGCGTGATTTTGCTGTTTTGGGAACGAACGCCAACTGTCTTCTGAATGTGTCACCACTTCAGATCCTGGCACTTCCAGGAGGAGTGGATAAGTTAATTTTGAAGTACTCCTACAGTAGCTGGCTGACATCTGTACGCTATTTCAGGGCGGAGTGCCGTTGGAATTGTTTTCAATCGCTACTATTTAACAAGGACCGAGCCACAAGTGCTTTTTCGGTCAAGTGTTTCATGTGGAGCACACCATCGAAATGAACAACGAATTTTCTCTTCAAATGGCAAACTTTTGCCAACACTCAAGAACACTACAGAGCACGTCTGAGGACATACAAGAGAAAGTCCTTCGATTCCGTAATGAATATTTCGGGGGAGTTGGCAGAATGCGCACCGGAATCCAAATAATTCCACTATGTGTCGACATTTCGCCGTACCTAGCAATCTTAAGTATTTAGGTATGGCCGAGGATAAACCGAAAGCATTTGAGTACGAAATTTTGTTTGCAGGAAATCTCCCTCAGCATTTGTTTACAATGTTGGCCGATGTAAGGATATTTTTCTTACATCGCACTCTTGGTTTTTTGGTTTATTAGTGTTTGGAATGATTCACAATGTCAACTAATTTGTCAATCAATTAAATGTCTGGATTTGGAATTGCGTCTACATGCTGACAATTTTTGTCAACGCACTGTGAACGTTATAAACAATAATGAATTAAAGTAAAGGAACAGATTTCATGATCTCTTTGAATTATTTCATGTATTGTGACATTGTTTCTCTAATAACAGGATTGTAAGGATTGTATTGCATTCTTTGAAACATATCAAATCGAAATTTCGTTTGTTCATTTCGATTTTTCTTTCATTTTTTGGTTAACCTAACATATAGGCATATAATATATGGTTTCAAAATTGCGGATGAAAGATGGCGACCAGCAAATGAAAACTTCAACGGATTGCCATGAAAATTTGTATCTCAGATTGATTCTAAAATTTCTTGATTGGTTTTAAAATTCAAAATGGCAGATTCAATATGGCGACTGCAATTTTTTAAAATTTTTCACAATTTAAGTAGATTTTAGTACTAAAGCTATTTTAAGGCCATTGATTTCAAATTTATAACCCTAAATCCATTCAAAATTGGAAATTAAAAATATACGGACCCAACATGGCAAACCATTTCAAGTTAAATTAGTATAAAATTATTTGGTTATTTAGTTATTTGTTATCATCAATGTTTGTAAATTCAAGAAGGCGTATTCAATATGGTGGAAATTTTACTGATTCGACTAATGTAAGTGAAATTTAGTATTCATGATATTTTAAGGCCACTGATTTCAAATCTGCTATTAAAGTTTGGAAATTCAAAATTGCATATAGAATATGGTATCTGAGTTTTCCTTAAGTACAAGATATTTTACTGAACTTAGTGACTGACTAATTTCAAATCTAATATCACAATTATTAAAGTCAAGCTGGGATTTATTATCGGGTCACAAATTTATTATTTAAGAAATATTTGTGAAAATACATACGCATATTAATGGTCACAATTTGTAACAAACAATAGTGACAGAATTTCCACAATCTGTTCACTGGCTAACGAAAAAAAATTCAGTGTTTGTAATATAACGATGTTTTGTTAATCAATACGTCGATCCTAATATGATAGAAATCGATCTACAGAAGAAGCTCCAATACTGCTCAGCAAAAGTAGAGAATCATTCTTGTCTGCGGCTTTACCTATAGATGTAAAATGTGTCATGGTCAGACATAGTACGGAAAACATGCTTAAGGAGTTGCATAAGAATCTAAAATCCTTTTAAGAAGTTGCACTTTGTGATACACATCTGTGATCCTACTTTCAATTGACCGATTTTCTTTCAAATCATTGTTTTTTCTTTTTAATATTTTTAACTTTGAACGTCAGACATACCACAAAATATTGAAATTGTTCGTTTCTAAATGATCCCTGGGACACCACCAATGTGGGCTTTACTGTTTTTCAAAGTTTTTCATACTTAAAGTTTTAGCTTTTTATTGTATTTTTTTTTACAAAGCCAGCGTCAGAGACAAAGGAGGCGGACTCGTCCTAATAATCGTGGATATTCGCTGCTCTACATAAAGTCTTCTACTGCCACAGAAAAAAGGCAAAATTATGTCTAGGACGTGACATTTCGCTGTGTGTCCTTTGATCATTTTAGTGAGAATATTTTCGAGGTTTTTAGCTTTTCAGAAACTTTTAAAATCCTCCTTATCGAAAAATGCGACCGAGCACGTACTGGACAGCAATTTACAGTGAGCGTGGCCATATTTTTTTCTTCTGGAGAAAAGAGCTCCCAACAAGGCTATTGTTTGGGGCTAAATAAATTCCTGGCGTTAAGTTCAACTTGGAAGATTATCCTGGTGGATATCTAGTGGATTCTTAACGGAAATAGAAATGTGTAGAGGCAACGTGTACGTTCTAGGGAGCAGCAAATCTAAGAGAATTCAACCGACATTTAATAAACAGGAAAGAGTTAATGAATCTCGAGTACCATCAATATTTTTGGTAAGGGGAGCAGCGGTGAATAGGTTGGTAATCTAAAATGTTGAACTACAATAAAGTGACGAATCGGATCAAAATATAGTCTTGTTGTACAAATTGAAGGACAGTCGAGCTTTAAAATTAGGTATTAATTTTCGAACAAACAACCCTCTGCTCGGGCATAAATTACTTTGTGATATAACTTTCTTTAGATTACATCTAACCCTGAATACTTGAATTCGTTGCCAGAGGCTCGACCACCAACAATTGACGATGGCAGGAATTATTGCTCAACAACAGGAAACAAAGCCCGAACGCGCCAAAGCAACTGAAATCCAGAAAACTTTGTTAACCTCAAGATAATAATTTAGGAGTGCTCGCCGCTCGGGGACTGGATCCGAGATCCATTCAAGGAATGGCAGGGCCTTTTATGGCCGCTAAAACTGGAGCGGTGGCAAAACAAGACGTTTTTGTGGCTCAGGCAACACATAATTGTTGAATCAGACAATAAATTCTACAAGGAAGCCATAAAGCTTTGATAATGGATCCTTCTTCAAAAATTAAAATTTCAACTTGAATGGTGGGTTCGGAAACCTATTTTTAATTTTGTTTCGGGTTACGTTTTAGTTGGTCCCCAAACCCCGCCGTGTTAACTCTATTACTATATCCCACCGCTGACATCCGATTGGCGGTGAATTGGGTTTTGGGGTTGTTTCCATTGTCTCTGCCGAATGGAATGGGTTTGAGGTGGGGGCGGAGGTTTATTCATATTTAATTTGTTATTTTATTGCTTTTTGATTGGAACTGCTTTCGGGGGTGGAAATTTATTACAAACAGTGGTTCTGTGAAAATTTCACACACAACAAACCGGAATTGGTTTATTTGGTTTATTTTTTATCACCTCAGAAGGACGTGCTTCCATACACCCAACGGCCTTATTAATGTGAGCACGGTGTCATTTATATCTGTTAGCGACGGGCTTAATATTTTATTAATTTGGTTAAATTTACGGTTATGACCAGAGTGGAGTCGTTATGTTAATTTTATCATCTGGCGGACTGCCTGGATTCCCGTTAAGCTCTCGCGACTCTATTTGATGTGATATCCCCCGTGTTCGTTAGAGGGGGTTGAAAATTGAGCCTAAATTGGCTTATTGAACGCACATTGTCCCGCTGAAATCCCTCCAGGCTGTTTGTCAGAATTAGCATTGGCTGAAAGACACCTTTTTTTTTTGGTTTACAACAAAATTCAGTTGTTGCAATTAGCACAAAAAATCACAGTTCAAACATTGATTACCCTGCATGAGATCTATAGTCAGTAAAATTTTGTTTGGCTAAAATTACATTTTCATGAAATGAAGGATTCTATTTCTTGTCACCGCAAATATTTTCTAACATAATTCAAATTCATTCAAAAACATTGAAAATACGAAAAAATAAAAGAACACATGTAGCCAATAATTTTAAAACCAACAAAGTGTCAAAACATCAGCGACAGGCAATAAAACCATTGTAGTGAAAAAACAAAAGTGCGTTTAATTAAAACAACTTATCTTCAGGCATCCAGAAAGCAAAACTACGCTGTGGTCAGAGGAATACATGTTTAATAAATGAAAAATGTTTTTAGTATCTCATAATTGGTGTGCATGTGACCAATTAGTTCCTTACCAGTATGAAAAAATATTTACAACGAGGATAAGCGACTACACACGTAAGAACACTAAACCATTTTGAAAGACGTCACAAACCTTAAAGCTTCCCACATCCGCTTCTATAGTTCACTGGGACTACTCCACAAATCTTTACATTGAAATTGAAGTAACAAAAATACAAATCCATGTAAGCTCGCTTTGACTAAATCAATTATGGAATTTGTTATGTTCTATTATACAATATTGGAAGAAATGAGATATTGGGAAATTTTTCCTGTAAGTGAATTCCAGTGGACATGTCTGTTATGAGTTCAATGGGGCAAAGGATCCACATTCTCTACAAAAGAAATTCGTAAAATATGTAATGGCTTTGCCCTGTGCGATGGAGTCACTGAATTTATGGAATACTTCAGAGACTCATAAAGTACTCTCGGGAACATCTGTAAATCATTTTTCAAATCAGAAACGGTTCGAAAATCATTAAATACCAATTGCAAGATACTGAAATGATTCTGAGTCGTGGCACGTTTCGAACTTTATGGGTTGTTTACAACAGTCCTTAGCAAACGCAATGTAGAGAGAGTAATGCTTTCATGGAATCGTGGAACACAGTTGGCAATCATTTATGTGACAAGTGATAACAGAAAACTAAGGATATTTGTATTTATATGGTCTAATAAGTTTTAATATGAGGTATGTCCTAATGTGATTGACCATCTCATTTATCAATATTGCTATGGATCGTTTGTTTTGTTCAGTCAATGAGATTACATCCGATTTTTGTAGTTGTACATGGGCAAGCACAAGTACAAGTTGTATTATTTAAGTTATACAAGAATTTTCGTATTGAGGAGTGTCCAAGAAACTTCATCAAATGGAGTAAAACAAAAGTTTCCCAGATATACTTATAAAATATAAGCGATACATTCTGTTTGAATAAGCTAAATTTAATGTAACTATAAGACGCCATCTATGGGAAATGGCCGAAAGCGTAAGTCAAGTTGAGACGGAATTGAAAAAAAACATAATGTGCAGTAGAGTTTAAGAGTTATCAGAAGATTGAACAAGTCTGTGCAATACATACTAGGATGGAATAGGAAATGTGAATTTGCCTACAAATAAACTACATTCGTGAACTTTTATTTAAAATAAAAAAAAGTATAGCAGCTAAATCAATAAATAAAAGTTAACACATTCGAAATTACATTTCAGACACTGAGTGAGCATCCCTTAGAGCTGGTTGCTGGTATGGAAAATAATGTTAAAGTAAAGATCTTCCAGATAAAGGCAAACGCATATGCATGAACGATCGATAAAAATCAGTATTCGATACCAATTGAAGGAAATCGAGAGTGCTAAGATGCAGTTCTATTCCTACCGGAACAGGCGTAACGAAATGAGAACCGTTATCCACTTGTGGATATCAGAAACGATTCATTTTTAACCGATTTTCGAATAGGGACGTGAAATCGATATATTTGACAATAGACATTGTTCTGGCCAGCAGTTGAATGCAACAGAATCGATGAAACATTTTCCGAAAGCAAGAAAAGTGTTGGTGACAGTTTTGTGGGCTACTTCAGCAGTCACCCGCTGCCAAGCCGTGAATGCAGGTGAACCAGCGACAATAGAAAGTTTGTGTTTTTAGATCAGTGAAATGCTGGTTGGGGATCAATCAAAAAAGTTCCAATTCCGTGAACAATGTTCCTTCGAGGATTACAAAAATAACAGCTTTGCGGGGGTTTTTGTTTAGATAAATTTTATTTCTTTACTGTTCGCTCTATAATAATTCTCAGCAGTTCCACAATTCTATGTAGTACTGTGATAAATTCTTTCATAACAGAAGCTTTAATTGCTAAGCACTTTTATCGGTGATTCAAAAAAATATCATAGAATTGAGAATTTTATGAAGCAGGTTGAGAGGAAATAAATGATAATAACTACCACATATTGTCACTTCATGATTTTTCAATTGACTCAGTCAGGTGTTGTTGTGGTCAGACGGATGTCAAAATCTCAATTTGACTCAAGAACTTTTCTATATAATCGTATTATGAAATTGCGAATATTTCGTGAGAGATTTTCTTCAAGTTAAGTATTTTTTTTAGCAATATTTTTTAAGCCAGACCTTCTTTAACTCTTTTACATGGCAAAATCTTTGAGCCGAGAAAATTCTTTCGCTATCCTGTACAGTGTACAACGCGGAGAATATCCTCCGCGTAACAGAAAATTCGTAGAACGTGAACATGCATTATTCCACGAATTTGTGAACGTTAAAATTTCAAGGTTTCAAAATAATTGGAACCGGACACTTTTGTCATTGTTCTTGAGGGTTGTTTTAGAATTTTTGTAGGTACAAAAAACGGCAGAACTACTATATTGTTATTTCTAACTTCGTGCTTGTATTAAATTTAAATGAATTAGCAAGACGAACTCGGATACATAAAACAATAACTGATGAATCAAAAGAGTCACATTGTGCTTAATCTCTAATATGATATTTGTATAATAATTAGTAATTGCTCTTGGTTTGGGATTTGCAATTTTGCATTTCCAAACTGTTTTAGAAAATTAAAATACACAAGAATCAATAAATTTAATTCTATCCTCAAATTCACAATATTTTGTGTAAAAGGGTTTCAAAAGCAAACTGCAAGATTTATTTATAAATCCTTACTTTAATTATGAATTTTCCAAGAGGATTACGATGAATTAGAAGAATTTAAAATTGTTCATGTTTCTGAGTACAACAGTTTGGAAGGCTATAGAAAACTTTGGCTCTGTTCAGGAGTTCCGTGAGGAGTTTTACCAGTCAATGAAATACTTACAATGTACATGTTAACACAAAATGAATAATTGCATCCCAATTGCAATGTACTGTACATTGTTATTTTGTTTTTATTTCTGCCACTACACCAAACATGTATAGAACGTGTTGGGAAAGCGCCATTCAAATCATTACTTGAATCTTTTCACTTTTAAAAAAGCATGTGTTCTCCTAATAGTGCAGATTTAAAGCCAGGTCATTACCGCTTTTAATGGTTTTGTTTTGATACTAGTTGGGAGTAGTACGGGTTTTGCTTTATTATTTATAATAATAAACTTTTTTTGGGGATGGTCTGGAAAAACGCGAGTAGGGAGCGTGGGGCAATGAGAGTCACTGCGAATTACGATTTCTCGTAAAGTTGGTAACGCATGTTGCAAATGACTGATGCTAACACTGCGCGCCTCTCTCTGGAACTAGTGAGCTTGCCTTTTTATATCATAGATGTAGGGTATGGTATATTAGTTAGAAAATTTTAATTTCATACGCTCCAGGTTCGAGCAATCTTGATCACCGCGGAGCACTTTGAGAATAAAGGATCGCGAAGGAACGAGCGTAACGACGTCATTTCTTTCCAAGTTTTCGGAATTTTTACAAGACACTGTGTTTTATTACGTAAAACCCAAACCCGGTTAATGGAATGCATAGTCTCTCTGAAAAAAATCCTTAAAAAAATTTTTTTTCGCCTCCATGACTAAGTATATGCCCTTAAAAGGATAACAATTGTTTCAAATTGTACCAAACGAAATATTTGCACATTATTTCCATCAATTGTTTTTGAGTTCATTTGGCTTGACTTTGCCTGGATAAAGTAATGCAAAGAGAAACGTTGAATTTTGGACGAGTTAACTGTTAACGGTGTTTTGACATTTGCGTATGTGTGAAAGTCTAAAAGTCGAATTCAATTTGTGAATTTAATAATATGAAACCGTTTTGATTAGGGGATTAAGCATAAGCAATTTTTATTAACGAATTGTTATACTTCAACTGTTCCCAATCGATTAATGGCACTTGTGAGCTCTGGGAAACTAATACTAGTTGTGTGAGTGAAGTTGCAACTGTATTGTGACATACATTACCACTCCACCCAGTTGGAAAATCAATCATGAAGAGTAATTCATTTAAGATTAATTAATTAAATGAACATTTTTCCCCTACAATACAACATCAACGAAAAAATAGAAACATTAAAAGTAACAAGAACGTTTCAGCTCTCCAAACACGAAAGGATAACGAGTACTAAACCCGCTTCCCATGCGAGGAAAGGATGCTAAAGGCTGGATTGTTTGCCTCTAAAGTGTGTGCATTTTTAATGAGGTTCTGAAGTTTTCGGAACGGTAATCGTAGCTTGTAAGCGTTTTTCTCGAATTTAGTCGGAAATGGGAAATTTAAGTGGCATCTCTCCAAATGTGGCTGAAACTGTTTAACGTGTGCCCAAAGTCCCCTATTGAACTTTTTTATTGTTATCCGGAAATTCATTTGGTAATTCTTGTGGGGAAAGTGAACATTGTGGAAAAAGTTACTTGATTCTTTTTACATACATTCCTAATGGTGGTAATAGCGAAATTGTTTTGCAAAGAAGGAAAGCAACGCTCAGCATTCAGCACTCAGTTAGTTTTTGAATCCTCACAATCACCGCCTGCAGATAAATAAGGAACAAATATGTCAATGTGGGTCTTCATAAATACATAAATACACTCGACATGAAAAGAAATGGAATTGGATTTCTTTACAAAACTCGTGCAGGGTTGGGCCGCTGATATACCGTTTGCTGGGATAAACCACATATCCCACTTTTTAAGGATATTTTTCCACATTTTCCTTATTTTTTGTGCAAAAGAAAAAAAAAACGGGGGAAAAAATAAAGAATTCGAGAAAGTGTAGTCAGGTTCGGGGAGTTTCTCCCTCCAAATGGATGTCGAGATCGAGTTTGCTTCACCTTGCAATTTCTTGCCGGCGAGAAAAGGAGTTGTTTCCAAAGGATGTGATTCCATGGAAGTAGCCTTGTGGTATGTACGTTTTCTTGTTATCCAGGCAAATTTTTCATTGATTCGGTGTAAGATTTGAGTTTTGTAGAAGACGGTGGTACTCATGTGTATTTCACAATGGACCAAAGATAGTCAGCGCAAACAAACCGAAATATCAAAGTAATTTCTGCAGTAATTTACAGAGATGGTGAGATACTGAAAATCGAGAACAAAATTTGATGGTTTTTTGTTAAGTTAGCTCAAGAGATTTTGTCTGTGAGAAACATACAAAATCTAGAATCAAATGTGCTACTTGTTATTGGAGAGTGGAGCACAACAACGGAATATTTATTCAACTAAATCGCAAAGGATTCCAATGGCGATGCTTCACAAACATTTTGATTTGTTATTTCTCTGAAAAAACGTAGCTTAGCACTCACATTTATTTAATAAATCCCTGTTTTTCAAGGATACTAATGAGTTGGATAATTATTTGCATTGGAAATTATATTTGTTAATCGGTAATGATCGAAGGACACTATAACGTGTCAAAAATTTTAACTTCTGAACAAATGAGTTCAACCACAAAACACTTCCAAAGCAGCCAAAAACAACTCAGGTTAAAAAGGAAAAAAATTAAAAAAACATTAATAAAGTCGTAATGTGATGGATTTGAAAACTGAAAGCAGTTTAAAAAAAGCTTTCTTTCCAAATATGTTCGACTCCGAACTCTTATAGATCTCTTCATTGATACGTGAACGTCACTATTGAATGCATCAAGACTCCGAGGTTTCTCAAAGTGAGTTAATTGAAAAACTATCAGTTTGTACACCAAGTAAAGCACTTTCATTTGCTGGTGATTCTTGCTCGATTCTACATTCAGCAGATCACTTTGCTTTTAACCATTTTCAGAATCCTCGCAGGTCCGGAAGGAGTGGGCGCGAGCAAAACGAAGAGTCTCAAGGTGTCGGTGGTGATCGAGAAACTTTCATCGGCAACACTACGTAACAAACAAAAACCGATCAACAGATTTCGAATGCGACAGCAAAGCGCCAACCTCCTCCATTGGTAACAATTACTTGCGCATGTGTGCACTTGCGAATTTCTCACATTTTACCAATGCTGATTACCGCGGATTTATATGCGGGGAAACTGCGACGTGAGCCACACTTTCTGGTTGTTAGATTTAGCAAAAATCGTTTCACATTGGTCATCTTTCACTCTCGTGTTAAAAAATGAAAGTCCAAAAATTACCATAAACGACAGCGGCGATCAGGTTAATTGCCACAAGGAGCGATCCAGCGCAGCGCGGATGCGCGAGTTTGGCGTGACGCATTACCACTGGTTAGAAGGACACGGTTTCACCGAACTAGTTTAACTTGCTGCAGGACGGTCGTACTACGATTTGTGGTCGCAATGGTTGCTTGCTAGCAATCCATAAACGCGTTGGCAACTGCGGGTGTGAAACTAGCGACCGATCAGAGTGACACGAAGCTGCTTACTGAGGTGATCACTTTCCGAGAGAAATTTTCGTTCATGACAAAGACGAAAGCAGAAACCGCGGCTCCACCGCCATCGTCTGGAGGAGTTCTTTTGCAGCCGAAGAAAAGTTAACTCGTGGAACGAGCACGGGGCTACCACTACCTAACTAGGTAAACCAATTCGACTACCTGGGGCGATATGCTAGCGCAAATCGGTTCGAGTCGTGCGCCGCATTAGCGATTTTGCTCCTGGTGGAAGCCAGCCAGCAGCGGCAACCGCGACTGTTGCGCTGCGCTTCGGCCGTTGTGCCGGCGCGGCGGTGGATCCTGCAGTGGGTTCCGCGGCGTCTATTGAAATGAATTCCAATTCATTGGGAAACAAATGTGCCCGCTCCACCGGACCAAGGCAAAGCGGCTTGCAGTCCATTTCGTCATTGCGATTGTTCTGAATGCACCTCGACGATCGAAGGCGCCTGTTGCTCGAGCGAAATGGTCACATGGCGACTTTCATTTCTTGATATTCTCGTTTCTCAGCCAAGGTCGTGGGGCTCTGGGCAAACCGTTGCTGGGAGTCACGAAATCGTTACGAAGGTCAGAGGAGTTCCGGTCTGGGTCTGTGTTGCTTGCTGCGAACGACGATCGCATTTGGCTTCGACCCCAACAGCGATTGCAAAGAATCACATTTCGATTGACCAACCAGGTAAGTACAGTGATTGTCTCTTCTGCGGTGCACACAGAAAATAAAGATGTCTTATTTTGCTTTGTTTGCAGCAATAAACGAAGGTTAGAGGTGTCAAGTTGACTGCTCTGCCCGAAATCAGGCAACAGGCAACTTTAAGATCTAAAAATAAAACAATCTGTAATTGGTCAATAACAATCTCTAGGTTTTTAACTTGCAATACTATACTACCAAGTATTTGCTTAACTTTCCGCATTGTGAATTACAAATTATCGTAAAATTTTTGTTTGTGTAAAAACGTTTGTCTACCTTCTTACCCGGCGGGCCCTATTACCTGATGAAAGGAAAAAATCCCTTTCGGCAGGCCTACAGGCTGAGGTAGATTTCGAAGTATTTTGATTGCGTTTATTGGGATAATTTATTTCAAAATCGAAAAACTAGTTATGGATTTATAAACTACTCATCGAGAGCTTTTCAACGATAACCAACAAGATGTGGTTTAGAAAAATTCGAATTTCGATTTTTCTGCGAAATCTACCCAAAAGATTAAATTTACCAATTGTTTATTTAAATTTATATATGTTTATTTCGCTACTATTTATAGTTATTTTTTTATATCCGCTCATCTTAATGGCCCAGTACATTACTGCTAGTTTTCCGAATACAGAATTGTACAAAGCTAAGCATCTTAAAAAACAGTAGGTACATGAATATCAAAGGATATGAATGATTTTTTGATTGTTTCAATTGTTTGCTGTGCTTTTAATTAACTGATAGAAATTTAGCAATTTTCATTAATGCACTTGCGAAATTGCAGTGCAAAATTTTCTCAGTATATAAAAATATGTATTTCAGTTTAACTGGAACTTTGATTTTTGTAATTGAATGATGCTCCTAGTTGATCCCAATTTAATTATTTTCCAATACAAGAAATATAATATTATTGCAACTTGAACATATTATTTAACCCGAAAATAAATTGTAGATTGTTTCAATTTGCTTGTGCATTGCAGATAGGCACATTTAGTGGTGACTTTGATCCCATTGCATCTGCAGCAGCGCCAAATTTTAATTGATATTTCTGATGGAGAACGCTAATGTGTTTAACACAGTCGAAGCGTATCCAATAGAATCGATATCGTGCTCGGCCTTCCCTCCCGCCCCTGGTAGGCGAGTATATTTATTTTATTTTATCGTGCGCGGAGTCTTGTTACTGATTACATATGTAATTATTGCTTGATGTGGCTAATTTATTTGTTTATTAGATTCTGCCGTATAGCAGCGACCAGGACATTTTGTACTATTTATCAAATTTAACAAATCGAACAAATTTACGTCCGCTGCAACGCGCCCGTGGCTGGGATGGGGATGGTGTTGGATGGGAGCGCCCGCCCCCTGGAACTGGGAATAGTTCAAAATTCCTCAAACGGTGTACAGGGCTTGATTGCTTTTTCCTAATTTAGAGCGTACCACTTGGAGCGTGGTTCCCCTTAGCGGCTTAACTATTTCGTTGTAATGCTCCTACTGAAATGGGATCCACTAAATAAATAGAAACTTCATCCTATGGAGCTTTTAAATATCCTCCTTCCAGGTAGCGTCTTATAATTTAAAAGCCTCCACCCCGAGCACTCCCAGTTCCATTAACTAGTGGATTTGAGTTATTCTACAATTTCAGTCCTTAAGCTTTCTACGTCCATCCGTTGTTTCTTCATAGTTTCATTGCGTATACTGGTTCCATCGCCCCATCCGGATTAACCGAGATAGGTTCAAGTTTGCGAAATAAAATACAAAGGAAAGGTGTTGCTGGATGGCTGTGGGTAAATGCTGGATTTTCGACAATTCTGCAGAGCATTTGGACACAGAGTGCTTGTTAGAGGAGACCGGGTGGGGTGCCCTTAGCTTATATGTAATTGTTTTATGGATGAGAATTAATTGAAAGCTTGGGGTTTTAGCTGGGCTCTTGAACCCGACAACGTCATAGAGTTTTGTTCGGTGCCATTGTTTCAAGTTTAGTTTTTATATTTTGAATTTATGACGTGCACGAACCGAGAGTCGGATAAGGACTTCAACCAAAGGACAATTCGTTAACTTTTCCTGCAAATTGAATCTCATGGATATACATTGTATTTTGAAACTAGATTGAAAATAGACCACCGACACTTTTACACAAAGTAACGACTTTAATCGTCTTCAGATGTACGCATAAAGGAAACTTTCTCATTTATTGCAGATTGAAAAATATTTGTTAGGAATATGTCCTGTATACAAAAGAATATATTCCTTGCTATATAAAATTTGTGCAAAAACTTTCATATGACCCTGTCACAGTTCAAATTCATACAAGATATAGTCTTATTTACCAAGAAAATCAGAGTCATTTGAAATCCCTCGGCATTGTAAAAAATTTCAAAGAATTTATTTTTAGAAGAAACCATTTTCGTAATGCCTCAAAAAAAAAAAAATAGTGGCTTCCTGTAACGAGCGATTTTCGTACGCCCGGATTTTGAGTAAAGTTACAGCATTTCGTGGATGTTATGAATTCCCTTGCTTACGTCCCAAACTTGGGCAGAAGTTCGCTGCGGAACGTGAACATCTTCAGAAATCTCATCTGAATTCACTCGAACTTTGAGAGTGTCTTTCGTACTACGAAAGTATTTCTCATCAACGCAGGAGATTTACAACACATGATAGACAAAATACATTTCCGCAGATGGATCTATATTTTCAAATAGTCGCTGACAACTTTAAATCATAACACAATAGCGTGTGTAAAAGATTCAAGTTTTTTTTTAAAATCACAATTATAATAATTATTTTAAAACTAAATAAAAGCATATTCGAATGTTCTGGCTGTATTCTACATTTAAGAAATTAACGAATCATTAAATTTTCAATAATTTCACCATAATGTTGTTGACGAAAATCGATTTCAATTTGTACTTGTCTGGGACAATTTAATCACGTTGCAGTCAATTCGCGTTTTATTTTAATAAGCCCCATAAAGCTGACACCGCCATCCAGCTCAGACGTACTACAGTTGTCTGTGCCATTTAATAAAATAATATCCTTAGCAACAAATAAATATGTATTTAAAGTCCCTTTCAATAAAATATAAAAAAATGAATGTAAAAAAAAACATGATGCAAAAAGTGCACGAAAAAAGAATTCTGCTAAAAGGGATTTCCCAGGTATAAAAGAACCTATTTTAATGAGTCGTTTTGCTTGAGCTCTTCGTTATTTGGTTGGAGTGGAATTTTCAGAAGAAGGGACTTTACATTTTTCTATATAATAAAATTCGTCTACCCGGGGGTCAGCAAACAAATAAAATAAAGCGACCTCCACGACATGCAAATGCTATAGTACGCTTGTTAATGTGTCCTTTTTAGGATTTTTAAATGGAATGCATATCCAAATATTTGCACGGCCGCTGTCCTACAAATAGCCTACCCTAAATATTATACATTTATGAAAATTTTACAAGCAAAAGGAGCAGGACACCGGAGGTCACCGAGTTCTTAATAATTAACTTGATTAAATATTTATACGAAACTGTTCAGGATTAAACCATAATGAAATGGCACATTTCGGTCATATGACAGTGCTTACTCGCAAATGTTTGCTCCGTCGAATATGTTTTCTGCTCTACAAGTGAACTTTATTGTGAAATGCATAAGAGAAATTCGAACTTCCTTTGAACAAAAACTGTATTCTGGAAGACACCCCTTTTACACGTGGTAAAACCGTTACAGACGGCACGAATGTTGTTCGGAGTTTATCGAAGAAAAGGTGAATTTAGAAATATACAATAGTTCGTTTGCTCTATCGAGAATAACTGGACTAAAAATGTCTTCTTTTACATTTGAAAAAGAAAAAAAGTACACTTTTAAAGCGGATGTTTTTGCTCATATGATTAGATAGAAAAGATATTTTTCCTGATTCTTGAAGGTGCTCGCAAGTACAATTTTAAAGTAATTTCTTTAACAGCAGCCCAAGCGAATATGAATATGTTTTAGTTGTTGTCGTAATTCGATGTCTTTGTCGGTAGGTGTAAGGTGGCAGCACTTTTAGATTGATAGACAATGGCAGTCCAAATCAGACGCCGACAACTTTGATGTCTGCCCATGGAAGTGTTCCGCCCTTTAACAAATGCCGAACTTCAGAAAACATACTAAAGCGACTAAATTAAAACTAAAGACAGACACAATGGCGGAGAATCCTGTATTCGGTTAAATTGCCATTGTTGCCAGCAGTCACCTAAATTTGCCTTTTCGCTTTGGGAACTCATCTAGGCCCATTGTTTCCGCTTGGGCATTTTGAACTCGCCTTGAGATAGACTAAGCATACTGTTGTTGTTGTTTCTCGTATTAAGGGGCGCACCCGCATGACCGCCCGGGGGTGTGTGAACTGAAATTATCAGGAAATATGCAAGTGATCCGGCGCCTACCCGCTCCCCCCCGCTTCGCTCGGATCAGGCCTATGTTCCTGCTCATGCGAATCCTTAATTGTTATATTTACTCCAGCAGATAGCTGCGTTGAAGTCTATGATCAAGGGCTGGGTGGGGAAGTGGACGGGTGGAGTAAGAGGGCTGCGCTTATTCACACAGAAAGGACACGTTCCCCCCGGCTACGTAGCCACCCCCGCCTGACGTGCTTTATTTCTTACTTAAATGTTGTTCAGAAAATGTAAGAGTGGCATTCAGGGTGGAATTATTAGATTCATACAAGGGTAATTTGAATTGCGTTGGGGATGAAATGCGATTGCCGTTTCGACATAAACTCTTTGAATATAATTCTTGTATCTTGCCGTAGATTAAATCCTCAATGGCGGTGGTGGTTGGACCGTGCAGATTTCAAAATCCAAGAAGACAGACTTTTCAAGGCGGGTTGTGTATATTTTTAAGCTTCTCTCACGTTAGTCATGGAAGAGTATTAAGGGTGCAATGCGTCCAGTTATGGTGGCTGGAGAGGGGGTTACCCCCTTAAATCCTATGATGAAGAGTAAAAGGAACACGAGGACGACTTTGCGCATCGAACTGAGCCAAAGCAAAGACTAATTACAAAACAAGAATATCCTGTTTCTCTGGTAGGAGTTATTAAAAAAATTACCCAGAGGGAGCTTCACAGGACGCGGCTTACTTGAGATTACACGACCATAGAAATTCTCTTACATGACATGCTTTTGAAGCTCCGTAATTAGGATTTATTAGCACTTAGTTCGCCTCTAGCGTATCCTTTCCGTTTGATTTATTTAGTTTAATAAATTTTCGAATAGCACAAAAAAAAAACAACTCATCTAAGCAATTTTCAATTAAATTCATGTTGAGTGGGAATTATTATTAAATAATGCATGCAAAAACTAGTTAACTAATTTTTACGAGTAATTGCAAAAGCTATTAAAGTAATCATCTTTAGAAGTGTGTGAATTGAAATAAGTTAACCAATCGGACTAAAGAGGATAAGTTGCAAGCATTATAATTATACCGAATGTTTGAAAAGTCAAGTTGCACATTTAGGTTTTTCTCAAAAACTAAAAACAAAAAATTGCAATTACTCAAAGTTTCCGTGAGTTTCTGGCGTGTGTGAATTCCTCTGCCGGAATTATTTCAATTCACAATTTTCTTTTTTGCTTCACAGGTAATTTTCATTGAAAATTTATGTGAATGAAATTTCGGAAAAGTACTTTATTTAGGTATGCATGCCGTTATTGAATTTGTAAAAACTTTAAAACCCCAGAAAATGAATGGCAAAATAAACTCCCAAACAATTTGGAACAGTAGGTACTGTATTAGTAGTTTAAATAAGTTACATTTTTCTTACTACAAAAAACAGAAAAAAACAACAACAAGTGGAAAACTTCATCGAAATGTCTCTAAGGTAAAGTTGAAATTTTCTTTCAAACCTGGCTTTTGGAATTTTTCACAGACGACGATAAAAACTTTTATGCTACAAACAACGGCCGTTGTAGAGTAAAACGCTGTGCATAGTTAATTCCTTAGGGAACTCATTTTTGACCAAGAAATTATCCAGGATTTGAAAGATAGTTTCGAATACCAGTTTCCACATTGTTTGCATAATGCCTATAAATTCAGTATAAATGTGAATTGGTTGCTTTGACTTAATTCAATCCCCGCAGGGAGCCGGTGCACACAATAAGAAATTAACGATGGGATAAAGGGTGCATGCACTAATACTAAAGATGTCACCGATGAAATCGGACCCAGTTTCAGTGAAGGGGCGCCGCATTTTTGCATTCGCACTAAATAAGCCTTTAATTTCCGAAATTCATCTGCACAGTTTTTTTTCAACTTGCTGGCAACGAAATTGCACTTGGTTTATTAAAGTGGCCAATTAAACCAATTTGAATGTGGCCAGAGGTTGTAAATCTCGCATGCGGCAGGCGGCATGCGGTGCCATTATTGAGCACACGAGCCGCAACGGAATGGAACAGCGATGAGCTTGTAATGTTGTGCATGAACCAAACAAACTTCATCAGTTCGAAGATAAATCTCTAGATGCATCTGAATCTGATCGCCTTAATATTTCGACGATGCTACTTAAACTGACGAAAGATGTAAATTAGGAGTGCTCGCGAAGAACTTCCTCGGCGAACATCTGTCGACGGCGGCGGAGGCCAGCCCTGAAATTCGGTAACGACCCCATGAAATTAAGCTCCAAATAAAATCACGGCTACGCGGCCTCACGGCCTGACTCCCGCATAATTTTCCCATTTCATCTGCTTTTTATCTACTTTTCATCGGCGGGGAATGTCAAAGCAGAAAATCGATGTTAATTGTCGAAAGTTCAATTTTTTAGGGTGTGGAACAGATTTATTTTCGGAGCTCCCAAGGTGCTTCTTTGGATCCATTCCGCAAAATTTATGCCGAAGGAAAACAATGTACAACACCCGGAGACCATCAACCGATCAGTGGGACTGAAGCCGGAGAAAAATTAAAATAATTTCTGTGGCATCGAATTCGCATTGAATACTGGCAGCAGCAGCTAGAAAGCCGCTACTGTACCGTTGCCAGGATATACCCACCTTGCTCAAAGCGAGAAAAAGTGTTTGTAGACATTGTCGTAAATTTTGTTGCTTACGAAATCAAAAAATACGACCCCCTGCTGATGTTCTCGCCATTGGTTGGTGGGGTTCTGGGGGAAGCACACATTAAACTGAAATCAGAGGGAAATTTTAGGTAATGTAATCTTCGTGTGAACATACGCCCAGAAAAACATTTAAATAAATTTTTGGGTAAAGAAATTAAAAGAAATCTTTTGGGTGGCGAGAGGGATGTAAACACTTGGGTGGAATGTGATATCATAGCAATTTTTGGTGAACTTTTAAGATAATTCACATATTTATAATATGAATGTTCGAAACACCGCAGATGGATTGCTTCTGAAATTCAATATATGAAAGGATCTGGTTTTGATCACAGCAAAGAGCAAACATATATGTGTATTGAAGAATATAATATAATATTGATGTCATTTCCTTTGTTAATTTGCAAATAAACAAACTCTTGAACTTTGTGAAAACATGAGGCAATATGGAATTCGTTGATGAGCAATGAATGAAGCTGCGAACCACCATCGGTTGTCGCGCCCTGAACATGTTAATGTGTGTCAAAATTATGCTCTTTTAATGGGTCTTTGATGCTAAGCATTTGTGGCTCGAAATGAGTTCGTTTTAAATTAAAACTTCTTCACGATTTTTGTGTTTGTCTTCTTTTTTTTTTTTGCTTTATGAAGGCTAAGCTTTAAAAGATTACATCAAAACATGAAGTGAATTATCATATAAAATTATTCCAATTGACAGAAAACAGCGAAATGATCATGAAAAAACCCAAATGTTAAAGTTATGTAATTTATGTATATACAACAACAGAGATTCAAATGGATTGGAAGATTTATAAATGCAGCTTGGAAGTTTAATAACAACGAGATGATCAATTGATTGGCTTCCCTTCCGATTGGGAAGATGGCGCTGATTGTCAACTGTCGAATTTTCTTCGAGTTTACACAATTATCGTTTCTTAAATTTATTTTATTTATCCTGCCACCGGCCCTGCGTATATCTTTTTAGGTAGATTTCGAAGAAAAATCTACCTATTGAGTACGAAACCACCCCTTCGAAAGTTTATATATATATAAATTATATTATATTTATTATATTTATTTATATTATATATATATAATATATATGCGTTTCATTCTATGTTACAGAGATTGATTAGCATCCCATTATCGCAGCACGCATTTAATAATGAATTTAAAACGATTGTAACAATAACTTAAAATAACGGGTATCACAAAAAGCATATTTATAACTTATTGTCTAAAAAAATACAAAAAGAAGCAATAAAATTTTTATATTCTGGTCACACTGTTGAATCCCAAGTTAGAATATGGAAGAAAATCCCATTCATTAAATATGCGGAGAAGGAGATCAAAAATATTTTAACGTTTAATGATATTAATCCCGCTTTTTTCAGTAAAAAAAACTTTGAAATATTGTTTATTTAGCCATAAAATAAAACCAAAGATTAACGTACTGGAAAAAAGTGCGGTATACCAAATTAATTGTAGTGATTGTTCCGGAATATATGTGGGCAAGACAAAAAGAACCTGAAAAATTCGACTGACGGAACATATTGCTGGTGCGCGAAGTATGAGGCCACACTCTGCCACAGTCTTAGAGCAAAATAACCACAGTATAGGTCCTAATAATATTAAATTATTACAGAATATGGACAGAGGAGAAGTCTTGACAAAAGCTGAAATCTTTGAAATAAAAATAAGCAAAGTATATTGTACAAAATATTGTAAACGACCAATTCGATTTTCAGAATAATAGTCTGTTATTGAAACAAAAAAATCTGTTAACCGGTAGGAGTAGTTAGTCGATAGCCTGATGATGCGTCGATAGGGCGAAAGGCCGACACTCAATCAATGAGTGTTTGGTGAAAAAATAAAATTATTGTTAAAAGTTTACAGGTGTTTTTAATCCAAGACATGGTAAAATTTAAGCAAGTGCCATCTAAAGATTCGATATTTTAATTCACTTCAAATAGTTAATTGGTAAAAATAATGTCAATACAATCAGCTGAGTTTGATTTTGTTATAGAGAATTATGTTTTATCTGGAAACCTACGAAATTGGTATAACTTGTAAAACTAAGCTTTTTTCATCCTGATGGTCCTGGCCAGGACATTAGGTCAAAGTTATAAAATTATTGCATTGTCATCAAATTATTATTATTCAGAGGTCTGGAAGTGGGTGAAATTTAATTTGAAAGATTCCGTTACATACATAATTACATGCATACAGGTCAAGTTAACCCTTCTGTCTCCGGGTGCCCTTTCTGAACTTCTTTTCCAAAATTTTCCTATTTTCATTTATAAAAAACAATTCTGTTTGTATAAGATTGCCATTCTACGATGTAATCTAAAGTAGATTAATGCTTTTGAATATATTTTTTTTCAATTCATATAATATATTACATTATGCATCAAAGTCAACAACACGTTTCTTCTATAACCAAGCTACCCGGGTACCCACAATCCACATGCCTAAAAATATATTTATAAAAAATATATAATATAATATGGAAAGTAATAACTAAATGTAATGAGAACTGTTGTACAAATAAAAATAGATAGTTATTATTTAAAATAGAATTTATCAATTTTAAATATTGTTATAAATACGTGTTTCAATTACAATTACTAATGTGGCATGCAAAAAATAAAAAGCCTGTAAAAATAAAAAGGAATCTTATATCGTGATATTTCTGTACATCTTATGTAAATCTACAATTAATTATTATTGTTTTTTAAATTGTGTTAAATTTGTGTAAATAGAGAACTAAGTCTACCTTAAGTCTACGGAGTCTACCATATCTTGAAACAATGGATGGAATCACTTTGTAGATTCATGCTGATTGATGGACTTTTGAAAATATTCACGAAACAGTTTTTATTAAATAGAATAAATTTGAAAAAATCCAATTTGTACTGAAAACATTTCCAGTTTTTAATACTGTCAAACCGTTTTAAATCTTGGTTTTAAGTCTGATCCGATAACAAAAACATCATTTTGTATTTGGTTTTTGATTTTCTTATAGTAGAAGTGAGGCAATTTCTATTTGATTGCATTATAAATATAAAAAATAATTAATATAAATGAATTAATGCTCTGCGGGGTTTGCTATATTTTAATAAACAGTGTATAATTCTGTATAATTATCATTCCCAATAAATAATTATTTTTACTGATGGCATTTAATAATTGGTTTAATGAACATATCGAAACAGATTGAATGCTTAATTTGCTCCGAATTTTAACTCAATTGAATGGAAAAATCCTTTCGCAATAATTCCGCATGTTTCAGTTGAGATAGTCCAACTGGCTACACTGAATTGTGAGAGGTTTTTCGGTGAATTGTCTTTTGTGTAGTAAAACCGGAGGATGTACGCAAAATCACAATGAAAGGACACAAAGGACAGCAGAGATTTTCTTAGATTTTCTCAGAGAAAATTTCACTGTTGGGGAAGTACGTGAGTTCTCTACTGCATGCGTACAGGAGTCAGTAAAATTCACTACAGGATTATTAACGTATATTTGAAACGAGGAAAAATATGTTCAGACGGCCGCAACTACTCCTTGCTGCCGCACCGAAAGAGGTGTCCTTGCTGCGCCAATACGCAAGTCCTGAACGTAAATATTTGAAAAATTTTTCAAAGTTTCTAGGTCATGTACGCAAATGGTAACCAATTTTGCATGGTCGAACTGTCAGCTAAGAGGACGTGCTTATTTTGGAAAACTCCATCCTCGGGGAAGTAGGCCGGTAGGATTTTTTCGTGATAAGATAAGAGACTAAAGGTGAAGGGAGTCACTTTTTTTCCGATGGAACATGATTATAGTTTCCAGTTGTGGGAGGATGAGCCGATTATGGAGGTGTTTGAAATGGGACTAGTTTCATTTTTAACACGTTAACTACTTACGGCCGAGTAGATGATGCTAGGAAGTCAAGAAGATGGAAAAATTGCAGGTCTTTTTGTTCGGTAGCCGACCAGTTTCTAACTTTCCGCATCATCCAACGTAACTGACATCGCAAAGCTGCCTTCTGCCAAGTTGCACTGTTTCATGTAAACTCGTCCAAATCAAAATTACATTCCCATTGAACTGCGTTCGTGAATAGCTCATAATTTGTAGAAATTAACTTCTGGAAGTTATGTACTAATAATCTCTGCAATTTGAAATTATTTTAATGATTACACCACTAAACAAACAAACTTTGCATAAATCCATCATCGTGAAGATACTCTTCCGCAAGCAGGAAAGGATCCACGCGTGGAAATTAATTCAATTAAAAGTTTGATGTATTTTTGGTAAATATGTCATAACGACAAAGTACAAGTCCAGGTATGAGGGTATGAGGGCTGGTGGGGGGGGGGGGGGGCATACACCTGAGGAGCATATTCGCTACATGTTCCGTTCTGAGTCCCAATCAGGAAAAACATAAAAAGGACGACAGGCAAAAATTTAAGTTTATGACATCCGCAAAGTTCTGGAAAACTTTTTGATATTCTTTTCAGGATGTTTAGCAAACCGTTGACGAACACCGGCCGGATGGCTTGCATCGAAGCAATCTTTTTATACAGCAGAACACGCAGGGAGACAATAAAACCAATTTAAGAGTGTCAGGACTCAGGAGTTAGGAGTTATTCTGCGTCAGGTTCAATTAATGAGCGATCTTCGTTCCCATTGGAGCATCATTGGGGAATCAACGTCGGATATTTTCAAAAACTCAGTTGCAGCGTGATCTGCTGTGGAAAACGTAGTTACATCTGTAACTTGTGGACGGCATTGAGAAATGATGACAAATTCGAAAAGCAAATTAGTTGGATTGCATCGCTGCAAAAAATGAAAGACCTCATCTGCTAATTAGTAACTTTTGGGGGGCTCGAGGTGCTCATGGCAGACAGTAACAAGTTGCATTTAATCAAAAATTTTGTTTTAAACTTTCCTCGGTGAATTCTGGCTCCGCTTAGAAATTCCTCAATATTGTCCATATTTCTTTTTTGCGAGCGAAAGTTTAATGCATATTGAACTCAAAGTTGTTGTTTCGATCGCTGGCGGTTGTAGTGTGTTTCCAATTCAGGATAATTACTTTCCCCGAAAGTTGTTCAGGAGGAAAGGTAGAACTTCATTGTGAAATTCATTTGGTGATAAAAGTGGCCCTAATTAAAATTTTTCACAAGTTTATATTTTTCTGATTTGGTATGGAGTAAAAAATGGAAAAGGACTCGTATTAATTGATATCAGTTGTAAAAAACGTTTTGAACTAATTAATCCTTAAAAACATTTTCCAAATAACGTCTTTGTATAAATATCAGTTTAACATGGCAACGTTGTAAAGGCCTTGCCCGATATACAAATTTAATCTTTCATATTCAAAAACAGCATTCTTCTACCAAATTTGAGATTTGTAGCTCAAACAATACGGAAATTTCAGATACGCTGACATCACTTTTACTATTCCTAGTTCTAGATTTGGTTCCTTGCAACAGTGTGCACTGTGCAGTCAAAATATTCTGATTTTCTGATATTCATTTTTATAAAGTTTTCGGTGTTGATGATTCCCTTCCTAGTGTAAAATGTCGAAATGCAAAATGGTGGATCCAAACTGGCGGACGAAAAGCTAAAGATACTTCGATTGCGCTCGTTTTTTCGTATTACTAAGAAAAGTAGTAACTCTCTTACTAGCGATGCTATATTAACTATTAGAAGAAAGAAAGATTATGTCAGGAGAAAGAAATATTTTTGCATTCGTACTGTAATACTAATACGAAGTCCAACCTGCCATTTTTGCAAATTAAATTGTTAAAAGCCAATTTTGTTAAAAAAAATCTATTTTACAAGCAAATGTTACTCCCGAACACAATATTTACATGCTTTGTCAATATTTTGACGCTTTGACAAATACCTAAGAATCAGTGGTGCCACAAGAAGCATAAGTGAGAATTCTAGAAAATCAGCATGAAATACTGAAGCGACGTCTTATGTTGTTCCGAAAGAGCTACAAAAATTACCTTTCTTGTCTTATCGACTTTTGACATTTTGTCCCTTGTTTGTCTAAACTCTAAATCTGGCCCACTGTGGAATGTTTAAAACGACGTTTTAACAAAACGTTTCCCTTAAGTTTGTGTTGCTGAGTAACACTTTTATATCTTATACGCTAGATGTAAAGTATATTAAAATTTCATTATAACGCCTCCGGAAATATTGGTGAAAAAACAAACAAATGTAATAAGGTTGCAGAATAGCATCATACATTATAATAGAAACAAATGTGCATGTATATGTATTTATGTATTATGTATGTACGAAGGCTCTATACCTTTTAATTCCGTCGGGATTTCATTATAGAGTTTGAGGAGACGGAAGAACTGAAGAAGTGGATGAATAAAAGATAGAATTGAAGCAAGCGAAACATTCAAAATTTTGAAGTTTTCTGAAAAGTTATTTTCGACATTTTGCGCGTTCGACTTATCTGGCAACATGACGATGTGACAGGACACGTGAAGCAACATTAAGCGTGACATCAATTGAACAGTAAATTAAAGGGAAAAAAATTTGAAAAGTAAACTTTAAATTAAAAGCCGTGGGCATAGAGTGGTGTAGAGTTAGGGGCGAGTAAGGACGAAATAACTTATATGAGCTTCAGTTTCTTTAATTCCCTCGAGATACTTGGGAAGCACCTGCCCGCCCTCCGATATCCTCCTATCCAATTAGATTTATTTTACACACTCAGATTTCTAATTGAATTCGAAATTGCAATGGATACTTATTTCTGAAATGTGTAGTCATTTCAAAACCAACCTTTATCATGAACTCATTATACAACTCTCATCATTTGTAACACCCTTCCGATTGTAAATTTTCGTGTAAAATGCTAATATTGTTTAACCCTTTTGCATCCCTAGCTCTTGCAAAACTATGTGAAGCCTTTTTTTACTTCCACCGGAATGGATGTGTTCATTCGATATACCATATTGTATGTTTATGTATATGGATACGTTACGTATATGGAAAAAATGACTTTTATTGTACCTATTATATTAAAATTATATAAAAACAGTTTGTGATGAGGGTAGTTTTTTAATGTATTCACATCACACGATAAGACAAGACATTTTTTGTGGTCGTATGATCCAAATCCATTACAATGGTTTAAAATAAAGAAATGAACAATTTTATAAAAATGTATTATTATACGGGAACCAAATATTTGCTTTTATGAACCTATTATTAAAAATCGGAACATTGACGGAAGTGATAAGGGTTGCACTTCAATCATTTATTATTATTGCTAAAGCGGGCAACCCTTGTTCCATTATGCTTAGTAGCCACGGCCGTTGACAGGGGGACCACGGGAGCAAATGCCCAGGTGCCCGTAAGCTTAAAGGGTTTGGGAGTTAATTTTTTTTTTATTATAAACATTACTTGCGAAAGTTCTTAAATTGCTCGTTATGTGGTCAATGGGTTGCTAATATGGTCCTGATAATATTAGCATTAAGTTCAAATAATAATTCTAGCTTGTTATAGAGTCATTTAACCAGTTTGCCCTACATGACTGGCCGTGATCATCCTTAGTGAGAGGAAGAAAGGGTCCACCATACTGACGCACATCTTGCTTGTATAGGCCCGACCACCGATTAATTAAGTAAACCAGGGGCCGAGAATGCTGTCATCGCCTCAGTCAGCAGTTCACTTATTTAAGTAACTAGAAGAATTTAAGTAATTTAAGTAAGTAACTAGAAAGGATCCTCCTCCTAAGTCAGAGCAAAACTGGACATTTAGTACAAGGAATGTGGATGAAGCTTTCTTTACTTTGCAAACACAGACGACACTCAGGTGTCTCAGACAAGTCTAGTTTCCGCAGACTGTAACTTAGTTCATCAGCAAACATCGGTCTATCTTTGTCAGAAGGATTACCTTGACGAAGGCAAGAGCGGCCTCGAAGGGCGATTCGTTGAATGTTTTAGCGAGGACCCTGTGATAACACCGAAAGGCTTATGATACCCACAATAACCAGCAATAGAATAGAGTGGAGCACAATAGCGGGTTTAATGAAAACCCTTATGCAGAGAGAGGTTTGAAGGTGATTTCATTATGCAAAAGCCGGTAATACATGCGCCTTTAATACCGTTTCCAAGCATTAGTATGATGTAGGTTGATAGATTCCAGTCTGCATGACGGTGGGTCATTTACAAATCGAGACGTATACTATGTATAGTAATAGTAATATAGAGATTGCTGAACCAGCTCCTTTGTCTATCTTGGATCCGTCAGTTAACCACTGAAAGCTACTGGAATCCAAGGATGAGGGAAACTGCGTCCATTCTGATCATTTGGGGATTATAGCACTCTGCAAATTGTCCCAACGTGCAGATCCCTGATCTGATCAAGGCACCAAATCAAATCCTGATACGTTCCGTTAATAAACACAGAATTTTGAAGAATAAAGGGGTTCATGTTCCGTGCGCCCGTGCCTGCGAACTTAAGGGATTGATGCTTCGAGACACGGAATTTGTGGTTATTGTTAGCAACGGAAACAAATTCCACAATAGCGCATGGACTGGTCAGCTGCTTTCGTAAGCCTCAAATCATGGAGGAAAAGCACTAAGCATGTAGCATTTAAGGATAGCCAATGTCTGCTTGTTTTGGACCACCAAATCACAACCAGCTTCACTTTCGTTCTATACAGTCAGCAAATCCTTTTCAGCATAAGGTCCGAAAGTTCTACCAAAGAAAAATGTAGTCGAGATATAAACATTCCAGAGCACTATCTCTTTTAGTACTAACTCAAGATACTAAAAGTCATCTGCATACTCAAGGGACTTATCTTGAATATAAATAGGCTGAAAGTTCAGTTTATATCTATCAGGGAATGGTTCGAGAACGGTTCTACCAAGAAGAATTGAGAATCCCTAGCTTAAACATCAATAAAGGACTTTGAAGAGTCCCCACTTCATGATGTCAGCAACAATCGGCCTGAATTTTCTCGAGACAATAATTGCAAGTCGTCGTCGTAGCGTACTGGCCGAAAAACTGTCTCACATAGCATGCACATGGCCATGGCCAAGGACGAAACGATCCTTCACCACCCGAAAGACCGTTATACACATAAGCTAAACTAAGATGGTAAGTTTCTCACTCTAGGTTCTCTAAATAATGAAATTCGTATAACTGCTCTTTTGTAGTAGTGTGCAGCGGAGAACAGCTACGCGAGCTAAGCTATAAAACTAAGAAAAGAAGCATGCATTGCATAGCTTAGCTTACACATACACCTCAGTATAGTGGGCCTGACACAGGCGGCGATATGAACCTCTTATGCATGTGTGTACTGTACTCCTATATGAATATCAAAATAACCCCCTTAAACTATTTATGATTGCCTGCTTCAAAAGTTGTTTTCGGTTTTATTATATTAATACTTTGGAAAGAAATATTTATCTTTTTATATTTTCAAGTTTTCAAATAAAATTTTGTTAAATTTGTATCAAATGCAAAACATTAACTGAAAATAAGAACTAGAAGAAACTGATTTGAATTGAAATGTTACAATAGTTGAAAAAATTGATGCATTGCACAGGGTTAACTTTGTTGTATAATATAGTATACCACTTTATAACGCTAATCAGGAAACAATGTCTGCTCTACAACTGGGAAATTTTTGCTCACATAGAAGAAAATAACTTCTGCTCTCTGAAGGATGTGAATTGTGGAACTGTTTTTGGTGTTTTCCGTAAGCGAAATGATGTTCTGGCAAATTAGTATGAATAACTATTGAAATAGATCGCAGATGCGGATAGTAGTTGTTGTTGAGTATTGTTGGTTGCTATTACCCTGACTGGGATATCGGCTGGTCCAATGTGCGGTCTTGAATTTCCACAGAGGCGAACACTAGACGGTTCCAAATTAATCTGTGTAGTTCGAACTGGGAACCAATTCTCAATCAAACTGATTGATTTAATGAATTGGGAGAAATGATAATTTACAGAACCTTCCAATATCGAATTCCAACGTTGAGGTTGGGTCTGAAGGAGCATCAGAAGAGTCAGGTGATTGCATCTCAAAGCATTTTGCTGTGCCGGCACGGGCACCACAAAGGAACTAAAGTCCTAAAGTGGAGTTTGAAGCAACTTCGTAAAACTAGCCGCCAGCTTCAGGTTCGGCCAGCCACTCCTGGCAACACGCAAACCCCCCCCCCCCCCCCTTCCCATTCCCCCACAATTCCTCCACCCATTTGCAAGGAACATTCTAATATAAATTGAGCAGTACTTGAAAGGACGACTGCAGACTGGCATCCCAACATTGCGATACGTGGCTTTTACTCTCGCAGCATTCGGATCCATGGACCACGGCAACAGCTCGGTGCCACCCAGTCTGCTCGGGATCTCCGAGAGACGAATTGATTGGGGAAAACTGTGAGCAACCTGGAGAGTGGAGGAATGTTGCCGTTGTGAAATTGGGCCCTGGTGGTAGTTGTGGCACAGCTGCTGCTGTTGCTACCGAGGCTGTTCCTGCACGTCTTTGTGGACCACCAATCCGTGGATGCATGGAGGTCTGAAAATGCGAGTTTTCCAATCAGTCTCAACGTGACTAGCACGCGGTTAGGGCTGGGGTGAGTTTTCCTGCAAGTCCATTCGCGGACCACGTCTTCTCGTACGCTGCACGTCGAGCCTGTTCTGATAAAAATTTGTTTGAGTAATTACGAGTCGGAGCCTGCTGGACGGTCAGGTCCAGGATCCCTCGGAGATTTATTGATGAATTAGAGAAAGTTCAGGATTCTAATTTAATTAGGTCCTTTTACTTTTTGTAGTTTTTAATTTTTACGGTGCTGGTTTACTTAGAACTGATCTGTCGTGTTGTCGGAAGTATCCGTTGACGGCTGGGGATGGGATGCGCCCCGGTTTTTGTGTAATCGCTGAAGTGAATTCTATGTTTGCTGAAGCTCCTCTAATTATAATAATGTGGAAATGTGGAATAAAGTAAATAAAAGAAATGAGTAAAATCTTTTGCAATTTCCGGCAAAAATAAATAGAATAAAACGCTTTACGCGGATACGTGCGGGGCAGGACTCGCCCGCTGCAATTAATCAAATTTTAATTTGCGTGCAGCAAAAGATTTAGACAATTGCAGTAACACGGCTGCACGTCGACATTTGGTGTTCTCGGCTTATCATAATCGCTTCGGGGTCGCTGGCTCTAATCTAATACAGTCTTGATCCGCCGCTTTGCAAGAACGCTCGGGTGCTTTGCTGCATGGAATTTCGGTTGTCTTCTCGCGGTGCTTGGAGCAAAGTGGAGCAGGACGAAGTTGTTTAAGAACGCGTGTTCGAAGACAATAAATTATTGAGTTTCGTGTATATTGTGCATCCTGGAGTGAGGTGGCGGAACGGATTTGAAAGGGGATTTCAAATAAAAAAATCTGATTTTCGTTGCGTGCTACGGCTAAAGGTGGGGCTCCCTGGCGGTAGTGCTTCTGTGTTCGGCCGGTTTCCTCTGCAGCGGTGCTCAATGGATTTCATTCAATCAGCGGCGAAGAACTTCATTCGGAAGAAGTAAGTGAAACGGCTTGACATGATATCCCCCCTTCTAACACCCTCGACTATGTCCCGCACAGCAGTGTCATTGGGCCTGATTTGTCTGATTTGTGCCGGCATTTGACATCATTAGGGCGGTTTAATTATTTCCTTGAAAGGTTTCACTTGCCTTGCTGCCGAGTCATGATGTTGGATCTGTCGGTCTGGGGATGCTGGAGAGACGAAGGACGCCAGCCGGCTGCTCCGGCAGGGATGACTCGTTGATAGTTCAGCAGCAGATCACTGTCACCGGCAGAACAATTGCCCCGGGCCGAGGATCGCCTCATTATTTTTGTTCGGCCGGCATCTTTTGTTCGAATGATTGAGGCTTTATGCGATTACCTCCTTGTCCTAATTACATTTCGGAAGAAACCGGGAAATTTGGACCTTTTGGGGATTTCGATTTCATTTCCGAGCCACCGTGGTTGCCTCTTTACCTGAGATGGATTTGGGCCAAGTAAGGAGGACCATGTTACGGCAACTTTTGTGTTTTTCCTATTGTTACGTTTTATTTTTATTTTTGGGGGAAACTAGAAACTGATTTCCATTTCTGCTTTTAATTAGTCTTCGATGGTGTTTTCTCTTCAGTCATCTTGATATTTCCAACATCTACTAAGTACTTTTTTGCAGTTGGAAAAAATGCCACATTTCTTATTTATCTTCTAATTTACTTATTTCTGAATGTTCTTCGGCATTAAGTCATTTTTAGCATAGTTCTGAAATTGTTTCAACACCGAAAAGGCAAATCATTTCATCATGTTCAAATAACATAAAAAGCACATGACTAAGGATCATCTGCAAAAATTTATTCCTAGTTGTAAAAAGCAAAAAAACAAGCAAAATGTTCATAGAAAACAGACCTAGTAAAACGTGATGCTACTTTCTGAAATACAAGGCTCAAAAACTCATTCATTTATAAATGTTATTACATTTTTTAAAGAGTTTTTCAAGTAATGAATAAAGTTTTACCAAATCTCACCGGATATTATAAGTTATTCTCTTTGTGGAGTTTGTTTACATTAATGGTTAGAAAAATAGCAAAGAATTGCAGCGATTCAAGGCAAAATCAAATAAACCCAGTTTAAATATTTTCATGGCATAGAATCCTAAAACCATTTCGCATTTTCATATTTTTGTTTGACTTTTTTATAAGAAGAATTTTCAGTCTCTCTACAAAAATTTGGAATTTTCAGTTAACAAAACTCGGTGTTTTAGTGTAAATGCATTAATTGAGTGATTATGTTTTGAAAAATAAAACTTTTTAATTCTAATTCCGCATTCAATTCTATTAAATTCGTCGAATGCTTTTAAGAATTTTCCAAAGTTTTTTTTTATTGCTTATTAAATGCTCAGTTCTGTTAATTGTGGAACTTGTCGGAACACATCTTGGCGCTTCTTTGGAGGAGAGAAACAGTTTATGTTTGCCACAAGACACAAAACAAATTGGTTCTATGTGGAATGCAACACCCAAGATTGACGTCCAGAGTCGCACTGTTAAATTTCCGAAGGCGTTCCTCGTGCATTCCTGGAGCACAAAACGAGTGCCGTTGTGAGCGTTTCCTTAGGTGAATATGATCCCGAATCTACTTCCAATGATGCAAACAAAAGTCATTCGATTTTACGGCGCACAACGACTTCACTGTCGACGCTGAATATGGATACTTGCCGGCATTACAGCAAGAAGCCGTCAAAGGCAGTGTGGGTGGATCCCAATCGTGTCTATCGCAGTCCCCCTTCCGTTCGGTCGTTAGGTTTGATTGCCGGCCGTCGTAATCGCAGATTCCATAACCATTGTGCCGAAATACTTCAAATTTCAATCTCTCAATCAGCCCCGGTGCTAGTATGAATTTTTATTTGGGATCCCTTCTGGATCTTCTGGATGGCATCGGGGATTCCATTTAGACGGTGCAGGATGGCACTAGACAAGTGCCGCTCTCAGTACTTTTCATCCATTTCGGTGGCAACTGGCGAGCACTTTTGTCGTGTTTGTTGTACTCGAAATGCCAGCGCCTTTCAGTGCGAGTAAACAATTTTCAGCTAAGAAGGATGTGCCGTATGGAAATCGAGTGCGAAAAGGAATCATCGTCAAGGTTTTTCGTCATTTATTGATTTATCCGCAGAAGATTTAGAGCAATGGGCTGTCTTCCTGCGCCAAGGATCCACAATTGGCGAATAGAAGATGGGAAAGTCTTAACTCCGCTGCATGTGTCCGCGGAAAAATAAACGTTTTCTTTTTCTTGATAGTAAACTGAAAGTCTGTTTTAATATGATGGAGTTTTCTCATTTGATGGAAGACAATTATACTCCCCGGGACGGAAATGGGGTCTTACAAGCAATGACGAGGCTCCTTTGTCGTCAGGGAGCACCAGAAATAGTTGGCAGATATGCGATGCCAACATGTCGTACTCAGACAGAATATTGTGGGCAGACAGAGAATTCAGGCTTCTGCTTATTAATTGTGCCCTCTCAGTGAAGCAACGTTCTTAAGACTGGATGAAGTCCCCCGAATCTAGTTTTACCACCGAATTCATAAGTTGTGCCCCTCGAAGAATGTGCGCTTTCCGCAAAACATAAAGGTACCATAAATGGTGGCAGTTCTGCAGAAGTTTTGCTGAAGTTTCAACTTTCAAGATGACTTCTTCATTTATTTACGCAAGTTAGAGCGAGATTTTAAGTTATCCTTGTGGGCCGGTTAATTGCTTGTTAGGGGAACTTTGTGTGGCCTGAAAGAGTGTTGCACTTTCTTCAACTGGAATTCCAAAATGTTGTTTACGCATATAAAGGTGTTACATATTAATATGAAACTCTATTATCCTTTGAAATTGCCTTCAGGTATCGTTGGATGTTCAGTTTTACAGAGAGGGATTTAATTATACGTAAAACTCAAAACTAAGATTCAGTTCAAAGCATAAAACAAGTTAAACAATAACTGTGAATTTTATAATTCAAAACCCAGGCACTTGAAAGTCAAGATGTGGCTGCATTTTCAGGATCCCTTGAAAGTTATAACAATATAAATGAGCTCTCCTAAATTATCAGAAACTCGGATTTCAAAATGTGGTTAGTCTTTTGTTTGATAACTTGAAGTATGATTTCATGAATAATTATAATGTTTTATTTGAGTTCTTATAATTTCAGTTATAATCACCAAATTTTCTCAGAAGGACTTAGCTCTGTTTGACCTGTCGTAATATGAAGGGGTTTTTGAGAATTTGTGTAGGCTCTCCTAATAAAACCACAAAATATACTCTTTGGATGGTTTATTACAGTATTACACATGTCATGAGGTGTAAAAAACAAATTTCTTAAAAACAAAATCACGTCTCAGCGGTAGGTAGACTGAAAACAGTATTTTTTGTGGGCAGAAACATAAGTCAGGAAAATCAACATCTATAGGATACAAAATATTTGTTTATTAACTTCATTAGATTTCCCAGAGAAGTAAACACGATAATTAAAAAATATTAATTTTTCACTAATGTTGACTAATCCTGTAAATAGTATGTATTTCTATTTAAGAAGCCGCGGTTGAAATTTCAAATAAACTGGATAAAAATTGAAGAAGTTCTCTCTCCGCCCGATCTTGAGACATGCCTTCTAGAAAAACGCGCTTAAAGCTTGAAAACTGTTCTAAAATGCACGGGAGGCGTTTCAGAAATTGTTCTCTGAGAAGCATTTAGAAAACAATTCTTCCGTTTATTACTTTTAGATATCATTCTTAAGATGTTTGTACATGATTTAAGGAAAAACAAAAATCGATTTTCCAAACAATTCAGAGAAATGAAACTCCTAGATACTGATCATGGAAGGGTTAGAAAGATCTCGTTCGCCCAATGGTCGAATTTTTTTGATCCTACATCAACCGATAAATTATCATCTGGTGTCGCTTATGTTTTGGTTTTGTTTTCCTTTAACAAAAAACGTCCTTAAAAAACAGTTCATGAAATACCAAATGTTGATGCTTATATCTAATTTGATATGAAATCCTCCTTGTTAATTGCGTGCTAAAATGGATTCTACCAAATGTCTGACTTGAAATCTTAAACTAATTCACTGTAATGTTGCAAAGTAATTGCGATTCACTTTGTCGTCCTGTAAATAATATCTTCTTTCATTATACAAACTTTTCTTATAGTTTTAAGTAGTTTTGTGTAAAACTATATGAACAAACAAATGTTGCAGAGCATTAAGAAAGAACGAATTACAATGAGTTTAAAAGTGGATAACATGCGGGAATGTTTATTGTTCCTTTATTCACCGAAACAACTTCAAAGTACTGTACAATAGTTTGCCACTTGAAAAGCGACATGCAATTGAAATAATTGATATTCCGTTTCTTATTGAAACACAGCTCCTTTGAAGTTGTCTTTTCCTAATTGAATTTGCTCAGTTTCTTGCTGTAGTTCACTATTTGAGCAGGGCATCATCATTGGCTGAATTAAGAAGATTTACGATTGTTTATAATTGGTTTATGCGCACAAAATTTCAAAATTTAATTAAGCTTTTTTGGGGATGAAATGAAATTTGCATGACCAATGGTTTTCCTATTGCAACAACAAATGAACTGTTCATCCAGCTGCTAAAGCAACAAAAGTTGCCTTTAGAAAATTGGATTCACTGTTTATTGAATTGGTGGCCCACATTAGCCTTTTATACCAAAAGTTCAGAGCTCGTTTGCATATGAAAATCACGACACCAAAAATACTTTGTAACCGCCACATCCTCAATTCGTTTGACACCCCCGCTAAATGGGAACCTCAATGTGTTTAAACATTCCGCGACAGAGTGTACCCTTTGTACACTATTAGGTCTCCCAGTGCAACTAATTAAATTTTGGAAACAAAAAGCAAATTTGTCAAATGCAATTACTGTGAAGGATCCTATTGTGCACATCTAAATATCTGAACTGGCGAATTGCTTAACAAGGTTAGTCTGCTTCAATTCACGCGGAAACCATAAAAACCCCAAAGCCCGATAATAGGCGGTGGTGTATGCATATGTGTTTGTGGGTGTGTGTGCGTGCACCCGTCTAGGATATGAACAAATTTCCGACAAAAATCCTCAGATTAGTGCCGTTGCCTGCGGTCCGTCGGCTGTGTCTATCATTTCAAATCCCCATATAATTACGGTTATCATCGCCGCCGAGTCAGAAAACGCCGCTGGAAAAGATTTTGCGCCAGTTGCAGTTGCAGCTCGAGCAGCGACATTAACTGATGCAAGCGATTACCATTTCCGGGTGTTGCAAATATCAGTGGGGCGGGCTTCGCAGGATGCAGGACGCAGGACACCTGTATCAACAGATAGGGCGCGTTTAACTCTGATCCATTATTTATGGTGTGCTTTCTAACTGCTGCAATTTGGCCAGTTCCAAGGGATTTTATGTCTTTTTGCATGTCAAATTAAAATATGATGTTCGAAAACCGAACTTTGCGCCGAGCAGGACGAATGGATTTTCAAATATGCTTTCAATTGCGTTCACTTTCATAAGATTCTTAATACTGTCCAATGCATATGTAGCCTGGACATGAATAAAAAACAACGACATAAATTGTGTATACAAGAATAACTCGTACAGTTTCAAAAGGACTTCTTCGAAGTCCAAATTATACGACTGACGACTGGTATTTATATATTTCAATCTTATAAAACATGTTTTACTATACTTTGGGTAATATCAAAGTTTATGGTCCTATTTTGATCGCTGTCTTGACTTGTGCTGAACACTGTGACTGTAAAATTGTTGGGATGTTGCTTAGAATGTTTCAAAAACAAACGATTACAATTGAAAACCAGTCCAAATCAGTTATAGGAAGATTCGCGGCTGCAAGACAGCGGATGAAGCTGTCGTTGTAGCAGAACCAAAAAATAAATGGATTAAGTCCGCCATATAAACTTTTACGGTAGCAATATCGGAACAGTTTCCATTTACGTTATTCGTAATTCCTTTAACCATTTATTTTACCTTACTGCAATTCGGACTACTACGACTACTACTATTACCACTACAATAGTCTGTCTGTCTGTCTGTCTGTTTAATATATCACAACTTCATATTTTATTCTAAAAAAAAAGTTCTGAACAGGAAAATACTAAGAAACAAGATTAACAAACGACATTCACAACATCATGTTAATTTTTATTGTATTTTTCTACACGTTCTTAATGCAAAAAAGAGTTATTTCCTGTGAGTTCTTAGGTGTTGAAAACACGTGGGCGACGATCAATAGTTGAAAATGGTACAGAAAAGTAAAAAGGAATTTAATTGCTTTTGTTTTGTTTTTTTAATTGCAGTGTTTCGTATCAACTTGAAGATCATATAATAAGTCAAGTTAATGTTTATAGTTGACTCATTTCTCTGTAGTTATTCAAAGTAGTGGTTCCTTGAGGTCTATTTGTATGTGTGCTGAAACAGGAAAAAAATAATATATTTTCAAAAATTCAGCTTTCACCATTTCTCAAGAACCGCTGGTAATTTCGTAATGCAGACAACAATTTTAAGAACAACAAAGTGGAAATATGTCAAAACATCAACACTATAACGATTGATCGCAAACACAGAGTTAGTTAGAAAATGTAACGCGAGAGCGCGAATAGATTCGGAGAGTAGAGCTCCGATTGCCAGAAAGAGAGAAAGTCAAAACACAGAAAAAAATTTATTATAATAATTAGAAATAACGATGCCTTATTAGAAGTTAATGATTAAGAAAAACTAAAGATTTATGGCAATAAAACTAGAGCAGTGAAAAACAAAAGTGAGTATGAGCGAAACAACTAATTTTGAGGCATCCAGGCGAAAAACTACACTGCAGTGGGGGGGATAAATATTTTTGGGAAAATATTTATATCAAGTATAAACGCCTACAGGAATGAAAAAAGTGATATTTCCACGTCATCTAAACATCTGTAATGCCATCTTAGAACAAACCCTTTACGTTTATTCTAGTCTAGCATTATCCTTATTTTTAAAAATACACATCACTCTTACCGAAATTTCTTACCAAAAATGTTTTGAATATAAAAACGGAAATATTCGTTTTAGCCGAGTCGATTTGAGCAAACTTTGTAATAGCGGTTTTACATGGAAAGGAAAACGGAATCTTCTGTATCTTTGTGAAAAACGGAATTTCGCTGCAATGAAATTCGATTTACTTGAATTATGCTGCACATAAATTCATAGAATGCATTGAGTTGGGTTTTCAAAAGGTACAAGGAATTGGAAAGTCCTTCTATGCTTTTCGATCATAAGTATACATTTTATGATGATTGAATTCAACAAATTAAGCATTTACAGATTTATGTACAGAACTAGGGGACCGAGTGTCTACGCGGGGGACCATGATTTTTGTGTCACTTTGCTTTTCTGATTGTCGCCAGTTTAAATCTGAGCCCATGCAATTTTTGGATTTTCCGTTCCTGAGATTGTTGACAGACACAAATCTTGGCGTTTTAATAATAGTAGGATCGTTATTCGAACAATGTCCAATGAGTTTTAGAACAAATCAATAAGCCTTTTTATATATAAGATTCGCTCTCAAATAGTTGGAAAAACAGGAATACTTTCTAATATTTTGCCATGGAAAAGAAAAGCCCTCGCAACTTATCCTTGTTAAGAAGATAGGAGGATGTTTCGACGAACTCGATAAAAGCTATAAAGGAGTGTTTGGATCACATGAAAAAAAGTTGTCCAGCATAATTTGATTTTTATGTTTTACATAGATTCAGTCGAGATTGTTCTTATTTAAATTCTGAAAAAGTTCCAATATTGTCCCTACACCATATTGCAGGACACACATCGCTTCGGTGAATTTCCTTCGTTCGTAGAGCCTACACGTACAACGAACGTGTGCTCAAGGCTGCATAAATGTTTACGACAGCATATGATCCGTGTAGAGATTTTTATTATCATGTACCAGAAAATGTCCTTTTTCCATGTTCTCATAATCTGACGTTATGACAGTAAGGAGCAAACGACCAGGGGATAAGTTCGATCATGAGTCATGGAAAGCATGTTAGGTCGTAATCCTTGATGGTAATGTGTGTAGGATTAAATTAACAGTCCTCACCTTAAGACCCCCCTTCATTCTCCAGCCAAAGTCTGTAGCACCTTCACGATTTTATGGATGCATTTGCTTAGTCGACCGCACACAATTCGCAAAGGCTCTAAGTCGTCCAAAAGTTTGGGAACTTCTAAGGACTTCAAGTTGTGTAATTTATGTATCGACCATTTCTGGTGAGGACAAAAGTTCCACCCTATGACGTTTCTGCTGATGAAAGATGTTCGGATCTCGATTTATGACGACTGCAATTTGTTCCCATCGAAAAAATTCGCTACCATAAATTAAATGTCCAAGAAGGACGTTGATACCACCCCTGCCGGCAGTATTTGCATTTGTCAAGACCTTATTTATTGGGGTTTGAATCCGTTTTTCGTATGATACGAATCTCTGTGAAACGACAAAATTTTGATTACACCCCCGAGATATGATGATTTGAACTAATATAAGACTTTTGATGTTGAACGGGCGTATTTTCATGCTAAGCTCTACTTGAGTTTGCCTTCTGTCGTCATAAATGATTTTCGTCGAAGTTTTTATGATAATTTAACCCGAATATTAATCATAACAGATTTTACGACGATCGTAAATTATGGTTGGATTCTAAAAGCGTGATTAAGTAAAAATAGTTATGTTTCGGAAAAGAGATAAATGATTGGAAATTGAAATTGAGTGAAACGAATGATTTTCTTTTCGTTATGGGTATGGGAAATTTTTGTCTGCTTGATAAATTTATGAGAATAAATACGTTTGTAATGTTTGAAAATTTCTATATTGTAAATAGTAAATACATATAATAAGGCCATGTCCCTCGTACAGAATATGTTTTTAATTGGTTGTTTGCGATTCGCGGAAACTTTCACATTGCTTTTTTTTATTATTTTTAATACAATGGGGCTTTGATTGTGCCCTAAGTAACGCGACTGACTGCCTGCAGGATGGTCACTCTATTATCAAGAGTCCTTCAAGAGCCATTGTTGTTGACACACATTTCATGCATTTGTGCATTCCGCCTCCCTCTTCCCTACCAACAATATTCAATTATGTGCAATTCCCTTCTTTAGTACATAATTATCTGGTTTGCTTATACAGTTATACTATAACATTCAGTTGTTATATCGACACAAAGTACCAATGAATTGTTTACGAACCTTCAGAAGTACCATACTGGCGCGGAGTCCTTCCTCTTCCGGCACTCAAAGATTAGGACAGATCTCTAAATTTTTATATCCTCGTTAACAGAAGAATTAACGAAGACCGAATGTGAAACGAAGCTCTTCGATGGCCAACCTGAAATGGGGAGTGCAGGAGGGCGCGCCTCTAAAATGGTAAAAAATAGTCGACGTTTAAATTGTCTGGGCACCCAACGCCTTCCTCATTTCCCTGTCATCCACTCCCATGTTTTTTTTCTCTGGAAAATTCAAAGTTGATTTTGTTCTTGTTACAGGTGGAGCTGTTTTTGATTCCACAGCGGCAGGGAAGAATTAAACTCGCAGAGGGTCGACAGGGATATTCTGTAAAAGGTGACTATTCATTCCGTGTTCAAAAGTATATTCCGGACCATAAAAAACAATTAAGTTTCGTTCGCATTTAACTTTTAGCGCTTGTGTTAGAGTAAATTTTTCAGCTCTGGAGTTGTGTTTTTTAGTGATGTGAGTTGTGTTGACGCCAAAGGAACTTAATTAACCAGACAAACGGAAAGGATCCTTCTGAGCGTTATTGGTGAGTTATTGAAGTTCATGAGATTCGGATATACTCGTATTTCATTTATGTAACTAATACAAATTTAGGCAAACTATTCAAGGTGAATTAATGGTGGAAGTAAGCCGATCCATTTTTGGGGTTGTTAGTGATAATGATAAGAAGTGTTTCCACATGTGCCTTTGGGTATCTCCCTAGAGCATGTTGCCGCTGGTTCTAGCGACCTTGTAGAACTAATTATGATTTTGATTTGATAAACAAGTGAATCTGTTTGGGATTAGTTCTAAATTGGCCTCAAACTCGTTGAAACCAAAGTTTTCGACATTTGTGATCCTTTTTGTATTTTAAGAGCAGCAGTTTGTCTCATTTCCTGCCTCGTTTTCCAATTAAACTTTGAATTCATAATAACCAATTCAGAGTTTGACATTATATCAGTTTGAACTTATGTCATGTTGAAGTTTAGACAAATCTATCCAATTGCGATATTGTAATTAAATTTCATACTGCATTTCTCGGTGGTTGTCATTTCAAATAGCACAAGAATGTTAAAAATATGAAACGATGCCATTTTTAACATCCTGGGAGCCTTTTTATAATAGAAACGGAGTTCTGAATAGAAAATACCAAATACTTGTGGTTTTGTTAATTAAAGACGTATCTGAAATTTAATCTTGAATAATTTTACATGATAGCTATACTATTTGAAGTAATTATTCGTAATCATGTTCGGAAAAGTTCTGTCACGAAAATGTCTACATCAATTACTCTTCAACGGAGAAGCAGAATGTTTAATGCGAACAGAAGGTAGACGCCGCCGGTCTTTTAATCGCGGTGATGTAACCATGTGAATTTCTGTTCCTAAAAAAATTTCGATTTTCCAATAGAATCGTCTAATTGTCAATAGAATACTAAGGTAATGTACTAAAACTTAAGTTTTTCATTATCAATTATTACTTTGACTTGTGGTGGAAAAACATTCGTATGTTATGAAGATCATGACAAACTAACGTGTTGTAAAACGAGGTAACTTCAAAGTTTCAAACAGTCAACTGGGGGAGGTGGCTAACTGTAGGACAACACGGAGTTTTCGGTAAGAACGAAATTCCCGAAAATGCCACAGCTCTCGGATCGCCACGGTGTGTGATGTGACTATCAACCGAGCACAGTATATTTTCGAAGTTGTTCTATCAGTGTTGCAATTTTTGTGTAAACTTTGGTGTGCCTATGATTAACTGCATGGCTTAGCTCTATACGTCCATATCATGTAATAGTATTATTTATGTGTAGATTGATTTTCCCTTGTGTTTTTAATGGTAAAACACATATGTCCCAAAGTTACCGCACTTGACGGGTTAAGATTGGGACTAAGGTGAAAGGTGTTGGATATGACCAATTTTTGAATAAAACCATGATCATATTTGGTGAGAAGAAGGTTTGTTTCATATAATACCTTATACCATAAACTTTAGGCTATATTGGTAAAATATATTTACAGGAGCGATAAAAAACCGAAAAAATTATTCCAAAGTTACCCCAATTCACGGATGTCCGGGAACTTAGCAGATCATTTCCCAGCAGATCAAAAATAAAAGTGAGTTCTCTTCGTATGCACATGAGTTCTATAGTTCCTGATACTTTTTAGCAATAGTTCTGGCGATTTTACTTAAAAAAGACGATTGAAAAATTCCAAAAATTATCTGCTAACTTCACGTAGCCGCTGTTTGTATAACAGCTAGCTTATAACAGTATATAATAAGAACTATTGCTAAAAAGTGTCAGGCACTATAGAACTCATGTGCATGCGAACAGAACTCACTTTTATTTTCGATCTGCCGGAAAATGATCTGCTACGTGAAGTTGGCAGATCATTTTTTGAATTTTTCAATCGTTTTTTTAAGTAAAATCGCCAGAATTATTGCTAAAAAGTATCAGGAACTATAGAACTCATGTGCATGCGAAGAGAACTCACTTTTATTTTTGATCTGCTGGGAAATGATCTGCTAAGTTCCCGGACATAATTCACGGTACATATTCAGCGATGTTTTCTGAGATAAATAAGAAATGTTAGGTCGAAGGTAAATCCATAGAATTGACAGCCCAAGACTATATACAAACTGCATACATGATTTATATGTATCTCGCTTTAAGTGTTGGGCTATACTCACATTTTATAAAAATTAAGAGTGATAACATACAATATAATATTCACAGTACACATTACACATAAGATGGAGCTATCTTTCTGATTGGGTACATTGGATTTAATTTAATTGGAATGCTTCATTGCACACTTGATTTAATGTACTTTCAAAATAAATTAACCATATAGTACTTCTTGCATCATCATTGTATGTTTTATCGTTTTAAAATAAGTTTATATTAAAAAAAAAGAAGATATCTATAATTTTTTCAGCCTTCATCAGTCGTTTTTGGAAAACAATTTCAACCATCTTTGTTCACTTCTGTTTCACGTGAAACTAGTCATAGAAGTAGACTCACATTATACCTCTTTGTGGTAGTGCTTGAAGATGCTTCAATTATCAAGTCTATACGATTTTGTCGCCACTTAATTCCAACGGAAACTAATTACATTACATCGCTGCGTTGTCAGAGCGTTGAACATATATTAAAACTCGACGGAAAGCCGGCGACACTATTGTAGAACATCGTTGTCAGTGACTCCCGCATGATGAGAATTAGTGGCGTTTGTAGTAGGAGCGCAAATTATTTGGTTATTTCATTACTTCTAATTGGTCTCATGGAATTAAACAAAGTATCTGTGTTTCGTAGAACTCCTTCCATTTTCCTTTTGCTCTTTGCTTGGGCGGTTTGAGCAGATAAGACCATGTTGTTGCCGTCCACCAATACGTCTAGAAAATTCTTACATATGTTTATAATATAAAAAAATAATGAAGTGTGGCGGCAAGGAAACTGTTTTCTACTTCTCAACAAGAAGCTAATCCAAATGCATTAAACCAAAGTTAATACATTAGTAAAAAGGGGAAGTCGATATAAAGTGTTCAAACTTCTAGTTCCCCTGCAATGTGTAGGAACAGTTTTGTTTACACTTTTCCAGGCTCTTTTTTTATAATGCGGATCAATGAGGAGTGTTTTTCTGTGACATGAAACTAGTCCTTCCTAAAAGGGAGATAAGGAATGTATTTTGCAGTGAATTAGAAAATGTTGAAATACTTTCAAGATTAATCGCAAAATATATTCACATAAAAACAATACCTATATACCTATACTTTTTCTACTTATTATTGTTATACCCTACATGGATTTAGGGTATAGGTATATTAGTTGGAAAAATAACTATATATATTCATGATTGGGAAGTGAAAAGAAACCGTTTTTTGCATGTCTGTCTGTCTGTCCAGACGATCATTCGAGAACGCATGTATCTACAGGATTGAACTTTGGAATAGTATTACAGCGTTAAAATTGTTCGAAGATGAGCAATATCGGACAACTCCTTTGTATTGTCATATAAGGCTGAATTATTTTTATATAAAAATTCTGAGTTTGTTTACTGAATATTTATCTACATAATCAAATTTTTTTTTGTTAAATATTGTCATAAATATGTATTATAAATTATCATTTACACGGAACTTTTTTTTTACGCGATCGTGAAATTTTAGTGATATCAACAGTTTTACTTTTTAGCGCATTTTTGGAAACTTGTTTTCAAAAAGGGAGCTTAATAATACACGTTGTCCGTTCGTTCGGTCGTTCGGCTGGATAGAAAAACTTTTGATCTAGACATCGTAGAGAGCTCTTGTTTGTTGCATTAGGTCGGTGCTATTGAGTTATTGCGGCAACGAATATTTTTGAAGCGCCCAGATATTGCTAAGCTCGAGAATTAATGAATTTAATTTTTCTTCGCAACAACATTTTGATATGCCATTAATTTCACTCCGCGAATCGTCTACGAATGTAGGGACTAGTATAGATGTCGTTTTCGGCAAATTAAAGAACTTCCAAGTCGAATGCATTATTTACGAGTCGTATTGCTCATATCATTGGATTGGAGTTAAGGAAAATTAATAAAGAAAAATACAATGAATTTCAACTATGAACATTTTTATAAATTAAGCAGTTTTTAATTTTCCAATTTTATGACTTTGCTAATAAAATACTGATCTGCACGCCAAAAATGCGCTTAAGTTCCTCGATCAGTAGCCCGAGGACTTTTTTAATTTTTTACATGCGTTTTCAATAATTGAGCACGAATTTTTCTTTTTACGATGAAAAAACTGTTTTTGCACGGTTTTTACACACTTTTTAAACAAACGTTTCTTCTGTGTTTAAACTGAGATGTTCTACTGGATCAGCTTGTTTTCGGATGAGAGTCATTCGAAACATTCATCTCCCTGCAAATCACACTACAATAATTCTCTGCACAAATTCATTTCGCATTGGCTTTAGTCTAAAATTCCTCTGGAACTGACTCTTCGTATTAATCAACGTACTCCTTATGGATTCTGGGTCAATCGGGAGTCAAGTCCATTTTCATGGACACAAGGCTCGAATTTATTGGTGCGGCTCCTCATTCCCGGGGCATCCACTGGGGTAGGGTCTTTCAAATGTGCCATGTTCACATGTGTATATTCTCGTCATTAGCATTTGCCGCGTTGCTGGCCAGAGCTTTGCTCCTTTCTGCAGTTTATTTCCCAACAAAAGCTCTGTGCCCCCAAAAACGGGTCGATAAGTGTGGGACGGCAAGCTCGTTTGTTGGGCCGAGTGTTTATCCCACTGTAAACACACATTCATGCAAACAGGAGCCCTTCCCAGTCAGGGACAGTGAGAAGGAGTCAAAGACAACTCGTCTGGTGCTACCAAAGTGATTTATTAGATTCATACAGCTCAGCTAAATTGATCCAATTGTGAAGATAGTCCCCGGCTCCCAAAGCCCCACAGTCTCTGGGTCCTTCGAAATTCCAGGGTATGCGACAGTCAACGACAATGGCCATCTACTGTTTGTTTGAAAATGCTGCCGCTTCACATATCCTCCGGAGGATTTCAAGACTCCCGGTGAAGCCTCTAAGATGAATTGGAAAGATTTTAAGGACCGCTAAGGATGGTTTGCGAAATTGTGGCATCAAGGAACTTGCGAATCGTCTGTGGCGGCTAAAAAAACGGCGAAATTGAAGAAGAGGATTTGCCTTGATTTCCCGCAATTTGTTGAGGAGTGAATTTGATTTTATTGAAAATGTTTTCGGAATGATCCGGCGTGAGGAAAATTCGCTCTGATTTGAAATATACGCTCTGCTGAATTCAGTCGTGCCATCAGGATACTGAAGTGGTTATATTAGACACCCATATCCACATATGTATGAATGTATGTGTGTCTCAGCCCCGACAATGTAATCTTGACTGATGCGGAAGATTTGTTTGCCTGCAGCCTAGGACCTCGTTAGAACCTTCACGTACAAGCAGGAATCACCCTGAACAACTGCGGCTTCTCACAGCGAGCAATTCGCTACACAAGGACCATGTATCCTTTGGACCAACAGAGCGGTCATTTTGTACACGCTTCTTGCAAGAACTGGAATAATTCAGAAGTACTTAGTAATTTTGCTGTTGACAACAGTAAAACAGCTTGCGGAGTCCTACTGGAAGAGCCTCTGCCCAAATTTGCTTTGTACTGGTTTTAATGGGCGCGCGGTTATTCCGCCTAATCACTTCTATTAGATCAATAACGAGCCGCGGGCGGAGATAAATATTTGATTGCATAAATAATTCATGCTTCACTTAGGCACTTAAATCTCGCCGGGTGTCTATGGTTGGGCCGCAAATTCGTAGTTAAATTAAGGACTACCCGCAGTGCGATTATCAGTTCTAAGCCAGCGTCCCTCGGCGCATTTCGGCGATTCCTTCAGCACGGTGAGCTCCAAATTAATGGTTGGAAGAAATAGATTATGCCACCGTGAATCCATTTGCAGTGTATTAACGCCATTAAAGTGAATGTCTCACTGGACACACAACCAGAATCTTCCGATTTTTATTTGGAGTTGCTCCCAGATCGTCCTCACTGCGTGAAATCCAAAATGACCACCGCCAGTACACTCCACATTTCAGAAAATATTTACATATGAATATCTTATGAATTACATTTAACATTCCTTTCATAATCCTACATAAACCTTGTTTTGCTGTTCTGCGATCGTTGAAAGCACATCAGCATTGGTCTCATGAAAATTTCATAAGCCAATTCGTCGAGTTCGGATTTATTTCGAGTTCCAGATTTATGCTTGTACTTTGTTCTTAAAATAGTCCCAACCCGACAATCGGGACTTATTTGAGAAACCGAGCCTCGTTGAACAATTTCACTTGGGATACATTGGAATCCACATTGGAATCAAAGATGGTCCCGAAATCAGTTTTCCCAAGTTGTGGTAAACGTCATCCAGATCTTGTTAAGTTCATCTACGGGACACACTCGATTTTTATCCTCGATATATATGTTCTGAAATCTTTAACGGACACTTTTGTTTGCCCTTGCAGCCCATCTCCTCAGACAGGACATGCTTTTGGTGTAAGTCGCCTTGCTACTTTCACAACGAGAGTGCTCCTTTTGTTTGCTCTGCTGCGCTAAGTAGAAGTTCGAACAAAGACGAATTTTTGTTAGTCCTTCTACAACACGGAAGCGGCAGGCAAAGGTACCATTGCATCAGGCGTACACAAGAGACCGGAACTTATCCTTTTGAATCAGCTAACGTAAGTTTCCAAAAGTCTTCAGATAATTTTCTTATTTCATTGGATTTTCTGCTTCTCGACTACACTTCCTCTCTGTCCTTGCTATACGAACTTCATCCTGCTGTATCTTGGTTTCCCCACCAGAACTCCATTTGAACTCCCCCAACTTTCCAAAAAGCATTGTTCCAATAAAGTTACATGCTGGTACAAAACTCAATTGTTTACATTTTCGTAATTTTCCTGAAAATTACTTTAACTCACCGCGCGAAAATGTTGAGAAACAAAAAATACAATTAATGGGAGTTTGGATTGGGACTGTAAGCGGACCACAAACGGGGTCAAAACCTTCCAAAATGGAAAAAAAATATTGTTCAATGATTTCGATACGAATGTTCATTCAACTATTTAATCCCTTTTCCGAAAAACCAAATGGTATTTTAACACTTTGAAAAGTTGCTATAATACATTTATTAAACAAAACCCAGATTTTCGTAAATAACGTTTTTATGCTTTTGTCTACTTTATAAAAGGAGGAGCTCCTCCACATTGCCCAAGTTGGAACTCAAGTACACGTAATGGCTTAAATTTTTGAGAGGGCACTAGAAAAATGGACGAAGTACAAAGAGTATGTTTTTCTTTAAAACAGTCTACAGAAAGTCTGCAAACATGTTTTAAAAACAGTTGAGTCTCCAGCCCTCGAAGCTGGTGGGCATGTTCCAAAGTATGTTTTCAAAGAGGATCTACCTCCCACGAAATTTGTGCCAAGGTCATCGTCTCGAAGTGGACGTCGAGGCAAGTTTTGTGTAAACTTTAACCGTTAAAATGTAATTAATTTCCAAGGATGCAGAAAACGAGTTTCCATCTACAGCGTAGGACTCTGGCAGGATGTTAATTTTGCAGTGAATAGTGGAAGAAATGCTAAAGTGGGTCGTCCATAATAGAAGAGTTCATGAGTAATAACATCACTTGTGATAGATTCTTTACAACTCTCGTGCATTACAGAATCCGTGTGCTTTAGGATTTCTTTATATGCTCAACAATGTGCAGGATTCAGGATATCATGTTAGTTTACTGGATATTTGGGGAATGCAAAAACCAGGTCAATTTTAGTTTTCATTCGAACATCTTATATTAATAGCATCCCTGAAACTACCATTCCCCCGAAAAGTATTTGACGAAAAAGCTTATTATCCTTTAATCGTTTTATATTTTCCAATGAACGAAATTGAAATCAAGTCACTCTTTACGATATAAGTGCGCCAATAGTGTAATCATCGGCGCGGAAGGTTGATTTTTCGGCACTTACGGTAGCAATTCGCTGGAAGAGCTCTAGAAGAGCATTTTGCATAAAAAAGGACCTGAATAAGGAACCAATTTGCATTATGCATGCCATCGCTAAAAGCTTTTGAAAAGTTTGCCAAATCGCTGGGGAAAAAGAGGACAAAACGCTGTCGTTTTATTTGACAATCGAACAGGAATCAAACCTCTCGCGAATGACAGATTTGTTCTTCTTGCCTAGTTTGCTGGGATGCTGGATCCTGGATCCTGTACCGATGATGCCAAACGCCATTCACGTACCTTCTAGTCTAGTCATGGTTGAATTTTACGTGTCGAGTGTTGCCAAAAGTCTGCTGTGAACCGTATTACGATGGAAAGTTGAAAACTCGGAAAATATGGCGGGCTTTTTGCTCATCTAAAGGATCTTTTTGAACTTTGCCTGTTTAGAATTCCACAGAGTTTCAGTATTGCGTAATTTTTTTATTGGCCACACTTTGAATTTTATCCTCATTTGGTATTCGAGACTTAATTAAAAAGTTACCACGGTTTTGAAAACTTGAAAATTGTACCTAAGAGATTTCAACTATTTTCGTGCTACTATTTTTTTGGCCTTTCTTTTTAACGTTCATTCAGCGAAGAGCAAAATAAGACTTCATCACATTAAAATTTAAAACATAATTATCCTTAGGATCTTACCAATTAGATAGTTTATAAACTCATAACTCTAGAAAAAATTATTACTAATCGTTATTACGTTTGCTTTTAGAGTTGGAATTATTTCAATCAGCGCAATTGAATAACAATTAAGCATGGTACAGATGGTGCTTTTACATTTCTTTATTAAAATCTGGAAAATGTTAGGAAAACGGATTTTAAGATTTATCGTTGGCACAAAAATAAAGACGAGACTTAAAAGGCTCTAATATACTGCACTTTTGAGTATTTTTCTTCTCACCACTCTTTCAAGGCGTTGAACGTGCTTGATCAAACTTTATTTATCCTACATCTAGAGTATAAAAGTACTGTTCCTTTAAAATCGATTTTAAATTACTTATAACTTTTTCGTCCTGTGTAATGATTTCTAAACTTTGCAGTTTACCGTCTGCAATTTCATCTACCGAGTTCTTGATTTGAACTTTAGTTATTTTATATAATATATATGCCAGAAAAGCGCCCCAATTCCTGTTCATTCAAATATAAAGAAAGGGAACCAAACAAAGCTTTTACACGTATTCGTCCCTTTTATTTGTTGTCCAACCACCGAACAAACAGTTCCCATTACGTACGCAATTTCGGACGTATTATGTAAACTCTGTCATTCAAAACATTCAAGGTTCTTGTCCTTTCAATTTCATCAAAAAATAAAATAAAAAAATATCATTCCGATCTTGAAAGTGGAGCAGAATATCCTTTGTGCCAGCGGGTGTCATCCATATGATGACGAAGGAGACAGAAATTCCAAAGTTGCAAAAACAGATTTTTTCCTATGTTGATGAGCCCCTATCTCCGGGTGTTTGATATTCTGGCGGTGTTGCCTTAGTTCATCGATTAACACTTATTTGTTGGGACACACAAGGGAGCAAATAGACTCGCCCCCGAGGCGCCTTCCTTGTTTGAACAACTTTCTGGGTAGTGGATATTGACGACTAATTGATGGGGTCGCTCGGCCCGTTTCTCCAAGACACGCTTTCATAAACTGTTTGCGTTGACTTTCGCTGGCTAGCAGTACCTGCCCAGAATTTCTTTACTTTAGGCGGAAGTAATGAAGAGGATTAGGCCGACTGTTGACTTTGGGTTTAGTTGATTATCCATCCCGATTTCACGCCATCAATTAAGGACCAGCAGAAATCACGTGCTTGACTTTTGAGGCGTGCTTGTCTTTTGAATCGCCTCTTTGCAATGAGTGGAATTTCGCATAAGTCTTTATTTCGATTGTGCTGCGGAATTTGGAGCGAAAGATCCTCAGCCTGAATTTATGCAGCAATTCATTTAAAAATGAGAGAAGCGTGACTGCAACAATTCGATGCGCGTCCGTTTGTATATTTGCGTGCTCAAAGGGTTGTTTGCATGAAGATATCGTTCAAATAGTGCCCTTAGCCGGCAGACCTATTAGGTGTGCCATGGGATACTGAACAATCGAAACCGGGGAGTTCATCCACAGCGTGGGTTGTTGTTGTTCGAGGGTTAGTCTCTTTGCGGGGACTTGTGCTCAATTTGGAGGATAATTGCTATCGAACATGAAGCACAAACTGCTTCGAATTCGGTCTGCTAATTTAAGGAAATCTAAAATTAAATCAATGCTGTGTTTCGTTGTGTTTTTCTTTTCTTTTGCCTTCCTTTCGTTTTTTTTTCTGTTTCTCCTTGGTGGAAGTCTTGTTCACTGTCCCATGACATACGGTGTAGGATCATTTCCAGAGTATGCACCTGTTAACTTTTCCAGTGGTTTAGTCGACAAAAAGTAAAAAACAATGAAGAACATGTACTACTTTTGGCTTCTGCAATTTTCCGAGTTTAATTTCTATTCGGAGACAGCATCACTAATGGGGTCGGTGCAGCAAAACGAAAAATACATCTGGAGCCATTTTTTACTATTCCAAATTGCCCAGCAGAGAGGCGGTTCAGAATTTCTACTCGAATTGCTAAAAATAAAATCGCCTGCCCGATCAGGGCAGATATGTTACGACAAGGAGCTGTATCCCAGCGTTCTTAATTGTCTGACTTTTCGTCACCTCGACTTCAACACTGGACTAAGTGGCAGCAGCAGTGGGATATGTGGTCCCGGAGGATAGATAAATGAAATCGTATAGATTTGGAAAAGTGTTCACGACGCACAACGACCAGAGACCCTTTGATGACGGGACATGCCAAAATTCGATTTTATAAAAGAATTTGTGTGGCTCTTTATTCGAGTTCGGGGTAGGATTCGTTCTGCGGGTATACGTCTCGAACGGAACGGAATTTTTCCATGGGATTTCTTTGGTCCCCGCCAGAAGCAATGAACTTCATAACACGTGTTTGCGCTCCAATTGTCTGCCCGGAGGCTGTCACAGCCCCGCGACCGTGTCAGGGATGTGGTGTAACAATCACAGTGTCTGCGAGCTCGGACATGCCGGACACTGCCTGCAGCGGTGGTGTGCCCCGCTGGGGCTGCTATCATATCTGCGCTATCTAATATTGGGTCCATGTCTGTATGACGTCTGGGATGGATGCCAAATGGTTTTATTTGTCTACCAATTTAACGCAAAGAAAAATCTCTTCAGTTCGTCTAGTGAGCGGTTTTTCATTCGTTCTGCTGGGAAAGCAAGAAACGGAAATTTTGCAGGATCCTCTTTGAGCGCATTTGATTGCAACTTTCGCATGGAGCGGGCATATGCGGTGGTGAGCTGCAAAGGGTGGGCATTTTTACGTTTTTTGTTATCAGAACTTGTTCTAAAGGAGCTTTTTCATTACTACAGCCCCCGCCCACAGGCACCGCCTGCCAACCCGGTACAGCGGTGGTTCGCTAGAAGTTACCAGTTACATTAACAATGCCGTTGTTGTTCCTGCAGCTGGGGAGCACTTTAAATTTCCATCAACCGACCCCTTATCTATCATCCGGCGCAAAGGACTCAAGAAAATTGTTGACGGTTGGAAAAAAGTGCCTGTCCCTCACGCGGGGGAGGCATCCATGGAGAAATGATGAAGATGTCTTTTTAAGCGCAGAGCAGAATTAGATAACTCAGTGCCAAGACACTGTTTTCCCATATGCTCCCGGATCCATGCGGACTTAAATGGTGCAGCCAGGGTCTTTGCGTGGTTGAACTCGAATTTGTTGGATCAGGGATGCAGAATCCGGAATTTCCGAGAATGCGCGGTATTAACGGCTCCACACCCTGAGGCTTTTGTCCTTGACATGGCAGCGAACTCCTCGACAGCATTCGAAACCTACCTCTGAGAAATAAATGCACCAAAGCAGCATCTGACAGCTGTGCAGCGCACTTATGATCTTTTTTTTGTTATAGTTTTTTAGGATGGAAAACATTTTTCGGCGGCCCTTAAAAAAATAGCTCTCTCGGTAGGGGGATGAAAGCAAAAGATAACTCCAGACATTTCCTATCGTCTGCCTGGAGTGGAGACGACGTTGAATTCTTTTTTCTTTAGTAGCAAACCCGCTCTAAAAAGGAAAACGAATCGTTTGGCATGTCCCTTTCTGCAAACGGTATACCATCCTGGAATTGAGTAGCCCGCCTCGAACGGGTTGGAGGGAATTTGAGATAATTCCGCTGAATGAGTGTGCAGGTTCCTAGCGAATTTTTATTAAATTTTCAATTTATTTAAATACACACAGAGCCCTTTTCTAGTACGCCAAGGGCGGTGCTCTCAACCCACTTCGAAAGCTGAATAAAAAAAACGAACTTGGATTTGAGGAGCTTGTGCAAATCGCAAAATGCACTGAAGGGTGAGACGTTCGCTGGGTGGGAAAATTGAAACATAAATCGCGTATTCCGACCGTACACCGCGAAGTGGTTCTATCTACGTTATAGTAAATCTATGTTCTGAAGACAGAGGTGTAAAAGTATTTAATCGGTGCGCGAGTTTTCTCAATGTTTTATCACGGTCGAAGGAGATATGAAAATTTTGTTGGGAAATGTGTTTCCTCAGTTAAATTTTCCTTTCCTTCTTGTGAAATTTCGAAATTCTTTAGGTTCATTTTCAATACGCGTTTCTAGATTAAGTAAACATTGTGTATAAATAATTTCAATATTTTATTTTGTGCGCCTTGACATATTTCCGTTTCCGAAATAATTGTTTTACAGAAAAAAAAAATTAATTTCAAACCAAAAAAAAATTTCATTATTATTTATAAATATGGCCTACATATTGTAGTCTTGTATTCTTGCTTTAAATCTTTTCCGAAAAATATTGATTCCTCCGACCGCAGCGAAGTTTTTTGTCTGAATGCGACATTTGGTTGTTTCACTTAAACTAATTTTTTTTCACTACTCTAGTTTTTTTTCTATAATATTTTTAGTTTTTCTTAATCACTAACTTCTAATAAGGCATCGTTATTTCTAATTATAATAAACTTTAATCTGTGTTTTGAATTTTTCCCTGCTCTGGTCTTCTTAGCAGTCGGGATCACTTCTCCCGAACTGTATTCGCGCTCTCGCTTTACATTTTCTCTAACGCTGTTTTGCAATCAATTGTTAAGCCCGGTATTCTGAGCACAAGTAGAAGGGTCAAGTAATTTTACCCAAAAGAAATTTATGTAAAAAAACGCTCAAGTAAATGGCACAGTAATCGCAAGTAAAAGCTTTCATTCTACTTGCTTGACCCCAGTATGCTGATTGCTGATGTCAAGTAAAAATTTCTTTTTTTCTATCGGCGTTTTATACTAAATGTCAAAATTTACTCAAGAAATAATTGCCGGGATAATTATTACTTGACCTCCTTGAGAAATATTGGCATTCCTTCGTGACAGTTAGTTAGTGTATGTATTCATCTATATAAATAAAATCTAAAACCCACTGACTGGCTGACTGGCTGACTGGCAGATTGATCAATGTTGCTCGGGAATCGCTGAACCGATTTCCATTTTGGATACTCCTACAACTTATCCCATAGGTGCTCAACTGCTCAGTAAGAAAAAGTTTTTTGAAATTCAATCACAAGAGGGTAAAATAGGGGATGAAAGTTTCTATGAAAATTCGACATTTTTAAAGTTAAAAATTCATAAAATATATTATTTTGCCTTTTGTTGAAAATAAATAAACACGGGAAGCGGTTCTATATAATATACGTCGCGTTTGGGGTAGTTGTAAATTCAAAATGTAATCTGATGTACAACATATTATGATTTTCACGGACCCGGGTGAAACCGGGTAGACACTTGCTGGTTATATATAAATGTACTCATTATTCATACACTACAGTATATGACATGTATTTATTATTTACTTTGTGCGATTCATTATTTACTTGTGGATAGGATTATTTACTTTGTGCACAGACTCTAAAACTAATTAGTTTTAGAGTCTGTGCTTTGTGTTATTTGCACTCCGCGCTTATGTTGAGTTGTATAAACAAAGTTTAAACTTTCCAATAAAAAATTTGAAGCTATCAACATTCCAAATATTTTCTTTTGTCAAACCTTTTTTTTACCGTTGTTAAAATAACTTGAGCCCGGTCAAGAAATAATTGTTCGAAATTACTTGACCGCTTTACTTGTGATCAGCATACAATGCTTTAGTGTCGCTGATGTTTTGACATGCTGACACTTTATTGTTCTTAAAATTATTGATTACAATTGTTAAAATAAATAATCCGTAAAAACAATGTTTTTACCTAATTCATCTACATATTTGCGAAATTGAGACAATTAAAATTAAAAAAGAAAAGATGACTTGATTTTATATTTTTTTTATGCGCAGTGCAGAACGCAGTTATTTTTGCATTATTATTAAAGATTTTATCCGTTCCTTCTGTGACAGAATGCATTGTCATCCACTACGAGCCTATTTGTAAAGTTTTAGTTCGTTTGGATGATGGGAAGTGTGTTAATTAGCCGTCGAAAGGTTTTCCTTAAAACGGCACAAATACACAAATCCACAAACAAGCAAGTTTTCGCGAAGTTAATATAGATGAATTAAAAACAAGTATTTTATAACGATTTAACTGACTCATTTAGAATGATTCAACACGTTGTAACAAATCACTTAACATGGTTTTATTGATGGTTTCAACCCCACCGTGATGAGGTCTCTGACATTTTGGAAGTTTTTATGCTTATCTTTCTCGGTGATTTTGGTCCATCCAAAAGTTTAAGGATTACGAGATATCATCGTTGCGTTACATTTTGCTTACCGTCCAAGACACAGACACTTTTGAATGTCCTAAGATGTCATCCAATTTGGATTCTCTGTTTGATTAATATTCTGAATGATAAACGACCTGCCCACTTTCTTTCTCAGCCTTAAATATTCATAGGAACATGAAAAAATCTAATCCTCCCCAACGATTTTCCCACCTTCTCAGCAGCCTCTTAAGAAAAAAAAAAAAAAAAAAAAGAAATAAGTAAAATGAAACAAAAACGTTAAAGAAACGAAAACCATTCGCACCCTTCTGGAAATTTTTTGTTCTTCAAAATCCTGTTTTACACCACAGTTGCCGCATTTATTATCTTGTTCGTTTATTTTTTCCTTTTTTTTCGAAATAATTAAGCAGGACACTGGCCCAATTTTGCATGCATACAAAGCTCCTTCGTCTGTCACTCTGCTCATAATTCCCTCAGCTTCTTTCTCCAATCCTGTCAACTTTCCAAGCGAAAAACATGGAACGTCAGCAGAAAATGATATCGGACTTTTAATTGGAAATTTGTTTTTGCATAACAGTTTGGACAGGAGATTACTATACTTGATTGACGTGTGTCGCAACTGTGCGCACGAGGAGTCCTCGAAGTTCACTGGGAATTGATGCAATGCACGTCAGAAGCTCCTCGTTTGGTCTACGGATTTTATATTGCAATACACAAATTGGGAGCCCATGATCCCCGGATCTTGTCAAACGCTCCACTTTTGAAGCGAAGCCATCTCCGAAAGTAGCATCTAGTACATAGATGTCAGTATGTTTCAATAACAACGCCGACAAAATTTATTTTTATTAAGTTTGCGGTTATTTTAAAGAAACTAGTTTCCATTGAAAATGCTACAGAAAATAATTTGAAATGAACCATATTCCAGTGCAGGTGCATCAAAGTTGCAATCACATATTTTCTTGGGCTCGTTTGAAGCGATAGAATAGGATAATGGAATAGTTTTGGATGAATAATTTTCCCAATTCTGTCACTACAGTTGCATCGACATCACTATAATACCCCGGACAGACAAACTTAATCGAGTTAATGACGTCAACATAACCCATGTAAATTATATGAACTCGACTTACAAATCTACCTACTGCAACTCGATTAAGGTCGATTCACTGCTGTCAGCGCCGTACGTATTACATAGTGGTAAATAGTTGTACTAAAAAGTAATCAGCTGTGTGTTTCGTGTTTTTTTAAGAAAGACTTGTTTATAGTAAATTTAATGCAAAATACCGCCAGTATAAACACATTTTCTTTTTCTTTACTTGCTTGCCAGAAAATAAACTTACCGCTGTCGCGAATTCATTTTATGTTTATTTTACACCAAATGACAACAGACATGTCAAAAAACGAATTCCGTTCGGTGGGAGACAACAAACCCGACTAGATTACGTGACGTCCTTAACTCCATTAAGTGCTGTCGTCTGTCGATGGTATTATTTACAATAAATGTAGTTCAGCTTTGAGATTATTATACGTAAGGAATGAGATATTTTAATAAATAATTATTAACCAAAGCAAATTCAATCACATTTCTCTGAATTACTGGAAATATGATTAAAGAACACAATAACTCTTTCGCTCATTGTTTTCACTTCGTGAGACAGCAGCCTGCTATCCAAGTATCTCCAATTGCACACTTTGCTTGGTGAGCTACAAAAACAAAATTCGCTAATTAATTATATTCGCGTTTCCGCGGAAAGAGGATTTTGCTAATCACTGGTAATCAAACCGAGTTCGGGGAACTCGCTCAATGACGCTGCTCTGTCGCGATCTGGGCTGACAACTTTTGACGAAGGAGTTTTTTCCTGTTCTGTTTTCCTTTCTGCTTATACCTTTTAATTTACTCTGCTCTGCATATGAGCGACTTTCAACGTGCCTCGTGTCTTAATGACTTACTTTGAGTGAATGTGCATTGTGCAGCGACTCGTTTGGTGGCCTTAAAGTAATGCACTTTGCGCGGAGAGAGGGTCGTAACTTCGTAAGTTTTGGAAAACAAAGCCTAGAAAACGAATCCTTTCGTCGAGTGGGTGCAGAAGCTCCTACCGCACAAAGGAACTGCTTTCTCACGGCGATTTTATGTGCAAAAATTCAGGAATGTACTTAAAATTTGAGGGAGTTTTTGCAGCAGGTGCGTGTGTGTCCTTGAAAGCTTGAATGCTCGCTAAAGGCTCAATAAATTGCAGTGTTTAATCCCTTGAGGTTGTTTTGGTTTCCGAGCAGAATTCAGAGTGTGCTCATGCCGACTTCCCCCCCGCTTAATTAGAACATGACAAGTGCGCATTTGCAGCCATCGCGTGCTTCTGTAATCTAGAAAAAGGGCACCTTAGGGTTAATTACCCGGGGACACCCATGGTAAGTGAACCGTTTCACACTTGTGACTTGACGTAATTAATTGCTCCAGTAAATGCCTGCAAGCCTCAATGAACTCGAACTCCTGTTCACGGCCTGGAGACCTATTCTTCTGCAACATACCCATTTCTTTTTATCTTGCACTGCACCTGCCTCGAGTCACTTGCAAGGTGTCCTTGAAGTTCAGTTCCCTAGCGAATGGTGCAGTGGTCTCTGTGTGCATGTACCGTTACAAGCAGTTGACTGCAGTCAGCAATACGTACGAATTTGGGCGCCAGAGGACCGCTATCCCACCGCCCTTCACTGAATTCGTCTTTGAGTTCAATTCCCTTTCTGCTGCTCAGCAGCGATTACATATGATTAATGGAATGATGGGATCCTTGCGAGGTGACAATCCCAGTGATTGCTGATACATGGAAAACAGAAATTTCGAAGTGATTGACGACAGGTTTTTGATTAAGTCAGATACCTATGACACTCGTAAATCCCTCATATTATCTATCGATTGCACTGGTGACGGTGATAGTGCAGGATCGTTGGAATTCTTCTTGCGGTTTGAAAAAAAAATTGAAGAAAACAACCATTAACTCTCCTACCGGAATTAGAAAAGCTTTGTAACAAAGTTCCATTAACAGTTTTGAGAAATTTTTTTATAAATACCTGATTGTGAGATACCCGGTTTTACACGGCGGCGCGGCGTATCGTAACTAATTATAAATTAAGGCATTTATCAAATGTTCTGATCAGCCGCCAGGAGCTTTAAATATTTGATTCGAAATAAGTGCCCTCAATATATGTTTTGTACCAATTTTAATTACCTATGATAAAATGTCTTAAATTTGAGAAATTTTGACCACCATATTGGGTCCGCCATTTTGAATTTACGAATTCTCATAGTAGTTTTGAAATTAATGTTTTAAAATTCGCTTGCTATAATTTTCATAAGAATCCCTTGAGTTTGGAAAATTTTAGGCGCCATACTGCATCCGCGATCTTGAATTTAGATAGTAGGTAGGTTCAAAATTGGTGACCTACCAATTAACTTTGTACAAATTTTCATAAAAACTCTTGAATTTTGAAAAATATTGGAATTTTAAATCGGACGTACCTTGAATTTATAAATTTTGATAAAATTCGAATTAAAAGGCCTCATAACAACCATTGTACAAAAATCCGGTGAAATTACGAAATTGTTGTCGCCATTTTGATCCGCCATCTTTATACCCTAGATGTAGGGTATATTAGTTTTGAGCGAACGTTTGCAACGCCAAGAAATAATCGTCGCAGAAAAGAAAGAACTATATATTCATGATTGGGAAGTGAAAAGAAACCGTTTTATGCATGTCCGTCTGTCTGTCTGTCTGTCTGTGTGTCTGTCTGTCTGTCTGTGTGTCTGTCTGTCTGTCTGTCCAGACGATAACTCGAGAACGCTTGTAGCTAGAGACTTGTAATTTGGTACAATAATATTTGATTAAAATTGCAAGGTCAAGTTCGAAGATGAGCAAAATCGGGCAACTCCTTCTTAGTGTTGCCATATAAGCCTGAGTCATTTTTATACAAAAATGTTGATATAAGAATGAGTATATTTTTCTACATCTAGGGTATCACGTAATTGGTGTGACCAATTGCTTCCTTACTAGTTTATTTCTAAATTTGGACAGCAGAACCCCCAAAACTCTTAAGTACCAATTTTCATGGAAATCCCTTAATTCAAATTAGAAATTTTCGACCGCCATTTTGGGCCCATCATTTTGAAACCCTATATTATTATCCGAAAGAAAAAGTTGTCTAAACGCTAAATTCGAATACGTATTAGGTATCTTTGAACAAAAAATTAAAAGCATCGAACCAAGGATTTAGGCATGATTAAGTAACAAACATTCAAACATATACATTTATAATATTAGTGTGATAGATGAACAAAACCATTTCACGAGAACGGGAAACAATTGACGACAAAAGGAAACAAAACATCGTGATGTTTGGGTATCGCTGTGGAAAGATGCAGAATAAAAAATATTGTTGGTGAATTAAGTTGGCATTGAAGAATGATGGAAAGAATGATTGACAACGAAATCTTAAGTATACTTGCATTTTGTTACTCCTCGTAACATGTTCCGCTTTTATGTCTCTTTTTCTTCTTGTTTACAATAAAAGTTTTGCGTTTAAGTTCCTTTAGAATAATTCCCAGCTACAATACATTTACTGTCACTATGATTTGCTGTGGGACACTCAGAATCTAATCAACGAGAATTGTTAAGAAAATCAGTCTTGTGTTGAATTTTCCATTTGAAGCTCCTTAATTCGGTACAAAATATTTCCCATACACTCTAATCCACAACACCATTTTATTTGGACCTTTTATCGGAATGCTTGGGCCTAAAACCTTTGAGTACCATCTAATTGCATCTAAACAATTCCAGTCCTCTGTAATAGCTGACCATTTATTACTTAAATCTCCGGATATTCCCTGAATTCCTGGGATGACTTTTATTAATTGGTACCGACAATAAATAACCTGGAAAACCACCATAAAGCGATTAATTTAATTTTCTCACTTCTTTCTGAAGCAATTTTCCAGGAATCCTTGTTACTGGTGGGATATTTTCGGCTGAGAACAATTTCGAAAATCTGTGTGGGTATTGTAAAGTAATGTGGTGTCAATATCTGTAAGGATCTGGGAGACACAGGATCCCATCACTAACCGCATGATGCCGACAGTTCAACCAGATAATCCGACATGGGGGGTACGTACAAAATTTCGCGCTCTGATGTGAAAGCATACAAAATCGGATTAGATCTCTAAACAAATAGGTGGTGTTGCGGCGGTGGTCGCCGGGGAGGGGATGACAAGACGACAGGAGCTTGAACCATATAACACTTCAAATATGTGCTGAATTTTCTTTCTCTCTTGCCAGGAGAATTTAGTTTTTTTTATTTACACTTGTCATGTGAAGATTAATATAAGTTTATGTCTTGATCGCCTTGCTGAAAATGGCTGAGCGTAAAAACGGCAGAGAGATGAAAGGTGCCGGCATTTGGGGCTTCCACCTGCTCAAATGACAAAATGCTTCTGAATTTTTTTGGTTGTTCTTAGGTTCAAAAAGTAATTTGATTAGTGTGCTTTTAACATTAAAATTTCTAGCATCTAACCGCCCAACTCAATTCCATTTGTTTGATTTTTTTGTTTTCGGAACCCTTCACTTTTCATAGTTTACAAGGTAACCAAAGGACTTTAATAAGGACCATAAAAAGGAAACACCCTGTTTCCTTCATTCTTTTCGTTTTAATCCGATTACTAACACTTTACGTTTTTGCATATTTTTTTTTTACACAACAAGGTGACCTTTCTTTGGTTAATTTGGGTTTGGTTCGGCCCCTTGTTCCCTTCCTCTCTATGCCTCTGCTTACATTTACGTAGGTAACCCGAATAATTTCCTAATTGCATTGTGATCTTCTGATGGCATTTCCATACCCCCTCAACTTCCCGTGTCGTCTAAGTTCGCATTCTTTACAATTGGGAATGGATAAAAAAAGGTGAGAAATGTTTACATTAACGTAAGTTTTTCATGTCGTTTGGGGAATATCCGTTAATTTTATGGAGGAAGGAAGACAATTAGGATGGCTTTCATACTTAAACCGTTCGTTAAATGTTTGATTAATGAGATTGTTGATTTTCTCCTAATTAGACGAATTGAGGGATAAAAACTCTCATGAGTAACTAGTAAGTGTTTTTTGTTGTGTTCAGCCTGAAAAAGAGTTTAACAGTGTTAATGGTTTCAATTATGACATTTGAATCAAGATAAAAACCAAGATAATATGCTAATTTTGGTTTTATCTTTATTATTATTATAATATGTTCTTTGTAAAGTCCTTCTGTGAGTACAAACGGTAAGAATTATTATATCAATCAATATTAGGCATTATGGATTGACACGCCTTATTTATATGTTTTCATTTGAAGTATAAAAATAAAATTATTAAATTGATGAGAAACGTTACTACTTAAAAAAGCAGGGCAAATTAAAAATTAACTTAAGAAAAATTGTTTTTAAGCAAATACTTAGTTTTATTTGTTAATATTTTTATAAAAAAATTGTTCAAAGTACCTATTAGCAGTTCAATCAAACCGATCGATTTCTGAATTGTTTGCTTTATATCGTATTTATACGAATGATACAAAATGACAATAGTCATCTGATCTTGTTATTTGATAATAATATTGCCATATACACGACACAAATAATGACTTGTGGTAAGCTTTGTAATTTAATTTCATTATTTTATGACAAGCAGTCATTTCAAGAATTACAAGAGAATCAAAATATGTAGTTACACCAATGGCAAATAATGGCGAGTTGGACAGTGGGAAAACTGACAATTAGATAATGGCAGCAGCTGTCAAAAATGAAAGAACTAAACGAAAACTAAATTGGATTATGGAAGCGGTCACTACATCAACTGTAGCTTGTTTTTTTCTGTCCTGATAGTTGAAGAAGTGGATGTAAAGAAATATAAAACAAATATTAACTTGTTACTGAGATATATTTTCAACAACTGAAAGGACACAATCTTCCAGAAAGATTAATATGCACATTACACAAGCACTATACTAATTAAAATAAGCTCAGAAAAAAGTTCTAATTTTTGAGTGTGCTGAAAAAAGAGCTTTCAAATTTATATTATCCAAAATTGCTGTTTAATTTTTTTTATCCTTTACTGCGCATTTCACCATTTTAAATACTACAATGTCGTAAAAGAATGAGCAAGTTTATTCTTTTATGACGGGTTGTCATTCTTCAGTCATTATATACATGCCTCGTTTGCACGACATTTATACAATGTCTTTATTAAGACAACTTTTAATGACAATTGTTTTTCGTCATTTTTAATGACCGAAATAATGACAAAAAACACTGCAAAGTCCTTATGGGTTTGTTATTTCCGCCAAAAAATAAAAAAAAAACAAAAACAAAACTACCCGATAGAGACTTGAACTGTAGACTTTAACGTTAAGAGCTCGATGTCGTACTCCTAACCACCAGTTAAATTCGCCTTATTTTTAAGTGCGAAGAATTTGTAGATATAGAAAACGTGATACGAAATTCAAAATTTCATTACTCAAAAACTACTTGCGCTAAAGTCATAGTAGTTCTATTGAGTAATTTTGGAGCATTGCATATTCCGAGTTTCATGAGTACACCACGAACAATTTTGGAAATATGATTCTTTAAATATTTGATTCGTCAATAAATAATAGTGGGAATAGTGTGACATAGTGGGTAATAGCATTAATTTTGATCCTCAAAAGTTGGCATTTTCTAAAACTACTAGAAATGTTTTAACGTTAAAATATCATCCTGCTTATTTTTTTTTAGTTCTTAATACATATTTCCAGAGTTTGAATAATTAATTCTTTATCAAGATATTTTTAGTAATTTATTTTTATTTTTTTACATACTTATTCAACTTAGAAATCCTAAGCTTGAAGGAATAAAACCGGAAACCATAAATAAAAACAAAAACATAAAAACTATAGTATAGTAATTAGTTTAATTTTCGTTTTAGTAAGCGTTTGAAAATCTTAGAGTCAATTGCAGACACTTTAATTCCGAGTCCTGTGCCAAGTAAATTAACATTACCAAAAGAGAAAACCCATTAAACGTGCTAATATTTCAGAGTGTGATTTCGCAGGTCATTCTATGAAGTAAAGTTCATATACAAATTAAGCTCGCAACGGCTTGCATTCTCTGTTACAGGGTGTTGCTTATTAAGTGAAGGTGGGCATTTCCAATACCTGATAACTGATGTTTTTCTGTGTCCGGAGTGATTTTATATGCTGTTATAAATATTCAAAAATCAAATTAAGTGCACTGATATCATAATTGAAAATACATGAATTTCCGCGAGTATAGAGGAAATTCCAGCAATGGCTCTGGAGCCCTCTGCTGCCAAATGGTCACTTAATGAGTTAGTGTTTCGCACAGCTGTAAAAATATATGCAGTTTCAAAACATTGCTGCAAGTGGAACGAAAATATCGTAATCCAAATGGAATATTTTCCGGACTAAAAACTACTATGAGAAGAGAAGTGGGGTAAGTGATTAAATCTAAAGGGCTTCTATTGTGAAAGCGTTTGCAAATGGTTTGGTAATCGTCGACAGACATTTCTATAATTCTTTTTTTAAATGCAGTTGAATTCAATACAATTCTGATTAGTCACTCTAAATGTGAAAGCTTTGAAAATATATTTCGAACTTCCATTCCATTAATAACATTCGACAAAAAATGTGAAAATTGGATATTATTGAGAAATGTAATTTAATAAGAAGTTTTAGATGTTAAACCTTTTTAGAATCAACTTTTTGAGCATGATTGGGTAGATGTGAGTTAAAATAAAATTTATATTATATTATAGAGTAAAAGGGGGTTTTCCTGCTCTTTTTTTTTTTTTTTTTAATAAAAGGCAAAACGGATATTGCATCAATTTTTTTTATCGTAAAATAAAACAATAAAAAAACATTTTTATTTAGCAAAAAACCATAATGGCGGTCGCCGAGCCAAGTTCCACACACTTCTCAGGCGGACACACTAGTCTTGGTTCATTTTTTGGCAACGAGACTTATCCGAAACCAAAAATGAAGCATTTTTATAAAATAAAGGGTTTTTTGTAGCTATGGCTTATCATAGGAGTTTTTTTAAATTTTAATTTTACGCGACTTGGTGCAACTTAAAAAAAAAAGAGCGATTTTAACCTTAAATTTTCAAAAATTTAAATTTCTATTCAAAATACGATTTTTGCAATATCAAAATAATCTGTGTTGATATTTAATAAAATCGATTGTGAACACTCTAAACGCAAAATTATTAAAATCGGTTAAATAGTGTACAAGAAAAACTGCACTACAGTTGCAAAAACATCAAAAGAACAACAACAAAAAGCTGAACTACATATCACTGACTGGGAGCTGAGAAGAGACCGTTTTATGTCTGTATGTCTCCATGTTTGTTTGTCTGACCTCACGTTTGTCTGTCTTTCCAAATTTTAGACAATGATTTGGAGCGCTTTGTCCTAGAATGTTCAAGTTTGGTGCAAGCATACATCCTTGAAATCTAAAGAAAAGTTCGAAAATGATTGAAATCGGGTCACACTGTTTGAGTGTTGCCATATAAAACAAAATTATTCTTATATAAAAATGATAAATTTTTATATCAACATGTACCTACTTTGTAGCAGTAGTAAAACATAAATACGAATCTGGCAAACGTTTGGAACATCAACATAATCGTCTATTGTACTCTAACGGGTATTATTTATTGCTTCGAATGATTTTTTTTTATTATAATATTCATTGTGCGCCTAACAATAATGAACCTAAAAACAACGACTGAATATTAAAAATCGAGAGCACAGAAGCAAGAATACCGAATATGATCCTTGTTCTCAGCCCGTCAACCAACGTAAAATCTTATTAAGCTCCACAAGCTCCATTTTCGTTGTCGCAATTTGCTGGCTTTTATGCAAGTTTACAAGAAACTTTTGGTCATAGTGGCCAGACGATAAGCACCTCGAGAATATTATCCTTCCAGCTAACCAAAACAATATCGTCCGGTGTCCTGGTTTCTACGGCATCCAATCCCAATGACAATGGTTATAACTGCCACGTCTCCGATACACTCCATTTGCAATTACATTTAGTATTCATAAAGACAGTTGCTGATTTTCTGTTGCAGATTTTTGTTGTCTGTTGTTTTTTTTTTCCATTCTGCATTATAATCTTAGCACGAACATTGTGCATGTGTAGTACATTCAAACGAACACAAACGCTTATATCAGCCTGTGCAAGGCACGTCCGTCCGTTCGTTTCCATATGGCGTCAATCGATATTCAAAGGAATCTATCACACTTATATGCGGCGCACTCCCGCCCACCCAGTTCGGCCGACTACTGTTTTCGTGATTGTTTATCTCGTATTGATAGGAATATAAGATCAAGATGCTTGGTCTGTGCAGGAGTATGGCAAAGGATATGCTTGGGATTTGGTCTTTGCAGAATTCTCTTATTTACCAATGCCGTTGTCGGAAGTAGAAATATAATAAAATAAGACTTGATGAAGGATAGAGGAACGAAAGGTTCGCCAACTGGAACATACCATCCGACTACATTCTGCTTGAACCGTATTCAAAGGAGGGTGGTTGGGCAGGGATCCGGGACAAATGTCGTTTACGGATGTTTTTCGGTATCTGGTTATCGTTCAGGCTTCAGGTTTCATATGACCGGATTTATCCTGGATAACAATCGAATTGTTTCCCAGTCCACAATAAAGGTGACGATAGTTTATAAGCATATATTCCCAATCAGTTTTCTGGCTGTGCCTCGCCTGGATCCCATTCCAGACTCCTGCAAATGGGTAATTCTGATCAATCGAAGCGTATCAGGGAGAGTAGATTTTTCTTTTGGTTCGACGGTTCCTTGTTGCTTCCCAATTATTGGCATACAGTCCATATAATGTTTTTATCACCACTCTTTCAAACATAATTAATAACGCTTCATCCAGGGGTATCGAAATTGCAATATAATTCGCAAGAATAATTCCCAGAAAAAACCTTCTCCTTCTCTAATATAAGTTCTATAATGAAAATACTTCCTTGAAAATCAGACAACGCACCCTTAAACAGTTGTTTTTCAACCATTTTGGAATATGTTCGGATTACAGAAATTAAACACATTTATTATAATTACAAATGGTTGAAGTCATCTAATAGAAAACGTAACAAAAATTGCTAAACAATTTTTTTGTTTTTATTTCAGTGGAAAATTTTATACTAACGGTATTTTTACCAATTGTTCAATGTTTGCAAGATATGAATAAAAACCTTTTCCAAATGTTCTAGCTTCCGCAAATATCTGCACAAAATAACATTTTCAGAAAGGCTGCATTTCCGTGATTTTCAATTTTCTCTGTGCGGATCTCGGACCGAATGAAGTGTCTGAATAGCTGCCAAATGAGACTTTAATTTAATAACGAGATGGGCCGATACTAATTACCCGTCGCCATTACATGCAACGGGCCCACCGTGAACATTTTAATTTTCGTTTCATTTCCCTGACGCAAAAACGAAAAAAAATAAGCAAAAACAAAATAACAGGAAAAAAGAGCAGAAAATAAAGGCAAAACGATTTTTTCGATTTTTTATTAAGTTTGAGTCCGTCCTTCCCGCGACAACCATCCACGGTAGGCATATGTCAGGACAAGTGCTCGGCCAGCGAACGAGCCAAATTGTAGTAAAATGTTGCACGCGGCTTGATAGCGAAAATTGAGTCCGTGAGGCATGTTATCTGCATCAGGACGCATCATAAAATTTTTGAGAATTGCACCCATCGTGAGATATTAAACTGCAGCAGTTGTAAAGTTTCGACTAGGAATGGACGAGGATTTAATAACGCGGCTCAAACGATGCCACTTTCATCCTACCGGACGAAATTCACCTACTCGGGCTCTTTGTTTTGCGCTACAGAAGAACTCACAGGGCAAGTGGATGCAATCGTTTCAAAAATAACTTTGATGCAGATGGAAGCCGCCGGGCTAAAGATTATTATGCATAAAAGTGTTGCTGAATGCAAGGGCATCTAGGCCGGAGCTTGCACCTGATGCCTTAGATCCTGCACCAGTTCGGTCATCGCAACCCCTTACCCCATCAATGCCACTTGTGCTTTTACATTGGGGATGATTTGATTGCTTGAGTCGTTTATATCGCCGAATGAGCGCAACTGCATTGAGTAATTTCCACCTGCCCGACGAAGATGGAGAGCGGATTTGGGTCTGTCGAAGACCGTCTGTCGGCCAGGTGCTATCGACTTTTTGACTGGAAAAATTTGCGTACCCCCATTCCCCAGCGCCCAGCGGCAGCTCTAAGCCGCCAGCACACATATATCACGTTGACATCTTAATTTATTAAACAATCTATGGGAGCACATCTTCATCTGCGACGGGCTCATCCTGGCAGGCGATATTCTCCTTTCTAGTTGGGAACACTTCAATTCCTGTTAACAACAATAAATTTCATCTATTGACAATTCAATTTTAAACCGCAATCCTCCGGCCTGGAGGAGATGAAACGACAACTGCAAAAGATACGACATCTAACAATGAAAAGCACAGTATCGGCGGACGAGCGGCATCAGGGGATGGCTGCTGGGCTAGTCCACCCAACTAAGGATAACAGCCGGCGGAGTTGAAGTCGCGCACTCGAAGACGAATTTTTAGTTTTTCGAAAATTTCCTGTCTAGATCTTAACTCACTTCGAAAGTTGTGAATCGGAAAATTGCAAGAGCGCGCTCGGCCAGCGGGAATATTCGCAATAAATCAAAATCGATAAATTGAGGATATCCATTCAACGGTCCACTTAATGGCAAAAGAAATAAACAAAGGCCACGAAGTAAAGTCCCGAAGCGAACAAAAGACTGCACAAGAACTAGTGGCAAACTTTTTCCTGATCATGGAACAATCGCGTAGATGTTCGTTCGGTCCTTCCAAGGAGATTCGCCAGATCAGAATTCCGCTGACCCGTCGGATGCCGCGAGCGATACTCCACCTCTTGGCCAGGTCATGGTGCTCCCGAGAAGCCATAAGAAAAGTAGTTCGGCATATCTACGATGGGGAGGTGTAGTGGGGCGATGGTTGCAGGGAGAAACCAAACTTTGAAACGTTTTCACAAGGAGTGAGAGACTTGAAGAAAGGTGTGCAGATGCGGGAAATCTTACCGCCCCCACCTGTCTGGAGCATCGTGTGATTCCCCAATAACGGGTTTTTTCAACTTCCAAACTTTTTATTCTTTGTAAGAGATTAAATGGGGATTAAATGGGAAATGCTACAAAAACAGTATGAAGAAGAAAAAGCGAAAATCATCAAATTTCCCGAAACAGTATATAAATACGGTTCATCCAGGTGGACGAAGCCTTTGTACTTGCCGCAACTGATTCCGTATTGGAGCAGAAGCTCCACTCGATTCGATAACTTTGGACAAAAACTTATCCAGTTTTGCGAACGTTTTGATTCCCAAAAAAAGTTTATCAACAAGATTGCAAAAACTACAATAGCAAACGTATTTTCGGGGACTCCTAAAGAAAACACGAACTAAATAGTGACATTTTTATTTTTTTTTATTATATATGATTACACGTATTAGAATGCGAGTGGGAGGTTGATGACCTTTGTGTAAATGGAGTATTCCAAAAACCGGAAGAACAGATGTTTATGGTAAAATTAGAATGACATATAGCGACTGGTTGCCACAAATGCCACACCTCAAAGTTAGTTGGGCGTCGCGACATTTTAAGGGATTCGTGTTCATGTTTATGGGGCAAGGGCAGGAGGAAAAAATATCTGATGAAAATGGTATTTCGATAAATATGTGTGCCCATTTGTAGTTCGTTTCTTAAATTACAACATTGAGAGACAACTGTTATACACAAAATGGCGGCGGGATGATGGGAAATGAAATGTCGACTTTGAGTAAGCGAAAAAGAACGAAATTGCATCCGTTTAAACGCTAACAGATGTGACGACCACTGCAGGAATTCCAGCAGTTTTTATTGAACTTATATTGATAAAGTGGCGGCAGTGTTAATGCGAAAATAGTGTTGTTTTTCTCATTTTAGTCAGATATTATTTTTTATTACAAAAAAGTTCATGAAATAATTGTAGTTTTTGTTATAGCGAAGAGTATTTTTCGTTTGTTTGCAGAGTCCTGTTGCCTTGCAGAGCAACCATTTCGAGAAAAATGTGTTCGGAGAAAAATGCGTTCAAAGTTCAAATCGATTCCTTTTTTCTTGCAGCTTTCCGCATTTTTCATACATTGCTCATATGTTAGTGAAAGTTTGAGAACTCCTTTTGTCCACATCCGGTGAGCAACAAAATAATACGAATTTCACCAGCAGATGACGCTGTGCAATATAGATATTTTGTTTGCAATGCATAAAATCCGTGCAGATTCGCTTGAAATTAATTTTAGTTCACTGAGCAACAAAAGTAAATATTTTGCTGTAATTTGGCCTTTTTGGTTCGGGTTGGTTCATCGACTTTCTTAATGTAAATTTCGTACCAATTTTGGATCTCGATTAATATCTATTTATATAATACAAAATCAATCACAGATAAATTTTCTTCTGAAAGTTTAGCGAGACTAGCAAAATATCTTCTATCCTTCTTGAGAAGCTCCACTTTGAACGTCTTACAATTTCAGTTAATAGAGAAGTGGCTGCAACAAGTAAGATTCCGGGTGAAGCCAAATAAATTATTTAGTGATGCTGTCCAATTTACATAAGTTGATCTGGTCCTGACTCGAAGAGCATGTGATTGAATTTCTGCAGAAGTCTTTCACAGGATAAGACTATCCTTGTGCTGTTACTTTGGTTAAAGCACCAACAGCAGCCCACTTCTCTGTCATTAATATGGAGTGAAATCTTTAGATTACAATTTAATTTGTAATTTCCGAAATTCAATTTGCCAAAGTAATCATTGTCCCACTACAAGTTTCGTATTCCTTGGCGTATGAGTGAGGGCCAACTCCGATTTCCTGAACGGCAATTATTCCTCGATGGCAAAGTGAGTTGCGGATGTTCTAAGGTCGGGCTGCCGCAGCTTGTACAAATTCAAATCATCCGGCTAAATTCGCCGGAATTCCAGGGAGAAGTTCCTGGAGGAACGCTCACATCAACATATCGGCGAATCTTGACTGAAGTCGACGCGCCGGAACAACTTTCCCCCGGCCCATTTATCTTCGCAAGTATCTTGTGCTGATAAAATAAAATCAAATTTATGATTTATTTAAATTACCCAAGACGAGCGGGTATTTCTGGCTGCAGTAATGAATAGTCGGATTCATGCTAGATGAGTCTCCGGTAGGCGCCGATGCTGGGGATTCGGGCGATACTGTCATTTCCTGGGGACGATGACAGACTCAATTAAAGTTTGAGCTAATTGAAAGGCAAAGACGGAACGAGCCCGTAATTAAAAACTTAAACACTTACTCCACCATTCCCAGGGACAACTGAGGGAATTGTTTGGTCTGGGTATAAATCCAGAGCACCAGTCTTAGTGCTGCACCCGCGCTCACGCCTGGCCCAAGCTGCAACTAGCGGCGCGGCGCTCGGCTCCAAGACCAACAGCAATTGGATTAAGCTGCGCCCAACGAGGAGCTGCGAAGTGAAGATTGCTCGCGTCCTGGGGCAGAACGTTACACTAATTATTTTGCACTGTGGCTTTTATTAGCTCGCGTAAATTTCGCTCAGCTCGTATCACCGACATCCAACAGTGCTTGCATCCGCGCGGGAATTAATCAATGCAGCCACCACCGAGAACAATTCCATTCTGCTGCACTTGAATGCAGGTTTAAGCGATGTTGGATTCAGATTTAGGAGATGTCTTCCTTCGGAGGATCTCCTATATCCTCTTATCCTGAAGGTAAATTGCAGTTGATGCCAGTGAAATGCTGCCAGCAGTGCAACGGAGGATATGTGCCTGACATGAGTCTTGTTGATATATTTTTGTTGCAATTTCATTTAGAAACGAAAACTGTGCACAAGGGAAGGGTTGAATATTAACGCAACAGTATGCAACATCAGGTGTCAGGAGATAAATTAGATTACTGATTGAATAACAATATTTGGTAGGAATTAGATGGTGCATAAAAATAAACAAAAAATAAATTATTTAAAAAAACAAAAAACCCGACTGCATTAAGAAGTATCAACTAAAAAGTGAAAAACAAGTTATATTTAATCTATAGAAATTTGCAAAAGCAATGTATAACACAATATGAAATGTTTATGTGGTCGATACCCTTAAGCAAATAATAAAATATAGACTATGTATTATATAAATATAACTTAAATGTTGGAAACGATATTGCAGGCGGGGACAAGCTAATGGTGGTATAGTTTTTAAGTGAAAATATTTAAATTTTTTATTACAAAGTTGTTTTGAATTTAATTAATTGTCCCCTACTACATGTCTCCACGAAATTTTATTGAAATCCGCCACAACTAAATTTTACCCAAAAATTCAAATAAATTCAATAGTTTTTTTTTCGAAGATGCCATTTTGAAATAATATACCCTATGTCACTCCTACAATGTATACGAATATAATAACACCTCATTTGTTAAAATCCGTCGAGCCGTTTAGGCTGCAGAGCGTCTGGTAGAAATTACATACATACATATACTCGAAAAACATAACCCTTCCTCGGCAGTCGGGTAAAAATAACTTGTTTTGCTGTTAAAAAAAATTTGTTTTTTTTTAAAAATCGATAAGTTATAGTCTTAAAAATATGTTCCCAACATACTGTAATAAAATTCGCAATAATTTTTGAGACAGAGCGGAATTTGTGGCCCACTCCTTGTTTTGTTAATATGCAAAATAAAGCTTTCAAAAACCTTAAGCGCTTGTTTTTCGAGACGATGTTTTCAAAACCAGTTGAAATGGTTTTGAAAATTCAGATTGTGCTATTAAAATAATTTTGTTTTCAAATACTCAGAATCGTTGTCATTTACTTCTATACTACATAATTATTGGTCTGTTGTAAAAATTCGATTTCTAATAGCAATTTAAACTTGGAAAAATATCGGGAAAACCGAAATAGAATTTCGGAATTGAAAATTGCACCAAATAAAAATGAGATTATCTAATTTTTGATCGTAAAATTCATAATATTTTTGAATATGCAGTAACTATATACAATTGTAGTTTTGATAAAAAAAATGACAACTTTGATTTCAAGTAACAAGGGTTAGTCCAGCTGACTCGTAAAGAAGCGTACTCCACCGGCCGCCATCTTGTTCTTTTAAATAATAATTTTTTTTTAAATTTAAAAATTCTCACACTTGTGTTTAAAAAAAAGTCTTTTAGTAAAATCTAAAAAAGTCGGAAAGAGTGCCCAAAAATCGTGAAAGTTCCTTTGAGAAACGTCGATTATTATTTTCAATCAATAATGAACATATTTTATTATATTGCTGAAACACCTTTTTATAACTTGTTTACTCAAATATACATATGATGACCAAATCATTTATTGCTTTTCTAAATTGACAACAATTATATGCATTCCTATTTAGGTATGAGTGCGACTAAAACTCTTTGATTGTGTAGTTGGAGTCTATAAAATAATCGCAATTGATTGATTGTGAATGACAAGCTTCAACAGCCATTTCCACGCATTCAAAAACACACACACACAATCACAAACAAACATACTTTTTCTTACCGAAATCCTTTTAGAGTAAAGATAAAAGTTTGTTTTTCGCCACGAATGATTATGAGACACGTACATGAGCCATCTATTGGGATAAAAATAGCTACACTGCGTGCAGGATAACGCACCACAATCACTTGTGAATAGGTGTAATCTGATAAACATGAAAAGAGTTTTGTCACCCCGAAAACATTTTATCACATCATCGTTTACTTTTCTTGTGTAAGCTTTGATGACACCTTTAAGGAGGGGAAAACGAAAACCCATTAACGATAGTGAAAAAGTCCATTGAAAATTTCCTGCTGCCTTGTGCCTTGCTTTCATTATATATATGTATTGTATATAGTATGTCGTTTTGTGTCATTCAAAAATGGATTTAGTGGCATACACGAATTGTGACATCGGGCTTCCATCTATGCTCCTAATCTGAACACATGTCCCGTGCTAAGTGAGGGATCAATCGCCGTGTGTTTGAGTACATTTGAGTACATAAAAGCGCAAAACTCAGGAAACTAGCCCAGAAGAAAGGACCTTTTCACAGAACCTTTTAACCTTACACTGTCAAAAAAAAATATATTCGAAAAACCCCCGAGTTGTTGAGTAAACATTTGAGCGAGCGTCGATAAATTGCAAATTGAGAACGTCGCCTGCATCAGGAGGAAAATCTCTAATCCCTAATCGGACGAGAGATCAATGTTATCCCCAAAGGGTAATTCTGATTCGTTGCAAAGAGTACATAAAAATTTTCCGGTGATGTTAGCCGAGTACTTACGCGTTAAACCCACGGAAAAGAGTTAAATTAGTGGTTTTCAGTGACTGATAAGTGCTATAATTCAAACGTCAGCAGCTCGGTTTTGGGGAGCGGGACGGAGGCCGGAGGGGTTAGCCTATTGTGATTATACGGAAAACGACCCTCAAAGAAAGTTCATAGGTGAAGGGCACCAGATGTCACATTGGGAACAGTTTTTTCTGCATTTTCTTTGAAATAGGATTACGGAATCAAATGCGCTTAGGATTTTTTAAATCGAAAAAACTGGCGCTTTGTGGAAAGTTTATGCTTTTTGTTTGATTAGGACTTACCAGTATTTTGGGGTGTTATTGAAAACAAGTTTTTACGGAACTGATCGTATAGGTGTGATTGAATTAACAGGGGGCTAATGTAGAGTGGTCCAATGAAGATAAAGCGGGGTCAAATGACCGATGTTTATACTCTCATACTTCCATGTGCTCCAGAGGAAGCATGGTGGAAGCACCCACCTTACGGGCCCCAGCCTTCTGGCCTCCTGCGGGCATCTAGATCTTGCGGCACCCACCTTGAGGTTTCCCCACATATGTGCGGGCTTTACCGGGCTTACTCCAAAACCTCAAGGGAAACATGTACGTGTACCTATGGGCACAATAACAAAATTATGACGCTTTTTGCACTGACTTTGAGTGCATACAACTTCGTAATTATTTATATAACCTATAAACTTGCAAATAGTTTTGGTTTTTAGACAACAGTGCATAATAGATATTTTAAAAAAATTTTGTGGAAAATATTTATAGTATATTAATAATAATGTTTCAAATTTACCGTTATTTCTATCCAATTTTGTGCGCGATGAGTGTCCTTACTCCCGATGAGTGGCTTCATCTAAACTCGCTGTCACTTTGAATTGTATTGTGTCAAAGCATACCTAATAAACTAATACCATTGACACACTATACCATCATCAGGATAAAAAGTGTCATTAGGAGAAAAACGCAAATGACAGTATATGACACATACAATTAATAAAATTTTAAAATTCAAATAAAAATATTGTAATATAAACTTGTATTTTTTATTCTCCTAGAATCATAGTAGTTCTACATCTCTCAGTCCTTGAAAACCAACGGGTCTCGCAAAGTGAGAGTCCCTGCCGGATTTGTTCCTTTCGGTAATAGTGTCCATACACTTACCGGCCGCGGTCTGTCGTGCAGGACTGACGGCCGTGGACAACAGCGAAATGTACTGCGAACTGGCGACGGCCAAGTTTTTAAAATGATTTGATATTACTGGCCGTTATTTTTTTTGTTATTGATTATTTTTTCTTACTGTTATATGGTTTGTATTACGCTCTAAATAAATAATTTGACATCGTTTTTAGGTAGAGGCACGCGACCTTGTTTCCTTGGAATTGAATTTTTGTTGTCAGCAAATGAGAGTCCTCTTGTGAGCCGTGAAATTGCTAAATGAAATCGACACTACTTGTGGAAGAACATCCCGACTTTTTGGATTTGCCGTCAATTATGTAATTGGAAAATGTCCTTCCGCCTTCCATTTAACTTAAATTTACGGTACTCTTGAACAATTGAAAATTTTCTGGGAGCACATATTTATCAAGTTGTAGGTGCGCAAAGCTCAGCAAAATTGAACATGTTTTGGAATAAGGTTAACAATGAGAAGGCGGAAATCGCACGGAAGAGAAGAGTGGTTTGCAATCCGCCAAGCGACGACAACACTGCTCCGATACACTCGCAGTAATTCGCGATAATTTGGTAAAATGTTAAAGTGCCTCAGCAACACCAAAAGGACCTCTCCATTAGTATGTTTTTGGAAAAATCGATCGCATTCTGTGAACAGAGTTTTTAAAACACGATAATTGAGCACGCTAATAAAGTGCCTTGAAGAAAATTCCACTTCATGCTGGCAAAGAGGCTTGTGTAATTAATAGTTGTTGAATATATATGTGCGGTAGGAAGTAAGGGTTGTTGGCTTGGGTTCACCACGCCGAAATGAAACTCGCTTACAAAACACTTGCCGAGGCAACCACAGCCAAAGGGTTGTTGTTCATGTTCCTCAAGCCAGGGAAATTCATAATCAAATAAAATCAATAACTCGCATTCATTTTACTTGAGCTTAATTTCATTTACTGCGACGGTTCAATCAACAGCATTAGAAAGGGATGCGCCGCAAGATGATAAATCTAAATGCTCGTCTCCAGAAATAATACTTTTCGGAGAAGAGTTTTCTGTGAATTAATAATAGAGCATTGACTCGGTGCTTAGAATTGCAGGTTTCTTAACCCATTCGAGAAGGAGAATATACCCTACTTTCGTGTTATACCCTGGGAAAAGGAGAGCACTCAATTGAGATAATGATATCATAATGATGTAGCCAATGTAAGTTCCTATATGAACTCGACTTACGAATTAACCTGCTGTTTTTTTTACAGCAAATGTCAACAGATATGTCAACAACTAATTATGTTCGGCGGTAGACAACCCCACTAGATTTTTTTATTAATTTCATTAAATGTTCTCGGCTGTCCGAGGGATTTTTATGCATTTCTGACCCAGATAGATACATCACCCACGCCGCACACTGTGTGTATTCAAACTAACTTTAAACAGCCAACCATTACTTAAAAACTGTTCTGTGAGTTAGGATCGCTTTGATCAATATTAAAAGTTAAGTGTATAGCTTAAGGGGGACATCTAGTGTGAAGGCCTCTTTGTCATACCTGACATCACGATTTTTTTCTGGCAGAAGTAAGATAAATACAATTAAGAGACTTTTTGCAACTTTTTATTTAATCTAAAATGCGCGAAAAACATTTTATAAGAAAAAAAAAAACAAACAAGAGGGCGCAAAAGGGCACTGAAACTTCCCCCTCCAAAGGAAGCTGGTGTACATCATCTCGTCCCTTCAAGTTATCTAAAATTAAAAAATAGCCCAAATCTGAAAATATCTGTGCCAGATCCTTAAAATAGAGGTTTGTAATTCTCGCTGTGACCTGATTCAGCTTATATTTCCAAAAACTCTACAAACGTTGCGAAATTCGAAAAAGGTTAACGAAATTTTCCTCTTTATCGCGATTAATCTGAATGAGGTCAGAACGACAAACAAACATTTTAAGCCAGAGTTTGTTTTATTCTGAAAATTTTTAAATATCGAAGTCCTGGATGCCAAATCAAAACACATGGTTTTGAGAAAAGGCGTTGTAAAGCCTTGGTAAGGTGTATTCCTGCACGTGGTACCAACGCACGCGCTCTCGACTGTGTGATTTAACTTCGTAAATATTTTTTTTATTGTTTATTACTGAAAGTAAAACAATCATTTTTTGCTTTTTACCTGTGTTCAAAAATTGTTTCCATAATGTTATTCCGTAATTGTCCTTTGTCGAAGTGTGCTTAACCTTAAATATTCCAGATTGTGTGTCATCAGCTCCGGGTAAAATAATGATTTCGAGGAGCAAACAACGTGTACAATGTGTTTTCTTTGCATATATAAAAAATAGTATTTAGGTGAATAGTTGTCTTTGTAAACATGTTTTTCACTTAAATTAGTCCGTGTATAAAAGAAAAAAAATCCCAAACCAAACTTCCAAACCACTGCTTCGTCTCAAATGCATTAAGTTAGAGTATTTTCGAATAACGTGTCTTGATTTGCTTGTAAAGTTTACATGTTCTGAAAGCTTTTTCAAAGTGTCTTTCTCAGGTAAATGAAAGGAGCCTTCGAAATACTAATTTGTTCAGATCCAGTGTGGTTCCCATTTTTGAGTCATTAAAACTCTTTGGTCCAAAATACCTTTCTTAATCTACGTATGAACAAATATTATCTTGGTCTTTGAAATACATAAAGCAATTCTCTACAATCTGCAGCATTCACTATCTACTAGAATATCGTTTATTTAGTTGATGTCGGCAGGCGATTTTGGTTCATTGAAAGTCACACTGGTCAAATAAATATCACACATATGCGTGAAATATTTGCTGTTGGTTGCTCTCTGTGTCCATTAAAAGATGAGATTTTTAAAATCCTTCAACAAATGTAATATGAACTGTACATAATTTGCAGTAAATCATAATTATTTATTAGACAATTTTATTAAATGCATTACAAATAAAATTAAGAAGAAAGCATCCTGAATTAATCAATTTTGTTTATACGCATAATGACTTGATAATTCACATAAGAAGTTTGTATATTCTGTTTGCGCTATTTAATATTTATAGTTTTTTTTTTATTGTATTGGTGTTTTCAGCTAAGTTGAAGTCAAATTTTACAAAACAAATACAAACAAAACCTACATTTGAACATAAATTATTACATATAAAAGAATTACCATGAAAAAGAATTCAAGATTATGATCATCAGAGAATCAGACCCAACCCGTGAATTCCAAAATCGTATTTATTCTCGTACCAAACCATTAAATTAATTAATTTTATGATGCCTTCCTAAACACATTTGTTATAATATCATAAAATCATTGCGTAGCCAAACTATGTTCATATGTCACGAATAGCACATCCTTTCAAGAGGATAATTTGGGTTTCCCCGGATCTCGAGCTGCCTTATCAGATATTCTTAAGAAACCCAGCAAGTTTTAATAATCAAAAACATATCTGTAATTTAGACTGATGTTCCATTGGTTAATGTTGAAGACACACAACCGACCTATTCCGGCTGGGGTTGTTATCTGTGTCCCTATCGGCGTGACAACTTCATTTATGCTAAATCTTCAATTCCTTTTTGTTGCGTCACCAGCGCCTCTCCCTGGGCAATGTTCGGAAGGTCAACCTGGCGCGTTTCATTTTAAGCATGAACCATGAGTTGCCTTTTCAAACGTTGTTTTTCGCAAACGCCAAGGGATATTTTGACAAATTTCAATTTAATTTCCCATTTCCATGGAAAATTTACTATTAGTGAGACTATACGATCAGATGGCTAAAGATGTTGTAACGGACATCCCTGAAGTATCTCCAACATCGCTGATAAGGTATGCAAAAATTCACCTTGTTTTGTAACACTAGCGGAACGCCGGAACGCTCGTGAAGTAGTTGGGGCTACATGACAGCTTGGGCTGTACTGTGACATTGCGGTACACCCACAAACCACAAATTTTACCTCCTTAACGTGGCAGGTTGATGGGCAACAAATCGATTTCCTTTGCCTTCGAGTACGCCTTACTCTGCAGGATGTCGTTTGCGTGAAACACCACACACACCCCTTCCCGACCACCATCGTGGGAATGTCATGTTGACGTAATGCGATTAAAAGTTGGTAATACTTGTAAATTGTCGAGACCGATAATGGTGTGGTGGGTGGTATACTAACTGCTGTGTTTAATCTGCGATTCACATCCTTGCAACCCCAACTGATGGCATTGTTGTTTTAGTAAAAGGAGTTGTATCTCTAATTTAATTGTATGAGTTTGTATGGAACATTTTAAAAGAAAACAGATGAAAGTTATTGTTCATATTTCTAATATAAAACTTTTAGTGGAATATTAGAATTGGGAGAGTACAGACCATGCTATCCTAGCAAGATCAATTTTATAATCTATATATATAAAAAGACAAGTCCTGACTCACACATCAACGCCCAGCCCAAACCCTTGGACCTAAAAATCTGAAATTTTGTATACTTCTACAACTTATCTCATAGGTGCTCACCAAGAACCGGTTTTTTGAAATTACACCCCTAAGGGTGGAACACCCTAAAACCACCCTTTACTGAAAAAAACTAACTGTACGGGGAACGGTTCTGTATGTCATATATATTATACGTCGCGTTTGGGGGTAGTTGTAAATTCAAAATGTAATCTGTATTGTATTATGATTTTGACCGACCCGGGTGTAACCGGGTAGACACCTGCTATACTTCATATTGTTATTATAATACGAAAGATTTGTCCTCTTTTCATGCAGAGAAGAAGCAATGCATATAGATAAAGAGGCGAACATCAATAAGAATGTAAAACGATGATGAATCAATGCTACAACAACAATCAAATAACAATCATTCCACCAACCGACCGGGTGAAACCGGGTAGACCTGCTAGTAAAAATATATAAGTGAAGTGAAATAAAAGTAGGTGTCCACAGTGACTTGGTTTGACACTACGTTGGATTGCTCTAATAGCAATTGTCATAAAAGAAATAACAAAGCCTACTTGAATTTAAAAACATCTATTATTTGGGCTGTATTAAATTAGTAACAGTAAGATGCAATTCAAATCCCAAAAGAGTTTCTTAATTCTCCAATCTGTCAGGTTTTCCTTCGCACTGGCAAACAATAAAGATTGGTATGCTTGACCTTAATCCCCCCCAATCTGTTGAATAGCAAGAGATTGCAAGTTATAGTACTCAGGAACAACTTGATTGAGACTGTCATCTCACAGCACCAGCGTGCGGGGAAATGGCGCACATTCCATGCATTCCCACGATATCAACCAATTTGCCATTCCATTTTAAGACACTATACAATTTCCTATTAAAATTTCATTTGCGATCACTATCAACAAATCTCAGGGCAAAACATATAAATATGTTGGGGTGAGCCTGGGGAAAGAGGGCTTTTCTTATGGGCAATTATACTCGTATGTTGGGCTATCGAGATCAGGGAATGCAGAGAATCAATACACGTTGAGCGCGTTCCGAAGTAGTACAAAACATTTTATTGTATATACCCAAAAATATTAAAATAAATTAGTTTCAGTAAAACTAAACCGAACAACTTTTATTTATCGCATTTTATACAACTAAGTACCTATCCCTACTCTACATTGTAATTTAGACATTGTCCACCCGTGCGAAGCCGTGGCAAGTTGGAGGGGAGGTCCCAAAAATGGCATATCATGACTGCAGAATTTTGCAAATCTGATTGAGAAGTTTATCTCCACAAGACAATTTTGGGAAAACACAAACGTGCTTCCCATCCAAAGTTTTTGTCCTGGCACGCTGTTTTCTTCTGATCTCCCTGCTGCCCTTCACTAGTTCAAGGGACTCGTGTACTGGGGAATCTGTGGAATGCAGTGAACACGAAGTTAACGGACCTAACCCCCACCCGTCGTGGCATATATGGGTGAAGAGCTGCAACGACAAATGGAAAACTCGCACACCTGACTTACTGAACAGGAACTCGGTCTGAAGATTCTTTTAATCAACCTCCGCGTTTGATCTCGCAAGCATTTTCCCCTCAAACAGTGAAAGGCAAAGGGGATCCTGCAGAGTATTTGCCGCCGGGAATGTTCCTGCATCACCGACTCTGATGCTGATTTTCCGCCTCAAATCTCGTTTCACACACCGGATTCTGTCCTTCCTGCAGCCTGCGAGCCGTTTAATTCGCTTTGAATACATCTGGAAACTGCAAATATCAAACAGCATGCATTAAAGGCAAACTGCTGCGCCCACAATGTTTTCTTTCAGGCTTCGTGTGGGGCATTTAGCATTTTCGTCAAAATATATCGCCGCCATTTACTGGGATTGACCTCCGGAGGTCCCGAAGTCCCGAAGTTCTTAGCAGCCGATGCACAAGAGTCAAGACTCCGACTGCAGCGCTTGCTCGTGACCGTGTCGAACTTACTTACAGCGAGGGACAAAAGTAACTGGCATTGCAACACAAATTCTAAACATAATACCACAGATAATAACAGATGTCCAAGCCCAATGGAAAGCTGTAAGCCAGAATTTACTCGTAGCGGACATCACCGTGGCGGACAAAAGCTTTCAAACCTCAGGCGCAGCAGCTAAAACCAAAGCGCTTCATTTCTTCTCTCATGTGCAACGTCACAGGCGTGATATATCATCACGGAGAGTGAGAGTTGCGTGCGCTCTGCTGCCATGTATATTGTATACGCGGTGTATACGATATAAAATTTTATTTAAGGACGGCGCAGCAACCGATGCTTTGTGCCTCTACTCCGGCTAGCTATTTCGTTTGAAATTTGAATAAAATCATTCATTCTCTAGCTAGCGTCTGAAGTGATTGAGCGAATTTGATCTTGATATTGGATTCATTGGATAGATATTGTAATTTGGATTGTAATAAGAATTATATTGATATTGGGTTTAGATTCTTTTTAACAGTACTTAGCAGATTTGAAATTTAACCACCTTTGTATTGTTTTCGATTGTGTAAAGTGGATTTCCTTTCGAAATTGGCCTGGGTTCTGGACACTGAATTGTCTGTGAATTTTTGTTTTTTTGTTGTATTTCATATTTGTTGAAGAATATTGAAAAAAAAAAACAATTTTTATACTCATTTCTTCCTTTTATTAACTATGTCTTGGAAAAGAACTAAATGCATTGTTCTTTCGTGCCAAGCTACTGGTAAAAATTTTCCTGGAAGAAGATTTTTTAAATTTCCTAAAGAAAATAATGCTTTTTACAATGCGTGGGTTAAAGCTATAGGCGATTCTGCTGCTATAATCAATAGCAGGAAACAACCTTTTGTCTGCCACATACATTTTGAGGACAAGTATATGGGGAAAAAATATTTGAAAAAAGGTTCGATTCCAACTCTTTTTTTAGGAGCTACCTCCTCTCCAATTATAAATAGTGAGGAAATTACGTCTGGTTTTGATCCAAAAAAGGCAACAAAAACATATTCAAGAAAAAATACGGAAGCATTGGACTTTAGTGTGGAAGAATTAAACACATATTCAAAGAGTATGCCCTCTGATAACAATTTTATTGAAAATGAAATTGCTTGTTCCAACTGCATTAAATATTTGAAGTCGAATAAATACTATATAAAAAAAATTAGAGTTATGGAGCAACAGTTAAAACAGTTTAAATTAAAAAAGTATTTGACTGTTAAGAAGAACAAATTTTGGAAAAACAAGGCAATTCATTATAAAAAGAAATGTGATATACTGAAAAAAACGGCTGCAAGTGCTATTGATTTAAATAGTCAGATTGATGCTCTGTTGAAACCAAATGACAATGCAAAAATATTTTCAAAGTTGATTTTGAATTTGGGAAATAATGTGTACACTGATGCGGAGAAGTGGTTATCTCAATGTATATATTTCCGATCTTCTGCTGGATATCGTTTTTTAAGAGATGTTTTAGGTCTTCATTTGCCATCAATTGCCTCACTTCATAATTGGATCACAATAAAAAGTTTATCTCCAGGACCTGACGAGTCTGTTCTAATTGAAATCAGTAAAGCTATTTCTAAATTACCAACAGAGGAAAATAATGTTGCTTTAATTTTCGATGAAATGTCTATACAAACTAATTTAGTTTATAATAAATATAAAGATAGAATAGATGGTTTTCTTGATTATGGCGACAGTAGGTCAGAAACTTTAGCCAAATCAGTTTGTGTCTTTATGTTTAGAAGTTTGATTGGTAATTTTAAAGTCACAGTTTACTACGTTGCATGTCCAGGCGCTATACCATCAGAACGTATTGAAATAGAAACTGAAAAGTGTTTAAAAATTGCTGAACATATTGGGCTTAATGTGAGAGCGGTGGTGTGTGATCAAGGACCCACAAACAGACAATTTTTTAAGAAATTAAATATTACTCCAGAGAAAACTTTTTTTACAATTAATGGGAAAAATGTTTACGCACTGTACGATGTACCACATTTATTTAAAAGCATACGTAATAATTTAATAAATTCCAATTTAATTACTCCCGATGGTGAAATCAGTTGGCAAGTAATAGTTTTCTTGTATAATATAGAAAAAACTGAAACAACTAAAATTTGTCCTAAACTTACCTCATCTCATATATATCCAAACGATTTTCAGAAAATGACAGTTTATTTAGCCGTTCAAATATTAAGCAGAAGTGTGGCAGTGGGAATAAAAGTTTTATTAAATTTAAATAAGTACCCGGAAGACCTGAAAGCTATAGCAACATCAACTTCAAAATTTATAGAAAAAATGAATAAACTCTTTGATATTCTGAATGGAAAACCTCCTCTTACTCGAAATTCCCCCGATTTTATTTTTTTGTCTGAAATGTACTCCTATGTTCTTCTCATAAAACCTTCAAATAAAAGGGACCAATCTCATTGTTTTAAGGGACTTGCAATAACAATTAAATCTGTCCAGGATCTAAGTCAGTCACTTTTTGATTCTTATCCACAGATTAATTCCATTAAAACTAATAAATTTAATCAAGACCCTTTAGAAAATTTCTTTTCACAAATAAGAAGCAGAAACAGTAACAAAAGCAATCCATCATTATTTGAGTTTGGAGCATTATTCGGCAAAATAGTTTCACTTAAATTATTATTTTCATCTAAATTTTCTAATTGCGAAGACGATGATGAAGATATATTAAATATAGATTGGCAAGCAGTTTTAGATGAAAATATGTCTAAAGGTCAATCTGATAGTGGAACAATGAATGAAACATTCCTTAATCCTATCAATTCAATTTCGGAAAGTCCAATGGATAGAGATGTTACTTCCGAGGAGTACATAATAACCAATGCCGCTATAAGATATTTTGCAGGATACTGCTACTTAAAAACTGCCAAACATCTTGGAATGGTATGCGAAGAATGCAGTGAGCAAATGACACAAAAGGGGTATAGTGGAAGTAATCCAAGCGAAGTGTTAATATTGCTTAAACAATACCAAACTATCAAAGAAGACGAAGGACTTATTAAACCAACTGACAATTTTTTTGAAATTTGCAAAGAGCATGTACAGTTATTTACCGAAATATATAAAAACCGCCCATATATTCAAAATTTGCGAAAGCTGATTGTGGAGACGTGTATTAATGGTCCTTATTCTGTTTTAATTGGTTGGTTTGACAAAACGCATCGTTGCTATGATCACAGAGTTAAAACTCTCGAATTTCTCATATTAGTTTTGTTAAGAAAAAATTGTAAGTGGACTATGGATATAAAAAAACATTCACAGAAAAGAACGGGCTCCAAAAATAGAAAACTAATAAATGTTACAAACCATTGATTTGATCGGCCTATTACTTCAATTTCAAAAGAGTAGTAGGTCAAAGTTTTTTTTCCTTATTTACGTAAAATTTCGACCGAATTGTATCTGTATACCTACTGATGATATTTCTCCCAATTGCTGGTTTAAACATTTTTTATGTTCCAAAAATCAGAGTTCTAGATTGATTGAAACTACCCCATCTTTGTCATGATCTTAATAGTTCGTAAGAGAATAACAGCTGAATCTTGGTAACTAAACCACCTAAAGGTATGAAATTCAAACTGGTGCTTCATTTTGATAATCTCAACTACCCTGAAAAATGTCAGTACTATACTTTGACTATCTTCGGAGACCAAACAATTTTAATTAACGTTACGTTAAGTATCGTTAAATAACGCTCAGCGCCACCGCGGACCAACCTGTGCCTAGGAGACATGCGTCATCTAGTAGTACATTATTGGTCCTGGGATTCGATACCAAAATACGCATGTAATTATGCCAATTTATCATTTTTGAAGAAGATATTTTCTAAAATCTGAAGATAGAACCATTTTTGACATGTTGTAGATTGATAGCAGATGGACCAAAACATTTGGTTTTTGTCTCATTCGACGCAGAATTCAATGATCTACAACTTTTATACAGAACACTTTTATGGTAAACAGGTTATTTCTGAAGATATTTGAACAAAACTGGCGTTGAAACGAAAGTTTTTAGGAAATATGGAAAATTGGTCCAACTTTGACGTACTCTACTTTTGTAGGCGGTAGTCCAAAAAATTCATTCTTGGTGTTATTCGACGCAGAATTTAATGCTCTACAACTTTTGTTTGGATCGCTTTTTCTAAAGTTTGATATTTTAGGAGATATCAGCGAAAAACCGCAAGAACATCCCTTCTGGATCACATTTTTCCAAGATTGTGGCCGTTCCCCAAATCGGATTTCTTGGGACTTTTGGTGGGTCACTATGGACATTATTCTAAAAAATTTCCACCAATTTGCACAAAGCATCGGTTGCTGCGCCGTCCTTAAATAAAATTTTATATCGTATACACCGCGTATACAATATACATGGCAGCAGAGCGCACGCAACTCTCACTCTCCGTGATGATATATCACGCCTGTGACGTTGCACATGAGAGAAGAAATGAAGCGCTTTGGTTTTAGCTGCTGCGCCTGAGGTTTGAAAGCTTTTGTCCGCCACGGTGATGTCCGCTACGAGTAAATTCTGGCTTACAGCTTTCCATTGGGCTTGGACATCTGTTATTATCTGTGATAATACTTTGCACGTACAAATGAACGTTGTGCAGTATTGTATAAATATATTTGCATATGGGAACGTGCCGAGTTCGAACATAATATTTGCTAGAATTGAATAAATAATAAATGTAAGTGTTGTTTTTAGTTTTGGGAATACAGCTTGAGCCTGTGTTGATTAAGTTCCATTCCATAAAGAATGAAGAGCACTTGCGATGTGTATTTGTGGCATTGAATACTTTCAGGCTTCAGCAGATGGATGCGAATGCAACGTGCTCCTGAAGAGCTGCACTCAATGAATTATTTTTCATTAGCATGTGCAGATGGGTTTACGTGTACGAATAATTAACCGTTGCACTAGAATTCCCTGGAGGTTACTTACATATGTATAAAACAAGTGCATCAACTTCGTTCAAGTTCTTGATTACGTTCACAACTTTCAGCGTAGATGTATTTTTCCAGGACGGACTAATCTTACAGCTGGTAAGACTCAGCACTACGGAAATGCTAGAACTTGAAATTGTGCTTTAAGCAGGAACATTTCCGTAATCCTGTAATCCGGCAGTTTATTCCTGGCAAATCCTCTTAAATGTTGCACAATGCGCGTGTAATTAATACGTAATTATACAAATCTATATTCAGTCAAGTTGAAGATCGAATATCCTTGTGGCAAAGAGGACCATCCTACAGAATAAGGGAAGCAATTTTTCAAGGCAGGAAACAACCGTGGCTGGTTATTCTATGTCGAAGTTCGCAGGACATGGATTTGGCATAGGAAAACCTTAAAATCCTTTCAAACATGTCACACATTCAGGCTTTGGGGCTCAACAATGGTATCTAATTTCCGCCACTAGAATAAACAGGACACATTGAAAAAAACTAAGCCGCGGAATCAAAAGTACACAAACGAGAACCGTTAGGTGAAAGGGACGCAGCGGATACACCTCGGGGATGAGCAGTGTAAACGAGCACGGGTCCACGCCCCCGAGAGAAATCGGTCGCCGGTATCCTTTCGTTGTTTTTAATTTAAATTTACGTTTTTTGTAAGCGGACCGTTGTTTTTTCTTGCCACAGTAAACATGAATTCCCCGGTAGCCGAGCGCCATGTGGAGCACTCTGACGATAGTTTTTCGTGTCCACTTTTTACCACTTTTTGCCACGTCCACATTCGAGGGTCCTTGCCACCCATTCACGAAAACTGTCAGTTTCGTTTTGCATTTTTTTTTATTCGTTTTGTTTTTTGTTAAGTTTGCAGACAATTTGAAATTAAAATGGCGTATAACATCCCTGGATGAGAGAAAAAGATTGCCAATCAAAGGAAAATTACAACACCTGTTTTGTAAGGACTTAGTGAATAGAGTGTCCTGGGTTTTTGTGCGAACTATACTAACTAAATTGTTAGGGATGTTGTGAGCGTGTGTGGCGAATAATACGCAGAACACATAAAAGGATTCAATTTTAATGGAAAATACAACAATATTTAGCAAATGGCCTCGGTTTACTCTCTTATGCTGAGCGTTTTGATTATGCTAAAAATTGATTTTACCATACAAAGAATAGAAGTTGCACAACTGTTTCTGTTGTGACTGTTTTTATATCACTTTCATTGTTAGAAAAATTAATAAACAGCTCATTTGATTGGACAACAATGTTTCCGAAAAGTACTATAGTAGAATGGATGAACTCAACCAAGAGGAATTACTATTTAAATACTTTATGTTTTTATACGCGGAAATTGAAAGTGTTTTCTGTTTTTGCATCGTGTGATTTGCAGAATCAACTAAAAAACGTTTTGAAATTTGATATTGGTTGTAAAAACTGTGTTTATTCGATGAATCTTTAATTCGTAATCAAATAATGTGCAAATCCAATCATTTACAGTCCGTCCAATGAGTACTGTCGATCTCTGTTGCTGGTCGAGGAAGAATATTGCGCAGCGAAAAGTTTTACTGTTTCATAATGAATAAAACCCCATGGGAAATACGTTCCCTGTCAAAACTCGACGTCCGCGTGCCTCGACAGTTGTGGAAAAGCGCATTTCGATCGAGTGCTGCATTCGTGTCCTCCTCGACCCAGATGCATTCGCATATAAGTGTTTTCCCATCATTTGGTAGATTCGTTGGTTCACGGTGGTGGGTGGGGAGGGGCGGGGGGTCGGTTAACAAATCGTTCCGAAAGATTGCTATACCTGTCGGTCGCACTGCAGCCGCTGTTGCACGATCGTCCCTCCCATTCAATGACCTTCCGAATATTAATTGGGAACTGTTTGTTTTATGCAGTTGGTGGCCGGGTGTGACAAGAAACGCCGTCCAAAATACAATTGTGGACATTAGTTTAGACTGGACATGATTCGTGCCCAGAAATCCGCAATTTCTCATTTTTGCCAAAAACCTCGTTTGCTCTAGGCTTTGTAATTAATAACGGAATTTAACTTTCCAATTAAAGCAAACAAACGAGCAAATTGCCATATTTTTCGAAACGGATTACGTGAAACACCCTCAAATTATTGCAAAGGAAAAAAACGAGCCAAATTACCTGGAAATTAACATAACCGATGCCAACGGCGGCCCACACAGCTGACCAACATTACTACACCGTGCCACATTCGTGCAGCTTGTGTGGTTCATAATGTTCATTAAATTGAATTTCCGGGCGGGTGGTGTCACACCTTCCTTCCAGATTGCATTCCGCCGACTGAAAAATTACTCTTGCCAACACACCCAACCATTGCCACCCCTCATTGCACCATTTTCGCTCTACTTACGAAGACCACAAAAACGGACTGAATTTTACCGAAGGATCACTAAAAGCCTCCTTAGTCGCGTGAGATGCTCGCGAACTCCTTTATCTGTGGTGCCCTCTGCTACGAAACGTACACAATTTATCAATGTCAATTTCATGTGGTCGTCGGAATGGGAGGGGTGCGGGGTGGATGCAGTCAACTCCACAGCAAGTGCTTGTATATCAACGGAAATTATTTTTCTCGCAATGGCGGTGAGTCGCGGAATTCCGATCGGAGGGTAGCGGGCGGGTCTTAACACCTCGGAAGAACTTCGCATCTGACAGTATATACCTATATATATATATATGTTATTCGCCCCCAGAGTGAGTGGGCTGTTGCTGCAGAGTTGGGTGGGGGTGCATTTTTCAAAAGTTTATCTTGTTCTGCACGACAAATGATTGGGTGGAGTGTGGCTGACCACTTTCCTGGTTGCACCTCGTATGCGTTTTATCCGTGTGCATTTTGCGGACTTTTAAATATGCGTCCCTCCTGCCTCAAAATCGCCCGAAGTGCTCGGAGGGGGGTTGTTGTTGTTTTTTTTGCACCTGTGAAAATATCCGTCGTGTTTCGGCTTTTAAATTTATGATAAACGGATTTTTACCATAAAATGTTGCTTGCAGAGAAGCACCGACTACCAAAAGGATCGCGACTGCATATTAAACTGGCCGTTGCCATCAACGTTCCTGACGCCGGTTTGTATCCTGCCTGGTTAAGTAGTTGACACGAAAGGCAACATGCACCTGAGATTAACAGAATTGATAGCACCTTTTTGTTGATATGCGGTGAAATTTATACCCCACCCAAAACGGGCTGGTAGGACTCTATGACATAAAATACTGAAGAGTCCGTCGCTGACAGGACTGTAACGAATGTGACTGGCCGACTGAAAACACTTGTCAACGGCGGCGGTCGCTCCAGTGCAGATATGGACCAGGTTGATGTGTCAACTGGGAAATTTCTTTTGTTGCGTTGCGTTGATAGATTGATGTGGACACTGGTTTCAATAGTACCGCTACTGGCTACCAACCAGTAATGAGATATTGTTCAACATCACAGGTGTTAATCGAAAATGGTGTTAGCTGAATTGTAAGATCCTTGCGCCGACATTTTCTGTTTTCCCATTGTGTTATAATAGTTTGAATTCCATAATTAGTTTTTAGAAATGTGCATTCTGAACCGAAAAATGTAAAATATAAATTTGTCTATTGAATTTCAATTAACATGCTCTTTCAGACAGAAATCCTGCACTATATCGGAAGTTCAACGTTTAAGAGGGCTGAGCTAATTTATGTGTTTTTTTCGAAATGATCTCAAACAAATAATGGTCTTACTCGGCTTTAAATTGGCGCACTTAAATCCCAGCAGAATTCATTGCCTATTTTTACAGTCGATTCATTGGAAAAGTGCTGGCAAAACAAATTCCCAGTCCAAAGTGCGCTTCCGCAGCCATTGTTGGACTGTTGGTGCCTTGGTGATGGTATGAATGTGGGTCTTCGAAAATTTCATCATCCATTAATGATAATTCACTGATTTAGCCTCAACGCTGAAGGAAAGAAATGCTTTTGAAATTTTGCCAAAAATTGAATTTGCCTTACGACGAATTTCCTTCCTTTTCGGACCGTATATATGAAATCCGGTCGCCATCCCCTTGTCTATCCCCTATTCAATATATTTAGTGGTCTTCTGTATTCTTACCGAACGAAGGTAATTATTAAGGAGCTACAATGAGATGGCAAACTTTTATTGATTTCAATCAATTTCCTGATTACCTCGTTACGTAAGCAATTAAAACTTTCTGCTTTTCACTTAGCAGCTTCGCATAAATTGATTTAAAGTTTTCAGTGTCGGGTCCATTCAGGAAGTACTTTGTAATAGGAACGTAAGCAAACGGACCAGTGTCTCTAGTTAAGCACAGTTGATAACCGGGTCGATGTGTTTGAAGAGATGATTCAACTCAGCATGTTTCACTTTCCTGGATAGGATTCAATCTACCGCGTTTGTAAACGTCTGCACAAACCCATCTATCAGGAGCCATCCTTTGGTGTCAGTCTTACCGCTACCAACTCGGAATGCACAGAAGCGATGCAAAACTCATGATCTACGAACAAGGACCTCTGTACAATACATAATCTGCCTCGGTGAATTCGTAATGCACATATTGGAATGATTAGCTATCGATATGTAAAGGTCTGGACATTTCATACGAGGAATAATTAGCGATTCTTGCCGTGTCCTGCGTTGCGGAAACGTATTCACATTATGCACACTTCTACTACACGTTTCAGTAATTGCTAGAATTTTTTCGAGCATTGCTGTTTTTGTTTATAGGTACTGATGCACTTTTAGTAACACAACCGGTTTTAAAATACGTACTGTAGTCAATAATTTCAAAGCACAACTGATTGTCAAATATGTAAATAAGTCAAAGTAATAGCGACACTGGTGAGTGATTGCCAAAACTAGAAGTTCAGAAATATAACACGACACCCCAGAAGTAAAAGATACTTTCTTATCAACCACCGCAATGTCGAGTGCTGTGCAGACGTGCAGCATTAGTGATCCGACTGCCAAGGAAAGAAGACCAGAAAAGTAAGAAAGACAAAATACTTTAGATAAAAATTTGTTAAATCTATCATCATAGAAGTAACGATGCATTATTATAGAAGTTAGTGATTAAGAAAAACTAAAAGTAGTAATGAAATAAAACCAGGGTAGTGAAAAACAAAAATGAGTATGAGCGAAACAACTAATTTTGAGGCATCTAGACGAAAACTACGCTGTGGTCGGAGGAATAAATATTTTTGGTAAAATTTTTATAGCAAGAATAAACGACTACAGTACGCATATTCAAATTAGAATTGTTTCTTCTATTTGTATGTTATGCCCCTGAAGAGTTTCTGTAACTGCCGTTGACTGTTGAGCTCTTGCTAAGAAGCTAAAGCCAAACCTTAAATAAGTAACCAATAAGCGTTTTGACCATTTTCGAAAATGCAGTCCTTGAAACTAAGTTCGGGACGACCAATCAAACTTCAAGATATGCTTTTCAATGTTCTGTTCTGCTATTTTAATTTGCATGATTTTGAAAACGATAATAACGTTATTTGCATTTAATGAAAGACCATTTTTTAATGCCATATGTGTTGCTACAGCGTGGATTGAATAGAATTCTTGAACTGTTTGGAATCTGGCAGTGCAGTGGTGCAGCAGTGAAGAGTTAGATTCCTTCCTGAGCATGCATGAGTGCATCTCATTGAGTCAACGTTCGTATGTATGGAGGATACAGTACAAAAAATCCACTTAACCGTAACAACTAATCCAACGTTTGCCAATGAGTTAAACAGTGGATTCCTTCAGCTTTAATATTCACCTCCAATGAATCTTTGGAATTCTTCAGATCAAGCTAGGAGTCTGTCCAACTAGGATTCCCAGGATTACCAGAGCGTTGTGGATTACATTAATGGGTGCAACCAGAACACGAATGAATTTCAGGTAGGAAATGGGTCACTGAGTCAATTAGTTAGTTGCAATGAGCACTGGTAGCAGAAGCTAGAGCCAACAACAAATAATTTCAATTTCGCTGATGGGAAAAAAAACTCCGCCCAACATGGTTACGGAGCACAGGACGACCCAACGGAATTGAACAATCTGCAGCAGATCGCGAGCTTCTTTTTTCTTTTTGTTTTGGTATAGACGCGAACAACAGAATGAATGAAGATACCTCCAGCAGTTTGATAGGTAGAGAGGGTGGGTATGAATGTAGTAGCAAAGATTTATGTGTCCTTTCTTAAAACAAACCTTAGACTTAACTGTCAGATTTTTCACTCCTTATTGGTTTCACTTTTTTTGGAGGTGGAATGGGGAAAAATTTACGCCATGCCATGTTCCCATGACCCTGGTTTATATCGGCAAAATTTTCTGAAAATTCAATTTGTCACGATTCCAAACTCATTTGCATAAATCAGTTTTCTTGTTTCATTGTTTTTGTCTTACGGTTAAGAGAAAGAAAAAATGCAGAAAAAATGAAACAAAAACAAGAAAAATGAATTTATAATTGATGCCAGACGGAGATGATAATTCGGTACAGGGTATGCGCAATTGTTCGGCAGTTCTGGGTCAGGTGCGAACTGATTTTCTATATTTGTTACAAATGACAAAAGTATGCATGTCTAAGTTGAATTGAAATTTTCGAAAACAAACCTTGAATTCATTTTTTCAATAAGTCAAATGGTGATTACTTTCGAACGATTTATACGTATTATACATTTGTCTTTTCATTACCTACATAATAATATCTAAGAAATTATACTAGTTCAAATGTTGTGGTAAAAATAAAACATGTATATTTTGTACATAGGTATATTTGGTCGAGAAGATAAAATTAAATGGCGTCATGGGAAAACCTTACTCTTGTTTTGTTACCTTCCTTACTCAGGTAATTCTTCCGCCTAAAACTAATTCGAATAACTTTTGCGGCTTAGGAAACTTCTAAGCGACAACAGAATGAAGATTTAAAAATAAGTAGCCAGAAGAAAGCAAATCCTGTGGGCTGAGAATAATTTTCCATAGGAGGCATGAATTTTAGTGTGAACACAACTCGGTGCATATACTCCATAAAGGGATGTAAGCAGGAACTGTGGATACAAAAGGGTTTTGTTCGGCTGCACCCGGCCACAAATTACAAAGTATGTGTATTCTGTCTAGACTAAACAGCCTGTTTTACTTGTAAAACAGAAGATACCCGCTTGCACCCCGCCTCAGTTACAACTGTCTTTGTTTGTGCTGACGAACTGCTCTGGTGCCAGAAATAGGGAAATTATGGAAAGAGTAGCTTTTGTCTTTTAAAGTCAACCGAAGACAGAAAACATTTGAAATCAGGTAAAAGAATACTTCCAAGAAGAAAACAAAAGGCAAATTAATTTCAAGAACCTCACAAGATGATGCTAAAGCGTACGGAAGTTGTATAGGCGAAACAAGGAATTAGGAAGAAGTATGAAAGGAAGAGTGCTTTGCTGCTTTATTAAGTGCTATTGTTTTAGTAAAACTTCAAGTATCATTTCATCGAGTGTCTTTAATCAAAATGACACCAACTCCTAATTGGCATGTGAAGAGATGATAGAAAATTTCCTTAAGAGGGGAGAGACCAGTGGAAAATTTTAAAACAATTGAAACATTTTTTTAAGCAGAAAATCTCTTAACATGTCCCCTTTAATGTGCGCTGGAATTGATGTAAATTGATAAGTCATTCACCATTCACAACGCTATTGATAACCTTAGTAAAAACTTTAACTGGATTTTATTCCAAACACTCGTTTCTCAATTTTTTAAAAATAAAATTTTCAAAATTTATTTCAAAAACCCATTTTGATGAATTTTTCGAAAAAAAGAAATTTCAAAATTTGCTTCAAAACCCCATTTTGATGAATTTTCTGAGATACAAATTTTCAAAATTTATTTCAAAACCCATTTTGATGAATTTTTTGTCCAAATAAAACTAGATTACTGAGTAAAAACAAAAGCGAGTTTTGAAAAATTCAATTAAGTCATCCAAACGCAAAGCTACGCTGTGGTCGGAGGATTCGACAAAAAATTAATATTTTGGAAAATATTTATTAAAGAACAAAAGTAGGTATTGAAAAAGTTGTGGCAGAAGTGAATAATACAGCAGTGTTAAGGATTATTTGCATGTCTTTTCTGTTTCTTTCAACAAGCCTCCAAAGATTATCTACAATGTTCACACGTTTTAATCTGTTCTACCCCCTTAAGCCTGTTTTCATTTTTTATTTTTGTATCGTGTTTGGAAATAATTAGATCACTTAATCAATCACCGTATATTTCATTTCAGCTTTAATGCAATTCATCAGCACAAGAATATTTAATCCACTGGCCGTTCGATTACAAAGATGAAAGGGCCTAGCCCTTTTTTGGGAAAAACTTTCCATTTTTTATATACATTGCGTTGCGTACCTGCTCGTCGGTAAACACTGTCGTTTTCGATTAAGGAATCTAATGAGCTGTTTCACCTCCATAAGTGTTTTTATTTTCACCTTATGTTTTTAGGTTTAGTAATACTTGTTCTTTTGATTAGGGCGAGGGTAGCCATTCCCGTAAATGATTGAATTCGTGTTTCGACTGCACTGCTTTGAACAAATAATTTGGGAATTGCCATTTGTAAAATATGTTGCCGATTAACAAAAACAATTATTTTGAAGGAGCAAAACTTGTTTGGTAAAGTTCTAAATTTGCTCCTGCATATTACACCTTACTTGGTTTGTTTCGTCCTACCTATTTCAGACAATTACCAGGGTTTCCGCATATTGGTCATGGCAACATTTACATAATTACATTAGTAGGGTAGTCGCCGCAGTGTGTGGGTTTCCTTCCGCCACAAACGCATTTAATATAAATGAACAATTTACTACATGAATTAGATGTTAGCTTGAAACTTAATAATGCCAATACAATGCCAGCTTACCACATACTGAATTTATTTTAGAAGACAATGGAACGTAATGCAAAATAGAGAGGAATTTTCAAAAGTCAAAATATAACTCATGTAACTTTTTTAAAAAGTACCTACATGTGTGCACGATGGATAAAATCCAAATTTCGAAACGCACGTATGAACGGTAATGAGACTTATGGGTAGGTGTATGCTAATTATGTCAAACAGAAAAAATCCGTCCATCCATTTCAACGATGAAAATGAATACTTCCAGTCCATAAGGGATATCTGCGTAATTTGTTGAACCATGATGAAATAGTCTATGGGGAATTGGTGTGAACGTAACCACCAGGCTCACGGTTAACAATAACAGTTGTGCAGATTAAGCGATGAATTAATGAGAAAAATGCCATCAGTATCCAATGATTGAACAAATGTCATTCTTCTGCATGACCAGAAACATGTAGGAAACACTATTAGAACTCAAATGAGAAATCCTTTTCCAACCACTCTATCCTCCAGATTCAGCTCCAGCGGATTACCACCTGTTCAGATCAATGGAACAACACACGTTCGGAAATATACAAAAATACTTCTGAAATGTGTAATGTGTATAATGAAGAAAAGGTTCGAATATTTGTGAACGAATGAATTCTTTCGAAAGACAGGTTATTCTATCGTTGCCACTTCCATTATTATTGAAAAAAAGACTATAGAAAAAAAATGATAATATATAAAATGACGGGAAACTACTTGGAATAAAGTGTATATATTACAGTTTTTTTATTACATTCTTATTTATGTTCTTCCTGCCGAAAAACGTCGAATTTAATTCATCATCGATCTACCAAGATGCGATAGTTTTTTAACAAGCAATTTCGATTATGCTTTTTTCATCTCTTTCTGTTTGGCTTAAAAATGGTATCATTAGCCGATGAGACCAAATTCCATAGTTGCAGTTGGCGAATTTCGAGTTATACATTTGTTGTACGAATACAATTTAGGTCTACTGTAAACTCATAAATTCGACATAACACAAGAAAATTCTGAGTTTGCATGAAACAGGTGATTTTTTTTAATGATTTACAAACTTTCTGTACTGAAAAATGAATTATCTGAACATTCGAACAACCAAAACATTTGGGCTCATCTCAAACGCGTAATTACATGTACATCGTTTACATCATTGTGTTTTGTTTGCATTCAAAGCTGCGACAGAATCCTTTGTAGTCCAAATATTTTGCAGCCATTGTAATCCTTTGCTCTATGTTTTCGGTGCATGCTTTTTGCGTAGATCTTCAACTTTTCAAATTAATCTTCTGGGATGTTCTGCAATAAGCGACAAGGATGTTCCGCTTTCATTCGAATGCAGGTACTATTTAATTTCAGCGCCAAAACAACCACAAAGTGGAAGGACCTTCTTTGTACGTTTCCGTTACATCCGTCCAACGCAACAACACTGTGTGACCTGGTCTAAATCCTGACTTGCATTTCCGATGGTTCGGTCGCACCTGAACTACATGGGTGAATTGGGTTAAGGGTAATGTCAACGGGTTGAAACTCAGCCAAAACTGCTTACGGCATTTACAGGACAAAGAATTTTACTTTAGTCGGCACCGAGCAGGAGTAGTCCTGAAAGCTGGAAAGCTTGTCTTGAAGGAAATTATTCACACAAGTGTGGCTTACTTTGTGACTTGCAGACTAGCAAACTTTTTCCATCATGTGGAATGCACTGTGAAGGGCCTTCCTGGATGCACTTTCGACTGTGGCACACAGGTTGCCACTGGATTGTTGGACGGAGGGTCCTTTGCAGTAAATTAATTCAGGCGTAAAATGTATGGAACCGAATGAGTACTCGAAATGTATCAATTCAACGGTCTTAGCCAGTCATCGGATGTTAGAATGAGTATCTCTTCGTATGCAGTTTATTTTTTGCGATTCATATTTTCTTTTTTTTCGTCTTCTTCATTCTGAGCATACAAAGATAGATATCGAGCTTCCTACGATATTTATACGAGGTACAAAAATATTCTGCAGAGTTGAGCTGGCATTAATTATGTCAAGAGTTTTCCAGACAGGAAACGTGAGAATTTAATTGAAATTTTTTTTACCCGTGTTTGTAGTTAAAAACGAGAACAAGTAGCCTCGTTTATACGCACCACTTTACATATCTGCGGTGGTGTTTGCAATTAATTAACTCGAGGGTTCTTCTGGCGCTGTCAAATTTAAATGTGCCCGTGCCCAGCACAGCGGCTTTGAGGAACTATTTTTTAGTTGCTATATCATAGAAGGATCCAGTTGCAATAAACGGAATTGAATTTTTGGGCATCTCATGCTAGTCCAAAGTCGTTTGTTTTGGATAGAAGTACGATTTGTATTCTATATTCAAGTTGCATTACAGAGGAACATCCATTGAAAACACATACAAATACAGTTCCATTGATACCCAAATGTGGTTTTTAATGTCTACTAACAAGGAGCTGATTCCAGGTGTCATACTCCGATTTTCAAGCCAAATATCTCAAATGAAAGGTCTTAAAAAATAATTCGACACGTACTTTTTCATATCGGCTCAATTCCATTTTAAAGAGGTTAAAGTGAGGGGTAAAGGAATGGGATTTAACATTTCAAAGAATAGCTCAAAATATAACACTTTTGATTTCGCTAAAAATTTTATATATAATGCAAATTTGGTAGATGTGTCTTTTTGAAATAAGGGAGAAATTATTTTTTTTTTAATTTCCATGTTGTACAATTTTAGGCGACTGTCACTATGTAGTGAAAAAGAAATTGAATTTCAAAATGTCCCTGTCATAATTTGTATCTGGGGGTTTTGAACCACGAGCAATCCAAAAATGACGTCAGTTTTTTGATTCTGTCCATTAGGGTGGTTAGGAATGTCCCACCCCTTTACCCCTCAATTTAACCCATTTAAAATGGAATTGAGCCGATATAAAAAAATACGTGTCAAATTATTTTTCAAGACCTTTCATTTGGGATATTCGGCTTCAAAATCGGAGTATGACACCTGAAATCAGCTCCTTGTAAGTAGTGGCCAATGATTAGCAACGAATATTCACAGTAATACTAACTCAATCCGATTTACATTCGATCGCATAGAAATGAAACGCAACAAAATTACAGAACCACTGGAATGCAATTTAATTTCATTACCCTGATTTTGTTTGTTCCCCTGCACAATATCCCCTTAGGCCCTTACACGATTTCACGATATTAAGTCCCTTAATGTCTTCTGCTCCTATAAAACACAATATAAACTGCTAACAGAGCGGAAATATTCTTTGGGCAACATCCTTGATTTGCATTCTCGACGAACATCTTGCCTCAATCAGTCAGAGCTCGTTCTATTAGAAAATTGGAAAACCCTTTCATGTCTATGGGTGCATTTGAGTAAGCGCATTCGGATTCCTGGGAAAACTTCTGAGACGTTTCGCTTCACTAAATGGAATTCAATTTCGTTGACAATAACCAAAAGGGATCTATCAAAGCGAGTCACTGTCAGTTCTCCTCTGTCGATCTTTGCAGTCGTGAATTACGTGGTACAGTCCAAGCGAACTTCACCATACACACACACCCACACAGAGGCAGGGACAGTTTGCAGGATGTGCGCTGTGTTTTCAAGAAGTTGACAACATCTAGGATATAAACAATAGTCGCTGATATCATCATTTTGTAATAACTGTGTTTGCCGAAATGAAAATTACTTCATCCGTGACATGATGGAATCGTTGCCCCACACGAGTTTTTGCGGCCACCAAGCCGACCCGATTCGGCATTCAGGTTGACAGTCATCGTATTCGGGTCGATTTTAAATCGCATGAGGAGATATGACGGAAAAATCGCCAGAATAAGTTTTCAAACATGTCAAATTCAATAATCCGTGACGATGAGGAAATCCTTTTTGGACTATATAGTCCCCTCACTTTCAGTGCCTGTTTAAAAAGACCCTTGACAGGACTAAAGGAGAATTCAGTGTCGGGCGACAAAGTCTGAAAAAGCCGAAAGGATATTAAGTGAGTAAATCATCAACTTGTTCGACGTTATTCCTTTTTTTGCTTTTCCTTTCGTTTTTTTTTGTCAATCAGATAGACGGAAAATTGCACTTTGTCCTTGCTGGATAAAAGGTGAGACGAAAGTTCAAGAATGTTGTCGTAGGTGTAACTGCCTCAGGAAGCACATGAGTGGCCGTACAGAAAGGATACGGACATTTTGTGAGAGATCACAGTTAGAATTTCACTGAAAATGTGTTTTCCAATATGGTGAATTTCGCTGCCAAGGAACTCTTTAAAGGTGCGTATTCACTTGAGCACGAACGCGAACGAGACAAGCCGTGGCCGAAGGAATGTCGATCCGATCCCATCGGATGGTATGCGAATTGCCGCGGTCCGAGGCGTCGCACAACAACAAATATACGTATGCTTATTCGGCCGCGGCTTGCCTCGTTCGCGTTTGTGCTCAAGTGAATACGCACCTTAAGAATTCGAATAAATTAGTTTTTATGCGTATTACTAATCTCTCTCCGCTCTCACTCTCTCTCTCTCCCTCTTTTTCATATTATCAGAAAACGAGCCACGTGAATTACATCATTCCTTGTTCATTCGTTGGTCTAAATATAAGTTATTTTATTCGAAAGTAACAATGCTCCATTTCTTCATCAAAGCGATACACATTCGAAGCATGCTAATAGTAATGTATATTTTTAATGTGTAGTAATCAGTGTGACATTTCGGAATACATAAAAAAGTAATAATTTCAAAACATATATTTGAAAAGTTACGTATTTCTTGATTGTTGTCTTTTCGTTCGCAATCTTATTTGAATTTTCTTTTTGGGAACGGTCTCTCACTTTTGGATGTGTTTGAAATAAACTTTGCCCTTATTTTCTTCCTTAAGCGATTACAACAATCACTGCAGAGCCGGAAAAATAACTCAACTGTCTTTCGATTTAAGGATTCAATACAAAGCCCGCGACGTTTATCCAAACAAACAGCCACACCACTATAACTGCGATCTTTTCGTAATCTTCAAACGTGGCAGCAATTTTTTCGGAGCGCTTAATTTACTCAAGAATCTTACAGATCCCATTTGTAAGGATTTGCATCGTTTCTTCTGAAAGTAAAAACGCATACTTCTCCCGAGATTTCCAAATGGATTTGGAATTCATGTGGCGAAAGTTCAGCACCGAGACGCGTACACGTACAGGAACGAATCAGGAGCTCAGTGAGTACTGAGTAGATGAGCAGTGCTTGTCTCCGGGAGTGTTTGATGAACGCGGGTATCACAATTTGCTATTTTCGGGACACGTGAAAGGGTCCATATAAGCAGCGTTGTATCACACTGTTGTAGACATATATTATATTATATATGGATGTGCAGTGCATATATAATAGGTATATATATTATGGAATTGCATTATCATTTTAGGCGAAGAGTTGAACTGCACGAACCTCGGTTGCATACAACTAGCAAAATGTGCTGGGGTAATCCTGCTCCATCAAAGTAAAAGGATTCTTCTGAAGCCAGCTAGAGCACGAAAATAAGCGAAAATTGAAGAGATAGCTTACGATATATGCCATCCACGTTTGTGGCGAAGTGCCAACACTTTTGGTTAAATTCCATAATAGAGGATATGACTGAGCGAGTGGCGGGGATGAAGCAAGATTCTAAAGTCACTAGGATAAGTGCAACTCTCCTCGATGCAATTTGGTCGGTGCGGCTTGCAGCTCGTGCTGCTCCTCTAGAAATTACCAGTAATGTTTTAACCAAAGCAGTCATGCATAACTAACATCCTGCATTCGCCCCTTTTATCGCCCCACCTAAGTTCTTGCCTCTCAAAAATACTTAACTGAATGCCGTTGCGATGAAGGTTTTTTGGCTCTTTGGCAGGATTCATGATTCCTTTTTAGTTTTTATACTTACGACCCTCGCGATAGAGCTCTAATGTAATATGCAAGCATAGGCCATTTTCGAACAATCTTAGACTTTGCCACTCGCAAGTTATATTCTCCAAAGTGATTTGATGATTATTGCTTCATTTGCCAAAACAGTTCTACGTTTTTCCACAAAAGTTTTCCTTCATTTTTTTCCTTTCTTTTCTAGCCTTTAAATCTTGTTTTTGAAATCAATTTCTGGAATTATAATTTTTTATTGGAGAAGATTATGCTATAGATACCCATTATATATCATGCTAATGTGCAATTCAAGTTGACTATGCGGGAGGAAGCTTATTGAAATAAGTTTAGTATGGCTTGCTGACCACAATATATTGTATACAATACAGCCTGGATTCAACATCCTATAGTGACACCAATTTTAGATTCTGAATGTCTGGTGACGACAACAACTGAAAAACGATTACCTTGGAAGATTTTAGAAATCGGAAACTGATGAATTTGCTGACCAACGTTTTGAGGTTATTGTCCTTAAGAGCAAATTACTCCTTAAACCAATATCAAACTACCAACAGTTGTTTTGTCATGTGTTGAGGCTGCAATTTAGTCCTGCACCGATAGTGGTCAAATACAGTTACTCCAACTGTACAGGAATTATGTGGTGATACGAAATCATAGATTAAGTTGAGGATATATATGTAGTCCCTAGAAATATGTTCATGTTGGAAGCAAATTCAAAGGAATTTATTTTACAAGGACACAGAGGATAATGTCAACACATCAAGAATGAACCGACTCCAATTGAAACAGGGACTGATGGAATTAAAATGATAATGAAACGTAATACGCTTAGTGCTGTAGAACAGTAGTTAAAAGGATGTCTTCGGTTGCAGGAACGATTAGATTCCACCTGCTGCTGAGGCGGATAACGTGGAGACGCTCTAACGACAAGTATTAATTAAATCCTGAGTGCTTTTTCAGTGCGATTCAACATTGCTCTTCCGTTTTCCCTCGGCTGATGAATATTCGCTGAATCGAATGTGACCAGCTTGCGATGTCCTAAAGAAAACGCGTAAGGGAATTTCCACCAACGTTACTACCGTTTGTAGAAGTCCTTGTGAATGCAATGGAGCATCTCCTGCAGCAGCTTCACGATCCGCTCGTTATTTTCCGACAGAAATACACCTAAACTGTTTTCCTTCATGCAGGACCTGAATTCCTGCTGAGGTCTTCGCCCAAATGTGAGTAAATTTCCAAGTAGCTTTTCACTGTTCCAGTTGCTTTCAGTTAATTGAAGCTTCTCATAAATAGGCGAGTGTGCTGTAAATAGGTTTCAATGCTATTAATCCCCCAGGACATGTAGGGATTCATTGCTTTCCCTCTTCCCCGATGGGCGAGCTGTGCGTTGCTCCTTTAAACAAATCTCATAGCAGTGCACATTCTTGTTGGACCCAAATGCAAATTTGCATATGTTTAAATTGAATGGAAAGGATTGGCAGCAAGCCGGACTGCGATCCTTGCCATCCTAAATAGTAAATCCGTATAGCCGCAGAGAAGCAAATGACTTGCGGAGCTGGCCAGGCTCTCGAGGACCGAACAATCAGGCGTTCATTTTGCCGATGGAATGGCTTCCCAATTACCTGCAGGCGTCTAATCCTTCTAATGCACTGCCTTCTGTCTTCATTGCACGCACCAAGAATATTATATCCACCCGATAACCTCATGTGCATCCGGCTTAATGGCCATGTTAACACGGGATATACGTGAGCGGCGATCCATTGCCCCTGACCACGGCACTCTCGGATGCTCTAAATTTCCATCTAATTGATATCGATAGTAATTAACCTTCACGTTCGTACTTATTTAATCAGAGATCAATTTATTGGAAACGCGCTCACGCTCCCGAACCCCCTTGTGCTTGCGCCCATTCACCATCCAGCTCGAGGTGTGTATCAAATTCTTGTAATTATTGTGAAGGATGATAATGAAATAGCCACTTCTAACCAAGTCGAGATGATGGCAGGAGGTACCAGGACATATAAGATAATGTTTTTTCCACTTTAGTGAACGCTTCGCTGGGATTGGTATTTATTTGAATCGCTACAAGAGCCAAAACGAATTACATTTATTGGATTGGATACATAATATACATAGCGGAAAAAAGCCCATCTTAATTATAGTCTTACTTTTAAATTTTAATTCCATCGAATTTATATTATTAAGGATATATATGCACCTAGTCATCTGTTAAAAAAATGGGTGCTTTGATTTTTACATATTCCTTTAGTATGATATCTTAAGAATATTCTCTGGGTATTCCATAAATTTAAAAAAAACACAGCGTCAACATGTCAAAATATCAGCGATACAGTTAGAAAATATAACGCGAGAGCGCGAAAAGAATTCAGGAGTAGTGATCCGAGATTCGACTGGGATAAAGTTGTCAATTTTATAAAAGTAGGAGTTTATATTATACAAATTAGAAGTTATATTAGTTAACAAAATGGACAAGTGTAAAAAATAAAACTAGATTTAGTGATTGAAAACAGAAGTGAGTTTTTTTTAAAAAAGACCGAGCAAAGTGAGACATTCAGACAAATTTACGCTGTGGTCGGAAGATTGACGGTGAATACATGTTGGAAAATACATATTTACTATAAAAATACCACGACTGCTTCTGTAAGTTTCATAAGAAAATGTAAAAAATCCCTTTCGGCAGGCCTACAGGCTGAGGTAGATTTCGAAGTGTTTTGATTGCATTGATAAGGGTAATTTATTTCAAAATCGGGAAAATAGTTATAAAATCTATAAACTACTCATTAAGACCTTTTCAACAATACCACACAAGACGTGGTTTAGAAAATTTCGAATTTCTAACCCCACCCCCACTCGTACCCCACCAACTGCTAATTTGGGGGTGTCACCGTTAACCTCATAGTGAATAATCTTATTTATGCAAATAAAGTCTCATTCTAAACTTCATAGGGGCCGAGATATAATTTTTTCAAAATTTCAACCCCCTCCCCCGGCCACCCTCGTGGGTCGTTTTTGATCATTAATGAAATTAACCGAGCTATTAATTGCAGAAATAACATAATAAAATTTGGTTACAATATCTTCAAAAATACGGCCGCTAGCGTGTAAATATAAACCTATATATAAACTTTCGAACGGGGGGTGGTTTCGCACTAAGAGAATGAAACGAAAAACTATGAAAGAATTTTCCGAAAGTCGTGATCTCATCGTGATACATCTCAATAGGTAGATTTTTCTTCGAAATCTACCTAAAAATGGCAGGGTAATTTTCGGTTAAACCGACGCCATTTAATAAAAAATTTTTTTTCTTTAAACCCTTCTTTCAGAGACAAGATTGAACCTTTACTAAACTTCACACGATCCAGGTTCGAGCAATATGATTACGAAATGCTTTGGGTAGAAAGGATTACGGAGAAACGAGCGCAGCCATTTTGTTTTTTTCCAAAATTTCTGAATTTGCACAAGATAAGGATATTTTACTATATGAAAGAAACGCCTGAAAAAAATCCTTAAAAATGGTTTTTCTTTACCCCATATGTTCTTAAGAGCAGTTACAATATTTTATAAATCCGCATCAGTTTGACCCAATCAATTCAATATTTCATTAGAATTTGCAGCAACTAATTTAATCTTAAATTTCGGCAGATATAAGTCAATTGATAAAAACAATTTATTTGCATTCGATAATACTTCAAAAACATCATTTTAATCTTTAAGCTCTCTTATTGAAATTTCTCGTTTTCCTTTGTTGCTTCGCTAAAGTGTTTTATTGTGGAGTTTTTCTTTTTAATTTTTTGAGGTAGCAACAGCATTGTTTACATGTTTCAACAAGTATCCTCTTTACAATTTGTATGTTTTCAATTTTTGATAAAAAAAAATTCTTACTGCCATTCTCTGTATTTTTTATTAAAAAGTGTTTGTCAGTAGTTTTCGTTCTTATTACAGAACATTCATCTCCACAATAAAAATTTTACGTCTCTTCAAAACAGTTTTATTTACATTTGCACTTGTTGTCGATTGATATTAACATATTTCAACATGACATTAAGGCGACCTACCACAAAACATATAATACATTGTGTAATTAATAATAATTTTCCTAAAATAAGTGTGTAAATTTTATAATTTTTGAAATTTCCATGCTCTTCACCAGAATACCGTTATGATTTGGATTACTTTCGCATTAGTAAACACATCCTTCAACAAGATATAAAAGATATTTTATCCGCATTAAATTTCACGAACACACCGAGTTGAAACGGTGGTTCTTTAAGTTCTCTCAGTTTTATAATCCTTATATCTTGTATCTACCTCAATCAAAACATGATATTATCCTCACTTTTACGGAGAAGAACCCTTTGATCCGATAAGTACATACATATTTTCCAAAAATTAATTCCGTCCCAAACTTTGTATTTTCTCTATGAGATGCCGCGTCCCCCGTTCTTCCGTCTCTACGAAGTAATTCCTTTGTCCATTAGCATCGGGGAGAAGGTTGTGCGAGATATTCCGTTAAAATCCTTAATTTCCAAAATCAACTCGAAGAAGGAAAACGATGTGGGAGGCTTTCTGCCGGTGGCGGTGCGCGGGCGGCCATTGGCCGACCCTCCAATAACTATTTATCTAGGCAAGTGGTTCTTAAAAGTTTCCGTAGTGACAAAAGTGCTTAACACACGTTGACAACGGCGAGGGCCCGATAGGCTCCAAATAGCGCAAGAGCACGCTAATAAGGAAAATTAAGAAAAAAAAATGTAATGACCACAGTTATGACATTTCATCCCTTCCGATCGGATAGGCTGTTTAATTAGGAAGCATTTGTTTGCGTCCAGAGTGCTCAGACGACCAGCAGTTTCTTAGGTTGCGTGGGCCACTCCTCCTTCTCCTCCTCCTTCTGTCCTAAATGTGCTTATATACGTTAATGTAATTTTTTTTTATCCTGTTCACAGGGATCTCAGTGTCCTGATTGCAAACACTCTGGATAAATAATGTCCTTTTTGTTTCTAGGTGTATAAGAGAATGACAAAATAGCCCTTTGAAATTTCGTCCTACTTCTAGCTTTGTTCCATTGTCCTCGTGAGAGGCAATGCTTAGATTCCTCGGAATGTGGTCCTAATATGTAGGTAAACGAGTCCTGCATTGCCAATCTGCTATTGTTATTTACGCAATGCATGACTTTTTCCTCTGCATATTTTTAGCTGGCTTTCCCGCCCATTTCAATGATGCTCTTTTGAGGTTATGCGAGCGAAACTTTTTTTCTCTCCTCTTTGGTGGATTCCATCATTAATCACTGGGAGCAGTTTGTGAACGAATTGCCAATTCCGTCAAATTTAAACGACAAAACATGCTCCACATTTTTGGCGGAATACCTCGAGAATATTTCAATTGTCACGGGTACAAGGACACGGTCTTACAAACCCACCACCCTGCAATTTGTATACGCGAGCTTGAATACTACAATAAGGCGTTGCCACTTGAATTCCATGTTGTTCGCATTGGTTATTGAATGGATTAAAAAACTAACTTACATGCTCACTTCAAACGAACTCTTAAAATCATTTATTAAGGCAACAAACGGACCTGTACTTTGGACGCACAGTGCATAGTATCATATACCTACTGTATAGTCACACAACAGTGGAATAAAACGTTTTGCAACTTATTACGAAAAATCATGTTTCTTAAATAAAATCCAACAATGTACAATGTACACATAATATGTATATTGCATATTTCGCTCTGAGCCATAAAGTGAATTTCAATTATTTTGTTTACTTCTATAATTGAAAGTGAACGTGTCCTTTTGATTGGATTCATCGATCGATGGCAAAATCTGTTTTTGATTTGAAATGTGTGACTGAACACTGTGAACAGTTCCTCGATCAGACCTGATTTATTGAATTCTCTTCTCTCTTATATGCCAGAAGGATTGAATCAAACACATCCACTTCACAACACTTTTCACATAATTTATGCATCGTCAACAAACTTCCATAGAACATAAAATATCTGGTTTTGCGTAGCAAAATAAATTGTAAAATTATGCTCCTTACTGTGATTTATAGATTGTGAGTGTTGATATAAAACTTTGTCCTTTGTGTTCGATCAACACGAACAAGTTGATATAATTTCACGCGTAATTGACACTTTAGCCCCCCTCCCCCCGGCTTCGTCGCTGCCGTCGGGCATGAATAAGTAATCAATTTCGAGAGTAATGTCTCCCATCCGTGCAATGTGTGCAGTAAACTTGATATGTGTATCCTTAACGTTCATCTTAAACATCCTTCCCATATGATCGAGACTTCATCAGCAGAAGCATTTTCCGAGCCTTCCAACGCCATATATACCAAGTATCTGCTCCTCCAGCAAACACACCCCCTTCGCACGGGGACGCCTTCAATCAATCTAACTCGCATTAAGTTTTGCCTTCAGGGCTACAATAAATGTCAGAGTGTTATCCGCGTTTTCTTAGCATTTTTCCGCGAGTAATTTTCCTTACACATGCCATACATGTGGGTGGATTTTGGTCGAATGCTGTGGCAGCGGGGATGAAAAGTAGTTTAAGTTGGGCAATACCCAGTCTCACATATTGCAGGAACTGGTTCAAAAAACTGGAGGGGATAATATTTTAGTGGGTGTGGAGGTTGGAGACCATTGCTAACGTGACGCAGAGTTACACATCAAGAAAGCCGATGTTTCTCAAAAGTAGGGAACTAAGCCTCGTATATTTTCATTATGATTTCCATTCCACGCTGGCACGACGCCGGGAAGTATGGGGATGAGGTATCCAGCCCTCGAAACACAACCCTCGGCGGAATATTATGACAATTTAATAGAATAAAGAGGCAACACATTTGCATCGTTTATTCCAATCTACTTGTGCTTTGTGTGTCGAGAGCGTCCTGGCGATGAGGGGCTTCTTCAAAAGGGAAAGAGAAAAATTGCGAAAGGAGATTCAAAAAAGATCCACATCGCTTAACCGCACTCGAGTCTCGAGGTTCTGTAATAGTCACACCAGCTTCCCGTGGCACGTCAATTTTTTACACCGCGTCGGATGAATATGCCTCGAAACCATTTCTCCCATTCGGGTGTTGATTTGATACCTTGTAGGCAGAAGGAACAGGAAATTTGCACCTAGGATCCCTTGGGCTAAGCAAACATACCCCCTGCGGGAAATTTTCTTCTTAAAACATGTAAACTTCACTTGTAAGGTAGAAAAAAAAATGCAGAGTAATGTCGGTGGATGGATGAAATTGTTTAAGATCTCGACTTTACCGATAAATTTTTTTATGCTTACGACCAATTTACACTCGGAGTTTTTCAATTTCTTGAGAGGTAACCTAAACACATTTAGCACTAGCAAAGAAATTCGCACGGCCATTAAAATTTCTGAGTCCGTTTATTTCCACTCGTTGCGGCTGAGGACTTTAAATTGTAACCCTTTATGTGTTATTCATCCTAATTGCAAAGAGTTTTACTTTATACTGGAATTTTTCTAATTCCTAGTGAATTTGAAGAGAAATGATTGTAGTGAAAGGAAGCGTAGCAGAGCCTGCTAATTGTACAGCGTTGCAGGACTCCTATGAAGCTTGTAGGAGTTTCAACCCAGTTCACCCGTTCGCTTCGATGCCCCTGAATGTGTAACAGTTTTGTTCCCGACCCCCCATCGCTCTAGGTCAAATAATTACTATGAAAGGGATGTAATTAACACTTACCGCTGATACAGTTATTTGAATAAACAGAAGATTGAGATGTTTTTCTTTTTGAAGCGGCGACAAGCTCCTTTCGAAATAAACTTGTTTCATTTCATCTGAAGTGTTTTTCAGCACGTGTCCCGGACGCGTTCTCAAAGCCATCAGTGTCGAGTGCATATAGCTTTCTTGTCGACCCATACCTTCGGGCTTGAGACGAAACAATCCGACTGGGCCGACATCAGCTCCATAAAGGAAACAAAGTGAAACGAAATCGTTGGCTCAAAATTAACTGAGGTTAAAGCTGAAAGTGAGTCCTTGCGTCGCGTCGGTCGCTAGTGTGAAAACAGTCCAAAGTCACGCATTTTTTTTCATTCATGTGACAGTAACCTAATTTCAATATGGTGTCATGTGTAGAGCGTTTTGTTGAATTATTTATGAAAAGGGTGTTTATGCTTGACTCGAGTACCGGGGTTCGCCTCAAAGATTGAGGGTGGCTTTTGTTTATCCTGCTTTCGTGTTGGGGTTGCATATTAAACTTCAACTGAGTGCACGCCAAGCGTGTAGAACTTTTCTCAGTGCTGTTGTGTTGCATTGTGTTAGTGAGTTGCAATGTCCTGGAATGAAGAACGTCTTGGGGCATATAAATGTCCTTTGCATCGAGCACGTGGTGAAAAATATACTCGAGGTCCATGTGGGAACTTAATTCCCTTGCCAGATCAGCAATCCTTTAAGTCAGGATCCAGAATCAGACACTGGTTAGCTTCCATTGGTGGAAGATGTATGGCTGAGTCCAGAGTGTCCAGCCATCTCCTCTGCCAAGTACTTTAAGGCTGCATTCCCAGCTGCGTTGGTCACTGCTGTGAGCCGAATACTTGATTCGGGATAGTAATTAAATCCTTCCTGCTGGCTCAATATAACTTATGGAAATTACTTTCCTGAGGATGTTTCGTAGTGGGATGTGGTTTTACGTTCCTCTTGGTACTGCGCCAGTCTGTCCACTGGGACACGACACCCTGGTCTGGGTGGTAGCGGGAACTTAGTCATGTTCCATTTTCAAACAATACCTTCAAAGGACATACCTAACGGTAAACTAAACATGAATAGAACGTGAAATTTTTACAGCTGAGTAGAATTGTAGTGCATAACTAAACCAACTCGTTTCCAGGATATTTATTGAGTCGCAGTGCTGGAAGTTTTCTATGCTTCTTTGTCAAATTTGAACAGTACGCTCTATTCTCCCTGCTCCTTCTACCAAAAGATGAGGATGAGCAGTTTTGCACTTAGGATACTACCAAATTCAGCTTTAAATAGGAGGCCTATCGCTGAGTGTTTTGAAGTCTCAAATGTGGATTTATATGGAAATGTTTGGCTCCACGTGCGGGATGTGAAAATGGAATCGAAATCCAGGAAAACTTCATTCAGTGGTGTCTGAGGGTTTTACAGGAGAACCGCATCGTGTACTGGATGGCGATGAATTTGAACCCGTCACCACCGCTCACCCAATGTGTTCCTAAATGATAACAAGTTTAAGGTAGAGAGAAAATTTGTGTTTTTACTTCCGTACAGTGTAAATATTTGCGTTCAGGCACAAAACTTATTTCAATTTGCGTTTCCTTGAATTTCAATTTCGTCTCGGTAAATGTTGAAAACAGCAAATGGTTGGTTGAGGTCCCATTAGCACAGGTCGGTCGTCCTGCCTTTGTTTGGGGGGAAGGCAGGGAAATTGATGAAGATTTTCAACGCCGCAAAAAGTTAATTTTAGATCCTTGACTGGCTTATGTTTTTGGCACGCGATAGCAATCTAGTAAGTACACAGATGCCTTGAACCTTGTTTTGAACTTGACTCAACTTTAAGTGAGCCGCGAAGTTAAACATGTTTATCAAACGATTAGGTGAATTTTGAAGGGGTGCTTTTAAAATTATATTACAAAATTACTTTAGTAGATGTGCCAGAAATGTGATTCTTGAGTAAGTTGAACGTTACGAAAATCTGTTGAAAAATAAATCAGAAAACATATATGAATATTATATGAAAGTAAAAAGAAAAACCGTTATTTGATTCAAAATATGTGCTTCTTCTAATCTTTCTGTTTTAACCATTGCTATATAAATAAAATTGGTTTTTTTCAGATTACAACACAAGAGGCAGCGAAACCTCGCGCACAGACAAGGGTGAGTATCTTGGTTGAGTTCTTTATATGCAAACTGATATCAAATTATGGTTAACGTATTGTCACTCAGGTTTTGTGAGAGAAGTGAGTATCACAATGTCACTTACGTTCAAACATGAAAAAGGAAAGATGTAACGTGATTTTCAAACTACGCTTTTCCCATTCGCATAGAAGCAATTTCACCTTAACACAGTTAATTTAGTCCCCTTTGATAAATTTATGCTGTCTGTCATCCAAAAGTGGTTGCTCATATAAATTTCATGGCATTTGCAATAAAATATCACGACATAGAAATGTGCAATTCAAGAAAATGTGAACGTTAAAAAAAAAAATACAGACAGACGAAAATTGGAAAAAATAAAACTGTGACGGGGGCGGAATGTTGAATTTTTTTGCTGGAACAGTTTCCAAGCGTGATAATTTAGGAGCAAGGATACAATTATTGTAGACGTAGATTCGGTCGGGGTGTGCTCTACAAATTTCCGTGTTAATTGCTTCAGTGAGGAAGTGACTAATTGCACATTCGTTGGGAATTATGCATGAATCTGAAAAGCTACAGATGACACATCCCTCCACACACGAAGTGTGATTTTCCAACCGTATAAAGTCTCCCCTTCAACGCGCTTCTACCCCCGGACAAAATCTAGTGAAAAGACATAGTTGCGAAATTTAGTAAACACGAATTAGTTGGAGCATCAGTTAGTGCACTTATCGCAAGATGTGCATCCCCAGCCCCCGTCTGCCCAGTCCAATTAAATTTGCTACCTCCGTCTGGATGGGTCGTTCCGAGCCATGTACCGAATTCCCGGAGGTGACTGGCACACACAGTTATCTTATCCTTAAAATTAACGCATCAATAGATTTCTCTGGTGGTATCCAGCCCCCGACTTACTGCTTGTGCACTCTCTGCGGCCAGCTTCTTGAATTTAAGATTACTTAATTACGATTTCGGTATACAAACACCACAATTAACAATTGAAGGCGGCCGTAATGCATTGCCAACTGCCAACTGCGCCATTGTGAATTACTCTCGTTGTGCAATGCCGACAACTGGGATGTAATTCGAAATTGAATACAATAGGGAAAGACACTTAGGAACTTACGCCTTTTCTGCGTTAATTTCGTCACATAGGGGCGACTGATGTCCGGGTTGGGGCAAAAGGATCTGTGCAACAAATAATTAGACTTCCTGAACGGAAGGGGAACGAGTGGACAGTTGCAGTGAGCAATTATATTTGGGAAAACTTAACTTTGTTTTTGAAGAATGTTTTTGGTTGATCTCAAGCATTACTGATCAGATCCCATTCAGATCCGATTTTATAAACGGGCAAAAAAGTGGCTTGGGGGTGCAATCATAATCAAATCCACTCACTTATTTTCAAATTATATCTTCTTAATAATAAATTGACATAAGGTTTGGAGCGCCTCACATCCTTCAATCTATTGGTCAATGAAATCTATAATATAGTTACTCTTATTTCTTTTTTTATAGTTACTCTTATTTCAGTTGTTCTTATTTCTTTATTCATATACTTCTATTTTTAAAGTTGTTATTTTAGCTTGTATTAAACATTAATCAATAAAATTTATTTTTCATACTGTTACTATAAAGGACTGGACAAAGGGGCTGTCATTGCTCAAGGGGCGGCTGAAAACCATTTTTCTTCGCATGATGATGCTGCTTAAATATTTTGTAGTCTGTGTATGCTATAAGAATAAATACTGTTTTGACAGTCAACAACCCTTGAACGGCTCTATTATTAAATATTTATAGTTCGCATTTGTATCTCACGAACCACTGCAATTGTGTATAATTTCTTTGCAACCATTTCCTAAACTCATACACCTCTTTTTACTATAATTGACAGCATTTAATCGAGTTAATGACGGTTTAATCGGGTTTGTCTCTGCTGCTGAACGGAATTAGTTGTTGACATATCTGTTGACATTTGGCGTAGAGTAAATATCAAATGGATACGCGACAGCGGTCAGTTTATTTTCCTGCAAGCAAGCAAAGAAAAACAAAATGTCTTCATACTTATACGTTTCATACAAAAACAGGAAAAACATTTCAGAAATGACATTTCATAGCTAATTATATTTTAGTACAATTATTTACTACTGCGTAGTCCGTACGCCGCTGACAGCAGTATAACGAGTTTAATTGAGTTACAGCAGTTAGATTTGTAACACGAGCTCATATAGGAAATTTACATGGACTATGTCATTATGACTTCACTAACTCGATAAAAACAACGATATTTTACAATTTTAAATTATATTAATAGTTCACGTGAATTCTAGGATTTTCTATATATTAACAACTACAGTGAAATAAAATTAATATTTAATCATTAAATCGATTTGAAAGATCCACAGGTTGTTTCGATGGCAGCTTTTCACTTTAAAGTATGTACGTGCAATTGTGCATATTGAAAACTATTATATTAGTATTAGATATGCTTTTATATTTGACTAGAAAGAGAATTTAATAATATAATTATTTGTAAATAAAAAACTACGTGTTTCCGGTGAGTGCCAAAAAAGTCCTCATAAATATCTAATTACGTTATTTACACATACATATTACACACATATAGTTTAGTTTTGTATCCAGCAGAGTTAGTAAAAAACTACAAAGATGTTATTAATTGCTTTTTGCTGATAGATTCAGCTTTGTTCTTTGAAGGGCGGATTGAATTTCCGATGAGGACACATATTTGTCGTTGAATGATGTCTTTATTAGTTTATTACGTAGTCCTTTCTGGTTGTTCTGTGAAAGTGACCACTGTACCGTATCTGGATACTGTTGCATTCCATCATTGCACATTTGTGTATTTGACAAATTGACAAATGAAAAATGACTTCAAAGCGATGAAGCACCTGAAAATCAATATAATTTCGGCAATGAACTTATAAAGTGCGGTATTCGTCAGTAAGAGTCTTTTCTATCCCTGAAACATTTATCCGCAATGTTTGGTAACGTGCTCCTCTTTTGTGCACTAGTTGATTTTGCAATTGGCGTCTCTGGTCATCCGGGTAAGAAGTTTCTTTCATTTAGCCCAAAATTTTTGATTTATAACTTTCTCTTCAACTTTCATCTTTCTTTTATTTTAAATACCTAAAAAGTTCATTTATTCCCCTGTTTTTGTTATATTGAATTCATTTGTCTAATCGCATAGCATTTCAGTTTGGTTAGGATTTAGAATTTTCTGGAATGGAAGTATTTCTTCTCACCATTTCTTAACGCTCACTCACCTGGCAATCCCGCAGGAGTCAGGACTCCTCGAATTTTGTAGCTGTTTTACTTTTGACAATATTAATTGGCTTGCGCTCAAAGTGGAAGTTTAACAGAATTGTGGAAAACGACTTAGATGTTTACAGTACCCTAATGAAGTTATAGGTAGTTCCTAGCAGGATGCACAGACAAGATGCTGCATTGCTGCGCCAACAGCTGTCGGTTATGCCCCTAAACATGAATTTATCGTGGTGGCAGCCAGGACATAAATTTCACTCATAGTCCCTGAGGATTTTTTTTTCTCAAAATAAAACTGAAAACTAGCAAAGTTGCTGGTGTTGTTACGAAATGGCTTCGTTTCAAGCGAAAAACTTCCCCCAACGAAAATCTAATTACGAGATTAAACATTCACGGGCTTATTTAAGTTTAACTACTTCGTCGGCGTGGTGTAAATTCGCCAAATTCCTGTTTCATAGACAAAACGCTTAGGCACGCCAAGGGCCCGACCGGCACACGTGGGCGGTACGGTGCCGGTATCCAGCTTAAATAATCACTAGCACTTATTTGACATCCAGACTTTGGCCAGATCTTTGGGGCCGGGACATGGGGCTCTGGGGGAAGCAGCCCGGTACTGAGCAGTGAGCAGCCATGCTGATGATGATTATGATGATACTGTCCCAAAAGTTTGCCTTGTTAACCGTACAAATTGAGTTTGGCCCAAAACATGAGAAGCTAATAAAACAAACACACTGGAGCATATGCTGCATGCGAAGTTCGGAGCCCGTATTCACCGTAAAAACAGATAAAACTGGCTGCAGTAATCAGAGGAAACTCCGGGAAAGGGTGAATAAGAAAACTCACAAAATCTACGTCATGTCGTCATTTCGAAGAAGTTTTCCTACCCAATCGATCTACGTATGTATATGTTTTACAAAATGTTTTTTGTTTGATTGCTTAAATTGCTCAAATAAATAATAATTTTAGCAGGGAGGTTGTTGTACCGTTTGTGCAATTATTACCCTCGAAATTAATTGAATTTTGTGACATACGACGGCAGACGATTTTGTTGTGAGCTTCCCACTAAAGCACTTTGAAAATGTATTTTTTTTCATTCGGTCCCAACTACTAAGTGGATAAGTAAATTAAAATTGTTCATACGTAGTACCGGCTGAGTTTCCCTGTTTTACTAATCTAATGCATATTGTACAAGGTGCGTATATTAATATGATCGAAGTATTGATTTAAAAAAAACATTGATATGTTACAAAGCCTGATAAGAGAACTTTTTTTTTCGGGAACCATTGAACGCACTTTAGGAATTCTGTCACTATTGTTTGTAACCATTCTTCCATATTTTTTAAATAATAAATTTGTGATACCATAATAAATCGTTAGCACGCATTTGATAATTGTGATATTAGATTCGAAATTCGGGAGGCGAGCGTGTCTGATAGCGAAGGTCTTTTAACAAACTAATAGATATTATTCATAAATCTGAAACCATGTAACATATAAATATGTAGTTTTTGTAAAAACAAATCATAGAATCGGAGCCAATTTATTGCGGTTGAAAAAAATGAATCCAAGGTTTTGTCCTTCTGTTCATTTGCCTGTCTGGTTTTTAGCCCGATAATTTCACCAACGGATTAAACTAGAAAGTTGCAGACATTGTACGTTCAAAACGTAAAATAACAATCATAGATGACCAAAATCGGGCAACACTGTGTTAGCGTTACCATATTAAACTAAGCAAAATCCGTTCAGCTTCATCTGACGTATTTTTGTAATTATTTCTAAATTTTCCTTTCTACATTATTACTTTTTTTGCAAATCATAGGGATTTATTATTTAGGAATGAAGTACATATAATATTCAGAAATATTTTCATTCAACAACTGAACTGAATATATCCACAACAAATCAGTCTGTAAGTATTTAGTGTAATACGATATGTACAAGTAGCATTTATTTGGCGATTACACGATTTTTTTCATCAAAGAACACTAATCGCAAAAGCCTACATTTTCTCTCATCGGAGGATGTAATGCCTTCTTTAGGCTCAATGGTGCTTCCCTTGCTCACTTATGATAACCCTGCTGTCCATTTTGTCATAAGATGGGATAAGTACAGATAAGAAAAGCTGGAACACAACAACCTTTTAAGCCTTTTGTTTCCACTAAGTGCGAAATCATCAGCTCGTAAAATACTGACTAATGGCTCAATAATCAACAAAACTCCCATTAGAGTTCTTTTAAATGTAACAAAAATCTGAGTGTAAATATCTAACAAAGATCAGAGATTCGATAACTTCATAAATACCAAAAGCAATTGCCAAGGGAGAATTTCATCCTAATTCAAAACTTGGTTGCTTCTGTATGCCACCTCAAGTAGGGGGTGATCATCAGCAGTAAAAAATGGAGAACCATTTGCTACAAGTGGCATTAGAGAAGATATTCCTAAGACGATATAGACAACATCTTCTGAGCTGTGGTGCATTACACCGCAGAAGACGTTCAAGACTATTAGGCTTAAGCAGACAAAGTGTTGCGTGGGTCATTGGAAAAAATTAAATTGTCTCAGCCCTCGGGCACAAGCAATTTTGTACTTGGCTCGGCCTCGTCGCCGGAATTCGCTCTCAATGTCCTGACAACACCACCTCAACAGTAAAAAGACAGAGCAATTCACACGACAAACGAAATGAAAATTTACTGGTGGACGAAAAAGGATGAGAAAAAATTGCCTCTTTTGTCGGTTAATGCTGGCTGCGAGTGTACTTCGTCCTCCCACAGGACCACGTTGTTGTAGATCTTGCAGGGGTTTTGGCTGTTGAAAAAGTCTCTCAAATATTTCGTCCGCGATATATGGCTCCACATACACCATTCTACCATGGTAATGAAATCGTGTATAGCACCCTTGCCTTACAATTAAACTGCAGTTATATTTCTTGTTTATACGTGCAAATAAATTATGGTAGGACGCTCTCGTTCTAATTAACATTAGGAGTTACTTGCAGTTGGCTGGCGGAAGTGGAGTGGATTGGAGTCTGTGGTCGCTATTCGCGATGAGTTTTTTTTTGTTTACAGAAATTGATTCACGTCGGAAGTCATTTCGAGGTCGTTCAAATGCTGATCGGAGAGGGATTCTGAGGATTTCTGCTGCACTGCGAAGTGGCCAAAAGCACCGTGATGCATTTTGTGCTTGCAACCCAAGGCTAGTCATTAATACTCAGAGTGCATGCTGCAGTGAAATTAGAACACTTCGACTGTGATTTAGGCTATAATCCCTTAATAATTGGTGATTACGATGCACCAGACGTGAGACAGGGGGTTGCTTTGAAGACCAACTTCGACAAAGCTTGTTGACCCAGTCATTATTAGCATCGATTTCAGATTTCGAGGAGGAGTTTCCCGGTGCAAATTAAAACCGAATTATATTGTGGAACTTAAGGACCAAATTAAGAGATTTATATAGCAACATTTGAACTTTTGCAAGTTCATAAAGGCAGGAAGAAAATCTCGAATGCGTAAATTCTACACATTTTAGTGAGCGCCCTAATTCTAATTCGATTAATAAATTGTGCGAATTTGTTATCAGGATGGGAAGTGTTAAGACACGTGTCATTCGTTTTTGTAAAATTCAAGCGACATTATCGATTATTATTGTTGTCTTTACAAACTCATTTTGTATACAAGTTTGTACGTTATCACAATTAAAATTTGTCAAGGTTTAAAAAACGATCTGAAACACTCTATTTTTGTCTAATACCCTGAACGAACGACAGCACTTAATCGAGTTAATGAGTATGATTTGTCGTCTGCCACCGGACGGAATTAGTAGTTGACATATCTATTGACATTTGGCGTAAAGTAAATATAAAAAATATTCGCCACAGCAAGCAAAGAAAAAGAAAATTTGTTTCTACGAACATACTTATGTCATTTTGCATTAAATTTGCTGTAAATAAGTATTTTGTCAAACACGAAAAACTACAAAATGACATTTCACAGCTAATTACATTTTAATATAGCTATTCGCTACTATGTGGCACGTACGACGCTGAAAGCAGTATATCGAGCCAATCGAGTTGTAACAAGTAGATTTGTAAGGCGTTTTCGGTATAGGAAATTTATATGTGTAACTCGATTAAATGCTCTCGTCTGTTTGGGATATAACTTAAGTTCAAGGATATAAAATAGACACAACACCGTCACCACACCGCAATCGACATTCATTAACTTCAGTTCTTAATAGATATTTCTTTTAATATTCCTAATTTAATTCTATTCTTTTTTAACTAGGCTAAAAATGTTCAAATCATAACACGTAAAAATTTTGAAAAATAATAACAAACGGAAATAAAAATATCCGAATTATTTTTATTCATGTTCATAGGATCCGCATGTTATATGCATTTTTATAATATGTTCTATAGAGTTAAAGATGCCTGCCGCGACGTAAAGCATAGGTACTAAAAATAAATAAATAATAACATTAAAACAATAAGTCATATTTGTATAAGTACTAAGAATCATCACTTCTCTGTCACCCCGCACCACTTATTATTCCTCAATCTTTGATATTTTCCGGTGAAAATATTTTCGCTTCAAAGCACTTCATCATAATTTTAAAAACAAAAAGAAAACTTACTTAAATTAATTTCATAAATCTTCACAGTGCTTTTTGATGAAATTTTTAGAGGGCTGATGTTTTTTCAGGCAGATAAGCCGTTGTTTGAGCAAATAAAATCCGCGAGAACACTTCGTCTAATGGTAAGGATAACGCACAAAACGAAGGATTTGGTCACCTATGTTTGGTAAAAAGAGGTGAAGCGGAGGGCAAGCAGAGCCATCCCGGGCGTTCGATGAAAGGAAATGAAAATAAACTTTTGCTTTTAACTTTTTCCATAGCCGGATATATCCCAGGAAAAACCGCATAACACTCGCTACCAATTCGGAATGGACATTTTTGAATGGACTCGGGCTTTTAAAGTTCTGCAACAAATTAAGTCCTTTCATTGACCAAAGTTCACTTCTTTTTTTTTCTCTTATAGGGGCATGAATTTTGGAATCCTTTTCGCCCGGTCGATGGGTAATGGTATGGCAAGTAACAACTGCAAAGGATACAACAATATCGCTGGGGAGAAGCTTTTGTCAAGAAGGTTTATCTCTGTTCCCTTTACTTTACATAAGTCCAATTTCGTCCTGAAATCCTTTTATTGCCACATTTGTTCGAAAGGGATTGATGCTGACAAGAGACTTTTTGAACTTACCTCACTTTGTAATTTTTCCCGGTGAATTTACGTCCACTTCCAGAGCAGTTGTAATATTTTTCGACGAAGTTCACTTAGAGATAACAGTCCGAGCACGAATTACATATGCAGGACATGTGTGCTGTACGTCTTGGACATCCTTGGACGCCAAGGGCGGGATGAGCTAATTTTCATATAAATTAGACCGATGCAAGGGTTGAACGTACGTAATGCAAGAGGGATGGAGTTGGCTGGTCGACATTGGGAAGGGCAGTGGGCTCCGAGTTGTGCAGCCGTACGGGGAAGTTTCCTTTCGGTCGGGATAAATGTAATGAAAGTAGCAGAAATAGCATTCATTTAACCGTATCCAAAAGGAAAACATGAAAGGCAGCCATTCAAAAGGCAAAGTAAATGTCACGCGTCAGTAAATTGTGGCAACCTTCAACGATGTTACATTGGGTTGGGGTGCCTTTGTCGGTTCCTGCATCTCTAAAAATAGGCTGCAGAAATTTATTTCGTAATTAGACAGACGAAGGTGCTCAGAGTTCTGCTTTGGTTAAAAATAATATTTAAAAATACATAGAGCAAAAAAAGGCCGGGTTCTGTATATGTAGGCACAAAATTGAGGTAACTTGCTTAATTACATTTTACAAGGCAATCATTGAAATAAGTGTTTGAGAAACGCCTCATGAAACCCTTGAATTGATGAAAAATGTCACTATAGATGTCCTCGGCGGGAAGGGAATTGTGTGTAACCCTTTCTTCTTGATATAGCTATTGGAGTGAGCCTAGATATTTTTTTTTACGTAATCGCAACTTCCAAATAAAGCGACTACTAATGACGCTTTGAAATGCTGGAATTGATATGAAAGGATTACGTGGTTGTGGAAATATAAGTACGAAATTTTATGCAGAATTCAGGGATACTTTCTTAGAATATCGAAAATTATGTCACAACACAAAGTATCTTTAACTTGTAATATAAGAAGACGAATGGAAAAATTAATTAATTAAGAATGAGTGTAACCGACTTCAATGAATAATGAATCCGATGAAATAAATATTTAATTATATTTTTAATTTATGTTTAATTTGTGTATTCAAGTGTGGAACGTTCACATTTTCATATTGTATTATATTTGCAGAGTTATTCAGTTTAATTAAACATTTTCAGCGCTTTGAAGGCGAAGTGATACAAAATTAGGCACTGTCCATTATAATTACAAGAAAATTGGTCGGTCTATTTGATTGTCTGTCTGAACTAGATAATATAACGATGTACAGAATTTGTAAAGCAAGCCTCACAGAGATCCACTGAGAAGCAAACAGTTCTTATATACAATAAAATAATAGATATATTTTTTATTTGCCTATAACGCACGGTTTTTTTCCTCGATTTCGTGTAAAAACAAAGTTGAATGTAATATCTCTGTACTGTGTATACACATATGAAATCGAAAGTTCGTTGTTTTTTTTTTTTTTTTTTTTGTTGCTTCACCGCCTAAACGCATGCTGATTTTTTTATATTTTTGTTTGAAGATATCTCATGTTCCAAGGTATATGTTTTTTATAATCGCCTAAAAAGTAGGGTTTCAAAATGTCGGACGAAAGATGCCGACCACCAAATCAAAACTTTAACAAATTCCCATGAAAATTTGTGTCTGAAATTTTCCTAGATGTTGATTTAAAATTCAAAATGGTGGATTCAATATGGCGACTTTAATTTTTCCAAATTTAATGAATTCGGGGAAAATTCAGACCTAAAGATATTTTGAAGTCACTGTTTTCGAATCTACTATTGGTGTAAGTCAATGTAAATTAAATTAAGTAGATACTAATTCTTCTAATCATCTATAAAGATTTGTTACTTCAAGATGGCGCGGCGGATCGAATATGGCGACAATTTAACTAATTCGACTAATGTAAGTGAAATTTAGTAATGATGAGGCCAATGACTTCAAATCTACTGTTAAACTTTGAAAATTCAAAATGGCATAGAGAATATGATAACCGAGTTCACTTTAAATTCAAAGAATTTTACTGAAATTAGTGCAAGGAAATTCGATAACTAATTTCGAATCTAATATCACAATTATTAAATTCAAGCTGATGGCTGGTGTCAAAAAATATATATTTAAAAAAATACTGTTCTTCATACAGAGTATTTCATAACTGGTGGGAACCGATTCTAGTCTCTTATGAACTTTTGAAGCTACAAAAAGGAAAATTGCAAGTTCAAATTGCATTCGTTGCACATTTACTTTTTTCCTTCACGCTAATGCAAAAATAACTGCTGTTGTATACTATTAACTGGCGGACCTTTCAACTTGGGAGTGTTGGAACTTTATTACGATTCTGCTCCGAAACGCTTGCAACTCCAATATATTATATTTGTCACTTTTGAAGGAAGAATTTTTGACACTGAGGAAGTTGAATGTTATTCAACTTGAAAATTTTCTGTTAATTATCATCGCAATTTAACAAAATTGCACTCACTTCATGGCAGTGGCAAACGGTGAAAGAGTTAATTCAATTATCCTGAAAAATTCGTCACGTAATCAAAACTAAAGCACATGAATCCGGCCCTAATTAAAAGTTCAGCTCAGTGTAATAATCTCGTTCTAGGCAGAAAACTTTATCGGTTCAGCTGCGGAGTAAAAGCAAAGGACTCGTCGAGTCAAGTGGTTAAACATGATGGCGAAAGGAGGATTGGACACGAACACCCTCTGTCGCGCCGCGGAGATAGTAAATATAAAGAAGCCCGCGGTTTGTAAACCCCCGGGGGACGAACGGTGTTTGTTGCGACCTCTGGGGAATCCTGGAACTGGCCGGGACTAACTTTAGACATTTATAATTCTTAATAAAATGGAATGGCTTTTTAGTGCTCAGTAGTTGGAAACAGCTTGTGGCACAAAAGGGGGAACCGAGAGTCCTTACTGAATGCTATTTCATTGCGTTAAATGTTGGCTCCTGCGGTGTGAACGGGCGAAGTGGGACAACACCAAGCAAAAGGGAAGTGCAGCCAAGCAACAGAGCCTCACCATCGGAAGTTGAAACGACTTTAATGGTTGCGATCACGTTTTCGTTCGGGCTTAAATTTATCATAGCGGCCCACGGGATACATTAAGCATTCTGGCCTGCCTGCAACAAATCTTCGGGATGACATTAATCTTAGCAAGACGCTTATGTTGCGAACCAGGAACAACCATCGCGGAATGTTTTAGTGCTGATAACAAATTTGAGTGGATAGTTGGTCAATAATAATTAAGTAAGTCTGCATAACTGGACGAACAGAAACGAATACAGCCAAGAAAGCAAAACGGAGGTGAAGGGATTACAAAGGGCAGTCGTGGCTTGTAGGCTGTAATCTTCTCCAATGATTCCAATTGGATCTTATTCTGGAGCAACTTCTGCGAGCTTGCATTTAAATTGGCTCACCCAGACTTACAGAATGGAAATCAGAACATAATGAAGTGCACTCATTTGGATCTAATGCCGTCTCCAAGTAGATGGCGTATTGTAAGTGCGTCCATTAAAAGATACCCCTGAACTGGGTCAACAGCGATGTGTGCTATGAAGTTAGTGATTGGAATTCCATCCTCGTCCTCGGGAGAGCAAATGTGCCGACTCTGATTCATGGAAGCGGTGCAAATGGTGTAAACTGTAAAGTGAAACCCGCAAGCAAGCACTCTTGAGGACTAAAATCCTATCCTAGTGAGGTAATTTCCGCCTACGACGTCTACGCTCGCAGTACACTTACTTGCGAACATAAATTATTTATCTGAAATTACTCTCATTCTTTCTTCTATTTTCAAAGAGTTGGGTCCTTGCCTCAGTTACATGCATAGAGTGAAATATTGATGTGAAAAGACAGCCTGGTAACTTTGTGCCGTCGGATCGTGTCGGAGGAAAAAGTTTTTAATGAAAATCCATTAAGTAATCCAAAGCTGCCGTCTTCCGCTGCAGCCCACCGCCATCCAGAATGCCGGCAGCCCTCTCCGGGCTTTTAGAGTTAATAAGGAGAATAATTCTGACAAGTTTCACTCTGCAACGTAAACGTTTTATGGAAACATATTCACGCCGCCGAGTTTGAACTGGTTGTAGGTGCTGCCACCACCGGAGGACGAACGCACTACGACAGGAGTGTACTTCCGCAGTGCGGGAGTTGTAGACGTGCTTGAGGAGCGATTACGACCATGGCTAGGATAATGGGCATTCCTTGTTAATCCAGATAAATTTGGGAATAGGCCGCGGCGAGGGGATCCGCGGTGAACTGAGTTAGTAAGCCACTTTACCGTATCTTTTTTGTGTACTCAAAACAAATCGGGCCCGATGTCCTTTTTTTTTGGTTGTGAGATGATTTCTAACGACACCCTTCTATCCTGAAATTAGTGATGCCTCGACAATTTCGCAGATTGATTTCGGTGTGCAATCACAACTTTGCTTGTTTTATTTACTTTCACTTTCGAATTATTTTATAAATCAATTCCTCTCAATTACTTTGAGATATTCTCTTTGGGGTACTTTCTCCTACTTAAATTACTCGCAGACTTTATACTTTAAGGAATAAATTGGTTATAAGTGGGTGGAAGTTGAGTTTTGTATTCAATTAGCTACTCGAAAGTCATTTTGTCAGGATGAATATCGAAATAGTTGAATATAAGAAAGTTGCTATTCGCCATTTTACATAATTAGAGATGGATTCTCCATTGCGCTTTTATATACGAATTTTATATAACACGATCTAGAAAAGTCCATTAATAATTTATTCTATTTAGCACGATAAAATGGGCTTTGATTGAAATTTTAAGGAAAATTATTTCCATTGACCGTAATTTTTTTAAATATGAACCTAATTTTATTTTAACATGGAACGCATCTATTGTGTAAAAACTATGGTTAGACAATGGACACAATCTACCGAAACGGAAGAATCGATGGTTTTGATCCCTAGAAAAAAATGTAAAGATTTAAATGTATTTTTCCATTAAACTTGCCACAATGTATTATTGTATCGGGCTTTAGACTCCAATCAGAAAATCTGAAATATGGGATGTCCATTTAATTCGACCAATTTCAAATAAATACGTATTTATAAATATATTTAAGCGAAGATAGGTAATATGTATGAATTCAGTAACCAACATTTTTGTATATAAACGATTACAGTCTTATATGGCAACACTAAAGAAGTAAGGAAGGTGTTCCACGATTTTTCTCATCTTCGAACTTAACCTTACCGCTTTAACTAAATATTGTAGAAAACTTAAATCTTCTAGCCACAAGCGTTCTCGAGTTATCATGTGGAGAGACGGACAGACGTCCATAAAACTGTTTCTTTTCACGTCCCAATAATATCACTATTATTTATTGCCTACATATTGCACAGTTTCTACGGAATAAAACCTCATATCGTTGAATGTATTGAAGCATCAGTCTGGAAAACTTACAAGTTACCCTTGTACTTAAATTACAAAAAAAAATGTATTCTTGCCAATTATCCTGTAAAAATGAAAAAAAGTCATCTAAAAATGCTCTCAATTTAGTACTTAAAAGTTTTATTCATTCGAACTTACTTATGTAAGTGTCATTAAGTTCCACCCAAATGCGAATCATAGGATTTTGATGTCCTTGAAGCTCCTGCCTGCCAATAATATGAAAACTCGCGGAAGAGCCTATGTGCTTCCATGGTAGCTTGAAAGTATTGAAACTATTGAAAATATTGAAAATAATTATTTTCTATTTCTTTGTTAATTTTGGTTCGAACTCCGAATTAATAGGACTTTCTTTTTTTAGTCGTAGGTATTGTATTTATATTGTGGAAGTGGAACTCACAATTAAACTGCTCTTGTAAAATACTTGAATCGATTGAATTTCATAGATTTTATGTTCAGATCTGCTCTCAAGAGCTATTTCCACAATTTTTAATATTTGTTTCTGTATACATTTTTAAGTTTCGTGGAATCATAAAAAATCCGGAATATTGTAAATAATTCTTTAATTACATGTATTTAACCAACTGAAAGTGCTATTGAAAAACATTTTTCAGCCAACTTTGATGAAAGTAATTATTTTTGGATGTATTAAGCAAATCTCTTATTTTTTTCATATTCAATAATCGTCTTAAATGTACATATGAATAGAAGTATCTCTGAAAGTTTACATACATCAGTTCAAAATTCTGCCATAATTGGAATAAATATTTGCTGTTGTTTGCAATGTCCATTAATCCTTTCATGTTGACCGGTGTATTGAAAATTGATTCCAGCAGATACTTTTGAATAGTCTGAATACAAAGCAGGCTGCCACAGTACCACGTGGCAATCGATATTTCAACATAAAATATTTCCGCAACTGCAAACAACACTACCTTCATGAATGACTCTCCCGCCTTCTACTCTGCTCTATCCAAAACTTCATTCTGTTCACCAATCCTTTATGTTTGCTTTGTTTTGTCCAAATCGGATTTTCACTGTTTGGAAAGAATAGCATGCGGGACTATGTAATTTCGGACAAATAATAAAAAAACTTATAATAAAAATAATTCTGCCGCAGTCAATAAAGTACCATGATTGGTTACCGGTTGGGAGTGGTTGGAGGTGGGGGATTGAGGTGTGCTGAGCTTTTATCTGTAACTAAGTAGGCAATTTCTGATATACGAGTACAATAGTATTGTGTTTAGTCGAGTGGGCCTTGGTGGCTGTTCTAGATCTCGATGACCTTCTTCATTGTGTTAGATGGAAAAATGCCAATTTGCCACTTTTGGAGGCAGTTTTCTGTTGTGCTTACATTGGCTGACATTGGAAGAGAATCGATGGGATATTGTTCGTCAAGAGTTATCATACATATGTACCTATATAGAGTAGATATTATGCTATTTTAAATAAAGCGGGGCAATTCTTGGGTAGACACTGCGACCAGACATGATTCGTTGTGCACAGTCCCCCACTAATATAAACGACTGTCCTCTTCTTAGTGACGGTTAGACGGTCATTTAGAGAATAGCCAAGTCCTGCTATCCTGGACTAACAAGCAATGAAATCATTAGTTATATAACTGGTTAGTAAATCCTTTTCGTTGTAAGTTGCCAGCTTATGCCGAAAAATTTCTTACAAGTCCATAAGGCACCATTTGCCTTGCTGAGCGTGTTGTCACGATGAGAATTCCAGTTCAGTATTTTATAACGAACGTTCGAACCCAACATATTTTTTTTAATTCACCGACAACTCAATAGTCAAAACTCTTACTTTGAGTACAAATAGGACAAAGATCTAGCTTACGTCTCTTGGAGAAGGGTTTGAGGTCGGTGTCACTAAGAATAATGGAGAGAGCTTTGCTTAAACACTAATGGACGACTTCAACGAGTTCCCACTTCATGTTGTCACTGACAATCGGCTTGAAGTGTCCCTAGAAAATTATTGCAAGCCGTCGTCATTGCGGACTGCAACAATTGCACAAGTAACAACCATAGTAAGGACAACCGAACCCTTTACTGCCCTAATACAGACTGTAGTGATGTTCGGTGATTAAGAGATGCCGCTTTTTGTCAGCGTTGCACCAATGCACGAGTTCGTGTATGGATTCTTGCATCTCTGACTGATTGGTTTGTTAAAGATTGTTACCCTGTTTTATGGAAAACGCGGTCGAGAGGCAGTAAGACTCAAGGAGCTATTTTGCTGAATCGTAGGGCTTCTTAGATATTCCGACCAGGTAAGCCACAGCAACCCCCGTTGCTTTGCCGTTTTTCATATAAATAAGAGCAGTGCAGTTGTATCGATCACTCTCATCTAATTTTCACCCATTGTGCAGGTCTAACAGTTTTTCCATAGTCCTTAGCTCAAAAATGTCGAGTAATATTTTGAAGGATTCGGACCGATCCGAAAGCTTGTTGTCTTGTTTGAAAATAATTACTATTCACTACTGTGACTGTTCTCTACTGAGTTGGTTCTGAAGAGACAGACCAGTCAGTGCCTTAAGGATAAAATTCAAGGTTTTTTGTAGGAGAGCTGGAAAAATTGTATCTCCCCCTGCACATACATTACACATATAAGGTTGGAAGTTGTAACGATGCGACTGCTTATCTAATCTCATCCTTGTCGAAGATCACTTCCGATATAGACTTTAGGAATAATTATATTATGTTAACTGTAATTTATATTTATAGTCCTGGAGCTATTGGAACTTCTAGAGAGGCCAATGTAAATCAGATAGAATTCGATAAACAATGGTTTTTACATTGTTGGTTAAGTGGGAACAGAAAGGATAAAGCGTGCGGAAAAACATTGTTCCCGGAGCCAAGTGCCGTTAAAGTGTTCCGCACTTCAAGCTTCGAGAGGCACCAAGTTTTCGTATTTGGTTCACCAGCCCCAGGAAGCCGTCCAACGTAAACAATACCCCCAAGTGCCAACAACAGCTCCCGAATAATCAAGTCCTTACTTAGCTGCGGACTCGAATATTGCAAAAAGTAAAATTTTCTGTATAACAATGAGCAACTGTACAGTGTACACTCATTCGTTGGGTGCAGATGTGAGATGGGGGAGGGCATTGGTGATGTTTTCGGATGGAGTAGTCACGGGGGTGGGTATGTGTGTTTGGAAGGCAGACATTCACAACAACCAACACGACCATGCCAGGAATTGCACAGCATTTTACATTCTGCTTGCGGTATGTGAAATATTGAAATAATGCACTACTCTCCCCGCTACAACATCCCCCTCGGCTCCTGCAGCTCTTCATCAAAAGCAAGCGGAAGGAATTCTGTCTGTGCGAATCCGTGAAGTGGAATAATCGATTGCTGCATCGACACCTTGTGACACTAATAGGACGAAGGATACTTCGTTGCTGTGTTTTCATTTATTATTTCCAGCGGAAGATCTTTTCAATATGTCAATGCTGCTGCAAAAAACTACCGAAATCAAAGTTTTGCTCGGCTGTGCAATAACTATTTCTTCGAGAAGTTAGTGTCGCACGTGAGAAGCAATCGAACAAGAAAATATTCTTAGGGAACTTCCCCCGTTATTTTTTCCTACAATAATAAATGGTGCATCGAAAATATTGGAAGTTGTGGAACATTTAATAAAAACAACATAAAATTTCATATCTGAACAGATGAATTCCATTTCAAATGTTGCATGCTGTGTGCTTTTAATCATACCTTGAAAAGGATATAAAATTCTAAAAAAAAGAAAACACTGACATAAATCTCTTTTGATTTGAAGGATTATGAAGGCTTTATAGGTACTCAAATTAAGCTCTGTGTACGATATATTAAGAAGCTGTGTCTGCCGGTTGAACATCTCCACCACGCATCTCGGTAAATCAATTGAGTTTTAAGTGATATTGGCTTGATAAATCAAACAAAAACCAACATACATCACGGTCATGCCAGTCGTGCCTATGACAGCTGCGGTGATAAGGGAGCGCAGCTAATGAATAGACGTCATTCACGTCACATCAATTTCCATCTAATGCCGCGGCACAAGTGATACTCTCTCTTTAACGTTGACGATTCCATCATAACCTTAAAGTCGCCCGTTTTTCGGGATACCTCAGTAAATTCCTGAGCGTCCTTAAACCGCGGGTCGTCTCGGCTTCATCGGGCTCCCGACGGAGCTGAGGGACAAACTGGAAACAGTGGTTATAGGAAAAACCCCGTCTTTATTAAACATCTCAATAAAAGGAGCCGAGTGCTGGGCATGCCGGTTCTAGCGGAATTTCGCAGTCCTTTTGTTGTTTTTGTCTCGGCTTTTGCGTTATTATCAAGCAGTTATTTTGCCATTTCGGCAAATTTTTCACTCGAATGACTTAACGTCACCGATAGTGTCAAATCCATTGATTTATTGATATGAAATATGTTTCATAATTCATTGACAATATTTTTTTTCTAGGTGCAGCTGCTATAGTTGCTGGAGGCCTCCGACTGCTGTCGGGGATCTATTTTGTTTTTTGCGACCTATACTGCACCACCGGCACTCAAATAAGGACATTCGAATGTTGATTTTTGGTAGAATTTGAAAGGGGAACGTGTCTGGCAATATATTTGGGGATATGAAATAGAACCCGATATTCCACCACCCCATCCTGCATAAATTTGTGACGTGAATCATTTCAATATACTCCTTTCATATCGGAGAGGAACTTTCGTGAATCAACCATTTAAAAATTCAAATTCCGACAAAAGATGCAAAAGGACGTTCACCTACTTCCACTGCATAATGTATACGAAGTTTGCAAATTTTTGGCAGATATTTGCATGTGGGTTGAAATGCTTAAATAGAACACAGAAAGTGTTTTACTTCTTGTATTTTAAATTTGTTTCGTTTGTCGAAATTACTTAAAGCTGGCCATCAATGTTGCTTTTTTGTTTGTTTACCAAAAAGGAGTTTCACCACAAATCGTTGTATTGTCATTTACAACGTCGTAAGAAGCACCTCGGAACCCAATTTAATGGCATCGAAGTTTTAAATAAAAATGCCTTATTTTTAAATAATACCATCGAATCATAAAAAAATTCATATCTTTGTTATGAAGAACACAACTGCATACTATACTAGAATAATGTACATATGATTGCGTAAGAGTTCACTTTGTTTATGTTTTGCTCAATAATTCCTCAAATATCTAAATTAACAACCATGGTTGAATGCCGACCTTTATTTGTTTCTCGAATTTAGGAGTCTCGTAATAAAATTCTAATAAAATGATTTTGATTTTTGTTTACTTCTTCTGTATTGTATACCTGAATAAATGCCAAAGTTGTTAATATCATATATATATTTTTATCACATTTTCAATCAAAGTTTTATGTGGACGAAAACTTGAAAATTTCAATCAAATTCAATTTTATTAAATTCCATTCGAGTAATAAATTTTTAGTTCGGTCAAATATTCATACAACGGAAATACTGTTTTAATATTGCACAAAAATAAAATATGAAATCCTGACAATAATATTTAGTGGTTCAAGTTTGGGGAACTGTGATATTTTTGTATGGAATCGATTGGCACCAAATTGCAATAAATATAAAAAATTAAACTTTGGAATCATTGGAAATACGAAAATAAAACAGTATTTATTTCGGATCTTTTTACATTTTTATTATTACTTAATGCTAAAGAATATTTACATACAATATTTTGTATTTGCAAAACGTCAATAGGAGAAAGAGAATTTCTCATATTAAAGAGTGGCTCAAACACTATTTTGTGGCTTAGTGTTTCATAATTGGTTCCTATTTGTATGAAATAATTTTAAAATAATTTTAATTTTAATTAATTTCTAAAATACCTACATATTAAAAATTTAATTTTAAAATTTTAATGCATTTGTAATATCTTTTATATAATTTAAAAAAATAATTAATTTTACATCTGCACCCAACCAAGTGCCACAAACATTATGACCAATTTTTTAGTTTTAAAAAACATTATGGGGTAAAATAATGGTAAATATTGTAAACTAAATTATTTTTTGTGCAATGATTAAACATTTTTTACTACAGTGCAGCGCCTTGAGGGGGGAGGGCCAAATAAACGGTCGTTTTTCCCGAATTGTTGTTAAACGGATGACAAAATTTATTAAATCAGAACAAAGTACTACATCATAATATATATTTATTATTTAAGGTTAATTATAAAATTATTTTGATGTCGAAAAATATCAAAATGGAGACGCCACAGTTGCTTGAATTGGGCTCTTCATATTGGCGCCGTGCAACGCTCAGGTCGCTCTAATTAATAAAGAAATAAAAAATATTTTATTTTGTTGAAATGTGTTCGTAAGCTTTACATGCAAAAAAAAAACAAAAATCAAATTTTAAAAATTAAGAGCATTTTGAAAAAAACGACTCTTTTCTATAAAAACAATATTTAATGAAACACTTATACCATGGATGGCGTGGACAGATGACTGCATTTAATCGAGTTAATGACGTCACGTAATCTAGTCGGGTTTGTCTTCTGCCATCGGCTTGAATTAGTTGTTGACATATCTGTTGACATTTGGCGTGCAGTAAAAAATTGATTCGCACCTGTGCTTTCTTGCAAGCAAGCAAAGAAAAACAAAATGTGTTTATACTTACGTTAATTTTGCACTAAATTTTTTGTGATGAAGTACTTCGTTCAAAAACACGAAAAAAAAAAACAAAATGACATTTCACAAATATTACTTTTCAGTACAACTATTCACTACTATGTAGCACGTACGGCACTGACAGTAGTATATTGAGCCTAATCGAGTTACAACAGGTAGATTTGTAAATCGAGTTCACATAGGAAATTAACATGGGCTATGTTCTTTGGATGTCATTATCTTGATTAAGTGCTCACGTCTGTCCTAGTTATGAGACTACGTATTTCGACTCAGATATTAAAGAAATCTTCTAAGCAATAAAAACTATTGAAAAAATTACCATTTTCTTGACCCTCCCCCCTTAAAAGAAGTATCCGCAATTAAGAGCACCGTACTGTATGACTGTGAAAAACAAATATGTATGTCTTTTTTAAATACATACATAAGTACAAACACAATGCACTTAATTTTTATTAAAACTATAATGTGCATATATGGTTAACTTAACATGGTAAAATTTACTTAATTAAAACGAGAATGGAAAATGCAGGTGTTCACTCAAAACAGAAAAAAAAATTTATATAGCTATTTTCATGTTAATTCTTTATAAACTCTGCCTGATACAAACAACCCTCTCGTACCCTCATGTGCGAGTTTCCTCAAATTTCTTGCTTATTTATTTGCTTTTATAAGTTGTCCTTGTAGGAGTGAAGTGTGAAAGGATTTTTTCTATGACTGAGGTTTATTCATCCTGCTTTCCTACTTTGGATATTAAAAATGTTAATTTAATGAAATTATAAAATTTCAGAAGTTATGAAAGTTGGACCAGCAAGTTTTTGTTGAAATCGTTCCAGACTTTTAACTCTTTCATTTTTAAAGGAATGAAATTGTGTATTGGAAATTTAATATTTTTTATTAGCTATTGAAACATCGTTTTATATTCAAAACATCGTTTTTATATTGGATATTTGTTCAATTTCAAAAGCCTTTCTGTTGCAACTGCTGGGGTTGTTATTAGTATTTTTCAAATATAATTTCATTTGAAATTAGTAAAAAAACTAATAACAGTCGCTATGTAAAACGATTGATGTTGTTAAAGTTTCATAAATAAAATCGATCCAATACCATATTTCCTTGAGTGGAGAGTATTCACGATTTCTTGGAATTAACCCCTTAGAGTAGCGTAAACTTGTAGTTGTATAAATCACAGCGGTCAAGAAAATTTCCATCCAGTGGCTGGAGCCTTCCTGTGGCTGCAATAAATATTTCATAAGGGCACTTCTCGTCTGGAGCAAATTACTCGACCGTGCTAAAAGGCGGCACATGGTCGATATTGACATTTATTCGAGCACAGCAGATGACTTGTGTCATTAATTCAATAAATTTCAATGTATCCATGGAGCGGAAAACCAATATCATTGACGAAGGGGAACGAGACAGACCGAGGGTAGACGATGCTCTACCAACCTCCCCACTCATATTGGGCTTAATCGGCGTTTTTTCAGTTCACACGAACTTTTATTGAGCCTTAAAAATTAAGGAGTAGAAATCTTCCCGAATACGATCTGAAGCTATACCAGGGTCCAGGATAAATGACGGAGAAAGTTTTCCCATCCGGTGAGAGTTTATGCGGGGTGAATTGCGGATTTTGATCCGCTTTAACCACATGCATGACTGGGTATAAAATGTGTAATTGCTGTCTGAGTGGTTAATAGTAAGAGAGGTTGGTGGAATCGAGGTCGCGGGGCGCCGCCTCGCCCACCCAGCGGCTATCACTCGAGCCATCATTCGGAAGTTGCCCGATTGAAATTAATGTCCCTGACCGTGATTGCGGTGCAATTTTCTGCAATGGATTATTGAAAATTAGAGCGGTCGTTTTCGCTGCTTCAAGAAAGCTTTCTGTAATAGTCAGTAAATAAACGAAAAGGATCGAAGGATGTTAATCGCAAATATCCAACTTTTTCCCGGATATTTCTGCGGGGGCGCACTAATGCAGGTCAACTGCCACAAAGCAGACACGGACGTCAGCAGGACTCCTATTGCGGTCCCTTCAGCTAATTTAGGCAGACCATTAACATCAATCAGATAAGGAAACACATTACAAAAACTTAACTAAGTTACTATACCAGTAATCTCCGGTCTCTGTCGCCGTCCCATTCCGGCGGGGAAAACTGCTGGTCATAAAATAGGACGACAAGGCTTACATTGTTATTGGCACTTGAGATGTGGCGACGTCCATCAACTGCGGTTCCCCTGTCCCCCTGACGCATAGCTTCAGGAGTCAAAATGGTGTCACTTGTGGGACAACATCTGGGATTATCTGTAGCATTTGAGGTGAGCACGGTAAAGTTGGTTTTTGGATCAACTTGTTTACTTTTGTACTTGATTTCGGGCTTACGTCTTCGTATCTCCTCCTTTCTGGATTTTCTACTATCAGATATAAATTTTGTAGGGCTGATTATTGCAGGGTGCATGCGCTGGTTAAGGGGATTCCATTTGGGCAATTGCAGATGCACCCCTTCGTAGGTACCGTTCAGCACCATGCAAGGCAGCAGGCCTTGTTAAACTTCGCATGAGAAATCTAAATCTATGGTTCTTATCATCCCTCAGCACAGAAATGTAATGAAATTTTATACAGTAACAACACAATCGGAATTTTAAATGTCCTTTGAAGGGAAGCTTTTAAAAAATTGTTAAACTCCTCAGCTTCAGGGAGGGTAATCAATGTTAAAATAAGAACTGGAATCCTAGAATGTGTTACGTTGTAGACGGAAACTAAATGCAATTTGCAATTCCAAATGTTACCGTATTTTTGATGTATTACAATTTAAAGATATTCGTTTTGCATAGAACGAGTTCAGCACATTTCAGTAAAATAGAGAAGCAACTGCTTTCTGCGTACGTTAACTAGAGCAGAAGGACTTTTCAAATTTGGAAAAAAAATGCATAAAATTTTTGATTTGATAATTCCTCGTTTGCATGTGCGTTTTTCTTTAACCTGAAAGAAATTTCCTATGGAATCGAATGGCATGATTATGTTGAATAATTTAGCGCATAAAGATTACCGGCAGCAAAAAATATCCCCATAAATTTTGATTTATAGCAAAGTGCGTTTTCCCGGAATAGATTCTAGGACGAATATTCTGACAACTTAATCGAAATCAGTGAGTTATTTCTATCAAACATTTTGCAGTTATCAAACAAATGTTGCCAGTGACGAGCTGACCTTATGAAAACCGTCCTCTAGGCGAGAGTCCTGCTGCGAGTCCTTCTAAATTTTAAATGGAGTTTTTTGTGTATTTTATGGGTTTAGGTGCATATTTTGCTCGGTAATTCGAAGTATTGCTTCCGGGTAATTTTAGAAGTGTCCTGTTTCATTTCCGGTTAAAGCCTCTACAGATAGGATTTATTATTGGCGTTAATATCCCATCAGTAATGAACTGTATTTTCACTTATTTCAAATAATGTTTTGGTATAAAGTTTTGGTCATTGAGAATCGTAAAAAGCATAGTATTTTATGGAGTACTTTATACAGTTGCAAGAGAACGCAAAAACAAAGCTTCTCTTCTCAATATCTCTAAAATCAAAATGTTAAAATGTGAAATATTTGCATTCAAAGGAAATTTAATAAGCGTATAAAAAAATTATTTCAACTTTTTAATAAAATTCGTTTCTGGACGTTGTAATATTTCTAGACTTGTGAAATTACTGATAGGAACGGTTTTGGATTATTAGGTAAGGAACGCAGAAAGAACTGATCAAAATTTTTATAACAACATATTTTTACATAATGTTGATTTTCAATTTATGAATTAAAATCATCTCTAGAATTAAACATTTTTATAAAACATTGGCGAATCATTTGCTAAAACAATGCGATCTGCTAGAAGAGGTTATTATAGTGTAAAATCCAACATTGAAACTTGGTTCACCCTCGCGAGAGACAAATTGGCTGATTGATTCCGCATTTGATCTTGAAAGTAGCCGACTACTGAATGCTTCCCATTTTTTCTAAACTGACTCGTTACGGATGAAATAGACCAGATTTGCAACTTGAAGACCGAATTGACTTGATTTGAGTTTTGATAAATTATTCATAATATGCATCATTTTTCTCTCAACGAAAATCTCAAAGGTATATTAAAATGAGAATAGAACATGGATTTGTAATGATAATCATTCATCAGGGATAAATGTGAAATTTAGTTCTGTGCAAGACATCTAAATAGCCAGTAATTAACAGTCCATGGATAAGGTTTTATGGCTAAATTACCTTACGCAAGAGCGTCTACATTTTGCGGCTGTTTTCGATGAATCAATACTCTAAGCTGTTTTCCAGAAAAATTATATTCTTTCATGCGCACATTTAAGTGGATATATATGTATGTATATCCAAGATGGTTTCGTAAAAGGAATCTGGAGGACTCAATTTGGTAGACCAGGACTGAAAGCTTAGCTGCCCCTCGCTTTTAATGCCGGGCACGTTCATATTCCTTCTTCAATAAGAGATATATGACTCTGGAATATTCCAAGTTGTCTCAGCATGCATACTAATGGCGCCGTCTGCTTGGCTTTATCACTTAAGTATTGTCTGACCGACATGAAATTGGCCAGTCAATTACCTCTGAATTGAGGATCTGAGAGTAATTAGACCGCGACTCGCTCCCAAAGCTGTATCCGTTGGGTACGGTTCATTAGTTGCGTAGTACACCTTTAAAGTGGCGAATTAACTGCCAGAATTCTCACCACACACCCTCCAGTCAATTGCCAGTAAAACACATTCCCGTTCGTTAATATGGACCCGGGCAACAAAATGGGAATTCTTTCCTTCAAATGGGCTGGGCATCCTATTTCTAAAGCAGAGGAACTCATTTTCACCCCACCACGGGGGTAGAGTCAAGCGCTCCTCGCGCGTATGAACCCAGGAAAGGGTGGTACAAGGCCTTTTTTCTTTTGTCACCCACTCACCACCCATCTCCAGAAAAAAAAAATAAACTTATGTTAAGTCCTTGCCAAATGCCAAATTAGGCAGCTGAGGAGCTGCGAGATCTGAAAACAGCGTCTACAGATTTAACATATACCAGAATTGTGGTCCTACATGGGAAATTTGTCTTGTTCAGCAACGTGAGGAAAAGCAGTGCCCAGGATAGAGCCCCAAAATGGGAGTACTTCATCAGCCCGCATGTGGGTAATTTTCATATGACACAACAAATATCCTTTTTATTCGCCGTATATCACTTTTTATTTGATATCCTCTTTTATGTAAATTATGTTCGATAAAGGAGCACAAAAAGCAGCATTCGAGAGAGTGTAAACGTTGAACAGACGAACGGACAAGTGGCAAGGGGATGCGTTGTATAAGAAAACAAGGGGTTTAGACTATACTTTCCAAATATTTGCTCATTTCCTTGCTGACAAGAAAAGAACGCGAATTATGTATGTGGGTCCCTTTTGTGTAGAGCGAATGGGAAGATTTGAATTGAGCGGAACAGGGAGGACAGAGTATAGCAGACCTAAGGAGATGCTATAGTACTGGTAGGATAGGGTGGATAGGGTGGTGGACTGGTGGGTTTCCTGTATCTCACAATAGTCGTGTGAGACACTTATTCCCGGGTTCGGACTACAAAAAAAGGACACCACCATCAGAATTCAAACGAAATAAATTCTTATATACAACTCAATTCTGTTTTTTCTGGCCGTTTCGCGGGCATCCAGACTGGGAGAAGGTTCTGGGGCCGACTTTTGTTTGGTAGCTGCTGTATTTTTATTTATGGGTCCAACAGAATCGGGCTCTTTTGCCAGCTCTAGGCTTTTTGCGGATACCGACTCTTTTTGCGGAGAACTTTTATCCGAAACATGAGAAAATTGTATGCCTTCTCTCCCCCCTGTTCGTAATGTAACTTATGGGTTCTTATATCAGATCATAATGGATATAAATCTGGCTAGTCTTGATAGTACTTTTCGTCCAAATGTACATTGTACATGGAAATGGCAACAGCTCCAACCCCACACAGAAATGTAATGGACACTCTCAAACACTTGACAGAGGAAGTAATTTCCAACAGAAGCTGGCCATTTATCACAGTTCAACACTTGCCGTCCGAGAGGCAAAACCATTTCGTCTTGTGGTATTAATGGTTGCTGGAATTAATTTTAAATAATGACTTCAGTTTTCTTTATCAAACACAAGTGACCTTTCGTCCACTTGGCCCACAGCGGGTACGAAGAAGTCCTTAATCGAATTTCATCGGTCCTAAAATCGCTTATGGATGATTTCTTCGCAAATCGGGCTGATCCTAAATTCCTCCCAAAAGGCATTTGATGAATGTATTTAAGTAATGTCGAAACATCCCCCTCCCCCTCATGGAATTTGACAAAGGTTTCTACAGCTATCCTAAACACAAATTGTTTTTTCGTTTTCATTTAGTTGCCACCGTTAACGGGGATTTTAACTTTAACCTTTAAGTACCATTTAAATTACATCACTGAGCACAGAGAGGGAAATCTCAAACAAAAAGGGTAATTATTATCTTTCAAAAGCGGAATACGGTGTGGCAAATCCTTTGAGGCATTACACTCCGGTGCCACAAACATGCCCAAAATTTGATTTTTTCCAGTTTGTCATGAACGGCTTTATCGTCTGGGAGGGAATTGAAGTGGATAAGAAAGGTGTTGAGTTTATCTCGATGAAAAGTTTTGCGTCGTTGCAAAGTCTGATTCGGGGTCGGTTTAACGCCTTCGTCCTGTCTATCGAAATGGCTTGCTATGGCTAGTGGACCACATCCAATCGGCCTGTCCGAGAATGAAGGGACCGGGAATCATCGGCAATATACTCCAAGTGAAGTCAGCCAAAAGGAGGCATCCCAGTAAGGAGCAGAGAAACTCGAAGATTCTTTGTATTTATTTTTAGCCTAAGGATTTATGAGACGGATTATCGGTTCTGAAATAAGTTTATGTGCGCGTATGTATGCTGCCGACTAATGGCTCTGTCTATGATAGAGGGTTTTGTACTTATATTCGGATAAATAACATTAGTGTATCCATATTAACCCTCTGGAGAGAGATACGGGGAGGAAAATAAATTCCGAAGATTAGATGATTTATGAACTTTAGTGTCGGTTCATCGCTCGCCTGCTGATGTCCTGCAGCTGGATGAGCTGAGTTGGGGTTGTGGGCGCGGAAGAGTCGAATTAGTAATTGTGGATATTCGTCGATCATCTGCTCGTTTATTATCACTTTTGGAAATGAAGTGTAAGAATAACGGATTATTGCTGCAGACAGGGAGGATAATTTGAAGCGATCTCAAATAACGACAATATTCGAGCTGGATCATCCGCCGCTTCATCATTTCGAGGACACTACAATCCTCACTCCACTTCGTCGGCGTCCGTCGTCTAGTTAAGCTGATGTGGTAAGAACAGGGAAATTTTTAATTATCTCTTAACAGTCTTAAAACTAATGATGTAGACTGTTGATGTTATCCGCTTTTTTGTACTCACAAAACTAACAATTCACATTTATACTCTTCCATCCTTCGCTTAATCTCATACAATGAAAGTTCGTCCTTATTAGATGCTTTGTTTTTCCTATATACACAATTGTAGAAACAATATCACAACTAACTAAGTTAACCTAAACAGTTTGATTCAAACAGATAAGAAGAAAATATTTTAACATAAAGAAGATGTTTGTGTAGAGAAATTTTCAGTGAAGGGGCGGAGAGCTGTAACTTAAACAGTTAGATACAGTTTCTCTTTTCATTCTTCTGATGTTATCCGATTTTTTTTTTTTTATAAAAAAATAATTAAGGGGATGTTTAATAAACTCTTAAGCTTGTTAAAAGTGAATCGCAAGAAGATATAGATGGACGAAATGATGAGAACGCTTAGAAAAGTTCTTGAGTATAAAAAGTAATAACAAAATATATATTTAAAAAAGGAAAAAATACAACGTCAGCATTAAGTAATTTCATAATACAGACAGAGTTCTTCAACATCAAAAGCTTTGAAAAATTTACAAAAATAATGTAATCAGGTTGACTATGTCCATCGATAGGACACAACTTAGCATTAAAGATTTGCAACAACTTTTTGTCTCCAAAATTAATTTCAAAATGGCGTGCAAACAACAAATGCATTAAGCAGCAAAATATCAAATGCTAGCTGCTTAGCAACAGCGAACACCGAAAGGTCGAAAGGAATGGGTGGATATCGCGGATGACGAGGATGCCTAAGGACTAAATATTATCATCACAAAAACCGCGAAATCAAATTTAAGACAAAGACCGTGAGGAATTTTAGACTCCTTCGTTAGCCAAGTGGAAACATACCTTTCAAGTGTGCCATTATTATTGTATTGTTCGCATTTTCTCCGACAAGAACTTAATAATACCAATTCTTACAGTAAGTAACCAAAATAATTCTGTGCGTTTGAGGAAAATAAAAAAAATAATTAAAGAATTTCTTTAGCACATTTAATGCGAAAAACGAGAATTTTCCGTTCCGATAACAAAATTCATTGTAATAGAAGAAAGGCATGAGTATATTAAGTTTCGTTCAACATTGCACCACCCTGGATGAATGTTTAAGGACCGTTTCATGGATATTCGTTGTTTGTTTATCGGTATTGTATATCAGGACGATACAAGGGGTGATGGGCAAAATTCACCCAGAACCGCTAGATTTTTAATATCTGCGAATCGGAAGACTGAAGAGCTAACCAAAATGCGCATTTTTCATTATGTGGTCATTAAAGTCTAACCCGGAGGTCAGTAGATAAAACGATTTAAACATTATGCTAAATAAAATATTTATAATCACTACTTTTCATTATTTAATATTATAATTGACTATTTTTATGAGTCTTAAAATGAAAGATATGAGCCAGAGAGAAGACAAAGGCTGCCTGACCATAAAATCCCTTGCGCTCGCACATACCTGCTCTAAAATGCACCACTATATATTATATAATATACACATGTGTATTATACAGGAACAAATCGAAATCGCAGTTAGCTAAATTAAATTTCCAAATAGCTAAGGTGTTCGGTCTTGCTGAGTTGCTATTTAATTATTATCCTCATAAATTAAAATAGAGTCCAAAAATAGAATCGGTTTATGAATGTCCTCCTCATATCTGAAATATCTGTCTAGATGTCGTGAAAGGTGAACGTAGGTGTACGTCCATTCTTACAGCAATGTCCAGTAAGGTGAGAAATGACTTCTTTTTTCTTCTTCTTAAAATAAATTGAGAACCCCAGGATGGAATTTGATGTGCATTGGCATAGAGATACATAATACCTTAAAAACAAGACTAGTCTAGACTGTGAAAGACCTGGGTAAGTCGCCCATACATTTTTGCCCACGGTCATTTGGAAAAATGATATGTCGTCAAAATTGTATATTAATAAAATCTGGCTGCATAAATTCGTGCCAGATTTATAGATGAATTTCAATAATAATATTTTGGAAAAAAAAAACAAAATTTTTAATGTTCTATAATTAAATCTCAGTTGTTCCACATAATTGTTCCCGTTCGTTTTAGAAGCTTGTAACTTTGTAAATAGATTTAAATAAGACTGAGCCATTACCAACCAACAATTTGCATTTTCTATTTCAATATATGCATATGAATTTATAATAGGATTATTTTGTTGAAAATTATTATAATTGGTTAAAATCGTATCATCCTCTGTTTTTGGCACTCCATATTGATTCTATATCCACATTCTTGAGCACACCTACCTCTACATTCGTCTAACAGTTTGCTGAACCCATCTGTCTTAGCGCTTACACCTTTGCTTAACAAATAGATCTATTTGCCTCTCAACTCCTATTCCTGATTGCGATCACTTACCTGTACGAATTCCGTTTTATGATAAATCGGTAAACACACCAACTAGAGAGTAAAATTTTTTTGGGGTGATAGGAGATCGAAGCAAGTCTCTTTTTATGAAGGTCTGAAGTGTCTCTTTCGAAAATATTTCACACCCTTTCAAACCGCAAATTTAAAAAGTATATTTTACTTTATGCAAATAAGTTATTAGATAATGCTATGATATATATGTATTATTATTATAGATACATAATATATATACATATACGTCAATATTCAAAGTTTTTTACAATTCATTTTTCGCAAAAACTAGTTTACACTTTATATGTTTATTTATTATAACTCAGATTCTTTGAAGTACTGGTTGTTCAAAATTCGTACTTTTATTATTATCTCTCATATATTATCTATCTATCATAATTTAATATTTAACGCAGAAGCATATTAAAGCATTTTCAAATGATTGTGAACTATGTTTCAATTATGTTGAAACATTTACCATTTCATTGTCCAATTTACCAGTATACTACATGAAGCATAAAAGAATGGACAACTTAAGCTCCTTCAAGAGATCTCTTTATGCATCATAAGCACGTGACTTCTCGAAAAATTGAAGAGATGAATCTACAATGTGTTTTAGTTCAAAATGGCAATTGACAAGGATTCAAAATGGTATTAACATTGTGCTGGGAACAGTTACACTCCTCTGCTTCCTCTGACCAACAAGACAGCTTGTCTAGCCGCTCCTCTTCCTGCTTGGCTACTTGAAGCTAAATGAAGTGTGAAACTTCAAGAGATTTTAGAGGTCCTTCAACTATTTCCAAGAAGAGTATCGCATCCATGCCTCTAGTAGAACTTTTCGTACATCCTTGAATGGCGAGGGTTTTCCATTTAACGTTAAATAACACTTATTGTAGGTGCGTAAGATGCGACGGAAATCAGCGAAAAGTGGAGGACTGGGCAATTATGCCGTACAAAGGCATCTCTTTGCTCTTTCTCCACTTAACCTGAAAGCGTGTTTTTTTATTGTCATTGAAAACCGAAAAATACTTGTTACCCAATCCATTGTGGTCTTGATTAGTGCTAACACCGTTCATCGCAGAGATTTCTGTTTTCAGTCACCTCGGCATTTAATTCAAGGAAGGCTTTGGAAATACTAACAAATTAAACCTATACCTGAAGGTAAACCGTTAGTTTCAGCAACATGCGTAAAGCTGCAATGAGAGCTGAAAATGAAGAAAGGTTTAAGCTGCGTCCCCAATACAGCCTACCACTACCATCATATATTTTTCAGAACATAAGGTATTTAAATATACGACAAAATTAAATAATGCTTGTGGATTAAATTACAACATTATTAGAATTGTTTATTTGGTGAGCATCAAAAGCACAAACATCTTCAAAGTGAAAATTCCAATCAAACGAAGTTCACCAACCTGTACCTAAATAAGATCAATTTATTTTCTATATAAAATTGTTGTTCAAAATATTTATCGGTTTGGAATTACCTAATTGGATTTAAATTATTTTTGTTAAATGTTTTTGCATTGAGAATTTTACATCATTATTCCATGAAAATCACTTTTATGGCATGATTTTTCTGTGTTCTACTTTCCTTTAAACAAATTTAAGTTTTTTTTTTGCAAGTATTCATCACAATTTGCAGAACAACTTCTCAATTCACTTAAATCTCCTTTATTTGTAAGACATTTTTCCATGAGAAAAGAAAACTCTGTTGGTCTTGTTAAGTAAACTTCGTTAAAAAAATTTTATCTGCATTCTTATGCAAATGGCGCTAATCCCCTGTACACCATAAATTTGTCCATGAAAAGCATAGTAGTTCATGTTTTGAATGTTATTTACTTAATTTACCACACATTTTTCATAAATAAGCAAATCGATTATATTGTAGTGAAATAAATTAAACGACGATGAGAGTTTTGAGTTGTCTTCAATCCTGGAATGCCAGTCTTGCCATATTCAAATAAGTCGGTTTGGGCTGTGTTGCCTACACAGAAGAGGGTATTTTTCGTGGTAGCTAGAACTTATTTTTAATTAATGTACAAACGATTTAATGCAGGGTGATAGTGCGTGAAATCTTTAAACCTTTAAACCAAATGTTTAAAACCAAACTAACAGATCACCCACCCTATACTATTTATATGAACCGGTACCTTCCGGTATAAGATATTCTCGGTATCAAATCCATTATTTCGCTTGACGAATTTCGATATGTTATACTTTAGACAAATTGTCTCTATAATTACTCTGAAATAAAATTAAGTCAATTGTGCACTTGAGCATTTCAATTAAATCCAACTTACCCAATTACACAGCGTCATCTTTGTGTAAATTGATTACTGTAAATATATTGTTCGAAAACATAAATTCGCATCAGAACTCCTCCCGTTGCTAAATGGCGTCAATGCAAACAGTTAATGAGTGGAGCAATATGCCTGAACATAGATCTATCCAATCATCCATTTAATTTAAAAAATGCTATTTATTGTGCCAGAGCAGAATGAGTGACGTAAGTTTTCCTAACACAAGGGCTGAGTTGCAAGACCTTGGACGTTAATAGAATTTATATGAAGTTTGAATTTGTTTGCATTTCTACAACTCGTGAGGTAACATTAATTTATAGAAAATATATGTCGACAAGTGTTATTATTCGTCGATCGACGCGTATCGTTCAAAATTGTACTTTGAAACTCCTTCACGGTGTTTTTTTATCACTGTTAGATTTCCCTAATATCTACACATTTTGGGAAAAATTCGTGTCAACACGATGATAGCCATTTTCATGTTATATCCGTGAGTGCAGGTAAAAAGGCGGTTCTGGTTGCAGTTCACATGCAGTTGACATTGTATACCTTCTCCTTGTATGTTCTTCTATCAATGGGGATATCCTGGATGGAAATCATCAAGTTCTGGCTTCGCAAAAGCATTGAATGAAAAGACAGACTTTTTAAACTCAAATAAACCCAAGTACAGCTTTTGTTTCCTAATAAGAAATGCTTAGGTGGGCAACTTCTATCAGAATGAACTAATTTTTTTTTGTTGTTGGCCGGCATTTTCACATTTGGACCAAAATGGCTGATGTCCTTTTTTGTAACTGGGCAAACAGTAATTTCCGATTGTTCAATGAATCGTGACTACTAAAACTTTGGTGACTAAAAATTAAAAATATCATCCGGAGAAGGAAGTTCTGCAAGGGAAAAAGGGACAACCGATTACGAATAGACAAGAATGTTTACCATGTTCAGTAATTCCAAAAAGTATGCCTCAATTTTTCCTCCGGGCTCTCCATCGGTAGAGAAAAATGTGATACCATCATCGTTTCTCGCGTTTCTCTGGAGAGTAAGCTCCGTATCTAATTTCGGACGACAAGATGTCCTTAGCCTATTTCTAATACAATATCTTTTGCCATGCTGTTTTTTTGACAAACTGCCAAAGTTGTCCTAGAAGTATAACAAAACTTAGCCTTTGGGCATTTTTTCGATGCTACTTCATCACTTCCTCCTTCTTTTGATTTGAAAAGTAAAGAAGGATAATTCTGTTTAAAAAAATACTCTTCTGAGATAAATGGTCAGATTACAAGGGTATTTTAATATCTTGGTCCTTCGTAATCCCCCCGTCTTCCGTGCTTTGGCGCACGGGGATTGTCGAAATTGAACTCAGAGTTTCACAGCAGTCATTATGAAACTGCGAACAGAAGCCGAACAGAAATTCTCAGATGTGGAATTAGATCAGTTTAATTACATTTTTCAGCTGCTCCAAACAGCGGGAGAGTGAAGAGGGTTAATGTAGAGGTCGAACTCCCCGCTGCTGCTGCTGTAATAGATGTTTTTAAAATATCATTAGAACAATTATTTTGCAAGACTTACATTTCGGGAGTTTACGAAAAGGAAATTTTTATATTTGTGCATAATTGTGTTTTGTGTGTAAATTGTTCGTGTTCACATGAACGTATCACAAACACTTCAATTTTATGTTCGACATTGTTGTTCCAGATAATATCATAAATACATAAGCATAAAGCTGCTTGTGCTTAGCTGTCAGAAAAATAATTATGGCGTCTAGCAAAACGTTCACAGCACATCGTCCTATCTTCCTTTAAGGATCGCAAAATAGAGCACTCCAATTTACACACAAATTGTTTGAATTGACAAATATTAGTGGCACTGTCTTCCTTTTACTTTCTCCTTCGTGTTATCTGCCAACGGATTCATTCTGAGACAATTTTTCAAAAGCAAAACTGTAAAGAACATCACTTTCTTTTTCTACTTTAATCAAAAGAAAAAAGCTTACGAAGTGCATTCTTAGTGGGGAGGCAACAGTGCCATAAAGGCGTCATCCATTTCAGTTCCCGTAATTACGTACTTACACCTGGGACCTAATGTCCTGTGACCAGCGAGGTTTCAGCAGCTCTTGGCCATGTTTTAAATCACTCACGAAATGAAGTGTTAGATCACATCGTTTCAATTACTTTTTACTTTCTCTACATGCTTCTTATCCCCAGCAAGTTTTATTTAATTTCTTTGGAGAAATCTATTTCTCCTCTCTTATCCATCTGTGACCATTTTAGCGCTGAGAATGCAAGGAATGTGAAAAAACTCTTCTTCAAGGATATGAAATTGCACCCGTCCAAAGCTAAGAGTTATTGCGTCTTGTAGAGGGCACTTGCTTAAATGCCACCAACCAAGAATATATCAAATTCAAAGCAAAAAAAAAACGGGAGCGATCCTTTTGCTCCTTTTGCAAAATCTCCACAATGCCATAGTGCACATTGCAGACTCGTCTTGTAAAGAGTTCATACGGAGTTTGTTGGTTAAAACACAACAGCAGCAATGTATCCTTTTTCGAGCTGGATTGAGTTCGTCTGCTGCTGCTGCGGCTGCTGCTGAATGTACAGTATGTGCAAGAGATGGTCGTCCGGAGCATGAAGATGCCCACTGTCTAAAGTGATGTGGTTCATGGAGACCTTTGAAATTCAACGATGTAATTACAACACCAGAACTCCACCTCAATTGCTTAATCACCTCCTTTGGATTACTAGTGATTTTTTGCTGCATCGCAAGCCCACAACGCGACTGTTGGCTACAGGTGCTTTGCTGTGTAGACACGGAAGCCGGGCATCCTGTTGTAACAGTGCTGCAATCTTAAAATCCTAGCACTTTCATGATGGAAGAATTCCTTGAGTAATTTTTTCAGTTGTCTCTTCCAAGACAGGAAATTTGATGTGGCGCATTCATCTGACTAAATTAAGTAAATTATTCACCCTGGTGCTACACTTTACGCAATATTCTTCTGCCAAAAATTAATTTCGCATGAAGAAAGGGTTGACATTAATAAAGGAAATCGTCATCTATCAGTTTACACGAAACAATGATATAGACACTCCAGGAGTATTTTTCGTATCATTAAGAGGAATCCTTGCTTCAGTAGACGAGCATTAAGTTCCCTGTTTGAGCAATTGATGTAATTGTAGGACTTTGAAGTAGGGAAAAGCAAAATAATTAGGTTGCAATTAATTGTAGAATGAGTTTGAGTGCTTCCGCTGACACCACCACCGTCCAGATTGACAACCACTCAACCACTTGTCAGGCGACTTTAACAAGGGTATGCAGCGGAACTAATGATTAATGAGCTAGGATGCTTGCTGTGAAAACTCCAGTCCTCAATTCCGACGTGTTCCGCAATTAAACCAAAGTTTTCCATATAAATAATTTGAGAAATTTGAGTTCCGATGGGTTTAATTCTGCACGTAAAATTTTACATCGAGTTTCTTGAACAATTTTCAATACTTTCACCATTCTGTTCTAATTCTCTGTTTTTTCTGATATTTTTCCAGTTTCTACACAGTTCAGCTCTCCAAAGCTTGATGGTTGGTTACATTCCAATGAATTTTCAAAACATATTTGAGAATATATCAGGTATTTTTATCGACATACAGAAAAGAAAAAAATTTCAAATATGTACAACAACATTATTTCTTTTATGCGATGAATTTTTGTTTCACAGATTTTAATATTTTGTAAATCTTTTAGTTTATTAGTAATTCATTAAAAGTATATTTTTGTAAACAAATTTTCTTATAATACAAATTGCGATTTGAGTTTTTGGAACATATTTTTGTAAAACATGTCCATTTTTAAACGTTTTCTTTTGATGCGTTTTAAACTATTGCAAAAACTCGGGAAATACAATTCCAGTAGAAACGTTTAGTCCTTAATAATTTTTGTTTATGGTCGATTTGAAGAGAGGCGGAGAGCATGGACTTCATTTGGCATTAGAATTTTTTTCTTTTTGTAGTTCTGTAATATTATTATATAATAAATATTTTTTCAAAAATATTTATTCCTACGCAAATCCTGCGACCACAGCGTAGTGTTTCCTCCTGTAGCGTAGCCTGGTTTTTCTTAGATGCCTCAAATGATTATTTTAATTAAATTCGCTTTTGTTTTTTCAGTATTTTAGTTTTATTTTAATAATTCTTTTAGTGTTTTTTTACCACTAACTTTTAGTTATGCATTGTTACTTCTAAATATAATTATATTTTTCAACTGTGTTTTGACTTTTACTCTTTTCGGAATTCTCTTCGCGCTCTCGTGTTACAATTTCAAACTAGCTATGTTTTTGCAATCAATCGCTAGTGGCGCTGATGTTTTGACATATTGACACTTTGTTGTTTTAAAATTGTTGACTACATTACCCAACTTTTTTGTTCTGGATAATTGAATAAAGAACAACATTTCTATTGACCAGTTATAAAAGCCGGTATTTTATAATTTAATGAAGGATTCTGTTGAACCCTGTAAAAAAATTTTTAATATGCAAAACTAGTTCCGGTTTCTAGCTCATTTACCGGCGTCTGGCCTACAGTAATAACGTGATCGAAAGTGTTAAAAAAAAATCGTCAGTCAGTCAGTCAGTTGGAGTCTGAAATGCTCACTAATTTGATCGAAATAAATTTATTGAAAGTATGAAGTAGTTAAGTTCTCTTTTGTCTTCCGATTGCTAATTCGACATGGTTTCAAATCCTGGGATTTTTTAGCCTCTGATGAGAATTTTTTTAAAACGATTTGGGCGCTTCTGCGGTTTTCTGTGAGCAAAAGAATTATAGTCCAAGATGGCCGCTGCAAATCGTGACAAGGCCAATTTGCAAAGTGGCCTGAAACCGTTTCCTGATTACCTTAGAATAGGTGATTTTCAGTAAAATGTTCCAGATTGTGAGGGCGTTATCGAAGAATTAGATGCACTTGCAAATCGGAATGGTAGCCAAAGAGAAAAATCGGAGGCAAGGATCATGAAAGTATGAAGATAAAGTTGCTAATTGCTTCTCGCGAATCGGTTGGATACTTTAAAGAATTCGATGATTAAAACGACTTGAGATGGAAGCATAGTTTACCTATCTCTAAAGTGCTAAAGTTCCCCAGTGCTTATGCTGAAAAGCTTCCTTTTTGGCGCCAGTTAAATTCCGCTACCCTCTATCGTGTTTGTGCGGGCAAGCAATTACCGCTGTAGCGGGATTTCCGCCAACTACTTTCTACTGTGGCGCGAAATTTGGCGATGAATATAGCATACAACAGGAAAAAAAAGATTATGTAACACGAGGACACTATAAGTCCTCTTCGAGTTCCTGCGGATATCTATTCTAATATGCTAAATAAATTGATGAATGTCTTCCTAAGGAGCTACGCCTAGATTTCCACAAGCATAATTAATGGAGATAGTTTCTGGAAAATATTGAGGTATCAATATGATCATCTGCCAGTCTGCAAATACACAAGTATTGCATCCCCTGTAAATGTTTGTTGTGATTCAAGAAGTGTGAACAGGAATCTGTGAAAAAATTCGGAGTGTTCTCTGAACCTACAGGCAGACCGCTGCTGTTCAAACCAACCATGATTTGGGCCGCTGCTGCTGCATTATTAACTATTGATGAAAGTAGAAGACATGACGTCTTTTGTAATCCCTTTGGAATTTATATTACATTTACATTTGCATATTTACATTTAAAATTTAGACTTAAAATTATTAAGGCAATTGCCTTATATGGATTACTTGGATGTGAGATTTTTGCATTATTCTAAATGAAGTGAATCTGAGCATTAGAAATTTAAATTCGGAACGTCCAAAATTTCGCATACATTTGAACGTCGAGCTGAATCAGGTGCGTGTATTCACAGGAACTTTAATAACATTATGTTCAAGCCAAAAGCCCGAATTTTTGTCCCCGTTGGAATTCAACGTCGTTCACCATTCAATTGAATTTAGTGTTTGAGGACTCTTGGCGATTACAATTATCATGGGATTCATCCTTACCACTTTAAAAAGTATAATTCGTCTGCTTAAAACCGCAGTTGCTTATCTTCAGGCATATTTTAATGGGATAATCTGTCTGCACAGAACTATCCAGTACGTGTTTCTTACAATCGCAGGGGAGGATTGATCCCCTACGGAAGGCTTCGAATGATGACCAGCTGACTTTTTCCAAGTTGGAGTTCATACAAAATCTGAATGTAAATCTAACTTAATTTGTTTCTATCTTCTATGGATGCATTCTATCTTACCAGGAAACACCCGCAATAACGGAAATTACAAACAAACTGAAATAATCATCAAATGAAAGTCTATATATTAATTTCATTTTAGACTTATAAAGTGTGTGCCCTCGTCCCCCAATTTTTCAGATTTCCACGTGTAATTGATTTCAATTCATGCTCGTTGCACTAAAATATTACTCCTATTATTAGGCAATGGAAATTTATTAAAACAAATTTTTACAAAATAATTTGCACATTGATTTCAAATCATGCTCGTTGTACCAAAACATTTCTCCTATTATTAGGCAATGGAAATTTATTGAAATCAATTTTTTTTTTACAAAAATTATTCCCTATAATTAATTTTAATTTCAATCAACTATTATTAATTTTAGTTATTTAAAACACTTTATGTTGCACTATCTGTAATGCAAATTTTTGAATTGTAATCATTCTTGACGGTGTTCGCAAGTTTAAAACTTAGCGCCTAAGTAGCAGTATTTAGGGGCTTTTTAAAAGTGGATATCTCGGCAATGGAAGGACTGACTGGTGACCCATTTATATGTCTAAAATAAGATAAAATATGCTCTTTCGATTGATGTTCAATCGAAATTTTTTTGAATTTCCGTTAAGTGGCCAGGTGGGTGTCCTGGTAAGATCACCCTACATTGCAAATACTTTGGGGAAAATTAGCTGCTGCGCAGTGTGCACGTTTAAAAACAAAGCGCTTTTTTTTTGTTAATAAGTTTTAAATTAAGATGTATTTCGAAATGAATTGCTGGTATAAAGTTTACAATTTCCAGAGTTTTTATTATAACCTGGCACATTCATTTTTTGTGTTATACTTTCTATAATATTTTCAGCAAAATCTATTGTGATAATCTATTGCAATATTTCTTCTCCATTGTTGCGCGTAGTTAAATCCTTCAGTTGATATCAGTTTTAATGATTCCACTTTCGAATGTCTCAAAGACATCTTGAGGGTTATCCTCTCGGTCCCGTTAACTTAAGTTAGCCTTTTTCCACTAATGACAAACTTTTTATGATAAAAGTGATCGATGCTAACGATGAGACAACCCTACAAAAAAAAAAAAAAAAAAAATATTCAAACTTTTACCTGCCAAAGTCTTCAACTCTGAAGAGGCTAGAAAGTTTGAATTTTCGTTGTTGCCCATCCTTTTCAAAAAGTTCCTGTGACTTAAAGGGAAACTTTCTGAGTTATCACTTCTCTGTCAAAACGACTGGAAAAATTGTTATTATAAGAACTTCGGGGTCGAAAAGATTCATTGCGAGTATGAAACCTGGTATGCCGCAATCCTTCTTTATCAGAATATCAGCTCGAAGGACTCCGTCGCATTATTAATTTCAGGGGGTGTGACCTTGATTTTCCGGCGCCAACTTCCCCTTAACGAAAACTTTACCAATTGAACAAAGTCTTTTCAGATTATTTGCACTTTTGGCGTGCACAAATTTTCGGTGTCGAATTATTTGATGAAGTGAAGTGGTGCAACTCGGAAGCGTTTAGTTCGAAAGATTTTCACAGCATTTCCTATTTGTACGTTTGAGGCTCAAAGTTTGACGACGGCATATGGAAATGGTACTAAATTTTTAAAGATAATAATATGAAGTCCTTACAGAAGGTGTGCAGACGTTTGATGCCTATACGTTCCAACTAAGCGAACTGAGGTTTTGGAACAGATGTTTTCGTGCCTGTAATTGTGAAAAGCGAATTGAATATCTGACTGCCCAGAGATGCCTAATTACCTAATTCCCTAAAAGCAGTCATTCTGTAAACCTACACGAACATTAATGGCCACCGATTTTTCCGCTTTTCAATCCCGAGGATTGCCGGAACTCCCTTTGTTACCTGGAAACGTCACGTTTTTGCAATAGAACGTCACAAAAGTGCCAACATCTGCGTATTACAGCCGCATTACAGTTAGTGAGGTGTTGGACTGAGGGCAATTTGAATGGTAACGGGAATGCAAATGGGGCGTGCAACGGAAGGGATTCCCCGGTAGGTGTGCATGCGACGCGCTATTTGATCCCACTTTCACTGTCACATCGTCAACAGTTACCTTGCCGCGCGCCTCGTCTCAATACTGTTAAATTGTGGAGCACGAACTTTGGTCACGATGAATTGTTTTCTATCTCCAGGTAGTTACCCGCCGCCGAGTCCCTAGTCCACAGATGAGTTCGCTTAACTGCGATGATGGCTTTAACCAATGGTGGTTAGGTCTTAATTTTGTGAAGTTCAATCGGTGGTTGAGAATTTCGGTGATAATTCGCGCACAATAATATCAGCAATTCAACAATTGTGTTCCCCAGTTTCGGTTGTGAGGAGATCTCGATATTAAGTGCCATTTGGGTGCGGAGGATTTCAACTGATTCCTCTTCATGTGAGTAAATTGCCCGGGATCCAATTTATCAATTTAGATTTAATCAAATTCGATGATTTTCTATGGTCGTGATTTATTTTCACAAAATTGTGGATATTTAATATTTACTTATAATTTTCTATGATTGATTTCATGCATTCTAGAAGTTCTTCGATTGCTCTGTGAATGATTTGCGTTGGTTCTTTAAAACACCCCAAAAACAAATATTATGCATATTTATTTATTCTATCACAATCTGGTTTAGTATAACCGTTTGAAGTTGCTAGTGGAATAGAAATTATTATACTATAAAATGCCATATATTGATGCGTTTTTGTAAAATGGATTTCATTCCGGGATATCTTAAATTTTTTTAACTATTAATTCATACTCCTGCACACATTCAAATATACTTTTTACCATTTTCAAATATATTTTCAAATTGTTTTTGTGGCATTTAATAGCAGTTTTCGAATTTCAAGTGAAAAAACTTTACCCGCTTGTATACAATTAGACCAGTCAATTTATGATTTGACAACGGAACAATTTTATAATCAAAAATTTGTTCACGAAAACCTTCGTTTTGGTGTCTAAAATAAATATGCAAAAATCGCCGCCTGTGAACTATATGCCAAATGACTATTGTCAAGGTCAAAGGTGCTAAAAATCATTATGGCAATATATCGCTACCTATATTTTCGTAGGTTTTGACGGTGATTAGAAAAACATAATAAAAATTGTTTTATATGAAAAAGTTCATATAGTTCATTCGTTTGCCTATCTGCAAAAAATAGTATTAAAAAACTGCTAAAATGAAACCGTAAAAATAATACTTCATATTTTCATGAGATTTTTAAAATATGCCAAATAAAATATAGTTATAATTGCATTTATTTTTAATTTATATTTTCAAATTTTCAGCTAGGAATTTAAGCAATAATACATATAAAATTCAAAATTCACTGACTGACACTAACTGAAATTGGGCATACTTGTAGAACGTACCTATGAGCTCAGGCCCTCAGGGTGAAAAGCGCTGAAAACTGTCAAAATGGGTAGGGAAGTCAATTTAATTGGTGTGTGGTATCAAGTGAAAGGTATTTTTAAAAACTTATTACATTTTTGTCGTTTTCAATCTCAAGAACTGTCAAGGACAGTACTACCAACCTACAAAATTATTTGATATCACATCACAACCGCCGCGAAGTTTGAATTAAAAAGTCACCTTTCTTCGTGGATACAGTCGTACATATAATATACCCAAAGGCCAAACTAGCAATAGAGAAGTATTGCCGGGTCAACTAGTTTACTGTAAAAGGACATACTAGTTTTATTAGAACTAATTTAAATAGTTATTTAGCGTTTAAATATTTCAACAGAAATAAATTGATACTTCTGGATTTATACGGAGAAAAGGAAACACAAAAGGAAGGCATTTTGTAGTCACAGAATTATGAATTGTGTCCAATGAATATCCATAAACCTACAATATACATTATACATGCAGACATACTCAATGAGTTTTTGGCGCATAGTGGGTTCCCGTTTTCTTTTACACACTGTGGAAATTGCATTTTGAGTGTTGGGCTGGAGGAAATTTAGTTGCGTTGAATTCACGATTGAAATATAATATATATCAAGGACAGGTTCTCGATGGACTGGTGTATTTTAAATTTGGAAAATGAACTTTCATTTTTCTCGTCCTAACTTCAATATTTTACAGAAAAATTCTTGTGAAATATCGTCGTACCGTCGAAGGAAGCGACCGAATGAGGCAAACTTCCTAGTCACCCTGCCGGGACTCCTGAAATGCTCCATGACACCTTCTTCACGTCCGGTTCGTCGTCAAAATCAATATCGCAAATTAATTTTCTTTGATTGAAAATTTATGTCGTGAACGATAAACACCACATGACGCCAAGTACCGAAACTGAAATCTGATGACGATGGCGGTAGGAAATCCGTTCTTCGAATTTTATTCTGCGAAAATTCTTAGACAATCAGACATGATATTAATTCAGGATGCGGAGGTTCTTCCAACGCACAAGGCTGTGTATTTTTACTTGATTTATATGTAGTCGTGTGTTTTAAACAGATTTGCGCGACCAGGGAAATTTATTCATCCGTTCATTTGCTGCAATTGCGGTCAGATGGAAGAACAAAAATAACCTTTCGCTGGGTTTAGGAAGTAAGAAAGTTAAATAATCGGTTTTGTACGATAATAATGGCACGAAAAACAAGTCGTTCTGGATGCTGAGCTTTCTGTATCCTCCATCGCCGAAGATATTGTGATCAACTCAATGCATGCCGAGGAGAATGAACTCAAAGGGTTCAATATTTTCAATCGATCTGCGGAATTGCAGCCGAGAACGAGCATTTTCATATTGAAATCATTTCTGAGCAAGGAATTTCTCGGCATTCGTTGAATTAATGGTTGCATGTGATTCCATCGACGAAAACTGCTTTACATTATTCTAGGAGTAAGCACCTAACTTCCTAGCAGTTAGCACACAGTTTTCTTAGTTTGTCGGTTCTTAAAATTAGTAGGTCTCGCATCAGCTAGTAAAAAAGAATCTGCCGGGATAGCAGCAGAGGGGACTTCCGGTTCACTGAACTGAATTTTATTTGATTTGGGCAATGGTACCAAATATCAAGGTCCACCCAAGAAACTTAACAATACTCCAGAATTTACCCACGTCCTGCTGATTCGCAATACAAAAGGGTATCAAACAAACTCTGATTTTCATGGGTAATAGGATAGATGGTAAAAGTAAACAGGCATCAGAGAGTAATTGTGCAAAATAAATGTATTGAAAGGGTCTCGGTAATCCTTACAAATTTCTGCAGTTGTTGCGGGACGAAAACTAACCAAATGTGGTTTTAACTTAAACAACTGACATTGAATTGAAGGAGCAGGACGAGGGTTATTTGTCACTCGCAGACGCCTTTTCATAACTCGGCAACTTCCTGAGTGATTTGCGTTATTGTGGATTATATCTAATTAACCTGAGTTTTTGTGTTAATGATTAATATCTGGAAAAATTGACTTCTCTTGCCATACATAATATATGAAAAAATACGACCACATTTGAGAACATGCTGTAAGGAAATTGCTGCTGTAAATTAGGTACATTGATCGGATGATTTGTATGAACTTGTAGAACCTATAGTCCTATAGTCCAGTACGTAGAAAATTGATGGAAAAGAAACTCATTTTTGTCATGGACGGCATACCTAGGATTTTCTTAGGGGTGAGGCAAAAACACGGAAACGAAATGAAACATCTATTTACATAAAATGTTCTTTTGTTATTATTATTATCAAAAGTTCCTATATAGAATAAGATGTTAATTGTTGAGAAAAACTAAGAAGATTTGTTAAAATAAGAGTAGATTAATTTTCTATTCATTAATCTAATTTAGCCTTTTGCACTTCAGATCCTCTTAGTATTGTCCTTATGCAGGAGTGTGATCATATTGAGTCTAATATCAATAATTAATCATCTCATAAGTTCTGGTTGCAAGTAACGAGTCTTTATTCTACAAATAATTCAAAGAACTTTGTAATATGAAACATCAAAACTTTTTTGGATACAAAATTGACATAACAATAATTTACCAATGCTTACTGTTGACTTGATAAATTATTGCTAGTTGTAGCTCTTTTGGAGCAAATTAGTGTCCAAACTATCCCAGGAACTTCAACTTTAAAGTTAGCAAAGCCACCCGTTCAATTTCGTAGTCCTGGGGTAGGATAAAGGTTTGTCGGCCTCAACTATGCACACCTCCGATATAAATTATTCTTGAGTGGATATCAAGAGTTGGAGAAGGGAATTGTTTGTTATATTCTGGTCCAGCAAATTGGAATATCATTTTGCATAAGCTGAAGACAAGCCAAGAGAATTTTCAGCAATTATAATTATTCAGTTCATTTTCGTATCTTATCCTAGTTTCATCTTTCATGTCTGAAATTCGAGGAAATTTATCAGTGCTGAAAATTACCCAGAAGGACCACTTTTCAGTTTAGGCAAAACAAAAGGATGTGTATTCAATAAAAATACTTTAAGGAAGCATTTTGTATGTGAGGACACAAAATTACTCTGCAGTCTTGCATCCGTTCGAGCTCATCTTTTTCATGTGGATTCCATAAACTGTTATTTTCGCCCCATCCATTAGTGAGCTGCTAAAAAATCTGTGACGAGGATACTCGACAGTTTAGTGGCAGAACAAGGACCAAGAGGAATCATAGTACGCCATTTAGACCAATGTACGTGCACAAATTACATCCGCGAATGGAGCCACTCGTCAGAAAGCTTAAAGTTAGATCCTTACATACCACTTAGCAATTAATTTTAGCGTAGAAAATTCAAGGACTAAGCAAGCGAGTAATTCTCGCAAATTTATGGATTGAACTTCACTGAAATTTTATCTAGATATTAAGTTTTGCTTGGGGTGATAATAAAATGCTAGATAAATATACTTCTGAAGAAATTTACGAGTAGAAACAAAATGAATTTGACAATAAAACGAAATCATTCAGATAAAGAGAAGACTTCGAATATAAAATACCAATCAATTGAGTTGTCACTCACCTTTATGTAAAAGTTGGTCTTGGAAAATTAGAAGTAGTCAAGTGCCAAACAATTCACCAGACAGAATGGAATTGGGTCAAGTCCTATCCCCCATCCCTCGCACCACCTCTTTGCCACACTAAAAGCTTATTTCGGTCTTTTACTGTTCTCACATATGAATTTCTGTTCGTTCGTGACAGTTTTTCGTATTTGTCCTTTCGCCATGGAGCAATTTATCAGGAATATATATTAGAGCAATGACGTCCCGTAATTCAAGAGTTTTATTGTATCCTCGCCTCAGCAAAATGCTAGGACTGCATATATATGCGCCATTTGTTAGTCAATCTTATTTGTTTTAGGAAATGCAGTCCTAGACATACACAGTTCACGAATTTCGTTTCGTCGCAAGGAACACAAACTCTCAATAATTCCAAAACTATGAATACTATTTCTAGTAGATTATAAAGTTTCCCTGATGACTATGCCAAAAATTCTAAAGAATCTCGATTGTGCAACTAAGGTGCATTCCTAGTAACCAATTTCAATATTTTGGTGGATTTTACAGAGCAACTCCTGAACCCAAAAACAACCCGAAGAAGCTTCCAGCTTTAATGACCACTTTAGAGCTGATATTACGGCATGTGATGGAAACTGCAAAATTGTAGTGTAATTCCCCAGAGTTACCTTGGGCCTCTCTTTGCAAGATCCTTAATAAGGAATTCATTGACCCTCATACCCCCGGCAGCTAGCTGCTCGCCCATCCCTCAGTCACGTTCTTATAAAGTTTTTAAAGAGCTCCCTTCCAGTTGAGATAAGCCCGTAGCGAGGTATCCTTCTAAATATCTCATTTTTCTGGAAACTTTGACAAAATCGATACAGTTGAATGTTGATTTAGTTGTGCTGGGTAATTTGAAAAATGAAGTAAAAAAAGATAAAATTTGTGACCCAATTTGCCGAGTTTTTCTTAGTTCGTTTTTCAAGAGAGTTTTTGGGGATGTTGGGAAGGCTGCTTAGGAAAATAGGAGGAATTATCTTAATCCTTCAGACAAGACCTTTATCAATGAATGTAAATTCGAAAAATGATTATTTCAGAATATTGAAAAGCATTATTTACTTCTCTATTTGCTTGGAATTGCATTTCTCTTACTGTTCTGTTTATCTCCTAAATGGATATTACCATTAGCACTTAGCAGCATTTGGAAATTGCGAAACTAGTCATTGGTTGTTACTTTGGAGCTTGAGTCATTGCATCTAATGTTTATCTTTATCAAACCACATTTCATATTGATGGTGGTTTTGAAATTATTCGAGAGTATTAAACATAAACATGCTCCGCTGTATGGGTGTTTCAAAAGTATAAAACTTTCTTCATTAAGATTTCTACTTTGGTTGGGTTTACGTGTGCTTATTTCGTCCTGAATCTTTTCGCTTTATATTTACTTTGTCCTATTTAAATTTTAAAAGGCCATTAGTGCCGCTCAAAAATGAAATTATTCAGAGAAAAAAGTTTAAACCAGTGGAAATATTAAGGATTAAATTGGCATTCTATATGAATATAAACTCGTGATAAGTGGTCGCCCATAATGGTTGCATACCAAAAGGTGCCTGAAATCAAGAGGACGAGAGCAGAGAGCTGGTAAGCTATAAATAAGGCTCAGGAAATGCTTTAAATATTCTAATAAATTACTTTGCCTGACACCTGAAAATGCTGCAATGCATGTGCACGGCAAATGGGAAGGAGTGAACTATGATGGATGGATCCTGGAATCAAAGAGATTCCAAGGAAGCAATCTTCCATGCCATCAGTGATCCTGTAAGTGCTTCAAGATGATCCCCGTATAATGAGTATTAGGGACTTTAATCTATGTAGGTGATTAGTCTATGAGTTGCCAGCGAAAGTGTTCGTCACCCGTTTACCTGGCAAAAAGACGAGCAGTGCCTTGGGTCCCACTGCGACTCTGGAATAATCCTGTCATGTCCACTTTTTTGGATGTATACACTACGCACTTGGAATCACTTTATTCTATCTTCGAATTAGTTATATATTTTTGCCCAACTCTAACTGCACCAGAATTTAATATGGAATTCGTCTTCTTGAATTTTTTGAAAAAGCGTTTTTTGTTGGCTTAAATCATGTATAAACAACTTAAGAATGATACAAAAAGTAAAAAATAGAAGAATATTTTTTTAAAGGCTTCTCAGAAATCAATTTCTGAAACGCCTGCTGTGCTTTTTAGAACAGCCTAAAACTTTAAGCGCGTTTTTCTCGAAATCAGCTCTTCAACATCAAATACAGAGCTTCTTCAATTTCCATGAAATTTATTTGAAATTTTAACAATAGCTTATTAAATATATTCTTTAGAGAAGTACATACCATTTTTAAGATTGGTCAACAATATTTTTATACATAAACAAATTACACCCGAATTTTCGGTCAAAATTGAAAATTTTTATTGAAATGGCCGCCATTTTGTGAAAAATTAATATTTTTTAATTATCTTGTGTACTTCCCCGGGAAATCGAATGTAGTTAATAAAAATAATTTTTGTATTGTCTTAGATGCTGATGTTCGTCACTTACGTTTCCGCCTGCTGAAGGCCCTCCAAAAAAATGTGTTTTCGGCCTCCCTATCGCTTGCACGCCATTTTTTTTTTTTTTCAATTAAAAAAATGGTTTTTTCACCTAATGACATGTGTTATAAACCATCCTAAACGTATATTTGCGGCTTTATTAGTAGAGCCTACAAAAATTCCCAAAAAATGCTTCATCTTAGGACATGTCAAACAGATATAATTCCTTAAGTTGTTGAAGAGTGAAGATTTTTAAAAACTTCACTTTCTGCCAAAACCGTGATATGATTTCACGAATTAACATCCCTTACATATCTAAAATTAATTTAAATGTTCGGAACATATTAGAAACCTGGCAATCTGATACTTGGGGTAGGTTATCACTGTATACAACATTCCTTTAATGCGACTAAAATGACTACACACAGTTGATTCGTGTTCCTGCCTTGGCTAAACTAATTGAAGTAAATTCCAATTTATGCACCATCTCTGAAGGAAGCTTCCGTCTGCTGCATCAAAATTTGTTCCCAGCTCGTATGGAATGATGAGATACCCTGTCTTCGAGTCTCATGGGAAGCGCATAAAGTAATTGTTGTTCGCACCCCCATCAGAGCTCCCTCACGCCACGTCGTCACATCTGTAGCGATTGCTCTTGTGCTCGCCCTCAGGACGTTTCTGCCGCTGTTCATGTTATTGCGGATAGTACGTAGCATCTGATTAAGATAAAAGCTCCTGGCTCTGCTGGTTCCACTGGCTGTCTTCTAAATTATGGAATCAGTTTGAGCTAAGTGTGAAGGACTATAATTAATAGAGTTTGCTCCAGACAATGAACTCGGCCAGAGCTAGAAAGACTAGCTTCGAAATGTTACTTTGTACTGCTGGACCCGTCGGCGTTTAAGGATTCCTTGTTCCATTAATTATGAGCTAAATAATACTATTCGTGGATTTTTGCATAAACTAATCTAGGTTGCCGTATCCCATTCAAAATCCTGCAGCAATATTCACATATCTCAGGAATGCATAAAATTCATTAAAGTGGCCCAGTTATCTAAACTGAGGAGCATCCTTGGTTCCTTGTATTTTATGAGCAGTTATAGCATGAAATTTCTGTTTCTAAATATTCAGCAAGGACGAAGAGAAATGACAAGACCCGGATTTCTAAGTGCTGCACCATTTCTTTTGATTCGCGTTACAATATTACCAATGCCATGTTATATTCTTGCATTTGAATATCAATCTAACACCCCTTCCCACTTGTTCAGAGAATATTGCTCTTAAGTCCTGACGCTCTATTGCAAATTGTATTTATAGGTAACCAGGATTCCGCACAATATGCTATATAAGAATTTCTCATTCCTAGAACAAACTGCTCGAAGCATTCTTATCATTATTGTGTAAGAGGAACTTGGACAATCTTTTTGAAACCGTAAATCCCTTGAATGTGTGAATACAAACGGTTTTCTGCCTTTTTTACGTTGCTACACTCCCTTGACTTTCCAACTTACATATGGCTTTCTCAGAAGTTGTTGATTATCAAAGGATTTCTGTAATAAAACCCTTCAAAAATCCTATTTTGAAAGTTACTATGAATGTTTCTCTTTTAATATGGAAAACGTGTCTTAAATCCAGACAAACGCCCATTCAACGGAAACAAGGCCAACCGTTTTTCTGAACTTCAGCTACAGACACAGAAAGCAAAAAAATGCGATATATTAAAATCGGGAATTGAGAAAAATCAATTGATAAGTTTCGCAAATCGCAATAGAAGCTCATGGGGAAAACAACACTTAAAGAAATCAGTTTTTTATTCATAACACTTTCTAGCTTCTTTTTCACCTGTATCGAATACCCCGGACAGACAAGAGCATTTATTTGAGTTAATGACGTCACGTAATCTAGTCGGGTTTGTTGTCTGCCATCGGATTGAATTAGTTGTTGACATATCTGTTGACATTTTGCGTAAAGTAAACATAAAATGAATTCGCGACAGAAGCGCAGCGCGGAGGTCGGGTTATTTTCTTGCAAGCAAGCAAAGAAAAAGAAAATGTGTTTATACTTACGTCATTTTGCAATAAATTTGCGGTACGGAAATATTTCGTCCAAATGCACGAAAAACAACAAAATGGCTTTTCACATCTGATTAATATTTTTAGTACAGCTATTCACTACTATGTATGTACATACGGCGCTGAAAGCAGTATATCGAGTCTAATCGAGCTACAACAGGTAGATTTGTAAGTCGAGTTCATACAGGATATTTACATGGGCTATGAGGTAATTAACTGGATTAAGTCCTCTTGTCTGTCCGGGGTATAACACTCTCTGTTCTGATTCAGTTTAAAAAATCTCCAAAACAAATTTTCCTGGAAATGCAATCGTTGAGAAGGCAGTGTTATTTTTTAACCCACCACCGCCGAGAAAATGTGCAACTAGGCCGAGTTTTTCTGGCTGAATTCGAAAAAGTCGTTACTAATTTCCACCTTAGCTGGGTGGAAACCTCTCCGTTCTGTCTGGAACCCTTGCAACGCGTTTCCGCACAAATGCTTTCTTAAAGTCGTATTTGACCAATAAACAGCGGAACATTGCGGGCCCTTTGCTATTATTGTATGAAAATGTATGCTATTTACCTATTTTAGCCAAAAAAAAAAAAATCTACCATCTAATTCTTTCGGGGCAGAAAAGGGGTTTAGCGATACGTCCACAACGACACGATCGCACTCCTAGGAGTCCCACTCCTTTCGGTTCTTGGCTAATTAGTCCACTTAGTTTTGAGTAAAATTAGCCCCAACAAACAATTTGCAATTAAATTTACGCTGAAAATTCAGGCATTCTCTCGATGCATAGCGAACTCGTGGCCTGGAGCTCGTCTAGTGTCTCCGCTCGCAACTCTCATTAAACAATTTTTAAGTCTCGCTAAATCCAGTCGTTGTGGTGGGCGGGGGCGTCTTATTGTCTTCATTGCCCTTAATTTCTATTACCAACCATCCAAGTTGTTTAATTAAAGTTTTATTGGAAAATTTCCGTTGTATAATTACTTTTGTAGGGAATTTAATGCCCCATGGACGTACCCCGGTCCCTGTTTTGCGAAGGGGGAAGACAAGCATCATGACGTGCTGAGTGGGATTCTGGTCATCCTTGGTTTTCAAGGATACTTTCGCTGTTAGGGATAAAAGTGAATGGAAATGACACAAGAACACTGAATAAGTGCAAATGAGGCTGGAACCCAAACGTAATACATTTCTGGCAAAATGACGGCGAGTCCAATCACAGCAGACTACACCAGATGTGCCCATCCGGACTTGAGGAAACCCTTTCGGTACTTTAGATGGCCGTTTGGGAGCGTATAGTAGTCGCCAATTTCTCATTTTACCTCATTCATTTGTCGGAAAAGTTAATTTAAATTTCTGGTTGGATCGGATTTGAGGTTCTCAGGTATCGAATCAGATAGGATGCGGGGGTTGAGAGAAACAATAATGTTAACTCCTGAATCAACAGTTGAACGCATCTGGAAGTGGTAAACAGATGCAACAATTGACACAAGAAATCTTTAGTTACCTCGAACTCACAAAAGACGCAGCTGGTGATTCCTCAATTCCTGTAGAGAAATGTAAAGGATCAGGCGTAAAAGGAGTCCGCAGCCAGAGTTATTTTCAATTTTCAAAATCAGGCCACCAGTAATTATTTCTTTAAGATGCACCACAGATTCACATAGCAGTATGTATTAACAAAACACTCGTTAAGTTTAGATATGCCTTATGTGATTCTTTTTTCCGAAATTTAGTCTGACCATATTAAGTATATATGCAAGTTGAGTGCTTAAACAAGATGGTCGTTAATATTAAATGTTTTTTATTAAAAGAAATTTCCTTATTTTTCGGTCAGTTTTAAGAAATTTTGTGAGGTCACATTCTTAATTTTTTGTTTTTCATTTCTTTTTTGCATGGCGTACTCTACTACCCTGGACAGACGGAGCACTTAATCGAATTAATAATGTCAAAATGACGTGGCCCTACTTGCTGTAACTTGATTATACTCGATATACTGATTTCAGCGCCGTACGTACTACATAGTAGTGAATAGTTGTACTAAAAAGTAATAGCTGTGAAATGTCATTTGTTGTTTTTCGTGTTTTTGGACGAAGTACTTCTTCACAGAAAACTTAGTGCAAAATAATGCAAGTATAAGCACATTTCCGTGTTCTTTGTTTGCTTTCAAGAAAATAAAAAGACCGCCGCGCTGCGCTGTCGCTTAACTTAACTCTAAGCCAAGTGCATTGTGCAACGTAAATAAGATCAGGTCAATTCCAACAGAATTTTCTTGCGTTTAGCAAAGAAAAATTAAAACTTGTTCAATAATCAGATCTGACTGACCCAAACACAATCCAGACAAAAGTATCCTTGACGTTAAGACTGCTCCTGGGGATGATTATATTCTTGTACCTCGTTTCAATTACCTTTGTGTATCCGAACCAATTGATTTGTTTTTGCAAATTCTGTCCCTGACCAGGACCAATCACGACTTGGATGCCAGCGAATCCAGTTAAACTCCCGAAAATTGGAATTTTCAGATTCGGGCATTGTGCACGAAGTCCCGACAGATTTCCCTCCCCATGAATACGTCCCCATTGAAATTCTGCCAGCTAGGGATTCTGTCGACGTTTGTACTTAAGACGCCATACAACATAAATTTTCATTTAAGCTAATCCACGCCGACCGGGCGCAACGGAGCTTCGGTGTATTGATGAGTCCCTCTAACATGCAGGAACTGTTCGGATTAGCCAACAGTTGTAGGTAATATCCTTGGTGAATAAAAGGTACGATTCCACACCAGGACGCGCTTACAATTCTATTTCCGATAGCATTGTGTGCCAGAATAAGCAAGGATCAGTGTACCGAACGAGTGAAGATTTTACAGGACGCCGAGATAATAGACTTCGCCTTCCCAGGAAATTGATTTCTCTGTTCCTGAAAAGAAGTTCCCAGTGAGCATAACTCGGCAGTGCATAAATTGTTTGACCTATCACAGCCAAAGGAAGCGCTGTGACATGATGTAGTATCAACCATAAGAGCATCTGACAGAAGCCGGCTCCGTGTACATAGTCCACATGGAAAAAGGAACAATAATTCCTTGGATACCACTTGCTGGGGTGTACATGCTATGTTTACTTTGTTGCCAGCAGGATCACCTATAACTGCGAGGCCACGATGTGATTACAAAAGAATTTCAATCGGATAAATAATGTGATATTTTTAGAGCATTTGATTTTCGAGAAACCTTTCGCCTTGGTAACTCGGATTTTTTTTAAATGCTTTGTGAATCTCTTATTGTTCTGATCGTCCTTGATCGCAGAGATCGATATGTATTGAAAACTAACGATTTTGTAAAAACGATACATAAGAAAGAACATTGTTTGTTGAATTCAATTATGTATTTATAAGTTTTTCAAATTGAATCCCAAATTATTGGTTTGCGTATGCTTTTTGTTAAGGAGCACTGAATTAATTGTTGGCAAATATTTTTTATTTATAAATGGGGCAACTAACTATGGAAATAAATTGTTATCGGATGTAAACAATACAGCAAATGTCTCCTCTTAATTTCTATGGAAGTTTTATACGAGGTTTGTTCACAAAATAAGGTGACTATTTATTTTTCTCGACAAATATTTATTTCTTCATCAATATCTATTTTACCCCCTTCAAAATAATCACCCTCAGAGATAATACACTTGTGTCAGCGCTTTTTCCAGTCCTCGAAGCACTTCTGATATGCGATACCTCGTATTTAAGAAAGATCAATGATTCCTAAAAGTTCCTAAAAGTTCCTAAAAGCGCAATCGCGTGCTAATATAAGTGCACGAAAGCTGCACCTGTTTTTTGGGGTCATTATTTTGATGCTCAGAAGTGGAGTAATTCTTTTAATACCTTAGATTGTTTTTATACCCAGATGTTGTTTTTTTTTTTTTTTTTTTTGTTTTTTTGTGTAAACCAAAAATGGTTTTTGGGGTGATTTATTTATTTGAGATGAGCTCATGAACACAAGTTTCATATCAAACGAAAGCCAATTTAATCCTATTTAATAAGCTATCACACTCACACTTCTTTAAATAAACAACGTGTTCTTTAAAGTAACAAACATAATACATATTCTTGATATAAAATAAAATTTAAGAGTAAAAATTCTCTCGGCACGGTTAATAAATTTCAAATATACTCGTAGGTCGTTAAAGCTGAGCTACTGTTGTACATACACTTCATTTAATAATTTCTCGGGGAGAATATTTACTTATGCTCCTCAAGAAAGCATTGAAATGATTTTCAAAACACTTGGCAAACTTTTCCAATAACAGTTTCCGAGTAAGACTAAAAATTTGACATTTTGAATGCAATTCATGCAATGCAATGCGTAATTTCTTCGTTATTTCTCCCAAAGGAAGTTTGTAGATGTCCTTGAAATGATAATTAAACCGAAAGGTAAGGGAATTTATTGGGCAATTGGCGACAAATTTTTACAACATATACAGATACCTCCAAGGGATGGTGGCAGTCACTAACACACATGTCACATGTGACAGTCACATGTTTTGTGGATGACAGGAGGATCGATTGTTTTGACTGTTGGGTGTTCGGGGGATATGTGTATTTATTTATGTCGCGCTGCGACACTAACATTGATTCAAGAATGTTATTCGGAAATTTACAGGAAAATTTACAATAATAATCACAATTCTCATAAAGTCATAAATATTTTCAAAAATATTTCAATCATTCCCGCGATGGAACAGGAACAACTAGGACATTGAATCAAGTGCACTCAGTTTGAATCCCTTCGCTCCCCTAAGAACATGCAATAACAACATCCTGCCTTATCTATCCTCATCCGTCTTTCGCCTCAAAATCTTGAAACTTGCAAAAATTTCGCTGCCGACTTCTATAAGAAAATCATTTGTTTGCGCAAATTTCATATATACTCGTTCTCGTTTTGTTCTCCCGAATATTATTCCATTTTTGTTGGTAATGCGTATACGTTTCTTTCCTCTTCCCCCTATAATTCAGGAACGAATTAAAATCTCATCAAGCTTACAAACAGAGTGAAAAAGTTTCCTGCCGCGACATTAAACTCCCAGAAATGTGCCCCAAGGATGTGAATACCTTTCGGGGGTGCACGTCCATGAATGTGTGCCGTTCCGTGGCTGGATAGAACGGCTCCCTTAAATGCGACAACTGTGGACTGGGATGACGAGCGGAAAACAAAAACACCACCGACGACAGAGGAACCTCTTCCGGCAATAAAAGGAAAACACTGAAATCCTGCCGAATTCGTACGTGCTTAAGCGTTCCGTCGTCATTTCCGGACGGAAACTTCCAACTGCGTGGGTGGCAAAAAAAAAACAAAAAAAATTATTTATATATGTATAAACAATATGTTACAAAAATCACTCCATGCCAAGTGGGTCTAACGTTGGCTTCGAGTTTTCATATGAATTCCTTAAAAAGGACATAAATCTGAACATTTACGTTGATAACATCAGCAGCGAAACGTAAGCCAAACCGCTGCTACTTGGAGGGGGCTATGGAAAACACCCACACCTACTTTCCACGAAAACCATGACTAGGCGAACGATGTGGATATAATAAACTCCTGGACAGGACCTGAAGCTCGGATTATATGTAAAGCTGGCAAAAAATATTGAAAAGCGTCTAACTGACTAAGATTATTAGCGACTGCTCTGCAAAAGATCATTTGCTGCAAGAGAGCGGGAAAACGCCTCCGCTCGCGCTGGAAAATAAAGATGGCGATGCTCGCGGAGCTAAAACCCTTTTGCGGTTGCTACGCTGAAGGATCCTGTAATTTCTAATTGGGCGAGTTGCTGTAGATAAGTTTTGGGAAAAAATCTCGAACTGGGAATCCGCAATGGTTCTTGTGTCTTGTATGAAGCAGCAACTGAAGAGAGCTCTTTCGCTGAGTTTTTCGACTAATTGGAAATGAGTGCTATTCAGAATTGCTACTGAGTTCTGAACTTCTGATGTTGTGGTTAAGAAAGGGATAATGGAAAACTGAAGTTAATTTCCTATCACAAGGAAAAATTCGAAAAAGAGAATTAATACAACAAATTCGGCGTGAAATTAGAAATAATTCATTTGAATTAATAAAAATACTACAATATTGAAACAAATAATTCACTTTTCAAATGCAGTTGATTGTTTTAAGTTTATGTATATAATTATTTTAGTAAATTATTTTTACACTTAGCCAAAAGATGAAATATATCCTAACTGTACATAATTATAAATATTAAATATTAAGAAAAATAGACAAGAAAACTGAAATCATAAATTGAAATTGAAATTGTCATTCCGCCTTATCGAAAAAATTTTTTATTAGACGCCACTAGGGAGTGGGGACTATAACCAATTGGACCATAAGTACATAGAGTAATTACTAAATAATATGTACGACAATTTTCAACTTTTGTAAATGCATGCACAGAGTTTTTGTATAACAAAGCAGTGATACAAGGTCGGAGAAGTTCTTTTTGCGGGTTAAAACAAATCAACAGAAATAACTGTAAGCAAATCACAACAACACTTCAATTAGTGCAAATTAATCCGTTTTTTCTACTCTCGTATAACGATTTTAGCAAAAAAAAAAAAAAAGAAAACGTGAAATATCTTTTGAATCGACTCAATTCTTGATACCATACATCTACAGAAAAGTTCCTAATAAGCTGAAGAATTGAGATCTCACATAAAGGTACAATGCCTTAAGAATATTGGTTTTCAGTATTTCGCCTTATAAGACCAAGCAACAAATTACTGTTGTGAACAATTTATATTACTTATACCCCGGACAGACAAGAGCACTTAATTGAGTTAATGACGGCATAATGACTTAGCCCATATAAATTTCCTATACCGCACTCGATTTATAAATCTACCGGCTACAACTCGATTAGACTCGATTGCTGTCAGCGCCGTACTGGCTACATAGTAGTGAATAGTTGTACTAAAATGTAATCAGCTCTGTAATGTCATTTTGCTGTTTTTCGTTTTTCGAACTAAACACGTCTTTACAGCTACTTAAACACATTTTCGTTTTCTTTGCTTGATTGCAATAAAAAAAAACTGACCGCTCGCGCAGTTGGGAATCCATTTTATGTTTGCTTTACGCTAAATGTCAACAAATGATTCTGTTCGCTGGCAGACGAGAAACCTGACTATATTACGTATGTGATGTTAGTAACTCGATTAAGTGCTACGAATCGTCTGTTTAGTGTCCGCAGGGTATTGAGCCATGGTTATACCAAGGCGAACATTTGCGAACGAGCAGTAGCGAATGAGAAGTTCGCTTTGGTCTGACTCGAGCGAGCGGGGCGAACGCCGTCCTTCGGCCTTCTTCGGTAGTTCTTTGGTAGGCTTATATTCGCGTTCGAAAATCGAAAGTGCTCCATTTTATGTCGGTTTTGCAGCGAATCGTCAAGAAAAATCTGTGTTTAGTTTAGTTCGATTCGTGCGTGTTTGCTCTAGTTTGATGTTACACCTGTTCGGCCGTTCACTGGTGTTTGAGAGCACTAGAGTATCACTGTAAACACCAATGAGTGTTCGCTTCACAAGTGTTCGCCTTGGTGTAACCATGGTTTTAAAATTTAATTTGTGATCAAGAGCAAGCGCTCGGTTTTTAATATGATCTATATAATTTACAATTTACATCCAATAAATATTTAACGAAAGCAGATAAAATTCTCCGTGAAAATGGCATTCAAACAGAGACGCAGTTAAGACAACATCCGTCTGCAAAATGATTCAGATTGCACAGCAGTAAAGGACAATCGTTAAAGAAGTAATCTACCTTTAAATTTGAATATACCTTACCAACAAAATAAACAACAATTAGCCCAAATGACTACGCTGATGAACTCAAGACGTTAGGAGTATTGGTAATGCCTAGTCCTTAATAGCACTGATCAAAAACAGACCTCTTCCGTTTGATTTAGTATTATTTTGTTCAACTGAGGAAACTAGAATCCCAATAAGATTAAAGCTTCGAAGAGACGAACCTATGGGAAATAAAATCAGAAGCATTACTAAAATCTGTATATAAATACAGGGAAACCTTACTACCTCTGCCCGCGCATATCAAGGAGAATGGGAATAGGTTTCTTCAGCAATTGCGCCTGAAGTCAACCTTTTTAGACATATGTTAAAAAGTTTTATATTTGCTCTAAAAGCTAAATATAGTACTATTATTGTTAAAAGCAGTAGTATCACACGATCAGGGTATATCACATTAACAAGGAATCAAGGATGCTAGAAATTGAATCTCTTTCAATATTTCCCAGTCTGATGGACTCTTTGAACTTGTTTGAAAAACCAAAATTATTTTGAGATTATTTGATTACCTATGAAAAAACGCCTTACCCACATTTTTAATAATAAGTTCACTTATGTAAATCAACGTTACATTAACATAAAGCAAATTCTATGTTGTCAACATTATGGATTTTTTTATACGATTCCAAGAATCAACTGAAATCAATCGGCTTTCGTTTACTTAAGCTCCATAAAATTTGTTTTTGTATTGTACATTCTATTCTTGACTCTCAAAAGTTTTCGGAAAAACGGTTTAAAATTATTAAAAATAAAATTCTTTTCCTATGAGTTTGAAGCTGCTTGAAAAATACAACGAGGGAAAATAAATTAATTTCAAGGCTGAGCACAAAATTGAAAACAGTCCTAGCAGCAGAGCGGACATTTTTTAATAATTCACTAATTTGTGTACGCTCTTTTAAATGGCAATCGAAAAATTATTGTTTTAAAAAAGTAACCTTGCTGAAGAATAGAAAGTGCATATGTATGTGTAGATTTGTATAGATTCTTTATAGATTTTTGATTTGTTGCTTTTGCTTTGTTTAATGAAAGTCAATTTTAGTTTTTATTGGTAAAATTAAATATTTCTTTTATGTAATAATTAAAAGTACCTATTGTTGATTTTTAGGAATTTCGATTAAATAACACATGTGGTTTAAAGCTCTAAATGGGTTTCCTAACTTTGAGTTACAATGTTCCAACAGTAAATCGAAATAGAAGAAAAATAAAATTTCTTATTAGTTTGACATCAAATTAAAGAAAATTCATAGCTATTGATGCAATGAAGGATGCGCCAATCCTCCAATCTAAATCAACTGACATCTATTACCAGGATTATGCTTTTTGTTTTACTAAATGGCTGCCAAATAATACGAAATACATTTGAATGTTCTTCACTCAACATTGTTAGACCCCATAAAAGAAGGGAATTCCCCTTTTCTGCACAGAGAGCTGTTAACGCTTTACGACATTTCGGAATTTAATGGCTTGATCAGATTTTGTCGGAACGAAATCATTCCGTAGAAGACGAAAAGTTTGATTAGTGGCACCGAATCAGGAAGGGGGAGTAGCAAGCTGATCCTGCAAAGACATTCATCAGATCCAGAAATACTTTTCCTCTGAAAAAGCTCAGCAGGGACGACTGTCGACCACAGTGGATTCGACTTTTTAATCCCACAAATGTATCCTGGAGCATTGATTTCCGGCAGCACTTGAGCACTTATTCATGCCTGATTGTACCCGAGGCAATATCGAGAGGATTACTTACATTCATGTTGATAGTTCTCCCAAAAACCTCTTAAATTTATATGTGCCTTAAAGCCATCGGAAACATTTATTTTTGTTCAAATTTCACCATGACTTACAGTTTGCATGAACTCAATAAACAGCACGACATGTTTACAGCTTTAATAAAAACGCTACTATGGATTTCACGGCCATCAAGGACTCTATTAATATTGATTTTAAAATTAATGGTTGTACAAGACTATCAGAACTAAAAATCCTGAGCGCTTGGATTATGGTTTGATTTTTTCAGACGATCTTATCGGTTATCAACGCCATTATCTCAGTGGTCGATGCAGTCCTGGGATTCGACAAGCTTTGGTTTGAACATTTTGGTTGTCCTGACATCAGTAAAGTTCTGTATTGTACATTTTTGAATTTATTTTAGAGCATGGCTTCTCCAACTATTTTACTTCGCGACCCCGCTGCGAGACTTTCGACGTTTGTTGAAGGTTGAAAGTTATTAAATTCCTTTTTAGTATTTCTCTATGGACGATGTGCATTGTCACATTGTGCATCCCCCCAAACTCCCCAATTCCGAAATTGAGTATTTACTATTTGTCCTGCAAACAAACTTCTATATTTTTCATAAATACGATATGTCTTTCGATTACTATTTAATTTTCTTTTCTTTGAAAAAATGAATATTTACTACAAAGATATTTTTGTGTGTTTTTAAAATGGTTTTTTATTGTTATTTTTTTGCAATGTATACAGTAAGACATGCTTCCATGTCTGTTTAATGCGTCTTCCTTTTGGTCACACTTAAATCACATCTAACTTTTTGTAAAAATACAAGTACAAGTTCTTATAACTATTATAAATAGTTTGCCTCCAAATTCTATTAATTATCACACACGAAAATTAAATCTCTGCAGGTTATATACAGTATACACGCAATTCTATTAAAAAAAAAAAAACAAACCGCTAAAAACAAAGTTCTTGCTTTAATTCATTTATTCACAATTAAAATCAATTTTAAAAAAATAAATAAAAGATGTCTTGATTGTATTAAAATATTCTTAGACATTTGATACAGTACAATATTGTTACTTTTTTACCCTAGATGTAGTTCGTATTCGTTTTGAGTGAACGCTTGAAACACCAAGAACTAATGTTGGCAGAACAATAGAACTGCCTAGTATAATAAGACCTATGTTAGTTTGATTTTAAAGGTAACATTAAATCAAATACACCTGTTATAAACGAAATTCGTTGATCTTTATTGAAAATGAGAGGTGTATTTATGCATGAGAAACAATATCGTCCAAATGACCACCACGGCTCCTGCTGCATACTTGCATTTGATGAGCAAAATTTTTGATGACTTCTTCCAATATAAGTGAATGGCATCAATTTTATGCTGAAGCTGAATGTTGCGTTTTAGATCAAAAATTGTTGGTGGGGCATTGGCATACACTTTACTTTTCAAAAAAACCCAAAGAAAAAAGTGCAACGGGGGGTTAACTCGCACGATCTTGCAGGCCAATTCACATCAGAATTACGGGAAATTAAGCGTTCACCGAACTTGGCTTGCCATAAAGCCATTGCATCGCATCGGGAGTTAAGTGCAACGTTGCGCTATCTTGTTGAAACATCAACAACATTAACATTCAATTCATCCATTTTTGGCCAGATAGAGTCCGTCAACAAGCTCCAATAACCGTCCTAAATTACTATCTTCCCCGCAAAGAAACCGAATTTTAAATGGAGATGAAAGTGGTACAAGGTTTTCCATCCGAAATTGGTGCCATATCGAACCACACCTATAAAGAAATGTCGCGTATGTATGCATGTTGTTTATTTGCATCCCCATTGACCATTGTATTGCATAAAACATCGCATCGAATTGAAGTTAATTAAAAATTCATTTAAACATTTCGTTTGGGAAGGCGAGTTATTTTTTTCGTGAAGACTTCGATTAAAAGCTCATGTGAATCCAACTGCAGTCAATCAACTTGACACATGACAAAAAGTTTAATTAGGAAATTGCGAAAACTTGTACCAACGTAAATGTAAAATTAAAGAAAATCAGATAGGAAAACAATAGCGTCCTCCACCCCATCCGATGGGTTTAAAATTGAAAAAGGAAGAATCCTACAGATAATACCGCAGCACTCGAAAGTTGCTCGTTGTAAGTTCTGTTTACTGAAACTTTTCACTGGAAATGGGCTCCGAACTCGTCACCGGACCCGAACCGGTTCACGAACAACTGTGGAACAACTTTTATTGTGCGCTTCTCGGCTGTGGAATTTTCTAATCATTCTCGACTTTTGCGGCTATTAGACTACGGGGGGCGGGAGCTGCTCAGCCGATCTTATAGCCAGCGGGTTTCAATTGAATTAAAATTGAGCATTGGTGAGGAGTTGTAGTTCGGAGTTCTCTATTTAAAGAGGGCTAAGATGTATATATTTTAGATGCGAAACGAAACAGAGAAGTGAGGGAATCACTGAGAAAACTTGAAAATAACGTCCCGACGCAATTGGCAAGACGTTCAGGAAAATGCCTGCGGGAACCGCAATCGACTTCAGCACCTTCCGGTCGGCGCGGTTAGGCTATAGAAATGAACAACGCAAAACGTACTGAATTCCTACTCTTCAACGCAAACTCTTTTAAACTCCAATAATTGTTCATTTTCAAACAAGCTTGAGTTTTTAGTTTATTAGTTTAGTTTATCTGAAAAATACACCTTTTTGTAATCGCTTCGAAAAAAATTTTTTGAACACCCCCTCAAATTTTTTGTTTTATGTTTCAAGATGCGTAGATTCTCCCGCACATAGGCTACATTTGGGCCCTAGTTGTGTCCCGAAGTTCGGCAGCTTGATCGGAATACACCCTGGGGTCTTAGAGGTGAAAAAGGGGTGTAAAATTAGGTATATTTAAAGTTTTTGTGAACTTGGGCATATGGGATATCTTTCTTAATGTTTTTTAGGGTGATGAGATCGAATATAAAGTTGATTTTGACACAAAAGTAAAAAATTAAAAATAAATTTAAAAATTATGAAATTGTCAGTAATTGTCCCGTTTATTTACTGACTCTCTGCGACCCGCCGCGTTTCGGCGCTAATGTTCAGGATTTGTGGGTCGTTTCACTCAGGTCTCCATTGCGGAATAATAAACAGGTGTGTAAAGAGTTTGAAAGGTTTTTATTTTGGGTCTGATTCATTTGGGCACAATTAAATCATTGGCAATATTAGGCGTATTTTTAATGATCTGCAGATCCCGATTATGACTAAAACGGAATGGGAAATTTACGAAATATCAAGCCGAAGCTATGTTTAGTGCTTTCAAGTGGAAAACTACGAAATGTCAAATAATATAATAACTTGTAATAATTGAATGTTTTATAAACATGGAATTCCAATTAAATTACTTCTTTTCCCCTTTCGAAGAAACGACTGCTGTAAAAAAAATAATTGCACTATTGTGTTTGAGACAAATAATGCATACCTGCTGTCAATTGTACCGGAAATTGTCATTTGTCAAAAAAACGAAATCATGTATTCACCATCAAGAGAGTACGTAACTTAAATACTGATTAATTATTTGCAAAAAAAAAAAAAAACAACAAAAAAAAATATCCTTCGTAGTATATTAAATCACAATAGTCGCGCGCAAAATTTAGTTCAGTACAATAAGCAATTCAACTCATTTCCAGGTTTCATATTTAATTTTCAACACATGAAACAAAAGATAACTGCTTGGAAGAGCTTCATATCGAAAATTTTCCATGTAAAACACCATTACACATAATTGTGTTTGCACTAAGTTGTGCCAAATACTAAACATACGTGCAAAAACGATTCCAAAGAATGTTTATAAATTTCGAGGAATATTAGTCTGCCCCTTTAACGAAAAATTCTTGTTGACATCAAAGCCGTGTGCTCAGCCAGCGACGCGGATCCGTTGATATTGCTTTGGTAAAAAGGTCCTTCAAACACCACCTTGTACTTTTCAATTGTTCTCCGTCAAAGGAATTACACTCGGCTCAAGTGCTGTGACCTGCGAGCACGAGTACAGAGCACTCCACTTACTGTGCCGCAATGCGTAATTAAATGCATAAAAAATATTATTTTAAGAAAATGGGGTTTTCTGGTCAACAAAGAAGACATGCTGCTTTTGGAGGAGCTTCTAAAATCTAAGGACAACCTCGTCCTAACTAGATCATGAAGCGGTGCTCTTATCCGGGGAAATTTGTCCACGCGTATTTTCATATTGCCACTTTGTCACATCGCTGTTGAACTTGCGACAAACTGAGTTGAGTAAGAACTTGGAGGACGAAATTGCCACTTCCCGTTAATTTGTAATGATCTGGTTCCACTCACCTGCCGCTGCATAGAAGGACTCCTTCCAGTGTCTAGTGCTGAGGCAAAGAGTATATCAGTTTCGTTCCATTCGAGGACCTGTCGACGTGAAATTGTTTTAAGATTGATGATGCTACTGTACAGTGTCATCTCAGGACAGGATGCCAGGACGGAACGATATCATGTCCTGACTCAAGCACCACTTTCACTATTTGAGACAAGATATGAGTTTTGCAGAACATTCATTCCCGAGTGCTGTACATTTGCTGATTATCTGGACCAGTTTTACTATCCAGATATATCCACTGTCGAGTGAACAGCATTTTGGGAAAATGATTCTGTAACTTCGAAAAAGCATGGCTTGGAAATCTCTGCGCTCTATGGACAAATGAGTTTTCCAGTGGCTATTCACTCAGTCGTCGGCAAGTTTTATGACATTCACATCTTACCGTGCTCCTCTTTTTATTCCGATGGGAAACAACAAAACTACTTCAAGGAATCTCTCATATGGCCATTCAGCCATTCTGGGACGACGGCAGGTGCCAGATTTTCCTCAATCTGGATACTACACAAAAAGCGAATGATAACAATTCTATTATATTTGTGCCATTATACGAGGGTTCAGGAATTCCGTTTTTGATGACACAACAACGGCGCAATGAAATTGCTCTCGACGCTGAAATCGCCTCAAATTGGCATCTATAACCCGGGAAAATTTAACGGCAAGGATTGCGAATCTCATCCAGTTGACTTGATTCCCCCGCCGGCCCACCCCGAAGTTTTATGAGGTCACCACGATTTTGAGATATTTGACGAATAATTTTATGGAAAGTGCGCATATTGCCGGTGATGAAAATTTTCCTTCTTCATCCACATGATAAGGAAATCAACGATGAATTTTCGTTGGAATATTTTTCAATGTTTTTTATTAATACTCGTACATATCTTTCTTGCGTTTTAGTACATTTAAAAGACGGTCAAAAGACAGGAAATTTTACACTTATTTGTCGACATAATTTGCCGTCTTTGTACATCCTGAAATCATCCTGAAAGGATGAAATTATTGAGGTTTACTGAAGGGAAATTCTTTCCTAAACAGCTTTGCCTATATTCGACGCTTTTGTTGTGTAGAAACGTAAAATACAGAAACTCGCATAGAGGACATTTTTATTATTTTTATTTTTATTAGTTTTTAATTATTTTTTCCGTGATCAGCGTCTCCAAATGCTTTAGAAATCACCAACAAAGTGAATTGAAATGAGTCGCCATATTAGTTATTGGAGTACATTAAAATAACTATCTACTGACAAATGTCTCGTCCTTGTTGGTATGTTGAATAGTTTTGTCGCATTGTTCTTCTAATACTAAAGCTATTTTGAGGCCATTGACTTCGAATCTATACCCTGTCAATCTATTCAAATTTAGAAATTCATGGTGGAGGATCTAATATGGCGACAATATTACTAATTCGACAAATGTAAGTGAAGTTTAGTATTAATGGTACTTTGAGGCTACTGATTTCAAATTTACTATTAAACTTTGGAAATTCAAATTGGCAGACAGAACATAGTACATAACCGAGTTTTCCTTAAATTCAAGTTATTTTACTGAAATTAGTTTAAAGGAAATTTGATAATTAATTTCGAATCTAACATCACAATTATTAAATTCAATCTGATGGATTTATTATGGTGCCAAATATTTATTATTCAAGGAATTTTCGTGAAAATACATTGCGCATATTGAAGTTTTAATGATCATAAATAATAGTGACAGAATTTCCAAAATCCATAATGTCTAAGATGTTGTTCGACAAACTTACTTGAAGATATAATAAATACACCCTCGTTTTTAAACATAGAATAAATAAATAAAGTCAAATAGGAAAATATAACTTTTAGCCTTTAAGCAAAGTCTATTAATAAGGCGAAAATATTATAACTGCAACTTGAACACTATTTTGAAAGATTCAGTTCGCAATTCCAGTTGCTCGAGCATGATTTCAAGCACATTACATCTGTCTTACATGAGAGTGGTGCCATCCTTGAGATAAAAAACCAGTACAGTATTTAATCGAGAAATCAACATTTGAAGACTCCAAGACCCTTTTACTAATAACTGTAAAAACGGATATAACCCTCTCCACAAAGTTCTATTTATTTATCTTGAATATTACAGGAATAGTCACAAAAATAAACCACGTTGTTATTTCTCCGAGTGCAAATGTGTGAAAACACAAATTTTGGTCTATTTCCTACGGAAATGTCATGAAAAAACCGGAGCATTGAGAACATTTGAACCGTATTTTTAGCAATGTACAGTTTGAATGCTGTATACAAAAAGGTGCTGAAAAGAGTGAAAAATTGTGATAAAGTAGCATGTGAAAGACTGAACTAAAGTAAAATAATTTTTTGGGTACAAGATAAACAAACAAAAATAGTTTGTTTTGCACCGAAAATGAGCCTTGATGCTTTCACATGTATGAAACAGACAGCGTTGAAGTTGGAATACAAGACACATTACTAAACGCGCTCGAATTGCTAAACTATCCTCCAGTGAAGGACTGAGGTACTTGAAGGATACCCTTGTTGACAGGTTACGTTGGATGTTGGAAGCATTTTTTCTATATACAAATCTAATTTACATGAACAGAATTGAATTAAAACCAACCTTGCAAAAGTTCGTAAATGAAGCTCCTTAAAGTTTCAGTCAAAATAGGAATATGTAAGTGGGACTTTCACCTTGTCTTTGTGCCACTTAAGAGTGCTCTACAAAAAACTAAAGAAAGTAACAAAAAGTCGAGAAGCAGATTCAAAACCCTTAAACCTTCCCATAAAATTTCCTTCATGTGAAAAGTCGGTAATAAATCAACACCAAGTCTTGGCATTGAGAGAAATGTCTTGTATTTCTGCTCCGTCAAGTCATTTGTTAAGAAGAAGTACAAGGCTAAAGTTCTCAGCCTGCATAAAATCGCTATAATGGAAGGCTTCTTAAGGAGCGGTGGAGCCCTGGAGCCTCATCCAGCTGTAAGTCTTTGGGGCGCGGCGCCTCGGCAAAATTTAGCAAAATTCCTCAATTAAACCTTTAACTTTGGTACGGATGAAACTTCTTAGCGCCGTCCTTCCATCCAAAACAGGAGTCCAAAACAGCTGAGTGCAGGAACCCATTTCGGCAGCAATAATGAGATAGAAGACTTTTGCTTTATTGTGGCGCTATAGTGTCAGGTAGCATTGCAAGACTTGTACGTGGGGAGTATGAGGGCGCACCAGAGCAATCCATTCCGGTGCTTAAGAAAGCATGAAACTCTGTAACATTCTGTTTAAAAAAAACAATGCGAAAGTTCGAAATGAATGCTTGTTCTTTCGCCGAGTCGATGCACTTAAGGATTCGATTAAACTTTATCAAAACAAAAACTCCTTCACCTACAATTATTTGTCGGGACTGCATTTTTAATTTTTTGCGACAAAATTAAACAGGTGAAGCAAAACAGAATAGCTGAATAAGCAAATGCAGATTTTCATACACTTTTGCTCCTCGCTTATTCAGCTATTCTGTTTTGTCTGTGCAGCATAGATAGATATAGAAAATTCCCAAAACGCGGAAGACAATACAGGTGTTCCTCAAGTTGCACGATTAATTGGATCCGTGTAATTCGAAACCGTGCAAGTGAAAACAGAGATTTAGTACTGGATCTAAAGACGACATATTGCATTTCCAATTTTCAAGAGCGAAAAAGAAAGCCAAAGCATTCTGCAGATAGCAAGCACATAGGACAAATTCTTATTACTTTATCCTTTTCATAAAAATTGGTAGATTTGAAAATGTTTAACTCAAATAATATGTAACTTGAAAATCGTGCAATTCGAGTACTGTGTATCTGTATAACAAAATCGATTCGGAAATGCTATTTTCAAAATGCCTCGAGGATTTAGGTAATCTAAAAGCTTTGAATTTGTAAGATCTGGACCAGAACGCCTTTTTATGAGAGTTTCACGGCAAAAGTAAACTCTATATGTATATAGTTTACTTTTATATACAACAGCAATATATAGATACTGGATACACAACTTATTTCTGTTGCTTCGTCCTGTCAAATTCTTTGAACAACAATGCAACTTTTATCCAAAATTCCTAACACTTGCTACGTTTAGTAGAATTTTTTTTTACACACACTTTTAAAATGTGTCAACAAAACAACGAACATGTTTGTTTTTCTTACAAATTCACCTCTATTTTTCCTTCGTGTATATCGAGTAAAGTTTATGGGAAACTTGAACTTGTAAAAAATTTTTTAGTTTAACTTTATAAGAGTTTTCAACAATTCCTGAGGGCCCTTCAGGACTCTTGACGGGGTTGTTACAGGTGATGTTTCGTACCATCAAGGTAAACTACACTTGTTTATTCACATTTATTGTTCGTCCTTGTTGCATGTATTGGGTATACCACAAAGTTTCATCAAACTCTGAGCGAAACATTTTGGATAAGCTTCCTAGAACTAATAACGTTGAGGCTGCACAAATAAAATCTTCTTATATAAACAAGATAGTTGAAATATGGACTTAAAACAGCGCATAAATTACCATATAATAATTAACCGTTCTGTGAGATCTATTATGATTTAATCCATTAACCCTTCACGTGATAATGAGATCGATTGACTGCATTTCATCGTGTCCTGTCTCTCAGCTTAAATTATACAGTTTAATTTAAACATCATTGTCAGAAAATTTTAAATCCTTTCGTAAATTTGTTCTCATTCTATATTAACTATATACCAACTGCTAATGGGGACGAAAAACCGAAATTCATTTGGCATGATTCAGTTCATTTGCAGTGAAGTTAGATGTGCAAATATTGTACAAATCGTTCGTTTCCGACGTACTTCCGTTTCCAATTCCTTCGATGCAAGGGAATTATTGCGCTGGTGTGGGAGAGATTCTTCATCCTTGCTTCACTACGGGATCGATCGTTAAACCTTCTATCTTCCAACTTAGAAACAATAGTGTGACGGCAATCAGGGTGGTAATATTGACCACGACACTTCGAATTTATTCATGGTATGCAAGAGTCTTGATTTGTAAAAAAAAATCCTGGGCTTCTGTAAAAGTCCCAATAAAAATGCTATTAGCAACATTTGCATATTCGTTCGTTACCTTACGGACACGACACCTTGGCCCTCGGCTGTAGGTTGCACGAATGTTTGCATCTTTTGGAGACCTCAGTGGTCCAATATGAAGTTCATTAAAATAAAATCCTTGCTGTGTTACTGTAGAATACAATTTCCTTATTTCATATCAAGACGGTTTTTTTTTATATAATATATCCCTAAATGATTTTAGAAAACTCAAAACAATCTTAGAAAACAATTTCCTATGAACTCCTGAAAGCTTGCCTTAAGCCTTACATTGATGTTTGAAATGAATTCAGCACGAAACTGGACGCTGAATGAAGTTTAGGTTAAGCCTAAAAGTTATGGTAATATTAAATGTCCAGATTCTGGTTTAGTTCCCTGGCGGTGGCAGTGTCCGTTACGCGGAGAGACGATAGCAATTAATCGAGGTAATGACGTCGCGCAATCTAGTCGGGTTTGCCATCTGTCACCGAAATGAATTCAATCAATTGTTGACATATCTGTTGACATTTGGCGTAAAGTATACATAAAATGGATTGACGATAGCAGCGGTCAGTTTATTTTCATGCAAGCAACGAAAGAAACCAAGATGTCTTCCTACTTACGTCACTTTGCATTAAATTTGCTGGACAGAAATTTTTCGTCAAAACCAACAAAATAACATTTCACAACTGATTACATTTTAGTACAACTATTCACTACTGTGCACTAACTACTAAGCGCTGACAGTAGCATATCGAGTCTAACCGAGTTGTATACCAGGTAGATTTCTAACTCGAGCTCATATAGGAAATTTACATGGGCCACGTCATTTTGACGTGGTTAATTTAATTAGTGCCCTCGTCTGTCTAGGATATAACATTTGTTGTTTGACGGCAAACGCATTGCAGTTAAACTGGAATTCATCCATCACGGATGACGACAGCAATCAGAAACAAGAGGAGCCTGTAAAAAAAATCGGCATACAGATGGTATATGGTCACGAAATCCTGAAATCTTAAAGGACCTCATTAGAGAGAAGAATGAGACCAAAGAATTAGCGAAGTTGTTCTATTGCTCAATGGAAATGTTTTTTCACTGTTTTCGTATAAAAGCGGGTGGGTGGTTTTTACCACTACAGCCGCCAAATAAAATTCAACAAATGAGAAATTTTCGGAATGCGTTTGGCATAAAGAACGCCTGCAAAATGTAACTACCACAATCAGCGAGGAAAGTTGGAACAAAGTAAGAAGTCGCTAATGGATTCAATTCTCAGTCTACCAAAGAGTTCTGATGAAAGCAAGGGTGAAACAATACGAGCCCCGGGTTCCCAGGCACGTAGTCATACGCGCTGCTTGGTCCTGATAAGGATTAGGTTTGCGGCGAAAGGCACTTAGTGGCTTTCACACCTTGTTCCTTTTCTCAGAGTAAAACCGTGTGTAATTTATTTACAAATGGTTCGGGATATTTTGCATTTACTTTGGTCTCCAGCAACTCAAGGGAAACCTCTGCGACGAGATTCCGCAACTGTGAGAATCCGATGGGAGTAACAACAAGAAAACTCGTACCACTTTTAGAAACTAATTTGTTAACCGCTTGCTGATTATTTAATTATCGAACAAGAAAATGTTATGTTCTTGATGCAGACTGAATGGGAATCTGGAAGTGGGGGAATTGACTCCCGCGGGGATAACGCAGATACCGTGTGATGTGATGCGCTGAATTCGTGCCGTGCGTCATCGTGTTAAGACCGTACTACGAATGCGGCATCACCAGTTCATGTCCCATTCCCAGAATATTATCGTCGTCTGGTCCAGCAGGATCGAAGCGACACGAACCTCAAGTGTCCATGTAATCGTAAAATGATGCCGGTTTCTGTTAATGTCCAAAGTTGGCCAGGAGCGACGGGGCTTCACAACGTACTCCAGGTATCTTATTCCATTAATTCTGGCATTAATTGCCTATAACAAAGTGCATAGATTACTTAAATTATTCCTTTGTGAGCGACTTTAATTACCGCTGACCTCGCTCTTGTGCATCTCGTTACCTGGCCATTACAGTGAACATAATGCCATCATTAAAGTGCCAAACCATTAATTCAGCTCCTTCTAAAAGGGATCGGAGTTGCTAATAAATGATACATGCACCCTGTGCTAAAGGCCGAAGTCCGGCAGTTTCACTCCTCCGTTGGGGCTATAAAGCCGACGTGATTGCACACTGTTGGTCCTGGAATGACTAAGAAGCTATACTTGTTCTTGCATTCAGCTACGAAAGGGCTGCTGCCATTCGATGGAGGGGTGGGTTGTCTACCAAGCTGGACACTCATCACTAGGGTAGTGTGCCCGACATTATTACAATATTTAAAGGGACGGTAAATGAAATTCTTATTACTTTGGCCATACGTGACCGAAATATTTTTCGCTGTTAAAACGAATCGTCCTTCGCCTGTCAGTTCCAGTTCACGAATTTTAATCTCCTTCGAAATCGTTTGTTCTTGTGCGTGTAATTTTTTGAATAACATTTCTTTTTTTCCATTCATTTGCCTTGACGTGCCTCGATTCGCTTCTAAGTAAACAAAAAAGAAATAATTGCGCAACTTAGTATTCAATTTGCGACGGTTCTCCTCAATGACTCAATAATATTTAGAATTTCACGGAAATGCTCAATTATCAATATTACAGTACTACATACTTGTCAATTTGTATTTCCGGGAAATCCCTTTATTATTGTCGACAGTCGATAACCTTAAACGTTATGTTCCGAATAACCATTACAAAGTGGAATATTTTTTTATTATGATAAGGCCATTGACATCAACACCGTACATGCTCATTATTTTAACAAGTGCTTTTGAAATGTTTCTGATTTTGAGTTTCATTCCTAACAAAAACAAAATTATTCTACAATATAACAAAAAACATTATGTTTTCTTAGTTCCAATTCAAAGATGAGCAAAATCAACACCTTCTACAGTCTTCACCTTCTAGGTATTCCCACATAAGAAACCATTTACGTACAAACATTTAGGGATGGCGGTTATTGCCAAAGTAACCGGCTTTCGTTTTTTTTTTAAATAAAGCCAACGCTTCAAGTTAATAATTTCTATTTTTATGAAATCGGTTGCATTTGTTAGAGGTTACTTAATTATACATAATATGTTCTTCACCTTTTAAATGGATCAATTAATTGGCCAACATCCAATCTGCTTAGGAAGTCTCGTTCAATAATGTGTTGATCAGTGAGTCGACCCCTAACATCGGAATCATTTGAAGACGTAGCTAATCTATTCAAATTTAGGTATTTCGTAAGCTACAAATGATAACTACGGCATATGCTATAATGCTATATGCTATAATATTACAATGATTTCGACAATAAACATTTTTGTTTTTGTAAAAAATATCATGAAAATCGGTGTGAGGGAATGTGTTAAGAATTGCATTTTTTTTTTAAACAGAAACATAAAACAAAGTTAAATAAAACTTGTTTGTAAAAAACACAACTTATTATACTGCATTCATACTCGAAAAAAATCTACCCTAATATATCTTACACGTTTTTTAACCCAGTCCAGCTTACTTTCGAGATCATTATTAATTATTTTAATACAATGTGAAATCTTTGTAAAAGTCTTAAACAAAATCTGCTTCTGATATCCTGACAAAAGATATTTCGGCAGTTATTCAAAGAAATCTTTTATCTCTATTTGATCAACGTTGCTGCACTGAAGCTTTTGTGTTAATGTCATAATTTGTGGGAGCTTAAAAATATATAAGGTTATAATATTATCTTCTGTTGAAGTTTGCTTTACAGATAATTTCTAATTGGTCCAGAAGCGTCAAACACAGGATTACATACTTCATTGTTTGCTGCTTGGACTGTCCGGAAAGTGTTAATGAACTTCTCCCTGTATGAATTCGATTATATCATATATTTCCCAGAAAGTTGTGGTTTTAAGAGCCAGAAAGTATAATTCAATTTCATACTGACCTATAGTCAAATGAAGCAATTTGCTGCATTCTTCGAAAATTTCTGAGGTCTGAACTTGCGAAATTTAATGGTTGTCTTTGATGAAACAACACTTCTTTTCGCATGTTTACTTTTGGCTCTACTAATAGAGATAAGCCCTACCAGCTCCAGCCTTTTGGATACTAAATGGGAAATTCCCAAAAACTTTCACTTCAACTTTTTGTTTTGTGAAAAAAATATAAAAGGATGCAGATATACCAGGATGACTTTTGGTTGTACCCTGCTTCATTTCGGACAACTACAGTTTCCAAATTTAAAATAATTGCCGTGATTTAATTTTTTATATTTTGAAATGGATTCGTCACACAGTGTGTATTGTTTACAAACCTTTTTTAAGAATTTGTTTTGAATTATATTATACATAGCATTTCAATTTTTCGAACTGTGTATGTATTATGACGCGACTTACTCCCACCGCGTTATTCAAGTTTGTTCTTGTGACTTACAGTTGGAGAACGAAAGTTTTTAATTCATAGGGAACTGCAGTACTTTTATAAAATACGTCTTAATTAATGTTAGTATTGAGTTTTAACGACCTAAATTTCTCCTTCTTTCAGATAACTTCAGTTTAACGGTCTTGCGATGATTAGCCAAACCGCCACAGTTGCATAGCTTTATCAGAAAGGACCAAGATATCGTACTTACATCAAACTTCACAGGATAGAAATGTCTCTAGCAAAATGCTAATGCAAGCAGCATGATACTTTGGGACCCTATTTATGGGCTACAAAAGCCCTTGGTCCCGCAATTATTATGGTTGCGGACAACCCTTCTAATAGCATGTCTCCTTCTGCCCCGGACAACTTACATGGACCAGGTATTTCTGCAGTCGCCTGTCGACAAGTCCATGTACCCGCAGGACTCTCAGCAACCGAATGCGGGCGAAAATATGGAAATCCAGTGTCCTAGCTTCCAGGAGAACTCGGTGTGTCCGTGCTACAAATTTGAAGACGGTAAGTTCCCGCCAACTGTATAGAATATTTGCTCCTTCCAGCAATTATGCAAACTCACGGTCCAACTGGCCCAAGAAATGTTGACTGTTCTTAGTTAATCTCTGTCCCTCCCCGCACCTCACTACCTCACTAAAAGCTTTTGTTCACATTGTCATCGGCCACTAGAACGTCTCAATTTGTTTACATTACATTCAACGTAAATTTTCATTGCTTGATGTTTGATTAGGTCCTGATACCCGACGGCTCCGAATTTTCGTGCTTTTTCCTAAACAAATATTCCAGGATAGTCCTGAAACGTTGAAGAGGAATTTGTTTTCGTTTCTTTTTCAATTTTTAACCAATCTTCAACTACGTGCATTGAATCCTTTGGGTCTCGCACATAATGCCAGCCCGGACAACAGAAACAGGCATCCCAACTGAAATTTACTTTTTATTTGGCTCCCTGTTGATCCTTGAAAGTTTGAGTTAATTCATGCAGAGTACCTTGAAACTATTCTCAAAAAGAGTGTTCAACAAAATTTATGTGTGCACAAAACAAAGCAGTTATGCTGTTGCAAATGTTCACACATTGATTGCTGTGCTGTTTACGTATTCTGTGGAATTTTAAATTGCTATTTGCAAGAAAATTTTCCTAACTTGGGAATAACGGGAGTTTTTGGTGAAACTATATTATACAAGTGGTGTTTATTTCTGTCGATAAGCGCTTCTCATTCTAAGTATTTTCACGAACGAGTTGCTGTCTTTTTTTAAATTTACTTTTATAGTTTTGCGCTGTCACACGATAATAGCGTATTCTGGAATTTTCATAGTTCTCAAAGTTAACTCGTAAAGTCCTCTGAGCACATTGTTAATAATGTCTTCAATTCTCCACGATAGAACAAAATTACGTAACATAATATTTCTAGAGTTACTTTGTTGTTAAATATTACAAAAAATTTTACTTTTGCTTCTTTTAGAGTTGATCTCCGGCAACTCAACGAAAATCAAAAAATAGATTTAAGTCATTTAATAGTACTTTTGAGTTTTGATACTATAACACATCATGAAGTTTATTGTTGCATTTTTGTACCTTATATGGAGCATAGATGCTTTGTCTGTGTATATTAAGTTCGTGCAAACGTTTGCAATGCTTTAAAAAGATTTTGATAAAAATTCATTATTGACAATGATTGAGGTGAGAAGAAACAGTCTGTCAGTCCGTCCATACTATAACTCAAAAACGCTCATGTCTAGAGGATTGAGATTTGGTACATTGAAATAATACTTCGTTAAGATTGTAATAATGCTGGATTTACTTGAATGACATATAGGTATCTGTCGTTTTTTATTTCATTAATTGTCATTACTATGTAATCGGTCTTATTTTTTGTAATTATTACGGTCATTAAGAATAACGAAAAACAATTGTCGTTAAAAGCTGACATTATAATGACATCTTGTAAATGCCGTTTTAACGCGGCTTGTACATAATGACTGTCGCACTTGCTCATTCTTTTATGACAGATTTTCATTATTCATGGTAGTATTTAAAATGGCGAAGTGTGAAGTAAAGAACTTTAAAAACACCACAAATAAAAAAGTGATTTAAAATAACTAAATAATATTTTAGAGTTAGTAAATTTGAAAGCATTTTTTTCAGCATACTCAAAACAGAACTTTTTATTTTTTTTCAAGTATTTCTAAGATTATTTTAATTTTTCATATTAATTTTTCTTGAAGATTATGAAGGACATATTAGATTATTAAGAAGATTATGACCTTTCAGTTGTTGAAAATAATGTGAGTAACAAGTTAATTTTTGTTTTATTTTTTTAACCTCCTCTTTTTCAAGCATCCGAACAGTAGCAAAACAAGCTACAATAAATATTTTGGCCTCTTACATAATCCAATTTAGTTTTCGTTTAGTTCTTTCGTTTAACTTTTTTGACAGTTTATGACATTATCAACTTTTTTCACTGTCCGATTCATCATTATCTGTAATTCGTGTAAATAAATATTTTTGTGCTCTTGTCATTCTTAAAATAACAGCGTGTCATAAAATAATGAAGCTTAATGACAAATCTCACATTTGTTGTGTTGCGTCGTGTTAATGACAATGTCATTATCAAAATAACTATTATCATTTTGTATCATTCATGTAAATTGTGCATAAATTTGAAGATGAGGGAAATCGGGCAACTTCTTCTCAGTGTTGCCATATACAACTGAAGCATTCTTATGAATAAATGTTCATTTTCTTCAAAAATAGGTACATATTAACTTTCTTTTCTTGAATATTGTAACTATAATATATAACAATTTATTGTTCACACTTCACTTCTCCTACACGGTATATTTTCTCACGATGTTGAAATTTTAGAAATACAAGTACCTTTGTCATTTTCACCTGCTCTTAACTAACTTTAGAACGAATTTCTCACTTTTCGGTTGAAAAGCTTTTTTCGCGGTGTTTTCTTCAAGATTTTTTGTGTTACATTTCTCATGTGTAAAACAAACAGTTAAATGTATTATACGTTTTAAAAAAAACCTTCCGTACTATGAGTACATCTAATTGGTGTTATCCAATTATATTTTTCTCTCTGGTTATATGCATTATGCATAAATATTCCGTATTAAATGTACATTAAGTTTTGAGTGCGTCCAGAATTTGCTGCTTTCATTGCACGTACGGATCAAATGTACCTCCTCCTTTGTTTTTTCAACCCCTGTGCTTTAAGCGATCTCACCTTGCTGTAAATTAGAAAAGAATTGAAATTCACACAAATTCCCACTAAAACCGAAGTTGTGGTAGAAATTACTACGTTATTCTTCACATGAACTTGCTAATGAAAATAAAGTTGCTAATGAAAATTCATTCTGCAGAAGATTTGTGGGTAAATGTTGGTACTTTCGAGGCATTCCACCCTTATAATTTTCAAAGCTCAGCCCACTGAACACGTGTGAAGATTTCCATTGGAGATTGAAGCGCGGCACGTCGCTTACGGCAATTTTCCTACACATTGAATTCAACGATGCTCAAAATATGTTCGGTTTCTTCTTCATTATCCAAACAATTTTCTTCCTTGCGTCCGAAAACTTCTTTCGATTTTCTCATATCCGATGGATTGATCTGAACGTTCGACAGTATAATTCTTCAATAAAAATTAATGACGCATTTAATTTCACAACCATTTTTTCATACATGACGAAAGAATTATTACTCAGCTGGTCACAACATGACCGGAGGGGTTCAAATTCCTGAAAAATAATAATAATAATCATAAAAAAAACCCACATTAACCGTCCAGCACCTTGATGCTCCGATGGCCAATCAAAACTGTCAGTCGACCGTAAGCGATGGCCGCATCACGATCCAGGACTCCGGAGGAGGCCGACAATTCGCCAATGACCACGCCAATTTTCTTATTGAATCATACGCCGCACCAAAATTACTATATAGAAGTGCTAGTTGAAGTACCCCCTCCCCCGAGAATCCACGAAGATTGAAAAGGTCGACAGTTCACAGTATTGAACGGCCGAACATCTTCGAGCAATGTTCCCAGAATTATCTGAAATTCCAGTTTCCTATTGAAAGAAACCAAATCGAGATCCTTCAACAATTTTTGGTTATGCTTCCTCCATGTGTCTATTATGTGCACGCCAAGGCTGACGTGGCCCTCAGCAGCGGATCTCGGAGGGTGGGGAGACAGCAGCACGTACAAAGGCATCTGTTCCAATTTAATATATTGGCGGGAATACCTTGTGGGTTCGCTTTATTATTACTTTTATCCTTCCTTTCAGCTCACGGGGTCTCTGTCTGCCGTTAAGAATAGCCTCTCACCTTCGGTCGGCAGACGGATGCCGGGGAAAGTAATGGTATAACATGTTGTCGGAATAAATTCTGTTCCTATTTTCAATAAATTAACGGAATTTCTGGGTTTATTTAGGTTAGGTTTTTGCTGATGGCTTGTAAATCCTCTAAGTCTTGTACCAGGCCTGTGCGGCGGTTGCGGCACCTAGCCAGGCCATCCGGCTCAATTGTTCGCTTCTAGAATGGGAGTGTAATGAATTAGCTCCGGTGATGAATTGTTTCCTGGGGTTAAAATCATTCCCCGGCGGGTTTACTCACTTTTCAGCATCATCAGCGGCAGCCAGCTCTATGTGAGATGTAGCCAACGCTTTCCAGCCCTGCCACCCCATTTTGGTCATACCTTCCGCCAGACTAGCATTTCCACTTCATCCAATTTGTAACTTTTCTGTTCAAGGTGAATTGAATTGGAAAACATCTTTCGGTAATCACCAGAATCCCTGGGCTCCTTGATGGTCTTACAGCGACAGAAATGGACATTAACTTTTGCTGGGTCAAAAGGGTTTTCAATTTTGTTTATGCGCTAAGTTTTTCCGAACTCACACCGGAGACAACCCAGGCAAACTTTAGTCGAGGAACAGGACCCTGCTCCTTTGATAAGTTCTACACCGTTTATATGCTAATCTGCACTTCAGGTAACAACTTCTGCCGGATAATAATTTGCTTAGTTAAATTTGCCGTCATAAAAGAGGCTCGACAATTCCATCTTGCGGTAATGGTCGTCCGTGCTCGAAGGCTTTTCCGCCGCCATGTTTTAGATTCGCCATAACCCGGCAGTGCTCCTCAACAGAGCTGGGCCCAACATAAGTGCTCTAATTCTTTTGTGCTACTTGCTCGTTGTGCAAGGAAACCATGTAACAAGGATACGTTTGTTAAATTACCTTTTGAGGCATCTCGGTCGTTATACGTTCACGTGGAAGGGACAAGATGCGGGCGAAAATAATTGGAAGAATGAGCAAAAGTTCCACTGGATGTACATGTATGAAAAGTTGTAATCGTCCAAAAAACTTTTGAATTTTTCAAAAGGCTTTTTTTTTCAAGTACTTTCAGAGAAAATAGATTTTCTTCCTTTTTTGGAAGCTGCTTACAGTGGAACGCCTTAACTTACAGTTGTTACAGTTCCTCTCAATTTTTATTTTTACATTTTAATGTGAAAAAGATTCAAGCTGTAAGAGCCTGGCGAAGGCAGAAACATCTTATGCATATTACCTGTCCAAAATAATGTTACGTAAAAAAAGAGTTTTGAAAGGAACAGTCTTTAAGAAACGGTCCTACGAAGACATGCATTGTTCGCTTCCGAACTCATTTCCGCATTTGAATGTTCGCCGTAAGTGCAATAGAGAATTATATGTAACACTTTTTTTATCAGATTATAACCCCCACTTGCACAACGGGATTATTAATTTTTATGAATTTGATTACGACCACTTTTATCTCTTATCGCAGTAGAAGATAATTGCACTACTGCTGTGGCAACACTATATAATTCTATTTAGTTCATTGCAAAAGTAATGCAATTTCTATTTTGTGGAATAACTCTTTTTCCTATAATTAATTAAATTTTTTTAGTTTTACGTGAGAAGTGGCACACTTTCATTAAATATAAACAAAGTGAATAAAAAAAGCAAACCTTTGGCAAAGTGAGTTGCTAAAACTAAAGCAAATCTCACCGCAAAATACAGAAAACTTGGAAGCTGATGTTTTGTGATGCTTCTGTGAGAGAATCATAAAAACAAAATTAAATATAATTACAAAAAATAGCATTTTCCGCTGCTAAACCTCGTTACTGAACATTTCCAAGTCAGCAAAACGGATTTGATTGCATTTAAAATGTGCGAAGCAATTTTATCCTTCCCACCGCAATTTGCAAAATAAGCTGGATTATGTAAAAATATATTTTTCCCTGAATATCGTTCGGCAAATTAATCAAATTTTATTTATAAACTATTTATTATTGCAACGTGAAATAAATGTACTGTGCTGAACGTTTTTCATTTTACAAAAAGAGAAGCAAATGCGAAAAAAAGTTTTTTATTGTTCAAGAATTTTAACTATTTGTAAAGGATATTCCAATATGAGCGGTGGATTGCATTTTTTAACAAAAACGTGTTTTTTTTAAATTGATTTTATGATTTGATTTTTTGTTGAATACCTACTAATGTGAAAAATCTCCGATTAAATATGGATAATTTTGACTGGCAAATGTCCTCGTCGGAACACTCCGTTCAATTTCATCGATTGAAATTCGGAAATCGTGCTCTATTGCAGAAACTTCTTATGAATTGTCGACACATGACGTGGAGTTCCGGAAATCCCAATAAATGAAGTCACACTACCGTGAATCACAGAGTGACGAGCGTGCTGGCTAAACAACGTGACGTGAGGCGTCGTCACGTCATGAGATCACATGGCGTAGGAATGGTGCAGTTCGCACGTTGTTTCTTTGAGCGGTGTGGCAGGTTGCACCACCCTGCCAAGTAATAATTAATTTTATTAGACATTATTATTATTATTATTTGTTATTATTGTTTGTTGTTTATTATTTCAGACATAATGACCATAGTTAATCGGAGAGTGTTCACTTTAATAATAATTATCAATAAAATTTGAATCACAAAATCAATAAATAAAACTCGTTTAAATTGATTATTAAATGAGATTATTAATTGTTTTCAAGCTATATCTTGTTAATTAGGCACGCTAAAATACCATTGTTTTAAACATGAGCTGTGAATGTGGGGTAAAAATTTTTCAATTTTATTTACTTTAATACACCAGCCAAAGGAGAAGAAGGCACAAGGGAAGGGATTCCTGGACGAATGTCAAAGCTACCATACCATTTCCTTAGATCCGAAACTGATTACGCACCAGGACGTGTCTTTATTCACTCTTACCGAAAATTTCATCATTCCTTATTAATTTTTATGAATAATACACTATAAGCTGGTGTGAAAAACCTTAAACCTTACAAAAACGAAAAACATTAGACTATCTATAGCATAGAGATCTTAATGTTTATAACTAAATATTAAGCGAATTAATTTTATACTATAAGGGAAAATTATGAAATACTCTAAGGGCCGATTTTTCTGTGCAGACTTAAAATATATTTTTTCCAGAACACACTCAACTTTGACTTTAATACTAAAAAAACGTTATTTGAAAAGTTGTAAAATGAGAAATACGTTCAAAATCAATAAAAGACAGATAGAAATGGAATGTTTTCCTTGCATCTCCATATTTTCAACATTATGTACAAAAAAAGTTAAGTGTGTATAAAAAATTAGTATATTATGTACGAACCTATTTATTGGAATCTTTAGGTGTATCTATAATATGTAGGTATTTAAGAAGTAAATCAACATTCGTGCATAATTCATGCTGTTTTATGTATACGGCAAGACTAAAACGATGTTGGTTCATTATACTCATCGTCGAACTTGAGCCTATAATTTAAACCAAGTTTCACTGTTCCAAGTTTCAATCCTCTCGCTATAAGCGTTGTGCAAGTATTGACTTAACACACAATACGTTTAACGGTTTGTTTTCCCCTCCTATGGGTAGGTATATCATAATAAATTTTTTATCATTATTCTTTCAGAGCGTGCGTTACAACCATTCACAACCGTACATCGAGGCAGACGGAACTAGCCGTAAGGTCAAATCCCCGGTGGGCCGCTGCGCTGCCAAAAATTGTGTTTTCCATCTTCTATGGGAACAAAAAATAATTAGAACAAAAAGTAGAATCATATTGTGAATACGTTTGGCCGGTTTTCCCCTTGCTCTTAACTGCCCATTTCGAAATTTCTTAGCCAGCCCCGCATCTACAACATAAACATTAAACATACATTTGAATTTTTTTATAAATATGAATTGGAAAAATTTATTGGTACATTTCTTAAATATCTTGCGGAAAAAGATATAAAAGCGGTTCCTATATTGCGCAGAAAAAAGTGTGCGTATGTCAAAGACTGAAATGGTGTAACAAAAATCTAAGAAAAACTGAAAAATTCTTGATTTGGTAATTGAATTTAATTGTAGGATATAAAATGGAGACCCAAGAGGTTGTGACATGTACAATATCTGCACTGAGCCTGTATTTCCTTCCCCTGCACTCGCTTACACCATTTAATATAATTGACATCCCCAAACTCAGTCAGGTTGAAACGCACTTCATTACGAGATTGCGAGCTGAGTGAAAATATCGAATGTGATTTTCTTAAGGAAAGCCACAGAAACTTCCTGGCAAAACTGTCCTTCTGGGCAACTAAGTTGCACATGAGTTGTGCAAATCCTGAAGACTTTCGAAGACTATAAATCTAGCACTCTATTGATCCTTTTATTGGGTACGCTTCAAGAACTTCCGTTTACCTCCTGCGCCACCCCTTATACGTGTCTCCGGTTAAGCTGAGGCGGGGGAAAGTTATTTGGTTCGGTATCAAATATTTGAAGATGGACAATTTTCGAGGTTTCTGATGCCAATGTTGCTGACTTATTTATCTTTGATATGGAAAATTCTCTTTGAGGTGAAAATGTGGAAGTCGTAAACTCGAAGTAAAATGTAATCGAAGCAGAGCTCAAGAAGGAGCGGATCGCTGAGAAAAGGTAGAACTCCCAGGCTCCATTAACTGCGAAGTGGTTGCTGAACTAAGTTGCTTAAAGTTTCACACAAATGTGCCCTAAAGTTGGTATCGGAAATTTCGTATGGAGTCCATCGGTCGACTTATTCTCATCCGGTTTATGCGAACGGCTCATATGTTGCCGGGCACAGGGGAAAAGGGTTTTAAAAAGACGGCGACAATTCCGTCATTGCGCACTATAAATACATGTAAAATGTTCATGTTTTCTTCGGATAATCGTTTTATGGACCATTACCGTACAACGTAGCTGTAACTGACACCATTGCCGGACCCTTTCATCACCAAATTTTTAAGCCAGAAAACCCTTTTACATTTCTACTGATTTATGAAGCTGTTCTCAATTGTGAAGCGCTATATAAAGGATATCAACAAAAACGGTTCAATGCCAGAGTTGGCATATGCCAAGCCGGGGGAAAATTTGCATAAAATATCCATCTGTATACGGCAAACATGTGATCCAACCTTTACAAATATTGTCCTCAATCTGAAATCAGAAATCAAGGATATACAAAAGTGGAAAAAGGTGAAAAATCATTGAGCCTGAACCTTTTTTCCCCCCGAAATGCTTCAAGGCGCACTCCTCCACACTGCTTCGGAATGTTTAGTGAAATCAAACACAACCACCGTCAGACCGGAATACAAATGACCCGGAATAAGTCAAAACCAGAAAGAGTTGAATTTTGAAAAGGAAACGAAAACGACTTGGGACGCAAAGGGACAAATTCGTCATGGGTGGTTGTGCTCCCTATGATTCTTCCACTTTTGTACAGCTGAATTCGGCAGGAAGTTTGGGTCAGAGGATATTTAAGTGCGAGTGTATATGTGTGTGTGGCTTTCATTGAATCTTATACGCAAACAGATGTGTCGATCTCATGAAAAGGATGAAAGGGGCGGGCTCAAAAATATAACTTTTATTTAATTATTATTATAATTTAATATTTAAGGTCTTTCTCCAAAAATTTCGGTATGCATGGAAATTGAAACGGACCATTGTTTTGGGACGGGTCACCTCACTTTTCTCTTCTGCATTATACTAGAACCTAGCGGACATAGTCTGTACTTTTCCAGAACTATTGTTGAAATCATTGAAGACCAGACACATTTGCTGTACTAACATTAACCTTGTTATTTGAGAATTGTGTGAGATTTGTGTGTATTTTACAAATACGTTATAAAATATTATCCTAGTTTTTGAGCCAAAATAGTTGTTTATCCATTATTATTACCAATTATCCATTTACGAGTACGAGTGTTTTAGTTTACTTTTGTAAAATGATTGATCAGCAAAGTTGTGTTTGTAAATAGTACGTGTATACTGTATAACTGTATACTGTATAATGTATGCACTTGCAAGCCTAAAAATGTTCCTTGAGCGGATCGAGACAGAACGTTCCTGCTCCAGCCCGGTATATTTTGTATTACTATTTTCAAATAAACAAAACTTCTTTATACTGCAGATGCTAAGATATTTTTGCAGAGAGTCAAATCAGCAAGAATGGTCTGCAGAATTGGACAATGGGTGAATCAGGATGTCGAGACTGTAACGAACGTTGTAATAGGTTAGCGAAAAGTTTCTAAAGAATTCAATGTGCCCCAATCAACTTTGGAAAAACTAAACAAAAACAGAATAGAAAATCCAATTTACAAAAATGGAATCATTTACATTTGTGTCTTAAGAGTATAGTAATTTCTTATATTAGTAATAATAGTGCAACTATTTGCAAATGCAATCATTTTGTTAAGTCAATTTCTCAGTAAAATAATTTAAACATAATTCGCTTTCACTAATGTTTTTACAAAGAAGATCCATCAATGAGTATGTATTGTTACATCGAATTTTTGATTTTATTTCCCACATTTACCTCAGTATATTATCATAAAGGTTAAAGGGCCCGTTCATAACAAATACATAATAACAAGTATTTATTTTCGAAGAAGATAATTAATTTTGAAATTTCGTAATAAAGGAGAATGGGCAAAAATGGGCAAAAGGATTTTGGGGCGCTGATCACGGGAAAAATAATTACAAAATTCTAAACCATACCGTTTATGAGATATCCTTCGTAAAAGAGTTGGTTAATGGGCAAAAATGCATGGGAGCTGGTCCTGGAACCAATACGGACGAAACCTATGTCATTCGATAGCTCTTAAAAACTACTCCAATAGTTAGTATGCCGGCTCATTTCAATTAGGATAGGGAGAAAAAGTTATAGCGGTTCTAAGTGTTGAATTTCATAGCCAATCACAGGTGAAATTCAGCATTTTGAACTGCTATAACTTTTTTCCCCCATCGAATTGAAATAAGCTGCCATATCATCTATTGGAGTACTTTATAAGAGCTATCGAATGACATATATGTTTCATTCGTATTGGTCATGAGGACCAATTTGCCCATTCTCCTTTTGTTGATAAAGTTATTCAAGAACTGGATATTGAAGAATAACGGTTTTGAAAAATCAAATATCTATATTTAATTTCAGCTAAAAACATGGCGCAATAACTTTAGTAGTCATTTTGAGGAATTTTTCAATTTTTGCTTTTCATTCATCATTGCCTCCTTTTGGCGAGAAATATTTCAATCATTCATTGGAGAAAAATCTTTTCATACTCCGTTCCCAATGAATTCGGCTTCCCATCCAAAAGTGTACTTCTAACATTGCCAAGGACTTAATTCAAGGATGCTGGCGTATTACTTGAAAGCTTTAATTGGGCACGTAGAAAATTAATTATGCCTCCATTTCATACCAAACAAACTGATTCAATTTCCTGTGCCGAATGACTTCATTCGGGTGGCAGTGGAGGGGGAAGGGGGCTCTCCAAGAAATTGTAGTATTTGAAAACTCAATTTCCTGCAGTGAGTCCATTACTTAATTTTGTTATGGAATTAATTGAATCTTGCAAAGCCCCAATACAGTCAAATTAACTTAAGTCTTCTCTCTTAACTTTAATGAACTGCATTGGGTTGGCAGTCCGGTGCCCCAAGTTCTTTATCCGTCGATGGCTTTCTTCCTTCCCAAAACGTCAGCCAAGTAATCTTAGTTTAATTAATGACCCAATTCAGCTTTAGTAGCCTCATTAACAACTTAATATTTCCTCATAATTATAAAAAAAATGAAATGAAAACATTACTAATTTGCCTTTGACGACATGATCCATGTCGCGACAATTCAATTATAATGCAGTGAAATTGAGTGCATAATTTTGAGATTCTTGAGGCATGTCTCAACAAGGCTGCAAGGAGAGAAGAAGCAAAAAACGAAAGATCTTCCTTGGAGAGGCGAGCATTTTAAGTTTATTCTAATTTCGGTTCGTTTGGTGAGTTATCGCTCCAAATTCGACTTTCAGCTGATTGAAATGTAGCACCAGCAACGATAAAATTGAATTTCCTCCGCAAACATTTACCGACATACATATATAAAGAACATACGATCCCCCTACCCCTTCTGCGCAGAAAAAAAATCCCGAGAGCCTGCAAAGGATTTGGGAGAACAGCCTGCGTTTCGTGAAATTAGACGTGTCATGGAGGGGGGGGGGGGGGGGGGGGAGGGAGGCATATACATTTTGGGCTGGGCCAGCGGGCGTTGTGAAAACAATTTCTCTCCACGAAGAGGCTTTGCTTTGCTTAATGGAGTAATCTATTAAAACCAGTGGGGGGAGGGTGTCACACATCCCTCAACCCATCCGCACCATTTCCGTAACTTACGTGACTGTAATACCGGCCACCGTCAAAATATTATCCTTGTTGCAACGTAATTTGAAAGTGAATTACATTTACATTCCTCCTCGCACAAGGTAAACGACTTAAATCTCGTCAAATTTCAACAAGCGAGTCACGTTTTGACAGTCCTAATCCGAGATAAAGTAACGTTCAGCCCCCCAATCCCCTGCCGCGGCTAGCCCACCGATCAAACGACGAATGTTTGTCTCCACAATGCCTGGGCACGGACTGAAATTAAATTTTCCAAACTTTTCGGTTGTCGTTGAAGTATTTGGTGCGGCACATGTGGGCCGTGAGTCGAGAGGACGATGCATATCCTTCTTCGCTTTTGCTAAATTACTTAAACTTTATTTATAATTTCATCCTGAAATCCTCTACATGCTGAATCCAGATTATCCCAACGCATCACTGAAGTTATCCCATTTTTAGAGGCCTATTCCGGTGGTCGTGCGCCCGAATCTGGAACGAACATCTGAAGTCCTTTTCGCGAACGGAAAATATAGTTGTACATGTTTCCCAGTTACATTTTTCGAATCCATTCCCAAAAATCCACACAATAGTTGTTGTGCTACGTGGTTTGGCGGAAAATTAGAGACAGACGGATAACTGCGCCTGATTCCCAGTTTCAGCTTTCGCTAAAACGAAAAATAAAGCACAGCAAAAAGGAAAAAATAATACAACAAAAAGGAACACGAAATTCAGGATGCTGAAAGGTTTTGCGGAATATTTTACGCTCGTATTTCATTCATTCTTGGTGGTGCGCAAACAAATGAAATTGAGTTTCAGTGAAAAAGAAGGATGTGGCCGTTGAAAAGATAAGCGCACTAGTTGCAATACGGATGCACCAGCAGGATACGCTGACATCAATCAATTACAGTTCCGTGACTGTCTGACCTTTCAGAACTGAAAACGCGTATACCTCTGCACTTTCGTTGTCAGCGGATGAGGAAGCATCATTAAAAATCGCATCTGAAGATTCGGAAGTATTCGCTCACTTCCACGTTGATTGTTCGTCTTTTAAATGCGTCAGAAGTGAAGTAAACATTAAAAACAATAGAATCGTTAATTGAATAATCGAAATAACAGATATCTGGATTTTTCAATTCATCCATCGTAATTAAAAAAGTGCCAATATCAAGAGATGTGATGCAACAAAAAATCCAATATCCCAATTATGCATTCGAAATTTCTTTCTTTCATTGAACTTAACAACCAAAACAAAACCAAGTAAAAACAAGTTCCTGAACTATGGAACAACAAAATAATGTAGATACCAAAAAACATAATAGACCGAAAATTCTTCAGAAATTGCATTGAATTTTGTCAATTATTTTGAAATTTTAATTGTTATGATTGTGTTGCTGTAGTTGAAATTGAGCTTCAGTTTAAGAGCATATTGTTTATATTATTTGGTTGACAAATACTTATTGTTTTGCCGGCTCAATATGGTGTTCTCAACGCTTTGTTTTTCGACAATTCTTCCACTCACTTCTGGCTCTAATAAATACAATTAGCACAATTTTTATATTTCAATAAGTCAAATATTTTTGGTTCGTTCACTAACAAGGTTTTCAAACTTTCTATATTTCAGGACTTTTCCTCGAATGTCCAGGAACAACAGCAGTTTCATTGCGAGCAACTCTAGAAAAAATAACATCCCCAATACAATCGTTATCGATTTATGATTACGATCGTTCAGTCACGTCCTTATCACAGGATGTTTTTCAATCAGGTGTCAATATAAAGCATTTGCAATTTTCTCATTCACATCTGGAGACATTGAAGGATAACAGCCTAAAGAACATACGTGCCTCCTTGGAATCGTTGAGTATCGTGAATGGAAGATTAACACAGGTAAGTTGCTGTCGACATTCATCCTTTTAGTCGCTCCTGAATTCCTAATATGTTTTATATACACAGAATACAAATCCGTATCTGGTTCAATTTCTCTTTTAAAGTAAATACCAGTTTCGTAGTCTGACAAATGTGAACCACGCTCGTTGAAGAAATCGCAGTGTGAAGCTATTCGTCACTTATCCTTTAAACTTCTTCAAGGCTGTTTGCTTTGTGCGTTTGGAATTATCCATACCTCGAATGATGGAATTCCTTCACAGCATCTGGTTTCTGGGATCCATAACAAAACGACAAGAATTTTCGGCATTAGTTTTGAATAACTGTCAATGTATTGGTTTTTTTTTAAGAGCTCAGAATTTAAATCTGGTTTGAAGGACACACAACAAGCAACAACAAATCATTTTTTATAGACAACTCCCTGGCTTACCTCGCTTCACCTTGTGCGATGAAAATCATAATATAATATACGTAATACATAATATATACATGTACAATGTACATTGAACATTGTACCTATAGCGATCTGATCGATGTAAATTGATTAAAAAGAAATTGATATATTACAAACGGAAATTTTTTCGGGAATCATTGAACGGATTTTGAAAATTCTGTCATTATATTGTTTTCTGAAAATCGTTACCATTAAAATTTAAATATGTTTTTTTACGAAAATTCGTTGATCTGTTAGCTTGACTTTAATAATTGTGATATTAGATTCGAAATTAGTCATCAAATTCCATTTACACTAATTTCAGTAAAATTCCTTGAGTTTAAGGAAAACTCGGTTACCATTCCGTAACCGATTTGGAAGAAAAATCTACCTATTGAGATTGGTACCAGTTTGAAGATATTTGAACTATATTTTATTATGTTATTTCTTATAGATCGGTAAAGTTCTGTGCTTTTTAAGCGTTCTAAAGAATACCGAAAGTAAAAATGGAAAGTTTAGATTTTTAAAGTGAAAGTGTAGAGTTTTGTGGAATACATTTCCACGTGGACTACACTCGCTACACTTGAATAAATGCAAAACTGCGCAAGTATTAAATTGTAAATCATTTACACATTCTCCAAGGGTGGCAATTGGTTTTGTTAATCAACTATTTCAAGCAGCTTCTTGACGTAGTTAACTACGTCACAAACAATTAACAAATAGTTTTTGACGGCCGCAAGGATAGAAAGTGGAAATGGGAAACGCATTTGTTCATTTTCTCCTTCAAATGAATTCTTTGAGTTCATCAAATAATCGCGAATACTTCTGCGTGAAGACATTTTCTTAACTGAGTTTAATGGAAACTGGAAATTCTCTTTGTGCAAGCCATTTTAGTTTACACATCAAAACTTTGTTTACTCATTAAGTTTCTGCAAATAGTAAAAGGAAAACAAAATTTGTGTATTTGTATTATTTCAATTTGTATTGTGTTTTTTTATGTTGTATCTATGTATTATGTTGTATTCATTTCATTATGCTTTGAAGTTCACAACAATAATCAAAATAAGTAGACAATTAATATAGTATTAAAATATATACTAAAGTTGAGAGGGAGAGGACATTCAGTATATTTTTGGGAAGGAAATAGTACATGTCCCCCGTCCCCCTTCCCCTCCTTCTTCATAATTGTGCGTAAGCCAACTACTGAGAAATTTCTCTGCATAATTATGTAAAGTTATCTTTGGAAACATTTCCTTCCTTCAATGGATAGCCTGCCGCCCCCACAGCACTGCAATTGCTATCCGTAAGAAGGAGAGATGATTTGATTATTCTGCAAATTTTACCATCCTGAAACTATTCCTGTCTGGATGTTTACAGCTTCCACGACCTAGGAAACTCAGAAAAGTGAGCTTCTTTGGTATTTCTCCCGTATGCAAATCGGCTGCTCTCAATGTGACACATGATGTCCGTGGTACTTTATGCACCCACTAAAGCGGCCCAAGAGCGGATGTGGTCTTGAAGGGAGTCAAGGCAGCCGGGGGAGCAGCCCTACCGCGATTGTTATGATCGCTCAAAATTGCTCAAATATAACTTTAATGCTCAACGGTGTCCTGGTTCTTGCCGGAGCTGCCAGCAGCAATTGGCAATGCAAATGGTGTGACATCAAATTAGCATACCCCCAACGGTATTTTCATCCTGTAAGACAACGTACCTTCGCCAGATGCTCCCATGAAGCAGGTCAGCATTCCGCAGGGAGATGCGATGCGAAAGGGTAACTGCCACCGTTCTCCGGTGCTCCTAAAAAGGTCTTACTTTCTATGACTTAGTTAGAATTTATTTGCATTTTATTCAAAGTGGCTTTCATCTTGGCGAAACATATGCAAGGGCTAGACTTTGGGGTGCCCTAATAGGAACAAGTGGTGCTTGCTGAGTCGCTATACCTGCGCAGTCTCCCGCCAGCGCCGTGGATAGGCGATTGTTCCTCATTCCGCGGATCTGAGGTTCATCGATCGTTTTCTTTCTTATGCCTTGTCCACAGTAGACAGACTCATGCTTGCCAGGGCGAGTAATGCAGAAGCTAGTGTGATACAACACGATCATCAGTCTGACACGTCAATGGAATACTGTGGACGACAGTTGAACCAGCAATAGTAAAGTCCAGATGAGTCTGGCAGACGAGTCGGAGCACGAGCACTGAGCAGTGTGAACCGATCATTACAGTAATCCCTCCATAAAAATGGACGTGAATATAATTTTTACTGACTAATAGAATGTGTAGTGAATTTGAAAGAACTTTTTGCCTCACAGGAGACAGACCTCACCGCTCCACCCACCAATCCTTTTTCAACAGATGGGAAATGGCACTTAAAAACGAAACTCTTTATTAGCTTTACTCTTCGCAGTTTCACAGAAATACGATCAAAAATAGAAAAAAAGAAAACTGAAATTGCTTTCCCATGGAAGGCTTCCGGTAGGACCTGCCCCCGCGCACCTCAACGTCAGTTCCACGAACGCAATTCTTTAACTTGGTTCACGTTCCTCTTGTTCCGCAGTGTGTTTGCATTAGCATGGCGAATATGCAAAATTGTTTGCATTTTTCACTTTACGAGGCCTTTCCTGTTCCGTGTTCGAGTTTTGTGATAAAAATTTTATCGTCACTGCGAAAGTTTGTACAGGTTTTTGTCGCTAGGAAGAGGGTAATTACGACAAGTGCTTGGCACTTGGACCAATACAACCAACTAAACTTGGAACAGAATTGCAGAATAGTTTTATTTAGAAATTGTAAAAATTTTTCTACAATTTTTATAAGCATTATGAATTAGGGACAGGTGAGCCTATTCAGGGATTCTATTCTAAAATGATTGCTCCTGGAAATTATTTTGCAGAATAGAAAACATAAGAACCATTTCTAACGTTTATAAAACTATTTTACTGTAAAAGTGCAGATAAATTTAAAAAAAAGTAGAAGCACCGTTTATTCAAAGCGAACGGAAAAATGCATTTAAAACCTAAAATTTTGAAAGCATTTTGCTGCAGGTATGACTTGCACGTTGCACCAAAATGGCTACTAAAAACCCGCGAAAAACTTCAATTAATGCCAACATAAATCCAACAAAATTATTAGAACTTTGTATTTGAACATCTGTTTTGTGTGCATTTTGGTTTCCTTTCTAGCTTTTCGAAACAAAATTGTTTTTAATCTACATACATAATATATAGCTAGTAATGAATGTAATACGCAATTTGTTCAACCACTGCATTAATGGGGCTTGGCTTAAAACCGTTAATGATTGTTCATCAATACGCTATGAGCGCAACAAAATCATTTTCCAGTCCTGACATTAATATCGTCCAAAAAATTAAAACAAAAACCCAACGCAGTGATGAAACTAATGGGTGCGTGTAATGGGGAGGGTGGAGGAGTAAAATTTGGTGTGTTAAACTATGTATCAAATAAAAGTTTTAATTATATTTAAATGTTTATATTTCGTTTGTTCGTAAATGTTTTTTGAAAGAAATTAATTGATATTTCATACCAATTAATTTTCACAAAATAAACTGCGCTAGAATCATGCCTTAATAATATAGTAAATAAATAAGGGTGGAATATGAAAAAGATTTTGAAAGGATATATATATTGTATATGTGACAACTTTTTTTTCTCTATTATGAGATATCTCAATATACAGATTATATAAATAACATTATGTATTTTCGATTAAAAATAATTAATTAGTGTAAAAAATCCAACCAGATCGGGGGTGGGTGCCCCGCTACTATGGGAGGAAATGCCCAGGAAGCGGTCAAAACTTTGCCAAATTCTAAAGATTGCTCAGATTGCAATGAAATTCGGTGGACGGGAGTTTTGGGAGTCTCTAATTACGAATTTGTTATCAAAAGTCCTACAACATTATACCAAAAAAACTCTTTTTGAAAAAAAAATTGAACCGACTTCAAAAAAACTTAGGTACACTTAAAAAGTATAAAATAATTTTTATTTGTTATATAACAAAAACCCAACTTTTTGAAGTCGGCGCCAATTTATCATCAATTTTATAAAAACTTATTTATTTAACTATCCATTACAATAAACCTACAAATTATACATAGGTTTATATCTGCATATTTTTGGAAAACGATAAAGATATAATGATAGCTTAGTCAATTAGGTCCCTACCACAGCTTTGAGCTACTATAGTTATAAGTGTTATCTTTTGATTTAGCAGAGATTAGCTTCTTTTAGTTTGAATTGTAAATATTAGGTTCTGTATATATATGGTGGATTACTTATAGGCGCCGAATTCAAAAATTTGGGTTTTTGTTATATAAGAAATAAAAATTCGTCGAACTTATAACCTCCTCCTTTTTGAAGTCGGTTAAAAATTAAGTCTCAAAAATACTTGAAAAAACTTTATTTTCTTAATTCAAATACAAATGACATGAAAAATATGAATTTTCCAACATATAAAAACCCTATCTTTAAAACGGGCAAAATGGGGCATCCTACTGCTAATCAGGGATAATGTCTGAATATAATTCAAGTGTCAATTTTTTTATATCGCGTGGTATTTCGTGGTATTAGCATTCTTAACTTGGGGAAATGTTAAAAAATGAAAATTGTTCCTCGAGGAATTTCAAAATCATTTTAATTTTGTTGTTTTCAGTAAATATCCTTTTGGTTACATTCATCATCAATCCTAAAAACGGTATCCTAGTTTTTAGAATTTTGTGATTACTGAATTGAATTATGTTTTATATATGTAGGTACTATACAAACCAATGTCTTCTTCAAAATTTGACTTTGAAATGTATAATGCAAAGCAAAAAGTTTTGAGCCTGAAGATTTTGTGAATATACGTCTATTATCTGACTAATATTATTATTATATGAATTAGTAAAAATTTCATTGCAAAATAAACACTTCATACTAGTAAGGAAGCAATTGGTCACACCAATTACGTGATACACTAGATGAAGAAAAATATACTCATTTTATGTAAAAATCTAGACATCCATTTTCTTATGTAACTAAGGCTAGTTGTCCGCGACTGCTTAATTTAATAGTACTCAGCAAGAGCTTTAATTGGATCTCTTACATGGCCCAAAGTGAATAACTCCAAAGCAGATGGTTACTACCCCACCCCCACAACCTCCAAAAACGTACAACAATTTACCGCAGTGGAAAGATTCCCATTCACTCATTCTAAATCAAAAAACCTCATGTGAATTAATCCACTTTTACTACTCTAACACTACCGAAGTTTTCTTCCATTTCTATAATTTTAATATCGCGTAAAAAAAAAAAACCGTGTAAAAAAATGTCTCACAAATAATCAATAATTTAATACGTATTTATAACAATATTTAACAAGAGAAATCCGAATTGAAAGTATTCAGTACACAAAATCAACATTTTTGTATAAAAACGATTCAAGCTTATATGGCAACACTAAAATGGGGCTGCCCGATTTTGCTTAACTTCGAACTTGAACTTACCATTTTAACGAAGTATCAGTGTACCAAATTTCAAGTCTCTAGCTAAAAACGTTCTCGAGTTATCGTCTGGCCAGACAGACAGATGGACACACAGGCAGACCCACACAGCAGACAGACAGACAGACGTACATCCATAAAACGGTTTCTTTTCACTTACCAATCATGAATATGTAATTCGTTTTTTCCTATCACCATTACTTCTTGGCGTTGCAAACGCTCGCTCAAATCTAATATACCTTACATCTAGGGTATAAAAAGGGGGTTTGGACCGCTTTTTGGCATTTACTTCTATGGTGCGCCCGAGTGAAAATTTCCGCGGGCGCCAAAATTCCTTGTTTCGTTCCTGACCCACCACTACAAAATGTAGACACAATGTACTTAAAAGTTATGATGACTATTTTTTTGAATGTGTGATATTGAGTGGATCCGACATTTTATTGGGTTTGTCTACAAGTATTTAATAATGCAAAACATGTTACAATGTGTTCGGTGTGTAGCAGTTTTGTATTTGGGATGTTGAACTGAATAACTATTGACAATTAATGAAAACTGGCCGAAGCCGAGAACATGTGACAACTGCGAGACTTCAAAGTAAATCAAATAAATCTTGAATGTAAAATGGAAAACAATTTCGAAATTCATTGAAACAAGGTTCATCAAATTACTCGAACTTTGACAATCAGTTTCAAGTTAGATGAACTCTACATCTACACTGTAAAAAACAGAAACTAAACAGAATGTGGAGATTTCAGAAGTGGCCAATTTCTAAGGGTTCCGTGTGAAAGCTGGCAAAAAAGGACTTGTAATTGAATTTAAAAATCAAATATTATGTTAGTGAAACTTCAACTGTAATTCAAATTGCTTTAAAAGTTTTTCTCCACCCCACTTGAATCGCCCAAAAAATATCATAAATCACTTAAATTAGTAAAAATGAAACAGTTGGCGTTTATTTGTATTTCCGAATTAAGAAAACAATTAATTGTTGACCAAAAGTTCACTTTCTGACTTATCAACAATTTTGTTTATCATTATAGCTATATGTTCTGCTCTGTTACCAAACCTCATGTTCACATTTCCTATTATATTCATGTTACTGAATATTAAATGGAACATTTTCCAAATAGTTTTTCCCTGTTTTATTATAATCCGCTTCACAGAAACAAATTTTGTAATTCTGTTTCGATAGACGATTCTGTGATTTGTTCAAACGACGTCATTTGCGTTCAGCGTTTCTAAGACCTTTTCGCATAGTATTACCTTGAAAGATACATGAGTGTTAATACATTAGTTAATACTGTTGTTTTCCTAATTTATCTCGACAATAATGAAACTTCTTCAGGCTTAGCTTGCGACGAAATTGCGTTGAACCTTTCGGAGGTATTTACTAAAACATCAAAAGCAGACTATCCAGTATCCAGTCCACCTTCCGTAAGGAAGCTTTCATTCTACATTGTGACTCCGCTGTTATCCTTATTCCTTCTATACTTTTTCTATATGCTTGCCATGCTATGGGCGAAGCTTTCATAATTTATTTCAAAATTTACGACTTACAGACTTTCTCCTTCTGCAGAATGCCAATCACTATTTCATGGAAAAGCACTTGTAAAGTTGTAAATATTAGGTATCTATAAGTAAGACTACTTCAAAAGCATCTTTTTCAAAGTTTATAAAAGTAACCCACTCATGGCGATGTGTGAATAATAAATCGGAAATTGGAAATTCGTTGTTTTCAAAGCAATTTTAATATAGTCTATAATAAAGTCGAAAGTTCACTTGTTTTTGTTTGTTGCTACATCACGCCTAAACGCTTGCTCTGATTTTTAATCATTTTTTGGCTGAAGGTATATATATTTCATGTTCCAACTTAATATACCTATAGCTATTTTATATTCGCCTAAAATATAAGGATTCAAAATGGTGGATTCAATATGGTAACCGTAATTTTTCAAAATTCAAAGAATGTTATTACTAAAGCTATTTTGAGGCCATTGATTTCGAATCTATGACCTGGTATGATCTGTTCAAATTTGGAAATTCAAAAAGGCGAACGACCTTTCTGCGAGTGAGAGACAGAGTTAATTTATATTAGTGTAAAATTATTTGGTTGACACTAATTTCGGATCTATTATCAATATTTGTAAATATTGTACAAGAAGGCGAATCCAATATGGCGACAATTTCACTAATTCGACTAATGTAAGTGAAATTTACTATTAATGGTATTTTCAGGGCACTGATTTAATATCTACTATTAAACTTTGGAAATGCAAAATGCAGACAGAATATGTTAACCGAGTTTTCCTTATATAAGTTAATAACCTCAGCAATGCAAAATCAGAAATTCTTGAAATTGATTCCACCTTATTAGGGTTATTGACTCAAAGAATTTCTGATTTTGCGCTGCTGAGGTTATTAACTTATATTATAGAAATTCTAAGACGTACGACTTAATACGCTGCTATATTACTTTATGTAAACTTGGCTCGCGTGGAAGTGTGTAGAAATGTAGTTCAACATTTGTTTAAACATCAACTTTGCAGCTTTAAATATCGCAATTTGTTTAAAAGAAAGGACTTTCTTTCTTATTGCATTTCCATTTCAAAAGTTTAATAAAATAAAACTAGCTAGGTTGAATTATCAAGGACTACAATATGCACTGGATAAGTTGTATTTGAACGCAGAAAAAAAAAACAAGTGGTGCTCAACAGGATTTCTCTTTGGCATATTTGTCAACCATTGGCGCACGTTTTCGAAAAAATTTTACCATCAATATGCATTTCTTAGGGTAATTTATTTCAAAATCGAGCAACTATAGTTATGGATTTATGAATTACTCATCGAGAGCTTTTCAACGATAACTCACAAGATGTGGTTTAGAAAAATTCGATTTTCCACCCGCATCCCCATTCGTACCCCGCCAATCCTTAATTCGGTGGTGTGACGGTGTCACCGTTAATCTCATAGAGAGTACTCTAATTTATTCAAATAAAGTTTCTCTCTTCATAGGGGCCGAGATATAATTCTTTAAAAATGTCAACCCCCTCCCCGGCCAGCCCCTAGGATCGATTTTCTGTTTCCATAGTGCACCTTTTGAATTTCTCAGTCGAAGAATTCATTTCGCGAATCTTTTCTGATATCTCCACCATTGCTGTTAGATTAAATATCAATTTTAAATATCTTGATTATAAATGCATTCGGCTTAAATTCTCCAGCAAGATAATCCAGAAACTGTCTTCATCGGGCATCGCACGCAATTGTGAGGCAAAGCACCGCTATTTTCATATATTTCCATAAATTGAAACCGCCATTGTTTGACTTCTGCAAACTTATATTTTGCATTTCCCAACGAAAACAAGGAAAATCAAAATTAATATCTGTTCGTTTCTGCTTTAATTCCAGGTTCCGACCAAGGCTCTGGTGGGGATGCAGAAGTTAATGGTGCTGGACTTCGATTCCAACGAGATTGACGACATCGAGGACTACAGCTTCTACGGTCTGCGGCTCGTTAAGTTAAATATGAAGGGTAATCGGCTGGAAGCAATTCCGGAGCATGCACTAACTGGCTTGGAGGAGTCGATGGCAGAAATTGATTTATCCGAGAATCGCCTGAAAATGTTCCCAATGTCAGCACTAAAGCGTCTGGACTACTTGCGCACATTAAGGTTATCATTTAATCAAATATCAACTTTCTACGGGAGCAAGAGCTTCGAGGGCGCCACTCTTCACGCCCGGCTACACTCTTTGATCTTCCTCGATTTAAGTTCAAATCGATTCGGGGAGATTATCGACGATGGATTCCAGCCATTTCCCCAGCTTAAGACCTTGTCTTTGTACTCGAACCAGATCGAAGTAGTTCATAAGAACGCATTCCGGTCCTTGAGGGAGCTTATGTCGCTGGATATGAGCCATAATCGCATTATACATCTGGACCCATCCGTGTTCGAGATGAATAAACGGCTACAGACAATAGACTTGAGCCACAATCACATCCACGCGATTAGTGGAGTATTTGCCAATTTGCCCCAATTGCGGGAGGTTTTCCTCTCGGAGAACAACATCCTGGACCTTCCCAGTAATGCTTTCATCAATTCCACCAACATCGATGTAATTTATCTCGAATCCAACGCTATTCGCCATGTCGATCCGAATGTCTTCAACACTTTATCGAATCTTGAGCAACTATACTTGCGTGGTAACTTCATTCCGCAAATCCCTGTAACCATGCTAGATAAGACTTTGCATTTAACTTCACTATCTCTGGATGATAATCAAATCCAAGATCTAGAAATTGGCATGTTTAGGAAATTGGAGCACCTCAGGGAAATTCGGCTACACAACAACAAAATTAGAAGGATTAGCAAGGGTGTATTCCACCCTCTGCCAGCCCTGCTGGAATTGCATTTACAGAGGAACGTTATTGAGGAGATCGACGAGAGCGCGTTTGCAAGCTTACAAAACTTGCAGCACATCAATCTTCAAAATAATCGTCTGTCAGCAATCGATAACATATTCCCGGACAACAACGGCACCGGCCCGTCGTCCTTGCTGTCGGTGCAACTCAACACAAACCAAGTCGTCCGAGTGCATCCGAATGCCTTCAGCCAGCAGGAGAACATTCAAATAATGTGGCTGAGTGAGAACAAGCTGACCAGGATTGAAAAATCCCTGTTCAAAAACCTTAAACACCTGGAGAGACTGTATCTATCCAACAACAGGATAAGGGAAATCGAGTCTAACGCTCTTGCTGGTGTCAAGAGCCTCAAGTTCTTGGATTTAAGCAACAATAGACTTGAAATGATTCATAAAGATTACTTTGTTCACATTAAGGACTTAGAGGAGCTCAACTTGGCGAACAACTTTATCGAAAATATCGAAGGATATTCCTTCAAGGTGCTGAAAAAATTAAAAGTGCTCGATTTGTCCAGTAATCCGCTCATTCAGATAACGAAGGATATCTTCCAGGATGAACTTTATCTTACAACTTTAAATTTGAGCAACTGTTCTCTACGGAAAATTGAAGTAAACAGTTTCCGAGGCCTAACAAATTTGAATGAGCTTAATTTTGAGGACAATTTCCTGAGTCCGGGAGATATTCAAAAGTTGGATGTGCCCAGCTTGAGGAGTTTAAAACTATCCAACAACAATTTCAGTCACATCGGTGCAGGCGGAGTAATTGCGGGAATGTTTGACAAGTTGAGGTCCTTGCAGCAGCTAACTTTGGCCAACAGCAGTTTAACGACGATACCTGAGCAACTTTTCATAAAGAACACAAATTTAGTGAAGTTGGACCTCAGCGATAATCAGCTTAAGCTCATGAATCGGAACATTTTCAATGGCCTGAACGTCTTTAAGGAGCTGCGGTTAAGCAGGAATCGCTTAACGGACTTCCCGTATATCGCCCTTTACAACATATCCACCCTGGAGACGCTCAGCCTCAGCCAGAATTACTTGACGAACATTGACTTCTTCAAACTAAGTGGATTGCCCAATGTCCGTTACCTGGATCTCCGCGATAACACCATTAGCTCCTTGACCGGGTTCAGTGCCATAAACCTGACCCAACTGGATTACATTGACCTCAGCGGGAACATCCTGCTTTCGTTGCCGGCGAATTTTCTCCAGCACTCTATAAATTTGCAGCGCGTCGATTTGTCGAATAATCGATTCCTGCAAATACCCAGCTCAGCATTGTCGGATGCTTCCCTCCCACGTTTATCATGGCTGAACCTTACGGGAAATCCCATAAACAAGATATACACAGTCAAAGAGGAACGCTATCCCTATCTCAAGGAATTGTACATATGTCAGACGAACTTAACGATCCTAACGAGCAAGGACTTCGAGGCATTCCAAGCCCTGCAGCACTTGCATCTAGTGAAGAACCGAATCATGAGGATATCGCCGGGTGCATTTAACACGCTGTCGAATCTGCTCACCCTTGACCTAAGCGTGAACGAGTTGGAACTGGTGCCCAAAGAGCGGCTGCAAGGACTCAAGCTACTGCGTCTGTTAAACATCTCTCACAATAACTTGCGGGAATTGGAGGAGTTCAGCTCCGACCTCGTGCAATTGCAAATTTTCGACTTGTCCAACAATCAACTAAGCCGGGTGTCGAAGAACACCTTCAGGAATCTCTGGGGGTTGGTGGAACTCTACCTGATGAACAACATGATTACAACAGTCTCGACGGACGCCTTCAAGCACCTCCGCCGGCTCCAAGTCCTCGACCTCGACTACAACTATTTCGAGATGATCCCCCTGAAAGCGCTCAAGGTGCTCGAGACTAATATTCGGAGTCTTAAAATCGGAGGTAATTAATTTAAGTTCGATATCCTCTTTAGGGCAAATCGTTTATCATTCCTATCGCTCCTTCTTGAAAAGGATTTTCGTGTTAGTGTTGTTTTCCCAGTTCTTTGTTAGTCGCAATTGAATTGTATGTGGGGAGGGCCGCCCATATCGAACTTCACCCACAAAGAAATATAACCCGAAACCCATTGTAACCCTGTATTCAATAAAATATATTAAATATTCCGATTGTGAATCTGTGTGTTGGTTGCTTTTCACTTTGGAAAACACGAGAACAATGAATCTTGCGAATACCTTTTCTACATTGCCACAATTTCTCGACTTCTTTGCAGGCATTCAAGCGAAATATGTTTGAATGCATCCATGAATATTATAATGTGATCTGGATAATTAATATATTATATTTAATATTCATATTAATAAATTATAAGAAACATAAACTCCAATAAGTCAAAAAAATTCATTACAATTAATTCAAACAATTAATTTCAAATAAACTAGTATTGCCTACTTTTAGGCGGATGTTTGAATTTATAAATTCCAGTTATTGTTGTTGAACTTTTAGATTTCATTCAAATCGAATTTATTTTTATTAATCCGAAATTCTAATATTTCTGAACTACAAATTTAGGATTTCCTTATTTATTGTACATATATATATTTTTTTTTTGTTGGTTGGTTATAATATAATACGATGAAACAAATTCAACTGAAATTTCTTACACCAAATCACAAAATAAAAATAATTTCTAATTTATGCAAGAACTTCTGGCCAGGACTAAAAGTAATGAGCAATATAAATCGAGGGTAGTGAAATTATTCGAGCATTCAATGATTATATTCATTAGATTAGATTATTATCATTTATATATAAAAAAAAAAAAACATTACCAGCACATTCGTCTGATGTAGTTTCACCCAAAGCTACGTGTCCTTGTCCTTGTCCTTGTGCCTCAAATAGATGTCCTTAATAGTTTCATCTCAAGTTAACAGCAACAGTCTTAAGTTCTTCGTCGTAATTATATGTTGGACAATTTTCTTTGTAATGCGATTCCTTAAAAGTTATTTGCAATTAAATTTTCGGTTTTTCGCTTTAACTCAGTTATAGTTTTCTAGTGCCGCGATGTATCACGGTGTTTTAACTTTATGGTTTTGTAATACATATAACTATTTGTATATAAAGAAACTAGCTGGTCTACCCGGTTTCACACAGCGCGGTGAAAATTATAATATAATGTACATTATATAACATTTTGAATAATTGTTACTATCCCCAAACGCGACGTACATGCATTATCGTGATGCAGCAGCCATGAATTGTTTTGCCACAAATCCGAGCGTTTTCTTCGTACTGTTTCACGCAAACGGCGCATAACTCCAAAGTAATATTCCTTTTTGAGCGTACAACCTTATGGCAAGAAATCATGAGGCACCACGCCATTGAAGTTTAAGAAAACAGTGAGCAAAACCCTCGTCCCTCATATTGATCGAATATGGCTTGCTTTCTTTCGGGCTCCCCTGGGCGCTTCCACGCGGATGATTGAGCTTTGGTTTCGACGTCATAACCATATACCCATGATTCGTTACCAATTATGACCCTTTTGAGCAAATCTGAATAGTCGTTGATGTCATTCCACAGCTCCTGAGCGATGCTCATGCGACGGTTCTTTGGTCAAAATTTAGCAGTACGGAATAAAATCGCCAAGCACACCCTTTTCTGTCTGTCAAAAATGTATGTAATGTAAATACAAATGGGAATATATGAATGTACGGAACCCGCGATAATTTGAAAATTCACCTCATTTTTTAAACGGACCTCGTATATTACATAGAACCGCATAGAATACACTGTGAAATTGTCAGCCTTTTGGGTCCAGCAGTTTGGTCTGTGTGTTGTTTGCCAGTCGGTTACGGAAATGTTTTTTACATATAGAGTAGCAGGCTCGGCAGGCCTAGCTCTGCCTGATCCGTTAGATAGCTCGATGATTTTTTTAAAAAATAAATGCTACGATGAGAAGCGACACCATTATATGTATGTTTTAGACAACTTGGACTTCCATTTGGTCAAGTCCCAAGTTTTCTACTGGGATGCTACTGAATTGAGCATTCTCTCAATATATATATTCTGAGCATGCTCCATAGAAATAAAGATAGAAACGAGGAAATCCAGGTGTAAAGCTTTCTACCAAGAAGCGCTTGTGCATTAAAATCAGCACTTTAAATTCTGCTCGCTTTTAAAATTACATGCAAATCAAAGTTTTCTCTCTACGATTGCACAGGATAAAACTTTATCGAAGAGAGAACACAGAACATAAAAAGAACATGTTGGTGGGAAGCTTTTTTCTACTGGATTCCTATTGGATTATTCTTAATGTTAATGTTAATTACTCCTCTTTTCTCATGTTACCTAACGTAAAAAAATATATGCTGAAGCCTGGCCAGAGGATATATCTATAATTTAAAATAAAAATCACTTGATTTGGTTATATGGTTTTAGACTTATAAAGACGCAAACGGAAAAGCTCTTTTACCAATTATAATATATATAGAAATAGATAACGCGCAATTCGAAAGATATGGAGAGGAGTAAAATAGCATTTCCGAAACCTTGCACTTGTAATGACTTTCGAGACAGTTCTTGGGAATCTGCCCGAATTTTGTGCAGAAAAGAAACAGATAATTCAGTGAGCTTTTAACAACATTACAACAGTTGTTGTCGTCATATAAAAAAGAAAAATACAGATTGAATCAATTAAGAGATGAAGTATTTAATTCATAAAATAATAATTTTATAAATGAAATTTACAAGTTGTCTATTTTTTTATAAAAACAAGTTGAGTCAAAAATAAAACTCAGATGAAAACCACCCTTTGACAAGGACTCTGACCTCGACCCACATAACCTCATCCATGCACAATTTCGCCAACCAGCTATTTTTTTTCTTTTTTTTCAATTATATTGTAGTTGTCCAAGTTAAGAGAGCAAGCCCTCTAATTATAGCGTTTTATATTTACCCATAACCATAGGTAGTATGTATGCATGTTCTATTTATTGTACAATATTGTATATAAATAAAGCAATACTATCAGAACTCCAATGAAAGCGGTTTTGATGATTGAATAGTTCATTGCACCACTTCAAAAGGTGCAAACTCCGCGATCAAGTTTTCTACTTGGGCAAGTGGCAGTACATCTATCCACATTCCATAATCCACATTCATTAAGTTGTTGTTGTTCAATGCACTTGAACAAGTTGGGACCAACTTTACGATTATCCAGTTGATTTGTCCTCTTCATTTCCACTCATTGCTTACAGCATCACCTCAACCACAATCTGTCGTACTAGTTGTCTCATTAACAATGTCCTGAGTGAAATTTAACACTTGCCATTAATCAAAACAAGGATGTTTGACGTAGTCTTAACTGTCATCATTATATTTCAGGAAATCCTCTTCACTGCAACTGCGACTCGCAAGAATTATGGGAATGGTTGCGGGATCACCAGAAATGGACCACAGAAAACGACAGCCATAGCCTCAGGTGTGAACAGCCAGGTGAACTTCGTGGGAAGGTCTTTGCAAAAATGGAGCCCCAGCAGTTCTGTGATGCTCCATTAATCCTTAAATTGGCCATCCAGGACATCCAGCCATACTCCGTTGTTGTATCATGGCAGAGCCGTGAACATTCTGGACTTAATGGCTATGAAATTGTCTACCATGCATTGGACGGCTTTGACGAGGTAAGTGCAATAACTGGAAATCATTGCTCCACAACCCTCATTCGTGCGAATATTTTTGAATCGCTCTGGCCGAGGGACGTTACAGTCGCCCGGCTCATGGCATTATCAGCCTTTTTCGGGGGTGAAAAGTGTGAGTTAATAGCTTTTGGACATAGAAACGGCCAGGATGGGTTATTTGCTGCCGTGTGTTGCTTAATTGGAAATTTAATAGAGACAACGTTTAAATTTCAAACTTTGGATAGATTATGTACTTCCTTTCCTTGAAACTTTTTATAGGATTGCATTGGCTTGCGGCACAAGAGCGATGTAATGTGAGAGAATCACGAATTCAAATATTCCGGAACACATTTTTCGGTGTTTAATTGTTTATGCAATTATGCCCTAATTTCTATAATCATAAGACTTACACTTCTCGTAACAGAAGAAGTGCTGGAAAGTATTAAAGGTACCGATAAATAATATCCTTACGCAGCGGAATATCTCATTTAAGGTCACATTTCTCAGACCTTCAATAAATGCACCAAATGCCCGCGAGCATTACATGTCCTCGCACATCGCACACGTAACCGCGATTTTCCAATGCCGCACAAATACGCCATCTCGTGGTTCCGATCTCAGAGGAAACGATCCACTTTACTATGAACTTTTCATTTTTTATCGTCGTCCCAATTTCACTTGACTTCGGAAACCAGAATTTTGCCTGCGCCATCAAATCCAGCGAATCCTCTCCAGTTGCAATCATCGTAATTGAAGACGAACGCAGATCACAACTAAGGGCGTATCCGAAGCTGCCCGAGCATCCCCGAGCCTTCTTCGGTATCCTATCAAGTAGAAATGACCCGCAAAAACTTCAGGAATTTGTAATTATCTAAAAACGAGTCCTGAATTCATCTCACTGAACACTGCAATTTGATGCTTGAAATGACGTCGGTGGAGGGCGGGGCGGGGAATCATCCATGAGCAGTTGGGCTGAATCAAGCGGCTGTACCCACACTCTAGTAGTTACGGGAGGGGGAGCGGGTAATTTTAGTGATATCGGAAGCTCTGGCTCCGCGTGTTGACACAAAATGTCGATTTTCAAATTATTCCCTCGTGTAATTGAAAATCCAGGATTGTGGGATGTATTCACGTTACGCGCACAACTTCAGTGTGAACCCTTAAATCTCGCGCGGCGCTCGCGGGGCATAAATTAAATCGAATCTGCACCAGTGGCCGCAGGTTCCTACAGGAATTAGTTACTTTCGGATTTATATTCCACGCGAACGTTTTTTCGTCTAAGCGAAATCATTGCTCCTGCGACAACGCTTGCGAGCGCGTGTGTCGCATGAAATGCTACATCCGACGAGTCCAGAACCCCCAGGGGTGGTTACGTGGTATCAGCTGCATCCATCACATAATCACCACAGTGGGCTAAAACCCAAATCCGCCTGCATATGACCCAGGACCCCTTATCCTTGCAGATGCCAAAATTACACTGGTATGCGGTCTGGTCGCCAGCGTTTGGCCTCTTTGATAAAAATTAATTACGTAAATTAATTTCTAATTTGAAACGCCAGTGCAGAAACCAAAAACACCTTTTGTACTGTATGAACATTGTACAGGAATACATATGCATGTATGAATGGGATTTTCGAACCTCTACCAAAACGGCAAATTTGGTTAATTCGCTCACTAATGGAGGTTGATTTCCCGGAATAAACTCAGAGCCAAAAATGCTTTGACAAACATAAGTTACACGGAGAAATCCTTTGAATCATGAACAAAGGGATGCATGTGTCATAATGAGGGTAAATGAATTCCTGCAGAGTTTATCTTGAAGTAGCATTAAGCTTGATGCACACATCCTGGAACGACACGAAACGGACGCCAACCACCAACGAAACTTCAATTTAATCGGAAAATATACTGCGAACAGGACATATTCCACTTAATTAGGAAGTATACCGAAATTTAATGAAAGACCGACCGGCAACCGATAAATGTTGGCTTGATTTCCCTTCACTACCCACCGGCAATGGAATTGTGTCCATGTGTGCATCGAGCTGTACAAGTGCGTATACGATATACAATTATTTTTTAATCCTTTATTCAGAGCTGCATTTGACTTAAAACAATTACGGAAAATGCTTTATGTTGAGAGTTGGTATTGTACTGACAAATCAGATAAGGAAATTGAAAGAAACAATGTGGTCAAATGAAAGTACCTACAAGTTCCTAAATAATAAAAGTGTATGATTCTCTCATTTATTTATGTTTTATTTCTGTGTCGTAATTTTTACGAATGTTTAGTAACAACGTTAGCTGTGGGCTAGATTAGTAATCTACGGTTAAGAAAGCACGAAAAACTAAGAAATAAAGGTTCTGTCTACCTTATTACCCCACTCGGTTGTCGCTGCGCAGCGACATGAAAATGTGCGCGGACAGGAAATATCCTGGTAGGCAAATATTAGTTTTAAGTTTTAAGTTTTTAACGATAAACTGACAATAAGTATGCAATCGCCAATCACAGCCTAAGCGTATGCAATGTCGGTAGAACTTAAATTATGCTATAACAACAAGTGGAAAATCAAATCAAAATAATGCATGGAAGCGCTGGGGAGGAATACCAGTATACTAAAGATCCGAAAATATTTTCAACACGAAATATCTCGGCAAGGCATGGAAATGCCTTACCTTCATCCCACATTCAGGGCTTTACGGTTTTTTTCTCAACTCCACCAGCCTACATAGAACTTCTTTCAACGTTTTCAGACCAACACGATAAACCCTCTACATGTACGAACAAGTCTAGTGCTTACTACCCCTAGATCTTTACAGTATTTATAAGAATTGGGTGAATCGATTTCAGACTAAATAGACTGCAAAAACATGCTACAAAAAATTTAGAAACATGCGAGATTCGTAGTTTTTACTACACCCTCAAAATATATTTCAAACAACATTTTTAATTTATTAATATCATTAATTGAACATTTCATATTCGACCAGTTGAAACTCACTCGAATTTTTGGATTTGTTTCAGGTTCGCGGTAAAAAGTTAAACGGCTCAGTCAATTCTGCAAAACTCACGAAATTGGCCTCCAGCACGAGATATTTAATCTGCGTGCTGGGAACTGGCAACTGGCTGACCTTGAAGGCCACCAGCGCCCTGAATAAGCTCCACTTGAACGAGTCACTGCAGTTCATCGAGGACGACCTGAGCAACAATATCCTTCCAGATGGACTACAGGATATCCTTCAGGATTCTTCAACATCCCGCTGCACCGAGGTTCGCACCCTGGATGCAACACCCAGTCTTATAACGGACGAAAACGGACTTTCCAGCCAGGGCATCATTCACACGATCCTGACGCGCAGATTGGGTCTCATCGTCGGCTGTTGCCTCGGGATAATCGTATTCATCGTCCTGATCTCGGTCCTGGGGTACCTGAAGCTGAAGAAGCAGCGGATCGAAAACTCGAAGCGGCAGCACCAGCCCTTGCCGCCGGAGTACATCTCCTACAGACACTTCTCGATTCCCAACGATGAGGCAAACAGGAACGCAATATCGGGCCCGGTTCCCAGTGGGATGGGCGTCGGCGTTAGTGGCCTGGGGGTACAAGACGGCAATCACAGCCACTCGAGTTACATGTCCGGGGTAGTTTTGGGTGCCACGAATTTAAGCGCATGTTAAGCAGACGTAGACACTGGCTAGCGCTGCCTGTTAGCAGCTACTTAGAACTCAGCCAGGACTTGGTACTTGTGTTATACACAATACCAACAGTTTAGAATTAGTAGATAAATGTAGAGTGAGGCTTAAAGGTCTAGTCATAAGCCTGCTTAAACTAAATGGATATATAATAAGTGTCATCAGCGGACCGCTGTGGACCGAGTTGTTTTTCTTTGCAACTTTGTGTTGGAAGTTTTGTATATAAAATTTAGTTAGTAAAGGACTTGTTGAATGTTAATTAATAAAACGGTAAGTAACAGGACTTCTCGACGCCAAATTTCAAAATATTCTTGTAACTTTCTAGTACGTATTAGTTTTTTGTCTATATTAATTTCCTAACACAAAGAATATATTTGGAAATTTCATGAAATAATCGGGCTGAAGCAACACCGAAAAATATCGTCAACTGCGGTAATTAGACTTTTAAAAACCAACAATTAATATCGAATTTGAACCTCTTCAATAAATCTGGAGTGAAATCAAAGCACGGAGTAAAGAATATGTAGAGGAGAGATCGAATCAAGGATCAAATGGCCATGGCGTCATCGTGACAACATTCTACTTTATGTATGATATCACGTATCCCATTGAAAACGCAGTTTTTAAAAACATAATAACATATTAATAACTCAGGCAATATTGAACTAAAATTTAATTTTTTTTATTTAGATACACATTCAACGACATTTTATAAATTTGAAATAATATTTGGAACACCTTACACCATTTTTATCACTGTTTTTTTTTTTTTTTTTTGTTGGAGCAGTTTCCACAACCCTTTACACTGCAACTGCAATGCACAATTTTGTAAGGTTCTTAAATTTGACCACACAAATTTTTTCATTTCGTTTCGGATTTCCCATATACTTAATGTTGACAATTCTGCCACAGTGACGCCACTTTTGCGAAAACATAGTGGAGTCTCATATCATATAGTTCTCCCCTCTAGATATTTTTTTACTCAGTATTAAACAAAATGTTTTGGGTGAACAATGACAGCAAATTAACCATATTAGTTGAACTTCAACAAAATAAGCGGGAGGGAAAGAGTATTTAGTGCATGGAACTTTATTAGCTAAAAAGCGAGATCGTTTACAATTAGATTAGTTCCATATTCGATAGCGAGTAATGCAAGCTTTTAACGTCAAAACACGCCAGTCTGAGCAATTTATAACCGACTGATGGGGAACAGTGATTCGCTTTTGACGCTCCCTTGCTTCTGCCCGCACCTGTCAATGCAAGTCACCCGCACTAATTACCAGCGAAATGCCCGTAATTATGGCAAACGTAACCGGCCTCCTGAACATCCCCATTTTGCATAAACCAATTAGTTCATTGCCCCAGCTTTACAAAATACATTGTTTTCAAAAATAAATCAAATTACAAGTAATTTAATGCTTTGAGCTTTCATCTTACAAAGCAATCCAAATAATATTAATAACAATAATAACAAAATAACAGGTAAAATTAAAATAGTTGTAGAGTTCGAACACAAAATTTCATTTAGCCTTGTTTTTCAGGTAATTTTAATTAACCATCTGGTAAAATTAACTTTCTGACCTGTCTGAGGTAAACAGTGGGAGATGGAGGTGCAATCCTCATTAAATCAGTAATTTTTCTTGCACGGTAAATAATTTCATTTGGGGGCTGCATTAATAGCCAAAACAGGGCATACGATTCCGAGTGCCATTCGTTGGTTCAGCCAGCTTGTACACCCGAGAAGTCCGACATGTCGATAATTAAAAATTAAATGAAATAGGAGGTAGGCACCGCAAAACTTTTTAAAATGCGAAATTTCTGTTATTAATTAAAGCAGCATCAAAATTCAAAGAGCCCCAGGGTAAAAACTCTAGGGGGTAATATGATGGATACCCCCAACACACACACATATACATAGATGTAGTCATTCACAGGAGAGCATTATGCGGTATTGTTGACAGTTTTTTTTTTCAGAAAGTAATGTAAATATAATTAGCAAAATATGCCAAAAGTTGTAAAAGTTGTTAAGCTTGGGGAAAATGAAGGCGTTAGATTAGGGCTGAACTAATACCAAATTACACGTAGATTAAGAAAAATTACACTATCTTGAATACCAAGGATTATACTGAAACCTATAACGATTGTAAGGATTTCGTTTAATGAATGTTTTGTAAAAATAAAGATCAACAACTAACAACGCCTAGGAGCGAGAACATTTGTAGCAAATTATGGCCGCCATTTGTAGATAAATGAGAAGACCACAACTAAAAGTGAAGCGATTCAAATTTTTAAGAATGTGAATAAAAATTATTTCAAAAGAAGACATTGTTTTGATTGTCTTTATTTTATTTTTCCAATGTCTTTTTATGTCCTTATGTCATTCTAATTCCCATTTCTGTAAAATTAAGTGTCTATAAAAAACAAAAAAAAAAAAACCAAACGTTAATTGTACGTGACTGTTCTATGTATAAGCGATACACACGACAATATGTACAAGACTGCGGTTGTTGTTGCCATAATCAGTGAGTTACTACTGTATTGGTTTATTATTTTCAATAATAAACCTATGTAATCGAGCAGCAAAAAAAAATTATAACCCCCCCCCCCTGAAATTTTGTCAGTTTAATTACATTTTGAGATATGTAGATTTCAAAAAACGAATAAAAAAAAATCCGTCTGTCCGCCGTCCAGGCATTTTCTCGGAAACTACTGGCGATAAATTAATTAAATTTGGTTCAAAAATCCGATCGACGTATTTTGAGGGGGGGGGGGGGGGGGGAGTTGAGGAACCAAATATTCAAAAAAATCATATTTCCGAAACCGTTCAAGCTTTTTTCATAAAACTCGGAATATACAATGCTCTAATATTACTCAATAGAATACATTTTATTGCATGAATTTATATCAATTGGTTTTTGAGTAATAGAATTTTGAAATTTTTAATCTCCATAAAATATTCCATTCCTTGGTGGATTAAAAAACGTGAAATCATTTCACATGATCACTCCTGCCATCTAGCCGTGACTTGAAAAATGTCACATTTTTTGGAAATAATAAACCGTTGTGTAAAATTTGCAGTGTTTTTTTGTAAAAGAGAGGATCATAAAAAAAATTACAAAATTTGCAAACGAGAGCAAAAAATTATGTCTTATCAAGTGCTAATTCCTACTTTGTGCATCATGAATGGTCCATATATAATAATAGAAATATTTATTATTAATATGCACAGCCGCATCTTATTTTTTTTAAATAAGTACTTTTCAAAAATTGAAACGAACAACAATTTTGAATTATAATTTGTTATTACTTTCATTTCATGTTAGTTAAGTGAAAGGCTGATTTTCCAATTGGCGTTGAAAATATTTCCATAGAAGAAGCTTAGTTACTGTGTTCAATAACCCAAAACGAAAGGGAACATACTATATAAGTTATCATTTTTAGAATAGTCTTCATAATTATAATTATTGCTCGGCAAAGTCCCCTCGGCAAAGTTTCCCCAAATTGCAGGTCGTGTTAAAGCGAAACTGTGTGGCTGGAAGAAAATTGATCTGTTGTTTTTTTTTATTCTATCATTTTGTCATTCCTGACCCACTGTTATTTTATTTTATTTGATTTGGAATCTTGAAGTTTAGTTCGTTTGGACGAGAATCGCCTGTAACTAGGCTACTAAAATGAAGAAGACATCCAGCACGGACTCTACTTGCTCCCTGCCCGGGACCTGAAGGAACACCTGACCGTTAACCCACCCCTTCTCACTTCTGGAGGCCATTCACACTTCTTTGTCATCATTTTTCTTATACATACATCATTATCAGTAACTTTTGTAGCGGCCGTATATAAAAACAGTACTAGATCAACCGCACAAAATATTTATTATATTAGATATATTGGAATGACGTCACTTCTATTCACAAAAAAAAAAACAGTTAAATTCGAAATGCAAGTTTAATAATTATTGAGGTAATATAAATATTATATTTTCAGGATAATGTCCGTAATAGTCATAAAACGATTTTCAGTTTCCTTCCAGGTTTGGATTCTTCCTGCTCCGGCGATTTTTTCTGTAATTTGCTCATAAAATTCCTCATTGTTCCTCCCAAATATTTTTAATTATGTTTATTGGAAATTAATTATCGTAGAAAATGTTTTTCACTTGCAATCAATGGCATAAACAGGTAAGAGTGGAAAGGGGCAGCTTTCGGAATTCATATCAAAGTCATATGCTATTTATTTATTTATTTATGAACCTATCAATCTTAAATTCATACCAATACGTGCACCATTTACTAAGGCAAGTGAGTGCATGCTAATACAAGCCCAATCCGATATGATTTTATACTTACCTGACATCTGTACAACTTTCCCACAATTCAGAACTTTTAGCAATTTAGTTATTAAATATTATATTTATTTCTTTGAAAGTTCCAATGCAGTTGTCTGGAATAACGTTTAAGTCGTTCACAACAAACCTAAGCTTTTGTGACGAATGAAGCAAATATACAAAATATTTTTTTTACTAAAAAAGCTTCAACGTATAAGGGGGGGCAGGTTGTATGGCTTGTATTTTAGATTTTATAAATGACCAGATTCATATTTTATTAATTTCATTCTATTTTAAAATAGTCCAAGTTCGTAACTTATATTTTATAATTTGGGAGAGCGTAATTAAAAATTTTTATCTTTCAGTCGAAAAATTAAGATGAACAATCGCTGATAACTTTCCATTCCAAGCTTCCACTATAAAACGAAGATTAGCAATTAAATTTTCACAAACTATTAAGTCCCAATTGTGCGAAAATTTTAAAGTGGTTTTATTTTCAAACTTGTAAAACTTTAGGATCTTTTTAACAAAAAAAAACACTTTCCTAAATTTTATTCAGAGCAATGGATTTCTTTTCGTTAAGCACGATAATAGCAATTTTGTAACAAATCTTACCAACCTATTTGTCTAAGTTCTCCAATTAGGTCCGTTCCGTAGCAATTACTATAACGGGAGACTTGCAATGAAAACTATTGAACGATTTTAAGTGACGTCAGAATTTCTTGGTATTAAATTGAAGCATCCATTTATAAACTTTCAGCGGAGATAATCAAAATTAGGCAGTAAAACAATATTCTCCCTCGGATATGAATTGACATCATGCAATCTTATTGTTAATACATACACATTATATTATTATCTTTTAGCTATGGAAGTCTGTTAACAAACCGATCTTAAAACAAATCACCTGAATTTGAAAGTCAACTTAGGGAAAATTGTCTTTCTTTCTAGTGAACTAGAGAGTAAATTATCATATTATAAATGTGTTGCCAGATGTGTATTGTATACTAAACGAAAAATTCAAGTTAGAAGATCATTTCTTTACTTTCCCTGAAAATGTCACTTAAAGAACACTGGCAGTTATTTCTGGCCACCCTGTACATAATTTTTACTCTTATACATACAGTGGAACCTGGATAATTCGAATTCAAAAATTCGAATTACAAAAGTTTTGAAAAAAAGGTTTAAAACAATCAAACTTCATATATACCTTCACTCAAAGACTTTTATTAGAAATAACATAAGTCGTTATAAATTGACATTTCAGGAGTACAGTAATTGCAATGTAGTATATTTAATATAATACTTACAACATTTTCCACTTTGCCCTACCATGCGGGACAAGTGGAATGTGGAAATGAACAAAGTGGAACAAATAAAATTTATGATCGTAACTGTGAACTGTTTATTCATGAAGTTTTTCTTTTATAATTGTTTACATCTAACATTAAGTTATATCATCAAATCAAACACAATTCAATAATTAAAAATCTGAAAACCGAGTATGAGGGTAAAGAGGAATGACCATTTGCTTTTCCTCTTTACCCTCAAGTCATATTTTCCACTTTGCCCGCTGAGCACATAAAAAGAAAACAATTAAAAAATTATTTATTTTTAATTTTTATGAAGGACTGAATAGGCCACATGTTTTCAATCTCTATTATTCCATTTTCATAAAATTTAATTTTTTTAAAAAACTTACCCTTGGTGAAACAATCGAACTATAAAAAATACGCGTTTTTATAATAAATAAACACAAAGATATATATAAGGTACATGGAGCTCAATCGCATAAAACAGGCAGACTAAATTATAGTAGGGAGCTAGGGAGAAGGTACTACATCGATGTAGGTATTGGCGTAGTTATTGCGCCTGCACAATCGTACGTTTCAAATATATTCCGCGTTGCCCTCCTATTCCACTTCCTCCTTTTTCCCTTTCTCTAATCTAATATATACGGAGTTTGTCAAATGTGCAAAAACAGCTGGAAAACATTGTTTCGCTGAAATGAATACTTATAAAACTAAAGTCTTCCAGATAATTTCCTGGAAAAAATTTCGCGCAGTTGTTACTATTGTAGTACACTCATTGTGTCGCCAACCAGAATCCCTTAAAATGAACTACAGGAATGCTTTAAGTAATAAGTTCTCGTTCCGTGGGGCCTAGGTCGGCAAAGAGATTACAGAACTCCCTTCACGGAGACATGCTTGTCAAGGAGAACAGGCTTACAAAGTCGATGCAATCCTGTTAATGACCGGCTATAAAGATGAAATCTTACGTCTACTGACCACACTGACTCCTCGGCTCATACGTGCTCGCTCCGGGCCTGCTGCTACAAATCCCGTCTTATGTCATTCCTCATCACAATCTCGGGGGAATTTATCTAATGGAGACCGCAACAAAAACTACATAATTGCACTGGCTACATTTCTAGCCATAAACCTAACCGCAACGGTGGGTGTGCATAGATAAAGCGGGTGAACTGCTGCAACCTCTAGAATCACATTTGCTGGCCAACTAATTTGTCTGACCAAGTGCAGTTCCTTGACAGTGTCTTCTGCATGGACCGTTCCCACAAGTCGACCAAATGGGAAGAATTTCAGAGACTTGTGTCTACTCAAAGACTGAGTCCCATGAGACTTCCAGTCCTCCAAGAACCAGACTGAATTGTGCTGCTACCGTTTTATGCCTCTTATCGAAGCCAAATAGCAATAGACTCATTAATTGAGCTAGGTAAAGTACCGTACCATCTCATTGCTTAATTGGTTCGCCAGCATTCAACCCTTACCAGTTCAGCCCTCTTTCACATTCCGGGACCAGGAGTTCTCGTTAGCCTGGAAAACAGCCTCGCTTGATTGAATTCCAATTGAGTAAGTACCTACATTTGGAAAAAGGGGGATTTCGCGGCAATGTTTCCTTCAAATAAACCCCAAATACCTGTTGTACATTTTCTGGCTATTTACAATCCGCCATTCGAAGCTTCGCAAGCGATACGCACAGCGAATAGGGGTCCGAGTCCTAAATGTGCACCGTCGGCTCATTTGGGGCCGCAAATTAGAATTAAATGGCGCCATTTACATAGCTATCGCGGAGTTTTTGGTCGAGATTAGAAGAAATCCAGCACGACCTGGGTTATTGTCACAGATTTACACCTCCCTGCGTGGTGCGGCTACCCGGGGATCGTGACAGCAGGGGGAGAGCTATGAAGATCTTTTGTCGGCGGTTGGTGGACGTACGTAATTTTGGAATTATAATTAAATGCATGGAATACTTTAGGGGTTGTTAGTGGTACCGATCCATGCAAAATTCCGTCAAATTGAGCTGTCGATGCAGGTGAATTTTAGTCGAAACTACTCAAATCAATTTCACCGAAATTTCGATGCGCTTCCTCTTGCCCCTTGCTCCGGAAATTAACCGGGACTGAGTACTGTTCAAAGGTCCGCACCCGCAGCTAATGCGAAGAAAGTTCCCGGAGTCTGTTTTCAGCACTGGGCTGGGGCTGCAGACTCATCTAGAGATGTAATTAGAGAAGCGCTAATTAATGGAATCCACCGCAAGCAACCTTCACTTTGCACCGGCCAAGCGTGCTGCACTGAAAGGTTTGGCGGTTTGTTTTTGAATTCTCCACCCACATCCGGTTACAAAACGGCCGCGTTCTTTGTAATTTCTGGCAAAATCGACAGCAAGAAAGCTGGGCGGGAGGAAGCTTTTAATGGCATCACGACGGGGGGGCTTCCAATAATGTTAAGAGTAAATCGCTGTATGAGGGGTTGATTGGTACACGAGTGGGATTTGAATATTGGATTATTTTTTCAGTTGCAAGCTGCTAGATGTTAGATCCCCCGCTAGTCCCCGGAGGCACTCTGCCTTGACGTTCAGTACTCGAGAGCCGGGATCGCCTCTGTTCCGGTTCCAAAGACAATCATCCGCTCGGATATTTTCATGATGGTAGCAAATGGAGTTTATTTAAGTGAAAAAATGTGTTCGAGTATTTGGGGAACAGTGAATCCGTTCGGAATGCGGTAGTTAGGCAGGGATGATTTTTGGAATCAGGGGCCAGAGAGTTCAGTTCGCTTCTTATAACAGTTGGATGTGTAAGCATGTCGCAAGTGCTGGAGCAGGCGTTCGATTAGCTCAATTTCGGATCTGGGAACGATGAGGGAAGACGTCATGTGAAGGACTCATTTCATCAAGTTTGCTTACACTATGTGCACATCTTCTGGAGTCGGACATGAATTTTTTTTGTTACAAAATCAAATATTTATTTGGAACAACAACTGTCGATTTTGGACATCAATGTAGATGTCTCGTTCAAGTGGTTCATGTTTGCAAGAGGAAACTCATAAAAATTATGGTTATTGGTTGGAAAAACAAGAAGGAAAGAAATTTATTATTTCGATGTTGGATGCTTGATGCTGTCTGCCGACATCAAATGCAACACATATTCCGAGAACACCGTTTGAAGGATGTTAACCAGTTCTAAACTTTTTACACTTCAAGCAATTGTCAACAGGACCGTTATCTCCTTCCTTGGCTTGTTTACGAATAACGTATTTCAAAGTTCACGAAATTACTTTCGGATTGTAAGATTTTTCTTCACAAAGTAATATTGTAAGCATTTGTAAATGCAATATCAATAATGTGAAGTTCATTACCAACCATGCAGCGAATATTAATTGAAGGCAAAGTTGTCATTTATATCGTAAAAATTACCACTTGCCGACAATTCTATTTTTTTTTTTATCAAAATAAATAAGTTACAATGAAGATTTTCAATCATTACATTTTGCTATATGGAACCGTTCAAACAAACTCTGACTGCGACAAAGTTACAAGGGAATACGGAAAATTATCAATTAATTTCATTTTGTAACACTCTACATTTCTGACGTAACGAGATCGAAACCAATAGAAATTAATGCATCCGCTTTTAAGATGTAATTAATTTTGTTAAGTTATTTGTTGGCTAGAATTTTATTTACAATAAATCTCCAAAGTTCCGTTGCACTAAAATGTTATAGATATATTCAATTAATACTAGACCATCCAAAGTTTCTAGCATCACTATAATAAGTAATTCGGCAACAATTTGTAAAATACCTTAAAACCAATCTAATTTTAATTTACCTTAAGTTGCGGGTGAATTTTATGAAGAGTTTTATTGATTTAAGAATCCCATTAAACAGTTCTGTTTTATAGAAACACTCTCACTAACTTTCGGTAATTCAATCACGTTCGGAAGAAGTAAAGAAGTTAAACACAATTTTCGTACTTGATTTTAATGATTTTCCGATAATATTTATTTACCTGAGAACAATTTATTCCGCAATTAACGCCTCATAGCTGCAAGCAATCTTAGTATCATCATCCTTATTTCAATATTAAGAGCAACGAATTCCTGCAGGCAAGTTGTTGGGAGGGTGAAATTAATTAAATTGTTTTGACACTCATAAAACGTTCTCATCGCTTCTGGATCGGTTTTGAAAACATTAAATGTTAATTAGTATTCAAAAACTTTTCATGTATACTATACATACTAAATATTAAATATTGTGCATCGAGGATAAGTGCAACTCGTGTCAGTGTGCGATATCAGAAAAAACATACTTTTGGTCGGGTAAGCCAATTCAATTTCTTAACCCCCTCGCGTAGTTGCACAAAAATGTTGCCAATAGGGGAACGTAACTATCCGCGGGATACTGAATATGTGTCCGTCTGTATGTCACTAGAACTTCTCCTAACAGTGAACAGTAGAAACGTGATGTTTGCACGTATGCCATTCTGACTGCCACTTTTAGGTCAACTGTACTACATAATTTTCAAATACGAATTTTCCTTCAATCAAAAATCTGGAGGGTCCAGTGTAGAAAATACATTTCATACTCAAAATTAATTAAAATTTCTTCTAACTTAATTAAAAAGTTATGCAATGAAACAAACTTTCCATATTTTTAAAAAATTGGTTCCATAATGTGATTGAATTTTTAGTATCCCTTGAATATTTACTTAATTTGAAAATTTTTAATTGCAAATATTATGAAACAGTAATTATTGCAGTTTTACTTAGGAAACTTCATTTTTTTTTTAATGTATGCGCCCCAAGTTTTTATTTGAAGCTGAATGTAAGCAACACTAGTCACTAATGTCGATATATGTACAACAACTTTATTTTTTAGCATTTAGTTTTTTCTATAACAAAATATTGATACTAATTTTGATTTTAATTTGTATTTCTAGTGTTTGTTCAAAAAAGTAAATGTTGGAATATGTATTTATATACACATATTGAAATCATAACATTAGTTCCCAGAAATGATTTCATTTACAGAAAGAAATATTGCTGTACCATAAAAGTGGCATGCCAAAAAATGTATAGGTAAAATTAGCTTTCTACTCTAGGGGATTCCTACTTATGATCCCGTTATGTCCGAAGGACCGTAAGAACGTTACGAGAATCAGTATTGAAGCTTATCGTCTATAATAATGAGGGATAGTCGATATCTCGCCTCTGGAGAAGGAGGTAAAAATCAGTTCGTCGTAAACAACTGTCATAGGAAGAAACAAACAAAGGATCTGACCAACAGAGATCGTGCAGGAGCAAAGGTCATGAAGTGAGGTGATGGAGGGAATTTGGACACTTAGTTTGAGATAATTTGTGTTGCACTATGTACAAAAGATCTGAAGATCATCTTGCAGAATCTGCGAATCAGTGGAGAAGGGGATATGTTTAAAAATCATCTTCATATCCTTGGCGTAGAAAAGCAGCCTTGAATGTCTTAAGGTGCGCTCAACATCATATTACATAATGGACTCTATAAACATCATAGGCCCGAGATGGCTGCCTTGCGGAACATCAGAGGAAGACCAGAAAGGAAAAGGTATCTTCAATATTAATAAATTACGGGGGGAATTACGCTAATAATGTCGAATTATTTAAAAATAGTATGTATATAAATTGGTGAAAATTTTCGTGGGTTGACTGCAATTACGATTTTGAACTTTCTGCACGTAACAAAAAATGGTATCGTAGTTATAACTATAATAAAAATTGTATTTAAAGAAAGTATGAAAGTGTTTTTTAAGCCAAACTATTTCAAAAAACAATTTGAATTTTATGCTTGCAGCTAAAGAAACGAAATCTAAAAACACTTTTAAGCGCCTTCATTGTTCTAGGTTTGAATATTCCTGCGAAAACTAATTTTAACTTGCTCAAGGTAAGAAAATTGGAAAAAAGTTCACATTCAGCCTGATGCTTCTTTTCTGACCCGCTAGATTTTAGAAAAGTTTTTTTTTTATTGCCACAAACTTTGAATTTTGATGTCTATATAATTTGTCCAATTAACTTTAATCAGCGTATCACTGGAGGTGTTGCTGCAGGCGATTCTCGTTTGTGAACAAAGTCATTCTTTCTGAAAGCGACTTCGACTCTATGGCAAAAATCAAGACTGCTCACCACACCCACTATTTTTGCTGCGTTCTCCCTCGCCAACTGCCCTCCAGAATACTTTATGCTACGCCACTAGAAGAGATAAAAGAAAAAATGCCGAGAATTGAAAGTTAAGCAAAAGTCCTGCGATTAATCGCCGCTGTTTCCCTTATCATTTGTCATAAAATGCAAGTTTATTGCGGGCAGCTCATCAATAATCTGCTCATCTGCCCCGCAAGGAGTGCCTCAGGAACTGTTTCATCCTTCCATGTTCCAACTGGAGACGCATCCGAATGTTTCAGAATTTAATTTTCATCTACGAATTCCTTCTACAATAACTACCATTAAAACGCAGATTAGATAAAATTTTATGATATTCTCATTTCCACTCGGATTGACACATCTCGGAATAGTCCAACTTTCACGAGTCCATTATTCGTTTCGAGTCAGTCGACCCTGTTCAAAATTTCATTTGCAGCCCAGAAAATTAATCTTGCCGCCAGATTCGACCTTCTGCGAACCACTTTAAAAATTCCGACTTTTCCAAAGGAAAAATTAAAGTTATGTTTTCCAAGGACATTATCTTCTACGACTACATAGGAGAATATGTTCTTTTGTTTTTGTTAGGTTATTCTATAACACTAAATTACCAAATATGAAATATGAATGAAGCCGGATAAGTTGATCACATTCGCTATCGGTTTGACATGGCATGAAATCATATTATACTTGTAAAACAATAAGTATTTTACAAATTTCAAAAATTCACTGCTCAAAAACTGTATAAAAAGTAAATTTTGTTGGAAATTAGTTTTGGAGTCAGGAAAATTGACATTTTGAATTTTAATAGTTATTAGTCCATATTATGATGAATCCTCGAAATGGTATAAGTCAAGAAGAAACGAACTACTTCTACTCAAATCAATGACATATGTTTTTTGCTCTTGGGTGTTTTGAAAATAATCGATAGTCATCTGATTTAATCGCTCCCATTAGCGCAGATTTGTGCATCTTCAGGAAAATAATTTCAACTGATCACGCCCGATGAAAAATTTGCTCAATTGATGAAAATGCAACCCGAACATTTCAACAATTCCAAAAATCCATTCTTCGAAAATCTTTACCTGTCGATTCTCACAGCAGGTGGCCACTGGTTCAGGTGCGAGAGGAAACATCTGCATTTCCATCGAATCGTTGATCCTTGTGCCTTCCCTGGCACGATTCAATAGAATCCCAAACCTCTAGGCGCACCTACATTTGGATTTCAAGAATATACAATTCATACAGTTACCTTTAGATACGTTGTTATAATATATTTCCGAATGTGGCTACGGAAATGTAAAACTTGCAACTGAGTTGCAAATGTTCCTTCGACAAAAGCCAAGAAGTCTTTCTGGCAGGTAAAGCTACGGTTTGAATAACTAAAACCGTCAGATTTACCATTATAAAAGTTATTGGCACTTAATTTTGCAACGCTACTCTCCGGGGAGCTGCAGTCGAAGGCCCCACATCTGTTGGGTTTTCCATTTTTGTTACACATCTTTGGTGGAACAATGTATTTCAGTTTTCTCTAAGAACAATGTAAACTATTTTCCGCTGTTGCAAAAGTTTCATTTTATTTGGACTTAGGAGAGAAAATTTTAAAATAATTTTGTAATTTTATAAATTTGATTCGCCATTGAAATGTAATTCTCAGATTCTTGAATTTATAAATCTTTCGAAAATGTACCGTTATTGAATAAAAGCTACGCTGGTGGAATATCAAATAAGCGATGCTTGCATTTTAATCGTTTAGATGAATTACTTATATTCAGAGAAATAAATAAAAATGTCCGCACGTTTCCAATGTACTCTAGGTACACCACTTTTCTGAATTGATAACTTTGCTTTTAGCTGATTTTTTTTCCAAATACCTTGGGAAAGCAAATGTGGTGAATCTTGTTGTTTTTTTTTCGAACACTCCATTTATGGATTGCTTTCCCCTTGGACTTGTCCTAAATCACAAAACCCTCAAGCTGGTTGCCATCGGCAAATGTAACGAGCTCCAAGTCTACTTGCAAATGGACGTGCGAACATATTTTCTGTTAGAGGCTCATATCTATAAAATTTGCATGTTTATGGGAGCCGCTTTTATAGCCTTCAAGTGTGACCCGAACACGGAGTGTCGTAAAACACGAGAGTAAAACGAGAGCGGTACTCCGCAGCTGGAATATGAAAGCGAAGTGGCATCACATCCGCAGGTTTACAAGTCAGGAGCGCTCCGGATTAGACAGGACGTCTGTTGGCAATCTATGCTGGCTTATAAGCATTGGCAATATTTTTTCTGTATGGCATCTATTGTTGTCCCTTATTTTTGTTCTTTTTATTATTCTGGTAGCAAAGATCCTCGCGTATTACGTTTCGAGGCGATTGAAGCCGCCCTTCGTAGGACTGATTTTTTAAAAAAAACCTATATTTCAGCATTCCCGCATCTTATGTATGTTTTATCCTGGTGAGTGAAATTTTACTACCATGCCCGATTTTATTGCATCGAAAAAAGGAGTGCGAAGTGTTGAGCCGCATTGTGAAGCTATTGGGTGTTGCTACTTTACGTGGATACCCATTTGGAAAGGTCCTTCTTCGTTTTTCTGCGGGCGATTATAAGGACAAAATGATGCAACAAGTTTAGTTTATGAAAGCGTAATGTTATTTTATTGAATCCTGTGAAATTCTGCATGAATATTTGATTTTCTGATTAAAATAAAACCGTTATTTTGAGAATCTAGCTGCTTGTGGCTTATAGAGAAGTCCTTCAAGTTCTTCTTCCACAACGACTACAGTAACCAAGCAGGAACTCGTAGAATGAAACTTTTCAAAACTCGATTTGAATCAATTTCAGCCTGGAGCGAGACAAAAACCTTGCAGTCTCACAGGAACTACGCGAATCTTTCTTGTATCGTGATATTTAGACTTTTTCCCATTTTTCTTATTCGCTGCCGAACTACAAAAGGAATGACCAATCCACAAGTCGACTTTTCGAACCATCACCGGCGGGAGGAGGTGAAGGCAGAGGAAGACTGTTTAATGTCCAAAGAATTTGATAAATAACCTAAGAGCATCGAAGTCAAGAAGTGAAGGGTTTGGCGGGCGGTTACATGGAGAAAAATCGGCGAATGCGACCCGGAGTGCCTCCCCCCTTCCTGCAGGATAGAGTTATGGCGCTGGATACCATCAGCTGCAAATTTATTGCATGAAAAATTTATTTACATCGTGTCTAGTGTTTTCCTCCGATTTGTCATAAGTTTTCGCATCGTTTCTAGGAAAAGGGTTGCAGGGTGCATACTGCATATGAATGTGGACTCCACCAGAAATAGTCTCGCTTAAAGGGGGAATTTCAACAGAAGTGCAACCTACTCACTCCCCGCGGGTAGTGCACAGGATGTCATGCCTTGACCAGGACCCCCCTGTGCTTCGATACTGCGGGAGTCCCTTGGGGCTCTCGTGGCACGCAAAGGAGAACGGATGCAGCTGCTTCGATACTCGATGTTGACTTCAATGTTTTTGACGCCAATCGAGCAAGAAGATTGCAGCATTTTTAGGAATCAATTTTTAACCGTGAGCCAAAGAATACGAGGTTGCAATTTGTTTTGCAAATACTGTTCGTCACCTCACAGGAACTGTGCCCTACATTTTGTTGCACACCCTCTGGGAGAAGGCACGCGAATGTGAGGTGTGCTCCTCAAATACATCCCGACAGCCATTGTTCCTTGGAGCTTGTCATCCCGGCTGAATATGCTGTTGGTTCAGCATGCGAGATTTATGTGCTTTCACTTAAATGATTAGAGTGGTTAGATGGGATGTAAGTGCAGCACGAGCAAAGATTTGCATAAAGGACTACTTAACAAAAGCGAAATATGAGCGCTCGTCATCATTTGCATTGTGCGGCTTCCGTTGCTGCTGCATCGTGTAATGTCGCGGAAATATGCTTAGCTGTGGGCGACTTAAGCGCCGTTCTACTCCGCCAAGCAGACAAAGGACATCGGAGGTTGGGGGATACAATCTGAAAATTGTACTTTTATTGCATCGGGATTACAGCATTTTTCCAATTAAATTATTCCCATTCAAACCGATTTTGCGGCATAAGGAAAATAGTTCAATTCTGGAGCACTTCCAACAGCTGGATTTATCAATTTTCTGCAGCAGTAACTGAAGACATCCTTTTTACTCCCATTGGGCTAAGCTTTCTATTCCCAAGAGTTCCTGTGGGAAAATTTCACTGACTTGAACTATTATCAGTTTGCTATCGTAATCACAACAGGAAAAATATTTCGAGTTTGAGAGCGAATTCTATTATTCTGCGACATACGTTTGGATTACACTTGGGAAAAAAAGTAAACATTTTCTTCTGTATCTGGTTTCTATGTAGGTGGATTGTACTCATTTTGGGCTGCTAAATTTATTAGTAAAATCAGTTTTTCTCTGTCATGTCACAATTTCCAGATACATAGCATAATTAAAAACTGCACTGTGTCAATCCACAAGAAATCATGCGTCATCATGTCATAAATTTTTTTAAAAAATTATCCTTCCTTTTTTTGGCAGCCATTTTTGTTGTGCAAATTGTTCGTTTTTCGGAAAAAACGTCTTTTGTGGAGTTTTTTATATAACTTGTTTATTTATAATGATATTAAAGCATAGCAAAGGCCAAAATGTTCAGAACGCACTGGGTTTAAGGTTTGTATAAGCTATTTTCTCATAAATGTTCAATAAATAAGTAAAATGAAGAAAAACTAGTTTTCGATGAAAATGCAATTTTCCAGAGCATTTATTTGGTAAAAGAAAAGGTACTAATCTTCATCATTTTTTCTCGTCAAAATGTCAAATAAAACTATCTGACGCTCAAGTCTCTTCCATATGCTAATGTACTTTTCCTCTACATAGCGGATTTTCCGATTTACGTAGTTAAAATAGTGCAACATACATTAATACCAAGTAGCACTAAAAAAAATCAAACCAACATTAATTAAAAATGAAACTAAAGAAGCTTTTTAATAATATCAATTGTAGTAATTGTTGTAGAGCGTTCAATTCTGCAAACAATGATACCAAACACTATTGATACCATTCTTTTAAACTGCACCCGCAACCAAAGCACAGTAGACCAAAGTTGGACCAATGTTTCATATTTTCGAAAAACTTTCTTTTCGACGTCAGTTTTTATCAAATATCTTCGAAAATTACCTATGTATCATAAAAGTATACCATAAAAAGTTCTAGAGCATTAAATTCGGCGTCGAAAGAGATGAAGGACGAATTTGTTGGACCATTCCCTACCAAACTAGATCATGCCAAAATTGGGTGGTATTGGTTTCAACTTCAGGTTTTACAAAATATCTTCTTCAAAAATGAAAAATAATTTGGAACATAAACAATGCTCGAAGCGGAAATCACGAGAAAACCCAGTAGGTATGGGTACAGTGATACAACTCGATGAAAATTATTCGTAAATATGGTAAATTGATCGAACTTTGACCTATTGTACTTTGGTAGCGGATGGTCCAATAAATTCATTCCTGGTGTTGTTCAACGCAGAATTTAATGCTCTACAACTTTTATTTGTAGCACTTTTTCAAAAGTTTGATATTTTAGACGAAATACGTGAAAAATCGCAGAAACAACCCTTCTGGACCACAATTAAAATTTAGTCTCGCAACCACTTTTCCCAAGGTCGAATTTTGACGGATTTTGGTTATGTTATAAGGCAAGGTTTGTTAAATTGAATACCACTTCAATTACTCGTAAAGCAATTTTTCCCTGGTTGAAGCGTAATTTTTCTTAGTTTGACTGGACTAATTGTAAAATGTATTATACAATGGACATTGTACATTGTACTAAGTACATACTTATATTCATTTGGTTAAATCAAATGTTTGAAAAAAAAGTTGTCTGTTTAATTCTAACAAATAATAGTTTGAATCCTGTAAGTTTTTGTCAAATAGTACTTAAATATGTAATTGTTAAGAGAACAATATAATATATATATAATATATATATAATATTTTAGAAGAGGTCCTTGAGGTAACCATGGCCAGACCGGGCCTGAACCTAAGTAGTATAATAATTACTATTTTTGATATATTAATATTGTTTGCATTTTCAGCCATTTACAAGACCTTGTATCATATAAACACTTCTTAAAATTAATATGCTGTATAAATTTCATCACTGAAATTGAATAAGTTTAGGAGTTATGGAGTATCGCAATTGAGCGAAAATCGACATTTAAGGGAAATTTCTACATTCAAATTTTCAAAGTAATATTTTTTCAAAGTTTTTTTTTTTTTATAGAAAGAAACAAGATATTTTTGCAAAGATATTTTATGTATGTTTACTGATCTTAGTAGGTACAGGTACATAAACATTTTTCACACCAAAATACGTACTAATTGATATATCAAATCATAGATACAAAATGGTTGTTCCCTTCTGTTTATTAGAGGTAAAAAAGAATATTTCAAGTTGTTGTCATTTTAAATTGTAGAACTTTTAGAACGAATTTTTCTTTTTGTCATGGGATAGCTGTTTGTGCACGTTTTTTTATACGATTACATCTAAGGTATTTCATAATTGACCTAAACCAATCATACTTTTCGTAGTACTATATTTTTATTTTACTTATTTATAAATTACTGTAATGTATTATGCTATATTCTGACCTAAAAAAAATGCGCAATGGAAAATTGAGTTTCTCTAGCAAAGTCAAAAAAAAAAACATTTGCATTGATGTCCTTTTATCGAAGGTCCACCATTAATTTATCGGTTTTCAGTTAAAATAAGTTGAAAAAAAAAAAAACAAACGAAAAAGAGAAACGAAAAGGAAAATTGTAATTTTAACAGACAGAGCTTATAATTTTCATGGCATCACATTTTCCTGATGATTTTTCAAAATGAATTTAATATTATTTTTTCATTTCATAACCGGCGTAGAACTTTTTGAATAAATATTCGGTAAATTCAAGGCGACCAAAAAATAAAATTGCTACAATCCATGCCACAATTAAAAATTACGATCATAATTGTATAAATACATAAAAATTACAAAATATAATTTAATTTTTCGACTTTAAAGTCATAATTCATCCAGCACACTCAATCAAAATTCATTCAGGAATTACGTCAAAAGTGTGCGTTATAATTATTATTTATCCGCTGAACATGTTAAATTTAGTAGTTTTCGTAAACAGTCCTCATTATGCTTCATTTGGCTTAGGGAATCCATATCACTGTATGTTTAGCCGTTTGGCGATTTACTTTTGATTTGGAAGAGCGCATTTTGTTGCCGAAGCTGAAGTAGCTTAATGAACACGTCCAGGGATTGAATATTGAACCTTTCGCTGGGCCGAAGGCCATGCATCTCAATTAATACTTTTCAATGTGCGGGAATCGGGCACAAAAACATGCCGAAATGGATTTCTGAACTGTTCATTATGGATATAAATATCCGCACTAAATGTACACTGCACACACCTCATCTCAATGGAATATGTGCATTAAAGTTGCCCATTCGTGAAAGGTAATCACTTTATTTTATTTATGCGATACCCAACTACCCCCTTCAACTCGCCGGGTATCAAATTTTCGAACTGATACAAGGCTCGCGTGCTTTATTTACTCAGGCCGGCGGTTGCGATTCAATTATGGTCATAACGAACACTGTGATGCATGGACTTCACCCGTATTAAAATCCCCTTCCAGCTCCCCCTGCTCCGGCCAGTGTTTGTGCACGCGTAAATGCAGATGTCAAAATCTCTTCCATATTTGCAATTTATTATATATTTCGTGGAAGGCTATCATGTCAAAAGAGTCTTGATGGTGGCTTGCATCAGGGTTGCAGGATACTGTGAGGCTCACCATATTAAATTATGTGACGTGTTTACTTTATCTGGTATGTTATTTACATTGCATATTATATTAAACCGAACTGATTAGATTTACGGCGAGTTTAAACATTCAATAAAAACCGCAGAATATTCTTAAATGCCAATAATTTATGTATTTCAAAGCTGATTACATAAAATTAGTACTTAATCCAAATTGAAATATGTGTGCATTATGGATTACGAAGCAATTCGAAAGGCCCCTAGGGCCTCAGACTATGAACTCTTTCCTCAGTAATCCGCTTGAGCATTATTGTTTGCAATGCTAAGTGCATACCAAAGCACCTGTTTGCAGCCGGATGGGGCATTGCAGTTCAATAATTTTCGCATTGTGACTTTGGTTGATTCAAATTCACCCATTTTGGCTCTCTAAAGACTCCCAAATAAATAAATCTCATCGAACAACCCTCAGAAGCAATCTAGCACATATGCTACGGGAGAACGTGCATCCTCAATATTATTATTGCAGTGCGAACTGAATGTGCAAATACTTAAATTTGCACCTACATTTGTTAATCCTGCTGCATCCACATTCCACAGTTGCTAAACAACATATTCCAGCATTCAGAGTTGCAGAACATCCTGATGAAAAGATTACCCGAAGGACCAAACCATAACTACCTTGACAGAAAAAAAACTCAGTTTTCATCCAAGTGCTTCAAATTTAAAGAGCATCGTTCTCCGTCTCCGGATGGAGGACGAAAACAAATTGGAACAGAATGAACACAGTAACAACAACAGCTGTGCGGATGGACTTGGGAAGCCTCGGTATTTACCAAACAATTTCAAGCGTCGGAGGAGAGGATTAAATGGCCCGATGTCGCTGAGACGCCCGGTCTATTGTGCTCCAGAGTCCGGAAATTTATATCGGATATTAGTACGTGTCCGCACATCCTGCCCGGGGATACTGTGTTTGCGGCATAGTAAAATTAATAACCACCCTATTATCAAATCCATTAGTTGATCAAATAAATTGGAAATGGAGTCGTATCTACAACTGGGGAATCTTGGGAATTTATTGGGTAGCCAGTCACATCTGGTGCTGGTTTTCAAGACCCCCACTTCCACCAGGACAGCGCCACTGGATTCGAGGACTGAACGACGTGAACTTAGTCAGAGAAGGTTCCATTTCTGATTTCCCGATCGTTCCTGGGAACGTTATTGAACACAAAATCGTTCAATGGAAATGACAGTCATAACCGAAGGAAGACAGTTTTTCCACAACGACGACGGGGCGAACACAGCATTCTTAAATTGAATGTTTCTTGGAAATCGACCAGGACTGTTACTTCCTTTTGCAAACTCACTCCTGATCAAATCCTCTGCTCGATCGTGTTGAAACGCTGCTATTACATGTCGTTTTCTAACGAGCAGCTTAAAGTCCTTGATGAGTGACGTTTTCCCGAAAATCAATAGAAGCAAAATCAGATTGCGTTTTGATTTATTGACTTTGCCGAGATGGAAGACTCACCGAAACGTATTGGGATAGTTCATGAGGCTGCAGGAATGCCACTCCTTCACCTGCAAACGGTAATCCCCATTGTCATAAGACGAAATAAATCCTACGGTACTTTGTCCTGTTGGTAATTTAGGTTCCCGCCCTACGAATAACTTTTTGTTTTTGTAATTTTCGTGCAAATATTCCATTTAACGCCAAATATATTAATGAAAACATTTTTGGGAATTCTGATGAATCCTTCTGGTGGATGTGTACCTATAATAATCTAGGGAACAAATTTGCACTTTTTTGCTGTATCTGGTTTCTAAATAGATGGATTTGATTAATTTCGGGGTGCAGAACACATTGATAAAATCAGTTTTTCTCTGTCACGACACATTTCCCAGATATATATTTAACAACAGTATACTGGGTTAAGCCACAACAAACGGATGCAAGCAAAATGTTTTTATTTCTTTGAAATCTTTATCATAAACGGCATAAAATTTATAAAAAAATTATCTCCACTTTTTTTGGTGGCCATTTTTATTTTGCAAATTGCCCGTTTTTCATAAAAAACGTATTTTGCGGTTTTTTTACAACGTTTTTATTTATAAAGAATAATGATATTAAAGCAAATCAAAGTCCAAAGTGTTCTGAATGAAGTGTACCTACTTGAACTTTGTATAACTATTTTCTAATAAGTGTTAAATAAGTAAAAGTAAAATTAAATAAAAAATAGAAAATTAGTCATTACTGAAAATTCAATTTTCAATGAATTTTTTTCTAGTAAAAAAAAGAGATACTGATCTTCATCGTGTTTTGAACAAACTGTCATACAAAACTATTCGAAACTTAAGTTTCTTCGATATATAGCTACTGACTTTTTCCCTGCAGGCGTTCAAAGATGGTGCATTTGCCGATATCCATATCAGACATTTTCAAAACCGTATATAACAAAATAGATAAAAAATATTGATTTTGTTTTAATTGATAAACACTTCCAGTTAACAAAAATATCCTGTATATGTTTCATCACTGAAACTCATTTAGTTTAGTTATGGAGTATCAAAGTTGACAAAGGGCAATGCTCACCAATGTATGGAAGAAAACCCAGAGCGAACAGAAACGATGACTAAAGCGATGGCTAAATGTTGTGATATCGCTATTTGGAAGATAAAAATTAAAATAATGTAAAACACGAAGCAGATCAATCAAACAAACATTTGAAGTTCATAACTGAAAGACATCTCCCCAATCGAGTTGGAAATTTTATTTTATTTATTTAATTTGCTTAATACAAGCTACGAGACGACTCTTAAAAATAAATAACAAACTAAACATATATCACAGAAAAGATAAAAGAGAAGACTGTAGATTCAAAACTACAAATTCTCTTCTCTAAAGCATTTTCTGGCGATTTTTCTATGAAATTTCCAAATTTTTTTTTGAACATGCGCTATTTATGCAAATATCAGTATATTGAAATTTTCTGCATATTTCTCTATCTGTTCTATATAATATAATATAATAAAACTTGTATTGTGTATAATATAATGAAATATTGTGTATAATATAATAAAACTTTGTTAGTTTTTGGTTAAGTTAAAAATGGTTTGGTTAAGTTAAAAATGCCAGGAGCAGCTCTTACGCCTATTTATCATTAAGAAAAGAAAACCCGTCATCGGAGAAATGCTGTGCAGCGGCCATCCATTCTGAATTTTATCACCATCCAAGCCAATTTCTTATTAAAGTTTAAGTATTAGTTGTATAATGTATGTATAATGAAGATTATGGATTGATTCCATTAGTTTTCCAAAATCCCAAAATATGCCCATTGTGCCATGTCTTACTCAAAAAACAACAGTTCATCCTCATCTTTCTAAATTCAAATATTTTATATTTTGAAGATAAATAAACATCGATATCACACTAAAATCATACAATATTACCGAAGAGTAAATAAAAGTGATTAAAAAAAAATTTCATTTGGGAATACAAAAACAATCAAGAAGTAAAAACATCGAAGAAGTTAAAATACAGATTTAATAAATACTTCAACCAAATCACTCCTCCAGTGTACTCACGTTCCAATTGATTGGTGCAGGGAAAGTAATTACTATAATTAAAACGTCTGTAATTTCGCGTGTTTAATCTTTCTTCGCTTTTGCTGCAGATACATTGCATCCTCGTCAAATTCGCGCACAAGATATGGCACTCTGGAGTTTCCGAAGTCCCTAGACTGACATTAATTGGAATTGCGAAAATAAATTTGAATTTCCAATTAATTTGTAGAAGTGCAAATCGAGAAAGTTATGAACCGATTTCATTCTGCTTTGGAGCCCGTTGCTTTTTGCACTCCTTAGTCCTTACCACTTCATTTTTGCATTCATGGTAGCATTCGAAACGTGTAAAACTTTACATTTCTGGAGAAAAATCGAAGTCTGCTCGTCGTCGTCCTCCTCGTGTGTAATAGTAATCGCAAATTGCCAACGTAATCTATTCCGGTGATGTATTTTTCCAGTGGGGATCTGGATAATTTATGGTCGACAGTACGCACCTGTTCGGAGTTAATTAATTCATCAGACGCGAGAAGGGTGGCGACACACCCTCCCTGCTTCAAGCCCATATTATTTTTTTTCTGTTAAACAAAGTTTACTGCAGCACGTGGGCGCACGAAACGCTTTAGCGAGCTACAATTTAAATTACAGCCTCATCACTACCCATCGCCCTTTTCGTTCTCCGGTGATAGCCCTATTTACGGTGCGCGGCAATGTCAAGGATAATTATAAAGGTGCCTCGCCCTTAACAGTTTCACAAGTCTTCTCTGGCGATGCCTCGCAAAAGATCCGTTTCCCGGGCAAAATATTTAGTTGGTAGTTTATCAAGCTCAGCTGGAGTATTTTGATGAAGTGACATTTTTCGGAATGGTCTCTTTAAGGATCCATCTGCATGACCCACTAACTCCATCGTACCGGATTTCATCAGCCACAATTTCGTCCTGAATTTGGAAAGCAAAAGCGTTAGGAATATTTGAATGATTAATATATTTTCCCCCCGCAAAAGTGGGGTGTAAAGGGTCATCAAGTGGCTGTTTTAAGTATAGTTGAGATATTTAATTTTACATGAGTGGTGGGGCCTGTGGCCAGAGCAAGCTCACCCCTGAAAGGAATTTTAACCATCCCTCCGGAATGAATTGAATTGCAAGTGGAAGTGGTTTTGAACCGACATAAAATAGTTGAGCTTAAATATTTTGGTGCACTTCATTAATATGCATTACTCAATACTCAGCCAGATTATCCTTTGAATTATTGATTTTTTAATTGAAAATTCCCCGTTAAACCATTTTACCGCATAAGACACACTTTTGAATTAATCAATGTTTAAAATATTCAATCAGTATTGTAGAGCTAAAAGTTAATATGGACAATTTTAAATATTTAACCATTATAAATAAATTAATTCATAATTTAGCCGTTCATTTTGAACGCGAGGAAAGTCAGTTCTTCTTAAATGGAGATATTTAAGGTTTTGCATTTTAATAAATTCATAAATATTGCTAAAAACCTTGGGAAAATTGTTGCGTGTTGTAGTTACTGGTAATAATACTTACCTAAGATGTTTGAATTATACAAGTAACGAAACCTGGGCACATTTTTTTGACACTAATGCAAATGACATGCAGTTAGGGGTAGTTTACAGAACCAAGGATTCTGCTCGTAAACTCTTTTACTAGTATGTATTCACAAATGTGGCCGCTCAAACGTTTGGTGTAGATTTATGCCAGATGTACTAAAAAGAACTAATGAATTCTTTTCGACTGTTTTAGGTAGATTTCGAAGAATAATCTACCTATTGAGATCGATACCATGTCACGACTTTTGAAAAATTCTTTCATGGTTTTTCATTTCAAGCCTCCCTGAGTACAAAACCACCCCCCTTCGAAAGTTTATACATATATATATATTAACACGCTAACGGCTGTATTTTTGAAGAGTTGGTGGGGTTCGAGTTGGGGGTGGGGGTGAAAATTCGAATTTTTCTAAATCACGTCTTATGGGGTATCGTTGAAAAGCTCTTGATGAGTAGTTTGTAAATCCATAACTAGTTTCTCGTTTTTGAAATAAATTACCCCAATAAACGCAATCAAAACACTTCGAAATCTACCTCAGCTTGTAGGCCTGCCGAAAGGGATTTTTTATAAACTAAATTTTATACCCCAGATGTAGCTTATATTAGCTTTGAGCAAACTCTTGTAACTCCACGAAATACCGGTGACAAAAAAAAGAACTATATATTCATGATCGAAAAGTGAAAAGGAACTGTTGTATGCATGTCCGTCTGTCTATGTGTCCGTCTGTCTGATTTATAGGGCCAAGCAATAACTAAAGAACTCTGGTAACTAGAGTAATACTTCGTCAAAATTATAAAGAAAAGTTCGAAATAAGCAAAATCGGGCAATTCTTTCTTAGTGTTGCCATATAAGGCTGAATTATTTTTATACAAAAATGTTTATTTTGCTTACTGAATAGTTATATATTAACTTTCCTTCGTTAAATATTGTGATAAATGCGTATTACTATTACTAATTTATTTGAACGGAACTGTTTTAACACGATCTTGCAATTTTACAGATATCAAAATTCGCCCGTTTCAATAATTTAGAACGAATTTCTATTTTTACGATAGGAAAACTGTTGTTGCACGGTTTTTTACACGATTTCTTATAAAATGTTTGTTCTGTGTTAAAAATGTGCCCTTTTGCACGTAGTTGGCTATATCTTAACTTAATAATTAGCCTAAGCTAATTATACTTCCGTACTAATGAATAATAGAGACGAATTTATCATTTAATGATTAAAAATGTTTTTGCACGGTTTTTGTATAATACAATTTATTAATGATGTTATTTTTTCTGTTTAAAAACACAGAATATACTACCTTTATAGTTGTATTTTAATAATTAATTTGAGCCAACTGCAGTTACCTGTCTGGTTATTTAGTTATACATTCAAACATCAGTTATATTATAATTAAACTCTCCCTGTTTTCTTATTTAAGTTTTGTGTAAACATGCATTTCCCATTAGGAATAAGAAATACTAACTCAAACAACAAACAAAAAGACATTAATGTTATGATGTAGCACTAATTTCACTTATGTAATTCGTGAGGGAATTATGGCAACATGATTGTGTTTTGGGTTTGATTCTCTATTTATGCGAATGTTTTTGGGTTTCGGCATAAATTAAAAGTAAGAAAGATTCGAGACATAATGTGCAGAACGAACGTTTTTGTTGACGAGTTCGGAAGTAAAAATATTGAGGACAGAATTGATGATGTTATTCGGAGCTGCGTTCTTTGCACCTAACTCAGCATGAAGTTTCCTGTGTTGTGTCCTACAAACTGTCACTCTCGCGTGCACCGAGCTAAGTGAGTTGTAACAATTTGAATAAAAAATAAGAGGGCACAGGACCTGGCAGTTGCTGACAAAGTATTTTCCACCGACCCAAAAGGAAGCCCTATATCGTGTCGCCCACTCGCGAGATCTTCCAGTAACAGGCAGCGTATACAGGAGCTCGTTATGCAAAGCCCTTCATTTGTCTTTATTATATTTATATGACGTTTAATTATTACTTAATGGGGTAATTACTTTTTCACGTACCACTGCCGCCATCAGCGGTTGTGGTAGCCCGCGCCATAACGACGGCATTTATTGCTGCGCTGATGATGCTGCAGACGACTTTGGAAGTCCTTGCAAAAGGAGGAAGAAGCTTGCGGTGGGGTTCCAAGCGCTCTACCAACCCGAAGAGCTTTATGAGAAGGATTTTCCGGGCGTTGTGCCCACCAGTTCCCGAAATTGCTGGCGGACATAATTGTTTCCAGCTAACAGAACACTATTAATATGTCAAGTCAGTCCATGAATCCTGTGTTGTCCTTTGTTGATGGAATTTGACTTTCTGGCCAACCCGTGATTTATGAACACATAATAGAAGCCAGTTTCAATAAATTCAGAATCTTGTCGTTAATGTTTAGTATCCTACCGGTGCATAAACAAGGCGCTTGTGAGGAGCTCCACTTCTATGGAGCATGAGCCGAGACCACAGAATCGGTCTCTCGGGGAGTCGGTAATGACACTGACATAGCGGTTTATTGGCCGTTTCCGTGGTCTTTACTATAATCCTAGAGTCCTAGGCCGAAGGCTTTCCTGTACCGCAATTATGCCACTCATAATAGTTCCGTTAGATCAACATAAATGGCGTCCATTTCAAACTTTTACAACATTCCGGTTACCGCTCAAGTTCCGTTATTCTGGGCTCCTATAAATCTGAACATCGTTCATGCTGTGAAAATAATCGAAGCTGCCTCAAGAGGGACAGAGTTCGACAAATTGCTCTGTCGGACGGATACTAGTTTATAGATTATGAGATATAATATTATAATGGACCGTAATTGTCGAAGGCCGTTCTTCTGCAGAAAGTGTAAGCTAAGAATCAGATTGGACTATTGAACCCACAACACTTGATGAATGCCGATTTACATGTTGAACAATTAATGGTCACTGTAATTAAAAAATATTATTACACCTTTCCATCGGACTGATGCGCACTTTAAAAATCTACGCTTTTCCTCAATTTCATTGCATCAGAAAAGTGCATTCAACAATGCAACAAATATTTTGTATTCGTAGCCTAAAATAAAATTGAGAAAATGTTATGTCATTTTATAAATTGCCTTTTCGTTTCATATCATGAAAATTTCATAACTCTTGAACAGATATAATTAAACGGGTAACGGCAAGAAGACCTTACTCAGGTATATAAATCACTCATCTATTATTCGTTATTTCCCAAAGTAATCCATTAGGTTGCTCAAATCAGCACAAGTCATCCTTCACCCAGAGACTACTTCAAAAATGCATAGCCGAAAATGTAAGCAAATATTGCATGAGCTCAGCTTTCACACATTTCACCAAATGACATTTTATTCACTAGACTTATAGTTTTTGTCGTAATCCTACTTTTGTCTACATGGAATTTCAAACGAAAAACGCCGAAGTATATGCAAAAATTTGCTTATCGAAAAATCTTATATAACTGCGACGATGTGATAATCAAAATTACAAACACATCTATTGTCATAACTCATACGTACCAGATACTTTCAACATCTCGCCTCGAAATGGGTTAAAGGGATATATGTCACATTATTTATAAGACGAATGTCTAAACAATTAACAATTAATGTAAAAAGTTGTAAGCGTGGCCAAAAAACATACGCCAGAGCCTGTCGCATATAAAATTGATAAAGTATTAATTAAATCGCATGTCCCATTTCAGACCCAAAGAGGAATACTTCATCTCAGTTGGGAACTTGGGAGAGTCAGTCAAGGATGACTGTTTGAATAAAGAATCGGGGCTGAACATGTCAACCAAATGGTAACAAGTTTGCCACAACATCATCCACAGACCGTCAGGTTGAAACTCAATCAATTTGGCAAAAGAAAGACATTCTGCGCACCAATAAGGGGCCAATAAGGAAGCCATTCAGGCGAGGGATACCTGCCGGTGCCGCAACGGTTTACTATTCCCATTTACATAATGTCACGAAAAGTCAATGATGTAAAGTAGGAGAAACGTAACCAGCAACTGATTTATATTCATAACATGAAAGCCGAATGGATGTGCACCCAGCCTAATTGAATTTATCTGCTCCGGTTCAACAAAGAACAGAAGCTCTGAAGAGGCGCACCGTCACATATGTCATTCCTTGAGCATCGACAGTTCCCGGTACATTCCCCGCATTCGTTTCTTTCCTTTCAAGGAAACCTCAAAACCACTTTCCGCAATGTTTATGTAGTCGAAAGTCCATCAGATCGTTAAGGTTACAAGCCTTTATATACCGATGTGTGAAGAAGATACACTTTACCCAGAGTCCTGATTGAAAGTGAACAAAATTAAGGAGACTGTTTGTGGAATTCTTCAGGCCGCCAACAGGAGGCTGATCTCCGGTTCCTAAGGACGCGTTTTTACCAAAGTTTCTCGAGCAGCATTCAGTATTAAGTTGTCAAACAAACTTCAGGAGCATCGCCTTCTTAAGGCTACATAATTCAAGTTGGTAAACGTGGTCAATTTATTTCCATCGCATGTTCACCTCGTCCTTAGTGTGAACTGCTCGATGCTGACTCAGTTTAGTCCATTTATCCTTTACCCATTTAAGTTAAGGTTAGGGCTTCCTGACAGTGCATGGACAGATGCATGGATTGCACCCGGAAGTCGTGACAAAGGTCATTTTAATTGGATTTTATACGACTTCACCAGAGAGAGTGTTAATCGGTTAATTTGAAATGAGCCGCAAGTCGTGCAACGAGAGATTGGTTCACTGTAATGGCTTTACTTTCGATAGGAATCTGGATTGTGTTGGGTTGCAGAACGCAGAATGCCTACTATCCGGCCGCAGCAAGTTAAAATATGTTTAATCGTTTAAGTTTATGACAAATTATCAAGGTGCAATAGTAATACAGTGCTGTTTTAAAAAGAGAACAGACGGATTTTCCTGGCAATTGTTTTTTGTTATCCTCTACATACTGTCAAAATGAAAGTATGTCAATTCATTATCTATTTAAAAATTAAAATTTAAAAGAACATGAACGGAAAGGAGAGAGAAAAAAACTAAAACCGGGAAAGGCGTAATTTTTTACGGGTAATTACTAGTAAACAATAATTACTAGCGTTCGAAATTTCGAACACGCGACTTTTTCGCACTAAGCAACCCTCACAAGTATCGAATGTGAATGAAAATAATTTTATAGTAATAGTATCCCATCATTATACATTCACAGTGCGAGAAATAAATATCAAGACTGGCCGTGGAAAACGTCACTAAAACAAGATATCTTAATATTTTTCGATTATTTAATTCAAAATGTTCTACTCCAATTTCAATACAATTGTTACAGCGACTCTACAGTGATTCAAATGCATGTTCTAGCTAATTTTGGGAATTGTCTCTAGTGCTCCTGTCGGAGCTGCTTTTATGATCGAAATGTCATCAAAAAAAATATCCTTTCAACTTCTATTTCATTTGGGGGAATAGAGAGAAATCGCACGGGCCAAATCAGGTGAAAAAATATATTTTCAAGAGTTCTTGGCTCCCATATATCGTTCACTAACGGCAGAATGCGAATTGAATCGCATTTTTAAACTTGTAACTGCTCTTTGTTCTATGTTACAATTTCAACATCGGCAAGAAAGTTGTTTTGGGGGAACTGTCATAACTTTGCTATTTATATTAAAGCAAAAGGTATTAACGGACACATTTTGAACACATTGATGGGACTACTAGTTACTGAGATTCCAGTCTATATACTTACTTACGCAGTGTATGTATTTCTATTTCACTTCTGTTTTTTTTTAAATCATTTTCAAATTGGTGCCGTAAAAATAGGTAATAGATGTAATTGTGTATGAAAATAGAAAATATGTTGCTATATGACGAAAGTACATACGACTAACATTTGAATATATTAAAGCAAGTCTGATCTATCAAAATAATATAGAAAAAAATTATTGAAATCAGAACATTTTTGTGTTCGAAAATTCGAACATAGAAGCGAAATGGGTTAAGTGCGAAAAGTTTTCTTTACTTCCAGAATAAATAACGGCAAAAGAGTTACAATTTCAAAACCCCAATAACCCAAAAGGGTAATTAAAATCACAATTACATTGACATTAAAGATTAAACCTAATTTTTAAGAGGTTCTCACTTCTTGGCCTCACAATCAAGTGAGCTATTATCTTTGAAACTTTCGTCTGATTTCCTTCCTTCGTGCGGAAGTTAACCGAAACCAACTACGGTGGGATGAATCCTGGTGTCCTGCTGCGAGCGATAACTTCTACAAGTTTTGCTCCACTCATATCCATTTACTTTCGACTGCAATTACTTTGGAAACGGTCTTAAAGTGAACGAGTCCTGTTTGCCCGAGAGGAAACGTATACACTTAATGACGATATTAAGTCACTCTGTAGCTTCCTCCTCGGAGCTTTGTTATTTGTATGCGACTCCCATATTGGTCCTGTCCCATCTGCTTCTGTTTAGCGCCCAACAATTTGACATTTTACTTACATTCCCGAATGAGGGAGAAGTCCTTGGAGTACGGATTTCCAGCAAAAGGAGCTCCGGCTTGAAGGAAATCAATGTCTCTTTGTCCTCCTTCTGGGAATGCCATTAGGGTGTCCCCGATACTCATTTAATTTTGTTGTTGGGTATTTGCCGGGAGAAATCAAAGTAAACTTTTGTTCCCCAGCGGAACAAACTGATCCCTGTGAAGAAAATCAATGTTTTCGGTTACAGACAATTCACCTTAATTCGAATGACAAATTTACTTTCGAGGACTTATAAATTAATGGAAGATTTGGTCTGACGATGCGACGCCGTGTCGCTTCATTTGTAAAGCAAAATATTGTGTTGAGATCAATAAAAAAACACGCAGTTTTAAAACCACTCGAAGGAAAGTTTTCCTGTAACAATTGGTTTTTCACTTTGGCGTTCATCTGGTACAAGCTTTGTTAAATTTGACTATTCATTTCCGATCTAACTTCCACGAAAACGGGAACTTAACGACCTAACCGCCAGCCATTCCGAAGAGCAATTCTTGTCGATTGTCCAATACGCCGCTTTTTCCTCCCTTCCAAACCCTCGATTACACCTTCTGTCTGTCATGGAGCTTGTACTGGAGTCTGAGATGCTGATCTAGTGCAGTTGCAAGCGTAATATTTCTTTGCAGCGTTTTTCTGTGGAAGCGCTGCGCAGGGAATCATCTAACTTCCGTTTCTTAGCCGACATTAATCACATTGAGAGAGCACCTCGTCTGTCCCTCCCCTTTTTCAGTACCACCGTCTTGATCCCAGTTCGATTTTCGATAAAAACCTCACCACCCCCCAGAGTATTAGAAGCCCTGCTCCAATGTGGCTTCGGGACTGCTTTTTAAGTCGCGTTAGTCATTAGTGCAGATGTAATTGTCTCCGTTTCATCCTTCTTTCGAGGCAAAGCAGCTGGGAATAGTCCCGCATCGTTTTGTAACTACTGGATCTGGAATTTCAATAGTTTCGAACTTCTTCTGGCCATCAGATCTGAAACGCTACGTGACCCTAACAATCCCCCCCCCCCCCCCCCCTCACCGTTCCGCTGATAGCTGTTATCCTCCCCAATTGCCCACTGTGAGAAGACGGGCAAGTATTGAATTTAAATTTTTTTTCAAAATCCAATTATCCTGCCAAGCCATCACTCGGCCGCTACTGCAAATAGGACGAGCGTATGCTATTGAATTCGGAATTGGCACAAATGGCGCCGGCACTTGCTGAAAAATTATTCACTTATATTGTCACTTAGACACTTGGCATTCAAGTCCTTCGACCCGTGCATGTGTGCCACGCTAGTCTGCCGACCCTCGTAAGGAACTCTAATTGATTGGCAAGTGACTTCTGCGACAGAAATTGTGCGTTAGAAAATTAATCAAGGGTATATCAGTGAAATATTTAATTGCCACCAATATTAATGTGGAGCTGCAGCCCCATGAGAGAATTAATACCCTGGGCAGATGAGAGCGCTTAATCGAGTTAATGACATCACGCAATCTAGTCGAGTTGGTGGTCTGCCACCGAACGGAATTAGTTGTTGACATTTGGCATAAAGTAAATATAAAATGGATCGCAAACAAGGCAAGGAAAAAGAAAATGTGTTTATACTTACGACATTTGGCATTAAATTTACGGTAGAAGTACTCGTATTTCGACAAAAAAAGACGAAAAACAACAAAATGTCATTTCACAGCTGATTACTTTTTAGTATAACTATTCACTACTATATGTGGCACGTACAGCACTGACACCAGAACACCGAGTATAAACAAGTAACAACAGATAGATTTGTAAGTTCAGTTCATATAGCAAATTTACATGGGCTACGTCATTTTGAGTCAGTAACTCGATTAATTGCTCTCGTCTGTCCGTGATAATATTGATGCATTGATGCATGCTGGGAACATTAATTGAACACGTCTGAAAAACTGCTGGATCAAAAACACTTGAAGATTTGTCTACCTCGCAATATCCTGCAATATCCTTCATATTAATTCTTAAAGGATTTCGGTAGTCGATTAATATTTAAGAATTTCTACAAACGTGAAATTGACTTACGGAAACTGATTTTGGATTTTATTAAATTGTCAATGTTGCTGTAACATAAAAGAACTTCCCTTCTCTACAGTTGATTCACCAAGCTTATAGCACACATGCAAACAGAATCCTTCAAGCTGAGGAGAAAGCAGCCATCCAAGGAAAATTGAAACGCTCCATGAAAAGGTTTGGTCGGTTTGATATGAAGATGGTGTTCAAATATTCATCGATATGAGTAGCTACTTTTGCCAGTGCTGCCTCGAGGTTGGATTTTGTACAGAAATGCTCAAGAGATTGCACCTTATAAGACGGTTTACATTCCAGAACGGCAGTGAATGGAAGAATTTCGCGGAATTCTTTGTATCCAACAAATCGATAATATCCAACAATGCGGAAATCAGTGTTTTGTGTGATTTTGTCAAGAAATTCCCAAAGCAATTTTTTTACCGCATGATATAGGGCTCTGCTGCGGTAGATTTACATTTTAATTGAACAAGGACCTTGTACAGTTTCAATCTAGCGACAAAAGTGTCATGTTTAAAGTCTCCGTTGCCGATCCCCCTGCTATAAATTTCAACTCCACCACGAATCCAAAATCTTCGCCATCAACTTACAATCTTTTGTTCTTGGAATTTCTTTCAGAGTTATGGACTGGATTATGGCTAAAACAAAAACCAACGAAAGAGTTCCCGGCCATATAGCCAATCCATTTATCATCCGAAACAGAATGGAAGATTTTCCAGGGTTTTTGTTCCAAGTATATTTTCTAGTTTTGCAGTTTTATATCCTGCCTCGGAGTCATATATCAGACAGTTTTTCTGCCTCATCTCAGAGGGATATTTTATAGCTCGTCCATAATATGTCGAGGTGCTTCCTAGAATAATTTTTGTTACTGTTGTATCCTTGACAAAGCCTCCCAACCTAATTAACGAGAATTGAATTCATGTGCTTAAGACAATTTCGAGCATCCAGCTTCCTTGTTGGAGGACACTTCCGGCTGTCATTGGCACAAGTCCACTCAGTGGTAAGCAGATTGCCTACCCCCAAGGATGATATCCAAGTAATCGCACTGCCGTCTACAGCCAGTTGGATTAAGATGAATGATCTTCCTTCAGGCTTAGCCCTATGCTTTCAGAACAAAGTTTATTCAGTCAAAATTATATAACAATAGTTTGACACTTGCACATCCCTTTTCTGATAGCATTTTTCATTATTCAATGCGTGATCCTGTGTCACAAAATATTATCGAAAGGTATTTCATATTTGTATGCATGCATGTTATCATATATTTAATGGTTCGATCACAAGTAATTTTGAATCGAAATTCGAATTGATCTCCGAAAATAAAAAAAATCCTGTAAGTACCTAATTTTTATTTTTAATATTTCAAAAACGAGATAAATTTATAGATTACACATAGCTTTTTAACGATACCCCACAATTATTTAATTATTTAATTAAGTTTTTTGTTATTGTTGTTGTTCAGCTTGTATTATGCTTGTAAATAAATAAATAAATAAATAAAGACGTGGTTTCAAAAATTTCGAATTTATAACACCATCAGGGTTTTAAAGTATAAGCAATTTTTTATGGCTGCTTTTTGTCGTACTGTCATACAAATTTGCTTGTGCTTTCAAACCCTGACCACCACCCTCACTCGTACAGTCATACCCCCACAACCACTGAATCGTTGGTCAACTTCATAGGAAGTACTCTAATTTATGCAGACAAAGTTTCTCTTCAAACTCCATGGATATAATTTTTTCAAACTTTCAACCGCCTTCCCGACCACCCACATGGTTCGATTTTGCGCATTATTGAACTTACCTGATTGTTAGCTATTAAGGCCTAGAAGTAACATAATAAAATTTGGTTCAAATATCTTTAAAATTACGCTGGCGTGTAAACTGTAAATATTATATAGGTATAAATGTATACGGATATACAAACTTTCGAACAGGTGGGTGGTTTCGTACTCAGGGGGGGTATAGGCATGAAACGAAACACTATGAAAGAATTTTTCGAAAGTCATGACATGGTACCGATCCCGATAGGTAGACTTTTTTTCGAAATTTACCTAAACAATATAAAGTATCAGACTTATGGCAGTTATGAATACATATAATCCTCAAATTTGAATTTATTAAATAATGTATCCATGCACAATTCAAAGTTCACATTCCCATAGCAACATCTGGTACTTGAGCATAAACATAAGATAACAGCCCTCACTTCGGACTCCAGGGAACCCAAACGCACACATGGGCTAGTCCGAAGTGTTGCAGAACTTTTACGACTGGACATTGCACAAATGGCCGAATAAATTGCAATTAAGTATAAGGTTCAATTTAACAACAGCGTCATTCTTTCAACAAATATTGACGTAAACTCAGACAACAAAACTGAAATACAATAAACACAAGGACATTTCTTCCAAGACAATAACGGCGAATAGGTTCAAGTGCTAAGGGCAAAAGTTACTGAAGCTTTATTGAAATCCTATTACGAGAACGGTCCCTGAATAAACAGAATGTGAAAATTATGTGGAACTCAATTCTTGCACAGGAACAAACCATTTATCCGGAAGGATATGCTTGCGCGAAGTATTCCGGCCACACACGTCCGGCAGGATGAAAAGCGAACTGTTCACACAATGGCCATCCTGAAACGACCTGAAAATGTTCATCTTAATGATGGAGAAATTATGTTTAGTGGATATCTGCTCATTGAAGCGGACATCCCGTGTCGCCATGTGGATCCATTTGCCAGAGTTATGCGACATATGCAGACGATATGTGACAATTGCAAGCGGGGGCAATTCTTTTCGAACGGAGCCAACGACATGGACCCGATTTATGTGCAGCGGTAACTCCGTAACGAATGAACTCTCGCTTCGGTTACTTAATATCATCATTGACTTTAATGCGCGCCAAACGTGTGGAACTTCGCCATAGATCATCGCTCCCGGCCGATTGTCCTTATTGCACACACATCCACACAAAGCCAGTTTCAAAGCTATTTTTATCGAAGGCTGTGCCAGACAACTTAAACCTATTTCACTGCCATTTCTTCCTGTGAGAAAAATCGTAATAACAGTTGAAATTGATTGTCCTCGGCAAAATTTTATAAATGGCTTCAGTTAACTTTCTTTATTAAAAATGTTAAATTAATCATCTTCCAATTAGAACGGTTAATAACAATAAAAATTGTTTACTAATACACACCGTCATTGAATCATGGGGCGTTTTCTGTTTAGGATATTTATTTTCCGTGACCACGGCATCCATCAAAACTCTCGCTAAAAGTACTGAGAAGCCGGGTTATCACTGTTTTTATCTGCTGCATTGGATCTAACGAATCCTCTACGCAAATGAAGGGACGACTGGAAGAGGGTACGGGGTGAGGATCCTGGGCAGTTGTCAGTCCCGCTTGTCAACTCCAAACAGTTATACAAAAACCTATTCCAAAGTGCCAAGGGAATTTCACGCTGTTATTTATTTCTCACAATATAACCAATTTTCCACTAACCCAAACAGCAATTAATCATTCCAATTCGAATGATGGAAACAAAGAACCCGAATTCGAATAAAAATTGGAATGAGTTTAAATAAGTTTTAACCCATCTGAACCGAATAGAAACCATAAACATTTACTCTTCAATTTACTCGTATTTATTAAATTTAAAGCACGCTATTTGCAGTAACAAGGAACATCAGGCATGCAGAACTTAAACAAACAAAACAACAAACTTATATCCAAGGAAGATGTTGAAAAATAAAGAAAATTGTGGAAAATGGCCAGAAGTAGATTGAGCTTTTCCTTGAGCTAAGATTTCCTACAATGGAAAACAAAAAAAGGGTTGAGTGTTGACTTATGACGTATCTAAGTTATACGTTTGGCGAAGCCATAATTGCTACGGTGCACGTTAGGGTGAAAAAAGACGATCTGAAGAAATATTCTTTTTCTTTGTCAAAGCGAAGGGCAGTCCGCGCGGGTGCATAAAGGAATGCCAGCAGATTCCCGTGTCGTTTACTCAGGAGTTTTCTTTTAAGTTGGAGCTGATTCTCATATATGAAGGTAAGTTGAGCATCGGCCTTTAATAGTCCACGGAAGTTAGGGTTTTTATTCGGAATATTCCAGACAAAAGGTTTTAATTTTCTTTCGTTATATTTTAGGGTCCTGATTATTCTCCCAAAAGTCCACGATGATTATGCATGTGCTAAACTTTTAAGAGTGGTTTTTAGGGATGGAAATTGCTCCGAAATAGGGTCTTCGCGAATATCTCTTCAAATATCAATTGTACGACTAAAACATCTATTATATTAAATTAAAGCTGACAAAATTCTTAAATTAGTTAAATTTTTTTAGGAAGATTTTGAAGAAAAATCTACGTATTGATACCATTATGACTTTCCGCCACGGAGGTTGAATACTAGGTGCGTTTTTTTTAAAGTGATATCCCTTGTAGACCTTTTTCATGGATTAACATTTTCTACGAGACTTACGTACCAATAAAATTAATTCATGTCCACAGGCCAAATTGCCGTAAATTACAACTACTGCCTTTCTTTCATCTTAAGTAGTATTGATAATAATAATAATAATAATAACAATGATTCTCAAGTAAATTTTCTTATTTTTGTTTCTTACAATTTATTCAATATTATTTTCAATTTCCATCTAAATAGTTGCATTTCTGTTCACATTCATAGTAAAATTGGTTCATTAAATCTAGTCGATGACTTTGTAAGACTTTGTAACTCAGAGTTAGGTACTTGTATTTTAGTTGGAATCCTGCGATTTCCAAATAAAATTCCTACACATTGTCGAAATGACGTCAGTTCAGTACGACGTCACACACAGCCATTTATGCCTACGAGTAAACGATTTATATTATGACGCTTTCCATAAGGTCTTCCTTCTCAAACGGAGTGAGACGTCAAGACGTGCCCTCTCCATAACGAAGTTGTTAGGCTCATTTTATTTAAAGCACAACAATAATTCCCAATTTGAAGGGTATTTTAAGTAGGTTTAATTGCAAAGGTAATCCCGGAATTATAATTTATCCGAATCTACACGGCTCATTAAGTTGCGAAAACTGCCGTGAGGAGGCCACCCTCCTCCACTCCTTCAAAAACAGCTTGCTAAGTAATTTTACCACTACTCCAAAACAATTTTCGATTAATGGAGTGTTTGGAACGCGAATAAACATCTTTTCCGAAAACTCGAGGGAAATATGGAGTGCCTACAATGAACAACTTCAAAATCATACAATAATCCAAGGAATTGCAGGCGCCAGAAATCAAGCGTGCAGCAGCTAGCACTTCCGACTTGGGGTTAAAGTTCTAAGTAAAAGAGGTGTTTAATGGATGGAATAGCCCGTCGTGAAACCAGAACGTGTCAAAAAATAAGAAACGTATTCAGTGAAATTCGTACGATTTTGAATGATATCAGAACCGAATAACCGATATCAAAAATATTATTAACTTTTCGTCTTCTCAAAATAAAAGCCTTGTTTTATGTTTTCTATTATGCTTGATGATATCACGAGAGCCTTTAAACGAGTACTTTAGGTGAAAAAAATATTACAAATCGCTAGGCATGAGGTCACACTTAGTGGTCGAAATTTCGTGGAATGATTCCGATAATAACCAACCTAATGTACATTATTCTTCCAAAAACATTTGGATGAATATTTCTGTGTGTACGGAGGCGTTTCTAACACCTATTTTTGCATAGACGACTGACTTCTGCACAGTGCACTTTCCTGCGCGCAGGGCTCCAAATGGAACAATAGTGAATCACGTGTTAAGGCTCTCGTGAAGTCATTTTTGAAAATTTACCAAAATCACTAAATACATCTTATTATACATGTTTCATACTATAAAATTAGGCATTAAAAAAACACCATTTTTTGATCCTCTATATGGAGTTATATGGAGTATTAAGCAAATTAATCTGGAAAATGTTGGCAAAAATTATTTAATGCCGAAAAGGGTAAAAGCACCACAATATCAAATTACATTACAACTCCCCCCCCCCCCCCCCCCCCCCCCCCTGCAACCATCTTATTTTTGTACTTAACACTTTCATTATTGCTATCCACATCACATCCGGCATTCTTACAAGTGCGCCCTTTGGAAAAACGTGAGCAAATGAACAAGCAGTTTGTCCTGGAGGCGCAAGTTGCCACCACCTACCCCACTTAAATTCTAGTGCGACCCGTTGCCCAGGAAATGCCGCTTTAATGTTAACATGGTGTTTAAGATAACAAAAGCACAAGAAACTCCTCCTGTAAAAGTGCAAACAATCGCTGGGCTGAATAGGACAAGCCTTGGAAGAAGACGTTCTGCCCTCGTTACATCGTTCTTCGCTACTTGCTGCGAACAATACTGCAAAACAGGAAACGTAAGGGTCAAAGGATTTGAAAAATATGCAAACGGAACTTTTCCTGAATATCGGATGACAGGATAATTTTAAAAGACAAAAAATGAGGTGAAATCACTTCATTCCACGTCTTCATGAACTATTTGTCACGTTCCTGTTATCACCATATCGCTGAAAATGCACACCTGCCAGTCAGCATTCGTGTTGGAAATACAAAAAATTAGTTCATTCGGATGGTGAGAAACAAAAGCAGTAAGAGCTGAGCTGAGAGAATGGCTTGATGAGAAATGTTGACTGCTGGAATCACTAACGGACACTCCCAGTCACACCATTCTTATTCCTTTAAGCGCCACCAGTCTTAAGACCTTATTACACCTGCCTTATTACAGTGCTTGGCCGAAAAAGTCCGTGCAGTGCAGAGTGATTTACAAACGAACACCCGAACTACAATAGCTACGTTGTTATAAGATTACCACAAAGCACTTGACTCACGCTCACCCTACTTTTCAATTGGTACATGCATCCAAATCAATCAGCATATTGCCACACTTTTTTACCAGGCCCTGCTTTTCAACTAAATTACAAGAGTTCGCAAATTAACTGGAATTCCTATAGAGTTCTTAATTTCTACGAAATTTCAAAAGGCTTCGACCAAGTCTCTGACCCTCAAAAAGTGGCATCAAGATTAAATCAAAAGTTAATTGAGACAACATTGTTGCAAGTGAAGGTGATCTTAAGTTCATAGTGAATCAGTTAATTTTTTTCTGCCATTCAAATCCTGTCTTCCAATTAAACAATCCTTTTCTTACAACAACTGCTCATTCAGTTTCCAAAATTCCTGCAATAAAACACCAATTCATTTCAATAACTTTTATTTCGTAAATATTTTGTTCATTTTCAATAATATCCACAGAATTTCAATGTTCCTTTTTATTATAATATTATTCCTGTTACTTTCATAATTTCATCTCATTTACAGTTTATCATTATATAGTCGTACGCAGTGCTCGGCCGTTGGCGCGAACACCAAGTAAATTACCTGATTCCTGGATGCTTATTACTCGAATGTGTACGTGTGTGTAATTAACATTTATGGTTTATGGTTTAATTAACTGCCTATGTCTATCCTTTACACTTAAATGCGTAATAAATTTTCTCCTGCCGAACTGAACAACTTCATTACGCTCCTTCCTTATTATCCTATCTCATCACATTCATTCACATCAGACGACCTCTGATAGTCCTTCCATCAAAGGTACTGTCACAGCGGCTTGAGAATATCCGAAAATCCTTCGGGACCGCAGAACCAACAAGCAACATTAAGTTGATTTGGCTTTCAGCTGTCTTATATTATACAGAGATAAATTTGATTTCTAAATACATACACACAAACCTAATTACATATGCCTACTTAATGAAAATCCTTCAATGACAATCTCTCAGCAGATCAATGTACACGTTCTTTAGGAGAATTGGCTTAAATGAAATGTTACAAGTACTCTTACATCTAGATTTATTATTACTTTGTAAATACACTTTTATTTAACAAAATTGCGCATAACAACAAAACGAACAACATTTTGATAATTTACTTTATCCTTCAACAAATCTTAAATTCCTCTATGGTCTGTGCTCTCGCTTGTTTTCTGTGAATACCTGCGTTGGTCATCATTTTGTGGCGTATTAAAACAGCTGAAAGTGGAATTGCATTGCTGTTGTGAATGTCAATTAATACTGATTATTTATTTTAAATGAAGCAATTACAATAACGAAATGTGAAATTCAATAACTTGTTCATTGAGATTTTCTCGAATTGATATTAATCATCTGAACCAAAACTTCATTTGGTTTAATATGTAATTATACGAATAATTCAATTTCCATCACGAAATATTCAATATCATCCTTAATTTCTATATATATTAAAATAAAACTGTAATAATTATATAGCATAATAAATCAAATTTCAATCGGCCCTTACCATTTTTCGAACTTGGAACACTTTTAACAATTCCGAACGGAGAGAAGTATTTTTCTTTTACGCGCATCAAATTAATTTATTACTATAACTAGCAAATAACCGGCGTGCGTTGCTACGCCCTTCCCCACCTGCGTTACTAGGCATTCTATTTGAAATTACATCATCATATTAATATTATCGTTTGTAAATACTCTCTGTTTTCTTGTGTAAGAGTACACTGTCTATACATTTTGCAGAGCATCACCCTTGACTGAAAAAAAAAACCACCTACAAAGGCGACGTAGCATACACATATATTACATAGAAGCGTTTCTGTAGGTCGGGTTACAATAATAGTTTGTTAGTTTTTGTTCAGTTAAGAGTGATTCTGAAGGGTTGAATTAGGACAGTGGTTGCTAAATTCTGTGTTATTTTAAATTTAATTGAAATAGTGCCATTCTTCGGCAATTTTTTTTTTTTTTTGGATATTAAACTTCATTCAGCTATCCATGCAATTACAAACTTAAAGTCAAATAAACCTGCTGGATAGTAAACAATATAAATTTCAAAATAAAAACAAACGATCAATTAATCAAAGTAATGAGATATCTAAACTCAAACAAGTACAAATACCTTGCTGAAACCATTAACATTTTGTATTAACACTTCTTGAGATATGAGACGCCCAAAATGTGAGGACGAATATACTGTTCCACTTTCAACAGTAAATACACTAAGATTTACATTTAATAAAGCTGGAATGAATAAACAACTAGAAAATATTATATTCACTATATAATTTTCTTATTTGACTTGAAACAATTAGAAATGAATCTGAAAATTACCTTACTAGCTAAAAGATAAATCACAACAGGATGTAGACAATTGCAACTTGGTAATGACCAGGACAATCCCTTGGCCTTTATTTTAACTATGGTCGTAGAGATGTAATACACTAGTATTGATAATGTCTTATTTGCTTTCATTTAAATACTTTGTTATTGTCAACTAATATACTCAAATTAAGACTCAAACATTTTACGTATAATTACAAATATTCTTTAATGAACTACAGCTGAATTTCGGTAGTAAGTATAAGGGTTAGCAATTCATTTTATAGTAAAAGGGTTTGGCATTGGTGCCCGAATCAACGCAATCTTACGGTTCACTTGGTACTAGCGGTAGTAGTCAGTTCTTGCCTTATGCCCAGGAAACACTACGTCCTGTTGTAGCTATAGGTGCACTAGGACATCATATTGCATTGCCGTTGAGTACGTATTGCGTTAATTGCTAGTTCGATGATGCAGAAGAACCTGAGGCAGTTGAAATTATATAATGTGGACAGAGAAATTAGTAGTCACAGTCATACCGAGAGATTTACATTTATCTGCAAATATAAAAATATATAAAATAGTTATTAATTTCTTAATAACGTCAGAGACAATTGGTATAGTTACGCAAAACATAAACAAAACAAAATTCATTCGCAAATATCGCAACTTGTATTAAGGATTATTTTTATATGCTTGATATTAACTTCACTCCGTTTTGCAATGATATAATTTACCCCACTTTCCGTTGACCTAGGGACATGAAACTTGATACATAGCTAGATCTTCGAGGACAACACACTTTAATTTAGTTTTCGGAGGATTTTTACATAAAAGGATCATAATCAAAACGCGATATATCTATATTCTATATATCAATACGGCAACATGAATTTTTATATCCCTTTAACGGCGATTCTACTGAACCGATTTTTATACCATTGGAAAGGTAAATACGCGGAGAATTGCACAACGTTATTTATATCAAAATCGATTGGAAAACTCAGATGAAATCGGCGTTTAAAATTTACTACTCACAATAATACATTTTTTATACAAGTCTCACGTACAGTGTATGCCCACACTCGCTAAAAAAATAGCGGAATAGAGTAGCGAATTAGAGTAGCTGAGTAGGTGAATTATTGCACAACTACATAGAATTTTGAAATGGGTTTGAAATTTTGATTTAAAGATATTCGGATCAATCACATTAATTGCAGATTTACATTACAGTTTTCAATAAAACAAAATAATTCACGACCCACAATTACATTTTTATTTCTAAATAGCGGTCGAATTTCGGCCGCATGCATTCCTAGTTTATTTTAATGTCACTATAGTTTTTGACATTATATTATACAAATAAAAAAAAATATATTAAGAAAAATATTTTTAAAAATATGCTTTATATTTAAGAACTGACGTCAGCGTAGTGTTGGTGTCTTATAAAGCATGTTGCGCATACCGGTATACATCGACTAATAGGATAGCTTCAAGCGAAGCTAAAACTCTTTATCCTATAAAAACAAAGGATACTTCAACCTCGTTTGTATGCGCCACATGCTTTATAAGACAACACTACGTTGATACCATTTTCTTCAATATAAAGCATGATATATTTGAAATATATTTTTGTATTGAAAAACATTTTACAAAATTTTTCGTGCGACAGTCAAATCACACTCGAACGCGTGAACAGCGTTCAAAGCAAAACACTTGCCAAGTCTGCGGTTAATTGATATCGATCATATGTAAACGCTTTGAGAAGAATAATAAAACAATGTCAATGATAAGTACATCAGGAAAGTAATATTGAATACGAATTCCTTTTCCTGTGCTAACAATGGGTTGCACTCTTCAACGAATTGCACATGTTTGATTGTCCTGCCCCAGTTTCCTGTCGTGACTTTGATTTCTGTTGACATTTTATCCTTGCATTATTATAATTATTGTGTTTGAAATTGCATTCGATAAATTAATTCACAAATCACACTTAAAAAATATTTTATTTACTTATATGATTATTTTATTTGCTGAAAATTGTCATAGAAATATAAAGTGTATTGTTGAAATTTTTATTTTAACTACTGTAGCTAAACAGTGCACTTTCCTGCACATATAAAAGTCTCTTGGGAACATACGAGATATACGATTAAGTCTTTTTCCAAGATTGCAAAGGACGACAGACTTCAACAGTAAAAGCAATGCGAGGAGTGATAGTCTATTAAGAGTATTTGAAAAATTCAATTCATCGTCAATGATTTTTCTCTATTTAAAATTGAGTCAAAAATGGAAAAGCTTCGAGGAAAATGTCAACATTGAAGTCTTCCAATTCTGTCACCCTTCTTCAATTAACGCAGAACCAACTAATAACGAATTTAAAATGGAAATGTAACTGAAATAATCAAGCTTTATTGTATAATAAAATTTAAAAAAAAAAATAAAAAAGCAAATTGAGGACTCCCATTAAATATTTCAATTAGTTTTAATTATTTTAATTCATAGCCGAAAATATTTGAAAATGTTGTCGTGCTTTCCAGGATCTGACCAACAACACTCAAGCATAGAGATTATCCTGATCCACCGTAGTTTACGTGCAAATAAAATCCGAATTAAACTCAAAATGGAATTATATAAGGTAATTATTGTGCTAATTAAAAACGCTAAAACGAATGCATAAATCATCGGCATCGACGGCGGTTAATACACTTTATGGTTTGGCAAATATTCAATTACGCAACGAACAGAGCGACAATATTTATTTGGAGCAGAAGCGTTTCCCAGCGAATTAGTAACAGTTTAGATTGCAACCTGATGTAATATACCGTCCAACGTCCCAGTTTTCTACACTATTCAGATGCTATTAGATGTTATTAAATCACTATTAAATAGAATGCGCCTGTTAATGGACACCTAATTGAATGCATTCAGACGTTCTAATATAATTACAATACAAACAAATCAGTTTCTACTACAAATTTTGTAAACAAATCTGTTGGCAGTGGAAAATGTTGCGTTGCAGTAATACTTGTTTTTACAACAATATATTTTGAATTATGATACAATTAAAAAAAATAGCAGGAATGTTATCCTCACGATGTTCCAGGAAAACAATTGATCGATTTCGACCGCACACAAATTCTAACAAAAATATATAAATTGTAAACATGATTTTATTGTTTAGAAAACATATATAATAATTAGTAATAGTGTCACACCAATTACGTGATACTCTAGATGTAGAAAAATATACTTGTTCTATGTAAAAATCTAGACATGCATTTTCTTATGAACCTAAAGGAGTTGTCCGCGACTGCTTATTTTGTTTTCGCAGTTAACCTGGAACAGTGCAGGTCATCCCTCTATTCGCAACCCCAGGCCCGCGCCCTGTAGCACGACGAAAATCCCGAGAGAAACGTTTTTGTTTTAAATTTTTAATAAATAATATGTAAATTATTATTAAATAATATTTAACGAAAGAAATTCGAAATGTAAATATTTAGTAAACAAAATCAACATTTTTGTACCATTGTACCAAATTTCAAGTCTCTAGCTACAAGCGTTCTCGAGTTGTCGTCTGGACAGACAGACAACAGACAACAATAGACGGACATGCATAAAACGGTTTCTTTTCACTTCCCAATCATGAATATATAGTTATTTTTTTTCTGTAACGATTATTTCTTGGCGTTGCAAACGTTCGCTCAAAATTAATATACCATACATTTGGGGTATAAAACGACGATGTTTATTTAATATAATTTGTAAAGCATTAGTGTGAGTATTACAGATACCAAGCCGCAGAAGATGAAATTGGTAATAAATTATTTCATGTAGTTGGAATATTTTATTTTTCACCCGTTCGCTACCAACCGTCACATATATTTGAAAGTTTAAAGTTTTTTTCCTCTTTCAAAATCTTCTAAATATAAATATGTAACATAATTTCTAATTGGTGATATACATGTAATTCCATTTTCCCAAGAGACCCTGTTAACGCACGGGTTAATTAAGTCAATTATGGGATGATTTATCAAAGTGTTGAGTTTAAAATTGGAATCTGCAAAAGCGAGATAATAAAACATATAGAGAAATAAAGTGTTTAATTAAAACTCTCAGGCTGAATAAAATTTAAATTGAGTTTTCTTAAGATAATTACAAAGGAATATATCATAAAAAGTTCGAATTACTAAATCTGAAAAGACTTCGCATTCAAGGGCGGATCCAGGTAGGGGCGGAAGTGGAGATCGCCCCCCCCCCCCCTCCATTTATTAAAATCGCATTAACTGAGAGCAGTATAGCCCTGTCATTAACAATAAGTTGAAAAAAAATTCATGATATTTCATTACATTTTCTACAAGATGAAAAAATGTACAGAAAAATCTTTTAATTTAAAATACACAGTGCTTTCGTTATCTACGGTTAAAATTCTCTGATTCTACCCACCCTTGTTATTACTTGTAGTTCCTATTCACTACATGCACATTTTTCATTCTTGTATTTGTTTAAAATCAACAAACATGTAATTGTAATGCGCCCCCTAAAAAAGGCCATGACCAAAGAAAAAACAATTAAATTAATAATAAACAAACTACTTAATTTCTTGTTCACATTTTTTATGCTAGTTATTCCACATCAGTACCACTTTTTTTTCAAAAATTGCGAATAAAATAACGGAATAACTGAACTGGTGTAACGAGGCAAAATTCCGCCTCGTAACATGTAAACATTCTCCGCTGCACAAAAGCCAGCAGAAATTTCCATTTCCGTCCTTATAATTCGCGATTGCTGCCTGAAGCGAATACAGGAGAACTAGACAAGCGCTAAGCCCGAATTTTTTGAAAGTAAAGGACGTAAGGACGTAAAATAGGTAATGAAATTTCGTATAGAAATCGGCCATTTTTAAAGTAAAAAATTCATAAACATCAGCAAAGAATATCTATTCAATAAGAACCGAAACTACTGTATGTACACGGTTGGATTGCCGATGTGTGCATTGGTACTGTGGAAAATTAGATAGCAGCAGAGACACATTTGCTGAAGTGGGACAACAAAAGTGAGCTTGTCGAACAGGGCGATTCATATTTGCCACCTAAATCAAAAGTCGCAAACAATCTGACTTGCAATCGGTGCGAACTTCCGAATCGCCTTGCTGCGAAAGCTCTTTCTGAATTTACTTGTGCAAAGAGCTTCCGCGTAGGGTCGCATAGCTTTTTATCTGGTGCCAGCAAAAAATGTGCGGCCCGTTGCGTAAGCTCAGCTGCCAGCCAATTTAAATGTACAGCATGAAAAAACCGTCACCTGATTGTCAGAGGCAAAGAATTTTACGCCAGAGGCAAAGAAAAATTACGTCAGAGGCTGCGAACTTTTTAGCACCCTTTCCCTCTTATACGCTGTTTACATTAGATTCGTGTCCTCTCTCTTACATTTTTCTTTTTAATCTTTTTTCCAGAGTTTCGGTTCTTATTGAATAGATATTCTTTGACATCGGTATTTAGCCTTATGGTTAGAAAAAATTTTTAATGAAAACTACCAATTTCTATCCTAATTAAACTCCCCAAAACCACCCTTGTTTGAAAAGAACTAAACAATTATTATTGTAACCCGACCTATGGGAAACGGTTTTATACAATATACGTCGCGTTTGGGGGTAGTTGTACTTAATTACTCAAAAGTACATTATATTATGATTTTCATTGTCCCGAGTGAAAGCTGGTAGACCAGAGACCTGCTATTGGAAATATTTTTGAATATAATTAGCAAAAGGTTGGGAGAACTTCGTTTCGCAAGTAAAAAGGGAAGTGGGAATCGAAACAAGACATTATACAGTAGGGAATAGAATGAAGGAAAAGACATGAAGCGAAAATCAGCCACAGCACAGAGAGAGAGAGTAAGTTCTTCAAATTAGCGGAAAAATATCTAACGTATATGTAAACGTATATGTAAACGCGTTCATGTAAATTAATTTAAAAAATATATAAATAATTCAAAAGCTAACTGAAATTGCCAGATATGTGTGAAAGTATTTAAAATGTTAGTTTCAACGTTCGAGGGAAAGTTGAATTGCTATAGAAAAGCGTGATGATTCAGTTATCCCGCAACTCATTGAGAAATTGAATTTGGACTCACCTGACAGTATTTGAAGTACGATTACATTTGACTTATGTGTTCTAATTTGATTCGGAGTCGGAGTCGCTAGCCGCCATCGGGGATGACGCTGGTTGCGGTTGTGGTGCCGGCTCCTCCTTAATTCTAGTTGCTGCTAGGTATGCATTTGGCGATTCGCCAGTTGTGCTTTCAATTCCAACCCTGTGGATATATTTGTCACATCACAACTGTAAACAAATTCACTTGACCTAGAGGACTCCTACCTATACTCATGACGTGCCAAATAGCGAACGTATTTCTCCGGAGGTTCGTCGCTGTCGGACTCCTGTACACTCACGGACCTCACCGTCGTATGGGAAACTTGTGTAGCTGGCATAGTGAACTCTACATAGCAGTAAGGCGCCAACTGCTCTGGAATTTGGTCATACGAAGTTAGAGCCATACGGCAAACCAATTGATGCGTTGTATAAGCGCCTGAAATCAAAGAATTGAAATTGTTCTGCAACAGTTCTTTCGAAAAAACAAACCTTGACCCTCCTTAGGTAAACGGGGACACCGCCACACAATAGACCGATGTTGATGTTCATATTTAGCCTGACCAGATGTTACCTCAATCAACGACTCCTGCAATGCATCAACTGTTCCTAAGATCCTTTCGATACCCTTAATTTTTCCTGTTCGTCTGTGGGCTGATTTTACAGAGCCATATCTAAGAAGAAAAACTTAGCATACTCAAATTTTAACATGCTTATGAATTATACCTAAAATGTTTCTCCACTCTGAAGAGATAAATCCAGCATTCAGGAATGGGAAACCGTATAGCCACATCTTCGCAAGGGATCTGTCCCAATTTTCTGGAAGCGAACCCAGGAACAAGGACATCTGCCCTAAGTTCTACTCGGTTTCCCGTAACACACCATGTTGCTTTCAGTTGAAGCGGAAGCTCACGATTTTTGGGTGGTCGCACTCGAAACCGCATTAATTCTATATAACAAGCATCTGGAGGCTGAAATCTGAAAAGAATTATTTAATGGAGTTAATTTTCACTAGTATATGTTGACAATTTCACTTTTTGGTAAAATGCAAAAAAAGGACCACTTACTTTATAGTTCGGCTCCTTTCGTACTCGTCTTGCTGAACGCAGTTATGGAATTCAACTCCTTCTAATCGGATCCATTCTTCCGTAACTACAGGTATGATGTCATGTCGACCAACGACTTCCTTTCCTTGCCGCCACATGTCGTTTAGACCAAGTTCAATAGACGGCATGCCTGAAAAATTCATGTCAAAAAATGTTGCTTTCATGCAAAAGTCAAAAGCTAACCAGATAGAAAACCGAGGAAGAAAAGTCGCACTCTGGCAATTTGTTTAGATACATGTCCTTCAACTTCCTGTTCTGCGTACAGTTCATCAACCGCTGTAATTTGCACCTCCTCAAACTTATAGGTCAGCGCTCTGTCTCGGTGGGCTGAAATTTTAAAGAGAGCCTCCTCCACACATATGGAAAATTGTTTTAAGTCTTCAAACGACATGGAGCCAATCTTGAAGAGCTGAGAAACTTGAGGCGCGTGCTCCACGGGTAGACCGAGTTTCTTTAAGTCACTACCGAACTCTTTGACGCCCTGATAATCACCCTGGATTGCGTAGGCAGCGAACTGACTTAGTTTATTAGTTAGGCGTTCGGCTTTTGTCACTTGTCCCGGACGCACTCCTGGTCTCTCTTTGTAGAAAATGTATTGCAATTTTACTGTAAAGATCTTCCCAAACTGATCATATTGCTGGGCCCCAATGTCCGAAACGGAATAACACGGTTGGAGTGGCAATTCCTGGAAGGGCTCCTTGTCGGTTGCTTGATTGAAAAGCTGCAGTACGGGATTATCGCCTTGGAACACAAGTTTGAGGAAAATCTTTTTCCAGAAACGTTGACCAGTGATTTTCTTTTTGTTTGGTTGTCGTAACTGCATGTCCCAGCCATGACCAGCATAGTTGACCCTTGGAAAGTCCTCAAGTGGCTGTGAAACGTCGTCGTCAAAAAGCGGAGTTGGTGGAGTCTCCTGAGAGTCTGTGCGCGTCATAACAGCTGGCTCCGGAACAGCGGGAATACCCTCAGCACTCGCTACTTCATCACCCTTATCAAATGGATTGATTCTAGGAGATGAATCTCCTGAATATAGAGAGTTGTTTTGAGAACCACGAGGCGGAGGTGCTAAAATGGGAGCAATTCCTTGCATTGTTTCACCTTCTTTCGGTCTAATCACTACACTAAATTCTTTTTCTTCATTTAAAGAATCTCCAGAGTCTTTTCGAGTCATCGTAACTTCCGGTTCCGGACCTTTCATTGCCAAGAACGAATCGAATCCCTCATCCACACCAAAGCCATCTGTAGATACATTCGTCTCCATTCCAAATATGTCCGGTTCCCCCCATGCTGAAATTGTACATTATAATATTCAAAAAAATAAATATAGTGCTTAGGCTTACCATCTCCGACAGATGTCGGAGTGATTCCTCCAAATCCGTCCAACAGACTCACATTGTCCTTTTTCACAGAATCGAACTTGGCTGAGAATGCATCGAACTCGTCGGTCTGTTTCACTACACTTGGCTCGTAAGTATCAGATAGGCCAAAAATGTCGTTTTGCGCTAGCGCTCGGGAGGTTTCGATTGCAAAAATGTTGGTTGTGGTAGCAGGAGATGCTTCTTGGACTCCGAAAATGTTCATCGATGCTGAAGTCGTCACTGGTTCCTCTGCAGTAAAAATGTTCGTAACACTTGGCACATGCGAATAGGCATCTTCGCTTTCGGGACTAGCAAAAGGGTTAACCGATGCGCTTCCGCTTGGAATAGACGGAGCAAAATCCAATCCCGTGTCCATTTGCTCTGGCTCACCAAGCGGCTCAGGAAGGGGCGTACTTTCTGCCGGCGATTCCGGCATGCCTTGAGCTGACATGTTGGTCTCAGACATGGAACTTTGTTCTGCTTCAGTTTTCGGATCGTCCTTCTCTAATTCGAAAGCAGATTCTTCCTCATCGTCCGACCTCGGAAGACTTTCTACTGTCGTAATTTCAATATCAGGAGTTGGTGCACGTTTGCAACTTATTTCCGGTGCTATACTGTCCATTACGGGTTGAATTCCATCTTGTTGAGTGACATCAACGTAAGAACCCTCGTCTCCAAAGACGGATTGCTCTGGCGCAGTGATTGTTGTTGTGGGTTGCGGTTGTTCAATTGGAACAATCGATTCGATCTCATCAATTAAATTTGCCGATGACACTACTTGGGGCGGCGAATTTTGAGCTGCTTGAGCCAATTCTTCAGGTGGAGGTGGAGGTGGCAACGGTTCCGAACTGCTAAACGCTTGCGATGCAAGATTTATGGCTTCTGGTGGTGGTGGAGCCATTGTTTGTGTAATGACTTCGGTGAATGGAGGTGGAAGAGAAACATCCCCAGTTGAAATGTCGTCCAGTAAGATGTCGCCACTCAAAAAATCCAACTGAGCTTGTTGCTGTGTAGGCTTTGGAGCAGGAGCAGCAAATAAGCTCAAAATATCTTCTTTGGTTTTGGGAGGGGCGGGCCTCGGCGGGGGAGTATCACCGAACATGTCAAAAAGATCAGGCTCTTGGGGCAAGGGGGCAGGTGCCTGCTGCATCGGCATCGAAGGAATACCTGGTGGGGCAGGGCGAGGTGGCACAGGCCGTGGGGGAGGAGGTCGCGGCGGTTGGCTCTTTCCAGGTGCTTGAACCGGCGACACTGCTTGCATAGGTGGTACCGAAGTGGGAGCAAATGGATTTTCTGTGCTTAAGTCCACATCAAAAATATTTCCATGAGTAGCAGAAGGATGACTCCCATCGGATACATCGAGAAGATCTCCATCAGGCGTTGGACTCGGTGAGTGCAAATCTCTCATGGAAACCGGACTAGGTGATCTGGTTTTTGGAAGGCGTCCTAGAAGGTGTGAACTCGCTTGATCTAGTTGATCTGCAACAGCATATATAAGTTCCTGTGTAGTTTGAGAAGGGGGAACTGGGCGAGGTGGGGGCGCCTTGCGCCGGGACAATTCTTCTTCACTGGAATAAACTGCAGCAGAGTCATCGAACTGAGAGACTTTATGAGGCTTGTTATCAAATGGTATTGTGTCGTCATCATGATCTATAGTTGTTCCGAAGAAACTCATTGCAGGGTCTATTGGCGGAAATTCATTGCTGCTAGGTACAGTAGGTTGCTGAGTCATGAAAATATCCGCAACAGTAGTTGGGGGTGCGGCCACAGTAGATTGCTCATCTCCGAAATCTGCAAATGGATTTGTTGCTTGACCAATGAAAGGATTTTCAAAATCCTCTTCAGCATGCTCATCTTGAACAAGAAATGGATTTGCTGCTTCGTTGCCACCCGCAGGTGCAATATCCTCGTCCATCATTAAAAATGGATTCGCCATTTTCTTTTACGATTATTTCTAAGTATATTCTGCGAAATCAGTCAAGAACCTACTTTTCAATCAGTTCTGTTTCCAAAATTCTTATCTCAATCTTTCCTGGTCCCAAGTTAGTAGCGAATGAAGTATCGAAGGGATCAACTTCTTCCAAAGATTCTTGTAGAGCAGCTGGTACTTGTGGAGTCAGAACTTTATCGCCTAATCCGAGTTCCTGTGCGTCACTCAATGTGTCCAAGACACCCTCAGCTACTGTAGAAGTACTGGGGGGAAGGAGTTCACTTTCTATGAGTTTAAGTTCAGTTTTTCCTGGCAGAATGTTCGCCGCTATAGAAGTATCAAACGGATCGACAAATGTGTCGGACTGTTCTGCTGCCTTAACTTCTTGAGCTGGTGTCAATACTTTTATATCAATTTGATCTTCAACAATTAAAAGATCTGATTTTGTAATATCAGTTACCCCGACGTCTCCGGTTTCTTCAGCCCGTGGATCGAAGTCAGAATCAGACAAACTGTGCCTCAAGCTTGAGCTCGTCAGTAAGTCTTGTTCGAGAATATTTAATTCAACTTTAGTTGGTTTTGTTTCGGGCACAAAAGAAGTATCAAATGGATCTTCTACTTCCTTTTCTGGAATTGTCTCTTTTTGCGGATAGTACGGCGTTAACGGCTTTTGTACTTTGCTTCCTTCATGTTCCGTAGAAAGTAGATCACTATTTGGTACTAGAAATACCACAGATTTTGACTGAAGATTTAAACTTAAGGAAGACTTTCGACGAGTTGGATCGAATTCAACTTGTGGTGCGTAAACGTGAACAGTAGTTGCGATCGGCTCCTCCGGTTCCTCCGCTCGGGGATCAAAGTCTGGATCGCTAAGCGAGTGCTTAAGCGTTGATTCAGCTAGTAACTCTTTTTCAATAACTTTTAATTCTGCTTCTTTTGGTTGAACAATAGTAGTTATTGCAGAAGTATCAAAGGGATCAAAGTCGTCGGATGCACTTTCACCGTCCTGCACAGGGGCGATTGGTGCCTGTCCAAGAGCTGATAGATCTGTTACACTTCCCCCTAATAAATCTTTCTGTAAAACTGCAAGAAGGTTGACCGAAGGATTGACTTTAGTTAAGTCTGGATTACTGCCTCCCAGCAAGTCTCTTTCTACAAACTTTTGTGGTTCTACTGTAACCTTTGCGATTTGTTCTTCTGCACGAGGATCAAAATCGAAGTCGTCGTCAGCCTGGTGATCTTCTGGTAGAACTTTCTCCACGAAAGTCGTATCAAATGGATCGTCGTCAAGTACTGCGAATTCGTCGTCACTTTCTGGCTCAACTGGACCTACTGCAGCGGGCAATGGGGGTCGAGGCGGCTTTCCTGTAAGTGGAATACATTCAAATTACTACATGTAACACAATTTTACAAAATTTACTTACCTTTTAGTTTTTCGTGTTCTTCTGTTGCTACCTGATTAGTTTGCTCTCTTTCGAACTGTGCCCAATCGGTGTCAACCTCTCCACTGAATTCTAACGGTTGTGGTTGCTTTAAGACTACAACCTCCTCTTTCTTGGTCAATGACTCAGCAGCTAATTCTGCGAATTCGTCTTCCTCGTTTTCATTTAACACATCGAAGTCTGAAATAACATTAATCGGATCTTTTTCGTTCTCGTCATCGACCGCAGGTTTTGGTAGATCCTTTTGTAATGCCAAATGCAGTGAAACACTTAAATCGATAGGAACATCTGGAAGCTCATCTGCCGGATCATCAAGTAGAGTTTTTGGTGGCTCAGGAGTTACAGAGCTCTCGTTTTCCGGCGCAGATAGAGCCTCGTCATCAAAGTTGTCTAAAAGCAGATCTTGAGGTCCTCTTCTAGGCTTACGCTTAGCCCCTGAGGCAGAGACGGCTTGGGCACTATCTATGCGACCTGTTAAAACTTCAACGGCCGAGCCAAGACTGACTATTTTCTTTCCACGCTTAGATACTTCAGGTCCTTTGATTAATTTTTCTGCATAAGATGTATCAAAGGGATCAGGGCCTTCTTCGACTGCTAGATCTGGTGAATCAGGAACGATAGTTAGTTGAACCTCGCCACTAGTAATAGCATCAATATATCCAGTGTCGAAAATATCATCCGCTTCTTCGGATTCTTCCTCCGATTCAGATAGTTCAACAACTGCTTCAGCTAACTTGTCTCTGTTCGCTTCTTCTTCCTCCTTCTTCAACCGCTCCCGTTCAAGCCTCTCTGACTCGCGTGCAGCGGCCTCTTCCGCGTCAAGTTTCTTTTTTTCGCTTGGCGGCGGAACACGCTTGAAGAACGATGTTGATTTTATTCGATCTAAATCTTCCTGTGTTTTATGAACAATTGAATCGACACCAGCTGTTAGTGCCTTAAATTTTGACCATTCGTCGTCCTCTTCACTCTTCGCTTCGCTTACTTTTGGTTTTGTTTCTGTATCAGATGCTGCATCCGATTCTTCGTTGTGTTTTTGTTGTTGTTGATTCTGTAATTGTTGCTCACGTTTGTATTGCTCTAGTTCTTCTTCAGTGTAGAGTTCTTGATCTTTTTTTGATTTTTTACCCTTCTTCTTCTTTTTTAAACCTTTTGGTAACTTAAGCATTCTCTAATATGCGAGACATCGATATCGGTCTGCAAATAAATTAATTTAATTTAACACAGCACATTGATTTTTTGTTTTGGCGAACTCAATCGAAATATTAAACATGTAGCAACATATTCGAATTAATGCAAAAATATTAAACAAATGCATGACCGAAAGTGAAAACCATTTCAATTCTATTCATGCTATTTTGAATTATATTTTTAAGTACAGGGAAATGAGAATAAGCATGAATGTGCTTTGTTTTATACGACAATAAACTATGTACAATTCATTTATAATCACAGATCCAATACTTCAAGGGAAAGGGAAAGATAAGTGTTTTGCGATTAGGGCTTTTCGATTTTTAAATTCATTTAAATTCATTCAATGTTGCTCTTTAATTTGATATTGGATTTCGTTGCCTGCCTTTCTTTTCGAACAAACGCTGGCACAAGAAAAACCAAAATATCCTCAACAATATTAATGTTAATCTACCTAAAAAATATACAATATTATCTCTCATCCAGTAATTTAAGAAAGGTCTCATATTACTGAAGATGTTGTTTCAACAAACTTCCCTGCACGCAACAAATACAGAGAAACAGAAACACGCAACAAATCACAGAAATTTTTCGAAATTCAAGTTTATTCCAAAGATACTTTTGTTTCCCTCTTACAGTTTTGCACAGTCTTCACCTCAAATAGCCGCATCTATTATTGGGCTATTTTTAACTCTCTCTGAATCAATAACTATTCAGGTACAGGGAATCAGTTTGCATGAGGGAGTGGGTGGGGAACGGCTATACTATATGGCATATGCACAAGGAGTTAATGTCAAAGGGTGTAGCATTTAATTTTATTAACAACCCTGCAGCCCAGAAGTTTTGTCATCTGGCAAATTGCAGTTCAGTCTCTGAGGACCAAATATATCCTCATTGCTTTACCGCACATTTTTCATCGTTGACCTTCTTTTGTTAGATTCTAGTCCGGTCAGGCAAATCCCTTTTTTTTGTTCCTCGTGACACGAATGCCTGAATGTAGCCCTGAGAATATTTCATGGATGCGAAGGACATATTTCAGGGATTTTACTTAAATACTGCCGTTTATCACATTTTAAGAGAACCTGTACAGTGTACAAGCACCAAAAGTTTATTTGTAATGCCAAAATATTCAATTCAAGGCCAAAGATGGAAGAAAAGTATTAATAACAATGTGAAGGCGAAAAAACAAAAGACATTAATCCAAAGTACCAAATCGAGGCGAAATACGCAACCGTGATAAAAAAAAAGCAGTAGGAATAATATATCCATTATTGGGAGGTGAAAAAAAACCTTTCTATATGAATGCCTGACTGTTCGTCTGTCGGTTCAGGCAATAACTCAAAACGGTTTTCAGTCAGAGAGTAAAATTTGTTACAACATTTTGATTTCGTGTTTTCGTGCAAAACCTGTAGAGTGAATTTTATATTTTACGATGGAAAGCTTTTGTTTAGAGATTTTGGTTTTTAGTTTTTACACAATTATATTATGAGAAATGAATTTTCCTTGTAAAAACAACTTTGAATGTATGATATATCTAATCATTAATTTTTATTTAAAAAAAAATTCTAAAAAAGAATATGTGGGCAATATTTGCTAATTCCATCAACCCTGAAATTTTCAACTATATAAAAAGTTTCCAAATAAAGTGCGCATCTTACAAGGTTTTTATTGGCGAAAAAAAATGACAGTAGCATCTCACTAAATACTAATCCGAATCTTTATCGGGATTGGATCACCTACATTTTTTATTACACGTACCAAGCAAAATTACCTAAAAAACTTGTAGATATTTTATTATCTAAAAAAGCAATAAGAACGCAAATCGTAAACCGTTATCGATAATCTATGGTCTTTCAACTGAAATAAACAGCCGAAGCAAAAGAAGGAATATTGTATTGAAATGTTCCATTGACCAGCTGCGACACTGTTTTATATTCTGGGAAATATTGATCGCGCCCATACCAGGCCCAAACATGGGAAATTTTCCTCAAAATTTTCGAATCTCAACGAGTTTGGAAAGAGTTTTTATCATGATTTTACCGCGCATGTCCTCAAATGATTAAAAAATAAAATACAACACGCCGACGCTCTCAAAATTTCGGATTACCCGGTTTTCTGGGAAACCAATGTTCGGATTAACGGGATCCAACGCCTAACGTAGTTGAGTGTTTGATTGTAGCATCAAACATTCACACAAAATATATCAAGGGAGGATCTTGTTGCCAAATTGATCTCTCTTAATCTCCACAACAAAATAGCTATTTGAAAATATATTGAAAATCAACTGAGGGCATATCCAGTTAATACTATTCTCACACACCTTGTAAATGCACTTGACAAATTGAAAATTAAGGATAATGACCTTGAGTGTCATTCGATTTTACGACGAATAAATTCGATGCCTAGAAAAGTTATGCACAAAATTATTTAGGTTAAAATGTATTTTCAGCTCAATGTTTGTCCTCAAATAGTTATTGTTCTGCAATACTCTCCAGCTCGGACATCTCTATTATACATTGTTGAATCACAATTAATTACAAATAAATCTGTCAGATTGATTGCAGGCCTCCGGGCTGTACATACGCATATCTAGGCTTAAAAGTGGTGGCTCTGATAGGTGGTGCATACAGTCCGGAGTGAAATTGAAAATGAAAGGTCCTGTTAGAAATGAAAAGCATTTGGCTTACTTAAAATTTTTATAATAAGTGGCACAGCTGTGTAAAGATGACCCCCCCCACCCCCCTCTCCCAATTCACAACGGTTCCCCTTCTACGGATTTACGTCAACCCTTATACAAATCACTTTTCACGACCGAATCCCCTTTTTTAAATTTGGTTCTTTTTCATGTATTTTTATTTACTTAGTTCTTCCTTTCAAATCTAAACCAGAATCGAAATTAATTTGAGGAAAACGAGGAATGAAATTGAGGATGAGGTCTGAGCGAAATTAACTTCATACCTGGAGATGAAGGCTGTGCTTCCGCTGCGGATTACTCACCAGCGACCTCCATTGATTTCGCATTTTTTTTCACTTTTTTGCATATTTTTTCCACTTGCAATAATTCCAAAGATTGATGAGAAAATCACAATTTTTTCTAACATGAAAATTGAGACAATTTTCCTCGCGAGAAGATTTTAGAAAAATCGATTTCAGAACTTTTCTTTTTTGTCGTTGTTTCGGAAAAAAATCTCAACTAGAGATTGTACTTTGGAACGACCGTAGTTTTTAAACACGTAAAATTAAATCACCAAATTTGCAAAAAAAAATTTTGAATAAGAGTAGCGAGCAAAAAAAAATTTCCAAGAAAAAGTAGCGAAACAAAACTTTGACACAAAATTACATCGAAACTTACGTCTATGGATCCTTACGAGCGAAAATTCTTTCACACTTAAACTGTTTAAAATAGGCTTTCACAAAATTTCCTGCTCAGCAAACACTCAAAAAACTTTTTCCATCTGCTCGAATTGAAGGATTCACTAATCTGCCCACCTTGTCGAATGTTCGGAAAATCTTCAACTGAGCTTCCCCTTATAGTCGATATTCAATGGAGCACACCAATACTACATTCATTTTCATTGGCTAGAAGTTGGTAGCCGTTATTTTAGCTCTCAGCACTGTTTCGAAACGCACTTCACTTCTTAAGGCGCCCATCTTAAGGCATACATCTAGAGGTATTCCTCAAGGCCGTAGCCTATAGCCGGCCTTATTGAATTTCATTCCGATTTCCATGGCCCGTGATGCCAACATATAGCTTTCAGGTTTTCCCATAGACGTGCGGGCTTTAGCCGGTTTAGTCGAACACCTCGAGGGAAACCTCCATGCGCGCACCTTTAGAAATTACCAATAAATGCTGCAAATCTACGTTGTACGTATTTCGTACAAAACACCAAGCAAATAGAGAGAAGTTTGACTAATTAATCTACAAAAAATGACTGCAGAAATTATAATGCAATAATAAATGCAATTATAAGGGAAAATTACTTACAATTAACATGGAATCGCAGGCAAAATAAAAATTTTCTTCTGTTTGCAATCCCTCCACAATTGTGCATAACTGCTCGGGCATTAAGCATTGCCGAAGGAGAAATATCGATTTTAATGGCACGGATAAGTAGACTTGCTGAATCCTGAATTCATTCGCGACTTGCGCCCTATGAACTTTGTTTTCAGAATGCAACGAACGCTTCTCGAATTGTCGAAACACCAGTTTCGGACTTTCGGTGGAATGTTGGGAAAAATTTTCCTACCAGAGGACTAAAATTTCGTATTAACTTATGTTACTAACAGATGGCTATCCATTATTTGAATTTTGAAGTTAACTAGGGATGGCGGTTGTTGCCAAAATAACCGGTTTTCGGTTATTTCGGTGTTTTTCACCTGCGGTTTAACCGGGCGGTTTAAACCGTTCTAAAACACCGGTTTTTCAAATAACCGGTTTTCGGTGTTTTTTAAAAACTTTTATTTTTTAAACACCAAAAGCTCGTTACTGCTGCATAGTGCATAGCAAATATGGAGCTGGTGCTGAGCAGCTGTAGCCTGAAGATAAACTCAAAACTGAAATCAAACACAAACTATAACAAAATATCTATTTCCTTCAGATGTAAAGGCAACTAAAAATCAAAAGGCAACTATCAAAATGTGTATTCAAAAGCCAAAACAGTTAAACATTTGCAGGGATCGCTAGTAAAAAATGCAGCGCTTATAATAAAACCAAAGTTTTTTAATTATTTATAATTTAAAGCCAAGTGCGGAACGCCTAAGTTACAAAAAAAGTATAATAGTATGTATGTATATTCTATATTGATTATTGTTTAATTTTTTAATAGCAAACTGGGGTTAAAGCTTTAAAGCTCAAAAACTTTACTTTAATGAGTTTAAATTTGCTGATTGCTTTCCTCGCGTGTATGTCCGCAGGCCGTTGGCGGCAGAGTTTTCAAATTCAAATCCATTTCAATCAATAATTTAATTACAATTTAGGTATTTTTTCTTTCTAAAAAGCAAAATGTCACCGAAAGGTGTAAAAATTACCATGTTTTCTTTCTGTTTACAAAACTTATTTTGACGGTTTTTTTTATCCGGTTATTGCATTTAAGAAAAATCACCGGTGAAAACCGAACCAAAAACATCACCGAAAAAACACCGGTTGACCGAACCAAAACACTGGTTTTCGGTTTAAACCGGTAGGTTTTTCCCATCCCTAAGTTAACCTGTTAACATAACTGAATACACGAGAAAAATTACAAAAATTTTCAATTCTGAAAAAAGTACTCGTTGGCAGTTAAATATATTATATATTGTCAGATTGGATGTCGTACATGAATGGCAATGTACGCCTTCGGCCTTGCGGAAATCTGTCATGTTATACTTATCCAATAGATGGCCGGGCTTTAAGTGGATACACATTTTTCGTCCACTGTGTCGCGTCTATTTTGACAAGTTGCTGACCATTTAGTGCTGTGCGTTGTTTGAAATTTGTATCAGTTTGCGGAATACTTAAGAATGGCCAAAATTTTTTTTGGACTTATTTGTCTATAAGTATGGTTAAATGTTTCAACGTTTACAAGAAAATTCTCATAGAAAATTTGTTCTTTTCTTCATTTGAATTCATTAACATTTCAGTGTTATACATATCTGGATTTGTAGTAACGCTAACGGGAAGGGTACGATTCTACGAACAAAGATCTTGTAATCTATTGGTTTTAGGTAAGAATCTCTTTTAGCGAAATGTTGTGGAACTACCCAGGAAACTCGGTAGATATGCATCTGCAAAATATTCCACATAAAAACATAGTTTAATACGTTTGCTGGGTTTGGAAAATGAATTGTAAACCTCGATTGAGCCTTATGAATGAAATATTTGTGGTTAGGATTTGACTATTTGAGACCAAACATTTGAAATGTGAAGTCCTTATTATGTGAAAATCTACGTACCTGAAATGTGGACATTAGTAATGTTTAATTTGACGAACCAACAAAATGTATAAATGCCATTCGCCTCGGTAATGCAATCCCTATCGTCACCAAGCCGCGTGCAATGTCAAAATTGCGTTACCGCTTCGCAGTTTGCAGGTTGCTTTGCTTGGTGAAACTGCGATCAAAACATGGGTGACAGCATTGAGCCAATTTTTATCAGTGAATCGTGCGTGAAAAAGGTTCTATCGTGGCCGATGGTCACTCATGCCGTCGAAGAAGCCTTGAAGGCTACGTGCAGACAAAGTCCAGACGGCAGGCTGCCATTTTCTCATCAGCCGGCGCGATCGTTCACATTTACAGAGGGGAAGGCCGGGGTTCTGTTGACAATGCCTGGCTTCGTGGGAAATTATAAAACAAAAGACGAGAAGCTAGCGAGCACCTTGGCATGTAAGCTTGTCACTTGCTTTAAGAACAACACCACCCTCTCCCCCTCTGTTCCAAATATCCTAGCCAACATCCTTCTCTTCAACGAAGTCACTGGTCAGCTTAAGGCGGTGATAGCCGCGACAGACATCACCGGCTGGCGTACAGCGGCAGCCTCCATCGTCGCCACGAAGCACTTGTATCTTAGCCGTGCATCTGACGGCGACGATAAGATAATGTCTATACTGGGTTGCGGTGTTCAGGTGGGTTCAAGTTGACCCCGTTCGCTGACTAAATTTATGGTACTTTTTAGGGACAAATGCACGCGATCGGCTTCTGCAGCTCTTTCAAGGAAATATCAGAAATTCGCCTCTGGAATCGAACGGAATCAAAGGCTAATGAGCTGGCTGCAAAATTGGAACAAAATAGAGATCAATTTCTAAATTCCAAAATAATTATTTCCGTTTTCTCGACCGTGGAAAGTTGTGTTCAAAATGCTGATATAATTGTTACAGCTACTTTTTCATCCAAACCTTTCCTGGACGTTGCTATGGTAAAACCAGAGGCACATATTAACGGTAACTCGGCATTTAAATACTTACAAGATGATCACAACAATTTTTAATCAGCCGTTGGCGCTGGAGTTAATCATCATTCGGAAATAACCGAGGAACTGTATCAAAAAGGAAGCGTCTACGTGGACAATTGGGTGGGAGCTAGAAGCGAATTGAAGGATTTAGCAACTGATATTGTTGGCGAAGTCGGAGACATAATCAATGGGTTTAGCATTGCAAACCCGGGAATAACAATCTTCCAGTCTATGGGTAACTTCTGTTTGGATTATTCTCATTTAACCGTTTTTTCATGGTCGCACATAACACACAGGTATGGCCTCTGAGGATGCTACTGTGGCACAAGCAGTTTATGCAACAATTCAAGGCAAATAATGAAGAGACTTTGTGCAGATAATTTTATAGAAACGTTTCGTATTTCATATTCCTATATTCTATTCGGCTGTTTTCTCTTTTTAACAGTCTCACTTTGATTGTTAATTTTTTGTAATACTCTCTATTGAAAAATTTCTTTTGCACTGCCGTTTACGTAGAGGACTGGCGTACAATGTGCCTATAGCTTTGAGTTTAGAGCCATTAAGGATATTTAAAGGAGGTTTAGATCAGGAGTGAAGGCATGAGTCGAAAGGATATTTTCGGAGATATAATTCGAAAACTGCAGAGAAATTCTTGATCGGCTTAATCATCATAGTCGAACTCGCAATGAATGCCAATATAGAAACCAGTGGATATATTAGCACATTTCAAGTGCTTTTTCAGTTGTTCCTCGGCACTAGAAGAAAGTACAATGTATGTCGTAGCTAAAGAGGCTATAAAACATTTAACAACCATAACATCTTTGTCATTGAACAAACCTAATGAATGCGTCACTTTGTACGAAGCGCATGCGCCACATTGAAATTTTTCTGTTATTTTGAAAAATGATTGACATTATGAGAAAAATTGAAGATAAGGCAAAATCAATTATGATGCTCAAAAGAGGATATCAAAGTGAGTCTTTGCATATAAAGTTTTCACAAATGTCCTAAAAATACTAAATATTGTGAAGGAATGAAACAAATTAACAAAAAAATTGAAAAATGGTTTTTTTAAATTTTTTTCACAATAGCTATTAAATGCGTGCTTAGCCAAAGTTGGGTTAATAACTAACACACCTGTGACACCAGACAGATTTCATCTACCATTTGCTATAATAGCAAATTTTACGCAGCCGCACTATGTACGCCAGTCCCCTATATTAAATTATAAGAAAATATTGGGGGTCTAAAAAGTGAAAAAAAATTACACGAAATGGAGAAACGCTTAGCAATGTATAATATGTACTGTACTATATAAATACAACCAAAACCACAACATTTTTAATTGAATTAAGATTTCATATTGGTTTTCAGATTACTGCTTTCTCTCATTAGGATCTAATAAAACGATATCATCAAAGCGATCTCTAAATAACATCCTGGGATCAATGTTGACATTACAATTATTGAAAGATGTCGTTTGGTGCATAGACAAATTGATCTGATTGGTGGGATTGTTGCCCTCCGGGGAGTTAGTCTGACAGGGAAGAGCAGCGATATATCCTGGGCTGAAGCGTTCCTTAGTTGCAATGATTTCGGGTGGTTGGGGCTCAAAGTCGTTTTCCTTTGGGGGAATTTTGTTCTCTGCAAAAAAAAAGTTCGAGTTATGGGTTTTCCATTGAATACATTGTATGATACTTGGCCACCAAGTAGATTGTTTGTAGTGCGTACCTGTGTTCTCCAAATCACTTCTCATAGTAGCACGGCGCTCAGCAGTACTCTCTGAGAAGCTGTCGGGCTTCATGACGTTCCTGTCCCAGTAATCTGTGAACTTTCGGAAAACTGCCTTGAAAACCCCTTTCACCTACAAATAGACAAACATTAGTGCGCTCGCACTTTATGTTTCGGACACTCATTACATCTCGCTCTCTGTAGCAATGAAATATAACTATGAAAATAGTCTGTAGCGGCTCTATGGAATAGTCGACGATAAAATAGAATTGCTCCAAGGAGCAAGAGTCGGTATCTGGATGAACAATAACAAAAAGGAATGGCACTCCGAAAAGTGGCAAACAGATTAGAGCTGCTTTAACGGTCCTTCTGAAATTTATATTAAATTAGTTTGCAATTGCCAAATTAACTACCAATGAGCAAGATTTAAGTATTATAACGTCCAGACTATTAAAAATAATTGTGAATTTAATAAAAAATGGGCATGGTAAAAATCTAGTTACGAACTTTGCCGCATGATGATCATTCTCTTTGGAATGGAATGTATTCCACAAAACCCACACTATATGGAACAGAAGCGCGATGTTGATTAGCAACATCACCAGTCGAGGTCCACTTAGGATCCAGCTGTAATCGGTTCCTTCGGTAACCTGCCAGCAGTTGGTATCGAGATAAGTAGCCATTACGGACATCCACGTGATTGCACTTCCCACCGCCAAAGCCAAGGCACCAATGTAAAATCGAGTCATTGGAACACCACCCTTCTGGCGAGTGTGGAAGACCTTTGTCAGCAACTGATGCAGGTAGATTCCTTCCAGGAGCATGCAAGCGAAAACTAAATTACCTGAAAGCTTTTCCAGAAACGTAAGGAACTTGCATGGCCACCGATTTTCCGTCATCACCGTATTTTGAATGTTCAAGATCTCATCTAGGATAATTACTGATTTCACTAGGATTAAGAAAAAATTTCTCAAAATTAGGATAAACACTAGATTACGAATGATGCACAATTTTTGTGTGTTCAAAACAATCAAAGCCAAGGCAGCAGGCGCAGAAAATATTATTGAGAGCGCCAACATCCCAATGTGCCAGTTCGTCCTGAATTTCAGCTCCGGCGTAATGTCGCAAGAGGCGTAATTTGTGTCCTGCATCCAGGTACCGTTTCCAAAGCATTGCTTGTGACTGTAATCTAATTTAAAGGATGGATTTCTGGGAAAGTAATATTAGATAATGACTTACGGTTACAACGAGGGGCTTGTCGTCCGTAGGCGTACTTGGAGCAAACTTGCTCGTATGTTTCACCGCCTGGAATTGTCTTGAAACACGACCATCCGTCCCATACTGGCGCACAGTGATTAGCTGTGCAGAAAACACCGTTACTAATTGTAATTAAGCATTATCACATTGAAGAAGTCGTCTAGTGTAAAGAATGTCAATTAGATAAATAAAAGCCCCAATAAATACGATAGTCGGAGATCTTAAACTTTACGCAGATGTTTCCTCAACTTCGAAACGGACTTGCAAAGAAGTCGTATGCACTGGCAACTGAATTTGAGCAAATTGTTTCTCGTGTTTGATACAGGCAGGGTATGAAAGCACAAACAAATTTGTAAGGCAGCAAGATTGCTTTTGAATGTGAGATTTTCGCGAGTCGTTTGAACTGCTTTTGAATTTTTGAAAGCTCCAAAAACCAAAACAAATATTTCGACACGGCATAAACAATTATGTAATTTTACACGTTTTATTTCTTGTCATAACTGATAAGAAAAACCCCTTCAATTTGTTTTAATAATGGAATGTTAGCAACAAAACAATGTTAACATGAAACATTTTACAAGTGCGAATCCATTTTAAAGCGTCTGAAACAGTTTTTGAGATAATCAAAGCTGATGTAAAACTTTTCAAGACGAAATTCAGACTCATGTAATTGGTGATATGTTGTGCACTTAAGTCACTCGTTCAGTCCCATGTTATTGGAGTGTTGCTTGTCGCAATCTTAAAGAAACAAAAACATTTGAAGTGGTCGGTGGCAAATTCAAATTCAATGGGAAAGTGATTTTTTGAAAGAACATTTAAAAGTAACTGCGAAGCTGTACCTTGAGTTTCGCTTTGATTCATAATCCTAGAGCAACAGTCTTCTGCATCTTTGGTGCACTGTATCCATTTGTCCACGTTCGAACTGTCCTTGAAAGTTCTCTTAACAGCAGCTGCGATTCTCTCCTCTGAATAATGAAACGTTACGAATTTACTTCTGAAAATCAACCCGGGAATGGAATATTTGGTGCCGTTTACAACAAGTTCGCCGCTGTCAGCTTGTAAGGGTGCTTCCTCGAACAGATCCGGCCGATTATAAATATAACAACCCCAGGATGCCCAGTATGAAAAGGCGATTGGATGAAGATCCGAGTAGCTCCGGTACGCACATAGGCTCCAGCACGAGAGCGGCAAATTGACAAGAGTCAGCTGGAAGGAAAATGACCTCTATTAGACGCCGAAACATGACGCCCACACAAAAACTTACGACAACAGTAGCTTGTAAAGCAAACTTGTATGGTGTGCTCATTGTTTGGTTGAAGTACTAGCGACGACTGATAAAGAACGCCATCTCGCTTCGCAAATTGTTTTGATTATTGCCACTAGAAATGATATCAACGCAGAAAACACAGCTCAGGTATGAGATAAGTGCTCAGTCTTATCAACGAAGGAGTGCTGTTATTCACCGATGCGAAATATTAATCCCTTATCTCGCACATCGCAGGTATTTTTGGCACACTGGTAATCACAATCACTACCAACGAATATGTGTTTGAATAAGCTATTTCATTGCCAATTTACTAGTAGTGCAGGAGACCCCGGATTTACGGATGGCCTTGTTTGATGAAATTTATAAATTAATTACCAAAATTTAATAAAAATTTAAACGTTTAATATTTAATTATTAACATTTTACCTCACAGAAAAAAGTTCTCCATGTGATTATTCCTTTGTATTCTTTATTAACTCATTGACATTATTGTATTAGTGTATTTTTGAAATTCAAAAAATAAAAAAATAAAATCCTATAGTTTTGCTGATTAATTTCCAACACTAGAATCAAGCTGCTCGTTTTTATCTAATTTTCAGGTGCTGTTCTACGATTGTTCATTGTTGCTGTTCTGCGAGTGATTACTATGTATAAATACCTAAAATGTCCGTCGGCCAGTAAGAAAAGACCAGTCAAAAATGGTTTCTATCTTTTCTTTAATTAAAAAAAAAAAATATCTCTTACAAGATTCATAATAAATTTTAATTTTAAAAATTTTAAATTATGATGAAGCTACAAAACGGAGGAATCCGAGAAATCCGGGAAGTCCAATAAAACAATTGATCTGCATGGCAAAAGACGTGGTCATAAAAAAGGAAATATACAACAAATTTATACCGAGCCTCCCAACAGATAAAGCGCCATCATCATCCCTAATTCCAACAAACGGTTTTCATGAAAAAATAGAATCTTCAAGCGGAAAAGCTGATAAAAACCATGGCAACGACAACGAAAAGCAAGTAGTTCCGATAACAATCCAATTGTTGAAGAAAGCCTCGTCCCGTGCCGTTCCGTCTTCAGAAAATGTCCAACAAATGAAATTCTCTTGAGGCAATGCTGCAATCATTACACAATAATTTTGGCTTACAGCTTGAGTTACTTGCAGCCTGTAAGATATGATATGGTTTGATAAAATTACCGATGCTCTTATCAAATATTTTACAGAAACTGTTAAACACTGATATTTGAACTTAATTTTGTTTATCGAAATTAATACTAGAAAAACGTCTCGTTTTCAGACAACACGATCAAAGTGGACAAAGAGCATTCCAATAATCAAGCTGACACTGTTCCACCTGATCAAATAATTCAACAGGATTAACAAGTAACTGCTTTTCAACATTTACAGGAGACTTTTAAATATATTAAACGTTAAAATAAAATAAACGTTCGGATATGATCAGGTGATTAAATATGAATGTGGCTGTGTAGGTATTCGAACTTTAAAAAAACAGCTTTTTGAAAGTTGCTGAATGCAATACGGTGACTTTTGAAAAAGTTTTCTAATTAAGCTTTTACAACTTTTTCGTATAATAAAACAAGGTACTACTATCGAAGTACTTGTATTTCAACCATACCATATATATACGCAAGGATAAAAGTTTTCTTGGCTACACTACAAGCACAATTTAAGCTTTACTTGGCTACGACCAGTTGGCTAGCATTTGGATGTACGGCATTCTGCATCTGTAAATTATTTTATATATGCTTGTACCATAGGTAAATAAAGTACTGCATGAATATCATGAAATACTTCATTTGTCTATGCTTGTACCTTCTCTAAAATACAGGATAATTTCTTGGTGTTCTGCCTTAGGCGCGAATTTAAAAATGCCAAACAACTTTTTGTAAAGTGATTTAATACATATTTCAGACTGTTCGAACTGTTGTAGTAGTAGGAAAAATATCGGATACCCTCATTACGCAAAATACTGTTAGGCGAAAAAAATGATCAAGACAAAATTTGTGGGGTTTCGAATGGGCGATCTAACGATGACCTTGAATTTGACTTACAAGAGTGAATCAGTCTTACAACAAATGTTCAAAATGTTTTCCTTCGGTAGTTTCACGGAGTTTTTCTTTCGGAGCTTGATATAAAATCTTGTGTAGCATTATGGAACTTTTTAGGGGTATTTCATCCATTTCGTGTTTCATTGTAGCACGTAATTCATTCAAATTCTGCGGTTTATTTGCGTACACTGTACTTTTTAAATAACCCCATAGGAAATAATCCAATTTTGTCAAAACTGGCGACCGAGCTGACCACTCAGTCGATCCCCTACGTCCTATCCACCTGCCTCGAAATTCCTGGTCAATCCTTCCTATTCTTTTGTTTTATTTTCTGTGGCTGAAGTGCTTTTTCCCTGATTGTAGGATTTTATTTTTTTAGAAGTTTTTCTTTCTCTTCAACGCTTAACCTTACTATAACTAATATACTATTGGAGAACCGTTGTAAATTTAAAGAGAAATCAAATTCGAAGTCGCGCTATAGACAATCCGTTACTTATTACTGAATATAAAATATGTACATATTTACCTTATATATTTACCTTGTGAAACTCTTTTCTGTGCTTTTCCTGGCTTCGTCTTCCTCAGTGTAGTCTCGCCGACATATATTCGTTATGAAAATTTTCCCCTGGCTGATGTTGAATCTTCCCAGGATTTCTGTTCTAGAATGCAAAAGTAAACAAGAACGCAATTTATTTAATCTTATATGAAGTATCCAGGAGAACATGTTCAGTTACATTTCATAAATTTTACAAGAGATAAAATAATCATTTTATCTGTGTTTAAACTTTGCCATTTGTATAAGGTTGTTCTGTAAGTCAAACCTTTAACGCCTTGTCACTTTAGTCTGGTCAGCTTCTTCATTAGCATCTTTCATCAATTGAAGCATTTTCATTTGCCTACATTTGTTTTGACTTAAAGTGAACCGCAACTAAACTGTGGTAATTCAGTAATCATTTTTAAGGAAATGATACCCAAACAAATAAATTCACAACAACTGGTATATTAGACTATACCCCGAACGGAACACAGGGAAATTAGAATTAAGGTTAAAATAAACTCGTCTGGTGCTAGTCGTATTGTTATATTATTGTCATATTGTTATATGACTTTGTAAAGAGATTTACCTGAATTTCATAATTTCATACCAAAATAAAACCATTTAAATCTTCTTACCGAAAATCTTTTCAGTTTTGATTGATAGCTTAGAGGTGTTTATCTTTAAGGATCCCACAAAGAATATAAATCATATGGGGCAATGTAATTTTTATTCTTCCAAAAATGTGGACATTTCTTCTTTATTCGCAAATAGAAGAACGATATCCCAACAACTTCTCTAATACAAGCATTCACACCTGGAAAGTATTTCTATGGTCTTATCATTTGTCATCGTAATTCTCTATACGAGGAATGTTCACTCGCCTTAAGCAAAAGGGACCGCAGCTTGGCACGCTTTCCTTGTTAACATGTCCTCTAAATCCTGGCTGATAATAACATGTGTTTCTTAAACTTGCTATTCATTAATGCATGAAGATTGTATGCTCGTTGAATATGTGATGTCCACCACCAACACTATATTTTTTACCGTTCCTCATCGAACCGCAAGCAGAAGTAAGGGATTCAATAATGAACAGGCAACCATTTGTTAATTAATCATGTCCTTCAGGAATCGGTTCTCCAGTGCCAACAGATTTATATTGAAAATCTCTGCGATTTATGGAATTGAGGCGTGCTTTAAATAGCACCATTACCGTTATTAAAATCAATCAACCGTTATGTATGCACAAGAAATCGCCCACGAATAGTACCTGTTATGTGAATTTTTTTGAAGGACATCTATTCTATGGCTGAGATAAGTTTTAGCGTCTGTGGGAATAGCGAGATATAATCCCCAATCCCAAAACAGTAAAACGAAGTCATAGTCGTCTCGCTTGTTATACGTTTTCGGGCCTCCCGGCTCCCGTTTTGGCTATCGGTAACAGTTTCGCTATCATTTATGATGAGCTCAGATTCAGGACGAAAAGATAGCTCCGATGTCATCGCTTGTGTTAATGGATGCGAGGAAAACAGACCCTATTATTCCATCTGCCAAGATAAATCGCAGAATTAGTGCGGATAATGACACATTCTGGTTACAGTGAAAAGCTCGTGGGAAATTTTATGGATCAGAACATTTACTTGGCATTATTCTTTAACAATTTTATCTGCAATCATTCTGGATGAAAATGCTGCAACCACAAAATGAGAAAGCCATCGACCAAACTCACCGAAAATTGCTTTTGATTTATGGGGAGTCACACGATAAACATGAGGAATTTTTGGACTTTGTCGTGGATGGGATTGATTAACGCGTTGATATTTTTGTGCTAGGCCTAGGTTAGAAGTTAATCAGAGTTTTTGCCTAAGTTTCAATCATCCTTTGATGTTACATGCACCACAGTGGTAACATGACAAAAAATTGTTCTATTTGTACGTTCCGAACCGGAGAATGAGAGTAGCGGTATTTAAAAGACGTAGATCCAGATGGACCAGTCGAAACATTTTCTGACATTTTACTCCTAATTCCTCCTAATTGATTTTCATAAGGCATATGTACGTGTAGCATTAAAAGGAAGTTTCTTTTGAGTAGTCGATGAAACTTTTATGTAATTAAGACGACAGTGAAGTGAATTATAGATACGAGTAATAGTGCCCATACACTTACCGGCTGCGGACTGTTGTCCAGGACTGACCGACGTGGACGAGGATGAGCTGCGCCACACACTTACCGGCCGCGGACTGTTCTCCAGGACTGACAGCCGTATACGAGGGTGAAATGTACTGCGAACTGTGGACGACCAAGTTTATAAAATGATTTCTGTCAATCCTGGACGACAGTCCCCGACCGAGTAGTGTGTGGCCGATGTCAGCCACGGCCGTTGTTGAGGACTGATGGCTAGGGCGACAGTCCGCGGCCGGTAAGTGTATGGGCACCATTAAACACTATTTGGAGTCTGGAATATTTATTCTTCAATTTATTAGCAAAATTTTTAATATCAATTATAATTTGCTTCTATTCAAAATCAATTAATTTTGACACAAACCGTTAAAACGAAAACCTTATTACAAATTTTCATAGATATATTTTTTAAGGTGAAAGCCTTAGTGTTATGTTGTCTGACGATGGTGACCTTAGAAGTTAGAACCTTTAACTATGCATTACAAATTAGCATTAAAAGCTAATTCAGTTTTGTTTTATTTTATGTTTATTTTGAAATTTTAGACATTTCGAATCTTGTTGTTTAATTCTTCATCAGTATCTACGGGAAAGGTTTACCATTTAATTTTTAAAAAAATGAACAACATAATAATAATAATATTAAAACAATAAGTACATTAAATTAATTAACTATGTATGTATAAAAACGTATGTGAACCTGGTTTACTAATTCTTATAAAATAAAAAATCACTAAAAATTTTACAAAGGTAAATACAAAAATCGATGAATAAAAAACAACAAATTGGTTGTAAAAATGCTTTATGTCAAAATTATCTTTATCAAAGGAGATCCATAGGACAAAAACTTTGAAATTTCATGTGGGACGGAGAAGTTAGCCATCTCCGAATGGATGAGCACAAAACCGATCCCCAAAGCATCCCAATCACATGAAGTTATTAGAGCAGGAGTGCCTTCCTCTAAAACAATGAGAAGGAGTACCATCATCTTACTTACTTTTTGGAATTTAATGGTAGATATTTTTACATAAAAACTCTTCAGTAACCTGAAAACATTTGAGTAGCTTTGGTCGACCACAGAACTCTTTGATCAATACTCAATCAGAAGACCGCAAATCATGCTCATTTCACTTGTGTTCTAACTTCGTATACACGTCGTATTACGTCTTCGGATTCTAACCAACCAAGACTTTCCAACCCCCAACATGTTCAAAACATCAATAAAGGAAATTGTATTTTCTACTGAACGCCTTTTGAAAATTCTGTCATTACTGATTATGTTACAAGTTAAGACTATTAAAACTTTAATATTCGTATGTATTTTCACGAAAATTCCTTGAATATACAAATATTGGAAGCAGATTCCAAATTAGTAACAGCGAATCACTTTTGCCTTAACTCACCCTCTTACTCAAAGAAAAATTATAATTTATATGTTTTACTGTTTTCGTGTTTTTTATCAGCTTATTTAATTGTTCCCCAGCGAAAGGGACATTTATTTTGTGAAATATTTTGCCAAATCAATTACATTACAGCTTTCGTGAATACCATTGTATCAGGTTAACGTTAACTACCATCGTATCGTATCAATTAAATTAAAGCTTAAATTAAAGTTTAATTAGTTAAAATGGAGAGAATTAAAATAGGTGTTGCTTTTCGCGACTTTTTGTACCCTCAAATACGGAGGTGGGTTGATTTTGAATAATACAGGGAGGGCGTTTAAAAAAGACACGGCAATATTTAAGGGGGTGATTTCTGAGTTCATTTTATGAAAAAAAAAGCTCATATAAACATAGGTCCTCAAATGCATGGTTTCCAAGATACAGGGTGTTAAACTTTTTTTAAAATATCGGTTTTTTAACAATATCTGAAATATCTTTTGACCGATTTTTTTGAAATTTTGTAGCATTGTTTGCAGTAATAAGAAGCTCATTTCACGTCCCAAATGGCTAAACAATCATTAACTATAGTGAAATCGAATGCTTTTCGTTTCTTTACGATTGTTTAGCCATTTCCGACGTTTGTTTACACATACAACCAAAGTTATAGGAATACCAAACATACACAGCAGCTTTGGTTTTATAACTTTGGTTGTATGTGTAAACAAACTAAACAAATCATAAACAATCAATTATGCTGCACATAAACAAACATTAAAAATACATTTATTTCATGTTTACAAAAAAGAAATATGGAGTGTAATATTTAATATTGTATTTCGTATTATAATGGAGCACAATTCCACTTCCAGTTATGAGCAGCCTTGGTCATATTATATTATATATTTTATGTCTTTTGGACACTGCCTATATGGTAAGTCTCAAAGAATCAAATGCTCTCGCAATTAGTGGAATTATTTCTACCAACCACAATGTTTCGAAGCAGATTTCGAGAACTTTCAAGATTGATGAATCCTTCTACGTTTCTTTTGGACACACGTTTCGAACTTTCTGTAAGGAGCAAGATATGTATTTGCTTTGCAGTAATGGTTTGGACAGACTTTATAAAACTACTGCACTACTTTAGTTGAGAATTTATTTTAATTTAATTAATGGAAGCGCAACACCACTACTGCGGAGAACGGAGATGTAAAGGTAGCTTGCGATTGCGAATGGTTCCGTGCTCCTGGAGTTTGTGAATTGCTCCGTATTTGTTCCACAGAGTTGAACACGGCATCAAAACGACATTGCTGTCTCCTGGGGCGACCTTCTAATCTATAACAATAGCAGTTTTGAACAAATACAAAACCCATGAGTATTGGACAATTGTGCATCCACCACATAAATTGCAATTTTATTTTACACGAAAACCGAAAGTTTTGCTCATTTTGGAAATTTTTGCTGTTTCTGGTAAGCACCACAACACATGTTGTTTCCTGTTTGTATTTCGCGTGTGAAACTCAATTGCATCTAGTTGCGAGTTGCAAATGAGGTTTATACGAGCACGTTTTTAAAAAGTGGAATTAAAAAAGATATTAAAAAAGTTTTCACGTTGCCGTTTCATTTCCAAACCAAGGATCCTAAGATCCAAGGTCCAAGAATTCTAGCTAAAACAAGGCGTGTTAAATTGTTTCCCTTTTAAATTGTATAAAAAAAATAAACAGTGTCCTAACTATGCAGTGTTTTCATTTAACGAACAATTCAATCTGTTTCATTTTATTAAAATCTGTTAAAAACTGAAAAGAACCATGTTGTTTTATGATAGTCACGTTTTTTAACAGCAAAAAGAAAACTGAATCAAAATATTTCATGTTCAGGCTTTACTTCTTAAGGAAGAAGACTTTCAACTAAAACCTAAGCAAAAAACGTTATTGTATCAAAAACTTGAAGTAAATTGCTATTTTTCATACAGACAACGTATGTAGAAAACGTAACATTTTTTATGGGTTTCACGATGACAACTTCTCTTGTGTGTATACTGTATAGTATAGTATGCATAGTTAGGGTTTTAAAACTTGATTGTTCGGATTTTAAACTTCCTGCTTCCTCGCTCATGGCTTCATAAAGCAGATAGATTATTTTTGAACAACTTTTGTTGAACATTTTTAATAATGAGGTTAGTAGATGGAAACTATTACAGGTACACATATTAAAATTAGAATAATCAAAATAAAACTATTTTATGTTGTTGGCTTCGGTCTCATTTCAGATGCACTGCTTTTCATATACTTTTGCAGTGGAACCAATTTAAAATAATACGGAAGTATAATTGAATTAGGCCAGTTATGAAATATCTTGTCCCTAGATGCAGAACGGCACAGTTTTAACACAGAAGCAACGTTTGTTAGGAAATCGTGTTCAAAACCGTGCAAAAACCGTTCAAATAATTAATAAGTAATTGTAACACGTATTTATAACAATATTTAAGAAAGACACTTAATATGTAAATATTCAATGAACTAAATTAGCAATTTCGAATAAAAATAATTCAGCCTTATATGGCAACACTAAGAAGGAATTGTCCGATGTTGCTCACCTTGGCAATTGACCTTAAAAATTAAGTATTACGTTACCAAATTGCAATCCTCTGGCCACACGCGTTCTCGAGTTATCGTCTGGCTAGGCAGACAAACAGACAGATGGACATCCATAAGACGGTTTCTTTTCATTTCCCAATCATGAATAACAGCTCTTTTTTTTATGTCTGCAGTATTTCTTGGAGTTACAAACGTTCCCTCTAAACTAATATACCTACCCTACATCTAGGCCCTAGGGTATATAAAAGTGAGCCCAATCAGAACACTCTTTTATAGTGTTGTCATATACTAATGTTGTTGACAACATTGTTGCCATGTACTAATTCCTGAAGTAATTCATAATTGGTGTGAATTAATGAAGTTCCTTTTATAACCTAGTGATTAATTATTAGAAATGAACTTGTTATAAGTTTCGAGTTCTTAAGTTTGGAAAACAAGTTAAGGTGCATTTATATCACTCATGTCGAAAAGCTAAGCCACATTATTCCTTTTTAATTAATCTTAGTTTTAATTTACTTGCTATGCTTCTCTTAATTTGGTAATTTCATTATGAAACCGCTGGTAAAAACTGCCATACGACTTTTACATGAAAAATATAGTGCCAAATTCATCTGTCTGCACTCGAACAGAGCACTTAAAAATGAAAACAAACCAACCCGTAAAAACCGTGTTTTTTACTATAATTTATCTACATAGTAGGTATTTTCAAAATGGTGACAATTAAAATTTAAAAAAAACGAAAATATGACTTGATTTTATGATAATTTTTTTTATACGCAGTGCAAAACCCAAAATGCTATCATTTTTGCATCATTATTAAAGATTTTATCCGTTCGTCCTTTGCTAGCGGCATAAAACTTTGATAGAATGCATTGTCATCGACGACGAGCCTATCTGTAAAGTTTTAGTTCGATTGGATGACGGGAAGTGTGTTAATTAACCATCGAAAGGTTTTCCTTAAAACGTCACAAATACACAAATCCACAAATAATACACAAACAAAAAAGTTTTCGCGAAGTTAATATAGATGAATTAAAAAATTGCGCTTAAACCAAAAATTTGCATTGAATTTCGTTTTTTTTTTAATTCCATACGATTTTCAGTTTTCCGTCGTCATGCAGCGAGTTTTTAGCAAATATTAAAGTGAAGTTAATAAAACTCTGTGAATAAAATTGTCTGGTTTTATCAAAACAAAGGAGAGGCGTGACCAACCCTATATTTTTGATGTTGTTTCTCAGAGACTCAGCGAAAGCGGAATGACGACAAGTGTAAAATATTTATGCGAAAATTTAATGCAGTCGAAGCTGTTACTCTAGAAGAAGCATTTCACGGAAATCAATTTGGAAGGTTGTATTTTGCAGATTATTTGTTATTCAAGATTTATTTAAATAAATGCACAACAAGTCATGGAAATATAATAAGAAATAACTGGCAAAATGACAAACTGAGAAACGGAGTTAAGACGGTTTAAATGCACTTTGTGGACATAGCAAAGCTTATATGGTTTAAGTGGCTTTAGTTGCTTCGATGATGACAATCCCTGAGAAAAGATGTCCCAGGGACCCAAGTGGATAAGAGGAATTGAAAAAGGATAAACAGGGCAAGAGAGTCTATGTTCGTTGGGAAAAAAATGAGTAAATCAAACAGCTTTTGCAAAGAATTTTTTTCTAAATTGAAGTGAGCACAATTTAATAAGCTTAAGACGAGACTATCAACATAAGGACAAGGCTTAATCCAACAGGATTAATCCCAGGTAACCCTCGGAGAGCAAATCGTGGAAATCAAGCTTAACCACGGTCAATGTAAATTTTAGACACAGGAGCCGTATTCTAAAATGGAGTGACAGATGTGTTGTAGAGGAGTCGCTTTACATTATATGGGTCTTGGGAGTCTTTAAACAATTTTTATCTTGTTGACAATTGAGTTAATATGATTAGGAAAACTTAGTGGTCGATTATCAAGAAATTTTGTGAAATCTAATTAGAGTCCAGCTGTCTACGAACGACAGTATGGTTGTATAATGCATAGGCCCATATGGAAAGGGATCTTGTACGGTAAAAGGTCATCAGAGTATATAGTTATATAGTTAAGTGATAAGAAACTCAAAGAACATCATTTAGAAAAGCCAGTATTTAAATTTTCACAGTCTCTACCATAGGAAGTGATTCAAAAAATTTTGGCATCGTCCCCATGCCTATAGTATACAGTGTATAGAACATACTCGTAGCAATTCACGCAAGATACGGAGGACGGCAAGATAAGGAATTTTCATATAAATAAAGCCTCTGCTCAGGTCTTTGATTTTAACTGAAGGGATTGGAATTTTTCGGGCTTCACTTCCACCCTGATTCCTTCGTCAAGGGTACAATCGACTCAATCTCACTTCGAACTCTATTAGTTTTCACCTGCCAAGTGGTTCAGAGGACTTCCTGCGCTATTTAACACTGTCACCTTTATCTATCTGAAAAGGGTTCTAACCCAACTCTCCTGGATTTTCTGCACATCACGCAAAGCCCTCGGCTGGGCAGATGCAAATGGCCAGTGTCCCGCCAAAAGAAGCCCCATGCACGGTTCCGGGCACGCGCATGTTTCGTGTTTACTGGGGTTTCACTTTTGTCTTCCACCCACAGCCGACGAGTTGCTTAGTTTTGAACAAAACGTCACGGGGAACGGTGAACTTTCGTTGATCTCCCAGAATACGACGTGCTCGGATGTGGACCTCATCCAAAATTCTGGAACGGTTATATTTTGTCCTCGCAACCGTTAAACTTCTCAGTGGTACCTACGCCTTACTTTATCCGTAAGTGCTCGGTGGAATTCTGTTGCTACGTCTGAAGAACAACCAAATTATTTTTTCTGGTGTTTTCAGGAGTGCAACGTGGTTATTTGGTTCATTGTAAATTAGAAGTGTGCAATTGATTTGTGCACCGGAGGATGGCCTAATTGATTACGTGACGACCACCACTATGTGACTGAATCCGATTAGTTAACCACCAGAAAATCAAGAGGGAGACTTTTCGAAATTCAAAGTTAAAAAAAGGTAAGTACAAATACGTTTTTTGCATTTCAAAAATGGGTGCCAGAAGTTGTTTGAGTACGTTTCAAATGACAACAACTTCGCACCCTAATACCACCACACTATATTATGTGATAATGGCATATCGCATATAATTTACTGCTAATTTGAGTTTCATTGCTCATTCTTGCTTTTAAAATACAACTAAAAATATGTAAAACACCAAATATTTTGAAAGTAATAAATAACATAAAAAACACATTCGAATGCTTGAATTTCAAGATTTACGCAGCGCTTCTTTTCAAACTGATCGATTATATACTCGTAATTGAAAATAAACAATGAAATACTATTAATTATTTAATGAATGATGGTTAAACGCTAAAATAGCTTATTGTGAATCGTTATTTTGGGCATAAGTTGTTAGAAATATGAAGAATTGATATCATTATAAAAATTTCATAAAACGAATATTGTTTTACGCCCAACAACTTGACGTTTTCTATTTTAAAAAAGCGCACATAGGTATATAATATCTTTTGATTATGTAAAATGTAACTTTTCAAGTTTTAATGTGCAAAACAAAATCTTGGAATATAGTTTAATTGAACATTATATTGTATTAGTTTCCTTTACACTTATGATTGATATTATTTAGATATTATCTTTATTAGCCCAAACAGGCAATGATTACGAGATTAGAATAAATTGCGCCGGAATTACACCGAAAAGATGCATATCGAAGTCGACGATTGGCTGTAATTAAAGTCTTACTTTAGAAAAAACCAGCTTTGTTACAACAAACAAACATGTGAACAAATACATGAGATTTTTTTTTTTACAGAAAAAATGTCCTTCCAAATTGAGTACCAATTATCAGATAATAATATTTCATGAAATTCATTTAAAATTCATATATCATACTCGTACATAGAAAATGCATATGATCAGTATCAGATTTGGGTATCTTACGACCCTATAGACAATTTATGGTTGTTTTGTTTTTCAGATTTCAATTAAATAAGCCCAACTAACTATAAGGACGCGGGCCATTTTGCCCCGAGCGCAAATTTTTGCCCTCAACCGAAGCTTATATTTCATTGACAGAGTACCCATATATTTGACACGCTTTTATGAGCGGCTTAATGTTTAACGAAATATGTGCTGCTTAGTTTCACGGGTTTTTTCCAATTATGTTGCGGCCCGACTTTTGTAGTCTGCCTGCCTATACTGCCTAGTCGGAAATCTGGTGCTGTATAAAATAATGCAGTATTATATTGGCAACACTAAGATACTAATCAAAAGGAATCCGTCGTCCCTACTCCGTCATATGTCTGGGAACTTAGCAGATCATTTCCCAGCAGATCAAAAATAAAGGTGATTTCTCTTCGCATGCACATGAGTTCTATAGTTCCTGATACTTTTTAACAATAGTTCTTATTATATACTGTTATAAGCTAGCTTTTATACAAACAGCTGCTATGTGAAGTTAGCAGATCAAGTTTTGAATTTTTCAATCGTCTTTTTTTAAGTAAAATCGCCAGAACTATTGCTAAAAAGTATCAGGAACTATAGAACTCATGTGCATGCGAACAGAACTCACCTTTTAGTCCATTGAAATGTTACAAAATTTTGACCGAACCTTGCATTTTGGGTAGGACAAAAATTTTTTTTTTAAGATGTGTAGGGGGGGTCAGTGTAAACCTAAATCTCGGTTTTCGGGGTTGACCTCCCCGAAAAATTTTGAAAATATTTATTTTTGATCTGCTGGGAAATGATCTGCTTAAGTTCCTGAACATCTCCGTCATTCCGTTCTAGCCCACTGCAGGCACTCTTCGGGTTCAAAAATCATGTTGTTTGCATGGGCAACAAAACCCGAAGACTCAAATCGACGGCCAGGGAAACCCAGAAGAGAAATCCGTCGTGATCATCGCGTAAGAATTTTGTTTTTTGGATACTAGCGATTGTTTTGGAGGCCACATATTTTTTTAATATTTTTGCTTTGAATGGAAGAATAATGAAAAAAACATTTCGTTTTTTTTTTCTAAAGTGTTACTTAAATTCCTAGCTGTAAATATAAATTAATAATAAATACAATTAAAAGTAAATTTTAATTAGCTATTTTTTAAAAATTTCTGAAAATAATCATTACAGATTCATTTTGATCGTTTTTCATTCCTTTTTATGTACCGAATATTGTTAGTTCGTTAAGATTTCCTCAAATTTGCTCTCTGACGAACGTTTTCATGGGCCGAGGACTACGCGAATGAACACGAACATTTCGACGAATGGACGATTGTGATTAGACGTCTAAATAGTATTGCCCAATTTCTCATTTTTGAATTTGAACCTACAATTTTAACAAAATATCATTTTATAAAATTTTAGTCATTTATAAAACGGTTTCCTTTAACCTCGCAACGATGGGATGGGTTCATGTTTTTACTGCCACGCATTCAAGATGTTGTGAACGTTTCCTCAATATTAATATACCCCCAAATCTATAAACATAAAAGATTAAAGATTTTTCATTTTTAAATCAGTATTGTCGTTATAGTCTGCAACCTTTGTCCTTTGTGAACTGTTCGCTTTTGTGATAATGTTAACTAAACTTTGCAATTGCAATGATTGCAATGATTGTTCCACTAATTATTTTTTTAGGGCACGATGTACATTGTACAAGCATAAAGTTCTGTTGCTCTCGTTGTAGTTTAAAGGAGTCGTCAATAATGATTTTCTAATATACTTCAAAAATAAGAACCGAACTGAAATATCTTGTTGCAAAGCGCAAAAAAACAATTCGCATAAATCGAGACCGTATAGCGTATGAATAATTTAAATTCTTTTATTAAGAAAACATAGTGTCTCAGGCACAGCTGATTAGACCATTAGTCAAACTAGAAAGAACATAGAACCTGTATAATTGTACGATAATAACCTAATAGTAATGTTACACTTTAAGAAATTATATTACTTCAGAACCGTTATTGCGAAATTTTCATGCAAATTCGCTTTTGCTGCTTGTGAAACTGTTGCAAAACTTCTCTGTAACACATTTTTGATTGCAACGTTTGCAAAATGGAAATATGTACCTACAAATACGAAAAATTTGATCATTTTATTCATTCATACAACAGATTTATTACACACAAGAGAACGCTGAATTCTGAAATGCAGTCGGATACAAACGACACAAGCGACATTAAATCAATTATCCGGATAATCGCAGTAATGTTTATTATCCGCAAAAAATGTTGCTCGAGTCGGGAAACAGAATACTTTTACACTATCAAATTCAAAATATGGACAGCTCTTTTTAACAAAAAAATTCACCCCGTGTGTAGTTAAATTTTGAGCACAACTATAAATGTTATTGACCATTAGGAGTTGTTTACTCTGAATGTTATTTTGTACCACAAAATAATTTCATGAGTGCAAATGGGGTCCATTGAAAATTTAAACAATATTGTGAAGAGGTTAACAATTGTTTTAGTTATATTGAATAGTGCAAATATTATTATATAGATTCACTTGAGTCACCAAATTAAATTTTTCTAAATCAATCTTGGACGTTTAATGAAATTTTCAACAGAAGAAATACACAAACACATATGCTAAGAAATAGTAAATTTTGTTATTCTGTTCGATTTTGCGACATTTTAGTTATAAACTTACAACAAATATTCAATTTGAAGTGTGAAGTTTCCATCTAAAAACCTCATATAGGATAAATACTCGTACGATGTCGATAACCAATTAAAAAGTTTTTCAATATATTCTCTTTTGTTGTTATTGAACAACTATTTCAACTGTTGCAAAAGAAGAATAAAAAAAAAGGAAACTCTAGGGAAGGTCAAGATCAAGTGACACCCAACTTTCTTTTTTTCATTTTCCGGCTGGCAAGCGTCCGTTTAATAGAGAGTTCAAATCACTTAAACTTTTATAAATGTTTGCCGAGTCCACAATGATTTCTTAAGGAGTCAGTTGTACTAAATATTGATTTTTTCATGATATAACTCTATAACGTTTTTATGACATAACATTTGAAGGCCCTAATAATAGAAAATTTACATGGGCTAAGTTCATAAATCAAACATGTGAGAGCTCCCATGATAACACTTGTCATTGGTAAATATTTTAAGAACATCACTCGCTATTGAATTGATAAAGACCAAATTTTTGGATCACATGTCGACAGAATTTTCCGTTTATATTAACAATTTATGGTAAATTATTTGTGTTTCTACGACTTTTGTAATAAACTCAGGTGCAGAAAATATTTCAACTAAAAAAAAGTTTCGGCTAGAAAAACAATAATATGGCATCAAAACTTATAGAGAAGTATAGTACTCACTAAAATTTAAATAAATGTGTTACTAAAACTGCCCAGAATCGTCGAGTTTTAAAGACCGAAACACCATTCAAATATAACTGCTTTAAATACATATTTAAAAAAAATGGAAATTGTCATCAAAATTGAAAACAAAGGAAACTATCCTTTAAAGAAAATGAACAAACCATTTGAAATGTCATGTTGCCATTTCCTCATTCAAATGGCGAATCTCCACTGCAGTTAGTCTTTGAGTGCACTTAACTTCCTGTCGTCTCTTATTCCTCATATAATTATATAAATTATCGTATCCTGAATAATGTTGTCAACAATGTGGTAAATTTAGAGCTTCGTTGACAGTTGCTCGCTTTTCAAATCAAAACAGAAAATACATTTTCCAACATTGTTTGGACTTACAAGTTCGAAAAGGTCGAGTAGAAATTTAATTAAAAAACATTCTCTCAAAAATCTCGTAAATCTTTATACTTAAAATGCACCCTTTTCCCCACTCGTGTTATGCCCCTTTAGTTAATACATATATTGTTTCTTTATTCTAATTACTAAGCTCTTAGTTAGAGTTTGAAACTTGTTACTTTTTTGTTTGTGTGTTTTTGATTGTATTAAGCTTGATAATAAGTAAATCTCATAACTTTAATTAAGGCTAAGGAAATTAAATTTTCCTCATCATCCCGCATGTTCTGCTAATTGGTTTTTGCTTTCCTTTGTGCATGGTTAAACATCGGAAATTAACGACGAGATCTTTTTTATGGTAACTGCGTTTGTAAATTGATTCTGAAAAAAATATTGCAAAAACCAAAGCTGAAAGAAGTATTTGCCATAGAGATTGGAGACTGGAGAGTAGCATCACAAAAACTCCCACTTCTTAGCTCGAAGAAGTTAAAAGCAGGCATCTGAAGACATAGTGGGTGGTTCTGGCAGTCGAATGAAAAAATCAGATCCTCCCCCGGACACTGATGCCAATTGTAACATAATTTTAGGATGCACATAAGGAACAACTGTCACTTACTCCGTTTAAGTGATTGTTGTGTATACGGAGTCCTTCAATTATCAAGGACCGTGTGGCATGCTGCCAAAAAAACTTGCATCTTGGAAATTTTGAAATGCCACAATTCCATTTAAAGACTTTTAAATTCTAATAAAAGAGTCGTTCCTTTCTCTGCGAATTCTCACAAACGATAAGGACAATTGTGCAAAGTAAATTATTTTGCGGATGCATAGTTCTCCCTGTGTACACAACTCAAGCTCAATAGTCTCCATTCACCGAAATCCTTGCTAAAAGTAAAATTAATATTATTTCGCTCCTGTATGTATTTTATATTGTTATACAGAAATACTAAAAATCTAAACTTTATTGTGATGGGATTTCCATGAAAGGCACAGCTTGTTATGATGGCACTTCAACTACTCGGAGAAGTAGATCCTGGGAATAGCTGGATATTGTTGAAACGATCAATGGTTAAACTTTTGCCTGCCACAGGAATTTAGTAACTCCAACGACCATTATTCCTGTGATTTCATGATCAAATTTCTAATCTTTGAATTATTCTTTTGAAGTTCTGAATTAAATTGTACGCAACTCAAATAAAAATATATTCCATGAGAATTTGATTGAGCACGTTTTCGGAAAACGAAGTTCTAGAAGTATTTTGGGTAACAATTGGGCAAACGCTTTGCTCGCTTTGGAGCTATTGCCTATTTGCATGTTAGTGTCGTCGTCGTCGCCATCATTATCGTGGCCGCCGGCCATGACGTTTTCTTCCTGAGCCAACATTTTGTGGAGGAGGTTGGCCTGATCCTCGCATTTGTCATCCATGTCCTCTTCATTGATGTTAGGATCTGGTCAGTTCTCACAAGCAGTGCCAACGCAGTGCTTGCATATGGCAGAGCACCGGAGTCCTGCCTTTTTGCAGCTGCAGCCTCCTGTGGCACATCCAGTCGTGCACTTGCAGTTGATGACGTGGAGCAGCTTCTCTGGAGCTGCATCCATGGTTGTGGTGATTGGAACCACACCTTTAAACAGATTAATCACTCACTTAATACTTGTATTTTGAAATTGCACAATGAGGAATAGGAAATCGTCTAAAGTACTTAACAAATTTAAAATGTACTACTATATCATGACAGACATGTTGCTATCGCTCACGTGCTTTGCTTTGCATTAGGCTCAGATGAAGTGGTCCAGACGTGGTTTGCGAACACATTTTAAATGTTTGTTTTATCTTTTTACCATAAAATGCACCATCTATTGGGAGTACAGAAATGCACTTAGCTTCATTTTTAAAATTTTTATTTTGCTAATGGCAGCCATTTTTATGCCAGTTGAATGCTGATTTTAAGACTCTGCGGAAAAGCAAACATCTCCAGTTCTCATCATCGTAAAAAGATGTAAACTCCAAAAAAAAAAAACATGCGCCTAAAGTTTGGGCTTACGGTTCAAAAGCTTACGATTTCTTACTTGCAAAATTCGAGTACCAAAAAAAAAAAAAAAAAAAAAAAAATAGGAAAGGAGGTTAAATAGGATGACACTTTGTAATTTTTTGTTTAGTTTTTTTTATTTTTCAAAAATTTTCAAATTTTAACTCTCTAAAACTCTATTGAGCACGGACGAAAAAAATTTTAATTTAGTCCAATTTTAGTAGTTCATAATAGGAATACACAGTCCAAGTTTTGTTTTGCAGATTAAATTACTTACGGAGATATATAGCATCGAAAAATCGAATATTTATATCAAATCATATCAATCACCGGCCGCTCGAATATTTTTAATTTTCTTATGTAAACGCTGAAATATAAATTTTAGTTCATTTATTAAAGCGATTGTTTTCAATCCTAAAAAATTTCTTTTTTTATGAAAATGTTCCTTACAGCATTAATCACTTTCCCTTCAGTCGTTAAATATGAAGCGATGTGTTTGTTTAAATCTAACCACGAGGAACAGTGCCACAGGGAGAAACATCCTTCGCTTGGTTCTCGATCTGAAAAGGTTCAATCATTTTCAATCCGGTCCGTGTGCAAATTACCAAAACGGATTGATTTATTCCAGGTGTAAAACTAAAACAAGTATTTCAATCGGGGTTGAAATGCTATTTAAACATCTTCCGTCTGAATTGAAGGAATGTGAAAAACATCAACCTTGTCCTTAACCTGGTAAGGGGTGCAAAGAAACGGTTTTATATGTATGTGCAGGATGTCTATTTGTCAATCTATACAGCTGACAATAAAGTGAAAGCGTTTTTGACGAGGGGGTTGAAATTTGGTATATCTAATATTAAGTAATTCGTTAAAAATTTGAGTTCAAGTTCAAATATGAGCATAATCAGGGAGCACTATCTTAGTGTTTCCATAAATGATTGCATATGATTTTTTACTGACTACAGAATTTTAATGTTTTCTTTTTCGTTAAATATTATAACAATCAAAATCACATATTTATTATACATTTATCATGTATTTGCAGAATTCACTATTTTGATGGAAATTAATCGTTTTAAATTTTGCGCTTTAATGCAGTGTCGCTAGTAGTAAATATGAAACCAAAAAAAATTCAATTTTCCCGAGGTGTGTATTTGCATGACGTCTCTGTTTTACCCTTTTATGTTATTTGTATGTATCGAATTGAATTGTTTTTGTAGATTTAAACGTTAGGTAGGTAAGCAAGCCTTAAGAACTTCATTATCCAAAAAGTGTTCTCGTTCCTAACTTCACTTTTTATCACCTAGATGTGGGCTATGTTAGTTATGGAAGAAATAATGGTGATAGAAAAAAAAGAGCTGTACATATAGTCATGATTGAGAAGTGATAAGAAACTATTTTCTGCATGTTCGTCTTTTTGTCTGTCTATCCAGATGCTAACTCGAGAACGCTTGCAATTAGAGACTTGAAATTTGGTACAGTAATACCTCGTTAAAATTGTAAGTTCGAAGATGAGCAAAATCGGGCAACTCTTTCTTCGTGTTGCCATATAAGCCTGAATCGTTTTTATACAAAATTTTTCGATTTTATTGTTGGGAGGTATGTTTTATAAATTTATCTTAGTTGGGACTTTTTTGTTATTATTTGCGTTATATCTCTACTTAATTAATTTTTTAGTACGGAGAGCAATCTTATTACATGTTTAATTTTCTTTGCAATGTTTACAAAAAAATATAAAAAATTAGAATGTAGGTCAAAAATTAATAAACATTAAACACTCAATGCTAATTATTGTGGATTTTTGGAAACTAAAAGTAACCTGTTTAACTGTCATGTATTTAAAAAAAAAAATTTAAACGTGAATATTGTGCTACCTACAAGTTTCAAAATCATAACACGAAGAGTTCACTAACAGTATTAACAGAAAAATAAGTATTGATTTTTTTTTTTTGTAATAAGGCAAAATGATACTGGACGCAAAACTTTGAAAAATTAAGAACGATTGTGGCGTTTTTCGTACAATAAAAGATCTATCTGATATAAACTAATTTCAGTTCCACGCTTACTACAGTCCATTCACAGTTACAAAACATTACTAATAGTAGATTTTTTAATTCTGTTAAGCAAAGAAAATTGTTGTAAATCAATTTTAAAACTTACCGCCCAATTTCCCACCAGGCGAAAATTGTGTATTTTAATTTTCTGTGTAAAAACCAAAGTTATATGTACCTATAAATATTAAATATACTTCAAAAAATATTGACGATTCTACATATAGAATCTAGAATTTTATTTAATTTTGTAGATTAAACAATATTTAAAGCCTTTGAACAAATAATTTAAAAAAATTACTTTTAAAATTTGAATCGATTTACATTTTCTTTGTAAAAAGAGACATAATTTTATACTTTTGCAATCAATATTACTGTTGTAGTGTGTTAAGGGACCACAATATGGAGTGGCATATAAAGGATATGTTTTACACTTCCATGAGGAATATTTAAAATAAAAATATGAACAATCTATTCGCCCTTCGGAAAGTTTTGCAGCATGGAAGATGTTAACGACAACATTTTTTTTAAAGAATGAAACTATAAATTGTGCATTTGGCCAAAATCTATCTTCTATATATTTGAAACAAGCAATAAATGAGCCAACAAAGTAATGTTTGTTACATATCTATCAACTAAGAAAAGTATTCGGATCGAACTTTGGAACAAACTATCAGAATTATATGTAGATGTAATTATTCCACTCACAATTATTGTAAGTTAATTATTGTCCGCCGGGAAAGTTCAATTAACAAATTAAAAAAACTGCCAGTGTTATAATTAAAATACGAGTTTTCTTTGAAGAGGACTCCTCACAGTAGATGTGTAATAATTCAGACGTTTTCATTTTGAAAACGTCCAGTTTATGGAAATAATTCAAATAAAATATTTATAAGCAATTAAATCTCTGCTGTTTTGAAATCTCTCACCATTAAACAAGCCATTTAAGTAAACGTAACAGCTTTTAGGAAAGCATTATATTCACGGGAACCCTTTCATTCAGGAATATTTTATGCGCAGATTTAGTTGTCCCCGACTGGAAGACCGTTTGCCCAGAGAACGGAACTGGAAACCCATTAAGGGTAAACCCTCACTTCTGATCTCTCAAGGATAAGCTGAATAATTCCACATACCGTTACTTTAGTTGCTGCTGTATAAGTTATGGAAAGACTTCGTATATGGACATGTTATATTTGTCACTGCAGATTAAAATAATCATTCGTGTTTATGAAATATGTACAAAATTCGTTGCTGCTATGCAATTTCCAATTTATATGTGAAAACAACTGATTTTTACTAATCACAGTCCAATTTATTGCAAATCAGTGCCTTAATATAAATTGGGTTTAAATAAATAGATAAACTTGTACGCTTGTGTACATTCTTGCAAAGAAATTAAGTTGCGTTTTTATAATTTTCACTAATAAATTATCTCAGCATTGTGATGTTTAGTTTATCCATTAAAACAACAAATACAAAAATACAACTATTTAGTTTTGTAGACTATTTAGTTGTGGTTGCATCCTAATATGAGATTATTATATTATTCATTTTGGAGAATATCCCTGTGTAATATTCGCCCTCATAATGAGGAACCCTATCAGAAAAGGTTTGATGATGTATCCTGTGTACGGAACCTTGGACAGAAAAAACCTTCGCGAATAACTGTAAATAACAAAATACGGCCACATTTTGATTTCCCTATCTGACTAAATTTTCAAATAGATCCTTAGTAGAACGATCCTTTTTCTTCCTTTATTCGAGTTCAATCGATTTTATCTAAAACAAACTAGGTATGTGATGGGCAGTGATCCTCCTGAATCCTTATTTCCTCACTTGGAGTTGGAAGTTTCCACATTCAGACTGACCAAAATCCTTTTCGTCTTAGGAGAATAATTTGCAGCATATATTTATATTTGAAAATAGATTTTTCCGTATCGAGTTGAGAGGTGAAGAACAACAAATCATTTAAATAATTAGCTTTTTTATTATCGGAAGCAACTGGATAATCTGAACAATAATAAGTATCAATAGAAAACACAGCTTTTTAATAATATACAAATTTATGACGAAAATGAATAATTACTTTATAAATAATTAAAACATTATAATATTGCGATCGAAATATTTCTTTGTTGTTGTTTTTGTTCAACATAATTTGACGTTGTATTGCAATTATAAAGTGCTTACAAATATTTAAGGAACTGACAATAACTTATGCACTACTATCACTTGAACTTCCTGGAAACACATTTTTGATCACGTTTAATCGGTTTGTAGATGAACTTTGGAAACCAATTGGGAGAGAACTGTCCTGCAATAGCCTCTGGAATTTTTGTTATATCCTGTGCCACACAACGTGGGGCTGTTTCTAAACGCACCTTCCACTTAACGTATGAAGAATCCTCTTCAAACAAACTCATACGAGTAAATCTCCTGCAGCTCAGTATTGGTGACGAGCGATTCGGAAGCACCTTCTCCAGTTGTTTCATCATTTTGATTTCCATATGCAGATCACCCAAATAGTCGGAGGAATCGACCTCAGTAAATGTAATTAACTCGAATTCAGAATCCTGACTGGAGTAGCCATCACTAATGTTGTCCAATGTGCAATAACTTTTGATCTCCGTGAAACCGCAAAACTCGTCCTGTCTTTGCAACAATTGGTAAACATTAAACTTTTCACATGACACAATCGATTGGCGAATATTGGCAGACTGGACTCTCGAATTACTACCAACGCAACCCATGCCGACCCGATCTGTTATGATTGCTCCTTATCATCGTAGAACACAACGTAAATACCGTCCTTTGGCTTCCACAGGATACAAGCCACTGGAAGGAACTAAACAACACAGAGCACACATCCTAGTCACAAACATTTTCGCATTTCTATACTCACTTCCTTGGATGGTACAATTAAATGCAGAATAGCAACAGAAACTGTTACCGAAAAACCTGTAGTTATTGCTTTTTTGCCAATAGTTCAAGGATATATTGATCAGGATGCAGGACTTTCGCATGGCAACCAATTTTACAATCGCTTTTACAACTGCCTGCTTCCGAGAATGGGTAATAATAATTTATGCCTCAATGCCTTATGTTTCGGTTTTATTGAACATTTAGATGCCGTCCACCTTGTTGTGCATCGGCTGCAATCTTTTGCAGTCCTTTAGTTTTACTCGGTATTTGATAATGAGCTTGCTTCCTTTACAATTACACATTTTCATGTATAATGATCTTAACCGCAACACAGCCACAATTATGGTACATTGACGCACGCAAAAAACATGTTCAGGTACAGATACAAAATCAAAGAGCTCTATAAAAAGAATTTTATATGCAAGGCAAATTTGTTTAAAGAACATATTTTATGTACAGAGCTGAATACATAAATCAGCGAAACATAACATTTGAAGAATCCTAATTTAATAAATACGTTTATATGGTAACTCAGACTTTCTGTTTGCAGCCAATTGGTGCAGAAATTTTTTATATTCTGGAAGAATAATCACGATTCGAGGCGTCTTATTTTGAGATTGATTTGCCAACTGTTCTTGACACCCAACAACAACTACAACAAAATCCTTCTATTTGTCCAACACGATCCAGATTTTTGGCGAAAGTGCATATTTCTACAAGTCGTGAATACATACTCTTTATGTTTTTTATTTGCTGGTGCTTTAGAAGCTCTTGCACAGTTCATGTACATATGTGCAATGTAGAGACGAAATTTTGCAACTCCATGCTAAGTCTCCGATTTGCATTAGTTCTTATAGTTAATCTTTCACCTAGCAGTATGTTTTATCTCAAATTTTCAACTTCATAAAAAACATCACAATCGGCGTCCTGTTTAAGAATTAAAAAGGTTTGATATCCACTAATTTAATTTTCTAGTGATTCTAAAACGTTTTCAACTCTCTTTTCAAAATGAACTTCCATTGATACATTTATTTCTGTCATCGATTAAGATATCAGTTCGATACAGTGTTTAATTGGATGTGTTTTGTTGGATGTGCTCAATGTCAATTAAAGTTGATAACAGGAGCTTTTAAAGTATTAAACGCACTGGATTCATTTACGTAAGTCCTTTCAGTGACGTAGTGAAAACATCGCTAACATTTTGCTAACTCATACATTTGTTTATTGCATGTGCATACGCAGGTTATAAATACATAGAACTTTTTCTAACCCGGTTTTGTTTTTGCAATTTCTTTTATATGTCATGGAAATGACCTTATTGTAAAATTGTTTAATTGTATTAATGATTGAAAATAATATATTCAAGTTCAAATAAATAAATACAATACAAATTACAAAAATTTAATAATATTGTATGTTACAAGCAGTGGCCGCTACACTACAAAATCATTTAGGTTTTTCTTTTTTAAATTAAGTTGGAATTTACTACCCCTAAACGCGACGTTTATTTAAAACCATTTCCCGTACTTCGTCGGGTTACAATATAATATATAATACAATAATAGTTTGTTAGTTTTTTTCAGTCCAGGGTGGTTTTGGTGCAGGTAGAGTTAGGATAGAAGTTGGTAATTTTCATTAAGCTTTGTCCAATGGTGCACGAACGACCGCTCTAAGTGAAATTAAAAAAATAGGGATAGCCTGTCATCCCTTATTTTCCCCCTTTGGCAGTGATATTTTCAAAATCCTGGTACATATAATTCTTTATTTCTAACCAAAAGGCCAAATACCAATTTTTATGAATTTTTCACGTCAAGAATCGAACCGGAATAACAAGTATTGTAGAGGCATCCCATACCTTCGGTAGGGTATGCGAATCATAGACGAATCACTAAATAGGCAAAAGTAAAATACTTTTGTCTATTATCATTTACTAACATATAAAATTAAGTAAGAGTAAAAGCGTTTTCTTTGAAACTCGTTATCATTCATAAGTGCGGAAATTCGAGGAACAATATTCTTAAACACTTAAACGCGAAGAAAGAACTTTTTGTCTCCAGTGGAACTTATGAACAAAAAAATATCAAAAGCATTCAAGGTTTTATTCTGATGAATTAAAGGATGAACCCATAAACCAACAGCGATCGTTATTTTGAAAATGGAGTCATTGCGACTTCAACGATAACTAAACTTTGGCCGCTATTACCAAACTTAATTAGGGAGTTTAATGGTTCTTACAAAAAAATTTATAGCCCAACATCAAAACAGAGTACAAGATTTTTTGTAATGCTTGTTGGGGGCGTCAGTAAAAGCTTTGCCTTAAGTTTGTTTCATTTTGATGTTTTCCTTCAACAATGCTCCCTTATTATATAATATATTTCATCAACCATATTCCTTTCATTTCAGTTATTTATTACGACATTTGCAACATGACAAAATATATTGCAGGAAATAATCGATGAATCATTGAATTCTTCAAAGTTTGATTTGCAATATCCTACATTTTTGCAATCAGCTGTAGAAAACGTATAAAAAAAAATCAAACAAGAGTAAAGTCAACAGATCAGGAAAGTAAAAAAATCTTAATGTTTAGAACAAAACAAGTATATTAAAAAGGCTTAGAAAACTAGTAATTAGTATTATTAGTATCAGAAAAGAGTCATGATTTTACATTGCCCACATCGTAAAGCATCACAGCAAAGATTCATGTTCAGTTTTTTACACAAGTTTAATTGGGGACTGTGGAGGTAAACCGAACCATGTGTGTCCGAGTGTGTAAAAACCGGGAGTATCATTCAGTCGAAATTCCCGGAATGAATAAAATTTCAGAGCCATAGAGTTTGACTTGCACAAACTAGAACTGTGCGTTTCTGCCACTCCTAGTCTCCTACAGTCGTACTAAAAAAGAATTTGCATTGATCTAGTCGTTATGGCTATGTCACACTTAATAATAATAATAACTTTATTGAAGGAGTTATGTGCCACAAGTTTTACAACTTTTAATGAACACCAACAAGTTGGTAAAAGCAATAGGTACAAGATAATTAAAATTTAATGAAAAGCCAAAAAAAAAAAAAAAAAAAAATTAAACTAAATTATTCAAAAAAAACAAAACAAAATTGACATATGGAAGAATCTAAAATGAACAGAGAAAAAAAGAAACGCCTTTACCTTGACTACTTACTACGCGCTACATAGTAGTGCATGAGAGTAGCTCGAAAAGTTGAACAGGTTCAATATTTGAAGCTACTGAAATTCTACTGCTACTGCCTATGTCACATTGGCTATTTAGTAGCCGATACTTCGCTAGCTGCCAGTAAAGTAGTCAAGTGTGACATAGCCATTATGGTTGATTTACACGCTGCCAGTCGAGGCCGCTAGTAACTGAATTCCAGCGACTGGCACAGTGTAAACGTTGCATGCCAGTCACTGGAGAAGCCAGTAAGTTTCAGAGACGCCAGTAGCTGGCAGTTCTCTAACGTCTACTGTCAGTTGTCACTCAACAGAACATAAAGTCATAAACTGTGCGTAAATAAACTTTACCTGGACTAAAAATCTACTGAATCTTGAATCTTGTGCGTTTGTTGTTAAAACCATTTAAAAATAATGAAAAATCGTTGCAGTGCATAAAAAGCACGGCAATGAAAATAGATTGCGCTGCTTGTTCCATTACTATACAGGGTGTCCCGTAAATCAACGTCAAGCCGGAAACGGGTTATAGGCCAAGGGGTGACAGTTATCAGCAAAATAAAAAATAAAAACTAGGTCATGTATTTTTCAAATTATAACGATTCAAAGGAAAATCGAGAAAATGGCTACCTGTGATGATCTTTTAAGTACTGTGACTAAATCTCTCTACTTTTCTTCACTTTTTTTTTTGATGTAACCCTGACAACCCCTTCTGTAAAGTGCAGTCTAAAATTAAAACACAAGTGCCTTAATTTTAAGGAAAATATCACTTTTATTCCCAACCACGTAATCAAAATTATTTCATGGTCCAACTTCAACTGACTGTCCTGAAAAAAACAGTACTACGGTATTTCGGCAAGTTCCGTAAAAAGTTGGCGCATTTAGTCCTGATTCCAAAATGGTATGACACTTCATATAATATTTCTTAAATAAAGCTAAGGATTTTTTTTTTTTCGTAAAAGAAACCCATTTTATACTAATTATTTTGATCACATTTTGTTAAAATGGTTCTGCTGCTCGCTAAGCTAAGTGTCAAATAAGCAAAGTCTCAGTCAACTTGCACATTGAAGTTCTGAACTTATGAGAAAGCTTAGCGAGCAGCAGAACCATTTTAACAAAATGTGATCAAAATAATTAGTATAAAATGGGTTTCTTTTACGAAAAAAAAAATCCTTAGCTTTATTTAAGAAATATTATATGAAGTGTCATACCATTTTGGAATCAGGACTAAATGCGCCAACTTTTTACGGAACTTGCCGAAATACCGTAGTACTGTTTTTTTTCAGGACAGTCAGTTGAAGTTGGACCATGAAATAATTTTGATTACGTGGTTGGGAATAAAAGTGATATTTTCCTTAAAATTAAGGCACTTGTGTTTTAATTTTAGACTGCACTTTATAAAAGGGGTTGTCAGGGTTACATCAAAAAAAAAAAGTGAAGAAAAGTAGAGAGATTTAGTCACAGTACTTAAAAGATCATCACAGGTAGCCATTTTCTCGATTTTCCTTTGAATCGTTATAATTTGAAAAATACATGACCTAGTTTTTATTTTTTATTTTTCTGATAACTGTCACCCCTTGGCCTATAACCCGTTTCCGGCTTGACGTTGATTTACGGGACACCCTGTATATGTAAATAACAAAATATCGCAAATATTAATTTTATTCTATTTTTATTTCGGATTTATGGTTCCAGCAACTGGCAATGTGTAAACGCTATAGCGCCAGTGAGCTGGAATGCTAGTATCATGGTTCAAAACCCTTGTGCTTACCAGTCAACTTACCAGCTGACGTGCCAGCCAGTGGCAGCGTGTAAATCAGCCTTTAAACTACAATAGAACTGCGATAACTGCACAATTAACACTGAGCGTGACTCCCAGTGGAAATTGTGCAGAAATCACCCGAACTTAACTTCATAGCTGAAGCTGTATCAATAACTGATTGTGGATGTAACTCTTTAGCTTGAGATACATTCAATGTGAATGTATATTGTATAGTGCATATTCCATTTAATTGAAGTTCTTGCAGCCGTAGACAGTATTGGCTCCAACACTATCACACTCAATTTGCACAACCATTTTCAGGATACGATAAATAAATTATCTAATCATAATAATCATTTGTTCAATTCTTTGTCGTCTTTTGTCGCACTGTGTATAACCTGCTATCAAAATAATTGATACAACAAATACATTATTATAGTCCGATGTGTTCGTAATATTTCTTCTATTTTTTTTTTTAAAAATAGACAATGAAAATATCGAGTCACGCATTAATGCTTAGAAAAATAATCTCCCGAAATTACTTACTTCAATAAATGGGATCTTCGATTTTTGTGATTTGACATTATAGTCCAGCAATCAATCAAGATCAAGCTGGTGAAAATTGTTTTCAATGACACGATAAAAGGAAGAATCTGTGACATAAAATTTTCGCTTAAATGTGTTAATTTAGCTGTGACTAAATTAATGGCTGCAATTATGGAAACATTTCGAGCAGAAGAGCAATCGACAATTCACAACCCCACAAAACATTTTGAATGGAATAATGTAAATGAAAAAAAAAATTTAACAATGGCAAGCAGGACAATAGACAATTTTAATTATGGTTTATGATTTTCTTAATATTACTCCAGGCTCAACGTCTGTAAACAACAGGCTCAACACATGTAAACACATTTTCAAGCTAGATCTAAATAACATTCTGTTTTTCGTCCTGTGGTAAAGGACATTGGCTACAAGGTAACCGTAAATTAAATATAAAAACCGCAGTTGCCGCCACACAATTAGGAAATTAATTTGAAGCCGGCATTAGTTCCTCCCCTCCCCATATTTTCGTTATTCAGAAAATATCCGCAGAACGTGAACAATTTTAATAATTTGAACTCGGCCGCGACATCCAGATGCTCATGTGTGTGCGCGTAGCGCGTCTATTCGACACCCATGGACTCTATCGTAATATCGAATTAATGCGATAAACCTGACCCCAACAAATCGACTGTGATAATTTCAGTTGCATTGGGGTTCCAGCAGCTTGGAGAATTTGGAGAAGGCTCCTGTCCTCTCGCAGAGGCCAGACAAGTTCGTAATCGAAAAAATCAGGCATCTCGTGTTTTGCGGCCCAGCAACTGTTCTCAGCTTTAACTAAAATTGATATAATACTCGTCAGAGTTTATCCTGGCGTTTGTTATCCAATTTGGTTTCCGAAAGTTGGATTGATGTTATAGGATGCTGCAACACAGCATCCGCTTGACACACCTAGGGTGCATTCGATTCAAGTAAATACGAGTACATACCGTACATGGCCGAATCGTAATAGTGCGGAAAAGTTGCAACACAATAACAGGAGCAAAATTTCAGTTCGATGGGACAATACATATCTTGAACTCGGAAAATAGATAATAGCGAAGTAGGCTAGGCACTATTGGAGTAAAAACTGAGTTTACTTTGTATTGACGCTCCTGTCATTCGAGTTCTCCTCGGGCTTGCAAAATTAATAGTTCATTCGTTGTATACAGCTTACCTATTGCAAAATTACTCCTAGATAAACTTCCTAATTCATCTGTGACATACTCCACTAGTTCTAATTCTATATATTTCAGACATATTTATTTCTTTGCCTAATGCTGTTAGATCTACAATTTATCAATTTTATTTATACTTCAAGGCTTGCCGTCGAAGTCGATGAGGTCATTTGTCAGACATGATTTTCCATATTTAATCGGAGGGTGTTCAACTGTTCACTTTAATAATCAATAAAAATCAAATCAAAAAATCAATAAAAAATTTCTTTTAGTTCAAAATTAAGTGGGACTTATTGGGGCACATTTTATAAAGCACAGATCGAAATGAACTTGATTTAAGTTTTCCCGAAAGATTCTGACATTTTCATTGAGAAAATTCACTTCAAAGATAACAAAATCGAATTGCAATAATCGAAAACAGTTTCTACGATTTCGTTGGAATTGTCGAGCACCTTGGGTACAAAACTGAGGCTGCGATAATCAAGCAATTGCAATAATCAAAAATTGTAATAATTGACTATGTTCTGTACTAATAAAAAAACCAACAGGAAATGGAGTTTCACATATTAACGCAGCAATTGATCTCACCGGATACTGTGTTGGATTCGCAGCCTCGCCAAATTTCTGAGCTAACTCCAACCCTCGATTTGTTGAGCGACCATTCCAGAAGATCCACGTTAAGTAAAGGTTTCTGTAATGTATTGTCATCCTGTAATTTTTCCTAATTTTTCCAAACCTCAGTCTGCAACAATTTAAAATTGTTTTAATATTATATGTATCACAACATTAAATATTTTATAATCAGACGCAGGTACTTACGACGTAAAACGACTCCAAAGTGTTGGACGAAATTTATTGCTTCGGAAAAAATATTTCTTTAAGGATATGAAGTGTGAGTTACTGGCTTTCGGGCTGATCAAGTGACCACCCCCAGAACACAAAGGCCCAAGCTCTATAATTTACCCAAATAAAAGTGGCGTAAAACTCAACGACTATTACAGTTGAGTGCGCAGCACTGGAGAGAGGAGCCCTCTTTCGTTTCCCGTACCGAAGGAAAGTATAATGTCAATTATCCTTGTTAGGGATGGAATACGGTCGGGTGTGGCAAGTTTCGCTGAAATAATTTATTTGCAACACTGATAAGGGGGTGATTCTCTCTGAACTGCCGCCTGAAATCTAAGTTGGCTTTTATTGTAAACTTTGGCCCTCGTTTGGGGCAACGAAGGATAGCTGAGCTGTTCATTCCAGAACAAAGTGATAAGCGGCAGCTGCAGGACAGACACTATCAAAAGCCTGGGAAATAAAGAACATGCCATGATTACCCTAAAATCTAAGGAATTACATAAGGATACCTCGATGAATACGAATTTTTTGGAGATGTTGTTTGCGCACAAACAACAGCACTTCCTTCTTGTTTCCATTTGTTAATGACAATTAGATTTTCACACAAAGCAGTCACATTCAACTAAATGCGGGACTTTTCATTGAAGATTGACTATTGTCTGGTTGGTGTATGACTGTATCCTTCAAGGACCCCAAATCCGGCACTACTTGATCTCTAACTTAGTTGTACATTTTAATAATGTAATATAATAAAATTCATAGATTGGTGCTTCAGATGATCTCACGAAGCGGTTCTGTAAACCGTGTAAACTGGTTTTTATTTTTAATAATTCCTTGCGACTGTAATATTTTGTGTACGTCATGAGTATTGCACACTGGGGGTGAGTAGTTGTAAACCGTTTGTTCTACTTCAAAATGCTTTTATTGGGGTAATTTATTTCAAAATCGAGAAACTACTTATTAATTTCTAAACTACTCATCAAGAGCTTTTCAACAATACCCCACAAGACGTGGTTTGGAAAAATTCGAATTTCCACCCCCACCCCCACTCGTACCCCACCAACCCCTAATTCGGTGGTAACACCTTTAACCTCATAGAAAGTACTATAATTTATGCAAATAAAGTCTCGCTCTAAACTTCATAGGAGGCGAGATATAATTATTTAAAAATGTCAACCACTTCCCCCGGCCACCCCAGAAATAACATATTAAAATTTGTTTCCAATATCTTCAAAAATACGGCCGCTAACGTGTAAATGGATATATATATATAACCATAACGGGGGGTGGTTTCGTACTCAGGAAGGCATGAATCGAAAAACTATGAAAGAATTTTTCGAAAGTCGTGACATGGTATACATCACAATAGATAGGTAGATTTTTCTTCGAAATCTACCTAAGAAGAGCTTATCATAAAAACAACTACAAGAATATTAGATGAAAATGCAAATAAACAAACTAAATATACTTGCAAACAAAACCAGAGACCAAATTGCTGGGAGTGAGCTCCATTGTAGTTCACAGATTTTTTGGCAGATAACTGTATAACAGCAACAATCAGAGACAAAATTGTTGGTTCCAAGATGGGAAACGCGTCCCATTACCCTACTGCGTGGTTTCTAATGAAATTACAACCACATTTCGAAGGAAAGTTCGCATATGATAAGTGTTTAAGTGTATGATTAAGACAAACTTTTCATACATTCTCATTCTTACTTTGCATTTATGTAATCAACCATGTTTGATAAAGTTTATTTTGGTGATTCAAGAATGTAATACTCGTTTCGCATTTTGCCCCGCATTCAAAAATATTTTGGAAATGAAACGTCGTCATCAAGAAAATGCTCAATTTACGCAAAAAGGATTCAACCCAAGGTTTTTGATTGCCCAATAAAATTTGTTAAATGGTTGCAAAGCATTTGTACCAAAAGAGTTGTTCCAATTTCTACGGCGTTGATTCCTTGTAAATAAAATTCCTGTGATTCTCTAAACATGCCGCAGTGAAAAAAGGCATTTTCGGCTACAAACAATTGATGTACCAAATATATTTATCAACTTTCATCATAAAAACAAATAATTAAAAATACGTCATAATTTAATAACTGAAAAATATCGGTTCGTTGAGTATCTCAAAAGTTCCACATTAATTTGAATTTGTTTATGCGTTCTGCGCTACATTAAAACTCTTTAAAAAATTGCGCTTTCCTCTTTTTGGTAAAGGGATTTAAGAAAGGGGTTGGTAATTTTCCTTTGGTATGTTGCTTGAGGCAGGATGTAGAAAACTTTTATATTATGGATAAAACAAGTACTTCAGAATGAGTAAAGGAACTCCTAATCCATTAAGAGCCATTAAACAAATGGTTATAGATATTTAAATTTAATTTTCTAGCAATGTACAAATGTATTGTAGTGAAAACTCCCAGAGACCTCCAGCTGAAGATGCGTATAGGCCAGACCATACAGTACTCCCATCTGTGAGCCTGGGATAACAAAGAAAATACACCGGCGAGATCGATAGATATCTATTGGGTAGTGGATGAGGGTACGCGTCGATAAAACGGCAACACCCACGCACCAAAAAAGTAGCAACACACATAAAAGGGTAGTTTGCTCTCCGACGGACTTAAAAAAGTGGTAGACAGTGTCAGGCAGACACTTAGGCAGGTTCGTCAGTCGAAGCGAATATCTATGGTCCTATTTATGAAGTTTGTCATTCCATGAAATTTCGACCAATGAGTGGAGAGTCACGAAATGCACAGTTTAATCAGCTGTTATTTTTATAGGTACCCTATAAATGTAGGCTTACTAATACTTTTGAGTGAACATTTGCAACGCCAGGAAATAATGGCGATAACATTATTCCATTATTCCATATATTCATGATTGGGAATTGAAAAGAAACCGTTTTATGGATGTCCGTCTGTCTGTCCAAACGATAACTCGAGAACACTTGTAGCAAGAGGACCTTGTGAAAATGATAAGATTAATTTTGAAGATGAGAAAAATCGGGCAACTCCTTTTGAGTGCTACCTGCTGTTATATAAGGCTGAATTATTTTTATGCAAAATTTTGATTTTGTTTACTGAATATTTACATATAAACTTGTTTTTCGTTAGATATTGTTATAAATACGTTAAATTAAATACGTATTGCTATTAATTATTTGTACGAAAGTTTTTTTACACGATCTTGAAATTTTACAGAAACCAAAAACTTTCCGGTTTTACATTACATGTGTTTTCAATAATGTAGAATGAATTCCTCTTTTAGTCTTTTTACGATGGGAAAGCTGTTTTTGCACGGTTTTTTACACGATATCTTAAAAAATGTTGCTTCTTTATTAAAACTGTGCCGCCTTACATCTAAAGTATTTCATAATTGGCCAAAACCAATTATAATTCCGTACTAGTTCAATATTATAAAATCCATCCTTAAAAGGTTTACAGCGTTGCACATGTTCACTTACACTGCTCTCCCGTCCTGTTTAACATCAGTACTTTTACTCGTTAGTCCTTCTTACGCTACGTCCTTTATTTATTTATTTGTTAAGATTTGTTTGTTATCATTATTGTTATTGTTATAGCTTGTAAAAAGTTCGGTAAATAAATAAATAAATAAATACACCTAGTATACCCTGCATCTAAGGTATATTAAAAAAAAAATATTACAGCCATTCTGTCAAGGACGCTGATTAACTATATTCCGCGTTTACTACGGCAAGTCTTTTATTTCAAGTTTATATAGATTGATTGCGATAATTGAATTCTGAGATGTTCGCGAAATAATTTTTCAACGAAAAAATCATTGATGATAAATTCTAATGGAAATTACAGCATTAAGCGAAAAGCGGATCTGAGCTACATCCTTACGCTGCTCATATTGCTTTAGACAATAATGAAAAACCTTAGACAATGAGGAAGTATTGATCGGCGACATATTTCAGAAGAACAGGAACCCCTGTCAGTTTGATTTATGGAGGTTTAAATAAGTGCTGTCTTTACTCTTGAATTATAAATAATCCCGGAAATTAGATCGACATGCTTTTAATTAATTTGAATATGTGTATTAAAATATAATAGGTAATAGTTAAGTGTGAACAGTTTAAAATGTTTTAAATCTGGTCAAGAACAAATTATTGTGGTAAGCCTTAAGCCGGAGGTACACGATACGGAAAACGTCGTATTTATGATATAAGCGATACGCCGTATTTCATATCGTGTGACTCGACGATAAGCAATATGGTGTATCGCTTATAAATATCCCAAAAATTTCGGAATATTTTCGGCACATCCAAGCAATTTGCGGGTTACAAATTTCCCGAGTCACACCATACAAAACTTTATGAACACAGTTTTGAGATTACTGCTCTTACGGGCGGCACGGCGTCGCGGTAATCTGTGAATTGCAAAATACAGGTTGCAAACTCATTTTTGCTTATCGTGTGACTCGATGTGTCAAAAGTGACATCCACAAAGATATTTCCTTATAAATATGATGTTTTCCCTATCGTGTACCTCCGGCTTTAGCCTAAAGTTGAATTAATTTACTTCATGTTATTGTTGATATACAAATTTTTCTTACCATTTAAACCACTGTTCAAATTTAAGTAAAACGAAAATTTGCTGTATTTTTATATCAATGTCTTTTTCATTAAAATAGTAAAATTCAAAGGAAAAATTGCAAACACAAGTGAGTTACGTTCGTCTTGAATGTTTGTAAGAATCATAACCGTGCTCTGTTTTTCTGTTAGATTCGAGATTCTTAAAAGCATTTTCTTAACTTCTAATTTCATAAAGATTTCCTTAAACCAAAGATCATACAATTTAGATTGGTAAAAGAAATTTTTAAAAACATTTGATCTACTTCTTTATTGCATTCACTGTGCTCAGGTCTCAGGCAAGCCCCGACTTCCGTCTGCATGAACCTAATTTGTTTCCACTAATGGAAACTGTGCACTTGCTCAAAGGACCCCGTGTTTTCATCGACTCGTGGCTGCTATAAATGTTTAATGATATTTTATTTGAACGGTCGGTGAAGAGGTCGGTGGGTAGAGCAGGGTACAAACTACAATTAATGGCCACAACGGACAAAACGTTACAGTTAAATATAAACACATTACTAGAGAAGAACCACAACATTTATTTTCCATCAGTTCCGGTTGAGTTTTGTTATCCTTTTTGTTTCTAAATAATTGGATATTTAAATTGAAATACGCCTGAAAATTCTTTCAGGAGAAACTTGATATTGTTTTTTTTTTGGATAAGGAAAAATTAGAATAACTTTATTTTAATGAAAAAGTGTTTCCAACTGTGATGTAAAAATTGTCTAACTGAAGCATTTTGTAAGCATTTGAATAAATGAAAGTGAAAGTAGTTTTGATTAGCATTCGTTCAAGGATACACTCAAAACTATCTTTAAATTAAAATGCAACTACTTTTTCTGTATTTTTATAATAACAACATATATTGTAAGTTCTTTAAGTGAATATTATTATCTGGAAAATCTTGCTGAGGAGTTGAGAAAAATGTTGTTTTCCACAGGAAAAGAGCTCGATTTTCCATCAATTGAAATATTTGCGGAGCTGTTTTTGAATTAGAGTTAGGGTTTTACAGATGTGAAAAAATTCTCATAAGTTTAGTTATTAAGTTATTAAATTAAATGTAAAAAAAAGTCCAATTTTCTTATTCTTAAGTTATCGTTTTACATAAAGAATAAAAAACTCAAGATTTTTTCCATTTTTTTCATAGGGATATGTCTGACATTATTTTTTTGTTCGTATACCTTTGATTTTCGAAAAAGAAAGTTTTTCCCCCCCAAGATACATCAAGTATAATTTTATTCATTTACCCCGTATGGCAAAAATAAATGAAAAAAAATCAAGGTTTTGAATTGAAAGAGTTGATTTTCAAGGCATTGAGAATTACAGTTTTTACAGGGGCTTATCAATTGAGTCTAATATTAAGTAGCAAACTATAGTGTGGCTTTAAACACAGTGAATAAATAGGTTTAAGTTTGTTTTTTGTACAGATGATGGAACTTCTGTTTCCTTAGAAAAACACGAATAACTTGAATTTGCTCTTTTTGGCGTAGCTGATGATCGCACTTCCGCTCGATGCCACACAGGCTTTTGTTCAGTGAAGGCATTTATTGCAGATTGCTGTCTATGGTTAACGAACTTTTGCAGATCTTTTAATTTTAGTTTGTTTTCTTTAAGAAAGTCTAGTTATAGAGGCATTTTGTTATGGGAAATACTCTTTTTAAAGTATATAGATAGATTAATCTTCGACATGATCAAAAAACATTAATATAAATTGTATTTCTTATTAAATTCTTGCTACTGGAATTATTATAAGACAATGATAAATAATGAGTTCACTTGAAGGACACAAACTATCATGATAAGGAATGTATTTTTTCCGAAAAGACGTTGTTACTTTTCTAACCGTTCACTCTGTAGAGCATGCCTAAAAAATATTTGTTTAGAAAAAAAGGGTAGGGGTGGAGGGATGTGTGCTAATAAAAAATATATAGATTTAAATAATGAACAACTTTCCTAAAACATAAATTAGATTGGAGTTCAAAATAAAAAAAACCGCTGGTAAGGACTCTAAAGGTTGTCTACTTTCTAGTCTAGTTGTATCTAAATACAATATCTAAAAATTTTGACATCTTAGAGTAAATAAATGATAAATTCGAGCTCACCGGTCCAATTTTATCCTAGAATCGCTGAGTTATCTCAATTCTGGCAAATTTTTCTCAATTTTTTTTTTAACAGTGTAATAATTCTTTTTTTTCATTGAAAAATGGTCCTGTTTAATTGATTCATTCAAATCGTTAAAAACATTATTAAGTATTAAACATTATTAAGTCTCTTAAGTATAAGAGACCAGTTTAAGTCTGTATAAAATTCACAAAATTTAACTAAGTCCCTTATTAAAGGAGTAGAATGAATTTGTTTGTGTTTTGAAGTACTTGGGATTTTGCGGTATGCTTGTAGTCGGCTCACACTAGGGGTGGTTGTCGAGTTAGGATATGCAGACTTTGATAAAAGATGTATATCATGGGCCTAATTATTTAATTCTAACGCTAAGGAAACAATTACCCATTTTGTGCCATTCAAAGTGAGTCAGTCAATCAGTCTGCCATTCGTTATCAGTCAAAGTCAGTATATATTTTGAAATGCAAATTTGTTATCATATTGTTTAAAACACTCGTTAACAGATATAAAGTCTAAAAAAAATCATAAAGATGTATTGTAAATATTCATACATATGGTATGTATGAAGGATGAAGGTAGATACAATAGATACAATAGTTTGATAATTGAGTGCAGTATAGCCAAACTATGTTTTACTTTACTATTTCTCCTTTATGAATAGTGACAGTGTTTTTACATCCTGGCTAATTTTCGCTTTGCTACATCGTATATTATGAACACAGAACAAATCATTAACCACGTCATCAATCATCTAATTTCATTGCACTTGATTTGTAACAACTGTCATTTTTGCATTATTGATTAGAAAGGATGATTACTAAACTTTCTTCTGCGACACTAGGATAAAAAGTATCCTGCATTCATTTCTATAATACGGACACTACATGGAAATCGGTTGAACTTTTAAGAAGTGAAGGCAGAATAAACAATAACAGCAGGGCGAGCTTCTGCTAGTTTTGTTCGCTACAAGGGTATATAATAAACTCTAATATTTATCCAGCCCCATCTGTACTGTAATATTAGTGACTGTGATGCCAAATATTGATATATATATGTATTGCGTATATCACGTTTCAAGAAACATTAGAACCCTGTCCCCTGAACAAACTTAAAATACATATAAAATAGTGAAAGGCTTTTAGCATTTCCTGCTATGCGCTGAAGACATTAACTAAGATACTTTTTTTTGCAGTCAATTAAAAAGTCTGCGGCAGCAATTTTAAAAGTTCGCTTCTGTTCTTTTCAGTCCCTTTGTGCGCAACGATGGAGTACCTGCACAACTCGCTTCTCTCCCTACAACACAATAAAAAAAACAAAAGAATTTCCTGGAGCCATTGCAGTACGAACATCATTTTCAATTAAATTTTGTTTTCTCATTATTTTCATTTTAAACTGGGCAAATTAATTTTACATTAAAATGCACAAAGACTGACTGTCTAGAGAATTTTTTTGTTAATAAATCCAATCAGGATGCTTAAACCAATTAAGAAAAAAACGATAAAAGAACACAGAGGTTGTGGAATTGATTTCCCGCTTCGTATTCGCACAAGGGACGATTTTCTCCAAGGTAAGCGGCAGGCAAGACTCAAGGACACAGGTGCCATGCGAAGAGTCCGTAGCGATTAATTTGTTGCGATAGAGTGAAGGCGAGTTGACAGCCGCCAATAATGAAAGTCTGGTCCATTTTCCTTCAGCAAAATTCATCTCGTGGGAGCATTCCTTTCAAATATCATGATTACGGATTCGAATTAAAGCGTTGCTCCTACTCCCACTCCCAAGTCCCCACAAGTTGTTGCATTGCAATCGTCGCAAGGTTCTGTGAGAGTCTTTAAGTTTCCTTTTCAGGGTTCATTGGAAGAAAAAACAAATCTTGACAGACAGCTATAATATACATAACTACTTCAAATCAAGTATTGTATTATTAATTATGTATGTAATTCTAATTTTGATGTCTTCTCTTAAACATTTACAAGTTTCACTTGCGTACGAGGTAATTGCCGAGATGCCGATGCCAATGCCAGCAGAATGCCGGCATCAGCATTCTCAATGTGTTTCGGCCTTTAGTCGACGGTTGCTTGTAATACAAAACAATTCAAAACTCAATAATTTTGAGTAATTTCTCTATTGCATTGTCCTGTCCGGAAAACTAGAATCGAATTTTAAAATAAGACAAAACTCCTTGAATGGGCGTTAACAGTCACTTTATAATTACGGAGTTGTGATTTATCCTGTTCCAGGAGAAAAAAGTTAATTTCTCACTTGTCCCAACCAGTTCATCTGAGATTTCATAGAATTTCACCTCCAAAAGTACCAGCTTTCCAGCTCTTTGGAATTGTTCGGAAGTTCGCTTAAAACATCCTTATGCAGCTGACGTCTCATGCACCCGACACCTTCAATGAATTCAATGTATGTGAACAGAATGTTTCCCAAAACCACACAAAAGCAAACCTCTTGCTCCTGGTCAGAATCCAAAGGAATTGATTACATATAAGAACTCAAAATAATTTCATTCAAATGCTGGGCACTGGTTGCTTTTAGGATATCATGCTAAGGCAACCTAAACATCTTCCATTTGTTGATAATCAGATCTTAATCCCTACGCCAGTAGAACAAAGGATGTAAGGACCATTTGCTGTACTCCATATCCATGCACCATCTCCTCCTTATTATGGCGGGGCACATATTTACTTTGCAATGTACTTCTCCTCCCGTCCCTATTTTCAGAATTTCGGGAGTCAAATTGAAGACTCATATCAGTGCGGAGTGATTGGGGATCGTAACTCGTCTCCCACCTTACTTAAATTACAGACACCTAAAAGCCTTAGAGACATTAAGTAAGGAGCTACTGTCTAGAAACTTAATGATGATGACGGCCACAACGGAACTGATTAAATGGACCGAAAACCCGATGAGGACGATTTAATGTGTTGGGGATGGAACCTAATGAGGGCATTTGGAGAAATAGCAAGCAGTTTTTTTGCGGTTTGTGAAAGTTTTATATGCAGATTTGTTCTCCTAATTGTATGGTTATTTTTCCAATGCGAAAATTCGAAACACAACAATGTCAATTCAGTTTTAGGCAAAATTCGTCCGTACCAAGAAACACGCATTTTTATCTCAATTATAGACATATAAATTGGGTGCCCTCGTCCCCCCATTCCCGTGATTACTATACGTTTAAAAATCCTCAAATACTACTAGTGGCAACTTAGGCGTTAAATTTTAAACTTGCGAACACTACGTCATGAATAAAATTAATGATTTAAAAATTTTCATTACAGATACTGCAACGTAAACTGTTTTAAATAACTAAGGTTAAGAACGGGGGGACGAGCACGAGGGCACACAATTTATATGTCTAAAATTAAGCTGATATATAGACTTTCAATAGATGCTTATTTCAACTTTTTTTGAATTTCCGTTATTGTGGGTGTTTCCTGGTTAGCACTGAGTTTTTGGAAACGAAGGAAAATCAGTCTCAAAATTTATTGGTCGATTTTGACTAACAATTTATTTTGCATTTAGAATATTTTATCATTTATCAACGTGATCGTTAGAATTCGTGCAAATAAACATAAATGCATTATGCACTATGCAGTGTCCTTTGCTATAGTGACAATTGGAAGGAAGCAATTGCTGCTATTGAGAAATGCATCTACATTTTACATTTGAAAGAATCGTTGTTTCCATAGAACTCCGTACAATCTGAAAAAAGAACTATAAGTATAACGATAGGAATTCTTCTTGATAACTGCTAAAAATCGTTGGTAATAAACTGAACAATTCTGATGATACTTTTGCAGTATAATAACAGTGCAGGTATAATTTTTTTCAGCACAAATTTTGGGTAGTTGTTTGTGTTCATCCAGTGCTTTGAGCTCCATTAAATTTTTATCTGCAACTCGTTGTTCCTCAATCTCAATCTAGTCTTGGTTTGTGAGTTTCTCTACATTATTTTCCAAAACTTGATTTCCAACTTCATTATCAACTTCTAGATTTGATAGTTGAGCAAATTGTGCAATAACATTAACAACCTTTCGAAAAATGAAAAATATTATAATTTTTCCAAAAAATCCAAAACTACAGTGAAATTTTTTAGAATTTACAAATTTACTCATATGAAATATGACAGTTGTCCTCGAACGCAAAGGGGGAAAGTAATGCCAACAGTAATATTATATTGATCACGGAATCGATGCAGATCCTTCTGAATTGCTTCGAGTTAATCTCAGTTGAGTTGCAATTGTAAAGCTGTAACATGGAAGAAATTGGAAAATTCCGCAATGATTTATGAAGTACTGTAAAAAAGGGCACCACATATCGGCAACTTTTCGAGTTGCAAAGTTTACTGAGAAACTGCAAAATTTTTTTTCAATCCAAGTAAAGGAAGGGAATGCTGCATATGGGTTTGTAGCATGATGTTGTGTAAAGTTATTACATTTCGTCATTTTAGCAATGATGGAAAAGTGAATAAACGAACACTTCAGGCATGTGGCATTTGAGTTGTGGATGAATCAAACTATTTTCAAATATTCCAAGAACTGAATATGAGCCTCTTATCAGAATACGGAATTCTAATTTAAAACTAAAAAGCAAAATACATAATTGGTTCAGATCAATTTTGAAATATCCTGCACTAGATATAGTGCAACATATTTTTTTTGAAGCATTTAACAGACTCAATTTCGGCTTTTACATATAGGTGTAAATGTATGTACTTGATTTCGATAGTATATGACTACAAGCGGAGAATACCCAACTTTGAAAAATTTATAACAGAAAATGAAAATTCAAACTCATTAACAACATTCGCTTATTCCATTATATTTCATAAAAAAATAAATGTGCGATAAAGTTTTTGCTATACGTATAAAAATCTGAATGTCTTTTTTGCACAATCATCGGTAAATATTGCGGAACACAATTAAACCAATTTTACTCCTTTTTTCCAGATTCAAACTGGATCATTGGTCGGGTGAGGAATCAGCTCCAAGAGTTTCATCAGGTTTAAAAATTGTCTACTAAATGTTTTGCAATAAGAAAATTGTTTTTCGGATATTTACAGCAGAATGGGGCTCTGGGTGGCCGGGACCAGAAATTATTGTAGAAATTCAAAAGACTGTTTCAGACTTAAGTAATGAAGACATCACAAACTCAACTAACTCAATCAACAACGGTAAGCTCTCTCTCTCTCCTTCTTTCTCTCTCTCTCTCTCGCATCACCCCATTCAAAGGTGTCCTTACACTTCAAAAATTGCAACGGAACCATTTTTTGTCTCTTTATATACTACTGAACGCAGAACGCTTGAGTTTCGTGCAATAAAACCCAGGATGTTCTTTATCTCCCAAAGCATTTTCCTGTCTTAATGGAAAGACTATAGTTTAGCATCCCCAGCTACGAAAACGGTTGCACGAGTAAGATGTCCGTCGAGTTACTGAACCATAGTCAAGCTCTCTTGTATTTCCAATTTTTGGAGCTAATTACTTATGGGTTCTTATTCTTTCACTGCAAATCGTCTATCTCCCTCTCTCAACACGACTTCCTAAGAGGAAGTTTCACTACTACTAATCTCAACACGAATTTCTATGGCGACCTCTATAGTTTCTGAAAAAGAGTGGTTTTTGCAAAACCTTTGAAAAATACACACACCGCGTAAAAATACGCTATTTCGATTTGTGTGAGCGTCCAACTTTAAACAACTACATACTCTTATGGTAATAATAATAAATGAAAAGTTTTAGCCCAGTTTTTACAATATTATATAACTAGTAAAATATGCGCAATTTTGAGGCCTATGCCATCGTGATCTTGTCATTGATTGTGAAAGAAAATCTAGATAATCCTTTTAGGCTTATATCGACGACTTATAACTAGATCCAACTGAACTCTCGATTTCATCAATTGCCTGGTCAATGGAATAAAACAATTCCATTTTAAAATCCTTTCATAACACGTTTTCAAGGCGCATAGTAAATTAGTAAAGTACGTCTTCCAAGCCTGCAGGTGTCCTTTCCAGAAAAAGGATTATACCGCATCTATAAAGTCGAATCCGTTTAATGGCGGCTCCTTCCAGTTTGAATAAATAAATAAATGAAAAAATAAATAGAGTAAATGCTGCTAGATATAAGCTCGATGATTGCTAATTCAGTCTTAAGTAAATCAAGTTCGTCGTAGACTAGACACCCCAAAGCGAATAGCAACGTCATTAAGCCTCCAGCGTTCGTGGCAAATTACGCAATGGGAAGTTCCAAAGTCGTCCGTTCAACTTGAATACCGAATCAATCCTTCGGAGCGCAGAACTGCTCATTACGCATACGTATTGGAAAAGGTGATTTGCTTAATCAAATGGTGGCGGTTTTGCTCTCATGGCATCAGTATGGCACCATAAGTGGCGAATTCGTATTCATATTTCCAAGAGTTCATAAGAAACAAAGGGTCCAACACCAGTCATCGACATACCAACAAAATCGAGTTTCCGTGAACAGGAAAATAAATTTATTCTGATTCGTCAGGATGAAACAATTTTACAATGGAAATAAGAAATTTCTGATTTACAAAAATCATAAAAACGATTTCGTTAGAACAATTTTTAAAAAGTAACCTTGTCTATATTCCCAAAAGAGTCACGTGGTAAAAATGGAACTGCAGCCGCCGCGCCGTCCATTTAGTAACTTTCAATAGTGGCGAATATTGGAACAGGAAGAAGTGAAATAAAGAATTCTTAACCTCTTCTAGGGCCAAAAATAATCGTGCGTGCCGAAGAAGTCCTAATTGTGTTGTTTGTCCTGTTGCTGTGGGTGGGCGCTATCGCACTCTTCTTCAACCGCTGGGGGAAGATCCGGATGCTAGAACCATATCAACCCAAATTCCAGCAGCAGCACAGAACGTCCTGCCCCCGAGTGGACATTGAGGGGATGCCAATACACCAGGTACAACTGAAACTGCATAGTGATGTGTTGACACACAACCTAACGCTCTTAAATCACTTTCAGCGGACATCCATCTGCAGAATGTCCATGGCAATGGCAATTCCTATCCAGATGCCACCCTTTCAATGCTCCAGCGGAAGCGTTGCTGCGGGACCGTCCCACTCCCGAGGTATGTATGCGACGGTGAATTGATTCGAAAACAGTTTTCAAAGTCACACTTCATGCAAAAGTTTTCCAGACTCATCAATCATCATTCATCAACACAATTCACCAGTTCTGAAATCCTTTTCCACAGAATCAAAAACCAACCGACTCTAACTTTTTCCGTGCACTTGATTCGCAAGAGCAACGCAATGAATATCAAACAGAGTTTTTGCTGAAAAGCGATCGCATTGAGAAATTCAATCATGTGCAAACCTTTTTACCTTCAGAGGACATTTTAGAAGAGCACTCGATATTTCTGCAGGTTTTTTTCCCCTCAAAATAAAGTCCCTTCTTTCATAAAACAACTTCAATAATTTTATCGAGTAAAGAACGTTTTAGAATGGCATGACACAAAAGCATAATAAATTATGTACGAAATTTTGTTGATATCACATTTCTGACTCCTTAAAAATTCCTTAAATATTCAAAAACCATTTTAAAATATTTTGAGTGAAGCTCAAAAATTCATTTGAAAATCTGAAAGCAGATTTCACTTAATATAATTTGATAAATATGTAGCCTTACAACTTGATTAATCAAATGATATTCGAAAAAAAAACATAAACGGGAAGCAAATAATTCATCGCTTTTTTTAGAATTTCCTCCCATCGTGCGTACCAAACGCAAACGTTCGCTCAAAGCTATACTAAATCTGGGTTACAAAAACACAATAAGCTTACTAATGCATGTAAAAAACTTGGCCACCCAATTGTAGTGAAAGCCCCGATTCGGTATAGCGACTGGAATTTGGTCATATGCACTGCAATATACAATATACATACAACCTCCATGAAATTTTTTATGACCAACATTGTCCCAGATGATTTCTGGGATTCTGGGACTATAATTTAATTTAAAGTTAGGGATCGTGTGCTTCCAAATGTCGTTTGCACACAGGAGTTAAATTGCTGTCGAAACGAATTCAACTTGGATCTTATAACAATTTTTCTCTTTTTTTACAGGACATGGCACTTATTTCCGGCCAAGACAAAATTCTGTTTTTGTATCTCACCAGGTATTTGCACCGAAAGCCCCCAGAAAGACACGGTCAGCAGTGGACATCCACTCCTTAGTCCTTGACGAGGGCCCCGAAGCCGTCTAACAACGACCAATAAACTGTTAGAGCCTAGATTTAATACATTAAATACGACTAGCTTTAATAGTAACTATAATACTTGGAATGATGTCCCTGAAATACCCTTTTCCAACTGCCGCACGCGTCTTGGATTAATTCGATACACATTCTTTCGAAAAGAAAAAAGTAGTAACCATAAAATGACGTTTCTTTTTTGGTGAGTTCTATGTCGTCGCATCCTTGAAGGATTCGATTACAACTTAATTCGAATCATTAAGTTTTCACAATGGAAAAATTGACAGAAAATTGGCGTTAAAACTTGAGAAATGCGAGTATTCCAATCCTAGTTCCGTTAAATGTTTTGTGGCAAGCGCTTTATCGCGGGTATTGTATTGTTTTTTTTAGGTTCAAACTGGACATAATCATATACAATTATTTCAGATTACAGCAGCTTTTTTTTTCGTTAAGAATATCAATGAGGTTCCTCAAAATCATGGAAGTTCAGCTTGCCTGAACTGCTGCAAAACAAAACAATTAACTTTAAAATTTCTTCAAAAATTCTTAAATCAAATGTCCTCAGTTTTCTAGCAGAGTCCTGAAGCATTTCCTTTTCAGTAAGGAACGCACTCAGGACTTCGATTCTTCGCCATTTTGATGAAATTAATAAGGCATATATAAGAAATGTTACAAGCTTGTGAGTTTGTAAAATGTTCGAAGTTTAAAGAGGATATACCTATATAGATTTTGTAAAAAGGCACAGACGTTCATATTTCATATTCATTTGAAGAATTAGAAACAAAAATAACAAGTACAAAGAAAAAATACATTGTTATTTTTCCCAAAGAAAGAAAAAATTTGTTGTTAATTATTCGAATTTATTAATTAATCAAACAAAAATAACAAAATGCGTTTTTCACCTTTGAAGTTTTCGAATTTCAATCTTTCTATGGAATTGCAATATACTTGCATTAGTTTTAGGTTTAGCTTAATTACTCCAGTGATACCCATACCTTCGCATTTAAACGAACAGAATTCGTGTTTGTCAGTGTTTGACGAAATTCATCAACACAATTCGAATCAAAATTAACAGAAAACGAATTGAATTACTGTTATTCAGAGGGTCTCAACCCTATGCCCAGGGGCATCAAGACACCCGGCGACAGTTTTAAAAATTTCTTTTATACATTATATTATCAACAACGGTCAACTATACATTCACCTTGAAAAAAATAAATGGTGTCTGCCTCCCGACCGGCATTCAAGAATGTGCTCCTAGAGGGAAGAAGGCTGGGGACCCCTGCTGTAATTGATCTCAATTCGTATTAGTTGCCCGACCAACAGATCTGGAGTTCAATTCTAACAAACAACAAAAATCAAATTCTCGTTGACAATTTAAATGAAATACACGATAGATACGTTTCCGTATTCGCGTTATATAAACAATTCGTGAGAGAAATTTTATTGTAATTGAAATTTCATTCCACCTCTAAAAAATCCGCAAAAATAATACAATAAACTTCATGTTACTATATTATCATCTTTACACATTCGCGCATTTTACTTCAGAAATATTTTATTTAAAATACTCGTAGCAGTTGTTTGAGTAAATTGCGTATATTTAATCACTTTTATATTAATTTTTATTAAACTTTGCTGAACAGTAAACATCAAAAAGATTCTTTTCACTTTGAACCAAACACTCAATGCCCAGACAAAACAAAACTTCTCATTTCGGTTATAAGATTCAGGGGACTTCCACAACGAGCACAAATGCCTCATCCATTCACCGATTGCGATGTTGAGAAGTGATTCAGGAGTTGGGCAGATTGGAATTGAAACATTTTCTTCTTAGAATTCGAGTCGATTTTGTTCAATCAAAATAAATCGTGTAAAAAGAAAACACAATTTCTAGTCTAGTTCGCATTAAATCAAAATTGTGTAAAAACAAAATTGGATGTATCTATTTCTAAATTTAATTTATTATAATGGCGTTTTTTCATCGATTCCCTGAAATGCTTCAGGTTTATTTATAACAATTCTTGATTCAGAAATCACAAATCGATTTGGTTGATCTCTGAAATACGCAATGCAATAATGTTGGAACACCACTCCAGACATTGGTGTCGGTTCATCGGATTAGCAAAGTGCGACGGATTCCATACCTTAGGCAAATTGTATTAATGTGCAGATTTTAAGATCTGTACGCCCGCATTAAATATTTTAAATTAAACAATTTCCCCAATTTTAGCATTCTCATTAAATGATTTAACGCTTTCATTTCACTTGAAATTAAATGGTAAATTCATTCTAGCCCTTAACGAATTGCTATAACTCCAAAATACACTTAAATTCCGCACGACAAATGACGGGGGTTTACCAAATTCGGTAGTTACAACTGTACCCACTTTCGAGGTGGAGCCAACGATGAATGTTGAATTTTAAAAAGCACACAAATTTCAGGACGAAACCACTCCAGCCGCTTTAGACAGTTCTGCATTCCGGATAATATATTTGAATACGTTATACATGCAAATGCCTCATCTGCATGTTATGCGAACGTAAATCATCCGTCACGTGCTTCGTATTTAGATATTAAAAATAACTGGCTCATGTGATGTGTCACAAAATTCATAGATCACAGCATCCTGCCAGGATGCCCCATTGCCCTGTCAATGTGGTTGTGAAGGTTCGTCAACCGAAACTCCAGCCACGCTATCTTTATTCGCTGTAATCTGTTATAATATGTAGAAAATATGTAGTACCGAAATTATTTCGAGTACACACGTACAATTTGAACGTTACCAAACTATAAAGTACATAATGTACCTTTGCATATCTCAATATGTCAGCAGGTACGTCAATGGAAAACTTCTTGCATATACATATTGTAAATTGTCGTTCAAACAAAATTTCACATAATATTTCATGAATATTTCAAGGACGAAACTCACCAGAACTAGACTCATTTTTCCAGCACATATTCCCACAGAAAAAAAAACAGCGGCTGGAAGAAGAGGATTTCATTGAGAACAGCAGTTTGACGGTTTATTGATATTCGTCATTCGAACGCGAAATTGTAGGGCAAAGGAAATGGTTTCACTAGATTCGATGGAAAAACCAGACAAATTACAGGAAAAATCAAAAATTCATGAGGGAAACGAAAATAATGCGGAGGAAAGCACTCTGACAAGATAGGACCAAATATTATATCGAGCATATGACACTTTTGAAATTTACTTTAAGAAATATCATGTAGCCAAATTCTCGATTTTCTCTTCTTCCTCTTCTTCTTCTTCTTCCCCTTTCTATTTATTCGTTTTGAATATAAACACAGACCTATAAAAACTTTGTCTGTACGAGTATGTCGTTTCATTAGTGACTCAGAATAGTTTTGCAAATCCTACAAGCCCTAATAATCGAGCCCACTTAATCGAGTTAATGACGGAATGACGCTACGTAATTTCTAGTCGGTTTGATCGTCACCACCGAACTAAATTAGTTGTTGATATATATGTTGACATTTGGTGTAATCTAAACATAAAACACATTCGTGACAGAGCGGTCAGATTATTTTTTTGCAAGCATGTATTTATACTTACGAATTTTGCATTAAATTGGCTGTAAAAAAGTATTTCGTCCAAAAACACGAAAAGCAACAAAATGATTACTTTTTGGTACAACTACACTACTACGCAACCGGTACGGCGCGGAGCGGCGCTGGCAGCAGTATATCGAGTCTAATCTAGTTACAGATTTGTAAGTCGAGTTCATATACGGAATTTACATGGGCTACGTCATTTTGACGTCAGTAACTCGATTAAGTATACTCTCGTCTATATAACACTCTTTAACCAAACCTTAAATGTCGCACTAAAATATGTAACAACTATTTTTAATAACTTAATACAAACACACAGAAGCCAAATAAGTATCTATACTTTTTATAAAGTTATTGTTTTATGTTACTCTCGGTGTCAAACCCATTCGATGGGAAAATTTCACCTGAGCTATTTTTTTAATCACAAGTGTATGTATACATATGTATTTTTAATGAAAATAAACATCTAAATAACATTAAAGTGATGGGTTTGTTTTCTTTTGCCATCCTTTAATAGATAAAACCAAATATGATAAAATCTGCGACTATTAAAGTACATTGATTAGACACGACAACTTCTGAAATAAATATTAGAAAAACTTAGGGGAGACCGGGGCACATTTAGTCCCATTTAGTTTTGATATTAATGATTGTTGTTTAAAAACATCACCCGGAACGTCCAATCCATAAATAAGAAAGAATAATTTAAATGAATTAAAATGAAACGAATTTTTATAAAATTGAATAAGAACAAATGAAATTGTCAATAAAGCAAGGAGAGAAATTAAATCAAGAAAAAGGGAATTTTATAAGTTAAAATTAACATGCGGCAACCCGGACAACTCTCTAGATTAACCAGAAAACTGCAGATAAAACTAGCAACGAAGAGAACGCTTGGACACTTCGCGCTAGGATTTCGTCGAGAAAACATCGTTGGAACTTGGACTATTATCAGGGTAGGGTTAGGAGAAGAGCTGGTGAATAGCACATTCAAAGAACCGTAAACGGTTGAATTTTGATGTGCGTATGCCAACTCGGGGCTTAGAATGCTAATCAAATTTCATTCAATTTCAATTTAGTTTTTGTTTTCAGATTTAATTTCATAAATAATTTCTTTTTTTTCCTGTTTATTATAATTTGAAAAATTGACTTGAATTAACTTGAATTAACTTAAAGAATTTTGTATGAAGTGAAATGTGAAGAAGGTGAAGTTTTTTGCAGTGTGAAATAAATGTAATAAAACCGATGCAATTCTTTTAAATCAGCAAACCTACGGTTCTCTTTCATTTTTATTTCAGTTATTCTTATTTTCATTTTGGTCCTTCGAGTTGATTGACATCAACAAAAAATCGTCTTTATTATTTTCAAAAACATTGTTTTATTGTGAAACAAAAATTTAACATTTGTAATTGTATCGTAATCGTTCTGTTTCTCATGATGCATATCTAATGGTCGGGTGCAATGTTTGGTGGTGTCGGCTGTACATCTAATGATGGTGTAAAAACCGAATTGACATCTAGTGTCTCTTGCAGGACCTTCCACGACTCTTTGAATACTGATTTAACCCTTACAAATGTTTCACCATCGTACACAGATCTGGCAGTATTTGTTAGATCGAATGGTTCTTCTATACAAAGTTCCTTCCATTGATGAATATCATTTTTCGAGGTTCGGACGTATCTACACTCATCAATTGGTAATACGTCTCCTGTGCGCACGGAAATAGCGTACTTAGAGTATTCAAAATTACTATAATATTCCAAAAATTGTACAAATAGTTCACCAAGTGTTTGTGTATTTTTAGATGCTAAAGGTCCTAAATCCTCATGCAACTCTAAGAGTTCACCGATATCGTTTGTTCTTACTTGAATTACGTCGAATTTATCAGGCAATGCTAAGTGCAAGCAGGGCAAAACAGGGGGTTTGGTCCCAGATTGCAAGAAGTGTATAACCATTAGCACCAAAGAATAACTGGAAATCGTCATGTTCTTCGCGTTATTAATATCATGATATTGTGCCCAGAGTTTCGTCACCAATACGAGTGGCCGCAATCGCCAATCCACTTGTGAATAACAATAAAGTAACTGAGTATTTCGTATTCCCACACAATTGTTGAAATTCAAATCCACTTCCAACATGTTCACACAATCTCTAAATCGCAAAATAGGAACTTTGGCTTCGATTAAAGTGATATTATCAAAATATTCAGCTTGGGAAAGGAGTTCCTTCACTTGATTCAAATTTGCAATGGCTTCGGCCCTTGGATCGATAATAGATATATTCTTGCATGCCAGACACATGTCCACGTCTGAATTGTTCGCCCCGAAACCAGAGTGCGTCGAACCAACTAAGTACAATTCGTACCGCGGATAGGCTTTCTTTATCAGCCCATACAAGTGGCTCCACAGACTTATTTTCTTTCTGTACGTTTGTTCCGTCTGCTGTGAAGTTACGAATTTCGCCCAAATCCCCTGTGAGAGCTGATCCCATTTTGAACCGTTGAGTAAATTTTTTGGGGTTTCCTTGAGTTCGATGAGGTGCGCTCTAGCCAAGTACTTGTCCGTCGGAGCACAGTAAGATCGAGAGTTTAGAGAATAGACCTGCCTCCGACCTCTGTACGATCTGTGATGAGACTGACTTCGTTTTGGGTTCAAATTGTGGTTCATGTAGCTCCCCGAATCGGAAGATGACTGACCTCCACTATTGTAAAAGCTGTATGAAGGACTAAAGGCGGCATTCCAGAAGGTTAGATTCCGTTGAGAGCCACAGAACGAGTCTTGATGCTTGATTAGATCCTCTTCCGAGTACGTTTGAAAGTTTATCACCGAGTTGACGTATCCAACTGAATAACCTCCAAGACTGGGATTCTTGGAGCGATTCTCAAAATCGCTGTGCCTGTAGCTGGAATGTGCCGAATCTGACTCGTAGCCATTCATGTTCGAATGTGGTCCAGACGGTGCGTTCCCGAACTTGTTCATGTTCCCATTGTAGTTCTTTTTAATGTTCTGTTGCGGAGGTTGGTTCCAGTTCCAATTCTTTCTCGCATGCTGGCCTCGATTGCTGTAGTGACTGGCGTTCCCTGGGTACGGTATGTTGTGCTGACTGTGATAATACTGGTGGGGGCCATAGTAGTTATTGTTTGTAAAGCAACCTTGGTACATGTAACCGTTTGCAGACAGAGGCGACGAAATCGTCCAACCGGGTTGTGCATTGGATGCTTCCAAGTATTCTTTAAAAGGAGCCCTTGACTGGAAGCTAGCGGCTGCCTTTGCCTGAGATGAGCCTCGAGCCATGCCTTGAGGAACGGAATATTTATTCCGAATGGAATTGAGGTGTGGGATGTGTCCCGATGGAGACGGCATCGGGCTAAGTGCTCGACCAGGGTCATAGTGGAAGCCAACGGTGTGCATAAATTCCGGAGAGTAGCGACTGGGCGAAGGAGGACCGGAATTCGAAGCGGTATAAGCCGATGTCTGGGCAGTGATTGGTCCATTACTTACAGTCATTTGTGGGTCGGCCGATGTCTTCACATTAACCGGGCTCTCTGCCGTTTGCGCTTGATTTCTAGGAAGCTTTGGCCGTAGCGAAAGGTTTGCAGATTTCTTGTTATTCGAATTGTTTTCGTTGTTAACGTTTGCCGTGGCTTGTATGCTTTTGTTTATCGGAATATTTTCATTCTTTATTGAATTGCTATTGTTATTGTAATAAATCTTCTTGCGATTCCCCGAAACTGAATTGATTTTTTTACTTTGATTCGTGTTGTATGAATTCGGGCAAGTTTCTTGAGTTTTCTGTACTTGGGTCTGATTATTATTCTTGAACTGTTTGATATGTGTTGGAACGTCGGCGTCGCGATTGCAGCTCCCTTTGTTACTCTCCGAAGAAAACATGGCTAAATCGTATTTTATTATATTAATTTAATTTTTAAAGTGTAGAAAATAAGTTTAACTAGTTATGTACGTAGTAAAAATGTAATGCATTTGCTACACGCTTTTATTTTATTCCTACTCTGCTGAAGCAATATCCACTGGATCCCAATTTACTTTAGTGTACGTCCTTAAGCATCATTATCAATTGTAGCCCCATTTAATTCGTCCATTATTAACTAATACAGTTTAGTACCAATTTCTAAATGAAAGCACTTTTTATCACAGCCCAGTCGATTCATTTGATATGAAAGATATGAAGCCCGCTTACATTTCAGCTAAATTACACAAGTCCAATGCAGAATCTGAATAAACGTCACTTTTTTTATTGCCGGGGAATAGAAACCTGAGTTGTTTAAAAGTTAATTATAAATATTCAATTAGATAACGAAAGACCGCGCCAAAGATTTATAATAATGTTTGGTTATGTCAACATGACAGCAGCAGAAAACGGTGACATTTTTTTTTATAGGAGTTTGAGTAATCAACGCCTACTCGAAGACGTTGCAAATCTCGACAATATTTCTTCGAGATTTGCTTGGATCTTCGTCGTTGTTGTTCGGTCCTTCGAAATAAGCGGATTTGAGCGTTCGGATGAGTTTAAAGCGACAGGATAAAATTCTTTCGTGATTCTCCACAATTTATGGTATACCTAATAAGTATATTTAGAACTTAAGGAGGAATGGATTCAAGGAAATTGATTTCTTTTTCCACACTGCACAGAGCTGTAATGAACATCCGCTCGCGTATAGCTTTTCAGTGCAAAATCTCTAAGAGTTATGAAAATTCTGCAGGTCATGCAAGGATTTTCAATCAATCAGGTTCTGTCCGCAACAGCGAAAACATTGTTCAGTGAACGTGGGTCGTAGAAAGAGAACACCTGAATTATCCGCTATCCCAGGATATTTACATACTAAGTGGTCGTGGAGACAAGTACACCACAGGGCACTCAGTCCTGACCTCGCTTGTTCTTGCTGCTGGTGGTCACACTGGTTTGGAGGATGATTCCCATTTTAGCAGGGCAATCCATGCTCCTAAGTAGTGTTGCCTTGCAAGCGAACCACGTGAGTGGAATTAATTGTGGCTAGGCGATGATGTCCTGCGAGTCAGCAGCAGGGAGATTTATTAGTTCGCTGGCAAATTACGGCAAGCTTAATATATCCCTCCGAGCCTCATTGTATTTTATTATCTAGAATTAACGCCTGTTCCCACATTATCAGCGTAATGAACTCCTTGAGTCGCAGCTATTTATTATATAAATTGGATTCTTGCAGGAAGCAATTCCAGCAATTCGAATTTTATCTGTCGCCTGCCCTTGCAATGTTCATGTACAACTAGTGAACGCGAGCAGCTCTCAACATCTATTTCTTCGACGTGCATTAATTATGAACTCTTGCCAGTTAGAAACCTTCACTGCTGCTGCTAATGGCTGCTCAGTGCTCATGTCTGAATGTAAATTAAATTAATAGTACATTTATACGGTCAGCAGAGGTAGCCAGGACAACAATTACAACCCTTCGTTACTCTTTACTGCGAAATCCCAAAAAAAGGGTAAACTATGGGAGTTTGAACAACGCGACTTCATTGTGGTTCCAAATCCTCTTGCCAGTTAGCAAGATTTCCTCCCGCACACTTCGGGTGACGATCGATCGGTCAGCTAGCACGAATACAATCTTCAAATCAATATTTCCAGATTCTTGTCATTCAGGCGAAATCCAATTTATGGTCACCACGAAAAGTTCCAATATGTTTGACCAAACTGTGCAGTACACACCCCCACGGAAATGTATTTCGTGAATATTACTCTCTGACCCTCAGATAAATATGCTGGCAACACAAGCACGGTTCAGTTCAGGCGAGATTTATGAGTAATAAAGAAGAATTTTTGCTGACTACTCCATCCCGACTACAGCGACCTTGAACCCTCGTATAAAAAAAGCATACTACTCACCAGGAAACACCAACCTTACGGAAATTCAAAAAAATTTCGTATAAGCATCAATCGTAAGAGCATATTTTATCTTAATTTTAGCCATATAAATTATGTGCCCTCGTCGTTCTCGAGATATCTCCGTTTAAAAATCCCCAAATACTACTAGCGGCGACTTAGGCGTTAAATTTTAAACTTGCGAACACTTCGTCATGAATCTTTACAATTCAAAAATTTTCATTACAGATAGTGCAACATAAACTTTTTTAAATAACTTAAGTTAATAAAAGTTGATTGAAATTAAAGTTAATTGTAAGGACTCATTTTTGTAAAAATTTATTTCAATAAATTTCCATTGCCTAATAATAGGAGAAATGTTTTGGTGCAACGATCATGAATTGAAATCAATTTGAAACGTTGATATGTCGAGAACGGAGGGACGAGGGCACACAATTTATATGTATAAAATTAAGTTAATATATAGACCTTCATATGATGCTTATTTCAACTTTTTTTGAATTTCCGTTATTGTGGGTGTTTCCTGGTTAGAGAAGGGCCTTCATGAGGTGATTACTAAATGCAATGTCCCTTACAAGCAGCAAGGCAGAGCTACTGACTGAACATAAGAAGGGCACTCTGACGTAGGCTCTAACTGTGCATGGCTTGCCGTTGGCTTATGGATGTGTATAGCTGGAGAGAAATATACGACACCGAAGAACACGGGAGCCAACTCGTGTATTACAACCGGACATTTCCGTCCTTCCTTGCGCCAACGTGTGAAAACTTCAATGTTTTCGCTCGCCGTTAAATTTATTATACATGCAAATGAAAGTTGAGAAGAGAAGAAAACCTTATAGATACAAAACCGAATTGTGGAGCCTAGAATGCATCAGTTATTTAGTACTGTTCTTTCGTTCTTGAGTACACTTGAAACTAGTCACCAACAATACTTAACGAAATAAAGTTAATATGAAAATCTTTTTTCCACAAAATCAGCATTTTTGTATAAAAATAATTCAGCCTGGCATAGCAACACGAAGAAGGAATTGCGCGATTTTGCTCAGCTTCAACCTTGACCTTATAGTTTAAACAAAGTATTATTGTACTAAATTTCAATCATGTAGCTATAAGCGTTCTCGAGTTATCATCTGGCCGGACAGACAACAGACAGACAATAGACAATAGACAGCTATTGTAGGTAAAGTAGGCAAATACGCAATAATTTTTTTTTCTTGACCTGATAGCAAATTCAGTGTAGATCAGTATAAAAAAAATTTGATGAAATTCCCACAGTGCCTTTTCGAGATATGGACTTTATTGTAAAACATGTTTTCGTGCAAAAAAAGCTCCTAAAATCTTAATAATATTTTTTTTAACCAAACAAACTAACATATAGTGCTTACTAATTTTTTTTTTAAAGCAGCATAGTTCACTGTATAATACTGAATTTATTCATAGAAGTATCGTTAAAACTGGCCAAGACACGAATTTTTTCATTAACAGTATACGTTCCCCTCGAGTTCTCGGAAATTTCCAAAATGTCTGTTTTTCTCACATTAAAAGCGACTATAAAAAAAACTGATAGAGATAAAAAAAAAATTTGGTATTTTTTCATGTGTATGTATATTGTATATAGACCAAAATTACAAAGTTTCATCAAAATCGGAGGTGGTGGGTGAGAAATCGTACTTTTTCTTGATGATTTGATGTGGAATGACCCACCTAAAAGCATTTTCGAGTTACCGTCTGGACAGACATTGAGACATACAGACAGACAAACGGAAATGCATAAAACGGTTTCTTTTCACTTTCTAATTATATGAATATATAATTCTTTTTTTCTGTTCTCATTATCTTTCTCACTATATACCTACATCTAGGATATAAAAAGTAGGTTTGGAGACAAGTTAATCTTTTTTGACCGATCGCGTTCTAATTCGAGTTTTCCTGTCCAATGTTTAGAAACTATAATGTTATCCACACTGAGTAATATGATCAAACTATACTGGTGTTGTCTCTTATGAACCCCTGTATGGATCTATGAGGTGTCTGTAAGTCCTCAAATGTCCCAGCAAAAAACTTACAAATTATAATGCAATATGAATGAATTTGGACTAAATTTTACTATAAAATATAAATGACATCTGTTGAAAATACATATAATGGATACAATTTAAAAATTTCGAAAATAACTGGCATGAGGATTAAACAAAAAGGATCATCAAAAGTGTTCTCTGTGTTGAATATAATCTAAGAAATTATTCAGCTTCCTCATCCTGTTCTGGAATTCAGGCCTGCGTTGGGGCTTGGGTCATGATTAGGCCTCGATTTCGTGCTGCAGGTTGCAATAATAATGGTTTGAGGAGCCAGAGAAGAAGATATATTATAATCCCTGGACCACACAGCAACAACAAGATGTATCCAATGATAACATAAAATACAAATACAACATTATTGATAACTATATACGCCCCCACGCAAGGCTCTCTGTTATACATTTTACCTGAAAAAAAAACAAAATGGCATTTAATTGAAACAATATCTCTTGAAATTGAAAATACCAATTAACAGAATCAGGGCCACTGTGGTCAGAAAGAGCACTCCTAAAGTAAGAATAGAGGCCTCGTAGCCCTCTCCCTCATGAATGTAGTGTAAAAATAATCCAAGTCCAGTCAATAACCAAAACTTGCAAATAAACAGAAACACAAAATTTTAGATTCACATTTACAACAACAACAATCTTTCCAAGTTAACTCATTGAATGCGAAATTTCTTATTTTAAAAAATAACATCTATTACATATTTAAAGTAGCAACATACAATATACTCACCAATTTAATCAACTTATCTACTGTATATTTACGTAATTGCGCATTACCGGCATCAATTACCTGCAGCCCAATTACTGGCATTTTGAATGTAGAAAATTTAGTTTGACAGTTTCAAAATCAGAGGAATAAATGAAAAACTTGAATTTCGTTCAGTTGGTATTTGAAATAAACTGCAATGGCAACGCGCAAAAAATTTCACTTTAAATGTTAATATGCAAAACGAAATTAATCGAAAATTTCATACAATTATCTTTAAACAATTAATTTACTCATATACTAAACTCGGTCGGAAATCGAATGGCCGTTCTCGAAACAATTTTGTGTTCTAGGACTAGAAAGGGCTACTTTGTTTATTTTCCTGCAATACTGCCTTGAAAATCAAATATTAATGCTGTGTTCAAGTAATGCAAAATGAAACATAACTCAAAAAGGGTAACCTTCAAAGTACCTACTAGAAATGATTGTATCGTTGTTATTTAAATCAGCTTCCAAAAAAGTTTTTGGAGGATCCCGCATAATAACGCTTTAATGAAGAGACTTCCTAAATCCTAAATATAGTGTGCGAGTTGCGGATAGCAGAGTGCAATCATTACACGACTTGTGTCTCCTAAAAATGTTGACCGTATATGTAAAGTGATTATTACTACTACTAGATTTATCTTTTAATTTATAAATGGTATTCTATAATCTATATTTTGTATTCTGTTGAATTAGTTGGTCTCTTCAATGATTGGGGCGCTAATGTTACAACTTTCCTTTTCACGAGTTGGAGACTTGAAGTTATTATATATTTTTGTTCTTGCTCAACATTCTAGATTAGATTTAGAGCAAAAGTATACATTTTGGAATTTTTTGAGCCTATTTATTAACAAATAACGTTGCCTAAGTCAAAGTGGGAGACTTTTACTAGTGACATCTAGAGCACAATAGATCGTATATTGTATCGTGTATTATAGAATATTTAAAATTAAATTAAACAAATTAAATAAAATGCCTGAAAACGAAATTAATATAATTTCTATAGTGCGATAATATCTATTTTATAATGTTAAAAATGGATATTTATATAGATTTTAAAAACTATACAAATTATATGTTTTCTGCAAAAAAAATATAATTAGTATTTCATGAAATTTATTATAACTTGTCGTAATATTTACTAAAAATCATATAAACAATGACAAAAATAATTTAAGCAAAACACGACTGGCGATGATATTCTATTGGCCGCTAGGGATATTGTTCCAAACGTTTCACAAGCTGAATACATCCAAAATTTTATGTACTAGATTATGCTCTTTGATCTTTAATCTGGCGGTTAACATTTTGCTCAAATTAGATTCGGTACCTGTCTCATAAACATTGCGTCGCACAAATATTAATTTCGATTTTCATCAACAAGGAAACTTTCCCTAAGTATTTAAAAAAATACTAAATAAAATTAATTAAAATATTTTTTATAAAAAACATATATTTAATATAACAAATCCATATATTCGTTTGATTATGTGAAAAGTTATTTTTTAATTGGAATTAAACAGAATAAGAAATTAAAAATACGATGGATGGTACTAATTAGAATTAAATGCTCCATTTTTAAATTAATCAGCTAACTTCACATTCTCCTCTTATGTGGCACTTGGCAGTACTCTTCTGAGGAGACTTTTGGCAACGGTAGCGCCATATTTTTTCAAAATATTACGCATGCGTTGGATTACTTGCCAAAAATTCTGGAATAGTGAGGACCGGGGCGTTTTTTATCGAGAAATACCGCATCGAAGTGCTCTAAAACCAAGTATTCAAGTCAGCATTGAGAATTAGTGTGTAATTTGTGTGTACAGATAACAATAACGTGGCGAAAATGGAAAGGAAGGAACAGTTATTAATTTGTGATCCACCTACTGAACTCAAATTCCGTGGTATGTAAAAATTTTGGTTGCGCTGCATGGCAACTTAATGAAGTCAGATTTTCACTGTGGTTGTAAGAACGATGGCAGAGTTTCTAGCTGCTGATTTTTGTCAACAGTGGCGAAATGCAGAGTTTAATAATTAAATGAAGTCGAGTGTGAATTGGATTGCGATTTTATAAGGGGTTTCTGTCGCGCTGCTGCCCAATCTTAGTAAATTGGTTTTTCGTTTGCGGACATCGAGCTTCGTCGGGATTGTTTTACGAGCGAGACAACAGGGTTTATTCTATTTTTGTTCAGAGCCAGTGTATTTTGCATAGGAAACAGGGAAAACAGTGAAATTTCGCAAGGCACACAGCAGCAGTGCTCGGTCATCATGTCATGCAGTCATCGAGTGTGGTGCGATTAGATACCGAAATTGGCTTCCAACCCTCGGTCCAGCTGCTCCAATTAACCTTGCCGAATTCCAGTGGCGATTCTTAATCGTTGCGCCCCGATTACGACACCAACGGTGCCAGTGGGCTTTCAGGTCTCAATGACAGTGGCAGGCTTTGTTTTTGTACAAAAAATTGATTTTCCGATCGAACTTTACTCATGGCCTACAAATGACTCACGTGCATTCTCGTACTCTTAGCTCTGACTACATTCGAATCGCTTCCAGTTTGATGGAGTTCGGACGTGCTCGACATGCTGTTCGACTACCCTGTTGACACCTCAACCCCGCTCCAAAAGTGGTTGAGGCGAAGTCTTTCGCTGCAGGCTACTCTGCTTGTCATCTGACGAGTCAGCTACTTTCACCTTTTTTTCGGAACCGAAATCCATGGGCAATCCGAACTGTCAAAAAAGACGGCGGAGCACATTTCAAATGCCGCCAGCTGCTCGGTTGCATCTCCATTACTGCCTTTCGTCAATTGTCTCGCAGTTTGCAAATGCTTCCATTGTTAAGCTATCATCCGGCTTGAAAAATTCGCTTCAGCACGCCAAATGATGCCGTCCCAATCGGAAACTGCTGGCTCAGCAGAGTTGGAAAACAAATTTGGCCTCGACGCGACTGCTGACGCAATTCTTGCCGGGTTCTCTTCTATGATAAATTCTCCCACATTTGGTGAAAGATTTACTTTTCGTACCGCTGCACCGCAGATTCAGATTTCAGATGCGGCAATCAATAGCGAAGCCCTACGCGCTTAAGTGCAGTGATTTAATGCACTTTCAAGTTTTTATCGTGCCTTGATGCCGCACATGTTGCATAATTACCAATTGCAGGAATTAGATTCGACACTCCAGATTAAAATACACAAAAATGAGTGTTTTTTATGAACGTCTTTTTCAGGGGCTCAAGCGTACGAATCAGAACCGGCGGCGTATGGATGGGAACCCCTACGCTGTTCCTGTATCAGTCCCCTTCCTATTCTGATTAGACGAGACTAGGGAGGGAAACCTTCAAGAAATATACGCACTCTCACCAAGAAAAAAAAACAGTTCTTAAAATTCAATGCATCTTTGCAATCATTGTGTAACTCTTAAAAGAGTAAAAAAGGTCCACTTGATGACAGACATAAGAAAGAACAAAATATTCTTACATTTGTAGCATATTTAACTTATTCTGGAGATGGAGAATGCAGTTTCAAACTCATAACAATCTTTTAACTTGTGACTGCAACAGAAGCCATAGGACAGGTTGAACTCTTGTTATACATTCCGAATTAAAGTTATTTTAAGTTTCGATTTCAATTCGTCAGCATTTTGTTATCAGTAAGTTAGTTCCACGGAAATCAGAAATTAAGGGAATTGAAAAAAATGTCTATCTTGAATTCTTATTGATTTAATAATTGTATTTTGGCGTGGGCCGTAGAGAAATGAAATAATTTAAAAAAATCAAAATTTGTTGATCAATCTCGCACGCAATTCGCGGAAATGCGTCTGTTGTACGCCGGCAGCGAATTTATTACAGGAAAAAGGCCCGCCCACTCAATAATGGTTTTTTAATGCTGAAAATCACATCATTGTACGTACTCTAATCTAAAGTTGCTCTTTTCGTAATAATGATACATTTCTTGGTTGTTGACCAATGACCTTAGAAAGTCCGAGCAATCGGAAGCAATTGATTGTATCTGAAGTTCCTTATTTGGGTATTTAAGAAGAACGGCGGAGAAGTTTGTGAAGTTGCGAATGCGACTTATAATTTTCAATAACTTTTTAGCACTAGATTTTCATAATTTTTTTTCTTGTAAGATTCCAAATCTGCAGCATACAAAACAACATAGATTGATTTCAAAGGCTTGAAAATCTTGAACATAAAAATCGTAATAGTTTTGCGAATATACTGATGAATCATTTTAACTCATTCCATATATTTAGCGCTAATTTTTCAGTTCGGTTTTTTACTCTCAACACTTCCGAAACCCAAAAGGAAAACTGCTGTGACGCTGTGTGATTGTTTATAGCATTTATTAAATTCACTTAGATTGGATTTTGAGTTGCATTCATTATTTTTGCAGGGCCATTCACAAAGCCTGTTCTAACTACTTTGCGGTTAACGAATCCAACAGCTGATCTTATATTATTCAAGATTAAAACAACAGCTCCTAGAAAATACTGTGTGCGACCAAATTTCGGAGTTGTTGAACCTCATGGCTTCACTCAAGTGGACAGTAAGTTAATCACAATTCAACGTTAAATTGAGCCCAATCGATGATTTCTATTGCAGTTTGTCTACAGGCTATAGCTTTTGATCCCAATGAGAAGAACAAACATAAATTCATGGTTCAGAGTCTGGTTATTCCAGAGAATACTGATGAGAAAATGATAGATTATGACAAATTGGTAAGTAATTGCGATTTGTTTAGATACAGACGGAATATAAATCGTAACTGTTGTATTCTTAATAATGTTTTAGTGGAAGGAGGTTCAGACCGAGGATCTCATGGACACGAAATTGCGCTGTGTGTTCGAACTTCCAGAAAATTCTCCACCAGGAGATTCTGCAGGTTGGTGTATTTTTAAAATTTTCAAAATTCATGTTAAAAACGATTTTTTTTAGCTACCAATGAGGCTTCGCCTCCAAAGAATGTATCTGTGAAGTCCGGAGGCGATGAAAAGGTACGGTGCTCCAAATATTTAAAACTGAATAGAAAAGTTCTTGTTTTTCCCTCGAAAACCCCAGCGATTTTAATATTTTGATATTCACACTGCTTGTTCGTTTACGGCATACACGTTCCTAATAAATCTTTTGAAAAAATTAATACAAGTTATCAGAGGATAATGTGTTCTATTTGTATTTTGTTCTCGAACAAACCAAAACCACAAAATCTTCATTTATTAGACAAAGTCTTTCGCATGTTAAACTTACCCAATGGGATAATTTTTGAAAAACATTTCGGCTGTTCCGGAAATCAATATTCATAGACCGTAAGCCGACATTTAATTACGGGAATTTTTAATTCAAATGTAATCAAATTGGTCAATTCTTTTATAGGGCAAAGAGGACATTCTAAATGACCTAGTGCAAGCTGCTGAAGAAGTTAGACAGTTACAGGAGGAACAAAGTGTACTAAGACAGGAAAATCTTAAACTGAAGGTAAATGATTGTTGGAACCTTCATCATGTTTTTTATAGAAATAATTTTGCTAAAAGTTTCAACTTTAAGTAACTACGTTCATCAACTCTAGTAGAATATAGTATTGCGTAAAAGTATAGATTCAACACCATGAGATTTAATGTTTTTCTGTTGTTTTAAGTGTTTTTTTTTTTTTTTTTTTTTTTTTTAATTTGCTGGGGACATTGAATGGATGTTGTGATTAATGGTGCCCATACACTTACCGGCCGCCAGCGGGCCGCGGACTGTCCTCCTGTTCTTCAGTCCACGACAACAGCCGTGGCCGACATCGGCCACACACTACTCGGCCGCGGACTGTCGTCCAGGACTGTCCGAGTGACCGCCAGAAATATCAAATCATTTTAAAAACTTCTCCGTCCACAGTTCGCAGTACATTTCACCCTCGAATACGGCCGTCAGTCCTGGACGACAGTCCGCGGCCGGTAAATGTGTGGGGCGCCTCAGTTTCGTCCACGGCTGCCGTCCCGGACGACAGTCCGCGGCCGGTAAGTGTGTGGGGCAGCTCAGTTTCGTCCACGTCCGTCAGTCCAGGACGACAGTCCGTGGCCGGTAAGTGTATGGGCACTATAATGGTTGTCCTAGCCGTAAGTACTCGACAACGTCCGTGGCCGACATCGTCCACACTACTCGTCTGCGGACTCACGGAGTGACCGCCAGAAAAATCAAATCATTTTAAAAACTTGGTCGTCGACAGTTCGTCGTACATAACGCCGTCGTATACGGCGGTCAGTCCTGGACGACAGTCCGCGACCGGTAAGTGTATGGGTACTATAACTCCGGGCCTTATCGATCTTCATACTTAATATCGAAGGTGAATTTAAACTCTTTTGTTTTGATTTTTTCATATAGATTTAAAGCTCATATTTGATATGAAAACAAATTAACATAATTCTCACGGATATTGGAAAAAACAACTTTAACCCATTGACTAGATCGAATTTGTTGCTAATTCTGCACTTTTACGCACTACGGCCCAAGAAAACAACGTTCATCCTCGTTATGTTCTACTTTTTTTTTTTTCTACATTCTTTACAAATGATTTACATTAAACGTTTCATATCAGCTGGCTGGGGAAATTAATATAAATTCTTTATTTGCTTTTTAGGAACAATTGCTACGACTTAGAATAACCGCTGATGCAAATCCGAAAGAACAACCAATTACCGCAACTTCACAATATCAAAACCCATATTCTCCACCCCAAATTGGGCAGCAGCAACTACCTGTTATGTACATAGGTCTTGCAGTTTTAATGGGCTTAATTGGCTTGATCCTTGGAAAGTATTTGCTCTGAATCAATCAAATTGTTATTGGAACATAAATTAACTGTAAGAAATTTAAAAGAGAAAAAAATTATTATTACTATTTCGCGGAAGGAAATCAACTTATACAATAAAATCAGTGAACACTACAGCAGAATGTATTATACATAAAAATCAAAATTGAAGATATATATATATATAAACTACCGCCATATTACAGACGATTCGATTATTTCTAAATTTTGGGCATTTCCAACAGGAGCAACTAGTAATTATAAAGCAGGGGTGTAACATGGGGGTGTATGTGGGTTTCAGTTTTCCGATAAATCTGTCACAATCTTGTAATCGCGACATAATGATCATTATTTTGTGACATTTAGTTCTCTGTATTTTTGTCCACCAGTTAGTTTTATTTTAAGCTTGGAATTAATGTTATTAAAGCTATTGCAAAACAAAAACAAAATCAATTGCATTTCTTTAATGATACTCTGTACATTCTCTTACATTTCTCATATTGTTTTTGTTTATTTTATTTTTTTTCGAGTTGAATAAATTTGTAGACATGAGGAAATAAAGCGGCGATTATACACACTTATTCATGTTTTATTTTTGCGATTTGTACGCCATAAATATGTAGTGTTGTTGAAATATTAAATATTTTTGTAAGTAGTTAACTCTTGCTGCACTTTTTGTAGAAAGTGATCAAGCTTAAAGCAGTGAACTTGAATTATGGAAGCGGTACAACGTTGTTGGTTTTATGTTTACAATTAATATTTACTTAATAATCTGTAAACTTTGGTAGTTTTGTTTGTTTAGTAATTCTAATCAGTGAACAAATATTAAAATCAATTGCAGGCCGCTTTTAATGTTATGGAAATGTAGTTAAAAATTGGATTTCTCAATTGTTTGTCTTTTTACTTTTTAGTGGAACAAGCAAATCGTTAATTACGAATGTAAGGCACCGGTACCAACTTATCCCTCGAGCTGTTGATGTATTTGATAAAATTAACGAAATATGAAATTTGTTAAACACGTTTTCGGAAATGTAGAATAAAATATAACATAGATATTTTGTGAATATTTATTTTTAATCCTTTATAAGTTACTTCCTTCAGAACGTTATTATTGAAGAGAACATAAATTTAAAATTTCAGTTCCAATAACGACTCATTTTTTTGAAGAACAACAACAAATCATGTTTATTTCTCATAATCTACTTATTTGATTGATTTATTTATGTACTTAGTTTTTTCAATTACATAAAAGTACTGTGATGCATCATGCATGTTATAAATAGTATACATACAAGCAGCATAATTTTACCTTGGAACTACGTTCTTTTTATACCCTTAATGGGTATATTAGTTTTAAGGGAACATTTAAACGCCAAGAAATAATGGTGATAGAAAAAAAAAACTAAATATCTATAACTGGCAAGTGAAAAGAAAACGTCTTATGGATGTCCGTCTGTCTTCTGTTGCCTATATGACGCTTGTAATATAGATACTTGAAATTTGGTACAATAATACTTCATTAAAATTCGAAGGTCAAGTTCGAAGATGAGCAAAATTGGGCAACCCCTTCTTAGTGTTGCCATATAAGCCTGAATCATTTTTATACAATAATGTTGATTTTTACATATTACGTTACTATTTACATATTAACTGTCTTTGGTTTAATATTGTTATAAATACGTATCACAATTATAATAGTTATTTGCACGAAAGTTTTTACACGATCTTGAAAGGACGGTGAGCATTGTATGTAGACTGGGCGTAAAACCAACAGAAATGAGATCTGTTGTTATGAATTTAGTACCTAATGCCTAAAAACCGTCTACATGTATTTCATGTTGATCACCGCTGGGGTTAGGGAGAAAAATGAAACTCAATATTGGATAAAATAAAAGACATAAAATATTACCTAATAATTGTTATTAAATTTAGTCTTATAATTGTAATATTAAACATTTTTATATGGTTCTATTAACACTTTATTAATTCGAAATAAACCGATGATATCGAAACTCATCGTAAGCAAACAACAAGGGAATAACGGCTTACTGAGAGCGCGCGCGCGTGTTGCCAGATCGGGGGAATTTTTGCAATCAAAAATTGATTGATTTTTAATTTTTTATAGTCAGAAAGCCGGAGGTACACGATACGGAAAACGTCATATTTATAAGGAAATATCGTTGTGGGATATTTTTGTGACAATCGAGTCACACGATAACCTCTATTTTGCAATTCACAGACTACCGCGACGCCCGTAAGAGCAGTAATCTCAAAACTGTGTACATAAAATTTTGTGTGGTATAAATTTGAACCCCTCAAATTCCCAAAATGTACCCAAAATATTCCGAAATTTTTGGGATATTTATAAGCGATACACCATATTGCTTATCGTCGAGTCACGATATGAAATATGGCGTATCGCTTATAAATATGACATTTTCCGTACCGTGGACCTCCGGCTTTAGACGAAAAAATTGTTGATGTTTACTTGTTTAAAGCAATCCTGGGAATTACGATTAAAGACTGTGGGGAAAGTGCCATAAAAATGCCTTTACGTGGGTGTTTCAATTTAAAAACCTGGACACACTGTGATAGTCAGTAGCAGTTTCAAATATCTCTGTGCTCCAACGACTTTGCTATTCGTTGTCGTAATATAAAATGAACTACTAATTATAAGCTTTCATATTAAATATATTTCAATTCTGTTGCCCTTACGCCCATTTTGACTAGAACTCTTTTACAGATGCCAACAACTCCTCTTTTACATGCCTTTTCAATAACCTAGAACAAATTTCCCTGTTCACGAAAGGAAAACGATTTTTTACCCGATTTCCTAACAATCGTTTCTTCTGTGTTAAAACTGTGCCGTTCTGCATCTAGGGTATTTCATAATTGGCCTGAACCAATTACACGTCCGTGCTATTTGTCTTTTTAATTCGTAAGATTCAGTTGTCTAAATGACTGTTCGAATGATGTACTTTGGTCTTTGATGAACGATACTGAAGTATCTGCCTTCCCCTTACGGATTTGCCAGTGTATACTAAAAACATGTTTAACAATTTGGCTAAATACATTTTATTTTTCGATTCTAGACTTACAAATGTGTAAGTTAAATGTACAAGAAATTTAGTTTACGTAAACCGAAATTCTGTGGAATAGTTATACTCGTTTATATTGGCATATTATTGTATAGGGCTCACGGCATGAACCGTGATCGGGGCGTCGTCTTTCAACCCTCTCTTAATAACATGCGGAATTTGTTTTGGAACCATACTGAAAAACATTCGTTGTAAATGCCCACAGTATACAATAAACAAAATAAAAAATTCATACCTGATACAATCAATAATAGGACATACTGAAACGCAGAGTGTGCATCCAGTGCAATCATCAGTCACGTGAGGTAAATGAGTCTCTGGATCGAAGGTGATAGCCTGGTAACCGGAATCGGCGCAAGTCATGTAGCACTTGCCGCAATTAATACAAAGGTCCTTGAAATAAATAATATGTACTGGAAACGTGTTCAGTGTAATGAGCGCAAATCTATCCTTACGTCGTCAATTAGAGCGACAACCTGTTTCTTGTTATCTAAGCTTTTGTATGTTCCGATTCGAGGTAAGGCCGAACCAATTATATCTTTGATTTTTGGGGCAACTTTTACGGAAAAAGTTGTGCCAATCATTGGGCAACTCTTCGAATCCCTTGACGCTGACCACATAGAACCCTTAGATTGCCTTAATTTAATCATTTCCTGTTCTCGGTGTTCCTTGTATGGACCAAAGTGACCAACAACCTGAAGAACGAAAAAATTACTTCTCGAAGGATTATTTGTAAATCAAGAACCTTTCCATTTTGTCCTACGATGTGCTCTACGAGCTTTCCTTTCTGATGTTTTGGGGTAGGCGGTGATTGTCCATCCCACAGAAGCGCGTCTTGTGGTGGTGGATTCGCTTTAAGGTACAATAACGTTTTTAAACCGGTGCAGTAATCATCGATTAACGTAAAGTCTTGATTTTGAACAGAGGAACAAATTTGAAGTACACTAGCTCCGCACTGTAAAAATTGCAGGGCTACTTCGGCTGAGTCAATCCCACCAATACCCAAGATAGGGAAACCTGGCAGTTTTTTTGCAACAGACGAAATAGCTCTCAAGGCCATTGGTCTAGTGGCATTTCCTGAAACTCCACCGTATGTTGTCTTTTTGTCAACGCCAACTGCCGGCCAAGGTGTAGCATCCGCCTTTAAGGACATAAGCCCTTGTACAGTGTTGATGGCAGAAACCCCATCAGCATTGCCCTCCTTAGCTGCCATAGCTATTGATACAATATCAGTTATATTGGGCGTGAGTTTAACGAAAAATGGAATTTTAACCGCTGCACGAACCCACAAAGATATGTTCTTTACTAATACTGGATCTTGGCCACATGCCAAACCCATTCCGGACTCGCCCATACCATGTGGACACGACAGGTTGAGTTCCAAGGCATCAGCACCAGCGGCCTCAGCTCGTTTCGCCAAATAAGTCCAATCATCCTTATTGAATGTACACATTATGCTGGCGATTATAATTTTCTCAGGGAAGTCTTCTTTTAGTTCTGTTATGCTTTGCAGCCAATAATCACAAAACTTTTCTGATATCAATTCGATGTTGAGAAACGATCCTTGCTGGGGTCCATAATTATATCCGGATGTGACACCGCGAACAATTCGTGGAGACACGTTCGAAACTAGGTCCTTTAAAAAGAAAAACACTTTTCTTTCAATACGAACTTCAGAATTATATCATTCCAACTAATTTTACAATGAAATACCTTATCTAGTCCAAAAGTCTTTGTGACCGCAAAACCCCATCCTTGTTCGAAAGCTCTCCTGATCATCGCTGCACTAGTTGTGGGTGGCGCAGAGGCTAATCCGAAAGGATTTTCGAACTTCAAGCCGCACATTTCAACTGATAAGTCTACTAAGTCAACGTCTGTATAGAACAACGGCAACTCGGGAGGCGTGTCAAGAGGCCAACCCTGAAGTAGGAAACCATTGGTGAAAATCAAATACCTATCCGAGGAAATCAAAATATGTACACACCTGCAGGTAACAATGCATGTGCCATGCCGCGGTTTTTCCGTCATTAACCGATTCAACTGTTGTGTCCGCTTTGCCCGCCAAATCTCCCCCGCAAAACACTTCAGGACACGATGTTTGCTGAGTTTTTGAATTTACTTTGGGTAGATTCCAATTGTCCAATTCGACTGGTGCTAACGCCGCGATGACTGGAATAGAACGTGAAACTTATGTAATTGTTGATCTAAAATCTAAATATAGTTCTATGTCCTTGAATCCTGTTCTCTTGTCTAGCTATCTTTTGAGGTACCTTTCTATGTAGGGTATATTAGTTTTGAGAGAACGTTTCCAACTCCAAGAAATCACAGTGACAGAAAAAAATAACTTCTATATTTATAATTGGTAAGTCAAATGAAACCGTTTTATGCATTTCTGTATGTCTAACGATAACTCAAGAACGCTTGTAGCTAGAGACTTGAAATTTGGTACAATAATATTTTGAGATCAAGTTCGAAGACGAGCAAAATAAGGCAACTCCTTCTGAGTGTTGCCATATATTATATGTTATACAGTTATGCCTGAATTATTTTTGCACAAAAATCCTGATTACCCATTAGTCTTAGAATCTATTATTTTTCGTACATACCATCAGGGGCAGACAAGCCAGAGCCAAAGGCTGAAATTACGAAATTAGCCTTAAGCCGCGTTGTCTGTTCGTTGTCTTCCACCCAGTTTCCCATCTCATCCTGTTCAGTCCTACAAAATTCCATCCCAACGATCTGCAAAAATCATATTATTAAACGGTCATATAAAATCACGCAAACCACCCACTTTATCGTTTTTCACAATAACTGCCTGCGGTGCCATGAACGGGATAAACTCGCATTTCTCTTCTCTCGCCAATTCAACTTCCTCCGGCACTGCACGAATGTTGGATGATCCTTTGCGGAAGACAACAAAAACTTTCCGGGCTCCACACCTCAGGGCTGATGTGGCACAATCGAAAGCAGTATCACCAGCTCCAAGGACAATAACATTCCCATAGAGTTGAGGAAGGGATTGGCTCTGTTTACATGCGCAGAGACCAGGTTTACTTCCGTTGGCCATGCGTGGCAGGAATGCTTTTGATGTGAAAAATCCTTGTTCCTCTGTGAGGCCATTGAATATTGGATTCAGTGTAGGCTCAGGAAGACCAACACCAAGGAAAACTGCATCTACACCAGCGTGCAGCAATTTCTACGATGAAAAACTTGGTTTCTAACTTACCAAATTACTCAATTCAGACTTACTTTAACTGTTATATCCTTGACTGAAAGTGCTCTATTGGTCTCAAATTTCACTCCTAAATCTTTTACTAGTTTAATTTCAAACTCCACTACGCTATACGGCAATCGATATTGCGGAATTTCAGACGAGCTGTAAAGAAATCGAACTGGTTTAAAACATTAACGAAAATATTGCCTCCTTACCTAAGGCCTCCTAAATACGTTCTTTTTTCATAAACCGTTATGTCCTCGTATCCCAAACGAGCCAGAAACGTCGCACATGAGAGAGATGCTGGACCGCCGCCCAAGAGGACAATTTTCTTGTTGGCATGGGACAATGGTTTCTGGTGCGGAGGCCGGATCTGACGAATGCCCATTTGCTTGAAGACTTCCGTTGCATATTGCTGTAAGCCGCCGATGTTGATAGGTCCTTCCTCGCAGGCCTGCAGATTACAGCCACCGACGCATAGGTCGCTGGTGGGGCACACCATTCCACACGTTAGTCCCAAAGGGTTGTCGGAGAATATAGCCTTGGCAGCACCGTAGTAGTTCTACAATTACACAAACAATACTCAAAAACTGAAAAAAAATTAACTCTTTTATTAGCATACTTTGTTGGAAATGCTGGTAATAAAACTTTTGATATCCAACTGGGTTGGACAGGACTTTTGGCATGGAGCATCGGCGCATTTCAAGCATCTCGCCGCTTCCTTCAGAGCAGCTCTTTCTGACAAAGTGGTGTGTTTTATGTCCTCAAAGTTGTTTTGTAGGTTCAAGGAAGACTGTAAATATATTTGATTGCGTAAGAAAAATTCAAATCACCGAAAGGTATACCGTGCATGCCCTGTCGTTGTTCCGTTTCCAGTGTTTCTTATTTTCTTTGGTCGCTGCAGTTGGGACGAGGGAACATTTTGTTTTCACTCTAGGATTCAGGCTAAGTAAATTCTATGAACCAGATGAACTATACTGCAATATTATTCCATAATTTCTAGAACCTTAAGCTTACCTCAATATCCGGTAAATCCGTGCTAAGCTGGGGATAAGGAGCCGGCGGACTCATTGTTGAAGCTAAAATTAAACAAATTATGAGGTTTTCGTTTTACATTTTAGTATAGATCTTTGATTTGATTAGTAGACTTAGTGATCTTTTATTGGCAGTGGCGTTGCTACGATATAACTAGCAAAAAATGTAGGGTTGATAGGGTAGCGGTGGTCCATGATTTTGGCTGGGGGGTGTGAACAATTTTGACAATTTAGCCTCTGGAAACATAGTTCTAAGCAGGGTTTTCACGAGAATTTCAGCTTTCATTCTTCTCAAAAACGCTTTAAGGTACATTTCGAAGAAAAATCTACTTAATGAGCAAAAACGCCCCAAGGGGATGGACGGGGGAGATGGTTGCAATTATATCTCGGCCCCTATAAAGCTTCCAGAAAAACTTTTCTGCATAAATTATACCCTTGACACACGTTACAAAACGTTATCGCAACTTGGTTTATCAGAAAACCCGCCAGGGTGACACACTTCTCTAGAGATAACCAAGTAAAAACTGTCAAATTCGATTGTTGTCAAAATGGATGCTTCGAGTGAAAACATTAATTGTCCAAAAGGAATTAAGGGAAATTTTATTTATTACTTTCAATTTAGCGCAAAACTCTTCGAAAAATATCACTCACAAATGTCACAACACAGATGTCATCAATCAGCTGTTGAGATAAACTAGATTATTTCCCCAAAACAAGTCCCAGAAAGTCGTTTATCGATAACCAGGTTTTTGAACTTGGTTAGGGGAAATTTTAACCGAGAAGCAGGTGATAAACCGGATTAACTCTGTAGTGTGTCAAGGGTATTAGACTACTCCCTGTGAAGTTTACGGTGACACCTGACACCGATTCAGTGGTTGTCGGGCTGAGAGTGGGGATGGGGGTGGAAATTCGAAAGTTTTAAAACCACGTCTTGTGGGGTATCGACGAAAAGCTCTTGATGAGTAGTTTATAGAGCTATTGTATTAATATTATTTTCAAGGCAAACACGCATTCACATTATTATATGAAAGAATACTCTAATTTTAAGTAAAAGTGCGTGGAAAGATAAAACCGAATGAACCGACATCAGACATGACAGTTGAACAGTTTGTTGTGAAACTGTTCGTGGTGCGAGTTTTAGTGAAAATGCGTAAATTTTACGAAAATAAAAATAGCAAAAGTTATTTTATTGTGAAATAAGGACTCTACATTGTTATTAGGTCCTTAAAGTGATACATAAATGTAAATTAAAGTGTAAATAAACCAGTTTCCGATGGATTTTGGGTGCCAGATGAACTGAATCTTTTTCGAAGGATATCTCGTAAACGGTCCATCTGGGATTTTTTTTATTATTTTTCCCGTGATCAGTGACCCAAAATCTTTCGGAAAAAATACGAAATTTGATTTGCCACAGTTATCGGTATCTCCCCCAATTCGAACACTCTATCACAGAAATCTAGTGAAATCATCATTTTTCAATGGCGATTTTAAGGCAAACCTCGTATTTCTTAAAACCACAAGTTATGAATATTCCCACTTTGTACAATGTCATACATACTGCAATAAATGCATTGCGCTTTAGATATGTATATTTCGTGCTTTTGAGTTGCAACAAACACCAGAGTGAACTCTGCAATAATTTGTAATTGAAATTCATTGCTCACAAAAGCAGTGAAGTGAAGTCCCAAATTGAAAATGAACCTAAAGTGTTCGTTTATTAGCGGCGATTTGATCGCGGGCTTCGATTTTTTCTCAATCAAAAATTATGCGGCCAATGCTAACTTGAATTTCTAAGCGATTGCCTCATATGGGAAAAAACATACATTCATGCACAGAAAGCACTCGAGTTTCAAATGCTGAGAACTCTTGCTTCCTGAAAATGTAATTAATCACTATCTGTACAAGGAGCACACTTCCGTTCAATGGACATTGGACATACATCAATATCTACTTCAATGCAAATTGATGTCAATCCTATTTGCTCCCGTTAGGTCAACTGAAAAGATAATTTTACATATTCTAGATAAGAAACTTGAACTGTGTTATATAATAGAACTGATAAGGAGAACTGCACTTCAACTTGGCCATTCCCAAAGTTCTTAATTATAATTGAAAGGAAAACGAGAAACAACTCACAACGTACAAGGATCGATCGTCCGTTCTGATTCTGAACAAAACAAAAACGAAAAATTGAAAGAACAACGCAAATATCACTGCAAAAAAACTAGAATTAATCTTCTCACTGGAAGAGTTCAATTCCAACTGTGGTTTGATTGCAGAGCAGCATCTCCAGCTGTTTGTCAACTCAACTGTGAAGTTTTATGCTCGTTCCGTAATCAACAAGTGGCTGTTATCACGAATTGTTGTTTTTCCCTTGATTGTACAAAGATACCTCAAGTTGTTTTACGCAACCTCGCGTTCAAAACTGCGCTAATCAAACCCAAGATTACTGTGAATTTCGAGTTAGAAAGCTGTGCAAAAGTAAACAAGCCACTCATTATTCATTACAATATCAAAGGAGCAAATCGCAAATGCTTTTTGTTTGCGCACTTGTTTGTTTTTCCGCAGTCACTTGCGCAGGGCTCATTTGGGGGTTGGGGTTGATTTGGGTTGATTTTGAACCGACATGGAAATGCTTATGCTTCGATTTCGACCTAGCGCGGCGTCGCCGCCAGGCCAGTTGGTCGTAGTTAATAGGACTTTAATATAAAACACTCAGCCAGTTTCACAATTGATTGCAAAATTCAGAGCAATCCGCTGGTCTTTCTAAACAAAATAATCTGTGGCAGTTTCTTTTTCGGAGTGGTCACGTGACGCGCAGAACAATTGACGAGAGTCGAGTGGGAGCGTGTTCCCAAGATTCCAACCTGGAGAATCTCGATTGCTCTCACAGTCAAGGAACACTACTTTCGTTTTCCCAACTCCAGTGAAGAAAATTAATTTTTTTTTTGGAGTGCTATTGGAATGTTGTCAAATTCTTCATTGCACAGAAGTCGTGTCTTCGACTGTTTCTGTTGTTTTGTTTTGCCTGTTCAGTGTTCCGGTACGATTGGCATTGAAGGTGTTCACTTCCCCAATCATATTATAGTTCTTTATTTTGTCAGCATTATTTCTTAGCCTTGCTCAGAACTAATATACCCTACATCTAGATTCTAGAGTATAAAATTAAGTACCTCTGTTAATGAACGGTTTATGATTATGATGGCATGCATCTCATACGAGCAACCGTGTTTCAGGCTTTCAGCTTTTCAGATCATACACGAGAGTTAATTTTGTTCATATCAGTTTGCAAATTGCAGTAAGCAATGTGATCGAGAATTTTTGGACATTAAGCCAAATCTTCAAGCTCCTGCCCTACATGAAAAGTGTTAAGGATTCAATTTCCGTACCTCAGAGCAGAAGGGTATTAAGTCCAAAATTTCAATTTTTCGGTTTTTTTGCTCACCTAGATTTAAATTTCACGCTCTATTCAGAGGTTTACTATAGAAGACGATTGGACCGAAAATGACGGAAATAGCATTTTATAAAAAGTGTTAAGTCCACCTCGCTCCTGGAGCAAAACAGTATTATCTTTATATTACATGTTTTAAGTCCAGTATAGATATATGTATATCACCCAGGGCAAAACCATGTCCAAAAAAAGTATTGTGTTTTTTCCTGCATAAAATCTCAAAACTTCTATTTTATCATAATTATGAAGTGCAAAATACAAATATTAAGTCACAGTCATGAAATTCTTCTGAAAATAAAAAAGTATTAAGTCCTTATGTTCTGTAAAAGATTCAGTCTTCAAAAACTTTGATAAGTGTAAACACCACCCATTATCATTATTCATAATATAAATAAGTATTATCTAGATCAACTATTAAATAGTACAGGCTAGAAAACAAGTGCGACAAATTATTATTTCTGCATGTTTTATAGCTTGAACAATGAAATTATTGTATTTTACGCTCTCCTGTAAAATTTACATTTTGTGACTTAATACCCTTCTGCACTGAGGTACGGATTTGTTTTGTTGTCATGTTTTTGGCTAAGTTCTAATTTCTTCAAAATCCCTTCAAATTCTTCTTGAAAATTTTTTTTATCTTCTAATTTTGGTATTAAAAATAGAAATCACTATATTTTTTTAAAAATATTATTAAATTTTATAAAAAAAAACTTTTATTTCTCATATTATAAGAACCGGTGTTTATTTGGATTTTGATTATCACAATGCAGAGATATTAAGAAACATTAACCTAATGAATGTCGAGTTGAGTATCTCAAAGATGATCTACAATCTGCGAAACTGAAACTAGCGTAAATACGGGCTACTCCATAAACGAATTCGGCAGCAATTACTTGTGGACCAAGCGACACCTGAACTTCTTCTTTTTGGGTTTTGCTTTTCCTTAGGGCCATGATAATGTTAAAAAGTACCATGTATGATGGACGTATGATGAGAAACTATGTATATTATAGTATAACCATAAATCTAGAAGTATTGCTTTCGAAATTGCGTACGACAGCAATTCATCTAAAAATAGTCCTTCCCGAAGAAAATATCTATCGCAATAAGGTGATAATCTTCCGCGATAAGATTTTTCTTCCTCGCAATATGATGCGCGAAGCATCCGCGTATCATCTTGCGTGCTGGGTGCCATGGTTTTAATGTGTGGATGCAGCAAAATACCCGAACTTCTGGCTCGTACATTTTTGCGCGAACTGCGGGGGTGGGATTGCTGAGCCAACCATTTAGGGCATAGGTGATTCATAATTTCGCAGTATTCATGGTATACTGCACTGAGTTATTTTTTAATTTTTGTTTGATATATTCAACGCAGAGACATCAAACTCATGCAAAATAAAATACTATATGAATGGTATAATATTTTCTCAACGAGAAATTCACACCACCACCCATTAAACACCGATGTTTTGCTAATTGGCTTACGCGCGATCTTGACCATCGATGGTTGTATTTATAGTCTCTCACATCCCCATTACGAATGTAAGTTCTAAAATCGTTTGTTTTTAAGACTGGTTAATTTATTAAAGTTAATAATTAATCAACCGTTGCATCAATTTCAACTTTTTTCTATTTATATCCCGAAATACGAAACAAGTTTCTGCTACTGCTATATGAAAATTGATTGATCTAGATTCTAAAGTCATGCTTTAAGAGATTACAACTATGCTTTTGCATAACTCAAAAACTGTATTGGAGAAACTTTATTAACACCCATTTTTCGCATACTGAGGGAAAAACCACAAGAGAGGGTACTCAACTTTAATATACAAATCAAAATTTAAAACTAAAAGAATTGTTTACGCAATCGAAACTCAAAGTTACACTATCACCCGTTGTCAAATACCGATAACAATACGGCTTGAGTCTGTAAATCCAGCATATCGTACAAATTTCACTTCAAAGTTGTTCTTATTGAATGCTGTACAAATATATTAATAAAAATGTTTAGATTAGTGTTAAAATATTATTCTACATGTAAAGTTCTAACAAAGCAACCAAGGCCAATATTAACTTGCAAACAATAATTATAATTTATGTAATTTTGAAGATTAATTAATCTATTAGTTTTATCACTTTTGAACAGCAATTAGCAATAATTTTTTTGTGTACTTCTGTGCTTTAAAATTGCTTAGTTTGACTATTAGTTAAACATTATTGTATTAAATGTTTCTATCGAAAGCAATTTTCATTTACCTGCCCTTTCCAATCAAATATTATTATTAATAAAATTAGCATTTGATTGTTAAAATGATTTCACATCCACACTGAATATATTTTTTGGTACAATAGTTACACGAAAGGAACGCTAAAAAACACTTATAATTTTTTTTTATATATATATTTTCCAAGTTCGTATTTAAAAAGATATTGTAACGATAGTAACAAGCTCTGCGCTGAAGATTTTTACATGTATAAACTGAAGGATGTTTCTCATTTACTGAATAATATAAAACATAAACTTTTTCTCGCAATAACTAGACGATTGTGCAAATGCCATCAAAATTCTTTTTAACGAAACAGTAGCAAATCAAGGTACCACTGATGATTTTGTTTATTGCAGAATGAGTTACGCAGCGTGCTCGGTTGATAACATTAATCTTCTGTTATTTATTTTTATACTGTACAAGATTGTCCAAGTGTGTGAAGTGAACACTTCAATATAATTAATGCTTGTGGTTTGTATTGAGCAAACTCATCAAATCGTTGTTTTGTTTGCTGCAACTTGTAAGAGACAGTTTGGGTCCATTCACTCTTCAGATTGTGTTTAGTAATCTTATATTTATTAAAACAATCTCCTGAAGGATAGAATAAAAACTATCAGCTCATACTCGTAAAGTGAAAGTTCCTTTATAAACCAAAGCGGGCCAAATTTTAATTGGGATTACCCTTAAAGGGGCTTCTTAAGCTGAAATCACTTTTTGAAAACATTCGCTAAGATATTTCCCCGAGCTCAGTAATTTAAAAGACTCCTCTCTCGGTTATCAGGGCAGGCAGGATCTTGTTCACTACAGGAACAATTAAATACTCATATCTGAAGATGTTCCCAAATGTAATGTTTGCGCATCATTAGAACTCCATCGGTACTGATACTAATAGAGTATAGGCACGTTTTCAGGAAAACGAAGTTCTAGAAGCATTTCATGTAATATTTGGGTAAACAACGTTTTTCCCCTACGTCGCTTCCGCTGAATCTGAATTTTCCGACTGCCGGATCGGAAACGCAACCGGAAGTGGGGTATTCAAGATGTCCGCCATTATGTCGCCGAATTTGAAATTTTTTTGAAGGTTTTTTTTTACGGGTGAAGGGATTTTTGAAGGGTTTTTGGAGTTAGAGAAGGTTTTATTAATGCATCTCTCCTAATTTGAATATGGCGTCTCGACTTGGGGAAGGTGGGGGCCGAAGGGGGTCATAGGTGCTTGCAGTTGTTGATATTGATGAGTAACTAACATAATTCACCTGCAAATTATGAAAATAAAAAGTTATCGGGCAAAAACCTTCATTTTTCTGCTATTTTTTACATTTTGAGATTTCTTTCCAACTTTGACCCACTACATATCAACTAATATTGGGTTAAAAAATACGTTTGACTATTGAAATTTGAAACATTTATAAACATCACTTTTTCTGGCTCAGGAGACCTTGAGTCATGAAAAACACAAAATCTCAAAATCAAATTTTCGCACGATTACAATACTTTCCCTATATACATTACATGTAAGAGTGAAAGTAAAAATTGAGTTATTATGTTTTTAAAAACTGCTTTTTCAATGAGACGCTTTACCTACATCAAGTAGCGAGCTGCCACGGTGACGTCAAGACTATTTCATTGGCATAGTGATGTCTGATTGTATTATTCTTTACTCCGTGCATGAATCCCAAACTGGGTTAACTATCGAAGGGTTTCAATATAATAGCGACTTCCTTTTATGTTTTATTTGATTCGCGACTTATGTTTTAGTTGATTGAATTAATTCCTGTCAAACTTTAGTGCACTCCTCCTAGAATCTGGATGATGTGATATTAAATTCACCAAACCCAAAACTCATATGAAACTCGAGAGATTGTAGCTACTAGCATTTTTCGTGACCTCTTCATGTAAACATTTGCATTTTGCATATATGCAGATTGCACAACTCCCGTTGGTTGACTTTTCGGGGGCGTCAAAAAACTTACTTTAAATAAAATATGCAAATAGTTAATTAACTCAAAAAGTGTGACACCCAACTAGTGCCGAATTGTTGTGCAATGAATCTTCGACTTGGCATGTCACTTTGGGCATCGTTATTCAGAAGATGAATTTATTGTCGAATTATGCGTATGCCGTATGTATAATCAGATCAATTCATTTTTTAATGCATTACTTTTAAGTGCATGAGCTCCAACTCAAACGAACTCCAGAAACGAATCTTCCGACGGTCTCGAAATCCGTGCATTTATCATTTATTATGGAAAACGATTACAAACTTTTCAGATTATAAAGTTATTGAGTAAATAAAAAATAAATTTCAGCATCATTATTATATATATTTTTAAAACTTTCAATTTTGAATTCTTCGCATAAACATCATCCAACTATTATTTGGACAAACCAATTCATTGATACGAAAAAAATATAAAAAAAAAAAAACAATATTTTAAACGCTTTCATTGTGTGTGTCTGATAAACAGATTTGTCGTCTCAATTTTCAGGCATTCAACTTTATTCGAAGGACTTGAAAGTATTTTCATAAAATGTGTTATGAAAATCATTGCTAAAAAAAATTGTTGCAGTGATGTTTAATACCATTAACTGACATTAGAAAAATTTTGGGAAGAATTCTGTGACTAAAGAGAACGAAATAAAATTTATTAAATAAAACCGAACAAAATTAAAATGATTTTAACGTTACTTTAGAAATCATGCAGAATCATAAAAAATTTAGTAAAAATAACAGCGCATGCAAACAATCGTGTATACTACAGATTCCTATATTATCCTAGTTTTATTTAGTAATATTTTAAATTGTGCGTATTATGTTAAATCAATAAGAAATTTCTGTACGGCGCGGCGCGGCGCAGCGTTGCTTCTCACACTTGCACTATATTCATTTTATATTTATTGCCACATTTGCTCAAAAATATGCGGAAATCGAAAACCGATAAGTCTTTCGACGTCCCACGCTTTTAATAAATTTTATATGATTACGAATTATATCAGAACCAGTATCAAAATTATTTTGAACTTTTACGTTCATTGCACAAAAACATTTTTAAATAAAAATATATATTTTTGTCGATTTAAATCGAATGATGTGAGAACAGGTGTCTTAGTACCTATTTGAGTGTTCAAAGAACAACAAAACACCAGAAATAAATAAATTCGCTGAAATCCTTTTCCCAATGCAATACGAGGAAACTGAAAGGAGCGAGTTCATCAAAGTCAGGGTGAAGATTAATGAGTTCAGCATTGAGTGGCTTGCTAAATGATGACCAGCAAGGACTTTCACATCGCCGTCTTATTTCTGTCCACTGCTGAGGGAAAGTCGAGCTGACGCTTGCATGCTGCGGGCAGACAGAACCAATGCCGCAGTGATTAGAATTAATAACACTGATCGCAAAGCGAAAGCGCTCTGCATGCGAATGTTAAGTAGAAGACGTGGTTAGACACGGAGACAATGTCGTCCATGGTGCGTGGCAACTGGGATGAGATGGACAATTCACAATACTCATCGCAGGTGCTCGAGTATATTCCGCAAACGTTTCGGACGATCATCAACAAAATTGTGTATTTCGGCAGCATGAATTATTCAAAAGGTACATCAATTGCAATTGCATCCGCACAGTGACGTCGGCTGCTAATTACAGGGGGCAGGCGTTTGAAGAGAACTTAGAGCTCAGGTAGTTTCTTGATCCATTGAGTGCATTAAAGAATATCTAAACTAGGAAGGGAAACTCTTGCTGCAAACGTATTTAAACTTTTTTCAATAGAAAAATTAGAATAGTTCGCGAGTACAAGAGTACAAAATGCACATAAGGCTATACTGTTGCTATTTACTGACGGCAGACTACCACTAAGCAAACGTGTTTCACAGACAGTGTTTACGTCAAGTTTCCCTTAGTTTAGATATTCTTTGGAGTGCATTGAAAACACTCATATTCAAAGAAACGAAAGGGCAGGCAGTGCTGAGCAGGAAGTGGTGGGCCGAGAATACTATAGTGGCGGGATGCCATCGCCAAGATCAGTTTCCTCATTCTGCATACTCAATTGTCTTCAGCCAATATCTCCGATAAATCCGTGAAAACCAGATACGTACTTTATATGCCGCCTTGCCCACACCAATTCCCCACTTCCAGTCCCGGATTCCTACGATAGTTTTTTCATCTTACTATACAAGTTTGAGGATTGTAAAAATTTTCGTTAGTCGAGAAGCAGTCGCTGAAAAGTGAACGTGGTTTACAGTCGTCGCGGTTTCATTCCAACTGAAAATGAAATTTCTCAACATGTGAGTTTACTTTAATAATATCGTTTCGGTTTTGTTCTGGATTTGGCTTTTAATCATAAATCAGGAAGAACGGTTGCACTCGCCTGTACGACTGAGGTTGAGATTTTCGCCAGAAGGCGTCGCGGAGGCAGGTCGGGATAGATTTTCGGTAACTAGGCGAAGTTTTTAATTATGTGGTAGCAGACGCAATATTGTGCATTTCACGCCATGCCGAGCTCATAGTGGATTTTGATTAAAGCTGACCAAGAAACTGAAAAAACCGTCATGTAACACTCGTACATTAATTCGAGGCAAAAAGACGTAATTTTTGCCTATCAAAGGTGAAAGGCTTTGGCTGGAGGCGGCGATGGAAGCGCTGTCGGTTCGCTTGCAGTCGTTCGGCCTGTTTCGGAAAGCGAAGAATGCCAGATTTCGTAATAGAAATCATCCTCCGCAACTCAGCTCTATGATTAATGGCGAAGTCGCAAAGTTCGACAGCCATTTTTGTCGAGTTTCCCCGAGTTACGGTGCTGCAACGGCCCTGGCCCCTCGAAACCGTTTCGCAAAATGTTATTCTTCCCTCGTTCCTATTTTCGCCATTAATTTAATTCTGTATCACTCTTTTGAATATTTCCTCGTCGGTTTATGTCACAATGCAGTGCTCGTGTGCGCGAATGTTTTTCGAAATGCATACATCAATTCGAACTTGCATCACATCGCGCACATGCAGTGAACCACATTCAGGTTTTTGGTGTATATTTCTGGATCGAACTAGAAAGCGATCGCCCAGCCTGCAACGCGCCTTGGTAGAAGTTCAAAAGTTCATTTTCGTCTCACGTCTGTGCTTAAAACGGGATACTAAGTTGTTTTCATTAGCCTTAACCGACTTGGTTCGGTACGAATGGAGAATTAAGGAGTGTAGCCAAAAGGTTTTATTATAGCTTGAATAAATAAGTAGGTGCTGACAAGCTAATGTTTTGCAACTTTTCAAAGTTTACACAATCCTGTAAAGGAATCCGGAGTTTGGGTCACTATCCAGAATTTGAATACGAATTGGATATTGTATACGTTTTATGTTTTGAAATTGTAAAATACTAAAAATGGATACAATTCAAATATCATACACGCCATACAGACAAGGGATGGACACATTGTGTTCAGAACTCTGTTCTTTATGGATTGCAATTTGATGTAATTTCACATGTGTAAAGCTGTTTGACATTCATAAGCATATAAAAGGGTACTACATGTAAATGTAGTTGATTCATTTAGATTTTTTTTTTTTTTTGAAAAAACTTAATTCACTTTCTTATAAATAACTACAAAGTAATTTGAACCGGGACCATTTTAGGTAAGATTCACCATGGCTGGTTGACGGGTTCGAAATTCTAAGACTGTTCTGGCGAAATATGCTTAAAAAATACACCTAGATAGGTCCCATTCTTCTTTTTGAATATAATAAATATACCGTTTTCTTTAAAGTTTATTTTCGAGCAGAGGATAATGCATAATCACTTCGACGATCGTTAGTTTGACATCCTTGCATTATATCATTGGCATTTCATTTTGCACTATTATTCAAAAGCTTGATTTTAAATCTACTAAAACCGAGACGTTCATAAGAAATTGAGTCTTCGTCCGTTGTTATACGGAGCTGGGTAACGTTAAATTCGTTCAAATTGCACAACACTGATTTAAGTACCTATGCAAGATTTCCTGGTCTTCCATATATATTTTCTGGACCTTTCATAACCTTCTTTTTAAATAAGATATTTTTGAACTGTTTTTAAATTTCATAGTCAATTTTCTTACTTGCCAAGAAAGGAAACTTCTTCATACCAGTAATTATGAGACTTTTTCTGTAGTAAAAATTAACATTGTATGTAGCAGATGTAGATCTTTTTCTATGTACATTTCATGGCCTTGATTAACTGTGCTGTAAAGATACTATTGTTTTGTCTTACTGAACAGTTTGAAAGATTCATCCGTTTTAAGTTCTAAATTTTTAATTGCAATAATGGGAGTATTTAAAAATTTGTTGAAAAAATTCTTGATACATGGAATCATTTCAGAGCATCCATCCTTTTGATTTTTATAAGCCATTGTTCTTGTATTTGTTCTTTGAACGTTCTTACATTATCAGTTCCTACTGAACGTACGCTTTTAAATTTTCAAATCTTTTGCAAATCTGGGATGGCAAACGATTTGGACAACAATGTCTTCCTTTTTGGTCTTGAACTTGCTGCTTCCTTTCCCCTTCGTGTGCTCTGCACTCGAATCCAGATTAAGCTGCTTTCAAAATTTCCCCTGATCGGCAGTGTAAGCCTTTTTTATGGAAAGTGATCAATGATGGCTTCGGATCTACTCAAAGTGAATGGTGCAAGCCATTATGAACTTATGTGTTTAAAGTTTACCGGTTCATCACACTTATCATATTTTCTTATTGTTGTTAGGGTCACTTTCGCCACCTTTCGTGCGCCATCACCTTCTCTTAATTTCACAAATTCGATCTGAAGGTCACTTTTGTTCTGCCTTTTCTCCGTCGTTCACGTTTCACGTAAGTACGTTACATTAAAGTACACTTTTTCGAAAACATATAGTGCTAGCGAAAGTCCGACTCGGATCCATTGCAAAGCCAGGCTCTAAGGCGAACTACAGTGAAACTCAGCAAAAATATTGCTATTACGTATTACTACTAGTAACAAGGTGTGGTTATGATGTAAATAGCAAAATGCATTTGTCGCAAATCAGAATGTCAGAATAATTGAAAATATTTCGTAACTTCTTGGAATACGTTTCTATGAATAATTCAGCACCATAATTCTGAATTATTTTTTTTATGCGTTACTTTCACGATTCTTCTTCCCTGCTCCTCTCAGAGATTTGCAATTATTATAGTATCTACTAAATTGTTTCCCACGTGCAGTTTCCAATTTCGGTTAATGTTTACTAGTATAATTCCCTCTCGCGTACATTATTCGAATTCCTTGAACAAGAAAAAAACGATGGCGCGAACACTTGCGAACACCGAACCGAACGAAATATTTGCTTAATTTATTGCACTTGCCAAGGTCTTTTGCATAAACTTAATGATTGCTTCAATAAATTGAATTTATGAAATCATGAACGGAGAAATGTGAAAATACTTTTCAAAAGCTCCGAAACCTTGGAAATATACATACAACATTTTTAGTTAACCATCGCTACAACGATCCTCATTATTGCGATACATTTGTTGGTTCTCCGCCATTTTATTGAAAATTTTGAAACCTCATTATAACAATAACCTCTGTACAACAATATTTTTTGCTGGTCCGTAGAACACCGCTGTAAAGGCGTTTTACTGCATCTATTTTGAGGAAACAATACATAGATTATTGTTTTATGCAAAATATTATTGCAAATTCGAAGTGATTTGAAAAAAAGTTAGCTTGTACTGCGTAGCAGAACTCGAAACTATTGTTTTTGAGATTTTTTTGCTAGCGAAAATGAACTTTGAGTTTGTTCTGGAACTTTTTCTCTATACTGAAGAAATAACGACTTGCACAATGTAGTTTGATGTCCCAGTGCGTTGCTTTGAATACTTCCAGAGTTCCAAGTAAACTATTCCAAAAAAAATAAAAATAAAATAATTATGAAACAGATTGACTTTCGCGACTTGTAGCGAATTTCAATGAAATTTTGTTGAGACATGTATTTTAGTTAAAAACGCAAGAAAGTGCAAAATATTTTGCCGGACTCATATAGTTTGTGGAAAAATTACGTTTTAAGATGCAAAAATTCCATGTCATTTTTCGGGATTTTACCGTATTTCTAACCACAAAATTTATTTGCGAAAACCGAAAAAACCCACCACAAGTTCACTTTAACACATTTATCACTTTTTCACACTTCACAGCCTTATATTAAACGAGAAATCCTTTATTTATACCGTTGTTTTCAATTGCACAATTTGACACATATCCGTTGTCAATTAGATGAATGTTGCAATTGTAATCTAGTACTGATTTTTAGTACTGAACTCCGACAAAATTTTTTTTGCACATTCTTGAGTTTTTAACTTTTACATGTCCCCACAAAATTTCATTGAAGTCCGCGACATGTCGCGAAATTCAACTTTAGCCAAAAATTTTTAACATACATTCAGTCACTGCAGTGGTTTACTAAAGCCATTTAGTTCTCTTGTAACCGCTTGGGTTAAAGAAAATGTTTTGTCCATGACAAGCAGAGACTTCAGGATAAAGTTAAAATCCCAATTATAAGTTCACGACAATTAATTTTTATGATAGTCATTTCGTTTATTACCCAAGATGAAATTCGAACTCAAAGCTAATAAAAATACAAACAAGAAAATAACGACTTTTGAATAGGTCAGTGAAAGGAAGAGTCTTCTATTTTTAGCCTTCTCTTACATCAAGCATTCATCTCAGCAGCTCGGGGCTTCCCAAAAACGGCTCAAAAGTCAAAGTCATTTTATATATTTTACAATTACAGAAAAAAAATATTTATTTGGATTCAAGAGAAAACCTTGTAATGTAAGAGTTCTGCTTCTGCAGTCAAAGAACGATTTGTGAAGAGTGAATTTGATTTCCAGTTAAATTATTAGCTGAAATCCTAGAAATGAAAATTCGTCGACTTCTATTTCACCTATCGACAGGATGAAACGAACAGTGCTACAAGGTCTAGCATACCGCAAACCGTTTCAGAGGACTTAAAACTCCACCTCCAGTGGTAGTTTATATCCGGGTCATCCCGGTGAGGAACGATCTTAGCCGGGAGTTATGTAATGCTGGGTGCGTTTCATGTTTCATGTCTTGCGGTTGATTTCAAAACACGCTATTTGCTGAAAATGATCAGAGAAGAAAATGTGTGACGTGCATGCAACACTAAAACTAACATAAGCATTTTTTCGACATTATCATGTGCTTTAATCGCGAAATAGGTTTCACCTTCGACATTAAGAATTATGAAGTGATTACGTTGTGATGCAACCGGTGACTAGAGGTAGTGCCATTAAGAGCCAAGAGCCAAACTATGGAGTCTACGCTAGGTGCAAGAGGAAAGGATTCTATTAGATGGTGGTAGTAGCCGTCCGGCGCCAATTGCTGGCTTAGATTGTCACGTCTTCGATTCGTGACAATCGAAGAGCCTCGATCTGGCCGCTGCTGGCCCCGTGGCCGACATCTACCCTCTTACAGTCTTACTTCAAGTGCAGTTTTAGACCGTTCGCGGGTTTGGTTCTCTCTCAATTAAAGTTGCACAGAAATCATCATCACATGACTGGAAAAAATTACTACCGGCTTGGGCTAAGTGAAAGTGTCTCGTGAAGGACAGAAAAATAAAACCAGTTCCAGCGATTAAAATGTTAAATATGTGCATGCATAACCGAAGAAACGAAAACGATCGCGGCGCTGACCGAGAGGCTGCCAACCCAAATTGACTTGCAGCCTCGATGCAAGCCGATTGCATCCACTCCAGTTGGTATTCACCTTCTGGACCGGGGCTTATTGCCGGCGTAGTGCACTGGGTTGCACAAAACCTGGACCCTTTGTTTCACACGGACCGCAGCCAAATATTATCTAATGCAGCGAATATTTTCGGAGAGGTTTACTTGCCTTCTGAAGGCTGTACACCAGTTGGCGTGAACCTATAGATCTTATATAACGACAACAAGACTACGATTGCATTTGTACTAATTTATGAAGTACCTAGCCGAGGGGCCAACATACTGCAACTCTCTTCAAACTCATCTTTGCATTTCCATCAGTGTATATTGTTGATGCATGCAATGCCCCTGAGCCAATACTTATTTAACATGCTTTTCAACGTGTTGCTTAACGGAACAGGGTCTAAATTAAGTACGTTTTGCTCAATTTCCGAAAACCAGAAAAAAAACATGTCTTTATGAAATACTTTCATAAACCATACATCAATAATTGATAATTTCATAAAATTAGATCCAGCCAGAACTGGAGAAGTTGGTATTGGAACAGACGCTGAATGAGTTAAACCAGCAGGAAGTTTAAACAACGTCAATTGAAAGTTGCAAGTACATAAAACAACAACTCAAGTACTACAACTTCCAGTGCAGAAAATCACTCATCTGGGGAATGCAAAACAAGGTTAAATTTGTCAGGCATGAATGACAATACATCTGGTTTTATAAGTATACTATAATGATAATCTGAACTTAATGACATGACTTCGGTAAAAATGGTGCAACTGCATTCATATGTTGAGAAGTTGATTTAACAAAAACAATCTGTTGTTGTAGAAGTTATGAATTATTTGCTAAAGTCTCATTTATTTTTTGTAAACAGAAAGTTGAACCAGTTGTTAAACTAGTTCAGAATTGTAGCGAACTATTCAAATAGGCCAGTTTTACTATACTGGAATTACTATTGCGACATCCTTGCGAATGAGGATAAAACCTGTTGAATTTTTGGGAACCCGATTTCCAAGTGCGGTTTCGGTTTTTCGTTTTCCTAAATTTAGATTCGATTTACGTATTGACTGTTTTGCATTCCTACAAAGATATGTTAAGTTAGTTTCTATTTCCGGTTGCAAATGAGTTTACTTCCCCTGTCAGATAGGTATGTAGTAGAATGTAGATACAATGGAGTCTCAGCAACCCGAATGCTACTTCGGAGATCGGCACGACACCGATTGTTGTTGCGAGCCACTTTTTCAGTATTATCCGAAGGATTGTAAGAAAAAATTCTAAACCGTACCGTTTAAGAGATATCCTTCCTGACCAAGAGCCTAGTGTTATAATTTGCTATTTATTCTATTTATGCTGTGTGAGAGAGGATTTCATTAATGCATGTCTCCTAATTTGAGTAAGGCGTCTTGGCTTGGGAAGGGGCGGAAGGGGGTCATAGGTGCTCGTAATTGTTGATATTGATGATTAACTAACATAATTCACCTGCAAATTATAAAAATAAAAAGTTATCGGGCAAAAATCTTCATTTTTCTGCTATTTTTTACATTTTAAGATTTTTTTCCCACCTTTTATCCACTGTATCTCGACTAATATTGGGTCAAAAAATACGTTTGACTAATAAAATTTGAAGCAAATTTAATGCTCTACAACTTTGTAATACTAAATAGTCAACAAAAGACGCTTAGTTTAGAAGCGATAATCGAAAAACAGAAAAGTCCAAAATTGTCGAGGTTTTTTGCACCCCCTTCCCCCCTATTTTTCCTCAAAATATATTTCTCGTACTTAAAAGCATAAAGATCGACCTACAAATGATCCGGCTGGTATGTTAAAATTCGTAAAAACACCTGAATTTCAAAATTCGACGACATATTGGCCGCCATCTTGAATACCGCACTCCCGATTGAGATTTCGATCCGACAACAGGTAAATTCGGATTCAGCGGGAAAAACGTTGTTTCCCCAATTGTTACATGAAATGCTTCTAGGCTTCGTGCCTGCTCTAACACGGGCCAACTGTCAACTGAGTTCAATCGAACTTTGATTTCATTCCTCGATGATAATATTTATCGAACACGACACAGAGGGCAGCAAATGGTGTAAGTGTAAATGCACAACAATGTCAATTAATTGATTATTGTATGTTTGTTTTAGTCCTTTTGTAAAAGGGAGCACACACATATATGAAAATTTTGAGATATCAATGAGCCGCGGTGCACCGCATCCTTTTACGAAGGATATCTCGTAAACGGTACGGTTCAGATTTTTTTAATTATTTTTTCCGTGATTAGTGTCCCAAAATCCTTCAGAAACCATTAAAACAGAAGACCGTCACAATTATCGGTCTGACTCTGAAATCGCGATTTGCATCCCCATCAACATTTCCCAGAACCCAAAGCACCTTTGCACTTTGAATTTTTCATCTTTCGTCCAGTTATCCGCCGATTTCAGTAAACCAACACTACCTATGCCGATATAGAGCGATATATAAACGTGAAAATACTTAACGTAAATACTATTTAAAACTTTTATAAAACCTGCAGATATTTCCCTGTGAAACTTTTTTAAACGCACGCACACTGTTCCCGACAAAAAAATTACTCTTATTAATTTAAAACGTTCGTACAGCTGTAAAAAGTAACTGCTTTCAAGTACTTTGTTCGTACGTTAATTCATATTCTTTCATTCATTTAAAATACAATATATTTTGAATTTTTCAAAGCCAAATGAAAGTTTTGCCGACAAACCGAAAAGTGTTTTCCAAAAGTGCCTGAAATAAATCTAAATGTTGTACTTTTATTTTGATTTTTCAGCTTGTTTACTGTCATTTTTCTATGCTTTATCTGCACAGTAGTTTCTGCTGACGAAGATACCCCCAAAAGGGGTAGCATTCTGTTACGTCGTCCAGGAGCTAGAGCCGGTCCACTTAGTAAATCCACAACAACAACACCAGCTCCAAAGAAGGAGGAAGAAGAAATCGGAGACGATGAATATGATCAAATAGAAGACTTAGACGAAGCGGAAAAGGAAAATGACGAAACAGCAGTGTCCACTACAACCACGACAACTACAGAACCACCGAAGAAGATCGGACCAATAATCAGACCATTCCGCAGCAACGATGACTTGTTGCTGGCTTTGAAGCGGAGGCAAATGAATGTTAAGAAAGGTGGCAGCAAAAGTATGCCGCACGTGTTGAATTCGTCCTCAACAGAAACTGCAAAGTAATTGTTTTTCATTTCAGTTGAAAAGCCGGTGCCGAAACTGGACACTGAAGGGAGTGAGAAGGATGAAGCCGCTTCTGTACCAGCATCCAAATCGTTAGCAAACGAGAGAGGTATGGCTCTTAAAAATCACATCTTTCCAGTAAAACAATTAACTGAATTTTTAGCGGCAAGGCGCAAGTTCGGAGGAAACAAAGCCGCCAGCGACAGTGAAGAGGCGTCCGCCACAGCTGATGAACAGCCCGTGAAGAAGCCATCTCGCTTTGCTTTAAGGTCATCAAGAAGTAATTAGAGTAAGATAATTTTTTGAGTTTAGAGAATTGTGTAAATAAAAATAAAAGCGCTTACAGCTGTTTGTTGAAGTTATAGTTTACATTTTGAACATTCGCAATTCTACAAACGCTTGAAGCGGAAGTTCTAAAAAACTAGCCCTCTAGGCCTCTTACCCACGAACTAATGTATATTTTGGATAAACGGAAATTGTACAATAGGGGAGTCTGAGTTCACGATGAACTTCATCATAGCCACCCAGCCTTTTTTTTTGTCCAACTGAAGTCGGTTTACTCTGATTTTCAGAAAAAGCAATTCGATATAAACTACTACTTCACCCCGGAAGCCATTAAAGGGAGCTATGGCGATTGAACAAAACTGAATCGACCTACAAAGCTGCATGGTGACAATTCTCAATGCAATACGAAGAACGTTGTTCGTTTGAAAATACAACATAGATGATTGTGGTCCATCTTCAGCACCACAAGGGTTCCTTTGCAAGTTTCTTTAGCATGAATTCAGAAATGAGTTTCCTTTTTACATTTGGAATGAAACATAAGGTTTTCCCGATCGCTGGTTAAGTTCAGATGACGAAACATCAGTAGTTGGGGCGCTCTAATAGTTTATTTTATAATGAGCAACCAGAACATGCTTACAATTTAAATGAGAAATACAATATCGTCGGCGAGCAGGACTTGATTGGCATCCGTCATCAAACTAAGAGCCGAGTAGATTTCATTTTTTGAGAACTGTTCTGAAACGTTCTCGTTGACGTAGGCAGACAACCTCTCAACGGACAAGCTTTGCTCCCGGCTTTCGCGGAATAACTGTTGGAGATTCGTTTTGAATGTCTGCAGACGCTCCTCAGATAATTTGACCAAGGATGAAGTGCTTGGTTCTCCTGAGTCCCCAGTTGTCGTGGATGTGCTCTTCCCTGATTTGTCTTGGGGATCAGCATTTTCTGAAGTTGGCTCTAAAATCCTCTGCTCGAACTCCGCATCTGTCATTTCATCTGAAGCATTGGTTCTCGTGCGCTTGCTTCTTCGGGAACCGGGAGTTGATCGTTGCTCTGTTTCGTTCTCCTCCATTTCCTCATCACTTTCGGGATCTGAGTCTTTGTCGTGGCGTGGACGTTTCTTATTTCCCTTGTCGAGAACTTTCTTGAAATAAGAATATTGAACAAGTTCAATAGCCGCCTGCGCATCTTCAGCGGTCACGGTACCTGAAAGTCTTGCTCTGGCGTGTGCCGTAGATAGACGAATCAGACTTTCTAAAGTACGAGGCGTAACGGGTTGTGTACGGGCAACATCCCGGTCCTCCGATTTTTCGGAGCGCAGCCTGCAAAACTCGCGGGCAATAAGCTCAGAAGCTTCGCTACCCAATATAGGCTTGACGCATTTCGCCATTCGAATGAACTTCCGCAAAAATTCAACCGACAGAACTTTTTTGGGCTTGCCTCGATTCTTTCCGTGAAGTTCAGTCACGTACATATCATACATAGAAGTCTTTTTATTCCTCTGTGAATATTAAAACGTTACTTTGATCTTTTGGTAAAATTTGCGATTTAACTTACTTCAGACTTAGTTCCGAATTGTAGTTCAGCTCCTTGGGTGACCGTCATCGGCAAAACTTCACCTTCCAATTCATCGCGGTGTCTGTATATATTCAAGTGATTAAAAAATGAATTTTAGCTATTCAAGTATCGTACCTGTATTGATGCATATTAAGGATGTGCTCAGTGATGTTGGCGTCGTCGGTAGGATCGATAATATCCAGCATTACGAACAAGAGATCGAAACGCGACAAGAGTGAGTCCTGGAGCCCAATGTTCTCCATCGGCGTTTTGTACTGGTTATATCTGCCATAAACTGGGTTCGCTGCCGCTAAAACGCTACAGCGAGCATTCAACGATGCATGTACACCTCCTTTCGTAATGGTCACCCGACCTTGCTCCATGGCTTCGTGTATCGCACTGCGGTCGATGTCGTTCATTTTATCGAATTCGTCAATGCAAACGATTCCGCGGTCGGCCAGAACCATAGCGCCCGCCTCCAGCCTCCTTTCGTGTGTGTCCCGATCATTTACTATTGCTGCAGTCAAGCCGGGCCCACTAGCGCAGCGACCCGTGGCACAAATAGCACGGGGTGCAAGGCTCAATACGTACCGCAGCAGCTGAGACTTGGCCACACTGGGGTCGCCGATCAGCAGCAAATTAATGTCGCCTCTTAAGCGAGCGCCGTTGGGTAAGTGCTTCTCTTGCCCGCCTAGAAGCTGGCATATTATAGCTTTCTTGACGTACATGTGTCCATAAATTGATGGAGCGACGCTGTTGGCGAGAATTTCAAAAACGTTCCTCTTCTTGGCCAGAGTCCTGCAGGCTCGAACGTCTTCCACACTAAATTCATAGTTAGTTTCCTTGTGGAGGTGTGAAATGTTATTGGCAATGATAATGCATTTGAAAGAAGTGTTGGATTTAGCGTTGCGACTTTTGGACGGAAGAGCAATATAGTTTCCGACCACTTGAATCCGATCGCCAGGCTTGCACTGGTCCACCATGTCATCATCGCAAATAATTTCCACGTCTCGAGGGACGCGCCCTATAAATGCCTTTTCCGGCATTTCCTGCAGCGTTACTACTTGGTGAGGTAAATACCGTGACAATCCGAACTCCGTCTCCAGCAAGTTTCCATCATCGTCTTTGGTGGGATATGCCGTATTTGACGGCATTACTGAGAACGAAGTAAGATCAGTGTACCTGCGCTCCAAGTATCTTTTGTTGGCTGGGCAGTAGTGCACACTGCGTACTACCTTCGACATTACCAGGGAAACATTGTTGACGACACCTTCAACGCACACCATGCACCCTAAATGACTGAGGAGACTGTTAGTAGATAATTGTAGGTGACTGTGATTTACTTACTCTGAAGTTAAGTTTCGAAGACTGACGTGGTTTTGACCAAAGTCACCTTCGAAGCCGACATAAATTTCTTCGTGCATTTTTGCAAAAGCCGGATCTTTGATGGCAACTTGCTTCCTGAGAGCCCTGGTGAACATGTGTTGCTCCTCGAAACCATTGAACAGCAGCGACCGAAAACGTTTGGCATGCTGCTCCTTTATATCATCAATGTTCACTATTAATCGTTTGTGTTTCTTGTTTATCAAAGTTTTTATAGCTTTGGAGTATATCCCGCGTCGTTTCTGCAATCAAACGTAAATACAATTCAAAACAAAACTACATTAAAATTTTATCACTAACCCCATCGTCTAGAAAATCTTCATACTCCCTCTGAATGGCCATTAAACGCTCATCGTCTTCCTCCATAGCTAATATACACTTAATTAGTTTTAAATTATAGAACTACTAGACGCAAGTCGCGAATGAACTCAAACTCAAGAAGTGGCGGGAATACAACTGACAGGACAGCTTAGTGAAGTTAGTTGCGCTCCTTCCACATCCAAATTGAACTGCAAGTCATAACAAAGCTAAGCGATGGTTAACCAAGGAGTAACAATCTGTTTGCAAAATGTTTGGCAAATGAGAGATTTAAAAGTGGCGATATTTTATTAATACCCAAAACAGAAAGACGCCAAATCACGAGAAATAGAGATAGAGATTAATGCGGGCCTCGCGCGCTATGGTTCAGCCGAATCAGGCTGTAGCCTAGAGCGAAACCTGTACGTAGGTGGGTAGCTTAAGCCGCTGAATACATGCCTATGTTGAATTCTTTAAACGCTGAATTGCTGAAGATTTATTTATTAATGATTGACGTATTGTCACCGTAATTTAGGTAAAAATATTACACCAAACAGTAATTTAGGTAGCATAATTAAGATAAAAGTGACTTGATGGTAATCCAAACAAAAGACGCAGGGGCGGCATCAAAACCGATGTACCCCCGCATATTTAGTAAAATAGTGCTAACATTGGAAAATTGTTTACTGCCCGAGTCGAAATTGGAAGAAACTCCATCGCACGTTGACGGCTTGGACAAGGAAACTGAACGGGATTTGCGTATTTTGGGATGTGAGCTCATTCAAACAGCTGGAATATTGTTGAGACTTCCACAAGTGGCCATGGCCACGGGACAGATACTCTTCCAGCGTTTTTACTACTCGAAGAGTTTCGTTCGCCACAATATGGAAATTACTGCGATGAGCTGCCTCTGTTTGGCATCTAAGATCGAGGAGTCGTTACGACGTATACGAGATGTTATAAACGTTTTTCATCATATAAAACAAGTGCGAAGTCAAAAGTATTTTTCATCTTTCATAAGAGTTCATATTGTAATTAAATATTTTGAATATTTCAGAGACATAACACCGATGATACTGGATCAGACTTATACAACACTCAAAACACAAGTAATCAAGGCAGAACGCAGAGTTTTGAAAGAGTTAGGTTTTTGTGTGCACGTTAAACATCCCCACAAGTTGATTGTGCTATATCTCCAAGTTCTGGGTTATGAGAAGAACGAGAAACTAATGCAGATAGCATGGAACTTCATGAACGATTCCCTACGAACAGATGTCTTCATGCGCTATCATCCGGAAACCATAGCGTGCGCCTGCATTTATCTAACAGCTCGGAGACTCGGCATTGCGTTGCCCTCGAGTCCAGCGTGGTACAAAATCTTCAAAGTATCGGAGGATGACATCGTGGACATTTGCTACCGCATTATGCATCTTTACAAGAGACCGAAGGTAAAGAATCTGTGCCATGCAGTATCAATTGAAACTAATTCAAAGATATTCCATTTTCAGCCCAATGTGGAAAAATTAGAGGAGGCGGTTGAAGAGCTCAAGAAGAAATATATGGAGTCAAGGAACAAGACGCGTCTAGAGCACAACATTACGCCAGCAGTGACAACAGTGGACCGTAATAATGCGTCACACAACGCCTGGGGTGGGTTCATCTCTAGAGCTATTCCCTTGCCCATAAACGAAGGCAAGCAAAGTCTAAAACGTTCGCATTCTCGTTCTCGGTCCAGAACAAGATCTAGATCTCGATCTGCAGCGGACGAAAATCGATCACGGCAATCGAAAAAGTCTAGGCATCGCTCGAAAACGCCCGTTCGGAATAAAAGGAAGTCGCGGAATTATTCTCGGTCATTGTCATCGTCGCCGCATGCAAAACATCGTAAAAGGTGAGTTACATTCAGCATACAATTCTGATAAATAAAGAAACATCTATGATCTATGCTTCGTCAGCCTAAGTCAATCACAATACAATGAAATTTATCTTCCAGGTTTTCTAGAAAGTCCTCCAGGGACCGGTCGGACCATTATTTGAATGGCGACAGGAAGGATCGCGATAGGAATCACAGAGATCGAACCAGAGACAAGGACCGAACGAAACATGATCGCTACGCGCGAATGAACAGCCATCGATTGAGCAAGCACAGAGATCGCTCCCGTGATAGGAAGCGCTAAGTCATTTACAATTGTAATTAAGCAAAGCAAAGTTTTAATTTTAAAAATTATTATAAGTTGAAAAGTGAATTCTGGGTTATTTTTAAGCAGTGCGAAGATTGGACATATTTACTTTTTGAATAAATTGTCAACTCTTGTTTGTCATGTCATTTTGCAGGGAGATATTTCTAGAATCTAGTTCTATGTCTATTTCACCCTTGTCGGGCACATGCAAAGAAATGCAAATCAAGGCACCTGCAGATAAACGACGAAACCTCTTAAAATGTAAAAAGAATTGTACAATTTGCGAAAAGCTGAAGCTGCTAGAGATGAAAATGGAATGAGGATGGACAGAGCATTAAATGCAAATATAAAATAATGTAATCATCAGAGCCTTCGATTTAATCAAAAATTTACGTCCACCTGTTTCGACGACATGAATTTCATAGCACAAGCGTTAAATCTACTGCTTGAAGAATTCTCTCAGCAATTATAAAATGAACCGTATAATATGCATATTTGGAACGAGTCAATTGCGTCCACGTCCAGGAAGGCGCCACAAGAAATATGTCTTGAACATTATTTCACCAACAATGTCACAACTCCAAATTTAATAATGTACATCGACGTGACGTGCGATTGGCGAGATCACGATTCAAGAATTGCTACACTTTGTAACCAATGCACATTGTCTATTCTAAATACTTTGCGGAGACTACTGACCAAACATTTCTAGTGTCAGGTCAATCCTTCCTTCAGTTTGACCAGGATTTTGCCCTGAGCAAAAAAAAAGAAATACCACTCAAATATTTTTATGCCAGAGGATTGGATAAATGTTATTAAAAATTCACGACATGTAATCTATTTATTATTGTTAAAATGTATATATTATATAAAACTGTTCCGTGACTGACTGATACACAACGCCTGCAAATCGTTGGACCTAAAGGACTGAAAATTTCACAGTGTATTCCTATACTGACATGGATAATCGCTAACAAAGGATTTTGTGAATTTCCATCTTTAAGGGGGTAAAATAGGGGATGAAAATTTGTATGAAACCGCCATTTTTGAAGTAAATTTTTTTTATAAAAATTGGAATTTGTGCTATTGGCTACAAAAAAAAAGAAGCTGAATGAGAACTACCAACATCTATCCTTATTCAACCCCCCAAAACCACACTTGACTGAAAAAAAATTTCTAACTATGTATTAATGTAATCAGACTTACAACTTTGGTTGTAGGTGTATGCAAACGTTGGAAATGGCTAAACAATCATAAGCTATATAGCTATATAGCTATAGTTAAATCGAATGCTTTTCGTTTGTTTTTGATTGTTGAGCCATTTCGACGTTTGTTTAGACCTACAACCAAAGTTATCCAAAGTTATAGGAACAAAGGTGGGTGTGTATAGAATTCCTGAATATACGTCGAGTTTGGACATAGTTGCAATTATTCAAAATGTAATACATTATATTATGATTGTCACCGCCCCGTGTGGAACCGGGTAGACCTGCTAGTGACTACATACGAGGGCTTTTTTATGCATCTTTGAAGTAAGTCAATAGAGAAATAAGATGTATGAAACATTTAAATCAGAGGCAAAAGTAAAAAAATTTTTATAGCACCTGAGGAAACAAATTTTGGTAGGTAAGGATAAATCACAATTCATCCGTCCATTCGACTATTCGTTCATGTTTACTCGGGTCTTCTTCGATCAACGAATAGTTCGTGAGAGATTTCGACGGAGACATTTTCCTTCATGTAAACAAGTCTTCAGATTCTTCCTGTCTATATAAACTACACGATTTGTGACCCAAATGAACGACGACCGACGGAGAGTGTAAAAAATAGCAGTTACTTGGTGATCATAACGGACAGAACATTTTTTTAATCTGCGGCTCTAAATTTTAAGGACAGAGTTAGAACAAAGTTTGCAGGAAATGTAATTATGAATACATATTGCATTATGGTAATAAGTTACTTTCGGCATTCCCTAGCCGGTAACAAGAAATTACACTTCCTCCTCTGGTCACACTTCTTCCGAATCGGGCGCGTTGATAAAAAAAAAAAATAGAATAGAAAGTGGTTGCATTTTAAATATAATTTAACTGCTGTCAAATTCAGTTGGTAACACTACATCCATTATAAATACATGACTAAGAGAACAGAGGTAAACTTTAAAGCTGTACAATAAAGCAATACTCAGCACTTAAATTATTGAAGATCACTAGCTGAAATCCATTGAACGTATTCATCTATCACAGAGAGCCTTGCAAGAGGATTAACGCATTTCATAGCGTTACGCTGTACGGAAGCAAGCTCATTTGGGGGTGATTTAAGTGAACATCACGGAACTCGTGTGTGAATGATAGAATATAGAAGCTGAATACTGTGGCAACTATCCATTCTGATATTGAACTTGCCACATGGAAGTGCCAGCCTCCATCTGATGGATACCTTTAATTAAATAGTCAGTAATTTAAACAAAACTGTTTACATACTTTTACCATTTCCTTGGGTCCTGTCCTTTGAACAATATGTGTGAGATTAATCCAGTTACAGAAAGCGTAATGAACAGGATCGTGCAAATCACAGCCATTGCCAGGCGTACGTGGGCTTTGAGTTTCGTTCCAGAGAACGGTTGCAGCATGTACGAAAGGAAGGCCTGTGTGTGGCGAGTATATAATAATCTTGCGATCTCAAAGCTTCACAAAAACTATCTATACCTGCATCCAGAAGTACATAGTGCCGAAGCCGAAGCAGCAGAACGCACCGATGAAATGCACTATTCGCACATTGGTTTCCTGGAAGTTCGCAACGATGCTAATGCCCAGGCAAGAAGCCATGCCGAACCACACGGCGATCTTGTTGTACTTCACTAACACCTCTCCGAGATCGGGGTGATGACTATAGAGCTCCAGCACCTGTCTATACCGTACGTATATCGTGATCCCCACTGCGAGCGGAATTAAGGAGGTAAGAGATACTTCTGTTGGTTCGAAAGTACTCACGTAGTACACTGCCGATGTTGATTAGCTGCCCGAACACGCAACTCTCCGGGGAGTAGGTAGCGGCATCGCTTATGTATGGCACAGCTGGCACGACATGTCCCTCTAGTATTGCCGCAATGTACCTAAAAAGAAGTATAGTTTATAGTTGGTTTTTAGTTTCTTGGCAAAGCATCTAAGAATTAGTGTTAACAATGGCTTTTACGGAAAACTTTTTAACTTAACCGTCAAGGAGTAGTTGCGATAGGAATGCAATCGGTTCTGTTCAATTCGAGCTTGTCCGGAATACATTTTGAACCAATTAAGTGAATTCTGAAAAGCTATTGCAAATTTGCAGAAACTCTAAAGCAAATAATGATTTCAAATCCAAAATAATACGATAATAACGTCTTTGTTTACTTCAAACTGCGTGTAACGGTAAAATAAAGGATTTAGTTTAGTTTTGTTCTAGGCTCTATATTTTCACGGCACCCTGAAATTTTTTATTAATTTATTTACTTTTGCAAAACTAAAATATTTCACAGAAAATTCAATATTTTTTACAATTCATATTTTAGGGGTGGGTAGTACAAGACGAACAATCAAATTGAATCATAGCCCTACTCAAACTGAAAAGGAAAACCGCCCTTAGCTCCAAAGGATTTTGTGATATGAGTGAACCGATCTTTTACGAAGGATATCTCGTAAACGGTATATCTGTCTTTTTTTTTTTAATACATATGTACGGTACATAGATATTTTTCTTTTTAAATAAACTTGTTAAAGTTACTTAATAAGAGTTTTTAAAATTTATGGCATCTAGTACCTGAAATACTCTTCATCTTATTATTTAGTTAGAACCAAATTCCGTAAAACTTGTTGCTTTCGAGGCTGCGAATTTTAATAAAGACAACTGTTTTTCTGCAGCTGCTACATTTACCATTTCATCTCATTACCATACTTTTGTCTGCGAATACTAAAATGCCTTTTCCATTTATGAAGCCACCAACATTCTTAAGTTTTCTACGAATTGGCCGGAACCAATAAGAAATTGGGAAACTGTAAGTCTCTTCAGTTAAAATTAAAATGCCTTTAAATTAAAAAAAAAATATATGTACAATAAATTTAAATGGGACGGATGGCTGCTGACAATATTGACAAGATTTATAGAAAGAACCGTTACACTTCTCCAAAAGAAAATTAAGCTGCGGAAACACAATGGTTTACCTTTAAGGTATGAATAAAAACTATGAATTGCACAGATGTCTTCTGTATTGTGTTTGTGTATTCCTTTCATTAGGCACAATCCTGGTCCTGCAACAACGGGGCTCTGATTCGTTTAAGGTTTTGGAAGTTGGGAACTGCTGTTGGAATTGGAAGTTGGATTATTTCTTTTATTTCGTTGTATTTGTTCATAAGCTTAATACAAGCCATAATTATAACAATAAAACAATTAACCGTAAAAGCTACAAAACAAAAACATAACAACAAAGGATATAAAACCGTCTTAACGTAGAAAATGGCGAAAGAGGGTAGAGAAACAGGACCACTATAGTGATAGGCGAAAGAGGAGTTTTTTCAGGGATGGATAACTCAGGTGAAGGTCAAAGGATGGACACGAGTTAACCTTACGGAGCATCGTAGTTAGGGGTTCAGACAGACCATAGTTCGTGCGACGAAATTGGGGACGAAAAATTGACACGGATTGAAGATTCTGGGGATTGGAATTGAAAGAGACTTGCTGCAGGACCACAGGACAATCGATATTGCCAGACAACAGCTGAAAAATAAAAAGAATGTCCGCAGCATCACGACGCAAGCTCAAAGACTGAAGGTCAATCAGCTTCAGACGATCCTCATATGGGGGAAGGTACACACGGTTAGACCGGTTGTGTTATTTGTTCTACTGTTTCTTATTCTTCATCCTCTGTTTCATTTAGCTCCTTGTGCGATAAATCAATATTGTGTTCAGGCGGGTTTATTCCCGATCAGTCTTCTGCAGATTTCATTCAACTCCCTCCAGACACTGCTAATAAGAACAAAATGCTAACTATTCAGAGAAATTTGTCTAGCAGTTTTATTCGAGTATGCAACTTTTTTCCAATTACATATTTCCTTTTTGTTTGCGATAATACTTTGTCCTCTTTACCCAGAAGCGCTATTAAGTGTACCTGGGACACTCAGAATATTGTTATAATTATGAAGTGCACTAGGGCCTCGTACCTCGTAGTTTAGATATGTTATTGAACCTAGGTAACCCGACGTAGTGTAACGAATACTATGAAAGATTGTAGTTTTTGTTTTTAAATGCAATTTATCTGCCTTGGGACATTTTTTTACACAATTCACCGTCGGGTACCTCACTTAGTGAATCGTAACACAAATTTGTTACTTGATGGAGGAAAGCATACTGTGAAAACAACAGACATATTCCTCATATTATAAACAGACTTCCTTGGTTTCATTCAATTCTTAAATTTGCGGTTGAAGATGTTTCTTTTTGTTTGCGTACCAAAACAAAATAAATCTTATCTTCATAAATAGTTCAGCGATTCTCCGCCAGTTCCTATTCGACTTGATTAATTAATAAGATCTATTATAGAGCGCAATTATTTTTTACCAAAATGCGCTAATTTTATTTTCCTGTATTATAAATTAGCAGTTTATTCATTTAACGTTTTTTATTTGCCTTTAACAAGTTTTAAAGAACTCAGTAGTAACTTAATAATTAGAGCTGGGACCTTGGGACCTTGTTAGCGATGCTAAGCAGGATTTAAACAAAGTGAATGACTCATAATAGCGTTGTGTTCTTGATTTAAGTCTGAGTACCTGTGGCAAAAGACGGCTTAAAATATTTAATTCACAATTGAATTGTACTACAATCAGGGCATTATCTTATAGTATTTTGCTTGATTCGAGGATTACTGTCATTCTCAGGGCTAGTTGCAAATATCCTTTTGTTAACTAACGCATCCTCAGAACACGCTTGCTTGGGGAAATTAAATGTGGCTACTTACGTTCCGATAAATGTTATTTGAAAGAGTAGGAAGACCGCAACGGGCAGAAGATAAACTTTCGACATCACAATAATTTAGTAAATATCATGATGATACAACAAGTAAATATCAACACAACTGCGCCATTTTGAGCATTTACCGAACTGTCAGAACTCAGAAGCAGTGATAGTTCGATGACTTGTAGAGAATTCTGTATTCTGTACATCGTGGTGTCGGAAACCATCAAACAAAACTCTAGTACTTCTCAGTTGTAATTATGAAATATTTTTACATTCGATATTTTTTTCCTAGAATCCTTCATTTGAGTTATCTTTAATAGCATGTTCACACTTCGTTTTAAATCTCCAAGGTTAAATCTCAATTCCTTAATTTTGCCTGTTCACACTGCGGTTTGAAGAATAACTTTGAGAATTGGTGTTGTTGTTGATATATTGTGCGAGAAAATCAAATAAAACGGAGAGTCATTACTCATTAGCTAAGAATTATTTTTCAAAGAGACATTAATTTATTGTAATTTAGTGGTGCCAGCAGAATTTTTGGGAATTGGGTAAAATCCTAGCAGAGGGTCCCGCTAAACCTGTCAACAGTAATTCGAGCTGTCATTTCAAGTAAAAATACGTGCTTCTATTTTTTTTGCATATCGACAAGCACGCATATGCATTATTAAATGAATTAATACTCTAATGTCAAGTATATGTGCGTGCTTTTACTTTAATTCGCGTATCGGTAAGCACGCATTCACATGTTTTTAGTGTAAACTCCGCCTGTCAAATGTCTATCAACTGTCAAGGGACCCTCTGCTAGGATCCAACCAATTTCGTGATTATATCACAGTGTGAACATGCTATAAGTTACTATTTTAAAATTTTAAACTTTGAATGTGAGAAGAATCAAATGAAAACATTTGCATTATATTCAGCTGGCTGCAAAATGAAACTCCAGATACAACACCGTTTAGTTCGAAAGAGATGATGACTATAATATCTATATGAATATACAGGGTGTATCGCTAGCAACTGTTTCAACATATACCAATCGATTGCTTGAAGTGATGATCAACTATTACTATAAAACATTTTGTCGTACAACCCCTCCTTTCCCCCTTTTTTAAGGGTTGACATTTTTTCGTCTGTTCAGGGAGGTGAACTCATAAAACACGTTATAACTTGTGATTGGAATACGATACAAGGACAAAGGTGTCAATAAAAAATACGCATTATGATCTCACCTGTCTCGATCCTTCGGCAAATGTGGCAAATATGAATTGTCAAACTTAAAATTTTGCTTAAAAATTTACGTTTTTATACTTCGTCTTTAAAAATTCCCTTCATAACAAGGATATATTTTTTTTTGAAAAAACATGTACCTTTAAGATATCTTCCAAATAAAAAAAGTAATCATGTCAATATCTTCAGTCTGTCGAGAGTTATTAACATTTTTGTGGAGTTTGTATCATGTGTTCATCCCAGCTGTAATTTTATTTTTTAATTGAACCCGAGATTCAAACCGTTTAGTGCATTTAATTAAAGTTCCTCGTGTAAAAGACTCAACTCGCACTCGCAACTACCTCCGCTCTGAACTTAATCGATGGACAGCACATATTCCTATTGCGCAGCCAACTTAACAGGGCAAAATGACGCCAGTTCGGTATTGATTCTTCCGCGTGGATTACTGGATAATGGATATATTGAGGTGAATCGTGAATCGTTTGCTTATCTAACCCGGTTTTACCCTTTGTGGACGGGTACGGGAGGAATTGCTGTGCGCCCGCGCACTACGCCGTAACAAAAACTATACGCATTAAACTGTGTAATAAAACCTATCTTATTTTATTTGAATAGACCAAAATTTAAACTTATAGCGCAGAAGAGTGACTAAAAGGCCAAAAAGTACGAATGTGCTTCATAATACATATGTGAAAAGTGTTAATAGGTTGGTGAGTGATAAAAGTTTAATGGGCACCATAATATCTGAATTAAGTGCAATTGAAAAATGTCCTTCGCTGATTGTTCCTGTTAAATGAAACTTCAAGAAATGTTGCTGCAGTTTGTGATTTGTCAACGGGCTAAGAAAGGTAAGTGCTATTGTTGATTGGCTGCTTGCAACGGTAAATTCATGCCTCCCTCAATTACCTAAAAATATATATGATAAACTGGGAAAATGGGAGTTATGTTTTACAAATTTTTCTGGTTAGAAGTTTTTTTCTGGTTTTTCGTTATTTTATTATTGTTTATCTTTAGCGGTACGAATCTAGCGAACAGTCATAATTTGGTCGGAATTTTGAGACGCAGGTATTTTGAACTTCTTTGCAAACACAAACAAAGGTGTATTGAAAAAATAGTACCCATTTTTTAAACTAGGTTCGCTTCCTTTAATTTCTCTGATTCGAAATAGACTACGTTTGTAAAGAGCAAAAACAATTTAAGTACAAACCAAGATCAGTTTGAGGTTCCCTATACAAAGTTATTTATTAATTCAAATCAAGAATCTATTGTTAATTCTCTTATATATTCCGTATTTTAAATTGCAACTCTTATTTTTCGGACAACAGCTTTTTTGTAATAGGTAAGTTTTGTTAACTGAAATCGGAAAAATTACATTTGATTCTAAAGCCGGAGGTACACGATACGGAAAACGTCATATTTATAAGGAAATATCTTTGTGGATGTCACTTTTGAGACATCGAGTCACACGATAAGCAAAAATGAGTTTGCAACCTGTATTTTGCAATTCACAGATTACCGGGACGCCGCGCCGCCCGTAAGAGCAGTAATCTCAAAACTGTGTACATAAAGTTTTGTATGGTGTGACTCGGGAAATTTGTACCCCGCAAATTGCTTGGATGTGCCGAAAATATTCCGAAATTTTTGGGATATTTATAAGCGATACACCATATTGCTTATCGTCGAGTCACACGATCTGAAATACGGCGTATCGCTTATATCATAAATACGACGTTTTCCGTATCGTGTACCTCCGGCTTTAAACGCATTACATCTGTAGTTCATGTAAATTTTAAAAACAATTTAGTTTTAAGTTTAGAACAAATCGTTTGGTGTTTGTTTTTCGTATTCCTGTTAACACAAGATATTCTTTGAAATTCTGTAGTGCAACAGAAAAGTGTTTGAAAGCTAGAAATTGAGTTAAAGGGCACTATCAAATATTTTCTAGATTTGTTTCATTCCATGTTTTTGAGTAGATTTACATTTAATATTTACAATGTTTTTTTATTCATAGTCAACTATAGACAGAAGCTAATTTGACCCTTTTTGGTCTTGCAGTAAAACAGAAGGAATCGAGTAAAAAAAGCAGCGCATGAATTTGATATAATGAACAAAATAAGCATATTGGAAAAATGCGACATGCGCAAGGGAGTTGAGCAATTTAAGTGCGATAATGATTCCTCCGTTTATTGGATGGACAGTACTCCGCATACTCCTCCCAAGTGCACCCAATTTTCGTACAACACTCAGCAGTGATTGAACCGCCATTAGAAGCGGACCGATGGTTGCGCCTAGTTCTCAAGAACTTTTTGGCCGAGTCCTTTTCGATCCATGGAATATTGTTTCCTGGAAAACGTTTTTTCACATCACTCATGCCGTTGCGGCGTGTTAATCGGTAAATATCCTTTTCACAGGCCCAGAATAAATGCCGCACCAATTTCTCTCGACATCGAGAATGACTCTCATGATGCCAGACGTTTTCCCAATCCGAATTGGTTCTATCAAATGTACAATATTTATCTAATACTCGCAATAACAACAATATCACTATGTACCTCTGTCTAAACAGCATCTCAAGTCCTTCATCCGTGTGACCGTAGGTCAGTTCAATAACATCAAGGAAAATGCAAACAGCTGTAATTGTTATATGAATTTGCATTTTTTGGTGTAGTTCAGTTCACTGTTGGAATTCTGAAAACAATATTAATTATTTTTGAATGTTTCAAGAAAAAGCACAGCATAACTTCATTCCGTCATTTCCAAATGTCCGAACAAGTAGGCTAAGCAACTTGCACATATTCTACTTATTTATCGCACCGGAAAATCTTTTGTCAAAGTAAAGGAACAAACAACGCTCCACCGACTTGGAAATTGGAAACCATAAATTTGGTATGCATAACACAATTCCTTACGATTACTGATTTTTTAAATTAGACATTTTTAAAAGATAAATCTTGCCACTTTGGCAGAAATGGTTCAACAATTTTATTTAAACACTTCGGCGAACGAATTTTGCCTCATTCAGGTAAACTTCGCTTCGCCTCTTTCGTATCAGCATTTCTTCCATTTTGCAAGACGACTTGAAAATTCTTGTTTCCACGAAATTATCCCATTGAATTTATAAAGTCCATGCAGTTTATATATACACTAGAAAAGTAATAACATGCACAAGAAAAAAAAAATAAAATTCTGCACTGTATTTTATTTTCTAATTACATGCACAAAATCACGTGGTGAGTTATTTAAAAAATACTATAAGAAAATAAGGCTTAATTTTATTTTCGTCTTCGATGTTTCACTGTTGTTTAAAATGAACTTTTCTGAAAACAGTTTTCAGTATTCAAAATGACCGAAAGTTTTTAGAAAGATTTTCCTATCTAGTATTTGTTCTCACTTCGTGTTCAAGGATTTAATCAATCACTAATTCCAGCTTCGAGTCTTTTTTTCTATTGGAGAAACTTTATTCAAAAACTTCACAACTGACTCGGCTAACGGTTTCCGGTGCGACTCCAAACCATATTCTCAGGAAGTGGAAACAAGATTGGACGAATCCTTCCAGAATTTCTTTATTAAATTTCGTTGGCGATGTATTCGAGGATTTGTGCTTTTGCGCAGCATCCTCTGCGATGAGCAACATTTTCCTCTTCCACTGCATCCTCAATTTACGATCGTCGTTACCCAGTGCGGTCTTCTGGACACCATCCGCCTACGCCCTTCGACCAATAAGAAATTCAAGGATTAATGAAAAAAACTTCCAGCATGTCCACAGTAACTCGTCATTTTAAAGTTAATGAAGTGGCATGAATACGTGAAGAGGTGTTTGCTTTGTCAATCAAAGCTATTTGTTGTTGTGGTATTTGTTCAGCATTGTTCGCGTGAGTGTATCCTTTAGGAACAAACACGCTCCTCGCACGCAATAAATTAAATCAACAAGCGAACGCCGTACGTGGCTCCAGATGTGGACGTCAATAAAGACATAAGTCTAGAGACAAATGGGCCAGAGTCCAGGTAAGTGACCAAATCATTACCGTTGAAAAAATTCTTGTTTGGCGTTTTGCTGAACGCCAATCAGGGACTCAATTTGCCGGAGTTCGATTGTTTTAGGATGGGTTCTATTATATTATGGAATTTACCCTTAGCGTTTTGTGTTCGAGCAAACACGGACGTTTCTGTAGGCGTTCGCTACGTCGCGAAGGAAAGCTCTGTTATCCGCTCCAAAACTGAAGCTTATTTTTAGTTGAAAAAGGTTTTCCTGACAACACAATAGGAAACTTCTCCTTACAAAGATGAATTCCAAAGACTAATTAAAGAAGTTATTTTTTCCGCAACACTCAAAACCAATTGCTCTTTTTTACTGAATTTTATCAACTATCAAAGAAAAACACAACTTAAGGAACTCGCACTGGCTTTCCTACTATTCAAAAATTGGGAATTCTAGCAAAGAATATCTAAACTTTAGATATTTTAGATAAAAAGTCTAGATATTCTTTGATTCTAGTTTCACAAGGTAGAGGGATGGAAATGATCGGATTGAGCAATGAGAACAAGCAAAGCTGAAGACAAGCAAGAGAAGCTTAGATCAACAATATCACAATATGATGAATCCATGGTGAGTGTCTTAAAGAGTTTAAGTTTAATTATCAAGAAAATCAAAATGCATTTCTCTGGTTCTGCCCACTGCAACGATAGAGGTGGCCAAAAGTGTTTTTATGATTCCCTTTTTGCACAGACAATATATGTCTGCAATATATTGTCTGTGCTTTTTGTTATCTTGTTTTCATTTTCATAAAGTTTTTTGCGAGCTCGCAGTTTAAATTAATTAATAAAAAATAAAGTATGAAAAACTACAACCCCACTACGGCTTTAACAGCCCATTCAAAAGTAGTCACACGTTTTATCTCAATTCAGATAATTATTATTATAATGTAGCGTAACTATGGCGTTTTTACTAATAGAGGTCTAATTAGCAGTTACTAAGTCTTGTTCATAACTTTTGAATGGGCTGTTAAAGCCGTAGTGGGGTTTTAGTTTTCCATACTTTATTTTTATTTTATATATTTTCGTGCCGTGCCTCCCTGAGTATGTATGTATCTACTAGATTTCTATCCAGAATCTAGAATAATCGACTATAATTATATTAATAAAATATATATACACTTGTACGCTAGCGGCCGTAATTTTGAAGATATTTCGACCGAATTTTATTATATTATTTCCAGATCTAACAGCTTGGTTTAGTTCGTTAGATAGCAAAATCAGCGCAAGGGGGTAGGCATGGGAGGGGGTTTGAATTGTATAAAAAATTATATTAAATTGACTCTGTAAAGTTTAGAGATAATCTTTGTTTGCATAAATAGTATTCCCTATGAAGCTTATGCTGTCACCAAAGTTTCGCGTTCTGTGCGGAATCGTTGAGAAGCTCTTAATAATTTATTTATAAATCAATAAATAATTAGGTTCTCAATTTTAAAATAAATTACTTAATTACTAATAAATTGAAGGCCCGCTGAAAGGAATGTTTTTTTATGTTTCACCCCATGGCCATGCCATGCTCTGGGTTGTTCGAAAAAAATTTTTGCGTTTTTTACGATGTACGCAAAAATGTTTTTTAAAGTATGTAAACTTCATATTTTTGGAATGTGCGAATTTAAACCTTTAATTTGATACCAAATTCGATACATTTAAAAATATTTTTTATTTTTTGGTTTGGGTTTTTGCGTTTCTTAGGCATCATATAAGATTTAACCTATAGCCTATGTTACGGGGAGAATTTATACAAATCCTACGACACCTCATTTGTCCAAGTCGGATGAGTAGTTTGGGAGATATGAAGGAACAAATGAACATCCATTGCCACATACATGGACTGCTAAACACATTACCCTCCTTTTCTGCCGAACTCGGGTAAAAATAGCTTCACTGTTTCGAGGTATTAATAAAATACCTTATATTTAAATTTTCACGTGTTTTTTATTTTCCGTGGTTAATGCCATAACTGTGTACTCAGTGGTGTAGCGTACAATGTGGCACAGCACCTTTTTTGGTATTATTATTTATTGCAATTGGTAGATGAAATCTGTGCGGTGTCACAGGTGTGAGTTAACAACCGAACTTTGTCTAACAATAACACTATACCCAAATGTAAATCGCCGATTTTTTAATTATTATTTTTTAATTATGCTTTTGCTTACATATTAACTATTATTGATTTGGTTTTCTTAAAATTTCATTTTAGCTTATCCTGGTTTATTTTCTTATACAATACAGCAATTGGCTTGTTATATCATAAATATCTTTACCACTTATGTATATGAGAGTATCATCAGCGAATAATCTTATTGTGCAATATTGAAAAACATCCTTCAAATCATTGATGTACCTATAAAATGAAACCCATTACCGCGCCTTGGGGGACTTCGTAATCAATGCCCATCGGTTCCGACGTGGTATCACCAATTTTGACCGCTTAATTATTTAAAAATGAGATGAAATTCGTCTTGCATATTATTACAATGAAAAACCTAATTTTTTTAATTGCTTGCATATCTAATTATCTACATTAAATATTCAACTCATTTTACATAAATTGATTGCCTGTAAGTGTGTGCGAAGTGCGATTACGCCAATTAATGATCTGTTTCATATTTGATAACATTGTAACAATGAAAAAAGTGGGTCTATCTAATAGACGGAAGTAGGAACTAAGGAAGTTTGCCTGGATGTGTGAAAAGCTTAAAAAGGACATGCCACATGCGTATGGGATGCTGCTAGCACGAGCACAAGAAGTTTGTTTTGTTGAAGAACTTGGTGGAAAAGTTCTGAGGGCTGTGAGCACAGGACGCACAGGATATTCACTGGACAAAAGTTATATTAGGATGACTTATTCTTCCTTGCTGAGCGATAGGTTTAAAGTGGCTTAGCAAACCTTTCACATGAATTTACTCCATGAATTAAGGGACATGATTCTCAGCTCTATAAGCTTATATACTTTTATGGTGTCTAAAATCTAAATGACGCATAAAGTGTACCTTAGTTTGGCGGGATCTTGTTGCCGTTAGTGCAGGTTCTTTACAATGCGGAATTTGATAATGGATGGAAGCAAAACAACACAATACATCCTTAATTCCTTATCACAATTCAATCATCGCTTCAAGTGATTCGCTTCGTCCGTCCTCCAGATTCTGTTCCTTGACATACCGCCGCGCTGTTGGCGCAGTCGTTTCTCGGTCTCTACGAACGATGCCAGTTCTGGAAATGATAACGATTCACGAGTACAAATTCTAGAGAAGATCAATTATTTGCACGAACAGTGGTTTTCGCAGTTTCCAGCGCTTCGGGCGAAAAATGTCGCGTTCTATTAGTGCTTGCGTGGGCGGCATGCTGAAGAGCACTGTTTTTTGGCTGGCCATGAACAGTGTGTTCTCGATGCCAATAAGGAATCAGGGAGGACTACCAGTGCCATCACCCGCAATCGTACGTTTATAAGTAAATACCGCGAGCTAGTGGTCAAATGTTTTCAAGGGCACAGAAAGTTTGTGGCAGTCATTGCAAAACCCTTTACCTTCTATTACTATTAGTTCAAATCACAAATAGAATTGAGCCGAGGAGATGTAAACGTTACCAAAATGTTTGCGCCAGTATAAAACACAGAAATGTGCAATTGATGTTTCTGCGGTATTAGTTTGTATATTAGCTGCGTGATATGTTGATCCCTGGAGCACACTATTTTTTACAGACTATACAAGCAATGGAAACTTGGAATAACCTTTATTTAGAAACGTGCATCAACCACAAAACATTTTTTTCTAGTGTTTGTAAAAATGCATTCTGTTTTATAGTAACAACAATTGCAATAAATTAACAAAAGCTGCTCTTTCCTGGGCGTAGTAAAAATTTCAGTTGTACCGAAAGAAGGAATTATACTTTTACAATTTCAATCCTGATTTTAAAAACGATTTCCTTTATGTGTATAAAGCTGGGTTTCATTATGCATAAATTTTAGATAAACTTCATGAGGAGGTACGGATATCTGCAGCAAACTGCACCAGACTCGGAAGCGTTGTATCACGAAAGCGCGATTGAGGAAGCTGTGAAGGGCATGCAAAAGTACGGAGCCTTGAACCAGACAGGCACTTTGGATAGCGCTACACTTCGCGTAAGAACCAATGAGATATAACCGCTTCACGATAAAATTCTCTAACGCACTCTTGTTGCAGCTCATGGTGGCCCCCAGATGCGGCGTGCCTGACATTGAAACGCATCGCGACAGAGCAAAGAGATATGCAAATAGGTCAAAGCGGTGGGTAAAGCGACGGCTGACATACTTGTAAGTACTTTGGGGGAGGGGAGACACTAAAGGAACGAATTAACCCTATAGCTTCTATAGCATAGCTAACTGGTCGCCGAAGTTGAGCGAAGCGCAGGTCGAGAAGAATATGCGAAGGGCGTTCAACGTTTGGGCCTCTTACAGTAATCTTGTGTTCACGCGGGTCTACAGTTCGACGGCGGACATTATTATTGCATTTGGATCGTATTACCACGGAGACTCGTGAGATGATTCCATGAAATGTGCTTGATTTTACAATGCCTCAATTCTGCAGGTATCCTTTTGATGGACCAGGCAATATCCTCGCGCATGCATTCTACCCTTACGACCTGCCACCCTTAGGCGGTGACATTCATTTCGATGACGACGAAAATTGGGTTGAAAATGGCACCAACTATCCAGCAGAGGTTGACCACTTCTCTGTGGCCATTCACGAAATCGGTCACAGCTTAGGCCTGGCACACTCACCTTCGTATTCTTCTATTATGTTTCCATACTACAAGGGCCCCGGCGATAACATACTAAGTTTTGAAGACACACTTGATATGTACAACATGTACAGTAAGTTGTCCTGTTGATACCCTACATCATCATCTAAAAACGTTTATGATAGTTACAGCAATATTTGAAGATGATGCTGATCCAGTAGAAAAAGGCGACGAAGTAACGGAAACTGTACCTAGTACATCGACAACAACTGTATCTTCTACAACTGAAGATGATAGCGTCGAAGCTGAAAGCCCAAATCCCTCCTACACTACTTATGAAGGGGACTACGAATCCGTAGATGATCACTTGGTAAAACCCTGTGGCGTGCCTAAGTTATCGCTTACTAATCCTTTTTTAAGAGAAGGCACGATTTAATCACAATTGGGGTATCCACCGGCTTTCAAAATTGGTCCACTGTTGCGCCGGTTATCACAACGAAGCGAAACCATGATCTGCCCAACATTTGCACGGGGAGTTTCGATGCAGTCGTTACCTTTCGTGGAGACGTATTCATTTTCAAAGAGAGCTACGTCTGGCGATTAACGGATAAGTACCGCATAGTGAACGGGTATCCAGTAAAAATAGTACACATGTTTCCGTTCCTCCCTCAGAACGCAACCATAGACGCCGCATACGAGAGGAAGACCGACGGCGCATTAGTTTTGTTTTCTAGTAAGTAGTCATCACATCGTAACCAGAAGAGACCAAGAGCTATTCATCGCAGAATTATTTTTAACTTTTTAAGGCAACTTATATTGGGTGTACGACGGGTATGATTTACTGGACGGTAGTCCACGTTCGATACAGGAATATGGTCCTGATGAGAATGTGACAAGCATCGGAGCAGCAATGTTGTGGCGTGAATTGCTCAATAATCCTTCAAATCGGCGATTTGATAAATGTTTTTATTTGTAGCCAAGAATCAGAAGACTTACATTTTCGTTGAAAATCAATTCTGGCGATATGACGATGAGTCGAAACAATTGGACCCTGGTTACCCAAAGTCGATGCGGAGATGGAGAGGAATTCCAGATGGAATTGATGCGGTCACAACAGTTTCATCAGGTGGAAAGCTTGTTTTAACTCAAAATATCTGCTTATCATAAATTATTGTAGGAAAAACATACTTTTTCAAGGATAATTTGTACTGGCTATATAACAACTATTGGGTTCGTCCGCAGCGAGGATATCCTCGTGTGGCCTCGGACGTTTGGTTGGGATGCTCGTCGGAAATGAAACAATTTTAGTTAACTAATAAATATCACTTTGCTTTATTTCTGTTACGAACAGTAGATCTTGTACTTAAAAAACGATTGTTGTTTCGAACATACACCTTTGCACTTGATGCCCCCGAATCTTCTCGATGCTTGAATTTGGTTTGGAAAAAGTTGTAATAGTATCTGAAATAGAAGCAAGTCACACCCATACTGCAGTATACGCTGGTTAGCATCAGCGGTAAAAAGGGTAATCTCTTGTCCAAATTGAAGATGTATTGCACAATGTTTTCGTAGAGCCAGAGAACGAGGAGTCCAATGTAAAAGTAACGCTCATAAGATTTTATGCGAAGAGTTGGATACAAAGTCTTTAGGGTGGCGAACGCTGCCAAAGAATATGCCGTGAACAGCAGAGTTTTGATCCAAAGCAAGTTGGCCTTGTACAGTAGAGGCAACAGCGAGTAATGGCCAACGACTGCTAAGAAGAGACATTGCTCAGCATCGTATTGAGATGATCCTGCCAGCAAACTAAAATGAGGTGTTCTGTTAATGTGTAGCAACAAATAAACAATTTGCACTTACCAAAGTGGAATTATGATCATTAGAACCGATTTCTCATGAACGTGCCAACCGAACATGAACGAAGTGCAGCAGCAAATTACAATGGCTCTAAGAAACTCTGTAAAATAATTCCTTTAGGAAAATATTTGCTTTTACAAGAACATCCTTAAGTCTCACTACTACTAACTTTTTATTTGTCTGCATCAGTTTTATCAAACAGGGTAGCATGAACACGGCTGTGAGAACAAATGTCGTTACAGGACGTACCGTCGGAAGGAAAAGGTGGTCGTATTCCTGAACAAGACCGCCAGTGTTTGAGGTACTCTGTGAACGTAATCCATACAAAATAGAGAACACTTTGTCAGCAAAGTTGTACAGAGCCCAAAAGTTAGGAGCCCAGTAGGCATGAGTTAAACCTCGTTTGAAAGGAAAGAGCCTGGAAAGAATCTATTGAGAGTAGTAATTCACTCTAATGAATCAATACCTGCGGAATGTGAGTGATGAATGGTCCAAACGATGCCACTAAACACGCTGCAACGACAGATGCTAGTTTCACAAAGTTCAATAATTTTGTGCGGCTATTTAGACAATATTGCTTGAAGAGGAAGACCACGTAAACTGGAGCAATGTACAGAAATATGTGTTTAAGATTCAGCAAAACAGCAAAATATAGAGCTGCGAGGAGAAACCGTTCCTGTGACATATATCCGATGCTTAGTAACAGGATTCCAAAAAGAAAACCATTGTACTGGAAGTGTATATGGTCAACAAAGAGTAGTCCAACGTTGCACAGTATTAAGAACAATTTTATTGTTTCCGCACGGTTGTCAGCTGATTTCTGACACCTAGAAACATAGCACATGTAATATTTATAAATGCTTCCTATTTCACGTACAGTTTCAGGCCAAGTACGAGGAATAAATCTGTGAATATCACACTTAACCGCTGAAAGAGGACAGTCGCCTCAGATGCATAATTGAGCTTGTCTAGGGCCAGCATCGAAGGATCGAAGTACTTCGCTATGTGGGAAAGAATAAATTCGAAGTAGGCGAAGAACGGTGGGTAGTCAAGCGTCCACTCGCTCCTTTCATCGAAATACCACTGCGACAAGGGTAGATTGTGAGTGATGGACAACCAATTTCGGTGAACTTCAAAGTCAGTAGAGTAACTAATAAAAAGAGTTAAATTAAGTATGCTACTGTCAATGGGAAGGCAAAATGATTTACTACGCGGGTATTAAAAGCAATTTAATGCACGTCACGCAGGAAAACACCATCCAAAGCATCCTTCCAAATTCTTTATTTCATCTATGCAACGAATTCACCGGCAAATGACGTTGGTGGTCAACTGTCAACATGAAGTTTTCATCGTAACAAACGCCACACAGTGGTTAGCAGCAAAAGTAGATCTGAATTAAGCTAGGCTCTAACTGGCAGTTTCGAACCGAAAGGTGAAATCATCAAACAGGTGGTTTGAGTTTTTACTTAATTTTTTAAAAATGAAGCGTAGTACCATAGACAAAGTCTAGGCTATGGACTTTGTCTATGGTAGTACGCAGATTGGGATAAATATATCCATGTAGAATTTCCTATTCTTGTGAATTTTAGGTAATATTTTAGATAATTTTAGATTTAATTAGATAATATGACTGTGTAGAATGTTTATATTTTGACATGATTGCATGAATCTTCCCAAAAAATATTCTCAAATTTTTTGAAATCTATAGGCCGATTTTTTTTCTTAAATAGTGCTGCTAAATAATTTTGATTTAAGCACATTGAATTTGCAAAGAAAGAAAAACATATATGTAATCACATCCAAAATGTCCCAAAGACTAACAATTTCATTTTGTTCAATTTGAATTCTATTTAGTTTCATGTTTAAAAAGTGTGGCCGCCGAAGAAACAATTATACGAGTTTCATAGTTAAAAAGTGTGGCCGCCGAAGATACAATTAAGGCCGTTTTTTTCAATTTTTTGGTTCCATATACTGCCCATGGAAGTGTCCACATAGAGGCGGACGGAAACGAACAAAAACGAACGGAGGGGAAAACTTTGCCAAATTTCGAATTTTAGGCTCAAGGGCGGACGGGCATAACCTCACTTTCTGCCTATCACAATAAATTTGAATTGAAATACGGTGAATCGTACGTAGACAGTAAATTTAATGTAATAGAGTGAATTTAGTGCAATCCCCGAATAGCTCACTCAATATTTTCATTGCTATTAAATTGTAAACAATGAGTGACAAGTGTCAAAAGTCCAAAAGACGAAAGAAACGAAACGGTGCTATGTGGACATTACAAAAAAACGGACGAAAACGAAAGAAGAAGAAAAAACGAACGGAGGCGAACGAACGAAAGGAGGCGGAACTATCTGGACGGGCCTTTATACGAGTTTAATGGTTAAAAAGTGTGGACGCCGAAGACACAATTTATTTAATAAATATTATATTTTTTTTGGCCAACCCCCCACGACTACCGCTATATGCTAGCCGATCAAGCTCGTGCGCGCCCACTGCCGACAGGGGGAAGTTCTGTGGCCCCTACTTGCCAATTTGTTGCAGGCCAGCAAGCACCAATGTTTATGTTGTGTCCTGGGATGAAAACATAAACAAACAATAACCATAATAAGTACGTTTTCATTCTAAATTCTGTATGACAGTTCTTGCAATGGAAATGGCGTCGTTCCGGGCAAAGTGGCTACTGAACCTGGCGGTCATATCAAATGCCATTCAAATATAAAAGAATTCAAACACAGCAATCTTGGAGCATAGAAGCGATGAAAGAAGCTATATTAGCTGTAGAAAGTGGCAAAGTGGCCACTTCGTACTTCTTTTTAAAAACTATTATTTAAATTTTAGAATATTAAAATTACGTAAAAAGAGGAAATTATAAACTTAAGTTGTTGTAGTAGATGTTGATAATAGTTTCAATGATTTTGTTGATTAAAAAGGCACTAAAAATTCATCAAACAGAAAAGAAGCCACTTTACCTGTCCTTCCCCTCCTACTGGTACTAACCATAAGAATAAGTAAATTTTGCGCTTAGATTAAAAAAAATCTTTAGAAGGGTTTCAAAAGTTAAGTTAAAGGGTTTTAAAAGTTAAGGATAGATTTTGATGGTCCCATAATAAAAAATGCTTAACACAATTAGCTCTTTCATTCTGGATATATCTTAAAAGTGGAGACTCTTGGACCACGCGTCATACAAATTTGCCCAGTCTCCTTACGTTAGTACAGATTACCGGGCAACCGCGTACCCCTTTAAATAACCTCACGTAACCCTGCTGGCTGCTGAGGGTACACGTAGGTACCACTAATAATGGGAAACACTGATCTAGGATATTTCACAGTTGGTATGAAACCATTATAGCTACATTTCTAGTTCAATCCAATTCATGACAGAGACGCTTGTTAGTCATTCATTTATGGATCCAAAAAAATAAATAAAAGTTGTTGACGTGCCACATTAAAAACGCTGCAATGTCTTTACACATGGGTTTATTACTTCTGACTGAATACAATAACATTGGTAATCCCGCCAAAGCAGCATTTATTTTATTTTATAAAAAAAAAATTTCTTTTTTTTTTAATTTTTTTAAAAATATTTTTTCATTTTTTCAAAAAAAATTTTTTTATTTTTTTTAAAAAAAATTTAACTTTTTTTTTTTAATTCTTCACTCTTTCGTCAAAATCGACATCATATTCGATATCCTCACCCTAAAGAACATAAAAAAAGATACCCCATATGCTTAAGTTCACAAAAACTTTAGAAATGTCTAATTTTACAGCCGTTTTTCACCCCTAAAACCCCAGGGTGAATTTCGATCAAGCTGCCGAGCTTGGGGACACAACTAGCGTCCAAATGTACCCTAAATGCTAAAGAACCATTTTTTTTTCGACCGGTATTTAAGGTAGATATCGCTGACACGGTGGACGGCGCGGCGGACGGCGGACATATATTGCAGTTTTTGACTCAACGCATCTTGAAACGTAAAAGAAAAAAATTTGAGGGTGTGTTAAAATTTTTCCGAACCGGTTACAAAGGTGTATTATTCAGAGAATAATAAACCAAAAAGAAAATAAATCCATAAAAGCTTGAATTTTTCAGCAAAAGAATAAGTTTCTCGACCGAAAAAATGAAATGCAATGCATATCCTTAAGGACTCTGCAATTACTACACGACTTTAATTACGTAGCTGTATCCTAATCTGGATTAGGAGAATGACCCTCCAAAATAATGCCATCATTATCTCCGACATATTAGAGACTTCGAGAGGATTACGATCCAAGTCAACACAGGACCGAATAATTAGAAATTTCCGAAGTTATCGATGTCGAAAGGACTCCAATCTAATCTATAGAATACCATTCCGGAAACTCAATTGAGAAAAACAGCCAGACAACATGGGAATGGAGCTATTACAATTTCGGCACGTTTTGTTCATGAATTAACTTGATGAAATCCTTTTTGAAGAATGTGGCGAGAAAGTCATGTAAGCAGCTCATCCATCAATTTCCAGGACGTGACGCCGCGATCGTCATTCAAGTGATTCTTAATGCAGCTAATCACAAGATATCTAAGCTCTGTGCTGGAACGGCGGAATTATGCCGGAAGCAACAAAGCTATGAGTACATGTAGATTCATCCTGTCGTTGTGCATCCTTGTGGATCGTTGTCAATGGAGAAGGAGGAAAAACAATCGGTAGCAATGGAGTTAACTAGAATGGAAGTAACTCGTATCTGTCGTTCCTAGTTAGGACAAAGCAAATCAATTTTTCGTTTTCGTTTTTGCAAACGTGCGCGAAAATGCACCTTCGTCGGGATACGAAGCAGACAGGACGAACGTAGCGGACGTGAGAAAGGTTATAATTTTTACAGTGCACTGTGTGAACACTGCTGTTTTCCATATTCAACATCGAGTGGGGTGTAATCTATTTTATGGTCTCTCATTTGCCATTACAGATGAAGCAGTGAGGGTATGCAGCTGCAGCTTCAAATGTACTCTGCGTTGCACTTCTGTACTTGGAACGGAATTTGTTTTTACCGGATTTAATTGAAGTAGAATATGTCGAAATAAGTTTTTCAACACAATGCAAGGATCAATTGAATGAAATGCCAAATTACCTTTAGCGTTTTTATGGCTGAAGTAAATGCATCGACGGCCACCGAGAAATTTTCAGATCGTCGTTCTTTTGTTGCTTTCATTCAGTTTGGGAAAAATTTATTGCACTCTTCCCCAAATAAACAAAAATACCTGGAATGCAAGTTGAATTGATTCACGTGGGTTGGGTTGAAGTGACGACATGGATTGCTGCTCAATTTCCCGGAATCACATTAGTGGTGCCTATAAATAAATAATTTTAGTTTTGCGATAGTTAGAACGCTTTCACACTAACACAAACCGCATCGGAGAAAAATCATGGTGACTTCACAATTTTCCGGAAATTCACGTTCATCATGAATATTTTTGACTCTCGAAAAAAAAAAAAATTTCCACTTTTTGCCCGAGTTACTTTACCATGAAGGAGTTATGAACTTTTACCCACGCGAAGTGGGCTGGAAAGTGCACAAGCTACTAAAGTTACTGCTATAAAAAATTGTCAAAGGGAAAAAGTAAAAAAATCCTTTTCTCCTGTCACAATTTATCTTGCGTAAGTGTGAAAAATTTGCCTCCATTTTTGTCCATTATCCGAAACTTTCTAGCATTGGCTAACGTTCAATGCAAATTTGTTTTGCTCTCGTTGGTTTTATTTAATGTATCTTATGTTAAAATGCCAAAATCAAAGAAATATATATCTAGGAATTTTGGCTCTTTGAGTCCTGTGCCTGTCTTGCGAATTCTAATTTGGTTCCTAAACCAAAGTGCCCATTTCCGGGAAATGTTAACACAATTAAAGGACGAAGAATTTTCCGAAATACTTTATATGCGTTGAACATAACTGGTAACTGGTCATGTAATTACGAATTGGAGGTGTTTTCAAAATTTAGGCTGTTTTTGAATTACAAGCTTCATATTATGAACATATGTGTCTGATCACGGGAAAAATAATAAAAAAAATTCTAAACCATACCGTTTACGAGATATCATTCGGTTCACTCATTTCACAAAACCGATCCTTTTGAGACGGATATTTATTGGATAAAACGAAATATGCTATTGATCTTATCCATGGCTGATTCTTTAGTGTGCATGTAATTAGAGCGCATTTATGTACTCACATCCCAGTCTAATTAGCAAGTGAATCAGAGATGGTTTCCACAAATACCTTGTTAAAATTCGCAAGTACGATTTCAACGCTCTAAATAAGATTAAATATGTAGTTCAAAGATGTTCTTCTTTAAATTACATATTCCAGTGAATTCAGAGCTAAAGGAGTATGAACAAACACGTTGAAATTACAGAATTATCACATCCTACGCCTTCTTTGATATCCTCTCTAACCTGCTCAACTATAATCTGCTTTGATGTTGATCTTTAATCATTCCTGTACTTTCATATCCTCTTTCCCTAATCTGATTGTACACAGAGTTCTGCCTTTGAAACCATTAATAGTGTCCTGCAAAGAGACTGGTCTCCTCGAACGCAATAACTTTCTCACACTAAGCCGGACAACTAAGGAGACGAGGCAACGGCGACGTTGTGTACCTAGATTATCCGACAATTAATCATTTATCGTCTTAGAGCAAAAGTCCAGAATGACTGGAAGTTGGAACGAATTGAATTGACGATCGATGGCAGCAGTACAGACGAATTAAGCACGAAAGCTCTCCTTTATCCTGATTAATAATAAAGCAGCCTTAGTGTGCTTGCAAATTGCTTATAAACATAAACGTAACTTGCATCTTGCGGTGCCTGAAAAGGCCTTCTGTACATTCCCGGAACATTGGAGCATAGCGTGAACGTATCCCAAATTAGTCCCTGTGGCCTCGTCCCTCGTGTCGGAACTCAGGACTCAGTACAAAGACCTTTTGAGAAATTTTCTTTAAATCGATTTCACATGAACTTTCTCGTATATCGAATCGTCAGCTCGCCATAGATTTACGTCTGGATTTATGCGGAAAATTTGAATGCGGTTTTAAAATTTGTATGACATTTATCTAAAAATTTGTTGAACAAGCATGAAAGGTATGACATGCATTCACACAATTAGTTTTGCAATGTTCAATACCCGGTATTTGAGGATTTCAATACCGGGTATTAGAAAACAAGTAAAACCAATTCTTAAGGAACATATAATCATCAAGCAATTTATTGTCCCTATCAATTTGAAATGCTTTAAACAGGGGAATCAATGCGAAGAACGTACTATAGGTGTATTATACATCTGGCGGGCCTCAGTGAAATTTGTTGTGGGCTTCGGTAAGGATAGAGGATAGACGGTAATTGGTTGGAAAAAAATTCGACCAGTGACCGGGAAGCGGAAGACACCTTCTGTCAAATATTTTTTATAAGTATAATTACGAAAGAGTAATATTTTTGAAAAAAAAAAACTTCCTTTGCAAATATATTTATATTATACCTAATAACTTATGTCTCATTTTTAAGAAAAAGTTTAGCATTACATAGAAAAGGTACATCAAAAAAAAATATTTGATAAAATGTACGAAATACATCTATTTGGTGTTATTTGTGAATATCTCAAAATGCATTTTGATTCTGTTATATGAGCTGTTATAGTGTTAGAGCGCACACATTTTAACTTCAACTTGTGTACAAATTTGGTTACTAGAACATTTTATCATTCTACATCCCATCATGTCAGCCACTTTCGGTTTTATATTGTAATCTCTGAACTCTGAAGGTATACACTATTCAGTCCTGAAGAAATCGGCATTGCGTTTTGGTTACCGGGTAATAGGCGCGGATAATAAACTTTTTCAAAATAAATATGCTGAGGAAATTTAATGGGAAATTGGCAATTCTTAATATATGCGCGGCATTGGAATAGCTTTGAAAATGCTGTAACTTTTCAGTATTTCAAATATATACAGCAATTAGCAAATGGTTAGTTTCAATTTCGTTATTAATTTTTGATCATTCCTTTCGTGACCAAAACCAAATTCGATTTTCTCTCACATTTTTTGGAGACCTAGACCAACCGCCAACTATCTAATTTCCTTCATAAATAAATGACAAGAAATTTTTTTGGGCATCCTTTAGAGCTGTATGTCAGGCTAGAGTGGCATCAGAGTCAGTACTTACAATACATAGTATGTACGTGCTTTTTGGTAGGTGAAAGAAAGTCAACCAAGTTCTACTGCACCTTACCCGGAAACAATAAAACAAAACAATTACGAATAAAAAACCAAATCTGCGATGTAATAACGACAGCTTTGCATGTTATGAAACATCCATCATGCTGAAAATAAGAACCTTTGGTATTACGGGGTTATTTGAAGGCAAATTTATTCGCGACATAATTCCAGTAATAACTGCCCCAAATAGCATGAAAAATGAAGTCAGGACACTGCACTGCAGGAAGCTCGGCGGTGCATTTAATATTTGTGTTATGAACATAAAGGTATTGAACATACTAATACTTGTTTATTGCAGTCTTAAGAGTGTTTCTTTCAGTTGGAAGTTTTTTTCCAGTTGGATAAAAGGCCAAAAGGGTGCCTGTCCCTTATACCCAGTGTATATGAAAACGGTTCTTGATACCGGTCAACCGCTGTACTGTTTGGATATGTGAGAAGAACTTCCAAAAACGACCCTGAAAAGACTTAACTGAAAGTAATTCACGAACGACGTTTTCTTGAAACTTTGATTTGCTACTAAATTTATTCGTACAATCTACACCAAATGGGATCGCCCCGGGGTGCAATCAGCTGTTTGTGCAGGGCGTGAGGTCAGAGGTGAGAACACAATCCACCACCGCAGTCATAACTTGCAATTGGGAATGTTTTGCTGTTGAAGGCAGTTTCTGCTCGCGGTCAATGATCGAGTTAATTTATAACTATTATAACTGTTGCAAATGGTAATAGAGCCTATCTATCTACTACTCCGTGTACCTATTCTTATCCAAAAATTTTCAATCTATAGAGTCGAAAGGGAGACGCAATTAAAGTCTTACATTGTTCTTAAGGCCCGTTTACACGCTACGATATATTCTTTGCTACAGACAAATATTTTCAATATTATTGTTGTGTTTATATTACACGCTACAGATATGCAGTTCAGTTTTTTATCATACCTGCCTTTTTATCTACCTGCTTATACGTAAAAATTCTGGTTATTTTATTACATTATTTAAAAAAAAGCTCAAGAATCCTTTTGCAAAATTGTCTTGCGCGAATGCATCATACGGTCACATCATAAAACCGTAAAATATTCTGGTGAAAATCATCACTTGATTTAGCACAAACTAAAAAGTACTTCTTAATTATGGTATTTTCTATTGATCCTGGCTGCTGTAACATCCGAATCGTAGCGAGTAAATAGGCCTATAAGTACGTATTAATAGTCGACGATAATTCTGCAGGAAAATCTGACAACGTACGCGCTCGAATGAAAAATGACAAATGAGGAACCTTTCGCTTATGTACGGGACTTTCCCTAATTTCAAATTAGATAACGTCCACCTACCAAGAATTCAAATAGATGCTGAATTTATTCCCAAATAAGGTACAAGGAGTGCAGTAATTGAAGCAGGCATATTATATCGAACACAAACACAAGTGCATTTCTACCCACGCTACTTGCATCTAAGCGAGGTTTTTATGCAAAAGGTCACTTAATTTATCCAATAAATTATTAGATATTCAATATTGTGTAATTATTATGTAATAGCGTTTTTCAGATAAAAAACGAAATAATTTGGGTCGCCCAAGTCTTCTGGCAGCTGTAATTAATTTGACTCCTTGCACTCTATTCTTCTAGAAACTTTAATTCTAAAAATACATGAAAGATGCGGAAATCTATCATTACAACGCCATTATAAAATTGTGAAAGAGTTCGTTTAACCCATCGACTTCGCAAAATGGTTTCCGATAAGACATTTACCTAATCAAAGGATCCAGTCACTAATAAGGACACTTATATGCTGTAAATCTATTGTAAATTTGAAATGCTTTCGGTCTTTCTGTATATAGGGGAAATAGTTGGCAAAAGACTGGATCCTTTCTTAAAAATATACTGCTTAAAATCAGTGGAGCTTACAATCCCATTCACATCACTCACTCCATTTCATTCTGTGTAAGGGTAACTTTTGCAAATAGCTTTTTGTAACATACTGCTGAAAAAAAGGTCAAATCAAGATCTATTACTTCGAGGTTAGAGACGGGTAAAAGTAAAATCTAAGGTGATTTGTAGAGAAGTTAATTATAGCGGAGGTCCGGTCAGAAAATGAGGCGGCTTTGGCGGATTCAACTCCTTTGTCCTGCCGGATCAAGTCATGTCCGATTTTTCTTCAATAGAACTCGTCTTTTGTACCAAATATCCTTTTTGCTGCTGCAGTATTAACCTGATTGCATTCAAGGCCATTTCCATTGATTAGATACAATGGTTTCAGCTCACAAAGAATCAGGATCATCGCTCTTCAGTTAGACTGTCTAAGTTCATTGATAGCATGATTTTTCCAATCCATTTTCGAAGTGCCTTTCACGAGAGTTGTTCATGGATATCAAATCAACATTTTTCAGGATTTGAATGGTTTGTGATCGACGTGCTTTCACGTCTATAACGTTAATTTCTCTGGCACTAAAAGTTTTTTATGCTCACTATGGAAGCCTCTTTGAAGATTAAAAGGATGAAAAATGTTTTTCTCAGTGTCATGATTCCGTGCTGTATTGCGTTTCGATAATATAGTTATTATGGCTTCATAAATTACGATGGAGTAATATGCAAGACGCAAGTGGAGTGATAAACGACAACTTCATAAATAATGGGTCATGAATTCGGTGAACAAAATAATTGTGGTACTTCATAATATTGCATTACAATCGTTGAGGAATATTCTGGAACTCGTAGGACAGTTCTTCCTGAAATTACGGTTTCATACAATGTCTTTCATCAATTTGCAAATCTGTGCCATTACGATTCTTACGTGGGAAGTGTTTTTTCGTGCCTCCAGTCAAAACGGTACCATAGTTGCCAGGAGTTTAAACAGGAATTAATTCACACAACAGAGCTTTCTAATTTTATTGTACTGTTCTTCTTGGGGCATCTGATGATGGCTTCTCCTCAGAGCAGCCTTGAGACTGTAACCCCAACAGGGGAGCAAATTCAAGACTGGAGCAATCATAGGACTTTGACTCCGATGGCGCACCTTGCAGAGGCTTACTCCAAGTTAATTATAAATAAGGATAAGCTGAACTACTGGAGTTGCTTAGTAGTTACTTTATTTTAAGAGATAATGTTAAGTGCAGCTTAACTTAAGCGGTGGATTTCCTTGGCTTAAGCTGATTGGGTGTGCTTAAATAAGAAGAAGAATAAAAATGTCATTTCATGTTTAGTTCTGGACTTTTCCCCAGCACATCTGTTGAAAGAACCATATAGTAATTGGCTAGAATACTGCAAGCTCCCGGTTGGAGAGCCTTCCACTTGCCGGGATAAAAGAATACTGTGGACAGAACTCCGTCAAAGCCTCTAAGGGTTCATATTATTATAATTTGCAGGTCTCGTGAATATTTAATGCATGTATCCGCAAAACGGAGTGAATGTAGGTTATGTTATCCTTTAGGTGTGACGTCACATAGTTCAAATATGAAGGGTGTACAGAGTACAGAGCACGCGGCACTTAGGAGCCGAAAATCCCAACTTAGAAATGCAGAGAAGTAGACAGTCGCAGGGTGGTTGAGCGCGGGGTCAGCAATGGGGTGAAGACCGCCACGCGACAAGCCCTGGTACTAGGTGCTGTACGTCCTGTAAGCATAATAATAGCGACTTAAAAACTCGAACAACGTGTGCATGTTGATAGCCTAAGTCACGTGCTGTTTTTTTTCAAAAGTATCATATTAGATGATATATGTATTTTTGTTTTTGTTTTCATTACACTTAAGATATGAATAAATTTCGAGTTTCAATAAAATTAAAACATTTTCAATACAATGAAGGTTATTTATTTTTCGATATTTTCATTAATGGTTGACGCCAGTTTTATTAGATAGTAACGTCCTTGGCCCGATCCTTTGATATTCAGTTTTGTATTACCACCAATTTGCATAATTTCTGTATCGCAAGAGAAATGAAAGCAACTATATAATAATTTTAATTTGAAACTGAATCCTTTGGCGGTTGTTCTATAAAATCAATACGCAAAACTATCGCGCTCGTTAGGAGATGATGGATTTAATTTGAACTCCTCAAGGTCGGAACTACAGTTTTTTTCCAGGACACCAGCAAAAACCAGAAACATCTCCGCTTTTTAAATATGCACACCTTGACCTCAGACGTCCTTATTCACCTCTTTACAAAAAATTGGGAGCATGAAAACTCTTTTGAAGGATTATTTATTTTTGAATGATTACGTCTGAGTGAATGACCTGTGAGCTTAGGCAGTCTTCGAAGCGCAAAATCTAAAAGCAATAGTAAAATTTTCCTTAAAGAGATATTTTTCTATACCCTGAATGCATTGTTATTAAATTTATAATGTTTGCAGTCATCGTTCTTTTTGATTTTCAACAAATATTAATTAGGCCACTATGGCAAATAGTGATGGATGTAGTAGTGTAGTCATGCAGTGCTTCCGTACTCTGCAATAAAAAGGGCCGATAAGATTATATGTAACGAAACTAAGTCATAGGTCAGAAATTGTTGCATTTCACGCCCGTTTTGAATGAAGTTTTCCTGGATTCTTGTTATTGACGTACAATACATATAATAAATGTATTTTGCCATTTGCCCTCTTCCGGTATGGATTGCGGGACGACTGTTAAAGTACATGGATTGTTTGTGGCCTTCTCCTTTGAAATAAAATTTTTATTATTGATGGATAATTTGCACTATAGATTTTATTACGAATGTCGCACTACATGTATTATTATGTCTCCGGCAAATTTGTTTATTGACAAAATCCTTGGGATATTTATTAAATTACATTAGGGAACAAATTTGCACTGTTTTCTTCTGGTTTCTAATTAGGTGGTTCTTTAATAATTTTGGGGTGCTGAATTCACAGTTTTTCCCTTTCCCAGATATATGTAAAGCGTAATTAAAAACAGTGCTTGAATCATGCAAGCATGGTTGCTCAACATTTTCAATTTTTCTGAACTTTTTATCACGGATTTCTTACATCATAATAAATGCCATAAAATTATTAAAAAGATAATTTTTTGCCTCTTTTTTTTGGGCGGCCATTTTTGTTTTCAAGATTGCTCTTTTTTCACAAAAAACGTATTTTACGGATTTTTCTATAACTTTTTAGTAAATGAAAAGATAACAACCTTCATTATATTTTCTCCTTAAAACTGTTATATATAACTATCTGAAACTTAAGTTTCATCCATGTACCAGGTAGCTTATATAATTTTTTCCTACAGGGGTTCAAAGATCGTGAATTTTCCGATTTCAGTCATTTTTTCAGTCATAAAACAAAGGGACGAAGTAATTCAGGCTTATATGGCAACACTAAGAAGGTGTTGCCCAATTTTGCTCATCTTCGAGCTTTATACCTTTCAATTTTATCGAAGTATTAGTGTACCATTCACGTCTTTATCTACAAGAGTCATCGAGTTATTGTCTGTTCAAACAAAACTAATGTACCTACTCTACTACTAAGCTATAAACACCGTTAAAAACTCAAAAGTCTTTCGTGCTAGAAAATTGTCAAGGGTAGATTCGGATTCTACACACCAAAATACACACTGATTGATACATTTATCACATCCCAGATACAAAATGCCCGTTCCCTAATGGTATTATTACGAGTAAAATGTATTGATTGTTGATTTAGTTGCATTTAGGACGACGGTTTTGTATTATGTTTGGCAAGGAGATGTTACTAATGTCTAATAAGTGTTTTCAGTGGATATTGGTAATGAATTGCAATTACATTCCAAGTTAATTCCTGGAATTCTATTGTGATTTCTTATACTATTCACTTGTCTCTCTTTGCTGATATAATTAATTATTTCTAGCAGTGTTCTGTCGTTGCCAAAGGAATCCAACCAACCCATGTAAAGCGAACAGGACTCGTTCCTGATTATCTCGATGGTCGCGGAGGTTATGTGTTTGCTTAGGCGTAATATGTGGGAAATTCTCTTTCCATTTGTATCGATATGATTAATTCAAATTCCGGATTCGATATCATGAATTTCGTTGATCCCACATTAGCCTCGGGGTGACAAACTCAATATTGATTTCTTCTTTTATTAGTTTTAATTTGTATTGAATGATTGATGCAAATAAAGTTTCGAATTTATTTCCTTTTTGAATTGTTTAATCATTTTACTATCTATTTTCATGATATTGTTTACTCTTAAGCGCAGTACGCAGATCGGGCTAAATTTATCCTCCCGTTTAAAACCTATATAAATATATATGAGTACATACAGAATATTGCAACTTATTTTAGACGAATAAGAATTTTCGGGTTATAAAAATCAAACTCATTATTAAAAAATTCCTTTCGGCAGACCTACTAGGCTGGGGTGGATTTCGAAGTGCTTTTCATTGAATTTATTAAGGTAACGTATTTCAAAATCGAGAAATTAGTTATTGATTTATAGCGTACTCATCAAGAGCTTTTCACCGATACCCCACAAGACGTGGTTTGAAAAATTTACAATTTCCTCCCCACACCCCACTCTGAACCTCACAACCTCTGAATCGTTGCTGTCACCATAAACTTCATAGGGAGTACCTTAATTTATGCGAAAAAATTTCTCTCTAAAAGTTCGAAATGACAGTTTATTGCACTAATTTGATCTATTATATTAACTTTTTTTAAATTTTTTCGAGTTCCATTTATATTTTATAGACATCTTAAGGAATTTTGACTTCGAACAAAATCTTATGTTTTGACCAATTACTCAGAAAACATGAAAAAACTCTCGAACTGCCAACTCGACTACTCAAGCCGCGTTCATATGCAGTTTAACTCGACCCAGGTAGCAAAGCTGGGTCGAGTCGAGTTCAACCCGGACAAATGGGGTCAAGCCAGGTTCAACCTTGCATGTAGACGTAGTATATGTAAAAATTTACCGAAATCTCTGCCATGAGGGAGACTACAATAGGTAGATTTTTCTTCGAAGTCCACCTAAAATCGACAACCTGAGTGGATAGAAAGAATTCTCTTCACAAAAAATACTGCTTTCAAAGCGAAACAACGCTGGACATCATCGCAATTTGGAACGGAAATGATCTCTAGTGTCCGCCTAGAAAATTTGCGTGCAAATTATGAAAATTTACTGTATTTGGACCAAGAGGTTCCTTAAGAAGTAAGAACTTCAGTGTTGCAGTGCTCTCAATCGTAGATTGGAAACTTTAATGAGAACTTGTAACAAACATTTTACAGTTGAGCTAGAAAACATTTCAATTATAATTGTGGATCCTCCTTAAGACCCTGTCGGCGACATCCCGTGTTCCGCTATTCACGAGCCTCACGGATAAGAAGTTATGTCTGGCTCTTGCAGAGTTACACTTCAACTTAATTTTCTTCCTTCGCTTTGTTCCTTGATTTCAAATTGGGATAATGTTTGAAGAGGGGGAACGCTTCGTTCTCTGAAGTTACATCATCTTCCAATCTACTCTGTTTAAATCGGTTGTATGCCATCGAAACTGCTTAGCCAGTTAATTAAATAGTTGATTGCATTTAGGTTTGGATTTAATTAAACTAATAGCGGTTCTTATAGACAAACTGTTATTGCCATGGTACAGAATCTACACGTAATTAAATGCAAATTACGAACAGTATTGAAAACATCTTTGTTAAAATAATCGCAGTTGATAATTAATTAATATACTCCTCATTGCAGTACTGTTCAATGGGACAATCAGGATATGGAATCAAGCACTGATTTTTTTTCAGACAGAACACTGAACGAGCAGAATGGGTTGCGAAATAGTAATACGTAGCTTCGTCCTTTCTCTAGTACGACAGCACCAAGTAGTAAGTTATGTTTCGCATATAAGAAGGACCTTCCATTGTTTATCTTTATATGAACGCTGGATAACAAAAACGGTATCTGCTGGTCATGGAAGTTGGCATCGCTGTTTCTCGAAGTTTAACCCAAACATTTTTCCAATCTATCATTCAATTTGTTAGTTAATTTCTCCGTCATATTACCACATTATTTGGCCATTTATATGTTTTTTTCTGCACTCGTCGAAGCAGCCCATTTCTAAGAGAACTGCTGATCGATTTCCAAAAGCGAGTGCCTTATTCAGAGAGGAACCCGCAAAGCAAAGGCTGCTATGTCGTACATATATAATATAAAGCTGCTTTAAATCTGAGTTCATGAAAGAAATCGTTTCCTTTTACGCGGCATTGAAGTGCATTAACGTCATTTTTTACTAAACCTTCCTCCACAAAAAGCTCTCAAACCAAAAAATTATTTAGTTCCTTACTACTTTTTCCATAAGCGAAAATCTCTTGGCATAACATGTAATTGTGGGAAATCGTTTAACCAGTCGGCTTTTAATTCAAATTCTGCGAGTGAGAACCTGAAGGATAAAAATCCATCCATTTTCTCAGTAAACTTAAAACAATTCACACACAAAAATCACAAAAGATTAGTTTATTTGTTTGCAATAAATCCTGATAGCATTGTTTAAGACGACTGTTCAATCACACCTAGTTTCCTCGATGGACGCCACAGAAATGCTGAGTGCTGACAACATCGAAATATGAAACGAATCCTTCCGGAATTGAATGAAGATTTCATTTTGGTTGATTCCCCATTCCCCAACTGCGAACCATTTCAGAATATCTATGGATAACAATAATCAAAAGTCACATAATATTATGGGTGTGCTCTAAAAATCTAGAACATCCCTATTCTATATATATCTCTATGTAATATACCTACATAATGCAGTAAATCATGTTAATTCTTTTAAAGGCAATAATTATTTATTGAGCTCTTATGGTTAGTGTTATATTTTATGATAGATTCAATAAGTTTTATTGCAAACCTATTTGTTTTTGTGACAAAATACTGGGAAACGAAAAACAAAATAATTGGAACTGCAATTTGTTCCAACACCCCATTATCAGGGATCACCCTCATTCAACAACGAATGAACGAAATTGTGGCTGTCTGTAGTAGACAAAATGATGTCATCAGGAGCTCACATCAAGCGGCGAAGTACATCTATTTAGAATAATATACCTAATTCTGCAATGATTTCAATCGATTAATCCAATTAGGAGGTAATCCTAGAACGTAATTTTGTTAATTGTGAAGCCTCGCATTAGGAGCATTCCCAGACCAAGTTATCTGAAAGGAAACCCCTGCGAAGTATAGAAAATGAATCAGGTTCGGCTGTGAATCCAATTTACCATCCACCTGCGGCATATGTCCTTCACATCGGTGCATAGACATCCTTCCACAGCGGTAAATGTGTTCCTAATCGATTTCATACATCTGTACTGTATATGATACCATCGTCCTGCTCAAAATTCACATACTGGATATTCCTGTACTACTTACGGTAGTCGCTTCAAAACGAAAGTGTTAGAAGTTCAGATGGTGGGAGAGTGGTGAAATAGGGATAGATTCTGTTTTAGAAGCTTTGGGGAAGCATTTGAAGTCAATTAACTGGAAAATATCCTTTTCAGTGGGAGGCAAGTTTGTTTGGGACTCAAATGCTAGATGGAATGAGAATTGAGATGCCTTTAACTCGACCGCACCGGAAGCCAACAATTAAGGCAAGTAATGAAGGCAACTCTCGTGGTTATCTCCTGTTCAAAGGATATTGCCCAGCTTCTGACATGACAACCGTTTTCAACTGTTTATTTTGAGTATGTGACTCAGCACGGCTTTATTGTTGTCCTTGGATGTGGCACAAGGGATCTTATCCTCGGACAATGTGCGGGTATGTTCCGGATATTTGATGCTTTTGGTGTTACCGCAAACAACCAAGAGGAAAGGGGTAGAAATGGGTAGTCACAAGGATAAAACCCTCCAGAATTTGTTTTAAAATTTCTAATTGCAAGCTGTTTTCGTAACCATTTCATGTATAATCAGTGATTTTAGGTCCCATATTTGTACTTAAGGGTGTAAGCGTAGTTAAACCCATGCTATTATTTCCAGTTTCGAATATATCTTCGAATGAAGAAGTTACCGCAAAAACAAATTTTCAAAGAAGGCGAAAATACTTAACAAATTTGCGTAACATTAATGCATCGGGTTGTGTTTCGATTTAAAAACTGCATTATACATTACAATAAAAACAATAAATATGTGCCTATAAAAAGAATCGTGTGGAAGTATAAAAAAATTGTTTTCAAACTTCTTTTAGAGTTGCATAAAGTGATAAAGTGAAGACGTATATTTTCTCTTCTGCAAATTAATTAATTATTAGTTAAATATCATCGGGCTAAATTGGAAATAAAATACACGTACCCAGCTAAATATCTACAGGGTGTTTCGCTAGCAAGTGTTCCAACATATACCAATCGATTCCTTGAAGTGTTCTGATCAACAATTACCATGAGATATTTTGTCGTACTACCCCTCCTTCACCCTTTTTTTAAGGGTTGAAACGTTTTCGTTTGTGCAGTGAGGTGAGCTCATAAAAACATTATAACTTGTGGTCGGAATAAGACAGAAGGCCAAACAAGGGGTTAATAAAAAGTACGCATTATGGCCTTTCCAACAGTGTGTCATATGTCTCGATCCGTCAGCAAATGTGGCAAAATGAATGTTCAAACTTAAAATTTTGAAAAATTTCAGTTAAAAATTTATGTTTTTGTACTTTGTCCTTAAAAATTTCCTGCATAACAAGGATATATTTTTCTTAAAAAACATGTTCTCTTAAGATACCTTTCAAATAAAAAAGGAATCATACCAATATCTTTAGAGTTATTAAGATTTTTAAGATTTTTCGCTTAAAGAGAAGAAGATGTACTTCTTAATTAAATAAAAAAATTAAATAAAAACTTTTTATAGTCGTTTGAACAATTTTATTAATTTTTTCCTATGCGCATTGCGGCTTATGAAGCCATTCTCAAAGAGTTAAAAAACCGAACTGAATACAATAATTACCATAGTAAAATAACAAGAGTAAGACCAAACAGTGAGAGCATTCACAAACGGAGATTGTCAACAATAAAACTATTTAACGGGGAGCGAAAGAAATCTTACTGTGTACTTCTTACTTATAATTTAAGAACAATTACAATTTAAGAACCAATGATCTGGATATAAGCATTCTCGAATTGTCGTCTGGACAGACAACAGACAGGACAGAGACAGACACATATGCATAAAAGAGTTTCTTTTCACTTCCCAATCATGACTATATTGTTCTTTTTTTAGGGTTCCGTACCCAAAGCCCAAAGGGTAAAAACGGGACCTTATTACTAAGACTTCGCTGTCTGTCCGTCCGTCCGTCTGTCCGTCACCAGGCTGTATCTCAAGAACCGCGATAGCTAGACAGTTGAAATTTTCACAAATTATGTATTTGTTGTGATCGGTTTCCCACAAGCAAACGAAAAACAATTAACTGTTAATCAACCCAAAACGTAAATATGATCCAAATCCGCAAACGCGACAATGGGTAACGACCTACCGCAAGAATAATAAACAAACATCGTACATAAATGTACAAGGTCAAACCCACGGAATTAAGTATATGCTTGAGCCGGCTGCGATAAGCGCTAACTTTGAAAAAAGTAAACAATACGGTAACGCGTCACGTTACCGCAAACAAAAAAGAAAACAAGAAGAGCAAGCCGTTAACAACTAACTTTACAAAGAACGCTAAAGAAGCAAAAAGATGGGAGTTAGCATAAATGAGCATATTGAACTCGGGCTACTCCCATCTAAATAAAAAACAATAAGTAAAGTAAATCAGCACTATCACCAAATTCCGATCGTAATTGCATCGATCAAAGGTAATTGTCTTTTTTGTTTGCACCTAATTATTTGTCAAAAGTGGCGGTCACGTTGCAACGGTGAAATGCAACACGTGAGATGTGTTTTTCGTAAGTTAGTGTCAATTTAGCAATTAATCAATAAAAATTAATTGGAGTAGGGATAAGTGTTTATTAAATTAAATGTATAAAAACAAAATGTAATTAGTATTAAGAGATTCAGTTTCATTAAATTTTACTTAGCAGAAGTCACGCCGGTCTTATTCAGTAAATACCCTTTACCAAGTTTTCAGGTTCAACTTTACATTTACCCAGGTAAACAAAAACCTCTTAATCCCCTAAACAACGGCTCGCAGCTACGGCCGCGGCCTCCTTCCCCCCAACCAAACGGCTTCGTTGCTTGCCACGGCCACTCTTGAACCCTTCCCCGGCTTGCGGCCCTGCTCGCAGCCAAATTAACCCGATCCCAGGTCTTTGGAAACCAAAGCCTGGCCCCAAATCCGAGAAATCCGCGAACCCAGCGGTCCATTGATGGTGATTTGTAGGAAACGACCCCGTCTCCACCATCATTGGTAATCGTCGTCGCCCCTGCCTGAAATTCAGCGATACTAAACCCGCTCGAGCCGCCTATTACCCCGTGTAATACACAACATTTTGGCGCAGCCGGTAGGATCAAGGAAGCCTGGTCAGAGACCATAAGCGCTTGAAAAGCCTTGATTCTGCGATCCGGGACTCGCACGTCCCAAACCCCTTACAGGGAAAAGCGGCAGCACGAACGGGCTCAAGTTGCGAAAAAAAAAAAACCATGCAACCGCTCGCCAGGTAAATTTTAATTGCGGGAATAAAACCCACAAGTAGAGCCGAACTATCGTTCCGAATTAATTTCCCTTCGTGCAATTGCACCCAAAAAACAAAAAAAAAAAAAAAGAACATAAACATTAGAATCGGTCTCCAGAATGACCGTAGCTCGGCCCAAGGTGCAATCCGAAGCCGCCAAATAAGAATTAGCCCATACTGGGGCAAACATTTTATTCGAGAAATTAAATCCGTAATTTAAAAAAAAAAAGAAGAACAATTAATCTGGGCGAGAAAGATCGTTCACTCTTTTACACAACTCTAATTCGTGCGTTGGCACCTCAACCGATTGATAAAGATTCATTAGCTTGGAATTTCCAGGTTCACCGTAATTATACCAAGAAAAACTATGAATCTTCCCACATTTTAAAAAAAAAAGAAACAAAAAAAAAAGCACAACAAAATAAACGAAACCACAGTGCCCATAGTGCACGGCAGTGAAATCCGACGCCGATACGAGCTAAAGATAAGTCACTGTGGAAATAATTGAAATAAGAACTACTTGTTCTCAAGGGGAACTATAAATATGCTTTGCACGAGTACCTACTTTTAAAAAAAAAAAAACCATAAAATGAAAGTTTGGAGATTAACGATCTAAAAAAAAAACTACAATTAAATGCAATTAAAATCTCAACTCAATTAATTCTGCAATTGGGGGCGAAATACAAAAAAAAACAAAACTCAATGTTTAGCATGAGCAGAAAAGTAGCGAAACGTGACACGGTGCGACTGATAGCGGAGAAAATGTTCTAACTTGAACTTTAAGTGCACCACATTTTTTTTTTAATCTCAACATACAAACGTCACAACATTCATAACGAATGTAAACAAAATTTACCCTTCTCCCCTTACCGGCAAATGCGTTTAAAGAACGTAAATTAACCCGAAAAAATAAATCTGTCGAACAAAATTTTTTCTTTAATATAAAAGGAAAATTAGGCCGGGTACCGTGAAATAACTTGCGATTTAGCTTCCTGAATGAACCCTGAACCTCCCCCGCCGGGAGTAGACCCTTCAATTAATAACCCCGGAGTACTAGGTATACGCCTGCGGAGCGGGTTAACCCTAAAGGACCCCGCAGCAAACCTAGAGGAGTATCTCGCTAAAGTTTGTAAGAAAGCTGAAGTACCTGGGGGGAAACCGTGCGACGACCCAGCTCTAAATAGATCAATAAGACTCCAAGAGCAAATCGATCAGCTGAAAGCTGACGCTCTAAGATTAGGTGAGTCCTGGGCAAAGTTCAAGGGGTACAAAGGTAGTTCAACGCCAATAGCAGGCAAGGAAAAACCACGGGAGGTAAACGAACCGGAAGTAGGCCAAGAATCTTTTAACGAGGGAACATACGAGCCAGACGAAGCTGACGCGATCCTCAGCTGGCTGACCTATTCCTTTGGTTCCTTTAGTAACCCAAATTCATCCAGTTTTTACGGGTTCGATTTGGAAGAAGAGTTACGAAAGTTAGAAATGACGGACTATACGGAAGTCGCAAAATTGGTTACCAAGATGGTACCGACATTCTCGGGTGTCCCTGGCTCACATATGACCCATGAGCTACCTATGTTTCTAGGCTGCTGTAAGCAGGTCCTCGCTTGTCTAGCGGAGGACAAAAAGAAACATTTTTTCCAAATATTCCCGACGCGTTTGAGGGGAGAGGCCTACTTGCTCTTCTCAGATGAGGCTCCGACCACAATGAAGGAGATTGAGAAGAAAATGAATCGGGCATATCTGCCCCGGGTAAATTACCAAGAAATTGTAAACAAATTAATCACGGCCCAGCAATACCCACTGGAAGATTTAGAGGCCTACATTGAAAGACTAAGAACTACCCTGCGGTTCTGCCAAGAGGCAGCCGAGGACAAGTACGGGGAAGCCCAAGCTGCTGTAATGAAAACGCAGTTGGGAGATTTCGCAGCGAATGCACTGCGCGGGGGTGTGACGAACAGTCACATAAGCCAATACCTCCTCACGAATGCGAATGACGATTTTGAGAGCCTCGCAAAGAAGGCTCTGGACATGGAGAAGATGCAACAGAGCATTTTCTCTTTGAGGAGGCCACCGACAAACGGCAGCGAGTATGCCCCTGCCTGGGTCGGAGAAGGGCAAGATCCGAGAAGCCCCTATTCATATCCCGGTATGCCGAGGGGACCCCAAAGAAACCCCGATGTCGGGTATAGCCAGGACAAACCATCGGGGCAAAACCTTAATTGGGTCCGGAACCCATTTGCCGCGGCAAGTCCCGCCAAGAGAACGGCAAGCCCGCCAACCCCCCAAAAACGCAAGGAGGAGTTGGAGGCAAAAATTACATGCAGCTTTTGCAACAGAAGAGGGCATGTCTATGCGGACTGTCTAAAACGGAGGAACACACCGTTTTGCGATAGTTGCAGACGGTACGGGCATGATTTGAGGACGTGCGGAAACACACGCACCTCCCTCCCCGCCCCAGCGGTTAGAGAAAACCGCCCGACCCCAGCCAACAACAGTTTCAATAATCGAAACAATAATTTTAATAACCGGAATAACAATGGTCAACAAGACCCAAACAGGCGTAGGACTTATAACGTGCGTCTCAACTGCGATTGGTGCGGGAGACAAGGACACGACCTGACGACCTGTCCACACAAAAAGTCCTGGGACTCTAAGCATTCGGGAAACGCGACTCAGTCGGCCCGAAACTCCCAGGACCGACTCTAAAACCCCAGCAGAAAGAAACCGGGTCTACCCAGCCGCCCATTAATGGTGTCCCAGTAGTGGAACTCCCACTAGACATAGGCCTGCACGGCCAAACAAAATTAATAGTGGACACCGGCGCTGAGGTAAGTATAATAAAGGAAAAGTCCATCCAGAACAAGGCAACAATAAACCGGAGCGAACAAGTAACGCTGGAAACTCCATTTGGAACCGGAAAAACCTTGGGAACGTGCAGAGGGAAATTCGTTATTAAGACAAGCGAAATACCCTGCAACTTTCATGTGGCAGAAGACATACCCAACATGACACAAGATGGACTCCTGGGAAACGATTTCCTAGCAGAACACTGCAATGTTGAAGGACCCGACAAGAAACTCCGATTTCCTCGCACGGAAATCAACCCCAAAGAATTTGCGATTTCGCTTAAAAGTTCTTCGGAATCAGAGCCAAGCACAGCCAAGGCTAAAATCGAGTGCGTAAAACCCGAAGAAGTGTCAAGGGCACTAAAAGACAGGCAAAGCCCGACGAGGGATACAAAGACCTGTAGTGACCCGAAAACAGTTACCAAAGTTGGTACTATAGGCAGTACTTCAAGGGCAACGAGGAAGCACAGGGTAACCCTAGAGGAACCCGTATGCATACCTGCACGCACAAGAGTGATGGTTAGGATTCCGATGAATTTACGGGAGGAAATGCTCTGTATGTCGCAAGAAATAAGCGATGGAGTCTTCCTAGCGAATAGCATTAGTTCAGCGGGAACGCAGGGAGTACTTGTCAGCATCCTCAACACGCACACACAATCAGCAGAGCTGTCCAGTATCGAATTAGAACTGGCTCCGGCAACTGATTATGTGCTAGGATCGTTAACCCAATTCAAAGAACCAGAAAACGGCACCGGACAAACGAACATTGAAGAAACCGTCAACTTCACCCCCAAAATAAAACCGCAGCCCAAACAAGGGCGCGAAGAAACGCAACTCCCTACGCGGAAGACAGGGACACAGGCCAATGGAACCCAAAACAGAGGTATCCAAGCCACCCTAATGCACTGCCGGGAGTCACGCAAAGCGGACCCCGAAGAAACAAGCGCCAAAGAGCGACTAAACAGGTTAGAGAACGAACTCAACCTAAGCCCCATCCTTGACAAACAGGAACAGCGGGAAATATTGAGAATATGCCAAGACTACAACGACATATTCCACCTAAAGGGGGACAAGTTGACGCACACTGATGCTATTACGCACGAAATTCCAGTGTCTCCGGAACAAGCGCCGATTAATCAAAAAATGTACCGCCTGCCCGAGACGCAGCGCGAGATAATTCAAGAGCAGTTAGAAGAGATGCTCGAAAACGACGTGGTCCAAAGAAGCAAAAGTCCATGGAACTCACCGCTACTGGTGGTTCCGAAGAAAGCCGGGCCCGATGGGAAGAAGAGATGGAGGGTAGTAGTAGACTTTCGTAAAGTCAACGACAAAACGGTCGGCGACGCCTACCCCCTTCCCCGAATTGAAGACATCCTGGACCAATTAGGTCACTCGCGGTACTTCACAACCCTGGATTTAGCCAGCGGTTACCATCAAGTATTGGTGGATCCCAAGGACCGACCCAAAACCGCATTCAGCACGAACTACGGACACTACGAGTTCAAGCGAATGCCCTTCGGTCTAAAAGGGGCCCCGGCCACATTCCAGCGCCTAATGAATTACGTCCTGACGGGACTACAAGGCCTGGAATGCTTCGTTTACCTGGATGACATCGTCATCTACGGGAAAAATTTGGATGACCACAACGCAAAGTTGCGTAAAGTTTTTGACAGGCTGCGCGAAAATAATTTAAAACTTCAACCGGAGAAGTGTCAATTCCTTCGGAAAGAAGTCGTTTATTTAGGACACAAATGTTCAAACAAAGGGGCTCTCCCAGACCCCAGCAAAACAGCATGCGTACAGGAATTCCCTGTTCCACGCACAGTTAGACAAACTCAATCCTTTCTAGGATTAGCCAACTACTACCGGAAGTTTATCCCGAACTTTTCAAAATTGGCACGACCAATAAACAATTTACTTCGCAAGGACGTAAAATTCACCTGGACTGATAATTGCCAGGAAGCATTTGAAGCAATTAAAAATGCACTAGTAACACCACCGCTTTTAATTTACCCCGATTTCAACAAGCCATTCAATTTGACAACGGATGCAAGTAGCGAGGCGCTAGGGGCAGTGCTATCTCAAGGTACTGTCGGAAGTGATCAACCCATAGCCTATGCTAGCCGAACGCTAAACAAAGCGGAAAGAAATTACTCCACAATAGAGAGGGAGTTGCTTGCCATTGTCTGGGCAACCAAGAATTTCAGGTGTTACCTTCAAGGGAGGAAATTCACGGTCTACACCGACCATAAACCCTTGAAAGGAGTGTTCAACGTGAAAGATCCGACTTCACGTTTGGTCAGATTCCACCATAAACTATCGGAATTCGACTATAATATCGAATACAAACCCGGTAAATACAACACGAATGCCGACGCACTAAGTCGAATACCGGCGGAAGGGGCCCAAGAGCAAAAAGGGCAGACCCTCACAGTCACGGCACAAGTGCACGATCCTCCGAAAACAGGAGAAGAGACGCTGAAAGTATCAGCAGTCACCCGGGCACAAGCGCGACGCACCCCGGAAGGGACAAAGGGGATACAGTCAACTGCGGAAACCCCGACAGAGACACCCCATGTCCAAAGAGCGAAACAACCAAAAGAAAAACCCCCCGACGCGGGCGAGGAAACAGATACCGGATCAGCTGGAGAAAATAAAACTGTGGAAATAATCACTGATCCGGAAGAAATAAAAACTATACTCCGTGATTACCACGACTCCCTTTTTGGAGGGCATCAGGGAATTACGAAAACGTACAAACGCATCAGACGAAAGTTCTGGTGGAAACGTATGCGTAGGGACATAAAAAGACACATTAAAAGCTGTCCAAAATGCCAGAAAATGAAGGCATCCAAACCCTACAAAATGCCCATGGTAATCACGGACATAGCAGAGAAACCTTTCGACAAGGTCTACCTGGACGTTGTTGGTCCATTAGAGGTCACACATGCAGGAAATAAATATATCCTAACCTTCCAGGACAACCTCACAAAATTCGTAGATTGGTACGCCATCCCGAATGGGGAAGCGGAAACGATAGCGCAAATTTTCTTCGACGAAATCGTCACGCGCTACCGGATTCCCAAAAAGATCGTAACCGACCAAGGAACAAATTTCCTCAGCGATCTATTTAAGCAGGTCTGCAAGCTATTGAAAGTAAAAAAGCTGCAAACCTCCGCGTACCACCCTCAATCCAATGGAGCATTGGAAAGGGCACACCGACCCCTAGTCGAATATCTACGGACCATAGTGGATGAAAATCCCAATACCTGGGATCAATTTCTACGTACTGCGGCGTTTGTTTACAATAACAGCACGCACGAAGGCACGAAATTGACACCCATGGACTGCCTTTACGGCTTTATCGCGGATGTACCCTCAAATTTGAGACGGGAACCAGAACCCGTTTACAATCACGAAAGTTACTATCATCAATTAAGGTACAAATTGCAAAAGTCATACCAAATTGCTCGAAAGAATATTCTGGACGCCAAGCGCAAATCAAAAGAGTATTATGACAAAAATGCAAGACCACTGACCCTGCATGTGGGAGACAAGGTACTCCTAAAGAGTGAGAATCGGAAAAACAAATTCTCGGAGCTCTGGGAAGGACCATACAGAGTGACCTCAGTCGTATCCCCAATAAACACAGAGATAAGGATACGGAAAAAGCTAAAGGTCATACACAACAATCGTCTTAAGCCTTACATAGAGTAAGGACCCCTGAAGATAATTAAAAAACACCAAAAGTGGACAAAAGACTTGATCCAAAAAAAAGGCCAGCCAACCAATGGACAAAAGCAAAAAAAAAAAAAAAACAAAATAAAAATATAAAACAGTAAAACCCGCTAAAACGGGGGCTACCAGGCACCACAGATACGCGCGATAACCAGACCCAAATGGACCCATTACTACTACCAAGACGCCGTACAGATAGAAAAGCCAAGGTGCGATGGACGACAATGTACCCCTATGCACTCCACTAATGGACAAAAACACCAACCAAAAATAAACCACGGAATAATAGAACACCCATTAGGCACCCACTGGAAAAGCATCCCATCTACTGGAGAGATCTTGACTGCACATTGGAATCCCTGAAGGAACGTCGGGATGTTGATGTTTAGGCCAACACCGCGCATCTTTGTACCGTTGCCATGTATACAAATGACTTCAAGTCCACCCACTACCCAAGGAAGCAACAGATCCGGGTTCATCTTTCCAAACAAGGAGAGACTATCATCCCTCTGAACCGAGCTGACCGCCTCTTGGAAGCTCGAAGACAAGTTCGCCGCCATTTGCATCACCAGCTGGAAGATGACCATGGTCCATGCGCCGAGAGAAGACACCCTCATGAAGATCCGGAAAGCCTACAATTGTCGTGGCAACACCTACGTAATTGCGAGCAACATCGGTGAACATATTCCCAACCTGCAAGCCGTGATGAATCTGGACGTCGACGAAATGGCCAATAGGTTGAACAAGTCCTTGAGAAGCATACCCACTCGAAGAAAACCCCGAAGACTATAAGGTACAAGAGCAGGACAACTGGAAAAGCCACGGACCCGAAGTCACGGGCCCGCACCAAAAAATTCCAACTAGTCTGAACCAGGTATAAGTTTTATTAAATATGATTGTAAAGCTAGGAAGAATAATAACACAATATCTTGAAATAGGAGAACACATAAATATATATATACAATTGTACAAAGGAAAGTAAACAAAATATTCAAAAACAATAAAGTAATCTAGTAAGGGAAAATAGTAAAATGTAATAAGCTCAGATTAATAGGGAAATAGAATAGAATAAGAATGAATAAAAACTGCAAAAAACAGAATAGGGAAAAACCATCTCAGGCACTTCAAAAAAGAAATAAAAAAAAAAAAAATTGAAAATTAAATTGAAAAAGCAATGTAACACGAGTGCAACATGACCTCACCCACTTTAAACACAACATAATTTTTTTTTTTACTTAACTAAATACGGAGAATTATTCCTCTCCCAAGAATAATCCTCTTTTTCAAAAGGGGGGAGGAATGTTGTGATCGGTTTCCCACAAGCAAACGAAAAACAATTAACTGTTAATCAACCCAAAACGTAAATATGATCCAAATCCGCAAACGCGACAATGGGTAACGACCTACCGCAAGAATAATAAACAAACATCGTACATAAATGTACAAGGTCAAACCCACGGAATTAAGTATATGCTTGAGCCGGCTGCGATAAGCGCTAACTTTGAAAAAAGTAAACAATACGGTAACGCGTCACGTTACCGCAAACAAAAAAGAAAACAAGAAGAGCAAGCCGTTAACAACTAACTTTACAAAGAACGCTAAAGAAGCAAAAAGATGGGAGTTAGCATAAATGAGCATATTGAACTCGGGCTACTCCCATCTAAATAAAAAACAATAAGTAAAGTAAATCAGCACTATCACCAAATTCCGATCGTAATTGCATCGATCAAAGGTAATTGTCTTTTTTGTTTGCACCTAATTATTTGTCAAAAGTGGCGGTCACGTTGCAACGGTGAAATGCAACACGTGAGATGTGTTTTTCGTAAGTTAGTGTCAATTTAGCAATTAATCAATAAAAATTAATTGGAGTAGGGATAAGTGTTTATTAAATTAAATGTATAAAAACAAAATGTAATTAGTATTAAGAGATTCAGTTTCATTAAATTTTACTTAGCAGAAGTCACGCCGGTCTTATTCAGTAAATACCCTTTACCAAGTTTTCAGGTTCAACTTTACATTTACCCAGGTAAACAAAAACCTCTTAATCCCCTAAACAACGGCTCGCAGCTACGGCCGCGGCCTCCTTCCCCCCAACCAAACGGCTTCGTTGCTTGCCACGGCCACTCTTGAACCCTTCCCCGGCTTGCGGCCCTGCTCGCAGCCAAATTAACCCGATCCCAGGTCTTTGGAAACCAAAGCCTGGCCCCAAATCCGAGAAATCCGCGAACCCAGCGGTCCATTGATGGTGATTTGTAGGAAACGACCCCGTCTCCACCATCATTGGTAATCGTCGTCGCCCCTGCCTGAAATTCAGCGATACTAAACCCGCTCGAGCCGCCTATTACCCCGTGTAATACACAACATATTTCTGTTGCCGTTATAACAACAAATACTAAAAACAAAATAAAATAAATACTTAGGGGGGCTCCCATGCAAAAAAACGCCATTTTTTGCCTATTTTTGAGGTACGGAACCCTTTGTGCGCGAGTCCGACTCGCACTTGGCCGCTTTTTCAACATGATTTCACGGCGTTGCACTCGTTCGCTGAAAACTAATAGTCTACAAAAAACATGTACAATGTACATCTAGGGAATAAAAACATTCCGGAAAAACAATATAATTTTAAAATGAATTTAACAACTTCATCTGACCGTTAAGTAGTTAATTACAAGTCAATGTATATTATATAATGTATATTATATAATATGAGATATCAGACAATGTTGGGAGATTTTTCGAGCTAAAAGTTTCACGAAAATGGGATTTTTAAGGCACTTCCCACAAACTTTAATCGTAATTTCCACAGGTATTCGCATGGAGCTAGGAGAATTTATTTTGAATTCATGCCTGATGCATGCCTGAAAACATTCAATGGTGAAATAATAAAACTTTCGGACGAGCGTTCCTTGTTGTACAAGGAATTTCATATTTTATTTAATAATATGTCTAAACCAAAAAAAGGAAATTTAAATGTTAAAGCTTTCAATACTGTACTATTCTGCATGGAATTTGGGTACTTACTCATTTATCATATATAAAATTTGCAATATGTATAATTGTTTGGAATACGGAACTGAAAATATGAAAGTCATTGAATCTCTATTACTGTATAGAGACTAAAATTTATTACGACTAGAATATATTTGTATTGTTGCGTTCTAGTGCTGCAGATTGAAACGGATACAACCAACTTTTTGAATTTCAGTAAATACTGCTAGATTTTCATGAGTGACAAACTTGTCATAATTTTTTTCGTTAATTGTTAAAAACACTACCTGTAGCTCCTTTCATATTTTGGAATCTTCTAAATAATGATGTCATTATCAGAAGATGTGAATTCTTTATCATTACAATTTTATTGGGGCGTACCATTAAGGCGTAGCATTATACATACACGGGCTTTGGCGCATAGACCGATACAATTTTTTCAGGGGGTTGTGGGGGTCGCTTATCATAATAATAATAAATTATTAATTTATCTATATTAATAATAAATTTTTTTTTTTTTCTGAAATATTATAGAAAGCTTTTGCTGGAAATCGAATTTATCGTTTATTTCTACAAATCGTATTTTGGTTTTTAAAATCGGGAAAATAAATTCAGGTTTTCTCTTCGCGAATTGCCATTTCTTTATTCGATTGTTGCTTTACACTGTCGTCAACAGCCACAATAATATTATATTACTTAACAATTGTTTTCTTGACGTATTCAGATCACACTCTAAATGACTATTCTAATCAACTGAAAGATTAACATCAATTTTTCATCGAAGCAACAATTATTATAATACAATTAAAAACAAACGAAAAGGGGTGTGTGGAGCTGGAAGTAATTGTTAAATATTTTTTTTTATTTTTTTTAATGTAATTATGAAGCTTGCGCAATATGTATGCTTCGATGAAATGCTGGATGTATTCCATTTTGTTTTGCTCGTACGATCTTCAAACCCTAAAATGAAATCCGTAAAAAAGGCGCGGGGTATATAAGTTGCCCTGGAGCCCGAGAATCCTGTCATCGGCCATGTAGATGAACGCTGACCCCGAAATTGGCAATACCCCCCTGATGTGGTGAGAACAAAACAAATCGTTTTAAGAATATTCGTCTGTCTCACTGTTCATAAATATTTGCACTATAATTCTAGAATGCTTGGTAAACCAAAAGCTCAACATTCGATACGAATAAATTGTGTAAAAATACTAACTAATAATAAGTTTAATTCAATTTGATTAGTTCACAATAATTTTACTTTAAAATATAATTTACTCTTGGACTGATGTGATGCTGAGATTTTTTACCAACACTTCTCCTTTCACATATCATCAAAAATATATTAAAATTTATGTTTTACTTACAACTACGCATCTATTTATAAATACTAATACTATTATTATTCTAGTTTATCTGCAATTTGTACATCTGTGGTGTCAGGAACGAATGATAATTTCCATTTACTTTTTAATGTATAGTTCACTGCACCTTGAATGAAGTCATATTAAAATATGTTGTTGGATTATTCTGATAATTATAAAACCCAGTCAGCGTTATATGTCTATGTCTAAATAAAAAGTTCAAATTCTTCGTAGAAGAAACAACTTTTAGTTCTTTGTTAAAGAATCTATTGTGATGTTAATGACAGAAGAAAACACCACTGCGTTTCTGCACTGATTAACGCTTAGCACAGTTTTTCTAGGACTTTTAGTTTCTCTATTCGAAATGAACCGTTTCCATAAAACAACGATGTACAAAGGTGCGAACTACAATTGCCAGCAAACTCATTTAATCCCAACAAAACTGAAGTTGAAAATCAAAAGCAAGTACCGGTGCAAATGCAGTTTCTTTTACCATGGTTAAGAAAACCTTATCCTCCAAGGGCTCTGATTTTCTTTCATTTCTTAAGGTCAAGCTTATATAACCATATTAAGTTCTTTGTAAATTTCCAACGTTTTTCACACTCACGGAGAATATATCCTGGCGCTTAACTACTAATCGTCAATCTGGCCGCATGTCTTTATGTAGTTTTTTTTATTTTCCCATTTAATCTATGCTTAGTCGTACATGAGATTCATTTTCTTTGTGTATGCTATTGTATTTTGCTGCACAAATACGCTATAAGAACTTCAAAGGAGATTTCCTGAGAGCTTATAGTACATCAAAATAGTTATAAGCTGTAACGGTTTCATGAGAAAGGATCTTTCGGAAAAACTTGCATTTTTGCGTGAAAGTTCAATAAACATTCGACCTAAGTTTGAACAAAAGCTATTCCTATTCGAGTAAACAGCAAACATTATTTTATTTATTTATTTATTTATTTATTTATTTATTCAGAAACAAGAACGCTACACAAGTAAGATACAAGTCTTTTAATAAGTGTAGGAATTCTCAAGAAAAAGTAAAAACAATAAGGAGCTATTTTACTTGGCGATAATTGTTTGCATGCAAAAAAGGGGTGGAAATGCCGCCATTTTGCCTATATTATTTCATTTTGTCAAAAAACTTCCATTTCGTGCGACAGCGATAGTTACATTTGTTTGATCTTAATCGAAAGCAATATATAAGACATATAAGTATTCTGTCCATTCCAACGTTCAGGTTCATTTGCAACCATCTATAAAAGTTTGTGACATGATTGTGAATTTCAAAAACACAAAAAAATTCAATTAATGCAACACCTGCTTTTTTTGCCGAAAATTACAGTGGATTCCATAAATTTTCATGCCTTACTAACGAGAAAACAAACTTCACACTGAAATGCAAAGCATACTTTACCTGTATTAAAAATGAAGTTTTAATGAAAAATCTTTGATAAATAATATCATGAAGCAACAACCAACCTATCCTAAGAGAATAAAATATTATTGGTATTGTTCTTATTTTCAGAAATCTTCCCCTGAAAGTTGGTGTTTTAAAACAATGACAACATGTCAACATGTTAATATCCCTTGATTACGATTCTGACCCTCGTGAGATTTTATCAAATTCTTATATGTACATATTGTTTATTTCAGTTTTTTACAAAAACATTTTTAAAAAAAATTGTTTCCCTTCATTTTCTTTAATCATACCGTATACACTATACAATTATCAAGATTTGCTATTCTTATCACAAAGCGACAGGAAGTCAATTAAAATACAGGATATGACAAACAAATATTAGGCAGATGATTGTAGTAAGCTTATACGCTTATACAATTTAAAAAGGATTTTTTCTTCTATATCTTTATTTTCTGTCATAGATAAACTTATGGCGGCAACCCGATGATGGTATCATCGCTCCCAAAGCCTCTTTTCATAACTTACCGGTCGGCATTACGATATTTTTGCTTCCGATCATCTTGAATATATAGAGTGAACATATCTTTTTCAGAAATAAACATTTTCCAATTTGAATGATGTGCAGAAAAATTACTTTCAGCAAAAAATTAATGAATAGTACTTAGTGGGGAAAACTGGCCATTTTGTCATCGCCAGATATGAAAAACTGCGAGGATTTTTTCCCACCCGTAAATATTAACCTTCGAGGTGCACTGAGTCACCATTAGGACTTCCTGCCCTTCGCACGCAGACAGTCTATCTTTCCCTTTATCAGTATATATAATATGTTTGTAAACCTTATATTTGTAAAATTTATCAGAAGTGCAATATGACTAAAAATTGTACAAACATGCAAATATGTACATTATTATGTAGATATACCTTATACAATATACATTATACATTGCTCTATCTTTAGGAAATGATTAAAAAAATTGTACCATAGATTAAACGCATTTCATTATACCTATTATACTTTCCAGGAACATATATTCTTTTCACTTTTCTCAACGTTTTATTTAATTGAACAGAAGAATTCTTGATGAAAAAATCATCTACAGGAAAAAAGCTGAGTACATTTGTTGGGAAAATGAGTGCGCCATTATGAACTTAATTTAGAGTGCTCCGAATACAGATAAAAATTACCTTAATTTGTTCAATTAATGAAGACTGCTGTATATTTAGCTGGGAATAAAAAATTCTCGCCACGTAAGACAATTTTTCATTAAAATGTGCTTTCGTTCCTAAATTTTCCCCACCAAGACCAGGCGAATCCTCGTTACTGTCCTTCGTCAGGTTTTGTAACTGAACGAAATGTAAAGTAACATGTCTGAATTAATATTTTAAGGAGCTCTGCTTATTGTTGTATATATTATTGCTTGAATAAATTGCAACTTGGATGTTGGGAAAATGTGCTCTGATGGCTGTCTACAAAAAAATATAGCAGAACTAAAACACTTCCAGTAGTCGCGAATGTCCAGCTGAAAAAAATTCGATTACCTTATGATCATTTGGAGGTGGGATAATTATTTGCTACAGTTGGAATGAAACAGCGAGTCTACTGAGAGGCCAGTCATTTATTTACAAAACAGTCAACATTTTGATATGTATATAACAATAACTTGAACTGAACTGAACACGAATAGTAAGGACAACCTAGCATTAAAGCTACAATACAAGATTTAAATTCACCTCTACTCTAGATAAAATCATAATTAAAGTACCGCTCTTCAGCAGTCGAAAAGTAAATATTTTTTCACCTGGTGATTCAGCGGCCGCTGTCGAGTTTGGGTTTTGTTTGTGTTTCGTGCTCAAGTTTAATTACGATGAAGTTATTTGGCAGAGAAGTTTTGCGTCAGTGGAACTGCACTTTAAATGAGCTTAATTAACGGAACGAAGTGTCACTTAAGTAATTAATATTTCGTAAATTTATACAATACGCGCACTAGTGATGCTTTCATCAATTTTTTAATTCATTAGATACCCGCCTAAATGGATTTTTCAATAAATTATGTTGGGAGAAATTTAAGTGCTGTTCAATCGCAATATAAGCGACATCGATGAGAAGTGTTGAAATAAATGTTTTATATATGTTTTGTATTTTGCTTGGTTCATTGAAATCTCACAGGACCAAGTAATTTAATCGAGTGGATTTGTTAATCCTTTTGTGCACTGTAAAAATTCCCAGGGAAACTTTAACTGAAAGTTTGCTAAGTTATTGAGAACTTTTAAGCGAGTCTGGTAAATGGTTGCGGAGTATTCTCAATGAATTAAAAGAGTGCAAAAGTTTTTGCAAGTTTAACATTAAAGTGAGGACATAAGAGACATTTTTATAGAGCTGAAACATCTTTGTCTTTGGAATACAAATATGCCTTATATTGTTTCAAATAGGAATAACATGATGTCCTTAAGTTGGTCCTTACAATTGCGTGACAAGCGTTTCTGCAATAAATGCCTCGCTTAATAAATCTTAATTGTACAAGTAATACAATTTATTTAAACAATTTGTTCAGTAAAGTTCTGAAAATGTTTATTTCACTAGGAATGTTTAACATTTAGTAGAAATGTCTGGTATTCAAATTTCATCCTCATTGTTATTTGTTCTTTGTGCTTTTCTGGATTGCTTCAAGTTTTTTGAAATTCCCTAAACATATATCCAACGACTAGAAACACCTCAAATTATTTTATAAGAATTTTAAATACAGATAAAAAGCCAATTTAAGGAACAAGATGTTATTGTAAATATTTCATTGGAGACTGACAAGCAAATTTATTTGCCCTCGAGAAATTGCTTGGAATTGTTTCGTTTCAGGAGGTGGCCATTCGAGAAACATTTCAAATGAGTTAAGGTGAGAGCCTCTCGGGGACGGGAAAAAGTTATTCTTTTCGATCAGATATGGTTTCACAATACCAACAAAAAAAGCGACTTCAAGGGTAAGACGTTTGTGGTTGTTGCAATCCCACGCATCAAACGAATTCTGTCTCATTTGCTTTCGACATACGAAAAACATATTTGCTGTCCATATTCCAACTGGGTTTTGAATTTTCTAGGATCGCACTTACTCTATTAATCCTGTTAAATCTATCTCTAGTATCCCTCTAATTTGTGCGAGCTGTTCTTGGTTTAGGGACAAGGGAATGAGGAGGGCTGTGCCATAAATTGTTCTAGGATAAAACAAGGCAGGATCGAATGCGAGGAATGGGCCGTGTTTACTGTTTGTGTGCAGTTCCACAATAAATGAGAATTGCGGGCGAATCGAGCAGCCATTAAGGATGGTATCCTTACTCTCAGTTTTAACCTTGGGCCATCTACGTTTAATGGATAACGTAATAATTAATTCTGCCCTAATGCACCCTGGATAGACTGAAACCGTGCGAGATTATATTAGGAGAAGGGGTGAAAATCAGGCAATGTTAGCGTATCAACACAGAAGTTCCAAGACGGACCACCTAAATTGAGCCCAGTTGTCGAAGGGGTCGTCTGGTGACGGGCTCGAAGTTGCGTGTATGAAGAAGTGAATGTAACGTGCTCGTTCTATGCGTGTGCTGAAGTCTAATTCGAAATCGTCTAAGGCATTGGTTGATGGTTCTGTTCGAAGTCCTTCGATCGTATTTTCGCGGTTTCTAGACGTCTATCCGTGATCGCAACGAAGGGCAACCTCTGCTTCTTGGGTCCGGCAGCACCTGCGCCCACCACCCGCGGGACGTCGACACGATGGTAAATAAATTTATTAGGTTTGGAGGCGGATTTGAAGTCATCACGTCGGCCAGACACCGATGTGGCAGGGAAGGATTGCTGCTGTATTTTCGTGTGAAGCTGCAAGTCACTCTTCACCAGGTCCTTATAGTTTTCTTCGAAGGACACACTGACATCTTCTCCTGGTAAGTCATTGTGTAGTGTTAATTTGAGCTCATCCTCGTCGGGTTGTGGTGCGGGTGAGCTGTTTGTTACGGCTGAATCGTTCATATATTGGTCCTCGTCCACGTTTGGGTTATTCGGATTCGCCTTTTGCTCCTCAAATAAATCTTCCATAATCCATTTAGGGTTTTTATGATTGTGATAACGATGGTGGAACTTTTCTCGTTTTTTGTTCGCCTTGGTGTTAGCGGACTGTGGTGGTGGTGTTGGGGGCGGCATTGTACCCTCCAGCAAATCCAACAACTGTTTATTGCGTCTATTGTACTTCCTGATATATGGTGGTAAATCGTCCTCTTTTTCGTCCTCGTAGAGCTGATATTGAACTCGGTATAAATGGGGCCACTTGCTATTCCGATTGTATGCATCCATTCTGTTGATATGATGACCACGATGGTACTGATGCTGATGACTCCCCGTTTTGGCAGGCAGATAAATTGATTTATCAGCCGAGTTCATGTCGTAGTAACTCATTTGGCCCTGATAGTAGGGCTGCAGATTGAATAAGTGCTGTTCGCTGAGCCTCTTTCTGTTCTTTACATGTTCGTTCTTTTTGTACTTGGAATAGTCCCTTTTGTGGCTTTTGTGTCCGTATCGACGGTTTTTTCGATGGTGGGCTTTGTGCTTCTCAAATGCCGACCGAGCTGAAAGCATATAGAAGGAGCATGTCATGGGGCAACATATACATATTACATCTGCTCAACAATTCACTCAGTTACCCGTTAAAAAGCACGTACATGTGAAAAATTACTTACCCAACATCTTGTGGCTTTTCGACCAATCTTTGGAACCATTTGACCCATTTGCTGTGAAGTGTTCTGTGGCATCTCCTTCGGAGTTTTGTTCAGCAACCATCCTTTCCTGAAGCTGATTATGTCCATTGAGACCCATGTCTGAGTATATTGCTGCACTGTTAAATTTCTGTACATCCGCCTCAATTGTCTTCGATTGGATTCCACTAAAGTTTTCGTTTTCCCCGCTGTCTCCATTGAAAGTCGATTTTGTGGTGAGAGTTTCTAGATGCTGGAAAATTGGAACGAGAAGGGAAAGAGGTTAATTGAAGGAATTTACACTTTCCGACTGGAATAGTTTATCGTGGTTGTACTCACAATGCCTTCTGGTTCGAATGTCACTTCCACAGAGTAATCTGGAATGGAAATGGAGAAGTTTAAGATTACTTATTGGCAATTGCGGATTCGTTTGGGATATCACTGGAAATCGATTTTTAATGTGTAAAAATATCACTCTTGATTTGCGATACTGAAAACATACACATTTTGCATATTTTTGTTTGAATCAAAACTATTTTACACTGTGATTAGTATTGGTGTTTTCTTAAATTGCTAGACCTAGCTATATATTATTATATGAACTACATACACCAAAATGATTAAAGCCTCTTTCCTGACTTTACTTTAAAAGTTCTATACAAATAATAGCACTACAAATACAATTTTAAGTTGGCTTAAAAAATACAATATTATGATTTATAAAAAAAATTATTACTTTTATTGCAGAGTTTTTATACCCTAGAAGCCTATAGATGAAGGGTATGTATATTAGATTTGAGCGAACGTCTGCAATGCCAAGAAATAATGGTGATAGAAAAATGGAACTATATATTCATGTTTGGAAAGTGAAAAGAAACCGTCTGATGTCTGTCTGTATGTTTGCCCAGACGATGACTTCAGAACGCATTGTAGCTACAGACTTGATATTTGACATAATAATACTCGTTAAAATTGTACGGCGGGGTTGGAAGATGAGCAAAATCAGGCAACACCTTTTTAGTGCTGCCATCTAAGGCTGAATTATTTTTATACAAAAATGTTGATTTGGTTTACTGCATATTTATATAAAGGGTGATTTTTTTTTGTGGTACCCGAAATTTTTTTGAATAACTTTAACACAAATAAGTTTTTTTAAATTTTTCTTTATTGACATTTAAATAAGGCTTGCACAATTTGTTCTGTCAGTTTTTGTAAACTATATATAGAAAAAGAACACGATTTGCAGTCACATACAACAGCACTTTTTGCGGCATTTTTCATCAATGTTTGAAGTGTTTCAAATCATATGAAATTCCAGCGATCTCCTAGCGAATGTTGGTTTTAAGTTGTTTCAGAGGCTCTGGTCGATTAACATTAACCTTGGGTTTTAAAAATCCCCACAAGATAAAGTCAGAAGCTAAAAAAACGCGAAAATAGCTCTGTATCGCACTCCCATTTGAGCACTCGACATTTTGAAAATAAAATTGGTCAATTTCGGTTTTTTCTTTTGGCGTGTAATGCTCGATGATAAAAATTGTCGTGGACTGAAGTTTACAATAGGAGTTGTCAGATGGCGATTTGACAGATGCTATCATAGTTATTCAAAAGAAAACTTTGGGTACTACAAAAAAAATCACCCTTTATTAACTTTCTTTCTTTAAATATTGTTATAAATATACATCTTACATTTACAATTACAATTGTTTTTGCATGATTTTTCATACGATTTCTTAGCAAACGTTTCTTCTGTGTTGAAACTGTAGCGTTCTGCTTCTAGGGTATTTCATAATCGGCCTAAACCTATAATTATATTTTCCGTACTAGTTTCCATTAACGAAACAATTATTTACAAAAAAAAAAACGTGCAATCAAGAAAAACAAAGTTTATATTTATATGTATGTAGTGTACCTATAACAAGCAGAATGAAAACATCCTTCTTAGAACGTAACAAATAAGTAGCAGGTACATGCAGATTGAAAATCTATTTATAGAGGTAGTAATATAAATTAATACGCGGGTATTATGAAAATGTAGACCGCACTTCGGATGAAGCCGAATTGAAATGAACAAATCGACTCTAAATTTTGTGTCAAATTCAATTTCGTAGGGATTTGGTCCATTTCCGGGTTCCAAAATCATCATGGTATGACGTGTTAAATTTTATTTTAACCCCTTCATAACACGATTGATGTTGAAGTTCGTTCGAAAATGTGTTCACATTTTTCGCAAAATTTTGTGAACAATGTTGTTGGGGTACAAACACTGAACACAATATATTGTATGTAGAGGACAATTGTCCTTGCAGTCCTTGATAAATAAGCGTCATTATCAGTTTTACAATCTTATAATGGTTTTTATGGAATGGAGGTAGTTGCAGTAAATGTTTTTTTATTCGGTATCATCATAGAGGAAATGTTCTTCCGAATTAACAAATATTTCGATACAATTATGATAGATATTAGTTTATTCAAAAAGAGAGACAATTTGCTAAAATCGGTTTACACATCGACTTGAGCATTTCACTTCACACAGTCAACAAAACACTGAAATTATTGCTCAAAACATGGATTTGAGCAAATTGACGCTCTCTAGAGACCGGTTGATGTTCCACCAATTGCAATTTCGAGAACAATATATATAATGTATATATTTTATACCCCGAACATTCGCAACGAATACAGCAGCACAATATTTGTTGTGCTATTAAAGCCCCATCAAAATACGTTTTTCTGCTGCTTCTTTCCAGAGAATATCATTTGCATATTTCGCAGTTGTGTGATTAACTATCCCACGTGAAGTTCTCAAAGTTCTATGACTGCATACTAATTACACAAACGTGCTCGTAATTTGCCACATACCGCAGAAAGAAAGACGCTTCCTGCCAACTTAGTTTAGACACCGGAAGAAAAGTGCCAGGATATCCTTCGTAGCCAGCTCATTCTTTTTCGACTTCGCCAACAATTCCGTCACAGCAGAAATTAGAGCAGCCTTTCTCCCCGAGATGAGATTGTAAGAATGAAAAGTTTTTTGAGTTGGGATTACGGATGAAATCCTGTTAAAGGCTTCAAAATCCTTTATGGGATAGAAAGATACGCTAGGCTAATTTGTGCTTCCTTAAGTCATTCTGTGAGTTTCCCTAGTTCAATTAAGAGATCATCTTCAGCAGCCACGACGATGGGTAATTTTACAACAAATGGAACTTATACGAATTAATTATGTGTGACGAAAGGCAAAGGAAGCAGGTGATGGTTAGTTCAGGAATCTCAGAAAATATATCTGCTGCAAGGACACAACATCAGAACCAGCAGAATTATCGAGTTCTTTCGCTGAAACTGTTCTCGCTTGTTCCACACTCGACTGCACCAGCAAGTGCAGGGCATATATTATTGAGCTGCGGACAAAGGTGTGTCCTTGCACACCTGGAGCACCTCTATTTCATAACTCCATTACTCAGGTCGAAATAAGGTTCAAAGCATATGAAGATGAGGCAAAAAGCGACATTTTGAGAAAATTTACGCCTCAACTTTAGTATTATTCTCATTTGAGTTTCCCCTAAGTGCGGATTAATTATAATAACGTCGGCTTGACGCGAGCAAGAGTTGCAGCGCGACTCCCGTTTGCTGCAACCGCACCAAGGGGGTCGTTGCAGGCACCACACGTATTCACTACGTGGAATTGCTTTCATGCTCATAAGGCTGTGGAGCTCGATGCTGCTCGAGCTCAACAAAAATTTTCGAACTGTTTACTGTTCTCGTCTGCCTTGCCTTTAAACAGTGAATGCTTGACGAACCCCATTGCGCCAGGATGCTTTTTAAAACGTCAATATTTATTTTATATTGCATGGAATAATGAAAGAAGGTCTCTCATTTCCCTATCAATTTGTTTTATTTCGATTGCTTTATTTAGATTCGCATTGATGAATGCATTTTTATCTATTCTATGTGCCCCTGCATATTTGCATATTGTTTTGAAAAAACTGCAAAGTCACATTTTTACCACAAATTGGTTTCCTAATGGGAATATTGAAATCGTAAAAATTAATTACATTAAAAACGAAAATTGCTCAAAAATGAAAACACAATTTTGGAATAAAAGTTCACGTTATCCGAATTCCGATTGTCGCAGCAGATATCACACATTCAGCAATGAATTAAACAATAGTAATTAAATCCAAAATACAATATATCATCAAACACACCTCCATCATCTCGTCGGCTCCAGATGGCAGTAAGGGTAGTAAGGGTGTCATCAATTGACAGAAAGCAAATACTTGGAGCCGATGCTAGAGTGCGAGCACAATGCGACCGCAGAGCCATCGATCGCCAACGAGGTGGAAACGATTAGATTAGTCTTTTGAAATGGTCGCTCCTATCCCAAGTCCCACTTACCAATGGCAATGCATGCAATTAACGGCAGAAAACCCCTGTACATACGTTGTGTAAGCAAACAGCGTTATAGCGCAGGAGGAGACTGAGGAATCGATTTCCGTTCTGATTGATATCCATCATCAGGAACATCTATTTTTGGTAGGTATACACCATAAATCCTATTTTGGCATCAAACAAGTAGTCAAAACCTATGAATTAGTTTGGTTGAGGATTTTGGCTCGCTATACACATAAGTTAAGCTAGGCGTACTAAATTTTCTTAGTTTTGTAGCTTAGCCCACTTATCACTACAATGAACAATGAAGTTAACAACTGTTTACAAATAAAAACAATTGCCAATGTTCAACAACCAGAAAAGTTTTTTGCATAAAAAAAACACCGGAGTTGCATGTGCTACTGTGTTAGTATGCGAAGACCGCTTACACCGGTGTAATATCGAACTGTCACTCAATAGAGCCAATTTGTTTCTACATATATAACACACCGTAGTTACATGCATTGGTAAGCGAAGCCCGCTTGAATCGCCATGCTCGTGCTATGCATGCGAACTCTGCGCAAATCGCTCGAGCCGACAAAACATCGCTCACATAGCATCGCTAAAGTGTGCAACACTCCATTTAATTTCTTTATATTAACAATCGACTCCGAGTGAGAAACTTAGCTTACTTAGCTTAGATCTCTTATCTAGGATTTCGACAAGAGACTCCGCCATGTTTTCGCAAAAGGGACGTCACTGTGGCAGAAACGTAACCAATAAGTATAAGAGACAGTGAAGAAATTATTTCAATATATAAAATTATTATTTCAAATATATAAAATGTAGTTGGTTGTGTAAAAACATATTTCAATTTTAATTCAAGATTGCCTGCATTATTGTGTTCTTAAAAACCGCGTTTTTTAATGGGACTTGCTATACATTAAGAAGCGTACAAAGCTAGATGCCACGGAACCATCATGGCCTTGTTTCGATTCCTTTACTCCGTGGCTTCGATTATGTATATAACGGGCCTTACTCAAGAGAAGAAATATCTCAAATAAAAACGAAAGAACGGTTTCCTTAAAAAACTCATCCAATTATTAAATTAAGCAATACGGTCAACTGGGGTAACATTGGCCCAACTTTCCAGGTTTTTGTCGAAAAAAGTAGCCAGTGTGGTTTTTAAAATGAAAGTGTTGTCATTTTAAGTGTTTTAAGACGTTAACGAAACATAATCCTTTATATTCAAGCCAATTTCAAAATTATAGACATTTTTCAAAATCACAAAAAACATTTTTGAAAATTTGGGCCAAAGTTACCTTGGATTGGGGTAACTTTGTCCCATCTGTTAAAACCATTTTCTTCAAAGGTATTGCATGAGTTACGACAAATAAAAACCAAACGAAAGTACTCCCAAATAAGTTAATTTCAAGTTTTACTTGGTTTGGACATCAAAACTTTCTTGAATTAACTGAAAAATCGAAATAAATAAACACTTGTACAGGTAAAAGTGGAGGATATTAAAATTCACAACTTTAGAGCAACCAGGATAGAGCAGCACTGCAGTACTGGAAAACAACTGAAGTACTACAACCCTAGCTCAAAAGTAAAGTCGGTGCTGCTGCCTATTAAATGGTGTAGCCACTAAGTCAATATCTCAATCCAACGGTTCGAATACCGTACTTGAAACTTTTTCCGACTACTTATTCTAGTAATTTTTAGTTGTGAGCAAACGAAGCCGTAACACCGATTAAAAAATATGTAAATTAATTATGGCTACATATTTTCGTGGAATAACCGGAAGAAGCATATGAAATTATGGTTGCATCAGCCATCAAGGAAGCAATAGCTGCAATGCAACGGGACTCGACTATCGATTGCGATGGGAAACATTTCGCAAAGAGCAGGCGGAAGTAAATTCCAATGAGTCAAGACTCAACAGTCTGCTTTTTATATAATATCATTAGCACAAAATGCATGCTCGAGAATAAATAATTGCGTAACTTTTTCAAACATATCTTGCTATAATATTGTAGCAAATCTTTTGGAATAGAAAAGAACACTCTAACAAAATTTTGTTTGACATAATTTTGTACTGCTCATTTCATTTATATCCTTGCAAGCTGCAAGTGGTTTTGGAACAAAAGACAAAACTCGTGACAAGATTTTGTTGTTTGGATAATATAATTTTTATTCTATTGCCTTATTCTAATGTCATTTAACTGAAATTATATTCATCAAACAGAATTCTTTCAGAATAAATATACATTTTTTGAAAGAGTACAAACGGAAGATTCATACACCTTAAAAATGTTCGAAACCTTTTTTTGTAGATATATTCAAATGTAATAAATTATGCCTGATAAAAACATGATACCACCCTAAACACGAAAAGTTGTACATTTTATAAATGGTCGTTCTAAACAGAATATTATCATAATTTCGAAACAAAACTTGTTCTACCTTGAAAGTCGCCAGACCTGATGTGAATGACATTTTACATATACAAAACTTGCTACGATAAGAAAACAAAACCACAGAGAGCATTTCAAAACGCCCTAAGGTTTAAAAAAATTCTAAAAATTACTTGTCAAATAACAGAAATACAAGAGCTTTTAAAACACATAAATTCACTTTACTTCTGATTTTTATCTCATAACTTAAAGAACTGTTCAGCTAAATTCTTACCACTGTGTTTTGGTTCTAACTTTTATTAAATATTTATGGTATTCTTTTATTTGTTCTTGTTACTGCAGGTAACCTTCATCACCAATTCTACTTGTAGGAAATGGTTTATTGAGACCGCTGTATAAAGATAAAAAACCATTGTACCAGCAAAAAGTTAAACAAATCTCAACTTGAAATCAATTTCAAAAATCAAAAAAGGGGAGCGAAATTCTTTACAGAACAAAAACATAAAGTTTATGACAAACGAATGGAGCGTGGAGCTTTCCAAAATTTGCAATAAAGCGGGGCAGATAGCTTATGGTGAAACAGCTTACGGGACGCAATGCAAACATCTAAATCATTGATAGGCAAAAGTGCCCCCATAAAGCCTTTGGTTTTATCGCCTTCACCTCACCCGAAGTCCCGAAGGAAGTGTTTTTACTCCTAATGATTTGAACAAACGCTGCTCTTCTATGTTGCTTCCAGATCGTAAAATGTAGCAGAGCTTAGGCGAATTTTCTTCTATCATTTGCAGTGTCCCTGGAGGAAAAGTTTATGGTCCTGACGCAAATATGGCTTTTGTGAATTTTTCCGAAGCTAATTGGTTCACGGTGAAAATTGTTTGGATATAAAAACGAAAAATCGCATTTTTTCACATTGAGTCAATATTTTTTCAGCAATATTGTTCAAACGTTCATATGGTTCTTATTGGGGTGAGTGAAACAGATATACTCATGCAGTAGGATTCAATTGCTTTACGTGTCTTCCATATGGGAGCTATATGAATGTTGAAAGACGTATGACGTATGTTTGTTTCTGGTGGGGGTTCGTGCGAACCTTTTCGAATTTCCCCCAAGTTGGAGAAGTTTGGTTTGAAAGTGGTTTGAAGGATGGAAAACGGGTGAAGAATAGAGCGGTTGCGTTGGTTCATGTTATGTGAGGAAGTACAACACAGCACATTATAAATCACAAAGTAAACAATTACGTAAACAATAGTGCATCTCGTGTATACTATATTGATCATCATTGCATACATTACAAACTTCAATTTTAGAGATAGAGCTTTGCTTCGTTTTAGCAACACTAATCCCTGCAGTTGATTTTAAAAACATATTTATCGTTTTATGATTCTTTAATTTTTTTATTTTCGGTATTCCGCAACGCTAAAATGAAATCATGTTGAACTAACAACTTATGTTGTTTTCGAAACAGTCATACGCCACGTTGCTATTCAAAAGATATGTTCTGAGTTGAGTCAACTGCATTGAGATCGATCTCTCGTTCACGCATACCACTAGGGGCCCGCTTTTCTGTGTAAATTTAAAATTTAGTTTTGCTAAGTCTCTTCATGAGCTTAAGCTCATAATTTTGAATTCTAAGATCAATATTTCTAATTTTCGCGGAACACAGTCATTTCAACTAGAATATTTATTACTACAGAGACACAAAAATCTGAATATAGTTAATAGTATATTATAATATATTATATTTAATTAGCTCGTCTTCTTTTTCTTTTGACATAATATCATATCAGCCCGAACGAACATCTAATACCCTTCACACACTACAAAACTTAATATGGTTTATCGCAACTTGGTTTATCAGATAACCCGCCAGGGTGACACACTTCTCTAGAGATAACCAAGTTTTGAACTGTCAAATTCGATTATTGTCAAAATCGAATGGATGCTTCGAGTGAAAACATTAATTGTCCAAAAGGAATTTTTATTTTTATATTACTTTCATTTTGGCGCAAATCTCTTCGAAAAATATCACACCCAAATGTCACAACACAAATGTCATCAATCAGCTGCTGAGATAAACTAGATTATTTCCCAAAAACGAGTCCCAGAAAGTCGTTTATCGATAACCAGGTTTTGGCACTTGGTTACAGGAAATTTTAACTCTGTAGTGTGTCAAGGGTATTAAGCACCATTTTCTTCATTTCGAGGTAAAAGAAAATAATTTCATCAACTTGAAAACAATCTTTAGACGAATTGAAATTATATCCACAATTTTTAATACCTACTAACAAGAAATCGAAGCAGTAGTTTCAGCAGAAGTTCGATTACTTTTATAAGAACTAAAAAATTACACAACTGACACAAAATATAAATTTATGTATTTATCACATCCGATTTTATTAGGAGCGGGATTCGAGCACCAGGCAGGGGTTATTTTTTGGCCTATCACTCCGTACTGACTCACTGCTCTTGTTTTCTTTTTTTGATGAATTTTTTGCCTCAAAAATATTTCCTTTTTTACTTCAAATATCTATTTTGGTGAAGTTTTGCCTAACAATATCTGATCGATCGACTAGTCAATCACCGTGTTCGATTAATCGATCCTTTTGTACTGCATTCTTAATATTTATGGCAGATGCTTTAAAGAAAAATAACTTCAGGAAAATTAATCAAAAACTGGTGTTTAGTTCTAGTCTTGGAATGGCGATTGGAAATGAAAGTGTAAAAATCGTTGATCCTATTTATTGGTAAGTTCCAGACAAACTCGTCCTTCGTCCTCTCAAATCGAAGGGAAAAACATTTTTGGTCTTCAACCGTGTTAACGAAAAGAAAAATGAACAGAATATCTTGTCTTCGGCTTTTCAGTATTTTTTTTTTGTTTTTCATTGATAAGAAAGATTTTTGTCGATTTTTTAAGAGGATTTGTATTGGATTCTTGTTTGGAAAAAGGCGAGTTATTTTAATGCTATTTAGGGCTCTTTGGGTTCAGTAAAAGGCATCCCATTCCAACAGTATGTTCTACCAAGTCCTCGACAGATTCAAAAGAGATTTCCATAAGCGATTAGGTTCGATTTTTGTTTTTTGTTTTGTACTTTTAAAACAAAATGAAGGTTTTAATTATTGGTTTTTAACCTAAAGTTAACAACTTCTGACACTGGTTGCAGAATGTAGATATTGTTTTATTTATGACTATGATTCATGCTACTGCAGTTTTTGGTATGAAGAAAAACCAGAAAAACTGCAACTTTCTCTTTTCAATCACGTTGCGACTTTGCGAGGAAAATTCGGCCAAGTCATAAACCAATACCAAAAATAATAAATATACCATATTGAGGGTTGTTAAATGCGCAAATACCATTTTTGAAGAATAGTGTTGCCAAGAAAGATTTTGCGCTGTAGTTTCTGTTTGCAATAATTCTTTCATGTGAACTTAATTTTGGTGGTGCAGAATTTACAAAATTCTATTTCACATGCGAATAAAAATTCCTAGAGAAATGAAGCCACGGCATGCGACATGATAACTTTATTCTGAGATTGTAATTAATATAAGAAACCTGTGTCAGGATTCCTAAATATTCAGGCATACAAGAAAGGAGTTCACTCTCGCACACAAAAGCAGATAATATTAAGCCGCATGGAAAAGTAAATATTGGTGATGAGCCGAGAGGACGGGAACGAGGGATGTGCACATTTCCACATTAACAACAACTTTATATACCCAGGAAAATTGTTTTAAGAAAATTTACTAACGCCATTGGAAACGTAGTCGGATGTTTGCAGCACACGTAATATCCGTTGCCAACCCTTTTATTTTTAATATCTCAAGCGAACAATGTAAACAAGTTTCATCCAAAAGATGAAAATAAGATGAGTTCTTGAACGATATGGAATATCCTTGAGGGTGGATATGCTTCTTAGTTCTCCAAATGAACTGTGGAGCAGCAACTCCAGATCACAGGACTTTACTTCTAGGATGCATATAAACATTTCAGCAGGGAAATTTCAGTGGATCCCAGTCGTCCAATTTATGTTCACAGCCGCAAACTCACTTCCATTTGAGATATCGTTTCCTTTTTGTAAGTTTTAAAGCGCATCCTTTCAGATTTTCTTGTGTGTTGCAGTTGCCTTTTGGAAAATGTCATTCCTTGAAGTTCCGGAGTGAAAAACTATTCAAAGGCCAACTGTAACGTCAGTTTCAGGTCAGCGGTTATGGATTCACATGTGAACGAATACAGTACGTACAAGGATCATAGCAGCTATACGAGAAGAAATTAAGGATATGAAAAAGTTAATACATAGCTTTGATAGAATTTTATTGCTCACATGCCATATTCTAAGGACGGTGAAATTCAAAGAATTTTCTTGGCTTATATTGAATGCGATTCCGTTGCAGAATTTACAGTAAAAAATTTCGTTTCTCGAATTGCAATTTGCAATCACCACTGCATATAATGCATATAGAGTCAGATGGATATTGTCGGGCAATGGCGGAAACGGAAACTTGTTGAATCCCCTCGTGCCCTGCTTAACTGTCAATCGTTATTATGAAGCAACGAATTTTTCTCAGAAAGAAAACTAGTAACACGTTTCATATCAATTTTAGAATTTATTTGTCCAAGCTAAATTTTTGTTAGACAGAAAATTTTTAGGAGTACAGTTGTATTTGGTCCTTGAAAATATTGTTTTTACTTCTTGTTCCACATCAAATATGTCAATTCGGATGATGTAGGGCAATATACAGAAATTTTGTGTAAACTTTTGCTGGAAATAAACATACATAGTTTTATCTCAGTTTGCTAAATTCGTTCTAAAATGTGAACGAAACATTTTTATGCACATATTATTGTTTTTTCAAACTTACTTTATATACTAAAAAATGTATAACAACATTACTCAAATCAAATTTTCCCACAGGAGAATGTAACCCTACAAGCTGAAGTTGTCGCTGAATTGCGCTTAGAAGTTCGAGAGTAACGAGAGGCACGTTAATGTCCGTTACCAGGTGCTCCAATGGCAAACTTTCTGGGTACTTTTGATAAGAAACAACCACCCACATCCCAAATTAAGTTGCCTACATTACCCGAAGTACAATGTACAGGTCGTATGTGTAATGATAGTTTCCAACTTTGTTCTACATGCAATACTTTAGGGAAATGTAACGATGAGCAGGTAAGCGGGTTGCTTTAGTGTGGCGTGATGAAGCAGCAAAGGGGTTCCCCCTTCTCGAAGCAATCCGTTTGGCCGAATCTACACGCATTCATATTCATTGTTTGTTTGGTTATTCGCTGCTTCACTTAGAGAGCCGAAGCATTAATGTGAAACGATTTCTTTCATTTCCTTAAAGGGGATATCGAATTATTCTTTGGATTTGCCGTCGGGTGATTGATAAAGTTTCCACACAAGTTATCAAACTTCACTGGCAAATACATGTGAACGATTCTGGACGGCAGGGAAAGCTTCCTGCATCGTTTTTCTTATATGAACAAAACTCACAGAAAAAGGGGACACACTGATGAATATCAGATTCGAGCTGTAGAACCAGGGGGGGGGGGGGGGGGGGGGGGAATCAAATGCAGAAAAGTTTTCCACCGACCGAAGTCCACTTGGAAAAGCAATTTACTTATATCCGAGTCCAAAATTAACGACGAACTTTCCACTATATGTGCGCAAAGTTGGTAAAACAATTCTTTGAAATGCCCCGGCTTTAGTGAAAATGGTTCCTTGGATCCTGCACATCATCACACCACAAAATTTGTTTAATTTGTTCAACTAAAATGCAACGCATATTTCTGCAATTAATTTTCCCTGGAAATACACGGTAGGCCTGTTTTGTTTCACCGCTGTTTATTCTCCTTATTGCTAGCTCTACGCAAAGATCATATATAACACAGAAGTCGCAATGTAATTTTATCAAAAAGTTTCATTTTTCCTGAGGCCGTGTTCCTATTATTTAATATTTTATACCAAGGTAGGTATGTCAAGGGCAATTTTAAATTCGAAAACGTCCCCATTTAAGGGAACGTCGCTCTAAACAGAGGGGATGTGTGAGGCACTACCATGGAACCTGATTAAAGTCCCTGCTATTTGTAGTGCTGAAGATGGAATCCTCCGCCAAATTAACACGTTCTATGGAGCGAAGCGAGATGACGCTCCGGCTCTTGAGAACTAAACGGTGGAAAATGTCCTCAAAATGATGACATGTTGTTCCTAAGCAATCGTGGGAGCGGAGGAGAAATTTTACCGTCATGATATTATTGTAGTTGCTTTATTAAACATCACGACTTACAACAGCCAAGTTTGTCGAATCGTGTCCGAAACGATAAGTAAATCAAGCACCCCTGCTCCCACCATTTGACTCCAAGTAATGGGTTGACTCAGGAAGATGAAAGCACCGTCAACGAAGCAAGAGTCCGTTTGTTTGCATTTTGAAATACTCGGTCGCAAGAAATTGAGATCGAAAGTGCTCAAAAGTTTCACTTTGGGAAAAGGAGTTCGGTTGAGTTCCTTCGAGAAGTAGGACTCAGAATATCGTAATGTAACTTGGAATTTAACTTATGCTGACACTGCATCAATCAATGCAAAGTGCCACTTTGGCGCATTTTTTTTACAATTGCTACTGAACCGTTGTACGTGGAAGACGTTTTTCATTGCAACCCCAAAAACTGGGAATATAATGACTGTATGTGTGTTTTTTTAATGACCCGCAGATCCCGATCATTAAAAAAATGACTGGGGAAATTTACACAATATCAAACCGAAGCTTGCAAGTGCTTGCAAGTGCTTGAAGTGTCATGTAATATAGGAAAGGTAATAATTAATAATAATTAAATGTTTTATAAACATGGAAGTCCATTTAAATTACTTGATCTACCTTCTCGAAGAAACGACGCCAATAGATCTGGAAAACGGATAATTGCGCCATTGTTTTTAAGACAAATAATGTTTACCAGCCGTCAAAAGTGAAAATTGCCAACAAACTGAAAAGTTGCCCACATTCTGAACAATGGGAATTTTATGAAATTTCCCATGATCTAGATAATAATCCAGATAGCTTGATCAACGCATTGTATCATGTATGAAGAAGATCTGTATAGGTCATTAAAAAACACACCTTATACATATAACCAAAAAGATATACAGATATCGTTACAAAATATTTGCTGTAACTCGTGTTAATGGCGCGCATTCACCATATTATTATAGTATGTATGCATTGCATATGCTACTCAAAATTTTATGGAATGAATTTCATTGATTTTTTTGTTTTGCTGTTTTGTTATCGTGAAGGAGTCATGCAACTTCAAAGAGCAATGATGCAAAACATTTTTATAATCATTTGAAAGGGGGAAGCCATTACATTTGCTAAAGCATGTTAGTGCCATAAAAAGTTAACGATAGGAAAATTGTTTGCGACTAAAATAAGTCTCGATCCAAACATAAAATTATATAATACATATATAACATACACATACATAGGTACTGGGAAAGGAAACATGCAAACACCCTTGTAAAAAGAATGTACCTATATAGTATTCCGGGTAACAAATGTTCCCACCAGCAATAAAACTTTCTCCTTGATGACTATGCATGCATGCTGTTCTTATGGTTCGACATTATACATATTGTATTTATACTTTTAATAGCACTTTTTGTTGTCATGAGTTATGATATATGGCGAATGGGTTCAATATGCTCTTCCGAATGGTACAAGCTGAACAATTCCCTCGTTGAAGTCACAAATGCAAAACGTTTGAAATCCATTATTGAATTCATATTGAGCGCTAAATTATTTCTTTCATTTTATCCATATTTAAAGTACATTCGAGTATTTACAAATGTTATATCTTACTTTATACAGTTGGTTTAAAAATGCATTAAATCTTGTAAATTTGTATTGTTGAGAATTTTTGTTTTCGTGTAACAGTTCTTTTCAAGTAGTCAATGGCAGCTGCATAGTTGCTCAAGACATCATGTGGTACCATAAATAATTACAGTCATCCATCTTACTTTTACGCCATTTTTGTTTTAAGTAGAATTTCATCATTTACACGTTTTATCTCATTGTCAGTTTTACTTACGCGAGATTGTATTTGTGCATGGATAGGAAATTGTACACATTATTTTGCAAAATATATATCCATAAAATTGAGGGAAAAATATCGTACATTTAAGATGTTATTCGAGGATCTTTTATATACCTACATATACAATACACATATAATAATATATTACATAGCGACATATTACCATTCTAAGAGCTTCTGGAAATTCTTCTCGATTTACGCGAGATTTTTCAAGAACCTATCTTCGCTTAAACCGAGGGATGACTGTATTTAATTTAAAATTGAATTCTTGTGTGCAATGATAATTCAACAGTTTACATCAACAGGAAACATGGCAACACGTCTCATACAAATTGTGGTATACGTTCAAATAAGTTTTAAGTGGTCGACAGAAAAGTAGTTTTTTGGAGCATACCGTACCGTACCCATAGGATACGATGAACATGCTTAGCATCCTCTTGCTTCCAATCTTGAGTTCTGACTTTTAGTATAGTGTTCATTGGTGCATATATTTTTGCCTATCGTCGTGTGCTTGATTAGTAGATAGAGAGATCCCTAAACTTTGCAATTAACTTTTTCCAAACTATATCCGTCATTAACTGAAAAACATGAAAATGCAATAAAAACCGCTTTGAACAATGGCCTTGTTATTTCTAGACGGACGAGGGTATGCAGACTGAAAACTCGGAAGCTGATGTGATAACGCCACTTCAGAGGGTTCGTTCGAAAAACAAGTTCGATGCAATTACTCAAAATAAATTCCACCGGGGTGCATCAGCACCTCTTGTGTGAATTCAGGGGATCAGTCCAGGAATATCTGAAATTCCTTGCAAGTTGCTTAGACTCTGACTAAACCAAACCGAAATAGGATTAAAATGGATCAATGAGAGATTAGCTCAGCTTAAAGCTCGGTCTTGAGATGATGTAGCACATAACATAGCCAAACAGGACTTCTAAAGGAGTTTTCCCAAAATTAGAGAAAAGATAGTCGTTCGTGGCTCTGGGAAGATTTGCTGAAAAAATAAAAGCTCGACGAGATAAAGTTGGACGGAAAGAAATATACACAATACACATGTCACGATTCAGTTACCTGTGTCTGTCGTGCAATGCCCAGGAGTCCCTGCATCCTCCGTCCTCACTCGTTGTGGAGCGTAAGGACACCTTCCCAATGTCCAGTTGGGAAACTCACATAAGCATTTGCGAGAAAAACCCTCCCATTTCATGTTTTGTTTTCATTAAAACTTTTCATAGCATTGATCAAAGGGAATTGCTTTTAAGGGTGAGAAATAACTTTGGTTTGGTCAAACCGTTTTTTGTTCCTTTCGGTCGCGGAGACTTTTCGGAAACAAGCACAAATTTTGTTTGCTTGAACAACTTTAGGACCCGAAGTTTTTATTTCCAAAGAAGGCGACATTGAAGAAGGTGCGAATGGGAATTAATTTGAAAAAAATGCCCAAGAAGGAAATCGGTCCTGACGAGAATAAAATCATAATATCTGAGGAAATGAGTATCATTGATACTGATAGAACCGTTCGTTTATTTTTTATATTTTTTTTATTGTTTTCAGCTTTGATAATGATTAACAAATTTTGCTCCTGTTTTTATGGGCACGACTTTTTAATATTTATAAAGCACAAACATTTTTGGGCATGATTTTCGTGTATATACTATGTAATTACAACAATAGGAATTTGTGAGAAAATTATTGCTTATCACAAATACTAGAAAATGCTGGAGAAAACATTCACATGGGAAAAATAAAAAAATTGCTTTATCATAAAATAAAATGTAAATAATACAGAAATTTCAATATCGATGCAATGGCTAATATTTTACCGATGATCATGCAGTAATGCTTCGGATTTGGAGTCCGAAACAATAAAGATCCGTACAAGTGTAATGGAGAGTGACTTTAAAGGCAGAAAACATAAAGCAACTAATTCCAAGGAATATTTGAAAATATATTGGAAAGTTTCACGTTAAACATTCAAAAATATTAGCATTCAAAAACAGTTTGTTGGATTATTATTGAAAATTTCAGTCCCTGTTCATCATTTCTACTAGTATTCGGTATTCTGAATTTGTTTCTGGGATCAATCAATCGTTTTTCTGCTTTCCACACATTTCCCAAGTTATTTATTGAATCTAAGGTAATAACGATTTTCATAAAAAACAAATCGTAGTAAATTTGAAATGAGCTTGAATACATCAGACGCCATCACATTGAACACTTTCAGAGCCGTCCAAGCGGACATTAGGACATTTATTTACGGTAAGTGCGGCAAATATAAAGGAGGATTAACTTTAAGGACCAACTTTTCGGTTGCAAAATTTACTTAATTAATTTTCGGGTTTTTCGGTACTACACTGATGGAAACTCGATTAGGGTTCCTGCATTGAAGAAGAAGTTCCGCTTCTGGCAATTCTGGCAATACTCAACTTCCGATAGTAGAACTATGTTTAAAAATTAAACAAACATCGTTTTTCATTGTAGAAAGTTTGATTCAAAAAGTCGAACGAATTGATTGGATTAAAAAAACTTATTTCAAAGTGGAATAGTAGAAATTTAATTATCAATTTTTTAATGGTGAGGAGAGCAACATAAAGAACTTAAATTATAATTATTGTCAAAAATAGCAAAAGTTGACGACGAAACAGATTTCACTAAACTGAAACTAAAAAAGTTAATTTATGTACGGAACAAGGATTATCTTTAATAGCAATTTTCAGCAGAGTCGGCAAACTTGCAATAAACTTTGCAATAATTTCGAAGAATTTTAAGTCTACGTTTCACAGTGAGGCGTGGTAAAACCATGTTCAAATAGGACAATAATATTATATATATTAGTTGGCGAAAATGAGCTCAATTCTACCCATCACTGACCACAACACTGCTTAGTATATTCCAGAATTAGTAAACATTTCAACTCCAAAATCTGCGTGGAATAATGAATATCAGATAAAAAAGGCAACGAGTCAAAAATCGATAATTGCTTATTTTTCAAAAAAAAAAAATGTTTTTTGTTCAAAAAGAAGAACAATGTTATTGAAAATACCAGCGATTGAAACATCGAGAAACATTTAGAAACATTTAGAAGTGTCAAAGTAATCAAACGATAACGTCAAATATCACAAAGTTTTTTGAACGTATGTACCTGCCCTATACTTACTAAAGATTTTGATGTAACTATGGATTGTGTTCAACCGATAAATTGCACACGCCCTTGGACGGAATAAATACATTTGCGTGGCATTACCATACTCATCCAGAATAGAACGGCAAGGGTTTAAATATGAATTTGGAGATTGGTTAAAGAACTAAACTGAGCTTAATTTCAATTATCTGAGAATAGAATGTGAATATTTACCTTATGTACCTATCTTGCGGTTTAAAAAACATCACGTAATGCATGAATATTGAATACACGAAAGAATATTTCATATAATTCACCCTGAACAACTTCATAAATACCATTGGAAAAGGTGCGCTGAAAATGCGTAAATTAGAAGAACGTTTGGATTCCTTTGCTCTAATACTTTTGTGTTAACCTAGCGAACAATGCGTCAATGACTGCATCTCATAAAAAGTTAAGAGCTGTTACCACCACACCTGAATATTTGTCGCAAAATTGCAAGATCCGGAGTTTTTTCTATAGGTATGACACTATCCCTACAGAACAAACTTGCAATCGAGATAACAATCAATTTCTCATTTACCCCTTTCTGCACAATTCAACGACGGGGTTGGGCGTACAAGAAATGTAAACATAGATTTTGCGATAGACGTGCGGAAAAGCAAAGAGAAGGAAACTGAGATAAAAATGGGAACTTCAGTGTGTAGAAAAACCACGTCCAGTGTGGAGCCATTTGTTCCGAACTTCTGGATGAGGAAAACTGTTTCTAGAAACTTTGTCTGCAACTTATTTGCGGGATTATAATTAAACCTGAAAGGAAAGTATAATTGGTTCAGAACAATTGTGAAAAACCCTAGATGTACTACGGCAGATTTTTTAAAGCACTAACATATTCAATGACCACTAACTAACTAACATATTCAATGACCTTTAGCGGGAAACTTTCTCGGATGAATTCTTAACAACAATATTGTTTAGTAACATTGTGTCCCATCATTTCAACTTATTAAGATTGGCTGAAATGGAAGCCGAACTTTCAATGATCTGAACGCTACAAATACAACATTTTGCCGCAATCAGTCAACGTGAAAACTTTCACTGGCGACTTCGTGGTGTGTCCAAATTTATCGACACTCCTCCAGTTGGGAGAAGTTCAACAGCAACAGATAAGTCCTTCGTAAATTTCAATCTTCACCAAAAACTTGTTAAAATTCCGGACGGACAAAATGGATGCACGGAGTTGTACCTACTCTATGCATGTACTATATAATGTCGTCCATGTCGCCTTCAGTTATTCTAGCCATCGCAATTAGGTGTGTGGATGTCGTACGGCCCGAGGATTACGGTAATTACATGAGTACAATGATTCTGCATCTTCAAGTCTTGTAGTTTGCATCCAAGTGTAGCCTTGGTGCCCTCCGGCAAGCAAATAGGCGGAAAAGGACGTTGTCTCTCACATCTACCGTCGCATAAATGCTTTTGACATTGGACCGTATTAAGATTAAATGGGAGTAAACCTTTCCTCGTCCCACAGGCACCAGAAAATTGCCGTAGACGGCTAGTTTGGCTCAATTCAATTAATGTCGTTGCCAATTAGGACATCAATCGATTGCAAACATAATTTAATCCACTTCGTTGCCTGTCGAGTGGAAGTCAAAACAGGAAGCTGAACACCGATTTACATTCACATTTCAAAATGGGAATTTTTTTGTTGACAAAATTCAAATTTATTTATGCCTGCTGATGCTGTCTGTGGGTGGCAATCTGAGGTTAATGGGCAATTTTTGCGGTTTAGGTGACATAGTTTCCAAAATAATTATGGAGTCGATGCTTGGGTGACAGTTTCCCTTTACATGAACGCTAATCCAGGTCGCGACCGAAGCGTATTACAAACATCCGGCAGAATGCAACTTGGAGCAGAGTTATTCCTGTTTTTCCATAAAGGGTAATAACAGACAACGCTTCGTGATTATTGATAATTGTTATGCCTGTTATGTATTATACTATATTTGTGTAATGTGTAGATACATGTTTGGCTGTATCTGAATTTCTTAATTACGTACGAAGGCTCCATTTAATATCATTCGCAGCCAAGTAGAAACAAACGGAAACAGTAAGAGTTCCGTGAAACTTGAGATTTCAAACTTACAATATTCCACGATGATATGGAAGAACAGCATTTTAAGAAAACCTGTGCGCTACTTCTGCGGGAAACCAAGTTTAATAAAGCAACATCCAAAGGATGTGAGAAAAGATTTCCAAGATATTTGTCTTACAACCAAACGGGAATTCTCTCAAACCAGGAAATATCTGCTGGGGTGAAAGGGCGAACCAATTTTTTACGAGTTATATCCCACTTTGAAGATGTTGAATTTGCCCGAATTTAATCTAAGTCAGCTGTGATTGCTGAACAAACCCGGGGTGTTTAATGGTAGCCATTCCAACGGTTGGATGTGGTGAAATGAAAAATTGTTATATTTGCAGCAACAATTTTGATTATTTTTTTACCAGAGTAATACCTTTAATTTGTGAATGTTGATTAAAGCAAATCAGCAGAAAATGTTGAAATTTTCGAATTTTTCCCGGGATACATATTTATGTAGATTTGCATTACTTATTTGCAGCTAGCACTTTAAAATGTTTAAGCTTAACGCTTAACCAGAAGTTGCTTGTGCATGACAAATAATCATAAAAATAGCATTTTTTTGATTTGGAAACCAAACCGATTTCCGCAGAGCTGGAGTTATGAAATCTTGTTAAATTTCTGGTTAAACGAAACTAAACAAAAATAAAATTCGGATATTGATAAAATAAAATAATGAAATTATGAAATTTCTTGCTAATTTCTTCAATTGTGCTGCAATTACGAAATTTCATGTGCACAACACAAACAAACGTAAATATACAGTTCGTGTCAATTCTAAATGAGCGTGATATAAGATCTGACTTCGATAGCTTTTATTTATGTATTTTTTTTCCAGTTTCCTGATTAATTATTTCCACGAACGTTGATATCGTGAAAATTGAAATGCTTAGTTGAACGGTGGCGTGACTGGCCGTGATTAAATAAATATTCTCGATGTATAGCAAAATATAATCGCCGCTGATTATTTTTATTTGTTTTTTATTGTATTTACGTATATTTTTATGTTAAAAAGACGATTGATGTTTAGATTGTAGCCAGCAACTTCCGCTTTTTTAAATTTTTTTTTTTTTTAATTCTTCACTGTTTCGTCAAAATTGACTTCATATTCGATATCCTCACCCTAAAAAGCATAAAAAACAATACCCCACATGCCCAAGTACACAAAAACTTTAAAAATGCGTAATTTTACCCCCCTTTTTCACCCCTAAAACCCCAGGGTGTATTCCGATCTAGCTGCCGAGCTTCGGGACACAACTAGGGTTCAAATGTAGCCTATATGCGAAAGAACGATTTTTTTCGACCGTTATTTAAGGTAGATATCGCTGACACGGCGGACGGCGGACAGACATTGCAGTTTTGAACTCTTCGCATCTTGAAACGCAAAAGAAGAAAATTTGAGGAGGTGTTATAAAAAATTTTTCCGAACCTATTACAAAGGTGTATTATTCAGAGAATAATAAACCAAAATTAATAAACATTATTTTTAGTTTACTCAACGTATTATTCTACTATAGTAATAATAAAAATATTTCTGTACTCAATTACTTTAAAAACAAAAAGCTGTCAACATGTCAAGACATCAACATTAGCGATTGACCGCAAAAATAGGGTTTTTAGGAATTCTAACACGAGAGCGCGAATAAATTAGAATAGTAGGGATCCCGGATACGACTCAAAAGAAGGAGGCCACAAAAGTGAGAAAGTCAAAACACGATATACTAACTATAATTAGAAGTAACGTTGCATTATTCGAAGCTAGTTAATATTAAGGAAAGCCAAAAGTATTATGGAAATAAAACTCGATTACTATTAGTGAAAAACCAAAGGTGCGTTTAAGTGAAACAACTAATTTGGAGGCATTCAACCAGGAAAACTACGCTGTGGTCGGAGAAAGAAACATTTTTGGAAAAATATTTATAACAACAATAAACGACTACATTTGTAATAAAGTAAAAAGTTAATGCAGTTTGGAATAGTTCCTGTTTTAAAGCTGAAGACTGTATTTTAAGAACACGTTCGGAAAAAGCTCAATTATAGAATTAATTAGTAAACAATATTTCCACGAATCATTAGAAATAGAGTAACAACCAATAAACGAAATTGTTTCTGTCCAATTACTTCACGTCGTTCTGGCAGCTGCTGATTTAGAAATGAAACCGACAGTGAAAAGTTCGAAATACGAAACAATCTGAATGTATTTCTTGGTTTATTTCTGCACAAACGTTGTTCGAATCAATAAATGAACAAACTCACAAAGTAATCCTGGATTTGGAAATCATAATTTGGAATTTGGGCTGAATTTTCTTTATTTGCGGATGGGAAAATATTTCTTAAATTTCTTGTGACATTCGCACAAGATAAGAGAGACGAATTTAATGTCTTTGCGATTAGATCGCAGGACACAGTAATAAAAGTTTATTGTAGTTCTTGAAAGGATATTCATTACTCTCATCGGCCGTTCTGCTGTTAGGGATATCGAAAAATTCGAAGACGTACTTGACCCAAATATTAATTTATCCCTAATAATTGGAATCTTATGCAAAGATCGATCAGAGTGTTCTATTAGAATTAGACACTCAATTTCGTAACAATTATAGACATTTTCCCGTTGTTTCAAGCAAGAAGTTGTGTAATGGACACGTAATCAGAATAAAATATTATTACGTAACAACCACTATCAAAGACGGTTCGGCTCGCCTTCCGAAAAGTGACGGCAAATCTCGTGCATATGTAGTGCTGTTTAGACTTGTCACGCGAAAAAGTCACGTTCCGAGTGAATAACCTTTGAGGGCAGGAAACGAGGCCTGCCGCTAGGAAGAACCCTGATAAGGAGATCCTCAGAAATTTTCAAGAGCCGACAACTTCATACTTGTAAAGTTCACCTTAAATCAATGCGGCCCGCTATGAATAAAGCTGGCAATGGCAATTTGCTTTATTTATGTAATAAGGTTAATGGGATCCACTTGAACGCATAACACGCCTTAGTCTCAGCTACTAACTACTTTAATCCTGTTTTGCGGTTAAGTGATTCATGCAGGGAAGGGAAAGGGATAGGGGAAAGATGGTTGAGAGCCGAATTTCGGTTAATAATGGCACTCGGAGCCTTTCAGGAGTAATTATAATTCAAAGGCACTCGATATAACCTTGGGTGCTATTATTTTCAGCTTATTACACTGTTCTCCAAAAAATCAGCTTGTGATCAGCAGAATTTGATTACGTAAAAACAAGCTTGAAATAGTCCAATATGTTGTCGGAGTCTGGAGAAGGAGAATAGAGATGTCCTTTGTTCCGGTAACCATACCAAGCACCAGTTTTCCTGTAGAAGAAGTTCATCTTTACAGAAAAGAGTGCTCCAGATAACCTCTAAGAACATTTCGGTCTTACATATTAATGGATAATTTAAATCCAACGTCGAAGAGTGCCTGTAGCCTTTTTAAATAGGCTGGAATGGATTCTGGCTCAAGTAGTTGCCAGGATCAGTCATATACGAAAAATTTCCTTTGAAATTGAATAGAGAAAAAAAAAACCTGACGTTGCTGTCGTCTTGTTCAAGAGCACTTTTACGGTACCTTATTTGGTACAAGTGTTTCTATAGTCCTTTGAATTTGGTTTTCCTTTCTCTATGTCAGGAGACATAATATTTTCTTGCTCTCAAATAATCTCAGCAAGCATGTGAATTATTTTTATTTGTAGCATCCATTTTTAAATATCAAAAGTAAAAAAATTTTAAAATAAAAGTTTCAGTTTTACTTTATATTATTTTTGTTTTGCTTTACCAATGAATGAGAGATGCTCCAAGAAAATATAATAACGTCTTATAAATGCCTCAAACTAGAATTTAATGACACCCTCAGAACTTGCCTTGGTCAAGTTTTGTTGTTAAGCAAAATTTAATTTGAAATTTTCTTAAACAATTGAAGTCTTTTATTTACTTAAAAACTTTTTATTCTACAGCTTAGAGAATTTTATTTGAAGCTTAAACATCCTACAACAAAAGGAAAAATTTATTTACTTTTTCCACTCGACAACGTCACAATTTGTTGAGTTTTTCATTTCATTACCAATTGAATGTATTCTGTTTTATATTTTGTTATAAGTGAATTTGAACCTAATTTAAGTAATTTTTCATTTCATTTAACTTTCAGTGTAATGTTTTAAGAATAATCTTTTGCCCCAAAGTCCAGTGAATTTTGAAGGATGAAGGCATGTTTTCGCTATAAAATCGCAGACTCTTTTAAGTTGTCTTTTGTTGGAATAGAAAATAAAATGAAAAATTTGTAAGACGAAACGATGTTCATTATGACATTGTAAAAGGGAACTGTTATTTAATCATGGCTCCGAAATTGTGATGGAGTGGGCGCGATTGTATCCTTAATCCTGTCAATGGTGAAGTGAACATCAAATCTCATATACTCGTATTCCTAAGAATTTTGTTTAAACCTCCTAAGAATGGAAAGTAATTAACTTTCATCGCTTCATCGCTCGGGCAGAACAAACGGATGAGCATCGAGAAAACACTAAAGGAATTATGTTTTTATGAATCACAGAGAGAATATTTTGGGAGAATCTATTTTAAAAAACCATTCGGAGTATTTTTTATGCGTGGATTCTTAAACCGAATTCAGTTTCCTTATCCACCATTTTTGTGTCTGTAAAAATATTTCGTAAGTGGTGACAACTGTGCTTGACAAAATAAGCAACAAATTCACGTGTTAAAATGGAATTAAAATTTTCCATTGAAGATTTAATATTTTTTGTTGTTATTTTGCTAATTTTTAATGAGGTCGGTATTTTTCTGCTATTATTGCATTGTAAGTGATTGTATCTTGTATCTTTTGATTAACATTTTTCTGATTTTTATTTTTTAAATTTCAATTCAAATTGATGAAGTTTTCGGTTTGGACGCTTGAATTTTGTCAGTTCTTTTGTTATCTTGTCAAAATTGATTTCTACAAAAAATTTGCACAGCTTTATTGTTAACTTACTAAGGAAAGTCACGAAATTTTGCGTAATATAAGAGAAAATTTCTCTATTTCAGAGCCCAACTCTAATTTTTGTAATGAATGTAATTATCTCGCACACCACAATTTCCCACAAAGTGGCGTTTTCAAGGAGCGGATCAGCAGCTTTGAAAGAGATTTACCTGCGGCTTACCTGTCTGTGGCGTAATTAAACTAATCAAGCTATAATACGAAGACAACTTGGAGTTGGAGAACATTTCGTTGAACATTTCATCCCTTTGTGTTTCGAACATAAATTCAAAACTTGTGGACCTTTCCAATTTGAAATTAGATCGATGTCCTGCTGCTTTCCAAATACTCCTCCCAGATCCTCACCAAATGCTTTAAGTCGGTCCTTGAAAAAGGATTATGTGGTTTCGGAGGCATATGGAACTGCACCGAGAATAAGCTAATGACGACGAATGTCCTTTATCTAGAGCCTTCAATGTGTCCTCTGTCGTCATGATTTCAATGGAGCACTACAGTTGTTGATGGAATCCCATGAATAATTGCGACTACTTCGTCTGCTGAATGGCAATTTTCGAAATTTATGACAACTTGTTCTTGATACTGTCGAGTGTCGACCATTTGCATTCGATACCAACAAATAATTTCAACGAGTTTAATCGACTGCATTCTTTTTTCTAGATAATGTATTTTGTTTATGAACGAATCATATTCCTGTATCCTGTATTTGTTCGCTTATTTGATATGTTATATAACTTGCTTGCATTTTCAAAACATCAAACACACCACTAGGCAACTAAATAATTTGCTTTTAATTATCGCCAACAATTAAGAATACAATTTCTATTCAATCACAATTAAATTAACGCAATTTTTATATGAAAATAAAATACAAATGCCCTGAATATTTCTTGTTAAAAAAGAATGTCTTATTTAATTGGAAACCATTGCAAGTCCTTTAAAAACAAATACGTTCTTATGCCAAACCAAGGCACAAATTATGCAAGTACTTTGCTCAGTGCTCATTGTACAGGTTTAAGATTTGTTTTTAAAGCATTTGCATTCTTACTGATACATTGTTTGTAAAAATATTTGTACACAAAAGTATTTTATGTTTTGAGTTTTTTTCTTTCTTGTAAAATAATGTACCTACATATTTATGTTAATAATCAATTATGGTCGTAATTAAGAATTATTTAACTTTAAAACCTGGAAATCAGAAATACGTAAAATGGCTTTAGTACCAAGTTTCATTCACGTATGTATTATACATATGTATAAGGTTAAAACTCTGAAAATTAAAATCTTAAAGTTCCTTTTTAACAAAAACACCGGATGTTTAATTTGACACCAGAACCAATCATAATTTGAGATGCTTCCAGTCAAAGTTTGGAGCAGTGAAAATAAAATAAATCACTTAAAAATCTCGGCTTCCGTCCAACATGGGCCAAGAATCTTGGAAATTCAAAGACATCAGAAGATCGATTTGCCCTTGTATTGATCCGAGGGAAGAGAACAGTAATTGGAAAACAAATAATACCAACGAAGCAAGGGAAGTAAAAATTCCTCCCCCATAATGTTGTTTACCAGTGATTAAATATCACCATTCGTGACATAAATGGCAAAACTAGAAATTAATGACTATAATGCAAAATTAATGTCAGTTGGGATAAAAGTGGACCATGAAAGCAAAAGCGGGTATTGCAGAACCTAAAAGGATTCAACATAAATTCTTTATAGCATTTAAACTGAGAAACTGAAAGAAGAATTCATATAAGATGTATGATGTGAAGAATTTGGGGCTCTTAAATACAGTACAACACGACTAAAAAACGTCTTCACTAATTATCTTATATAACATGTACGTCAAAATATGTACAATTAAGCTAAATGATTTTCGTAAGATTGAATTAAAAATGTCAAAAAATGACAATAATATAGATAACGCAAAGTTATAACTGCCAAACGTTCGGTAACGACTCCCAATTCTTTAACGTTCGGCCATTATCTCCGCCGGAAACTACCAAACAAATAATTGCACTAACTGCAACGGAGAACATAATATAAATCGGAGTGTCTGCAGTATGGAAATGAACTGCCGGACAGAGAGCGACAAATCAACCACTATTTTTTATTGAAGAAACCTTTCCCTCTCTCCCAACTCATGTGAATCCGACCCACAACCCAATGCCATAACCCCAAGATCAACAGCTCCAACAACAGTTAGCATTTTAGTTATTCTGCACAAGATGCAACTATTGAATGCGGAAATTTTTGGATAATTGGCAAATTGTAAAGCAAATCTGAACAAACTCAACTTATCACAGAACTAACAATTAAGTATTTGTACAATGCATTCGAATAGTATTGTAGGTACACCTACAGGCTGACCCTGCTCCTGACTATAGTCAACATTTTACCACGAGATCATAATCAGTTGTGGATTTCAATTTGGAATGTTGAAAGTATTTTAAACTAATTAAATAATATTCTAGTTTAATGCAAGAAACTCGTCTTAAATCTAGTAATTCGACAGACAGAATACAGGGATCAGAGATTTCAGAGGCATGAAAGTTGGAGTTTCACAGAAGAATAAAGAAAAACATTAAACACATCTCAATAACAAATACCAATACTAAGGTAACTCAAGCCATAGTTAGAGAACTAATTTGATCGTAGAAGGAAGTGGCCGTTACATTTGCCTATTTTCAAAAGGAGTATTTTTTCTAAAATGGAAACTAGACTGCAAATTAAACAAGATATTTTCCAATTAGTTCAATTGGATTCAAATTATATTATATGGAGATTTAAAATGCAGCCATCAACTATGGGGATGCCACAGAGCAAACCAATGAGCGAAACAATTATGATATGAAATCAATAGTTGGAGTCTTTTGTTAATTGGAAGATGGCGAGCACGCACCCTTTACATTAGACTTAATCTTGGCCAATACTTCTCGCATGGTAACTGATCCAATTGCCATCAATGACCTATCTTCAGATCAACTTCTCGTTATAGTTAACTACCAACACATCTGAAGATCTGAAATAAATGTGTTTTAAATAACTAATGTTAATAAAAGTTGATTGAAATTAAATTAATTGTAGGGACTAATATTTGTAAAAATTGGTTTGAATAAATTTTCATTGCCTGATAATAGGAGTAATATTTTAGTGCAACGAGTATGAATTGAAATCAATTTAGGGTTAATAAAACGTGGATATCACCAGAACAGGGGGAAGAGGGCACACAGTTTATATGTCCAAATTAAGTTAATATATAGAATTTCAATTGATCCTTATTTTAATTTTATTTTTTTTTTTAATTTCAGTTATTGTGCGTGTTTCCTGGTAAGAAGCAGTTGCCCGATTTTATTCATCTTTGAACTAAATCTTACAATTTTAACGAATTATTATTATACTAAATTTCAAGTCTCTAGCTGGAAGCGTGCTCGAGTTATCGTCTGGACGGACAGACCAACTGACAGACAGACATCCATAAAAAGGTTTTCTTTTTTCACTTCCCAATCATGAACATATGTATAGTCCTTTTTTTTCTATCACCATTATTTCTTGTCATTGTAAATGTTCCCTCAAAAGTTATATACTTTAGGGTAAAAAAATCTAGCCGAAAATCTATGCCCTCTCTTAAAAGCGACGGGGAAAATTGTAGAACTCGTCAAAACTTGTCAAACATTAAATAAAAATTTAACGAATAGACTATGGGAATAGTCCAAATTATGTCTGTAATCTGAATGTCTACATTCACAGTCAAGAGTTTTCCGTAAGGATGAATATAAAATTCCATACTATACAATTTGTAAGCGTTGTACGAATCTAACTTTCTACAAATAAGTAACGGCAATATCTCATATCGGTACCGATTTGCAAAAGTGCGTAGGACACCACCATGGCCTAGGCAAACACCTAGCCCCTTTAATCCGTATTACGAAACTTCCAAGAAAATTCACCAAATAATCAAAGCGTTATATTCTCTCATAAATATAAAAATCATTGCGGAATAATGAGAACAAATTACTGTTATTTGAACAAATCTTTCAGCCAATCTCATGCAGTACCGATACGGTTTATATATGCAAAAAAATTTTCAAAAAAATTCCAAGTAATACAAAATAAATGTTTAAAACTTTTCCTACACAACATTACGGATTCAATGTCGACTTTGTAATTATCAGAAACCTAGATGCTCTCGAACTTTCTGTGAAACTAGTCAGAAAATAATTCGTAGTGTGTGTTTGTTAAGCAGGATGGATTACGTTAAGGAATGATTGAGGTTTTTCCTCAGGCTTTTTCCTCCTCTCATTGAATCAACCAAAAAATAACTTTCTACTTGCTAAATTATGTCATTATAGTTCTGTAAGGTCTAATCGTGATTTCTAAGTACAAATAATCTGCAAAAATGTATTGTAATTTTAGCTAATGAGGCTAATAATAAAATATTGGAAAAACAAGAGCGGAAAAAGTGCCGCACCACTTCAGAGGACATTTGGGATATAAATATTTTCGTTTTAGAGACTTAACTGCAAAACAACAAATCTATGGACATTAAAAATGTATTTTTTCAGAGAACGCTCGTGGAATTATGACAGCATATGGGAATGCTTTACTTTTTTTATTTTTTATTACAGAATTGCGGACTTCAGATCTCTGTTTGGTAGTCAGAAGTCCGACAGATCGTTTTGGGTCATCAAAATCTGTTTTCACTTTCTCTAACCGGAGTTTTATAAAGGAGAACCTTTTTCGACAATCGCATTCTACAATAATTTCGGGTCTTAGCGGAACCATTTCAAAGCCGCCCAAAAACCGCGGAACATTTCAAAGACGCGGAAATCAAGCCCAAAAACAGTTTTGAGGCGAAAGAACGTTTCGCATACCCAATTGGCAACGAAGGATCGAGGATGTCCTGGAGGCGTAAATTCTCGCATCACTTGAAACTTAATCTAATGCTATAATCTAGTCAGAACAGACAAGGCAATTGGCAAGGAGTAGTGCCCATGGGGACTTGCAGAACACTTAAGACTCACCTTCCGCCGCAGAGCAGCCTCTTCGGTGCGCCAGGAATATGAGCGGAATCAGAAAATTATAAGCCCATCGTTTTGTATCACTCATTGTACATTTCACTTGAGACCCACTTGAAAGAATGCAATTTATCTAGCCCCGTCGGTCGGGAGGTGCGCTCACCAAGCGGTCCACTAGCCACTTGAACACGACTGGAATTCACGCACGTTCGACTTCGAATGAGAAGGCGCCAGGACTCCTCCTCGAAGGACTCGTACCGGCACACGTCTCTTGGTTAACTGATGTTTCACAAAACAGAAAATCAACAGAGAGCTTTCCTTTGTAGCATTGTCTGATGGATAGCAGCCCGGAGACCGGAGATTGCGCAATGGGGGTCCATCAAGCTCCCTATATTTCCACTTTGCGTGATCCTAGACAGTTGAAATTAAGCCCACGAGGTTCCATGGTAAACAAAGGAAATCAAAACCATGTGCTGATTTATGGGTTTAGAGTAATTTGGAGCCTGCTTCAGTTACATCATAACGTTCATCATGGAATCAACCAACCAACATAGCAGCTATTTATGACCACTTATCCCCCGCTGCCAGTCCTGAGTTAAAGAATTTTATGAGCAGGATTTGTAGGCCATTGAATATTTTATACATTTTTTATCAGAACCACATTGCATTTCTCTCTAAAATTTATTTGCGAATTTATTTGAGCGAACATGAAATTAAAGGAAGCGTGGTAGCAATACGCGAGTAATCCAGGCCGCAGGGCCCTAAGCTGCCGCCCGCGCGAATATTATCGAAGCGGAGTCGGGAATCCTGAGTGGAGTGCTATTGTGGCAGCAATTCGATGTCCAGGATATTGAATACATTATTCCCTTAAGTGACAGTCAATTTAAAATGCAATTTGAACTTCGTTCAGTCCTTCAGGCTTCACGGTTCGAACCAATCAGCCCGGAGGACGCCACTGCTCATATTTCACAAATTTTCCGGCCGAAAACCTGCTGAAAAAGAAATATAATTGAAAGCACTATGGTTAATGGCAGCAGCTTAATTCTGCTGATCCTAGTGGATGCTCCGTCCAGGATGATACGCAAATATGCATATTGGACATTGCACGGACATATATTTATGCATTTCCATGTACTTTGATAACAGTGTGTTTCTTCGACGATTGGAATTGGTTGCATGGTTATGAATTACATTTTTCTCTTTACAAGTATGAAAACAGTTGCTTCAAACAGAAAATCATTTTATTTACACAAAATGCTTGAGCGAAATTTATTTTGACGCTATCGGACAACAATTTGTTGTGTTGCTCCATACATGCATAATGGTGTGTGTAAATATTTAGAAGACCCTTCGGTGTGCAGCAAAAGGGTTTTCTAGATTGGAAGAAATATTGTTTGCTTCCCGTTCAGTTGGGTTCCATTGTATTTATATAAGATGACCTAAAAAAATACATGAACATTATTCTTCAGCAAGTACATTTAAATGTACGCACATAATTGCGTACGTATATGTGTGGTGTCGGCAGCGTAAACTGTTCAAGGAAAACAAACACATTTAGTAGGTCCTTTTTCAAATCGGTTCTATTTATAACACAGACTTGTGCAAGACTGCAACGGCGGCGAATGCATCTAATATCTATAATACTCCTTGATTTTCAAAAAAGTTTCAACCCCTCTATGCAGTCGTTATTTTAATGCTTCCCATTAATTCATATTTAATAAAAAGCATTCTCTGGAGAACGCCAAATCGAGTCAATGCTATTTGACTTTCGATTACTTTAATGCAAAATTTAAACATTACCATTTATGCAAATGATTCAGGCCGGCTTCACCCCTGTGTGGAATATGCTTAAAATCATCATATGAACAAAACTTCATTTCATGGAATTTTTCATTGTTCATATTATACAAAATGTCTTATGAGTTGTTTTTGTCAAGATTTTAGGCCTGCAGGATGTAAGGAATTACTATATTTTGTAACGAAAATTTATACGATCTTAGAGAGGATGTATAAAAAGTTGTATTAGAGAAAACATAATCTGGCGAACCTCAGCATCCCAAGCAGAAAATGGTGCTGGGGGAGCTATAGTATAACAGGTTAGTCTTTTGGGTTAATGTATTCCGCACCCCTGAAGGTGAGCATATGTGATGCTTTCAGGAAAGGTGCACATCCGGAAATTTATACCATGGGTACAAAATGCAAAATAGTTTTTGAATTAAACCAAAATCTATAGATAGATCAGCAAACTGAACCACTTTTGAAACTCAGGAGCTCGGTGGTTTCACGTGTATTTATGTACCTTCCAAAATGGTTTCCCACCTAGCCATGCCGGTTTGTGTGCAAATAAAGTGGTCAAATGCCTTCGAAATAAATCAAAAAAGTTTATTGCAATCATAATATGCAATGAATGATAACGACATTTTGTAAATGTAAACTTAGAGGCTTCTATATATACAGATGTTCATAAAAAAAATTAAATCATATGAACCATGCAAATTAAATATTTTTACACAGTTGTCAGTTATATTCAAAATGGTCTATCATAAAAGGAGAGAAAAACAAAAACCACCATCCTGCAAGATCTTACATGTTGCAAATAGTGTAATATTGTTTGTACTCTTGTACTCTGTTCGCTTGTTTTATTTAAAAAAATTGCAAAATGAGTTTCCTTTCTTAATTTAATAAATATTCTTTGACACAATACAATGCAAAGTGAGAACGCCAGGGGAGTCAGGGGAGAGGGCACTCTTCGCGCTCAGCTGACCCACCGACCTCACACACAAAATTGTATAGAAATATCGGCAACTATGCAACGCTATTGTTACTAAACTATAAAAATTTTGTTCAACTTTTTTTTAATCTATTGTGCAATGTTTCCAAAACTAATTACAAGTTTGTAGATTTTATAGTTTCGAAATTATAAGCGCTAAAAGATATATAAAGATGAAAAATATATATATATATATAAGCGTCATAATGTTTTCTTGTGCTGGACCCCTATCACCCGTGGTGGATAGATGTATAATAGTTCTACGTCAAAAAATAAGTTAAAAGTGAAAAAGTATGAATTTCCATTTTGTAAGGTAAGGTCCTATAAGTATAGTTCTCTTCGTATATGAACGCTCAGTAATGGTAAGAGGCATGGTTGGTGTTTATGTGAAGGTCATTAAGATAGTATTTTTTGGCACGAGTTTGATGCTTAGTGTTGTTTATATCAGAAGAAAGAAATTATATATCGATGTGAACCCTGCGAAATCATGAATCACCTTGTAACTCCCAAAATGATGAAATTGGCCTTACCCATACAATATTTTGATATTGTACATGAGATCTATCACCTTTCATTTTGCCATACCAAATTAATACTCTGTATATACATAATGTCATACTAGAGCTTGTAGAGAGAAATCGATTTAAGATTGGAAATCAGCGATATGAAATTATTTTAAATCAGTTTAAAATGCGCATGCAACAGAACTACAACAGAAAAGTTCCCAAGCGATATCCTTACTCCTCAGACTCCTAGAGATATGCAATATACTTAATTCTCAGACTAAAAACAACGTTAAATGGAAGTGAATGGAATCAAATGATAGCGAAGCAGTTGAGTTAAAGAGGAAAACGATAGGAGCTTATTTATTGCTTTCAATTGTATTTATTGCTCTGAGGCTGAGGGTCCTTTTTGCAAAACCTCATTGAAATTGGTAAGAAGCGGCTTCACATCATAAGGATTTCCTGCCGCACTTATTTACGATGCTGTACGTACTTGACTGCCGTGCAGAGTTTTAATGGAAACATTCAGCCGCCATCAACTAAGATCAGTTCTGTGATTTTTTTATGGTGCTTTAAAAGTTGCATTTTCATTATTTTTATGATTTATGATATTAGCCACTATTTGTGGCTTGTGCTCAGTAGTCTAACAACTCTACTGATTTATATGCCATTACCAGAATATATAATTACTTGTAATCGTTTTATAATAAACAATCGATGGATTCCTTTCCTGTACAATGTTGTTTTTGCAATAAGGCAAACTTATTTAAACTGATTTAAATTTTGTGACCGCTTAACAATCAAAAGAAAATCAACAGCCTTCGGTGATAGAATTGAATTCGTACACAACGAAACGAGGATGTATTTTGGAAACAGGATGAAGTATTAAGTGACTTATATCCCGGACGAGAGCACTTAATCGAGTTAATGACGTCATGTAATCTAGTCTGGTTTGTCGTCTGCCGCCGATCATATTGACATAAAGTAAATATAAAATGGATTCGCGATAGCAGCGGTCAGTTTATTTCTTGCAAGCAAGCTAAGAAAAAGAAAGTGTGTTTATACTTACGTTATTTTGAATTGAATTCGCTGAAAAGAAGTATTTCGTCCAAAAACACGAGAAACAATAATATTACATTTGACAGTTGGTTACTTTTTAGTACAAATATTTACCATTATGTGGCATGAACAGCGCGCGCTGACAGCAGTATATCGAGTCTTATCGAATTACAGCGAGTAGTTTTGTAAGTCGAGTTTACAGAGGAAAGGACAATCGGCAAAACGGTCTAGGAACCAATAAGGACGAGACATTTGCCATTAGATAGGTATTATAATGTACATCAATAACTAGTATGGCGGGTCATTTCGATTCGCTGTGTGAAGAATGTTATGGCTATTTTAAGTGCTGAATTTCTCCTATGAATTGCAGAAATTCACGTTGTTGATGATTTCCGAAGGATTTTAGGGCGCTGGTCACGGGAAAAATAATAAAAAAATTCTAAACCGTACTGTTTCCTGGGTCATTGGAAAGCTGAGGTGAAGTGCCTTCATTTTTATCACTTACCTCATTTCGGGAATTACGTTTGCTTGATGTAATCAAGGAACAAGCAACTAGCAATATTCCATCAACGCCCTCTTATTCGACATCAGTCAGTCGTTCGTTCGTAATTCGTATCATATGATACGTCAACGGGTTCCTCCTGCAAGTCCTGCGTTTTATGTCCGCACTATTAACTCTTTCGAACAAAACTAGATAACCAGCGCTTGATGCTAATAAAATACAGAAGACTAGAAACAAAAAATTATGTTCAACTTAATCTTAACCATCTTAAAGGTACATCTTTGAAGTCTAACTCAGCTTCATCACAATTTAATCAACCTGTGGCATTGACTGAAGATTCGCAGGTTCTTAATTAACCCACAACTGGCCCCTCAATGAGAAGTGTGTTTCTAACACTAACCGCAGCCAGCAGCATCCACTGAACCGTTATAAAGCTTCTAAGTTCTCTATTCCACTTGCCATCATGCAATTTTTGATGGTGCCATTTATATTCTAACCGCAATCTATGAATAAAAAACGCTGCAATGTCTTTACACATGGGTTTATTATTTCTGACAGAGTACAATAACATTGGCAATAATTTTCTTTTTAAACAAAATGTTTCGTTTCTTTTTTTTAAAAATTTAAAAATTTTTTTAATTTTTTTTTTTAATTCTTCACTGCTTCGTCAAAATCGATTTCATATTCGATATCCTCACCCTAAAAAACATAAAAAACGATACCCCACATGCCCAAGTTCACAAAAACTTTAAAAATACGTAATTTTACAGCCGTTTTTCACCCCTAAAACCCCAGGGTGTATTCCGATCAAGCTGCCGAGCTTCGGGACACAACTAGGGTCCAAATGTAGCCTATATGCGAAAGAACGATTTTTTTCGACCGTTATTTAAGGTAGATATCGCTGACTCGGCGGACGGCGGACAGACATTGCAGTTTTGGACTGTATACGCATCTTGAAACGTAAAAGAAAAAAATTTGAGGGGGTGTTATAAAAAAATTTTCCGAACCGATTACAAAGGTGTATTATTCAGAGAATAATAAACCAAAAGCAGTATTCTCTCATGTTTATTTAATTCTTTCTTTTATATTTCCTTAACATTGATTACTTTTCACTAATTTAAATGTATTGAATGTTTTGTGTAGGTATATACTATATTACTATACATATATCATGTATTTCTATGTTATTTCTGACTCTCAGCACTTGAATAAATTGAAAAATAATAATTTGATATTGTTCATGACTGGAAGCAAACTGTTGAGACATTTTTCCACTGCCATAAAAAGGAAAGCGTGCCATTGCATTAAATGAGGACGTGTGCAGCAAATTGAAAAATGTTTGGAGAGGAAGTCGGAAATTTACTATAGCAGGAAAAGTAAAAGATACTTAGTGCAGCCCACAAAGATTACTTTTTTATTTAAATTTCTTCAACATCAACAGAGATCGTCTCAGACTTTCTTTAATAGATGCAAGGTGAAAAAAACTGGCCTCATTAAATGGAATAATAAAGTAATTTGCATTATTGTTGTATACTAGAACCATTGGTTATAGTTTTCATTATTTTTGCAAACATGGAAGTGAGTTAAGTGTTGTTGTTGACATGAAATTATAAATTTGTAAGTGAAACGTGGAGTTTTCATTGACGCATGACACATCCCGACTCCATTCGGTTCCATCCACTCAGACCGTTTCCACTAATTGCAGTCGTTGGTACTTCAGAACGGTTCTCGTTGTTCAAGATCTCGATTCTCAGGAATATGTGCCATTGTTGTTCTGGAGTAGTGCGATTAATTATGAAATCTTTTGTTTTAGGTTTATGTAAACAAGCTTAAGTGGGGATTTTGTGAATAGAGTCAACACGTAGTATATTCGCTAGCTGTGAAATGAAGTAAATTTTCAATTGTAATATTATATCTCAGCGCTAGAGATGGCAACGTTTCATCGAAAACTTTAAATAATCGATGGATCTGGTTAATTAATTTTTTGATATATTTCCATTTCAATTTTCAACTTTTGATTGATCCATTATTTTGTTTCTATTGAATCGGGATGCAATTAGTTCGGCTCAATTAATGGTTTATTAAAATTATTTTGCAGAAAAGATAAACAATAGGGGTATGCATGATCTATCTGGCGTAAAAAGTCGTATAAAGTGATCGTCAAGATCAATATAACTGCTATCTGCATACAAAAGTTGTCAGATTTTGTCGCTTTTACGTTGCGACGACGTTACGACAGTTGACGACTGATCATGAGTACCCCTAATTTGTTTTTTGTATAACCAAAACCTTCTCGAATTTCTTGGTTTTCACTTTTCTGAATTCGGTTCTGTAAACAAGAAAATTTGCATCGAGCTCGGTAAATATATATACAATTATATAGCATATTTAATTGTACAGTATTAACTAGTACTGTACGGAAGTAATACGGATTAGGTCAATTATGAAATACCAATAGTCTTTTCTCTCCAACGTCGCAGTCACGGAGTAAAGAACGTAAGGGAACATCGATATTACATGACAGTTCGCCATGTTTGGACGTCCCTGTGGTAAAAGTTAGGATATTATTTGAGTTATCAAATTTAAGAACTTTGCAAAATGGTTAAATGCAGTACAAAAGGATTTTAAAAATCGGCCAAGTGCGAGTCGAACTCGCGCACGAAGGGTTCCGTACCATTGACTAGGTAAACAACAGTATGTACAAAAATTTCATATTGTTACCTTTTTTTTTGTATTTGTAATTAAGTATTTTGTGAATATTTCAAGTGCCTACCTGTTACCATTTATTGATATCGACCAAAAATAGGCAAAAAATGTCGATTTTTGTATGGGAGCCCCCCTTAAATATTTATTTTATTTTAATTTTATTATTTATTATTAAAGTAAAAATACAACTGAGTATTTTATGAATGTTTCAAGTGCCTACCTGTTGGCATTATCGATATCGAGCAAAACAGGGCAAAAAAATCGCGTTTGTTGTATGGGAGCCCCGCTTAAATATTTATTTTATTTTGTTTTTAGTATTTGTTGTTATAGCGGCAACAGAAATACATAATTTATGAAAATTTGTACTGCCTAGCTATAGCGGTTCTTGAGATACAGCCTGGTGACTGACAGACGGACGGACGGACGGACAGGCAGCAAAGTCTTAGTAATAGAAGCTTTACTCAGTGAAAGTGAAAAAGTCAAAAATTTGTTTAGATCACTTGGACAGTGATTATTATCAATTACGCCCTTTGTACTGCATTTCATCATTTTGCAACGTTCTTAAATTTTATGACACAAATTCCTACACTGTTTACCACTGTTTGTTAATTATTTACTTTACTTCCTATTTACACTTCTGACGTTTTACCACACTAACGTCATGGCAGCTGTCATCCGCATATCGATGTCTGCTTAGCCCGGCGACATACTATCCCCCGTTTTGCGGAATGGCAAGAATTCATTGCCGGCAATGGGCGCAGTTACACTGTTCTGCTATGCGGCACCCAAAATCAAAGTTTAACAAGATGTTTCCGAAGGATATAAGCTATCTTTCGGAAATCATGAACAAAGTGAATTTACGCAGCTATGGGTATTGTGCCTACATAGCCAATGACAGGTGAAATTCAGCACTTAGAACCGCTATAACTTTTTCCCCCCATCGAATTGAAATGAGCCGCCATATTACCTATTGGAGTACATTATAAGAGCCATCGAATGTCATATGTCTCGTCCGTATTGATTCCAGGACTAGCTTCTATACATTTTGCCCATTCTCCTTTGCAATGCAATTTAATCTTTATTGTCATTTTTCCGTTATTCAATGATGAAAATTAAAAAGTGTGTCAAACAATAAATATGAATGATACACATTACATTCAATTTAACTTAATCAATAGGATCAAATTTATACTTCCTTCTACTGCTAGTTCTGCGAATTAGCTTAATTGTGTACTTTATGGCCTCTTGACGTATGAGCACCTTTATAAAATCAGTTCTGTAGATCAGTAATAATGCTGACGACAGTCTTCATTGAACAACGATCGCAAATAACCGTGTGTTAATCTAACACCCACTCGTCCCACAATAAGGATATGGATTGTGATCATAACTCATAAGATGCGCGTGATTCTATATGTAGAAGCGTATCACAGAATTGCGATGAAACATGTAAACCTTTCAATTATATAATATTGTCGAACCTCCAGCCCACCCGCCCCGAAAGCAAGTATTGCAACTAAATAATTTGCCACTGTTTCTCAAGATTTTCCCAGAAGCATTTCCGCGATGGGAATACATTTAAGTGGGGCAGGTTTCCCTGGTTGATTGTATAGTACAGGAAGAAAGAAGCGGGCGAAACAATTCTTGTGGTGCATAGGGGATGAGTAACAATTGAATCGAGCAGAATCGTAGAAGTAGTGCCCCAAATTTTTAGCCCATGCAGCACCTTCATAATAACCTCAATTTCAAAAAGTTATCCGCCACCACAGGTGCTCCCTGCGGAATTGTCTTGCCCTTCAAACCCCACTGGCAGCCACAGCCGAACAACTTCCCATGCAGTCAATCTCACCAATACTTGAACGTGATTGCACGACTTTAGGCATCTGGATCCTGTGGAGCCAGATCTTGTAACAAGACCTTCGTTTAAAAAACAATTTATAACTTTTACCGGAAAAGTTGATGAAGATGAGATTTATAAATAAAATAACTAAAAATATAACCAATTTAAGTAAAACTACTCATATAAACACAAAATAATTTATTTAAAATATTTTAATTATTGTTTGCATTGCAGATAAATAAAACCGCAATCGTGTACACCAGAAGTCTCCAAGCAATGGTTTTAATATGAAATCAGAAATGTGGTCTCCCCTTTTCAATTGAGACCAGCATGAAGAGGGAAGTAGTGCAGACGTTTAACCCCATAAATTGGCTCCTGACAAAGAAGTGCCTTTAAGAAGAAATGTAAGTACAGAAATGCATTTATTGTTTGAGAAATTACTTCTGTATCGGGTGCCGGCTGGCTTCAGGAAATTACGTGGCTACACCGCAAAAAGTGGAAACTTTCCCGAACAAATGTATTGTTTACAGCGCCTCTCCAGAAATACATTGGAAGGATAAAGCTGTGTGGGTATCCCTATGTCCGGCAACGGGAAAACTCAAAATCCAGAAGAAACTTAAGGCATTCTAGTCTAGAGACTAACGAGGCTCGACTTGTGTGCGATTTACTACGAAAATTGTTTTGCTAATTGTTTGCCAATTGCTAATCGTGTATTATCCTTTTAGGGTAGAAAGTAGAAACTGTAAGACGACAATAGCACTGAACCGTTTGTGATAGTTTTGATGCTAAAGAATTATGAGTAAAAGAACAGAACTCAAGCCACATCATCCAATTCGGTCCCTTGCTGGTTAGCATGTTGAAAGTGATGTGAAAAAATCAGCATTATGTTATCATAATTCTAATAACTATAGTTTTAGTACTGGATAAAATTACATCATGCTTCAAACAACTAATGCATTTGACATATTTCTGTTGACCAGGACATAATAAAATCGAAGAGATTTCGCGGGGTCTGGAACGTTTAGTCCTTGAGATAAATGACTAAACAATCATTTGATTTAACAATAATTAGGTTAACACATCATGTAGAAAAAATTTTAGAATTTGAATTGAAGTATTTTATAAAGTCTTTTGGTTAGTTTTCGATATCCATATCCGTATTAAAGGATTATTACATAATCAATGATTGGATTCCAATGCAACACTGAATATATGTTTCTGACAAAGTGACAAATAAACTTAGCAAAAACACAATAATTTGTGAAACTTGCGGATTAATTATTAATGGATAGAGCGGAAGCTATACTGGAGAAAAATTTAGTTGAACATCAGAAAAAATAGAAAAATAATCGTGCATCGAAGGAGAGACCAGGAGAGGAGAGACGAGGAAAGTACATGCAATGGATATTGTGCCAGTCGAAGGTAATTACTTTTCTCCTATTATAGCGTTTAATTATAATTATTATGTTATTAACAAAATTATTGTTTATTTACAGGAAACGTAAATTCGCAGATATTCTTATTTATTGATATGTGTTTTTGTTACAGGGCTCAGGTAATCCGGTTGAGAGCTTGGGAGGTGAACTACGAGGTCTTTTCCTTATCAATGGGTGAACAGGGCCCGCTGTGGAAGCGAGTTAAAGGGTAGAGGATGTAATTTACCTTTGACGGGAAGCGTCTACGACGCCCTCGAGATCAAAGTATAACTAAATTAACCATTTGATTCAAGAATACCCAACCATTATTCTAGCCTTCAAAATACATTTAAAAATTTTACTTACTTAACTTTATCTCTACTTCTATATATTCTACTGATTGGTCGCTAACTTAACAATATTTATTTTAGAGCAAGTACAACGTGATTGCTAGCCGTTGCTACATTATATTTTTAAATCTTATAAAGTTTTAAATCTTACAACTATTTTCATAGTTATTACAAATTGACAATCACAAATTTTCAGGGCAATATGTGTGCGGTTGTAAGGAAAATGTGTGAATTTATGAGAAATTGTTATATAACTTTTAGTGCGTTTTACAAACGTTGTATATTGAAAATGTTCTTTTGTATTTAAATTACAAACTCGTATTACCTATGTTAAGCTTTTTAGTCTTGTGTATGTGAAATTTTTCAATCGAAATCATGACAAAGCCATGTGTAATTAAAATTTTCAAATTTATTTCAGTTTCTCTGTACCTGGTCAACATTAAAGAGATTAACATATGCTATAGGGAATGGCAGATATTTTCTTGTCCGTATAAGGAAAACTAAGTACGGAAAAAATCGAAGACAAATAAAAAGAAGCCAACGCGTGCACGACGCTAATTAAATCCAGCAGTAGTACGAGGTAATAACTTTTCTCCGATTAGGGTTTAGTTATATGCTTGATTCCTTTGCCCATACTTCAAATCGCGTGTCACTGAAAGTTTTATTTCAGATGTATATTAAAGTATATAAATTCCTTTTTTCTGCAATTGCAGGAAACCTCCGATAACTCTAAAATTAGATGGAAAATCTTCTGGTATCTGAGGAAAATAAAATATCATACATATATGAATAAATAGATAAATCGTGAAATTTCAATTATTATAATGTAAATAAATGGAATACATGTGTTCTCTTGTTACAAAAAAATTTTCCAAATAAGTTTAATGAAATGCAGTTGAAAATAAAAGTCTTGTTTAATTTATTTTTCACATTATTTGTTTATTTTTTTCAACAAATTGTGTTAGATTGTAAAAAATATTGATTGATACTGTTTTGTGATAGAATTTCATAAATTGAGTATTTTTGTTTTTTGGCTTCAATGAACACAACAAATTTTTCTTTAAAATTTTAAACTAACTTTGACTTTCTGGAAGTTTCTTTACACTTCATTCTACAATATCCTCTAACATCAATTAAGTTCTGCTTAGGTAACTAATTCACATCATCATCACCTCGATACACATTCGTAAATTTCCATAAAAGTAAACCAGAAGAATAATAGCAAAAATATCAAATGGGGATTCCCTAGATACATTATGCGTGCACATTACACAAGTCAGGTGCTGTACATAAAATTAACTAATCAGCAGTCAATAGTCATTATTGTACAGTATCTAAATGTAACTAAAACAACAATTTACACAATTAATGACCTATACTGAATTTCTCCATTAAAAGCGCTAATCCACCTTTCTATCAAGATAACTATACAGATCATGGGAAATTTCTAAAATTCCCATCGTTGGGCATGTGGACAACTTCAGGGTGAATTTTTGAAAATCAACTTCAAAAAATTCCTGCAAACATAATATTTCAATGAACATTCATTGGCAATTATTTTTTTCAACTCATATACAATTACAATTTTATAAAACATTCCATTATTATGAATTATTTTATTATTTTACAACTTCGTAGTTTGACACTTGAAATTACTGAACATTGCTTCGATTTTGTATTTCGTAGGGAGCCTAGGGAATAGGCGAAATTGTATGGAGCGTGGGCACTTCGCTGTGAAGATTAATTTTGATATTTCTTGATATGGTTTAATCCTACTATTACTGTGCAGAAATTTTATCGCCACCATAAACTTCTAAAACGGATCAAATACATTATTGTTTTAAATATCTTCGCTATGTATCCTGTATATGGATTATGTTCAGTGCAAAAAATAAAAATAAAAGTGAAATAAATTATCTTGATGTATTTATTAAATAATTAAGCAAAATGTGCACAATGACACAAACGCAACCGAAAGACTGCGCAGACAAAGCACACGACTCTCGCGCCAATGCATAGTGGCCAGTGGCACAAAAATTTGTCTCGCCAAAAACTCTAATGCGGTTAAAATGAAACAAAATCGACATGCTGAGAGTATAGTATGTCTGTTTGTACAGGCGATAACTTGACAACGCTTATGTCTAGAGGATTGAAATGTTTCGTTAAAATTTTAAGGTCAAGTTCGAAGATGAATAAAATCGGGTAACACCTTGGTGTTGCCATATAAAGTTGATTATTGCTATATGCAATTTTTACATTTAAATACATTTTTTTTTTAACATTCATATTAAAAGTTATTACTAATTGTAAGTTACAGTAATTTTATTTGACACTATTTTGATCCATAGCCGACGATAGCCCAAAAACGCCCATTCTCCTTTCCCCTACCGGTTTGTTAATGATCGGGATCTGCAGGTCATTAAAAAACGTACCTATAGTGAATTTTTGTTTGTTTTGTTTTTTGTGTTTATTTTTTGTTTTTTTTTTTTTTTTGGATCGAACCTAAAATAGGGTATAATAAAGTCAGTTAACATAAAAACAACCGAGCTGCTATGACACCCAAACTCATCACCTCTCCTACGTTATTTCATTCCATTAAAAGAAGGGAATCTTCTTTCTTTTCTTTTTTTTGCACAGGTGTGATTCTTTTAGTAAGAGTTTATCGTAGAAAATGCGACGGCGATGTGAAGTTAAAGATTTCCTCGGTGAACAGGCAAATAAGAGTCCTGGAATTTAAGAAGGGTTTCTTGATATTAAAAGTTCGGAGATAACACAGTTTCATAGAGGTAGGAATTTTCTAGATAAGTGGAGCGTGAACAAGTCACACAGAGCACTATACTGGAAGTATTCAGGACGGCGATTGTCTTGTGAAGGAAATTCAAAGCAAGTCAGTTCGTTTGCATTTCACATGAAAAGCGATGCAATATTTTTTTTCTGTTTTACATAAAAAAGCAAAAGAACTGGAAGTGCCAACTGCAAGGGAAATCCTACTAGAATTGCCCGTTTAGTTCTGTTATTACTGTCGTGAGCGATGGAAATTGATTTCACGGTCTGATGGTACTGCAGTTAGCAGTAATTATTCAACATCATGCAAAATGTTCGAGGAGTGGACGAGCAGATAATTTCAAAGTGGAAATCCTTCCACTCACTTTTTGGACATTAGTCTTACTTATTAATCAACTAAATTCATGATACGGCCACATTAAATCCAACAAATTTCCGCAGAATCGTCATAGCCAATCATTTTTGCTTGAAGTTGTTGACTTCCTGGTGCATTAAAATACTGGTAACACCTCTGACCCTCTGTGTATGACTTATACACAACCACTCAGTAGTGGTCAGTGCATCTTATCTGTGCCACAATGCTACCCATGGAAAATCTATTGTTCCCATAATTGCTGGTTATGCCAATCAAATATTCTTATCACACAAATAACCAAGGAAACGGGGAGAATGAGGCAAATTATATTTCACTGTTGCCACTGCATGTGACTTGTTGCCTTACCGAAATATAAACCCGAAACCCGTATCACCGCAATATGCCAGAGAAGCCTAATTGACCACGCAATCTGAGAAGATTTGAGTCGGATTTGCCAGCTCATTCCACCCCAGTGGTAAGACTTGAATGCATTCAGGTGGTCTACCTGGGGGTTTCCCAATTGAAATCATAAACCTCCCTTCGAGTACATTTCAAACAGATGCGATCAAGTGGCGATCGAAATCAGCATCTCGTCATGCATTCCACAGTGTCTTATTGTGGTATTGTACAATATACAATATAGTTTTATACACCGCGACAATGCGAGGACGACGTATTGATTTGAACGAACCTATTTCTCAGTTGAATTCTCGACTGATGTGTCCCTATAGTTTTGTTAATTACTTTCGACTTTATTTGTTCTTATTTTCCTTTCTCCTTTATTTTTCTGTATTGTGATGTTATAGACATTATAATGATAATCTTACTTACTCACGATAAATAAATAAATTACCGAAATTTCAAGATGTTGCTCTATATTAGGTTCTCTCTCGTGGAAAATATTTTTCAAATTTGCCATTTTGACTATGTTAATTGGCATTTTATTTACGTTTACGCTTTTTACATTGCTCGAGCCACATTTATGTGAATTTCAATTAATTTATGTGAGTTAATCTGTAGTATTGCCCTCGTGTAAACTCGACGTTCATTGATTTTTATTAATTGCAATTCGTACATTTTAGTGGTTTTGCATAAAAGGGGTTGAGCGGAGGGTGGCTGTGCCAGCTACACAAACATTTTCCATGATAATGTCTATATAGAGTGTTGGCACCATGTTACACTTACAATTAGTTTTGGTTTATTATTTTCAATAATAAACCTTTATAATCGAAAAAAAAAATTATAGCCCGCCCTGAAATGTTGTCAGTTTTCGTTTTGAGATATGTAGATTTCAAAAAACGAATAAAAAAAAATCCGTCCGTCCGCCGTCCCCCGTCCTCCCTCCACCGTCCGCCGTCTAGACTTTTTCTCGGAAACTACTGGAGATAAATTTGGTTCAAAAATCAAGTGACATCTGACAACGGTCCTAACAGCTCGTGGGTCCGATCGACGTATTTTGAGGGGGGGAAATTGAGGAACCAAATATTGAAAAAATCATATTTCCAAAACCGTTCAAGCTTTTTTCATAAAACTCGGAATATACAATGCTCAAATATTATTCAATAGAATACATTTTATTGCATGAATTTATCTCAATTAATTTTTGAGTAATGGAATTTTGAAATTTTTAATCTCCATGAAATATTCCAGTTCTTAGTGGATTAAAAAACGTGAAATCACTTCGCATGAGCACTACTGCCATTTAGCCTTGACTTGAAAAAAGGTCAAATTTTTTGGAAATAATAAACCGTTGTGTAAAACTTGCAGTGTTTTTTATACTGTGGATATGTATATGTATATATAGAGTTGAGCGAACATTTGCGCCGCCATGAAATAACGATGACACTGTGACAGAAAAAAAGAACTATAAATTAATGATTGGGAAGTGAAAAGAAACCGTTTTATGGATGTCTGTCTGCCTCCAGATGATAACTCGAGAACGCTTGTTGTGAATATGCCCAAAATCAGGCAGTACGTTCTTAGTGTTGCCTTATAAGACTGAATTATTTTTATACAAAAATGCTGATTTTATTTAATAAAACTTATTTCTAACTTTCTAAATAATGCACAAACAATTTAATCAATTACCTACAGTAATTAATTGAAAAACAAAGTGAATCAGTTGCTCAAGTTACCATGATCTCTAAATTAAAAACGCTGCAATGTCTTTACACATGGGTTTATTATTTCTGGTTGAATACAATTACATTGGTAATCCTCCCAAGCAGCATTTATTTTATTTTATAAAAAAATGTCTTTTTTTAAAAAAAAAATTGTCATTTTTAAAAAAATTGTTTTATTTTTTCACTCTTTCGTCAAAATTGACTTCATATTCGATATCTTCATCCTAAAAAACATAAAAAACGATACCCCACATGCCCAAATTCACAAAAACTTTAAAAATGCGTAATTTTACCCCCCTTTTTCCCCCTAAAACCCCAAGGTGTATTCCGATCAAGCTGCCGAGCTTCGGGACACAAGGTAGATATCGCTGACACGGCGGACGGCGGACAGACATTGCAGTTTTGGACGCTACGCATCTTGAAACGCAAAAGAAAAAAATTTGAGGGGCTGTTATAAAAAATTTTTCCGAACCGATTACAAAAGTGTATTATTCAGAGAATAATAAACCAAAATCAATCGGTTAACATTTCGCAGGGTGCTGTAGAGGATTATTATCAAGGACAGTGAATTTGTACGTTTCATCTCATTAATCAATTAAAAAATATGGTTTTTTTTTAAACCAAAAAAACAACAGATTAACATATAAAGACAACAGAAAAAATCTTTAAATATGTAAATAATTATTCACTTTAAACGTTGAGTCTGCTGACTGAAATGATTATCCCCACTCAAATGGAATATTTTAGATTTCGTTGGAAAATGACTTCGCAGGTCGAGCCAAGGGGAGTCCCAATTGAAATACAATGCAAATCAGTTGTCTCTATATTTGGCATATAGCTAAATTCAATTTGGCAATTGTAAAACTAAAACACTTCGGGGGAGAACACGATTCATTTACATTGTGATGTCAAAATAAAATCAATTTATGCAAGAACCCAAACCTATTTCTACAATGTAACAACCCCCAAAAGTGCTCTTTGATTTTCAGTTTCGCATTTAAAGGTTCAGGGTGGATTTGGTATTTCTAAAAGCGTTTTACACAACGTTCAGGTTTCTGCTTCTGACCTCACTTCTAGCATCACATAAACGCTTCAGTTTTGTTTGTTTTAAGTTTTCGTTTTAGCCTCAAAACTTTATAATAGATGGAGTTGAGGGGCACATGTGAACTAGCGGGGGAGTTTGGGATGAAAATCACATCCTTAATTCGCCTTTTTGAAACAACTTCAATTTTCTATATTAGACACAAAGACTTTTCTTCAAGGTTGTTCGAAAATTCAATTTTAGATGGACCTTTATGCAAAACTTTGTAATTTTTTACACTGTGAATTGGGAAACAACAACGGCAAATTGAAAATTTATAGCGGAGCGATACACAAGAGACAATTTCCTCTAATCGGCGTATACAACTGATTTTGACTTAACCAATTAAATTCTAGTATAGGTGGAGAAACAAAAAATATTGTTTACAAGATTGTTTAATGTATTAGAAGTTAGAAAACTTGTTTTGTCTAATGTGTTTGAAATTTAAAATTTATTAAAAGAAGTAGCACGGAAAGGATACTGTTGGCTTAGGCCAATCATGAAATATCCTCGATGAAGACGTAGAGCGGCACAGTCTTAATACAGGATCAGAAACGTTTATTATAAAAAATGGGTAAACCATGCAAAAACAGTTTGGCCATCATAAAAAGAAAGATTTCTTCTAAGTTATAAAAACATGTAAAAATTAAAAGTTTTTGTATCTGTGCAACGTATTTTGTAACGTAAAATTAAAGGTATATTTTTTCGAACAAACCCGACGTTGCAAATGCGTATAAGTTGTGTTTGTATATGCGTCTCGTTAATTCAAACTTGAACCTTTCAAGCAACAACTTTGATTGATAGACTTTAATGCATAGACAAATTTTTATACATAATTAGAACACTTAGGTACCATTAGGTAAAATTGCTCCTGGCAATAATTTCAAATGAAGATTTCTTTCAGGTCATTTTTTCCTTGAAATCTGGATTAGATGAACCACTATTTAAAAATGTATTATATCTTCTTTTGTAAAAGGTTTTCTGCAGTTTGCTCACACATGTTATCCGTGTTATCCGTGTTATCCTAGAATTTGTTACAGATTTACGCTATCCTACCCAGTTTCTCTATATGTTTTCGAGGTATTATTGTACACCAGAAATATTATGGAAGCCTAATTTCTTTTCAAATGACAAGTCACAGTTGTTAAAAAGTTGCCAATTCTGTTACATTTCGAACTTATAATCTGAAAATTTCGACGAATTATCGCAATGCTAATATGGTCGGGTGCTTTAGCTAAACACATCATCATTCCATCTTCACGGAAGTGTGTTACTTATCAGGTGTTCTCTGGAAATGACTTACTATATTTATTAAATAATTTTCATTTTGCTAAAAGTAATTCCTTTGTACAGTCATTGTATTAAATTCGTTGAATTGTTACTTCAGAAATCCAAGTTAATGCAAAAACAGATGAAAGTACCGAAACAACGAGAAGCTGACCTTTCTCATTGTTCAAAGGAATTCGTTTTTCTTTACTTTCAAATGCCACTTGAGGGCCTACTTGTCTTAAAAACTTAGGAGTTTAAACAATAACTACTCATGGCGTTATAAATGTTTGATGACGTCTTCTGAGTGTAAAGTGCAGCACAGTTGTGTTCCACTTCTTCCATTTACTTTTTTAAGAACATTCAATATCGGCACATTTTACAAAATCGAAAGCTTGCAACTACGTAAAGCAATAGAAGCCTAAAAATGAAAAAAATCTAGTTTATCGATTCCATTCAAATTGAAACAAAAATAGAAGTCATGATGGTGTTCATTTTGCGCAGGCACAATTCAGGAAGCGCAAAATACTCCATCAGAAATGCTGGAACAAGTGGATGGAACTCGATTCCTCTTTACGCCATGCGACTCCAAACAACGCCGAAAAGAAGTTGAAGTTCAATGAAAACTTTGAACGTGACAAACTACAACTACAACCATTTCAATACGAAAGTCTCAGAAAATTTTAGAAAATTTCGCTATTGTGCTATACTTTATCAAAGCCAGAGGAAGTTGTGGATTAATAGTTCTCCATGATCAACCTTTGCGTATCTACTTCAGTGAATCCATTGTAAAACAAGAGGACCGCGGAGAAATTCGAGAACTTACATTTATTCACGTAAGACAGTGCTGTGATTTCGAGCAGACTAACTGACAAATAGCAAACATCCAAGCAACTTTTTGAGATATTTTGTTTACAGAGAACGGGTTAAGTTGGTTTCTGATTCCTTTCCCTCAATCCACTCATCGCGAAATCCTATTTTACTAATTTTGTTGCAACATTTCTTTTTCCCAACATTCGGACACCCCGTTGGGCGCCACTTTATGTTGCACATTCCTTTTTCCCAACATTCGGACACCCCGTTGGGCGCCATTTTATGTTGCGAAGAAGAAATTTTGGTGCCTGCAAATATGCAGGCAGAGGCTGATTCCTGCAGGATGATCCATTCATCCGACAGAAATCAGCCTCGATGAAGCGGCTGTTGCCAGGAAGTACCCGGCTAAAATACTTCCCCCGGAGACAGCAGTGGGAGGCGCGAGCTTGTTCGGCTAGCATCGCGGTAGTGTGGGGGGGTAGCCAAAACTCCCTCGCCGTCCCCAGGCTTCATCCCGCGCAACGAAATCTCGCGCGAAGGGAAACGACGAAAATCGCGACGGGTAAAAGGGGAAAACGACAGTACGGGGGGAGACATGTCCCAACTTACCTGTGCTGAGGGGGGATTAGATGGAGTTATCCCCTTGGGCAGCCCTCTGACCTCCCTCTATTCCCTCCTTGCCCATTTTGTGGAAGGGAATCCTTAGTTGGTGTCAACCCTCTGAAAACAAAAAGTTAAGCGCTCATGCGCTGAAACAAAATCAAACGGGGAACGAGGTGTCGAGAAAGAAAGACTCGAGGATTAAATCTAACCCATATAATTCATTTTTATTTCGCTCATATAAATTTACTCATCATTAATTTTTGTCTTTCTCTACTTTAAACCCTGTAATTCGAAATTAACTCCGACTAATTCAAAATCAACAAGAAAAAAACAAGAAACTAAATAATCCTTGGGTGAGGAGGCCCGAATCCCAGCGCACGCACTATAATTCTGTGATAAAACAAAAATAGACACTAATGCAATTTATTTTTTTTGGTACGCAGAGGGGAGAACTGTGGCCACATTTCTTCTCTGGGGTTCACTTGTGTTTGTTTTTTTTTTTTTTTTTCTTTTTCTTTTTTTCTTTTTTTTTTTGGATTAATAGGGCGCAAGACGGGGCTTTCTCCCCCTTACAACGATCTTGACAACGCACTTCTGAGCAAACTCACAACCTGATGAATAAAAAGGAAACTGTCGGAGCTTTACTTGAATTGAATATCCGAAATGAAAACAAACAAAAACTTCGTTCACTCTGTCGGAACGATCTTCCTGATTCTAAAGGAACTTATAACTAAAGCAAAGCAAAAAAAAATAATAATAAAAAAACTGAATGCAAACAACAACAAAAAAAAATAGAAAACGATAAATGTATGTGTATTTTGGGTCGGACTTGCCGGGGTCCTATGTTCTTCCTTCGTCTCGCTCGTCTGTGGGGGGGGGTTCGTCGTCCTGTCGGTGTTATCCTGTCCTGCTGTCCTCGAGTTCCGGTGGGTCCGGGTACGCGGGGACAAGGCGCCGCTCGTCCGCCAAGCGTTGAACACGTCACTTTGAACACGTCACTTTCCACCGATTGATCACGTGGGCACGTACTGGTTGAACGGGAACACTTAGGAGGCACCTTTTCTGGGCCGGCGGGTATCTTCCGCTAGGAATAAGGCCTTTTCACTGGTTCCTTTCTTTTTTCTTTTTTTCTTTTTTTCAAGCCCCGTCCAAAATTGGGGGCCGCCACTGGGGCACACAAAAAAAAACACTGCTACTAAAGTTTGCGTGCTGAAACTAATTTTTCCACGCGAGGGATTCCGCGCAAACGTGATAACTTCTCACAAAATTCTAAAGCGGAGCGGACCTTATTGGTAATTCGTAATTTCACCACGAATTCACTAGTTTTTTTTTTTTTTTTTTCCTTTTTTTTTCTTTTTTTCCGTTTACCTTAGTACTCGATTTTTTTCTCCGGTTTCCGCTTTTTGTCCCGACCTTTTCTTTGGCTCTCGGTCTCCTCGACTGACTCGTCAGCCGCGCCGGTGCCCGTCGCCAGTCGTCCCACACGGCTCTTCTCACTCACACATGCGCGTCAGCCTTCTAGAAGTTTCGCCGGAAGCACGTTGTTTTTCCGAATTTGTGCTCAGCTAACCTCTAGAAGGCATGCGTTGGGCGCATGTGCGTGTCCGTGCAGGCGACTAGTGCTGCCACTGATGTGTCTCAGCTGACCTTGGCCTTGTCGCCAGGGTTCAATCAACTGAGCACATCATGGTCGACGGCCAGGCGTTCGATGTTCAATACGGCCGACCACAACAGGATCAGCTCGCCGGAAAGCCTGCGACTCCGGAGAGTTGAAAGAATGGTCGTCCGGCTCCTTCCGTGCGCCTTATGTGTGGCTCGACCCACCCCTGAGCTCTCATGCTCAGACTGAGTTAGCCGGGCTCATATCAGGACTTCGACCTTCCGGGCCCCTAATGAGAGGGTAAGAAGTGGTCCTGATACGGCCATCCGCGTCGGCGGACACTCTTCCTCTACCCTAATGAGAGGTAGGCTGGAATGTCCGGCCGTACTGGTGCTGGTGGTGGTGTATGCAAGGGGTTGTCCTCCTTCGTTGCTCCTATCATCCTCGTCCATCCGGTCTTTTTCCTGCGTCTCTGAAGCCGATTCCCAAAGTCCGGTCAGGTGTGACATTGCGATTAACTCTGTAGTGTTACGCTCTGATGTCTTTCGCGTGAAACACTCCTATTAGTTTTCCTTTCAGGTCTTCCAACTCGTATAGTGAATTTCCCTTCCTAGCTCGGACTCGACATTTGAGAAACTTTCGAAAGAATTTGGCGCTGTGTTGTTTGCTGGACGAACTCAATTGGAAGTTTCGTCGAAATACTTCCTGACCTGGGACAAAAGATACCGGTTTGGCCCGTGTGTTATAAGTTTTCGCAGCCTGTTCGTAGGCGCGTGCCATTGCTGTTTGCGCCTTCTCTCTATAAATTTTCAGCCTATCGGCATGGTCAACCTCTAACGGTTCGTTCAAGCATCCCAGTTTTCGCAATAGTTCATAACTTGAACCGTGAGTGACCATCTTTTGTCCGAAGAGGAGTTCATATGGTGAGAACCCGGTCGCTCGGTGTATAGCACTTCGCAGTGAGCTCGCTATCAAGCCCAAATGGATATCCCACTTGTTGTGCTCGTTCTTTATGTAGGCGCGTATGCCAGTTAGGATTGAGCGGTTCACCCGTTCGGAAGCGTTTGCTTGCGGTGAATACAACGCTGTCTTGACATGCTTGATTCCGTATCGCGCATTTAACTTAGCGAACAGTCCTGCTTTGAATTGGGTGCCATTATCAGTGATGATCGTTTCCGGGGTTCCCATCATGTGAAAAACGTCTTCCTCTAAGTAACGGCTGATGCTGGCTATTGACGCTTTGCAGAGTGGTTTTAACATGACAAACTTGGTGAGATGATCCAACACGATAAAGATGTACGAGTGTCCTCTAATGGATCGAGGGTATGGGCCGAGCAGATCTATGAATATCCTCTGCCAGGGCCTCTCTGTTTCCACCCGCGCTCCCATGGGTGGTCGCAGAATAGTGTTTGGTGCTTTACATTCCTTGCAGGTGTCGCAGCTGAGAACATACCGTCGTACATCAAGGGCCATTTTGGGCCAAAAGAACCAACGCTTGAGTCGAGCCAACGTTTTGCCAATCCCTCCATGGGAAGCAGTCGGTGTATCGTGTGCTCGCGAAATGGTGTCCTGGACGAGATCTTCAGGGACCCAAAGTTTCCAGGCCTCTTCCTCCTCCATCGGATTTCCAGTTCGGGGTAACGTTCGTCGGTATACATAGCCGTCACGCACTGTCAGGTCAGGCAATCGGGATTGGTTGTCATTGATCCTCTCGATGAGTTCCAAATAACTCTCCGATTGGAATGCCACCGAGGATAAATCTATCTCCGGTCCTACTTCGTCTATGGCTGACAGCTCGCTGCACTCCGTGCGCGATAAGGCGTCCGGTACGACGTTTAAGCTCCCCTTCCGGTGTTCGATGGTGAAGTCGAAGCGCTGGAGCTTCAGACTCCATCTCGCCAGACGTCCACTCAGATCCTTTTGCGTCATGAGCCACTTCAGACTCGCATGGTCCGTAATAATTTTGAAGGGCTGCAACTCGATGTACGGACGGAATTTCTCCACGCTGAGTAAGGCGGCAAGACATTCCTGTTCCGTAACGGAATAATTTCTCTGGGCTGGATTTAGCTTTTGGGACACATAGGCGATCGGTCTTTCATTCCCTTCGTCATCTAGCTGTGCCAGGACTCCTCCTACGCCATGTTGACTGGCGTCGCATTGGATAATGAACGGCTTGGAGAAATCGGGTCCGACCAATAAGGGTGCAGATGTCATCTGTGTTTTCAGTTTGTCGAAAGCTTCTTGGGCGTCGGCAGTCCACGTAAATTGGGAGGATTTTTTTAATGTGTCGGTGATTGGTCCAGTCAGGTCCGCAAAGTTGGGAATGAATCTCCTGTACCATCCGGCCATCCCTAAAAAGCGCCTGACTTGGCGTACGGTTTTCGGGGCGGGGTACTCGACAATGGCTTGGACCTTTCCTGGATCAACTCTGACACCGTCCTCTCCTACGATGAAGCCCAAATATTTGGTTTCCGTTAGACAAAATTTACTCTTTTCGACATTGATTGTCAGACCGGCCCTCTCCAAGCACTCCGCCACCCGTGCGAGTAGTGCGAGGTGCGAATCAAAGTCCTGGGACAGTACTAGGAGGTCGTCCAAGTATACCAGAACCCGGTCTCGTAGATCATGGGGAATGACCTTGTCCATCAGCCGGCACATCGTCTGTGGTGCATTACACAGGCCGAATGGCATCACGGTGTACTGGTACAGTGGACGTCCGGGTACCGTAAAAGCTGTCTTTTCTCTTGACTCCTTGTCCAATGGAATCTGCCAAAATGCGTCTTTTAAATCCAAGCTCGTTATATACTTCGCCGGCGGTAAACGGCTAAGTATTCCGTCAATGTGTGGTAACGGATAGGCGTCTTTCTTCGTAACCGCATTTACCTTCCGTGCATCAAAACACAAGCGTACCTTTCCAGGTTTACGCACTAATACGACGGGAGAACTCCACGGGCTTTCACTTTCCTCGATCACTCCCAGGGACAACATCCTGTCTAGTTCTTCATACATAAGTTTCTGCACGGCAGGCGAAATCGGATAAAATCTCTGTTTAATTGGATTAGCGTCTCCAACATCGATTCTGTGCTCCAGCAGGTTCGTTTTTCCCAGTCCTCGTTCGGAAAACGATGGGAACAAGGCCTTTGTGTAGTTCAGCCTTCGCTGTTGGTACGCCGTCAGGATATGTTCTTTCGTAGCGGTGTTTTTCGGTGCCGTGGCTGCGTCCACCGCTGCGTTCAGTCCGAGTACGTCAGGAGCCAGTCCGAAGGCTTTCCAGAAATCTATACCCAAGTATAGTTCTTGTGTTAGCTCCGGAACGATGTATAATTTTAGCTTTTTCGTTTCTCCTTTAAAGGTGACATCCAACAGAGCGTGGCCTAGAACTTCCGGTCGGGCTCCGTTCGCGACTTCAATTTTGAATCTGTACTGTGGCCAAGTGATGTTTGCTTTGTCGAGTCGGTCTTTTGCTCCCTTCCCCAATATGCTGATGCTTGCTCCGCTGTCCAGAAGTCCAACGATTTTCTCGCCGAGAATCGATACTTCAGCATAGGGGCGTACGTCACCGGGGACCGACAGAAACACTGTTGCTAGTTTCCTGTTGTTGGCGCGCACTCTTTTCCAAAAATTTCGAAGGCGAAGCGTTGACGGTTTTATTTTCCTGTTTCTAGAATCGTCAGTCGATGTTGAATCCAATTTGGGGACACTAATTTCTTCGGTAAAGATCCGCTCTCTCGCCGCCATGTACTCTTGAAGTCGTACATGGTATGGCTTCAAGGGGAACTGCAATGGTGTTCGAGGTGTTATGTCCAGTGATTTCGAAATTATTGTCATTGTTGGTGGGCAATTTGATGGTGTCTTGTCGGGTAAAATTGTCCTCTCGGGGAGGTCAGTTTGGCCGAATGGATCCTGGTTCTGATCGGGGTCGTTTAAAGCGTCATCCGGATCCATTGGCTGACCCTGAAGTCTTATTGGGGTTGTTGTCTCTGTCGGGGGCTGGTGTTGTTGCTCCCGACTCTTCGTCCGTTTTTTGCTACGCAGACGGGACATCGTGGCTTCACTACTCCTTTACGACCACAGCCGTAACAAAAGAAACACGTAGGTTCCTGTGGGCACTCCTGATATCCGTGTCCCATCTGGTCACAGTTCCAGCATTTCCAATTAGTCCGGTTTCTGATTGTGTTGACTTCTTCCAGTTGTTCGTCCAGTTGGGGCAGGTTGAGCGGCATCTCTTGACACTCCTCCACTTCGGTTTCCGGATATTCGACCTCTTCAATCCGCGACGGACGATGATACGACGCTGCGGTCACCACTCGGGTTCGAGTGCGGGTGACCATGACCATGTTAACTAGTTCTCGCAATTGAGTGACTGTCGTGATTTGTTGCAGACATATTTGCTCTTGTACGTAAGGCAAGAGGTTTGCTCGCAACGTCTCTACGAATTCTCGTTCGCTCATAGGTGTCTGTAGCTGATTGCACAACCGCACCATGTCTTGGTGATACGAAGCGAACGTTTCCCTCGGTTGTTGTCGTCGTGCCAACATCTGCCGTCGTATGTCGACGTCTCTCATTTGTTCTCCCCAGTCAGAGCGAAGTGCATACTTGATACCTTCCCACGTCGGTGTCCTGTTTTGCCTTAGATACGTCCAGTACCAATCGGATAGGGAACCAATCAGGAGCTGGTGCATTCCTTGCACGAGAGTTCGGAAATCTCCTCCCAATGTATTATGGGTGAGGGTTTCTGCCCTGAAAATAAATTCGTCGACACTCATACGTTGGTTGTCTCCGTCATAATGTAAACGCCAATTTCTGATTGGGCTGCAAGACCGTCGAGAGGGACTATTCGCGCGATTATTGTTCGTCCCCTGAGGTCGACCGAAGTATCGCTGCTGGTTCCTCTGTGGTTGGTAGGCTGGTGTTGGTCCTCCTTCGTTCGTCGGCATGGCTTCCGAATTTATGTATTGGTCCAGGCTATGGGTGGATCGGTACTGTTGTGGCGGACTGGTCTGTTGCCGTCCAGCCACTCCCGCCACCGATCGAGCAGATTCTGGGCTAGGGCGGCCAGGTAGCAGCTCTAGTCTCCTCCTCTCTAAGTCCGCCATCTCTGTCATCTTCCTTTGAATGGTTTCCATCCAGTTCTGGATGGTGGGGGGGAGGTAATCCGCGGCCTCGGGATTCAAGGGTTTCGCTCCAGAGGACTCTGTGCTGCGTCGACGAGCCTCCTGCCACTTTTCCTGTTCCTCCCTCAGTCTCTGTTGCTCTTGTAGTAACCGTCGTTGTTCCTCCCTTAGCTGTTCTCGCTCTTCCCGCAATCTCGTCTGTTCCTCCCTTGCCTTATAACGCTCCTCCCTTGATTGTTTCTGTTCACTTCCGGGTCCGAGCCAAGGGTTCTGATCGCCGTCTCCCATGGGGGCTTGCGTGGTTAATGGGTCCCCGACCAGGTCCATGAAAGGTGTAGTAGTGGTGACTGGCGGTCCCAAGGTATTCGGCGGTTGTAGTGGGGGCGAGTGTTTCAAGGTCCTCGTCCCTTTTGGGATTGTTCCGATGTTAGGGTTGGCCATGCTGGTTTATTCGATAGTCGTGGCTGACAATTGATTTGCTGGGGTTCACGCTTCCTTGCTTCCAAATCGAGCGAATATTAGAGAAAATCCAATATAAATTATTGCCGAAAGTTTATACTAAGGATAAACTTACGCCGCTACTGAGCGAACAAAATTCAAAAAATTTTCCGTTAATTCGGCAAATAAATTTCACGCCGCTACTGGGCAATGATATTCCCAAAAAAAAAAACTTCGTTAATTCATAAAAGTAAAAAATGTTGACGCCGCTACTGCGCAAATGAAATTCAAAAAAAAAAAAAAATCGTTACTTCGCAAATACAATCCCCGCCGCTACTGAGCAAAATAAAATTCCAAAAAAAAACTCGTTAATAAAAAAATTCACGCCGCTACTGAGCGAACAAAATTCAAAAAAAATGTCCGTTAATTCGGCAAAAAAATTCACGCCGCTACTGGGCAATAAAATTCCAAAAAAAATCACGCCGCTACTGGGCAAATGATTCTCTGCTAAACGTAAATAATAATAATAAAAGTCCACGAAAAAATACCCTTCCACCGTCACTGCTATCCCGATGCGCGGCTGGAAGAGCAGTTAGTGCTAACGATAAAATTCCTATAACAGATACCTCAATTCGAGGTCACGGATTAATTATTTCAAATAAGAAAAAAACCAATTTGACAATCGATATATAAAATTTTAATTTTCAATGCCAGGTCTGCGAATGGGCAATGTACAGTATAACCAATAACGCTATTTAATCTTTCGAGAACCGTCGCAGCTATTTTTAGATGATAACTGTACACTGAATAACGATATTTGCATCTGTAAATTCTTCGTAGCATTTAATTGTAGTCTAAACGAAAAGATTTTAACTAAATTTATTTGATTAAAATCAAAATAATCGAATTCACAAGAAAAGAGAATTCAACTCCGAAATTATTAATCACGTACCTACGATATGCAGATATTATATAAAAATCATTAATGCAAACATAAAAAATTAAAAAAATTAAATTGCACGCAAGAAAAAGTTCCACAAAAAAAGAACTCAGCAAAAATAAAAAAAAAACTTCAGTCCAAAACTAAATCAATCGCAAAAGTACGAAAATTAATTTTCACCAAATCAATAACTCAAATAATTTGTGCGAAATCAAAAATCCGAAGTTCTGTTCAACTTCAACCAAAAACAATCTCGATTAGAAATTTTATGAATCAAAAACAGATTTTCAACAACAATATATTTCTTCATGTAGAGTCTCTCTCTCTCTTCCTCTTCACCCGCTGAGGGTTGACACCTTTTCTTAATTTTCCTCAGCACTGTTAGGACATGTTTCCTCCCAAGGAAAGGATAAGTTGAGGCAGAGGGATTCTGTCGGAGTCTCATCAATCAAGTGCTACTCGTGGCACAACTTTACTGCCTATGCCACCCCTAGACCTGCAGCCAGCTCCATAGCCAAGTGAGGTAAATCGAAGGGGGGACAGACAGCAAGTACCTCCTCCTTCTACTCCGAAGAAGATCCCGCTCAATGATCGGTGCCTCAGCCCGGACCTCCGCATAAAAAAAGAAACGAGTCAGTCTAAGCCAGCACCGTTGCCAACACGCTGCAACTCGCATAATTGAAATCAATTAACAAACAACATAAGTTGAAATTGGTCCGGAGTGAAACACAGGCCGTTGAGTCCTCGATAGGAAATGATAAGGATTTAGTAATGGGAGCCAAAAGCTCAAAGGGAAGGGAGTAGAAAGTGATTGCATTCGCCCAGAGCAATCATGAGTCGACTTGTGTGAAAACGTAAACAAAAGTTAATTGCAATCAGAAAATTTTGTTGTGCAAACGCTGCACCAACAAAAGTAAACAAATCGGAAAAAAATTCTAAGTGGAAAATTAATTGTGATCACTCAGATCAACCGTGACAAAAAATTTGGGGTGTCGACTCACACGCATGCTCTGCGCGAACGCAAACACTTGGCCCCACGTTGGGCGCCACTTTATGTTGCAACATTTCTTTTTCCCAACATTCGGACACCCCGTTGGGCGCCACTTTATGTTGCACATTCCTTTTTCCCAACATTCGGACACCCCGTTGGGCGCCATTTTATGTTGCGAAGAAGAAATTTTGGTGCCTGCAAATATGCAGGCAGAGGCTGATTCCTGCAGGATGATCCATTCATCCGACAGAAATCAGCCTCGATGAAGCGGCTGTTGCCAGGAAGTACCCGGCTAAAATACTTCCCCCGGAGACAGCAGTGGGAGGCGCGAGCTTGTTCGGCTAGCATCGCGGTAGTGTGGGGGGGTAGCCAAAACTCCCTCGCCGTCCCCAGGCTTCATCCCGCGCAACGAAATCTCGCGCGAAGGGAAACGACGAAAATCGCGACGGGTAAAAGGGGAAAACGACAGTACGGGGGGAGACATGTCCCAACTTACCTGTGCTGAGGGGGGATTAGATGGAGTTATCCCCTTGGGCAGCCCTCTGACCTCCCTCTATTCCCTCCTTGCCCATTTTGTGGAAGGGAATCCTTAGTTGGTGTCAACCCGCTGAAAACAAAAAGTTAAGCGCTCATGCGCTGAAACAAAATCAAACGGGGAACGAGGTGTCGAGAAAGAAAGACTCGAGGATTAAATCTAACCCATATAATTCATTTTTATTTCGCTCATATAAATTTACTCATCATTAATTTTTGTCTTTCTCTACTTTAAACCCTGTAATTCGAAATTAACTCCGACTAATTCAAAATCAACAAGAAAAAAACAAGAAACTAAATAATCCTTGGGTGAGGAGGCCCGAATCCCAGCGCACGCACTATAATTCTGTGATAAAACAAAAATAGACACTAATGCAATTTATTTTTTTTGGTACGCAGAGGGGAGAACTGTGGCCACATTTCTTCTCTGGGGTTCACTTGTGTTTGTTTTTTTTTTTTTTTTTTCTTTTTCTTTTTTTCTTTTTTTTTTTGGATTAATAGGGCGCAAGACGGGGCTTTCTCCCCCTTACAACGATCTTGACAACGCACTTCTGAGCAAACTCACAACCTGATGAATAAAAAGGAAACTGTCGGAGCTTTACTTGAATTGAATATCCGAAATGAAAACAAACAAAAACTTCGTTCACTCTGTCGGAACGATCTTCCTGATTCTAAAGGAACTTATAACTAAAGCAAAGCAAAAAAAAATAATAATAAAAAAACTGAATGCAAACAACAACAAAAAAAAATAGAAAACGATAAATGTATGTGTATTTTGGGTCGGACTTGCCGGGGTCCTATGTTCTTCCTTCGTCTCGCTCGTCTGTGGGGGGGGGTTCGTCGTCCTGTCGGTGTTATCCTGTCCTGCTGTCCTCGAGTTCCGGTGGGTCCGGGTACGCGGGGACAAGGCGCCGCTCGTCCGCCAAGCGTTGAACACGTCACTTTGAACACGTCACTTTCCACCGATTGATCACGTGGGCACGTACTGGTTGAACGGGAACACTTAGGAGGCACCTTTTCTGGGCCGGCGGGTATCTTCCGCTAGGAATAAGGCCTTTTCACTGGTTCCTTTCTTTTTTCTTTTTTTCTTTTTTTCAAGCCCCGTCCAAAATTGGGGGCCGCCACTGGGGCACACAAAAAAAAACACTGCTACTAAAGTTTGCGTGCTGAAACTAATTTTTCCACGCGAGGGATTCCGCGCAAACGTGATAACTTCTCACAAAATTCTAAAGCGGAGCGGACCTTATTGGTAATTCGTAATTTCACCACGAATTCACTAGTTTTTTTTTTTTTTTTTTCCTTTTTTTTTCTTTTTTTCCGTTTACCTTAGTACTCGATTTTTTTCTCCGGTTTCCGCTTTTTGTCCCGACCTTTTCTTTGGCTCTCGGTCTCCTCGACTGACTCGTCAGCCGCGCCGGTGCCCGTCGCCAGTCGTCCCACACGGCTCTTCTCACTCACACATGCGCGTCAGCCTTCTAGAAGTTTCGCCGGAAGCACGTTGTTTTTCCGAATTTGTGCTCAGCTAACCTCTAGAAGGCATGCGTTGGGCGCATGTGCGTGTCCGTGCAGGCGACTAGTGCTGCCACTGATGTGTCTCAGCTGACCTTGGCCTTGTCGCCAGGGTTCAATCAACTGAGCACATCATGGTCGACGGCCAGGCGTTCGATGTTCAATACGGCCGACCACAACAATTTATAACCTTGTTTCGAGCAGTCGCCGCTCATACGTGATAGAATACTGAAATAGTCCCAGACTTTTCTTAAATGCTTTTGATTTAATACTCTCCGCTTATAATAGATACGGAAAATTATTGTTTTTGATTGCTTAATTGACAGCTATTAAAACCACAATTAAGTATGGGGTCAATCCATACTGCATTGCCTTGGTTAAACTTAGTGATGCCTAATATATGCGTAAACTGAAATTGCTGTTAAAATGAAAAATCATAACTCGGTTCAGGATCGAATACCAATATTGAAATTTTAACTATAGTATAACGACATATATGTACACATTATATACAAAAAGATTTTTATACTTTGCCCCATCTGAGATATTAATCTTCAAACTTTCGAAAAATTTCAAAATTACAGTTTTCAAAAAATTATATAAAAATGAAGGAGACACATTTCAAACTTCATACTCTAATAGTAGTAAGTACTTTATTAGATCTAATTAAAATATGAAAATTAGCTTGGGTATTTTATTCCTTCACTGAAAATCTTAGGACTAAAAAGTGCACTTTTCGCAAACTTGATGCCAAATTTTAGTGACCATTTCCTCATATTAGGAAACATTAGGAGTATTTCCTCATACTCATTAGGAGTAGTTCAATGATATTATTTTTTGAACCTAACTTATAGAAGAGACCTTGCTGGAAAATATAGTGTAAGTTTCATTGTGGTAGCATAACTCAGTCGGGAGATATTTCATTTTCCGATAATGTCTGCAAACCCTAAAATTGACTGGAGTGGCTGAACCAAAATGGCCGCCACTCAAAAATGGACCAAGATAGAAAACTTTAAAAATCTGTTTTGAACTGCTAATGCATTATTAAATAATATATCAAAAAATTATAAAAATTTAAATTGGTCAAGCAACCTGAAAAATTTTTTTTGGTTCACTTCATATGGATTGACCCTATGACTATTAAGAAGGCAGGACTAAATCCAAAATGTATTCACATATAAAGGCGGAACACAAAACTAGAAAAAATTCATAAATTACATAATGCCTACTACAGATAAGAGTGGCATTGCTCCATGTATCCATGTCGTGAGTCCGTTATTTAAACATGTAATTTTAAAATTGTAGCATAAAACAAGGAGCCAAGATGTTCATTAACTTTTTTCTTACTGTATATTTACGCTCTGAACATTCAGTTTTTTCTCAGAGACTCATTCGGATAAAATAGCAAATGCTTACAACAATGTTTGCCCAACTGGAACACAATGCTTGATTGCTCCTTGCTAAGGAATAGAAAATGGCGATGGGTGGTCTGTGGTCTCTGCAGGTTGATATGTAACTAATTACTAGATATGGAAGCAAGGACGACACTAAGAATTTTGGCGCCCAGGCGTTCAGGCAGCTGTGATGCGAGCTTAGTTTAATACAATATATCAACATAAGCATATACAATTCCTTATACCTAATTTATACTAACAGTAAAAACAGAGACGAATATTCAAATACAAAAAATACCCATTTATCAATTAAATATTATATACTAGCGTCTAGCAGGTCTACCTGCTTTCACCTGGTGCGTGCGATGAAACCATAATATGTAGGTATTATGTACCTATTACCTAATACCTATATCGACTTTCTCACTCATTCACAAAAAATCGGTTGTCAATTTTGCCTGCCATGTTAAATTGCCCAATTGCAATGGTAGATTCGAGATCAGGGACTTCGAAACATCTCTGGTTGTAAAGTTCCCCGAATTCGTGGAATTATAAAAAATTTCGGTCGCCATATTGAATCCGCCATTTTGAATTTTTAGATTTCAAAATTATATTCGCAATTAGCATTTACGAAAACCGCCAGATACAAATTTTCATGTCAATCCGTTGAAGTTTTAATTTGTTGGTTCCATCTTGCGTCCGCCATTTTGAAATCCTATATTTTAGTCGAATATAAATCATCCTATGTCCCAAGTTAGTACATGAAATACCTTCAGTCAAAAAATGAAAAAAATCAAAGCACGCGTTTAGACGTGATGGAGTAACAAACAAACAAACGAACTTTCGATTTTATATATATATAGAGAATCATATGAGAATATTCATATGAGAATCGTTTATCGTTATTTAAAAATAAAACCAACAAAATATTCGATACAAAACGAAAAACATTTATTTGCCTACGGGGAATAATCCAGTGACTTACTGATAACAATTATATCAAATGACAGGTCTATAAATAATCGCAATCATTGCCTGTTTCAGTCTGTTTTAATATTAAAATAAGTTCACTTTATACAGCCTACAATCCTAATCAGTAGTATTTGAACGATACAGTGATGATTTTCATGCAAAACAAAAGAGCCTCTTCCAAAAGGACGGTGGAGGGGGTGGTAAATGATTCGGTAGAAGTGCATCCCAAATTGCTGTATCAAAAACTTCTTTGACCTTTGCCTGAAATAAGAGTAAAAAAAGTACTTTATTGTCACAAATACAAAAAGTTGTTATAAATTGCAGATAGCATTATAAAAAATAATTTAATTGAAAATTGGTTTTGAAACATCCTGAACTAAATCAATGAACAAATTCTATTTTTGTTTTAAGATTTTTGAGCACTTTTAACAAATTATTGTAATAAGCATTTTTATAGTTTATAAAGAAAAACTGGCTACCGGTCACAAGTCATCCGGTCAAAAGTCATCCATACAAATTTTTTGGATGATTTGTGTCGCTTTTGCTCGGATGACTTGTGACCGGACCCCAGAAAAACTATTTCTACAGGGTGTCCCGAAGCTCAACGTCAAGCCGAAAACGGGTGATAGACTAGGTGGTAACAGATATCAGAAAAACAAAAAAAAATCGAGAAAATTGACAACCTGTGATGATCTTTTAAATACTGTGACTACAAGCGTTTACTTTAATTTTTTTTTTATGTAATTCTGAAGAACTCTTCTACAAGTTACAGTGTAAAAATAAAACACAACTGCATCAATTTTAAAGAAAATATATCACTCTTTTGCACAACCATACACACTGAAAAAAGCACTCATCCAATTTCTAATAAGTTACAACAAATTCCAATAAAATTCATTCGAAAATGTACATAGCATGCAATATTAAATATAATGTTATATTAGAAATACATATTCCGAAATCAATTACTAGAAATTGAAAATGGTTCCTGGGGAGGACACCCTCCCTGCCAACCACAAAGGCGTTTTGAATGTTTTTCCCAGCGAAAATTTAGAATCTTATGAGCGAAATGGTTGATCTATGGATTATTTTGAATTTGAAGCATTTTGGCCAATCAAAACGATTTCTAAATTGGAAATTCTAGCTAGAAAATTTGAACTAATTTCCCTTAATTAAATCTGCCGTTCCACAAGGATTTTTCATAATTGTTCTAAACCAGTTTTATTTTATTTTCTAGTCTACGTTCCCTTTTATTTGCTTTGTCAATGGTGGATCAAAAAGCGTGCTTATTACATTGGACTAGACCTTGTTTTTGGGACCGGAGCAAAGCTCTGAACAAAGCTCGTGTACGTTCAAACGACGATGCCAAAGTTAAGTGCGTGGGTGGTATGGTTGCAAAGCTAGAAACGATAGTACAGTGCAATGTAACGTTGCACTTCCGATACATCTACATATGATCTGGTTTTTGTAATTAACAACCTGTTAATCCAAAAACTCATAATGGATTAATGCTGATGAATTGAATCTCGAGTCATACTTGTGAAACGTAGCAACTTTAAGAATGAAAAACAGCCAAAGCAATGCAGTAAACCTTTCTGAAAAGTGAAAAGCAAAACCCAATGGGTTAACAACCCCGTTAAAAATGATTTATGCTAACTTTATTGCCAGCAGAGCAAAAGTCCAATTTGTCCGTTTTGAAGTAATATTATGATGCCAAATTGCCAACGAATTAATTTTTGGAAATGTGTCAAAAGTTTTCTAAACTTTGTATCCTAATCGATTCAAATATCCATTGTGCGAACAAAACATTTGCTGAATATTCTCAAAGGACGCAGAATACAAGAGCGTCCATATATTCGACGCTGTCTAAGTCCCTAAAGAACCTACCAAAGGCGACACCCGTTATAAAACTCGCTTTATTCCCATATACGGGAATACACTCTACGATAAGTAATTTCATCGGAAAGTACCGTGAAATGGTTTCCTAACATTTGAAAATTTGTGATTGATTGCTCTTGTACCAACCTGGGTGAGGGACGATGTCTCTACGTATTTAGCTCCGATGGAAGTGGCCAGGTCCCACGCGTCAGCAAAGGATATTGGTTTATAGCCCTCGATCTGAAATCGAAGGACCTCGTTAACGTGAAAATAGTGGCACAATTAAATTGATAAATGCTCACCTGCAACTTGTTGAGGACATGTGGATCTGTTCTCAAGTCCGCCTGAGTGCCCACCAGGATGAGTGCTGCTCTCGTCTTTGTGAACTTTGGTGTCCATTTGGTTTTGATAGATCGAAATGTTTCCGGCTTTACAACCGAAAAGCATAGCAAAAACACATCGCTGTCAGGATAACATAGCTCTCTCAGGGGATCCAAAGTGTCCTGGCCAGCTGTATCACACAAAGTCACGTGCACAGGACTGTCATTTACCATTACCTCCGCTGCAATATATTATTTGAAACTTTTAATTCTCAATGGTGTAGTTAAGGTATATTTCTTGCTTTTGCAGATCATATTGCATATACAATTTTCCTTGTTTAATGGTGTCATAATTTCATAAACATTATTTACATTAAATTGGAAGTACGGAACATTTCAGTATGTCACAGTGAGGGATCAGAGGAAAGTCAAACGCATAACCCATTTCCAGAGAATCCTTTGAGATGAACCCAAATCAAAACTATTTGTGTATTAACAATATTCGCAGTTTCCAATAACGGAATTTCATTATCTTCATGCAAAAAATATTTTGTATAGCAATTTTTCGGTATTCATTGTTATTGGGGAAATTCCGACGTTTGTTTATTTTACACAACACATTTTCATATAACATATCCTGTATATATTACTAGCAGGCGGCTACACCCGGGCAATAATAATATAATGTACATCAGATTACATTTTGGATTTACACTTACCGCAGAACGCGACGTATCTGTATTATATATAATATCGAACCAGACCTCATAAGTGGGTCCCTTTTCGTTCCTCTTTCAAAGGTGGCCCAGGTCAGTCACCCTGTACAGTGGTGCACAGATTTCTTACACCGGACCGCCTCGTCAACTCGAAAATTTGCTCTATGGTGACCTGTCGCATGTCCTCCACCAAAGGACGACCTGTGACAGTCCACCGAATCCTCGAAATCGCCGGATATACACATACCAGATGTACTGCAAACTCTAGCTCCTCAAGTCATACGTGAGAGATCCCATCTTCAAAGATACCCATCATCTGAAGATGATCTGCGAAACCCCCATGCCTCGTAAATACTGAAATCAGTCATTTGATTGTTCCTCACTCTTGCGATAGGAGTCTATCAGCGGACGATTTCGGCCTCAGACTAAGGCCCGCTATACATATTAGCTAAGCTAAGTTTCTCGCTCGGTTGTCAAAATAAAGAAATTAAATGGAGTGTTGCACGCTTTAGCGATGCTATGTGAGCGATGTTTTCTCTGCTCGAGCGATGTGGGCTAAGTTCGCATGCACAGCATGAGCACGGCGATGCAAGCGGGCTTCGCTTACTAACTCCGGTGTGTTTTATATGCAAACAAATTGTCTGTATTGGGTTACAGTTCAATAATACTTTTAAAAAAATTATCACTTAGCTTCGCTGTAGTGTGCAATATTCAAAAGGTAAGCGAGCTAAGCCACAAAGCTAAAGAAACTTAGCACGCATAGCTTAGCTAATGTGTATAGCGGGCCTAAAGGCTAACTTAGTTTGTCTACATGTGTTACGGGAGTTCCATTTTCTCAGATCTTCCTTCCTTACCCAATTATAAATCAAGATTCAAGTCCTTTACCATACCCACTCCAATAGCAGTATACGAGTCCGGGCCTTCAAATTCACAGGCCGCCCCTTGTTTGGCTAGGAGATCAGCCCGTTCAGACGTACCTGTATGACATAGAACCGTTTCCCGTACGTCGAGTTACAATAATGGGGTTGGTTAGTTTGTTTTCAGTCAAGGGTGGTTTTTGGGGGTTGAATTAGGGTAGAGGTTCTTATTGAGCTTTTTTCTAACCTAAAAGGCGAAATACCAATTTTTTGAATGTTTACTTCAAAAATGCCGGATCTCAATAAAAACTCTCATCCCCTATTTCACCATATTAGGGGTTGAATTAAAAAAAAAACCTGATACACATGTTTCTTTATTTTCAACAAAAGGCGAAATACCAATTTTTAGGAAATTTTTACTTTAAAAATGGCGGATTTTCATGAAAATTTTCATCCCCTATTTTACCCCCCTAGGTGTGGAATATCAAAAACCGGTTCTTAATGAGCACCTATGAGATAAGTTGAAGAAGTATACAAAGTTTCGTGGAAATCGGTGTAGTGGTTCCGGAGAAACAGTTTTCACCCTTTTCCACCCTCTTAAGGGTTGAATTTCAAAAAACGATTTCTTAGTGAGCACTTATGAGGTAAGTTGTATAAGCATTCGGAATTTCATGAAAATCGGCTCAGTGGTTCCGGAGATTCGCTGATATATAAATGAGTACGTGATATTTCGCTTTTATATTATATATATAATATATATATATTATATATAGAAGATTAATAATATGTATTATGAAAAATATGCAACCATTTGTTCAATATTTCAGCGTACCGTAAAAACTGTAAAATAATGTGGAGCTTTTCCAGGACACCTAAAGTATAGCCATATGCATATTCCTGATCGTAAATGCCAAAAAAATGCACATTTTTCAAATAATCACTGCTATAAGTTCACTAGGACCCTCGTCTCTCATCCCTCTTCCATCCCTTCCGATTTCATGAACAAGGCCAATATAGTTACACAATATAATTCATTCATGCTGATCGCTAAAAGTATGGCTTTTCTGTATCCTGGCTCTCTGCCCTCCTCTAATTCAGATTTAAGAAAATTTTAGGTAAGAGTGTTCACAGGCAGGACACCAGTGCAAGCTCTGCTTGCTTAGCTTTTTTTGTTGTGAAATACCTTTAAATGTTTATCCTAGTATTGAAAATGCCAATTGTGCCTGAACACAATTCCAATTTGTTGTGTATCAGCCCTTATTCATCCCTTTCCATTTTCATTTACTCCTCAAGCTGTAGAAAATAATTACAACGAGTTAAGGCATACAATCCTGATTCCATTCCTTTGCTCTTTTCGCAAATAAAGATTAAGCAATTTATAAAAAACAAACTGAATCTGCTGGACTCTCTTTTATTTAATATAAAAATAGTATTTCGTAGTATTAAAACTTTTGTAAAGTAAATATATTATTTCGGGAAGTTATTTCGTAACTGTTTTTAATGTTCACATAAATATAATAATTATTTTTAAGAAAGTTATAGAAACATTTCGTGGAAATAAAATAGCACAGCAATGCAATAACGTTGAAAGGAAAACATATCGAGTTTCAATAACCGATTCAATTCCGATAAAATTGCGAGCAGTATTAAAACAATTTGAAGGCGGTTTTTGGCAATGAACCACCGCAGCTCAGCGACATGGAAATGTGCACGGAAAATGAAATTTCCAGCAAAAACACCCAAAAGTTGGCGATTGTTATTTCAACGATTATTTATGGACTAAATGTAAAGTATAATCATGTTTTAAATGCTACGAAAGGTCGAAACGGTTGTGATAAAAATTATAAACTGTGATAAAAACGAAACTTTTTTTGTGGATGTCCGTCTGTTTGTTCAGAAAATAGGAAATAGATTCAAATTTGATACACAACTGTTTAAATCCTTGGCTTGTATATGCATACTAAAGATTTTTTATCTTGTTGGTTTAAGTTCGAAGATGAAAAAACGGACAACTCCTTATTATTGCCATTGTTACATATACAAAAATATTAATGGTTTCCCATAAAAAGTTTTATCTGAGGGTTTTTATCGATGCTGATAGCGAATCGAATTTCAAATTTTTAAAATTCAAAATGGCGGATTCCATATGGCGACCAAAATTTTTCGAAATTCCAGGAATTCAGGGTAAGTTCAAAACTAAAGGTTTTTTTTAATCTACAATTACTATTGAAATAGGGAAATTTAAATTGATATGTTCAATTGACGACCGATTTTTTGTTAGTTTATCAGAAGTTTCCTCAATTACGCACATACCGTACTCGTAATAGACTGTTAAAAATTTTTATTTATACTTTTAATGTTACGTTTATTTTCGCACCTCAAATTGTTTGATGTACTTTGGCTCAGGAAAAGCCGAACTTATAACTGGAGTAAAAATATTCAGAACGCAATCAAGTTCACCTTACAGCAAACACAAATGGTTAAAAGCAAAGGATATTTCATATTGTCACAGTGGATGATTGAATCCATTGTTAACATGTCAAATGTCGAATCCACAAAGGATTCCAAAGCAAGAGTCACCTGTGTCTAACCAGTCAGAGGCTAAATAACTAAGTCTAAGTACTATATGTACAATAACAATGTACAATGTACATACATGAACTTCTTTCTGGCAGAAGTATATATCTCTAAACTTCCAATTTGATCCCTTACACTGTATAAACTGTAAGCATAAAATCTTCACAATCGAAATGTGGTAGACACTAATTAACATAATAAGAAGTAAATGGGTCATTGGAGTTTATTAAAGATGAATCTCAACCCTATAGCACCTGTATTCGATCCCCAATTACAATGTTGTCGATGGGTCCAAAGGTTGTCTTAAGTGCTCACACCCATCCGACCGGAACGTCTAGGTGGGGTTTTCCACTCGTCCCTCTTAAATCTTTGGGAATAGTAGCGATAATTGTATCCTATGGATCACTTGAAACCTGACGGGCGACGGCTGAAGACCCGAAGAGCTTGACTGAAAATTTGAGGTTTCGAACTGATGCCGCAATTGATTCCTTCCAATCTCCCGTAGTCCTTACAACTAGAGATTTTCATTTCACTTGAATTCGATAATAAACCTACGTGAAGTGAATTTCACTGGAACTCTTGCACAGTACTCAGTTATAGCTAGTAGCAGTGCTCAACATGTCTTCCGCAAGAACTTTAAACAGATAAGATGGGTTCTTCCACTTTTGTGATTGATTGGTGAAGGCAGAGCTTTTACTTTCACCACTCTAGCAAACATGCCCCCGGGGCTTAAGTGAAATGAATTTGATATTTCGTCTGAAAGTAGATACAACAATACACATAGAGACTAGGAGGTGGATGAAAATTGCCCGAATGAATCGAATACCCTTTGAAAAATACTACAATCCAGAAACTTCCCAAGTTTTCGCTCAACCTTGCGATTCCGACAAATTAAAACTGGAAAATTCACCAAATGAAAAGGTTGGATTTAATGGTTTTTAAATAATGGAAAGAAAACACTGCAAACGAAATTACTGTTTTATTTAACCCTCCGTTTAACACATGTTTCGATTTTCACATAAGCAACTCATGGGTCTGGCCAGACCCCATATATTTCTAGACATTTACATGGAAAATTGTGGCATTTGTGAGCGCTTTTTAATAACATCCAGGTATATAAAATTGTTATTATTTGTATATTTTTTAATGTTTTGGTGGCAACCATTGAATAACGGACTGGTAAAAATATTGAAGGTGTGATAAGTGATGAAAATTGTGTTACTAATTAGGTATAATATTTATTGCACGCAACTCATAAAAATATACTCAATATCGTAAATAGTTTCACTTTTTATGTTCAAAGTTCACTTGAAAAGTACCTCTTATAAGGAATAATTACGTTTTATGCTCAACGCGACATGCAAAACTTTTGAATTCCCGATTTTAGAAAATATGGATTGCTTCCAACCGTGGACAGTGAACTGAACTTATGCTTCCAAGTGACCTGCTAGAAAACTATAAAGGCGCATTTAAATTTTTTCAGGATTGGGTAAGCATCCAAACCTAAAAGTGCATCCTATTTTCCAGCATGAATCATATCTTGCCTTTTATCGTAACTAAAATTGGGCATTTTTGCATGTCCGGGAACTTAGCAGATCATTTCCCAGCAGATCAAATATAAAAGTGAGTTCTCTTCACATGCACATGAGTTCTATAGTTCCTGATACTTTTTACCAATAGTTCTTATTATATACTGTTATAAGCTAGCTGTTATACAAACAGCTGCTATGTGAAGTTAGCAGATCATTTTTTGAATTGTTCAATCGTCTTTTTTTTTAGTAAAATCGCCAGAACTATTGCTGAAAAGTATCAGGAACTATAGAACTCATGTGCATGCGAAGAGAACTCTCTTTTATATTTGATCTGCTGGGAAATGATCTGCTAAGTTCCCGGACATCCTTTTTGCCATTTCCCAGAATCGGCAGACACTTGAAACGCAGTAACATTTATACTCACAGCGACGAAAAGACAATCAGTCGCCACGGTTTATTACTTTATTACTCCAAGCCGGGCGGGCTCTCATCCTGTTTTGCTCGCTTTTCTAATGAACAGAACAAACGAGATAGTGTAAATACAATTTGTGCAATTCCTGCACCCTTCATCGAGAATACAAAAGATAGTTTGAATAGAAAATTACAAAAAAAAAGTTAAAAAAAAGCAAGTTACTGTCCAAAATACATGATTTTCCATGTAAAATGCATAGGGGTCTGGCTAGACCCATGAGTCACTAATGTGATATACAGTCATGAATCCTTATATATATCCATTTGTGAATGATTTTTAATTCTGATTTTTTCAAAAAGTTGGTGGTAATAAGATTTTAGGAAAAGTCAAGAAACTACGAATCGCTGACACGACTGGAAATATTTGAAAAATACAGTTAAAATCAAAAAAGGTCTGGCTGGACCCAGGAGTACAACGGAGGGTTAATTTTTTATATTTTTGAAAGTATGAATGGATTTTCGATTGAAACGAAAACCATTGTTCAAGGTACAAGCAAAATAATTTCAGTTTAATTTGATTCTTGTTTGCTTTTTTACTTTTTTCTCACTGTTTTTGGACTCATGTTTCCCTTTATCGATGCACCATAAATAACGTACAGAAATACTGCTATGGAATTTAATTAGCAAGGCTGTTCAGAAGAACATCAAAATCCAATTGACAATAATTTTAAAAGCCCCCCGGAACCGAGCAAATGCTTCTGATTTAAAAATCGATTGCGGAATATAAATTAGGAAAATGGTTTTAACCAATCAAAAGAAAGTAACGGCAACCACAAAAAACTCCGCTAAGTTCGTAAAAGAGCACTTCAATTCGTATTCTAGAAGGATATATTGAAGGGTATGCAAAATCACGTTCCATTTCGATCTGAATGCGACGCACTTTGCAGAACGTTCGCAAGCTATTGTGGGCTCACGTAAAAGCATCCTGATAGTTATCAGAGCTTTTATCCTTATTGCCTTGTGATTTGAAAGAGTGATAATGACCTCTGTTTTGGCATGTAATAGAACCATGATGTGGTAATTTCCCAATGGAAAGAAAAGTTTCGTTCGTGATAAATCGTGAACAGTTCGAAAGTAGTTTCCTATTCTAAACCTTGAGTGAGCGCATATTTTAAAGACGATTTGCGTGCATCAGCCATGCAGGATATACCAACAACTCCTGGTTGAAGAGGTATTTCATTAAAATAAATCAGAAAATAAGAGCTTTATTGCAAATAGGAGAACGACATCTACCTCCAGCCAATGCAGCCAAATGAAGGCAGAAATAGGGACTGCAGAAGCAAAGCAACCGCAACATGCTTAAGAGTGGTCTGCCGCTGCGGTGGACTTTCATTGTTATTTGGAGTTATGAATGAGTCCAAGCATATTTTAGTACCTGAAACTTGCAAACCATAATTTCGTAGTCGGCTTCACATTCAACATATGAACATACCACCTAAAAACAGAAACACCCCGCTGAGATTTTTTTGTTTGCCGGTGACTTCTGTCGGGAAGTTGGAAAAACCTGAATGAGACCAAACTAAATTTGCATTAAATTTTTATTTATTATTATTACTTTACTTCAGTCTCAAGCCCAGTCCAAAAATAAAATTTGAAAAGCACTGGGGTGTGAAAAGTGCAGGACTCGTGAATTTCCAGAGACAAACAATAGAATAGTGTAAATCAGTTTTAAATGTTCAAAATTTAACAATATTAATCTCAATTACGTGCTGACATTTTTTTTTCCTGTTGATGCTAATCCATAATTTCATCACCACTGTTGAAAACAATAAGACTTTTATAAATATATCGTCGGTGCGCGTCTGCCAAAACCTTTATGTGCATTTTTTTAGATTTTTTTGTTTTTTTCGGTGGATGGCATTAAAATTGAATTGCGCATCGACGAAAAAACAATTATGTGTAATTTCCCTTTAGAAATCAGTTTAACAAAATCGATATGTACACCTAATTTTAATTTCTAGTAATGGAAAATTGGTTATGTGTTCTCTAAAAAACTTTTAATCATCTTGTTGCATAGTAATACCTAGAGACCCAACTTTTCTAGAGTAGAATTTTCCGTGGAATTCAAAAATGTTAACGGTTTTTTTTAGGTTAGCCCCCGTTCTAGAAATATTGACTCAAAAGTAGTATTTCTGCAGAACGGAGAACATACAGGACATATTGTTCTGCAGGAAAAGAAATATTTGTATGCTTTTTTTCCAAATTTTCTAACATTCAAGCGTTAAAAATTACAGAAAAAGGACCAAACAAAATCCCTCTTTACTTGGTCAAATAGAAGGTTATTTTATAAACATTTTGAGCCCGTACGCATGCTTCTTGAACCACGCATACGATACTTAGTTATTTAATTATTTTACCGAAAAAGGGTATTGAATAAAACAGTGTATTGCCTCCTCTGAAAACTTGCTTAAAAACGCACAGCGGTTTTGGCAGGCCATATACTAAGCATTTTTTTTCCCTGAAAGAAAATTTCCAGATATGCAAATTCAAAATTTTAATGCTGTTTCAATTCGAATTTTAATATTTTGAAACAAATGCTGGTTGAATATTTCAAAGATCCTTGCTACCTTCTTTATTCTTACTGTTACTAGCTTCACTTTTTAATATCAATAATAATTTTTTTGGTACTCACCGTTGTAAATATCTGAAGCTGTAGGCACATGTTCTCGCAAAAATCGATTTTCCAGGTATGTGACAATTAGACTAGTTTTTCCCACCGCCCCATCACCTACCAGGACGCATTTTATTTTTGGTCTATTCTCCTTTCCGCAGTTTTTGTCTAATGTTTCTGGATTTAAATTTAAGTAATACTGTGTACCAATTATATTTACCTTTTCGATCCCGTTTGTTCTTCCGTTCCTTAATGTTCTTCCGTTCCTTAACTAGAATTGTATCGTCCTTTTCTGTGTTTTGTGAGCTGGCGCTCGTATCACTCTTTGACTAAATCAATAGAAAACAAAAAATTAGTCCAGTATGATCACAAATCCTACGAATACGGAATCATTATAGAATATAGCATACATATATAGAATTTTCCGAAGGAGTGTGTTTTGGCGTTGCATTGGAAATCATGCATATTGTGTCACAAGGACTAAGGAGCAACAATATTCCAACACTTCCCTAATTAAACTTAAATTGGCACGCAGCCTGTGGCCAGTGAGAGCAGGTATTCCTCGAATTCTCCGGGCATTTGGAGCGATTGATCACGGAGTAAAGAATATCTAGAGGAGAGATCCATTCAATTTGACAAGAGACTCCGCCATGTTTTTGCAAAGGCGACGTCACTGCTACAGAAGTGTCAACAATAAGCATGGGGAACAGTGAAGGAATTTGTGTTGTCAAATTTATAGACGTTAGAAAATGGTGAAATGCATTGTAAAGAGTTGAGGAAACTATGCCAAAATATAAACCAACAAAAATAGTAATAAAAAGTTAAATAAATAAATTGAAATTTAATGTTCTACTAAATATTATTTGAAAGATATGAAATGTAGTTGGTTGCGAATATAAGTAAAGAAGAAATATCTATTTTAGTTCAATTTAGCCACAGTTATTATTTTTTTAAAAACTGCGTTCTCAATGTGCCACGTTGTACATAAAGTGGCGAAATGCCTCGGTGACGTCATAGCCATGTGGATCTTGTTTCGATCTCTCCTAGTCTAGATATTCCTTACTCCGTGGACCGTGATTATATTAGCGGCGAGGGATTCTGAGAATGGTCAACTGTAGTACTTTGAAGCAATAAGACCGCTCACGTACACAGTGCGACTCATTGGCTGCATGAAATCCCTTCTAGGCACATTATGTAAATTGTAACGGTACATTAATTGTTCGCAAGTTATGCTGGCAATAGGAGAAAAGCATCATCCATCAATTAGTGTGTACGACCATGCAAGATTGCTGGATTACGTCTTTTCAAAATAGAAATGGCACAAGTTTTCTTAGGAGAAATTCCCTGCGTAATGCAATTAAAATTGCCATCCAAGTCACTAAAAAATTACTGAGTGCATGCAAATTATGCAAACCAACGTGCGTTCGCCATTTCCCACATATTTTGCAATTCGTCTCGGTTCTTTCCTATTTGAATGAGAAGGCCAAGGGGAACTGGAAGAGAACCCGGCAAATGCATTGCAATGGCCGACTCCAGGAAGTCTACAACGCTGTATGAACGCTCCGAAGACTCGTTTCACATCGCTAACAATCGGAGCATACGAAGTGGAACAACTTGAGATGATTCGTCAAAGAATAGTCTACAATTCTACAGAAACAGAATAAGAAGGAACACTTTGAATTGTGATCATTGTCAGTAGATATTCCCTATTTTCGTTTCTTATTTTTCGCTACAAACAATTTTAGTTACTCATGAAGATATCTAAAAAGAAAGAGCTTGTTTTGTTCAGTACAACTAAGAAGAAGACATTAAAAATTTTAAGTTGATATTTGGCTAAGAAAGCCGCAAACAACTCTCATATGTTTGTAATTGTAACAACAATTGCAACGACATTTATATCTGGTGCATTGAACTTTTGCGTTTAGTTGAGGCAATTTGCTTGCATTAACGATTTTCATTAAAAGCAACAAGTTCGTCGAAACGCATTGCCCAAAGTATGGAAATTCCGAAGATGCAGTAAATACGCCTTTTCCACATAAAATGTAAATTACTATTTCCAAAACGACGAGTTGTTCTGATTCAGTTTTAAGGCCACTCTTGTTGAGTTACAATTTCTAAAAATAAACTGGAAAGAATTTTATGAAAAGAAAACAAACAAAATCGTGCAATAAGCAAAATATAATAACAATTAAAAAACAAAACACACTAAAGAATAATGTAAGCGCGGCCTGATAATTTAATGTGATAAAACAAAACTACATGCTGAAGTAAAAAATGTTTATAGTTTAAATATTAACAAATGCATGCTTTAAAGTATTTCGCAGACATTGAGTGTGCTGTAACAAAAGGACGAAAGAAACCCTTTCTCGATTCTTTCACACATTCACTCCTGGCAATAACAGGCTCATGAAAGAAAAATCACACTTTCCACTGCATACTGAGAGTGAAGTGAAAATGAAAACCAACCCCAGCAAATTGTGCAGAAGGCGGGTAGTTGAAAATGTGGAAATTAAATTCGACGCTCTTTAAAGTTGCTTTAATTGCGACCAGAGCAAATATCCTGGCAATTTCTGCAAGGAGTTAAGGCTATGAAAGCTGTGTGAAAACAATCACAGCGAAACCTTTCTTCGACGGCTGTGAATGTATTTCCTGCAGGCATTCTTCTGCAGAGGAATTAAAAACACATTTGCCAACCTTGTTAAAATGCAATTAGGGAAAAATGGCGTCGTGATGAGGTCGTTGCAACTCTGTTCGCAGAGTTTCTTGTGCCAGAAACGCCTCCTTTGAACAAGGAACCCAGTGTGTTGCAGCTCTGTTCATAAGCATTGCCGTTTGTCCTGTATAGTGGCGCTTTCGTATAAAAATGCAGCAAGACTATTTTGTCGGGCTGCACTACGATGCAACAAACAAGTAGATTTATTGACAATTGTGCCGTAATGCACATTAGTCAAGCTGTGGAAGATGAAATGAAAAGTACAGCAAAAATTCATACAGGTTTGTAAAGTGATGAAGAAACGAAATATTAGTGTACCAAATAGCAATCCTCTAGCTACGAGCGTTTTCGAGTAATCGTCTGGACAGACAGGCAGACATTTTTAAAACGGTTTCTTTTCACTTGCCAATCATGAATATATAGTTCACTTACAGTTCACCCGTTCGCTCAAAACTAATATAACCTTCATGGTCTCATCTACGGTAGAAAAATGCACTTACTAGAATTTACAAGCTTCTTAAGTATTGCATGTAGATGTAAAAACTTACAAGCTTGAGCCCTCCACTGCATTTCCAATGTCGGTGCGCCTATGTAGCAAGTAGCAACACTAATATGCCGGGCAGACGAGAGTACTTAATCCATACGTTCGATAAAAGGGCATGTTTGTTAAAGATGATTTTTTTGTCAATTATGATACCCAAATATGTAATGCAGATTGGATCTCATAAATAACTTGGGACACATTACGTTGTGAAAATGAAAATGTCTTATAATAAGGATTCTAACTCAAAGCTTTCAGTTGCACCAACTGGGATGTAAGCAGAAATGTCAGTCGGTTACAAAACATTTAACTTTTTTAATAAAAGAAAAAGGAAAGCTAAACTGGCGAAACGTTTATGAACAAGACGGTACTGCCAAACGGAGTCAAAAGATTTTCAATTGTCTAGTGTATAGAATTACCGATGGTTAGATTAATTATCTTCAATATATTTTTCATTTCACAGGCTTGATGTGATGTGGTTTAATATCCCAAAAATCTTCAAATGTTTTTAATTTCTATAAATATATATATATATTTGGTATACCAAATGACGAGGAAATACAAAAAAACAATTTGTTGGGATCTGTTTTGCAAATGCATTAGATATCCACAGTCCTGAAACTTTTGCATTTTTAGAGTGTATAACCGACTTTTATGAAGAGTTCACTGTTGAAAATGCGACAACAAAATAATATTATATTGTAGACATTAATTTGAGAATTTATTTGATTGCATGTAGTCAAGTAATCAACCCAATTTGCAAACCAATCTAAGCAAATGGTCTCTCGTGTGTGGACACGGTTAGGAATTATTGGAACACTGTACGTGGTTTTTTATGTAACAAAGTGTTATTACACTCGTTCTGCATCCCTGTTTCCTACAGACGCCCCCATTTCACTTCGACGGTGCTAATCTTTGATTGCATGTTTTTCTGGTCGATCGAAATGGAGTGAATACTGCGAATAAAAACTGGATTTTTTTTCGGAGATGGTATCGAATGTCCCTATCGGGGTTTTCACATGCCAACAGCCCTCGGTGTGGATTTCGTTGCGTCTCGAAAAACACTTTATTTTCTTGTCATCCAAGAATGTTACAGCTTGCGAAAGTTCCAACACAAACTACAAAAGCAGCAAAAAAAAAAAATTGGAGAAATCAGGATAACGTTAAAGATAAGAGACGAGAAATTTCGTTGAAGGACTATCAGACCGTTCAAGGTCGAGAGGTTAACAAACAAGAAGTAAAAGTCTTCCGCAATGCTATCTCCCGAATGTGGGTCGATACCTTCTTGTGAGACATGAACAAGAGCACAATAATGAATTTCATGTGATTCAAAAACTAAATTTGCAGAAACAAAACTCCCCGGAGCAGTCAGCCTTCTTAGGTGCCGCCCACAAGGCAAGTGTTACTGCGCCAGGAGCCCCTCCCATGCTAAGACGATCGCTCCATTTTTTTCATCAACGTTTAAACACGTTGACTTTTGCTGTCATTGTCAATCGACCTCGAATGGCGTACGTGAATATGACTGTACAACAATAGCATTCGGGGGGACAATTTCACTAAAGATTGGATGTATGCATGTAACATGCAGGAAATTGACGGCTACGAAACTGTAAGCCAAATCCTGGATTCGGGAGGCGAATTGGGAATGATAAATAGGGCATGAAGAAGTCAGTTTTTTTTTTTTATTTCGTCAAGTCGATTATGGTGGCATTTGGAATTATATAAACCCTCCCGAAGTTCAAGAAACGTTTCGCAGCTCGACAAAAGTGTTCCAAAGTAAATTTCAGAATTTATTCATCTTTTGTTCCTTTTTTGGCAGCTCATCTCCATTTTTTAGATTCATTGAAAAGTGTTACATTGTTAATTGATTTTTTATGATTATTAAAATAATTTGGCATTAAATTAATATCAGGGAATATAGAAAGAAAGTCGTGAAATCAGTGATGATCAGCGTGTTATTATTAATAGAAATTGCGAATTAACGGCTTCTGAAAACAATGCTTTTATACTGGTAAACGTTTTCATAAGACATAAGTCGTGCAATGCGTACATCTGTCTATTTGCAACTCACAATATTATATTTATGGTTTAGAGAGTCTCTTTATATTCATTTTAGGATAATGGATCCTCCAACAAAATTTGTAAATTGCGTATAAGAAGAGTGCGACAAAAATTTGATCAAAGACTTCAAACCCGCTCTCTGAAGAAGATTTCCTCATAAGTTCGGACGTGGTACAACCGCGGTACGACACCACCGCTCGGCGCTCAGCTGTTGACGCCAAGGAGGCGATTTGAAAGATAACAAAAATCAGGATTACAGAAATAAGATGATTATAATTTTTGTTTCATACGTAAATATGATGCAAGGAAACATTGTTAGTTTATAGAGATTGGCCCACAAGCTCTTTCCGTGAAACAAATATTCTGACAACCGACTTACATATCAAAACTTATGTGATAACTATCAAGCCTCATTATCAACTGATCTACTTGGTACGAGTATTATCCCCCGCCTGTGACCAGTGACTTTTCAAAAGCTTAGTAACTCGTATATATGTGTAGTACACATTACCGGGAGATGGAAAGAAGCCGTGTTATGGGCTTATGGCTGTACAATAACGACAGGAAGCATCTTTAGCTTTTTGTCCGCCATTTTGAATTTCGGCATTTTTAAATTAGAAATTAAATCAGCAACACCGAAAACCTTATATAAATGTGTCATTGTTATAGATATTTCGCACGCATTTAACGAGGTATCGACTTCTGGGCAGTTTTACTGGTTTCCTGACCCACTGTGCACTCGAGGCGTTGCAAACATTCGTCCAAACTTAATAACCCTAGATTTAATACGAAAATATAATGTTTTTTAATTTGATTGCGAAACTATTTGCCCCATCAAATCATCACTAAAAAACCATAAAATCCAGGCAACGCGTACTTTATTTGCACCGTGGAAATTGAGTTCATTCTAACAATTTTGTAGTCATAATTTCAATTATCTGGCAGTTCACGGACATTTTTTATGATTAGCGAAGAAATTTTTGTTGCGTTGAAGTCTGTCTTCCTAAGGTTTTGTAACTCCCACACAACGGAAAGAGTACATCAAACAACTATTAAAATTGTTCATTACTTAATTTTGTTTTACATAACATAACTATCCTTAGCACTGCACTCTCTGTTGGACAAGTAAGTATTTTTATTTAATTCATCTATATTAACTTCGCGAAAACTTGGTTGCTTGTTTATTTGTGGATTTGTGTATTTGTGCCATTTTAAGGCTAATTAGGTAAAACAGCCCCTACGCGGTCAATATTACTGTACAATATTTCTCATTGTACAATATTATTGCTCGTTTGTAGATCGTATTGAATGGTTGTGCAATATATTTTATGAAGGTCAAAATTTTTGATATTTATTGCACAATATGAAATATATTGCTTTGTTCGATATTGTGCAATATTTTTTCATTATCAGTTAAAGTTTAAAAAGCACCCTCTTTCACCTTCCTTTCCTATGATTTTTCTTTTAACGGAACCGACAATGCAATGCGCACACAAAAATTTCAGTATCACTCATGTTTATTGTACAAAAATCAAACATCAAATAAAAGTTGTACAATAATATTGACGGTGTAGGGGCCGCTTAACACACTTCCCGTCATCCAATGGAGCTAAAACTTTACAAATAGGCTCGTGGTCGATGACAATGCATTCTGTCAAATTTTTATCTCGTTATCACAGAGGGAACGGATAAAATCTTTAATAATAATGCAAAATTGACACCGTTCTGCACAGCGCATAAAAAAAAATTAATCATAAAATCAAGTCGCCTTTCCTTTTTTTTAATTGATTTTAATTGTGACAATTTCGAAAATACATATAGTTCATATAAAATTGTAAACAACTAAGAACGACAGCCGTTTTGAGATTAATAAGCAATTTTAGCATGTGTACAATATACATAAATACAAGCATCCAGGTCGCCTTCGAACTGTAATCAGCACATTCGCTTGCCTGTAGCACATCCCTGGCAGAGCCTTGGGTTAACGTCAGGATAGGCAATCAAATTCAATTAAGAATGCCTAAATAGGGTTTCGCCCCGTAAAAGTAATTAAAAAGATACACGAAACAAATTCGGTCGAAGGCTGAAGCTTATAATTAATATGCTTTTAAGGTTAATTCAAGCAAGTTCACTGCTGACGCCATTTCAATTCAATTACAGAAGATTTCTACATGACTTGGAAGGGTTGCAAAAATTGGAACATCCACACCAAGCACCCAAATTAAAACATTTGCAGCTGTTACATTTTTGTAAAATCTCAAACTAAATTCATGTTTGCTTTGCGCTAAGTTTTGCGCAGACTGCCGTTTTAAAACAATCCCTTATCTTATTATGTTACCATTTTTATTACTTTTTAATTATAATTAATAAAATTTGATTTCGAGCAGCTGCCTGCTTTGAATGTTTTTGAGTGCACATTCCGAGCAATGCATTGCACCGCAAAGCATAAAGATACAGTTACAAGATCTTTGATTGCACTGTTTCCTTTCAAAAGCTTCGAGCTTACGATGACTGCAGAACTGTAGAAGTGCAATACCCACTCCGAAGGTTATGATTACCTTTTGAGGAACGGTCTCATGATAAAGTTCTCGATTATACCGACTTGCACTCTTGCCCTTTGGTTTCACTTCGCCAAGTAGCTCATTCTTCTTCTTCGTTCGTGCACTTCGATTTCTAAATTTGTGCTTGGAAATAAAAAAAATATCTAAAAGAATATGGCATAAGCAAATGTGGTTAGGAGTAGGACGAATATTAAGAGCGCATTCGTTGCGCTAATGAAACACCTGAAATATTTAAAACAAGAACCACTTTCGATAAGACGATAACTGGACCTTTCTAGCACGAGTCCCCGCCATTATTCATTGAAGCGCTTAAAATGTAAAATACATTAAAATACGAGTACATTGCCTGAATTGGTACACAAAAAGGAAACAGCGAATTGCTTGACGGTTGCACTCATATGTGAAATCAAAGTGAAATCACTTTAGGAATGTGCAATGAAAATCACACGACCGTTGCACAGCAGATTTCTCAGTGATCACAACTAACATTAAACAGTTCCTGGCAAAAGGATATCGAGAGCAAATACAGAGGACGGTTTCATGATTCAATGATTGCATCTACGTCAAATTAACTCATGTTCAGTTGCATTACCAATTTATTTCAGAATTGTATAAAGTTTTACAACTGTCTGCGGTCTGATAACAAATCGCAAATGGAGGAGGGGGAGGACTAACTGCGTTAATGTGGTGATAGGTTCTTAACAGGTAGTATGCTATCGTTCCAAAATACTGCCCTTTTGCGCTTTTTCGAGTGAATTAAAGCAGTTATCAGCAATAGGTGTTGTTTTGGTATAACATTGAACGGTTTCTGTTTGGATTTAGTGTCGTGCTTTTGGGGATCAATAGAAAAAATTAGTTATAATAATACAACTAAAGCAATGTGGTATAAAGTATAATACATATAATAATTTCGAATGTATAAGTTTAAATTTTAGAAATATTGGAAATACCCAAAAGCAAAACGCACTTTGCAAAATTTTAGTCTCGTGTGTGCGTTTGCGTCGTCGACATGAACATCATTATCCTTCTTTGCGCTCCATAAAAACCTAAATTTTGATATTATGCATATGAAATTCTATATTGCGAAATTCATAAATTATCCATTTTTGGTTGTTTTCTGCGGGACAAACCGTTTTCCTTCCTTTTATTTTATTTTCCGGCGTCCATAGATGTGTACTGTGTACTAATGCACATTGCACAACCTGTTTATATATTTCTTAACTTTTACTACATATTGAGAATTTCCAGTAGATCGAATGCAATATGATTAAATTTAAGGAAAACAAATGTACAGTGTTCCCCTTAGCTAAGCGTTAATGTTAAAAAGTGAATGTCGCCGTTAAAGTTCATTACGCTTCATTAATTGGGGAGGAAATTAGCGCCAGTAATTGAAATTGCATAGGTTAGGGTTTCATGGATCGGGATCTCCGAGCAGAACAAATATGTATAACGTTTGTCAAGCACAGTGTGTTGGGGACACACTCTAATCAAAAATTAATTACTGTATAAGGTCAAGTTGACATACATATGCAAAATAGTCGCTAATTAATTATTAATAGATATTCTATGTACTTACTTGATTTAAAGCTACCGGTTGTCCATTCTCGATTGAGTATGTTCTCGTTGAATGTATCACAGTCGTGTTCCTCTCCGCATACGCGTCGGCATTGTGAACTCCAAATATGAACGGGCCGCTGCTCGTGCTGTTGTGTTCACCGAAAACTCCTTGCAAATTTTTCTGGTGTTGCCTCCAGGCAAGGTCGTCCAGCTTGGACGGCTTCCTCCAGGAATCACTTTCAAAATTGTCAACCGTGTTCCCAACAAACGTTTTGGGTGTATTGTAAATCCCTGGGACACTTTCAGAAAAAACAAAGTCATCTGAATTGGCGGAGGGCGATGGTGGACTTCCGTATGGATATCCGATATGAGTATTCAAATTCTTGTATTGCTGTGACATGATATCGAAGTCATTGAAGCCATGCACTTTGGTATCGCCCTTCTTCTTTAGCAACAGTTGCGGCTTCCGCTCCATCAGCAGCGGACGAGTTGACCGATTAAAGGGGTGATCTCGAGAAGACATTGCTGCAGGCATTTCAAGTACTGGCAGAAAAGGCACTACCTTCACGGTCATTTAATCCTCAGTGTTAGATGTTCCTGAACGCAGACATCTGAAAATATTGTTGAATGTAAAAATGAAATATTTTCTACAAGTTTCTGACAAGCAAAGTCGTGGTTTTGGGGCCTTCAGGTCGACAGGGAGTTCATTGGCAAAACCAAATATATCATTTTTATGTTTAGAACTACCTACGATCCACGTCCCACGCACATTATTTTAGTATGGTTGTTCAGAAGAAAAATACCCTGCAAAATAGCGGATGTATCACATGCGCAAGTTGCTTCGTTGACATGCAAAACATTACAGTATATAAGGTTACATTATACAATTCAATACAATTCCTTCATCCCGTATAGTCCAGAAATGATCTGAAAGGACTTAGGAAGTAAGATAAAAGGATGCCATTCATGACCCACCACTGTGGATTAAATAAATAATAAGCTGTAGTAAATAATGTAACGAATATGTTGTATACATTGTGGTGGCATCATTTCTGCACCCTGGTGCTCATACACCTTCTCGAGCACGCACAAGACGTTACACGCAATACGGTATGGTATACCATTGTATACCATTCTCATTTTCCCCTACCGTACTTTTTTTTTATAAAATTAAAAGTTGTTTGATTTTCAAGTAAGACTCGCTGACAATCTGTTAATCCCATCCCTTTATGTCGTTTAAATATTTAAGAATTCGGTGAAAAAGTTGAAGGATGCTAAATTTAAACTTATCCAACGAGACAAAAAAAATTTTGATTTAAAAGTCAAAAAAAATCTAATTATGACTCATACAAAAAAATTTCGGGTCCAGCGTAGATTCCAAAGCATGCAACTAAATCTGTATGGAGTTCCTGGAAGCCATATACATTTGTACATATGTATAACAACAAAAAAATAGACAATCGATGTTAGACCATGAGAACCAGTTTTTCATTTCGTCTGTTGCTCAAATCGGATATCATTCAAGAAAATGACCGGGACTGAAGAAACCTCAGAAATTCTGAATCATCCTTTCAAGAAGAATGTAATGCCGCCATGGAAAACGATAGCAGTTATTTGACCAGCCAGAACCACCAACACCAGCTCACGCCATACGGCCGCATCCAGCCAAATGATGAGGCCCCGTGCAGGTCAGAAGTGGATCTTGAATTGAACTTGGGATCGGAGCCATCATCCGAGTGCTTGTCAAGTAGCGCTAGGGCGACGAAGTTGCCTGCCTGCGCATCTTACCTTGCTGCGGCCCGGTGTGGTTGAAAGATTCAATGCACCTGCCGCGATTTAGCTTCAGTGCAATTATCCATGCCGATGCTAACTATTCGCACTGCAACAGCTGAGAGTACGCGTTTAAAAACACGATTTATCACTTTAATGTACCTGCGCCGTTTATGCATTCCTGGAAGCAATTTCACCTGTTAATCGTTTTATGTATGGCACAGAACCCTTCTAACATGTAGCACGTAATTAGAATAGTTTGCTGTCATCGGAACTCCGTCTGTGGACCTCCGCGACAGATGCTGCTGCCCCGGGATAGACACACGAAATTCTGAACATAAGATTGCCATCTGCTGGTTTCTGTATGGCAGGATTATGGAAGAAATGAAATTTCAGGCACCTGATAATGCATTTAAGAATCCACCCCTTTCATCCCATCTTGATTCTTGAGAACACGGAAACCTTTTTCTGCAGCACATGTATATACTGAGGTGTTTTCATGTGCGTTGTTGAAGCAGTTTTATATATAAAAAAAAGGGACAACGCAGCAGGCGGTTTTCTTTTTTCTTTCCTGCACAGAAGAAACGGATTTTCTTCATTATTTTGCCTTCTTTCCAAACACCAGATTTTGTGGAAATATTGTTTACAGCCTTTTATTCGTCAACGATTCACGTAAGGCACTCTACTTTATTGTGCTTGACATTTACCATTTTGCTTTAGTTGTACATATTTTCCTTCTCCAGAACATTAGTTGTGGTTGTGACGATAGGTTCGGTTTATTTTCTCCGTACTTAGGGAATCATTTGAAAATTTCGCTGACAACTTTTGGCGAAATGGAACGTGATGCAAGTGTTGATCCTCATTCCTCACTATAGCTACTCTAGCGCTTGTGTAAAATTTGGGTCGCCTTCAAAGCTGTCAATATTTTTGTATTAGACTATTAGAGTCAACAATAATTGTGAGACTTTACATCAACGAAGAAACATACAATATAAGCGCCACTACTATAATTCACATCTCATCAGCAAGCACCCTTCCACGATTTTGATATGGGGACCCTATGTATGTCTTTCAAAAATTTATATTATCCTAGAAAATTTCAGGAGAGGGGGCGCAAAGAGTCAAAATAGTTAGAGTTACTATATTTTACTGACGTGTCTTTTCACATACTTGTAAGTGTATTTCTGCAATATTCATCTTTTTTATTGTTTCCTGAAGCTACTTATGGACGGGTCACTATCAACAAATAAATGAAGTAAGTTTCTGTCGCCCAGTATTATAAATTAGTATTGCAAGCCACCACTACTAGCTTCGTCTCTTAGATTCTATAGAGTAGTAGTTTTCTTGTCAAAAAAGAGATTGACAGTTCGAGTAAGCAAGCATCAGTCAGCACGCGAGTCGCGATTACAGGAAGCGGTCCAAATGTTCAAGCATTACCACTCTTACCTAACGCATGAATTTCTCCGAATAATTTTTGAGGATGCTATATAAAAACTTTCATAAACACATTGATAGGTTATCACTGTAGCATGAAATTATTGGAATAATGTCACTAAACATACAAGACAAGTAGTGCAACATATGCAACAATTGTCAATGGTGCCGTAGAGAATACGGCACTCTTTATTAAAAATTAAATCCCTTCAATCACTTATAGATAGTTTTTCAATTTTCTAGTATCGGAAAACATTTCCTCATGTGAAAATAAATTTTTATGATATGTAGGTTGTACCTTCCATAACCATAGGCATAGTCAAAAAAATATGTAAAATTTGTAGACAACTTGGATGTTTTTCATTCCACATTTGATATTCATTCAATTTGGTTTTGATTACTTCCTTTAAAAAAATATCCCATGTATAATAGTTTCTTGTATTACTTCACCCTACCAACAATGCGAATGTTCTGTTTTGCTTATGGTTAATAATGAAAGTTTCTGGAATCTATTCTGGAGTTTAGAAACTGATCCGAAAGAAAAAGTAATTGAAGAACGCCTCGGAGGGCTTGGTTATTAATTTTGCAGCTCAAGGATACTTTTGGAAAGCTTACTATACCGACTCTGCCGTTGTGTTGAAACGAATCTGCTGCTCCTCGAAACAGTAACATTTTCATGGTAAGGGATGCTAGGGAAATTCGTGTATCTCTCAAAGAGTAAGAGCATGCCATATAACCCCAGGAGTTTCCAAAGATCTGGATACAGTAAGTTCGGCACTGTTGGCTTCTTTGATCTTCAGGAATCTAACTTCCTTTCCATGCAATTTAAAAACTCCCCCAAAGTGCATATCCTACGATATCTTTAAACTTTCCTTTGATGGCAATCATCTGCACATTTCAAGCGATTTCTCACAAAGCTTTTGAGATGCACTCGTCCATTGTTCCAAACTTTCGCTTCGTCTCCTAGCACAATATTTGCACACCGTATCAACCAGTTCACATTGCACAAGTACGGTGGACCAATCAATGCAGACCGCGGTCCAGGGATGTATGTTGAGGTCTCTAAATACATGATTTCTAAACTCCACAAATAATTGATAACCTTATATGTACATACAATTGTTGCAGGCAGCACTGGAGTCACTGCGACGAAGGTAACAAGTGACACTCGTATTGACCAAGCATATGAAGCATTTATGAAATAAATTAAGCACAAAGTTGAAAAGTGGTTGGAGTAACCGAGCAACTAAACAAAAATAGGATTCTCAGGAGCCATATTCGTACTGAGGATGCTCATCAACCGCTACCCTTGAAGCCATGTTTCATTAACCTGAGACAATTACTTTCCGCTCCGACTAAGCAATTGCTGCTGCTTAATTATAGAAAATCAGCGCGCAACTTTGCATTCCATTCTGCGACAATATTTTTGTATCATGGGTGACTGAATGTGATTCGTGCTCCCCAGAATTCGTCGTCGGGGTCTCATGTTGTTTTTGTCTCAGGTTATTTGCCTTTTTTGCTTGCTTTTTAACGCCCCAGGTGTGCCACGATTGTTCCCCAATCCGCTCAGTTAGCATTTCCACTTTAGTAATTCACCTCACACGGAATGGGATTAATGAAGTGCAGTTTTGTCTTCAATAGCTTTTTGCACTGTCGAAATCATTGGCAGGTGAATTAAAATGAAACGATACATCGTGAACGGATATAAAGCTGTAAGATTTTTCCTGAGCGTGCTGAAAATTAATCTGTGTTTCCTTCCTGCATCGGTTTTAACAATGAGACTTATTAAAGCAAACACAATGTGATTCCAGTATTTTTAAAATTCACGATTTTAATCAATGTTGAAGCATAACAGTCATCTAATGTCAGGGAAATAACAATTCCGAAAAAATGATATTGCACAAAATATAAAGCTCATTAAGTTCAAAATATTTGGTGGCTGTTCCGAAGGAAATTGCCTACAATTTTTGTACACCTTTCCCGATTGGCAACACGTGCACATAAGCACATTATAAAATTACTAGCAGGTTTACTCGATTTTATTTGAGGTAATGATTGTCATTAATGAACGTGGATTGATTCATTATCATGACACGATTTGGCTGGTTTCACCCAGCGCGGTGCGGCGCGGCGTATCATAATTCGTAACAACTTATGAATTCAGCATTTCTGAAATTTTTGGACCATCGTTTACAAGCTTTCAAATTTAGATATTTGACTCCAAATCAGTTTTCTCAATATATGATTTGTACTAATTTTAATTATGATACAATATCTTAAATTTAAGCAATTCTGGTCGCTATATTAGATCCGCCATCTTGAGTTTACAAATGCTCGGATTAGATTCGAAGTTAGTTGCTTCAAAATTCGCTTGGTAATTTTCGTAAGAATCCCTTGATTTTTAAAATTTTTTATATTAATCAATATTTCAAATATAGTTATATTTCAGTATAGTTTTAATATTGTATGTACCTTAAAAAAATATTATTTTCGATGCCGTTTCGTTTCAAAAGCATTTATTTATTATCAATTTTCAAATAATTAGCACAGATGGAGTTGAAATTGTACTAATTCATTTTCGGTGCCTTCACGTAGATGTGACCTTAAAGAAAAGTCATGTTATACTAATATCAACAATACCTAATCTCAAATCAAATAATAAAATCCGAATTTCAAAGCAACTCGAAGTCCTTGAGAACAACAATAGCAACTAAATCCGTAAAGTAAGCCAACTCGTTTTCAGTAAAGTGTCACTTAAAGCCACATTGCTGTCATTTTATCCCAATTAGACCCAATTCACGAAAGATCCCATTTTTCAAAACACTTTACGAGAGAAACCTAAAAGTTTGACATTTTTAACCCTAGATTACTAAACTATCGTAAAAATTACTACGACAAAATAGCGATTCCACACCTGAAGAGATGGGCACATAACATGAACATGTGTTCGAACCATGCAGAATGAAAATATATATATTATTATTATCATGATTATGTGGTCTCTTTAAACCAATAAATGTACCTACAAGTTCCTAAATAATAAAAGTGTATGATTCTCTCATTTATTAATTATTTATGTTTTAATTTTTACAAATGCTTAGTAACAACGTTACTCGTGGGATAGTTTTGTAATCTAGGGTTAAGAAGGCCATTCAAATTCAAAATTTTCGCCCTCCATTTTGAAACTGAAAACAAGTATTCTATATGTTAAGTTCAATTGGACAAAAAATGAAAAATATCGAAACATGGATTTAAGCATGATTGAGTAACAAACATCCAAAACTTCACATTTATAAGATTAGTATAATATCTTAGCTTTGGAGAGTTTTTATACCTACAACAATTAGTTATTGTGTATTGGTTGTATTGGTTTAGCAATGAATAAAGAAATTTATAAACTAGATAACCCAATAAATAATTAATTATGGCGTAATACATAACAGAAAAGTATATAAGCTATGCTAAAGTATTTTCAGAACAAACGTTCAGGTAGCAACGAACATTATTCCCTGTGAAATTACTTGAGTACAATTTGAACAATTTTCTCCAGAAATTCGAGTAAAATTCGTAGAAGCATCTACAATTCAAACATATTAATTCGTCCTCAAACGTTACAGTTTTGAATTTTTAATCTAAAATCGCACAGAAGAATTGAAGTTCGGAAAAAATGCATAAAGAAAAAATCGGATTCTGAAAGCAATTGCGTTTAATAACACGAATCGATGTCTCCTCCATTAATTTTTAAGCAACCAAAATTGCTGCATTTGGTGATTGAAGCATCCAAAAGACATTATCCAAAAGGAAATTCATTCCTACAAACGAGCTGTTTGATTTTGGAGTTTCAAGCACTTGCTGAAATGTCATCGAAAATTGTGATGTCATCATTATCAATAATTTTAATAATATGCAAACAATTTCTAAATAAAAAAATTGAAGTTTCTGTTCAGTAGTCTTAACCCTGTACTCGAAGGAATACGAGTGTACACTGGGCAGTACTTGTAAATTGCAAAACTAATTTATTTAAAATTCATAATGTGTGGTGAACTTGTTTTATTTACTATATTGAAAATCTTAGAACAATTGGTTTTTACTAAGAGTTTTTTTCCCGTTAAATGTCTGTTTATAATTATGTAATCGCCAAAAATCTCGGGTCTCTTCCGAAACCCTATGAGCTCGAAGGATGAAAAACAAATTTGTGTAAAAGGTCGAGTTGAATTGACCTTTAAATTGTATGCATTTTCGAGTCATAATTCAATTTCACTTGATTCTGGGATGTAGTAGAAATAAAATATATTGATAAAAAACATTACAAGCTATAAAAAATCCTGCAACTATTCCTTTCCCATTACATTGAATTCAAACAAGTAGAATACTCACAAAAATATCGTACCTATAACGCAGAGAAGCCTTTTTTCTGCGATTGGATCCACATTCAATGCGAATTCGAAAATACCTTCACGAATTTCGATGGTCAGGGAAAGTATTTCAATTAGTTCATGCAGTCGGACCTCAATCCTGCCAGCGCCACACAAATCCGTTACGTATCCGCTTTCGATGAAAAAGGAGCCAAATAGACTTTGTGCGAACTGCATTTTCAGTGCATTCAACTGAAAATTGTGGTTCATGGAGAGGAAGTGATCTGCAGAACAAGTGTTACTGATATTGGATTCGCCAAAACAATTCTCGAAGAATTCCTATGCAAATACAAAGCCTTTGATTCAATCACGCTTGCGGTTACGGAAATTGTAGCACATCTGCTGGTAACGATTGGGTGCAAATCGCCTCACGATGTGCGTTTCATAAAACTGTTTCAACTGCCAAAAATACTTCCACCATTACTTCCGGTAATATTGTTCAGGTGGTATCATTTCTAGGGTGCGTAATCAATATCACTTCGAATGGTATTACGGTGAATTTAAATAATTTATGCAGACATATAATTTAAAATTATTGCAATTAATGGTGATTACTGATTATATAACGATGCAATTAGTATTGACTAATGACTACTGAGCACGTTTACTACTCTGCAGGATCGCAAGCTCAACCTCCTGTGATGCCATGAGATTGTTACCTGCGTAATGTAAGTCAAAGTGCCGACGTTGTGCCACTTTTAGGAAATCCTAGCCCGACAACTCTAATTGGTTCAAACCTATTATGAAATATCCTAAATAAAGGTCAGCAGATATTTCAAACTTCAAAGTATATAATGGCGTGCATATTGCATACATGTACTAAATTTAACTTTGCTTTTGGCATAAAGTGCATATAAAAACGTACGATTGCTTTTTATATCTGTGTAATTTAAAAATAAAAGTAATCAGCTGTGAAATGTTATTTTGTTGTTTTCGGTGTTTTTGGACGAAATAATTCTTTACAAGAAATTTAAAGCAAAATGACATACGTATGAACACGTTTTGTTTTTCTTTGCTTGCTTGCAAGAAAATAAACCATCGAATCCATTTGATATTTACTCTACGCCAAATGTCAACAGATATGTCAGCAAATAATTCCATTCGGCGGCAGACAACAAACCCGACTAGATTACTTGACATCATTAACTCGATTAAGTGCTCTCGTCTGTCGGGTGTTGCCCAAGCCCAATTCTTTTCATTTCTTAATTTAAACCCACAATTTCAGAGTGAAATACCACTACCCTAAACGTTCACTGTCCAATTAAAATCTTATACAACAATCTTATACCTATAAAATAAAACGGTCTCGTTTCTCGTTCTACAAATGGATGTATATTGTAATTTTTGTACCACTACTAATAATAAACTAATAAACTAATAAAACAATAATAAACAAAAAGCAAAATAAACAAAACTCCTTAACAAATAAATCCCTACAATCCCTGCATTGCAATAAACTCTGGACAGTCAAAGGTTTCAATCAGAATACGATGTCGACTCCGCTAAGGTTGACAAATGACAACTACCTACACCACCTACCACCCTACATCTACAACCAACAACAAAAATAATCAAACAGCATTGGTTTAAGGAGTTTTCTTAAAAAATTAGAACGCGTTGAATATTTAAAGGGTTAGATTATATTATAATAAACACAAGCATTAGTTTAATGGCGACTGGGGGCGATAATGAAGTTGTCTGGGTGTCTTCTATAATAGTTATTCCTTTGGAACTATTTCCATCCCAATATTCTGCGGAATATCAGTTTTTCAATCGATATTTTTAAAATTTGCTTTTTGAATGCCCAAATAGACTTAGCGATCCATATCTCCAATGAGAATAAGACTTCCCTCTTTCCACTAATCCTACAACCACGTATCATCCCTCCTCACTAATTGTTAGCCCATACCGTACATGGCTGCGGAAAAGAATGTCTATTAAGAAGAAAGGATACTGTTTTTGCATATGTATCCAATTATTCACAACCAAAAAAATAACAATAATGCTGAATTAAATAGAAATAAATTTTTGGTTTCAAATCCGTCATATGCAAACAACAATCGGCCCGAACGAGTTCGCAATCATAATAAAACTCTAACACATGCATCTTGTGGGAGCAGTGCTGACCACAACGGCTGAGCTTTTATCTATTATATAATGCTCTTGAAACGGCGACCAAAACTTTCGTATGAATTCTTTTCTTTCCCCGCATGCAATGCAAACTCATCGGGATGACTCAATTATTTTGATTACTTGCATTAACACTGTGAATTTCAAAATATGGAAATAAATTGTATTAAAAATTTAGATTACATAAATATGAAAAACATTGGACAATGGCCATAACTAATATTTAGTTTTTTGTAAAACCAAAAATAAATAAAATTATTCACATATGAGTATATATATAAAAACTACAATTATTGTTCGCATTTGTTTAATTTAGGTATGTCATGTCTTAACAAACTATAATTACTAACGGATTTTTATCAGTTTGAAAAATAGATCCTCAAAAGATAACTTCCCAATTCCAAGGCGAAAATTGCCCCAAATATATTATGAACTTTACTGTTTCAATTGTTACTAGTGACTACGTCACAGCGTGCTCTTGTTAATAGATATTCTTGGTTGCATGGTTTAGTGCTTTGTTGCATTTCCACCGTACTCTACTATACAATATACATCGCCCATCTGTATCAATACCAAAGGTACATTTTTGTATAAACGCATATGCCAAAGAAAAAATCATGAAAATGCAAATAGTACTCTTAGTTTACGAGAAGTTTCGAAAAGCCGATGACTTTCGTCGCTGATTACTGTATAAGGACTGAGTATAAGGAATGTTATTATAGGGGGACTGGGGAGAGGTGCGACGCAAGCAAATCCTCAGATCACTGACGTTCCATAAAGTTCATCGGAAAACGAATATCAAAGAGCCAAAAGGGGAAAGGCAATCAGCAACTAATCTATATCATTTCTTTGGAGATTCACAACTGCATTCTCGTTGTTTTTTATTGGCGAAATAAGTCATTCAAGCTCTTGATACCGCAGCGGTGTGACTCAATACCAAAAGCGATAGACATATGCGGTATTGCGATTTGCGGCTTACGAGTGACCTACTCTCGTTTGACATTGGTGATTGGTGTAGCATAATTGACACGTTTTTCGTCACACTCTTCGTCCAGCTTCAGGCACCCATGATTCATGAACAGGGCGCCAGGAGTGCATTGGGCTTGGTGGAAGAGGTCCTCCCCGGAGTGACTAATGCTCGTGGGAGGCCGTGCTTTCCTGAGTGGAAATCTTGCTGCTTACGAATTACGATTACGAATACGTAAGGCGGGGCACACCAGATTCGCAGCCAGGGCCATTGCCGTGGTGGCTCCAAAGATGGCTTGATTTCGGTACATTCGGCACATATTAAGACGCTCGACCTTGTGCACATGAATTGCACAACAAACATCACAGCAGAAGACTGAAGAGTGCGATCGCGAAAAGGGTGCGGCATGGGAGTACCCGAGTACGGAAGATTTTATTTTATCCAAATTAACATGCACTACAAATTTTATTATTGTTTAAGTTGGACTTTCACTGGTCTCAAATGGCTCACTGTTGTTTGCGTTGACAGGAAAATGTTATAAGTTTGTCTGTATAAACGCATTGTGAGTTCTTTTTGTTAGCTTCCCTACCAACATACTTACATGCATTATAGGTGTTATTTGTAATTTGTAATAGAACAGATAATGCGATTATTATTTATTTACTTTTTTTTATATCTATAAATTTTATGTTGTTTGCAAAATTTCTACCAATTTTCATGGAAACTTATTGTGATGAATTTTATAAAAAACATAATTTTGATTACAATTTTAATTGCAATAGTAAGACAATTTTTTTTAAATAAATGAGTTTCAAGCAACTGAAAATGAGCCTGAAAATATTTTTTTGCCGTATCATACATGAAGACTTCTTTAAATGATTCCATAGATAGTAAACAGAGTATATGACGAAAAAAATTTGGATTATCATATAAAGGAATTCAAAATTTAATATTGAAAGTGATTGAAATTTCAAACTATGATAAAAAATATGTACTCGTCAACGCACAAAACATTTCATTCAATATTAATATTCCCCGTCGTTCCTCAACAAGAACATTCTCGAATCCAACAATTCGCTTTTCGTATGAATAAGCTTCAGTCCTATGACTGCACTCCTTACCTTACTACGACGGCTAAAGTCCAACAACGTTTAACAAAGTTGCTGGCAAAATCCAATTTAGTCATTCGAACTGATAAGGAGTTTTATCGTTTCTTGTATTTTGCGCTTTCTTTATCAGAAAACGATATCAGCTGATTAGATACTCGTATTTGCAAGTGCATTCAGGCTCAGTTTATCAGTGGTAAAAAGTCATGGTTTGAGACAATGACAAAAGGTAGACCTTCGAAGGTAATTTTAAATTCCTTTGTGCTGCGAAGAGCGCCTTTCGGGCGTGTTGATAAAACTATCACAGAATTTTTATTTGAAATATGCAATGTATTGCTGGCTAAGCACAAGAGTATGACAACCATTTAGTGACTTACAGTGTCGGAAAGAGCAATTTTGATAACAAAAGAGCAGTATTTGCTATTATTTTTAAAGCTTTAGAATCGGCACAATACTCACTCACTGAGAGTTCCTTACTTCTATCAAAATTTTTTCTTGGCGTTCGTTCAAACTAATATACCCTTCATAGGGTATAAAAATCAGTTTATAAAACCAAATTCTAAATTCCAGATTCTGGCCATATTCACTGAATTTTGCTGGTACGTATTAAAAACATTGTTAAATTTGTAATGTATTAAGCATGTATGCACATTGTAAGGTCTGTGAGCTTAAGATATGCTAGAGACGGGTACGGGGTATATTAGTAATAATTATGAAATTGTTCTTTCATATGCCGAGAAAACCGAAATCCATACCATCGATAATTGAACATTTGAACCATAATCTGCTATAATAAAGTACAGCCAAAGTATTGCGGAGTGCTGCCAGGCAGTAATCCAAGCATATATTGGCAGCAGACTGAATAACAAAATTGTCCTTGTATAGGTACGAACAGAGCTTAACTCACCTTTTATGTCCAGATTCAAATGAAATTATTTTAATATTTAATTCCACTTTGCCTAATAAATGACCCCCAATGATTTTCAGATGTCGAATAAAAGTTTCAAATGTCACCCCCTCCGCGAACACCCATAACAGATTAATAGCATAATTCCCGTTAATGTTGGTCCTCAAATAACCGGTGCCGGTCAAGCGTTTAGCTATATTTATTCTCTAGACATTGTTCTGCACCTCCATTTGTACTATATTTCACTTCATGCGAAAATTTATCACTTTCGACTACGACAATTAATTTTCAAACTGCTAATTTTCGTTCATTTTCGCAGCCTGCATCGACAGTTAATTACTGGCAGTAACGCTAATCGTCATGTGAGGGATGCACATCTTTGGCAGCGGCGAGCGGCCATTAAAATGCGAACTGCAACCGCTTCCCCAGCTACTCCCTGCGAACTTTGAATAATTTCCAAAACGCATTAATTTGACAACGAAATTTAATTTACCGGATTACGAGAAATTTACCACCCTAAATGTGGTTTAACGTGGTTCCACGTGCTCCTTAATTACCAAAGCAAGTGGTAAATAAGGGCAATTATATCGAAACTCACTTCCGGCACATCAATTTGTTTTGAATTTTGTGGCTCAATGAATATTGTTTCTTTTTAAGTTTATGACGCATAGGGAAAAATTGCTTGCATAATGTCATATTAGGTTATAATTCAAATATAATTGTAATTACATATATTAGGTTATAATTAAAAAAACTTCTTTCCCGTCCCCTATGATTATTTTAATTATTTAATTATTTATTTTTATTAAGTGTTTGTTATTGTTATTGTTCAGCTTGTATTAAGCTTGTAAATAAATAAATAAATAGAGGTGTCATATTCAACTTAACAAATTTCCGTTATTTTGCATCAAATTTAGTTAGACTCTGCTAGTACCAGGAGATCGAGAACTATACAGTTTTGGAAAGGACACCATGCCATGTCGAAGTCTAAACACAAGTATCAGCACTTCAAACTTCGAGGTTGGTTAAAAACAACCTTCGCCGTTAGAAATTCTAAAATGTTTAATTGTCCAGCTCTTTTGAAGTCATAATAGCTAGGAAAAGATGAAGTGAACTGCACAAAGCCGTTAAAATTTATCTAAATCTAAATTACTACGTTGCCACGGCCAATGCTTAAAATCGTCAAAATAATCATAAACGAAAAGCCAATAGTTTACGAGTCAATGCATAGAAACACGCTGTAAGTTATAAATGTTATGTGTTCGTTGGTCTTACACGCGTTGGATTTAAAACCGTCCACTTGTTTCTTCTTTTTGGCAAATGTTTCGTAGATTATGAGGCATTTTTAATCGCATTTCCAGCTTACGTAAACTCAAAAACTCTCTTTAAAGGTTTCCGATCACCATTTTTTTATTTACTCTGAGCTTGAAATTCGTGATTTTTTTCTTGCTGACGTCTCGTAATATTGGCCGTTCAAGATTTTCTATTAACCGTTTCGAAGGTAATCGAAAGCTTTCATCAACAAAGCAATGTGCAAAAGTGGGTCCACAAGTTTTCATCTTCCTTTGAAACATGGCGTTCACCAAACATAAGTCAATCGTTTAGCTTGTTTTGATTGTTTTCTATCTCTATCCTATTGAGTTTGGTTTTATAATCGAAGCGATAAAATTTACGGAGGATTACATTCAGGCAAAATTGTTACTCACAAAAACTAAAAGAATTAGCACTCTCCATTATTAGGAATATTATCGCCAAACATTGTCTCATTTGCGACGAGCTGCATAGTACAAACCTTGTAAGCAGGGCGAATATTACGGTCGCACTAAAAATGCTCCCGAGTGGAAACAGAAGCATCCACAGTCACAAACAGATGAGGTGCTTGAGCAAGCTTCATACCAGCCGTGTTGCAGAACTGTTGTACAGATCAACCGTTCATCCAACGATCGGTTGTACAATCAGGCGAACTATCGAAATCGATTCAACAGTTGATATGTATATAACAACCCTTGGCAGGGTTCGCGAATGGGATGTTATGGGCTGCTCATCTTAATCCTAGAGACATGCCGAAATTTGGAACAGCCCGCATCCTTGAGACCAGAGTGTGAATCGAGGTCACACATTATTGGACATGGACATGGATTTGGTGAAGTCTATATTAGTACTAGGTTCAATTGGGCACGCAACGCATCCGCTCAGATATCCGTAAACTGGCGCGATCGCTTGAAGTTCATAGTTAACTAAGTACGACAGATATTCGAAATCTCCTTTCCAAACCCTCACGAAAAAACACATCATACAGGTATTATTAATTGGGGTCTGGTTTGACTGCCGAAAACATCCGACAAAACTTTTCGTCAGGTGGGTCTCGCTAGTGCGCAACAATTTCTCCATTCTGAAGATTCACATTCAATGCCACCGAACAGAAACGACCACTGCCGCTTTCACATCGGTACAGCGGCGCTGGTACCGCGCTGGACGCTTTTCTGTATTCTGAAGAAACTACTTAAGCGGTCAAGCCGAAAATGCACCTCGAATTAGAGACTTCCTTCTCCCTGGCTTCTGCAGCGTGTGCAGTCGACTCAAGAAATGTTTTTTGTTTTCTTGTTTTTTTGCTTGTCACGCCCCTGACTTGGATGTTCTGTTACATATAAATTTTTTTAAAAGAAAATTGCAGCTGTTGCAGGTAGTTTCGGACCTAATAACTACCTTGGAAGAAACTCGTTTGAAACGAGAAACAAAGAAGTTGAGCTGAGTTGCAAAGGAGAAAAGCCAGGGAAATTCTTGTATGAGGAATGAAACAATAAATAACAGAAAAACTATAGCGGACAGTACAGTAAGCAAGGTGTAACGTACCCTTATCTGATCGCATTCTAATTAGATCAATACGAAATAGTCCAGAAGTCTCATTTGTTCCTGATCAGCTGTTCGCGGTTAAGTTCAACATACAAATCACAAGATTATCATTCACTATCACTACACAAAAATGAGGCAACGTTGAACTAAACACAATTACGTACTTTAGATAATTTTTACCACTAAATTTTCGTTATTTATTTGCGCAAAAAGATATCTCAAGATCGGCGAAGCAAACGCGACACGGAATTATCGCGTAGAAGAACCCCGCGGTCAACTGATACCTACTCGGAGAAGGTTCCTTTGGTGCAATGACACGCCAGACTGAGGAGCACAGTTTACTTCGATTGAAACGGCTGCGTTTGCGTCACAGCAGTCAGCGATTCTTCTACCTGTTGATCGAGCTCACCTGGATGAACGGAACTGCCAGCCCAAGCCGGGAGCTGTTCAGGTGAGTTGTTTCGGATCCAGGGCCCTGCACAGCATCTGCATGATCTCGCCAGCCTGACAGCATCCATAACGAACCAAAAGTTCATTGGATTCAGGGGAATGTTGAACTAAATAGGTCTCCGGCTCAGGGTGATAAAGTTGTTTACTAACGATCAACCATAAATTCGTTTCAATGAGCGCCTTTCAGAAGGGTTCGATCGGATTTGTGTGCTGTGGGGCGAATTTCATTTTGCGCCTTATCACTGGTTGCAATTGTCGACAAGACCACATTAGAAACAGTCACTAAAATTGACTTCGAAGAATTCTGTATCAATTTCAGCAGTAAAACGATGATAACACTGTTTTGTGTTTTTGAATTCTGGATTTATCGGTAGAGTAGCCATTAAATTGGCGAATAGTATAACGCAACGTTTAATTGGGAAATGACCTTAGAATGAGGAATGAAGAAAACGTTTGCCCAAAATAGTACATGGGCGTTTGTTGTTTTGGTTGTTTGCCTATTGATAATTTCAGTTACATAAGTAGATACTAGATAGAGATGCATGTAAAAAACAAATCTGCTCTTATACCTACTGTGTACTATATAAAACCCTAAAACTGAGCTCACATGATTCCGCATTCTATCTCGAAAAATCGCGGGATCGCAAGCGGTAACTGAAAAACCTATGTAAACACCTGTGCAACTTACGCTAAACATTTTCACCCTATCGTCTTCTGATCGGCTCTACCTGGCAACGTCCCAGAGAATCTTGTTACCTCAGGTAAAAGACGGTTCTCACGGTTGGAGGAGACCAGCGTAACGCTGCCATGCCGCCATGGCTGTATCGCAACACACTCAACGTGCGGTTTTGATCGTTCGCGCTCATCGGCCTATTCCGGAGTATTAATTACTTGACAATGTTTTGGCAGCGTAATTACTGCGAAGCGAATTAGAAAATATTTACCTTGAAAATAAAAACGACATAATTTTTTCCAGAGAGTTTCGAATTGGCTCTTTTGGTGTTTTGCCTACCGGAAATATCTCGAAACGTGTTCCCATTCAGTCCTAAAGTCTGTGTCCGTAGCAATGCAGTTTTGCGAATTGGCACATCTTTTAAAAAGTCCAATTATAACATAAAGAATCCGAAGGGTAGTTATCAATCATGCGGTGGCATATATAGCAGTCTTCCGATGACTTTATTTCTTTGGGAATGTCACGATCAGGTGGAAGAAAAGCCAGAGCCTGTTGCGAGCGTCGTTTGAACTACATACGTAGGAACTTAATATGTATTAAGTAATAACAGAAAATGTTCGAGTTCTGATTGTACGCCCACCTAACAGGAACTACCTTATTAAGTCTTCAACGATAACATTATCTTTCATTTTATCCGAAATGGCCAGTTTCTTCCTTTCAATCCATTATTCTTGCGCAACATGACTCGAATTTTTTGTTTCTATAACTTCCTCTATAAACAACTTCACCTTATAAAATAAAAAACATACGTATAAAAGAACATCGTGTAAGATGAGGGAATTGAGAGGTATGCTTTACAAATTTATCTGGTTGGGACTCTTTTGTTATAATTTTCGTTATATTTCTACTTAATTAATTTTCTAGTACAGAGATCTTTTTACAAGTTTTATTTTTTTTTTCACTGTCTACAAAAAAATAATAAAAATTAGAATGTATTTTACCACTTTTGTTTAACATTTTTAGGTGAAAAATTAATAAGTACTCAATGTTAAGTAATGCGGGCTATCTGGTGGTAGACAAAACACTAAAAGTAACATATTTAGCATTATTATATATTAGCTACCATTTACTAAAAACAAAAAATTTTTCAACGTGAATTTTGTGCTGACAAAATTTTTTTTTAAAGTTTTCATAATTGTTAAAACCTTAACTAAAAGTAAACCTTATGACTTATGGGTTTCAAAATCATAACACGAAGAGATCACTAACAGTTTTAACAGAAAAATAAGTATTGAGTTTTAGGTAGGTTTCGAAGAAAAGTCTACCTATTGAGATCGATACCATGTCACGACTTTCGAAAAATTCTTTCATTGTTTTTCGTTTCATGCCTCCCTGAGTACGAAACCACCCCCGTTAAATATATATATATATTCAAACGCTAGCGGCCGTATTTTTGAAGATATTGGAACCAAATTTTAATATGTTATTTCTGGGGTTATAAGCTCGGTTAAGTTGGTTAATGAGCGAAATCTACCCAAGCGGGCGGACCGGGGAGGGGGGTTGAAATTTTTTAAAAATTATATCTCGGTCCCTAAGAAGTTTAGAGAGAAAGTTTATTAGCATAAATTAGAGTACTCTCTATGAGGTTAACAATGACACCACCGAATTATGGGTTTGTGGGGTACGAGTGGGGGTGGGGGTGAAAATTCGAATTTTTTTAAACCACGTCTTGTGGGGTATCGTTGCTGCGGGTGATAAAGAAAATTCGTGCAACAAAAAAATTGTTTAGTATCCTATGTGATTTATTTTATTCGCTTAATGCTTAAGCTACGACTATTAAAAATAAATAACAATCAAATAAAACGGAGAAGAGAAAGGAGAATGGAGGGATGGGATAACAAAGACAGGAATGGGATAGGGGCTGAGAGGAAGCAACATCAGGTGTTATTGGGACCACGGAATAAGCTTTTTCTAAGCGTCTTGGCTAATATGGAAGTCAAAGGATGGGAGGGAGTTCGCCTTACGGAACATTCTGGACAACGGCTCAAGACCGTCGTCGTCAGTACTGTGGCAGAGAGGACGAAAGAGGCGACCGCACGAAGGTTCCAGTTCCGATGATTATTACTTTGATAATATTGACAAGACTGCTTCTTTGATAAAATTTCGTGATTTTTTCGAATTTTTCAATACATAGTATTTATAAAACAGCAAATTTGCACGATATAATTGCGATATCAACAAAAGGCTTGTCAGACTAATAATTCCAAGTTAATTCCAAGTTTTGCTATAAGTTAATAATATCGAATCTTCTAGTGGCAAGTCAAAAATGCTAATCAGTGGCCCAGAATATCCCCAGAAGAGAAGACACCACTTTTATGTTTTTACTAGCAAAGTTACAACTTTAGAGAGCAAAATTTCAATATTGAATTTTTTTATTGGCATTCACAATAATTTAACAAATATAACAAATAATGAATGCTTCTACAGAAGTCTTTGAATTTAAAATTTGATTAAAAACTCACGCATGTCGAGACACTTCTTCTTTTTATCACATTCGAATATCCAGTCACAAGAAACCAGTCGTATCTTATCCAAAATGTTTCCACAGTTAATTTGCAGCCATTGTCGGAATTCGACCAATTCAGAGCTCAGTAAATCGGCAAACACAAACGACAGCATATCTTTTTGTTCCGGTTGACTGAAGTCTACTGTTCTTCCACCTCTGGATCTGAACAGAAGCTCTGCCAAACTAACAAGACGACTTTTGTTACATGAGGGCGAGTAGAAGTACCCACACTGTGTACGGAAGAAATTTGGGTTGTAATCGTTGGCAAACAATTGCTGTTCAATGGAACTTAGTTCGCTATTCAGCAAGGGTTGCATGTTCTATAAAGTAATTTATGACAATTGTTAGCTTCCACACATTAAACGAAGTTACTTTAGAATCCATGCTGTCCAGAATGATCTTAGCCTCCGTAAGATCAATTTGATCCGTGTAGGAATCACTGAAGCAATCGTACAGCTTCTCGAACTCCTCCTTCATATCCGGAGTAGTGGAAGTCATGTCGCGTGGTTTTGGCCTCACTAGATCTGCACATACTTCATCATTCTTAAAGCCTCGGAGCAACCAGTCAGCAGACACGATATTGTATAAGCCTGTATCTCTGATCATCTCCACTTTTTTTGTAATGTCACCAGCGACGCAAAACGAATTCTTAGAATCAAGCAATGGATTTTCTACAACTTTTCCTCCGTGCTTAATCACTATTTTCTTAAGATCTTCCATGGAGTATGGACTTCCTTTAACGGTGCTAAGAATGCAAATGCTGATTCCCTCCAATAAGTCAGTAACTTTTTTCACCTACATGAAAATTATTAAAAAATCAATTCGAGCTTGAAATGGTTATTAACTTCATGTGCCCACAATGAACTAGAATATGGGCTTTCAGTGTTCTTCTTCCTAGACTCTGTCTTCGTTTTCTTTGGCCATAGAAGATCCTCTGTGCTCAGTCCCCTCTTCGTCAATTTTTTGACTCCGCAGTTACCCTACAAACAGCGAAGTGTATTCCAAACATTTATCAGTTTTTAAAGTAAAAACCTTGTAAAAATCCTCGTATTCCTCGAGAGTCATGCAGTCGGACCAGTTTTTATCATCCCTCACACGTTCCACCCTCGGAAACCGCAATTCGTACGGGGTTCCGAAAGAAGACTTCGGCGCTAACTCGCTGGCTCGAACCTGCAGAACGACCGACTCCTTAGGATTAATCCATACACTTGGAATAGCGCTGCCCCACTCCATGAAATCTGCACTCGGAGATGATTGCCAATGGGGCTGCAATTTTGTTACCAAACTTCCTTTTTCTGTTACAGATAAACCTTGCCTTACATTTCCTACTGAGTAAAATGTTGGCATTCCTATAATAGTAAAATGAGACTCGGTTCTTAGATCTCTGGCACTTCTTACCTGCTTCATTGACGATATTTGTGCGTACACCAACCACAAAGTTTTCGATATACGTTTTGGATTTATTATAGTTAGCTCCGAGAATCAGTAAATCCATGTCCGAAATTATCCCCTCGATGTACTAAAAATAAATAGAACATGAAACTTTTTTCTATGTATTTTTAATTGAATCTTTTTAGACAAATGCAATGTTCGGCGAAACAATGTGGCGATCCAGCAAATAATCCTTGAGTATCTGCTTGCAAATAAGCCTTGGTTCAAGGATTGTTTGGTTGCTCTACGGCTTCGGCGTCAATAGGAAATATCGCCGACAGCAAAGTACTGAGCGCAATGATGAAGGCACCATCTTAGAATGGATTGCTACAACCTCCAAAGGACATTTTCATGCCGGACGTTGGTTAGGAAATCCTGGCAAAAGCAGCAAGGTTCCCGTACAGAGGTATTTGGAAATTGAAGAGCAGAAGAGGTTGCATTCAATCTTTAGGGTTCGAACGTATCTGTTCGACGCAGTTACAGCACTTATTGAAATACTTAATCCAATTTAGGGATAATATATGAATTTGTAACAGAAGGTAGTTGCAAATAGGGTACCCTCGACGAATAACTTTAGCTGTTTAGCTACTTACATCTGGTTTGACTTTGTACCAGCCGCCATTCTGCGATCCAGGCTGGTAAAGCGACGCGTGTGCCTTGAGGACGACGCCTTCCTGTTCGTTTGCTATCGCTTCATTGAACAGGCTGGTGAAGTGATTTACACTCTGCACTTTTGTCGCTTCGCAAAATGAAAGAACACCGCGCTGTTCCTTCAAAGATTTGCGCAGTAACGCAGACCGCTCCACATATGCAGTCCCCAAGTAACTCTTGCCATTCATGTAGAGTAGATCGTAGGCAACGAAGCACGGCTGCAAGTTTCCTCCAGCGTGAAGGTGCTTAACATCGACCTTTTCCCCCTTGGACAGAAATGAGGATGCTGACTTTTTCCAAACCATCATCTCGCCGTCCAATATTATGCTCTGCACGTTGCAAGTAAATAGTTTTGATATCAACGGTGTCAAATTGCCCTCGGCAGGGCTTCGGCCATAATTTGTCGTGTAGTCCTTGCCCTGCCGCGATATGTATTTGTACTGGTCGTTGTGCATGTGAATATTAAATCGCTCCCCGTCCATTTTGGTCTCTAAGTAAAACGTTCCATTCCTCAGAATATCGCCCAGCCGTTCTACCTTCACTCTTGCGCATCGCATAGGTCGAATATGACTAAACAGCTGAACTCCAGAAGCGTCACCTGCTGTTTCACCATTTTCTACAGCATAACAGACTTTGTGCAAGTCCGAGTGCTGCACGTAAAAATCTTTGGCGTGTGGATGATAGAGGGACAGAATCTTTTGTTCTCCGATGCCTAAGCGCATTTTCTTCAGAATTATTCTTATCAACCATTTCTGTTCCATTGCACTTGTGATCCCGATGAACTTCATTAATTCGGCTTCAGTTTCTGGAAGCAATGAAATAACACTAAGAAACCTGCGCATTCATTCGCACGTACTTCTCTTGTCGTTCTCCGCCATTGTGTCCAAAAGCTTGTGCACTTCAGCGAGACTCAGCTGACTTGGTTCCTTATTGGAGCGAGCACTCATCACATTATAAACGATTTCTGCATAATCTTTGCATCCCACAGAAACTTTATTGTACAACTTTTCCGCGTCGCTCCCTGAAGATAAAAAACAATTATCACTATAAACAAAATTATGACGTGAAGATATTTTACCTGTCGGGGATATGTTTAACATTTTAACGTATAAAGCACCCATTGCAGCCTCCCGAATGTTGTAACTGCTTCTAGCATTATCGACACCGGGTAAGAGACATCGCAGCACGCAATAAAAACTGGAATCACAATCCTGAAAACAATAATTCATAGGATCAAAAGGATTTTTTATATAAAAGTTGTACTTACATCTCCATGTTCTTCGCGATATCTTTTGCTGAACTCTTTAAAAGAATCGATGTATACTCTTAGTGCTTTTTCTTTGCTGTGCACTTCAGGCGCTTTGTGAATTTTTTCTAAAATCCTACACAAGTCCTTGTATTTTATTTTCTCTGCAATGCTAGCCTGTAATATAATTCATATTAAAGACATTATTTCGAATGCATACATAATGTATTTACTCACATTCCCCGACATTATTTAGGGATTGATCCTTCTGCTTACGATATAAACTCCTCCTCTACATTGGTCCTGTTAAAATGTCAAAGATTTTGGCGCGGTATCGCGACTATGGCGCTTGTATGGAAATTGAATTGAATTGAATTTTGTTTTCGTAGAGCGATTAACGCACTAATGTCACAGCAGCTGTCAAAACTGCTCGAGTGTTTCGGTGGATGTAGTAATAATATATTTTTGAGTTTTGAATCTATGTTTACCGTTTCACAGCTGTTCTCTGAAATAATTGCAATTGTCACACAATTCCTTCTTTTTTTTCTGAAATTCAAATACTACAGGTCAACCCTGGTCGTGAGTATAGTTAAACTTTAACCACGAGGTAGTTATCCACGTAGTTTTTGAACGTGCTCTAAAAAGAGGTTAAGTACTTTTTTGAGTAGTGAGCACAGTGCTTTAATATTGACATTTGTCAAACTGTTCCCATTGATGACAGCAATCGTTACTGTTTTGGTTATGTCGGTGCACGAATTCACGTTACGGCAGCAGTTTAAAATTGCAGTGTTGTCGGAAGTGAGGCACTGATGTAATGATATCATTGCGAGTCCTAAAGAATTTCCTCAAAAGCGATGTCGCAAGGAGAGTAAAGGAAGTGAACCGAAGGGCGTTCAGCGAAAAATACCTGCTTTATACAAACGTTACTATTTCGCTGATACTATCAACAACAGGTGATATCCTGGAGCAACAATATGAGAAGTATATGGGTGAAATAGACTCTTGGCAGCAGCGTCGCAGTATGCGCATGGGTATATCGGGGGTGGCGGTAGGAATCCTCTGCCACTACTGGTATAATTTCCTTGATAGACGTCTGCCAGGTCGAAGTCTCCGGACTGTAGTGAAGAAAGTGTTAGTCGACCAAATCATATGCTCACCGTTGTATATATCTGTATTCTTTATGACACTCGGCGTGGTTGAAGATAAAAGTGTGGAGGAAACCCTGAACGAAATCAAGCAGAAGGCCTGGAAGTTATATGCAGCAGAATGGGTTGTGTGGCCCCCGGCGCAGATGATCAACTTCTACTGGCTACCTACGAAATACAGGGTGTTATATGACAATACAATTTCGCTGGGATACGATGTTTTCACATCACAGGTGAAGTACAGAGAGACGTGACGATTTTCTGCTGTTGGCCACCAAATGTAGTTTCTGGGCTGGTTCCATGAAACGCGCCAGCAGCGCACAGAATCATGCACCTATTTATAGTGATCTTTTGAAATAACAAGTTTACACTTAGCAGTTTGTTTTCTTATCCCCTTCTCACGGTAATGAATGCCTCCAGTTCGTTACTCAAAAAGCGTATATTACCAAACATTCATATAAAATAAGTACAATAAAAAATCCAGTTCATCTTGGATTTGTGCTCAAATAAGATTGCTAGAACATGCCGTCGTAGCGGCCGATTGGAATGAGGATGATGAGGAATAAGACGAAATTGCGGAGCACCAGCTTCCAGTCTGTTGGCACGGCGTACGGCAGGAGCACATGGGTCAGCCGGTGTACCTCCTGCGAGGCGCACACAAATATAAAGCTGGTGATGATCATGTTGAGGGTGGGGAAACCAGGAAGCAGCACCAGCACGCCATGCCTGTCGGCCGCCAGCCAGATGTGATACTGGCACACGAATAGCTCCAGAGATATGCGTCCGAACCAGGCAAAGAATGGAGAGAACCGTGTGCGCAGGATGCCTGAAATATTTCGCAGCACAATGTAGCTGACGATGGGGATGAAAACGATGTACGAGTGGATCTCTTCGCAGTTCTGTTTGCTTTTGCACAAGAATGTGAAGGTGGTGTAGAAGCCGACCCCGAGCACGGCCGCTAGCGTCACAGTGAGTGAGATTCTGCGTGAAAAAAGGTTGCCGTGATTGTTGTCGTCAAATACGTTGTTCTTCTGGGCGATGTGGAAAATGCCCGCGAAAAGCATGCCGAAGGTGACGGTGTGTCGATCAAGCTTCCACTGGTACCACCACTCGTGGATGTCGTCATCTGTGGTAACAAACAATGCCTTCCAGGGTCTGGTCACGAATATTCGCTCGAAGAAGACCTCGGATAGATAGAGAATCGTCACTATGCTTAACATGCAGACGAACTTCATAACGAGGTACAAGTAGTGGTAACCGTTGCTATCCACGCTCTGGGAAGTGATGTGCGGGGGCAACGACAGTACGAAGTAAATCGTGCACGTCCAAAATGAGATCAACGGCACGAAGTAATAGAACTGATAAGGACGGTTCATGCAGAAGCAAAGGATGACAGTCATGAAATTCAAACGGAACATCACCTGGAAGAACCGGACGATGCCTGAGTTGCCGGTCTGCCACATAAAAGTGAAGTGGCTATAGCCAGAGAGGAATAGATACGAGCTGGTGAGCACCTTGATATGCATGTGGATGGGCAACACGCGGTCCGCACCAGTCATGTAGTAGATGAGGATGACGAGCAACATCCAGCCCTTCAACTCGTCGGTTTGGTTCCGGTTCAGTACCTTCGTGAAGCGACTGTCCTCCGTGAAGAAGAGCCCAAGGGCAAACACGTATCCTACCGGAATCCAGAAGCTGAACTCTGAGTAGTACTTATTCTCCTTCATGAAGAAGTTCGTCCGATCGCAGAGGTAGAAGTACGCTAGGATGACACCCAAGTTGGCCAGCGCGAATATGGGCGTCGACAGATCAGAGCTAACGGCCGCCCCGGCTGCGGTGCCCTGGTTTAGGGGCATGTACACAGTGTGCCCGCGTATATTCAGCACCCAACGCTGCACCATCATGCCAAACATCAGGACTATGCTGCAAGAGACCAAAGGGTTAGTACCAATGCCGTGGATGAACTTCACACTTACCAAACGCCAAATACGGCGTACGTGATGACCTGGATGATAGTGTACTGCTCTGGACTGCTGCAGCACGTGCCGTCGTTGTAGTTCATATAGTCGTTGCAATACATATTGAGGAGAATCTGGATATTGTGACGCAGCGCCAGTGGCCCCAGCCTGAAACCACCTACCGTCCTGTCCATGAGTCCGTTGTTTATATGGTAAGAAGATTCCCATATCTGAGCAGAAGAGTACTGGAACACCTTCTGCGCCGCCCTGTTGAACTTGTCTATGTCCTCATTGAAAACGTTCTTCCAATCGTCCGGCAATAGCTCTTCGTTGACCCGATCCTGCAATTTCCAAAGCACCCTCGACTTCTTAGCAACAAGTTTATCGAATGGAGGAATGAGCCTCGTAAGATTAAAAGAGTACGCCCGAAGGAGTTCCTTCGTCACATTCCCATTCAGAAATCCTGCGTGAGTGAAACCGACTATAAAAGTACTTGGTGGCTCCGATGCGTGCTCGTACTTGGCTAACTGCTCCAGCACTTGGCTGGACAGCTCATCCGCGTAAATATAGATCGCCCGCAGCTTCAGCTTGTAGTCCACGAAGTCGCTGTTGCTCTTGCTTTCAGACACGAGCACTGATCCATTATCGTCATCAGTTGGGTGCAAGTGGTTGATGAATGTTTGAAAGAGTGTACGAACCCTCAGGTCTCCAATGAAAATGAAGTGGTTCTTATTCCCCCAAAAGGCCAAGTATCGAAAACAACGACGAGTATCCCTTCAAGATTTATTATTGTTTTGAAACGTTGTTATGGAATTGAACTTACGTTTGCGAATATTTGTGCATCATGCATCCGTACGGTTGCCACTCCTTGTCGCCTTTGAATCGTCCTTTCGACAGGAGCCAAGCGCAGGAGTCTGTGCCTACATTAGCTTCGATTAAATTACATAAAGGATTGAAAATTTATCTTACCAAACCGTAAATGCAAAATTCCATGGTAAACGATGAAGCCTACTACCATCAAAAGGGCGACTTTCTTCGCATTCGTCGCATTTAGTTGTTGGATAATTTGCTCTGCCTTCGAGTGATTCTCCTCGCCAACCATAGCCGGTCCATGCTATGCTAAGCGTTAAGTGTTAAGTGTATCCAAAACCAACTAACTAGTACGTAATCTAGCACTAGCAATCCCTCCGTCATGTCGTTTCGCAATAGCCCCGCCGCGCTGCGGCATTCTTTTTCATTGCCCCTATCTCTAGTACTACATCGATGTCATTGGTGTGCTTGTCAGATTTGCCAGATTTACTTGGTTGCTAAAGTGAAGTTGAAATGAGAGTGAAACCCTGCATTTTCTTTTTAGTTAAATTGTCTGGCATTGGCACCGACAAAATAATCAATTTCGATATAATATACAAATTTGGTTAACTTCTGCATGCAATTTGTTTACATCAGCTGACTGAAAAACTGTCAGATTCGGGTGCTTCATATTTCCGCCAGTTGGCACTCTCGACAGCGACTTGTGCTTACACTATTTTTGACACGACTCAGCTGTTATCATTTTAGTGAAATCCTAGCAATAGGCTTGTCACTTTCAAATTTTGCAAACCTTTCAAATGTTTTCAGGAAAACACTCACGAAGGTTGATACATATATCCATTTAATATGGAAAGGTGCCCACTGCCCACAAACGTATTTGCGGCTTTATAATACCCCGGGCACACGAGAGCACTTAAGTGGGTTAATGACATCACGTAAAGTGGGTTAAGTGTCGTGTGCCGCCGAACGGAGTTCGGGGTTAACATATCTGATAACATTTGGCGAAAAGTAAACATAAAAATACATAAAAATACAGCAATCGGTAAAATCCTAAGAGCGGGTACTGGTAAACCTGTCAACAGAAATTCGAGCTGTCATTTCAAGTAAAAGTGCGTGCTTCTATATTTTTTGCATATCGACAAGCACGCATTTACATCTTTATATGAATTAATTACTCTAATTTCAACTAAAAGGGCATGTTTCTACTTTAATTCGCATATCGGCAAGCGTTTTAGCATATGTTTTAGTGAAAACCGCGCTTGTCAAATGTCAGCAGTACCCGCTGCTAGGATCCAACCCAGCAATCAAGTGAGTTTCTTGCGTTGAGCTTGAGATTAGTTGATGTGTTTACTCAATTTAAATTTGCTGTAAAGTAACGATAACACGAAAACATCTAGGAAACCACAAAAAAACATTTCACAGCTGATTACTTTTTAGTACAAAGATTTTCTACCATGTGGAACTTATGGCGCTGGTAGTAGTCTGTCGAGTTTAACCCGGGTTCCAGGAGGTAGGTTCTTATGGAAAATTTACATGGGCTACGTCATAATGACGTCCATTAACCCACTTAAGTCCTCTCGTGTGCCCGGGGTATAACTCAAGGCAACCAAGTCGGCTATCCACATAGAGACCAAGGGTGATTGTAGGGTCATCAAATTTAATAATTACTGGCACACTGCTTGCGTTTATAAAAGTGATAAATGTGTTCAACTGAACTTGTGGCGAGTTTTTTCGGTTTTCGCAAATAAATTTTATCGATATAAACACGGCAAAATTCCGAAAAATGACATGGAATTTTTTCAAAGTAAAACGTATTTTTTTCAAAAACTATGGGGAGATACCGATAACTGTGGCAAATTAAATTTTGTATTTTTTCCGAAAGATTTTGGGTCACTGATCATGGGAAAAATAATCAAAAAAATTCCAGGTGGACCATTTACGAGATATCCTTCGAAAAAGATTTAGTTCATCTGGCTCCCAAAATCCTTCGGAAACTGGTTTATTTACACTTTAATTTACATTTATTTATCACTTTTAGGACCTAATAACAATGTAGAGTCCTTATTTCCCAATAAAAGTACTTTTACTAATTTTATTTGCGTAAAAATTTACGCATTTTCAATTAAACACAGCAAGTGGTTATGATTTGCGTGTTGAGCGGAAAGACTTCCGAAACCCGTCCGAGCCCAGTAAAGGCCCGTCCAGATAGTTCCGCCTCCTTTCGTTCGTCCGCCTCCGTTCGTTTTTTCTTCTTCTTTCGTTTTCGTCCGGTTTTTTGTAATGTCCACATAGCACCGTTTCGTTTCTTTCGTCTTTTGGACCTTTGACACTTGTCATTCATTGTTTACAATTTAATAGCAATGGAAATATTGAGTGAGCTATTCGGGGATTGCACTAAATTCACTCTATTACATTAAATTTACTGTCTCCGTACGATTCACCGTATTTCAATTCAAATTTATTGTGATAGGCAGAAAGTGAGGTTATGCCCGTCCGCCCTTTCGCCTAAAATTCGAAATTTCTCAAAGTTTTTCCCCTCCGTCCGGTTTCGTTCGTCTCCGTCCGCCTCTATGTGGACACTTCCATGGGCAGTATATGGAACCAAAAAACTGAAAAAACGAACGGAGGCGAACGAACGAAAGGAGGCGGAACTATCTGGACGGGCCTTAAACGTGTTGAGCGGAAAGGTTATCCATCCACCAAGTCCGGTACGCGTGGTGAGCGGAATCTCTTGCCGTCCCGCCCAGGCCAGTACGCGTGGTGAACGGAAAGCCGACCGATCCTAACGCCCGAAGTAGCTGGGAACTATACATATTGTAAATTAGGTAGAAAAGTTAGGGAATAGGTTAGTACGTAAGCAAAAGGAAAGAAATAAGAGTACTACAAGAGGACACTACCCGTTTTCTTCTTCGCTGAACCTACCCCGGCAGAGGCAGGCTTGCCTCTTATCTAATTATTTTGTAACGTCCAGGCAAAACACGTCACAATGTGTATCAAACAAAACAAAAAAGATACAAAATACAAAATAGGTTTCCTTGTGCTGACGTACACTTGTTGACATTATTGAATAGAAAACTTACTATAGCATAGTATTTTACTACAAATGTAATTTTATTGATAAGGAATGGTTTCACTTTTCCCAAACTAAAAATATATAAATAATTTTGTTTTGATATGTACACTGTCTCGACAATGCCTGCAAAGGAAATAGAACGCCTGCACTCTAAATGTAATACAAAGAAATTTAACATATTGGGGAAAACTGTACAAGTGTCTTTATACGGTGCAAAAGGGACTCGGAGTAATTTCTATTAGCGTTCGGTTCGTTTTGCGCGGCTTGCAATAGTTGGCTGCAAAACGTCTCAGTAAATACTGAAATAAGGCTTTTCTTCAGCGCAGTCATCTCATTTACAGTAATATTCCATTCTGGTTCGTCGGGTGATTCAAAAATATCTGAAATCCATAAATTATTAACAGTAGGAAAGCATCAAAATATATTGCGTCAACATACCGCTACTTTTAGATGGAGACAGATTGGTATTTTGGAATGGGATAGCAGTCCTGTTTACTTCTTGCTGAGCTAGTCTTCTCATGTAAAAATCTAAATGCGCCCACAAAATGTACAGACAGTGCTCCGAGATGAAGGCACACTGGCGCAGTTCCTTCCCGATGTCAGATATAGAGTCACTCAACTCGTCGAATCGTTCCCTCGCTGAACAATTTTTTGTTAACATTTTTAATGGAACTCAATTGAACTTGGTTAATTTTAAATACCTGTGTTATCAATAGATACATTCTGCACCGAAGACCTTTGATGAACTAGATCGTCATGCACTTTCCTCTGCCGGTTATAATAGTCTACTGTGCATTTTAGTTGTGCGACTACAACGCTGATACTGGGTGATACATCGAGTCTTCCAGCTAGTGTACTTCGAAAACTGTTGAAAACATTACTGATTAAAATTTAACTAACTACGATACATTTTTTGATACTTCGGACAAACATAAATCATTCATCCATTTAACAGTTATTTCTACGAAGTGCAAAAATACATTTTGACCACTACATACCTTTGTGGAACCTCCACAACTGTTGGCATGAATAATATTTCAATTGTGCGGTGGTCCGCCCCATGATTAGCAATTGAATTTCTGCAATACAGCGCCAAATTTGATGCCGTCTCTAGGAAACATCTAACATGCGCGCTTCTGTTTCTCTCTGTAAAGTCATATCTGGAAAAAAGCTGTTTAAGTTCTCAATTCTATTTCCAAACAAAAAGAACTAACGTAATGTTTTCTGGCTTGTGCAATTCCTGGACGTTGGCTTCGGTAACAATGAATTTAGAAAATAGCGTCAGCATCAGCTGCTGCACTCGACACAGTTGGGAGGCTTCGTCAAGCGGTAGTCCGTTTTGAAGCAGTGCGGTGTATTCCTGAGAAGCGGTTGTATGAAAACGCAAAACAAAATAACAAATAAGAATTTACTTGTTTTGCAGTTGTGCCAATTATGGCAGTAACGGCATTCAGTTCCTTGAGAACATCCCAGTAGATATAATGTAATCCGCCACGCAAAATCATCTCTACTGTATCCATATGAGACAGAAGGAAGTGGAGGACTTGTGCGTGGGCGGATTGATTTTCAGGACCTAAAGTAGTTAGGATTGTCATGCAGAAACTGGTGGCTGGGAAAAGAACCTGTTGGTATAGAATGTCAGCGGGTACTGACATCACCATATCCGTGTCACGTACGGCGGAATCGGTACGAAAATCTGGATGCATATCGAATACTTTCATGGAGGAGAAAACTCCAATAGTGTTTTCTTCCAACAGAAACTCGGCTCCGATGTAATTGGACGCTATTTTGCACAACATTCCCATCTTTGCCTCGAAGACGTACAATTCCTGAAGATTTCCCGGACCGAGTTCAACAATGCGACAAAGGTCTTCATCTGACTTCAGGATGTCATTAATAAAGAACGCAAAGTGTCCCGAAGTGGACAAGTAAGTGATGCAATCGCTAAGTAAATCTGTGTTCATGGTAATAACAATACTGGAGACTGCTAATATCTTGCAGACGGCGTGACCATCTGTGCAATCACGACATAAAGTTTGCACGAGCCTGTTTCCGAAGCTCTTAAGTACTTCATTTGTTATTTGTTTTTCTTCATTTTGATCCTTTGACGACGTGTCCAGTCGATATACAAAGCTGAATTTAATTGAAAGTTCAGAAATTATGTTAGCGCATGAAAAACACATGGATCTTACTCGAAATAGTTTAAAGGAGTTAAATCCTCTAAATTCTTTGGATTTCTGTTTATGATGTGCATAAATGCCAAGAACGATGCATTCAAGCTAACTCTCAATTTCTGAGAGGACATTCCAGTGTTAATCATCCATTCTATGATGTTCGTCAAAATCCATTTCAAACTAGCTGCGTTTGACTTCTGCAAATGCGGTAAGGAGTATTCAGAAACCCCTGCAGCGCTTATCATCATCGAGCAATCCGTATCTACAATATAATAATTAATTATGAATCTCAACGAAAAACACAAAAATTCAAAAACAATAAAAACATCGCGAGATTTATTTTTAACCGCGGTGGACGAAATCCGTGGATAAAAAATAATTTCCTATTTTAATTTGAAATTCTGAGAATGTATCCATTTGCAACTAACGTACCTTGAATTTGATTTTCTTCTTTATAGCAGGACTTTAAGTTGACTAAGAGCATCAAGAGTGCGTCGGCAGATAAAGTTGCCAGCTCCGGGAGAAGGTCCTCTGACAGCGGCTATAAGATTGAAATGCGAAATTGGAAACAATTGATATAAAAACGAAAACGCTTACATTCCATGCGACATTTACTTTCTTCAGCAGGCTCTGGCTTATGTCGAGTAGAAGAGCCTGTTTGGTACTTATGGGCAGCACAATATTCGGTGAAACAATGAAGAGAGTTTCAGCGACCTATTTCAAGATAGACGTTAAAAGTTCTTTGGTATTTGCATGACAAACCTGACACCATGCTTCTAGAAATTTGACGGTTGCTACCATCTTCTGCTTCTGTTCGTTCATATCCGTCACAAAACACATAATTTTGCAAATTTCTTCCTCAATAAGTTGGCGTTGTCCCGCAGCAAGCATATGTTGGACGGCTGCCATTTCGTTTCGAAGAAGGACATGAAGATTTTGTAAATTAATTATCTTGACTCCACCGTCGATCGTTCGATGACACTTTTAGAAGAAATGTTCTATGAATTGACAGCAAAAATTAAATCATTGAATAACTTACTTCGAATACGTCTTTCATTAACGATTCTTTGAAGTAATTCCACTTTGGAATATTTAGAGTAAATGCCTCAAAGTCAACACAATTGAGCAAGGCAGAGAGCAAAATCTCGTCTTGATTGGCTTGACTACTAACCGAACTAGTAGCAGCCGAAACAATGGCTCTTGAGGCACTCGGGATATACGTTATTTTAATGGGTGTCTCCTCGCTGCGAACCTGTGCTACACCTATAAACGATTTGATTGTAAAGAAAGTAATCAGAACCATGTGAAATTACCTATGAGGATCTTGAACAAATTATTAAACACACTTATATGGTTATTCTGCGCTGAAACTTTCAATTCGATCGCTACGCACCTAAGTAGGAAGCTCATTTGTTCTAGAACAGTCGGGTTGATGGATGGAAAAGGCAGAGCTGCTAAATGTCTGACTAGGAAGAAGTTACTGCTGGTTCTTAACAACCGTAACGTGAAGTTCGATGTGATGCGATTCAGGCACAAAATGTAGAGAAGATTGTATGCTTGATAGTATATCCGTTCTTCAACTTGGTCGATATAGTCATTGTGCTTTATGAGCTGAAATTACAAAAAAGAAATGAATGATCACGATGCATTTTCAGGTATTGGACAAACCTGAAGCTTTCGGTCGAGGAGCATGATGAGCGCCTTCATGCAGTGAGTGGGCTTACTCACTACACAGTGTTGTTGGAACTTTGTTAATTCCATAGTTTTTGTCACATGATATCCTAGAAAATAATGAGCAAGGTTCGGTGCTGGTAGATTTATGGTCTCAATGAGAAATTTAATGATTGTTTCCTGCAATTGGGAAAAATTGTATTCAGATGCCCGGGGAAATATGTATTAAATATTTTATTCTACCTTGAGCCCCACTTCAGTATTGCTACCTGTGTTCGATACTTCTAGCATACCACCGTCTTCTAAGCAATCAACAAATCCTTGTCGAATTTCATTATTGACTTCATCGTATTGTAGGAACAACTGTAGCAGGTGTTGTACTGTATTTGGTTTTTTTGACATGTATTCTAAGATTCTGACTGCCGTTACAGCATGGCGCGGCAACCATTGCGCGAACACCACGAATTTCGTGGTGCTTATTAAATGATCCGGAATGCCTGTGCGTGGATTGATCTCCATTAGAAGGTTTGCAAGACCCGGAAGAATTCTCCTATGACTGGGAGCAGCATGCAGTCTGATAAATGCTTCCTGTTGGTTGAGTGCTTTTTCAATTATCATGAGACAGTGCGAGGAACAGGCCTCCAGCTGTTCTTTTCCTTCAAAGGGGGAATAAGTGGACAACATTTGCCGTGCTTCATACAAGATGTGCAGAATAAGTTTGAGGGTGTCCGATTTGGTGTACATCTGAATAAGGACCTGATAACCAGGTAAAGTGTTCTGATCGCCTGCAGCACCGCCATCGTCCTCCGACGTGTCATATGATTGCACGCAAAAGCTCAGTAGTTTCAAACACTTTTCACCAACCTCCCACTTTTCTCTTGGATTCTTGTAGCTCCTAAAAAAGAAATATATCTACAATTCTACACATGTTTATTTGTATACTACTCTATATCTACTACTAATACACTGTTCATGCTTTTGGAATCAGAGAAATTTTAACCGTTCAAAGTACTGAAAAATGCAAATTCAAATCAGTTTGTCTTAATTTCCCGAAGTTGACTTCTGTATTTATTTACAACTTCATCTAAGTACAGATTACTATGCAGCCAGTATACATCAATCGAAAAAAAAAATGCAAAGTCAAAAATTCATGAAAAATTAATTAATTTAAACTACGCTGGGAAAATTCAAATCAACTGAGAATAACAAGATCGAACCTAACCAAGCCAACTCCTCAGCAGATTTATATTTAAATGAAAATCAATCTCAGAGTAGTGGAGATTGAAAGAGCGTGTCATCGTTGATAAAGGTTTATTATAACCATAGTTAGTTCGATGCTGAGAGAGATGTAAAAAAATCCCTTTTTGTAGGCCTACAGGCTGAGGTAGATTTCGAAGTGTTTCGATTGCGTTTATTGGGGTAATTTATTTCAAAATCGCGATACTAGTTATGGATTTATAAACTAACTACTCATCAAGAGCTTTTCAACGATACCCCACAAGACGTGGTTTAGAAAAATTCGAATTTCAACCCCCCACCCCCACTCGTACCCTACCAACCCCTACTAATTAGGGTGGTTTCGTACTCAGGGAGGCATGAAACGTATAAAAGAAAAGTTTAAAAAACTTTAACCCGACTACGAAAAAATATAATTATAGGAAAAAGTTCCAAAATCTTTAACCCGACTAGGGATAAATAAAATAAACTAAAAAGTAAGAAACAAGTTCGGTGCTGATTGCTATCATCGTCTTATTGAGTAAGGCTAGCCTTTTGATATGTTAAGTATTCCTGTTTATTAAGTTCTATTGAAGTCTGGCAGTTCCACATCAAAGAACGTTATAATTCAATTCAAATGCCGTGGTCGTGATCGTGGTCGAGATTTAGCGCAACACTGCATACACAACAATATTGGCGTCCGCAGGCAGAGGTACAACAACAGAAGGGCAACCTGATACAGGAACACTTTCTGCAGAAGAACAATGCACGGAAAGGGAGCCATGCTCCCTGTTATACTTCCCAGCAACTCTGAGTTCGTCAAGATTTTGTCTCAGAAAGAGTCAAGTCAATCTTTACTTGCAGCATACTATGGCGAATTGTGTTTCTTATGTCGTATTCTTTCAAGCATAACATATTGATCTGTTTGAATAGCACAATTAATACATTTTTTCACAATCTCTAGATATAAAAGATATATGAACATGACAAAAATAGATTTCGCTATTCTTTTCAATCAATCAATTGCTGTCCATACTATTTGATTTAGATGGATTAATGTATAAATATATTTAAAAACTTACTTGCTGTAAAATCCGAGGAAGAGTTTGTCAATGATAAAAGTCACATAAGGACTCAGGCCAGGACTCCGAATTCCAGCACCTAAATTCTTTGGAGTCGCTATTGTGCACAGTGTATAAAAGAAATCCAGGAAAGCTTGTGTCAAAGGATACGTTTCATTTCTGCTTTCCTTTTGATCAATTTCAACTTCAATTTTTCCAGTGGCTGGAGATTATAAACCAACTTTATAAAGCATTCGGATTATGCATGTTCAAACTTACTATATTCGCATGTCGAAGGAATTGTGCTGATAATTTGTGATACCTCCAAATTTTTCCATATTATCGCTGCAGTTTCCACAGATTTTCCTAACGAAGCCAGAGTCTTGAAAATGTCTGATTTAATGTGCAATGGAATCGAACAACTAAGAAGTCCTGAACATTGATTGTTTAGTAATTAGCATATATCGTTGCTGCGTTAAGATAATAAAATTTACCTAAGAATGTCTGGACGACCAGCCAGTTCGGCTGTTGGCACAATGACATTCGACAGAATTCGTCATAATCGGAAACGGCTCTAATTATTTCTAAAACGGCGTGGATGCCCGCTATCTCAGCCGGACTGATGCAACGTGTCAATGCACGGCTCCTGTATATTGTATCAATCGTGGGAGTTTGCTCCTGTCTTAGGCTTGTGTAATAGTTCTCTAGGGAGGAGAAGAAGTGGTCCCATGTAATGTGATTACTTCCAGGAACTCGGGTTCCATGCTGCAGCAAAGCAAATACATGCTTTGCAGATTTCTTCGAACTACCGAGTCCAGCCAACATCTTTACATACGGCACAAAAAGGTTATTAGGCAGTAATTCCCCTGCAAGGCGAATGAATTTTTGCAGACACACAGACCTTTTGTATGCCCTGGACTGACTCGCTGGGTTTTCAATAGGTTCCCAATAGTCATAACAGAAGTCCACATCGTGTATATTTCCAGCGTAAAATTTCGCAATAGACAACATGAGATTCTCAAAATTATGGTCTATGGTTTGCGGGGGATCCAACCCCTGTTGAGAGAAGGAAAGCATAGTTCGTGCTGTTTCATCAGCTCTCCCACGCATTTCAGTTACCTATATTAGAAATGAAGTTGAATTGCTGTGCAAAACCTTTCAAGATCTCACCTTCGAGTGCATCAATTCAATGAAATCTGTGAATAAGATGTGCAGTCTTCTGTACATGAATTCGGAGCTGAAATTGTATAAATGAATGCAAAATGCGACATTAAAGTAGCGTCATGACGAACCTGAAAATCAATTTAGATTCCAGCAGGTGATTGTGAATGAAGGCAAAGACGTTTCGATCAATGGCCTGCTCAACAAGCTGTTCATCCTTTTCAATTACAACAGTCGAGTTCATTTGTAGATTCAATGGTGTTTGCCTCAGTCCAGAAAGACAAACTCCAAGCGCAAGGACACAGATCGTTTTCAATCTTCCGTCCCAGCTCCAGTTACTTTTCTCTATGATGTTATGGAGATATAGCGCGTATTCGTCCTCACAAAACAATGGAAAACTCTGGACGACTTCATCTAGATCTTCATAGCGCTGTAGAAAACTTAAATCAAGCGAATAGAGAAAGGCATAGAGCAGGGTAACTAGAACGTCGTCCATGCAGTGCTGTTGCTCAGTGACGTCGTATTTTGCTAAGAGTTGTATTAGCTTCCCCATTACAATTTTTGGGAGGCCGCGCTGAGCAGACCAATTGAAAAGCGCTGTGGCGAGTGAGAGCTTTATGTCAGAAAACAACTCCGTTACTTGCATGTGATGTTTGGCGTTCCCCACTGCTCGGTTTTTGGTTAGCAGCGCCATCTGAAATTATTCGCACCGTTAATTAAACTCAAGAATGAACTCATTTACGAACCTCTCTTGTAAGCGACATCTCATCTACCAGGTCAACGATGCGACAGAGAATATTCGTCTCCTGCACCAAATTGGTTGTAAATGGCGTTACCAAAGTGACTATCTAAAAAGAAGCAAAAAGGGCAAATTAGAAGCAGAAGGGAAGTTATGGAGTTATTTAGAGAAAGGAATTTCGCTCTAGGGTCTTGATAGGAATGTGCGGTCCTCACTTACGTCGTCAGCTAGTCCAACAATCGACAGCCCTAACATGCTATCGAAGTTATCGAACGATGAACGAAGTACCTATGTAGTAAAGGTTCAGTCTATGGAGGGAAGTCCAAATAGTTTCCCCTTAACTGAACAACTTAGCATCCCACAGCCAACGCTTTGGAAACTCACGGCGAAAAGGCAGTCGCATATAGCATCGTGGGGGTATAATTTGAGTCGTTTTTTGAAAGATATAAGTCCACTATCTCGTAAATTGAAGTGCATATTGTAATGTTTGCATTTGAAGTTGTATGAAAAGGACGTAAACTGGGTAACTTCTCAAAATATTTAGTACCTATTGTTGTAGCATGCGAAATTTCAGTAAAACATTTTACAAAATGCTGATAATGAGGAAAATATGTGGTTTCTTTAGTTTTAACGCTTTCCAAAGTACGAGATCGAAAGTGTCAGTAACTTGCTTTAGAAATAGATAAATAAATAAGATGCAGCGAAATCTATTAAAATATGTGAATAAACCGTTAAGTTATAATCTGATAATGACTGGATGTAAATTCAATTTCATGACATACATCCTTTGCCAAAGTTATCAGTGAACAACTTTTTTCGAAAGATTACTCATTCATACTGAGTAAAAGTGGAAAACAAACATTCTGCTCACAGATATATCCACCATTCGGTTATATTCGTTGTTTTTAAGGAGGATGTTTAAGACCAATGAAATTTTCGATTATCTCAAACATGCACTGCTGTTATAAGTTAAAGACAACTCACTTCGTTTTGCAGAGCGGCGGTCCAAGTCAGTCCGTGTGTTATTTGAAACAAGTCACGCAGTGAGTTCACCACAGCCTTTCTGCCGTCGTAGTACAACAAAATAGCCACTAATCCTCGACTAAGCCCTGCGAAAAAGTAACACCAATTTACAATATTTCCACAGTTTGTAAGATGACAATTTACCAGGATAATTAGGCATTTGTGACTCTGCGGAGCAAAGCAATTCCAGGGCATTGAATTCGTTCAGATCGAACATGTCCGACAAAATCAGACTCTCATCAACCATCGATTGCGAGAGAACGGTATTCCCCATTCCCGGGATATTAACTCCTTCTGTGGTGCCATTTCTAATTTGTGCCCGACTGTTTGGATTTTTGGGCTGCAAATTATCCAGATAATTATTAAAAAGTAAAACACAAAATCATTACAACTTACCGGATTTAAAAGTAATTTCTCGAAGAAAGGTTTACTTTTTTGCAAAATTATTTCCAACTGCGACAAATTAGGATGTTTCTTTGCCGTCAGTGTTTTCTCTATTACACTTTGCAAAACCTTAAACGGAGTCCACATGTCCTCCGGAATTCCTGCAACTAATTTCATTTCTAAATTATCGCACCTCAAACAAATTTTTGTTGGCGTAAACATAACCTCAAAATAATATCTAATTCTTCTATCTTTGATTTGCGGACAATTTCAATAAAAACATTAAATCAAATGATTAATGTTTCAACTTACCGTCAACCATCGTCAACAAAAATGTACTTTAATATTTCACAATAGTTTTGTTTTCGAAAATACAGTGCCCACAAGCCAATCAAAAATTTACCCGGCAAAAATTCTTCGTGAAATGAGCCGGCGAATGGCTGAATGAGATAGTTCTGTCTTTGCCTGATTGCTATAATAGTACAGTCCTGAATACAAAGGAAATCAAGCAACTGGACCACAGGCTATTTTCAAGATATTTTGACAGTTCACGACTGACTGTGACGTCATTCAGCACCCATTTTTTTATGAAATTTTATAAATTATAAATAATAAATTTTAGGCCTTACTTTTGTGTATAAGCATAGAAAAAAGACGTAAATATATAAATTAACTTGTTCTTGAAAATTGTTTCAACAAATGAAAGTTCGTAATGTTTAAGAAATATTTGAATGAAAAAACAAGAACTACCCGCGGTAATTAAAATCATCTCAAAAATTATTTGAAATGATTAAAACTACTATTGTTTTTTTAAATAATAATTTGTGTAAATAGTGGCAAGGCATATTTTACTAACTATTATAAATATTTTTCGATTTCAAATTACCCGGGTTTTTGAGTAATGAAATTGAGATATTTTCAGTAAGCACAGTTTGAAGACTGCTGGATCGTTCATTGTTCAGTTCAAAGTGCTGAATTCATTGTAGACGAAACGTCATTGATAAAAAGTGTTTAAAACAGCGGCTTTTAAATTGTAATTTAATTTTGTATTGTTTGTTTTTTTTTCTGAAACGTTGGTTGTATTCAAAGGTAGATGGCCATGTTCAAGTGGGACGGCGTTCAACTGTTGAGGTTCCTCGATTTTTATCAGCATCATGAGTGCCTTTGGAATCCTAGGGTTGAATCGTATAACAACCAACAGGCAAGAGATGAGGCGTTTGACTCAATTTTGCGATGCCTTAATCTACCCGGAGTCACGCGCAATGATATAAAAGCGAAAATCAAAAGTATTCGCACAATTTACAAACGGGAATTAAATGGAGTGACCTCACAGAAAATGCGTGATGGAAGTTCCTATGTACCTAAATTGTTTTGGTTCAGAAAGGCAGACAAATTTCTACGGGAAATTTCTTTAATGAGGAAACCCAACAAGTATAACCGTTCCGTAAGTGATTCTCTAATATATTCATCCGATCTGTAAATTTAAATGTGAACACTTGTGCTCCAAAATATTTTTGTTTTCACAATCGTCAATAGTTTACGTCAAAGTCAGCAGCTTTCATTCCTCTTTGCAATGAGGAGGTGGTATACCTACATACCCATCTGGCAAAAAAATATAAACTTTTATTTAAATTTATATAAAACTTAATGTTATTTAGAAAAACAGCTAAAATTGTATCAAAATGAGAAGACCGTATAGTTCTTTATACAGGATGCAGCAGAGAAACTTCCTTATTTGAAAGATGAATAGCACAAACAGCATAGGAGATATCAGTACAATTGTTTTGCATTTTACAGAGAGGAACTTGAAGTTTTTATTTATTATGTCTTAAAAATCATATCACTAAGGTGGCCTCGGTTCTGATCAATGCATTGAGGTAGTCAACTTTTGGAAGCTTCTATCCACTCGTCGTCTCTGTAACATGGGAAAAAATAAACTGATAACTCCTACTGTGTTGCACATTCCTTTTTCCCAACATTCGGACACCCCGTTGGGCGCCATTTTATGTTGCGAAGAAGAAATTTTGGTGCCTGCAAATATGCAGGCAGAGGCTGATTCCTGCAGGATGATCCATTCATCCGACAGAAATCAGCCTCGATGAAGCGGCTGTTGCCAGGAAGTACCCGGCTAAAATACTTCCCCCGGAGACAGCAGTGGGAGGCGCGAGCTTGTTCGGCTAGCATCGCGGTAGTGTGGGGGGGTAGCCAAAACTCCCTCGCCGTCCCCAGGCTTCATCCCGCGCAACGAAATCTCGCGCGAAGGGAACGACAAAAAAATCGCGAAGGGTAAAAGGGGCAAATGACAGTACGGGGGGGAGACATGTCCCAACTTACCTGTGCTGAGGGGGGATTAGATGGAGTTATCCCCTTGGGCAGCCCTCTGTCCTCCCTCTATTCCCTCCTTGCCCATTTTGTGGAAGGGAATCCTTAGTTGGTGTCAACCCGCTGAAAACAAAAAGTTAAGCGCTCATGCGCTGAAACAAAATCAAACGGGGAACGAGGTGTCGAGAAAGAAAGACTCGAGGATTAAGTCTAACCCATATAATTCATTTTTATTTCGCTCATATAAATTTACTCATCATTAATTTTTGTCCTTCTCTACTTTAAACCCTGTAATTCGAAATTAACTCCGACTAATTCAAAATCAACAAGAAAAAAACAAGAAACTAAATAATCCTTGGGTGAGGAGGCCCGAATCCCAGCGCACGCACTATAATTCTGTGATAGAACTAAAATAGACACTAATGCAATTTATTTTTTTTTTTGGGTACGCAGAGGGGAGAACTGTGGCCACATTTCCATCTCTGGGTTCACTTGTGTCTGTGTTTTTTTTTTTTTTTTTTTCTTCTTTTTTCTGTTCTTTTGTGATTAATAGAGCGCAAGACGGGGCTTTCTCCCCCTTACAACGATCTTGACAACGTATTTCATAAGCAAACTCATAACCTGATGAATGAAAAAGGACTGTCGGAGCTTTACTTGAATTAAATACCCGAAATGAAAACAAACAAAAAACTTCGTTCACTCTGACGGAACGATCTTCCTGATTCTAAAGGGACTTATAACTAAATCAAAGCAAAAAATAATAGTAGAAGAAAAAACTGAATGCAAACAACAACAAAAAAAAATAGAAAACGATAAATGTATGTGTATTTTGGGTCGGACTTGCCGGGGTCCTATGTTCTTCCTTCGTCTCGCTCGTCTGTGTGGGGGGGGTTCGTCGTCCTGTCGGTGTTATCCTGTCCTGCTGTCCTCGGGTTCCGGTGGGTCCGGGTACGCGGGGACAAGGCGCCGCTCGTCCGCCAAGCGTTGAACACGTCACTTTGAACACGTCACTTTCCACCAAAACTGATCACGTGAGCACGTACTGGTTGAACGGAAACACTTCGAAGGCACTTTTTCTGGGCCGGCGGGTATTTTCCGCTAGGAATAAGGCCTTTTCACTGGTTCTTTTTTTTTTTTTTCTTTTTTTTTTTTTTTTCACGCCCCGTCCAAAATTGGGGCCGCCACTGGGGCACACAAAAAAAAACACTGATACTAAAGTTTGCGTGCTGAAACTAAATTTTTCCCCGCGAGGGTTTCCGCGCAAACGTGACAAATTCTCGCAATATTCTAAAGCGGAGCGGACCTTTATCGGTTATTGATACTTTTGTCACGAATTCACTGGGTTTTTCTTTCTTCCCCTTTTTTTTTTTTTCGTTTACCTTTGATTTTCCCGGTCTCCGTTTCCTCACGATCGTTTTTCTTGCTTGGTATCTCCTCGACTCACTAGTCAGCCGCGCCGGTGCCCGTCGCCAGTCGTCCCACACGGCTCCCTCACCCACACATGCGCGTCAGCCTTCTAGAAGTTTCGCCGGAAGCACGTTTTTCTCCGAATTTGTGCCCAGCTAACCTCTAGAAGGCATGCGTTGGGCGCATGTGCGTGTCCGTGCAGGCGACTAGTGCTGCCACTGATGTGTCTCAGCTGACCTTGGCCTTGTCGCCAGGGTTCAATCAACTGAGCACATCATGGTCGACGGCCAGGCGTTTGATGTTCAATACGGCCGACCACAACAGGATCAGCTCGCCGGAAAGCCTGCGACTCCGGAGAGTTGAAAGAATGGTCGTCCGGCTCCTTCCGTGCGCCTTATGTGTGGCTCGACCCACCCCTGAGCTCTCATGCTCAGACTGAGTTAGCCGGGCTCATATCAGGACTTCGACCTTCCGGGCCCCTAATGAGAGGGTAAGAAGTGGTCCTGATACGGCCATCCGCGTCGGCGGACACTCTTCCTCTACCCTAATGAGAGGTAGGCTGGAATGTCCGGCCGTACTGGTGCTGGTGGTGGTGTATGCAAGGGGTTGTCCTCCTTCGTTGCTCCTATCATCCTCGTCCATCCGGTCTTTTTCCTGCGTCTCTGAAGCCTATTCCCGAAGTCCGGTCAGGTGTGACATTGCGATTAACTCTGTAGTGTTACGCTCTGATGTCTTTCGCGTGAAACACTCCTATTAGTTTTCCTTTCAGGTCCTCTAACTCGTATAGTGAATTTCCCTTCCTAGCTCGGACTCGACATTTGAGAAACTTTCGAAAGAATTTAGCGCTGTGTTGTTTGCTGGACGAACTCAATTGGAAGTTTCGTCGAAATACTTCCTGACCTGGGGCAAAAGATACCGGTTTGGCCCGTGTGTTATAAGTTTTCGCAGCCTGTTCGTAGGCGCGTGCCATTGCTGTTTGCGCCTTCTCTCTATAAATTTTCAGCCTATCGGTATGGTCAACCTCTAACGGTTCGTTCAAGCATCCCAGTTTTCGCAATAGTTCATAACTTGAACCGTGAGTGACCATCTTTTGTCCGAAGAGGAGTTCATATGGTGAGAACCCGGTCGCTCGGTGTATAGCACTTCGCAGTGAGCTCGCTATCAAGCCCAAATGGATATCCCACTTGTTGTGCTCGTTCTTTATGTAGGCGCGTATGCCAGTTAGGATTGAGCGGTTCACCCGTTCGGAAGCGTTTGCTTGCGGTGAATACAACGCTGTCTTGACATGCTTGATCCCATATCGCACATTTAATTTAGCGAACAGTCCTGCTTTGAATTGGGTGCCATTATCAGTAATGACCGTTTCAGGGGTTCCCATCATGTGAAAAACGTCTTCCTCTAAGTAACGGCTGATGCTGGCTATTGACGCTTTACAGAGTGGTTTTAACATGACAAACTTGGTGAGATGATCCAACACGATAAAGATGTACGAGTGTCCTCTAGTGGATCGAGGGTATGGGCCGAGCAGATCTATGAATATCCTCTGCCAGGGCCTCTCTGTTTCCACCCGCGCTCCCATGGGTGGTCGCAGAATAGTGTTTGGTGCTTTACATTCCTTGCAGGTGTCGCAGCTGAGAACATACCGTCGTACATCAAGGGCCATTTTGGGCCAAAAGAACCAACGCTTGAGTCGAGCCAACGTTTTGCCAATCCCTCCATGGGAAGCAGTCGGTGTATCGTGTGCTCGCGAAATGGTGTCCTGGATGAGATCTTCAGGGACCCAAAGTTTCCAGGCCTCTTCTTCCTCCATCGGATTTCCAGTTCGGGGTAACGTTCGTCGGTATACATAGCCGTCACGCACTGTCAGGTCAGGCAATCGGGATTGGTTGTCATTGATCCTCTCGATGAGTTCCAAATAACTCTCCGATTGGAATGCCACCGAGGATAAATCTATCTCCGGTCCTACTTCGTCTATGGCTGACAGCTCGCTGCACTCCGTGCGCGATAAGGCGTCCGGTACGACGTTTAAGCTCCCCTTCCGGTGTTCGATGGTGAAGTCGAAGCGCTGGAGCTTCAGACTCCATCTCGCCAGACGTCCGCTCAAGTCCTTCTGCGTCATGAGCCACTTCAGACTCGCATGGTCCGTAATAATTTTGAAGGGCTGCAACTCGATGTACGGACGGAATTTCTCCACGCTGAGTAAGGCGGCAAGACATTCCTGTTCCGTAACGGAATAATTTCTCTGAGCTGGATTTAGCTTTTGGGACACATAGGCGATCGGTCTTTCATTCCCTTCGTCATCTAGCTGTGCCAGGACTCCTCCTACGCCATGTTGACTGGCGTCGCATTGTATAATGAACGGCTTGGAGAAGTCGGGTCCGACCAATAAGGGTGCAGATGTCATCTGTGTCTTCAATTTGTCGAAAGCTTCCTGGGCGTCGGCAGTCCACGTAAACTGGGAGGATTTTTTTAACGTGTCGGTGATTGGTCCAGTCAGGTCCGCAAAGTTGGGAATGAATCTCCTGTACCATCCGGCCATACCTAAAAAGCGCCTGACTTGGCGTACGGTTTTCGGGGCGGGGTACTCGACAATGGCTTGGACCTTTCCTGGGTCAACTCTGACACCGTCCTCTCCTACGATGAAGCCCAAATATTTAGTTTCCGTTAGACAAAATTTACTCTTTTCGACATTGATTGTCAGACCGGCCCTCTCCAAGCACTCCGCCACCCGTGCGAGTAGTGCGAGGTGCGAATCAAAGTCCTGGGACAGTACTAGGAGGTCGTCCAAGTATACCAGAACACGGTCTCGTAGATCATGGGGAATGACCTTGTCCATCAGCCGGCACATCGTCTGTGGTGCATTACACAGGCCGAATGGCATCACGGTGTACTGGTACAGTGGACGTCCGGGTACCGTAAAAGCTGTCTTTTCTCTTGACTCCTTGTCCAATGGAATCTGCCAAAATGCGTCTTTTAAATCCAAGCTCGTTATATACTTCGCCGGCGGTAAACGGCTAAGTATTCCGTCAATGTGTGGCAACGGATAGGCGTCTTTCTTCGTAACCGCATTTACCTTCCGCGCATCAAAACACAAGCGTACCTTTCCAGGTTTGCGCACTAATACGACGGGAGAACTCCACGGGCTTTCACTTTCCTCGATCACTCCCAGGGACAACATCCTGTCTAGTTCTTCATACATAAGTTTCTGCACGGCGGGCGAAATCGGATAAAATCTCTGTTTAATTGGATTAGCGTCTCCAACATCGATTCTGTGCTCCAGCAGGTTCGTTTTTCCCAGTCCTCGTTCGGAAAACGATGGGAACAAGGCCTTGGTGTAGTTCAGCCTTCGCTGCTGTTGAGGAGTTAGGGTGTGTTCTTTGATCCCTGCGTCTTTCGGTGCGATAATTCCCTCTACAGCTGCATTACTTCCAAGTACGTCCGGAGCCAATCCGAAGGTCTTCCAAAAGTCCACGCCCAAATATAACTCCTGTGTGAGTTCAGGGACAATATATAATTTCAGAGATTTAGTTTCGCCTCTGAAGGTGACGTCCAATTGGGCATGACCGTGAACTTCCGGTTGGGCTCCGTTCGCGACTGCGATTTTGCCTCTGTACTTTGGCCAGGTGATATTCGCTTTCTCGAGTCTGTCTTTTGCTCCTTTTCCCAATATGCTGATACTCGCTCCGCTGTCAAGAAGACCAACTAGTTTCTGACCGAGAATCGTAACTTCAGCGTAGGGGCGTATGTCTTTCGGAACAGACACGAAAGCAGTTGCCAACTGTTTCCTTTGCGCGCGTACTCGCTTCCAGAACTGTCGCAGTCGTAGTGTGGAACGTTTGATTTTTCTTTTTCCACTGCAAAGTCCTGTTGTTGAACACAATTTCGGAGTATTTATCTCTTCAGCGAAGATCCTCTCCCTCGCCGCCATGTAATACTGGAGCCGTTGATGGTATGGCTTCAGCGGGAACTGTATTGGTGTACGAGGTGTTGCTGTAGTCGAACGTTTAATAATACTCGTCGAGGTTTCATTTTCTGTTGCGATATTTACATCCGGTGAGTTTGTCAAATCCGGTAATTTTGTCAAGTCTGGTAGATTATGGGATTCGTTCGGCTTCAAGTTCTGAGGTATTGTATCAGAAACCATAGTTTGAATCACCGAGGGACTTATTGCTGTCTCGGTCGGGGGCTGGTGTTGTTGCTCGCGACACGTCAGTGGTCCTTTTTGTGTGCAGATGGGACAACGGGGCTTTACGACTCCTTTACGGCCGCAACCGTAACAAAAGAAACCTGTTGGTTCTTGCGGGCACTCTTGGTATCCGTGTCCCGTCTGGTCACAATTCCAGCATTTCCAATTTGCTCTCGCCCTATGGGGGTAGCCAGCTTCCAACTTCTCCTCGGATTCCCATGGAAGGTGTTGTAGCTCAGGATATTCTTCTTCTTCAGGCTGTATATATTCGGCCTCTTCGACGCGTGACTGACGCTGGAGCGACGTTGTCCACCCTGATCGCGTTCGTGCTCGCGTGACCATGACCTGGTTCACTAGTTCTCTCAATTGTGCGACGGTAGAAGTCTGTTGTAAGCATATCTGCTCCTGTACATACGGCAAGAGATTTGCTCGTAGCGTTTCAACAAATTCCCGTTCGGTCATGGGTGTCTGCAGTTGATTACGCAATCGCGCCATGTCCAGATGATAGACAGTGAACAATTCCTTAGGCTGCTGCCGTCGTGCCAACATCTGCCTTCGAATATCGACGTCTCTCAGATGCTCTCCCCAATCTGAGCGAAGCGCATACTTTATATTCTTCCAAGTCGGTGTTCTGTTTTGTCTTAGATAGGTCCAATACCAATCAGATAGAGGTCCGACCAGCAGTTGATGCATCCTCTGTACGAGGGTACAGAAATCTCCTTCCAAGGTGTTCTGCGTGAGTGTTTCTGCCCTGAAGATAAATTCGTCGACGCTCAGACGTTGATTATCTCCGTCATAATGTAGTCCCCAGTTTCTCATGGGACTGCACGAACGTCGAGGGGGGTTGTAGTCCAAGCTGTTGGGTGATTCTTGTGTCTGTGGTTGGTACCGCTGCGGGTTTCTCGTCCGATGATGCACTCCGTGTTCCATCGGTGTGGTTCCAGCTGTTGAAGGTTGATCCCAGCTAGGGATGGTCCGATGGGGTTGGGGCGGATTTTTCTGAAGAAGACTCGACTCCCTCTTTGCATCTCGTTCAGTCAAGTCCATCAGTTTGTGTTCCATAAAGTCCATCCATGCCTTGAAGCAAGCGGGAATATGCTCGTCGGGGTTATGACTTGACATAATGAGAGAAAGTTCAAGATCCTTAGAAATGTTTCAAAAAAACTCTTAGGCGGGTATTCACGCCTCCACAAATCCAAAGAAGAAAAAAAATATATACTTAGTTAAAATAATCCCAAAAAAAATTCAGCTCCCTGTGGCAGGTCACTCTAAAAATTTAGCTATAAATAAGACTAAATGAATTCAAAAATTATTACCTAGAAGAGATACCTCAATTCGAGGTCATGGATTAGAATTCCAAAAACAAAATAGAATTAAAATCCTACAAATACGATAATAAGTCAATAATCAATTAATATTGGAGGTAACTCCCAAAAGAAATAATCCGACAAATAATAAGTTTGCCAAAAAGAAACAAAAATTAAACCTAATCGATAAAAAAAATTGAAATCCAAAAGAACTAATTTATCAAAAGATCACAAAAAAAAATCTTCTATAAACACAAGAATTCTACTTGAAGGTGATTAATCAATAAAATCGCAAATAAATCAACCACTCCAAAACAAAATTCGAAAAAAAAAAAATAAATGTAACCCAAAAATCAAGATGTCCACAAAAATACTCTATTTAATGGTCCAAAATATAATCAAAAAAAATCATGGATCGATAACGAAAAACCAAAACTAAAAACTCAAAATCTTTTTCATTGCAAAAAAAAACAAAATTATCGTGAAAGATGTTTCTCTCTCTCTCACCTCGTCACCCGCTGAGGGTTGACACCCTTTTTAAAATTTCCTCAGCACTGTCAGGACATGTTTCCTCCCAAGGAAAGGATAAGTTGAGGCAGAGGGATTCTATCGGAGTCTCATCAATCCAGTGCTACTCATGGCACAACTTTACTGGCTACTCCACCCCCTGACCTGCAGCCAGCTCCATAGCCAAGTGAGATTAATCCAAAGGGGGGGATAGACAGCAAGTACCTCCTCCTTCTACTCCGAAGAAGATCCCGCTCAATGATCGGTATCTCAGCCCGGACCTCCGCATAAAAAGGAGAAACGAGTCAGTCTAAGCCAGCACCGTTGCCAACACGCTGCAACTCGCATAATTGAAATCAATTAACAGACAACATAAGTTGAAATTGGTCCGGAGTGAAACACAGGCCGTTGAGTCCTCGATAGGAAATGATAAGGATTTAGTAATGGGAGCAAAAAGCTCAAAAGGAAAGGATTAGAATGTGATTGCATTCACCCAGAGCAATCATGAGTCGCCTAGTATGAAAACGTAAACAAAAGTTAATTGCAATCAGAAAATTTTGTTGTGCAAACGCTGCACCAACAAAAGTAAACAAATCAAAAAAAAAATTCTAAGTGGAAAATTAATTGTGATCACTCAGATCAACCGTGACAAAAAAATTGAGGTGTCGACTCACACGCATGCTCTGCGCGAACGCAAACACTTGGCCCCACGTTGGGCGCCACTTTATGTTGCACATTTCTTTTTTCACAACATTCGGACACCTCGTTGGGCGCCACTTTATGTTGCGAAGTAGAAATTTGGTGCCTGCAAATATGCAGGCAGAGGCTGATTCCTGCAGGATGATCCATTCATCCGACAGAAATCAGCCTCGATGAAGCGGCTGTTGCCAGGAAGTACCCGGCTAAAATACTTCCCCCGGAGACAGCAGTGGGAGGCGCGAGCTTGTTCGGCTAGCATCGCGGTAGTGTGGGGGGGTAGCCAAAACTCCCTCGCCGTCCCCAGGCTTCATCCCGCGCAACGAAATCTCGCGCGAAGGGAACCGACGAAAATCGCGGAGGGTAAAAGGGGCAAACGACAGTACGGGGGGGAGACATGTCCCAACTTACCTGTGCTGAGGGGGGATTAGATGGAGTTGTCCCCTTGGGCAGCCCTCTGTCCTCCCTCTATTCCCTCCTTGCCCATTTTGTGGAAGGGAATCCTTGGTTGGTGTCAACCCGCTGAAAACAAAAAGTTAAGCGCTCATGCGCTGAAACAAAATCAAACGGGGAACGAGGTGTCGAGAAAGAAAGACTCGAGGATTAAGTCTAACCCATATAATTCATTTTTATTTCGCTCATATAAATTTACTCATCATTAATTTTTGTCCTTCTCTACTTTAAACCCTGTAATTCGAAATTAACTCCGACTAATTCAAAATCAACAAGAAAAAAACAAGAAACTAAATAATCCTTGGGTGAGGAGGCCCGAATCCCAGCGCACGCACTATAATTCTGTGATAGAACTAAAATAGACACTAATGCAATTTATTTTTTTTTTTGGGTACGCAGAGGGGAGAACTGTGGCCACATTTCCATCTCTGGGTTCACTTGTGTCTGTGTTTTTTTTTTTTTTTTTTTCTTCTTTTTTCTGTTCTTTTGTGATTAATAGAGCGCAAGACGGGGCTTTCTCCCCCTTACAACGATCTTGACAACGTATTTCATAAGCAAACTCATAACCTGATGAATGAAAAAGGACTGTCGGAGCTTTACTTGAATTAAATACCCGAAATGAAAACAAACAAAAAACTTCGTTCACTCTGACGGAACGATCTTCCTGATTCTAAAGGGACTTATAACTAAATCAAAGCAAAAAATAATAGTAGAAGAAAAAACTGAATGCAAACAACAACAAAAAAAAATAGAAAACGATAAATGTATGTGTATTTTGGGTCGGACTTGCCGGGGTCCTATGTTCTTCCTTCGTCTCGCTCGTCTGTGTGGGGGGGTTCGTCGTCCTGTCGGTGTTATCCTGTCCTGCTGTCCTCGGGTTCCGGTGGGTCCGGGTACGCGGGGACAAGGCGCCGCTCGTCCGCCAAGCGTTGAACACGTCACTTTGAACACGTCACTTTCCACCAAAACTGATCACGTGAGCACGTACTGGTTGAACGGAAACACTTCGAAGGCACTTTTTCTGGGCCGGCGGGTATTTTCCGCTAGGAATAAGGCCTTTTCACTGGTTCTTTTTTTTTTTTTTCTTTTTTTTTTTTTTTTCACGCCCCGTCCAAAATTGGGGCCGCCACTGGGGCACACAAAAAAAAACACTGATACTAAAGTTTGCGTGCTGAAACTAAATTTTTCCCCGCGAGGGTTTCCGCGCAAACGTGACAAATTCTCGCAATATTCTAAAGCGGAGCGGACCTTTATCGGTTATTGATACTTTTGTCACGAATTCACTGGGTTTTTCTTTCTTCCCCTTTTTTTTTTTTTTCGTTTACCTTTGATTTTCCCGGTCTCCGTTTCCTCACGATCGTTTTTCTTGCTTGGTATCTCCTCGACTCACTAGTCAGCCGCGCCGGTGCCCGTCGCCAGTCGTCCCACACGGCTCCCTCACCCACACATGCGCGTCAGCCTTCTAGAAGTTTCGCCGGAAGCACGTTTTTCTCCGAATTTGTGCCCAGCTAACCTCTAGAAGGCATGCGTTGGGCGCATGTGCGTGTCCGTGCAGGCGACTAGTGCTGCCACTGATGTGTCTCAGCTGACCTTGGCCTTGTCGCCAGGGTTCAATCAACTGAGCACATCATGGTCGACGGCCAGGCGTTTGATGTTCAATACGGCCGACCACAACAACTGTTTGTATTATTATTTTTCTAAACCACGTCTTGTGGGGTATCGTTGAAAAGCTCTTGATGAGTAGTTTATAAATCCATAACTAGTTTCTCGATTTTAAAATAAATGATCCCAATAAACGCCATCAAAACACTTCAAAATCTACCTTAGCCTGTAGGCCTGCTGAAAGGGATTTTTTGAAATAAAGGAGAAATCAATTTTTCTAATTTCCTTGTCGAAAGAAATTTAATTTCAAAACACCTTAAGCCTTCATATATCCCAGTCATACTTTGTTCTAGCAGTTTTCGACTACGGGCAATCCAAAAATGACGTCATTTTTTTTTATTAGGGTGGTGAGAAAGCATGCCGCATCCCTTTACTGTTCGGTTTAACCCTTTTAAAATGGAATTGAGCCGATATAAAAAAAATGCGTGTCGAATTATTTTTCAAGACCTTTCATTTGAGATATTCGACTTGAAAATCGGAGTATGACACTTGGAATCAGCCCCTTTTTTTAGTTTCACATTGTCCAGGTTTGAGCAGTTTTGATCACCGCGGAGCACTCTGAGAAGAAAGTGATGCGGAGAAACGAGCGCAACACCGCCATTTTGTTTTATTTTTTTTTAAATTTTCTGAATTTATATAAGACACTATGTCTTACTATATGAAAAAACTGGTTTATAGACTGCATAGTTTCTCTGAAAAAATTACCAAAAAAACGCTTTTTTCGTCCCCATTAGTAGGTGTACCCCCTTAACCGTGTTCCGTGTTCATATGACGGTGTTTCAAGCTGCATAGTGCTAATTAGTACATTAAATCCATGTCTCCACAAATACTTCTTGCTACTATTTGTAATCGTTTATTTATAGTGTGTTTTATACTTTAGGGAACAGAATTTCCGCAATTTTTATAGCGTATGTAATAAAATTGATATTACCTGTTTTCAAAAGTTCTTTATACATGTCCACAGAATCGATGCCGGGCACAGACAAACTCTGAAAATTCATCTGACCCAATGTGCCAATCGACAGATGAATCTGCAAACACTGATTGCCAAGGGGAAAATCAAAAGAGGACAAGAGTTTCATGCGATGAAATGAATGATGACCAAACTGTACAGAATTCAAATGCTTCCAAGTTCTGCGTCGACTGCGCCATGGCTCCAAACCACCCACCGCAAGCACAAAGTACCTCCCTTCAGGCACAAGAGGACGAGTACGTGCAGTTTTGCCGCGGCGTAGCAGCGCAGTTGAGTGCGATTCCTGATGCCTATTCCCGATCTGTTACTAAATTGAAAATTCAGCATATTCTCTTTGAAGCGGAAAATGGTCGTTATAAGAAGAAAGTTGGTAAGAAAAACAAGAAGAACAAGAAGATATATAGTCCAGGCAAAATAGAAAAAATAGACGCATAAAATCATGTAGTTTCAATTTTTTTAGGAATGTACAGGGGAAGGTCCTCTAAACATCGTATAATAAAGACTCGTCGTTTTCCGGGTCCGCGGTGGTTGGAAGGGGAAGGTTTATAAGTTCACTGTTTCGGTTTTTTGCTTATGACTAAAAAACGGCACGCCGGAAAGAAAACTTGAGTAGATAAAAATGAAAAAGGATCAAATTCCCTACAAAGTAGCATATATAAGTTATTTCCAATCTGTTATAGTTTTCAAGATAACCACCAGCACAAGCACAAATGGATAATTTTTGAAAAAAGTTGTTTCGCCAAACATCAGCTATATGGCTCATATTTTTAACATATAGCTCATCACTCTTTAATCTTACATATATATCGTCTGCAATTAAGTTATAGAGCATTGAATGTGCATCAAAAAATATATACTAGTACCAATTTGTTTTCAACCTGTCAAATGATTTCAATTTATACGATATTTAACCCCCCCAACCACCGCGCCACGGACCCGTAAATCGAAGGGATTTTATTTTACGATGTTTAGGGTAACCTTCCCCTACACATTCCTCAAAAAATTGGAACTACATGATTTTATGCGACCATATAGACATTTTTGGTCTAGTTTGCCTGAGCTAATAAGAATAATGTAAAGAAAATTTAATAAATTTTGTTTTTTATAACTTTTTGTACAGAATAATTATTGCATTTATTATTCAAAACGTAAATGAACAGGATCTCAGTTTTTGGTGTTACCTTGCTGTTACGTGGAGTACAGTATGTTCCATTGGGATGGATGAGAGCATACAAGCTTCTATTGTCCGAGATAGATATTGTCAGTTTGTCACATGGCGGTTACGCTATTAACTACACGCAGTACGCAGGGTTTGAAAGCACAAGCAACTTTGAATTTGCTGATACTTGTGCCGAAAAAAAAGTTCTAGTAGCATAAGCACCGATTGCTGGTGCTACTGATTGGGAGATTTTTACCTTTCTATTGCGATTGCTTTTAATAAGACTTGAGCATTTATGATTATAGTTATGGATGCTAAACTTTCATGAATGCACTTGAAAAGCTGTAAATTTACACAATTCATTAATAATAGTTCAAACATTTAAAGTCAAAGGGGATAATATAATTTCAATATATTGTTGGGTGGATTTCGAAGAAAAATCTACCTATTGAGATGTATACCACGCTACGACTTTCGAAAAATTCTTTCATAGTTTTTCGTTTCATGCCTCCCTGAGTACGAAACCACCCCCCGTTCAAAAGTTTATATATTATATATTTATATATGTATATACATATATATACCGCTAGCGGCCGTATTTTTGAAGATATTGGAACCAAATTTTAATATGTTATTTCTGGGGTTAATAGCTCGGTTAAGTTCGTTTATCAGCAAAATCCGCCCAAGGGGGTAGCCGGGGGAGGGGGTTGAAATTTTTAAAAAATTATATTTCGACCCCTATTAAGCTTAGAGAGAAACTTTATTTGCATAAATTAGAGTACTCTCCATGAGGTTAACGGTGACACCACCAAATTAGGGGTTGGTAGGGTACGAGTGGGCGTGGGGGGTTGAAATACGAATTTTTCTAAACCACGTCTTGTGGGGTATCGTTGAAAAGCTCTTGATGAGTAGTTAGTTTATAAATCCATAACTAGTATCTCGATTTTGAAATAAATTACCCCAATAAACGCAATCGAAACACTTCAAAATCTGCCTCAGCCTGAAGGCCAGCCGAAAGGGATTTTTTTGTTTTGCGGTCAATCCAACAATAATTATAATTAGCGTGGAAACGGACAGCAGACTGCGACGAGGCTCAATACACATATTACTGAAAAAACTTCGATATTTAGTCTTCCAGAACTTATGAAGCCCTTCGAGCAAAGTAGGTAAGTTAGCTAAATGGACTTTGAATTCATTAAGAAGATTAAAAATTTCAATAATTCAGAGCTACACGTATGGCTTTTTATAGTTTTAATCAGATATCCATACGTATTTTGTAGACAATGTCATAAAAATAGATCAAACAACAACGAGGCATGTACGCAGTTTCAGTGCGTTTGGAAAATTACAATTAACATTAAATACATTTTAACTAACACAAACTTTTGTAATCGACAACGCCTTCGTTTTAATTATTAAAGTCGCCTACGTATACCAACGTTCCAAATTCAATTGACCTAAATTGTAGCGAAACAAGTGCCTACGGTATTTATGAAATATATGCTTTCCACTACATAGGCTGAAGGGTGTTAAGTTGCATTTGATATTCGGGAGAGAGTTCGCCGAGAATCTGAGTTCCTTCGATCGGTTTGCTTTTTGGAGATGAAAGGCTATAAAAATGGAAAGCGACCTCGAATTCGCGTTGCCAATGCTAGTTCGATTGAAGATACCTCAAATTGTCTTTAACTGCTATAATGCGCAGCGTAAGTGATCTTGCCATCAATCGCGCACTTGGTGTGCAGAAGTGCTACACTCAAAGATAACACAAAGAATTTTTATATCAGAAAACAAAAAAAAATTTATTATATTTGGGAAAACTGTACAAGTGTTTTTATACGGTGCAAAAGGGATTCGCAGTAATTTCTATCAGCGTTTGGTTCGTTTTGCGCGGCTTGCAATAGTTGGGTGCAAAACGTCTCAGTAAATATGGAAATAAGGGTTTTCTTCAGCGCCGTCATCTCATCTACAGTAATATTCCACTCTGGTTCGTAGGATGATTCAAAAATATCTGAAATCCATAAAGAAACTATTAACAGTAGGAAAGCATCTAAATATCTTGCGTCAACATACCGCTACTTTTAGATGGAGACAGATTGGTATTTTGGAATGGGATAGCAGTCCTGTTTTCTTCTTGCTGAGCTAGTCTTCTCATGTAAAAATCTAAATGCGCCCACAAAATGTACAGACAGTGCTCCGAGATGAAGGCACACTGGCGCAGTTCCTTCCCGATGTCAGATATAGAGTCACTCAACTCGTCGAATCGTTCGCTGGCTGAACAATTTTTTGTTTTTAATGGAACCAAATTGAAATTGGTTAATTTTTAAATACCTGTGTTATCAATAGATACATTCTGCACCGAAGACCTTTGATGAACTAGATCGTCATGCACTTTCCTCTGCCGGTTATAATAGTCTACTGTGCATTTTAGTTGTGCGACTACAACGCTGATACTGGGTGATACATCGAGTCTTCCAGCTAGTGTACTTCGAAAACTGTTGAAAACATTACTGATTAAAATTTAACTAACTACGATACATTTTTTGATACTTCGGACAAACATAAATCATTCATCCATTTAACAGTTATTTCTACGAAGTGCAAAAATACATTTTGACCACTACATACCTTTGTGGAACCTCCACAACTGTTGGCATGAATAATATTTCAATTGTGCGGTGGTCCGCCCCATGATTAGCAATTGAATTTCTGCAATACAGCGCCAAATTTGATGCCGTCTCTAGGAAACATCTAACATGCGCGCTTCTGTTTCTCTTTGTAAAGTCATATCTGAAAAAAATCTGTTTAAGTTCTCAATTCTATTTCCAAACAAAAAGAACTAACGTAATGTTTTCTGGCTTGTGCAATTCCTGGACGTTGGCTTCGTTAACAATGAATTTAGAAAATAGCGTCAGCATCAGCTGCTGCACTCGACACAGTTGGGAGGCTTCGGTATGCGGTAATTCGTTTTGAAGCAGAAGCAGTGCGGTGTATTCCTGAGGAGCGGTTGTAAGAAAACGCAAAAGAACATAACAAAAAAAAAAAATGTAGGCGTCAAGGGACGCTCGGCAGATGTGCAACATCTATTGGTGCGCCTTGGAAGTAAGACCGACTCTCTAAGGGCTGATTTTTCACAAAGACAGTTTTTCGTATTTGAGCGGCGAAAACTCGTACGCACGCAAACCGGTTACGCTAATAGTGCCCACATACTTACCAGCCGCGGACTGTCGTCAAGGACTGACCGCCGCATACGTCGGCGAAATGCACTATGAACTGTCGACGGCCAATTTTTTAAAATGATTTGATATTCCTCCCGGTCACTCCGGCAGTCCCAGACGACCGGCCGCGGCCGAGTAGTGTGTGGACGATGTCGGTCACGGCCGTTGTCGAGGACTGACGCCTAAGTGTATGGCCTATGGGCACTATAAGGGCCAAATCACAATTACTACGTTTACATGCAGGGTTGAACCTGGGTTGAACTCAGGTTCGACTCCATGTAAACGCGAGTCGAGTCCAAACCGGGTTGAACTCGACTCGACCCAGCTTTGCTACCTGGGTTGAGTCGAGGAGTCGAGTTAAAATGCATGTAAACGCGGGTTGAGTAGTCGAGTTGACAGTTCGACAGTTTTTTCATGTTTTCTGACTAATTTTCCAAAACATAAGATTTTAATCGAAATCAAATTCCTTAAAATATGTATAAAATATAAATGAAACTCGAAAAAATTGAAAAAATTGTTAATATAATAGATCAAATTAGTGCAATAAGGTGTCACTTCGACTACGTTTGGACTCGATTTCGACTCGATCTCTCAACCCAGAGTGCTCAAAAACGCGGGTTCGAGTTCAAAACCTGTTTTCGACTCGATCTTTCGACTCTGCATGTAAACGTAGTAAATTATGCGTTGTGCGTTGATGCGTTGATGCGTTCGTGCTCACTCGGGCAGTCTTCGGTTAAGGTTTTTTAAGTTGAGAGAGCAAAGTTGAGCAAATCTTAACGAAACGGAGATCATGATTCATGATGGACAGGAGTTTGTTTTCATCCTTTCCTTGTTTCGCGCTCATATTAAACCTGTTTTCCGTTTCTTGCTACTCTTGGAAAATACAAAGTGGTCAACGCCGTGCAGCAGATATGAATGAGGGGAAGCAATTTCATCGACAAAATTTACAAGAATGAACGAAACTTCATTATTTCACCTGTAATTTCACCTGAAGAGCAGCAGGACTACAAATTACTAATCCTGAATTTTGCCCACGAAAAGTTGAAATTATTTAATAAAAAAAAGTAATAAGTAAATGAAAATAGTATTTTAAGAAAAAAATTTCAATAAAACTAAATACTGAAACATTTTTCATTATTTTTCAATCAAAACAAAATTCAAATTGAATTGGAGTTCCTAACGAAAAAACATTTCCCCTTCACCAGCACATTCGTTGAGAACGAAGAAAAAGTTCCCTCTGGATGATCTTGACGTACAGCAATTTCTTTCTCATTTCTCTCTGCTGTCCTTCGATGTGACTGCGTTCGGGTTTTCTTGCCTGTAAAATGTATGGTTTTTTCCACCCGAAGAGTTTCCGAAGTGGGCACGAACGTATTAACGCATCAACGCATAATTGTGATTTGGCCCTAAGATACTCGTAAAATTTCGTAATATGCAAGCGATATTCGAATGAGAGTGTCGCAAGCGAAACTCACCTCGCTCTGGCCTGGTATACACATAAGCAAAGCTAAGCGCGCTAAGTTTTTTAGTTTTGTAGCTTAGCTCGCTTAGCTTGTGCATACTGCATACTACAGTGAACAATATTTTACCAATATTTTGTTTACACAGATCAGTGACTGAGGAGAGTTTGTAGGGCGAGAATTGCTTTCGACAGCCGAAATTCACACCTTTTGTTTACACTAGGTGATTGTTTCCTCAAATGCTATTTTTCGCCGCTCTCATGCGAGAAACTCTCCTTGTGTGAATCAGCCTTATAGCTAAAAGCTTTGTTTCGCAATCTAATTGCCTCTGCATTCCTAGGAAGCAGAAATGAAATCAATGGATTATTTAGAAATTAATTATGAATTGATTGTTGTAGAATTTAATTTATTTTTCACGACTGGGATGCAGTATTTATCAAACTTGGGCGTTTTCGCATTATCAATAATCTGGCATTAGCACTAAAGTCGGCTACAGACGTTTGTCCGAAAAATGTGGAAAATGTGGAGAGTTAGAGATCAAAGCTGAAATTGCCCCGATACTGCTACGCACAGCGCAATTTACAGGGACAATGGGGAAATCGGGCAGTTGGATTGACCCGATCGCCCGATATCGGAAGTAGCACTCCCAACGGCCCTATTCACGTGGCAATCTGCAGGAACTCTGCGAATCGCCCCAGCAAATTGAGAGGTTAGTAGCCGCCTTAAAATGAAATGTTGCTGAAAAACCAGCTTGCACTGTGATCAATTGATTAGGAACAATGCAAATTGGTCTTCCAATATCACTGAGCACGCCGTTCTAATGAAATAGTTGTTGCACCGAAAATTGAACACGCGTATTTATACACGCCACACACATAATTAGCAAGCCTCATACCAAAATTCGTGACGGCATTCGATCAGTTTTACTTCCAAGGCGTGCCAATAGATATTTCACATAAAAAAGAATGTACTTGTTTTGCTGTTGTGCAAATTATGGCAGTAACGGCATTCAGTTCCTTCAGTACATCCCAGTAGAGATAATGTAATCCGCCACGCAAAATCATCTCTACCGTGTCCATATGAGACAAGAGGAAGTGCAGGACATGTGCGTGGGCGGATAGATTTTCAGGACCTAAAGTAGTTAAGATTGTCATGCAAAAATTAGTGGCTGGATAGAGGATCTGCTGGTACACGATGTCAGGGGGGATTGACGTCACCATATCCGTGTCACGTATGGCGGAATTGGTGCGGAAATCTGGATGCATATCGAATACTTTCATGGACGAAAGAACTCCAATAGTGTTTTCTTCCAACAGAAACTCGGCTCCGATGTAATTGGACGCTATTTTGCACAAGATCCCCATCTTTGCCTCGTAGACGTACAATTCCCGCAGATTTCCTGGGACGAGTGTAACAATACGGCAGAGGTCTTCATCTGACTTCAGGATGTCATTAATAAAGAACGCAAAGTGTCCCGAAGTGGACAAGTAAGTGATGCAATCGCTAAGTAAATCTGTGTTCATGGTAATAACAATACTGGAGACTGCTAATATCTTGCAGACGGCGTGACCATCTGTGCAATCACGACATAAAGTTTGCACGAGCCTGTTTCCGAAGCTCTTAAGTACTTCATTTGTTATTTGTTTTTCTTCATTTTGATCCTTTGGCGACGTGTCCAGTCGATATACAAAGCTGTATTTAATTGAACGTTCAATAATTATGTTAGCTAATGAAACAAACATGGATCTTACTCGAAATGGTTTAAAGGATTTGAGACCTGTAGATTCTTTGGATTTCTGTTTATGATGTGCATAAATGCCAAGAACGATGCATTCAAGCTAACTCTCAATTTCTGAGAGGACATTCCAGTGTTGATCATCCATTCTATGATGTTCGTCAATATCCATTTCAAACTAGCTGCGTTTGACTTCTGCAAATGCGGTAAGGAGTATTCAGAAACCCCTGCAGCGCTTATCATCATCGAGCAATCCGTATCTACAATATAATAAGGAACGCATTTATAATTAATTATGAATCACAACGAAAAACACAAAAATTCAAAAACAGTAAAAACATCGCGAGATTTTTTTTAACCGCGGTCGACGAAATCCGTGGATAAAAAATAATTTCCTATTTTAATTTGAAATTCTGAGAATGTATCCATTTGCAACTAACGTACCTTGAATTTGATTTTCTTCTTTATAGCAGGACTTTAAGTTGACTAAGAGCATCAAGAGTGCGTCGGCAGATAAAGTTGCCAGCTCCGGGAGAAGGTCCTCTGACAGCGGCTATAAGATTGAAATGCGAAATTGGAAACAGTTGATATAAAAACGAAAACGCTTACATTCCATGCGACATTTACTTTCTTCAGCAGGCTCTGGCTTATGTCGAGTAGAAGAGCCTGTTTGGTACTTATGGGCAGCACAATATTCGGTGAAACAATGAAGAGAGTTTCAGCGACCTATTTCAAGATAGACGTTAAAAGTTCTTTGGTATTTGCATGACAAACCTGACACCATGCTTCTAGAAATTTGACGGTTGCTACCATCTTCTGCTTCTGTTCGTTCATATCCGTCACAAAACACATAATTTTGTTAATTTCTTCCTGGACGAGTTGGCGTTGTTCTGCGGTAAGCGCATGTTGAACGGCCGCAATTTCGTTTCGAAGAACGACATGAAGATTTTGCAAATTAATTATCTTGAATCCACCGTCGATCGTTCGATGACACTTCTAGATTAATGTTCTATGAATTGAGAGCGAAAATCAAATCTATTGAATAACTTACTTCGAATACGTCTTTCATTAACGATTCTTTGAAGTAATTCCACTTTGGAATATTTAGAGTAAATGCCACAAAGTCAACACAATTGAGCAAGGCAGAGAGCAAGATCTCGTCTTGATTTGTTTGACTACTAACCGAACTAGTAGCAGCCATAGGAATGGCTCTTGAGGTACTTGAGGCATGCGTCAATTCACTTAGTTTGTCCTCGCTGCTAACCTGTGCTACACCTATAAACGATTTGATTGAAAAGAATGTAATCAGAACCATGTGAAATTACCTATGAGGATCTTGAACAAATTATTAAACACACTTATATGGTTATTCTGCGCTGAAACTTTCAATTCGATCGCTACGCACCTAAGCAGGAAGCTCATTTGTTCTAGAACAGTCGGGTTGATGGATGGAAAAGGCAGAGCTGCTAAATGTCTGACTAGGAAGAAGTTACTGCTGGTTCTTAACAACCGTAACGTGAAGTTCGATGTGATGCGATTCAGGCACAAAATGTAGAGAAGATTGTATGCTTGATAGTATATCCGTTCTTCAACTTGGTCGATATAGTCATTGTGCTTTATGAGCTGAAATTACAAAAAAGAAATGAATGATCACGATGCATTTTCAGGTATTGGGCAAACCTGAAGCTTTCGGTCGAGGAGCATGATGAGCGCCTTCATGCAGTGAGTGGGCTTACTCACTACACAGTGTTGTTGGAACTTTGTTAATTCCATAGTTTTTGTCACATGATATCCTAGAAAATAATGAGCAAGGTTCGGTGCTGGTAGATTTATGGTCTCAATGAGAAATTTAATGATTGTTTCCTGCAATTGGGAAAAATTGTATTCAGATGCCGGGGAAATATGTATTAAATATTTTATTCTACCTTGATCCCCACTTCAGTATTGCTACCTGTGTTCGATACTTCTAGCATACCACCGTCTTCTAAGCAATCAACAAATCCTTGTCGAATTTCATTATTGACTTCATCATATTGTAGGAACAATTGTAGCAGGTGTTGTACTGTATTTGGTTTTTTTGACATGTATTCTAAGATTCTGACTGCCGTTACAGCATGGCGCGGCAACCATTGCGCGAACACCACGAATTTCGTGGTGCTTATTAAATGATCCGGAATGCCTGTGCGTGGATTGATCTCCATTAGAAGGTTTGCAAGACCCGATAGAATTCTCTCATGACCGTGAACTTCGTGCAGTCTAATAAATGCTTCCTGTTGGTTGAGTGCTTTTTCAATTATCATGAGACAGTGCAAGGAACAGGCCTCCAGCTGTTCTTTCCCTTCAAAGGGGGAATAGGTGGACAACATTTGTCGTGCTTCATACAAGATGTGCAGAATAAGTTTGAGGGTGTCCGATTTGGTGTACATCTGAATAAGGACCTGATAGCCAGGTAAAGTGTTCTGATCGCCTGCAGCACCGCCATCGTCCTCCGACGTGTCATATGATTGCACGCAAAAGCTCAGTAGTTTCAAACACTTTTCACCAACCTCCCACTTTTCTCTTGGATTCTTGTAGCTCCTAAAAAAGAAATATATCTACAATTCTACACATGTTTATTTGTATACTACTCTATATCTACTACTAATACACTGTTCATGCTTTTGAAATCAGAGAAATTTTAACCGTTCAAAGTGCTGGAAAATGCAGATTCAAATCAGTTTGTCTTGCAATTTTCCGAAGTTGATTTATGTTTTTTATTTCTTATTCTTTCCAGCACAACAGATTGATAAAGAGTCGTCACAACACAAGTAATTGGAGTATTTTAATTGCTCTCAATGTTTTAAACCCGAGATAACTAAACTAATTTTGGTGTTACTCTGTAACTAATCATTCGCCTCATAGACGACCAATTTAAAACGTAATGCTGGTTAGCTGACGTCCTGACCGATATCACAAAAGATGAACAAGTTCAAACCAAACGTCATAATCCCACCGAAACGTAAAACCTTTGCAGCGAAATGGTTTGTAAAATTTTTGCTACGACCTTGAACGTTTCATTTCGGTTCTTTGTTTCGGTCTGACCGATTCGAAAAATAAAAACACTGCAAATTTTACACAACGGTTTATTATTTCCAAAAAATGTGACATTTTTCAAGTGACGGCTAGATGGCAGTAGTGATCATGTGAAATGATTTCACGTTTTTTGATCCACCAAGAAATGGAATAATTTATGGAGATTAAAAATTTCAAAATTCTATTACTCAAAAACCAATTGATATAAATTCATACAATAAAATGTGTTCTATTGAGTAATATTAGAGCATTGTATATTCCGAGTTTTATGAAAAAAGCTTGAACGGTTTCGGAAATATGATTTTTTCAATATTTGGTTCCTCAATTTCCCCCCCTCAAAATACGTCGATCGGACCCACGAGCTGTTAGGACCGTTGTCAGATGTCACTTGATTTTTGAACCAAATTTAATTAATTTATCTCCAGTAGTTTCCGAGAAAAAGCCTGGACGGCGGACGGCGGACGGACGGATTTTTTTTTATTCGTTTTTTGAAATCTACATATCTCAAAACGTAAACTGACAAAATTTCAGGGGGGGTTATAATTTTTTTTTTCGTGTTCGATTACATAGGTTTATTATTGAAAATAATAAACCAAAATCTGTGAATATATCGGCTACTTGCTGAGAAGTCGTCAGGTTTTTAGGCAGGCGCGGATCTTGCTCGTTGTTGAGTAGTCCCGTAACCTGTTATAAAAAGAAGAAACATATGGATTTTCCAACACATGTTTCGAAACATCTCACACTACACTTTTATGAACGGGTTTTTATCTGAAAAAATCCAACTGAAACGTTTCAACTGGACCGACATCTTTTTGGTTCAATGTAACCGAAATAATTTAGGTACGAAAATAACGTTTTATTTTATGGAAAATGAACCAGAATAGTTCTGACCGAAATAATAACGTTATTATAACGTTATGATGACTCCCTGATATATTTATATTTCGTTCATTTTATTTCAAACAAGTTAGGGTTACTTAAAAAAATATTATATTTCATTTAAAAAACGTAAAAGTGGTGAACATTAGGGTTCGCATTTTTGGCAGATGCTTAAAGTGCGCTCTGCACTAGAAATAGTAGAAAAAGTAGTAGTCTAACAGACGTATGTTTGGTTATCTAGGTTTAAGTATACATTTTCTCACAATCTCTAGATATAAAAGGGAAATATCAACATGACAAAAATACATTTCGCTATTCTTTTCAATCAATCAATTGCTGTCCATACTATTTGATTTAGATGGATTAATGTATAAATATATTTAAAAACTTACTTGCTGTAAAATCCGAGGAAGAGTTTATCGATAATAAAAGTCAGATAAGGACTCAGACCAGGACTCCTGGTTCCAGCGCCCAGATTCTTTGGAGTCGCTATTGTGCATAGTGTATAAAAGAAATCCAGGAAAGCTTGTGTTAAAGGATAGGTTTCATTTCTGCTCTCCTTTTGATCAATTTCAACTTCAATTTTCTCCGTGGCTAGAGAATGTAAAACAACTCCATGAAAGGATTCGGATTATGCATGTTCAAACTTACTATATTCGCATGTCGAAGGAATTGTGCTTATAATTTGTGATACCTCCAAATTATTCCATATTATCGCTGCAGTTTCCACAGATTTTCCTAACGAAGCCAGAGTTTTGAAAATGTCTGATTTAATGTGCAATGGAATCGAACAACTAAGAAGTCCTGAACATTGATTGTTTAGTAATTAGCATATATCGTTGCTGCGTTAAGATAATAAAATTTACCTAAGAATGTCTGGACGACCAGCCAGTTCGGCTGTTGGCACAATGACATTCGACAGAATTCGTCATAATCGGAAACGGCTCTAATTATTTCTAAAACGGCGTGGATGCCCGCTATCTCAGCCGGACTGATGCAACGTGTCAATGCACGGCTCCTGTATATTGTATCAATCGTGGGAGTTTGCTCCTGTCTTAGGCTTGTGTAATAGTTCTCTAGGGAGGAGAAGAAGTGGTCCCATGTAATGTGATTACTTCCAGGAACTCGGGTTCCATGCTGCAGTAAAGCAAATACATGCTTTGCAGATTTCTTAGAACTACCGAGTCCAGCCAACATCTTTACATACGGCACAAAAAGGTTATTAGGCAGTAATTCCCCTGCAAGGCGAATGAATTTTTGCAGACACACAGACCTTTTGTATGCCCTGGACTGGCTCGCTGGGTTTTCAATAGGTTCCCAATAGTCATAACAGAAGTCCACATCGTGTATATTTCCAGCGTAAAATTTCGCAATAGACAACATGAGATTCTCAAAATTATGGTCTATGGTTTGCGGGGGATCCAACCCCTGTTGAGAGAAGGAAAGCATAGTTCGTGCTGTTTCATCAGCTCTCCCACGCATTTCAGTTACCTATATTAGAAATGAAGTTGAATTGCTGTGCAAAACCTTTCAAGATCTCACCTTCGAGTGCATCAATTCAATGAAATCTGTGAATAAGATGTGCAGTCTTCTGTACATGAATTCGGAGCTGAAATTGTATAAATGAATGCAAAATGCGACATTAAAGTAGCGTTATGACGAACCTGAAAATCAATTTAGATTCCAGCAGGTGATTGTGAACGAAGGCAAAGACGTTTCGATCAATGGCCTGCTCAACAAGCTGTTCATCCTTTTCAAGTACAACAGTCGAGTTCATTTGTAGATTCAATGGTGTTTGCCTCAGTCCAGAAAGACAAACTCCAAGCGCAAGGACACAGATCGTTTTCAATCTTCCGTCCCAGCTCCAGTTACTTTTCTCTATGATGTTATGGAGATATAGTGCGTATTCGTCCTCACAAAACAATGGAAAACTCTGGACGACTTCATCTAGATCTTCATAGCGCTGTAGAAAACTTAAATCAAGCGAATAGAGAAAGGCACAGAGCAGGGTAACTAGAACGTCGTCCATGCAGTGCTGTTGCTCAGTGACGTCGTATTTTGCTAAGAGTTGTATTAGCTTCCCCATTACAATTTTTGGGAGGCCGCGCTGAGCAGACCAATTGAAAAGCGCTGTGGCGAGTGAGAGCTTTATGTCAGAAAACAACTCCGTTACTTGCATGTGATGTTTGGCGTTCCCCACTGCTCGGTTTTTGGTTAGCAGCGCCATCTGAAATTATTCGCACCGTTAATTAAACTCAAGAATGAACTCATTTACGAACCTCTCTTGTAAGCGACATCTCATCTACCAGGTCAACGATGCGACAGAGAATATTCGTCTCCTGCACCAAATTGGTTGTAAATGGCGTTACCAAAGTGACTATCTAAAAAGAAGCAAAAAGGGCAAATTAGAAGCAGAAGGGAAATTATGGAGTTATTTAGAAACAGGAATTTCGCTCTAGGGTCTTGATAGGAATGTGCGGTCCTCATTTACGTCGCCAGCTAGTCCAACAATCGACAGCCCTAACATGCTATCGAAGTTATCGAACGATGAACGAAGTACCGATGTCGTAAAGGTTCAGTCTATGGAGGGAAGTCCAAATAGTTTCCCCTCAACTGAACAACTCAACATCCCACAGCCAACGCTTTGGAAACGCACGGCGAAAAGGCAGTCGCGTATAGCATCGTGGGGGTATAATTTGAGTCGTTTTTTGAAAGATATAAGTCCACTATCTCGTAAATTGAAGTGCATATTGTAATGTTTGCATTTGAAGTTATATGAAAAGGACGTAAATTGGGTTACTTCTCAAAATCTTTAGTATTTGTAGATGTTTAAATAGAGGTGAGCAGCAGATGCTCGGCTTCTAAACCATGTAGTAGATTGCATATACCTCATGAGAAGTACTAAGCATATTAAGTTTTAATCTTGTTGCCTTTCATAAGCCGTTAGTCGACGTGTTCGTCTAACAAAGCTCATTATATTAGACAACGGAATTTTTGGTAACTCTTCAGGAACTACCATATCTTTTCCGAAAATTTCGGCCCTCATACTGAAATAAAGGGGACACATGTGCACATAAAGTGTGTCATGGTTTCCTTCTCTAAATCGCAGTTGCATAACGGTGAACTAACTATGCATTGTTTGTAGAGATGACTGTTAAGCCTCGAGTGTCCTGTGACCACACTGATGGCGGGTCTAATCCCATATCTACTGCAACCTAATAAACGTTTGCTCATAAACGTTTCATAAAGAATTTCGACTGTCTATAGTCGTACCTTGCCACCCATCCGTTGTTCTCTTCAAATACACGATTTTAAAAAGCTGTTGCCAAACTTATATACAGCTCAGGGCCTACAAATAGTATACTTAAGCCCTTCCTCGTGAAGCCATCCACAATTTCGTTGCCTACGATGTTGCTATGACCAAGGATCCAGATGAGCAATTTGATTAAGCGACATATAGCATTCGCGAAGTTTTTGAGGAAACAACATTCGAATTAAGCGCTTTTAAAGCTGTTTGACTGTCCGAGATGAAGGATGTTCTTCCCGCGAATGTTCTTCTCCAGGATTAGTTGGTTACATTTAAGAATGCCTAGAATCTCTGCTTGGAATATGGTGGTGAAGTGTCCGGCTGATATGGAGGCACGCAAGTCTTCAGTACGGTCGTAAACACCAACGCCAGCAAGACCATTGGCCAACGAACCATCCGTGAACCACATAGAGTTGTTTGATCCTATATCCCTGAGATGATTAGCTTCCCTTTCCATTCTGGAGGGGAAGACGACTGCATAACCGCTGATGTTGGCAAAACAGGGAATGATTTTGTCCGAGATCATAAGGACATTTATATTGATTTTCACAATTGTGTCCCAGATCACTGAATACTCTAACCGCTGGCTTTTTAGTAGCCAGAGATTCTTCAATTTTAAACGAAGGGCTGATTACCACGAAGATTTCAATCGGGGCAGGAAATAGAGCGATCTAGATTGCTGCAGATTGGAGTAGTTTTCATTGCTCCCGTAATGCTCAAGCAGGCCATCCGTTGAACCTTCGAGAGAGCTTTCTGGAATTTGCCTACTTTGGTTTTATGCCACCATACTATCGCACCATTGCAAAAATTAAGTGTAATGACAGTGGTGTAGATCCACTGGAGGGTTTTTAGGTTAATGCCCCATGTGAAACCGAACGTCCTTCTGCACTGCCTAAAGGTTGTAATGGCCTTTTGTACTGTTTTCCAGATGCAGTTGCCAGTTCAATTTATTGTGTAAGATGACACCCAGATACTTGACGCTGTTCGTGTAATTAATCTTTCTTCCAAAAATATGAACGGATTAATACCAACTAACTTATGTTTATTTGTGAAAATTAGTGCGGAGGGTTTATCTGCATTCACAGACAGGATCCTAATCTTGCACCACTTTTCAACTATCTTGAGAGCATGCTGGTCTAGCTCACAAAGAATGCTGAGAAACTTGCCTCTACACAGAATCGCTCTGTCATCCGCATAGGAAATGGATAAATCACCGTCGCAGTTGACTGTTTGGTCATTTATAACCATGCAACAGAGAACGGGAGAAAGAATACCACTCTGATAGCAGCCTCTACTTACCCTTTTTCTGGCTGTATGATTGCCGATTACGGTGGAAATGGTTCTATCCACCTCGCTAATGTCTCGCAAATACCTGCAAGACTGGTGTTGTCGAAAGCGCCCTAGATGTCCAAGAAGACTTCTTTACAGAAGTTCTTATCATAAAGAGCCGTCTTAATCTACTGGATGATGAAGGGCGGATTCAGTGGATTTTCCTTTCTGATAAGCATGTAGACTGTTGACTCTCATGCAAGGGAAAGTTCTTCAGATAGTTTAATCTGATGAAAACATCCAACATCTTTTTCACAGCTTTCACAAGAGAGCTAGTGAGAGTAACTGGCCGAAAAGATTTCGCCGCTTTATAGTTTTACTGTAGCATGCGAAATTTCAATAAAGCATATTACAAATGCTGATAGTGAGAAAAATATCTTGTTTTTTAACTTGAAATGGACTTTTAGTTTTAACGCTTTCCAAAACAACGAATCGAAGTTAACATTAATTTACTTGAGAAATAAATAAATAAATAAGAGTACAACGTAAAATATCAAAAATGTGAACAAACCGTAGTTATTATCTGATAATGATAACGACTGTGGACGTAAATTAGTCAGGGCATACATCCTTTGCCAAAGTTATCAGTGAATAACTTTTTTCAAAAATTTACTTATTTATACTGAGTAAATATGGAAAACAAACATTCTGCTCACAGATATCCACCATTCGGTTATATTCGTTGTTTTTAAGGTGGATGTTTAAGACCAATGAAATTACTCGACTATCTCACGCACTGCTATTATAAGTTAAAGACAACTCACTTCGTTTTGCAGAACGGCAGTCCAAGTCAGTCCGTGTGTTATTTGAAATAAATCACGCAGTGAGTTCACCACAGCCTTTCTGCCGTCGTAGTACAACAAAATAGCCACTAATCCTCGACTAAGCCCTGCGAAAAAGTAACACCAATTTACAATATATCCACAGTTTGTAAGATGACAATTTACCAGGATAATTAGGCATTTGTGACTCTGCGGAGCAAAGTAATTGCAAGGCTGTAAATTCGTTCAAATCGTACATGTCCGACAAAATCAGACTCTCATCAACCATCGATTGCGAGAGAACGGTATTCCCCATTCCCGGGATATTAACTCCTTCTGTGGTACCATTTCTAATTTGTGCCCGACTGTTTGGATTTTTGGGCTGCAAATTATCCAGATAATTATTAAAAAGTAAAACACAAAATCATTACAACTTACCGGATTTAAAAGTAATTTCTCGAAGAAAGGTTTACTTTTTTGCAAAATTATTTCCAACTGCGACAAATTAGGAAGTTTCTTTGCCGTCAGTGTTTTCTCTACTACACTTTGCAAAACCTTGAACGGAGTCCACATGTCCTCCGGAATTCCTGCAACTAATTTCATTTCTAAATTATCGCACTTGAGCACCTCAAACAAATTTTTGTTGGCGTAAACATAACCTCAACATAATATCTAGTTCTTCTATCTTTGATTTGCGGACAATTTCAATGAAAACATTAAATCAAATGATTAATGTTTCAACTTACCGTCAACCATCGTCGACAAAAATGTACTTGAATATATTTCACAATTGTTTTGTTTTCGAAAATACAGTGCCTACAAGCCAATCAAAAATTTACCCGGCAAAAATTCTTCGTGGAATGAGCCGGCGAATGTAGTACTAGAGATAGGGGAAATGAAAAAGAATGCCGCAGCGCTGCGGCGATGCTTTTGCGAAACGACATGACGGAGGGATTCCTAGTGCTAGATTACGTACTAGTCGCTAAATTCACTTCGCCACGAAACACTACACGAACAACTACAAGCAGCAATCCTTCGCTTTTAGATCCCAACACACTCAAAGAAAAAGTTGGTGTAATATATTGCTGGCTTGCTTAGTTTTTCAAGAACATCTACTTTCCCGTTCTAACACGTTTCTGTTGTATCAAGAGCGTTTTGTGATTAACGTCAATGGACAATGAGTTCATGAGTCATGAGTCGTAGACAATTTGGTGCAAATACTTAAATTTGTCAGCGATTGTAGCACATTTAATTTTAATTGAATTTGCAACTGATTACACTTTATGCACACGCAATTAATTCCTTCACGAAGTCATCAACTTTTTTGTTTATGCGGTTTGGATTTCAGTTATACAAATTACAAAAAGCGAAGAAAGCAGTGCACGAATCGTCACAGAAACAGATCTGCCCCCTGGCCATTGTGCCAGTTTAGATATTCTTTGGCCATAA